>OW052035.1:24105688-28905688 GCA_932526305.1 Epicampocera succincta | reverse complement strand
AAATCATTTTGAAAATAGCTCCACAAATGACGAAATTATTTGAGGCCAACAGTTCGCAAAGAAATCGGGGAGCGGGGCATCCCCCCCCCCCCCCCGGCCGAAGAAAAAAAATTAAAGAGATTAGTTAATAATCAGTTATTGAAGCGGACAATTTACCATTTCTTTTCCATATGCAAAAACAATTTTGAAAATTACCCAAATTACTTTGTTGGTTGTGGAACAATTTTCAGTATTCTTTTTATTTTATAATGATGGAGGTAGCAAAGCACACCGGGTTAAGCTAGTACACATACACATGTACAATATACGAGAAAAATTACGATAAAATACCAACCTCGTCAGCATGTTCCACATCTTTAAAATGTCTGGATCTTCTCTTATCATTCCCAGATAATAGTTGATTTACTTTGGACTGTTTTGCAAGATCTAAAGCTTCTTTTTTACTTCGAAGTGCACAATCCTCTAAAGTCTCAGCCGCTTCAAACATTCCTTGTCTTCTATAAAGGGCTCCTAAATTCTTCAATGTTGTAGTTACTGTTGGTGAATCGACTTTTGCAGCTTTATGCCATCCGCCATATTCTCCATAAGGTGTATTTTCTCTATTATCGTATTTATGTTCTTCCCGTTCTTCGGCAACCTTCAAAATAAATTGAAATTAATAGCAATCAAAGTGAAAACAACTATCATTGAGATCAAGCATGCGCATTTTGATACATTTCGTTAATGCGAATGCACCTTATTTGAAAAATTGCAAGGACTGATTAAATATACATCCATATGTATATAAATTATAGTTTAAAATCTTAAATATACATTTGTAATTAATGACTTTAATGTGTTTTGTATTAACTTTGCCCGTTTCTGATAAAAATCCGTGTTTGTTCTGTGCATAATTTTCGTTCCAGGAAAACTTTGTGAAGATTTTTAGTCTTAGTAATTTGGTCATTAGAAGCTTTCGTGGTAGTCAGCTGTATAAAACGTCCCAAAGATTGACATTCTTTGTGCAGAAAATATTGTTCCAAAAAATGTTTTCTTCTAAAAGTTATTGCAGCCAAGAAAATAATATTTTTATTCTGCAAAAACAGTCAATAATGCCTTCTTTTACTTGTACATAAACTAAATTAACAAGGTGTGCTTTGCTAACCCCACCCCAAAAAAAATCTTAGTCTTAGTGGACCTCTTCTATATGAAAATTGGTCCACAATTGACGAAGTTATTTGTTATTTGCTACAGCCTCCTCCCACCCAATTCAACAAACAAACAAAAATAGTGAACATTTTCCATATGCACAAAGAATTTTGAAAATCGGTCCACAATTGATGAATCGGTCCACAATTGATGAAGTTATTTGTTGTTTGTTCGGGCAATCAATTGTTTGTTCGGGCAATTTGCGACACCCACTCCCACCAAATAGTGAACCTTTTCCATATGCAAAAAGAATTTTCAAAATTGGCCCACAAATGGCGACCAGTATAACGGTTTATAAGGAGTGTTTTTTATAAAAGTATAGAATTTTGGAATGCAATAAAACAAAGATGAACTTTTTAAATTGACATTAAATTTAATTTATTCGGAAGATATATGAACAGCACGGTTGGCTTGGATGTCGTCTAATCTGATGGTTCAATTTTTTATGACTTTTACCAATATTTGTGGACGTATGTATATCGGAAATAACGCGGCGAATGTTGACCTCCAAGGGGTCAATCGTTTATGCCTTATCGGCGTAGACTAGAGACCTCACATATCCCCACTGAAAATAGTCTAGCGGCGTTAAATCGCACGATCTTGTAGGCCAGTTCACAAGTCCGAAACGTGAAACTATGCGGTTACCAAACGTTTCCTTCAATAAATCAATTGTGGCACGAACTGTGTGACACAGCTCTTCATTCACATCATGGTTGTTAATTTTTTCTGGATGTAAAGGTGTCTCAACATACACTTGAGAATTACGTATTTTAAACAGAACCATGATTTTCAAAATAAATTTGCACAATTTGGAAGCGTTATTCAGGCGTCAGTAAATTCATGTTGAATTTAAAGTTTTATATCTCTATAAAAAACACCCTTTATTATAAAATCTGTTAAAAGAAGGCTTAAAATAATTTTAAAAAAGTGGCCTAAGAGTAGGCTATAATTCATTCCGAGTCCGAGTTAAATGTTATCGAAATTTCAAGTAGAGCGGTTTGGCGGTCTGTTCTACTCTATAAGATACAAACAAACACATACATATGTATATATGTACATAGATATATACTTTAAGTCGAGCGGTCTAGTATTATTAATGCAACTATAGCTGGGTTTTTACAGAATTTAGTAATTTTTTATGTATTTTTATTTCTAATGAAGTAATAAATAATATTGAAAAATAAATGAATAAAAACATTAAAAACTCCCGGGTTATATTTAAGGCATAAGAAATAATTTAATTTTTTACTTTAAAAAGTAAAATATGCGTAGCATGACAGATGACAAGCGAAATGTACATGATTGATAAAAATGGAAAATTATGCACGATTACAGACGAAAAACATGCTTTATTTTTTGTGAGGCAGTGAAATACCTGCGCTATGAGCAACTACGGAATCGCAAAATTAGATATTACATACTAGTCATGTGTATGTACATATGTATGCACATTTTAAAACCAAGAGTTTACAGTTTTAGTACAGCTGATTTTAATGATATTAGACACACATATGTATATACATTTTAGTACTGTAGTAACGGCAGTCGGTGCTGATAACGATCCATTTTGCAAAATGACATTGTTGTAAAAACCACGATTAATTGAGTGGCAAGAGTTCTTCATTCAAAAATAGAATATCATTTACATACATACATACACATATAAATACAGCAAGACAGATGCCTAAAATATGATCGAAGCCGACCGCGGAAGATGCACAAAACAGTTATGTTAGTCACCATTCAATATCTAAGGTATTTAAGAGAAAAAAGGGTCAAAAAATGGTATTTTAAGTAAAATAGGGTCAAATTGTAAACAATGAAATAACGAATTTTAACAATTAATTAAATACATTAGACTAAAATAAAATTAATTAACATACTTTAATTATAAATCAATGTTAAAACTAAAAAAACAATTCACAGGTACATCCAATATAAGTCATATTAGCGAAAAAGAAGTTACTTTTACAAAAACTTTTGTTAATGTTTATCACTTTTTTATTTCATTCTATATTTTGTAATTAGTTCTTCACTTGGAGGCCATTCTTCCAGCTCCGATTCGGGCAAATTGAGAGGGGAAAGCATGGACTCACAAGTTTCTATTTTAAGTTTGTTTGTAAATTTATTTTTAATCAGTAATAGTTTTGAAAGAATTTGTTCAACGGAAGCACTACTGTGAGGAAAAGTAAATATATATGTAACGAGAAGTCATATAAATTTGAACATATGTATATTTTCATCAAATCTATTTTTCAAATTTCCTATGTCGAAGCGAAACTTTTCTGCGTTACGTTTCTTACGTAAATTTTCATACATTTCATATTACTTTCTAGCAATTTAAACTCATCGACAAAAGTTTCTGGTCCGACAATTATGTCTTTGAACTCAGAAACAATTTCAAAATAATTTATGTCTTCTTTGGAATTTACGAAAACCGGTTCAAAATATATCAAAATATTAAGTTTTTTATTCGTTATATCTATTCTTAATATCATATCGTGACACAATTTTTTATAAAAATTCAAAATGTTAGTTTTTTTTCTATAACATCACATCTGCAAATTAACACATATTTCGGCCTCTGCATCATGACCTACATACATATATGTATATCAAATGCGTCTTTTGCGTATAAAATATTTTTAAAATCAATATCCTCTATTTCTTTTTCAATATGGTATTCTTTTTTCAAAAGTTTGTAAAAATTATTAATAAAATTTCTTTGGTCGAAGGATTTTGTTAAAATGATACAAAGGGATAAATTAAAAAAGGGGCATAAGAAGTGTCATTGGCGCGAAAAAGGGTCAAAAGTGATACTTTAGTGCCACAACGGCAACGCTGGTTTCAAGGGGTTTTTGTTTTTGTAGTTATAATTCGTTGTATTCGTCCCATCTTATTTTCTAATAGACTTCCATATTGGAGCAGATTGTGTTGATGATATCGCTACGTTCGTACGTAGAGAGTTTTATCAGTGGTGTTTTTGGTCTCATTGGCAATAACATCAGCAAAATCGCTTCCGGGAATTCCTACATGGAATGGAACCCAGAGAGTGTTTCGAATGACTTCAATTAAAGGGGAGTCGTGTCTAATGTTCTACGTTGTGAGAATAGTGGAGAGACTGTCGGTACAAAATATATGAACATATATGTACTACTACTTTTGGTTGCGACTTGGGTTGCTAAAGCTTCTGCTGTGAACTTTGAACAGCGGTTATCGATATGCCCACATTTGGTAACTTTGATGTCTTATTGTCTGACTGCAAAGGTTGTAAAGTTTCGATCCATTAGAATATAGAAAATTCCAGTTTTGATTTGCAAAGATCCGATAATGGCTTTGAAAACATGCTGATAAACTGAAGTGTTTTTTTTAGTTAATTGTTTTTGGTGTAATTTCACACACTATTTTCTTGTAACTGGCGAATAATTTTGGTATTAATTTGTAAGTTGGCTTGTAAGTGTAATTTTCGGTAGAAGGCTTTAGGGGTTCAGCAAGCAAGTGCGAAAAGCTCCAATACTGACAAGGGCGACTGCGTGATAAGGTGCTTTGATTTGTTTTATGTGGGACGAGATATACCATGCATAGATTCAGCTGATATGTACATATGTGTATCTTGAAGTTCTTGGACTTTAGGTAGTTTATGATATTCAGCGTTGACATTTTTACTAACTGAAGCGCTTATCAAATACTACTCCAAAATACTTAAATAGTCACCGCGTTTTATCTTAATATTGCTGAATTCCAGATCAAAACTCTCGCAGTTATGTTTATGACAAATATGTAATAATGAACATTTCTCAAGAGCCTGGTATTGAGTACCAATTGTCTCTATATTTAAGAGCTTTTAATAAAGCTTCTCTTGCTCTGGCATTGTCTTTGACCTTTTTATTTTTATTTGAAATCTATGAATATACAATTCCTACAGAGTACTACAATATATACGTATGTTTAAAAAAAATATAAGCGGTTCTCACGCGAGTTAATATTAACATATGTTCAATTTTGTACAGCTGTGCATACAGCATTGATAACACAAAAAGAGATAAAAACATGAACAGTCGTAAGGATATCACAAACAAACCAGGGTTATTAAGATCATTTAAAACACATTAAATAAGCACAGACAAATATATTAAGTAAACAAACATATTTCTAACAGATAACTAAACAAATATAATGTAATCAAAGTAAACAAACACATCTGAACCTAATAACTAAAATACAAATGTATTTTATATCCTAAGTAAACAAACATATCTATCACAGACAATGATATTGAAGGTCAAGAAGATATCATCTTCTATAAATAGTTGTTAAGTTACATTTTGTAAGGGAGTCTTAAGAATATATCTAAATAAAACACACGTTTCGGTGTAAGTGGAAAATAAAATAAATTTTTTTGATTCAGTCCTCAACCGGGATCCAATTGAAACAATCTTGTACTCCCACCCAAATAAAAAATTCCTGAAAAATTGGAAAAACAAAAATCCTGAAAAAGGGTACAAATAAAAATAAGTTCCTGAAATATTGGAAACAAATTGTCTAAAAAATCAACATGACCGAAGCTGCTACCCTCCAAGCTCATATTCAAGCGCTAACCGAGCAATTAATGTCCTTAAAAACAGAAATGGAGACAATGAAAAACCAAACACCATTCCAGGTAGCAACAGTCCCCACCATGCCAGCACTCCGACCGAATATAACATTAGCAAGCCAAATAAATACAGAAATTTTTAAGTGTCTGCCAACGTTCAGCGGCATAGAAAGCGACTACAACCCATGGAGAAACCAGGTATGGACTCAAATGGAAAACATCAAACAGTTTATAAATAGTCCTGAATATTATAACTCTGTATGCATCATCCGTGCAAAAATTATTGTAGCCGCATCCAGAGTTCTATGGGTTAACGGAACGGAGCTAAACTTGTATGCCATAATCAGTCGATTAGACTATACATATTCTGACAAACGTCCCTTATATGTGCTGAAAGACGGAATGTCAAGAATTAGACAAGGGAGTAAGACTCTAACCGAATTTCATGATGAGATTCATCAAGCACTAACATTAATTCAGCAGAAAATAGAAACGATGGAAGAAAACATGAGAGCAGGGAGACTATCTGATGCCAATGACGATGCTATCCGAGTTTTCATCATGGGACTACGCAGCAACTATACCAGAGGTATATTATACTCGAATAAGCCTCAAAGCCTTGGAGAAGCCTACACAATAGCCTGCACCATTTACCATGATAATCATGATTCACACTTCGAAAGCATAACATCACAACGTCATGAAAGACAAACTACACCCCATCATCAAAGAAGTGATCGACAACTAAGGCCAGCATATAAGGTAAATCAGCAAAGACAAGCCAATCCTTCTCCACTACAAGGAAATTACGCCGATCCAATGGAAGTGGACGATTCGAAACAATTTGAGACCAACTAACTTCCAACAACCAAACAGATGGAACAATCAGCCTACAAGTAGTAAGCCACACCATAATCCATTCAGATCCAACAACCACCAATCTATGAAGAGGGATAGGAACGCTTCATATCAAAACTTCAATTTCAATAAATTCCAGAGAATCCATCAAACGCAAGAGGAAGACCTCCAATCAACCAAAGCCCAATATAATGAAGATGAATACGAAAATGGCAGTGCTTTTTTAGGCGAATGAATGGTCTGCCTTGCCTACAACGAACGTGCAGAGAAACAGGTAGGATCATTAAATATTTTAATAGATACAGGTGCTACAAATAATTATATTAGTACTAGTTGTAAGATAGGGAAGTCAATTAAAATAAATCCTGTAAAAGTCAGAACACTTCATGGAAATTCTCTAATAAATTCAAAGAAAATAATTACAGTTTTAAATCACCACTTAACATTTTATGAAACAGAAGCGCTTCAAGAATTCGATATGCTTCTCGGTGAACAGGGCTTACGAACAGCCAAGGCAGAAATTAATCTCTTTGACTATAGCTTAAAATATAAATACAAAAAACAAATAATAAATTATGAACAGAAAATAAATTATACAATAAGTAATGAAACATATAGGGAAGATATTGAAAGGATAATGGAAAGAAACAATAAAACAAATGAAATATTGCCATTCACTACAACGATTCAGGCAACGATTAGGACAAATTTAGATCCTATTTATGTTAAGCAATACACTTATCCAATGTCAGATAATGAGTTTATTAACAATGAAATACAAAAGTTATTAGATAACGAAATCATACAGCCAAGTAGGAGTCCGTACAATTCCCCCATTTGGACAGTCGCAAAAAAGGGTACCGAGATCAAGGTAAACCCAAAAGACGAATGGTAGTCGATTTTCAGAAGCTAAATGCTCAGACAATCACTGACTGCTACCCAATTCCAGATGTTGGAATGACAATTCAGAACTTAGGCAAAGCAAAAGTATTTACTACGTTAGATTTAGAGTCAGGATTTCATCAAATCCGCATAAAAGAATCGGATAGAGAAAAAACAGCATTCAGTCTAAATGGCGCAAAGTATGAATTCTTAAGGATGCCGTTTGGACTTAAAAACGCTCCTTCTATTTTTCAACGATGCGTTGATGACATTCTCCGTCCATATATAGGAAAATTTGCGCATGTCTATATAGACGATGTATTAATATACTCTTCCTCACCTGAGGAACATTTGGAACACATCCGTACTATAGTAAACGCACTACACAAAGCAAACATGAAAATATCTGATGAAAAATCCCATTTCTTCCAGGACTCTGTCGAATATTTAGGACATATAATTAAACATAATAAAATAACAGTAGATCCTAATAAAGTAGAAGCAATAAAGAATTATCCCATTCCTACAAATTTGAAAGAACTTAGATCATTCTTAGGTTTGGCAAGTTATTATACAAAATTTATTCAAAATTTCGCGGCAATAGTAAAACCACTCACAGTGCATCTGAGAGGAGAAAATGCTGGAATCAGCAAAAATCAAAGTGCAAAAGTAAAAATTAGTCTTGACCAAGCAGCATTAGATGCATTAAATAAAGTAAAAGATGCTCTTCAAGCACAAGTTGAACTATTTCAACCTGAATTTTCCAAACCATTCGAATTAACTACCGACGCAAGCAATTTTGCTATCGGCGTAGTTCTTTCCCAGAATAGGAAACCTATAGCATTCATTTCACGAACTTTAAATGAAACAGAGTAAAACTATAGCACCAATGAGAAATAATTGTTAGCTATTGTTTGAGCTTTGCAGAAACTAAGAAACTATCTTTACGGCATTGCTGACCTAACAATATACACGGATCACCAGTCATTAATTTTTTCCATTTCTGATAAAAATCCCAACACTAAATTAAAAAGATGGAAAAATTTCATACGGCGCAAAATTAGTGTACAAGCCTGGACATCAAAATGTTGTTGCAGATGCTTTATCACGCCAACAAATAAATAATACATCCAGTTGCTCACAGCACTCAGCGCAAAGTTCGCCAACAGAAGGTATCAACAGAGTCAAGCCACCTCTAAATGCTTTTAGAAACCAAATAATACCAATATTTGATGAAAATAAAATAATTGAAATAGATACATGTACAGTTTTCCCAGATCGTGTTAGGCTACTGTATACTACAAAACAAGAAATGAACTAATAGATAGATTAAAACAAATAGTAAGTCCAAGTGCAGAATGCATTAGAATTAAACGAAGAAACATTATTTCACTTACAAGATGACATTATCTCTACATTTTCACATAATTTGTTTGTTATAGCACAAACACAATTGCAAGACGTTACTAATTTAGATGAACAAAAAGAAATAGTACAGCAAACACATAGAAGAGCACATAGAAATTATAAAAACAACGCACAAGAAATTTTATTATCATACTATTGGCCAAAGATTAAAGAAATGTGTAAAAAAGAATGTGTAGATTGCAATATTTGCCTACAAAATATATACTAACGTAGACCAAATAAACAACCAATAGGGAAAACACCAATACCGACAAAGGTAGGAGAATATATACAGATGGACATATTTTACATGAATAACCAAACGTACATCAGTACAATTGATAAGTACTCCAAATACTGCTATATTCGTAAATTACACAGCAAAGTAAATTGCTATGAGTACATAGAAGAAATTCTCTCACAGATTTACCCAAACGCCAAGCATTTAATGACAGATAATAAAAACGTATTTGTTGGCGCATACAGTAACACCCATTCACCATTCGACAACCAACAGTCAAGCTGAACGTGTTCACAGCACCCTCATCGAAATCTCAACAGCTCTGGCTCAACAAAATAATACTTCACCAGGAGACGAATTATTTAACGCAGTAAGGCAATACAATAAAACAATCCATTCCACAATAGGAATAGAGAACGATACCCTGATATTGAAAAAAAGACTTGAAGAGAAGCAGGATAAACTCCTCAATTACCATAATAAAAATCGACACTCAATAATTTACAAAGGAGACATATTTTACGCCAAAACACACCACCGCAATAAAAATTTTATCAAATATCTACAACACAAGGTAAAAAAAGATTGTGGGGACACAATTTTAACAGCGAAGGGTAAGGTTATACATAAAGATAGTATACGCAGACAAACCACAACATGTACAAATCAGCAAGACTCTTAATTATATTTTTCACATTAGCAGTTAGTGATAAAATAACCGACTTAACAGACAAGAAATACGTAATAGTTGAAACAGACCCCGCATATCTATATGAAGATACAGCATATTTATACAGGGTGTTTTTTTTAGAGGTATAGAACTTCGAATTGAAATAAAACACAAGAAAATCGTTTTAATGTCCATCAATTTGGCTTTATTGGAAGGATAATTTTATGCCATTAATGTTTAAATATGATTTCGGGCATGTGGCCGCCGCGGTTGGCTCGAATAAAGCCAATTCTACAGGTCCAATTTTTGATGGACAAAAGTTGATGGACAAAGCTCCAATTGCTGTGCACGGTGGCGAATCGATTCATTCGGGTCCTCTTCAACACTTTGCTCTACAGCGGCAATTGTTTCTTCGGTGCGCACTGTTCGACGTCTTTGCGGATGCGTATTATCACATAGAGTAAACGTAGTGCGAAAACGATCCATGGTTAACCGAATTAATTGCTCTGATGGACGATTATGTCGACCATAAAATGGACGGAGCTTACGGTAAACTTCGCGAACTGAACCATTATTTTTGAAATAAATTTGCACGATTTGCAAGCGTTGTTCTTTTGTCAACCTGTTCATGATGAAATGGCAAACCAAACTAAATATTAATCACTTGACAGCTTACAAAATGGCCGCCAGTTAAAAAAGTGATGCCAACTTAAAGTTCTATACCTCAATAAAAAACACCCAATATCACATAACTATCCTGACTAAGATACTGAGACCATATGAAGACACTATGCAAAATTTTTACAATACTGAAAAAAGTCAGGAAGAACAAATATTAATAAATAGAATTGAATCCTTAAAATTACAATTACTACCTAATACGTACCGTGCAAAAAGAGCAATAAACATTTTAGGTTCAATGTTAAAATTCGTCACCGATACACCAGATCATGATGACTTGATTGAAATTAAAACAGGACTTAATCAATTAATAGAAAATAATAATAAACAGAAAACAATAAATTCACGATTTGAACAGATATTAGAGACATTAGATCCAAAGGCTATTTCAGATAGTATGATAATTAACGAAGTATATCGAGAACTTGAAGCTATAACAAATACAATAAATTTTGCAAAAAATGGAAATTTTTATTCAGGAACAGTGAATTTAAACGATATAGAAGAAGTAATATCTAATGAAGTTTTCGACTTGCCATTAATAAACATTCTAGAATTTTCCAGACATTCATGTATGCTTATTTAACCAAGCCGTAGTTACAATCTATAAATATCCCATACTAAAAAATATGTGTGAACTGTACAATATATATCCACTAGTTTAACATTTCTACAAACATAGACGGCAAGCATTACTTCAACCATCAGAAGGAAATAAAAGCCATACATCAAAAACACGACGAACAGATCGAAATTATTCAAATCCTATCTTCAGATTCTATCCATAAATTTTCAAACATACAGGAAATGTCAAAATACCTAATCCCAACAGAGCAACATCCCATTCAATATGCCATTTACTTTATACTCATAATTTTCCGAACAATATTATGTTTATACATTCTAGCAAAATTATTTAATTACTGCAAAGACATAAAACAATCAGAAAGAAGACTACTTGCTGAACACATTTACGAAATAGAATTAGAAAGATTAAGAACAGAAATGAACATCGTGTAAAAAAGTGAGGACACTTTGTTTCAAGAAGGAGGGGAGTTAATATTAACATATGTTCAATTTTGTACAGCTGCGCATACAGCATTGATAACACAAAAAGAGATAAAAACATGAACAGTCGTAAGGATATCACAAACAAACCAGGGTTATTAAGATCATTTAAAACACATTAAATAAGCACAGACAAATATATTAAGTAAACAAACATATTTCTAACAGATCACTAAACAAATATAATGTAATCAAAGTATACAAACACATCTGAACCTAATAACTAAAATACAAATGTATTTTATATCCTAAGTAAACAAACATATCTATCACAGACAATGATATTGAAGGTCAAGAAGATATCATCTTCTATAAATAGTTGTTAAGTTACATTTTGTAAGGGAGTCTTAAGAATATATCTAAATAAAACACACGTTTCGGTGTAAGTGGAAAATAAAATATATTTTTTTGATTCAGTCCTTACTGAAGGATTTAACTCGCGTCGTATTAAAGTACTATTGTAGAGCTTGTACATATTTTAGATTTAGTAAATCTTGATAAATTTAAAACTTGGGAACAACAAAATTTATACCTTTTTAATATACTAGACTTGGTAAACGTAGTAAGTTCATTTATTTACAAGTAAGAAACAGCTGGCAGATTTGCGATATATAAAGTATTTTAAATATAATACAAATAGTTAGAATCGCTATAATATTATTAGTTAATTTAAAGCAAACATAATGTTAAGTTTTATAATATTTTCATTAAAAGAGAAATCAACATGAAAACACATTTTATTGAAGTTTCTACTTCTAATAAAAATCCCCATAATTTGTTCTAAATGATTTAATACAAACGCGTAAAGATAAATTCTCAACAAAAAAGACAATATGCGAAGGCAAAGGATTCAATAACATTGATATAGATTTTGTTATATACAAGGTGGCGCAAAAGTAATCCTCCTATCAAAAAATGCTATAAATTTTGCGATTGGCCCCTAATGTCAGTTCTGTTTTGACACATTTGTGTAGTAAACACATGCGAAATACACGCCTACTGGTGAAACACTGCGACGTTTAGCCGCTAGCCTCGAAGAGACTGGCACAACACGAGATGCTTCCAGGCGTGGCAGACCCGGAGTAGCCGTTCTGCAGAGAATATTGCTGCTGTAGCTGAGGATGTCATGAAAGCGCCGTCGACATCGACCAGACGACGTGCCACGCAAATAGGCGTCAGTCGACAGTCTTTACAGCGAATTTTGGTACAAGATTTGAAGATGTTTCCGTACAAAGTCCAGACGGTGCATCAGCTGTTAGCTGTTGACCGCCAATCGCGTCTAACATACGCTCAAGCCATCCTTAATCACCACCAAGAGGAAGATGATTTTTCATCAAAAATAATCATGAGTGATGAGGCCCATTTCCATCTTAGCGGGTACGTAAATAAGCAAAATTTACGCTTCTAGGGCACTGAAAATCCGCGTGTAACCCATTAGCCATTACATCCGCTCAAAGTCACTGTATGGTGTGCTGTTTTCGCTGGAGGAGTCATCGGACCTTTTTTCTTCGAAGACGTCGCGGGCCAAACGGTTACTGTGAATGGTGAGCGCTAGAGAGCAATGATCAACGAGTTGTTTTTGCCTCAACTTGATGAATTGGGATTGGAAAACATGTGGTTCCAACAGGACGGTGCAACGGCACACACTGCACGTGTCACAACCGATATGCTGAAGGATGCATTTCCCGGGCGCCTAATCTCCCGTTTTGGCGATTTGCACTGGCCAGCAAGATCGCCTGATTTGACCGCTCCAGACTTCTTTTTGTGGGGCTTTTTGAAGTCCCGGGTTTATGTCAACAAGCCTCAGACTCTTGCAGCTCTTAAAGACAATATCCGTCAAGAATGTGAGGACCTATCGCCGGAAGTTTTGGACAAAGTGATGGAAAATGCCATAAAAAGGGCTCAAATGACAAACAACTGTGGCGGCGGCCATTTACATGACATCATATTCTCGACTTGATGTAAAAAAATTAAAAGACCAAATAAAAATAATCCACCAGAAGAATCAAAGTTTTTAATTTTTTTTTAAATTACAGCCAAAAAACATCGGAAGGTTATTTTTGAGCCACCTTGTACAAGACGAACAAGCCATGTAAACAGCTGCTTAGTAATATAGAGGTCTTCAAATTTCTCAACCAAGTTTTGACCCCATTAGAGATCTTGCTTTACTTACAATCAATGTAATATGTTGTATAAAACTAGGCTTAGTTTCGAGTAAAATACTAAGGTCAGTAACGCACATACATTTCCCAATCCATTTCGTAATCTACCGTGTGCAAATTGTAGATTTAGTGAGAAGAAGTATCCGCTTGGGTAGCAGATATTTTCCAGTACCAAAACGATGCTGTCGACCTTCATGGTATGACGCAAGCAACTAAGGAATCAACCATTTTATTTATTTTTTAAAATATAAACACTTTTGATATACAGTTTGTAAAAAAAATGTTTTCAAAGCTAAATTTTTTTAGGAAAAATTTCCACAGTTATAATAATAATAATGAATTCAGTACGCGCACACATGTGATCACGTAATTAAGTTTAAACAGTGCCAGGAAAACGACTCGTTAAAAATATTACCCAGCTAGTATTTTCACTACTAAAAAGGAAATTTCTCATAGAAATTGCTGAAACGTTTTCCCTTAACCTAAGGACGGTATACAACGTTATTAACCATGCTCAAAAAGGAGGTAAACTTGAACCTAAACAAACACCAGGCAGACCAAAAAAAGTAACGCGGCGCATTGAAACGAAAATTTTAAAAATTACTGTCGGAAATCCTCATTTGAGTACCAGGGGAATAGCACTTGACATCAATAATGAATGTGGAGCAGATATCTCTCATCAGACGGTTAGGAACGTGCTGCGAAACCCTAAATACTCTTTAAGAGTGACCAGGAAAAAACCTCTGCTTTCCGCGCAAAACATTGAGAAGATATATAATTTTGCAATTCAGCACATTTCATTTCCTCTGGAATACTGGAATTTTCTGTTATAAAACGAAAGTAATGCTTTACTACAATGATGGGCCTAAAAAAGGTTGGCGCAAGCCTCTGACAGCTTTAGAGAATAAAATATAATACCAACAGTAAGGCTCGGAAAATTGTCTGTTATGGTGTCGTGTTATATATCAAGCAAGGGTGTTGGGGAAATAAGGATCTTGGATGATATAATGACTAAGGAAGTCTACCTGAATATTTTAGAAAACGAATTACGTAGTAGTGCCGGAAAATTCGTTTTTGTTGATCATGAAAACCCCGAAAAGTTAAAATATAAATTTGGCCAAGCTAACGAGCCAAAACATAAATCATATATTTGTAGATCCTGGCTATTATATAGTTGCGGAAAAGTAATTGATACCCCGGTATAAAGGCCAGACTTAAACCCGATAGAAAATTTGTGGGTACGTTTAAAGAAGAAAAGGCGGAAGAAGATCTCCGAAAAACAAAAACAAATTAATATCATTTATAGAAAAAGAGTGGGAAAAATACCTACAGAATACGACATACGAAAACTTATTAGCTGCATGGGTAGACGTCTGGAAGCTGTAGTGGATGCTCAAGGTGGGCACACAAAGTTCTAGCAGGCATTTTACAAGTACAATTTAGTACAATTTTTAAAATATTAATTTTACAGAGTACAAACTGATATATTTTTTTAAATTGCGATTATTGTTTTGTTATTAGAATTAATTTTGTTATTTTTTTTATTGAATATGTTTAGAAACAACTAAAATCCTGTGAATTAAAAAAAATATAATATATTTATAAATTTTACTTAAAAATTAAAGTTTCATTTAAAGTTTTTAATTTTCTTTAGTATTGAAAACAAATGGCACCAATTTTACAGTACTAATGTCTAATTACGCACTCTAAGGTTATTCAATCTTTTAAAAATTGCCGACTCTAGGACAAATAGAACTTATTCTTACGGAATGTGATGCTCTTTTATACATGTCGATATTTTGCAAAATTTTTTCAAAAGTTTCTCTATAGAATTACGTTGAAACTGTTTCTTGGTCCATTAGAGTTATCTATTCTTATGGGTATATTAATAAAAAAGCCCTCTAATATAAAACACATACTAATTAATATGCATGCATGTGCTACTCTTACGAGCATGTACATAAATATGTACATACGTATAAAATCACACAATGGTTTGATGTGTACTGATTTTTTAAATTCTTGTTCAATTTTTGTTACACATTAAACTCGATTTCAATAAATAAACAGACAGTAGTCAATAAAAATTTTGAAACCTTCCTGCCTTGCCACTTTAGAAAAATACACTTTGTTTTATTATTTAACTCTTACTACTAATTAGATATCAGAATCGAAAAAAAACTACTCGCGACCACAACAATTCCTTATTTAAATTTTTATATACATAAATATACATATATACATACATACATTTACAAACTGCTATGTATGTACATATTTTGTTTCTTTTTAACACAGTTGTTTCAAATATATATTCTTTCACTTAAATAGATATAAAAATTCTATATTTTACTAAAATATTACTTAAAATCGTTTCACCGTTTAAGTCAAATTTATGTGCAAAGTTGTTTCCTTCTCTTAATTCAAGAACTCCCTAAAGCCTTAACGACATTTATTTTCTTATTTTTTAAGATATACATACATATGTATGTAAGTATACTTCATTTGAAAATGTTACTAAGAGTGCAAAGTTCAGCTTTATTGGAAAAAATGAAAGTGTTCAAAATTTTATCGAGAATATGGAAAAAATTAGTTGCAACATCAGTAGATTCCATCACGCTACTTATTTAGGCCGTATGCTCTAATTACAATGAATATTTATCGAACGGAATGGAATTTTTTGGGTTGAATTTGCAACGGTTAGTATTTGGACAAATAGTGATGAAACCAAAAAATTGTGCCATCGGCTGCCAAGTAGTTGAGTTGTGTTACAGTAAATATTCATGTAGCAGAATTTGTCAGGCACACATCGCGATATCAAACACTGATCGTGTTGACATGCATCACTGAAAGCCCACTGAAAGCCATAAAAAAGGTGAACAAACGGTGATGAAATTTTTTTACACAGAAATAGTTCTTATGCAATTTTTATACACAGATATATATAATTTTCTAGTTTCATTATTTCAGTCTCAAATTAAAAAAAGTTGAAAAAAGTAAGTGACATTATGGCTTAAGTTCTACGATTATAATTTTTGAATGGAATTGCATATGTTTAATGGAAGCTACATAATTTAAAATTAAATCTCAACGAAGAGGAAAAGGTAGACTTATTTAATTATTTAATCCACTTACCTGCCAAATAGGCTTATTTTTGCTGTCAATAGCCCCAAATTCCCGTTCGTGAGCGCGGGTCAAAACTTGTTTGTATAGAATTTCAGCCTCTGAATACTTTCCTTGCTTTAAATAGCAACTGGCTAAATTATTTTTTGTTTTAGCAACATTAGGATCATCGGGCCCAAGTTTAGATTCATATATTTCCAGCGCCCGTTGATAGTATTTTTCGACTTCATCATACTTTCCCTGGTTTTGACAAAGCAATGCTAAGTTATTTAACTGCTTTGCAACGTCCGGATGATCTTTGCCCAATACTTTTTCTCGAATTTCTAATGCTCTTTTGCATAGCGGTTCAGCGTCTTTATATTTTCCTCGCTTGCCATATAATACTGCGAGATTGTTTAAAGTTGCAGCAACCGCTGGGTGATTTTCACCTAAGGTTTTTCCTCTAATTGACAATGCATCATTTAATAAATTGGCTGCTTCCTTGTATTTATTCTGAAATTTGAAAATATTAGTTAAGACGAAAGAAATACGATTGAACCTTTAAGTTCTATAAAAACAAGTATTAGGGAAACGTAAAATAATTTGCTTTTGTTCGCAAATTTATCCATCAGTAAAATTGCAAGCTAACTTAGATTTCAAATCAAAATCTGAGATGGTCATAATTGGTCGTTAAAACAATAGTGGGAGTTTTCAAAAGGTAAGCCTTGAATATACCTATGCACGTATGCATTAAATATGCATTATACACCCGAAATTCTCTTCAATTTCTTTTAATTTTACGAAAAAAAGTAAATACTTTATTAATTTCATATTGATATGAATAAAAAGGTATTTTCGAAACGTTTATTGTAACATACAAGGCATTATTGAATTATGAGTTATGAAAAGCAGCATTAATCATAAAATACTTTGCACATCTCATTTCGTGAACGTTTATGTATTTATTTATTTACTATTTAATATTCCATAAAGTTAATTTATGAAATATCTTAAATAGGCGACGGGTGACAAGACCATTTGCGCACGGATGTATTTATTTATTTTTGGCTTTGTTTTTTTGTATTCAATTGTAATTGAAACGCATGGGTTTATTATGCTTCGTCCAACAAGAATGCTTAGTAAGTTTCTGAATAAATTACGATAGTCAGCCGCGTATGTTTTCAACGATGAATGAATAAAAGGATTTAAAAGGGCATAACAAATGCGTGTAAATTTTGTTAAGGATGAGCATCAATTATTTGGTGTAATTGCAACATTTTCATTCATTCTGAAAGAGAATAAACGTACACACAAATGAAGGATTTTGCTTAATACTACTTTGAGCTAAAAGAAAGAATTCCGAATGACCGATTTACTATTTTCCCAAAGCTTAAAGAGGACCATAACTTTTAATAGCTTGTTTAGGTGCAAAATAATTTGACATTAAAAAAAACAGTACCTACGACCATCTTTTGTAGTTTTTGATTCGCTTTAACATCCACGATATTGTAAATACGAGTAATTTCTAAGCGTGCGAAGACCACATGAAGCTACAACACATTTTTTTTTTATTACATCGCACGGAAAGTTTTTTGAGCAGAAAAAAATACTAAATCGGCGTAGATTTAATTTTTATAGTTCATAAGGAACATACAACGAACAAAGAACGAAAGATGTGGGAAAAAAAATAATAAATCAGCGTAAATTTTAGTCTTTTAGTTAAAAAAACATCTTATAAGAATAGTTACTGGATTTTCCTGGAAAAGAACTCCAACAATAGTGATTCAACTGATGTGTTGTTGTAGAAAGCTTTATAATACAATATAATAATTATTTTACCTGGTCACGATAAACCAATGCCAATATATTAAGCATTGTCGCTACATCGGGATGATCATGCCCACTTGTTTTTTCTAGGTCTTCTAATGCCTGCTTACAAAGTGGTACAGCAACTTCATACCTAAAAATAGAATTAAAAATCATTTTTAAATATTTTAGGTCTTTTATAGTAAAACAGAACAATACATGATATATGTGCCAGAACACATATTCAGATATTGGCATATCGGGGTATCAAAAATGTGTGTACCATGAATATGTAGGTATACTCAAAATCTCTATAATAAATTTTTATGAGATTTTTTGAAAGGCACTGGTAAACACTGAACAAGTTTTGCCGCTTTTTTATCACATTTTTTAAATCTTATTATTAATTTTTTCATATAAGACTTTCATGAAAATAAATGTGTTCTGGTAATATTTAGAATTATCAGTGATACTTATTTGTTAATCCGACCGACGGCTACCAATTTTAAAAAGTATTATTTGAAACAAAAAGATTTTTCCCTTTTCTTTCTTGAAGCAATCCGGATATCTTTCTTCGTGCAATAAAAGTTTTTAAAAGTAAAAATAATAATCAATAGAAAAAAAACACGCCCAAATGTTTCTTCTATTGAAAATCGTATCGAAATGTACAAATTGCAAAAAGATTAGTATTCTTACTTCAATAAATTAAGAAGCTTCAAATTCATCAAAAGTTAAACAGCTTAAATTTCAAACCAATTTTCAACATTCTTTCCGCCAAATTATAGTCTTCCTGTTAAAAATCACATGCAAATGGCATCATACAGATCCACACTGTCACACAAAAGAAGAATGAATTTAAATGAAATCTCTGTTCAACTTTTGGCCCTCGTACGTTTGCTTTCACAAACATTTACCAAATTTATTCAAATCATTTAAAAAACATAACAAAGTTTGACCGGCAGAAATACTTTATTGCAAAGGCGAAACATGTACGTAAAACACTATTTTGAAATGGTCTTATATTTTTGCTGCCGAAAATTGGTTTGAAATTATTTTGTTGAAGATTATTTACAGAATGTTTAAATTTTATCTTAAATGATTCGAGTAGCATAGACGTTTTGTATTAAAATTATTCGCTTCTATCAGTTGCTTTTGAAATACGAAAATGCAGCAACAAAATATCATGAAGGGAAATTGAATTCGTTGTGGAATTAAATTGAACATAGAACAAAAAGTTTATTTGTATTAAAAAGAACGCGTAAAAATATATTCAAATATTCATAAGTTGTCGGCAAATCTCAAAATATCAACGTAGTTCGCTTCCTTAGACTTCTGGAGAATGTTTACCTTATATATACATAATATCGTTTCTTCTCATCTGCAGTGCACCATTCAAAAATATTTTAAAATGTTATTAATACTAGGCAAACTTAGGGTGTAAAAAATCGAGCACACTCAATTCCGTTAACTGAATCAACTAATCTAGAACACTACAGTTGATGACAAGAAGCAACATAAGCATGAAGCTTTCATCACAATTTCCGCTGCTGAAATATGTTACATGATACGAACCCAAAGCTCCCACACAACAATGCAGTATATACAACGTCCTTGGATTCTTAGTGGCATAAAAATATACGCAAGTTTATTATTACATTTGCGCCGTACATATTATTTACTTCAATGAAAATGAAGTTTTGTTTTTCAATTATTATTAATTTCTTCTCGTTCAGCGCTAAATTCGATAAAAAGTTTTAACATTTCAGTTTTGGAAATTTAAGCCTAAAATTACGGCTGAGCTTCAATAATTTACAAAATTCTTGTTGTACGTAAATGGTAACGTAAACTACGAGGTCTATTCAAAAATCAACATATCACTGAGCAAACCAACGTATTTTGTGTGACAGTGCCAGCCAAAATCATGTGAAACAATTCATAAGAGTACTGTAGTTAAAATTGCGGAAAATGTACAATAAATCAGTATATTATATCTATTTTGACTGTTCCAAATTTTATATTTTACATAAATGTAAATGCATACGTACATGCATACATACAAATGTATGTTTATAGATACATAGAAAAAATGATCATAATTGTTCAAACACCAATTTCTTGCTGCTGTTGTCAATGGGTATTTGTTGGACTGAAAGAGTTATTTGAGTTATGTATTTATCATGCCATGGAAGTCTAGTTTAAAAGCTGTTTTAAGTTTCAGATCGATTTTTTTTAAATATTTTTCTTTTGTACATCAAAGTGAGAGCGTTAAATATTTAGGTTTGCACATTGACAAGAGGTTAACATGGAAGTCACACATCAAAGCAAGAAGACAGCAATTTAATATAAAAACTAAACACCTTCATTCGTTATTAGTTGAATTTGAGAAAAAAACTTAAGTATTTACAAAGCAATACCTTAAACGTGTTTGGCCTTATGGAATCCAGCTGTGGGGATCATCCAACTTTAAGATCAATTCTCAATGACCCTTGGTTTGTGTCGAATAATTCAATTCACAATGATCTTTTCATACCGAAAGTTATAGAAGAAATAAGAAGGTTCAGCGTAAATTATTTGGAAAGGCTAAGTCTTCATGATAATCCATTAGCAATAGTTAATGTTTGTGTCATTGTTGTTGTACTCAGTGGAGTGCAGCAACTACACTTATATTGGATATTGTATCAAATTTACTCATTGTCCGTAAATGGATAGATCGTAAATAAAGAATTCATAAAAAATCATATAAATGTTATTGGAAAAGCCCTTGATTTAATTTTTAAAATTTTTTTGTATTTTTTAACCGTTCGAGTTTTCTTTTTGGTTGGATTCATAAGGGATTTTTAAGTTTTAACAATTACGGCGGCAGACAATATCTCTTATTTAGACTTAAATGCATGATGTGCCAGAATTCAATTTCTGTTTTGAGTTTATTAGTCACAATTCAATAATTAATATCAAATTAAAGAACTTTTGAAATATATTTAAGAATCTTACCTTCCTTGAGAAGCATATTGAATAACTAAATTATGAAGTGTTCTTAAACGAGCTGGAATTTCGTATCCCGATGATTGATTTGAAAACTGGCTTGGAGGTGTTGGAGATATATTGTTTCTGTCATCGTTCTCCTCATCTGGGAAAAGTTCAACAACTGGGTCTGGTCGAGGCTTTTCACTTATATCGTCTTGATCCTGATTTTCATCATATTTTTTAACAGACGTCATGAATTCCAAATGTTTTTTCTCTTCTTCCAGCTGAGCAACTAATTGCTCAGATGCCTGAAACTTTTGTTGAGTATTAGCCAACTCATCTCTTAGCCATGCGTTTTCTTGGTGAAGTCTGCGGACTTGTGTCTTAAGTTTTTGTTTTTCAGCTTCTATATTTTGAAAATGAGATGCCAATGCCATCATTACGTGGGCCTCACTTAACCCGAGATCAATATAATCGATATTTTTTTTGATAATGCATGACTTTTCATCTTCTTTATTAATTTCACTTACTCCAGACATAAGGGATGCATGTTCAACACGAAGTGCTTCCAAACCTTGCAAAACGGTTTTTGTATTACTTATTATTTCATCCTGTGTCATTTGAGTCATTTTGCCAATACTTTCGATTTTTCGACTAAAATTTTAAAGAAAAAATATGTAAGTAAAACTTAAACACACTCAGTAAGAAACAATAGATTTATTATTTTTTACATTCTATAATTTTTAATCGCTTTGGAAATTAGCATGTCAATGTCTTAACTTTATTAACGAAACTGTTTTCATATATTTTACTATGTAGAAAAGTATGTGTACACAAATATACGTACATATTATGAATATATGTACATATGTACATACTCGGATACGCACAAATGTATGTGGCTACGTAAATCAATAATTCTGATGACACGACATGCGCACTACAAGACACAATCTTGGCGTTATAATGGAATAACTACCACAAAGCAAATGAACTTACACTATAAAAGTACTAAGCCATACAAAAAAAATTGTTTGGTATTGATTTTCAACACCATGTTTGTAGAAGCGTTTGCACGAAACAAGAAACAGAAATCATTTTCACAATGTTATTTTTATAAAAAAATAATTTAAAAAAATTATAAAAAAAAGTAAACTTCCACTAAGGCATTTTTGTTTCCTTTAGAACGATATATAACCTGCATTACGACTTCCACACAATTATACGACCACAAAACGATTCTGGCATAAGCACTTCTAGCAAAGCCCGAACGCTTTTTTATGTTTGCAGCTTGTAGCAGTGTTTTTTTGCATAAGCGATCTATCTGTTTGAGCTTTCTACGAACAGTACTTGATGAAACACTTAAATTTAATTCGTCCTTGATTTCTCTAGAGGAAGAAATGGTTTCTTTTTGTTTCCTAAAACAGTTATGCGTTCAACAACTCTTTACTCTTATTATCTTAAGCTTTATGCGAGGCAACTTTTCAAACTTTCACTAGATTCTATAATTTGCGACATCATGAAGCCGCTGTTATGTTGAGATGCCTCAGAAATGTTGATTTTGTTTTGGTGTTTCTAATATAAAAAATCTACAGCACTTTATGAATTTAAACATTTAAAACAAACGTTATATAAGATTTTATCTTAAATCGAAAACAAACAAAAGAATTAACAAAAACTAAAGATATTCAGCTGCCAAAATTATGAATTATTAATTTGAATTTTTAGTACTTTTTTCATTTAAATGACTTTCACGAAAAATATCGGATTTTTATGAATTGCAAACCAAATTACCCCATTTACTGCTGACGTTTTTGCAAGGGGCTTGTGCATATATTTTCTGAAATTAGACAGAGCACCGTTTAGCATACACACAGATTTTTGGCCGTCATATAGAATCAATCAATATAAATCCTTTTTAAAATCTTTGTTTAACCTTAATTTTTATGCTAATTCTACAAAATAGATTTAAACTATACCTCTTACGAGGCGGTTGATAATTCGAAGCCTTTCATATTTCCACAGCAGCAACTTCAAATTCAAAACTGGTCTCTTACAGTTATCAAATTTTGAAGAAACTGCGTCCATTAATTTGCTTTTGGCAGCCTGTGAAATTGCACAAAGTCGAAAATGCGTAAAGTGAAGGTCTAAGAAACATTATGAAGAATCTACACTATCAATTTTAATGGTTAAAAAATAGACTACTGAGTTTCGTTCGGGTTTTACCAGAACAAACACCGTCAACATTTCAGATCACTCAAAGCAAAGTACCTCAACCGAGTGAATATATGGCAATTCCTCATATTGGACAGTAAGCGAAAGCGTCTGCCCACTATAAGCCCAGACGTAGTTCGAATGACAAAAATTATTTTTTATTTAAAATATTTAAAATAGTAATCCCAGCTTTGACTCTAAAAACAAAGAAGTGTTGACTCATTTATTAACACTATACACAGGAATTCTCAATGCTGAAGTCTATCCATTCAATCAGTTTATAGGTTGCCAGTTTTCCACGCAAACCACAGCTTTCAAGGGGTTAAAGTCAGTTTTTATTTATTATTATTTTAATATTTTTATCTTAATAACTATTTTTAATGTTTCTCTTGTTCAGTAAGTTGCTTGTGGTTGCACAATTGAACCCACAAGATCACCTAGCAAGGCGTAGATTCGATGAATGGGTGTAAAACAAGATTGCCGTTGATCCCGTATTTGGAGTGATGTTGACACCTTTACATCCAGAAAAACTGACTGGTTGGTGTGCTTTATGGGCTGGTGGCATCATTGGTTCGTAGTTCGTTAAAAACGATGCTGGCCAGAACGTTAGTCAATGGTGACCGCTATGGAGCCATTATTGTTGACTTTTTCGTTCATCAATTGAACAACCATGATGTGCAAGAGCTGTGGTTTCAACCAGACGGCACAACTTGTCACACAGTTCGTGATACAGTTGATTTATAGTAGAAAAAGTTTGGTAACCGCATAGTTGCACGTTTCGGACTGGGGAACTGGCCTCCAAAATAGTTCGATTTAACGCCGCTAGACTATTTTCGTTGGGGATATGTGAAATCTCTAGTCTACGTCGATAAGCCCGAAACTATTGACCAATTCCACGTCCACGTGCACAAATGTGGGAAAGTCTACGAAAATTGAACCTCCAGATTACACTACATCCTCCATCTGCACAAAAACAATAACAGTCATTTTACCTTGGATTTTACGGGGTCACTGGTGCTTTGTTTGAGGATACAAATATGTTTTCTGCCCTTTCATTAATGTGTCACAAACTTTCAACAAAATAAAGATAAACGTTAAGCTTTTTAAAAGCTAAATAAGTCTATGGTCCCAAATTTATCATCAAAAAAGGTGGTTTTATAAGCCCCTCTCCGGTAATCAAAGTTGGAATGTCTCAAGGCTGCATATGCTGGGAAATGTCTTATATTTGCTTTATATTTTTAAACTGGCTTATAGATTTTAAAATTCAATCCTAACTTTTGCAGATGATACCGCATTTCTAAGCGTTCATGAAATCCATCAGTCAGCATAACGTAGTTTATAGGAACATATTTACATACTGGATATATTGCTAAAACGCTGACATATCAAAGTCAATGCAAAAAAGTCGCAATGTTGAATTCACACTGCGTAAAGAAGCACGCTCGGCTATTAAAATCAATAATCAATTAATTCCGCCTCATCACCATAGATTGAATAAATTCAAGAGCGTCAAATCTGCATATGATTACACCAGTACGCTCCCTAGTACGTTAAAAACTTACGAATTCGCAAAACACGTAAGGGTACCTATTGTCAGGGAGGAACCTCCATAGTACGCAGGAAAACTTGAATTCCATGCAACCGCTCTTGCACTCAACATGCTTAACCTTGGCAACAATACTCGGCTGAGACAACACAACTGAGTTAAATTAAATGCTTAAAGCCTTACAAACCAAATATATAGCTGTTTTCTACACGTTTTCTATTTCTCTATATATCGCTACCTTGCTGTCCGTCAGTAGGTTTGAAAATCTTCAAAAAGCATGTTCAACATTCATTTTTATTAACCCGGTGTGCTTTGCTATCACTCCAATTTTTGGGGCACAATTCGCCCCTCTTTATTTCACACAAAAATTTGATAGGCCGTCTTCCATATACAAGAAAAAATTGAAAATGATTATAAAATCTTTTAAAAACTATGTGGAAGGAGACACATAACTAAAAATATGAGCGTAAAAGTGGGCACGGTTGAAAAAAGTAGCCTATATTTCATTCCAGGGTCCGAGTTAAAAGTTGTCAAAATTTCAGGAAGATCAGCCCAGCGGTACAAACAAACAAATAAACACAAATTCCCTTTTGTATACACGCATAGATTGTCTTTAAAATTGATTCATGAAAAATGATATTTTTGAAAAAACCGTAGGACGCCAAGTCAGTTTTAAGCAAGTCTTCTGGCTGGAATGCAGCTTAAAAAGTTCTATGGAAAAATTTTTGGATAGTGTAATAAAAGTAAAACTTTCGTTAAAATTTACCACTAAATTATTAAAAATTCTCATACGAGATTCTGAGGATTTTTGAAGTTATCTTTTGATTCAATTTACTTCCAAGACTATTTATTTTTATCCCATTAATAAAATTGTTTTTACATTCATGTGTGCATGTATGGACCATCAATTTTATCAACCAATGGCGTTCCAAGAGATTTGGGATATTTTGATGCGTGCTGTATATATTCACATACATACATATGTACATACTTATGTATTACATACATATATACATATGTACTTACATAGTTTATTGTACTTATATGTCGTATGGATGTACATACATAGGTACATTCCAATGCACCTACATATGTACATATGTATGTAATTACTGTATCTAGTGAAATTACGGAAATATTAATGCACAGGTACATACATACATATGTATATACACAAATGAATTATAAGGCGAGGTTTAGTGACTCATCGACATTCTAGTTAAGCATTACGGCTTAAATATATCCACATTCTAAGTTACTTACAGATATTTAAAAAAAGTTTGAAGCACTTTAAATGAAAATTATACGATTTTAAATAAATTAATATAACTATGTTTGTTCTGTTGGTTTAATTAATAATAACCAAACATCAGCTATCGTTTTACTTTATTTTTCCGATAACGATTACACATTCCAAAAAGTAGGGGGAAGTATTCCCAAAATTATAAATTAACATAAATTCGCCTTAAACGCGATTTAACAACTTTGATGAAGGCGAATTAAACTAGTTTGTATGTAGTAATGCGACAATAATGAGTGTTTTTTAAAGTAGATTAATTGGGATCATATGGCTGTCACAAGGGGCAATCAGGGGTACCAACTTTCACCGTTCACCATTGACAGTAACAATTTGACCATCATCGTTTTTAAAGATATATGTATGAAGCAAAAAAGGATGCAGACAGAACCTAATTGATCATAAAATACGATGGTTTGTACTTTGCTGCTT
The DNA here is from genome assembly GCA_932526305.1 of Epicampocera succincta. Lineage (NCBI taxonomy): Eukaryota > Metazoa > Arthropoda > Insecta > Diptera > Tachinidae > Epicampocera > Epicampocera succincta. The sequence continues at coordinate 28,878,576 of OW052035.1, read as the reverse complement.
TTTAAAAGTTGAATTTACATAAACAAATCTTTAAACTATTGTAATTAAGATTCCAAAGGAAAAAAGAGAAAAAGAAATTTTACACTCACAAAAAAATATGCAAGACGAATAGTTAACTGCAAAATTGATAATATTAATTCAATAATATTATATTTTCAATATGTTTCATATTATAACGTACAAACTTAATTTTAGCAATATGTGGAAGCAATTGTAGTACGTATAAAATAACAAAAAACAGGATCTTGGTTTTTTGTAAGGTTTTTTTATTAAATAAAAATAAAATTATAAAAATTAACTTTATTCTTTTACTTCAAAATATTATCTGCCTTTCGCTTAAACAACAATACCTCATTTCAACCAACATTGTACCCAAAAACGCTGAGTTTAAAAGTTTCTTATCATTCTTTTTCAATTGTAGAATAAATAGCTGACGCAGCTGGTTGTTGACTTTTCTGTATTTCAACATTCGTATTGAAATTCTGAGTTGTGCTAACTTACATACTATGTATGTATGATTACCTCAATCCCTGTTGGCAAAATACGTACCAGCTGTTTTATTCTGTCCTTAAAATTGACTTGTTTTCTCTAAAAGATACATTTGATTTACTTTATCTTCTTCCCTTTAAAGGTTAAATTTTTAGAATTTGCAGAAATTCTTAAAAGAAGAAGATAAACTCAAGCTATAACACTTTGTATTAATGTGAAATCAAAAATGACATAAACCTGGCTGCTATAGTATTCAAACCTCGAAAATGGAAGGTCGGGTATTTCTAACTTATTAAACCGACCGGTTTAATCTGGTTATTATTTTCATAATATTTAAAAATTTGTCGAGTGTGAGAAAAGCCTTTGAATATTTTCCAAGCACTTTTTAAGTTATTTTTCCCGTGTCATTATATGCCTGTGTGTTCGAAGCATTTATTGTTCATGAACAACTGAAGCTGTTAAATGTTAAATTTACACCTTTTTAATTATAAAATAAGATCAAGAATTTTAATAAATACAATTTTAAATGAGGCATAACTTTAGTTTGTCGTAAATTCTATCAGTCAGCTTTTAACTAGAATAATTTATTTTGAAATGTTAGCCGCAATAATTAATTTATGATCAGCTGTTAAAACTTAACAAAATTTGAAGAGGAATGACAAAGTAAAATTGACACCAATTTAACGATCAATTTAAAAAGTGTGAGTGTGTTGGTAAAAAATATTTGAGCATATCGCGAATTGAAACAGTATTGAGAGATAAACATTGAAATTGTGATACATGGCTGCCACATGACATCCCAAAAAAACTTTTTAAGCGATAGTATTTTTTTATTCGATCAGGGTTGAATTTTTACACACCACAAATTGACTAATCCGCCGTTTTACGGTCGTTACCATGCCGTGTTGATGTTTCTTCGTCATATACAGGCTCAAAATTTGCTAAAAACTAAACTAAACTAACTTTGCTAAAAAGTAAAAAAATTAATTTAAATTTTGTTTTCTTGTATTAATTTCAAAGGGTGAATGTCAGTCGCCCATATGAAACTGTTCACCCGCCACTGATCCAGGTTTAATCAAGGTATATTTTTGCTATTCATTAAATTTCGAGTATGATGGTGTGACTACGAAAAATAACTGCTCGTACATATGTAAGTATTTTTGACAATTGCATCAAACCTCATTATATATCAACCAAATAAAATCTTATGAAAATCATAACATGTCCATAATCGTTTGGCTATAATTGTTAAATAATGCAAGTTTTAAAAATTAAATATAAAAAATTATTAATATTTAAAATCTTATTAAAGTATAAATTGAAACGTAATTTGTTAAGCCCGACACAAATTCTGAGGAACGGATTATAATTAGCATAGTTAAAAATATAAAGCTAATGCTCAAAAGATTGTAGTCGAACAACGAGGAATTTAAAAGTTTATCCTTTTCAAAAGAAATTAGTCTGGTAAATACAATTAAAAATGGTAAATTTTATATTACCATTTTAGCAGAAAAGTAACACTCGACATATGACGACTACTTTTCAAAGTAGGTAATTTTATAGCCGTAAAACATAATGTCACGTAGATTAAAAATAAACATTGAATTTTAGAATGTTAAAAAAACTTAAGCCTGTTACGCAAAATAAGCATAACTTGAAGATAAAAAACAAACACTTAAAAAGAAGCGTAAAAACTTTAGTAACAAAAAATGTTAATACCAATATTAAAGACGAAATTAGCAAATTAAATATTAATCTAAACAAAAAGACATTCTGTAAAATGTTATAAAGGAAAATAGGAGTTCAACTACCCGTTGAGAAGATGACGAACACCTTATGCTTTTCTCAAAGTATTTATTACAGGTCAACCTCTACATACTTGTTTTTAAGAAATGAAAAGAAATTAAACCTTCCGAGTTTTTCGTCATTGAACAGATGGAGTAGTATTACACTTTCTGCATTCTCATTTGGATTTTTTCCCTGAGAATTTAGGAGACGTGAGCGACGAACACGGCGAGCGCTTTCATCAGGAATTGAAGGCTATGGAACGACGCTATCAGGGCATCTATGACACGGCTATGATGGGTGACTATATTTGGACCCTAATACGTGAGACCGATTGCAGCGAATACAAAAAACAAAGAAGAAGTCAGCAGTTTTTCCACATGGCATAAAATGTACACTTATATCTTTGTTTTTACTCATTTTGTGCGTTGATTTGCTTAATTTAATTAGTTAGTTTAATTTCGTTAGTTTAGCTAATTGTGCGATACATTGAGCATGTAGTGCTGTAAATAAATTAAAAAATAATATACGAAGACTAATTTGTTTATTTTAAATTAAGTTCAAATGTATTTATTCGTTTGCGTTGGGTAGGTAAGCTGTGCAAATAATGAAAATCAAAAAATCGTGAAATAGCGGAATTTCGGTCGTTTACCAAAAAAATAATAAGTCGGCCATTTGTCATCAGATTTTGTTAAGTAAGGGCTTATTTTCTTTGGAAAAGTGTCAGCTATACGTAAAAAAATTAAAATCGCTGTTAACATCGCGTTTTATATTTTATATGAATTTTTATATGAATTTTTCAGCCACATTTTTACTAAAAAAACCCAGTTTTTTAACCTTTTTAAGCCGCCAACATCAAAACTACTAACCCGATTTGAAAATTTTCTGAGAATAAGTTGTAGACGGCTCAATTGTCTTTAATTTGAGTAGTAGTAGGATAAAATAGGTCAAAGAAGACTAAAGATATGCTCAAAATAGTAAGTGTACCTCCAAAAATTAAAAAAAAAAAATTAAAAAATTTGTATCTCGCAAACCAATCGACAGAAAAATTTTTAAAATTCATTTTCGTGTTCAGTAGGTCCAAATCCATGAGAAAAAGTATGCTAGAAACAAATAACAGACAAAAGTTTGTTATTTGTGACCTAGTGTAATTTGAACTATATAAATAAAAACCATATTATATCTACCTAATAATTGAATTAATATAAAGTGATTAATTTAACCTTTGCTACATTTGGGGGCTCGTCCTATGCAAATTATTAATTAAGTTTAAAAAGATAATAAAATGTTACAAATAAAGCAAACATGTGTTAAGAAATAAATAAAATATATAAAATAAATTAATAATAAAAATTGTGTATGCCAAGTGCAAAATTTTGGGAAAATTTAGTATATTATAAAATAACGGTGTTTTACATGAAGTACATGAAATAATTAAAACGGGTTTTTACATCAACAAGAAAAGAACAGCTTTTTAAATGATACATTTGGTATTGCAGCACCGGTGAATATGGAAAGAATAAAATTGACAAATTTTTAATTTTTTATGTAAAACACAAAGATGTCAGAAAAAGGGAACAATGATGAAGGAGTAAAAACACGTTCAAAGAAACAAGAGTTAAACCTAAAAGAAGCTAAAGTACACATAGAAAATTTTGGTGATAACAGTGATCATAAAAGTGCAAATGAAAATATAAAAATTAAAGAAATAAATTATAAGAGTAATCAAGAATTAGAGACAAACGTAAGAAGAAAATTAATACACGAAGATCCAAGTGAAGAAATTTTGGTAAAGAGAATAGAAACAGTAAATAAAAAAACAATAACAATGGCTCAAAATAATAATATAAATCTAGATATTGGTCAGCTGGCGGTTGAAAGAACAATTCCTACATTTGAGGGCGACAGTGGTATGCCATTTAAAATATGGATAAAAAACTTTGAAGACAATGCAAGCGCTTATAATTGGAGTGATACACAAAAATTTGTTTTTGCGCGGAATAAAATGACAAAATCCGCAAATTTATTTTTACAATCGGTATCGGTTTTTGATTTTGAAACTCTTAAAGAACTTTTGATTGAGGAATTCCATAAGGAATATTCAAGTGCAGAGATTCATTCGCAGCTTCGCGACCGGAAAAAACTTGATAGTGAAACTCTACATGAATATATGCTACATATGCGACGGATTGCTTCCTTCGGTGACGTAGATGAACGTTCAGTTATACGATATATGACTGACGGAATAAGAGGAAAACGGGAAAATAAAATAAATTTGTACAGTGCAAAAAATTATAAAGAGTTTAAAGAGCAATATGAAATATATGACATCATATTTCGGGGTAAAAGTGATAGTGAAAACCACTACAAAACGAACAAAACTAATAACAATAACAAAGCTTTTCGCTGTTTCAATTGTGGATCACAGGATCACAAACGTAGTTCTTGTCCTTTGGACGCCCCAAAATCTTTTAAGTGCAGCAAAACTGGCCACATATTAAAGGATTGCAAAAAGACAACCGCTGATAAAGTGAATTGTACAATGAAAAAAACTAGGCTGAAAAAATTAATAATAGACGATAAAGAGTTTGATTGTTTGATTGACAGTGGCGCGGATATTTCCTTATTAAAAGAAACTATTTTTAATATGAACTTTAATAAATATATTAGAAATTACGAAAGAGAGATTATCGGTTTGGGTGGTGCGGTCACAATACCAGTTGGCATCATAAGTGTAGATTCAAAGTTCGATGGAATAGACTTTAAACACAATCTTGTCGTTGTCCCAGACAATGTAATCAGTTACGATATTGTTATCGGGTTTGATGTTTTAAAAAAATTCCGGTTTTGTTCTGATGAGAAAGGTTACAAATTTAGCTCATTAATAAAATCAGAAGACGAAAAAGAAATCGAAAAAATTATGAGCATAAATGTTAACGAAGAACCAAGTGTTGTAGCGCCAATCGCTTATAAAAAACAAATAGAAGACATGAAAAATAATTATTTGCCAGTTCGTTCTGTAACAAACAATATTAAAATGAAAATTGTGTTAGAAAAAGAAGATCCAATTTATTCATCGCCAGCCCGTGTACCACCACCAGAGCAAAAAATAGTTGAGGAGCAAGTTGAAACATGGCTTAAACAAGGTATTATTCGGAAATCTGTATCACAGTATTGTAGCCGAGTGGTATTAGCAGACAAAAAAGATGGCTCAAAAAGAGTGTGTATAGATTACAGGCGTATAAACAAAGTTTGCTTTAAGGACCGTTTTCCGGTTCCTAACATGGAGGATTTAATTGACTGTTTGTCTGGCTCATCGGTATTCAGTGTGCTAGATATAAAAAATGTATTTTTACATGTTCCCATTGAAGAAGAATGCAAAAAGTTTACAGCATTTGTGACAAAACAAGGAATATATGAGTTCAACTACGCACCATTTGGGTTTTGCAATTCACCGGCAGTGTTCATACGTTTTATAAACGCAATTTTTGTTGACTTGGTGAATGACGGCATAATGGAAATTTATATGGATGATATTATTGTTTATTCTGTTGATGAAAGTACTGGTTTAAGTTACTTGCAAAAAGTTTTTTCTGTAGCAGCTGAAAATAATTTGGCGATAAACTGGAAAAAATGTAAGTTTTTGCAAAAGACAGTTGAATTTTTGGGAGTTATCATAGAAGAAGGTCAAGTGACACCCAGCGAAGAGAAACTAAAAGCAATAAAGAATTTTCCAGAACCAGATAACGTTAAAGGAGTGCAATCATTTCTCGGTCTAACGGGATTTTTCAGAAAGTTTATTGCGAATTATTCTATAATTGCTCGACCTTTGACGAACCTACCTAAGGTTAAATCGGCTATAAAGAAATTAAAAGATAGGCTGACATGTCACCCCGTTTTGAGAATATTTTCAAGGGAAGCCAGGACTGAGCTACATACAGACGCGTCAAAGTTTGGTTTTGGAGCTATACTCGTTCAGCAATTTAATGAGAAGTGGTATCCCGTCTATTATTATAGTAAAAAAACATCTGCATCTGAGTCGAGACTACATAGTTACCATCTGGAGATTAAAGGCGCATTTTTAGCCATGAAAAAGCTACGACATTATCTGTTGGGGAAGAAATTTGACTTAGTGACAGATTGTTTAGCCTTCAAGCAAACTTACGACAAAAGTGAATTAATATACTCAATTTCCATATACGCGATGTATATGCAAGACTTCGATTACAGTCTTAAACATCGAAAAGGTGATCGCATGAAACACGTCGATGGACTCAGCAGAAATGCCATTAACATCGTAAGAATAGAATCAGAATGAAAATGCCGCTTGCGAAACGCACAAAGCAGTGATGAAAGTATAAAAGCTATAATTGATATATTGAAAATTCGTCCATATCACAACTACAAATTACTAGGAGGTGTGTTATGTAAATTAATCATGGAGAAGGAAATAATAACTAAAGCACACGAAAATGGACATTTTAGTATCGCCAAAACCATTCATCAAATAAGGCAGGAATATTTTATTCCACACTTAGAAAGCAAAGTTAAAAAAATTATACAAAACTGTATGAAGTGCATTCTCTTTAATAAAAAGCAAGGTAAACTGGAAGGATTTTCAGAATGCATAGATAAAGGTAATTTGCCGTTATGTACGATCCATGTCGATCATTTGGGCCCCATGGATGCAACTTCCAAGCAGTATAAATATATTCTTGCTATGGTAGACGGGTTTAGCAAATTTGTTTGGATATATCCCACAAAAACTACCGGTGTTGATGAGGTGATTAGCAGACTAGAGTATTGGAGTTCCATTTTTGGTGACCCACAACGCATAATAAGTGATCGAGGTACTGCATTTACTTCGAAATCATTTGAAGAATTTTGTAATTCCAAAAACATAGAACATGTATTGTCTACAACGGGCGTGTCGAGAGGAAACGGCCAAATTGAGCGTGTAAACAGGGTAATAATATCAGTATTATCAAAGCTTTCTTAAGAAAAACCGGAAATGTGGTATAAAGAAGTCAACAAAGTCCAAAGAGCGTTAAATAGTACTATGCATAGATCTATAAACCGATCACCCTTTGAAATTATGTTTGGAGTAAAAATGAAAAACGAGAGCTGCACAGATTTAATGGGAATCCTGCACAACGAACTTATTTCTGAATTTAATGATCACAGACAACAGATAAGATATGAAAGTAAACAACAAATACAAAAAATACAAGATGAATACAAGAAGAATTATGATCGTAAAAGAAAGAGAAATGTGGATTACAAAGACGGTGACTTGGTAGCAATCAAAAGGACCCAGTTTGTTGCCGGTAAAAAGCTTGCAAATGAATACCTTGGTCCTTATGAAGTTACAAAGGTGAAGAGGAATGGCCGCTATGAAGTCCGAAAAGCTGCTTCGTTTGACGGACCAAACTTAACCAGTACAAGTAATGACCACATGAAGCTATGGTGCTATTCTAAAGTTGATGACAGTGCCAGCAGTTCCTCCGAGACGGATGAAGGGTCGGATGGCCGAATGTGGGACGAAGGAATAGAGTGATACGCTTTTACATACTAGTTTATACAACGCTAGAGTACATACTAGTTTATACTACACTTACGCACCAGAAGGAAAGAACAAAAAGATGAGAGGCAGTCGTTAACTATCACGTAGAAAGAAAGGAGTAAAGTTGTTAAGATCAAGGTCGAAAAGTTGTTGTTACGATCAATATTGAAAAGTTGTTTAAAAGTCGGACGGACATTATTAAATAAATATTTATTACCTTAAACTCTTAATAATTTGAACTATATAAATAAATACCATATTATATCTACCTAATAATTGAATTAATAAAAAGTGATTAATTTAACCTTTGCTACATGTATGTAGTATATAATGCTCTCAAAAAAGCTATTCAAAAGATGCAACCTTTTGAAAAAGAAAAAACTTCACATACATATGTTTAATAAATGCGCAGATGTTATAGGTTGGGTGGTGGATATGGGATATGAAAGAGAGAATGAAATGGGATCCCTAGTTATTGTTGTGAGTGGTATAATTGTATAATTGTTGTTGTGAGTGGTATAATTGATGAAAATTTGTGAGCAGTTTTCAATACAATGAATTTTGTATCGTGTGTAGATTTCTTAAAAACTTTAGTTACAGTTTCGAAATAAAATGCACAAAATGTTTCTTGAAAACCACCTTATAATAACGTTATAAGTTGCGAAAACACTAAATACAATAAACTGCAATATAATGAAGAAAATGAAGTGAAAAGAGGACCTATTGATATAAGTATGTGCCCATTGAAACATATAACGGCGAACTAAATGCTTTAGGATAAAAATTTTTAGTTTCAGGCAAGTTCTCAAAATTTAACGTTACGTATTCAGGATCAAAAGTAGACACATGAGAGAAGTTCCTTTATATGGCTTTGGCCATACGCCAGAAAAAGAAAGTTACAATGTATAAATATACTTCTAGTTATTAAGTAAACATTTTTTGATAATAAAATGGACGAAAAAAGCAGACGATTGAAACAGACACTTTTTATTAAATTGTAAATGAGATTCACAAATTTTTTTTTAATCTGGAGTGAATTTGAAAAGTAATTTATTACATATTAAAAATGAAACAATAGAAGGCAGGTCTTTGAAAAAGCCCATGGAATCAGATGAAACCGCTGATATCATGATCACAGAAGATTATAACGATTGTACGCAACTGAAAAGTAGAGCAGAATGAGTTTGGTATACCGAATGAGTTGTAAGTGTTGGAATGCCATTGATAGCACCGTAATAGCAAAAGACTGTGGAAAAAATGTTGCAGCAAAAATTAGTGGTCGTAGCTTTCTTAACAGCCTGTTGAAGAGGTAATTGGATTCAATTCAGAGGGTAAAAGAATTATTGAAAAGAGAAAACGAAGTATTAAAAATTGTAATTGCTTACGTGCGAATTAAGGGGGAAGCTCAAACATGGTTGCACTCAAAATCGAATTTTGAATGATACAGAGAAAATGAAGCAAAATTTTGTCACACTATATGCCGGAATTTTGAAACGTGCGAATGGAATAATATTGAAACTCTTTCCGACTACTATAACAATAAAGTACTGTCAAACAAAACATGCAATGAAAATAAAGACCTCTTTAACAAATACTGCAGCTAACACAGTTAAGGCTAACTATAGATATTACAACTGCATTGGGCGTTTTGAAGAAAATTGCCAAAAATCAAAACGTCTGATTGGAGGCTGTTATGGAGGTAACAATGTAATAAATAATTTGTAAGTAAATGGACAATTTAATTGATTTCTGATAGCTGGGGATACGTTTTTCGATGTTGACATTATAATATTACGTGTTTATTTATTTCCTGAGATAGGCCTTCATTAGTTTTATGATTATGCTTCACCGATTATGTTGGTGCGGAAACAAACTGCATTACATAACATTTAATAAGGTAACCGTTAAAGACAATTGTCCTATCCCTCTAATTGACTATTTGTTGGGCAAACTATAAGGAATGGTTGCGAGAAATTTAGAACTGAGTTATAACATCAGTAGTCTAATTTTCGGAGATTCGTTAAGAATTCTTTGATGCTGGCTAAGACGATATATGATTTAACTAAGACGAAAAAGAACTCGAAAAAGCAAATTAATGGAGTTGCCAATAAAGATACTTCATGATTCGAGGGATAACAAGGAGCTAAATCGTTGCAAGTTTATTATTTTTTTGTGCGGTTTTATTGCAGAAAAAGGAACATGGAAAACATCGCCGGGTATTCTACTTTAGAGAACTACGGACACTAAATCAAAATACGCACATGAAACGTTAGCGATATTTTTTTTAAGAGATGTCGGAAATACATATTTAATGGTTTGGACGTATAAAATTATCACGGGAGCAGCATGTCGACGAGTCAAGCATGTGTAGTGGAATATTAGTGATCGAGACAAATACTATTTAAGAAAGTTTGGGTGTTTGTCAGAACATGCTGGAGAGATGTAATTTTAAGTAGTTATTGGTTCTTCAAAGTAAGGGCGAAAGCTACTAGGAATATTGTTTAAAACACCCTTCTGTCTTCCATTTTTATCCGAGTCAACCACCCCACATATGTATGTTTGGAAGTGTTTCCCTGCATCTGGAGAAACTGACATTAGATCTTTTATTTTGTCGGTGTAGATATGTATGTATGTGTGTGCTACCTCGTCATGGTATTTACGCAAAACATTTTTCATTGCCAAACTAAATACACTGAATCTCGATATTTTGCTTTGCCTTTTTAAAGTTCTTTCTTTATCTTATTTAAGTTTGTTATTATTGCCATTATTCTGTTTACCGCATTTACGTTATGGATGCGAGAACCTGCTCATAATTCTAAAACTCCAATGCCCATCTAGTTATTCTTCGACTGATATCTCTCCAGTCAAGGGCCATTCATTGTAAAGAAATTGCAATCAGCTGCGATTCTGAACATTCTGTCGTATGAGTAAACCTTAAGCAGCGTTTGAAAACATCGTATGTATACTTATGTATGTGTGATTGCTTCTGGTTCAACTTCTCAAAGTACAAACAGTCGATACAAAAGACAAAGAGTTAGTCCCTATAAATACCTTCAGCATGTTCGTACAGTTATATTTAACAAAGCACTTCAACAACAAAAACATTTACAAGATGGAGAGTAGAAAATTACGTACTGAATGCACAACACAATCATTGTCTGCCCGAAGTTCTCACCCACCCGCTTTGATACTTTATACTTCCATTTATATCCTAGCACTCCTAGTATTCTACACTAGTTCTTAAAAACTAACACTTGTATAGCCGTAACTCAAGATTATTTAATCGATTAATTGATTCTGTTAAAAATCGGATATGTAAAACGCCCCTCAATCAGTTTTTTTTACACATAATCATTATATTAAAAATGCAAGACAATACATAAAACAACCGTTTTGAGACTTCTATTACTTAAAAAGGATAGTCTATTAGCCAACTGATTACATATAGTTTTTTATTTATAGAAAATAATAAATCTTTATTATCTTAACTGGTGACGACACAACATACTGAATAGATTCGCTACGATACTCGTTTCTTAAAAGAAGTTCCGCTCATGATACACACAAACCCTTGAGTAGCTGTAAGCAAATCCTAAAAACACACTGAAAACTAGAAACAAAACTGACTTAAAGAACTTCATTTTAAATTGTTCCTCAGGAACTACTTTTTGAAGTAAATATAAAATTAATACGTTTCAGCATATCACTTTTTTGTGTTTACAGAAAAATGGAAGAGATATCAAAAATTATCAATACATCCGATAAAGGGCTATAATTCTTTTCCGATGCAAAGTTGATGAAAGTCTCATATTGTATGCCAAGATATGCAGTAAATTTTAGAATATTGATATGTGAATTTGATTGAAAAACTATCCACTTTTAAATTTGACCATACACTCACTCTGCTGCTTTATCACTATTAACTTACCGCTTCAGCATTTTCTAATGAAACAATGGCTTAAGAAGTAATTTTACTAAGTAAATAATTACAAAATTTAGTGTGAATTCGACAATCTTTTATTTTTAATATATTGAAATGAACAGTGCAATTCAGCCCAAAGTTATTTAACGGTTTGTTGTGCTTCCTTTTTCGAATTGACTAACTCAACAAGTTCTTTAACCCGCCGAAGACAATCTTTTTTAGATCGGTTGGGTATACATTCTGCAATACGATCCCAACGGTCGGGTGTAGACATTGGATAAGTTTTAATAGCTTGTTCCAACAAGGCCTGTTCTTCTTTTGTCCATGTTTTCGTACAAGCTGCTTTCGTCAACTTTATGTTATTTAAGTCTGGGGAAGATGAAGTGTGGTTAAGATTACCATTTTCTTGATTTTCTTTGGTGTCACTGCTGCTATCCAATATTCTGGTGTCTGAGTTGACAGTTATAAATGAGGAAACAACGACATCCTTTTTAGATTTTTCAAAACTTTCGTAAGCTGCAACATTAGCTTGTGTTTTCAACGAACTTTTTGAAAAGTCACTATTTTGCAAAGCTTTTGCTTTATAAAGTACATCTCGTGCTGAAACGTTACCAAGAGCAGAATGCTGATTTATGAAGGAGGCAATTACATCCCAGCGCTGAAATGTCCCAGCAGGAAATAAATTTACTGCTTTTATTAAAAGCTGGAGTTTTTCAGCGCACCACAATTCGTCTTTTTTTACATCTTTTATTTCCGTTTCAGATTTCATTCCTCCGTTCTTTTTATTTTGCAGTTTGGTTATTTCATCAGACTCAGATTTTATTTTAATATCCGCTGTTTTAAGAGCTGCAAGAAATATATCTCGCCCACCTTTTTCCATTTTCTTATTGAGATATTGTAATTCGAGAAGCGTAAATGTTTCACATAATTTTTCTACACCTTCCATGTTTTTAAGAATTTCCTTATCATTGTTCGCGAAGTATTTACTCTCCTTGGCCTTATCTCTCAAAATCTTTCTCTCCTTCCTCAAAGCTTTCTTTAGTTGTTCCTTCTCTATACGTATTTGCTCTATACGTTTCTGTTCCGCCTTTTCTGCTCTTTCTTTTGCAATTTGAGCTTCTCGCTGAGTTTTTTTCTTGCTCTGCTCTTTGTGCCTGCACTGCATCCATTTTGGATCCTCTTTGAATAAAAAACACTGAATTCTATATCATGATTATATAAATGATTAATTTTTCCTGCCTGCATTTAATATGTCAAGATTTGTTTCTATTAAGTTATTGAATTACTTCCTTCCCAACTAGAGCTTGCTTTCTAGTTAATGTACACATGTTATCATAACAGTAAAATGTTCGTTGGCATTGCATTTTGACATATTTCAAAGCGAAATGAAGCGGGAAAATCGGCAATAAAATATTCCTCCGAAGTCACCTTCGTATTAAATACCTGTGTATACATATATGTATGTGTATACATCAATACATACATACATATATAATATACAGTCAGGGACTTAAGTTTTTACAATATCCAAAATTTCATATGTTCGCCAATCAAAGAGTACCTGAAAAAATTATAAGCCAACATTACTCAATTACGTATCGATTAATATACGAAACTAAATTTTTTTATTCTACCTTAAAATAACAAGATAAACAAAAAACAACAGATAAGATATGAAAGTAAACAACAAATACAAAAGATACAAGATGAATACAAGAAGAATTATGATCGTAAAAGAAAGAGAAATGTGGATTACAAAGAGGGTGACTTGGTAGCAATCAAAAGGACCCAGTTTGTTGCCGGTAAAAAGCTTGCAAATGAATACCTTGATCCTTATGAAGTTACGAAGGTGAAGAGGAATGGCCGCTATGAAGTCCGAAAAGCTGCTTCGTTTGACGGACCAAACTTAACCAGTACAAGTAATGACCACATGAAGCTATGGTGCTATTCTAAAGTTGATGACAGTGCCAGCAGTTCCTCCGAGACGGATGAAGGGTCGGATGGCCGAATGTGGGACGAAGGATTAGAGTGATACGCTTTTACATACTAGTTTATACAACGCTAGAGTACATACTAGTTTATACTACACTTACGCACCAGAAGGAAAGAACAAAAAGATGAGAGGCAGTCGTTAACTATCACGTAGAAAGAAAGGAGTAAAGTTGTTAAGATCAAGGTCGAAAAGTTGTTGTTACGATCAATATTGAAAAGTTGTTTAAAAGTCGGACGGACATTATTAAATAAATATTTATTACCTTAAACTCTTAATAATTTGAACTATATAAATAAATACCATATTATATCTACCTAATAATTGAATTAATAAAAAGTGATTAATTTAACCTTTGCTACATGTATGTAGTATATAATGCTCTCAAAAAAGCCATTCAAAAGATGCAACCTTTTGAAAAAGAAAAAACTTCACATACATATGTATAATAAATGCGCAGATGTTATAGGTTGGGTGGTGGATATGGGATATGAAAGAGAGAATGAAATGGGATCCCTAGTTATTGTTGTGAGTGGTATAATTGTATAATTGTTGTTGTGAGTGGTATAATTGATGAAAATTTGTGAGCAGTTTTCAATACAATGAATTTTGTATCGTGTGTAGATTTCTTAAAAACTTTAGTTACAGTTTCGAAATAAAATGCACAAAATGTTTCTTGAAAACCACCTTATAATAACGTTATAAGTTGCGAAAACACTAAATACAATAAACTGCAATATAATGAAGAAAATGAAGTGAAAAGAGGACCTATTGATATAAGTATGTGCCCATTGAAACATATAACGGCGAACTAAATGCTTTAGGATAAAAATTGTTAGTTTCAGGCAAGTTCTCAAAATTTAACGTTACGTATTCAGGATCAAAAGTAGACACATGAGAGAAGTTCCTTTATATGGCTTTGGCCATACGCCAGAAAAAGAAAGTTACAATGTATAAATATACTTCTAGTTATTAAGTAAACATTTTTTGATAATAAAATGGACGAAAAAAGCAGACGATTGAAACAGACACTTTTTATTAAATTGTAAATGAGATTCACAAATTTTTTTTTAATCTGGAGTGAATTTGAAAAGTAATTTATTACATATTAAAAATGAAACAATAGAAGGCAGGTCTTTGAAAAAGCCCATGGAATCAGATGAAACCGCTGATATCATGATCACAGAAGATTATAACGATTGTACGCAACTGAAAAGTAGAGCAGAATGAGTTTGGTATACCGAATGAGTTGTAAGTGTTGGAATGCCATTGATAGCACCGTAATAGCAAAAGACTGTGGAAAAAATGTTGCAGCAAAAATTAGTGGTCGTAGCTTTCTTAACAGCCTGTTGAAGAGGTAATTGGATTCAATTCAGAGGGTAAAAGAATTATTGAAAAGAGAAAACGAAGTATTAAAAATTGTAATTGCTTACGTGCGAATTAAGGGGGAAGCTCAAACATGGTTGCACTCAAAATCGAATTTTGAATGATACAGAGAAAATGAAGCAAAATTTTGTCACACTATATGCCGGAATTTTGAAACGTGCGAATGGAATAATATTGAAACTCTTTCCGACTACTATAACAATAAAGTACTGTCAAACAAAACATGCAATGAAAATAAAGACCTCTTTAACAAATACTGCAGCTAACACAGTTAAGGCTAACTATAGATATCACAACTGCATTGGGCGTTTTGAAGAAAATTGCCAAAAATCAAAACGTCTGATTGGAGGCTGTTATGGAGGTAACAATGTAATAAATAATTTGTAAGTAAATGGACAATGTAATTGATTTCTGATAGCTGGGGATACGTTTTTCGATGTTGACATTATAATATTATGTGTTTATTTATTTCCTGAGATAGGCCTTCATTAGTTTTATGATTATGTTGGTGCGGAAACAAACTGCATTACATAACATTTAATAAGGTAACCGTTAAAGACAATTGTCCTATCCCTCTAATTGACTATTTGTTGGGCAAACTATAAGGAATGGTTGCGAGAAATTTAGAACTGAGTTATAACATCAGTAGTCTAATTTTCGGAGATTCGTTAAGAATTCTTTGATGCTGGCTAAGACGATATATGATTTAACTAAGACGAAAAAGAACTCGAAAAAGCAAATTAATGGAGTTGCCAATAAAGATACTTCATGATTCGAGGGATAACAAGGAGCTAAATCGTTGCAAGTTTATTATTTTTTTGTGCGGTTTTATTGCAGAAAAAGGAACATGGAAAACATCGCCGGGTATTCTACTTTAGAGAACTACGGACACTAAATCAAAATACGCACATGAAACGTTAGCGATATTTTTTTTAAGAGATGTCGGAAATACATATTTAATGGTTTGGACGTATAAAATTATCACGGGAGCAGCATGTCGACGAGTCAAGCATGTGTAGTGGAATATTAGTGATCGAGACAAATACTATTTAAGAAAGTTTGGGTGTTTGTCAGAACATGCTGGAGAGATGTAATTTTAAGTAGTTATTGGTTCTTCAAAGTAAGGGCGAAAGCTACTAGGAATATTGTTTAAAACACCCTTCTGTCTTCCATTTTTATCCGAGTCAACCACCCCACATATGTATGTTTGGAAGTGTTTCCCTGCATCTGGAGAAACTGACATTAGATCTTTTATTTTGTCGGTGTAGATATGTATGTATGTGTGTGCTACCTCGTCATGGTATTTACGCAAAACATTTTTCATTGCCAAACAAAATACACTGAATCTCGATATTTTGCTTTGCCTTTTTAAAGTTCTTTCTTTATCTTATTTAAGTTTGTTACTATTGCCATTATTCTGTTTACCGCATTTACGTTATGGATGCGAGAACCTGCTCATAATTCTAAAACTCCAATGCCCATCTAGTTATTCTTCGACTGATATCTCTCCAGTCAAGGGCCATTCATTGTAAAGAAATTGCAATCAGCTGCGATTCTGAACATTCTGTCGTATGAGTAAACCTTAAGCAGCGTTTAAAAACATCGTATGTATACTTATGTATGTGTGATTGCTTCTGGTTCAACTTCTCAAAGTACAAACAGTCGATACAAAAGACGAAGAGTTAGTCCCTATAAATACCTTCAGCATGTTCGTACAGTTATATTTAACAAAGCACTTCAACAACTAAAACATTTACAAGATGGAGAGTAGAAAATTACGTACTGAATGCACAACACAATCATTGTCTGCCCGAAGTTCTCACCCACCCGCTTTGATACTTTATACTTCCATTTATCTCCTAGCACTCCTAGTATTCTACACTAGTTCTTAAAAACTAACACTTGTATAGCCGTAACTCAAGATTATTTAATCGATTAATTGATTCTGTTAAAAATCGGATATGTAAAACGCCCCTCAATCAGTTTTTTTTACACATAATCATTATATTAAAAATGCAAGACAATACATAAAACAACCGTTTTGAGACTTCTATTACTTAAAAAGGATAGTCTATTAGCCAACTGATTACATATAGTTTTTTATTTATAGAAAATAATAAATCTTTATTATCTTAACTGGTGACGACACAACATACTGAATAGATTCGCTACGATACTCGTTTCCTAAAAGAAGTTCCGCTCATGATACACACAAACCCTTGAGTAGCTGTAAACAAATCCTAAAAACACACTGAAAACTAGAAACAAAACTGACTTAAAGAACTTCATTTTAAATTGTTCCTCAGGAACTACTTTTTGAAGTAAAAATAAAATTAATACGTTTCAGCATATCACTTTTTTGTGTTTACAGAAAAATTGAAGAGATATCAAAAATTATCAATACATCCGATAAAGGGCTATAATTCTTTTCCGATGCAAAGTTGATGAAAGTCTCATATTGTATGCCAAGATATGCAGTAAATTTTAGAATATTGATATGTGAATTTGATTGAAAAACTATCCACTTTTAAATTTGACCATACACTCACTCTGCTGCTTTATCACTATTAACTTACCGCTTCAGCATTTTCTAATGAAACAATGGCTTAAGAAGTAATTTTACTAAGTAAATAATTACAAAATTTAGTGTGAATTCGACAATCTTTTATTTTTAATATATTGAAATGAACAGTGCAATTCAGCCCAAAGTTATTTAACGGTTTGTTGTGCTTCCTTTTTCGAATTGACTAACTCAACAAGTTCTTTAACCCGCCGAAGACAATCTTTTTTAGATCGGTTGGGTATACATTCTGCAATACGATCCCAACGGTCGGGTGTAGACATTGGATAAGTTTTAATAGCTTGTTCCAACAAGGCCTGTTCTTCTTTTGTCCATGTTTTCGTACAAGCTGCTTTCGTCAACTTTATGTTATTTAAGTCTGGGGAAGATGAAGTGTGGTTAAGATTACCATTTTCTTGATTTTCTTTGGTGTCACTGCTGCTATCCAATATTCTGGTGTCTGAGTTGACAGTTATAAATGAGGAAACAACGACATCCTTTTTAGCTTTTTCAAAACTTTCGTAAGCTGCAACATTAGCTTGTGTTTTCAACGAACTTTTTGAAAAGTCACTATTTTGCAAAGCTTTTGCTTTATAAAGTACATCTCGTGCTGAAACGTTACCAAGAGCAGAATGCTGATTTATGAAGGAGGCAATTACATCCCAGCGCTGAAATGTCCCAGCAGGAAATAAATTTACTGCTTTTATTAAAAGCTGGAGTTTTTCAGCGCACCACAATTCGTCTTTTTTTACATCTTTTATTTCCGTTTCAGATTTCATTCCTCCGTTCTTTTTATTTTGCAGTTTGGTTATTTCATCAGACTCAGATTTTATTTTAATATCCGCTGTTTTAAGAGCTGCAAGAAATATATCTCGCCCACCTTTTTCCATTTTCTTATTGAGATATTGTAATTCGAGAAGCGTAAATGTTTCACATAATTTTTCTACACCTTCCATGTTTTTAAGAATTTCCTTATCATTGTTCGCGAAGTATTTACTCTCCTTGGCCTTATCTCTCAAAATCTTTCTCTCCTTCCTCAAAGCTTTCTTTAGTTGTTCCTTCTCTATACGTATTTGCTCTATACGTTTCTGTTCCGCCTTTTCTGCTCTTTCTTTTGCAATTTGAGCTTCTCGCTGAGTTTTTTTCTTGCTCTGCTCTTTGTGCCTGCACTGCATTCATTTTGGATCCTCTTTGAATAAAAAACACTGAATTCTATATCATGATTATATAAATGATTAATTTTTCCTGCCTGCATTTAATATGTCAAGATTTGTTTCTATTAAGTTATTGAATTACTTCCTTCCCAACTAGAGCTTGCTTTCTAGTTAATGTACACATGTTATCATAACAGTAAAATGTTCGTTGGCATTGCATTTTGACATATTTCAAAGCGAAATGAAGCGGGAAAATCGGCAATAAAATATTCCTCCGAAGTCACCTTCGTATTAAATACCTGTGTATACATATATGTATGTGTATACATCAATACATACATACATATATAATATACAGTCAGGGACTTAAGTTTTTACAATATCCAAAATTTCATATGTTCGCCAATCAAAGAGTACCTGAAAAAATTATAAGCCAACATTACTCAATTACGTATCGATTAATATACGAAACTAAATTTTTTTATTCTACCTTAAAATAACAAGATAAACAAAAAACAACAGATAAGATATGAAAGTAAACAACAAATACAAAAGATACAAGATGAATACAAGAAGAATTATGATCGTAAAAGAAAGAGAAATGTGGATTACAAAGAGGGTGAATTGGTAGCAATCAAAAGGACCCAGTTTGTTGCCGGTAAAAAGCTTGCAAATGAATACCTTGGTCCTTATGAAGTTACGAAGGTGAAGAGGAATGGCCGCTATGAAGTCCGAAAAGCTGCTTCGTTTGACGGACCAAACTTAACCAGTACAAGTAATGACCACATGAAGCTATGGTGCTATTCTAAAGTTGATGACAGTGCCAGCAGTTCCTCCGAGACGGATGAAGGGTCGGATGGCCGAATGTGGGACGAAGGATTAGAGTGATACGCTTTTACATACTAGTTTATACAACGCTAGAGTACATACTAGTTTATACTACACTTACGCACCAGAAGGAAAGAACAAAAAGATGAGAGGCAGTCGTTAACTATCACGTAGAAAGAAAGGAGTAAAGTTGTTAAGATCAAGGTCGAAAAGTTGTTGTTACGATCAATATTGAAAAGTTGTTTAAAAGTCGGACGGACATTATTAAATAAATATTTATTACCTTAAACTCTTAATAATTTGAACTATATAAATAAATACCATATTATATCTACCTAATAATTGAATTAATAAAAAGTGATTAATTTAACCTTTGCTACATGTATGTAGTATATAATGCTCTCAAAAAAGCCATTCAAAAGATGCAACCTTTTGAAAAAGAAAAAACTTCACATACATATGTATAATAAATGCGCAGATGTTATAGGTTGGGTGGTGGATATGGGATATGAAAGAGAGAATGAAATGGGATCCCTAGTTATTGTTGTGAGTGGTATAATTGTATAATTGTTGTTGTGAGTGGTATAATTGATGAAAATTTGTGAGCAGTTTTCAATACAATGAATTTTGTATCGTGTGTAGATTTCTTAAAAACTTTAGTTACAGTTTCGAAATAAAATGCACAAAATGTTTCTTGAAAACCACCTTATAATAACGTTATAAGTTGCGAAAACACTAAATACAATAAACTGCAATATAATGAAGAAAATGAAGTGAAAAGAGGACCTATTGATATAAGTATGTGCCCATTGAAACATATAACGGCGAACTAAATGCTTTAGGATAAAAATTGTTAGTTTCAGGCAAGTTCTCAAAATTTAACGTTACGTATTCAGGATCAAAAGTAGACACATGAGAGAAGTTCCTTTATATGGCTTTGGCCATACGCCAGAAAAAGAAAGTTACAATGTATAAATATACTTCTAGTTATTAAGTAAACATTTTTTGATAATAAATTGGACGAAAAAAGCAGACGATTGAAACAGACACTTTTTATTAAATTGTAAATGAGATTCACAATTTTTTTTTTTAATTTGGAGTGAATTTGAAAAGTAATTTATTACATATTAAAAAAGAAACAATAGAAGGCAGGTCTTTGAAAAAGCCCATGGAATCAGATGAAACCGCTGATATCATGATCACAGAAGATTATAACGATTGTACGCAACTGAAAAGTAGACCAGAATGAGTTTGGTATACCGAATGAGTTGTAAGTGTTGGAATGCCATTGATAGCACCGTAATAGCAAAAGACTGTGGAAAAAATGTTGCAGCAAAAATTAGTGGTCGTAGCTTTCTTAACAGCCTGTTGAAGAGGTAATTGGATTCAATTCAGAGGGTAAAAGAATTATTGAAAAGAGAAAACGAAGTATTAAAAATTGTAATTGCTTACGTGCGAATTAAGGGGGAAGCTCAAACATGGTTGCACTCAAAATCGAATTTTGAATGATACAGAGAAAATGAAGCAAAATTTTGTCACACTATATGCCGGAATTTTGAAACGTGCGAATGGAATAATATTGAAACTCTTTCCGACTACTATAACAATAAAGTACTGTCAAACAAAACATGCAATGAAAATAAAGACCTCTTTAACAAATACTGCAGCTAACACAGTTAAGGCTAACTATAGATATTACAACTGCATTGGGCATTTTGAAGAAAATTGCCAAAAATCAAAACGTCTGATTGGAGGCTGTTATGGAGGTAACAATGTAATAAATAATTTGTAAGTAAATGGACAATTTAATTGATTTCTGATAGCTGGGGATACGTTTTTCGATGTTGACATTATAATATTACGTGTTTATTTATTTCCTGAGATAGGCCTTCATTAGTTTTATGATTATGTTGGTGCGGAAACAAACTGCATTACATAACATTTAATAAGGTAACCGTTAAAGACAATTGTCCTATCCCTCTAATTGACTATTTTTTGGGCAAACTATAAGGAATGGTTGCGAGAAATTTAGAACTGAGTTATAACATCAGTAGTCTAATTTTCGGAGATTCGTTAAGAATTCTTTGATGCTGGCTAAGACGATATATGATTTAACTAAGAAGAAAAAGAACTCGAAAAAGCAAATTAATGGAGTTGCCAATAAAGATACTTCATGATTCGAGGGATAACAAGGAGCTAAATCGTTGCAAGTTTATTATTTTTTTGTGCGGTTTTATTGCAGAAAAAGGAACATGGAAAACATCGCCGGGTATTCTACTTTAGAGAACTACGGACACTAAATCAAAATACGCACATGAAACGTAAGCGATATTTTTTTTAAGAGATGTCGGAAATACATATTTAATGGTTTGGACGTATAAAATTATCACGGGAGCAGCATGTCGACGAGTCAAGCATGTGTAGTGGAATATTAGTGATCGAGACAAATACTATTTAAGAAAGTTTGGGTGTTTGTCAGAACATGCTGGAGAGATGTAATTTTAAGTAGTTATTGGTTCTTCAAAGTAAGGGCGAAAGCTACTAGGAATATTGTTTAAAACACCCTTCTGTCTTCCATTTTTATCCGAGTCAACCACCCCACATATGTATGTTTGGAAGTGTTTCCCTGCATCTGGAGAAACTGACATTAGATCTTTTATTTTGTCGGTGTAGATATGTATGTATGTGTGTGCTACCTCGTCATGGTATTTACGCAAAACATTTTTCATTGCCAAACTAAATATACTGAATCTCGATATTTTGCTTTGCCTTTTTAAAGTTCTTTCTTTATCTTATTTAAGTTTGTTACTATTGCCAATATTCTGTTTACCGCATTTACGTTATGGATGCGAGAACCTGCTCATAATTCTAAAACTCCAATGCCCATCTAGTTATTCTTCGACTGATATCTCTCCAGTCAAGGGCCATTCATTGTAAAGAAATTGCAATCAGCTGCGATTCTGAACATTCTGTCGTATGAGTAAACCTTAAGCAGCGTTTAAAAACATCGTATGTATACTTATGTATGTGTGATTGCTTCTGGTTCAACTTCTCAAAGTACAAACAGTCGATACAAAAGACGAAGAGTTAGTCCCTATAAATACCTTCAGCATGTTCGTACAGTTATATTTAACAAAGCACTTCAACAACTAAAACATTTACAAGATGGAGAGTAGAAAATTACGTACTGAATGCACAACACAATCATTGTCTGCCCGAAGTTCTCACCCACCCGCTTTGATACTTTATACTTCCATTTATCTCCTAGCACTCCTAGTATTCTACACTAGTTCTTAAAAACTAACACTTGTATAGCCGTAACTCAAGATTATTTAATCGATTAATTGATTCTGTTAAAAATCGGATATGTAAAACGCCCCTCAATCAGTTTTTTTTACACATAATCATTATATTAAAAATGCAAGACAATACATAAAACAACCGTTTTGAGACTTCTATTACTTAAAAAGGATAGTCTATTAGCCAACTGATTACATATAGTTTTTTATTTATAGAAAATAATAAATCTTTATTATCTTAACTGGTGACGACACAACATACTGAATAGATTCGCTACGATACTCGTTTCCTAAAAGAAGTTCCGCTCATGATACACACAAACCCTTGAGTAGCTGTAAACAAATCCTAAAAACACACTGAAAACTAGAAACAAAACTGACTTGAACTACTTTTTGAAGTAAATATAAAATTAATACGTTTCAGCATATCACTTTTTTGTGTTTACAGAAAAATGGAAGAGATATCAAAACTTATCAATACATCCGATAAAGGGCTATAATTCTTTTCCGATGCAAAATTGATGAAAGTCTCATATTGTATGCCAAGATATGCAGTAAATTTTAGAATATTGATATGTGAATTTGATTGAAAAACTATCCACTTTTAAATTTGACCATACACTCACTCTGCTGCTTTATCACTATTAACTTACCGCTTCAGCATTTTCTAATGAAACAATGGCTTAAGAAGTAATTTTACTAAGTAAATAATTACAAAATTTAGTGTGAATTCGACAATCTTTTATTTTTAATATATTGAAATGAACAGTGCAATTCAGCCCAAAGTTATTTAACGGTTTGTTGTGCTTCCTTTTTCGAATTGACTAACTCAACAAGTTCTTTAACCCGCCGAAGACAATCTTTTTTAGATCGGTTGGGTATACGTTCTGCAATACGATCCCAACGGTCGGGTGTAGACATTGGATAAGTTTTAATAGCTTGTTCCAACAAGGCCTGTTCTTCTTTTGTCCATGTTTTCGTACAAGCTGCTTTCGTCAACTTTATGTTATTTAAGTCTGGGGAAGATGAAGTGTGGTTAAGATTACCATTTTCTTGATTTTCTTTGGTGTCACTGCTGCTATCCAATATTCTGGTGTCTGAGTCTATAGTTATAAATGAGGAAACAACGACATCCTTTTTAGATTTTTCAAAACTTTCGTAAGCTGCAACATTAGCTTGTGTTTTCAACGAACTTTTTGAAAAGCCACTATTTTGCAAAGCTTTTGCTTTATTAAGTACATCTCGTGCTGAAACGTTACCAAGAGCAGAATGCTGATTTATGAAGGAGGCAATTACATCCCAGCGCTGAAATGTCCCAGCAGGAAATAAATTTACTGCTTTTATTAAAAGCTGGAGTTTTTCAGCGCACCACAATTCGTCTTTTTTTACATCTTTTATTTCCGTTTCAGATTTCATTCCTCCGTTCTTTTTATTTTGCAGTTTGGTTATTTCATCAGACTCAGATTTTATTTTAATATCCGCTGTTTTAAGAGCTGCAAGAAATATATCTCGCCCACCTTTTTCCATTTTCTTATTGAGATATTGTAATTCGAGAAGCGTAAATGTTTCACATAATTTTTCTACACCTTCCATGTTTTTAAGAATTTCCTTATCATTGTTCGCGAAGTATTTACTCTCCTTGGCCTTATCTCTCAAAATCTTTCTCTCCTTCCTCAAAGCTTTCTTTAGTTGTTCCTTCTCTATACGTATTTGCTCTATACGTTTCTGTTCCGCCTTTT
Source organism: Epicampocera succincta (assembly GCA_932526305.1). Classification (NCBI taxonomy): domain Eukaryota; kingdom Metazoa; phylum Arthropoda; class Insecta; order Diptera; family Tachinidae; genus Epicampocera; species Epicampocera succincta. Next base: position 28,853,861 of record OW052035.1, on the reverse strand, counting down.
CTGCTCTTTCTTTTGCAATTTGAGCTTCTCGCTGAGTTTTTTTCTTGCTCTGCTCTTTGTGCCTGCACTGCATCCATTTTGGATCCTCTTTGAATAAAAAACACTGAATTCTATATCATGATTATATAAATGATTAATTTTTCCTGCCTGCATTTAATATGTCAAGATTTGTTTCTATTAAGTTATTGAATTACTTCCTTCCCAACTAGAGCTTGCTTTCTAGTTAATGTACACATGTTATCATAACAGTAAAATGTTCGTTGGCATTGCATTTTGACATATTTCAAAGCGAAATGAAGCGGGAAAATCGGCAATAAAATATTCCTCCGAAGTCACCTTCGTATTAAATACCTGTGTATACATATATGTATGTGTATACATCAATACATACATACATATATAATATACAGTCAGGGACTTAAGTTTTTACAATATCCAAAATTTCATATGTTCGCCAATCAAAGAGTACCTGAAAAAATTATAAGCCAACATTACTCAATTACGTATCGATTAATATACGAAACTAAATTTTTTTATTCTACCTTAAAATAACAAGATAAACAAAAAACAACAGATAAGATATGAAAGTAAACAACAAATACAAAAGATACAAGATGAATACAAGAAGAATTATGATCGTAAAAGAAAGAGAAATGTGGATTACAAAGAGGGTGACTTGGTAGCAATCAAAAGGACCCAGTTTGTTGCCGGTAAAAAGCTTGCAAATGAATACCTTGATCCTTATGAAGTTACGAAGGTGAAGAGGAATGGCCGCTATGAAGTCCGAAAAGCTGCTTCGTTTGACGGACCAAACTTAACCAGTACAAGTAATGACCACATGAAGCTATGGTGCTATTCTAAAGTTGATGACAGTGCCAGCAGTTCCTCCGAGACGGATGAAGGGTCGGATGGCCGAATGTGGGACGAAGGATTAGAGTGATACGCTTTTACATACTAGTTTATACAACGCTAGAGTACATACTAGTTTATACTACACTTACGCACCAGAAGGAAAGAACAAAAAGATGAGAGGCAGTCGTTAACTATCACGTAGAAAGAAAGGAGTAAAGTTGTTAAGATCAAGGTCGAAAAGTTGTTGTTACGATCAATATTGAAAAGTTGTTTAAAAGTCGGACGGACATTATTAAATAAATATTTATTACCTTAAACTCTTAATAATTTGAACTATATAAATAAATACCATATTATATCTACCTAATAATTGAATTAATAAAAAGTGATTAATTTAACCTTTGCTACATGTATGTAGTATATAATGCTCTCAAAAAAGCCATTCAAAAGATGCAACCTTTTGAAAAAGAAAAAACTTCACATACATATGTATAATAAATGCGCAGATGTTATAGGTTGGGTGGTGGATATGGGATATGAAAGAGAGAATGAAATGGGATCCCTAGTTATTGTTGTGAGTGGTATAATTGTATAATTGTTGTTGTGAGTGGTATAATTGATGAAAATTTGTGAGCAGTTTTCAATACAATGAATTTTGTATCGTGTGTAGATTTCTTAAAAACTTTAGTTACAGTTTCGAAATAAAATGCACAAAATGTTTCTTGAAAACCACCTTATAATAACGTTATAAGTTGCGAAAACACTAAATACAATAAACTGCAATATAATGAAGAAAATGAAGTGAAAAGAGGACCTATTGATATAAGTATGTGCCCATTGAAACATATAACGGCGAACTAAATGCTTTAGGATAAAAATTGTTAGTTTCAGGCAAGTTCTCAAAATTTAACGTTACGTATTCAGGATCAAAAGTAGACACATGAGAGAAGTTCCTTTATATGGCTTTGGCCATACGCCAGAAAAAGAAAGTTACAATGTATAAATATACTTCTAGTTATTAAGTAAACATTTTTTGATAATAAAATGGACGAAAAAAGCAGACGATTGAAACAGACACTTTTTATTAAATTGTAAATGAGATTCACAAATTTTTTTTTAATCTGGAGTGAATTTGAAAAGTAATTTATTACATATTAAAAATGAAACAATAGAAGGCAGGTCTTTGAAAAAGCCCATGGAATCAGATGAAACCGCTGATATCATGATCACAGAAGATTATAACGATTGTACGCAACTGAAAAGTAGAGCAGAATGAGTTTGGTATACCGAATGAGTTGTAAGTGTTGGAATGCCATTGATAGCACCGTAATAGCAAAAGACTGTGGAAAAAATGTTGCAGCAAAAATTAGTGGTCGTAGCTTTCTTAACAGCCTGTTGAAGAGGTAATTGGATTCAATTCAGAGGGTAAAAGAATTATTGAAAAGAGAAAACGAAGTATTAAAAATTGTAATTGCTTACGTGCGAATTAAGGGGGAAGCTCAAACATGGTTGCACTCAAAATCGAATTTTGAATGATACAGAGAAAATGAAGCAAAATTTTGTCACACTATATGCCGGAATTTTGAAACGTGCGAATGGAATAATATTGAAACTCTTTCCGACTACTATAACAATAAAGTACTGTCAAACAAAACATGCAATGAAAATAAAGACCTCTTTAACAAATACTGCAGCTAACACAGTTAAGGCTAACTATAGATATCACAACTGCATTGGGCGTTTTGAAGAAAATTGCCAAAAATCAAAACGTCTGATTGGAGGCTGTTATGGAGGTAACAATGTAATAAATAATTTGTAAGTAAATGGACAATGTAATTGATTTCTGATAGCTGGGGATACGTTTTTCGATGTTGACATTATAATATTATGTGTTTATTTATTTCCTGAGATAGGCCTTCATTAGTTTTATGATTATGTTGGTGCGGAAACAAACTGCATTACATAACATTTAATAAGGTAACCGTTAAAGACAATTGTCCTATCCCTCTAATTGACTATTTGTTGGGCAAACTATAAGGAATGGTTGCGAGAAATTTAGAACTGAGTTATAACATCAGTAGTCTAATTTTCGGAGATTCGTTAAGAATTCTTTGATGCTGGCTAAGACGATATATGATTTAACTAAGACGAAAAAGAACTCGAAAAAGCAAATTAATGGAGTTGCCAATAAAGATACTTCATGATTCGAGGGATAACAAGGAGCTAAATCGTTGCAAGTTTATTATTTTTTTGTGCGGTTTTATTGCAGAAAAAGGAACATGGAAAACATCGCCGGGTATTCTACTTTAGAGAACTACGGACACTAAATCAAAATACGCACATGAAACGTTAGCGATATTTTTTTTAAGAGATGTCGGAAATACATATTTAATGGTTTGGACGTATAAAATTATCACGGGAGCAGCATGTCGACGAGTCAAGCATGTGTAGTGGAATATTAGTGATCGAGACAAATACTATTTAAGAAAGTTTGGGTGTTTGTCAGAACATGCTGGAGAGATGTAATTTTAAGTAGTTATTGGTTCTTCAAAGTAAGGGCGAAAGCTACTAGGAATATTGTTTAAAACACCCTTCTGTCTTCCATTTTTATCCGAGTCAACCACCCCACATATGTATGTTTGGAAGTGTTTCCCTGCATCTGGAGAAACTGACATTAGATCTTTTATTTTGTCGGTGTAGATATGTATGTATGTGTGTGCTACCTCGTCATGGTATTTACGCAAAACATTTTTCATTGCCAAACAAAATACACTGAATCTCGATATTTTGCTTTGCCTTTTTAAAGTTCTTTCTTTATCTTATTTAAGTTTGTTACTATTGCCATTATTCTGTTTACCGCATTTACGTTATGGATGCGAGAACCTGCTCATAATTCTAAAACTCCAATGCCCATCTAGTTATTCTTCGACTGATATCTCTCCAGTCAAGGGCCATTCATTGTAAAGAAATTGCAATCAGCTGCGATTCTGAACATTCTGTCGTATGAGTAAACCTTAAGCAGCGTTTAAAAACATCGTATGTATACTTATGTATGTGTGATTGCTTCTGGTTCAACTTCTCAAAGTACAAACAGTCGATACAAAAGACGAAGAGTTAGTCCCTATAAATACCTTCAGCATGTTCGTACAGTTATATTTAACAAAGCACTTCAACAACTAAAACATTTACAAGATGGAGAGTAGAAAATTACGTACTGAATGCACAACACAATCATTGTCTGCCCGAAGTTCTCACCCACCCGCTTTGATACTTTATACTTCCATTTATCTCCTAGCACTCCTAGTATTCTACACTAGTTCTTAAAAACTAACACTTGTATAGCCGTAACTCAAGATTATTTAATCGATTAATTGATTCTGTTAAAAATCGGATATGTAAAACGCCCCTCAATCAGTTTTTTTTACACATAATCATTATATTAAAAATGCAAGACAATACATAAAACAACCGTTTTGAGACTTCTATTACTTAAAAAGGATAGTCTATTAGCCAACTGATTACATATAGTTTTTTATTTATAGAAAATAATAAATCTTTATTATCTTAACTGGTGACGACACAACATACTGAATAGATTCGCTACGATACTCGTTTCCTAAAAGAAGTTCCGCTCATGATACACACAAACCCTTGAGTAGCTGTAAACAAATCCTAAAAACACACTGAAAACTAGAAACAAAACTGACTTAAAGAACTTCATTTTAAATTGTTCCTCAGGAACTACTTTTTGAAGTAAAAATAAAATTAATACGTTTCAGCATATCACTTTTTTGTGTTTACAGAAAAATTGAAGAGATATCAAAAATTATCAATACATCCGATAAAGGGCTATAATTCTTTTCCGATGCAAAGTTGATGAAAGTCTCATATTGTATGCCAAGATATGCAGTAAATTTTAGAATATTGATATGTGAATTTGATTGAAAAACTATCCACTTTTAAATTTGACCATACACTCACTCTGCTGCTTTATCACTATTAACTTACCGCTTCAGCATTTTCTAATGAAACAATGGCTTAAGAAGTAATTTTACTAAGTAAATAATTACAAAATTTAGTGTGAATTCGACAATCTTTTATTTTTAATATATTGAAATGAACAGTGCAATTCAGCCCAAAGTTATTTAACGGTTTGTTGTGCTTCCTTTTTCGAATTGACTAACTCAACAAGTTCTTTAACCCGCCGAAGACAATCTTTTTTAGATCGGTTGGGTATACATTCTGCAATACGATCCCAACGGTCGGGTGTAGACATTGGATAAGTTTTAATAGCTTGTTCCAACAAGGCCTGTTCTTCTTTTGTCCATGTTTTCGTACAAGCTGCTTTCGTCAACTTTATGTTATTTAAGTCTGGGGAAGATGAAGTGTGGTTAAGATTACCATTTTCTTGATTTTCTTTGGTGTCACTGCTGCTATCCAATATTCTGGTGTCTGAGTTGACAGTTATAAATGAGGAAACAACGACATCCTTTTTAGCTTTTTCAAAACTTTCGTAAGCTGCAACATTAGCTTGTGTTTTCAACGAACTTTTTGAAAAGTCACTATTTTGCAAAGCTTTTGCTTTATAAAGTACATCTCGTGCTGAAACGTTACCAAGAGCAGAATGCTGATTTATGAAGGAGGCAATTACATCCCAGCGCTGAAATGTCCCAGCAGGAAATAAATTTACTGCTTTTATTAAAAGCTGGAGTTTTTCAGCGCACCACAATTCGTCTTTTTTTACATCTTTTATTTCCGTTTCAGATTTCATTCCTCCGTTCTTTTTATTTTGCAGTTTGGTTATTTCATCAGACTCAGATTTTATTTTAATATCCGCTGTTTTAAGAGCTGCAAGAAATATATCTCGCCCACCTTTTTCCATTTTCTTATTGAGATATTGTAATTCGAGAAGCGTAAATGTTTCACATAATTTTTCTACACCTTCCATGTTTTTAAGAATTTCCTTATCATTGTTCGCGAAGTATTTACTCTCCTTGGCCTTATCTCTCAAAATCTTTCTCTCCTTCCTCAAAGCTTTCTTTAGTTGTTCCTTCTCTATACGTATTTGCTCTATACGTTTCTGTTCCGCCTTTTCTGCTCTTTCTTTTGCAATTTGAGCTTCTCGCTGAGTTTTTTTCTTGCTCTGCTCTTTGTGCCTGCACTGCATTCATTTTGGATCCTCTTTGAATAAAAAACACTGAATTCTATATCATGATTATATAAATGATTAATTTTTCCTGCCTGCATTTAATATGTCAAGATTTGTTTCTATTAAGTTATTGAATTACTTCCTTCCCAACTAGAGCTTGCTTTCTAGTTAATGTACACATGTTATCATAACAGTAAAATGTTCGTTGGCATTGCATTTTGACATATTTCAAAGCGAAATGAAGCGGGAAAATCGGCAATAAAATATTCCTCCGAAGTCACCTTCGTATTAAATACCTGTGTATACATATATGTATGTGTATACATCAATACATACATACATATATAATATACAGTCAGGGACTTAAGTTTTTACAATATCCAAAATTTCATATGTTCGCCAATCAAAGAGTACCTGAAAAAATTATAAGCCAACATTACTCAATTACGTATCGATTAATATACGAAACTAAATTTTTTTATTCTACCTTAAAATAACAAGATAAACAAAAAACAACAGATAAGATATGAAAGTAAACAACAAATACAAAAGATACAAGATGAATACAAGAAGAATTATGATCGTAAAAGAAAGAGAAATGTGGATTACAAAGAGGGTGAATTGGTAGCAATCAAAAGGACCCAGTTTGTTGCCGGTAAAAAGCTTGCAAATGAATACCTTGGTCCTTATGAAGTTACGAAGGTGAAGAGGAATGGCCGCTATGAAGTCCGAAAAGCTGCTTCGTTTGACGGACCAAACTTAACCAGTACAAGTAATGACCACATGAAGCTATGGTGCTATTCTAAAGTTGATGACAGTGCCAGCAGTTCCTCCGAGACGGATGAAGGGTCGGATGGCCGAATGTGGGACGAAGGATTAGAGTGATACGCTTTTACATACTAGTTTATACAACGCTAGAGTACATACTAGTTTATACTACACTTACGCACCAGAAGGAAAGAACAAAAAGATGAGAGGCAGTCGTTAACTATCACGTAGAAAGAAAGGAGTAAAGTTGTTAAGATCAAGGTCGAAAAGTTGTTGTTACGATCAATATTGAAAAGTTGTTTAAAAGTCGGACGGACATTATTAAATAAATATTTATTACCTTAAACTCTTAATAATTTGAACTATATAAATAAATACCATATTATATCTACCTAATAATTGAATTAATAAAAAGTGATTAATTTAACCTTTGCTACATGTATGTAGTATATAATGCTCTCAAAAAAGCCATTCAAAAGATGCAACCTTTTGAAAAAGAAAAAACTTCACATACATATGTATAATAAATGCGCAGATGTTATAGGTTGGGTGGTGGATATGGGATATGAAAGAGAGAATGAAATGGGATCCCTAGTTATTGTTGTGAGTGGTATAATTGTATAATTGTTGTTGTGAGTGGTATAATTGATGAAAATTTGTGAGCAGTTTTCAATACAATGAATTTTGTATCGTGTGTAGATTTCTTAAAAACTTTAGTTACAGTTTCGAAATAAAATGCACAAAATGTTTCTTGAAAACCACCTTATAATAACGTTATAAGTTGCGAAAACACTAAATACAATAAACTGCAATATAATGAAGAAAATGAAGTGAAAAGAGGACCTATTGATATAAGTATGTGCCCATTGAAACATATAACGGCGAACTAAATGCTTTAGGATAAAAATTGTTAGTTTCAGGCAAGTTCTCAAAATTTAACGTTACGTATTCAGGATCAAAAGTAGACACATGAGAGAAGTTCCTTTATATGGCTTTGGCCATACGCCAGAAAAAGAAAGTTACAATGTATAAATATACTTCTAGTTATTAAGTAAACATTTTTTGATAATAAATTGGACGAAAAAAGCAGACGATTGAAACAGACACTTTTTATTAAATTGTAAATGAGATTCACAATTTTTTTTTTTAATTTGGAGTGAATTTGAAAAGTAATTTATTACATATTAAAAAAGAAACAATAGAAGGCAGGTCTTTGAAAAAGCCCATGGAATCAGATGAAACCGCTGATATCATGATCACAGAAGATTATAACGATTGTACGCAACTGAAAAGTAGACCAGAATGAGTTTGGTATACCGAATGAGTTGTAAGTGTTGGAATGCCATTGATAGCACCGTAATAGCAAAAGACTGTGGAAAAAATGTTGCAGCAAAAATTAGTGGTCGTAGCTTTCTTAACAGCCTGTTGAAGAGGTAATTGGATTCAATTCAGAGGGTAAAAGAATTATTGAAAAGAGAAAACGAAGTATTAAAAATTGTAATTGCTTACGTGCGAATTAAGGGGGAAGCTCAAACATGGTTGCACTCAAAATCGAATTTTGAATGATACAGAGAAAATGAAGCAAAATTTTGTCACACTATATGCCGGAATTTTGAAACGTGCGAATGGAATAATATTGAAACTCTTTCCGACTACTATAACAATAAAGTACTGTCAAACAAAACATGCAATGAAAATAAAGACCTCTTTAACAAATACTGCAGCTAACACAGTTAAGGCTAACTATAGATATTACAACTGCATTGGGCATTTTGAAGAAAATTGCCAAAAATCAAAACGTCTGATTGGAGGCTGTTATGGAGGTAACAATGTAATAAATAATTTGTAAGTAAATGGACAATTTAATTGATTTCTGATAGCTGGGGATACGTTTTTCGATGTTGACATTATAATATTACGTGTTTATTTATTTCCTGAGATAGGCCTTCATTAGTTTTATGATTATGTTGGTGCGGAAACAAACTGCATTACATAACATTTAATAAGGTAACCGTTAAAGACAATTGTCCTATCCCTCTAATTGACTATTTTTTGGGCAAACTATAAGGAATGGTTGCGAGAAATTTAGAACTGAGTTATAACATCAGTAGTCTAATTTTCGGAGATTCGTTAAGAATTCTTTGATGCTGGCTAAGACGATATATGATTTAACTAAGAAGAAAAAGAACTCGAAAAAGCAAATTAATGGAGTTGCCAATAAAGATACTTCATGATTCGAGGGATAACAAGGAGCTAAATCGTTGCAAGTTTATTATTTTTTTGTGCGGTTTTATTGCAGAAAAAGGAACATGGAAAACATCGCCGGGTATTCTACTTTAGAGAACTACGGACACTAAATCAAAATACGCACATGAAACGTAAGCGATATTTTTTTTAAGAGATGTCGGAAATACATATTTAATGGTTTGGACGTATAAAATTATCACGGGAGCAGCATGTCGACGAGTCAAGCATGTGTAGTGGAATATTAGTGATCGAGACAAATACTATTTAAGAAAGTTTGGGTGTTTGTCAGAACATGCTGGAGAGATGTAATTTTAAGTAGTTATTGGTTCTTCAAAGTAAGGGCGAAAGCTACTAGGAATATTGTTTAAAACACCCTTCTGTCTTCCATTTTTATCCGAGTCAACCACCCCACATATGTATGTTTGGAAGTGTTTCCCTGCATCTGGAGAAACTGACATTAGATCTTTTATTTTGTCGGTGTAGATATGTATGTATGTGTGTGCTACCTCGTCATGGTATTTACGCAAAACATTTTTCATTGCCAAACTAAATATACTGAATCTCGATATTTTGCTTTGCCTTTTTAAAGTTCTTTCTTTATCTTATTTAAGTTTGTTACTATTGCCAATATTCTGTTTACCGCATTTACGTTATGGATGCGAGAACCTGCTCATAATTCTAAAACTCCAATGCCCATCTAGTTATTCTTCGACTGATATCTCTCCAGTCAAGGGCCATTCATTGTAAAGAAATTGCAATCAGCTGCGATTCTGAACATTCTGTCGTATGAGTAAACCTTAAGCAGCGTTTAAAAACATCGTATGTATACTTATGTATGTGTGATTGCTTCTGGTTCAACTTCTCAAAGTACAAACAGTCGATACAAAAGACGAAGAGTTAGTCCCTATAAATACCTTCAGCATGTTCGTACAGTTATATTTAACAAAGCACTTCAACAACTAAAACATTTACAAGATGGAGAGTAGAAAATTACGTACTGAATGCACAACACAATCATTGTCTGCCCGAAGTTCTCACCCACCCGCTTTGATACTTTATACTTCCATTTATCTCCTAGCACTCCTAGTATTCTACACTAGTTCTTAAAAACTAACACTTGTATAGCCGTAACTCAAGATTATTTAATCGATTAATTGATTCTGTTAAAAATCGGATATGTAAAACGCCCCTCAATCAGTTTTTTTTACACATAATCATTATATTAAAAATGCAAGACAATACATAAAACAACCGTTTTGAGACTTCTATTACTTAAAAAGGATAGTCTATTAGCCAACTGATTACATATAGTTTTTTATTTATAGAAAATAATAAATCTTTATTATCTTAACTGGTGACGACACAACATACTGAATAGATTCGCTACGATACTCGTTTCCTAAAAGAAGTTCCGCTCATGATACACACAAACCCTTGAGTAGCTGTAAACAAATCCTAAAAACACACTGAAAACTAGAAACAAAACTGACTTGAACTACTTTTTGAAGTAAATATAAAATTAATACGTTTCAGCATATCACTTTTTTGTGTTTACAGAAAAATGGAAGAGATATCAAAACTTATCAATACATCCGATAAAGGGCTATAATTCTTTTCCGATGCAAAATTGATGAAAGTCTCATATTGTATGCCAAGATATGCAGTAAATTTTAGAATATTGATATGTGAATTTGATTGAAAAACTATCCACTTTTAAATTTGACCATACACTCACTCTGCTGCTTTATCACTATTAACTTACCGCTTCAGCATTTTCTAATGAAACAATGGCTTAAGAAGTAATTTTACTAAGTAAATAATTACAAAATTTAGTGTGAATTCGACAATCTTTTATTTTTAATATATTGAAATGAACAGTGCAATTCAGCCCAAAGTTATTTAACGGTTTGTTGTGCTTCCTTTTTCGAATTGACTAACTCAACAAGTTCTTTAACCCGCCGAAGACAATCTTTTTTAGATCGGTTGGGTATACGTTCTGCAATACGATCCCAACGGTCGGGTGTAGACATTGGATAAGTTTTAATAGCTTGTTCCAACAAGGCCTGTTCTTCTTTTGTCCATGTTTTCGTACAAGCTGCTTTCGTCAACTTTATGTTATTTAAGTCTGGGGAAGATGAAGTGTGGTTAAGATTACCATTTTCTTGATTTTCTTTGGTGTCACTGCTGCTATCCAATATTCTGGTGTCTGAGTCTATAGTTATAAATGAGGAAACAACGACATCCTTTTTAGATTTTTCAAAACTTTCGTAAGCTGCAACATTAGCTTGTGTTTTCAACGAACTTTTTGAAAAGCCACTATTTTGCAAAGCTTTTGCTTTATTAAGTACATCTCGTGCTGAAACGTTACCAAGAGCAGAATGCTGATTTATGAAGGAGGCAATTACATCCCAGCGCTGAAATGTCCCAGCAGGAAATAAATTTACTGCTTTTATTAAAAGCTGGAGTTTTTCAGCGCACCACAATTCGTCTTTTTTTACATCTTTTATTTCCGTTTCAGATTTCATTCCTCCGTTCTTTTTATTTTGCAGTTTGGTTATTTCATCAGACTCAGATTTTATTTTAATATCCGCTGTTTTAAGAGCTGCAAGAAATATATCTCGCCCACCTTTTTCCATTTTCTTATTGAGATATTGTAATTCGAGAAGCGTAAATGTTTCACATAATTTTTCTACACCTTCCATGTTTTTAAGAATTTCCTTATCATTGTTCGCGAAGTATTTACTCTCCTTGGCCTTATCTCTCAAAATCTTTCTCTCCTTCCTCAAAGCTTTCTTTAGTTGTTCCTTCTCTATACGTATTTGCTCTATACGTTTCTGTTCCGCCTTTTCTGCTCTTTCTTTTGCAATTTGAGCTTCTCGCTGAGTTTTTTTCTTGCTCTGCTCTTTGTGCCTGCACTGCATCCATTTTGGATCCTCTTTGAATAAAAAACACTGAATTCTATATCATGATTATATAAATGATTAATTTTTCCTGCCTGCATTTAATATGTCAAGATTTGTTTCTATTAAGTTATTGAATTACTTCCTTCCCAACTAGAGCTTGCTTTCTAGTTAATGTACACATGTTATCATAACAGTAAAATGTTCGTTGGCATTGCATTTTGACATATTTCAAAGCGAAATGAAGCGGGAAAATCGGCAATAAAATATTCCTCCGAAGTCACCTTCGTATTAAATACCTGTGTATACATATATGTATGTGTATACATCAATACATACATACATATATAATATACAGTCAGGGACTTAAGTTTTTACAATATCCAAAATTTCATATGTTCGCCAATCAAAGAGTACCTGAAAAAATTATAAGCCAACATTACTCAATTACGTATCGATTAATATACGAAACTAAATTTTTTTATTCTACCTTAAAATAACAAGATAAACAAAAAACAACAGATAAGATATGAAAGTAAACAACAAATACAAAAGATACAAGATGAATACAAGAAGAATTATGATCGTAAAAGAAAGAGAAATGTGGATTACAAAGAGGGTGACTTGGTAGCAATCAAAAGGACCCAGTTTGTTGCCGGTAAAAAGCTTGCAAATGAATACCTTGATCCTTATGAAGTTACGAAGGTGAAGAGGAATGGCCGCTATGAAGTCCGAAAAGCTGCTTCGTTTGACGGACCAAACTTAACCAGTACAAGTAATGACCACATGAAGCTATGGTGCTATTCTAAAGTTGATGACAGTGCCAGCAGTTCCTCCGAGACGGATGAAGGGTCGGATGGCCGAATGTGGGACGAAGGATTAGAGTGATACGCTTTTACATACTAGTTTATACAACGCTAGAGTACATACTAGTTTATACTACACTTACGCACCAGAAGGAAAGAACAAAAAGATGAGAGGCAGTCGTTAACTATCACGTAGAAAGAAAGGAGTAAAGTTGTTAAGATCAAGGTCGAAAAGTTGTTGTTACGATCAATATTGAAAAGTTGTTTAAAAGTCGGACGGACATTATTAAATAAATATTTATTACCTTAAACTCTTAATAATTTGAACTATATAAATAAATACCATATTATATCTACCTAATAATTGAATTAATAAAAAGTGATTAATTTAACCTTTGCTACATGTATGTAGTATATAATGCTCTCAAAAAAGCCATTCAAAAGATGCAACCTTTTGAAAAAGAAAAAACTTCACATACATATGTATAATAAATGCGCAGATGTTATAGGTTGGGTGGTGGATATGGGATATGAAAGAGAGAATGAAATGGGATCCCTAGTTATTGTTGTGAGTGGTATAATTGTATAATTGTTGTTGTGAGTGGTATAATTGATGAAAATTTGTGAGCAGTTTTCAATACAATGAATTTTGTATCGTGTGTAGATTTCTTAAAAACTTTAGTTACAGTTTCAAAATAAAATGCACAAAATGTTTCTTGAAAACCACCTTATAATAACGTTATAAGTTGCGAAAACACTAAATACAATAAACTGCAATATAATGAAGAAAATGAAGTGAAAAGAGGACCTATTGATATAAGTATGTGCCCATTGAAACATATAACGGCGAACTAAATGCTTTAGGATAAAAATTGTTAGTTTCAGGCAAGTTCTCAAAATTTAACGTTACGTATTCAGGATCAAAAGTAGACACATGAGAGAAGTTCCTTTATATGGCTTTGGCCATACGCCAGAAAAAGAAAGTTACAATGTATAAATATACTTCTAGTTATTAAGTAAACATTTTTTGATAATAAAATGGACGAAAAAAGCAGACGATTGAAACAGACACTTTTTATTAAATTGTAAATGAGATTCACAAATTTTTTTTTAATCTGGAGTGAATTTGAAAAGTAATTTATTACATATTAAAAAAGAAACAATAGAAGGCAGGTCTTTGAAAAAGCCCATGGAATCAGATGAAACCGCTGATATCATGATCACAGAAGATTATAACGATTGTACGCAACTGAAAAGTAGAGCAGAATGCGTTTGGTATACCGAATGAGTTGTAAGTGTTGGAATGCCATTGATAGCACCGTAATAGCAAAAGACTGTGGAAAAAATGTTGCAGCAAAAATTAGTGGTCGTAGCTTTCTTAACAGCCTGTTGAAGAGGTAATTGGATTCAATTCGGAGGGTAAAAGAATTATTGAAAAGAGAAAACGAAGTATTAAAAACTAAAAACTAACACTTGTATAGCCTTAACTCAAGATTATTTAATCGATTAATTGATTCTGTTAAAAATCGGATATGTAAAACGCCCCTCAATCAGTTTTTTTTACACATAATCATTATATTAAAAATGCAAGACAATACATAAAACAACCGTTTTGAGACTTCTATTACTTAAAAAGGATAGTCTATTAGCCAACTGATTACATATAGTTTTTTATTTATAGAAAATAATAAATCTTTATTATCTTAACTGGTGACGACACAACATACTGAATAGATTCGCTACGATACTCGTTTCCTAAAATAAGTTCCGCTCATGATACACACAAACCCTTGAGTAGCTGTAAACAAATCCTAAAAACACACTGAAAACTAGAAACAAAACTGACTTAAAGAACTTCATTTTAAATTGTTCCTTAGGAACTACTTTTTGAAGTAAATATAAAATTAATACGTTTCAGCATATCACTTTTTTGTGTTTACAGAAAAATGGAAGAGATATCAAAAATTATCAATACATCCGATAAAGGGCTATAATTCTTTTCCGATGCAAAGTTGATGAAAGTCTCATATTGTATGCCAAGATATGCAGTAAATTTTAGAATATTGATATGTGAATTTGATTGAAAAACTATCCACTTTTAAATTTGACCATACACTCACTCTGCTGCTTTATCACTATTAACTTACCGCTTCAGCATTTTCTAATGAAACAATGGCTTAAGAAGTAATTTTACTAAGTAAATAATTACAAAATTTAGTGTGAATTCGACAATCTTTTATTTTTAATATATTGAAATGAACAGTGCAATTCAGCCCAAAGTTATTTGACGGTTTGTTGTGCCTCCTTTTTGCGAATTGACTAACTCAACAAGTTCTTTAACCCGCCGAAGACAATCTTTTTTAGATCGGTTTGGTATACGTTCTGCAATACGATCCCAACGGTCGGGTGTAGACATTGGATAAGTTTTAATAGCTTGTTCCAACAAGGCCTGTTCTTCTTTTGTCCATGTTTTCGTACAAGCTGCTTTCGTCAACTTTATGTTATTTAAGTCTGGGGAAGATGAAGTGTGGTTAAGATTACCATTTTCTTGATTTTCTTTGGTGTCACTGCTGCTATCCAATATTCTGGTGTCTGAGTTGACAGTTATAAATGAGGAAACAACGACATCCTTTTTAGATTTTTCAAAACTTTCGTAAGCTGCAACATTAGCTTGTGTTTTCAACGAACTTTTTGAAAAGTCACTATTTTGCAAAGCTTTTGCTTTATTAAGTACATCTCGTGCTGAAACGTTACCAAGAGCAGAATGCTGATTTATGAAGGAGGCAATTACATCCCAGCGCTGAAATGTCCCAGCAGGAAATAAATTTACTGCTTTTATTAAAAGCTGGAGTTTTTCAGCGCACCACAATTCGTCTTTTTTTACATCTTTTATTTCCGTTTCAGATTTCATTCCTCCGTTCTTTTTATTTTGCAGTTTGGTTATTTCATCAGACTCAGATTTTATTTTAATATCCGCTGTTTTAAGAGCTGCAAGAAATATATCTCGCCCACCTTTTTCCATTTTCTTATTGAGATATTGTAATTCGAGAAGCGTAAATGTTTCACATAATTTTTCTACACCTTCCATGTTTTTAAGAATTTCCTTATCATTGTTCGCGAAGTATTTACTCTCCTTGGCCTTATCTCTCAAAATCTTTCTCTCCTTCCTCAAAGCTTTCTTTAGTTGTTCCTTCTCTATACGTATTTGCTCTATACGTTTCTGTTCCGCCTTTTCTGCTCTTTCTTTTGCAATTTGAGCTTCTCGCTGAGTTTTTTTCTTGCTCTGCTCTTTGTGCCTGCACTGCATCCATTTTGGATCCTCTTTGAATAAAAAACACTGAATTCTATATCATGATTATATAAATGATTAATTTTTCCTGCCTGCATTTAATATGTCAAGATTTGTTTCTATTAAGTTATTGAATTACTTCCTTCCCAACTAGAGCTTGCTTTCTAGTTAATGTACACATGTTATCATAACAGTAAAATGTTCGTTGGCATTGCATTTTGACATATTTCAAAGCGAAATGAAGCGGGAAAATCGGCAATAAAATATTCCTCCGAAGTCACCTTCGTATTAAATACCTGTGTATACATATATGTATGTGTATACATCAATACATACATACATATATAATATACAGTCAGGGACTTAAGTTTTTACAATATCCAAAATTTCATATGTTCGCCAATCAAAGAGTACCTGAAAAAATTATAAGCCAACATTACTCAATTACGTATCGATTAATATACGAAACTAAATTTTTTTATTCTACCTTAAAATAACAAGATAAACAAAAAACAACAGATAAGATATGAAAGTAAACAACAAATACAAAAGATACAAGATGAATACAAGAAGAATTATGATCGTAAAAGAAAGAGAAATGTGGATTACAAAGAGGGTGACTTGGTAGCAATCAAAAGGACCCAGTTTGTTGCCGGTAAAAAGCTTGCAAATGAATACCTTGGTCCTTATGAAGTTACGAAGGTGAAGAGGAATGGCCGCTATGAAGTCCGAAAAGCTGCTTCGTTTGACGGACCAAACTTAACCAGTACAAGTAATGACCACATGAAGCTATGGTGCTATTCTAAAGTTGATGACAGTGCCAGCAGTTCCTCCGAGACGGATGAAGGGTCGGATGGCCGAATGTGGGACGAAGGAATAGAGTGATACGCTTTTACATACTAGTTTATACAACGCTAGAGTACATACTAGTTTATACTACACTTACGCATCAGAAGGAAAGAACAAAAAGATGAGAGGCAGTCGTTAACTATCACGTAGAAAGAAAGGAGTAAAGTTGTTAAGATCAAGGTCGAAAAGTTGTTGTTACGATCAATATTGAAAAGTTGTTTAAAAGTCGGACGGACATTATTAAATAAATATTTATTACCTTAAACTCTTAATAATTTGAACTATATAAATAAATACCATATTATATCTACCTAATAATTGAATTAATAAAAAGTGATTAATTTAACCTTTGCTACATGTATGTAGTATATAATGCTCTCAAAAAAGCCATTCAAAAGATGCAACCTTTTGAAAAAGAAAAAACTTCACATACATATGTATAATAAATGCGCAGATGTTATAGGTTGGGTGGTGGATATGGGATATAAAAGAGAGAATGAAATGGGATCCCTAGTTATTGTTGTGAGTGGTATAATTGATGAAAATTTGTGAGCAGTTTTCAATACAATGAATTTTGTATCGTGTGTAGATTTCTTAAAAACTTTAGTTACAGTTTCGAAATAAAATGCACAAAATGTTTCTTGAAAACCACCTTATAATAACGTTATAAGTTGCGAAAACACTAAATACAATAAACTGCAATATAATGAAGAAAATGAAGTGAAAAGAGGACCTATTGATATAAGTATGTGCCCATTGAAACATATAACGGCGAACTAAATGCTTTAGGATAAAAATTGTTAGTTTCAGGCAAGTTCTCAAAATTTAACGTTACGTATTCAGGATCAAAAGTAGACACATGAGAGAAGTTCCTTTATATGGCTTTGGCCATACGCCAGAAAAAGAAAGTTACAATGTATAAATATACTTCTAGTTATTAAGTAAACATTTTTTGATAATAAAATGGACGAAAAAAGCAGACGATTGAAACAGACACTTTTTATAAAATTGTAAATGAGATTCACAAATTTTTTTTTAATCTGGAGTGAATTTGAAAAGTAATTTATTACATATTAAAAATGAAACAATAGAAGGCAGGTCTTTGAAAAAGCCCATGGAATCAGATGAAACCGCTGATATCATGATCACAGAAGATTATAACGATTGTACGCAACTGAAAAGTAGACCAGAATGAGTTTGGTATACCGAATGAGTTGTAAGTGTTGTTGGAATGCCATTGATAGCACCATAATAGCAAAAGACTGTGGAAAAATGTTGCAGCAAAAATTAGTGGTCGTAGCTTTCTTAACAGCCTGTTGAAGAGGTAATTGGATTCAATTCAGAGGGTAAAAGAATTATTGAAAAGAGAAAACGAAGTATTAAAAATTGTAATTGCTTACGTGCGAATTAAGGGGGAAGCTCAAACATGGTTGCACTCAAAATCGAATTTTGAATGATACAGAGAAAATGAAGCAAAATTTTGTCACACTATATGCCGGAATTTTGAAACGTGCGAATGGAATAATATTGAAACTCTTTCCGACTACTATAACAATAAAGTACTGTCAAACAAAACATGCAATGAAAATAAAGACCTCTTTAACAAATACTGCAGCTAACACAGTTAAGGCTAACTATAGATATTACAACTGCATTGGGCATTTTGAAGAAAATTGCCAAAAATCAAAACGTCTGATTGGAGGCTGTTATGGAGGTAACAATGTAATAAATAATTTGTAAGTAAATGGACAATTTAATTGATTTCTGATAGCTGGGGATACGTTTTTCGATGTTGACATTATAATATTACGTGTTTATTTATTTCCTGAGATAGGCCTTCATTAGTTTTATGATTATGTTGGTGCGGAAACAAACTGCATTACATCACATTTAATAAGGTAACCGTTAAAGACAATTGTCCTATCCCTCTAATTGACTATTTTTTGGGCAAACTATAAGGAATGGTTGCGAGAAATTTAGAACTGAGTTATAACATCAGTAGTCTAATTTTCGGAGATTCGTTAAGAATTCTTTGATGCTGGCTAAGACGATATATGATTTAACTAAGAAGAAAAAGAACTCGAAAAAGCAAATTAATGGAGTTGCCAATAAAGATACTTCATGATTCGAGGGATAACAAGGAGCTAAATCGTTGCAAGTTTATTATTTTTTTGTGCGGTTTTATTGCAGGAAAAGGAACATGGAAAACATCGCCGGGTATTCTACTTTAGAGAACTACGGGCACTAAATCAAAATACGCACATGAAACGTAAGCGATATTTTTTTTAAGAGATGTCGGAAATACATATTTAATGGTTTGGACGTATAAAATTATCACGGGAGCAGCATGTCGACGAGTCAAGCATGTGTAGTGGAATATTAGTGATCGAGACAAATACTATTTAAGAAAGTTTGGGTGTTTGTCAGAACATGCTGGAGAGATGTAATTTTAAGTAGTTATTGGTTCTTCAAAGTAAGGGCGAAAGCTACTAGGAATATTGTTTAAAACACCCTTCTGTCTTCCATTTTTATCCGAGTCAACCACCCCACATATGTATGTTTGGAAGTGTTTCCCTGCATCTGGAGAAACTGACATTAGATCTTTTATTTTGTCGGTGTAGATATGTATGTATGTGTGTGCTACCTCGTCATGGTATTTACGCAAAACATTTTTCATTGCCAAACTAAATACACTGAATCTCGATATTTTGCTTTGCCTTTTTAAAGTTCTTTCTTTATCTTATTTAAGTTTGTTACTATTGCCATTATTCTGTTTACCGCATTTACGTTATGGATGCGAGAACCTGCTCATAATTCTAAAACTCCAATGCCCATCTAGTTATTCTTCGACTGATATCTCTCCAGTCAAGGGCCATTCATTGTAAAGAAATTGCAATCAGCTGCGATTCTGAACATTCTGTCGTATGAGTAAACCTTAAGCAGCGTTTAAAAACATCGTATGTATACTTATGTATGTGTGATTGCTTCTGGTTCAACTTCTCAAAGTACAAACAGTCGATACAAAAGACGAAGAGTTAGTCCCTATAAATACCTTCAGCATGTTCGTACAGTTATATTTAACAAAGCACTTCAACTACTAAAACATTTACAAGATGGAGAGTAGAAAATTACGTACTGAATGCACAACACAATCATTGTCTGCCCGAAGTTCTCCCCCACCCGCTTTGATACTTTATACTTCCATTTATCTCCTAGCACTCCTAGTATTCTACACTAGTTCTTAAAAACTAACACTTGTATAGCCGTAACTCAAGATTATTTAATCGATTAATTGATTCTGTTAAAAATCGGATATGTAAAACGCCCCTCAATCAGTTTTTTTTACACATAATCATTATATTAAAAATGCAAGACAATACATAAAACAACCGTTTTGAGACTTCTATTACTTAAAAAGGATAGTCTATTAGCCAACTTATTACATATAGTTTTTTATTTATAGAAAATAATAAATCTTTATTACCTTAACTGGTGACGACACAACATACTGAATAGATTCGCTACGATACTCGTTTCCTAAAAGAAGTTCCGCTCATGATACACACAAACCCTTGAGTAGCTGTATATAAATCCTAGTCCATGTTTTCGTACAAGCTGCTTTCGTCAACTTTATGTTATTTAAGTCTGGGGAAGATGAAGTGTGGTTAAGATTACCATTTTCTTGATTTTCTTTGGTGTCACTGCTGCTATCCAATATTCTGGTGTCTGAGTTGACAGTTATAAATGAGGAAACAACGACATCCTTTTTAGATTTTTCAAAACTTTCGTAAGCTGCAACATTAGCTTGTGTTTTCAACGAACTTTTTGAAAAGTCACTATTTTGCAAAGCTTTTGCTTTATTAAGTACATCTCGTGCTGAAACGTTACCAAGAGCAGAATGCTGATTTATGAAGGAGGCAATTACATCCCAGCGCTGAAATGTCCCAGCAGGAAATAAATTTACTGCTTTTATTAAAAGCTGGAGTTTTTCAGCGCACCACAATTCGTCTTTTTTTACATCTTTTATTTCCGTTTCAGATTTCATTCTTCCGTTCTTTTTATTTTGCAGTTTGCTTATTTCATCAGACTCAGATTTTATTTTAATATCCGCTGTTTTAAGAGCTGCAAGAAATATATCTCGCCCACCTTTTTCCATTTTCTTATTGAGATCTTGTAATTCGAGAAGCGTAAATGTTTCACATAATTTTTCTACACCTTCCATGTTTTTAAGAATTTCCTTATCATTGTTCGCGAAGTATTTACTCTCCTTGGCCTTATCTCTCAAAGTCTTTCTCTCCTTCCTCAAAGCTTTCTTTAGTTGTTCCTTCTCTATACGTATTTGCTCTATACGTTTCTGTTCCACCTTTTCTGCTCTTTCTTTTGCAATTTGAGTTTCTCGCTGAGTTTTTTTCTTGCTCTGCTCTTTGTGCCTGCACTGCATCCATTTTGGATCCTCTTTGAATAAAAAACACTGAATTCTATATCATGATTATATAAATGATTAATTTTTCCTGCCTGCATTTAATATGTCAAGATTTGTTTCTATTAAGTTATTGAATTATTTCCTTCCCAACTAGAGCTTGCTTTCTAGTTAATGTACACATATTATCATAACAGTAAAATGTTCGTTGGCATTGCATTTTGACATATTTCAAATCGAAATGAAGCGGGAAAATCGGCAATAAAATATTCCTCCGAAGTCACCTTCGTATTAAATACCTGTGTATACATATATGTATGTGTATACATCAATACATACATACATATATAATATACAGTCAGGGACTTAAGTTTTTACAATATCCAAAATTTCATATGTTCGCCAATCAAAGAGTACCTGAAAAAATTATAAGCCAACATTACTCAATTACGTATCGATTAATATACGAAACTAAATTTTTTTATTCTACCTTAAAATAACAAGATAAACAAAAAACAACAGATAAGATATGAAAGTAAACAACAAATACAAAAGATACAAGATGAATACAAGAAGAATTATGATCGTAAAAGAAAGAGAAATGTGGATTACAAAGAGGGTGACTTGGTAGCAATCAAAAGGACCCAGTTTGTTGCCGGTAAAAAGCTTGCAAATGAATACCTTGGTCCTTATGAAGTTACGAAGGTGAAGAGGAATGGCCGCTATGAAGTCCGAAAAGCTGCTTCGTTTGACGGACCAAACTTAACCAGTACAAGTAATGACCACATGAAGCTATGGTGCTATTCTAAAGTTGATGACAGTGCCAGCAGTTCCTCCGAGACGGATGAAGGGTCGGATGGCCGAATGTGGGACGAAGGAATAGAGTGATACGCTTTTACATACTAGTTTATACAACGCTAGAGTACATACTAGTTTATACTACACTTACGCATCAGAAGGAAAGAACAAAAAGATGAGAGGCAGTCGTTAACTATCACGTAGAAAGAAAGGAGTAAAGTTGTTAAGATCAAGGTCGAAAAGTTGTTGTTACGATCAATATTGAAAAGTTGTTTAAAAGTCGGACGGACATTATTAAATAAATATTTATTACCTTAAACTCTTAATAATTTGAACTATATAAATAAATACCATATTATATCTACCTAATAATTGAATTAATAAAAAGTGATTAATTTAACCTTTGCTACATGTATGTAGTATATAATGCTCTCAAAAAAGCCATTCAAAAGATGCAACCTTTTGAAAAAGAAAAAACTTCACATACATATGTATAATAAATGCGCAGATGT
Organism: Epicampocera succincta; assembly: GCA_932526305.1. Lineage (NCBI taxonomy): Eukaryota > Metazoa > Arthropoda > Insecta > Diptera > Tachinidae > Epicampocera > Epicampocera succincta. The sequence continues at coordinate 28,831,271 of OW052035.1, read as the reverse complement.
TATAGGTTGGGTGGTGGATATGGGATATGAAAGAGAGAATGAAATGGGATCCCTAGTTATTGTTGTGAGTGGTATAATTGTATAATTGTTGTTGTGAGTGGTATAATTGATGAAAATTTGTGAGCAGTTTTCAATACAACGAATTTTGTATCGTGTGTAGATTTCTTAAAAACTTTAGTTACAGTTTCGAAATAAAATGCACAAAATGTTTCTTGAAAACCACCTTATAATAACGTTATAAGTTGCGAAAACACTAAATACAATAAACTGCAATATAATGAAGAAAATGAAGTGAAAAAAGGACCTATTGATATAAGTATGTGCCCATTGAAACATATAACGGCGAACTAAATGCTTTAGGATAAAAATTGTTAGTTTCAGGCAAGTTCTCAAAATTTAACGTTACGTATTCAGGATCAAAAGTAGACACATGAGAGAAGTTCCTTTATATGGCTTTGGCCATACGCCAGAAAAAGAAAGTTACAATGTATAAATATACTTCTAGTTATTAAGTAAACATTTTTTGATAATAAAATGGACGAAAAAAGCAGACGATTGAAACAGACACTTTTTATTAAATTGTAAATGAGATTCACAAATTTTTTTTTTAATCTGGAGTGAATTTGAAAAGTAATTTATTACATATTAAAAAAGAAACAATAGAAGGCAGGTCTTTGAAAAAGCCCATGGAATCAGATGAAACCGCTGATATCATGATCACAGAAGATTATAACGATTGTACGCAACTGAAAAGTAGACCAGAATGAGTTTGGTATACCGAATGAGTTGTAAGTGTTGTTGGAATGCCATTGATAGCACCATAATAGCAAAAGACTGTGGAAAAATGTTGCAGCAAAAATTAGTGGTCGTAGCTTTCTTAACAGCCTGTTGAAGAGGTAATTGGATTCAATTCAGAGGGTAAAAGAATTATTGAAAAGAGAAAACGAAGTATTAAAAATTGTAATTGCTTACGTCCGAATTAAGGGGGAAGCTCAAACATGGTTGCACTCAAAATCGAATTTTGAATGATACAGAGAAAATGAAGCAAAATTTTGTCACGCTATATGCCGGAATTTTGAAACGTGCGAATGGAATAATATTGAAACTCTTTCCGACTACTATAACAATAAAGTACTGTCAAACAAAACATGCAATGAAAATAAAGACCTCTTTAACAAATACTGCAGCTAACACAGTTAAGGCTAACTATAGATATTACAACTGCATTGGGCGTTTTGAAGAAAATTGCCAAAAATCAAAACGTCTGATTGGAGGCTGTTATGGAGGTAACAATGTAATAAATAATTTGTAAGTAAATGGACAATTTAATTGATTTCTGATAGCTGGGGATACGTTTTTCGATGTTGACATTATAATATTACGTGTTTATTTATTTCCTGAGATAGGCCTTCATTAGTTTTATGATTATGCTTCACCGATTATGTTGGTGCGGAAACAAACTGCATTACATAACATTTAATAAGGTAACCGTTAAAGACAATTGTCCTATCCCTCTAATTGACTATTTGTTGGGCAAACTATAAGGAATGGTTGCGAGAAATTTAGAACTGAGTTATAACATCAGTAGTCTAATTTTCGGAGATTCGTTAAGAATTCTTTGATGCTGGCTAAGACGATATATGATTTAACTAAGAAGAAAAAGAACTCGAAAAAGCAAATTAATGGAGTTGCCAATAAAGATACTTCATGATTCGAGGGATAACAAGGAGCTAAATCGTTGCAAGTTTATTATTTTTTGGTGCGGTTTTATTGCAGAAAAAGGAACATGGAAAACATCGCCGGGTATTCTACTTTAGAGAACTACGGACACTAAATCAAAATACGCACATGAAACGTAAGCGATATTTTTTTTAAGAGATGTCGGAAATACATATTTAATGGTTTGGACGTATAAAATTATCACGGGAGCAGCATGTCGACGAGTCAAGCATGTGTAGTGGAATATTAGTGTTCGAGACAAATACTATTTAAGAAAGTTTGGGTGTTTGTCAGAACATGCTGGAGAGATGTTATTTTAAGTAGTTATTGGTTCTTCAAAGTAAGGGCGAAAGCTACTAGGAATATTGTTTAAAACACCCTTCTGTCTTCCATTTTTATCCGAGTCAACCACCACACATATGTATGTTTGGAAGTGTTTCCCTGCATCTGGAGAAACTGACATTAGATCTTTTATTTTGTCGGTGTAGATATGTATGTATGTGTGTGCTACCTCGTCATGGTATTTGCGCAAAACATTTTTCATTGCCAAACTAAATACACTGAATCTCGATATTTTGCTTTGCCTTTTTAAAGTTCTTTCTTTATCTTATTTAAGTTTGTTACTATTGCCATTATTCTGTTTACCGCATTTACGTTATGGATGCGAGAACCTGCTCATAATTCTAAAACTCCAATGCCCATCTAGTTATTCTTCGACTGATATCTCTCCAGTCAAGGGCCATTCATTGTAAAGAAATTGCAATCAGCTGCGATTCTGAACATTCTGTCGTATGAGTAAACCTTAAGCAGCGTTTAAAAACATCGTATGTATACTTATGTATGTGTGATTGCTTCTGGTTCAACTTCTCAAAGTACAAACAGTCGATACAAAAGACGAAGAGTTAGTCCCTATAAATACCTTCAGCATGTTCGTACAGTTATATTTAACAAAGCACTTCAACTACTAAAACATTTACAAGATGGAGAGTAGAAAATTACGTACTGAATGCACAACACAATCATTGTCTGCCCGAAGTTCTCACCCACCCGCTTTGATACTTTATACTTTCATTTATCTCCTAGCACTCCTAGTATTCTACACTAGTTCTTAAAAACTAACACTTGTATAGCCGTAACTCAAGATTATTTAATCGATTAATTGATTCTGTTAAAAATCGGATATGTAAAACGCCCCTCAATCAGTTTTTTTTACACATAATCATTATATTAAAAATGCAAGACAATACATAAAACAACCGTTTTGAGACTTCTATTACTTAAAAAGGATAGTCTATTAGCCAACTGATTACATATAGTTTTTTATTTATAGAAAATAATAAATCTTTATTATCTTAACTGGTGACGACACAACATACTGAATAGATTCGCTACGATACTCGTTTCCTAAAAGAAGTTCCGCTCATGATACACACAAACCCTTGAGTAGCTGTAAACAAATCCTAAAAACACACTGAAAACTAGAAACAAAACTGACTTAAAGAACTTCATTTTAAATTGTTCCTCAGGAACTACTTTTTGAAGTAAAAATAAAATTAATACGTTTCAGCATATCACTTTTTTGTGTTTACAGAAAAATTGAAGAGATATCAAAAATTATCAATACATCCGATAAAGGGCTATAATTCTTTTCCGATGCAAAGTTGATGAAAGTCTCATATTGTATGCCAAGATATGCAGTAAATTTTAGAATATTGATATGTGAATTTGATTGAAAAACTATCCACTTTTAAATTTGACCATACACTCACTCTGCTGCTTTATCACTATTAACTTACCGCTTCAGCATTTTCTAATGAAACAATGGCTTAAGAAGTAATTTTACTAAGTAAATAATTACAAAATTTAGTGTGAATTCGACAATCTTTTATTTTTAATATATTGAAATGAACAGTGCAATTCAGCCCAAAGTTATTTAACGGTTTGTTGTGCTTCCTTTTTCGAATTGACTAACTCAACAAGTTCTTTAACCCGCCGAAGACAATCTTTTTTAGATCGGTTGGGTATACATTCTGCAATACGATCCCAACGGTCGGGTGTAGACATTGGATAAGTTTTAATAGCTTGTTCCAACAAGGCCTGTTCTTCTTTTGTCCATGTTTTCGTACAAGCTGCTTTCGTCAACTTTATGTTATTTAAGTCTGGGGAAGATGAAGTGTGGTTAAGATTACCATTTTCTTGATTTTCTTTGGTGTCACTGCTGCTATCCAATATTCTGGTGTCTGAGTTGACAGTTATAAATGAGGAAACAACGACATCCTTTTTAGATTTTTCAAAACTTTCGTAAGCTGCAACATTAGCTTGTGTTTTCAACGAACTTTTTGAAAAGTCACTATTTTGCAAAGCTTTTGCTTTATTAAGTACATCTCGTGCTGAAACGTTACCAAGAGCAGAATGCTGATTTATGAAGGAGGCAATTACATCCCAGCGCTGAAATGTCCCAGCAGGAAATAAATTTACTGCTTTTATTAAAAGCTGGAGTTTTTCAGCGCACCACAATTCGTCTTTTTTTACATCTTTTATTTCCGTTTCAGATTTCATTCTTCCGTTCTTTTTATTTTGCAGTTTGCTTATTTCATCAGACTCAGATTTTATTTTAATATCCGCTGTTTTAAGAGCTGCAAGAAATATATCTCGCCCACCTTTTTCCATTTTCTTATTGAGATCTTGTAATTCGAGAAGCGTAAATGTTTCACATAATTTTTCTACACCTTCCATGTTTTTAAGAATTTCCTTATCATTGTTCGCGAAGTATTTACTCTCCTTGGCCTTATCTCTCAAAGTCTTTCTCTCCTTCCTCAAAGCTTTCTTTAGTTGTTCCTTCTCTATACGTATTTGCTCTATACGTTTTTGTTCCACCTTTTCTGCTCTTTCTTTTGCAATTTGAGTTTCTCGCTGAGTTTTTTTCTTGCTCTGCTCTTTGTGCCTGCACTGCATCCATTTTGGATCCTCTTTGAATAAAAAACACTGAATTCTATATCATGATTATATAAATGATTAATTTTTCCTGCCTGCATTTAATATGTCAAGATTTGTTTCTATTAAGTTATTGAATTATTTCCTTCCCAACTAGAGCTTGCTTTCTAGTTAATGTACACATGTTATCATAACAGTAAAATGTTCGTTGGCATTGCATTTTGACATATTTCAAATCGAAATGAAGCGGGAAAATCGGCAATAAAATATTCCTCCGAAGTCACCTTCGTATTAAATACCTGTGTATACATATATGTATGTGTATACATCAATACATACATACATATATAATATACAGTCAGGGACTTAAGTTTTTACAATATCCAAAATTTCATATGTTCGCCAATCAAAGAGTACCTGAAAAAATTATAAGCCAACATTACTCAATTACGTATCGATTAATATACGAAACTAAATTTTTTTATTCTACCTTAAAATAACAAGATAAACAAAAAACAACAGATAAGATATGAAAGTAAACAACAAATACAAAAGATACAAGATGAATACAAGAAGAATTATGATCGGAAAAGAAAGAGAAATGTGGATTACAAAGAGGGTGACTTGGTAGCAATCAAAAGGACCCAGTTTGTTGCCGGTAAAAAGCTTGCAAATGAATACCTTGATCCTTATAAAGTTACGAAGGTGAAGAGGAATGGCCGCTATGAAGTCCGAAAAGCTGCTTCGTTTGACGGACCAAACTTAACCAGTACAAGTAATGACCACATGAAGCTATGGTGCTATTCTAAAGTTGATGACAGTGCCAGCAGTTCCTCCGAGACGGATGAAGGGTCGGATGGCCGAATGTGGGACGAAGGAATAGAGTGATACGCTTTTACATACTAGTTTATACAACGCTAGAGTACATACTAGTTTATACTACACTTACGCACCAGAAGGAAAGAACAAAAAGATGAGAGGCAGTCGTTAACTATCACGTACAAAGAAAGGAGTAAAGTTGTTAAGATCAAGGTCGAAAAGTTGTTGTTACGATCAATATTGAAAAGTTGTTTAAAAGTCGGACGGACATTATTAAATAAATATTTATTACCTTAAACTCTTAATAATTTGAACTATATAAATAAATACCATATTATATCTACCTAATAATTGAATTAATAAAAAGTGATTAATTTAACCTTTGCTACATGTATGTAGTATATAATGCTCTCAAAAAAGCCATTCAAAAGATGCAACCTTTTGAAAAAGAAAAAACTTCACATACATATGTATAATAAATGCGCAGATGTTATAGGTTGGGTGGTGGATATGGGATATAAAAGAGAGAATGAAATGGGATCCCTAGTTATTGTTGTGAGTGGTATAATTGATGAAAATTTGTGAGCAGTTTTCAATACAATGAATTTTGTATCGTGTGTAGATTTCTTAAAAACTTTAGTTACAGTTTCGAAATAAAATGCACAAAATGTTTCTTGAAAACCACCTTATAATAACGTTATAAGTTGCGAAAACACTAAATACAATAAACTGCAATATAATGAAGAAAATGAAGTGAAAAGAGGACCTATTGATATAAGTATGTGCCCATTGAAACATATAACGGCGAACTAAATGCTTTAGGATAAAAATTTTTAGTTTCAGGCAAGTTCTCAAAATTTAACGTTACGTATTCAGGATCAAAAGTAGACACATGAGAGAAGTTCCTTTATATGGCTTTGGCCATACGCCAGAAAAAGAAAGTTACAATGTATAAATATACTTCTAGTTATTAAGTAAACATTTTTTGATAATAAAATGGACGAAAAAAGCAGACGATTGAAACAGACACTTTTTATTAAATTGTAAATGAGATTCACAAATTTTTTTTTAATCTGGAGTGAATTTGAAAAGTAATTTATTACATATTAAAAAAGAAACAATAGAAGGCTGGTCTTTGAAAAAGCCCATGGAATCAGATGAAACCGCTGATATCATGATCACAGAAGATTATAACGATTGTACGCAACTGAAAAGTAGAGCAGAATGAGTTTGGTATACCGAATGAGTTGTAAGTGTTGGAATGCCATTGATAGCACCATAATAGCAAAAGACTGTGGAAAAAATGTTGCAGCAAAAATTAGTGGTCGTAGCTTTCTTAACAGCCTGTTGAAGAGGTAATTGGATTCAATTCAGAGGGTAAAAGAATTATTGAAAAGAGAAAACGAAGTATTAAAAATTGTAATTGCTTACGTGCGAATTAAGGGGGAAGCTCAAACATGGTTGCACTCAAAATCGAATTTTGAATGATACAGAGAAAATGAAGCAAAATTTTGTCACACTATATGCCGGAATTTTGAAACGTGCGAATGGAATAATATTGAAACTCTTTCCGACTACTATAACAATAAAGTACTGTCAAAAAAACATGCAATGAAAATAAAGACCTCTTTAACAAATACTGCAGCTAACACAGTTAAGGCTAACTATAGATATTACAACTGCATTGGGCGTTTTGAAGAAAATTGCCAAAAATCAAAACGTCTGATTGGAGGCTGTTATGGAGGTAACAATGTAATAAATAATTTGTAAGTAAATGGACAATTTAATTGATTTCTGATAGCTGGGGATACGTTTTTCGATGTTGACATTATAATATTACGTGTTTATTTATTTCCTGAGATAGGCCTTCATTAGTTTTATGATTATGCTTCACCGATTATGTTGGTGCGGAAACAAACTGCATTACATAACATTTAATAAGGTAACCGTTAAAGACAATTGTCCTATCCCTCTAATTGACTATTTTTGTTGGGCAAACTATAAGGAATGGTTGCGAGAAATTTAGAACTGAGTTATAACATCAGTAGTCTAATTTTCGGAGATTCGTTAAGAATTCTTTGATGCTGGCTAAGACTAAGAAGAAAAAGAACTCGAAAAAGCAAATTAATGGAGTTGCCAATAAAGATACTTCATGATTCGAGGGATAACAAGGAGCTAAATCGTTGCAAGTTTATTATTTTTTTGTGCGGTTTTATTGCAGGAAAAGGAACATGGAAAACATCGCCGGGTATTCTACTTTAGAGAACTACGGACACTAAATCAAAATACGCACATGAAACGTAAGCGATATTTTTTTTAAGAGATGTCGGAAATACATATTTAATGGTTTGGACGTATAAAATTATCACGGGAGCAGCATGTCGACGAGTCAAGCATGTGTAGTGGAATATTAGTGATCGAGACAAATACTATTTAAGAAAGTTTGGGTGTTTGTCAGAACATGCTGGAGAGATGTAATTTTAAGTAGTTATTGGTTCTGTTAAATTGATTCTGTTAAAAATCGGATATGTAAAACGCCCCTCAATCAGTTGTTTTTACACATAATCATTATATTAAAAATGCAAGACAATACATAAAACAACCGTTTTGAGACTTCTATTACTTAAAAAGGATAGTCTATTAGCCAACTGATTACATATAGTTTTTTATTTATAGAAAATAATAAATCTTTATTATCTTAACTGGTGACGACACAACATACTGAATAGATTCGCTACGATACTCGTTTCCTAAAAGAAGTTCCGCTCATGATACACACAAACCCTTGAGTAGCTGTAAACAAATCCTAAAAACACACTGAAAACTAGAAACAAAACTGACTTAAAGAACTTCATTTTAAATTGTTCCTCAGGAACTACTTTTTGAAGTAAAAATAAAATTAATACGTTTCAGCATATCACTTTTTTGTGTTTACAGAAAAATGGAAGAGATATCAAAAATTATCAATACATCCGATAAAGGGCTATAATTCTTTTCCGATGCAAAGTTGATGAAAGTCTCATATTGTATGCCAAGATATGCAGTAAATTTTAGAATATTGATATGTGAATTTGATTGAAAAACTATCCACTTTTAAATTTGACCATACACTCACTCTGCTGCTTTATCACTATTAACTTACCGCTTCAGCATTTTCTAATGAAACAATGGCTTAAGAAGTAATTTTACTAAGTAAATAATTACAAAATTTAGTGTGAATTCGACAATCTTTTATTTTTAATATATTGAAATGAACAGTGCAATTCAGCCCAAAGTTATTTAACGGTTTGTTGTGCTTCCTTTTTCGAATTGACTAACTCAACAAGTTCTTTAACCCGCCGAAGACAATCTTTTTTAGATCGGTTGGGTATACATTCTGCAATACGATCCCAACGGTCGGGTGTAGACATTGGATAAGTTTTAATAGCTTGTTCCAACAAGGCCTGTTCTTCTTTTGTCCATGTTTTCGTACAAGCTGCTTTCGTCAACTTTATGTTATTTAAGTCTGGGGAAGATGAAGTGTGGTTAAGATTACCATTTTCTTGATTTTCTTTGGTGTCACTGCTGCTATCCAATATTCTGGTGTCTGAGTTGACAGTTATAAATGAGGAAACAACGACATCCTTTTTAGATTTTTCAAAACTTTCGTAAGCTGCAACATTAGCTTGTGTTTTCAACGAACTTTTTGAAAAGTCACTATTTTGCAAAGCTTTTGCTTTATTAAGTACATCTCGTGCTGAAACGTTACCAAGAGCAGAATGCTGATTTATGAAGGAGGCAATTACATCCCAGCGCTGAAATGTCCCAGCAGGAAATAAATTTACTGCTTTTATTAAAAGCTGGAGTTTTTCAGCGCACCACAATTCGTCTTTTTTTACATCTTTTATTTCCGTTTCAGATTTCATTTCTCCGTTCTTTTTATTTTGCAGTTTGCTTATTTCATCAGACTCAGATTTTATTTTAATATCCGCTGTTTTAAGAGCTGCAAGAAATATATCTCGCCCACCTTTTTCAATTTTCTTATTGAGATCTTGTAATTCGAGAAGCGTAAATGTTTCACATAATTTTTCTACACCTTCCATGTTTTTAAGAATTTCCTTATCATTGTTCGCGAAGTATTTACTCTCCTTGGCCTTATCTCTCAAAATCTTTCTCTCCTTCCTCAAAGCTTTCTTTAGTTGTTCCTTCTCTATACGTATTTGCTCTATACGTTTCTGTTCCGCCTTTTCTGCTCTTTCTTTTGCAATTTGAGCTTCTCGCTGAGTTTTTTTCTTGCTCTGCTCTTTGTGCCTGCACTGCATCCATTTTGGATCCTCTTTGAATAAAAAACACTGAATTCTATATCATGATTATATAAATGATTAATTTTTCCTGCCTGCATTTAATATGTCAAGATTTGTTTCTATTAAGTTATTGAATTACTTCCTTCCCAACTAGAGCTTGCTTTCTAGTTAATGTACACATGTTATCATAACAGTAAAATGTTCGTTGGCATTGCATTTTGACATATTTCAAAGCGAAATGAAGCGGGAAAATCGGCAATAAAATATTCCTCCGAAGTCACCTTCGTATTAAATACCTGTGTATACATATATGTATGTGTATACATCAATACATACATACATATATAATATACAGTCAGGGACTTAAGTTTTTACAATATCCAAAATTTCATATGTTCGCCAATCAAAGAGTACCTGAAAAAATTATAAGCCAACATTACTCAATTACGTATCGATTAATATACGAAACTAAATTTTTTTATTCTACCTTAAAATAACAAGATAAACAAAAAACAACAGATAAGATATGAAAGTAAACAACAAATACAAAAGATACAAGATGAATACAAGAAGAATTATGATCGTAAAAGAAAGAGAAATGTGGATTACAAAGAGGGTGACTTGGTAGCAATCAAAAGGACCCAGTTTGTTGCCGGTAAAAAGCTTGCAAATGAATACCTTGGTCCTTATGAAGTTACGAAGGTGAAGAGGAATGGCCGCTATGAAGTCCGAAAAGCTGCTTCGTTTGACGGACCAAACTTAACCAGTACAAGTAATGACCACATGAAGCTATGGTGCTATTCTAAAGTTGATGACAGTGCCAGCAGTTCCTCCGAGACGGATGAAGGGTCGGATGGCCGAATGTGGGACGAAGGAATAGAGTGATACGCTTTTACATACTAGTTTATACAACGCTAGAGTACATACTAGTTTATACTACACTTACGCATCAGAAGGAAAGAACAAAAAGATGAGAGGCAGTCGTTAACTATCACGTAGAAAGAAAGGAGTAAAGTTGTTAAGATCAAGGTCGAAAAGTTGTTGTTACGATCAATATTGAAAAGTTGTTTAAAAGTCGGACGGACATTATTAAATAAATATTTATTACCTTAAACTCTTAATAATTTGAACTATATAAATAAATACCATATTATATCTACCTAATAATTGAATTAATAAAAAGTGATTAATTTAACCTTTGCTACATGTATGTAGTATATAATGCTCTCAAAAAAGCCATTCAAAAGATGCAACCTTTTGAAAAAGAAAAAACTTCACATACATATGTATAATAAATGCGCAGATGTTATAGGTTGGGTGGTGGATATGGGATATAAAAGAGAGAATGAAATGGGATCCCTAGTTATTGTTGTGAGTGGTATAATTGATGAAAATTTGTGAGCAGTTTTCAATACAATGAATTTTGTATCGTGTGTAGATTTCTTAAAAACTTTAGTTACAGTTTCGAAATAAAATGCACAAAATGTTTCTTGAAAACCACCTTATAATAACGTTATAAGTTGCGAAAACACTAAATACAATAAACTGCAATATAATGAAGAAAATGAAGTGAAAAGAGGACCTATTGATATAAGTATGTGCCCATTGAAACATATAACGGCGAACTAAATGCTTTAGGATAAAAATTTTTAGTTTCAGGCAAGTTCTCAAAATTTAACGTTACGTATTCAGGATCAAAAGTAGACACATGAGAGATGTTCCTTTATATGGCTTTGGCCATACGCCAGAAAAAGAAAGTTACAATGTATAAATATACTTCTAGTTATTAAGTAAACATTTTTTGATAATAAAATGGACGAAAAAAGCAGACGATTGAAACAGACACTTTTTATTAAATTGTAAATGAGATTCACAAATTTTTTTTTAATCTGGAGTGAATTTGAAAAGTAATTTATTACATATTAAAAATGAAACAATAGAAGGCAGGTCTTTGAAAAAGCCCATGGAATCAGATGAAACCGCTGATATCATGATCACAGAAGATTATAACGATTGTACGCAACTGAAAAGTAGACCAGAATGAGTTTGGTATACCGAATGAGTTGTAAGTGTTGTTGGAATGCCATTGATAGCACCATAATAGCAAAAGACTGTGGAAAAATGTTGCAGCAAAAATTAGTGGTCGTAGCTTTCTTAACAGCCTGTTGAAGAGGTAATTGGATTCAATTCAGAGGGTAAAAGAATTATTGAAAAGAGAAAACGAAGTATTAAAAATTGTAATTGCTTACGTGCGAATTAAGGGGGAAGCTCAAACATGGTTGCACTCAAAATCGAATTTTGAATGATACAGAGAAAATGAAGCAAAATTTTGTCACACTATATGCCGGAATTTTGAAACGTGCGAATGGAATAATATTGAAACTCTTTCCGACTACTATAACAATAAAGTACTGTCAAACAAAACATGCAATGAAAATAAAGACCTCTTTAACAAATACTGCAGCTAACACAGTTAAGGCTAACTATAGATATTACAACTGCATTGGGCATTTTGAAGAAAATTGCCAAAAATCAAAACGTCTGATTGGAGGCTGTTATGGAGGTAACAATGTAATAAATAATTTGTAAGTAAATGGACAATTTAATTGATTTCTGATAGCTGGGGATACGTTTTTCGATGTTGACATTATAATATTACGTGTTTATTTATTTCCTGAGATAGGCCTTCATTAGTTTTATGATTATGCTTCACCGATTATGTTGGTGCGGAAACAAACTGCATTACATAACATTTAATAAGGTAACCGTTAAAGACAATTGTCCTATCCCTCTAATTGACTATTTTTTGGGCAAACTATAAGGAATGGTTGCGAGAAATTTAGAACTGAGTTATAACATCAGTAGTCTAATTTTCGGAGATTCGTTAAGAATTCTTTGATGCTGGCTAAGACTAAGAAGAAAAAGAACTCGAAAAAGCAAATTAATGGAGTTGCCAATAAAGATACTTCATGATTCGAGGGATAACAAGGAGCTAAATCGTTGCAAGTTTATTATTTTTTTGTGCGGTTTTATTGCAGGAAAAGGAACATGGAAAACATCGCCGGGTATTCTACTTTAGAGAACTACGGACACTAAATCAAAATACGCACATGAAACGTAAGCGATATTTTTTTTAAGAGATGTCGGAAATACATATTTAATGGTTTGGACGTATAAAATTATCACGGGAGCAGCATGTCGACGAGTCAAGCATGTGTAGTGGAATATTAGTGATCGAGACAAATACTATTTAAGAAAGTTTGGGTGTTTGTCAGAACATGCTGGAGAGATGTAATTTTAAGTAGTTATTGGTTCTTCAAAGTAAGGGCGAAAGCTACTAGGAATATTGTTTAAAACACCCTTCTGTCTTCCATTTTTATCCGAGTCAACCACCCCACATATGTATGTTTGGAAGTGTTTCCCTGCATCTGGAGAAACTGACATTAGATCTTTTATTTTGTCGGTGTAGATATGTATGTATGTGTGTGCTACCTCGTCATGGTATTTACGCAAAACATTTTTCATTGCCAAACTAAATACACTGAATCTCGATATTTTGCTTTGCCTTTTTAAAGTTCTTTCTTTATCTTATTTAAGTTTGTTACTATTGCCATTATTCTGTTTACCGCATTTACGTTATGGATGCGAGAACCTGCTCATAATTCTAAAACTCCAATGCCCATCTAGTTATTCTTCGACTGATATCTCTCCAGTCAAGGGCCATTCATTGTAAAGAAATTGCAATCAGCTGCGATTCTGAACATTCTGTCGTATGAGTAAACCTTAAGCAGCGTTTAAAAACATCGTATGTATACTTATGTATGTGCGATTGCTTCTGGTTCAACTTCTCAAAGTACAAACAGTCGATACAAAAGACGAAGAGTTAGTCCCTATAAATACCTTCAGCATGTTCGTACAGTTATATTTAACAAAGCACTTCAACAACTAAAACATTTACAAGATGGAGAGTAGAAAATTACGTACTGAATGCACAACACAATCATTGTCTGCCCGAAGTTCTCACCCACCCGCTTTGATACTTTATACTTCCATTTATCTCCTAGCACTCCTAGTATTCTACACTAGTTCTTAAAAACTAACACTTGTATAGCCGTAACTCAAGATTATTTAATCGATTAATTGATTCTGTTAAAAATCGGATATGTTAAACGCCCCTCAATCAGTTTTTTTTACACATAATCATTATATTAAAAATGCAAGACAATACATAAAACAACCGTTTTGAGACTTCTATTACTTAAAAAGGATAGTCTATTAGCCAACTTATTACATATAGTTTTTTATTTATAGAAAATAATAAATCTTTATTACCTTAACTGGTGACGACACAACATACTGAATAGATTCGCTACGATACTCGTTTCCTAAAAGAAGTTCCGCTCATGATACACACAAACCCTTGAGTAGCTGTAAATAAATCCTAGTCCATGTTTTCGTACAAGCTGCTTTCGTCAACTTTATGTTATTTAAGTCTGGGGAAGATGAAGTGTGGTTAAGATTACCATTTTCTTGATTTTCTTTGGTGTCGCTGCTGCTATCCAATATTCTGGTGTCTGAGTTGACAGTTATAAATGAGGAAACAACGACATCCTTTTTAGATTTTTCAAAACTTTCGTAAGCTGCAACATTAGCTTGTGTTTTCAACGAACTTTTTGAAAAGTCACTATTTTGCAAAGCTTTTGCTTTATTAAGTACATCTCGTGCTGAAACGTTACCAAGAGCAGAATGCTGATTTATGAAGGAGGCAATTACATCCCAGCGCTGAAATGTCCCAGCAGGAAATAAATTTACTGCTTTTATTAAAAGCTGGAGTTTTTCAGCGCACCACAATTCGTCTTTTTTTACATCTTTTATTTCCGTTTCAGATTTCATTTCTCCGTTCTTTTTATTTTGCAGTTTGCTTATTTCATCAGACTCAGATTTTATTTTAATATCCGCTGTTTTAAGAGCTGCAAGAAATATATCTCGCCCACCTTTTTCAATTTTCTTATTGAGATCTTGTAATTCGAGAAGCGTAAATGTTTCACATAATTTTTCTACACCTTCCATGTTTTTAAGAATTTCCTTATCATTGTTCGCGAAGTATTTACTCTCCTTGGCCTTATCTCTCAAAATCTTTCTCTCCTTCCCCAAAGCTTTCTTTAGTTGTTCCTTCTCTATACGTATTTGCTCTATACGTTTCTGTTCCGCCTTTTCTGCTCTTTCTTTTGCAATTTGAGCTTCTCGCTGAGTTTTTTCTTGCTCTGCTCTTTGTGCCTGCACTGCATCCATTTTGGATCCTCTTTGAATAAAAAACACTGAATTCTATATCATGATTATATAAATGATTAATTTTTCCTGCCTGCATTTAATATGTCAAGATTTGTTTCTATTAAGTTATTGAATTACTTCCTTCCCAACTAGAGCTTGCTTTCTAGTTAATGTACACATGTTATCATAACAGTAAAATGTTCGTTGGCATTGCATTTTGACATATTTCAAAGCGAAATGAAGCGGGAAAATCGGCAATAAAATATTCCTCCGAAGTCACCTTCGTATTAAATACCTGTGTATACATATATGTATGTGTATACATCAATACATACATACATATATAATATACAGTCAGGGACTTAAGTTTTTACAATATCCAAAATTTCATATGTTCGCCAATCAAAGAGTACCTGAAAAAATTATAAGCCAACATTACTCAATTACGTATCGATTAATATACGAAACTAAATTTTTTTATTCTACCTTAAAATAACAAGATAAACAAAAAACAACAGATAAGATATGAAAGTAAACAACAAATACAAAAGATACAAGATGAATACAAGAAGAATTATGATCATAAAAGAAAGAGAAATGTGGATTACAAAGAGGGTGACTTGGTAGCAATCAAAAGGACCCAGTTTGTTGCCGGTAAAAAGCTTGCAAATGAATACCTTGGTCCTTATGAAGTTACGAAGGTGAAGAGGAATGGCCGCTATGAAGTCCGAAAAGCTGCTTCGTTTGACGGACCAAACTTAACCAGTACAAGTAATGACCACATGAAGCTATGGTGCTATTCTAAAGTTGATGACAGTGCCAGCAGTTCCTCCGAGACGGATGAAGGGTCGGATGGCCGAATGTGGGACGAAGGAATAGAGTGATACGCTTTTACATACTAGTTTATACAACGCTAGAGTACATACTAGTTTATACTACACTTACGCATCAGAAGGAAAGAACAAAAAGATGAGAGGCAGTCGTTAACTATCACGTAGAAAGAAAGGAGTAAAGTTGTTAAGATCAAGGTCGAAAAGTTGTTGTTACGATCAATATTGAAAAGTTGTTTAAAAGTCGGACGGACATTATTAAATAAATATTTATTACCTTAAACTCTTAATAATTTGAACTATATAAATAAATACCATATTATATCTACCTAATAATTGAATTAATAAAAAGTGATTAATTTAACCTTTGCTACATGTATGTAGTATATAATGCTCTCAAAAAAGCCATTCAAAAGATGCAACCTTTTGAAAAAGAAAAAACTTCACATACATATGTATAATAAATGCGCAGATGTTATAGGTTGGGTGGTGGATATGGGATATGAAAGAGAGAATGAAATGGGATCCCTAGTTATTGTTGTGAGTGGTATAATTGTATAATTGTTGTTGTGAGTGGTATAATTGATGAAAATTTGTGAGCAGTTTTCAATACAATGAATTTTGTATCGTGTGTAGATTTCTTAAAAACTTTAGTTACAGTTTCGAAATAAAATGCACAAAATGTTTCTTGAAAACCACCTTATAATAACGTTATAAGTTGCGAAAACACTAAATACAATAAACTGCAATATAATGAAGAAAATGAAGTGAAAAGAGGACCTATTGATATAAGTATGTGCCCATTGAAACATATAACGGCGAACTAAATGCTTTAGGATAAAAATTGTTAGTTTCAGGCAAGTTCTCAAAATTTAACGTTACGTATTCAGGATCAAAAGTAGACACATGAGAGAAGTTCCTTTATATGGCTTTGGCCATACGCCAGAAAAAGAAAGTTACAATGTATAAATATACTTCTAGTTATTAAGTAAACATTTTTTGATAATAAAATGGACGAAAAAAGCAGACGATTGAAACAGACACTTTTTATTAAATTGTAAATGAGATTCACAAATTTTTTTTTAATCTGGAGTGAATTTGAAAAGTAATTTATTACATATTAAAAAAGAAACAATAGAAGGCAGGTCTTTGAAAAAGCCCATGGAATCAGATGAAACCGCTGATATCATGATCACAGAAGATTATAACGATTGTACGCAACTGAAAAGTAGACCAGAATGAGTTTGGTATACCGAATGAGTTGTAAGTGTTGTTGGAATGCCATTGATAGCACCATAATAGCAAAAGACTGTGGAAAAATGTTGCAGCAAAAATTAGTGGTCGTAGCTTTCTTAACAGCCTGTTGAAGAGGTAATTGGATTCAATTCAGAGGGTAAAAGAATTATTGAAAAGAGAAAACGAAGTATTAAAAATTGTAATTGCTTACGTGCGAATTAAGGGGGAAGCTCAAACATGGTTGCACTCAAAATCGAATTTTGAATGATACAGAGAAAATGAAGCAAAATTTTGTCACACTATATGCCGGAATTTTGAAACGTGCAAATGGAATAATATTGAAACTCTTTCCGACTACTATAACAATAAAGTACTGTCAAACAAAACATGCAATGAAAATAAAGACCTCTTTAACAAATACTGCAGCTAACACAGTTAAGGCTAACTATAGATATTACAACTGCATTGGGCGTTTTGAAGAAAATTGCCAAAAATCAAAACGTCTGATTGGAGGCTGTTATGGAGGTAACAATGTAATAAATAATTTGTAAGTAAATGGACAATTTAATTGATTTCTGATAGCTGGGGATACGTTTTTCGATGTTGACATTATAATATTACGTGTTTATTTATTTCCTGAGATAGGCCTTCATTAGTTTTATGATTATGCTTCACCGATTATGTTGGTGCGGAAACAAACTGCATTACATAACATTTAATAAGGTAACCGTTAAAGACAATTGTCCTATCCCTCTAATTGACTATTTGTTGGGCAAACTATAAGGAATGGTTGCGAGAAATTTAGAACTGAGTTATAACATCAGTAGTCTAATTTTCGGAGATTCGTTAAGAATTCTTTGATGCTGGCTAAGACGATATATGATTTAACTAAGAAGAAAAAGAACTCGAAAAAGCAAATTAATGGAGTTGCCAATAAAGATACTTCATGATTCGAGGGATAACAAGGAGCTAAATCGTTGCAAGTTTATTATTTTTTGGTGCGGTTTTATTGCAGAAAAAGGAACATGGAAAACATCGCCGGGTATTCTACTTTAGAGAACTACGGACACTAAATCAAAATACGCACATGAAACGTAAGCGATATTTTTTTTAAGAGATGTCGGAAATACATATTTAATGGTTTGGACGTATAAAATTATCACGGGAGCAGCATGTCGACGAGTCAAGCATGTGTAGTGGAATATTAGTGATCGAGACAAATACTATTTAAGAAAGTTTGGGTGTTTGTCAGAACATGCTGGAGAGATTTAATTTTAAGTAGTTATTGGTTCTTCAAAGTAAGGGCGAAAGCTACTAGGAATATTGTTTAAAACACCCTTCTGTCTTCCATTTTTATCCGAGTCAACCACCACACATATGTATGTTTGGAAGTGTTTCCCTGCATCTGGAGAAACTGACATTAGATCTTTTATTTTGTCGGTGTAGATATGTATGTATGTGTGTGCTACCTCGTCATGGTATTTGCGCAAAACATTTTTCATTGCCAAACTAAATACACTGAATCTCGATATTTTGCTTTGCCTTTTTAAAGTTCTTTCTTTATCTTATTTAAGTTTGTTACTATTGCCATTATTCTGTTTACCGCATTTACGTTATGAATGCGAGAACCTGCTCATAATTCTAAAACTCCAATGCCCATCTAGTTATTCTTCGACTGATATCTCTCCAGTCAAGGGCCATTCATTGTAAAGAAATTGCAATCAGCTGCGATTCTGAACATTCTGTCGTATGAGTAAACCTTAAGCAGCGTTTAAAAACATCGTATGTATACTTATGTATGTGTGATTGCTTCTGGTTCAACTTCTCAAAGTACAAACAGTCGATACAAAAGACGAAGAGTTAGTCCCTATAAATACCTTCAGCATGTTCGTACAGTTATATTTAACAAAGCACTTCAACAACTAAAACATTTACAAGATGGAGAGTAGAAAATTACGTACTGAATGCACAACACAATCATTGTCTGCCCGAAGTTCTCACCCACCCGCTTTGATACTTTATACTTCCATTTATCTCCTAGCACTCCTAGTATTCTACACTAGTTCTTAAAAACTAACACTTGTATAGCCGTAACTCAAGATTATTTAATCGATTAATTGATTCTGTTAAAAATCGGATATGTAAAACGCCCCTCAATCAGTTTTTTTACACATAATCATTATATTAAAAATGCAAGACAATACATAAAACAACCGTTTTGAGACTTCTATTACTTAAAAAGGATAGTCTATTAGCCAACTGATTACATATAGTTTTTTATTTATAGAAAATAATAAATCTTTATTATCTTAACTGGTGACGACACAACATACTGAATAGATTCGCTACGATACTCGTTTCCTAAAAGAAGTTCCGCTCATGATACACACAAACCCTTGAGTAGCTGTAAACAAATCCTAAAAACACACTGAAAACTAGAAACAAAACTGACTTAAAGAACTTCATTTTAAATTGTTCCTCAGGAACTACTTTTTGAAGTAAAAATAAAATTAATACGTTTCAGCATATCATTTTTTTGGGTTTACAGAAAAATGGAAGAGATATCAAAAATTATCAATACATCCGATAAAGGGCTATAATTCTTTTCCGATGCAAAGTTGATGAAAGTCTCATATTGTATGCCAAGATATGCAGTAAATTTTAGAATATTGATATGTGAATTTGATTGAAAAACTATCCACTTTTAAATTTGACCATACACTCACTCTGCTGCTTTATCACTATTAACTTACCGCTTCAGCATTTTCTAATGAAACAATGGCTTAAGAAGTAATTTTACTAAGTAAATAATTACAAAATTTAGTGTGAATTCGACAATCTTTTATTTTTAATATATTGAAATGAACAGTGCAATTCAGCCCAAAGTTATTTAACGGTTTGTTGTGCTTCCTTTTTCGAATTGACTAACTCAACAAGTTCTTTAACCCGCCGAAGACAATCTTTTTTAGATCGGTTGGGTATACATTCTGCAATACTATCCCAACGGTCGGGTGTAGACATTGGATAAGTTTTAATAGCTTGTTCCAACAAGGCCTGTTCTTCTTTTGTCCATGTTTTCGTACAAGCTGCTTTCGTCAACTTTATGTTATTTAAGTCTGGGGAAGATGAAGTGTGGTTAAGATTACCATTTTCTTGATTTTCTTTGGTGTCACTGCTGCTATCCAATATTCTGGTGTCTGAGTTGACAGTTATAAATGAGGAAACAACGACATCCTTTTTAGATTTTTCAAAACTTTCGTAAGCTGCAACATTAGCTTGTGTTTTCAACGAACTTTTTGAAAAGTCACTATTTTGCAAAGCTTTTGCTTTATTAAGTACATCTCGTGCTGAAACGTTACCAAGAGCAGAATGCTGATTTATGAAGGAGGCAATTACATCCCAGCGCTGAAATGTCCCAGCAGGAAATAAATTTACTGCTTTTATTAAAAGCTGGAGTTTTTCAGCGCACCACAATTCGTCTTTTTTACATCTTTTATTTCCGTTTCAGATTTCATTCCTCCGTTCTTTTTATTTTGCAGTTTGCTTATTTCATCAGACTCAGATTTTATTTTAATATCCGCTGTTTTAAGAGCTGCAAGAAATATATCTCGCCCACCTTTTTCCATTTTCTTATTGAGATCTTGTAATTCGAGAAGCGTAAATGTTTCACATAATTTTTCTACACCTTCCATGTTTTTAAGAATTTCCTTATCATTGTTCGCGAAGTATTTACTCTCCTTGGCCTTATCTCTCAAAATCTTTCTCTCCTTCCTCAAAGCTTTCTTTAGTTGTTCTTTCTCTATACGTATTTGCTCTATACGTTTCTGTTCCGCCTTTTCTGCTCTTTCTTTTGCAATTTGAGCTTCTCGCTGAGTTTTTTCTTGCTCTGCTCTTTGTGCCTGCACTGCATCCATTTTGGATCCTCTTTGAATAAAAAACACTGAATTCTATATCATGATTATATAAATGATTAATTTTTCCTGCCTGCATTTAATATGTCAAGATTTGTTTCTATTAAGTTATTGAATTACTTCCTTCCCAACTAGAGCTTGCTTTCTAGTTAATGTACACATGTTATCATAACAGTAAAATGTTCGTTGGCATTGCATTTTGACATATTTCAAAGCGAAATGAAGCGGGAAAATCGGCAATAAAATATTCCTCCGAAGTCACCTTCGTATTAAATACCTGTGTATACATATGTATATGTATGTGTATACATCAATACATACATACATATATAATATACAGTCAGGGACTTAAGTTTTTACAATATCCAAAATTTCATATGTTCGCCAATCAAAGAGTACCTGAAAAAATTATAAGCCAACATTACTCAATTACGTATCGATTAATATACGAAACTAAATTTTTTTATTCTACCTTAAAATAACAAGATAAACAAAAAACAACAGATAAGATATGAAAGTAAACAACAAATACAAAAGATACAAGATGAATACAAGAAGAATTATGATCGTAAAAGAAAGAGAAATGTGGATTACAAAGAGGGTGACTTGGTAGCAATCAAAAGGACCCAGTTTGTTGCCGGTAAAAAGCTTGCAAATGAATACCTTGGTCCTTATGAAGTTACGAAGGTGAAGAGGAATGGCCGCTATGAAGTCCGAAAAGCTGCTTCGTTTGACGGACCAAACTTAACCAGTACAAGTAATGACCACATGAAGCTATGGTGCTATTCTAAAGTTGATGACAGTGCCAGCAGTTCCTCCGAGACGGATGAAGGGTCGGATGGCCGAATGTGGGACGAAGGAATAGAGTGATACGCTTTTACATACTAGTTTATACAACGCTAGAGTACATACTAGTTTATACTACACTTACGCACCAGAAGGAAAGAACAAAAAGATGAGAGGCAGTCGTTAACTATCACGTAGAAAGAAAGGAGTAAAGTTGTTAAGATCAAGGTCGAAAAGTTGTTGTTACGATCAATATTGAAAAGTTGTTTAAAAGTCGGACGGACATTATTAAATAAATATTTATTACCTTAAACTCTTAATAATTTGAACTATATAAATAAATACCATATTATATCTACCTAATAATTGAATTAATAAAAAGTGATTAATTTAACCTTTGCTACATGTATGTAGTATATAATGCTCTCAAAAAAGCCATTCAAAAGATGCAACCTTTTGAAAAAGAAAAAACTTCACATACATATGTATAATAAATGCGCAGATGTTATAGGTTGGGTGGTGGATATGGGATATGAAAGAGAGAATGAAATGGGATCCCTAGTTATTGTTGTGAGTGCTATAATTGTATAATTGTTGTTGTGAGTGGTATAATTGATGAAAATTTGTGAGCAGTTTTCAATACAATGAATTTTGTATCGTGTGTAGATTTCTTAAAAACTTTAGTTACAGTTTCGAAATAAAATGCACAAAATGTTTCTTGAAAACCACCTTATAATAACGTTATAAGTTGCGAAAACACTAAATACAATAAACTGCAATATAATGAAGAAAATGAAGTGAAAAGAGGACCTATTGATATAAGTATGTGCCCATTGAAACATATAACGGCGAACTAAATGCTTTAGGATAAAAATTGTTAGTTTCAGGCAAGTTCTCAAAATTTAACGTTACGTATTCAGGATCAAAAGTAGACACATGAGAGAAGTTCCTTTATATGGCTTTGGCCATACGCCAGAAAAAGAAAGTTACAATGTATAAATATACTTCTAGTTATTAAGTAAACATTTTTTGATAATAAAATGGACGAAAAAAGCAGACGATTGAAACAGACACTTTTTATTAAATTGTAAATGAGATTCACAAATTTTTTTTTAATCTGGAGTGAATTTGAAAAGTAATTTATTACATATTAAAAAAGAAACAATAGAAGGCAGGTCTTTGAAAAAGCCCATGGAATCAGATGAAACCGCTGATATCATGATCACAGAAGATTATAACGATTGTACGCAACTGAAAAGTAGACCAGAATGAGTTTGGTATACCGAATGAGTTGTAAGTGTTGTTGGAATGCCATTGATAGCACCATAATAGCAAAAGACTGTGGAAAAATGTTGCAGCAAAAATTAGTGGTCGTAGCTTTCTTAACAGCCTGTTGAAGAGGTAATTGGATTCAATTCAGAGGGTAAAAGAATTATTGAAAAGAGAAAACGAAGTATTAAAAATTGTAATTGCTTACGTGCGAATTAAGGGGGAAGCTCAAACATGGTTGCACTCAAAATCGAATTTTGAATGATACAGAGAAAATGAAGCAAAATTTTGTCACACTATATGCCGGAATTTTGAAACGTGCGAATCGAATAATATTGAAACTCTTTCCGACTACTATAACAATAAAGTACTGTCAAACAAAACATGCAATGAAAATAAAGACCTCTTTAACAAATACTGCAGCTAACACAGTTAAGGCTAACTATAGATATTACAACTGCATTGGGCGTTTTGAAGAAAATTGCCAAAAATCAAAACGTCTGATTGGAGGCTGTTATGGAGGTAACAATGTAATAAATAATTTGTAAGTAAATGGACAATTTAATTGATTTCTGATAGCTGGGGATACGTTTTTCGATGTTGACATTATAATATTACGTGTTTATTTATTTCCTGAGATAGGCCTTCATTAGTTTTATGATTATGCTTCACCGATTATGTTGGTGCGGAAACAAACTGCATTACATAACATTTAATAAGGTAACCGTTAAAGACAATTGTCCTATCCCTCTAATTGACTATTTGTTGGGCAAACTATAAGGAATGGTTGCGAGAAATTTAGAACTGAGTTATAACATCAGTAGTCTAATTTTCGGAGATTCGTTAAGAATTCTTTGATGCTGGCTAAGACGATATATGATTTAACTAAGAAGAAAAAGAACTCGAAAAAGCAAATTAATGGAGTTGCCAATAAAGATACTTCATGATTCGAGGGATAACAAGGAGCTAAATCGTTGCAAGTTTATTATTTTTTGGTGCGGTTTTATTGCAGAAAAAGGAACATGGAAAACATCGCCGGGTATTCTACTTTAGAGAACTACGGACACTAAATCAAAATACGCACATGAAACGTAAGCGATATTTTTTTTAAGAGATGTCGGAAATACATATTTAATGGTTTGGACGTATAAAATTATCACGGGAGCAGCATGTCGACGAGTCAAGCATGTGTAGTGGAATATTAGTGATCGAGACAAATACTATTTAAGAAAGTTTGGGTGTTTGTCAGAACATGCTGGAGAGATGTAATTTTAAGTAGTTATTGGTTCTTCAAAGTAAGGGCGAAAGCTACTAGGAATATTGTTTAAAACACCCTTCTGTCTTCCATTTTTATCCGAGTCAACCACCACACATATGTATGTTTGGAAGTGTTTCCCTGCATCTGGAGAAACTGACATTAGATCTTTTATTTTGTCGGTGTAGATATGTATGTATGTGTGTGCTACCTCGTCATGGTATTTGCGCAAAACATTTTTCATTGCCAAACTAAATACACTGAATCTCGATATTTTGCTTTGCCTTTTTAAAGTTCTTTCTTTATCTTATTTAAGTTTGTTACTATTGCCATTATTCTGTTTACCGCATTTACGTTATGGATGCGAGAACCTGCTCATAATTCTAAAACTCCAATGCCCATCTAGTTATTCTTCGACTGATATCTCTCCAGTCAAGGGCCATTCATTGTAAAGAAATTGCAATCAGCTGCGATTCTGAACATTCTGTCGTATGAGTAAACCTTAAGCAGCGTTTAAAAACATCGTATGTATACTTATGTATGTGTGATTGCTTCTGGTTCAACTTCTCAAAGTACAAACAGTCGATACAAAAGACGAAGAGTTAGTCCCTATAAATACCTTCAGCATGTTCGTACAGTTATATTTAACAAAGCACTTCAACAACTAAAACATTTACAAGATGGAGAGTAGAAAATTACGTACTGAATGCACAACACAATCATTGTCTGCCCGAAGTTCTCACCCACCCGCTTTGATACTTTATACTTCCATTTATCTCCTAGCACTCCTAGTATTCTACACTAGTTCTTAAAAACTAACACTTGTATAGCCGTAACTCAAGATTATTTAATCGATTAATTGATTCTGTTAAAAATCGGATATGTAAAACGCCCCTCAATCAGTTGTTTTTACACATAATCATTATATTAAAAATGCAAGACAATACATAAAACAACCGTTTTGAGACTTCTATTACTTAAAAAGGATAGTCTATTAGCCAACTTATTACATATAGTTTTTTATTTATAGAAAATAATAAATCTTTATTATCTTAACTGGTGACGACACAACATACTGAATAGATTCGCTACGATACTCGTTTCCTAAAAGAAGTTCCGCTCATGATACACACAAACCCTTGAGTAGCTGTAAACAAATCCTAAAAACACACTGAAAACTAGAAACAAAACTGACTTAAAGAACTTAATTTTAAATTGTTCCTCAGGAACTACTTTTTGAAGTAAAAATAAAATTAATACGTTTCAGCATATCACTTTTTTGTGTTTACAGAAAAATGGAAGAGATATCAAAAATTATCAATACATCCGATAAAGGGCTATAATTCTTTTCCGATGCAAAGTTGATGAAAGTCTCATATTGTATGCCAAGATATGCAGTAAATTTTAGAATATTGATATGTGAATTTGATTGAAAAACTATCCACTTTTAAATTTGACCATACACTCACTCTGCTGCGTTATCACTATTAACTTACCGCTTCAGCATTTTCTAATGAAACAATGGCTTAAGAAGTAATTTTACTAAGTAAATAATTACAAAATTTAGTGTGAATTCGACAATCTTTTATTTTTAATATATTGAAATGAACAGTGCAATTCAGCCCAAAGTTATTTAACGGTTTGTTGTGCTTCCTTTTTCGAATTGACTAACTCAACAAGTTCTTTAACCCGCCGAAGACAATCTTTTTTAGATCGGTTGGGTATACATTCTGCAATACGATCCCAACGGTCGGGTGTAGACATTGGATAAGTTTTAATAGCTTGTTCCAACAAGGCCTGTTCTTCTTTTGTCCATGTTTTCGTACAAGCTGCTTTCGTCAACTTTATGTTATTTAAGTCTGGGGAAGATGAAGTGTGGTTAAGATTACCATTTTCTTGATTTTCTTTGGTGTCACTGCTGCTATCCAATATTCTGGTGTCTGAGTTGACAGTTATAAATGAGGAAACAACGACATCCTTTTTAGATTTTTCAAAACTTTCGTAAGCTGCAACATTAGCTTGTGTTTTCAACGAACTTTTTGAAAAGTCACTATTTTGCAAAGCTTTTGCTTTATTAAGTACATCTCGTGCTGAAACGTTACCAAGAGCAGAATGCTGATTTATGAAGGAGGCAATTACATCCCAGCGCTGAAATGTCCCAGCAGGAAATAAATTTACTGCTTTTATTAAAAGCTGGAGTTTTTCAGCGCACCACAATTCGTCTTTTTTTACATCTTTTATTTCCGTTTCAGATTTCATTCCTCCGTTCTTTTTATTTTGCAGTTTGCTTATTTCATCAGACTCAGATTTTATTTTAATATCCGCTGTTTTAAGAGCTGCAAGAAATATATCTCGCCCACCTTTTTCCATTTTCTTATTGAGATCTTGTAATTCGAGAAGCGTAAATGTTTCACATAATTTTTCTACACCTTCCATGTTTTTAAGAATTTCCTTATCATTGTTCGCGAAGTATTTACTCTCCTTGGCCTTATCTCTCAAAATCTTTCTCTCCTTCCTCAAAGCTTTCTTTAGTTGTTCTTTCTCTATACGTATTTGCTCTATACGTTTCTGTTCCGCCTTTTCTGCTCTTTCTTTTGCAATTTGAGCTTCTCGCTGAGTTTTTTCTTGCTCTGCTCTTTGTGCCTGCACTGCATCCATTTTGGCTCTTTTAGCAGCTAATTTGCGTTCCTTTTCCTCGTTCTTAAATTTAAGTATCCGCTTGTCATTGTTATATGCCAAATCAACAAGAGCACGAATTCGCAACATTTCCTCTTTTTTTCTTTTAACTCGCGCAGCCTTATTCTCTTTTTCGATCCACCTTCTTTCATCACGATCTTGACCTTTCTCTTTATCTTCTTCGTCCAAATAACTAAACTCCCGCCATGATTTAAAATCATACCAGAAGCTATAAAAACGATCGACATCTTCCCGGAGAGAGTTTTCATCACCAAAAATTGGAACTCCTTTTTTCTCACTCCATCTAGCATTAAGGTTAAAGTATTTTTGGAAAGACTGATAAAAATTATTTTCTATATCGAACTGAGTTGGGAACGAATCATCGAATTCTGGGTCAACAGAGTCATAAGAGCGTCTTGTTTTAGGAGTTCCTGAAAAGATAGGAACATAATCTTTGCATTATTCAAATCTTTATCTAAGTCAAGGCTTTCTGTACCCAATGTTTCGTATGCCTTTGTAATGCAAGTAAAATAGTCGTCATCTGGCTTAATATCTTCTCCTTTCGCTTTACGTTTATCGGGATGGTGTTGTAAAACCATCTTTCTATACGCACGCCGTATATCGTCATCAGTTGCTTCAAATCTTAAATAAAAAACATAATTACTTTTCTAAATTTCACAAAAAAAAAATTCTTATATAAAAATACCTTAATTTTCCCAATCCCAAAACCGCATAATGGTCCTGGTCTTTCCACGCCTTTGGAACCAAAGATTTCAAATAATTTATATCTACTACAAACTCATCCCCGAACAATTTTTCATCAGATTCGCTTCGTTCAATGTGATTGGAAAATATATTCTTTTTAGAAATCAAGTATGCATTACCAACTCTTTGGACATTTCTTTGTACTGTTGAAAAATGGCATTCGAATTCCAGGGATTCATCCATTTTTGGGTTATTTTAAAGTTCAGCAAATAATATTAAACCTACACAGATGTGAATCTTGCACATGTTCATCTGCGCTAGCCGCCCCTAAAATTTTGAAGTTAAAGCCGTAAAAAAAATTTCAACAGACAAAGTCAAGGCGAATAAAAAACACTGAATTCTATATCAGGTGTCTTAACAGAAAAAATGATTAATATTTCCTGCCTGCATTTAATATGTCAAGATTTGTTTCTATTAAGTTATTGAATTACTTCCTTCCCAACTAGAGCTTGCTTTCTAGTTAATGTACACATGTTATCATAACAGTAAAATGTTCGTTGGCATTGCATTTTGACATATTTCAAAGCGAAATGAAGCGGGAAAATCGGCAATAAAATATTCCTCCGAAGTCACCTTCGTATTAAATACCTGTGTATACATATATGTATGTGTATACATCAATACATACATACATATATAATATACAGTCAGGGACTTAAGTTTTTACATATCCAAAATTTCATATGTTCGCCAATCAAAGAGTACCTGAAAAAATTATAAGCCAACATTACTCAATTACGTATCGATTAATATACGAAACTAAATTTTTTTATTCTACCTTAAAATAACAAGATAAACAAAAAAAAAAAAACAAATTATATGAGTGGCAGAAGTGTTCATACATAACAATAGGCTATTTAACATTTAATAAATATATAACTCTTATGTTAACTTTTTTTTTTTTTATTAATATTTTGTAGGCATTGATGGAACAAGATTTTCGGTTACAGATCCAAAAGATCCAATGCTGACCAAGACCCAACATATCAACTGATGGCTGCAAATAACGATATGTTTTAAAAGTTTTTTATAGTCGTATCGAATCATAATATCATCAATCAACACTAAACGGCTAAGTGCAGATTCTGCTATGGCGCCCCAAGCCATTACGGTCTATCAGAACAGCTTCAAGATAAGACGAAAATAGATTTGGCAGACATTTCAATAAAAAAAATGCACTTCATAATAAATGTTATCAAGCCAAAATTAAAAACAAAATCGTGAGAAAGATGAAAAAGAATTTTGCTAACAAAATCATGTAATATTTCCTCAAATTAGACGCACTTTGCAATTTTAAAATTGGATTGAAGCTGTTGCAATAAATTGCCACAGATAAAGGGTATTTTTTTATAGAGTGACGCAAGTTTAAATCATAATAAAACAAGGAAATATATTTTTAATATCAATGAAACGGGCATTATTGGAAAGAATATTTTATGAAATTAGAGTTTAAATATGATTTCTTCCATGTGGCCGCCACGGCTGGCGTGTAGAGGGCACAATCTGGAACACCAATTTTAAAAAACAGCATTTGCGGCCGTATTTCGCCGATAAATCTTCGAATGTATATTTCCAGGTGTTCAGTTGTTTATGGTTTATCGACGTAAGCAAGTGACTTAACATAACCTCAAAGAAAATAATCCAATCGGGTTAAATCACACGCTCTTAGTGACCAATTAATTGGGGCATTACGTGAAATTATGTCTTCATCAAAAGTTTCTTTGAGTAAATCAATTGTAGCGCCCGCTGTGTGGCTGTGGTGCCCATAAAGCGCAGTATTATTCTGTGGATGTAATGGTGTTTCGACAAAAGCTTGTGGACTCTCCTCACTCCTCACTCCAATGCGACAATTCTGCTTATTTACGTACCAGAAATGGGCTTCATCGGAAAATAAAATTTTGAATGGAAATGAGTTTGACGAATAAAACAAGTATTTTGATTACAAATTTCAAGAATTTGCACGCATTGCTCTGGTGTAAGTCGATTCATAATGAAATTTCAAAGCAAATTAAAGGACGGGGCACATAGAATCTGTCATACGTCGTACTTTGCCTATTTCAACTGACGTTGACGGAACAACGGATTAGGTTGGCACAATGAGTACGTTGTTAACGTATACGTAAAAAATTTAAAACAACATAAAGAAAACATTAACTGTCAAAGTACTGAAGAGAACATCGTATTTCCAATGGAGGCGGATGAATTCCTGGAAGTTATTTTAATTATTATTTTGCTTTACATTTTGTTTCCATTAACATTTTTTTAGTTTTTTTCACGTTGCACAAAAATAATCAAGCAAAAAAAAATCCACCATATATCAAAACAAAACAAACTGAACTTGTCAAAGTACTCAACGTACGTTAAAAGTTGCTGATCTTTGATACGTTGCGTTGAAGTCGACGTACTCTATGTGACAATGCTCATAACAAACCCTGTATTTTAACTTAGCTGTCATTTGAAAAAGGCGAAGTACGACGTATGACGGATTCTATGTGCCCCGCCTTAAACAAAATCAACTATCAGCTGTTAAATGGGTGCTCAAATAAAGCAGTGATGCCAACTCAAAGTTGTGGCACTAAAAAAAACACGATTTATATACATATATATATATAAATACATATATATGGCCCAGTGAATCTAGTTGTCATCAATCTGGCTGTTGCCGTAGTAATTGAGCTCTTCATCAGTGTTTACCGCCTGTGCAAGTTCCCAGAAGCCAACGGCAGGATGAATGTTGCAAATCGAGAAAGTAAATCTGTAGTGATGTTGTTTTTTCCTCACTGCCTTATGACAGTTGTTGTTTGACCGATGTAATCTAGCTGCCTTGATATTGTTGTTTTCAAGTGGCTCAGTATAAATGTGACAAGGCACAGCTTCCGTACAGCACTAACAATCGCGCAAACAGTCCAAACGGCTGAATATCACCATTTACACAATAAAAAATGGTTTATTTGTTGAGCTTTAATGTTTCTTATTATTTTTTATATTTTTAGGTTCGGCTCTAGGTCAAATAACTATTCTAGACACAGGAAGTAAGCAGAATATGACATCAAAATGTATAGCAGTGTTGGTGATTTGTGTACATATAGAACCCATCGGAAAAATCCAACTATGGTTTTGTCAAATTAAAATAACAGAATGTCATAATTTTGTCGGAAAAGAATAAAGTGGAACATACAACGTTAAATTAAACTGGTATGAAAATACTGTGTGTTCAGATTGGCTAATTAATTTCTGTTCGAAACATTACAGGAAATTATAATAAATCATATACAAAAATATTCTTCAGAAAAATAATTTTGCAAGAAAAACAGAGCAGAACTTCATAGCTCAAATAATACGTATAAAAGGAAATGAAAGAAGATTGAAGTCTCCGAAAAAAAAGCACTTCAATCCCATTGTGCAACAACGGGACAGTAACCAATTTGTGATAATGTAAAAATGTTGCGAAGAGAGAACATTACAAAAAGAGATATACTCTGGAAAAGATATACATTATCAACGTATCGAAGGAGAAAATATTAAACAACAAAAAAGAGATAGACGCAAACATACAAATAAGTATATAATAAACAAAAAACAATTACGGACAATGAATAAGTTTTAAGGGAAATTTCCGCATATTGGATGTGTTAGTAACGGGCCATTATCGAGCTATTGTTACGAGAAAGTTCGTTTGCGTGTGTTGTTTTTTTTTTTTTGAAGAAAGAGATTATGCCTTGTACTGTAACATTGTGTCCTAAAAACAAAATTTTGGCTTACCCGAATTCATACTTTATCAAATTAATTGCTAAGTGGTGGTGTTGCAAGCGTTTGAAAACAGTTTGTATCCACGTTCCCCTGGGTATGACGATACTATGTCTATGTACGGGAAAACGAATTTGAGGCCTCTGAAAACATCATGAAGTAGGCGCTGAAAAGTCTGACCTGCTTTTCTAAGCTCAACACTAATATAAACAAATTTAAATAAGCCAAGGATGTGGTGATGGGCATATTAGGAATATCGTCTGGGTGTACTGGCACTTGGTGAATGGCCTTTC
The DNA here is from genome assembly GCA_932526305.1 of Epicampocera succincta. Taxonomy (NCBI): domain Eukaryota; kingdom Metazoa; phylum Arthropoda; class Insecta; order Diptera; family Tachinidae; genus Epicampocera; species Epicampocera succincta. Next base: position 28,799,477 of record OW052035.1, on the reverse strand, counting down.
GCAAGTCAACGTTTGAAAATATAAACAATATTTTCCATGCACAATTGTTGTGAAGTCCTGAAGGTATGACAGATGGTAACGGTCTGGTACCGTCATAACGGCAGGTGCCGTTAGGTTTCTGAGCAATGTGCAGTGGAGTGGCTCAACAGGTCGGCATATCCTCAGTTTTATTATATTTTCGAATTGAGCGCGCGAGTCAATATCTGTTATCATAAATAACGAAAAATAATAAAGTAAAAACACATTTATATTTTCTGATATATTACGAACTCATAATAAACTAGAGATAAGACAAAATCAAAAATGCAGAATATTCAAACTTTTGTAAAAACAATGACTACTGTTATCACACTCTCACGAAAAAAAGTTAAATGCCAACCATAAAAGTAAAAACATTTAATATATATAAAAATCAAAAGGTGCTTGCGACCTAAACAAAGAAAAACATAGTTTAAGATAAGGCTTAGACAAAGATACGTTTAGGAAATCATAAATAAAATATTTAGTACGAATAGAAGGCAAATAAAACCTTGTGAAGATTATGTTAAATAAATAATCACATATTTCAGTGTAGCAACAAAAAATATTAATTTTTTTGACTCATTCCTCGAACAAGGAATTAACTCGCGCGAGTTAAACTTCTTTCTTCAAGAAGGAGTAAAAAAAATATCTTTGCAGCAAACGATATGCTGTTCTTTATTCAATATTTTTAAGACTAACTATAATATTTTCTTACAGGCTATTTATATGAACTACTTTCTTTTGTGCTTGTTTGTTAAGGATGCATACTAAAACTAACATGTGTTTGTTTAGTGTGATAATTGTTTTATGGTTGTGATAATTTATGTGGTAGAGTTTTTAGATAATGTTTTTAAAGATATGTTTGTCTATTTAATATAATTGTCTGTGCTTAATTAATTTAATTTTAATGATCTTATAAACTATATTTAATTTGTGTTTAATGATCTGTATGCACAGATATACAACCTATACTTATATCAGTATTAACTCGCCTCTGCCAACTTCTTGGGTGATATCCGCTGTGGACGTAAAAAAACTGCTTCGATTCGGTGCACAACAGACGATTACACAGGTGTACCAAATTGCACTATCCTCTTGCCGTTGATGACTGCAAAATTTGTATGGATGTGTTTCTGCTTTTTTAATATCCCAACTGACTTGAATTTGGTCAAGTTACCGATTAACCTTTTCCGCTTAAAGCCTATAAAAAATTAAAGTGGACCAAAAATTCTACAATTTATGTACTTATATCTACAATTAAAAAGGTCCATAAAAATTCTAGACGGAGGCCCAGGTTCACCTGGAATATCGCCTCTCCGTACACTTTTATTAGGGAACCGTTGGTGGCAGATAGTTGCATTCGTGAGGATTGTACCTTTAATGTGCTGAGTGCTTTTCTACAGAAAACCTGTTTGTTACAGGATAAGTTATTGTTTAGAAAAAATATAACCAAATGTGTTTTGTCGTGACTGCCAGAAACAAATGCTCGCCTGAAATTTTGTTCTGCATACACAATTTTAAAAAATTTTATTTTGTTTAGAAAATCTGTCTTGCTTAGTTTCAAATAAAAAAATGTATATATGCAGGAAACAATATACATATGTATTTATATACAATATTTTAATTCATTTGGAATGCAAAGATGTAAGAAAATGTTGCCCATTTTCATTAATTTCTTTTAAATGCTTATAATTTAGGCATTAGAACCTGATTTTTGGAAAATATCTACAGTCCTAAAATATTTACTATATGAAGTCGGTATGTACATTTAATTTTTTTTAATATTATTTCTATTGACATAAAGTAGCTCCTTCTACATATTTTCTTCATTGCATTGAACTTTCAACTCAAAGATCGTTGCCTTTAAATTATTGATATTAAGGCTACCACTAGAAATTTTTTAAAAGTCGTTTTATAAAAATAAAATCGCACAAAAAAATCGTCTGAGAAAGTAAAAGTGGCACATCTTTTTCTAATGTTTTCTTAATTAATTAAGGAGCATAACAAAAAAGAAAAACAATTAAAATAAATCAAAAAACTTATTGCAGAATTAATTTTTATCATTTTGATGTATACTGAGCAAATTTACTTAAGGTTTCCATTTACTTAACATTTCCAGCTAAAGCCCCTTAAGGTTTTTACTTTATTTCCTTACGTTCGATTTTGGCGCCATATTTTATACATAAAATACTAAAATTTGTATAATAAAAATTTATTCCTTTTAATATTTCATCGCAAAACCGTTAATAAAAAACTAAAATTTTTTATTCGAAAAAGCTTTTTTGCAAGTAAACAAATTTATAAACAAAAGTAAACAGGATGTAGAAAGAACTTATACTAACAAAATTGTGTTACGTATGCACATACTAATACAGTTTAATTTGATATGAAAAGCATTAACAATATTGGCGGCGCACTAATTAGAGATGGGACAAAGCGATCCCTCCAACACTCTCCCACTGTTGGAACACATGTGTTTCAGGAGTTATTAGAGCTTGCAAGGGGAACAACCTTGTGGGTGGTTCGTCGATAGGAACCATTAAAAGTTTTTATTTCGATTACTCGAACGCATCCATCATCAATAGTTTTTTTGACTCCAGCAAACACCGGAGCCTTGGTGTTATGTTGGATTCTAGACCATTTTAATCGTTGCTGTCATAAATGAGAACGTTTTGTGTGGAACAAAAACTAAGAAAGAACCAATCAGTCAAAAGCGTAATAGAAGTCAAGACATGAACATCGTTATGGTCATCTGTCATTGGAGGAAAAGGGCGAGAGTTTTATATGGCTTCTATTTCAGAGTTCTTCCCACTTACGACGGGTTTCTAAAATGTTTTGTACCAGAAGGTTATTTTTGATTGATTTTTGTTTTTTGTACTATTGTCTTCAGAGGTTTTTATGAGAACTAATTCCGTCCCAGTATTCATCATATCTGGGCAATTGCTATTCCATTTTGCAAGCTGAAGACCACGAGAGAGATAGTTTAAGCTTCCTTGACTATTAATTCTTCGAGATTATCGGAACTAGTGAGAGCCTGCTCGACGTATAAATCTTCACGAAGTACTCATGAGCATTTCAGGCCGGGGAAGTCCACCATTGACCAAATTTTCACACAACGGCAGATCCTGGAAAAGACCCAAGAGATGCAAATCGACACCCACCACCTATTCGTCGATTTTAAGGCCGCATATGGCAGTGTGTATAGGGACGAGCTATACGAAGCCGTGTCTAGTTTTGACATTCCTACTAAACTCGTCAGGCTGTGTAGGATGACGATGGAGAACTCTCGCTGCTCCATCAAGGTCGGTAACGAATTCACCAAGACCTTCAATGTCAGAAGGGGATTTAGACAAGGCGACGCACTGTCATGTGACTGTTTTAACATAATTCTTGAGAAGATCGTGCAAAACTCACATGCCTACAACAGAGGCACGATGTTCCAAAAGTCCGTGCAACTGCTAGCATACGCTGACGACATTGACGTGATCGGTCGAACACAGCGAGCTGTCAATGAAGCGTTTGCTGGTATTTCAACGGAGGCGGCCAAAATGGGTCTAGCGGTGAACGAGGGCAAAACGAAGTATATGCTGTCATCAAAAAAGGACGCGCAACACCGACGACTGGGCCAGAACATCACCATAGGCAGCTATAACTTCGAGGTAGTGAAGGACTTCGTCTACCTTGGCTCCCAAGTCAACAGTATGAACAACATCAGTACCGAGATCAAACGCAGAATAACTCTTGCCAATCGCTGTTTCTTTGGGCTCAAGAGGCAATTGAGTAGTAAGGCCCTTTCTCGAAAAACCACGCTGACACTATATACCACTTTGATAATCCATGTACTTCTCTATGGCGCAGAAGCATGGACGGTGTCGAAGGCGGATGAGGAAGTCCTTGGTATTTTCGAGAGAAAAGTTCTGCGTTCAATATTTGGCCCTGTTTGCGTTGAGGGTTTCTGGAGAAGAAGATTCAATCATGAACTGTACGGGTTGTACAGCGACATGAGCCTAACCATACGCCTACGGATCCAACGGCTAAGATGGTTGGCCCATGTAGAGCGCATGGAGAATACTGCTCCGACCCGTAGAATCTTCGATTCCGAACCTGTGGGACAACGCATTAGAGGACGCCCACGGAACCGATGGCGCACACAAGTGGAGAGGGACCTCAACCAACTTGGTGTGCACAATTGGAGAACGCTGGCGAAAGACCGTGCCAGCTGGAAAACTTTGTTGGTTGAGGCCCAGGTTACATGTATGTATCCATATACATGTGCATATACATATGGATGTGTATAGGTTTGGTTAGGTGGGGGAAAATATCATAAATCTTCTTCATATCATAGAAGCAACCAGAGGGTTAAGAAGATCGACATGCTTTGACACAAGTAGTGATCCTAGTCACCATGCTTTAGCAAAGGAAGAAGTTGTATTATCTTCGCACTCTGCCGCACGTAGTTATTTAGGTGCACGTTTTCAGACAGCCAACATACGCGGCTGTTAAACCAAAACGAATTAAAAACTTTTGAGTATTTAATTTGATGATCTTTAAAACTTTAGATTGTAAGTTTTTTATTAACACTACCCCAAATTGATTTTTTATATATGTATGTATGTGTTTTTTTTTTTTATAAAAAGCTTTAATAAATAAAACTTATGTTCTTAAAATCAAATCTTTTCTAGTATTATTACTTATTTCCTTAGCAATACTTATTTGGTCAGCGTTGTTCGCATTACTTTCAACATACATTTCAATTTAATTTAAATTTATTGCGTCACTAGTTTCGTATATTGGTAGTTTTACGTTAAATTTATTGAACCACTATTTCTGGTGCGTAATGTAACGCTCTTGCTAACAGGCAAAGAAATCGGATTTTAAAACACTAAATTATGGGCGTTCGTTCGCAAAACTGTTTCTTATAAAATGAGTTTTTCGTTGCGTTTTTGTATGGAGTAAGCAGCCAGGGCTCCGGGGGATGTCAAGTCATGTAAAAGAAAAAAAACAGTATTTATGTATTGTATTTATTAACGCATTGTTTCCTGGCAATTTCTAAATTAACTTAAAATAAATAAATTAAAGCTTTACAAAATCATTCTGTGTCAGGAACGCGACCAATAAATTAAAGAATAAACGTCACGTCTGTGTATCCAGCCAGGCAAACTGCATTAATTTAATATTTAATAAACGTTTTTACATAACAATAACCATGCAAACTTTTTATAACCAACGCGACATAGATTGCAGCGATAGTCATAATAGATGGTCTTGGACAACTTGGTGTTGATCCACCTTGCCCAAGCAAATTCAAAGCAGCTTCCACTTTTATTGCGGTTGGAATTGCTGTGGATACTCTTGGAACGAGGTCGCGTTGAATAGTGTTTAATACATATGTATGTGTTTAGATAAAAGCATCTTTATTTAGTTGAAAGTTTTGTAAAAAACTAAAAAAAATTAGTGTTTGAACACATTTTGCACAAGATACTTTTATTGTTTTAGTTGTAATTTCGGCTTTAGGACAAATAATTAAAAACGCATTGACTTTTCTTAGTTTTTGTTTATTTTCCAATATTTCGATCAACAAGTTCAATAATGTTAAGTGACGTTCGTTTTTCTATTTTCTGACTAGAGAATTTGTCAATAAACGTAATATACTTACATATGTATAAATGTTTGAAGCAAAGGGTGATACAAGTTTAAATCATAACGAAACAAAGAAAGAAATTTTTAATATCAATGAAACAGGCTTTATTGGAAAGAAAATTTTATGAAATTAATGTTAAAATATGATTACTGCCATGTGTCCGCCACGGCTGGTGCGTAGAAGGCACAATCTGGAACACCAATTTTCAACAACTTTTCGCAGCATTTGCGGCCGTATTTTGCCGATAACTCTTCGAATATTGATTTCCAGGTGTTCAATTGTTTGAGGTATATCTACGTAGACATGTGGCTTAACATAACCTCAAAGAAAATAATCCAATGGAGTTAAATCACACGATATTAGTGGTCAATTAATTGGGCCATTACGTAAAATTATTTTCTCATCAAAAGTTTCTTTGAGTAAATCAATTGTAGCGCCCGCTGTGTGGCATGTGGCTACGTCCTGCTGAAACTACATATCAGCAAGATTAATGCCACGTAAAAATATGAAATCATGTTCTTATACCGTTCACCATTGACCATCGTTTTTGAAGACATATGGACCAATGACTCCGCCAGCCCATAAAGCGGAGTAATTTTCTGTGGCTGTAATCGTCTTTTGACAAAAGCTTGTGGATTCTCCCCACTCCAAATGCGACAATTCTGCTTATTTACGTACCAGAAATGGGTTTCATCGGAAAATAAAATTTTGAATGGAAATGAGTTTGATGAATAGAACAATTATTTTGATTAAAAATTTCAAAAATTTGCACGCGTTGCTCTGGTGTAAGTCGATTCATAATGAAATTTTAAAGCAAACTAAACAAAAAGCAAATATCAGTTGTGAAATGGGTGCTCAAATAAAGCAGTGATGCCAACTCAATGTTGTGACTCTTTAAAAAAGCGCGCTTGATATGCCAATATCGGTATTGTAAATTTCATGTGGAGATGACGCGATTTCGGTTTTTTCGAAAGGTAGTTTTAAATGGGTCTAGCGGTGAATGAGGGCAAAACGAGGTATATGCTGTCATCGAGAAAGGACGCATAACATCGACGACTGGGCCAGAACGTCACCATAGGCAGCAATAACTTCGAGGTAGTGAATGACTTCGTCTACTTTGGCTCGCAAGTCAACAATATAAACAACATCAGTACCGAGATCAAACGCAGAATAACTCTTGCCAATCGCTGTTTCTTTGGGCTCAAGAGGCAATTGAGTAGTAAGGCCCTTTCTCGAAAAACCAAGCTGACACTATATACCACTTTGATAATCCCTGTACTTCTCAATTGCGCGGAAGTATGGACAGTCACCGGAGTATAATCTATACTACTACGGAGATGTTTTTTCTGGGATAAAAGTTATCTTCATACACATATACCAAACTTTCGATATATAATAATATGTTACTGCAAGTTAACAACGTTGTCGGCACTGCCAACAAAATTAATTTAGCAGTGTAAGCTTGTATTTTCATTCGAACACTACCATCCGATCCAATCACCAATAGCCTTTTTACAATCGATGAGAAAACACTTATGTATGATGGATCAGTCGGATCGGTATACTCGCTCAAGTCACAACAAGGCAACAAAGTTGTTTGACTTAGCTACGATTAACTATAAAAGTAGTGTTTTGTTATCCGTAGCGTGAACTCGTCTCGGCAGTCCTTTTGTTTCTTAAAAAAAATCACTAATAAAGTACAAAATAATAAAAGCAACAACAACTTACATCAAATAAAATAAAAAAACAAGTGCATAAAACAATCTAAACCAACAGAATAACGCAAAGAGACAAATCAAAACAGAATAACAGTCCATGCAGCAACAAACAAAAAAACAAAAATATCATCCACACAGTAGTGTTGGCCGTTACACCAGGGATGGACAGCAACAGGGCTTTTATGGCCCTTTTTGTGTGGTAATTGTATTCATGGCATTATTGACTATTTGGCGATGAAGGCATAGCACTGACTACTAGAGAGTTCCAATAAAGGCAATTGATGCGGTTTCAGCCATGTGTGTGTTTTGTTCCTTTTTTTTTTTTTGGTGCATTCGATATGAAATTTTTGCCATATTGTAATGTTAGGGCGATTTAGAGTCGACTTCTGCAACATTCGCGGACTGAGAGCTAATTTTTTCGCAGTATTTGCACATGCGATGACATCTTTAAGGAGTTTGGCGCCATTGTCGATAGAAATAAAAATATTTTAATATTAAAAAATTGTGTTCAAATTCCAAAAAAGGAAAAATTAATAAATATCTTTCGGAAATTAGAATTAGAGTAAAAGATCCTAATACAAAATATAAAACCATTTTTGAACCGCCATCTTGCCGAAAAAGCCAAAACCTAATGGGAAAAATCTATACTGAATAATGGCCGATTTCAAGCGTCTGAGCTACGTAACTATTTCAAATACTTATCTTATTCCTCATGACGCATATACGCTGGCTAGCCTTGGAAATGCAAAATATTTTACAATAGTTAATCTTATGTCAGGGTTCCACCAGATAGGATCTAAAGGATATTCCTAAAACGGCTTGAAATTTTAAAGTTGCCTTTTGGCTTAAAAAATGCATCAGTGATATTTCCAATCTGGTAGTTTATGTCTTCCGCGAGTATATAGGAAAGATTTACTTCGTGTATATTGATGATGTTATCGTTATAGGAGAAGACGTTGAGTATCATCTGAAAAATATAGATACAATATTTGCTAGGCTTCATGAAGCTAATTTGAAGGTTGATATTGATAAGTTTCTTGGGTATATCGTTTTCTCTGAAGGAATTAAAACAGATATTGGAAAAATTATACCCATTGATAATTTGATTTTTTTCCTGACGCAAATATACTAAAACCTCTTTCCGACAACATTTGTTTTTTTTCTTTGCCAGATTTTGAGAAACCGTTTAAATGGAGCCAAGAAGATTACAATATATGTGTATATTGACCGTTACTCGCACTCCCTCTCAAGGTTGAGGGCAACTTCAGACTACTTGCACCATTCTTCTACTGATACTGCAAGTCATGGAGGGGCTATGAATTCACAAGACGCTCTAACTGCTCAAGAGGGTCAGGAAGATTTTGAATGGTATTAGTATACCTGAGAGTCTATTTGGAGTCCTACATAATGTTTATATAAACCACTTTTCTATATACAAGACTAGGAAGGATATCATTGAAATCTGCGGAGATAGGTGCAATAATACCATACGGGGAAAAGGCTACGCAATTTTGAAAAGCTTTTATCTAAACAAAAGAATGTAAATAGAGATATCAGGCATCTGTCGAAGTGAAATATGGCAATATGGAATTAGATAGGGTTACAGTGCTGACAAAGAGTGGAAGATACAAAAAATGAAATAAATGAAATTATCCGAGCACTCCAGTTGGTCAAAAGTGGGATTGTCAACACAAATTGAGCCGAAGTAAAGCAAATGTAACTAATGTTCGACAGGATCCTTGTTAGTGCAGCTGAAGTCTATTGTATTGAGGGTAACTGTCTTTTAATAAAGGACTCCAGATTGTGTAAAAGGTTATCTACATATAATGAAATTATCAGAGGCTGATACCAAGGAAGAAATTGTTGTGATCTTTTTCCGTAGCAACTACAATTTTTAACCATATAATATTTCAGTTTAGATTTTAGAGTTTGAAACAAAAAAAGCACCTGGGAAAGATTGTATTCTTTATTCGTGATGCTTGGTTAAATGAACAGCTTCCTAGAACGTGGAGAAGATTAAGATTAAAAAAAAAATATTTAGAAATAAACATAAATAAATAAAAATAAGTAATTTTATGTATTAAAAATAAAGAAAGAGAAAAAAATAAGATTATTCTTTACACTACGATTATTTTCCTGCATATGTATGTACATATGTATGTATGCACACGCTCATGTTTCTCGGTTATGTGATTATGCGTGTGAGTAAAAGTTTGTTGAGTTTAGTAGTCCAAAGAAGTATGACCAATAGAAAAAGGATTTCTTTAAGCGAAAAACAGACGATCTCTTCGAAATGGGAAATGTCCCGATATGGAGTAAAAGTTGTATGAATGGTTCCTAAATCAGCAAAGAAGATTTATACCGGTAAATAGAGTAGGATTAAAAAGAAAGGCCTTAGAACAACACGTAAAGCTACGTACCGGAGCATTTAACTCAAGTGATGGATGGTTAGATAGATTTAAGAAAATAATACTAGAAGAGGGCTTAACACATGACTCAGTTTTTGATGCTGGCGAAACTAGTTTGATGGAAGATGATTCCGGATGCAGATATAATAAATGAATAAATACATACTCGTACATACATATGTGCATATAATACATACATATGTATATTTTTAAGGATTATTTCGAAATAGCATTTCGAAATAGAGCTGCAGTATCTCCCTTTTTTAGACGAATGTGACCACGCCGTTGGATTTTTTCTACGTTAGAGCCGAAGCAGTGCAGTATAGCTGAACTCCGTAGCACCATATAGGGTGACTTGTATGTTAGAAGTTTATAATCTAAACTATGAAGTGAATTTCTACCAATCAGCCAATATATTTGTGTTAATTGAAGTTTCATTTGTGTTAGCATTGCGTAAATGTGGAATTTCCAGGTGAGTCGTTGGTCAAGATGTATACCAAGATATTTCACATCTGAGTGTTGAGGAGTTATGTGGTTGTTTATACGAAAATGAGGGCATGTATCCATTCATAAGGTAAATGTTATGTGAGCATAATTCGGTTCATTAACTTGTATTCTTCTTCTTCGTTGTTCCAGTTAAATAATATAGTCTTGAAGATATCGGGATGCTTAACAAGGGCTTTTATTCGTAGTAAGGCAGGCTGTTTCATAGGCAAATGGAGAAGCATGGATATTTCGGATAACAGGCATATGTGCATAAAATTGGGTAAACTCATGAAATCCTACTCCTTAACAGAAAATTTACGAAAGCTTTTGTAAGTTCATCGGCAAACATACTTTCAGTTTCAGCATGAGGCTTTCATAGCACAATTTGTCGAAAGCCTTAAAATTAATATTTGGACATCTTGCAACTGGAAATGTAATGGTGGAGGAGAAAAAAGTAAAGAGGAAAAGTAAGCAAACTTGTCAAATCGAGAACAGCAGTACCAGACTTAGAAGTAAATATAGTTTTTAAGTGCTCAACAAACATGTTACCCTTTTTTTTTTTTAATCCTAACTAACGGACATAATTAGTCATGATACCCATATTGGCCGGGTAAATCGCCTTTTTTTGTGGGTTACAGACTATTACGATAGTGATCGGAGGAAGAATCCAGAGAGGCTTATACATAGATTAAGTCTGTAGAGGTATTTTTCTCGACGTCGAAATCGATTACATTTGTAATTTTTTATCTATTAGTAGGCCAGTATGTAGACTCCCCCCTCGAGATGACGTCCAAGCCCATTTTTGAAATCGGAGAATGTGTGTTTGTGCCAGCTCCCATGAAACGATGTCCAAGCTATTTATTAAGATGTTTGTATTGAAAATATGCGAGTTGAGTAAACTGAAGAAATCACCAAATTTTCAGCAAAAACGTTATGAATCGCATGTTCTTCCCCCGGGCCCTTTGGATTATACAGCTTGTAACCATTAATTTTAAATGAACTGGTCGAAGTCAAACGAGTTTCCGAGACAAGCATTACATCAATATTTTTTCCATCAGGAAGAGCTCGACTTCGTTTTTGTGTTGGCGAATGCAGTTTGCGTTCCAAAAACACATTTTCGTCCTGTCCTTGATTTATTAACTATTTTTCTTGAAGAAGTTTATGCTACATTTGCATGATACTAGTCATATTTGTTGTACACTAAGTCATCTGTAGTAGCTGCAAGACGACTAAAATAGAAGCTTGAATTTTTGTCTGATAAATTATTTGTCAATAACACTCACTGTGCAAAACATGGGTAGTGTCAGGTTGAGTCATATTGGAATAAGTGAACGGATTATGCGGAGTATTTTGGATTGTTGTATCATTGACTGTTTAACGAACAAATAAATATGGAAACCTCTTGGCTATTAAACTCAAAACTACTTAACTGCATTGGATTATGGGTCCCATCTGAAGTCTTGATGTAGAGTAAAAAGTTTTCCTGCATAAATACATTATAAAATCAATTTGGAGATATGCCATCCAGCTATGGGGCATCGCTTGCGCATCGAACAACCAGAAGTTATAGAGAAGACACTCTAAGATTGACAACTTATCGTCTGTGGTATATACGCAATGGGAATATCCATCGTGACTTCAATGCGCGAGCAAATTAACAACTCATTCGAGCCCTTACGCCCTGGGCTTATTGAAGTTTAATGGGCACCAGAAACTAAGAAAAATTGATACTCTCAGCCTAGTGAGTCGGCTTCCTTCATCTACTTTCTCTTCTTTTTCTTTGTTCTTTAAAATACCTGGCATAAGATTGTGGGAAGTAATTAAATTGCTACACTGGTAGTATTGAAATAAATAGAATAAAGTGCATCAGATACGTTTTTGTGTTTGTCAATTTTCAAAGGGTTTTTTTTTAACAAAAAAAGAACATATTTTGCGAATTATAATGAGAACAGTAACATCTATCCAAAAATTCATTAACTTTTGCGAAATGTCGACCCAAAATAGTTGAACACTAAAGGATTAAGTTCTATGTGAAATATCGTGACGTTTTTATACATTTATAGCTTTCCTATGACGACTATTTTGTTTGAATGTGGTTCCAGGCATATGGGCACACGAATTTCAACTCTTATGATTCAGGCACTCGGAAGTAAGTTTTTGCTGACAAGCAATACCACTATTCCATGATCAGAATTGAAGTATTTTTGAGTGGCGAAAGTTAGATTAGGAGGCGCATATGTACAGAGATGTACATAAACTTTACTTATAATTACATCCATATGTACATACTTACTTTGAATACATTTGATACATGTCCATATAACATATACAAATGTGCATTTTTCCAATGTTTTCAATTGTTTCGCATAATAAAACATTTCTAAGTACTAGTTCGTTGTGTGGTGAACAAAAGAGGAGTTGTTGAGCTAAGCTGGAAGCGTTGAAGCAAAGAGATATGCCAGTTGAAACCATGTTTATATGGTTTGAAGCAAGCACAGACATTCATAAGTACACACATACTTACCTTATTAATAAAAGAATATTTTATGTTTATTAGGGGGTTTTGACAGCTTTCTGTACAAAACAAGTAAAATTAACGTGAAATATTATTTTATGAATAAGTTGGTTGATAAAAAAATGGTATGATTTTGATCCATATTTTTAGATTTGCACGTGAGCAACAGTTACTATTGTAGCTGATGAGTTAATACCCTGGCGGCAACTCAGTTAACTTGTAATGAATCTTAAGCCATCCTTTTTACATGTGATGATGGTTGACACTTCGTATTTTCAATTGAGAAAAGCAACTATTTTAACATAGCGATGGCGTAGGAATCGACAGTTTTCCGATTTTGCATTACTTTCCAACTAACTTACAGTTAATTTGTTTATAATAAAAAAAAAAACTTAAAAAGGCACACACACATATATATGTATGTATGTACAATAGTATGTGTACAAGCTACATAAATAAAGTTAAGTGTAGATTTTTTCAGACAAAGAAAATACGAAAAAGTTCAATTAGATTTAATATGTGAAGAAGCACAAAAAAAATATAGATAAACATGAAAACAAATTTTAATCGTTAATTTTGTTTTATTAATTTTTAATAATGTCTACTTCCGCCTTTCGATAAAATTATCTCATAAATTCTATTAGGAGGGGAGTTATACAGTTGCGATAAATATTGTAAGGAAATTGGCGACCATGTTGATTTTATTGCAGCAATTACTGATTATCGGTCATAAAATTGCGGCCCAGACTCGTACACTTTCCGAGACAACCATCCCCAGACGTTTTCCATTACGTTTCAATCTGGGGAGTATGGTGACCATATCAGCAATTCAACATTTTACTCGTTAATCCACGCTTTGATAGTCGTTGCTGTGAGGATAGGAAACGCTGTTTGCAGAATAGACTGATAAACATTTGCTGTCATTTTCGTGGTTTGAAACTGCAAATTTCTGACTCCATAATACCCCATAGACCACAACACAACCTACTCGACTATGGCGACGGGCTAAAAACGCTCTTCTTTCCTCAAATCATGAAAATAGTAGTTAGCCCCATCTGGTCCATCAAAATAGATTTTTTTCATCTGAGAAAACTACTTTATTCCACTCACTCTTCCAAATCATGTGTTCTTTGAAACAATTCTGCCGTGATTCCTTAAGTTGCGGGTTTAATGGTGTTTTTTCTGTAATTTAATTCGTTTATCAGCGGAACCGAGATGTAGGTGTAAAGGTATCGTCTTCTATGCGCACGATTCTTTCCCATGCGCCACCCATGTGTGGTGCTGTAGGTTGATTGAAACTCTACTTGATTTCATCATATTTAGTGGTAATTTGGCGGAGATTGGGATTGTACATTTCTTCTTGAATAATTCTTTCTACAGACTTAAAATTTGTATCGTTATCGATATTTTGAATACACACGATGGAAGAGCTTGTATCAAGGCTGTGGGTAACTTCAATTTGAATTGCGCCAACTGTAAGGCAGGTAAATAATACGCCCCAACTTTTTTCTTTGCGCCTACCTACTGCCACAAAAAATGGACCAAAAAAACGATGCCTATATAGGTACATAAATAGCGTTCAAGACTGGCTAGCCTCGCTTTTGTTAAAGATGCCAAATTGAGCGATTGTGGTATGGCTGATTGGTTCTTACACCGTTGACATTGCAACCGCACTTTTTTATTCATCACTCTTAGTTTTATGTAAAACCTTGTTTTGATTCTGCTTATTGTGGCTGCATACAAAAATATGATAAAAACTTTCGTGGTAGTAGCGCACCAACAAAAATGTGATGTAATGATTATTTGGCAAGATAATAGCATTATTGCAGTTTAAGGACTCAACGTAAAATTTCGCCAGAATCAAGAAAAATATTACGATGTCTGCATGTATTTTCTTTTCTTTTTTAAGACACCGCATTTCTTTAGAAAATTCGCAAAACAAAATCAGTCCAATAACATACATACAGTGGTTCACAGCTAGTCTATTTTCGTGCCTGAAGCTATAAATTATACTCTGCACTCTCGAATTACTAAGCCAAATAATTTCAGCAATTTTTCGCCGGGAAAGTTCATTTTGGTAATGGTGAATTACCTCTTTGCTCGATAGTAGTGCGTCGTCCCATTATTTAAAATGAATCAACTTGCTGTAGAAATCACATTATGTCAATGAAACAGATCTCACAATAGGCTGGTTTTATTATTTTTAGTTTTTAAGATTATAAATATGTAAGTTTAAGAATAAAACAACAATTTTTTATGCAGATAAGAAAGTCTTCTATTAAATTCTATATAAATTTTATCAATATTTTGCTTCATTCAAAAGTTATATCCACTTTAACTTGTTTAGTGAGGCTGGTTGAAATAAGCTGTGACCCACTGTATATTCTCACGGAACTTTATTCCTAAGGAAAGCACTATTATCGAGAAAAACTTCCTCCAATCATAAATTACCAGGGAACAAAAAAGAAGAAGGTTGGCAGTATCGAATTTCGATGCCACCTGTTTGTATTTTTCTTTTTGCCGGCTTAAAAAGAAAATATTTTTATTTATATACATATAATATAATATATATAATATAATTAATTTAAAAAATGCATAAAATAACCTATAGAATTGTGGCAGAGGGTGTTGCTGCTGAAGAAGCGCAAGAAAGCAGGATTGTTAGGAGACATTTACGAGACGCATCAAATCCTCTTGAATTGCATCAGCAGGTTTCGAAAATATTACAGAGCATTTCGATACTTGTTAGAAATGTTAACGACACAAACTGAAAAGTCCAAAAAACCTGAAAGTGGCTACCAAACTGAAGTTGGTAAAGAGAGCAATGTTAGCACAGTGAGCTTTCTATGCCCGGTGTGGATAAAGGTGCCACAATCGGCAAAGGATCAAAGCTTATATGTACCTTTAGTTGTTGTATCTTGTCCTATAATAGATTTTAAGTTTTCAATATAAATCACAAAGTTTGCAAGTGCTATGTAAAGTCGCTTCTAGTTTGAAAAATATTCTTTGTTGATTAATAAGCCCTTTGATTTGTTAATAATAAGCAAGTGATTTCGAATGATTGTTATACGAGTATTTAAAAAGCTACAAATCGTCATCGGTTGAACGGTACACAATGCCACTGATTAAAATTTGTAGACTCCAGAATTGCGCCAACTCGATACATCACAAATGTTTTAAATTTTTTTGGATCCATTGTTAACCATTTAAGCACCGTCTTAGAATCAGACCAGTAGAAGCAATCTGCAATGAAGGCGTTTCGAGTTTAATACCCATAGATATCGGTTTTTGGTGGGGTAGCATTGGATTTGGCTGCTACGATGGACACATCGACATCGTACTCAATATGAACGCGGAAACAGCATAAGCGTATATAGTTGAACCTCGGGCGTAAATGTCAGTAGATGGAATAACATCCGAGTGTGGCAAATGAAGATATTTTGGGAAGATTCGAAAGCCAAAAATGCCATTTTAGGTGAAGATCTTCATCCCATTTTATACCTGAGAGCCAAATATCTTGTAGTAAAAATGTTAGGTCAACAGTGAAAAACGTCATTATTTGATCCCCAATACATACAACGAACTTTTTCTGGAATGAATTATGAATTTTTAGTCTCCGAACCACCATCAGCTGCTAAGTGTTTGCGTACAAGCTGAGAGTTAGTTATCCAGTTTCTCATATGAAAACCTGCTGCAGAATGAATCATCTTTACTTGTATTGCAAGTTCTTTTGCTTCTTCTTATTTGGGTTAAGAGCCACAAATATCGGTAGATACTATGTACGACATCGGCTGGAAAATATTTCGGACTACATCATTCGTCGAGCATAACCTTTGGATAATAATTTATCTATGCCGTGAGTTCGTATCCTTTTTGAGCTTTCTCTGAAGGCATTTAAGTCGATGGCATGCTTTCGGGTAGCTCCTGAGCCTCTTCTTTTTACGACAGACCCACTTCGAACTATAGATTTTTCTTTATGGCTGAGGTTTGCAAAATTTGCATGGGTTTTGTATTTTCAGGCGATAAAATGTTTTTCTCTTTGGGCATTTAAAAGGCGAAATATTCCTCAACTTCATCGTGGAGCGTATCGTAATGTGTGTGTATTTAATGATGGAGTTGGATTGAAAATTGTGCTACTACCTTGCAATGTCCACCCCAAATGCGATTGATATGCAATCGGCTGACCCCGTTTACTTACCTTCTTTGATTTTTAACCGCACGGTGACCCTCCAATTGTTAACGCCTATAAGAACCATCGGTTTAGCATTTGTATAAGATTGGTTTAGAATTTGTATAATATTGAATTGGACACGATATCCTCAAATTTAATTCACTGAATAGAAAAACTAAGATTATTTACCGTTCGCACGTCGTGAAGCGTAAAACGGATATCGCTTCTAGCCCGAGAAACCTCTAACTCCACTTTGACAAAAAATGCAATTGCATTAGCTGGTATTGCATATCTATGCAACAGGGGTGATGCTTTGCAGAGCAGTTGCTAATATCAAATACATTTTTTTGAGAAGCATTTAAACACTGGCGGCATAAATTATTTCGGTAAACATTCCACTTTTCATCCAAGCTAAGACCCTAAAATATCGTCATCATCGTCGGCATACATTAAGATATTGCACTATTTTATGGCTTTTGGCATGCCATTAATGAATAGCATGAACAAAATGGGACAAGTTGACTGGCACTTACAGAAATTATCCTTGAAATTGCACTTATTTTATTTTATACTGGTCAAGTAATTATTGTTAAGACCTATTTTATTCAGATTTATTAACAAAGGCAGTGGTTTACTTTGTCAAGTCTTGGTGTGTGAGGAAGTTGGTAGCACATATTTCAAAAAGTTTAGGCATATCTCTGAGATTAGCTATACCTCTGCAATTATATATATATAACAATATGTGAGGTATCAGTTGGCGAAATGGAAATACTTTGATTTGGTGAGGTATTCAACGTCGTTCACAATTTTTTTTTGCGAAATATGAGTTTCAGCACATGACTGTTTCTTAATAATTATTATTACTTTTAAGCAAAGAAATACATTTAAAGAAATTAAGATAAATTTTTGTATGAGAAACACCACTTTTATTTGAATTTACATCGTTTTTCTTTCGAATTCCTTGTGTTACGAGAGGAGAAAATTTCTCGGTGGGAGAAATAGAGAAACGTGGTGCAGATGAACTTACCAACTCAAGTGATAATTTTTTTCTTTCTTTTCCTTTCAGTTTCGTTTATCTACATAGATTATTAAATTGCTTTTCTTTGCTTTCTGCGTTCTAAAAACTTCATTTTAACGAATAAGCAATTTGAATTTATTAAAACTGGAATCCAAAGTTTTAAAGTTAAGCCACATCACCAGACTTTTGCTGCAAATGTTTGTATAGCTAGACTTTTTGTCAAGTAGGATAACACGATTTCCGCACCAATAGTCACCTTTTTTTTATAGTCCAATCGTGTGATTGCACAATTACATGTCTCATATGGCAATCGTGTAAGTACTTGATTGTATATCAAGCACGACAATCAGAATGCACCAATATTTATTGTGTTCCTACAATTGAATGTTTGTAGTTTAGTTTGTGTTGGATTTCTAAAAATCCATATTTCCTATCGGGTTTTATTTTCTATTTTTGCCTTCACTATTTTGAATAAAATGAACACATTTAATATGTAGTTTTGTGTACTAATAATAATCTCGACATTAACTTAAACTAATTATTTATTAACATGGTTAATAAAAGCGTTAAAGCGTGTGCAACAAACGCATATTTGCAAACCATTAAATTTATGTAGCAAAACTTTTGTCACTATAGCACAAAATAAAATTTACATTTTTTAGTGTGGGCTACTGAAGATCTTTGAGGTCGGCTGAATAAATGAAAATTTTATATTTTTTAATAAGTTGACAATCAATAGATAAGTTTTGGTCAATGAAAGTGATGTATGTTGGCAAAGCATTGTCTGGTTTTATAAAATAAATAGTCTTTTGTCAATTCGTATGTTAAAGACAGCAACTTATGGCACAAGTAGTACTCCATATCCAGCTGCTAAGTGTCTGTACAAATAGGGTCTCATGTAAACTTTTTCGTTACAGGAGCGCGCAACAAGATGAAAATATGGAGAAAAATATGAAGAGGTAATATTTTTTCTTCTGTTTGTTTTTCATTTCTATCTAATCCGTGCGGGCAACAGTAAAGTTCAACTGTTTTAGAGTAAATAATATTATACATTTATCTATTAAGGACATTTTCAAGACAAGTAATAAAAAGAGTTGGGTACAATCACGATCAAATATAAAATGTTTTTTTTTTCTTTGTAAAGGTGCTCATTAATACGGAAAGAAATTTAAATTATCTAGATATAAAGTATTTATGGCATACAAACACAATATGGCAAATTCAACACATCCCTTAAATATTTGCTCTGAAACTATATTAAGCTTTTTGAGGTATTTTTACTAAATCTACGTGAATTAGCAAAAGTAATGCTAAATTAAATAAACTAGAATGTTATCTGAACTAGTAGCTAAGCAAATTCAAAAATCATCTTTTGTGTAGCATTTGCATACCGCTGGAAAAATAGATGCGAATTTAAAATTTTTTGGATAAAAAAATTTATGTATTTATATAAAATTAAGACTAAATAATTTTCATACATAAATAATTACACAAATGCAACAATCATTGTAAAGTCACGAATAATATAGATTATTTTAATATAAAATAGAAATTTTAATTTATGTTGGCACATATTGTAATAATGTTTTTTTGTGAGAAAATACAAAAATTTTTATTGCAAGTTTCGTTTGACCGTAAAGATAATCTTAAAATTATAAAATTTATTTAAATATGAATCATCTTTTATCGCCAGAAGGTTCTTCAAGAATATAAATATATTGTATATATATGTATATGGGTATACATATAAATATATGCGTTTACATATATACATAACTGCTACTTTTTTCCTGGAGCTTTAATATTTTCCAAAATCTCAATTCTTTTCATCTTTGTCCTTATTTTCTTCAGAGACTTCTTTGTTACTGGTCTGAAAAGCAGAAATGAAACAATGATGTTGAAATGTCAATGTATAGAGTTGAATATATGTATGTATGCATCTTATGTACATAAAATTAATTAGAACATTCAGATATATTTATGTACATATACATATATGTATAATAAAAAAAAACTACAATAAATTGCATAGAAACAATAATAATTGTGTGTTGTGGTAAAGTTTTAAATAAACTGTGAACGTTGTTCTCATTGCAATGATGCTTTATACAAATTCTATTGTACTTAAATATGTTTTAATTACTTGTGTATATGTACACAGGCTACTGCATCTTAAATCCTAGAGATCTTATTTAAACAAGTTGCAAAATCAGCGAAATTTTAAAATATTAACGTTCAGTTCAAGAGGAACAGCAGTATAGCCATTAAGGCCCGGGCCCTTTTTCTGCCCATCCTTTTTTGAGGCCACACAAATTAAACTTACTGCTAATGCAATTGAGCTTCAGGTGTCCTTAAAATTGTGCATAACTGTAAATGTATATTTTATCATACATACATATGTCTATGTACAGGGGTTTTCAATAAGAGCGCTACAAAAGTTTTTTTTTTAAATGAAACAGAAACGGGTTTGGATATCAATGAAATTATTTATTCCTGTGAAAGTATGTTCGATGCCATTATGTATGGAACTCGATTTCTTTTGCATGGCCACCACGGGCACGCTTGCAGAAGTCCAGACGCTGAAACCAATTTTCGACGGTTTTCAAGCATAAATCGACCGATACTGCGCAATTTCACGTTCGATATTCGTACGAAGTTCATCAATCGTCGCTGGCTTGTTGGTATAGACCATAGACTTGACGTAGTCCCACAGGAAATAGTCTAACGGCGTGAAATCGCACGACCGAGGCGGCCAATCGACTGGACCATTTCATGAGATAACACGTTCTCCAAACTTGGTTTCCAATAAATTGATTGTGACATTCGCTGTGTGGCTTGTGACGCCGTCCTGTTGGAACCACATGTCCTCCAAGTCCATATCAATCCAATTGGGGCCAAAAATATTCGGTTATCATTGAACGGTAGCGATTCCCATTCACAGTAACGCTTGAGAACGAGGTGTGAGAGACATAACTGAAGCCTCAGCGGCAGCAATATTCTCGACACTACGGGCACTTCTTTGTCTCACTGGCACGGGAACATTTTGTACTGTACCTGTGGATTCACCACCAGACGCTCAATTGTTGATCTGCTAGGACGATTATGACGACCATAAATTGGACGTAGCGCTCTTAACGTTGAGGCCACTGACTCCGAATTTCGGTAGTAAATTTTAATCATTTTGACTCGTTGTTGGCTCGTATATCTTTCCATCACGAAATGGCAAACCTTACTGAAGAGAAATGTCAAAAGAGCGGCAAGAAATTTGGCGTCATTTGCTGTCCCTGTCACTCTACTTTTGTACCGCCACTGTTGAAAAACCCGATAAAATGGTTGGCATCATCCAAACAGGCTGAAAATTTGCTACATCAATTTGGGTATCAAAACGCATATTTTCATCGCTATCCACGTTCAATTTTCAAACAAATGTTTTTAACGCCAGGTCTAATGTACATAAATATGTATTTATATTTTAATGTACATATATACATACATACATATACTGTATTGGGTATACAAGTTAAAAATGTCGATTTGGACAACATATGGCATAACTATCACATATGGTTTATGTTAATAATAACAAATATGGTATTGTAGAGGGTAAACATCTGTCATTATAATTCAGTATTCGATAGACGCCAAAGTGTAAACACATTTTTTTCAATCGGTATAATGATTTCGAATTTTGTGCCTAAAAAAAGATCATAGCCTGCGTCCATTTGAGGACAACGGCTGCTGAAAGTTATCGATTGTTGGTAGAAGCCGTAAGGTCACACAACAAGCCATTTTCCTACATTTAAAAGCATTGGAATTCACTCAAAAGCAAGGAAATTGAATCCCATATGAATTGAAGCCGAGAGACGCCACAGCCGAATATCCATGACGCAAATGTAATACTCTGTATTTGGTGGGATCAGTGTATTGTGTGCATTTCGTATTATGAGCTATTGGAATTGGGTCAGACGATCATAGGGGACCTGTACCGAAGACAATTAATTCGTTTGAAGAGAGCAATCAACGAAAAACGACCAGAATATTCGACCACACACGAGGCCATAATCTTCTTAATGACAACGCTGGGTCACATGTTGCGAAAACGGTCAAAAATTATTTGGAAAAAGTGGATGGGAAGTTTTGGCTCACTAGCTTTATAGCCCAGACCTTTCCCCTTCTGACTACCATTTGTTTCGATCGATGCAAAACGCTCTTACTGGAATACGCTTTGGCGCGGAATCCATATACATTTTTAAAATCAAATTAAATTTTGGTTAAAACAAATTAAAATCTATACGAAATAAATTAAATTATTTGCAACACAAATTCAACCTTTTTCATTTAAAATTAAATCCTTTTCATTTCCAATTCAGGTTTTTTCTTTATAAGTTCAATTTATTTATATCCAAATTAATTTCGATATTAAAGTTAGAAAAATAATTTTATAAATTATTTTATGAACAAAAGAAAGGAATGCCATTGGGTTCACCGATCTCGCCGATTATAGCTGATGTTGTAATGCAGGATCGTATGAATGTAACGTTAGTAAAAATGGAATATAGGCCACGACGTATTATCAAAAATATGTGTACATGATCTATTCGCTATAGTTAGAGCCGACAAAGTTAAAGGGACATTAGCGAAACTTAATAATGCTTTCAACAAACAAATTCAATTTACGATGGAAATGGAAAACAAAGACAAAAAAAACTAAAATAAGATTGGTTAATTAATTTATATTCGAAACCACAGAGAGGAATCATAATAAATATCGCTAAAAACTTCATATCGAGTCTTGAAAATAAGTGATGAGGGGGTTTCGCGTGAAAAATATTTACAAAATTAAAAATATTCTTCAGAAAAACGATTTTTCGAAGAAAACGGTGCAGGACTTGATAGCTCAAATAACACGTATAAAAGAAAATGAAAGAAAACATATAAATCAATAGTCTACATATCAGGGTTTTCTGAAGAGCTGAAACATTCAAATATTATTTTATTTTATTATAAATATAATAAAGAAAAAAGAAAACATTTTGGCATTTAAAATTTAAACACAAACTACCAATTGAAAACGAAATGAAAGCTGGAAAAAGAAGAGTCGGGACTGCACAAATAAAACTAAAGACGAGGTTTGCGTTCCACAATCTGACACTAAAACAATCAACAGTTCAACGATGCAAAAAAGCACTTCAAGCCCATTGTGCAGCAACGGGACATTAACCAATTTTTGTTAATGTAAAACTATTGCAAAGAGAGAACAATTACAAAAAGAGATATACTCTGGAAATGCTACACATTATCAACGCATCGAAGGAGAAAATATAAAGCAACAAAAAAGGCACAGTGAGCTGCGTGCAAACATACAGACATTTAATAAGCAAAGAAAAATCAAAAGGACAACAATCCTGGGGAAAAAAATCCGGGACGAACTTTTTATATAAATAAACGAGTTTTAATAGTTTTAATTTTGACATTAATGTCAATATTTTAATGTACATATGTATTTATTTTGTTGTTGATGTTAATGTCGGGTTAAGTTATATATGATACATATGTACATAATGGTGACTTGTGTCATTTTTGTAGAAACCCTGACGATGATCAACGATGTTGATTGTTGATCGAAATATTGGTAAATAAACAATGTAAGAAAAATCAATGCATTTTTTATTACTTGACCTAAAGTCGAACTGAAAAATATAAAAAAATATAAAGAGTCAACAAATAAAGAAGTTTTTATAGAGAAAAAATAATATTCATTGACGAGTCCGGTTTCAATAACCACTTTCGAAGGAACAAGGGGAGGTCTTAAATAAATACCTGCACTGTTCATAACGTTAGAGTACGAAGTCTTTCCTCATCTCAGTTATTGACATACATGGCATTTTACATAAAAAAGTAATTGCCAATTCTGCAGTTAATACTAATATTTTTGTATCTTTTCTTGATTTTTTTATATATAAAAATAAAACAAATTAAAAAATAAAAGTGCAGTGGCAGTGCATAAAGTTTCATTGTTATTGTTGTTGTATTTAAAAGATCAACCAAAACAGTGTATCACTCAAAAAGACAACGGGAATAAAAAACTCCTCAAACAATTTTAACAATAAGAACAAAAACAAACTAAACAGCAGTGCATAAAGTTTATGTTGTTGGTGAAGATCAACAAACACAGTATAGTGCATAAGTGCAGAGATATTTAAAATTATAATTTATTTAAGAACAAAACAAAATTTATTCTTCTCTTTAATTAATTAAAAAAAACTTATTTGCAAAACAAAATACATACAAAAAATCTAAAAAAAAAATTTCTGAAGAAGAATCTTTAAGAAAATCTGTGGAGAACCTTCTCTCAACAAGAGAAAAAAACCGCCCCCCT
Source organism: Epicampocera succincta (assembly GCA_932526305.1). Lineage (NCBI taxonomy): Eukaryota > Metazoa > Arthropoda > Insecta > Diptera > Tachinidae > Epicampocera > Epicampocera succincta. The sequence continues at coordinate 28,775,120 of OW052035.1, read as the reverse complement.
TCTGGATCTCCCAATATGTTTGTCACATCAGATGATAGAATTGCTCCTGTCTCAATTAATGTTAATAATCCGAAAACACAAGTAGGTATGGATAGATACATCACAGTTGTGAAGCGGCAGAGAAGCCCCAAGTCTGCTCAAGTCTCGTCGAAAGCTAAAGTGCCAAGAGACACTAATTCTGGTAAGCCAACTGAGAGCAATAGATTTTCTATTCTTCAAACGGAAGACACAACTCAATCTAAAAAATCATCTAAGCCCCCACCCATTTATTTAAGAGAGGCCACCTCCAGCGAACTCGTGAAGAAAATAGTTTCGATAATTGGAGAAAAAACCTTTAGTGTTACATTGATTAAGCATGGAAAAATTAGTGAATCAAAAATACAGGTTAAAAGCGAAGACGAGTACCGCAAACTGTCCAATGAGTTGGAAAAAGAAAAAAAAGTTTCTACACATATCAACTGAAAAGCGCAAAAGGTCTTCAAATTGTGATAAAAGGTATTGATCCTTGCGTAAGCTCTGATGAAGTTAAGACCGGCCTAGAAGAGAAAGGTTTTATTAAAGTCAAAAACGTCTGTATTATTAAAAACCGTGAAAAAATCCTTCAGCCTATGTTTAGAGTGGAATTAGAACCGCGTGATGTGGTTTTAAAAAAGAACGAAACCAATCCAATCTACAGCCTCAAATACCTTCTGCATCGCAAAATCACTGTAGAGGAACCACATAAGCGTGCAGGGCCTGTTCAGTGCATGAACTGCCAGGAATTCGGCCACACCAGGACTTATTGTAAGTTGCCCACAGTTTGTGTCGTTTGTGGTGAACTCCACGGCAATGCACAATGCAATAAACCAAAAAATAGCTCAATAGTGAAAAAATGTAGTAATTGTGGCGGAAACCATACCGCAAATTATAGAGGCTGCCCTGTGTATGCCCATTTTAAGCATTCTATGGTTAAAAAATCATCAACTGCACCTAAACAATCCGAGCAATCACTTTTCGTCTCGACCAATAGCTTTCCTCAGATAATCCAGTCAACCAGCCACATTAACGTCAAAAGCTCAAAACAAGTATCTTATGCTAATATAGTAAAATCTAGCACAACAAGCTTGAACCCAGAACCCACACATCAAACTTCTGAACCGCATTTTAGCAATATAGAGGCAACATTGCAGTCCCTTGTTCAGTCAATAAACACTTTTACGACCTCTATTACCACCATGTTGCAGGAAATGCTGAAAATGCAGTCTACTATTTTACAGGCTATTTTAAATAAATGATTTGCTTAAATATTTGTTTCTGGAACGCTAACGGCATCCGCCAACATAAAAATGAGCTCGAATACTTCCTGAAGGCTAAAGACATCGACATAATGATGGTTGCTGAAACTCACTTGACGTCCACTAGCTTCTTTAGGGCTAATGGCTACATCCTATACGATACAAAAGATCCTCGTGGAAGAGCTTGTGGAGGTTCGGGAATTCTGATAAAATCCAGAATCAAACATTATTTGATGAACGATACATGTGAGAATTATCTTCAAGCAACAAACATCTGTGTAGAACATTGTCGTAACAAATTAGTTTTTTCATCAATTTACTCGCCGCCCCGATATACAGCATCAGAAAACCAATATTTAAATTTTTTCAATCAATTGAGACCTCGATTTCTTGCAGCTGGCGACTATAACGCTAAACACACCTTTTGGGGTTCACGATTAATTTCACCGAAAGGCCGCGTACTATATGACACTATTTCTCGCATGGGCTTAGATGTAATTTCAAGCGGGCATCCCACCTACTGGCCAACACATCGGCGAAAAATTCCAGATGTTATTGACTTTGGAATAGTCAAAAATATCCTTCTCGAATGGATTCAGGTGGAGCCCTCATTCGACTTGTCTTCTGACCACTCCCCTACTACAGGGTGTTTTTTTTAGAGGTATAGAACTTCGAATTGAAATAAAACACAAGAAAATCGTTTTAATGTCCATCAATTTGGCTTTATTGGAAGGATAATTTTATGCCATTAATGTTTAAATATGATTTCGGGCATGTGGCTGCCGCGGCTGTATCGAATAAAGCCAATTCTACAGGTCCAATTTTTGATGGACAAAAGTTGATGGACAAAGCTCCAATTGCTGTGCACGGTGGCGAATCGATTCATTCGGGTCCTCTTCAACACTTTGCTCTACGGCGGCAATTGTTTCTTCGGTGCGCACTGTTCGACGTCTCTGCGGATGCGTATTATCACATAGAGTAAACGTAGTGCGAAAACGATCCATGGTTAACCGAATTAATTGCTCTGATGGACGATTATGTCGACCATAAAATGGACGGAGCTTGCGGTAAACTTCGCGAACTGAACCATTATTTTCGAAATAAATTTGCACGATTTGCAAGCGTTGTTCTTTTGTCAACCTGTTCATGATGAAATGGCAAACCAAACTAAATATTAATCACTTGACAGCTGACAAAATGGCCGCCAGTTAAAAAATTGATGCCAACTTAAAGTTCTATACCTCAATAAAAAACACCCAATATTATTTCCATATGTTTTCCACAGGAAACTGGATCACTTTTTAATGACTCAATTTTAACAGTGTCGCGAGTAAATTGGCTAAAATATAAAAAATATTTGAGTACACACTGTACGGAAAATACCGCTTTAAGATCGCCAGAAGATATTGACTTGTCAATTAGCATCTTTACTAATAACATTAAACAAGCCGTGCAACATGCTACTTCTAGTCATACTGAGGACAGATATGCGAATCATAGGATTTATTCCTCAGAAATTGAAGAACTTGCGTCAGAAAAAAGGAGAGTTAGAAGAGAGTGGCAGCAACTAAGGTCTCCCCAGTTAAAAAGTAGATTACGTGAATGCACAATTCGACTGAGAAATATCCTAGAAATTCACAAAACAGCGAACCTTGAAACATATTTAGAAAGTCTAGATGGTACTCCTCAGTCAGATTATTCTTTATGGCGGGCTACAAGAGGTTTAAAACGTCCAATTCAAGCTAAACCACCTTTGCGAAATCCTTCTAGTGACTGGGCAAGAAATGATTCCGAAAAGGGAGAGTTATTTGCCAACCATCTGAAAAATGATTTCACGCTAACTACAGCTGGCAATGAAGCTGAATTTCCGCCATCTGTTGGCAGATCCCCCACGCCTCTAAGGTTTAATATTAGAAGTGTTGAAAACGCTATTCTATATAAACGCTGGATCAGAAGAAAGCTCCAGGCATTGATAAAATTAGCAATAAAATGCTCGAACAGTTACCTCAAGTAGTTAGAAGAATTGTGCTTTTTATTTTTAATGCTATTTTACGTCTTGAATATTATCCGGCAGAGTGGAAAGTGTCTATGATACCTAAGCCCGGGAAGGACCCCACTAGAGTTGAATCCTATAGGCCAATAAGCCTTTTGCCAACAATTTCAAAGTTATTCGAAAAGTTGCTAGTGATGAAGTTAACTCCCATATTAAACGATATAGGATGTATCCCAAATCACCAATTCGGTTTCAGGGCTAAGCATAGCACCATTGAGCAAACACACAGGTTAGTGAATGCCATAAGGACGTCCTTCGAAGACAAAAAATATTGCTCAACTCTTTTCATTGACGTTTCCCAAGCTTTTGACAAAGTGTGGCCATGATGGTTTAATGCACAAAATAAGGCTAAACTTGCCTTCGAACACCCATGAACTTTTGAAAAGCTACTTATACGGCCGAAAATTCATCATTAGAGAAGGTGACTTCTCAAGTTCCCCTCAACCAATCAATGCAGGTGTTCGTCAGGGCAGCATCCTGGGTCCTACTCTATATTTTATTTACGCCTCTGATATGCCAACAGGCTCCCAAATTCATACTTCAACTTTTGCGGATTATACAGCATTCCTCAGTGTCCACGAAAATCATCAATTAGCTTCGCTAAAATTGCAAAAATGTATTGACGAACTGGAGAAATGGCTTAAGTTTTGGATAATCAAAATAAACGAACAAAAATGCATTCACGTCACATTCACATTGCGCAGGGAAAAATGCACGCCCATAAAAATTAACAACCAAACAATCCCGCAACATAGAGATGTCAAATACCTCGGTATTCACCTCGACCGTAGACTAACATGGAATTCCCATATTAATGCGAAAATGACTCAGATGAAACTTAAAGCAGCGCAGTTACATTGGCTCATGGGCAGAAACTCTACTTTAAAACTAGACTGCAAACTTCTGCTGTATAAAGCGATTCTAAAACCAATTTGGTGCTATGGAATTCAGCTATGGGGTACTGCCTCACCATCAAACATTGAAAGAATTCAGAGGCAACAAAATAAAATTCTTCGTATGATAACAGCAGCTCCATGGTATGTTCAAAACTCCCGAATTCACGAGGATCTAAAGGTACCTCTGGTGAAAACTGAGTTTGCAAGGTACGTGACTGGGTATATCAAGAAACTTGAAGTTCATCCGAACCCTCTTGCGCGTAACATACTTAACTTTGGAGGCCATACTCGACTGAGGAGAAGGGATTCCCTTGCAATCATCCGATCGCAAGACAGATAACTTTTCCGAAATTGAACCCGTATTATTAAAATCTTGAAGGTTGGCACTGGCTGGGCTCAAGTAGAAATTTTGTTTTAGTATTAAGATTTGTATACTTATTGTTAGTTCATTTATGAAGATACAATAAATAATCATATGTACAAAAAAAAAAATCTTTTCTTGAAATAACTTTCCAACAAATTAGATATCTCCAATATCACAGGTGCTTGGTGAAAGGTAAAGTGACAGAGTCTGGTCACATTTTAGTTTTTCTCCCGCCATACTCTACTATGCGTAGTCCAATAGAATAGATAAATTACAAAATGTATAAAAGCTTAACGTTTTTAATCGCATTAAAATAAAATGTATTTAGTGATGTATATACATATGTATACATATAATGTACAGTTCTCATTTATCTGACTCTTTCGTAAACAAAATGAACAAAGAAAAGTAATTTGAAACTTCGCAATAAACAAATCAATATTGAAATTTGATGGTTTGTTTAGGAAGTTTTATGAAATTGGTCTGTGTATATGAAGTGATGTCATATATGTCACTCCTCCCCTCTTAAGAAAGGTCAATGTCCTCATTGACATTTTATACTTTATTTTTTTCTAAATATTTTACAATTTTGCATCTTAATATGATAAAAATTACTGATATTAATAGCGCACAGTGAACTCAGAATATATTTTCTTCTTCCATCAATGCATTCGATATGTTTCTTTAGGTTTAAAAAGGTCTAGTGCAATCTGTAATTCAGTCATTAATTTTAATTTGGAAATGTATCGTTACGTTGAACAAAAGTTATTAGTGGATCAACAGTTTTGTTAAACTGTTCTTTCTACCATAAACATTTTCATCATCCAAAATTAATTCTCCCTTATTCTTATCTGATATAGGTATTCTCTAAATTTTATTAAACGTTTCAAAGCTCGAGGAAAGTATCTACAAAGAAAATAGCATCTTCTAATCAAACAGTAAGGTTTTAGTAGTTAACCCTATATTCTTTGAATTTATGATGTCTATTCAGGAACAATTTAACGTTATGAAGAAAAATATCCAAGAGGACTTTTTCCGTTAATTTGTTTCGGAGTTTACCAGTGGAAATTAGTTTGGTTTGATTATTAATGACAAAGACTACTTTATTAAATTCTTTGTATTTTTTTTATATTATTTATCATACATTGTAGATTCCTATCTTGGTCATCCATGGTGCCAAAGAGGAACTTCAAATCACTTCTCACAAAAGAAGTCTCTTTTGAATCTATTATAAAACATTGGTTTTACGTTTTAAGCTGGCGGGAAATTGTTTCTTGTTAAATCGGTTTGGTAAGATTTGTTCGCGCGATATTTCGTAAAAAAGGATCATAGGTTGGACGAAGTTAAATTTTATTAAGGTTTAGGACGTGGTATTTATAACTGTTGGGTTGGCTACATTCCCTGTTCATTCGTTATCTGTGTAATTTCTTTCACTTAACATAAAAATTACGCACTTTCTTCGTCTTTTATGTTTAGTAAATTTCTGAAATTATTTATTCATAATTGTAAATTTTGTGTCTAGTGTCATTTATGAATTTATTCCTTTTAAAGTAATTTTTATACCACCGAACTATTATTTTCTTGTGTTGAACTACAAAGTGTTCTTTATCCTCCCCTCTTTGCACTATTGCTACTCTTTAAATAGGCTTTGGTTTAGTCTTTTCTTACAATCTCGCTACTAACAAAATTTATATCTATTGGTTTTTTTTACTTAAATCTATTTAAATTGCTTATACTTTTGCCTTTTCTATATTTAGGCTGGTTTAGGGCTAGAATTTATTAAAGAAAATCTCATCAGGCGCTTTCCCAGTAGTGGAATGCATTATGTTGTGCTTATAAGGAAATAATCTTCTGTTTTGAAGTAGTCTAATTCTTTATTGTTTGCCTTTTTAAATTCTCCCATCTCACATATTATTTATCCTTGACCGTGGTCTGTGTTTAAAACCTTTGGAGGATTGATTTCACTGGCTGCAGCAAATTTTGAATAAAGTTAGATAGCATTCCTTATCCCATTGCCAGCACTGCGATGTAATTTTAAATGGCAGTTTAAAATATATATGGTCCACCTTAGGGTAGTTATTAAGTTGTCCAAAACTTTGGTCGATCTCTTGATTAAAATAGTTTAAGCATAAATGCTTTGGAGTTCGATATATATATATTTTTAATTAGCAAATAAGTTTTAATTCTGTCCTTGATTGCTTCAATATCTAGATGTTGGCAAATAATTGTGGTAACAGTGTTAGAAATATTTTTTTCGTAGACATTATTTTGATTTCCTCTGATGAGCTTGATTGGAGCTTTAAATATACCTATTTAAAAGTTTTCCCGTTATTAGTGTACATATGAGAAGAATTATCTTCATCAGTCGAGTGAATTTTTACGGCCTCAGAAGAAATTTCCTTTGCTGCGTTTAATTCATAATTTAGCCCATTAATTTCTTCTATCTCTTCATTGAAGTTACAGTTTCCCTTATTTACACAGGAAAGTGCAGCGCAAAATCGAATTCATTTAACTTTATTTTTCTTTATGATCGTTATTGATCAAAAATGTTCCGCTATACAATTTTTTTTTTTTTGTACATATGATTATTTATTGTATCTTCATAAATGAACTAACAATAAGTATACAAATCTTAATACTAAAACAAAATTTCTACTTGAGCCCAGCCAGTGCCAAGCTTCAAGATTTTAATAATACGGGTTCAATTTCGGAAGTCCGCTATACAAATAAACGCAAAAATATTTAGTTGACCAAACAATCGAAGACCGGGAAAGCTAAGAATGGCTCACTAGTAATCAAACTTTTATAGAGTCCTCTTGCCTGCCGAAATAATTTTATTACGCTTCTTAAAACAATAGGTTAATGACTATATTATTATGAAATTTTTTTGGATAAATATCCTTAATTACGTCCTCTAAGTATACTGAGCAATACATTCCTATAGTCTCCAGTTTGTATTCACCAATCGCTCAAATATAGCGGAGTATTTATATTGCGAAATTAGATGGTTCCATTTGGTTAGGTGGAACATCTACCCAATTTATCAAAATATCATTTATCCTTAATAGTTACATGGTTCAGTTTCCGTTCATCTATACTGATACGCTTTCTCTGTTTGTTAGATAGATCTAACTTTATGGGTACAATCCATATTGGGGTTGAAAATGAAGATTGGCCACGGCATGTGATATATTGGTCCAGCACCTCTTGGAGTTAAGTGTAGCGATATATTTTACAATATATTGGGTCGTCGACAGTATTAATCTTACGTTTGACGACGTTAGTGAAGGTTAGTTTATCTCCTTCTCTATAAAAAATATTTATATATATTTTTTTAGTAATTTTTCTAAGCTTGTAAGTTTCTGAGATGCTCTAATTTAAAGATAAAATCCTTACTAGTGATACAATTTATAAATTCTAGATTACTAATTTGCAAAACAGTTCCTTCGCTCTTAATATGTTGACACAATCAATGACTACAAAACTTCCAATTCCTTAATTTTCATTGAAAAAGAAATATTTAAAATTGTTTAAACTTACAAAAGCCTAAAAGAAGCATTTAATTTTTTTAAGTTGTCGAATCCTCAGAGTCCGTCATAATTATTATCAAATTCAGAAAGATCAAATGTTAGTTTACCCTTCTTTATAGCACTAAAAATTTCCTGTTTCATTAAAAATTGCATTTCTTTTGGCTGTTTTAAAGTTCATTAAAGGGGGTCAGTACTGTTTTAGATTTTATTACGCTGATTGATGATCTCGTATAAATCACAAATCTATAATTATTTTTATTTATTTTCATTATAATGGAGGGGAGTGATTGGATGCAATGGAGTGAACATTTTCTACGTCCATCAGAACTTGTACTCCAAATCTTCTCAACCTAGATTGGTTGGAACCCTGCACCATCATTCGATTTGGACTTGGAATATTATTTCTCGATTCCTTCACGATTCTGCAAATTACCATGATAATTGCTTTTACGACTTTGATAAAAATTATTTTAGAAGGCATCTCGAAATTATTATAGGGATTGGAAATTATTGAATATGTATTTTGTTTGGTGGCTTTGAAAAGAACTCGAAAATCTTTGCAGTTTTCTTCTTTTATTGTGTTTTGAAAACAATTTCAATTTGAAAGCTTTATATTTATACACATGTATATATATATATTTATGCTTTTAATTAAATTAATTATTCTACTCAGTTTTGTTCCTACTCCGTTTTTATTTTTATTTCATTTTTGTATGGTTTCTATTATTTTAATAGCCAGTTCTTTTGAAATGAAAATATTTTTTCCTTTGAAAAAAACAAATGAAAACTGATTTATACTTTTATAAAGTAAAAAAGCATTTCAAATAAAATTTTTTTTTTGTACTTATTTTTGGTTCTTATAAAATGAATATCTGCCTATTTAAAGAAAACAAATACCAAAAGTAGACAATAAGCAAAAAAAATAATAGAAATAAAAAATAGTGAGGATGTTTTAACAAAAAAATACGTTTATATAATTAATATATCAATAGTATATAATAATACATACACAATTATGTATAAACGCTTTTAAAATTCTAGAAACAAGAGAACTATGTATGTGTATACGCACAGTTGGAGAAGCTGGCGCGCATATTTATACATAACTAAATGCTGGACATTCTTTTGAAATAAAAAAAACTTAATTTTGTTTGATACAAATTAATTGCCATATTGTTTCTTATGGCATGGGTGAAAGACGTTGTGAGAAATTGAATGCCTGAGGTAGAACCCTGTTAATATCGCTTATTTGTAGGATTAACATCAATCTCAAAATATTTGTATGTAAAAAGCTGAAAAATCTACGAAAATTTACACATTGGCAATAATGTTGATTACGAAAAAAATGTCAAAAAACTGACGAAAGCTTTTATATGTTTTTTGAAAACAAATTTAAAAACGTTTTGTTTTATAGGAACTGGCTGTAAGTCTTACTTTGTTTCTATTTTTTATTAGTTTAAGCTAATAAAAATAATAATAAAAGCGAGAATTTAAGTCAGGGAATTTGTAATATTTCGACAGACTTAATAAATTTCGTTTGCGACATAACGTGCATTTGCTTACCTTGTCTTTTTCCAACTCTTTTTCGCTGTTAGTAGCTTCATTTTCCTGTTCTTTTATTTTTTCCAAATCCTCTTCTTTGCCCTCCTTGTTTTCGGACCTATTATATGACAAAAGAAATTTTATAAAGAAAACTTTTTTACGAAATGCAAACAATAATATTTTATTAATTATCTCAAGCTTTACAGTGGCAAAGGTTAAATGATTTCCAATACCATATGCACATTGTCCTTGTGTGTTTAAAGTAGATATATTCTTACGACCATGCAGTTTTCTTTAAAGAATTATTATACCTATATGTTTCCTCAGATTTATGCCGCGCTATTCTAGTCTTAAGTTTTTTATATATTGCTCCTATATAAACTTTAATACAATACTCCTTATAATTTCTATTGCAAGAAATTTTTAACTATTTTAACCTATATTTATATGGCGGGCAATGGCCAGGCCGTTTATAGGTGAACCGCTGTATGCAGCGGCTCCCTTTGTACAGGCGTTTAAACCAGTACCCGATCCCCTACGTAGGATAAATGTGACGATAGCAAGGATGACTTTTATAATCTCCTAGAAAGAACATACGATCAGCTACGACACCATGATCGTCCTTGGAGATTTTAACGCAAAACTAGGCAAGGAAAACATCTTTGATAGTCCTCGGGAAACAGCCTGCATGACAATACCTCCGACAACGAATTACGGTTGCTAGACTTCATTACAAGGCGAAACCTCACTGCAGCAAGCACGCGGTCCCCTGATCAATCAACTGTCAACCAGATTGATCACATTGCGATCGACGGCAGGCATTTATCCAATATTCTCGATATCCGAGCATTCCGAGGAACCAACATTGACTCCAATCACTTGTTGTAGCCGAGGTAAAATCACGGATATCGAACAGAGTAAACCAAGAACGCAACAGTTTGACGTCGCAAAGTTACAATCGGAATCAACCGCTAGGAAACTCGCCGACTGAGTCTCCCAAAAGCTCTCCTAGAGTCCAACCCTGCCAGGCGAAACAACAGGCGTGAAATTGAAACTTTTCAAAACGCCGTAAGAGAAGCTGCGTCTGATGTATTAAGTTTTAAAATGCCACCCGGAAAAAAACATGGTTTGCGCAGGAAGAGCATGAGAACCGCGATCGAGTATCTGGAGAGGTTTTACGGAACGGATAATATCCGAAGGTTTTACCAACAGGTAAAGCAACTATCCAGTGGATATAAACTTCGGACAAAAGCTTGTCGTAACGAAGAAGGACAAATCGTAGCAGAGTCGCAGTCGATGCAGACAATCTGGAAAGATCACTTCTGCAGACTTCGGCGCCTTCAACGATGATGTTAGAGAATTCCGTCCCCCGACCTAAATGAGGTCAACATAGGGATATGGAGATTAAAAGCGAACAAAGCTGCTGGAGTGGACAGACTATCTGCAGAACTGTTTAAGGCAGCTGGAGATGACCTGGTTGGGCGCATGCACCGGCTTTTCTGTAAGATATGGTGGGAAAAAGCATTTTAAACGAGTGGAGCCCGATCCACAAAAAGGAGACCCAAGAGATGCAGATCGGCACCCAACACCTATGCGCTTTAGACAAGGGGATGCACAGTCATACGACTTTTTTAACATCATCCTTGAAAAGATCGTACAGAATTCGCACGCCAACACCAGAGGCAAGATCTTCCAAGTGTCCGTTCAACTGCCAGCATACGCAGACGATATTGACGTGATTAGTCGAACACAGCGAGCCGTCAATGAAGCGTTTGTTGGTATTTCAATGCAGACGGCCAAAATGGGTCTAGCGGTAAACGAAGGCAAAACGAAGTACATATATGCTGTCATCGAGTAAGGACCCACAACATCGGCGACTGGGCCAGAACGTCACCATAGGCTATAATTTCGAGGCAGAGATGAACAATATCGAGAGCGGATGAGGAAGTCCTGGGTCTTTTCGAGAAAAAAGTTCTACATTCAATCTTTGGTTCTGTTTGCATTGATGGTTTCTGGAGAAGAAGATTCTATCACGCACAGTACGAGCTGTACAGCGACCTGACTCTAACCAGGCTTCTTCGGATCCAACGGCGAAAGTGGTTAGGCCATGTAGAGCGAATGGAAAACGCTGCTTCAGCCCCTAGAACCCTCTACTCGGAACCAGTGGGACAACGCAATAGGGGACGCCAACGGAACCGATAGCGCACGTAAATGGAGATGGACTTCAACCAACTTGGTGTGCGAAATGGAAGGCTGCTGGCCAAAGATCGTTCCAGCTGGAAAAGCTTGCTGGTTGAGGCCCAGGTTCACCCCGGACTGTACCGCCAGCAGAAGAAGAACCTATAGTTATTTATTTTAACTAAAACGTATTCGAACTTTACGTACCATTCTACATTTTGGGTTTGAACTTTCTCCCCTTTGTGTGGATGCCAGGTTCATAAGTTACTAATATCTGCATTATCGGTTCAGAAATATCTTGCACTATATTATGAACCTGTAAATTCGTTCGTGAAAAACTTTTCTCTTTTAATGTATTTATAATTTTATTTTCATTTGAAATCTGCAACCACTAACTTTTAATATTCTATCTATTAAATTTCTTGGCCTGTTTAGAAATATATTTTATTATTCTTCCCGAATAAGTTGGTATTTTAAACTAATCTATTATCACCCTATTTTGCTTCCCTATAACTATGTATGTATCGAAATATGGAAAAGAATTTGATTCTTCTCTATAGTAAGCCTAATATTAAAGTAAATGTCGATAACACTGAATTTACTCTAACCTCATCAATTACATATATAAAATAAATCATCTGCAGACTTGCAGATAACTTTCGGTTCTACCCGATAAATTCTCTAAAAGAGCTAATAATTTCTCCGCGACAACTCATAATGTGGATAATTTTTTTTTAAAACATATCAATATGTTGTTCATGACCAAAAAATAGGATCGTGTTAGTAAAATTAAAATAGAAACGAATAACATAAATTTCAGGAGATAATAAAAAGAAATTTCATAACCTTGAACAAAAACCTAAGTATATTTTTTGGAAAATTTAAGAATATGAACAATTGTTTTGTATGTTTATATAATTATCTTTCGAAACAATGTAAAATTTTCAAACCGCGCGTGTATTTGAACATTTTATACAGCTTCAAAAGATATTTATATACACATACATATATGTTTATATTTATATACACACACACATATATATATTGTATTTATGTCTATATATTATTCATTCGCCCTATTATTTTTTCAACCGTATTTCTGAAATTGAACTTATTTTTCGAATACAAGTGGTTTGTAATTTTGTCATTTCATTTTTACTAATTATAAAATACAAATATATGTACAATATGTATGTATATGTGGGTGCATGCCCGCAAAATAATACGTACGCTGTTTGTTGAATATGAGCATTTAAATCCAGTTTGGTACAGATTTCATCCCAATCAGGAAAACACTTCTCTTTCATGCGGGAAACATGACCCACCAAATTTGGGCACTTTTCAGTCATAAAATCTCTCAGGTTATAAGGGACATCTTTAGACAAAAAGTGAAGCTGCGACAAAACAGCAAAAGCGACCACATCTAGTGTTGTGGGTTCATCTCCAAAGAAAAATGGTTTGCAATCTAACATTTCACTTAGTACTTTCAAATCGTTTTTGCCAAAATCTTCTATTTCCTCTAAACTGTGTACACCAATTCCGTGAGCTTTCAACTTTTTAGTTCCCTGAAATCAACAAATAAGTTTTTTGTATTATATATTAGTATAAATATAATAAAATAAAAGTTTTAATAGATGTCACTAATGTTTAATGGTGTAAACATACTTTCACCTCAAGAGTTTATAAAAAATTCAACTAATGTTAAATCCTAGCAGTCAATCTGCTACCTTTTGTTTATGGAAGCGAACCATTTACATACATATATATAATTAATGCACAAGTGCATGCCCATAATATATGTACATATTTTCAACGTACAAGGCCTTTAAAAAAGGATTAATTTTCATTTTTCACAAAAAAATCTTTAGTTATCAATTTTTATTTGGCTCCTGCAGTAGTTCCCTCCCTCAGATATAATACACTGCTTCTAATTTTCGGCAGCTTGTTGCCGATCCGGATGCGAGAATCAGCGCTGATATTTTATCTATTATTTGCCATAAAATGATGAATGACAGAATATCATTTTTGCTTTCACTTTTTCCAAAGAATTTTATGCCTAAAATTCCAACAACAAAATAGTACAGAGAAAAAAAACTGACGTTGAGTTTTAAAATTTTACTTATTATTATTTATTTGAATTTTTATTTTTTAGTTTAATTTTTATTTTCTCTTTAATTTTTATTACTTTTTTAATTTTTTGATTACATGTTTTATTTACTTTTTCTTAAATATTTGTTTTTAATTTTTTTTATGTTTTCCAAACAAGTTGAAATCATAACAACACAGCATAAACAATGTTTGTTATCGGCGCTGAAATACGCTTTGAAACTGTTTTCTCGCATTCAATCAGCTTTGCGCTCTGACCAGTTCGGCGCCCACTATGGCCGCTTCACGCTTGTTTGTACTAATTTCTATAGAACCAGTTTTCTCGCATGGTACTCGCAATAAGCGTCAACCAGCTCGGCTCGGCAACAAGCTGCCACTCTGTACATACCCTTAGTATATAAGCCTTACATTACGGTGGTTTCCATAGTTTCTACCACGTTGTAACTGGTATATATTTTAGTTTCTAAACCATTTAAGCCCTGGTGCAAATTATTTCGCTACATACATATGTTCTTTAATTTAATAAAATGGTCGTCGGCAAAGCTTTGTGAATTTTCTACTTTACCATAAAAGTGTTGTATTTTTATTCGCGGTTGTGTGTGAATTGTATTTTCATACAAAGCCCAAACTTAACATGCCATTGCTCGGACTTTGTAAGCTCTTTGGGCCAAATAAAAAAAATGTTCCACCAAAATATTTCCTAAAAGGTTGCCCCTCACGAAACCCAGAGAATTTGAGGTAGACTCTCCAATAACAGTTATGATTGAATTTATCTGTTTGAAAAATTGAGTGATCTATTCCAGTATCAATTAGACAAGAATGATTAAATAAAGATTACGCCTTGCGCATGATTTACCGCTTGATGACGTAGTGGTCCCCTCGCAAAGGTTACCAAGTCTGTATCAAATGAGAAATTTATAATTTCTTACAAGAAATGTATGTATATTGTAACAGTTGGCAGCCCTGTAATTAATTTACTCAGAGAGTTCTAAAAAAGTAGTTGTTCATCGGTGCTTAATAAACAAAGAATTTGTTTTTTTTTTGTACATATGATTATTTATTGTATCTTCATAAATGAACTAACAATAAGTATACAAATCTTAATACTAAAACAAAATTTCTACTTGAGCCCAGCCAGTGCCAAGCTTCAAAATTTTAAAAATACGGGTTCAATTTCGGAAAAGTTATCTGTCTTGCGATCGGATGATTGCAAGGGTATCCCTTCTCCTCAGTCGAGTATGGCCACCAAAGTTAAGTATGTTACGCGCAAGAGGGTTCGGATGAACTTCAAGTTTCTTGATATACCCAGTCACGTACCTTGCAAACTCAGTTTTCACCAGAGGTACCCTTAGATCCTCGTGAATTCGGGAGTTTTGAACATACCATGGAGCTGCTGTTATCATACGAAGAATTTTATTTTGTTGCCTCTGAATTCTTTCAATGTTTGATGGCGAGGCAGTACCCCATAGCTGAATTCCATAGCACCAAATTGGTTTTAGAATCGCTTTATACAGCAGAAGTTTGCAGTCTAGTTTTAATGTAGAGTTTCTGCCCATGAGCCAATGTAACTGCGCTGCTTTAAGTTTTATGGAATTCCATGTTAGTCTACGGTCGAGGTGAATACCGAGATATTTGACATATCTATGTTGCGGGATTGTTTGGTTGTTAATTTTTATGGGCGTGCATTTTTCCCTGCGCAATGTGAATGTGACGTGAATGCATTTTTGTTCGTTTACTTTGATTTTCCAAAACTTAAGCCATTTCTCTAGTTCGTCAATATATTTTTGCAATTTTAGCGAAGCTAATTGATGATTTTCGTGGACACTGAGGAATGCTGTATCATCCGCAAAAGTTGAAGTATGAATTTGGGAGCCTGTTGGCATATCAGAGGCGTAAATAAAATATAGAGTAGGACACAGGATGCTGCCCTGAGGAACAAAAGTTCATGGGTGTTCGAAGGCAAGTTTAGCCTTATTTTGTGCATTAAACCATCATGCCACACTTTGTCAAAAGCTTGGGAAACGTCAATGAAAAGAGTTGAGCAATATTTTTTGTCTTCGAAGGACGTCCTTATGGCATTCACTAACCTGTGTGTTTGCTCAATGGTGCTATGCTTAGCCCTGAAACCGAATTGGTGATTTGGGATACATCCTATATCGTTTAATATGGGAGTTAACTTCATCATTAGCAACTTTTCGAATAACTTTGAAATTGTTGGCAAAAGGCTTATTGGCCTATAGGATTCAACTCTAGTGGGGTCCTGCCCGGGCTTAGGTATCATGGTGATCATAGACACTTTCCACTCTGCCGGATAATATTCAAGACGTAAAATAGCATTAAAAATAAAAAGCACAATTCTTCTAACTACTTGAGGTAACTGTTCGAGCATTTTATTGCTAATTTTATCAATGTCTGGAGCTTTCTTCTGATCCAGCGTTTATATAGAATAGCGTTTTCAACACTTCTAATATTAAACCTTAGAGGCGTGGGGGATCTGCCAACAGATGGCGGAAATTCAGCTTCATTGCCAGCTGTAGTTAGCGTGAAATCATTTTTCAGATGGTTGGCAAATAACTCTCCCTTTTCGGAATCATTTCTTGCCCAGTCACTAGAAGGATTTCGCAAAGGTGGTTTAGCTTGAATTGGACGTTTTAAACCTCTTGTAGCCCGCCATAAAGAATAATCTGACTGAGGAGTACCATCTAGACTTTCTAAATATGTTTCAAGGTTCGCTGTTTTGTGAATTTCTAGGATATTTCTCAGTCGAATTGTGCATTCACGTAATCTACTTTTTAACTGGGGAGACCTTAGTTGCTGCCACTCTCTTCTAACTCTCCTTTTTTCTGACGCAAGTTCTGAGGAATAAATCCTATGATTCGCATATCTGTCCTCAGTATGACTAGAAGTAGCATGTTGCACGGCTTGTTTAATGTTATTAGTAAATATGCTAATTGACAAGTCAATGGGGGCTATTCTGCGTTTCGACTCGGATCGTAAATTTCTCCGTTTGGCAGCTTTGGTATTCTGCGTTTCGATTCCGCTCAGTTTCTTTCGATTGTATGTATTATGCATTACGAACGGAGCTCCGTTTTTCTCAGTTGTTTTTTTGTTAACGGAGGGGTTTTCTTTATTTGTGTTTTTTAGTTAAAAAGTTTAAAATTGAAAAAATGTAAGTAGAAAATGAGATAAAATGTTCAGAAACGATTAGAAAACACTTAAAATTATTTTTAATTAATTTATTTAACTAACCTAATTTTTTTGTTTTTCTAATTTTTGTACCCGAATCTGATGTTTTTTTATGTATTACAGGTCAAAAACAACAACACCAGAGCAGTATGAAAAATTGGCTACCATCAACTTTCAAAGGAAGAAGTAGTAGCGTTCTGGGAGGAAGTGGCAGGAATCCTCAATGCACTATGTCCTCCAACAAAAAATGTAAGTGCATGGAAAAAAGTAGGTATGGTTTGCGTATAATTATTGCAGAAATTAATATAAATTTATAGGTTTGGATTGACTGGAAAAGCTACATCAAACGGAAGCTGTCAACAAACAAAAAAGAAATGATGAGCACCGGGGAGTTTCATGCCGCTTACAGCGTATTAGCCCACTTGAGGAAAAAGTTATTCAGTTGACGGGTCTGGTAACAAATACCAGCGGAATTAGCGTTTTTATTTGTTTATTAATTTTATTTATTACTTTTTAGTGGACTGAATTTGACTTTTTATTAAAATGTTTACAAAATTGTTTATTTTTACTGTTTCTATTTCACACGTTTCACAGCAAAGAAGCTAATTTAAACATACCCTGTTCTTCTTCTTTTTCTTTCGATTCCGTTTTTCTGCAGAATACCAATTTTCGATTGCAACGGAACTGAATGCGGAGACTTAATCGAAACGCAGAATAGGGGTGAATATCTTCTGGCGATCTTAAAGCGGTATTTTCCGTACAGTGTGTACTCAAATATTTTTTATATTTTAGCCAATTTACTCGCGACACTGTTAAAATTGAGTCATTAAAAAGTGATCCAGTTTCCTGTGGAAAACATATGGAAATAATAGTAGGGGAGTGGTCAGAAGACAAGTCGAATGAGGGCTCCACCTGAATCCATTCGAGAAGGATATTTTTGACTATTCCAAAGTCAATAACATCTGGAATTTTTCGCCGATGTGTTGGCCAGTAGGTGGGATGCCCGCTTGAAATTACATCTAAGCCCATGCGAGAAATAGTGTCATATAGTACGCGGCCTTTCGGTGAAATTAATCGTGAACCCCAAAAGGTGTGTTTAGCGTTATAGTCGCCAGCTGCAAGAAATCGAGGTCTCAATTGATTGAAAAAATTTAAATATTGGTTTTCTGATGCTGTATATCGGGGCGGCGAGTAAATTGATGAAAAAACTAATTTGTTACGACAATGTTCTACACAGATGTTTGTTGCTTGAAGATAATTCTCACATGTATCGTTCATCAAATAATGTTTGATTCTGGATTTTATCAGAATTCCCGAACCTCCACAAGCTCTTCCACGAGGATCTTTTGTATCGTATAGGATGTAGCCATTAGCCCTAAAGAAGCTAGTGGACGTCAAGTGAGTTTCAGCAACCATCATTATGTCGATGTCTTTAGCCTTCAGGAAGTATTCGAGCTCATTTTTATGTTGGCGGATGCCGTTAGCGTTCCAGAAACAAATATTTAAGCAAATCATTTATTTAAAATAGCCTGTAAAATAGTAGACTGCATTTTCAGCATTTCCTGCAACATGGTGGTAATAGAGGTCGTAAAAGTGTTTATTGACTGAACAAGGGACTGCAATGTTGCCTCTATATTGCTAAAATGCGGTTCAGAAGTTTGATGTGTGGGTTCTGGGTTCAAGCTTGTTGTGCTAGATTTTACTATATTAGCATAAGATACTTGTTTTGAGCTTTTGGCGTTAATGTGGCTGGTTGACTGGATTATCTGAGGAAAGCTATTGGTCGAGACGAAAAGTGATTGCTCGGATTGTTTAGGTGCAGTTGATGATTTTTTAACCATAGAATGCTTAAAATGGGCATACACAGGGCAGCCGCTATAATTTGCGGTATGGTTTCCGCCACAATTACTACATTTTTTCACTATTGAGCTATTTTTTGGTTTATTGCATTGTGCATTGCCGTGGAGTTCACCACAAACGACACAAACTGTGGGCAACTTACAATAAGTCCTGGTGTGGCCGAATTCCTGGCAGTTCATGCACTGAACAGGCCCTGCACGCTTATGTGGTTCCTCTACAGTGATTTTGCGATGCAGAAGGTATTTGAGGCTGTAGATTGGATTGGTTTCGTTCTTTTTTAAAACCACATCACGCGGTTCTAATTCCACTCTAAACATAGGCTGAAGGATTTTTTCACGGTTTTTAATAATACAGACGTTTTTGACTTTAATAAAACCTTTCTCTTCTAGGCCGGTCTTAACTTCATCAGAGCTTACGCAAGGATCAATACCTTTTATCACAATTTGAAGACCTTTTGCGCTTTTCAGTTGATATGTGTAGAAACTTTTTTTTTCTTTTTCCAACTCATTGGACAGTTTGCGGTACTCGTCTTCGCTTTTAACCTGTATTTTTGATTCACTAATTTTTCCATGCTTAATCAATGTAACACTAAAGGTTTTTTCTCCAATTATCGAAACTATTTTCTTCACGAGTTCGCTGGAGGTGGCCTCTCTTAAATAAATGGGTGGGGGCTTAGATGATTTTTTAGATTGAGTTGCGTCTTCCGTTTGAAGAATAGAAAATCTATTGCTCTCAGTTGGCTTACCAGAATTAGTGTCTCTTGGCACTTTAGCTTTCGACGAGACTTGAGCAGACTTGGGGCTTCTCTGCCGCTTCACAACTGTGATGTATCTATCCATACCTACTTGTGTTTTCGGATTATTAACATTAATTGAGACAGGAGCAATTCTATCATCTGATGTGACAACCATATTGGGAGATCCAGAAGGGGGCGGTTTTTTTCTCTTGTTGAGAGAAGGTTCTCCACAGATTTTCTTAAAGATTCTTCTTCAGAAATATTTTTTTTAGATTTTTTGTATGTATTTTAATTTTGTTTTGCAAATAAGTTTTTTTTTAATTAATTAAAGAGAAGAATAAATTTTGTTTTGTTCTTAAATAAATTATAATTTTAAATATCTCTACACTTATGCACTATACTGTGTTTGTTGATCTTCACCAACAACATAAACTTTATGCACTGCTGTTTAGTTTGTTTTTGTTCTTATTGTTAAAATTGTTTGAGGAGTTTTTTATTCCCGTTGTCTTTTTGAGTGATACACAGTTTTGGTTGATCTTTTAAATACAACAACAATAACAATGAAACTTTATGCACTGCCACTGCACTTTTATTTTTTAATTTGTTTTATTTTTATTGCAAAAATTGTTTTGAGGAATTTATATTCCCATTGACTATTTTCAAAAGTTTTTTTGTCACAGTTTGTTTTATTATGAACGTATGTACATACATATGTATGTATATTGTTTTTACAATTTTTGTTTTTGTTCGTTTCGATTTGTTTTCACCTATTCCGAACAATTCAGCCGCACTAAAAACAAACACGTCCGAACTGCGTAAAATTCAATCTATACGAATTTCGTGTATTTTTAATAAAACGTTTGTGTTTTCAAAAAGCTGTATCGTTTTACAATTTTCCAAGCCGAAGGAAGTAATGGGTAATATTTTGCAAAAGAGTGAAGCCTGTAAATGTGGATAAAGAAAAAATTTGCGCTTTACATTTCAAGCAAGAGGATTTTGAAAGATATTGAAGACATGCTATTCACTACTTAGTATGATATTGAAACAGCAAATATGAATTCTGGAAAGTTAATTAGTTTTAAGTTAAAACAAGCGTTGAAATTATGTTTTGTCTTTTAATTCTATCCATCTCTATAAAAAATTTATTTTTGAAAACTATATTTTATTTGCAGCAATAGTGAAATGTTGTAATAAAAGTAATGAAAATCTATATATGGAATTCTTATAAAAAATTTGTTTGCTTTCAAAAAATTTAGTTAGAAAAATAACAATTTGTCCCACTGTCATGTTTTTACACAATCATAATAGTTCATAATAGTTCTATTATGATTGTGTAAAATGAGAACACAGCTTCAGTGACGTCAGAGTTGAAACATGCGCAGAATGTTTTTTATGGCTGTGTGATGGCGTAATCTTTATTTAATCATTCTTGTCAAATAGATATATGAGGTCTGCTCAAATAATGGGTCCGATTATTGATTTCGTTCCGCGGCTGCGGATAACATTTTTGTGCGGAAGCAAAAATTTGCAATTATTCATTCCGCCGCTGCGGTATCGCCATATTATTGATTCCGCAATATACATAGATATTTTCCTCCATTTTGCTTACGCTCAATTTTTATGGCGGAAAGTTAACGGAAAGAACAAATATGTGAGGAAATGTAAAATTTTTATTAAAGTGTTGTTTAATTGTGTAATAAACTTGTTTGATTTTTGTTTTACTATTTTTATAGGAGCAAAAGAGAAAAATATACAAATAAAATGCAAATAGAAGGAACGGCAGATTTAATGAAATTAACATTAAACATTAAAATCTTTGCCAACACTACGCTGATAGCTGCCTTCTGCAAATAATCTCAAACAAGCACATAGTTTATCTTTGGCTGAAAGAGCTCCTTGGCGACCACTTTCTGAGCATGCAGATTCTAACTATGACAAAATACATTTAAACGCTACCTTGTTTAAACGATTTTTTTTTTGTAAGCTGTAAAAGTAAGCATAGCTTTCGTTTACCAACTCTCTATCGTTTATCTGCAACACATGTCCAGATTTATAGCGTAAAACTCTTCTTTCCAACCGCATGTCCAAAGAATCACTGTCACTACTATCTTCAAAAAAGGCAATTGTATCCATATTTTATTTATAACAAAAGATTTAACACTCGCGTCTAAAATCACATCTAAAACTTATTGATTTTTTCCCATCAGCTGACACAACATCAACTCATAATCACTTAAAACAGGGATGTTAAATTAAGTTCGCGGAAAGAGAATACCGCAGGAATGAATAGTTGCAATTTTTATATCGATCGATATTTCTTTCCGCTAAATTTTCCTTTCCGTGCGGAATCAATAATACCACCCAATATTTATTTATTTATAAATTTCGCATTTACCCCTTCAATAGTGATTCGACAATTCTCCATAAAAAATTAAGAAGCTCGATGGTCTTTTGTTTTGTATGCGAAAAAATTTATAAAATTTATTTTCAATATTACTATTTTCTGCGGAAAACTTAATTTTGTTTGTTTAATTTTGGGATTAACAACTAAAACAATATAACAGGAAAAAGTTTTAATATAAAACACAAAAAATTGTCACAATAAAAAGATTTAAGTAAAACCAGTCAGGAGATTAAGACTTGAAGATTTCACATTAGCTCTTGCTGCTCTTCAATTTAAGGCTTCTTATAGCGGGCTACTCTATATGCTGTAAGAAAGATGCTTTTGCCGAATGACATATTCTGATTGAAAAGTATCACGCTACATACAACGCGTTTATAGCTTGTTTAAAAAATATATGTATATAAAAAGAATAAAAAGTTGAAATTAAAACTTAAGTCTGCTGTTATTGGTTGGGACAGTTGTAATGTTTTATGTTATATTTCTTTTAATACTTAAAACTATGCGATATCGACCGGTTTATCTTCGGATTTATTTACCGCGTATTAGGCGAATTATAATGAACTGTCAAGGAAAACTTGCGGTGATGCGAATCCGATTATTGTATTCATTTGCATATAGCGATTTCCAGAAATAACACTTTAATTCTAAAGGAATTTAGATGCTTCTCTGTCAGAAAGGATTCAGACAGTGCAACGCTTGCTTGATGCTGGGGATATCGACACGAGAGAACAGCAAATCAGCTTAAAAGATCAAAGTACATCATACGAACTCTTTTTCACTTGTTTCAAATGCTTGTGTTCGGTGCAAAGGTCACGATCATTATTTCAAAGATTATAGCAAATAAAAGAATCGGTTGCTTTGTGAAAGATATTTGACCTGCAAGAGAATCTTTTGTTGTATTAATTGCATGTTCATGCATGTTGCGTTCATACATCAGAATTCAGCTACGCCGGATAACGGTGCTTTCAATTCGCCGTGAGCAGATTCGCTGGTGAGTTTGGGTGCAAATTCCCAGTGCTACAGTGATGTACATATATAGTTCTGCGACATCTTTAACGGTAGGGTTTATCATGTAGGCCGAAAGAGAGGTTTGTTAATGTTAATAGCAATGATGAATATTCGTCACCAGAGTATGACGTACCAGTATAGAAACAGCTTCAGAAACGCTTTTAGAACCGTTTAAAAATTCCTGCGCATTTGCCAAAAGCTACAATTTCGGGTGTGATCTAAATTATTTGTGCTTTTGCGCAAAACATTTTCAGTTCTAATAAGATCTCGTGTTAATTCTTCTATTTGGTCGTCGTTGGTTTTGCCCAAAATTTCAGCTAATTTTAGATCTTTTGCTTTGGAAAGCATATTTCGAAAAAAAAATATGCTAACAACTCTGTTTAGCAAATTGTTCGATTGTCAATAATTCATCATTTGTTCATCAAGGCCAATAATTATGACGGAAATTGAGAGTAATGTTCTTCATTTGCCACTCTGAATTGATAGTGCATTCTACACGAGTGGACTTTTCTGAGGAAGAGCGATCGTAAAGGTTTTTAATGGAATTTTGGGAGCTAAAGAAAACGCCTATATGGAAGATTTGGTCCCATGATGATATAATCTGCGAGAATTAGAATAGGCATTTAATTTGTGCTATTAGTAGAGGTCATTATATTGAGGAGTTTTCGTTTAAATCGAAATTTCCTGAGAAACTTTCGCTAGATTTGTCGCAGTTCTTATGGAACGAAGCTTCACTTTTACGTAAGCCCTTAATAAAAGAAATGAACCGGGTAGCATAATTTGTAATCTGCCACATCATCAACCAAAATAAGAACTGTATTCAACGCGCCAAATAAGACACCAAATGGTAATAGCCTTAACGATTGTCTTTATGTATCACTCGAATACATAGGCAGATACGATTGGATGAAAGTCATACGCTTTCTCATTGGGATCAATTGCAGTTCGCACGTTGTTACAATTGACTGGCGATTGCGAACATGAGTTTACATTGCTATTACATATTCTTAGGAATTGTACATATGTACGTTGACGCCGTACTGGCGGCATCTCATCAAGTCACAACAGGGTTAATTGCTCGTGATGAAGTTACTGCGACTTTAGCATCTGCAAGCTTTCAAGAGTACTTCATTGATCAAATTGAAATTCTTGTTCAGACAAAGAAACTTGGCTTTTGCCCACATTCTGAAAGTAATAATGCAGGAAATTGGCAGAACACTGTGAAATGGGACGGACGCCCGGATATAAAAAAGAATTAGTATCAATGTATATTAAAATTGGAAGGTAATTTCTAATTATTAACATAGTGGTGAAATATTTATATCCTTATCGTGTATATCCAGGTACGAAAGCATTTTCATATTGAATTCGGAGTCCACCAAAGATATTCTTGATGGAATTGATGTGCCTCTTACCTAAATATTTTGTTGGACAATGTTTGGCCAATTCTTTCGTGGTGTGGGACAAGTTGGCTTCATGATACCTCTCCGGGACCCGTGTTTGCTATATACTGATCTTGAGGATAGTGCCGTGAAGTCCCACACGTTTCTTTCGAAATATGAGAAAGTTTTCATTTTTAGGCCGAGCTTTTCGTGTATTGTAATGTTTTCAAATAGCACTCATCGCACACGTAAGGGTTGGTTTACATATACTTACATCTTTTATCGTTATCGATAATACAAAATGAAGCACGCTTGGCTTTAACGGCCCAAAAAGTTCATTTTCATAATGAACATCCATACATTTCTGATTACGACCACATATTGTTGCTTTCAAGCTAAAAAAATAACAAACAAAATATAACATGGATGCTGGCCAAAGTAATAGAGAAGTAGCAACATAAAAACATTGGATTATAGTTTGCATGGCTGAACGTGATAAGACAAGTTTTAGTATGATAATGGAAAAGGTAATTACATACATACAGTGTCGAACTTAATTTTTGGCGCAGCAAGTTCATTCGACTTTAAGATCGATTAGTCGTAGATATTTTTAATAACAAAATACATTTGCCAAATAGGTTGATGAGTTTGCTACAAAATACAACCTAAAGGTACATTTATGTGAACGTACGCTTAAGCTAACATAAGTACGTTCGTTTTTGACTATACGAAAACAATGCAAACGCTTACCGAAATTAACTGTCACGTGCCTGGAACGTTTCAAACTGTATAAAATAGATTTTTACGACGCCGTTAAGTGACATTCGTAAGCCAATGCTGGCACTTATAGAATTAAAAAGCAATGCGGCGCATTTGCCCATTTTCGGTACTTTTGATTTGGTATCATTTTGGTTCATAAAAGTAATAATCGATTAATTATAATACTAATTTTAATAATAAAAATAATAATAATAAACATAATAATAATAATAACAAAAATAATAATTTTAGTAGTAGAAAATATTAATAATAACAACAACAACAAAAAATAATAATATAAATAAGAAAAACAAGACTTATAATAATTTTAATAATAAAAACAAAAATTTTAATAATAAAAACAATAATAATAATGTATAAATTACAATCTAATTCGTTGCAGAAAATTTAAGCGTTATTTTGTGTGTGAAAAGTGTAGACCAACGCGCTAAAAATACCAAACTAAATTCACAGTAATCGAGGGAACCTGCAATATTAATGTTTTATGAATAAGACTTTATGCTAAACCTAACGGTCTGAAAGAGTTAAACGCGGAGATATACATACATATGTAAATTTTACTTTTCGTTAAACTGTCCTCCTAAAAACTCAAAAGCACTAAATTGCAGCAATCCACTACATGGAAAGTAAGAAAGAGATTACAATATAATTGTTAACTGGTTTTACACAATTAAGCTTTCCAAAATATAAAAAAGTTGAACTAAAAATGAAGAAATAAAATGTATATTAAATGACTTCAATGGGATATTTTTTGTATTGGCTTTTTTTACTTCATTTTTCTTAGTTTCAGTTTGGTTTATAACTGCATTCTTTTTTATAAAAGCTTTTCTGCTTTTGTATAGCATTACTGCTGCACACTTTCATTGCTACAGCTTAAGTTCCTTTTGTATTCCTTTTGTAAATTATTCACTTTGAAATATGTATGTATATAAAATATCAAACTTACCTTTCTTCCAAATGTTATTTTAAAGAAGAAGTTTAGCACAGAATTTGGTAACCGCAATCCTAAAGCGTGCTGTAAATTAACCCTGTATCCCTTCAAAACACTATCGGGATATTTTGCACGCCAGTAGAAAATAACCCAAATCAAATGATTTTCCAACATAGCAATCATAGCATATGAAACATTTCGTTGCTCTGAAGTTAAGCTGGCGTCAAGGTCCTTATTGTATTTGGCAGACAGTTCTTTGATAATTATAGCGGAATCTGCAATTTCCTCTCCGTTTAGTTCAATGAATGGCAGTTGTCCTTTTTTAGACCGGAATCTCATCTTGTGATCAACGTTCTAAATAAAATAAAAATACGTTTTTAAAACCCAAACTGAAAAAGGAGAACTTCGCAATTTTTGATAACTTGACTACAAGATACTTTGTAGTCAAGGTCACTTGTTCAAATAAAATTCTTAACACTTTTTATTTTATGATTTATAATGCAATTGTATATCAAGATAAAACACAATATTAGTAACAATTATATGTTAATAATCAGCCATGTGCTATAACTCACATTTCCCTATTTGAACTCTCCAGGAAATAATAAATTGAGTCAACTTGTGCATATCACAAAAACTACGCTTCAAACAGTAGAAATAGAGTAATACAAACAAAATTTAAGGTGTTGTTTACTCTCTTATAAAAAAGTACATTATTTTCATTAATTTTTTTGTAATTAAAATTTTCCAATCTGAAAATGTACTACTTTTATTTGATTGCTGTACTTTCCTTTAAAATTAGCGATTTCAGAGTGCATTTGTTCTTATTCAGCACATGAAAAAATGAGATCTGCGTGATTTAAAATAATATTTGTGATGATTCGCCGTATGAAATTTAAGCTTTAAAGCTCACTACGAATTCTTGTATTTATAGTATTTTTCCACAATATATGCATATATGTACATAACCCTAGAATTCTCAGTGTTGGTTTTATATTTCATTTGTATTGTACGTTTATAAACTATATCAATTGCGCAGCTTTTCTTAAAGTTTTCTTGTAATATTATCTTTTTAAATGAATTAAGAGCAATTTACCATTCATGTCTTCACTGAAATTTCTGATTAAAAACCTATCCTACCGTTACACTTCTTTTTCACACCATCACAGCTCAAACCAATTGAAAAATATACCCATTCAAAATCAATGACTTTGGCTTTGAATTCTAATGGTTCAAAAAAAAAGATAATAAAAAATCAAAAATATGTTGCAGGTAAAATAAAAAAGTTTTATGGTTGACAAACTGAATACCAAAAAGTTCTCATAAATCTCCAGACAATAAATGAAAGAGACAGGCTTGAGTGAGCGATTAACTTAAGACACTATTGCAGAGATTTTGGTAAACATTAAAAAAATATAGATATATATTGTTTTTAGTGGCATTTTTTAAATGTTGGGTATTTCAGCATAAACATTTTTATTAATAATTAATATATGAAACTTATGTTTACCTTTGAAGTTCTCCTTGTTATTTTTGCGCTGAACAAAGTAAATACAAGTATACATATGTATGTATGTAAGTTGATTTTAATTGAATTTGAAAATATTAATGTTTCCTTATTTGTAAACCACCTATTTTATACACAAGAAAGAAAAAATTGCTGTCCAATAAGGATTTTTCAACATTAGGAAAGTGTTCCGACATTTTATAATAAAATTCATTTTAGTATTTGAATTTTATTCGTCAAATCACTAAGCGGCCTTGCAATTATTGAAAGCTGTGGTATGAATTTACGAAAGTAACCTGCAAGTCTGAAGAAACTTTGTAGTTGGCGTAGATTCTACGGTACTGAATATTTGATAATGCTTTCAATTTTCGATGACGAGGAAAACAGTTTTATATTCTCCATGATTTTTTCAAAGAGCTCTACTCTCTTCCTCAGAAAAAAAAGGAATTTTTAAAATTAATTGCGCTAAACATTTTCCAGCATTGCATTCTATCCAAATGCTCCTTAATTAAAAGTAACAGAAAGTAATTCCTAAAAATAACTTTGCTGATTCGTCGGCAGTCAACGTATAATCTGAATGATTTGTTCTTTTTCTGGACCATAACAACCGGACTATGAATTCCGACTATGAATGTTTGACCATTTTGTCTTCAAGCCACTGATGTATTTAAACGCCGCGGTCTCGCATAAATTGGCGTTTCGTTCTTTAAAAGTATTGTAATTTCAACAGTTGTTGACTTCGTCTTTTCTGGGACACAATTCTGAACCAATTCCAAAACCTAACTTCTTTATCTATGTTGACCATCATCATAATCCTTTTTTTATTGGACCAGAGCTTCGGTGATTCAGGAAAAAAGTGAGGCAATGGAGCTTTGCGAAAATCGTTTCACGAATACGGGTATACTGACAGCAGAATTGTCAGGGATTGACATTCGTGCTGATGGCTCAGTTCTTTGGCGATTGGCGAACACGCTACATAAAGTCGTGTAAGTACCGAAGCAACTGAGCCGGAGCGACATGGACATTTAAAGAGGTTTTTCAAAATACTCAGATAAGAAGCAAGAGGAGGGGTCGTACCGTAAGATCACCACGACGTTATTGTAGGGACCATGGTGTAAGGACATGGCCCAATCGATAGGTAGGCTTAACTCTCGCTAAGCATGTAACGATGTTCATTTTGTCCTAGTGCCTAAGTTGGCAATATGGCGTTACACACACCATATTCGATCTTCTCTTTTTTTGCTTTATACTGTCATATTCGCGGTTGTAAGAAAATTACATCAATATATATAAAACAGAATTTGTGCTTATTTGTACCTTATAGGATTCCATACCGCTGGACCGACCTCTCTGAAATTTTAACAAAACATTTAACTAGGACTCGAATGAATTATAGACTACTTTTTTCTGACCACTTTCGAGCACATCGGGTTAATGTAGTTTGTAATAAATAATGACAACAATTAATTTGGATCATGCCCTCCGACATTGGGAGGCGGAACAACTCAAGATCGTTACATTATTAGCATTCAAAATACTTCAATTTACAATTTAAAGAACATATTACAAAATTTAGTTTAACAAAATTATCAACATTTCTTTTAAATAGATTATAATTTGTCTCCACTCGTTAAATTTTTAACTCCTTTAAAGAAGTTATTGTAGTTTTTAACGATTTTTTACATATGTACATATATAGCCAATGTGATTGTTTAATTTCCAATCTTTATTTATAACAATTCCTATATATTTAATATGATTTACTTTTCTCATTATTCATTTCAAAAATGTCATTAGCGTCAGCATTTACCTTCACTATATTTTTGTTCTATGTTAATATTACTTTGTTCATATTTAACCACACATCCTTTTATTTACTTTTGTTGCTTGCTTTCTATTTGCTAACTAAACCTCGAAGCACTTTGACATTGATTAGTTTTCTTCCAAAAAATTGATATTTGGTTCAATTTTATCATCATTTGATATCTTATTGTATAAATTTATAAAAATTTCGATTTATGCATTGCGCTACTTGATGCTCGGAAAAGCATGTACATATGTATGTACATATATAAAATTATTGATCCAGATTAAAAATGTGGTTTTATCAGTCTTATAAAAAATTTATCGCGGTAAATATTATCACTTCTGTCTGTAAGCAATCTTTTTACAAGCATACATACCTATATACATATGTGTACATATATTTCATATGTGCTTTTGAATTTAAATATATAAAAACCCAATTATTTTGCAGTTTTTACTTTTTCTATTAAAATATTATTAATTCTGAAGGGTAACTTCGTGTTCATATTAATTTCTTTTAATTTAAAAATTAATTTTAATTTTAAGTTTCAATTCTTTCGTTTTTGCTTCTATAAAAATGATTGTTGTTTAGTACAATTTCGCAATTAATACCATACTTGGTTAATTTTTGCAACAGCATCTCTCTATATATATGAGTAGTTTTAAATGTGCGCTTGAAGCCCATAAAAATTGCCAGTTCCTTTTTTTTTTTGTTAAGATTTCCTTTTTTCCAGTTCTGATTATTACATAAATGATTCCTGTTTCATACGAATATTTTTTTCTGAATCATGATTGATATAAGATTTTCTTGCTTTTTGAAGATTTTGAAATAAGATTTTCTTGCTCTATATATTCTTGCAGCTTATTTTTCACGGTCATTCGAATAATTTTTTCTAAGGCTTTTATTCTTCTTCGAACTTTAACGTACTTTTACTTTGTGGATTGGGAATTTACTTGGAAACGCCATCTGTCTCAAGGAATTTATTCATAATCTTTAATCTGCTACCAGTAATGTTTCAAACTTCCCTACCGTGTAAAAACACACTAGTTTCGACACAACAACAAAGAATCAATTAAAAATATGGATGACTTTATTGCTGACGACCAGGAACAACGAAATAAAGATAACGATAACGATTTTCGGTTCTGCACGTGGAATGTCAGGTCCCTGAACAGACCACGTTCAGCCGATGAACTTGCGGAGGCCCTGGAAGCCTATAAGGCTGACATCACCGCCATCCAGGAAGTGCGATGGGATGGGCCGGGCAAAAAGAAAGTGAGAAACTGCGACATCTACTACGGTGATTGCTACAAAGAGCGGCGACAGCGCCTGTTTGGATGCGGGTTTGTTGTTCGAGGCAGACTTAGGCAAAAAGTCTTAAGCTTTAAATCCGTGAGTCTCATTACAATCCGCATCAAGGCTAGGCTCGGCAAGATTAGCCTAATCTGCGCCCACGCCCCTACGGAGGATAAAGATGACGACAGCAAGGATGACTTTTATAATCTCCTAGAAAGAACATACGATCAATGCCCCAGCTACGACACCAGGATCGTCCTAGGAGATTTCAACGCAAAGCTGGGCAAGGAAGACATCTTTGCTAGAGTCATCGGGAAACACAGCCTGCATGACGACACATCGGATAACGGACTCAGGCTGCTAGATTTTGTAACGGGGCGAAATCTCACTATAGCAAGTACGCGATTCCCTCACCTCAACATTCACAAAGGGACCTGGCGGTCCCCTGATCAATTAACCGTCAACCAAATTGATCACATTGCGATCGACGGCAGACACTCCTCCAGTATTCTTGATGTCCGAACATTCCGAGGAGCCAAATTGACTCCGATCACTTCCTTGTTGTAGCCAAGGTAAGATCACGGATATCAGTAGCAAAACGGAGTAGAGCACGACCACAACAGTTTGACGTCGCAAAGCTACAATCGCAATCGACCGCTGGGAAATTTGCCGATCTAGTCTCCCTTAAGCTCTCAGAGAGTCCAGCCCTGCCAGGCGAAACAACCGATGAGGAATGGAACCGTTGCCAAAACGCCATCAGAGATGCTGCCTCTGATTTATTGGGTTTTAAAATGCCACCCGGAAAAAACCCATGGTTTGACGACGAGTGCAGGCAGGCACATTCAGCGAAGCTAGGAGCGTATAAGGCGACGTTGGAGAGAAGGACGAGAGCAGCTCGTGAGCTCTACGAACGGAAGAGAAGGGAAGAACACCGGCTTCTCAAAAAGAAGAAGAAAGAGCACGAGAAGCGCGCGATCGAGGAACTGGAGAGGTGTTACGGCAGGAATAATATCCGAAAGTTTTACCAACGGGTAAAACAACTATCCAATGGATATAAGCTTCGGACAGAAGCCTGTCGTGACGAAGAGGGACAAATCGTAGTAGAGCCGCAATCGATGCTGAGAATCTGGAAGGATCACTTCTGCAGACAGTTTAACGGCGAGCAAAACACCGATTCCATCGCCAGGCAGAATATTCCACTACAGATAACGGACGATGATGGTAGAGAATTCCGTCCCCCCGACCTGAATGAAGTCAAGATAGCAATATCGAGATTGAAATCAAACAAAGCTGCAGGAGCGGACGCACTGTCCGCGGAACTATTTAAGGCAGCCGGAGATGACCTGGTTGGGCGCATGCACCAGCTCATCTGTAAGATATGGTCGGAGGAAAGCATGCCCCACGAGTGGAATCTCAGCATCGTTTGCCCGATCCACAAAAAAGGAGACCCCTTCAACTGCGACAACTACCGAGGAATAAGTCTCCTGAACATCGCCTACAAGATCTTCTCTGCCGTTTTGTGTGACCGCCTGAAACCATTCGTGAACAGTCCGATAGGTCCTTATCAGTGTGGTTTCAGGCCGGGGAAGTCCACCATCGACCAAATTTTCACACTACGGCAGATCCTGGAAAAGACCCAAGAGATGCAAATCGACACCCACCACCTATTCGTCGATTTTATGCAGGCAGGGCGCATATGACAGTGTGTATAGGGACGAGCTATACGAAGCCATGTCTAGTTTTGACATTCCTACTAAACTCGTCAGGCTGTGTAGGATGACGATTGAGAATTCTCGCTGCTCCATCAAGGTCGGTAACGAATTCACCGAGACCTTCAATGTCAGAAGGGTATTTAGACAAGGCGACGCACTGTCATTGTGATTTTTTTAACATAATTCTTGAGAAGATCGTGCAAAACTCACAGGCCAACAACAGAGGCACGATCTTCCAAAAGTCCGTGCAACTGCTAGCATACGATGACGACATTGACGTGATTGGTCGAACACAGCGAGCCGTCACTGAAGCGTTTGCTGGTATTTCAACGGAGGCGGCCAAAATGGGTCTAGCGGTGAACGAGGGCAAAACGAAGTATATGCTGTCATCAAAAAAGGACGCGCAACACCGACGACTGAGCCAGAACATCACCATAGGCAGCTATAACTTCGAGGTAGTGAAGGACTTCGTCTACCTTGGCTCCCAAGTCAACAGTATGAACAACATCAGTACCGAGATCAAACGCAGAATAACTCTTGCCAATCGCTGTTTCTTTGGGCTCAAGAGGCAATTGAGTAGTAAGGCCCTTTCTCGAAAAACCAAGTTGACACTATATACCACTTTGATAATCCCTGTACTTCTTTATGGCGCAGAAGCATGGACGGTGTCGAAGGCGGATGAGGAAGTCCTTGGTATTTTCGAGAGAAAAGTTCTGCGTTCAATCTTCGGCCCTGTTTGCGTTGATGGTTTCTGGAGAAGAAGATTCAATCATGAACTGTACGGGTTGTACAGCGACATGAGCCTAACCAGGCGCCTACGGATCCAACGGCTAAGATGGTTGGGCCATGTAGAGCGCATGGAGAATACTGCTCCGACCCGTAGAATCTTCGATTCCGAACCTGTGGGACAACGCAGTAGAGGACGCCCACGGAACCGATGGCGCACACAAGTGGAGAGGGACCTCAACCAACTTGGTGTGCAAAATTGGAGAACGCTGGCTAAAGACCGTGCCAGCTGGAAAACTTTGTTGGTTGAGGCCCAGGTTCACCACGGACTGTAGCGCCAAAAGAAGAAGAAGAAGAGTAATGTTTCAATTGTCTAATATATGTTAATTAATATTTTGGTACAATCAGGTTTTGTTTTTACGCTTTTAAAAATAAATTTTAATTCATATAGATTTATTTCACGACATGTAAAGTTATAGTTTATTAGCGATATATTGTTTTCATATTGCACATATTAATACTATCTACAAAACACTTATTAAAATTTTCAGCTATTTGTAAATTTTCCTCGCATTGATTTTTTACAGCACAGTTCTTATCACAGAATTGCGTTTTCTTAAAACCATGTTCTTTAATTTATCTCCACATTTCCGCTTGGTTACTTGTATTACTACAGTATTATTAATGCTTCTATTGTATTTTCTGTTATTGCTGTCGATATACTTTTGCTCTTTTTAAATTTTTGAGTTCATTATTTAACCATTTATCACTTTTATCGGTTATTTTTTTTTTCTTAAATAAATTTCGGTATTGTAGTCATTCACCTTTATCGTGGTTGGCAAAAGTAAGGCGTTTTTATGAAATAAATGTAACAATTTTCTAAAATCTATTACAAATAAGTCGGTTTAACAGTACCGTGTTTGGCGTTTTTGCCTCTCAAAGCCAAAACGAAAATGTTGTTGTGCAATCAACCAAAGATTTTGCTGGTTTGGCTACTCGACTATTTTCAAAAACTAGTGTAATATATATGCAATCATCGGAAATTTCCCAAAAAAATTGGGTGTGCATCATCCTATAGTAATATTAAAGCGATAACTTGAACTTCAAACTTCCACATTATTAAAACTGATGGAAAAGTCGTGAAGTGCAGAAAATAAAGCTTATCCGAAAACACTGTATTCAACTTTTGATTTTTGTTCATTTTACATATATAAAATCAACTACGCCCTGTACGTAACGGAACTTGTTCGTAAGTAGCGAAATTTGAAAACGTACTTTTAATTATAAATCTGTTTTAATTTTTTTTGGCCAGCGACACGATTGATTCTTACTTATAATTTTCTTCTCAGACGCTTTTTCTCTATACGTAATAGTTTTCCCAAAATTCGAATTCAATCATAAAAATTTCAATTTTGGTTGACAGGGACCTCCGGTACTTCGTAAGATATATAAAATTTGTCATGTATGTAGGCTTAAAGACTAATAGACAGTCTATTAAATAATAGAAAAAAAAAAAAGAAATCTGTCTTCTCAGTTACTAATTACATACATACATATGTAAGCATGTGCTAACCAGTTGAATTTGTCATACATATGTATGTATGTACATATATCTTATGAAATTATTTTCATCCGCATTTTTGCTTAGTACTGACCTATGCCGACAGATTTCTTTGTAAAATTGTAAACTTTTTCACATATGTACACCGTGCATCGTATAACGCTTTCACTTCTTACTGTTAATTTGCATTTACCGAATTCAGCCATATTTGAGTTTGAAACGAAAAATCAGTTTCTGTTGGATAATCAAGACTTTGTTTTATTATTTCAAAATATTAAATGTATTGATTGGGTTTTCTAACAATAACAAATCTTTTTTAACCATTTTTTCAATATTAAATTTATTTTTAATACAGAGCTTCGATGTTTTGCTTGTTTGGCAGTGTTGCCAAATAATTTCTTGCATATGCAAAAAGTTTCAAAATTTCCATTTTACGGAGTCTCATTTTGTTTTTTCCACTTTTCAATTATTTCTCCTTCTGTTAATTTAAACGATTTCAATTTTCATTTTCACTTGACTGGGTTCTTTAATTTCATAAGCCTTTTATTTTGTTTAGTTGCTTTAATTTTCTCTCTTTCCTCACTACTTTTACTTAGGATGATTCACTAGGGTTAATTATTAAATGATTTAATGACTTTTTTATTTAATGAAAGCAATTCATTCATACATACATATGTATGAATGCGACGGCTTCGCCGGTAAATATTCGCGTCGTGTGAAGCGCAATATATAAATAAATAAGTTCCGTATACAATTGAAAAAGTTCTTAACATTTTGTGCAAACATAAAAAGTAAAATATGAATAAAATATTTCCAATTTGGTGAAAATAACGAACATCATTTTACCATTTTAATGGTAAATCTTTTGTTTGTTCTGCTGATATTTCGATGATGTTTGGTAAATCACGAAGAAAATATAGTCTACATTCCCGGAATGTGGAGACAACCATCTCAATGCACGCCTTCTGCTCCATATGTCAATCAAATCGCACGTCGACAAATGCTTTTGCTTTAAGAGACGATTTAGCTAACCACCTATTTGAAAATTAAAAACGTTACAAAATTTTATTCAATCTTAGTTTTACTGATTTAAAAAAATGTATCAACTAATTATAATTTTATTTGAGGTATGTAATCCCATTTTAAAATTCTATCTCAGCATATTAAGCTTTTCTAATTTCCTCATACACCAAATTAAGAATCTTAGCTTCGATTGTGGATACCACTGATTGAGACAATTTGGATTCAACAATTTTTTTCGCTAAGCTTTCAATCACGGCGTTTTTTAATTACATTTCTCAATGCCAGTTCTTTAACAGATCCGGCACATTGTTCCATGACTTCCTAGAAAATGGAGCCAACTTCTTCATCCGCATGCTTTTTGTTTATCTTTTTGACCGAGTTTCACTAAAACCAGCTGTATACTCGTTTGTGTATGTAAATTCGTCAAACGTGGTAGACGACGCACAATCAAAAATATAGGTGGTCTATGTCGATTTCTTCAGAACTTCCAGTTGTTCTATTGAAATAAAAAAAAATCCACACATATGTATGTACATACTCGTTTAAAAATTAATCTGGAATTATATATTAACAGAATGCACTTCCGCTCCTTTATTTTCGTAGTCTCCAAGAAATCGCAGTGATTCCATATATGTATGTACATACTTCCATTTCGGTGATGGAATTGGTGCCCCACTACCGGAAGCAAGCTGAAATTCCGGCCTACGGCGTTTGTAGTTATCCCTTCCACCGTTTATTGCAGGCATCAACTAAACATTGCAGTTAAGATTAATAACACTAAGAAATATACATACATACATACATAAGTGAAAATATGTACATAATTGTATACAGTTTTTACTTACCTCTTAAATTTACCACAACACTAATATTTTCGTATATTTCCGTCTCATTATGAACGTTTTATATCCTTTTGATGCCAGATTGTACAGGCATCGATGCTGTTTTACACTTTCAATTAATATTTCACTATTATAAAATTTTCAAATTGTTTACGTAAATTTTCCTTTTTATTAAACCCTGATAAGGTGACCATATGAAAAAATATGGATGATACGAACATAATAATAAGGGTTACTATATTAAAAATAAACAATAAGTTAACAATACGGAAAATCACGTCCGAAAGATGATTATTTGAACAATATATTTGAGGTGAAGACTTTGCCAATGAATATGGATTAGTGGTTTTAAATAATGGCTCTCCCACTCTCTTTAATACACGTAACACACTAACATCGGTTGACGTAACAATGAGCAGTGCGGATTTAGCCCCGTTTCTAAATTGGATGACGCTGCACACTCCTGAAATTGCTGACCACATCCCAATACTAATAAACAATAACAAAACTGTTTATAATCGCCGCTTTCAAACTAAATTTCTAGTAAATAAAGCTGATTGGTCTACCTTTAGTTGTAAAGTTTATAATTTTATGACAGAGTTTCCGGAATCGATAAATATTAATAAAGAAGCTGCTAATGTAAAAAGGATACTACGAAAAGCTGCTAATGAATCTATTCCGCAAAGCAAAAAGACTAGTGTGAGAAATTCACCCGCTTGGTTTAACTCGCATATAGCTAAACTAGTTAAAAATAAACAAACTGCTTGGAATCTTTTCATTAGGCATAGGAGTATTACAAATGCAATAAATTACAGGAAGGCCACTGCCATAGTTAAAAGAGAATCTAAAATTGCTAAGCAATTAGCGTGGAATAATTTTTTGAATTCTTTAAACCCTACGCTGGACGTTCGTACCTTGTGGTCAAGAGTAAAAAATTTGAGAGCAGAAAAGATAAGCCATTTTCCAGCAATAATGGATGAAAATACGATCTTAGAAGACCCTATTGCTATTGCTAACAGATTTTCTCAGTATTGGTGTTCGATTGGAGCTGACAAAGCTTTTAATTCCGAAATAATTTCAAAAAAATATTCATATACTACACTCTTTGCTAATACTATTTCCGATGTTAACCATTTTATATGCGAAGACTTTTCATTAGCTGAACTTCATGATGTGCTCAGTAAAGTAAAAGGAACGACTCCGTCAATTGATCGTATTACTTATTGCATGATTAAACATTCTCCAATTAATTTTAAACGAAGATTACTTCAGTTATACAACAACATCTTACATTTTGGCATATATCCACATGACTGGAAACTTTCACTTCTTGCTCCAATTCCAAAACCAGGAAAAAATCCCAATAGGCTTGATGGATATCGACCTATATCATTAATCCCAGTGTTGTCAAAAATCCTGGAAAAATTAATAGCATCTAGATTTTGGAAGCATTTTATTAATAAAATCTCTAGCCATCAACATGCCTTCCTACCGAAACGTGGTGTTCATTCACTTTGTCATCAACTTGAAAACACCCTAAAAACCAATTTATCAAAAAGAAAACACAGTGTGGTATTGTCTGAGGATATTGAGAAGGCCTTCGATCGTGTTGTGTCTATCTTTGTTTTGGACGAACTTCGGGAATGGGGTGTACCTTTCCCAATGATAAAATTACTTTTTTCCTTTTTGTCAAATCGTACGATAATCGTAAAAATTGATGGACATTTTTCCGAGTCGCAGGTTTTGGACAACGGCATCCCACAGGGATCACCACTGTCGGTCGTTCTATTTTCAGCGTACGTCAATTCTATAGCCAAGTCAATACAAAATCTTCCAGGCATCGATTTGGTCGGTATTTATGCAGACAACATCTTTGCTGTGTCATCAGGATCACCAGATAATGTTGCTGTCAACTTATCGTGTATGGATGCAGCTTTACAAACTTGGGCTTCTGCCCGCGGTGCTACCATTCCCGTAATAAAGTCTGTACTTCTTCATATTTGCAGAAGAAGGAATTGTTCAAACCATAATATCACTTTCGGAAATGTTGATAAAACTTATGTGAATAGTATGAAAACTCTTGGTATTACTTTTACGAAAAATTTATTGTGGAATGAAAACGTCAGAATGGTTATTGTGAAATTGCGTAAAATTAATAACATAATGAAACTCATATGTTCACAAAAGAAAGGTCCACACATTGAAACTGCCATCGACATATGCAAATCTTTGTGTTATGGTTTGGTTCAACATGGTATCACCATCTATGGATGGACATCTAAAATGAATGTTAATAAAATAAACGCTGCTTTAAACGACTGTTTCCGAACTGCAACTGGCCTTCTAAGGACAACTCCAATTATATCTTTAAGAGTTGAATCCAGATCATCTGACTTTGTCACCTTACTAAATAAGAGAGCAGTAAGTTTGGCGTCTCGTTCAATAACAGACCCCAAAGAAAGTCTCCATAAATTATTCTGGAATACTATTAACACTAGATGTAGGAAGAAAACTTGTGCAATCAGTAAAATTTTATTTCTTCTAAAAGAATTCGATATTCCCCTTCCAAAGCAGCCAAAAGATTGTTTCGGTATTAATAAAAATGTTATGGCAGACTTCAGTCTTGCATCTTATAACAAAAAATCCACTTCTCCTGAAGTTTTTAAAACACTCATCGCAAATATGTCATCTACTTTCGCTGCCGAAATGAAGCTTTATACAGATGGCACTTTCCAAAATGGCTTAACCGCTTACTCTGTTGTAAAATATTTTAATGAGTCCAACTGGTCTATAATCAAACAAAGCCTGCTGCCACCTTTTGCTGGTATCTTTAGTGCTGAGCTTGCTGCTATCGAAGCAGCAATTTTTTATGCAATTTCTCAGAATATGAGGACAATTATTTTCACTGATAGTCTCAGTGCGGTCAAGAACATTTTTTACAATAAAAATGGGAATTTTGACAGTTATCTTAAAAATCCTAATATTCATCATCCCATTCTGATTTTGTGGATACCTTCGCATATTGGCATTGCTGGTAATGAACTCGCAGATAATGCAGCTAAAGAAACAATTAAGCGACCCCTGGTCTCTGAGATTCCTTGTAATCCTCAGGTACTGACTAACATCTTTAAATCAATGGATAAATGTAAAAAACACCAAGAATGGGAAAACTCAGTCTGCTTCCTTAGACAACATAATTCATCTCTCTTAAGACCCAGGTACCATAGGAGCTTTACCAGAGCACAATGTATCTTTCTTGCACGCCTAAGAGTTGGAAAAGCCTTGTTTAACTCTCAACATTATTTCAACCACACTGAGCCTCTAATGTGTAGAACCTGTCAACTGGTAATGAATGTTTACCATATACTCATTGAATGTCCAACTTCCAAAATGGCCAATACACTAACTATTATTCTTAATTGTTCAGATTTTCGTCAATTATTAAAAATCAAACAATCACTTTTAAAACAAAATATTTACGACATTTGAATTTAGTATTTTAGTTTATCTTTCTTCTTCTTTTCATATATAAATAACTACAATATTGTATATACTTACTTTCTTCTATTATAACTTTTGTAACAGTATTATGCGCGCAATATGGTCTAGATACCCTGCGCTTGTCTTTGTATATATGTATTTTATAAATTAATTTATAAGGTATTTTCTTTAAATAAATAAATAAATATTTGAGGTGATGAATGTATTTTGAGAACGTCCTAGTGAATTTCTTACTACATGCAATAATGTACAGTTAAACCTCGATTAACCGGGCCTCTATTAATCGGTTACATCTATTAACCGGCATGCGGTTCTCTTTATTTTTTCCCTCTATTATCCGTGCTTTAAATTTGTACCTCTATTGACCGTGCTTTACATCTATTATCCGTGCAGCATTCATGTTTTTTTATTATGAAAATCTAAATCCGGTGTTTCCCCTTTTTAAATTGATGTACCCACATATACATACATACATAAGAACATATTTGCGTTTTCATTCATTTAGTAAGTGAAATTTGATCTGCTAACACCTGTTGTGGAATGATGGCTCCTTTGAATAGTAATTACCAAAATCAAATAAAAAGAATTAAAAAAAAATGTCTGTATATTTTAATATAACCTCTATTAACCGTGTATTTCGATTATCCGGCTCTCATGGAACGGCACCAGCACGGATGGTTTAACTGTAGGAGGTTTAACTGTAGTAATAAATACGTAGCATTATTCCATAAGAGACTTGTTTCTACATAAGAAGAATGGTCACCTGATACTGTTTTGTTCGTCGTTCGCCGGAGGATAAATTAGAAATAAAAAATTTATTTCAACCTGCGCCGAGTATAAAGAATTTCGATCAACGCCACGATTGCGTGGAGGTTCATATACATATATGTATGTATATGTACACCAATGTGGTTACAAATCGCTGTTTCAGTTGATTTTATTTAAAAAAAATTAGTTTTGAATTTACTTATTTATTTTTACTTTTTATAATTTTGCTACTTTTTTAATATTTGAATGTACATACATACATACATACATACATACGTATGTAAAAATTATCTTGTTTTATTTTTCACAATATTTTTTAACTTTACTAAATCAACAGCCTCAATGTCTTTTTACTTTGCGTTTAAACTATGGTGGAAAATATGTATGTACATGTGTATGTATGTACATATATATGATGTATGCATATACAAACATACATATGTATGTATGTACATTAAGCAATTTATTTTTGAATAATACATTATCGATTTTTGCTTCATAATAGTTTATTAAAAATTATTTGAAAAGTGTCATTAGATCTCATATGTACTAATTTCTAATATTTTAGTTTTATATTCATTACGTTTTAATTTTTTTTAATTAATTTTACAACTAAAATGTCTGAAAGGACACTCCTACACACATACATACATACATATTTGAAAATTTGGCAAGTGCACATCACAATTTTTACATGCTACATATGTACATATGTATATACATATGTATATACATATGTATATACATATGTATGTACATATCTACGTATATGTATGTATGTGTGCATGTTTTGAAGAATTAAGAAATACAGCATTAACAAGATTTAAAAGTAGATAATTTTGGAAGAAAAAAAATGGATTAATATCTTGATCACAAAAATCTCTTTCAACTTTTTAAAAAGGGCTCCCCAGCTGAATACAACATCAGAAATTTTTAAATTCTTAATTGAAAAAAAACTTACTTCAAATAAATAAATCAATTTTAACTATGCATGTACATATGTAGTACATACATACATATATAGATACATATTTCAAACTCTAATAAGTTGAAAACATTATATGTACATATCAAACAAATTATATGAGAAAGTTTATGGGAAGTGTACACACATATGTATGTACATACATGCATATACATACATATACTTTAAGACAAATCAATATGGCGGTGTTTAAAAAATCTGTTTGCACACATACCTCATATTTAAGTCCAGCAAGACGCAGCCAAGTTTCAACTTTAAGGCAATAAGGAGATAAAGATGGCAAAAGTGGTGTTCTAGAAAACTGGTATAAGTAGAGAGTGTCTTTTTCAAAATTTGCCTTGTGTACACTATATTTTCCTGGAAACTCATTTTTATTTGCCATGGGCAAAACTTCATTTTCTTTCTTTGGCTCTAATGAAAGTTTCAAAGACGCCGAACTTTCTTGGGCGTTGGCACATTTTTCTGCACAACTTCCAACATTTTCATATTTTCCTTCACTAGATTTCTCTGCCGCCTGAGCTTCCTCCAAGTCTTTTGCTACAGGCATGTTATTAGTAACTTCCGACATCCCAAATTTATAGCAAAATACTATACTCTTAATTAATCTCGTATTTACAAGAAAAAATACAACAGCTTGAATGTACCTTTGTAAGCGATTCGACACAATCCAGTTTTCAGCTCACACAATTTTTACTTAACAATAAAAAAAAACTTCAATATGTATGCACTTTCAATACTTATGTATGTACAGAAAATACCAAACAAAAATTTACAACCGCCGCCCAAAATGTTAAACCAGCATATCCTGGAACCACAACACAACTAACAAAACAATTGGAAAATCTAATCAGCGTTGCAAAAGTTGGCACTATTTTATTTATATAGCACTGTTTGAAACTCAAAATCGAAATAATCCCTTTTAGGCCATATAAAACGTCACAATGTACGTACATATATACATATATATGTAGGAAAGAATTGTGTGGAATTATTTTTATTAATGTACACACATACATACACACATACATGCATATTTATGTATCTATGTACATATGTATTTATATGTATAGCACACATATTTATTTACTATGTACATAGATATATTAATATCAATGCACGTCTTTGTTAAGTTGTTTGTACATTTAGGTTCAACTGAATTCTAGTCAATTTGTACTAAATTAATTTAATATACATACATACATACATACATTCATACGTACATACAAAACACTAAAATAATTTTTTTATAAATGTAGCAGTATATATGTATGTACATATGGATGTACATAAATACATACATAGATATCGGAATAGTTTTAAGTCGAATTTCGGTGAAATTCTATAGGACTTCTTTGAAGAGAAGATTCTCATCAATATAATAAAATATCTTTCCATGGATCAGAGACAAAAAGATGTTTTTGAAATACGGGAATGTGAAATCATATCTGAGGGCTATCATCGAATATAGCAATGCTGCAGGGACTAATTGTAAAGAGATACGAATTGTGCACGAAGTCAAAACTAAAACTGAAAACAAAAACAAGCATGTAAATACATACATATGTATGTATGTGTGTATGGATATAAACATTACCATTAGCGCAAGAATGATAAAGCTTAATCATTTTAGGCAGCAAAATATTTTTATGTTACAACGGAAGTACCATTTTACGGACGGGCAGCATGGTTTAAAATTGTCCGATTTCGTTTTAGGGTTTTTTAGATTGTTATCGAATTTTAACATTTTGCAAAATAGCTGGCCCTAATGCACATACTTAACTACATATAAGTACATAATTTACTTAGAATCACTGCACAATCATATGTATGTATGTATGTATAAATAAGTACATACATACATATGTATATAATTTTGCAATGTACCCACATATGTATGTATGTATATTTAATGTGAACATGAAACAAAGAAAGGCAATAACCTTTTTTTTAGTCTTTTCGTACAAGCTAGTAAAATAATAAGCAATAATCAAATCTAAAATAAGCAATAATCAAATTTAAAGTAATCAATAATAAATTTATGACCACATTAAATTATTCTAATCTGCATCAGCGTCTGCAATAAACAAAATTCTTAAAAATAATATCACGCCACTTATTTAGATTTAAGTTATAAATTAAGTAAATTGTAATTTTAAGTTAGTTCATCATTTAATTTTCAATAAAGTTGGTCATTGACCAAATAAAAAGAAATACAAATAAAGTAAAAATTTTTTTTACAACTTCCGAAAGGAAAGTTCTTGTATGTACATATGTAGTATGTATGTATGCATATTTAATTTTTAAAATTTAATTTTGAAATGCATTTTAATAACATTTTGTACGGAATACTTAAAATAAAATAAATAAAATTAAAACTCAAGAAAGACAATATTGCAATTGGGGACTGATAATTAATTTTACAGAATGCCAATTGCAAAAATGAGTGCTTCAAAAAAAAAGTTGTGTGGAAGCGGACAGATATATCGAGCGTGTAAGCTTACATGCAGCTGGACCAGAGGCGTACAATCATTTATATGTGAAAGGTTTTCCGCTATCTCACAAATCTACGCTTACTCTTTGGTGTGCGAAAAATTCTTTAGAAGGAATTTAAAGAGAAACACTGGAATACATGAAGCTTTCGACAAAATAAAGGTAGCAGAAACCTTACTGTAAGCTTTTAACGGAGATTTTTGACTATATTATTCGTGCACTGGGAGGTCCGTGATTTCCGATAGTCACTTTAGTCTGTCTGAATTAATAATGAAAACCATTGCTTTTTAACTTAAATAAAGGACACAAAATACTATTTTATACAAATTATAATCGTATGTATTTTTTAGTTTTGCTTTTAATAACTAAATACATACATATGCATGTATGTATGTATCTACATACATATATAAATTATGTTGGTCGCTACAAGGATACAATGTTTTAATTAAAATTTTCTAAAAGAGAGGGAAAATTTACATTCATTTCATTTTATAAAAACATCAGTCTTTGTGAAACTTTTTGAGGCTTGCAACTATTTCGAAATGTG
The DNA here is from genome assembly GCA_932526305.1 of Epicampocera succincta. Taxonomy (NCBI): domain Eukaryota; kingdom Metazoa; phylum Arthropoda; class Insecta; order Diptera; family Tachinidae; genus Epicampocera; species Epicampocera succincta. The sequence goes on along the minus strand of OW052035.1, from coordinate 28,730,122 downwards.
CTGACCATATTTCGATATGTGGCTGCAGTTGCCTTGTTAGCAACTCAAGTATTTGTATGTATGCATATGATTTGTAGTAGGCTGTGGTAGGTGTTATTGATGTGGTTGACGATGAACGATTTGGGGCGTTGTGCCAGTACTAACTTGGTCGTGGCTTTGTGTGTGCTTGAGCAATAATTGTTGACCTGTTATTATATGTGCCGGCATTATGAATTACATAGGATTCTTTAATATCTGCTGCTTCTTTTATTAATTGTTGCAAGTTTGTGTTTTGTTGTCCTTTTGTAACTACCAGGTTCTCAAGCATAACATAAAGGATGAATTTAATACCAAAATCAGTGAAATGAAGAAGAATTTTTCTATTAGAGTTGATATAACTTAAATATTATAAAACTTGTACTTGTTGCGCATGCTGTTGTTGGTTCTCAGCAATATTTAGAAGTAGAGCACCCTGATGGTGCGCCATACTTTTTGCTTGCTCCTTGATTTAGCATCCAAAAAAAAACCTTTTGAGGTTGCTGAGGATATCAAATTTAAAAGTGATTCTTGGGTTGGAGGTGTATGAAAATATTGTAAAGATTATCTGGTGTAAATATTGTATGTAGAGCGTAGAGCCAATACTTTCTGCGGTTAGAACTGCAAATATTTCTCCCGCTTTCATTTATTCAGGATGTGGTTTAGAGGCTTTACAATTTCTTACAATGCGTTATTCATTATTAATTCAAGTAAGCAATTATTTGCAATTTTTCATTTACTAATTTGCTTATACATATATTGATTATTTTAATTGTTTTTGACATAGAGCTGCAAAAATATCGATGATACTATTGATAGTTTAATTTTAAGCGAACTATCGATAGCTTTTTATTTAAAAAGTAAAAGCGAAGTCAATAAAAAAATTTATGAAGGTGGCTTTTCAATTATAAATGCAAAATAGAATGTTCGCCGCCTTTTAAACATAAAAATAATTGCATACAGAAATGTAGAAATAAAGATATCAATTTGGATTATTTTACAACGTTAAACCGAGCCTTTTCAATGCTAAGAGCAAATTAAAAAAAACAAATATTATTTACTAACGCATACGTTCCGTCATAATCGTAAATCCGCCTTTGCGGATTGCGGAAATGTATTATTAAAAAACTAGAAAAATATGATATCAAGATCAATCAGTAATCTACGAAATAGATCTAAGCAAACAAAATGCGGTATATGTATAAAAAATATGTGGATATTGGATTTCGTCAAGGAGAAGTTCTAGGGACACTTCTATTTCATATTTATCTACATATGTTTTACCACGAGTTGTAATGCAGTCGAAAAGTATGTTTGTCGATGACGCCCTTATTTATTTGTGCGGCGAAAATCCAGATGAATGCATAAAATTCTTAAATGAAGATTTAAAAAAATTGAAAAGTATTTCCAAATAAGTAAAATTAAGGCCAATCCAAATAAAACAAAAGCAATGATAATTAAAGTAGAGCCCAAAAATAAAATTTGGTTGGAAAATGTTAATATTGATGAAAGATGATAATCTAAACTTCGTTCCACATTTTTAATACATTTATAAAAAGATATCAACAAAAATGCGTTATTTTTAGAAGAGTTAGGCACTATAACGGCTGCAAATACTTACAACACAATTATAAAGCCGCATTTTGAATACTACTGAACTATATTATTCAAAACAAGGGACTGAGATGTATTCTTCAATGCCGTAGACTCACACACGTGCATAGCATGCATCGGGGCCTTTTTTGGCATTTTTGCAGCTAAATTTAGCATACTTTTCTGATTTAGCTGCAAATTTTCCATTTAGCAATTAGCATTTTTTAGCGTTTCAACCACATATTTAGCATTATTTAATTTATATGTTGATTACATTACAAATCTAATAACACGAATGAAAATTAAAATCTGGCATCACAATATTTACGTGTCAGAAAGAAATGTTAATTGCTACATAGTAGCAATTTGCTCCTACTGCCGAAAAGTACATTATAAAAATGAGTAAATGAAAATCCATTCAGTGAATTAGCTTCATTTGCAATGAAGTTCTTGGTTTTGCCATTTAGCAACGCGGAAATTGAAAGCATTTCTTGTGGTGTGAATCTTATAAAAACGAAAATTTGAAATAGAATGACGTTAAAAGACTATGAATTCGTTACTTTATATTAGGTGTGGTTTAAAAAGGATGAATGCATGTTGCGAAAGTTTTAAAATAACGAACGATCTCATAAAAAAATGCGATAAAAATATACATATGTATGTATATTATAATGATATATCGATCAACTCTTCAGAAGCTGAAGAAGAATATTCATTTGATGACGTATTTAATTTATAATTAAAAAATTTTATTAAATCTATATACATATGTATATTATAATGAATGTCTGTCTGTTTGTTTGTGCTTTATAGGAGGCCAAACCCTTGGACCGATCTTTCTGAAATTTTAACAGCATGTTACTGTGACTCTGGAAGGAATAATAGGCTATATGAAGTTTTGATTGGACAAAGGCGCGTGGCACCGCCCATATAACCCAAAAATTTAAATCGCCATATTATGGGCATTTTTTTACCTACGTCGATGATATTTGGTACATATGGTATTGGCATAATTAGGAATACGTACCAGGAGAAAAGTGGGTGGGAACACGCCCCTTTTTTTAACTACTGGACCGATCGTCATTAAATTTTCGAAATTTACGAAATAATAAATTCTTGACTATATAAAGTTGTGAATGGACAAAGGGGCGTGGCCTCACCCATATAACCAAAAATTTTAAATCGTCATATCTTGGGCATTTTTTGACCAACGGCGGCAGTATTTGCTACGTATGGTATTGGCATGAATAGAAATAGGTACCAAAAGAAAATTGGGCGGAGCACGCCCCTTTGTTTGTGGTCCATGTTTCTCACATGGACAGCATTATGTTCCATGCTCGCGTGTAGGAAAGCCTCCCGATTTATATGTGTATGCTCCTGATGGGCAAACTAAAAATATTGTATATCCTAAAGCATTGCAATAATTAAATTAAAATTGAATAAATAAATTTTTGTAAATATATAAATACTTTTAATTTTATTTTATAACAAGGGGGTAGCGAAGTACACCGGGTTTGTCTAGTATGTTATATAAATTTTATTGAAATACTAATTAATAGCCATTTATGGTTCAAATTTCTTTTATTTTTCGTTAATTTTATAATAATTTAAGTTTGCTTATGAACATAAATATGTGATATTGAATTTAATGGGACCTTTTGTTTGAAAACTTTTTATGTACATATGTACATATATATATATATGTATATAAAGACTGAAATATATATTTTTTCAAAATTTATTTTTTTAATTTTAAGACTTTTAATTTCAATATATATTTTATTGCAATTTTTTATTCAGTTTGTTTTATTGAAATGATGTGCAATAAGTGTATATGGAAGAATTATAAAAAATAAATCATTTGTAAAGATACAAACTTAAATGAAATTTGTTTTGTTGTATGTTTTCAAATTGTCTAATTTGAATAAAATTTCAATTTTTAAAAGCTACAAAGTGAATAAATGCACTCATTTATATTTATATATTAACTAAAATAACAACAACATAATATAATTTAAATTGTAGCATTTAGGCAGTTAAGGTTTTTTTAGCATTATTTTAAGGCCGATTTAGCTGTAAAATATTTTTTGATATGGACACACTGAAGCATATCAACATTGCAATGGCTTTCTATTAATAAGTGCTTAATGGTGAACGTACTATTGTTTATTTTTAAAATAAAAAATGGTATGCTGCCTACATAAAAATTAATAGTTTAGTTTACTTTAAAATTTGCAGTTTTTTCTTCTTTTTACTTAATTTCCTATTTTTCTGTATATCATATCAATTGTCTATATCATATTTTCGTAAAATATTTAGAATAGCAATACAAATGCCAAATAAAGTGCTTAATCAAAACATCTGTATGCATGTATTTACAGTAAAATCGGGAATGATAACATACTTATTGCCCAGTTTTTTTATTTTAAACAAAACACAGCTGTTAATGTGTAACGTCACATCAGTAGAAAAGTTTTCTTGACGGGAATAACTTAAAAGAAAAAAATTGTTTGAAACAGCGATTGAAAGTGAAAAATACAACTTTGATATAAGAAAACATGAGTTGTGGGTGTAAATTATTTACTACCTTTTCCAAAAGGTAAATGATGCTATTAAATTGTACTATTAAATTTGTCAAGTCTATTGTTTTTGAACAATAGGTATCAAACAATCTAATAATGCCTAATGTGGATTTAAAGTCTAGTTATAATTGCGAATACGTACTGACTAATTACCTAAATCAAGACTTACTTAGAAACTTTTTTTGTGGTTATTCAAACCAAAGGCGGCTTACATGATCACGCTCTAATGCAGCAAACTTTGAAGTTGACGATACACCCGATTTGGAAAGAACTCAAAAGTTCCTCACCACTAATAAATATATGCATGCATATTTTGTATACTAATCGACAAGAAAACTTGTTATTTATTTTGCAGGCATTATATTTAACAGTATAAATTTAAAAGAATGTGCACACAACGTTGAACCGTATGAACTAAGTGATCTGGCATATGATAGCTTAGAAAACTTGGTGGCAACATATACATACATATATGCCACAGTTCAATATTTCTGTGACAAGAAATAAGATACACGCTCAGCCTTACACATATGTAGGTCGACCATCTTAGTGAAGGGGACATGTCAAAACCAACTGCAGAAATGATGTGTAAAATGCGACAAATTTATAAAATAGTCCACTGATCTTCTTTTATTTTGATTTTTATTTATTTTAATTCTTAAATAACTGTATTTTTAATAAATATAAAAACATTGACTGTAAGTATAGTTGTACTAACTTGTCTACATTGAGAAAATATCAATCTTCGGATAATTGTAAAACGAGGGAACTCGATCAACTATGAATTCGTTTCGCAAAATTTTAATTTTTACTTTTCATGAGAGCTCTATAACTTTCAATTTAATTAACGAACTTTATTCTCTCAAAACATATGTATGTACATATGCATGTGGTAATAGAATCTATTAATTATTAATTATTTAAATAGATTCTAAAAATTTAAAAAATATTTTGGGAAGTCTTCGTTAACCTACTTTGTCTCTTCTCAGCTTTTAGTTTTGGACATACATATGTACTTGTGCACTAAACCAATAATAATTTGATGAGCTGAAATATGTACATACATACATATGTACATATGGGTGTATGTATATGTGTTATGTATATTGTATATTTAAACTTAAAAAATTAAATTAAATTTTTACATTAACGCATACATACATATTTGTTACACTAATTTAATACCATAAAAAAGCCAAAAGCGTAAGGGCTTTATAATGCAAGTGGCAATTTTAACCGCTTTATTTTTTTATGTATGTATGTATGTTTGTATAACATATGCAAAGGTGTAAGTGCATAGAAATGAATATGGGCTTCTGAAATTTTAAAAGAAGTTTTGTTTCCGGTTAATACATATGCCAGAAGATGCAGTTGGAAGCTATGATTGGTGTGGCTTCACATAAGTCTTTTAGCCTCATAAGATATGAATAGTTTCACAAAATATTCTTATGCCTGTAGGATTTGGAAATCGCTAAATATACATGCGTTATTATGGAATTTATCCAAATTTCTTGAATGGAGCTCTCTTTTCCGCTCTACAGAAGTACTGAAAAGTAAGTCAAAGTTAAATGAACTGTTCTTGCCTATAGAACGATTGAAACCATTATCTCTAGCTTTACATTTCACACAGGTAATAATTGTTATTATCGCAGAGCTTACACAGAAAATGTGATAAGTTTTATATGCTGATACACAAAGTAAATAAATCGTCAAATTTTTTCTCTAGTCCAAAGAAGCGTTGTTTTCTCGTGACAGTAAACGATAGGCAAAGAATATACTTACATATACATACATACATACATATGTATATACATATATTTTAGAGAAAAATTACAAAAACAATTATAAATTACATAAAATTACATTTTATAAGAATCTGGTACGAATTTTCAATTTTTTCGGGTTTAAAAGCGTGCATTATTTTCCTAATAAAAGGTACGATTAATAAGAATTCAATCTACTTCATGGAAATGTAAAAAGTTGTCGAATGCATAGTTCTAACAAAGTTCAGCAACTTTGCATAACGTTTTTAATCGAGAGCAAAATTCTTAGAAGTATTAAATATTGTCGTTTCGCAAAAGCACTGTTATGCAGCTGGCTGCTACATAGGATTCTGCGTCACAAAAACACACAAAAAGAACACTTGTGTATAAATTTCACAAAGTTTATTTAATATTAACTTAAATTCATTTGCCTGGTTGGTTATAAGACGTGACGGAGGGAGTGGGTTTATTTTTTTAGTGTATTGCTCGGGTTCTTGGCGCAGAATGATTTGTGTAAAACTAAAATGATAAATTGTAAGTTATTTTAGAAATTGCCAGAAAACACTCCTTTAATAAACACACTACATACATAAATACTGCTTTTTTCTTTTACATAAACTGGCATACATACATACATATGTAAATAATATAAGGTTACTAAAACACATTGAATTTGTTAATATACATACATATGTTCATACATAAGAACATATTCAATACAAACAAAGCAAGTGCAGTTACAAAAATTTAAGAGTTTCAAAAAACAATACAAAAGAGATCGAATTAAAGTTCTGTAGTTTTGCATATGATCTCCCTCATTATCAGGTTGCCCTCTCAACTACAAGTACTATACTTGTTAATTTTTTAATGAACTTGGAATATGGTCAGAATCGACATACAGCTGAACTATTATTAACATCATAAAATTACAAGACCAGCTAACAGCATTTGCATATTTTTAGAGAAACCCTTTTTCGATGAAAGTGATTGCAACTTATCAATACACTCAGTTGTGAAATTCAAAAGGAAATTTTATTAAAATATTGTAGGGATATTTTCAAAACTTAAAATGATTACAATAAAGCCCATTTTTATAAAAAAAACGGGACTTCCTGGAATAATAGGGTGAATTGGTGTACACCGCGTTGCGATTATACCAACTACCGTCAATGAACGGTTGCAATACATACCTAATCGAAAAAGTTTTCATAGCTTACTGTGTTACACTATTGCACAGAGTCCATTCATTCACAGCGAAATCTGGCCGGCTTTGCGAAATTGCGTTGCATTAGACTATCACACAAAAAAAGATGCAAAAACATACATATGTTTTTCACTTTTCAAAAAAAAACGGTTCCCGCCATATTTCATTCTTATTGAAAAATAATATGTACATACGATGTATCTCTTAAAGTTTGTTAAAAAAAGGTTTTGGTGTTGGGAGTGGTTTAAGTCTCAACAGCTTTACAAAAGTTTAACCGTAATCGCACGTTATCTATCACTTTATGAAAGTTTTCAAAAAATTTTGCAAATCGAACAGACTTGTCAAAAAATCTGTCACTGACTGTTTTTAGATGAAACTATCATACTTTTTGAACACACACGAGTTTTTTGACACATCACACGACTAGATAGGATATTGACACATGGCCTTTAGTAAATGCAATATTGGTAAGTATTAAAACGCAAAACAACTTATACGGTTTTAAATGTTTTCTAATTTTTTAGGTGTGCGATTATAAGATAGTATTTATTAGTCTACAGGCCGGGGCTCATAGAATCCGTCATGCGTTGTACTTTGCCTTTTCCAACTGACAGCTAAGTTAAAATACAGGGTTTGTTGTGAGCATTGTCACATAGAGTACGTCGACTTCAGCGCAAAGTATCAAAGTTCAGCAACTTTTAACGCACGTTGATTACTTTGACAAGTTTCAGTTTCTTTCGTTTTGATTTATAGTAAATTTTTGTTTGTTTGATTATTTTAGTGCAACGCGAATAAAAAGTAAAAAAAACTTAAATGGAAAGTAAATTAATTGAGGCGGTGCAAATGTATCTACATATGTATGCTTATTCCATAAAAGCAAGCAAGATTATCGAAATAAGCTAAAAAAGGAAAGAGCGTGGGTTTCTGTAGCTACTGCAACAGGCGCAACAGGTAAGAAATGTTCTGAATTATGTATGTACATATATATGTGCATACAGATATTTCCGAAATTTTTAGTGGAGATCCCTTCGCGACAGATACGTAAAGAAACGGTAGCGGCTAAGCAAAAATCTGGAGCTACTGCGGACGAAAAGCGGAAGTGGTGCTATTTGGATGCAGTGTCTTTTTTGCAAAAACACGTTACACCACGAAGGTTAGTTTTTATTGTATTTAAAAGTATGTATGTATGTTCCAAATAATTTTTTTCTTGCAGTACGATATCCAATATCAACTGGACTTTATCGGAGCAACAGCCAGCCGAAGAAATTGTGTTTTTGGATGGCTGGAGTAACTGTTCGCCGGCTAGCTCCCCATGACTTCCGTGCAAGAAAATGCACACGAAAAATTTTACTTGCTATGTGGTACAGTGAGTGACTTCATTGCTTCCAAAAAAGAAGTTACCAAAAAAAGTAGGAATAAAAACTTTTTTAAGTTTTGAACTCCTACTTGCTGAAGCACTTGAAGGAAGACCAAGACCGCTTAAAAATAGAAATTTTGAACTTGGTATTCAAAAAAACTTGAATTTTTATTTTATTTTTTTAACTTAAATTTTTATTTTCCAGAAATTTGTTTATATTTTATTCTTCTTAATATTTTTTATATTTTTCAGTCCGGTTACGTCAAAGAATTAACAAAATGTAATGATTTTTTTTACATTTCGTTTATTTATCAATATTTTGGTCGATGTCGTTGATCATCCGCAGGATTTATCAAATTCTTTATATGTATTTATGTCAAAATTAAACTATTAAAACTCGTCCATTTTTACAATTTTATTTATAATCAAAGCATTTTTATTACTTTTACTTTGGCACTTTATAGATGCCCTTATAGTTAAAAAATTGCGAGCCAGAATTTGGTGGGCATGCTCCACAGTACATCACATGTTTCAATAACAATTTTTCTGACGGTCGTACGCCCCATCTTAAACACTGATGAAAACAATTCATTACTACCACCATGAGATAAGAATCAAGAATTTATAAGAAATATGGACATACAATTCGTAATGGCGAAAATTAAAATGCATAAAATGTTACTTCCACAAGCGTCAGAAAAAGTCTACATTTTGTTGATGTATTTATCTGCCTCTACTTATTGTATCAAGACAAACCCGAACTTTGTAAAGCAAACTAATCATTGAAATAACTTACAGAAATTCATCCGTCTCCATTAAATATGTTGTTCTGTTAAGTACTTTGACAGTCAATGTTTTCTTTGTTTAGTTTTAGATTTTTTATGTATACGTTAACAAGGTACTCATTGTGCCAACCTCATTCGTCATTGCGTTAATGTCAGTTGAAAAAAGCAATTTACGACGTATGACAGATTCTATGTGCCCCGTCCTAGAATTGGAGTTTTTTTTAATTGACACAGTCAATAGAAATAAAAAAAAAAAAATATTAAAATAATCAAATACAAGTGCAATTTGATTTATCTAAATTATTTTTAACAAAAATCGCAAGAATGTAAGCAAAAAAATATATCATTCACATTACCAAAAAAAAAGTATAAATAATAAAATCGGAACTTAACATTAAATTAAAAAAAGGACTCAAGACTTATAAGAAATTTACACTTAGCACTAACGCGAGCAATAACTGCAAAGAAATTGTAGACTATATGTAGTTTGCGTTTGTAAACAATTTCGAAATTATCTTTATGGAAGAGAATTCCGATTGCAAACGGATCACAGACCACTTGCATGGCTATCTTCCCTGGAAGAAGAATATGAGTAAAGAGAGCAAAGTAGCAGATCTTTTATTAAGGATCTCTATTAACCCAGCGGAAATAATTTTTTCGATTGCAGTGTATGCCAACAAGCTTATAAAAGAAAGGTTTTTTTTGAAACAGAATATAATGCAAAAATATTGTGACCAGGTACATATTTCAATGCGGTTTCTGCAGAAGGACAAGAGAAATTAAAGTCTGTATAAAAAAAATTATCTGCGCGTTCATAAAAATGAATTTTTATATTTTAAAGACATAATAATAATAGGGATGGATCACCTATGTCAACAGACTAAAGCGCGTACTATAGATCATATCCCAGTGACAGTTAGTCACTTAAAGTTCGCGAATAAGCAAATCCTGATCGAAAACAAAAAGAAAGACATTCATATGAGGAGAAGATACAGTTCAACGAAAGGTGTGAATACAAATGAATTAAAGAAGATTGTGGGAAAGATAATCTCTTTAATTGAAAAGGCGGAAAATGTAATTTTATCCAACATTGAAGAATTGTATATATTGATCCAAAGGGTGTAATAAAACTGGAAAATATTAAAAAATTAAAAATGTAGAAACATAAAACCTGTTAGAAATAGTACTGAAACACCACAAATGCGAAAATAGTGATAGAACATATTTGTAGCTTAAACCAATGTATTGTCTTAATATCAGGAAAAAATAAAGTCATCTATAATTGCAAATATGCATTTATAAATTTGGACGTGGGCCTTTAAAAAGGACCTTCGAAAACACGGAAGACCTGCCGTCTACGGATCGAAATACGAAAAATGCATACTCTTATTGATAAATTTACTGAGTGTTCTAATTTGAAAAATTGATGTTCGAACACCAATTCAAGAAGTTATTCTGGGCAATGAACCAAGGCTTACTTTGTAATTTTTTTAGGTCTTTGGTGGTAAATGACGTAAATGTTGATTTCACGCCATTTGGAAAACTCCGGTATAAAAAAATTTCACAGCAGTCCCAGTGAAAACATAAGGATATTACGCAAAAGGGAGAAAACGGCTCATATAAACTATAATGATATCTTGTGGATATACCAATACAGACCAATTTTATTTAAAACGATATCACCCAACGAAACGGGGGAAACCTGTATACATAGATCTATTTCAATAAAAACCCGTCCTAAAATTATGAAAAATTGATGCTACAAAGACTTCATGGCCGAAATTATCTCTATTAAAAGCTAAAAAGTTAATAAAGATCACTTAATACTTAGGAAACATTTTTCTGGATCTGAGGATGTTTTGGTCGGTGTTGCGGACAATTACATGCAGAATGCAATCCCAAAGGATGGTAGTGATGACGTTAACATTATTTGCGGTCAACGTGAGGCACAGTCAGAATTTTGATTTTAAGGAATTAACAATAGGAACCGGATTCATCATCATAAAAGAGACATCTCTCTCTAACCATCTTATATACATATGTCCACAAATATATATGTATATTTACTGACATTAAAGGGCGGGGCACATAGAATCCGTCATGCGTTGTACTTTACCTTTTTCAACTGACGTTAAAGCAATTACGGATTAAGTTCACACAACCTAAATTAATTTATTTTCCATTTAACTTTTTGCACGTTGCACATAAAATAATAAATGTTTTCTTTCCCACTATAAACTGAAAATATTGTCCAATAGCAAGATTCAAACAAAGCAGCATTTTGGTGAGCAACTGGCCAATCTTTAAAAAATTTATGAGTTGGCAGCAAAGCTGCTTTTCACGGTGTCACTGATAGCACACATATTAAAATTTTAGCGCCAAGAACTTAAGAACATTTCAAGTATTACAACAGAAAAGGATTTTACAGTCTAAATACAACCTTGGTATATATGTATATATACAAAATCTTATTAAAATTATGTTAAAGAATAATTATATTTATAAAATTTGTTACAGATTTTTGGTCATAAGATACAAAACAGATATGTATCATCTCACTACCTAGGAAATTATGAAATTGTTTCAAAGGTGATGTAGGCTGTCTCTTGAGCAATTCTCAATTAGACTGTTTAGATCAGCAGAAGAGGGTACTCTTAAAACCATATTTTACCTTCCCAAACCAGATTGTACAAAAGGCGTAATCGAAAATAGGTTTCGACAGTTGCACTACACACCAAATGTAACAGCAAAAATTACAAATGTTTATGAATTATACTTGTAGGTTACACGACTAAAATTTGCCTATCAAATTTTAATACATTCACACTCTCTTAAAGTCGATTTAGACGGTAACACAAGTCGTACGATAAGTAACATTTTTGAGTAGAAGAGCACGGATGGTATCGTCCAAACTTGACATGTAATGAAACTATACGACATAGAGAGAAAATACGGATGAAAATTTGACAGTCGTACGGCTCTCATCGTTTTTTAAAATTTTTCAAATTCCTTCACACATCATTAGATCAGGGATGTATTTTCATGTAAACATTTTACTTTGTTTTGGTCTTTTACCAATGGTGTAAGCGTAAAAAAATTTGTCGTAAGATTTTTATTCTCATTTTTAAAATACGGAGATAATTTCATAAGATTCTCTCTTTGGTTTTACGTACGACTTGTATTACCGTCTAAGTCCCCTTTTACGTTGAAAAACTCATAACTTCTAATTATTTAAAGCTTTTTTGCTTAATATAAAAATTATTATACAAATATCGATTGTACACAAAATTAATGTGAGTACTCCAACATAATAAAAAATTTAAATAAAATTTCTTTCATTTGGTTTAAGCATCGACAAATTTTTATAACATTTCATAATTCTTTTGTGTTTGAAAAGTTAAAAATGTAAACATAATGGTCAAAACAACTTTTATATTCCTCGAGTTCAACTCTTCCTTTTTTAATAACGAGTTCGTCTGTTCTCAATTGTAGCATTAAATAAACTTTCTACATTCTTGTTTTTTCTTAACTTTTTTCGTGTACAATTTATTCTTTTCTCTTTTACTTTTAGGTGAGTTTTATAAACGCTAGGCCTTTTCTTCTTTATTGTTGTGTATGAGCATATCTCCCTATTTGTTTAATTGAATCTTTCAGTTTATTATATGCGCATACATATGTATATACATACATACATATAAGTCTGTTTGAACTTTGAACTATTATTCGATTAGATCTTCTCTTAGTAGTTTTTCTTTCGAAATCGTTAGCAGAATTAATACAGACTTTAATATACATATATACATACATAAAACTATTTTCATTAAATAAAAACACTTTTCATAAAGTTTATACACGAAAATACTTGCTCTTTTGATGCTTTCATAACTTTTAAATAATATTTTCATTTTTGTCGCATAAAGCAAAATATACGACTACTTTTCATAAAGTTTATACACGAAAATACTTGCTCTTTTGATGCTTTCATAACCTTTAAAAAATATTTTAATTTTTGTCGCATAAAGCAAAATATACGACTACTTTTCCAAACTTTGACATCAGAAAGCCAGAATTATAGTTGTAGAAATTGTAAAAGAATTGTTTTAGTTAAAAACAAGAAATTCAAAGCTGGAATACGAGAAACTTAATAAGTCTGACTAATTTCAGGCTTCTCCAAATAAATGCAAATTAATTTGTTAAAGAATTTATCTCTAGAAAATTTATTTTATCAACATATGAAATGTATGTATGTATATTTTATGCAGAAGAAATACAAGAAACTCAGAAAGAAAGAAAGAAAGAAGTGTTTGATATATCGGTTTATATTGTAATTATTTTAATGGTAATTTTGATTACGATAAGTATATATTATTGTAAGGATTAAATTTAAGAATACCATAAATAAAACAGTCATTTTGATTCCCGAATACTGTCGAAAATTGGGAGAAGTATTAAAAATAAAGAGAAGTTTAAATTTTTAAATAAAGCTGAAAAAAGAAACTTGCATTTCTAACTAATCACGTAATTTGATGAAAAACTGCTGATTGTTATCACTTACTCTGAATCAGATGTCGTCGCATTGTAACAGCTTCGCCGGCGCTAAAAGTACTAATCCTTAACTTCGTGCTCTGTGTAGTTTTATTCACCCAAGCCTGTGTGATTATTAATATTTATTAGAACTGGATAGATTTTGTTGTCTTGGAATAAAAAATGTCTTCGTATGTCCGCGCCTTATACGAGTTTTCTGGTGAGCCTGGATCTTCAGAAATTTCTGTCAAAGTGGGTGACATTTTATCTGTTACTCGTACTGATGTTGGGGAAGGTTGGTGGGAAGGAAAAAACGTCCGTGGTGAAATTGGTTTATTTCCAGCTGCATATGTGGAAGTTTTATCGGCAAATGAAGTAAAACAACAAAGTTCAGGTGCACGTTATGACTCAACGGTTGATGAATATAACAATGATGGAGACGATTGGGAAGACGACTGGGATGATGAAAATGAAACCTATTCCGAAATTGGTCCATCAAACAATACACCGCAGATGCAGAATCATTCTCTTACACATTCGTCTAGTAGCTACGATAACAAATTTTTGCCTGCCACTCCCTGTGATGACACTTCGTCAACGTCAATGGGCCCTGCTAATACAGCATCTTTGAAGAAAACGAGCATGTTTGGGAAAAGTACTGATTCGTTTATTCTTGGACTGGGCAATAAAGACAAGTTGCCAGAAAGCGAAAAAGTTCAAATCGTTCCTTATGAGAATTTTTATCAATGGCAACAAAATTTTCAGTCCTATTCCGTAATTGTTGATAGTCCCAAGAAGGAATCAAAATTCAAAGGAATGAAAACCTTCATTGCCTACCAATTGACTCCCAGCTTTAATAATATTTCTGTAAGTTTTAGATTATTTATTACCATCGTGATTATTACTGTTCTCGAAATATACGAGAGTTGGTTAAGTTAATCTTTTTTATAATTTGCAAAGTGAATTTACAATGTATTCTTCAAGTGAACCCTAAAATAATATTATCCGATGTAAATAAGTCAACAAGTGCTAGTGAGACGCAAAACTCTCGTAGCAAAAATAAGCCTGAACGCACTTAAACAATAATTACTATGACACAGTAACTGTTCTTCAGCCAAGCACTGCTTCATGACTGTGGTCTTATATGATCAATCGATAAATCCAAGTTACTCTTAGAAAATGAAAGACGTGTAAATTCACTAAGTCGAGCATGATACAGAAATATGAGTTTTGCACTGGTTTCTCATTTCATAAAAAATTTGTCTTGTAAATGATATACCTATGTATATAGTATTAGATTAACCCGATGTGCTACACCGCACATATTTAAAACAAAAATTAAGTCGAACTCTTCCATATGCAAAAAGAATTTTGAAAATTGGTTACCAATTGAGGAAGTTATTTGATAATCAATATTGAGGGCGTGCAGTTTTTACAAAATAAAATTCGCTATATAATTTTTTAAATTGATCCACAAACAACAATTTAATTTGATAGTCCATTTTTTTTGGGAGCACATTTCGTTTTTTTTAATATTAATAATTAATTTTGAACTTTTTAATTAAATTATATTATACATAACATTCGTTATTTTTCTTAACTTTAACTATTGAAAAGTTTATTTTTTTATACAAATTTACATTATAAATATGTATATAAATATCGGAGCTTTGCCAACTGGCTTCAATAACGTCTTAAGGATGTTGAGGCAATGTACTTCATATTATGTATATAAATAATAAAAAAGTAAAAAAAAAAATTGGCGCCTCAAAAGGTTAATTTGCAAAACGGCTGATGTCAGGTACTTTTCCAAGTTAAAGTACAACACGCTTTAATTTAAAATTTGAGCACTGCAAATGCAGCCTTACATTTACAGAATCTATTTTTTTTGTATTTACATACCATACCACCGCTAGTAATTTTTGAAAAGTTCTACAAAAGGTCGTTTTATAAAAATAAAGTCGCGCAAAAAATTCGTTTGGGGAAATAAGAGTTACACTCCTTTTTGAAAGTTTCTTTAGAGCATAACAAAATAAAAGTGCAATTGAAACAAAACAAACAGCTTATTGCAGAATCCACTTTTAGCATATATCACATAAAGTTGCATTACATATTCTACTCATGTTTTCATGTATACTCAACATATTTACTTAAAGGTAATAAATTTGGCTTCCAAATGCTTCCAAAATCAAAGGAACAGGATTTCTGTTTAAAAAAAACAAAACAAAAATAAAGTTAATTGAAGAAATTAAACGCTTCCAACTAAAGGTCATGATATTTTTACTTTAATTCCATTTGTTTAATCTTGACGCAATATATCATACTTTTTAGGTGAACATATTTGTACTTGCAGAAACTAACAATAATCTGTGAATTGATTTTAAATTTTGAGGACATTATTTTGAGTTTATTTTTGATAAAAATATTAATAATATAAAAATATTATTATTAAATATAATTGACTGCAAATTAAATATTTTTGGTGAGAAACTTTACAACCGCTGAAAAAGGTCAAACTTGCGACTTCAGTCCGGCGATCGGTAGCCCTGACCATGTTGCATCTTGCAGTGGGCAATGTGACAAGCACACCGTGTAGGTGCTTTTATGTGATGAAAAATAAAACATTTTAATAATTTTTAAAATGTGAGATTAATTGAAAGCGGAGATTAGCTTTTTTGGCTGTAAAATAACATATTTCCAAAAACAATTAGAATACATACATATATTCCAGCACGAATGTCAACATAAACAAAATACTGATAACTAATCTTGCGGCTACATATGTATCTAGTTGTAAGTTGACTTTAAAAAAAGTAGATTTTGTGGAAACAAATTAAAATAAATGAAATTTTAAGTTATATGAAGGCCGTGTTACACTATCATACAAAGTCGTACAATTCATTCACAGTGAAAGCTGATAGAAATCTGTCGGACTTTGAAAAATTGCATCTCGCATTCCATATGTTTTTCGCTTTGCCAATAAAAAATTGTTCTCGCCATATTTCATTCGTATTGAAAAATAATACATACGATGTATCTTTTAAAGTTTGTTAAAAAAAGGTTTTTGTGTTGGGAGTGCTTTAAGTCTCAGCAGCTTTACAAAAGTTTAACCATAATCGCACGTTATCTATCACTTTATGAAAATTTTCAAAAAATTTTGCAAATCGAACAGACTTCTCAAAAAATCTATCACAGGCTGTTTTTAGATGAAACTGTCATATTTTTTGAACACACACGGGTTTTTTGACACATCATACGACTAGATAGGATATTGACACATGGCCTTTAGTAAATGCAATGTTGGTAAGTATTAAAACGCAAAACAATTTATACGTTTTAAATGTTTTTTAATTTTTTCGGTGTGTGATCATGAGCTCCTTATAAGATAAGTCTAAGTCTTAAGAAATTTGAATTTTTTTTAATTGACCCAGTCGGTAGGAATAAATAAAAATTAAATAATAAAAATCAAATATAAGTGCAATTTAATTTATCTAAATTATTTTTAAGAAAAATTGCAAGAAAGTAAGCAAAACAATATATCATTCAAATTACCAAATAAAAAATATAAATAATAAAGTGGCAACTTAACATTAAATTAAAAAAGGACTCAAGACTTACAAGAAATGTACAGTTACCGCTGAAGCGAGCAATTTTGCATATGGTGCGTTGTCCCTGGACAGTGGAGGAAAATACCAATACCGGTACCAGGCAGAATATTCCATCCCACATAATCATCGATGATGGTAGAGTATTCCGTCCCCCCACCTAAATGAAATCATGATAGCAATATCGAAATTAAAAGCGAACAAAGCTGCAGGAACGGACGGACTGCCCGCTGAACTGGTTAAGACAGCCGGAGATGACCTGGTTAGGCGCACGCACCAGCTCATCTGGAAGATATGCTCCGAGGAAAGCATGCCCGACGAGTGGAATCTCAGTATCGTTTGCCCGATCTACACAAAAGGATACCCCTTCAACTGCGCCAACTACCGAGGGATAAGTCTCCTGAACACCGCCTACAAGGTCTTCTCTGCCGTGTTGTGTGAGCGCCTAAGACCATTCGTGAGTCTGATAGTCCTTGCGTTTTCAGGCTGGGAGAATCCACCATTGATTAAATTTTCACACTACGACAGATCCTGGAAAAGACCCAAGAGATGCAAATCGACACCCACCAACTTATTCGTCGATTTTAAAACCCCATATGACAACGTGCATAGGGATAAGCTATAGATGCCATGCCATGGCATGAATGACATTCCTTGCAAACTCGTCAGGTTGTTTAAGATGACTGCTCCATCATGATTGTTAACGTATTCACCGAGAGCTTCAATGTCAGAAAAAACTTTAGACAAGGCGATGATCCACTTACATGCGACTTTTTTAACATCATTCTTGAGAAGAACTCGCACGCCAACACCAGATCTTCGAAGAGTATATTCAACTGCTGGCATACGCAGACGACATTCTCGTAATTGGTCGAATACAGTGAGCCGTCAATGAAGCGATTGTTGGTATTTCAACGGAGCGGCCAAAATGGGTCTAGCGGTAAAAGAGGACTAATCGAAGTATATACTGTCATTGAGAAAAGACGCACAACATCGACGACTGGGCCAGAACCTCACTATAGGCATCCATAACTTTGAGGCTGTGAAGGACTTCGTCTCTCAGAATAACTCCTACCAGCCGCTGTTTCCTTGGGATTAAGAGGCAATTGAGAAGTAGAGCTTTCTCGAAAGACCCAGCTGGTCTTTGGAAAACCTGCACTTGACCGTAGATCCCTCGATTCCAAACTAGTGGGATAACGCAATAGAGGACGCCCACGGAACCGATGGCGCACGCAAATAAAGAGGGGCCTCAACCACCTTGGCGTGCTGTTGACTAAAAATCGTGCCAGCTTGAAAAGCTTGCTGGTTCAGGCCCAGGTTCACCCCCGACTGTAGTGCCAGACGAAAAAAATTGTAATTTCAAAGGTTATTGTTCGCATTTAAAGGGGACTAGGTTTTTTTGCGTTAATTATTTTCAGAACCTTCACGACTGAAACTTTTTATATAATACACATTTTTAACTGGTGTTACAATTCTGTTTGTCACACTTTGAATTATTATAATTAAGCTGTTCTTATAATTTATAACAAACGCTACGTTTGCCTATGAAATATCGCATAGGAAATTCGTATGTATTGTTTTTGACACTGTATAATTTAGCACATTGATTATTTCACTTAGAGCGGCATTTACTTTGTTATATTTGTACGTACATCTGATGTTTTTATTTTGATAAAATGTGTTGCCTAAAATGTACGGAGTGGTAAAACATTTAGCACCGGAGGTATTATATTAAAAAAGTATTTAACTTTATATAATGATATAATATTTCATTTATTTTTAAATTCTCATTCGCTTATAATGAGAGGATGAAAAAAAATCGGAGTTTTCTGAAGTCGCTCGATATCATTTACAGTTGTCAAATTTAATATCAAGTGTTTGGTTTGGAACTGACAGAAAAGTTAACAAAATGAAAAGTGTAAAAGTTACATTTTCAAAAAATTTGTCGTCATTTTTTCATTTTATAAACATTAGGTTGTATGAATTAGTTAAAAAAGATTTTCTTCAAAATTATAACTTTGAAAAAGTTAACTTGTTGAAAGTCATTTTACTCTTCAAACAAGCATGTACACACATATCATTAGATAAATTTAAAAAGGTGTAACTAACAAAATTATAATTTTACAGCAGAAGCAGAAAAGTTTGTAAAGTCAAAACTGTGAAAATTTTTAAAGATTTTTTTCTTAATTTTATTTTAAACATTGATAAATTTATTTTTAAACCAGACAATTTTTTTAAAATTATTTGAACAGTTATGTTTTAGATACGCCCCTCTGACTTCTGTTTTTCTGAAATAAAAAACTTATCTACAACATATAGTTGAAATATTTTATAAAATATAAAATGTCTATTTTCAGCTTAAAGAAGGTATATTCTTTTCTTGGTTTTAATAGACAACATCTTCTTGTGAATGTGTTTTGGGTTGTGTTTTACTAAGGTTAGAGAGTTGTGTTTCTTGTAACTTTTTAGTTGTTTTTTTTCGGAAAATATGAAATTTTTGCGTGTCACTAAATATTCTTCCATCGAATAATAATTCAACTGGCGTCTTTTCTGTTGTTGAATGTACTGATTCTGATTCTTCAGAACGCATTATTCCTTAAAGCTTGGAATCGAAACGTTCCATTTAACAATTTGAAGGGCTCGTGTATGTTGTGTTCAATAAATTTAAATACCAAATTCATTTTTCATTATCAAAAACCACAGAATCACGGATAAGGAAGAAAAGTATGTCCCTTAATGGCTGCCTTATGTCTCTTGATTTAATTACTTTTGCTATTGCAAAATAATATTTATAACATTTATCAAAGGCTTTCAAAAACCGAATGGTTACCCGTCATGAAGATGTCGAGATGGACTATTTGTCCGGGAAATTGTGGAATAGGAGTAGCTTGAATTTGTGGCGCTCACACTTAAATTTATTTCTCGCAAAACTATTCAGTTTTTTATTAATCTGTAAATCTTTTGATTTCCAAAATTTAATTTAATAAAAACAATATTTTAAATTCATAAGAGAATTCAGATTGAGTGGTTATGGACAAAATTTGGTTCTGAAAAACCTTTATTGGAGCCTCTACAGTAAAAATTAAATTGTGAGATGAGCTGTCACCCCAGTTAATACTGGGCTCGTTTGTCTGTTTAACTTATTTTAATTGCGTAGAAGAAACAATATGCCTGTTTGCCTTTGTTACTCCTAGATTGGTACTGAATATCTTAATTAAACAGTATAATTTCTTCCTTTGGCGCTACAGTCGGGGGTAAACCTGGGTCTCAACCAACAAGCTTTTCCAGCTGGCACGATCTTTAGCCAGCAGTTTCCAATTTTGCACACCAAGTTGATTGAGGTCTCTCTCCACTTGCGTGCGCCATCGGTTCCGCGGGCGTCCTCTATTGCGTTGTCCTGACGAGTTTGCTAGGAATTTCAAAACTAGACACACATGCATAGATCGTCTCTATGCTCGCTGTCATATACGGCCTTAAAATCGACAAAACAACATTATATTTCTTTCTCTTTTTTTTTTATTAGCGATTTAAAAACTGGAATAAAGTGAAAATTGAACTGAGCTTAAAAACTAACAAAAATGTTTTATTATAAAAATTACAACTAATTTTGACAACAACTTCACCTGATGGTAATGTCTCGAATTTTGCTATTCTGGATCATCAATTTTTGATGATATAAGCACAAAACACGCTTAAACTGCAGACATGGTGTCGGAGAAAAACATTCAATAAAATTTGGTTTCAGTTAACCTTTGTGTCATTAATAAACTTAAATGTCGTCAAATACTGGCAAACTCCAAATGATCAGTTATCTGCAAATCTCTGTGTTTTCGACTTTTAAAACTAAATTAACAGAATTCTAGATACAAATTAAAATTAAATGTTATAATTTTTTAATTCATTGTGTATTGAATCTTGCAAAAATTAACTAATAAAGAGTATACAAATATTAACGGCAAAAAAAATATTTTTTAAGTCCAGCATTTTCCGGAAAAAAGTTGCGTTTTGGCGCCTTTGAATTTTTCAATGTTTGATGCTGAGGGTGTATCCCCCAAGTGAATCTCATACATCTTATATGAGTGTAGATCAATTTTTTCTTAAAAAGTTAACCAGCCACAAACCTGTTGAGAACGGGTTCAGCTCCATTAATTCGGGTCTTCTGACGCACTCACGCATATAAACTTGACGAAGTGTTCTTCATGTATACTTGGCAAACAGAGCGAATATTAGTATAACGAAAAAAGTTAATCATTAGCTTGTTAGCCAGTTTGTCACGAATTTTGTTTGTGTATAATGATATGTAATATTTTGTTCTTCTATCATCAATGGTACGACGCGGAAGCCATTTTTAACTATACTTTTACATATTGAGCATATTGAAATATTAGTAGACACCCAATTTATTCTGCAATAAATATAGTATAATATAGTTAAAATTATAAGTGCGGCTGTTTACTTAGTTACACTTTATGATACGGAAACCAAAGCTCTGGGAAATTCCTGAATGATTCCGGTTATGCAAGTTCTTCAAAACCTTCACCAAAGTTTAATTCGCAGATCGCCGAGCATCGTGTTTTTGAAAAACTATTTTAATTTTGCAGTAAAAAAACAGCTAAAATATGTAAAAATGTAATTGAGTCATGTTTCAATATTTTTTAAAAGTAAAACTAATAAAAGATAATACATTTATTTACATATGAATGCGCGTACATACTTATACATACTCGTATGTGTGTATTTATGTAGTTATCTTCATATAAAGCTTATTCTAATATTCAGTATTGGGATCCCATGTTACTAAAAACTGTCAAAGTTTGGGCAAATGAGAAAAAAATATTCTTCTTAAACAATTAATTTTGTTTAAATTTATTCGAAGAATGTTTTTTTTTTTTTGTTTTTATTAAAATGTGAAAGCATTTTCACGTTTTCTTTTGTGAAAGATAGTGTTTCCGTGCTTTTGTATATTTTTGTGTATATAAGATAAATTTTTGTTTAATTTCATTGCCCCAACTATGCTAAGAAGAACGGAAACAAACTTATAGACTCACTCAGTTTTTTTATAAGCCGATTTTTGATATACATATAAATGATGACAAAAATATATCATATTTATTATATAAACTTAAAGCAATCTAAAGGGCTATAAGCTTTAAATGGCAGATTTAGTGATTTAGCAGTAGAAAGCAAATATGAAGTTAGGTGCATCCAAAAACCAATTCGAAAAAATTATTCAAAGGTCCCAAAATCGATTAAACATCCATAGAACGGAAGGTAGACAACTTAATTCAAATTCAGGCTAACAAATATTTGCACAGAACGTGCGCCTTACTGTTAAAATAAAACATTAATCTTCTCTGCAAAAATATTCGTACTTCAATTTAAAATTTACACTATTTAATAAAAATCAATATAAAATATAAAAACAGTGGTGGGTAATATTTCTTTTTTCCAAAATGACCCGCAAGCCCGGTTTTTGAAAATATATCATACCCCTTGTTTGTCATACAACACTGAAATCGTTTGCGATAAAAATCATTGGAAAAAATTACTGTGCAGTAAATATCTGTTATTATTTGTAAAGGGTCACAGGGTTGCCGCAATGCATCAATTTTAAAATATTTTTACAGCACAATCGTGTGATTGCACCCCGGTGCGGCAGTCGTGTGACTACTTGATGGACAAAAGTACGACAATGAATATGCCAAAAAAGAACCAATTCAAGTTGGCAGTATTTGGCCCACATTTTTAATTTCTTCAATTTTTCAGAACATTTGGCAATTGATGCCACAAAACCGTCTTACACAATCTTGCGGCGATTAAATTTGTAGAAAATGTGACTGCATAGTATTTAATTGGGACAATTTTATTATTGTCTACCAACTAACCAAAAAATAATGGGTCATATTGGTTTATCTGTGGCAGCTTAAGAGTAGAGCTGCGTAAATGAAGCACTATATAATTTTATTTTCTAGCCACTTTATCTTTTGCAATAAAAGCAACAAGGTACACGTTTTCAAGTTTTAAAGAAACCAACTAGAAAAGAGCTTAGTGCGATGCAATTTGGGGTAGTTTATAAATTCAATGACGTCAGTTTTTAAATTTTAAAGTACTCTGAAATCCAGTAAAGAACGTTAACGCTATAAAGCTATAATTTTTGGTTTCGTATAAAATTAATAAGCAAATTAATCTTGTGATAGTCTTTCACACAAAAAATTTAACGTTTTTACATTTATTCATTATAAATTCAAAGAGTGAAAACGGTGCGAAATACACTGATTTGACAGCGCTGCTGAAAAACAAACAAAAGCTTTTGCCAATTTATTTAAAATTTACAATAATATAGATAATAATGATAATAATAACAGATAAAAAATGATAAACAAATTAAATGCAAATTGTACTTCATGGACTTATTGAAGCTAATTTTGAATGAATGTGTTTTGTAACTTATTAAAATTATTTCAATAATAATATTCCTACTCACATTTTCAGATATGCTTTGGATTTTTTTCTTAATATTATTTTCAAAAATAACTGTTGATTGAATGATTTTACGCGAAAAAAAATGAATCACAAGTTATGTATGTATTTTATCTCGGACTTTCTCTTTTACACAATTTGCCCAATTTTCGACACTTTTCGGTAAAATTGCGGTAACATACGAAGAAATCAACTAACATTAACATCCGTAAAGTATAATCCAATATGTATGATTTGCCGTTTTTGAATCTACCTATAAGCACAAATAAAAATACTGTAGAAGCTGTACATAAGTATCAAGAAGCAAAAGCAAAGTCTGTATGGATGTGTGCTTGGGTATTTATGGTACGTACTTATATGAATTAAGTTCTGTTCATCAATATCCTGAAAGGCAATATCGTCCTAACCGGTTTCTTAAAAACTTTTGACTGTCAAACTCGAAGTGCTCTTACAAAAACTTGAAAAATATTTTAGATTTAGTAAATGTCATGTTCGTAGGATGTATCAAAAAACTCGTGTGTTGAAAAAGTATAAAGGCCTCGTTTTGCGAACGTTGATTTAAGAAAAACTTATCGTACTTTGACGTACGGTCGTATGTGTAGGTATAGAAACATTACAAACGTAACAGAAGTCAGTAAAATAATCAAAACATTGTCTAACATAATTTATTCGCGTGTTATTTTTTTCCGAACTTTTCGGCATAGTTATTTTCGTACATGTGATATTGAAAAAAACACTAAATTGGCTTCGAGAGATATAAAATTTTTTTAAATTAAAATTTATACATAATTATTATTATATTATTTTTATTATTAAAAATACTATAATTGTTGTTTGCAAATGTGCCGCCTTACTTTTTAATTCGTACAAGTGCCAACATTGGCTTACGAATGTCACTTAACGGCGCCGTAAAAATCTATTTTATACAGTTTGAAACGTTCCAGGCACGTGACAGTTGATTTCGGTAAGCGTTTGCATTGTTTTGGTATGCCCAAAAACGAACGTACGTATGTTAGCCCAACCAATTATGTGCGCAGATTTTTTTGACATTCCTGTCAGAATTGCAAACTTTTATAAAAATGTTCATAAAGATATAGATTAAATGCGATCAGGTTTGAAACTTTTGTAAAGCAGCTGAGTCATAGAAGGAAAAATAAAATCTTTTTTGTGTGATATTGTAATACCTAAGAAGACATTTTGGTGCGCTTTTCCAAAGTGAGATAGACTTCTATCAGATTTTCCTGTACATTTAAGCAAAAAAATTGTTTTGTGCAGATTACTTTCGTGTAATCCATTCACATGTACTCGTAGTAAATTTAATTTTAATTGAAAAAGTTTAATTATGTACTTATATGCATAATACTTTATTGCTGCTGAAATTGAAGTGTAAATTATTTCACAATAATATTCGTTATTTTAATTTTTGTAGGTATCTAGACGGTATAAGCATTTTGATTGGTTGCACGAGAGACTGGTGGATAAATTTTGTTTGATTCCTATACCTCCATTACCTGATAAACAAATATCTGGAAGATATGAAGAACAATTTGTGGAACATCGTCGTATACAATTGCAAGAATTCGTCGATTGGGTATGTCGACATCCTGTTTTATCCAAATGTAAAGTGTGGCACCATTTTTTAACATGTGTAGATGAGAAAGCATGGAAAATGGGCAAAAGAAAAGCTGAAAGAGACTCTTATGTAGGTATTACTTATTGTTGGGCTATATCACCTCCAGAAAAACAATTACTGCAGTCCTTCGTAGACTCTCAAATGGAGAGTTCTTCACAGTTTATACACTCTATGGATTTATCAGTAAAAAATTTATTTGGAATTTCAAATGACATGATAAAACGGTATCAAACTCAATCAAAAAAGGAGTTCCAACGCATTGGTGATGCATTTTTGGAATTATCGCGGGCTGTAGGAATTGATGAAAAACGGGCACCTCCAGTTTCCAGAAAATCATTGACAGAAAGCTTATTCAAAGTAGCTGATATATTTGGAGCAATTGGTCTTCAGTGCGGAGAGCAGCCAAAATTAGATTGGATACCATTTTCTGATAGATTACATATATATAGGTAAGTAACTATTGTAATACCCTAGAAAAATCTAAATTAGTTTTTGTCCACGTATTTACAATATTTTTAAGAAACAACCATGAATGTGTTGGTCTAACATATAATTAATAATAAGTATACACCCAAGTTAATGGATGTTAACTATATTGTAATTCTTAAAAATTGGGATATAAATCGGGCGAATACTGGAAAATCATATAATTTACATTCTTCTTCTCATGATCAGCACTTTCTACTTCTATTAAATCAAAAATTAAACATATTTTTTAGTTTTTAAGCAAACATCCGTGCAAGTATTATTCAAAAATAATTATTAGCTTAATATACATCCTGTAAGATACTTAAATTTTAATATACGTTTTGACCTACTCTAAACGTAAAGTAAACCAAAATTATGATTGAGGCTGTTGACTTAGTTACATTTTTTGCTCACCATCTGTATGTGGATACATATTTAATATATGTATGTATGTATGTATACACAGATAGCAAACACATTTAGTGCAATAAAAAACGTTTAAAATTTAACATTTTAAATTGCGAAATCAAGTCATATTTATATAAACTCTTTCAGGTTTTTTCAAAGTCAATTTTTGATATACTTACATACGTACGCACGTACAGAGAAATAGCGCACTTATCCACAACAATATGGAATGGTTAATAATTTGATATATAGATAATATTACACATTTATTTGGGATTGATATTTTATTTTACTTCAGTATCAACGAAAAAACAAAAAAAAAACTTTGTATTTAGTAATGTAATAATTTGCCACAATTTGAACTGGACACCGAAATAGCGCACTTCTTTTGATCTCCTACAATAATATGTATTTTTAA
The DNA here is from genome assembly GCA_932526305.1 of Epicampocera succincta. Taxonomy (NCBI): domain Eukaryota; kingdom Metazoa; phylum Arthropoda; class Insecta; order Diptera; family Tachinidae; genus Epicampocera; species Epicampocera succincta. The sequence goes on along the minus strand of OW052035.1, from coordinate 28,703,287 downwards.
CAGAAACATTTTAATTGTCTAGTGGAATTATTTACCTCGTTAATACTTTGTTGAATAACCATTATTTAAGAAAACTCCTTCACACCTGCGAGGTAAACTTTCTATTAACTTTTGACATTTCTCCAAAAGAATAGAGTTCCACTAACCTTCCCAAATTTCATCGCAATTCTTAAATTTTTTTGCCCAACTTTCATCTTGACATCGTTCCATAAATATTCTATGGGATTAAGGTGGGGACTTAGTGCAGGCCAATCAAGAACTGAAACTTTTTCTTTGGAGATTTTTCACTGCTTTTGTCCTATGTTTTAGATCGTTATCGTGCATAAAAATCCAGTTCAGAGGCAACTCAAAGCAATATGGCTCCATTTACACAAATTTAAACCATTCATGTTAAAAAGTTTTTATGTGTCATATTCTGTTTTCTTCATTGTCACTGTAACATTCCCCTTATCTGAGCTCAGTATTAGAACATCTTTATTTTGCCTTAAAAAAGGTATTGTAGTCCTGCCCCACTCTATCAATTTCTATCTGGTGCGACAAATTCCTTACATGGTGCGCAAAATCTCTTCAATAAACATAAGAAATGCTAAACTTGGTGTTTTTTTTCATTAAAGGCGCGTTTTTTCCCCATTTTGTTGCGATTTGAAGTTCCGAAGTTGACAACGCAGACTAGTTTGGCTCGAAATAATTCTTGTTCTCAATTGTTTGTACGCATTCTTCTTCATTAACAATGCATTTAAAACAGGGAGACGTTTTGTTGCATTTGGATTATTTGTTTATGTTTCTGATTAATCATAAGTTTGAGAATTTTCACATAAAATGTATATGCATATGTATGTACATACATACGAGGGCGGATTGATATTGAAGGTACCTAGCGCTAGATGGCAGCACAAACACAAAAACTTTTTTAGAAATTGCGATCTGTCACACGTCAGCTGCTAAAATTTCACCCAAATTCATCGATTAGTTTATTTGTTGTAGTCGCTTGAAGTAAGCAACTTTTGTGTTTCTTGCAAAATGGAAAAAAGTGAATTTCGTGCAGTGATTAAACACTATTGTTTGAAAGGGAAAACGGCGAATGAGACAAAAGAAAAGCTCGATAAACATTACGGTGAGTCTGCTCCATCAGATTACACGGTAAAATTTTGAATTGCTGAATGCGGCCGAACAAGCAAGGCAACAATACCATCAACAGGAAGGCCAAAAGAGGTGGTTACTGAAGAAAATATCAAGAAAATCCTCGATATCGTTATGAATGATCGCCGAGTCAAGTTACGTGAGATTCTTGAAATGGTAAACATATCATATGAACGTGTGTTCAACATTTTGCATGAACATATGCATATGAAAAAGCTATCGGCAAGATGGGTGCCGCGTTTGCTCTTTCTTCAAGACAACGCACCGGTTCACACAGCATTAGATACGATGCTAAAATTACGTGAAATACACTTCGAATTGATTCATCATCCACCTTATAGTCCAGATTTAGCTCCTAGTGACTTTTTCCTGTTTCCAAACTTGAAAAAATTGCTCGCAAGAAAAATATTCATCTCAAACGAAGAAGTGATTACCGAAACTAACGCGTATTTTGAGGCGTTCCTAAAATCGTATGGTATAAAAAGGTTGGAATATCGTCTTATTAAGTGTATTGAGCTAAAAGGAGACTATGTTGAGAAATAAATGGTTTTTGAAAAAAATGTATTTTTCCTACTTAGGTAGCTTTAATATCAATCCGCCCTCGTATATGCTTGTATTGAATTTTTTTTATTTTCCCAGGATTGTTGGCAATAAAATGTCAACAAATAAACAAATTTTTATACAGAATTAAACAGTCGTCGTTCATCACTTGTTGGAAATAGACGTGTTTTTCACTGACTTCGCTCTGATAGTAATACTGTATAACGGTTGTTAGTTCTTTTTTTCCTAAGTTGTTTTGTGTTTTTTTTTCTCTTCTCTCATAAAAAAAAAAATTTTTTAATAAAAGTTAAAACCAAAAAAAAAAAGGAAACTTAAGATTAAAAATGGCCCCTGGGCCTCCTGACAAACAATTTAACAGGTTTGCTGTTCTTGGCGACTATTTAGACCAAAGCAACAACAACAAATTTCCTACACTTCCCCAACCAAAAACTAATATACATAGCGATCCAAAATACCTAACAATTACATCTGAAAACAATGGTGTAAAAAAATTAAGTCCATTCGTTATTCAAAAAGGCTTAAACTCGATTTCAACTCTAATTGACTCCATAAGCCAATTAAGAGATGGCAATCTCCTGCTGCTAGTTCGGAATCAAGTTATTGCCGATAAGTTCTTAAAAGCCAAAACCCTGTCAAATATCTGTCCAATCACAGCCAGAATGCATGAAACTCTAAACTATATAAAAGGTCTCATTTATGCTCCATGTTTAGCAAATGTATCAGAGGAATAAATAGTCAATGAACTAAGATCCCAAGGGGTTGTCTCGGTGTACAAATATACTACCCCAAAGAAAGATAACAATGGTAACGAAAAAAATAATGACAAGCAAAATCCCAATACCAATACTGGCAAAAACAACAACATTAACAACGAATATAGCGGAAACATGGTCATTACATTCAACCTCTACAACCTACCAAAAGTCGTCGACGTTGCATGGTACAAAGTGAAAGTCAAACCCTACTTCCCTAACCCTATGCGCTGCCAAAAATGCCAACTTATTGGTCATACAAAAAACCGATGTAATAATACTGAAACTTCTGACGTATGCAATTTACCGCCACATTCACCAAGTGTCTGCTCTAGAGTACATTGTGCCCACTGTAGCGGCAATCATCCAGCATCGGATAGAAACTGCCCTAAATACCTACAACAGAAAGAAATAATTAAAATAAAAACCATAGACAAGTGCTCATTTGGTGCAGCTAAACGTAAATACGAAACCAATGAAAGGCTCAATTCGCAACAAAACATTAACCAAACATATTCCCAAACCATTAGACAAAGTAATACTTCAAACAACGAATTGTATCTACATAGTAAAAAACGATCTCCAACGCCAGCGAACAATGAAACTATGCCCAAAAAACAGCCACGCAGAGTACCGTCAACCTCCTCTTCATCAAGTGATCTAGAAACTCCTAAAGCCTGCTCCTTATCAAATTTAAATAAAACACAAAATGGTCACCCAAATCAATCAACAATTTTAAAAATCCAAACAGATAATATTCTAGGAAAACTATCAACAAATACCCAACAATTAATTGCAAAACACCAAACAACAAATATAAAATCAAACTCGAACAAAATAGAAAAAACCAAAAAACAAAATATAACTAAAAAAAACTAAAACAGACAATCAAACCTTGAACAAAGGAAAAACTCAAGAATTAATTACAAAAAAGCAATACTTTATCTCAGCATCCTCAATGGATACTGATTCAGAGATAAACTAAGTATCAAGAAACAAATAATCCGTGCACAAAATATCTACCTACTGTAAATAGATTTTATAGTAAAGTTAAGATTTAACAAAGGAAAGCATGGATAATTTTACGATACTCCAATGGAATATGAACGGTTTCAATGAACTACAGATTTTAATCAAGGAACACAATCCATCTGTAATATCTATTCAGGAAACGCATTGGAAAGGAAATTCTAACCCAACAACCCCCAAAGGATACTCTGCATACTTTTATAATTCACCTCTCAACACCATCTCCAAACAATGCGTAGGCGTTTTAATAAAAAATAATATTCCGCACAAGGTCACACACGTCAACACCACGTTTCAAGTATTAGCCATAGAAATACAACTGAGAATTAAGTTTTCCGTAATTTTACTTTACATTCCACCCTGCCAGCCATTCTCCAAACATGACCTCATAAACATATTCGATTCCGTTACAACCCCGAAATTTGTAGTGGGAGATTTCAACTCCTGGAACGCTTCTTGGGGATCTCCAACCAACAACAAGAGAGGATATACCCTAGAAAATGCAGCGCTCTCTTCAGACCTATACATCCTTAATGACGGGCGACCAACACATCTTTATACACACAGCACTTTAACACACGTTGATGTGTCGTTATGCTCACCAAGTTTATTGCACTTAACTTCGTGGGATATTTTAGACGAAATGTTTAACAGTGACCATTTTCCTATAAAAATCAAACTATTGTTGAATAGGAACATAACAAAAACAAAATTCAACAGCAGGTTTCTGTTAGAATCCGGGGATTGGTCCAAATTCACTGATCTGGTTGAAAAGGAACTAGAAACAAGACCCTACTCCTCCAATATTAACAAGGAAGCTTCTTCTATCACTAAAGCCATAAAAGCCGCCGCCAACATTTCAATTCCCCAGTCTTCGCCAAAAACTAAAATTAATGTACCTTGGTGGAACAAAGAGCTATCAACGCTGCGGAAAAATAAAAATAATGCATGGAAAATTTTTAAAAACTCCCCAACCACTTTAAACCTTATCTTATACAAGAAAGAAAACTCCGTATTCCGCAGGGAAATGAAAAGGCAAAAAAAATTGAGCTTCGAAAATTTCACCAATACAATAAATAGAGACTCGTCAATCGGTAATATATGGAATAAGATTCACAGACTCACGAACAGTGAAGTTAGGAAACAAATTCTAGCTATTGAATCAAACAATCAAATCATCACCGACCCTAACTTAATAGCATCCACATTTGCCTCTAAATGGTCAAAATATTCATCCGATAAAAATTTCCTCCAACCATTTATTAACTCTAAAACTAACATTAGTAATATCAAACAAACTGTAAACACAAATAAAAACGCCCTTTTAATAGAAAAAGAAATTACTCTGACGGAATTATCATGTTGTCTATCCAAAGTTAAAGGTTCCACACCCGGTTACGACAGAATTTCATATAAAATGATCAATGAAACTAGCCTAAAAACAAAGAAACGATTACTACAGCTTTACAACAATATATTTAACAACGGTTATATCCCTACAGTTTGGAAAACTTCTACGGTGATTCCTATCCCAAAAAACAAAAACTGTCTCGAAGTAAAATCATACCGCCCAATCTCGTTATTATCGTGCATAAGCAAAATACTCGAAAAAATTATCGCTTTTCGTCTCTACTGGTTCACGGAAAGAAATAATCTTACAGCACGCAACCAAGTTGCATTTAAAGCTGGAAGAGGTTGTAGTGACGCGCTTTTGCATATCGATTACATTGTTTCTAAGGCCTTATCATCACGTAACCATGTATCAATCCTTTCCATCGACTTCGAAAAGGCCTTTGACAGGATCGGAGCCCATGTAATTTTAAATACATTCATGAAATGGAAAGTCGGGCCGAAAATATTCAGTTTTATAAAATCATATCTACAAAACCGCAAGTTTCGGGTAACAGTAAATGGCACATACTCGTCAATATATCCGTTAAATAACGGGATCCCGCAAGGATCCCCGCTGTCTGTAATGTTGTTTGCTAATGCTTTCAGTGAAGTGAACATAATAATCAATAAATCTAAGTACTTAGACCACTGTATTTATGCCGATGACCTGTATATATTGTGTAAAAGGAATAGCAACTTGGAAACCAACAACATATTACAAGACGTCCTCAACAAACTATTCGATTGGTCGCTACACTCCGGAGCAAAAATTTCAACTGACAAAACAAAAAAACTACATGTATGCAGAAAAAAGCTTTGCGATACTCAATCATTCTCTCTGTGCATTGAAAATACTACTATTGAAAACGTATACCAACTGAAAATACTGGGAATTATGTTCACAAAAAATTACACCTGGAAGGAACACTTTATGAATCTCAAAAAATCAGTGACTCAAAGAGCTAACATCATTGCATTTCTATCAAGCAAAAAAAGTTCTGTGCATATCAACTCCCTAACATACCTTACTAGAATTTTAGTTCTGAGTAAAATCGATTACGGTCTTTTCCTCACCGGAAACACTACCAAATCAACATTAAAACTTATTAAAGGAATTTATCACAGAGCAGTGCGATCAAGTATTTTCGCTTTTAAAACCACACCACTGAAACACATATTCGCCGAATCAGGACTACCATCACTAGAAGATCGCATCCACGAAGCTAAGGCACTGTTAATCCCGAAGATTACTTTTCTAAACAATTCCATTATCGACCAAGACGTCCTCACACATTCAACCACCAAAAGAAACTACAAAATACCCTCAGCAATTAGTGTAATATTGCAGCTAGCAAAATCTCAAAACTTAGATACTATAACAAAAAACACACTGTGTAAATACCCCCCATGGTTTATTAATAACCACTCCTGCGACTCTACTCTAGCAGTATCTCCCAAAACAAATACCTCAAATATTTTATTCAAACAACTATACCTCGAAAAGGAACATATGTATCGTAGTAACGGCTGGACAATATACTTCACAGACGGATCAAAAACGACATATGGTAACACATCTTATGCCGTGGTCGATATTGACGGATATATCATGAGTCTTAATACGCTACCTCACAGTTCATCCATTTTTACAGCTGAAGCATCCGCCATAATGAAAGCTATGGACATAGCTCTTAACAAGCACCTCAGGACAGTCATTTGTACCGATAGCCTGTCGGTAATAAAATCAGTATGCAACCCAATCCCAAATAAATGGAATAAAATTAATCGAATTCGAGACCTTTTGATTCAAAATCCTAACTCGTTAAAAATTGTATGGGTCCCAGGGCACGTCAACATAAAGGGAAACGAGTACGCGGATAAAGCAGCCAAATTTGCCTGCAAAGCTCCTATAATTATGGTAAACGAACCAGAAAAACCTGATCTTCGAAATCTAATTAAAGATTATATAAGAAGAAAGCAAACAACTGCATGGTCTAACTACTACCATCCCCACTATAAAGAGCTGAACAAAAATTAGCTACACCTACTTTACCCCACAAAGCCTACTCGACACCAAATCCAAGTCTTCTCTCGGCTAAGACTAGGGCACACTTATGCCACGCACAATCACATACTAAATAAACAACCAGCTCCATCTTGTCCTAAATGTAACATGCCGCTCACTGTCAATCATCTTCTGACCGAGTGTTTACAACTTAAGAAACTTAGATATACCATTTTTAAAACTAATAGCCCTAGAAGTTTCCTAGAATTTCCTACTCAAGATAACATAAAAAAAATTTGCGATTTTATAACTCAGACCGGTTTTGTCATTTAACATTAACAACCACGATTTAATATTAAATTATTATGATAATAATAACTCCTAAATTCCTTATATTATTACCTAGAGCCGATGGCCTACGTAGCTACGTAGTGCTCCTTAAAACATACATTAGGTTTACTAATTTTACTTATAAATCTAATAAAGCATAATAATAATAATAATAATACAGAATTAAAGTATTAATTTTTTCCCGTCATTAGAATATAATACACGTTTTTCTGGAACCTAAGAGGCCCTTTTATTATAGCGGTCTCATTCTATATATTATATTTAAAATATATTACTATTTTAAACTTATAAGTGAGCGACGGTATTGTAAACATACCGAAACAGCTGACTTTTGTTTAGATATTTTACCGCCGCAAATAAACAAAAGAATTTTTCACTTGTCTCGTGAAAAGAAATAAAATGTTAAAAAAAATGCTTAAAGAACCCGCAATGCAATTGATCTAGTCGAAGTTGTTGAAATGGCAATGTGTGAAGATACAGACACATACATGTTTGTTTGTTAATAAAAGATGTGTAAACAATAGATAGTGGCGCCAAATATGCCAACTGTTTCATACTTGTAAATAAATGAACTTACTACGTTTACTAAATCCACTATTGTTTTTGGTATTGCCGAGGTTGTTAGTTTATTAAATTAAAAATGTATAAATTTTGTTATTGTCAAGTTTAAAATTTAGCAAGATTTACTAAATCTAAAATATGTGCAAGCTCTACAATAGTACTTTAATACGAAGCGTGAGAACCGCTTATGTATAATTCAACCAGCTCAAAATTACAAAATTGCTTAAATCATTTATTTGCTATTAACAAGTTAAAACAATTGTTAGTTTATTAAATTAAAAATGTATTAATTTTGTTATTGTCAAGTTTAAAATTTAGCAAGATTTACTAAATCTAAAATATGTGCAAGCTCTACAATAGTACTTTAATACGAAGCGTGAGAACCGCTTATGTATAATTCAGCCAGCTCAAAATTACAAAATTGCTTAAATCATTTATTTGCTATTAACAAATTAAAACAATTTTTTTTGGAATATGAGAAACTTTAAATTATAAATGAAAAATTAGAACGCGTCGGAACTTTTAAAGACTTGAAAACAAAAAACTTATTTTGAATAGTTGTTCTTATTATTTGTAGAAATCAACGGAATAAGTTTGCTGCTAATGATTTGCAGATTGTGAAAGGCCCCCAACTGGCTTACTGGTGTTATGCAAATAGATATAAAGAGTTACACACAATCATAGCGAACATAGAATTTTTAAAAAGTCATGATAACAGAAATGTCTTCAATACCTAAATAGGTTACTAAGGTGTTTCATAAGCAGGACATACATAAAGTAAACTCAATATCGAATACAAATGTGCGAATTTTTCCAAAACACATACATAATTACATATTTCAGTAAGTGTGAAATATGACGTCATTGTTGCCATGCTATTAAAATATAACAAGATTGTTGAAAAAAAAAGAAATTGTGTCTTAACAGTTTTTATTTTAATATTATTTTGGTCTTAAAGTCGAATTCATTATTCAATTAAATTAAAATTCACTTTTTTACTTTAATATAAACAATAAAAATTGCTTCATTTTCACAGCGTTTTTAATTGGCAAATAAAAAGCTTTGCTTAAATTAATATTTGTTACTAACTTTAAGTAGTTAGTTATTTTAAAGAGATTAGCATTGCTCTTAGTATTTAAGGCAGATAGAAAAGAGCCAGTGAGGCAAGGCCGTAATTGCCCACATAAAAAGTATGAGACCTTCAACCCCGTTAGCTAAAGTTTCGCAATTGATTTTGATACAAGTTGCTTTTAATTTTGTGATTTCACCTCAATTTATTATTTATATCTGTATGTACTTATGTACATATGTATGTAGACATATCTATATATATATGTATGTATATATCAGCGACCGTTGTTTTTTCTTATAAATAATTTTAAAACATTTTTTTGAATTTCTGTTTTAGGGGAATTCTAGGAAGCTTTCCTGACATTTTATCAACTCATAAAGGAGCTATGCAGAAACGAAAGGAGTGCGAGCGCCTCGCCGCTGAGCAAAAGATGAGTAATTCCCAAATGGCAGATGTAAACCGGCGCACTGATATTATTTCATATGCCATTATAGCGGAAATGTCGCATTTTAGAATGGAAAGAGATAACCATTTGAAACAAACTTTGAAGTCGCTTATCGAAGAACAAATTAAGTTTTACTCCGGCATAGTATCCAGACTGCAAGAAGCATTTGCACAATTCGATTAGACTATACGCAATATACTATACTATAGTCAGTAGGAAACGTACAAAGCTGTATATCGTATATTTTATTATAATATTCTTATTTAAAATTAATCTTAAACAAAAAAACAATTATTTAAATACATACATATACATATGTATATGTGAGTATACTGCGGTGGAAAAATTAATGGAAACAAAAACTTGTTTTTAATTTTTTAACCAATTTCATTTTAGTTTCTGCGATTATTTTATTAATGTATGTAATATTTTATTTTATTTATTTAGTTGAATATTATAATATGAATATTATATATATATGTATATATAATATTTAATTAGTTAAAAAATCTTAACAAAAGTCTGAAATTCTGTTCATGCTGAAAAATGCATACTGAAACTGAATAGTAAATTTTGTTTAAGGGTCATTATGTTTACTGCCTGTTTTTAGATTTTCATGCGTGCCGTTAAGTAGTCTCCTAATTGCTTACGGTCCATACAATTCTCCCCTAAGTTGCCTTTTGCTCATTAATTTATAGTAGAGCGACGTGTTCTTGCCGATATATGTACATATAACTCATTTGGATATTTTTACATAAACACTTCCAGGCAAGATATTGAAAGTTTTACCATACAAAGGACTCTTCCACTTCTTTAAGGCTTCGTCAGTGAAGAGAACTGCCAATTCTATTGATGGACAATTTTTGACATATGTACATACACAACTATATTTTTATGGGTTTCTGGACAAACAATAAGAATTTACAAGTTCGCATTTTAAAGTTTAAAGTTTTTATTGCCACACTTTCATGTCTAAAAGTTCACACGGCTTTTAAACAAAAATTTAATAATTAACAATTAAATAGTTCTAAACCAATTATTGATATATTCTTGCAGAATGCATTTTTTTAATATATCACTGTTTGATAACAATAATTTAAATTCTGAACAGTCAATGTGAAAATTGCACTTTGTTGTGAAAAGTGATTCTAAAGTAATCAGTTTTAGTTGGGACTTTTCCGATGCCAAATAACTGTTTGCAATAAAAATATTCTTTCTGTTGGTGCACTAGAAGCCGACAGACACGAACAAAATTTTACAATGAAATAGCCAAAAATTTCAATCCATTTTCGATCCACCGATAAATACATACATGTATGTATATCACCTTTTCTCCACTCCTCAATTTTTTCTTGCAACTTATCGGACGAACTAAACTTTCTTCAATAGACTTTTCTCAAAATGTCATAAACACTAGTAACAATTTCTTTGAACGTATACAATTTTACCCCGCAAGTCTAATTTTAAAAAGCAATGGTAAAAACACTTCATCAGTACGTTCTATAAATTTTAAGCTCTTTAGAATAAAATAAAATAATTTTTTTTAGAATTTTAAAGGACGTGTTGTGTCAAAGAAAGGGGCTGAATTCTTAAAAAATGTCGAAAGGTTTCTAACACGTTATACCTGTTATTTACATATATTTTACGTACTATTGTTTGTGTTGCTTTTGATATATGATATAGCTTCTAATGTCCTGGTGTAAAATTATACTGCAGATGATTGTATTTGGGTCCTGTATTGGACGGATTGCTCAAAGGAAATGTGAGTTGGTGTATTCAATAATTGGGATAGGCCATTCTGCACGGTGAATAACTCAACATCTTGCCAGGATGAGTTGTGAACATTGAAACCAACAGCAACCAAGAATTCACTGTTCTCCAGGATCTTCAATATGCAATCGAAAATGGCGGCAAAGTCCAAAAAGGTAGCCCTATATATATATATATATATATATATATAGTCATCGGCTATTAGTCAAAGCATACGGTTGTATATCTTCGGCCTTTTGACCAGTGACAATCACAAGAGTTGGTGTAGAGAAGTGTAACGGTTAATCTTTGATTTTTGGTGTTTAGTTGCATATTTTATTTTAAATTAGTATATCGACGGCGTTTATCCAAAATGGTTTTCCTGCAGATTTTGTAAAAATGAGTTTTTGATGCGAAACTATTCTCTGTGATACACTTTTCCTATGGTATGAATTTCTGATTGTTGTTGATTTATTGTTGATTTATTTGCGACTTATTCACATTTTTTGTTTGGTTTATCTACATACACACTTTTTTTTTGAAGAGAAATGGTTTATCTACAATGTATTTGCGAGATTTTCATAGCAGTCGTATATTAAAAATCGATAATTGGGATGGCAGTTTATTACTTTAATCAAAAATATTATAAGTTAACATAGTGTGCATACAGTATCGGTTGTGCTAAAAAGTCTCATCGCCTTTATTAAATAAAAAATGGAGATTTTAAACAAAAATGAAGAAGATGGTAGAAATTATGATTCTTTACGTGCAATTGCTCTTAACTATTCATCGTCAAATGAGGCTTATTGTAATGTTATAACGGGGTTTTCGTTTTACGTTTAATAATAGGAATTAGTTATTTACTGTAGATTCAGACGGGGAGCAATTAAAATCCAATCGAAAGAGCTTATGTTACCACATCAATGAAACGCAAAGATAACAAATTAACGCGAATGAAAGGTAGTCACATTTAGGAATATCACGAAACGATGGCAAACAATCTACTCCAAGACCAAAAAGACGTACATATAAGTCAAACTTGTACATCGAAAACATGTCTCAAAGTACAAAATAAATATTGTCAACATTTTGATAGTGTTGCAAGACAGGGTATATTTGAGAGGTTTGGGAATATGAGTTGGGAAGCGTAAAAAGTGTTTGTTCAAGGTCATGTCACTGTTTCAAATAAACAGCGAAAAAGGCAGAAAAGTTTTGTTTTTAAATTACCACAAGAAGACACAAAATTTCAGGTTTGTCAGTGGATGTTTATCTCGACTCTTGCCATCTCTTATTCAACGCTTAGACGTTGGATAATGATTAAGAAGTTCGAAACGAAACCTCAAAGAACTTATTGAAAACTTCTACTGTCGAATAAGCAGCTCCAAAATTTTCTTAGCTTCTGCATTTAAAACTAAATCCGATATTTACAAATACTATGTTTTAAAATATAATAATAAGCAAGTGCAACCGGTTTCAATATGTACTTTTTCAAATTGTTTTAAAGAAATAATGAACACATTTTAAAAAAAGAACAAGCTCGACATGAGAAACAAAATGATAAAAATAAAGCTTCCCAAAACCTGTGTCATCTTTTTTCAATGGACGCTCAAGCGATCAAACTATGTCCCAATATAAAGGCATCTGCCATTTATTATAAACAACGCTTGCAAGTTCACGATTTCGCAGTATGAAATCTTGCATCGCCTCAGTGCACTATTTATTGGTGGAGCGAAACTAACGGTGATCTTCCACATTTATTTCAATAATACTTAAGACACACTGCCTAAAGGATGATTTGCCTATAGTTATTTATTCCGATGGTTGCGGCTACCAAAATCGGAACCATTTTCTCGCAAATGCCTTGTCTAATTTCTCAATAGAAAACAAAAAATTTATTGAGCGAAAATATTTGGAAAAGGGACACACCCAAATAGAATGGAGTGTACATGCAAAAACTGAAAAAAAGTTGAAGAACCAATCCATATATCGTTACCTGAAATGCAAAAGGGCGTAACAACCAAAAAATTCAAAATGTGTTTTTTCATTTATTATTGTAGAGCAAATCGAATTACATGTCCTCCTACATTTTTACAGCCCTACTGTCAATAACAACCATTTTATTAAAGAAAATCAAAAGGTCGTAACAACAAAGTTGGTTTTTTCTTAAACCAAAAGGGCGCAACCCACATCTAATAAAAATGACGATTAAAGAAATTTTTTTTTCTACGAAATAAATGCATCATCGCAATTTAATGCTGTACTGAAGAAATTGCAACACCAGCTTCGTAATCTTTGATTTTTTGGAGTTTTTTGTCTCTCCTGTAAAATTTTGAAATATGTTGTTACGCCCTTTTGCATTTCAGGTAACGATATGTACACTTGTGCTCATATAATTAAGTCACTTCAACAGAAAGATAAAAATATAGAAAAACATTTTTTTATGAAAATAAAATAAAAAATTTATTTCTAAATTTGTTCGATATTTTAAATTAAACAAAAATAAACACTTTTTCGAAGTTTAATACTGTAAACTTATTGGCAAGGCACAACTTTTTTTTTCAATCCTACTCATATAATTAAGTCATTTAAAGAAAATTAAAAAAATAAGAGGTTTTCATAGTTTTTTTTACAGTGTAGGCTTTTATATGACTAATATTTTGTTGGAAATCCTTTTTGAAGAATAACTTCCCGGCATCTTTTACCCATGGAACGAACCAGTGCCTCACATTGGCCAGGGGTTATTTTGTACCATTCATCTTTTATTATTTCCCATAATGCTGCCTTGTTAGCTGGTTTTCTTGCTGAAACGGCTCGTTTTATTATCGCCCATAAGTTTTCTATTGGGTTAAGGTCAGGACTTTGGGGTGGCCACTCAAGCATTTTTATATGATTTTCATTTATCCAATTCTTAACAACCCTGGAACAGTGCTTCGGGTCATTGTCCTGTTGGAATATCCAAGCTAATGGCAAATTATCAGCAGTCACCATCCGAGTTATTCTCCAGGATTTCTTTGTACATAACGCTAGTCATTTTCCCTTCAATTTTTACAATTGGACCAACGCCAGATGAAGTAAAGCAGCCCCATACCATAACCGATGAACCACCGTGTTTAACGATTTTTTTGTGTAACGAGGATTCAGTTCTTGCAATAGTGGGCGGTCTTCATATACAACATATGGTCTTCCATCGTTTCCAAATACGTTAAATTTAGATTCATTGCTCCAAACTATTAAATCCCAGAATTTTTGGCACATGGTCAGATGTTCTTTTGCAAACTGTAGCCTTTTCTTAATATTTTCTTTGGACACATTAGGCTTCGTCTAGCAATTCTTCCATTCAAAGAATTTTCTTGTAGGCGGCGTGGGACAGTCTGTGCTGATATTTTTACACCATAATCCTCTTCCATTTGAGCTCTAATTTCAGTAGAGGTCAGGAAAGGGTCGGTTTTACATAATCTGACCAATATTCTATCATCAGCAGAAACGGTTTTTCGTGGTAAATTGTCAAAAGTATCATGTTTTTTGTAGTGCTGGATAGCGTTGTTGACCTTTCCTCTGGAAAAGTTTAAACATTCCGTTACTTTCGAAACATTTTTGTGTTTTTCAAAGCATTCCCATATAATCTTCCTTTCACATGGAGTTGAACTTTTTTTCTTACCCATTACTTTGAAGATTTGTATAAAACTAATTGAAATATTATTTATTAGTTTTAAACAAGAATTTTAAGCAATTTTTGTATAGAATGCTGATGCATAAAGAGACAGATTACCGTTATTAAAGTAACAGTGACAATTATGTGCGCACTTAAAAGTAGAACTAGAAAGAGAAATCAACTGACAACAAAAGTTAATATAGTGTATTATAAATGTTTTGTATTATTTCTATAACTAACGGTAAAAACAATTTGTAATAGAAAACAAATCTGATGTAAGTGCAATATTGTTTTTATATTGCTTCAGTACAAATTTCTAATGTGACTTAATTATATGAGCACAAGTGTATATACCTCATGATTATATCAATATAACGAAAGACGCACGGAAAAGTGTAATAGTTGGTGGCAAAAAAATAAGCAAACTGTTTGATACCGACTACTTAGAATACAATTTTTTCAAAAACTTCAACTATGAAAACATTATACGCTTTTTCAGTATTCGTCCTGGACGAACTAAAAATGACCTAACTGTTTCAAAACTGGTATCACTTCTATATTTACCAAATGGTAGTGTAAAATACAAAGTCAGTTTTAATGATGAGTACAAAGATCTTCCAATACGAATGAAAAAATACCCAGGATATATAAACCACAATCACTTCAGCAAGAATAACTTCCAATATCTAGCAGTAAATGGAAACATCTACAGGAATTGAAATCTGTGATACCTAATGAATATCATTCTTTCTATGATAATCTTCATTCAAAATAAATGTAATTTATTTAATAAAAAATAATAAATATCCTAACATTAACCATACAGATAGTTATTTGGACTTGAAGTAAGTATCTTCTTCTATTTTTCTTAGGGCCAGTTTTTAACTTAAAAATTAAACGGGTTTTAAATTTACGGGTATTAAACTTAATTTATTTTTATAGATCATATTTAAATACAACTTCAATCACTGACCACGTCCATTTAAATACAACTTAATTATGAAAATTGCGCATTGAAGTTTTTTCATTATTTGATGAAAAACAGCAGCATAACTGAACAATTGAAACCATATTTAAATACAATTTAAATTTAAGGAAAAATTAACTAATTTCGTATTTAAATATTAAGTTAAAATCTGCTCATTAATCCTAAAATTATTTAAAAGTGAAAAACAACAGCATTTAAACTTAAGATTTTACTTCACACTATTTAAAATTTTTTCAAACAAAATGGTTTATCTACTCATTTTAATATTTACATCGAAAATTTTCTAAGACGAAATGGTTTATCTACCGTAAAAATGCAAATAACGGGTTTTATTTTATACATTATATTTTAGGGAATTTAGGGAATAGTAGAAGCCTATGAATCATATTGTAGAAGATCGATTTGCTAAATACCCACTAGTTTAGGAATTGAACAGTTTTTTGCTTCTCCTCAACAATCAGGGTTTTGCAGATAAAAAATTTTGGATAAATGCCTTCGATATGTTATATTAAGTTAAAAGAAGACACGAACGTATATCGAATAGGAAAAAGTAGAAATTAAAAAAATGGCTCTGGAGCTTATGGTCAAATTCTCGAACAATAGGTTTCAACTTTTAGATGATTTTATCGAAACCCCATCTAGAAAACTTAAATAACTACCCCAAATTACCTACAGCAAAAAATAATTACTTTAATAATCCGAGGTATATTCTGGTTTCATCAACTGAGCCTGACAAACCACAATCAAAACCAAATCCATTTGATATCAAGAAAGGCATTGAGTGCTTAAGTACTGAATATTCCTCTATATCCCAACTAAGAGATGAAAATTTGCTCATGCGTGCTTGTAATGCACGCACCGCTGATAAACTTATTAAATTATTAAATCCAAAACTTAAGCAAATATATGCAATATTTTTCATTAAATTCCATAAAGGTGTTATATTTGCTTTGTGGTTGAAAGATGTGGCGGAGAGCGAAATTGTACAAGAAATGAAGGAACAGATGTCTACAATTTCACTAAAATTGACGAAGACGGCAAAACCCGAATACCAACAGGCAAAATGGTTCTCACGTTTGATTTTTATCGCTTGTCAGCTACAGTGGACATATTATGTCAAGCTGAGTTTTATTTCCCGAATCCAATGATGTGCAAAAACTCTCAACGATTACCCCACACAAAAACGTTGCAATGGAAGCCCTACTTGTCCAAAATGCAACTTACTCGAATTGTTCTGGCGACCACCCCTCGAATAACCGGAATTGTGAACGACTCCTTCAAGTGAAAGAAATTTTAAAATTAAGTTTTACTGCAGCATTGGAGAAGCCTGACGTAAATATAAGATATATTACCCTGTAAGTACAGCAAACCAATCCATGACTTATTGGTCCGCCACGTCTCAAAATAAAACTACCCACTCCCAACCTACAGCTGAAGCACCATCACCGGCTTTAGATAGCGAACCATCAACGCATCAATGGAATCCCACAGGGATTCTCCACTGTTCTACGAAATACGCAAACTCCTGAACATGAACCCATTCGTAGATCACTGTTTGTATGCAGACGATTTATGTATATATCCTGTGTAAGAGAAATAGCAATAGCGAAAGAAATACAATACTAAAGACAGTCATGAAAGCCATTAGTGATTGGTCAGAATATTTGGGTAGTACAATTTTTTTTCATAAGACCAGTATTGTGCAGTCGTAATACTGAACAACACAGAGAGGATACAACATTTTAAACAGCTTAAAATTCACATAGATACAGATGGAGGAAACATTTTAATTACCTAAAGATTTGTTAACATTAATACACTTATGTATATATCTAGTCAAAACTTGTTTTCAGTAAAATATGGAAATATGGTACCTATATGGCGACAGCAGTCAATCAACAGTAACATTTTAAAACGATGTTATCACACGGCCGCAAGAGATTTTGTTTATGCCTACAGGACTACTCCAAGCAATAATATTTTTTTACCGAAGCCTCCCATCCATAGAAAATAGAATTCAGGAAGAAACGGCAGGAATTATACCTAAACTTTTGACCATTACTAACTCTATTATAATCTTACTGCAAAGAGAAATAAGCGCATAAAATCGGTAATAGCCCAATCACTACTGGTAGTCCAATCAATAGGAATTCCTCTTGAATATTCCAAGAAAGTCAGGAATAAACCTCCTTGCAAATTTGATGCCCCTGCGGTAGATACATCTTAATCTTATTTGGGAAAAAGTTTCATTGCTAAACAAGAATTTTTGAATATTTTAGCAAAAAAGAAAACGTTTCTTAAAGATAATGGCTGGAATTTCATTAATACGGATGGTACTAAAAGTTCGACTAATTCACCAGCTTATGCAGTCGTTACCGATGATGGTTACAACTTAATACTTCGTACCCTCTATATTTTACTAAACTTTACTTTTGTGCAACAATCAAGTATAAAACAAAAAAATATGCATAAACATACTGGGATAGTTTGGTCACAAATACCGCTAACTTATATTCTGTTTTTTTCCTCTTTCTGAACTTAACTAATGTATTTATTTAATTATAATATACCAGACTATTTAGTTTTTATATATGTTTATCGCCGTTTTTTTCACTAAATTTAAATTTTAACAATTAAAATGGTCACAATGGTTCATACGTTACAAAGAAAAGCAGCAGGTTTAAACATTCTTCTGTTCTTTCGATTATTTCTTTTTAAGAATATCATTTCTCGATTCGAGCCTAACAGAATGCGGAACCATAATCGAAACGCCGCATAGGGGTGATTGAGACTTCGTTTTGTTATTATTTAAAATACTTCTTATAAAATCATTTTTGGTGTATGTATGTATTAAATTTTATTCCCTTAAATAAATATTTTCATTACTTAGAACTACATAGTTTTTTTATTATTATTTTAATCTGATATAGAGGTTTTCGGTATTGAAGGAATTGATTTGGTTTGTATAAATAATAAATAATTCGTTGATAAATTATGGCGTTCATATCCGAAAGATTGGCTCAGGAAGTCCTAGATATTTGGCAAAAAGCTTCGCCGGAAACTGTCAGTCTTAAGAGAATAGTACAACTTATTGCCAAGAAAAGAACAATAAGAAAAATGGTCATAGGCGGTACAGATGTGGTTGCAACTACAAAAAATAAGAAAAGAGAAGAAAGAAAACAAAAAAGTTTACTGCGTAACAGAGAGATAAGTGATGTTGAGAAACCCTGTTGTTCTCGTTCTCTACCTGATGACTTGGCAATCGAAAGCTACAGTTCAAAATTAAATTAAAGAGATTAAATTTACCATCATTAGCATTATAGCTTCTTCTGTGTTAAAAGATGTTGGCATTATTTCATCAACGATACAATTGGTGGCATTGATCGTTCGTAAAGTCTTTACAGGATGCAGATCGTAAGCAAATCCTACGCGGTATGTATTTTGATGGCAAAAAAGACAAAACTTTAATATGTATTCAGAAGAAAGGTAAGTTTTACAGAAAAAGAGTACTAGAGACCCATTATGTGATTTTATCAGAGCCAGGAAGCGAATATTTCAGGCATGTCACGTGTGAGTTGGGAACTGCTAAAGGTTGTTGGTTGCGATGGAACAGTAGTTTTAAATCTGGTATTATTCGTTTGATGGTATTATTCCAA
This sequence comes from Epicampocera succincta, assembly GCA_932526305.1. Lineage (NCBI taxonomy): Eukaryota > Metazoa > Arthropoda > Insecta > Diptera > Tachinidae > Epicampocera > Epicampocera succincta. The sequence goes on along the minus strand of OW052035.1, from coordinate 28,683,934 downwards.
TGAGTTACCACTCCGACATCTGTTATTACATTTGGACGCAAAAACTATAGGGCCTAAGTGCTTTTCAGGTGCCATTAGATCTCAGTTACAAAAATGTGAAACAATGCCAATAGTCGAATTTGACGACATTCCTACAAAATTACCTGAAATTGCAAGGGGTGATTTGAGTACCGATCAAAAATATCTTTACGCTATTATGATCGCTATTAGCACTGGCGTTTTTTCTTCAGATTTAGCTAACATTGAACCTGGATCTCTCAACCATTCTAGATGGCTTACAACAGCAAATCGTATCCTAAGATTATATGCTACTTTTTTCAAGTGGAATTTCGCCCATTTACGAACTTGACTTGTATTATCCCTCAAAATTTATTCATACCAAATTTCAAGCGAACTGAGAAAAATGCATTTCATTTCATTATTGCAAATAAATATTGTTGGAAATAGCTAGAGGCAATAAAGACATTTTTAGCTGTAGAATCTGAACAGTTGGAGATGGAACCATAATCTTTTTTTCTCTGGATAGATATTTCCCCAAAGATCATTTCTGCATACCCAGCTCAAAAAATTCAAATTTTGAGTTACTACGGTATTGCACCAAAGGTTCGATATATTTTCTGGGGTCTGAGGGATATTTCACTCCGTTACACACGGAATGACAAAGTGACTATACCCTCCTATTTTTTTTTTGGAGCGTGTAAAAATAGATAAAAAAAATAAAGCAGTGTCTTATATATATTCGAAACGTAAAGATTATTTAATCAACAGTTTCAAAAATTTCTTTAAAAGGTGATACTGATGGATATGTAGTTTTATTGCTTTATTTTGCGTACGTTGTAAAGACTTCTATTCAGAGCTGTTCTTATACCCATAAATTACAGCCAAGTAAATAAAAGCACTTTTGACAAATGATTTGTAAAGAATAAACTCAGTACTTGAATTAAATTGAACAAACATCTGATTGCTTGAACAGTTTTTGGTGTGTTGTATGTGTTGATTGCATTGAAAATGCTCTGAAAATTTATTTCAAGATATTTAATTTAATACATTGTACAAGATGTTTTTGCTTTGGAATGGGTACTACTTTATGTATTTTCATTATGTCTGGATAACTTGAAATGTTAATCATTTGTGTGTTAGAAGCTTCAAAAGTCCAAGGTAAAAATGCAAATAAATGTAGACGAAATGCACACCATATGAAATACTTTTGATATAATCATATATAATAGAAAAATTTAAAAATACAATAGATCAAAACTTAGCATTTTTCCCATGGACTTTTACTAAAATGATGTTGTCGTTAAAAATTGAACTTATAAAGGTATTATGAAAAGTGGTTACATAGATAGTTTTTGTTTTTTAATTATGTATTTGCTGTTACATTTGGGATATTTCAATAGTTTTATACGTTTTTATATGTGTAACTCAAAATGTCAACACAAATGTGAATAATTTTGCTTATTATCTCAATATAAGATAGATTGCAAAATAAATAAAATACAAAAAAAAGTATGTATTGTATTTTTATATAAAACTATATTATTTTATAACTATACATACATAAGTATATGGACAAAATACATACGTTTGGAAGCAAAATTTTTCTATGTTCTTAGCTAAAGGGTTCCGTCAACAATTTTTTTTGTTTCGTGAATGGTCTTCAAATATATCTTCGGTAAAAAAAATTTTAAAGTTTGAGAAGTCAATATATGTGTGTATATACGCACATACATACATATGTATTATAATTCCTAATTTTGCCCGAAAGGGTTTATGTGAAACTTAGCAAATAAATACACAAAATTTCTTTTAAGCAATTGTAATCTTAAAAGACAAAGATTTTTTGATACGAATTAATTGTTTTCAAATCAATGTGCTCTTTTCAGAAGATTATATTGTAGCCAGAAAAACTTAGCTCTACTGATTCAATGGTCAACATATTCCAAACATTGTCGATTTATGTTCTGCTTTCTTGCTGTGAAAGCATTGAATGACAATTTTGAAAATTATAATTGGTAATTACATCCAGCTAATTTTGTGATGAGTATTTGGGAAGGAGATCAATATTATATCCAAAGCAAAAGGATAACTACAAAAACTTATTCCGAAGCTGTATAATGATAATAGAAATGTTTCTCTTTGTATTGACTTTACATTTTTATTTAAGTCATTAATAGTTAATATGATATAATCCAAAAAATTTTTGCTTCAGTTTTTCTTCATGTATGAGTAGATGAGTATTTTTGTTTATAAGTTTAAACTATTTCTGCAACATAAACATAATAGACTTCTTCAAAAACAAAGAACTCAAATATGAATATTTTTGTTTGTTAAAAATGGCATGACCGCTGATCGCAGTAGATGCAACCAACGATCGCACAACTTAGTATAAATACAGATTGTTCATTTAGATTCTTAAGCTTTTATTCAATAAAACTTCAACTATCAACACCAATGAAAGTTTTCTTTCCATTGGAATAAAATTTGCGCAGTCGGTAGGATTGATAAACAAATTACCTATCCGAATAAAAAAGATCCTACGAAAATAATAGCTCTGAGAAACTTACGAGTCCCTCCAGAGTTCTACACATAAAAGAATAAAAAAAAATATGCTACGAAAAAGGATAAAGCATATTCTACGAAAAAGGATAAAAATATTCTGCGAAAAAGAATAAAAAATATCCTACAAAAAAGATAGAAAATATCCTGCGAAAAAGGATAAAAACCATTTTACGAAGAAGGATAATTCTAAGAAACTTACAGAGTTATACTTACATATTCTACTAAAAAGAGCAACTATAAGCTCGAACGAAGTTTTGCAAAATTTTTTTTAAATAAAGATGCAAGGTGGATAAGAAATATTTCAGATCTCTAAAAAGGAGAGAAATATTTTCCAGGAATCGAGAAAAATCATTAGCAATGGAACAAGAGCAACAAGTACAACTACAGCAACTACAACAAGAAGCACAATTTCAACAACAACAACAGCCGCAACAAATGGCGGGAAGAGATTTTGATCCTGAAGTTCCTGAGCCTAGTTCAAGATTTCGATGGAAGAAAAGAAGAACTGTACCCATTCCTGGAAAGCATTGATAATGTCGTAGCTTCAATGGATGAGTATAGTCCTACTTCATAACGGATGTTCTTAGCAATTATAAAGTGCAAAATAAAAGGTAAAGCCAAAGTAGTCTTAGAAATTCATCCACACCTCTCCAGATGGGTGGAGATAAAAAACTTACTAGAGTTGAATTTCGGAGGTTTATCCTCAGCTGAAAATTTATATGAGGAACTAAGAGGCGCCCAGTATAGAGGTGACGTATTACAAAAAATAAGTGTCAAGGAAAAATTTAATGAAGTGCCAATATATAATAACGGAAAAAGGTTTCCAAATCCCCTCCAATCCCCAAACCCCAAGAATTAATCAAAATTATCAAAGAAATAATTTCATTCGACCGAATGGTTTTTACCCCAGAGGAAACAATTTTTTCAGACAAAACGAACATACAAGACCAGAATCGATGGATATAAGCTTACAGGCACGTAGGCAGAATAATTATATAAATAACAGGCAAAAACCTCAAAATTTTCAACAAGCAGCCTCCACGAAGGGAGATCCACCGAATTTGGATTTGCCTCGTTTTATTCAAACGAGGAAAAAATGAAACAACAATTTTAATAGATACAGGCTCTACTGAGAATATTATTAGGAAAAATCATTGTCCGAAAATATAATAATTAAATTGGCACAACCAGTGAAAATAAAAACAGCAGCAGGATTTCTGGTGATAAAAGAAGAAGCTAAGGTCTCCAAGAATAGTTTGCAGATAGATCTTAAAAAAGATGAGTTGCTTAAAATATGCAATATCCATCCATTGTTTGATGGAATATTTGGATCTAAATTAACAAAAGAAAATAATGCCATAATAGATTATGAAGAGCATAGCATTATAATAAATCAACAAAAACTTCCTCTGTTTCTTGAGGGACAAAAGGAAGATGATCAAGAGTATGACTTAGAATTAATAAAAAATCTACCCGAATTACATCATATGGATGAATTGGGAATGGATGAACAATTGCGATTAGAGCATTTAAATAAAGAAGAAAGAATTGAGGTTAAAAATCTGCTAAAAGAGTTTTCAGACATATTTTATAAAAAAACGCGACGATTTTACATTTACAAATGAAGTTAGGGACAGAATTCTTACTAACAATGATAGACCAATTTGCACAAAGTCATACAGGTATCCACAAATTCATAGGAAAGAAGTTAAAAAACAAATAACTGATATGTTAGAGCAGGGGATAATTACTCCAAGTGACTCACCCTATAATTCCCCAATATGGGTGGTTCCCAAGAAAATGGACAAATTGGGAAATAACAACTAAGGAAGATAAATACCCTATACCCATTATTGACGACGTACTAGATAAGCTAGGACGGGCGAACTATTTTTCTATATTAGACTTGACAAAAGGATTTTACCAAATAGAAGTTGAAGAAAATGATCAGGAAAAGACTGCATTTTCTACTAATGATGGGCACTATGAATTCAAACGTATGCCATTTGAGTTAAAAAATGCCCCAGCAACGTTTCAGAGAATGATGAATAATGTAAAAGCTATATTAATAAAATATGTGTCATCTATATGGATCTTTGGTACTTCCCTTCAGGAACTATGTATAATTTAAAAAAAATATTACAGACCTTGAGGGAAGCCAATTTAAAAGTGTCGCTAAATAAAAGTGAATTTTCGAGATCAGAGACTAATTTTCTTGGACACATTGTAACAGCGGATGATATAAGGGCAGACCCTAGTAAAATAGAGTGTATAAGAAATTTTCCTATTCCAAAGACTTTGAAACAACTTCAAGCATTTTTAGGATTAACTGGATATTACCGAAAATTCATCCCAGATTATGCTAAAATAGCTAAACCTCTCACTTTGAGACTCAAAAAAACGGGCATATCAACGAAAATGACACCGACTATAGAGAGTCCTTTGAGAAGTTATTGAAAATACTGACTTCGGATATGGTATTAAAGTATCCCGATTTCGAAAAAAACATTTACACTTACTACAGACGCCAGCAACTTCGCATTGGGTGCTGTGCTGTCTCAGAATAATGGCCCTATAGCTTTTGCTTCGAGGACACTTAATAAACATGAAATCAATTATAGCGTAATAGAAAAAGAGCTGCTTGCTATCATTTGGGCTTGTGGCCAATTCAGACATTATTTATACGGACGAAGATTTAAGCTACATACATACAGATCATAAACCTCTTATTTGGTTATCCAGTTTAAAGGAACCAATAAATACGATGGAAAATTAAGCTCAACGAATATGAGTTTGATATAAACCACGTACAAGGTAAAGATAATAAAGTCGCAGAATTAAATTTGTTTGAATGCAATAAATGCCAAAAAACTTATAAAAGAAAGGAAGTTTTGAATCAACATGTAAGAAACAAACATGGTGATAAAGTTTTTCAATTCCAGCTTTGCAATGGCGGATTTGAAAGCAAGGTATGTCTAAAGAGACATTTTTTACGGAAACATAGGAAGGAAGAATTAAATTTTAGAATTGTAGACAGGGAAAATGTTCTAGAAATGCAAAAAAGAAAGTAAGAAAGAAACAAAATTCTACAGTATCAACTGTACACAGCGCTGAAGATGATGGATTAAATAACATTCAGAAGACAGAAAGTCCATTACAGTTTGCAAGAAGGCAAATATTAATCAAAAAACAAGAAAAAGATTCGTTTGAAGAGATAATACAATTCAATAAAAAATTCTTCAAATTTGGAGTCGGATCAAACGATTATAAAACAATATTGCAGAAAATATTTCAAATAATTGAAGAAGAAGAAAATTTAGTAATATATTGCGATATTGAGTAATTATATGCCATGATTCAAAATCATGTGATTAAATTGAAAAATATAAAAAAATTAAAAATATATAGAACTTATACACTACTGGAAAATGTAGAAAAAGAGAAATTGTTGGAAGTCATAATGAGACACCATAAATATGAAAATAACCATCCGGGTATAGACAAAACATATTTGGAATTGAAAAGAAAATATTACTATCCAAACATAAGAAAATAAATTGCAAGGATTATAAATAATTGTGAGATTTGTAATTATAAAATAGAAAGAAATACCATTAAACTTCCATTTGAAAAAACAGAAACCCCTACTGGTCCCTGCAAAATTTACCATGCTGATATATGGTTTTTAGATACAAAAAATGCATACATAACCATGATTGATAAATTCTCTAAGTATGCCCTTGTAACGAAAATTGAAGAAAGAACACCATTAAATTTTATAAAACATTTTACTATACTTTTCAATTTGATGAGAAAACCAGAAAAATTGATTATAGATAATGAACCTGGTTTTAATTCAAGTCTTTTTAAGGATTTTCTAGAAAAAAATAACGTAGAATATCATTTTACTACTCCTTATTGTCACACAGGATATTTAGATATTGAAAGATTTCATAGTAGCCTTAACGAAAATATAAGGAACCTTCGAAAAAGAGAAGAAACATCTGATATAATTTATACCACAGATTTACCCATTCAAGCAAATTTTGCTTATAACAATACTCTTCACCTAACAACTCGTAAAAAACCAATAGAAATTCATTTTCCAGATAATTTTACAAATTCTACAGAAAATGAGAGAATTCATAAAGGAATTTATTCAAAGAAAACAAAAAATTTAGCATATCTTAATAGAAATCGAAAAGATCAGAGAGTAAATAAAAATTTCAAAGAGGACTTAAGAGCGCATAAAACGGATACTAGACACAAAAAGTTATTTTGAAAAAATTAGTAACAAAAGATAATTAATTGAGAACCAAAATGTTTATAAAGATCAACTAATTCGATCATTGGATGTATTGGTTGATCCTACTGACGGATATATTGATGCCATGTCTACGGAAAACGTTCTGGTCGGTACTGGTGATGACAACGATATTTGGACTTGTGCTCAGAAAATTGAGTTTACAGACCTAAGTATAGGAAACTATTGTTAGTACAGGTAAAAAACACCTTATAAAGGAATATCACACTGTTGTTCATATATTCAATGTTACAAAATATGAGGAATATATAGAGAAACTAGAAAATAATACCATAAATGATGATTATATAAACCAGGAGCTACATCACTTAAGAACGTTTTTAAGAACGCTTATTTCACACAGACAGAAAAGAGGGATTATAAGTATAATGGGAACAGGACTAAAATACATATGCGGAACGATGGATGATGAAGATCTACAAGAAATAGAAAAGAGATTGAAAATCATAGAAACTAACACACATAACGTAATTGAACAGTCTAATAATCAAATCCATATAAACCAACACTTTGATGAACAACTAGCAAAGTTATCTAAAGTATATGAAGTGGAGAATAAAAAAACGTATTTAGAATATGTGACAAATAATAATCAGACTGAAAGAGACGAACTACAAATACAAAGGATAAATATTTTCTGCAAATATCAAAATTAGAAAAAATAATCGATAAAGTCGAGGGAATACTTTTGACATCAAGCTTGGGACTTCTGAGTCAGAATATACTAACGGATAAAGAGATAGAGAAAGATGACATAACTTTCGAAAAACTAAAAAATATTAGAATAACTGTGGCAACAGGTGAAGGAAATATCCTTTTTATTATCCAAATTCCTCAATTAACATCCGAATTTTATAACACCTTATTTATCAAACCTATTCCCAATAACAACAAATTAGAATTGAATGAAAAAGTGCACAAATATATCTCAAAGGAGAAAAGAATGTTATCTATTTTGAAACAGACCACAAGAAAAATTTAACGATGTTAAAAGATAATTGTATTGAGAACTTATTGAAAAAAATGCAATGTACATATCGGAAAAATCCGTCTACAAATGTAATAGAAGTAAGTTCTAATTTGATTTTTGCTTTAAATATGAAAAATGTAATGAGATACTTGTGACCTTAACTGGCCACTTTCTTATAAAAATAGAACAATGTAAAGTACAGATTTTTGGAAAATGGTATGACAGAAAGATTTATGGCAAAGATGTAATAATACCCAGTTTATTTAAAGAGATACAAATAACCGTTGACGAAGACCTAACTTTAGAAAATTTAACGTATCAACATATTAAAAATATAATACATATAAATGAGTTAAGATACAATCAAAAAACCACTAATATATTGATTTACATTGTAATCATAGTGGCAATAATTATAATCATCGGGTACTTGATTGTTAAATTCAAATCGAAAAAGATAATAAATAAAGCAGTTGTATCGTTTCCCAAAATTCCTTCAGAAATTGGAAATCAATCTTCGCCCGGGGGAGTTTTACCCAACGACGTCATTATGCATAAGTATCCCGTAATAATATAGATTCTTTTTGGATTGTTTATGAATATGAATATTTTTGTTGACAAGTTTAAACTATTTCTGCAACATAAGCATAATTGAGTTCTTCAAAAACAAAAAACTCAAATATGAGTATTTTTGTTTATAAGTTTAAACTATTTTTGCAACATAAACATAATTGACTTCTTCAAAAACAAAGAACTCAAATATGAATATTTTTGTTTGTTAAAAATGGCATGATCGCTGATCGCAGTAGATGCAACCAACGATCGCCCAACTTAGTATAAATACAGATTGTTTATTTAGATTCTTAAGCTTTTATTCAATAAAACTTCAACTATCAACACCAATGAAAGTTTTCTTTCCATTGGAATAAAATTTATGTGTATACATATGTACATCATAAATATAAGTTTCAATATTGGGAAAGTTATTATTGGAATTATAACTATCCGTAATGAGGAAAAAATATATATATCTATCAATATTTTTTTTTAATACTCGCTTTTATTACGAAAAGACTTTGGTATCTGAGCTATGGCGTTATGCCAAAAAGAGAGCGATATATGAATACAGGTATTTTGTGCAATAAACATTAACTTTAAAATCAAAATAAAGTTTAAATAATCGTAACTTAAAGTCCAAAAATTAAAAGTTCTGGCAATGAAATAGGTGTTTACAAAAATTAATAATATATGTAAGTATACATATGTATTTAAATACATATTTGCTATTTTTTATAAATTTTATTTTTGAAAGTAATAGAAATATTATTTAATTTTGTAATTAGATTCTTACAATTATTATATGTTTTTTTACGCAAAAAAAATAGTTTACCGTTTCTCCGTTCTGCTGGTAACCTTTGGTAAAGGTTTCGGAAGAACTTGGTTAACCGAAATCATACAGGAACTTCCTAGAGTTTTGGTGGCCGTGTCATAAAATGTAAATGAATAAATAGCCACACTTATAATTTCGTTTTGTATTACCTTTGTATTATTAGGGTATATAAAAATTTCGGTAGTGAATAATATTTTACTGCATGTAGTATATTAATCTGATAATTGTTTTTGGCTAATACTTTACGGATTTTTCCTTCATAAAGTTTAGTAAACTTAAACTAGTACTTTAGTAAAAAAAAGTAGTAGTTTAGTTTTTTGCAAATTCTTCCAGTATTAACAAATTTAACAGAAGCAAAGTGTATATTTTAAATTTCAAAAAACAAGAGCTCATTAGACTTAAGAAATATTTGGATAGTGGATTGATATTCTTAGTCAATATCTGAATGATTTTAAACCAAAAAATATATTCATACATATGAAATCCGGCTGTTTCGTAATCATCTTCCTGATCGAACGTTTGAATTTAAAAATGGAAAGTTTTATTAGGGTAAAATAAGAAGAGGTAAAATGCTTTTACTTTGGACAAGGAATATTGATGGGTCTTAAAAGCTGAAATCAAAGGAATAAAAGCTTAAAACTATATATTGCCAGAAACAGTTTTAAAAGCCGTGATCAATATTGATAAGCTATCCCTTTAAGTTGGCACTTTTAATTTTTTAGAAAGTGTTGTTTACCAGAAGTTACATACATATTTATATGTTGTCATTCGAAATGGAAATTTTTACCGGGCACTGAAGAGTTAAGCTCAGCCGAAAATAATATACAAGTATGGTGTGCCCTGGAGGATACTGAACTATTGCATTTGAATTCATTGCAGAAAGAAGAGGAAGCAAACGTAGATGATTTCAGTTACTAATTTAATTTAAAAACATCACTACGTCTCATCCTTTGAAGTTCCAATTAGCGAGGGTCGACTACATACAACAATACGCACGACTGCAAAGTAAAGCAATAAGCTCAATTTTTAAATGCAATAATTTTTATGTTATCTAGCTAAATATATATGTACATAAAAGCATGTATCTAAATATAATAACTTTTATCCAAAATACGGCATATGCACAATGGTATTTAACTGAACAACTAATATATACATATACAATTTAAAATAAAAAATACATAGCATGCGGATATTTTACACCAATATACACAGCAAATAAAGGCGGCGGCTTCATTTGTAATCGATGTGACCTCCGACGTCTTGAAAACTATCGACACCGTACTCTGTATATGCAATATTCTGTGTTTGGTTTAAGTTATCCGTATTCATTGAAATACTTGTGTATAAAAATATTACAAATTCTTAAATACGAACCAAGATTCTTAAAGTTGCATAAAAATATAATTAAATGATTTATTGTGGTTCCTGTCGTTCGCTTCACTTATACTTTTTTGGCTGGAGAAGGTTTGTGGTCATATGTACATACGTAAATACATATGTATGTATGTACTTATGTACATACATGAAAATAACATGCAGTGGCTCAAAAGTTACGTACATATGTACTATGTAGTTGCACACAATTATAAATTAGTTGACGTTTTAATGTTATAATTTGGTATCACAAAACTTATTTGTAAAAGGCTTTGTTTATACAATTATTGTAAAAGTGTTTTAGTAACTGAATGAAGCCTTATGTGCTTACAAACATAAAAAAATTGTGAAATGTCTTGTTTAGGTTCAAACATAAGCAGTGTGATCATAGGGTCCAAGAAACTTAGAACAAAAAAGCGAAACTGTGAATAAACACTAAATATGTATAATTATTATCGTTCAGAATACTTTATAATTTACTTGTACAAAATATCTTTCTTTTAGACTTAAAATATCACAGATTGTTTTACAAAAATCTCTAATGTCGCAGAACTTAGATGTGTGTATGTACATATGTACTTTGTGATCTACATTCGTACGTATGTACATATGTACATACATACCTACATACATATGTATATACTATGAACATTATTGTTGACATTTCTTCATAAGTATATCATGATATACGAACTCATTCAGTAATTTACGCCTTTGATATTTTTTTTTAGCTACTACAGCTTCAGATATAAAAGAGGTAGGCATTTGTAGTAATGATTTTGTTCTAATTCAATTTCACACCCATCTACTTCTCTGATTTGGTATGCTTTTGACGATATAATGAACTGTGGTTTTTTTCCATTTCTGCATAGAACGTTTATGCAAATTCCCCGTAGTTGACTTAGCTGTTGTGCTGATTTTCCCATTTTTTTCCTTGAAATATTTATTTTGTTGTTTACTAAGCATTCTGATGATGCGATTTTCACTTAGATTTAAATTAAGCCTTTCTCTCTTACTATTTGAATTGGTATTTGCAGTACAATTTTATTCCAACAATCAAACGATTAATATATACATAAGTATGTTCATACCATTAGACACGTTACATCACTTTTCGATGAATTCTTGTCTATTGCGAAAATCTTCAATCTGACTATCTTTAACAATTTTGTTGTTTTTTTTTTGTAATTTTTTTTTTTTTATTAATTATTCTTCGTGTATGTTAAAATTTAGCCAGTTATCACAATTTGCATTCCTTTTGTTAGCTTCTATTAGGAAAGGAATTTTTTTCGTGAAGTGATGAATTTACATATGTACATACATATGTATATGTACATATGTCGAATAAATTGGATTCTCTGTAGTCTTTGTGGACGTCGCTGTTATGAAATGAAAAAAAATGTAGTTACAAATGACCATACAATGACTTCAATCATTGCACCTATTCAACTGGAGCAAAAATAATTTACATTTTCCTTTAAAATAAAGTGCAGCATAGTTCTCTCCATAAATTACTTTGAGAGAAGCTACATATATACATAGCTTAAATCGGTTGCTAAAACACTGCACCTATTCATGTGAAGTGAAGTGTATATATGTAGTTGTTTTTTGTGTGTTGTATTGGGAGGAAGAAAGAAGAAGTAGTGTTTCGCTATTTGTTTATTTTTCATTTTATATTGCAGGGATGAGGATGCCAGAATTTAACTGATGCTTGCTTGATTGTTCGGTGTCCAGTGTACATACCCACAATGCACAATCAAATCAGTTAACCCAACATTCCATGTTTTTGTGTTGTATTTGTGTTTTTTATTATTGTGTTTATTTGAAATTCCGGCTATTGTTTTTTTTCCCAGAGTCTCTGATAGGAATCGAACCTACGACCTCTGTACTGTTGGCCGAATACTCAACCAACTCATCCATCGAATTATTTTATTATTCAGGCTGTCTTAAATTTCAAACACCCCTCTACTCTAATGGCATTGCAGTTGATAATATTGACAACTTTCGTTAACAACTGATAAAAATTTGGAAGTATTAAAGGTGTTGTCGACAAAACTTTTGTTAGCGACTCAATACAAGTTTTGAACTGTTACGGTTAAGTGCTTAAAAAAGTACACAATTTGAATTGCTAATGCAACACCTTGAAAGTATCCAAGTTTCTTCTTCTTCTTCTTTTGGCGCTACAGTCCGTGGTGAACCTGGGCCTCAACCAACAAAGTTTTCCAGCTGGCACGGTCTTTAGCCAGCGTTCTCCAATTGTGCACACCAAGTTGGTTGAGGTCCCTCTCCACTTTTGTGCGCCATCGGTTATTGGGCGTCCTCTACTGCGTTGTCCCACAGGTTCGGAATCGAAGATTCTACGGGTCGGAGCAGTATTCTCCATGCGCTCTACATGGCCCAAACATCTTAGCCGTCCATGCTTCCGCGCCATAGAGAAGTACATGGATTATCAAAGTGGTATATATTGTGTCAACTTGGTTTATCGAGAGAGGGCCTTACTACTCAATTGGCCCTTGAGCCCAAAGAAACAGCGATTAGCAAAACTTATTCTGCGTTTAATTTCGGTACTGATGTTGTTCATACTGTTGACTTGGGAGCCAAGGTAGACGAAGTCCTTCACTACCTCGAAGTTATAGCTGCCTATGGTGATGTTCTGGCCCAGTCGTCGGTGTTGCGCGTCCTTTTTTGATGACAGCATATAATTCGTTTAGGGGAATGGGCCAGTGCACTCAGGGCAAAGTTGTTGATTGCTGTCAACCTGGCGAGAAGCCAGCAGCGATCCCTGAAAATGGACTGGTCAAGCTGACATACTGCCTCCCCGTGGCGCCCCTGGATAGCCCCTACAGCACCCGCTTAGAGGAGAACCAAAGTGTGCAGCGAATCCCCTCTGTCCAGGGGTCTAAACCAGGACCCGGTCCTCCAGGTTTCGGGGGTTGTGCGTGGGGGTAACTTCCCTACCGTGTAAAAACACACTAGTTACGACACAACAACAAAGAATAACTTTGTTGGTTGAGGCCCAGGTTCACCACGGACTGTAGCGCCAAAAGAAGAAGAAGAAGATATACTTCGTTTTGCCCTCGTTTACCGCTAGACCCATTTTGGCCGCCTCCGTTGAAATACCAGCAAACGCTTCAGTGACGGCTCGCTGTGTTCGACCAATCACGTCAATGTCGTCAGCGTATGCTAGCAGTTGCACGGACTTTTGGAAGATCGTGCCTCTGTTGTTGGCGTGTGAGTTTTGCACGGTCTTCTCAAGAATTATGTTAAAAAAGTCACATGACAGTGCGTCGCCTTGTCTAAATCCCCTTCTGACATTGAAGGTCTCGGTGAATTCGTTACCGACCTTGATGGAGCGGCGAGAGTTCTCCATCGTCATCCTACACAGCCTGATGAGTTTAGTAGGAATGTCAAAACTAGACATGGCTTCGTATAGCTCTCGTCCCTATACACACTGTCATATGCGCCCTGCCTGCATAAAATCGACGAATAGGTGGTGGGTGTCGATTTGCATCTCTTGGGTCTTTTCCAGGATCTGCCGTAGTGTGAAAATTTGGTCGATGGTGGACTTCCCCGGCCTGAAACCACACTGATAAGGACCTATCAAACTATTCTCGAATGGCTTCAGGCGCTCACACAAAACGGCAGAGAAGATCTTGTAGGCGATGTTCAGGAGACTTATTCCTCGGTAGTTGGCGCAGTTGAAGGGGTCTCCTTTTTTGTGGATCGGCCAAACGATGCTGAGATTATACTGGTTGGGCATGCTTTCTCCGACCATATCTTACAGATGAGCTGGTGCATGCACCCAACCAGGTCGTCTCCGGCTGCCTTAAATAGTTCCGCGGACAGTCCGTCCGCTACTGCAGCTTTGTTTGTTTCAATCTCGATATTGCTATCTTGAGTATCCAAGTTTAGCCCAGGTATTTCATAAGGGCCCAAGTGGTAATAAAGGGTGTTTTTTTATAGAGTGGCACAAGTTTAAATGATAATAAAACAAGGAAATATATTTTTAATATCAATGAAACGGAACACCAATTTTCAACAACTTTTTGCAGCATTTGCGGCCGTATTTCACCGATAACTCTTCGAATGTTGATTTGCAGGTGTTCAATTGTTTGTGGTTTATCGACATAGACAAGGGAGTTAACACAAACGCAAAGAAAATAATCAAATGGGGTTAAATCACACGGTCTTGGTGGTCAATTAATTGAGGCATTACGTGAATTATTTTCTCTTCAAAAGTTTCTTTGAGTAAATCAATTGTAGCGCCCGGTGTGTGGCATGTGGCTACGTCCTGTTGGAACCAAATACCAGCAAGATTAATGTCACGTAATTGAGGTACGAAAAAATTTCGAATCATGTTCCTATACCGTTCACCATTGACAGTAATATTCTGACCATCATTGTTTTTGAGGACATATGGGCCAATTACTCCGCCAGCTCACAAAGCGCACCAAACAGTAATTTTCTGTGTATGTAATGGTGTTTCGACAAAAGCTTGTGGATTCTCCTCACTCCAAATGCGACAATTTTGCTTATTTACCTACCCAACCAGAAATGGACTCACCGGAAAATAAAATTTTGAATGGAAATTCAAAATCAATATCAATTTCTGCTTCAGTCCATTCGCACGCGTTGCTTTGGTGTAAGTCGGTTCATAAGGAAATTTCAAAACAATCTAAACAAAAAGCAACTATCAGCTGTCAAATGGGTGATCAAATAAAGCTGGCATCACTCAAAGCTGTGGCACAAAAAAAAAACGCTTTAGTTTTGAAGAAGAACGGGAAGTAATTAAGACGAAGCTGAATTCTGTTGAACCACCAATATGGCAAAAGGTAAGCATAAGAAGTTATTTAAAAATTTTCCTACCATAGGAAACACAATCTGCGAGTATTTTCGGACGTGCCAAAGGGAACCACTGAAGTAAAAGAACAGCCTAGTCCAAGAAAAATAAAATCAAATCACCAGCCAAAGGAATTATTTGAAAAACACAATTCTATGCACAAGGAGATTTTTAATGCATCAGGGAAGTATAAAAGAGTGTTTAAAAGAAATAAGTCAGCAACATAAAAATATACCTGATGATAAAAAACGTTATCGGCGAAAAAGATGGTGGAAAGGCAGGAACAAATACATGAAGAGCTCCATGAAAGGGAAATACAAAAGAAGATATAAAGTTTGAAATAAAGAAAAAAAAAAACAATTGTAAGCTCTTAAGAACAAATACTAGTTGAGTAAAGAATATTTTGACTTACTTCAAGTTAATTTATTTAAACAAATTAATTAATTTTGTTTATATAAGTATACATATACACATATATTCATAACAGCATGTGTGTTTCAATGAATATGAATAAATAGAACGAAAGAATTGGAACTACTACTACAAAAAAGGATTATGTTACATATCTAGGCTTATATATGGATCGTCGACTAACAGGGAAAGAACACATAAAAATAAAACGGCAACAATTAAATATGACAAATAGGAAACTTAACTGGTTAATTGGTCCAAAATCTCAACTAAGTCTGGAAAATAAACTGAAACTTTATAAAGCTATTTTAAAGCCTATATTGACTTATGGAGTTCAACTTTGGGGAACAGCAAATGCCTCAAATATAGATATATTGCAAAGATACCAGTCAAAAACTATAAGGCTTATTGTTCAATCTCCTTGTTATATTTCCAACGATGCCATACATAACGATCTAAATATACAAATTGTTAAAGAGGTAATAAATCCATACAGCGAAAAAAAAAATTGTTTTATTAGACGTTACTGATGAAATTCGAAGACTTAAAAGATGCCATGTGCTAGATCCACCTTTCAGAAGTTAATTTTTTTGTATTTAAATCAATCTTTTTATTATTATTATCTTTAGTTTTATTTACTGTTTTCTTTTAACTTAATGCTAACACTTTAAATTTAATAATTACTAAAACTTAAGTTGTTGTTATTGTAAATATATATTTTTATAGTTTTATTCGTTTTTATATGTGTAACTCTAAATGTCAACATGAATGTGATTAATTTTGCATATTTTCTCAATATAAGATAGATTGCAAAATAAATAAAATACAAAAAAAAAAAAATAAATTGGTTCTCTGATTTGTACAGCTCTACTACTTTGGGAAATATCTGTTTTGGTATCGAAACTTTCATTTCTATTTTCCTGGCTATTTATTGGTCACTTAAGCTCTGATATTCAATGCAAATTTTATGTACAGTAGCGCAAATATTAACAATTTTAGTTGCTATGACAGGCTTATAATGAAGTTGACGGCCACCTATAATAGGCAACGGAATCGATTTTTAAGCCCACCAGTCATTCTTTCAACGATATTTCTTGTTTTCGTGTGCCTCCTAGTAAATATTGTTTCATGACTTTACTCTCAATTTTTCACAAGAACTTTAGTATTTTGCTGAATTGCCTAAAAGCCAGCAAATACTTTCTCCAGTATTGTAGCGTTCTCTTCGGTCAATACAAATTTCGACGGTTTTCTTCAGAACTAAAGATACTGTAGCTTGTGGTAAGCTCGGATTAAAAACATTCCCTACACTTCTTTTGTAAGAAACTCGCCAAAAACCGTGGTGTTGTCGCAAAAAGAAAAAAAAACAGTGATTATCCAGATTGACCAAAATAAACAAGAACATACTTAAATACGTCTTCATCAAGTCCTCGAAAACCAGCAAACAATTTTTACATGCAAGTTCCACGATACTCTCAACTTCGGTGTTGACAACTTGTGTAATACATTCCTGAAAATGCAATCATACAAGAAATGAAGGATCAGAATGTCACAGACGTCTACAAGTTCATTGAACCCAGCGAAGATAATACTAACATTTGATTTTTATCGCCTACCAACGAATGTTGACGTTGCTTAGTACAAATGCAAAGTAGACCACTACATCCCCAATCCGATGAGGTGCGGGAATTGCCAGTTGCTTGTCCACACCAGAAACCGATGTAGAGGAAACACAACTTGCTCTAACTGCGGTTTACAACCACATGCACCAGAAAAATGTACCCGGATATTCTGCATTAATTGCTCCGGTGAACATTTTTCAGCAGACAATAAGTGTTCACGTTTCCTACAAATGAAAGAGATTTTAAAAATCAAACCAAAAACTGCAGCGATATTGCTAAAGATCGTCGAAAATACAGGGAATGCAATCCTCACCAAACTTCTACTCAAAATTCTTTTGCAGTTTTAACCGCTACATCCCTTGGAAATCAAAAAGAAACACCAAACAAACAAATACCTCAGTCCACAGTATCAACACAAGCCAATAACGCCAATCACTGTCACACAGCAATGACAAACCAATAGCAAACCAGATCACTAGCTCAAACACTTCAACAAAATTGACATCAACACCCAACGATTCGAATCAAACAACTAATGATTCAATGCAAAAAACTGTTTCACCAAAGGCAACTGTAATCAACAAAAAGAACACATAAAAACATCATTCTAAAACAAGAAACGAAATCTGATTTACCCCTTCCTCGCAACCAATGGAAACTCCCACGCACGAAAAAGATAATTATGTTACATTGAGCGGCGATGGGTCTCCCACTACTAGCTCTTTCAAAAAGAAAAAATCTCTGCCAGCAAGAACAACAAATCATCAATCTTCCCTTGTAAATACAACCAAGAATTTTCAGTCTCCACAATTTCTTACTTAACGCAAAATTTATTGAAGGAAAATGATTACTTTGTATCTCTGAATGATAGCCAAATGTACCAAGAAACGAAGTAATAACGCAAAATAACATAACACCAACCCCTTTCCACAAACAACGGGCTGCTCTGATGTTCTTGTTGGGGGAGCGTCTCGGTCGGCATGTAGTTTACATACCTGCTCTGGGAATCTCGGAGACAGTTCAGAAAAAAAGACACATTTAAAAAAACCTAATTAGCAATAACTCCAATTGTTTAATTTACTCATCATGGACTTTGTACTTCTACAGTGGAATTTCAAACAACTATCCTGAACTTCAGTTACTCTTAAAGGATCTAAACATCAACATCATCTGCTTACAGGAAACACATTGTGCTCACAATTTTGCACCTTCTTCTGCAAATAAATACACTGCTTACTTCACAAATTCATTAAGAAACATAAATCTCAACATGAAGTCAATTTATATATGTAATTTCCTAGTTCACAGCCCCTATTTTAGTCGTTGCGAATTCAACGGCTGGAACACGATTTGGGGTTCTACAAATAACAACAATAGAGGAGTTCAGGTAGAAAGTATAATAGCCAATACAGGATCACGCTTGTTGAATGAAGGTTAGTTTTTTGCCATATACATATTTCATTTTGCTCGGTAAATTTACTCCCACTTAACACCTGTAGCACTCTTAGAGATCTGCAGAGTAGCGAACACTATCATATTAAAATCTCAATAAAATTCTCAGACAAACAAAACTGCACTAAGAAAAAAGTTTTTAATTGAGCGGGCTGGCTGGAATCGAGTTTTACAAGGACTACGTACATTAAAAATGGAGAAAGTTCAAACGGAAGCCAACTCAAGAAAACCGCTTAGCCTATAAAAAACAAAACGCAAAGTTCAGGTTTGGAACAAAGAGAGCAAAACGATTATGCTTTGAAAAATTTATATAAACGATCAACCGGAAACTACCAATATAAATAGTTGGAACAAGATGAACAAAATCACAGGAAGGCATAACTCTAGTACCATAAAAGCGACCAGCAAACTTAGAAACACCCTAGTCGATTCAGTTCAAATAGCCAACCACTACGGTTGAGAATGGGCCAAATACGCATCTGATGAAAGCTTTTCTGCATCACTTCATCTCCTACGATATAATAGAAAATCTCACACATCTTCAAAACTAAATTACTAAACGTTTATACAAGACAATTTTAACCAGCGGCATTATACCGCATATGTGGAAACTCGCTTATCAGTTTATCCGTGACGCTAAAAAACACAATTTTAACAAGTGGCATTATACCCCATAGGTGGAACCTCGCTATCAGTTTACCAGTGAGGCTAAAATAAAATAAGTTACTAGACACTATTTGGTGAGGACTACAGATCGTGAGTATAGTGTGCGAGTGATCTGAAGAGTATGCTTCAGCCTCTATAAATTCTGTGGGTATGCCTTTCACCGATATCGAAAACGTCGGGAATTTTCTAATGTTCAGATGGCCAATAAGTTGGTTGTTCACTTGAAATCACGTTTTACCTCATTTCAGATGTTGAGTCATACAAAACATGACCTCTACAGCTAATGAGTTGTGAGCCCCAGAAGGTGTGCCTAGCATTAAAGTCACCGGTCGCTATGAAACGGAGACCTAACAATCTGAAAAAGTCATATTTGGTTTTTGCTATCGAAAATCTTGATGGGCAATAAACTGAATGTATATTTATACATGTATACATTTGTATGTGCTTGTGTATGTATGACGTAAAATATAAAAATAAAGTTTGACTGCCTTATTTCTCCCTCTGCAGTGGAAAAATTATACGTATCTTTATTATCATTCGATACTTCTAATTCATCATTTAATACAATACCAGTTAACGTCTGCAGCTAACTATTCCGCTTCAGCTAAGAACTTTTTTGTATGTAAAGATAAATCACAACTTACATACATATATAAATTCTTGAATCATGTGGCTTACTAGATACAATAAATGTCGGATTCGAAGGTGTTGATCGCATATAACTCGAAGTTTTAAGAAATAAATATGCTTTCTTGAATAACATGCTTCGGGATGTTTGTCTCATTTTCATTTTGAAACTGCATTTTCAATCAAATTTGAAATTGCATTCAAACTGTGATAAGTAACTCGGACAATTTGGTTAAATCTGTATTGCTTAGTTTTGATTGGAACTAGACATTACTTCAAATAAAAAATTGTAGGATTTCGGAACAGAGTGTTGAATAAATGACATTGCATAACGAAAATATGGATGGATGGATGAGTTGATATAGTATTCGACTAACAGTCCAGAGGTCGTAGGTTCGATCCCCTCAAAAACTCTTGTGAAAAAACAATGGCCACAAATTTTTTTCCAACGAACATAACAAAAAACGAAGACATGCAATGTTGGATTAGCTTGATGTTGGACTGTGCATTGTCGAAGTTATGTACTCTGGACACTAAACAGTCAAAACAGCATCAGTTAAATTCTGACTTACACATCCCTGCAATATAATAACAAATTAATAATATAACAAATAGCGAAACAATACTGCTTCTTTCCTACCTCACCAGCCCAGTTCTGGTACAATGCACTGTTTATGTACCAAAAAAAAAAGTGCTAACGTATTACAGAGTCCAATTTCTTCGAATAATGAAGAAGATTAATGAGGTTTTTCCGCAGTTTGCCGAAAATATCATATAATATGAAACGAACTCTTTAAAGTTATGTTGCTCAACTTATTTTGCTTTTTGGTAAGAACTGCTGTTATGAAAAAACTATCGCTGATGACATTATTTAACTCATGTTTTTCTTAAATTTTTACAGAAAATAAATATTTTTATTTTCTTTTTTTTTGTTGGCAGCGTTTCCATCATTTGTAATTGCATCGCGCTTATAAATATGATCGTACGGAAAACGCTCAATTTCAATATTAGCGCATTTGCCAATAATTAACTGATGAAAAGGTTTACAGCATTTCAATATATGATTTGATTACTAATCTTTTATCCGCTCTCTCACTTATAGTTGCAAAAGAAGGGATCCCAAAACCTATTCATAGCAACCTATAATCCCTATTTGCGGACTGAAACCTCAACGGATGCAGGTTCAGCATTGCTTGTTCTGCCATTTGTTCCATACTTTTTTACTGGGTGATTTGGCTTCAAAACCGTTAAATTTTTTATTTCGCGGCTGTCTCACAAAATGTTAACTTTTTGGCCTGCCTGTTTCTAATTAAATTATTAATTTCTTTTTCAACATTATTTTTAGTGCGATATATTTGCTCATTACATTTTGAAGAAGTTAGGAAGTGAAAGGTTTTCAACGGACTGCACACATTGACTCATTTTGTGAACTGGAAATTTTAAATGATGGTGTATTTGAGACATAGACTTTCACTTGTATTGTGAATGCTCAAGAAGTTGCGTTGAGCTAACGTTGGCCACACAACTGGATAGAGTGTTTTTTGAATTTGAGTTATGTAATTTTGGACGGTGTTTTAGTATGCAACAGCCAACACTACGGTCTTTTTAAAATTGTTTTAAACATCGCCTACAAATACGTTTCCGTCGTATAAAATACAATTTGTTACAATAAAATAACCTAGTAATTGTTAAACAGATTAACAGCTTATTTCTGGTATTATTATAAAACTGTATGAGCATTAACAATGTGCGCACCGTGTGTATAGGTTTCAGCTGCATTACTCATAATTCGTAATTACTGTTCAGTTTTACCTGGGTCGCTTTTACAACCATTGGGCTGCTAAGATGTCAATATAGATTAAAAACATTTTGAACACACAGTGAAATCTATTAATGCGTCAGCTTGTCTTTAAGCGGTAGCATTTGCTTGTTCTTGACAGAAACTCGTTTCAGATGTAGAGCTGTGCTACCAAAACACATTTCAAACGTCTGTTTTATCTCTGTCACCATGTCGAATAACATAATCTTGTTTCGTTCGATTTCTCGATCTTTATTTTTTAAATATTGTTAGAAGTGGGAGACCACTTCTTTCGGAAGCAATCGAGAGTTGTATTAAGGATATCGGATGGACTGAAATATGTATTGCATCGTTTTAAAAAACATAGGCAGAATGCTTGTTTTGCGACATCATAAATGTGTTGAGACCAGCGAACATCACACTGAATTTGCATAACAAGACATTCCGATTTCTTCCCTGTAGAGTGACTATAGGGAGGTCGACTAAAACACTTAACTGTTCGCCTTCAAAAGACTATCTTGGGTGTAGTCACAGATACTTGGTGAAAAGTTAACTTAATTTTAGTAAGTTGTTTTAAAACTCCAGCTTTAGTATAATTTGCATAAAATTGTGGCGGTGTAGAAAAATTGATTTCAAAAGTATACCTTGTTAGATTCCATTTAGATAGCTGCAGCAAAAAACTCAATCGCAAAAACTTTAGTCATAGTAGCTTCAGATTGGAGCACCATCACCCCAATATATTGCACAATATATCTGATCTGCAGATATGTACATATTTGCCGAATTCAAAAAACCGCATGCATCCGTGGATCGAGTGTTGTGGTTAATTAAAATACAATATTGTATGTTTGTTGTTGGTAATTTTAACATAAAACTTAAATACACATGAACATACTCATAAAAGGGTATTATAGAGAATTCCTTCGAAAAAGTTTATAAAATTTCTTTGAAAATAACGACAGAGAAGCTAAGGAGGGTTCTCCAACAATATATTTTTACATTTATATTTAATTTTTCCATAAGCATTTTGTTTTCTCTTGGAGTGAAATGCATCTAGACAAGCTTTTTTCGAAAAGTTGTCCATATCAGGAAAAAATAAAGTTTCGAAATGAACATTTTAATATTTCATAATTACATTATAGTTTCATAAATTAACTTAAAGCGTAGTAAACGTTTTTGTTTATAAATATATTTAAAAACAAACCTATGCAATCATTATTTTTTCTCTTTGTTATATAATATTAGTTATATTACAATAGTTATGAAATTTTGTACCTCAGCGCCAACTTGGCATTGTAGAGGTTCGTTGCCAAAATTTAGGTTTGATACAGTTTAAATAACTTATAAATATGAGTATAGGGCAATATACAAGTATATGTGTATAAAAAAAAGTAAAAAGTAAAAATAATAATAATAATAAATATAATAATACAATATATTATACATTCATTAATATTGTAGAAACGTTTACAGGAGTAAAATAATTTTTGCTACATTAGGACAGAAGCTCATCGACGTATTTTTCTAAAGCCATCGTAAATTGCGAAAGTCTTGTTGCATGTTTAATATCAGAAGGCAAATTGTTGTGTAACCTACATCCAGAGTATTGTACTCGTTGTTTAGTTGTTTCCAACTGACATATAGCTATTCTCAAGTTTTCTCTAACCTTTTATTGAAATCATTTTGGTTTATTGAAAATGTCATGGTATAATGTCCTATGCCATTGATACTTTTGAATACGTAGAGAAGCTGCTGAAGTTTATAAGTGTATAAAGTGTTTGTATAAAACAGCTGTTGGAAACCTATTCGGTAAATTTGCTACACTTTTTAAAGCTTTGTTCTGCAATCTCTGAAGCGATTTTAACTCTACGTTTTTTTTAAATCCGTATATCAATACTAAATAGTTAAATGACTTTTAATTTTTTTATTTTTTTCATCAAATTTATTTTTATGCTTAAATAGGCTTAATGCAGGAGAGATTTTCATTTTCAGATTCCTAATATGTTGGCTCCACATTAGATTACTCTGAAAAAAATACCCAAATATTTTACAGTTGAACTTTCCTGCATTAACTTTCCGTCCCCAAATATGTTAAACTCATTATTAATTATTTTATCTTGTCAGGATTTAAAAAAAGTTTATTTATAGGAACATATTCTGAAATTTGCGAAGCATCTGTGATAAAATATACTAACATCATCAGCATATAAGATTATTTTACCTGCTAATTTAAGATTTTGTAAGTCATTAATGTATGTAAAAAACAATAATGAGTCTAGGAAGCTTCCTTGAGGAACACCATATTCAACTTGTTTCATTTCACTTACGTTTTCATTAACTTGAACAAGTTATTTCCTTCCTGTTAAAAAGATTTTTAAAAGTAAAAGATAATTTCCACTGATACCGTAATAACGCAGCTTTTGCAAAAGCATATTATGATGTATAGAATCAAAGGCTTTTGATAAATCAAAAAATATATCTGCAACGGCTCTTTGACCCTCATCCAGCCCTTTACATACATATATAATTTTGCACATTAACAACAGCTTCTTCAGTACCGCACCCTTTGCGGAATCCAAATTCAAATCTATTCAGCATGTTGTTTTCAACGAAATGTGTAAAAATTTCCTTGTGTAAAATGCGTTCAAAAATCTGATCAATAATAGGAAGTATTGAAATAGGACGGTATTGTTCTACTGAACTTGTTTTGGATGGGGATAACCTTGTGTATTTTGAAAATTCTGGGTACCCAGACGAGTCAACTACACTATTAAAAATGTTTACAAGAATTGGTGCTATATAACCTGAGCTACACAAAAACACTTTAAGACTAATATTATCATGGCCACAACTTTTCCCAGGTGAAAGGCCATCAACGATTTCCTCAACCTCTCCAGCAGACGTATAATTGAGACTAAAGTTGCTGTTGAGTGGCTTAAAGTTTCGAAACCGTTAAAACAGTCTAGGGGTGTTGTAACAATTTGCTGTTTTTTTTAACAGATTCCAAAAAAGTGAGAATTCAACATTTCGGCTTTACGAGTACTGTTTTTAACTTTACACCCATTCTTGTCGGTTATGCTTATGTCTTTTTCTTTCACCCTTCCAAGAGTTTCATTTATAAATTTCCAGGTTTTGTTAGGTCATAATTTAGGTGGCCTTCAAAAATGTTCGTATTTGATTCTAAAAAAATATTCAGTTTTTTAAGAAAGAGCTCGTTTGTATCAAAATATGTTGCCGGTAGATTTGTAACATGATTTGTTTTATATTTTAGTATCTTGATCACAGAACAATGATTTCTAAAGATTTGTTTTCTGATTGTCATCCCGTGCGTATGTCTTGACTTTTGCGCCTCTCATTGTAACCGTTTTTAATATTTATACCTTATTGTACATAATTATTTCCAGTCTATACGGCGAATTATACACTTAGTACATAAGCAACTCTTTTGTACGTATAAGATTAGGACCAGCCGCCTTCGCCTCTTGTAAATTTTTGAAAATGGATATCAATGCAGAACATGAACACATAATAAGCAGTGATGAATATAGTGATGAAGTGGACTATGATGACGCACTTATGATTGATGCTATTAAAATACAAGATCAAAATGCAAAATCACGTGACTGCGAAATCCAACATGAAAAACCAAACTGGAGAATACATCAAAAACAAACGCAATTAAACTCACTGATAAGAAAAAACAAAATTTCTGTCATATATAAGAACAAATCTATAAAATGGTAATTAACTTTAGTTTTTATATGTATCTATGTGAGTGTGTATACATATTGCTTGTACAATTATGGTCTTAATTTTAATGAATATCATAGCTTACTGTTCCTTTTTTCGGCTACACCATTAAAAGAAAAAGCACATCATCACAACTAATTTATTATCCCACAATGCGCACAATTGTTTTTGCTCTTCACTCTGACAAGAAATACACGCGTATTTAGTTATTTTTCTCTCGTTCCACCGTACAAATTAATAAACAATACATATCACTTTTATAGGGATTTCGCAGAAAAATCCTTTCCAAGAGGAACAAAAGCACTGATTACCAACCCTAAACAATTACATCAACAAAACTCCAAAACACGTCTGAATGTCTTCGAGTACTGCTAATAAACCAATTACAAAAGTGAGCCGTTTTCTATAAACTCGCATCACGCGATGTTTTTACTTTGTTGCGGAAAAGTTACTTAAATCAAAAATTCTAGCAAACCTGTGACCGATTTCATGTAAGTTTCATGAAGCGATTAACAGGTGCCCCGCTTTATGCAAGTGAAAGAAATATAGGACTAAATCGAAAAATTATTGCAGTGTGTATCCCAAATACTCACAACTAAATTAATTCACCAAAACTCGTATGAATCTAAAACTCTCCATTATAAAAGTTTCGCAGTGAACAGCAGAACAACTCAACAAATCCAACCCAAATTAACAAAAAATAAAAATATTTCACATAT
Organism: Epicampocera succincta; assembly: GCA_932526305.1. Taxonomy (NCBI): domain Eukaryota; kingdom Metazoa; phylum Arthropoda; class Insecta; order Diptera; family Tachinidae; genus Epicampocera; species Epicampocera succincta. The sequence continues at coordinate 28,657,429 of OW052035.1, read as the reverse complement.
GTATGTAGATATGCATATATATATATATACTCAGAGCAGGTTACAGATGTATTCATTAAATCTGACATCCCTTGCAAGCATTTCTGCACAAGTTCCTTGGAGTTGAAATAAATTTTTCATTCCGGAATTATCAAGTACTTTATCAGCCTTCAGCTCACCTCTTCTAGTCGATAAAGACTTCAACGGTTGCGGTACGGTTTGGGTATCTACATTAAACAACAATATTTTCGGCCCAACATTATACTTCAAACCTTAAAGTCATGGTCTACGGGCCGGAAAATATTTAACTGCAATATGTAAAATCATTCCTGCTTCAAAGTTCAAAATCTTTTTATCTCGAAAATATTGTCCTTTATGGCTTGTATTTACTGAAATACGCGAGTAACTAAAATCGTTAATAAACATATTCCAGTCGCTCATTGCCTCCACGCTACCAATTTGTATATTCCCTGTAAAAAACAAAAAATAGAGAACTGAAATTTTAAATAAAATATTAGATGACATTGATGGCGATAAAATATCAACCCAAAAAAAAACAATAAAAAACCAACATTTTTGTAGAGAACAGCTTCGTGATTCTAATAACATTTAAATAAAAACTCAGAAAATAAATAAATGTAAAAATACTTGAGTTAACTTTGTCAACAAAGTGCACATCAAAATATCACTTTTTGGAACTTAAAAATGCAGTGATCTGCTATCAAGCTGTTATAGCTGTAAGTTATGCTATTAGATCAACGACAATAAGCAACATTGTTGAAGAATCTAACCTATCTCTGGAAAACAGAATATTTTGCTCAAAATCTAAAAACGTACTAAAAATACAATAGAAGAAATAATATATAATCTGCCATAACCGCTAAATGGCATAACAGATTGAAAATGACAGCATCACTTGCGTTGGCAGCTGAGTTGAACTTATCCTTCACAGCTAAATCCTTTCTGTGATTTAAGCATAGGTACACCCATATGTTTCTACACATTTAATTAATTTTTTATTTTGTTATTTATATTAATTTTCTAAAAAAATGTCTAAATTTTCTCCTCTAAAAAAATCACATCTAGTTTCTGTAAAATTAAGGAAGGAATTTTTTTGAAGTTGAAAAAGAATGGAGAAAATTGAACCACTTGAATAAGGATGAAAGTGTTTTTTAAGCCTAAGTATAAATAATTTTGCATTCGTCTGAACTCACCTGTAAAACACCTTAATTTTAGTGGAATTACGGAAAACATTTGAAACAAATTTTTCATCACATTTTTTATTTAGATTTAGAAATAGTAAATGGCATTTCACTTTAAAGTCAAAAAGAACACTAAACTCTTATACAACACTAGATTAATTTTAAAATTGTCATATTAAGAAGTTTGAAGCCAATAATTTGAAAATAAAGATTCAAAGAACTGTGAACTTAAGTTCATACAGCACTGAAATACAATTAAAAAATATTTACTTGCCAAAAATTTTAAGAACAGCTACTAAGAATTAGAGATAACCAGAATTTTTGACGTCGTCCGATTGATTCTTGTCTAGTATATGCATTCAATGAAAAGTATAAATGCAATACAAAACCGATTATGAAATATTTACATGGAATATTCTTACTAAATGAATAATAAGAATCTGAGCTATCAAAATATAAAAGGCAGATTAAATTTTCTTCAGCAAGTAATATGTATTTAGTTTGAAATTCTAGCTTAAGAATCCTTCATACATAAATACTTAGCTTAAGTTAAAGTATTAACAGGTAATTTGTGCTTTAAGTGATATTTAATTATTTTGTGCTGGTTTAAAATTGTAAATTAATTGCACCAAAAACATCTATTTACTTATCTGGTATTCATTTCGTTTAGGTAGTATTCGCTCTGCTACGAAAATAGTAGCTTCAGAGAATTTTCTTTTTCTATAATATTTTTTATATTTCCTATTTCTCATTAAAGGCTGAATAGTAAAAAGCAAAGAGAACGATACAGGATGCGTCTACAGCTAAATGCAATAAATTCTAACATGTCCCAAAAAGAGTGTCCTGATTTGTTATTAAGTAAAAGTCAGCATCTGAGTGAAAACATCAAAACCAATGATCAATACATTCAAGATTGTACAAAAAATGATAGGAAAGAAGCCGATTTCAATTTGACATCTAATAATAAAGAAATAAGAAAAGTCAATAACGCTTTTCAAAACAACACATCTTTATTTATTGCAAATCACACTAATCAAATTGCAAGTATACATCCTAAAAGGGAAAGCGTTAAAAACAGCATAACGCACGAAGAAGACGAAAATATACAAGAAATTGGAAAATTGAAAGGAACTAACAAACAGGTAATTTGTATTAAGACTGTTTACATAAAAAAGATACAATACAATATTTTAAAGTCTGAATTTTTACGAAAAGCAACATAATACACTTAAACATGATTAATAAAAATATCTCTCCGAGTGACTGTAAATTTCATAGACTAGAAATCACATTATCAAATCCTAACTTTAATCCAAGTTACGGCTTGCAAATTGTTACGGAATACAAATTTGGTTTCCTTAGCACCGCGGAAAGACATTCAACCAGTAGTAAATGACGTAAACAATAATATGGTACTAGGAATGAATGTTATTAAACGATCGGTTTGGGAACTGGTTATGGGACCTCCGTTGCTAGAGCGTTCGCCGTATCAACTCCTGGCTTGCTGACTTATGTACTTAGTTGATAACAGGTAAAGAATTTCTGGAAAGAGAGTTTTCGAGATGTGAATAAGCTAGGGAGTTCTAAAAATTTAATAACCTGACCTGATCGGTCTGTTAGATTTATTGCCTAAGAAACAGAGTAATGCAGAAAATAATTAATGAACAGATGGATAAGTTGCTATCAGAAAAACGAATTGTGCGTGAAATACCTTTTATGCTCACTGACACTCTCCAGAGAGCCATTGACGAAGTCTTAGGCCTAGGCCTTCAGAGATAATGATTATGGGAAGTTCGTTAGAAGAAACATCTTAAACCGCAGATCACGAGATCACTTATAAATAAGGAGAATTTGTAAGGAAGAACGCTGAAATGTTCGCACTCTTCCTGGCATTTACAAAATAGGTCGTATCAGGGCGGCAAATGAACAAAACTTTGCATGGGAATTCACCGAGTATTATTGTCACATGGATACGTTTTACAATCAGTTGGACTTCCAATATAATGCAAGGACTATTGGTCCAGGTATAGAATAGAGCCTTGCAGTGCACTTGAAATAATGTAGCGATTGTAAACCAGTATTATGTTTTTATAATGTTGATGGGAATATTTTATTTAAAGCTTGCAATACGTATCTTCAACAACTCGACTTTTCTACACTGCCTCCATTACATTAAAATTATTAATCAAGGTTCCGAAAGCTGATTTGTCGCAACAAATGGTGCATTACCCAGTAAAGTTCTCGTTCGACTTAATAGCACGACTTAGTTGTGATTGTCGTGATTAATAGAATAAGCGAAAAAAATGTTGTCTAGGTGTTGATTATTATATAAATTTTAAGTTGAATAATAATATATATATAAATCAGTGGGTACATTTGTACCCACTGATTTGACCCCCTCAGTTTACTTCCTGAAACAATACCGAAACTGGTCTAACAAAGTAAATGTTATGTGGATTAATATAATACTCAGGTGCTCCAAATTCAACATTAGACTTCAAAATACAAACTGCAAACGTCAGTTAATACAACTCTACATTTCCAAGCGGGTATTCATAAGAGTATCAAAAGTAAATACGCTGATTACCCTTCATCATAAATATACTCCCAAGTTGCGAAAGATAATATTGTAAATAATCACTAACAACAACAATCACGTTTTGCAACATGATATGTATCATGACATTCGGACTGTAGCGTTTTGATCTTCATTTTTTAAAATTTTTATTGTATTAACACTTGCAACTTTTCATCGGTAACATGTTGAATGCTTTTGATTTTTTTATAGTTTTCTTCAGTATAGCTGAACTCTTTACTCTTACTAACATTTTAAATTAAACTGAATACTGCTCCCAAAATTGTAAAAAGTCGAAAAAGTAAGTGTCAATACGGCTTTAACAGCAGTGAAAATCGAACGCTAACATAATTCGGGGTTTTTAGTTCAATTGTTATTTATGGTTGAATTACTTATTTATTTTTTTAATCTTATGAATAAATTCTAAGACTAAAATTATATAGCGAAAGCACTAGCGGCTTTAGGGATCCTAAATACGAAGTCCGGTTTGTAAGTAATATTTATGTTAATGATGGTTGGATCGAAAAGAAAACTGGAGTAAAATTTATTAGGTAGGTTTTTACTTCTGAGGCTGGGAATTGTTGGACATTCACCAATAATGTGTTTAATAGTGAGGTTATCGTTACATATCGTTACCTGAAATGCAAAAGGGCGTAACAACCAAAAAATTCAAAATGGGTTTTTTCATTTATTATTGTAGAGCAAATCGAATTACATGTCTTCCTACATTTTTACAGCCCTACTGTCAATAACAACCATTTTATTAAAGAAAATCAAAAGGTCGTAACAACAAAGTTGGTTTTTTCTTTAACCAAAAGGGCGCAACCCACATGTAATAAAAATGACGATTAAAGAATTTTTTTTTTCTACGAAATAAATGCATCATCGCAATTTAATGCTGTACTGAAGAAATTGCAAAACCAGCTTCGTAATCTTTGATTTTTTGGAGTTTTTTGTCTCCTGTAAAATTTTGAAATATGTTGTTACGCCCTTTTTCATTTCAGGTAACTATATATTGAATGTTGGGTTAGTTGTTTTCAGCATGAGGTATTCATGGGAGCAAACGAGCTTGTTTGGGTTAATGATGGTATAATGATGATGGTTGCAATTAATTTCCTTGAATTTATTCTGTAGATAGTTGGTGATGAGCCGGCGAAGATTGATTTTTTTGATGAAAATTTTGATGAAAGATTTGATTGATGAAAAGTAGGTTCCAAGAATATAGGTGCATAGGATGCATATTTTGCAGCAATATCAGCTCATTCATTCTTGGCTAGATACCCAATGTATTTTGATTTTATCTTCATTACCAATAAGCCAATCTCTGATTTTAATTATTGTATTTCGGTTATTGTTTGATGGCTTTTAGTACCGAAGGACGGTCAGAAAAATGAGGGTTTTCATTTTAGATGAAATAGCTAGTTGCACAATATTCGGCTGTAAAAATTAAAGAGTGGTTATAGAGGCTACGAAGTATTAGGTTATTGCCATCATCGTTAACGACTGCATAAACTGGTGAATTAGTCGAACTTTTAGTTTTCTTTTGTGCTAAAATACTAAAAAAAACTTTTTTCTAGTTAGCAATGTATTTTTTTTCTCAAATGAGGTGACATCAAATCTCCAAGGAGGTTTATTATTGATATGTCGTTGCCTTTAATAGCGTTAGTACTGATCAAAAGCTTAGGTATAACTCTTGCTGTTACTTCCTGAATTATATATTCTATGGATGGGTTTTGACCAGATACTTAAGTGTATTAATGTGAACAAAGCTTTTCATTGACAGGTAACGAATAAAGTTAATAAAGCGTCCTCTTTAGGTAATCATAACGTTGCACCCATCTGTATTTATGCGAGAGTATAATACGCAGAATTTTAAGCTGTTTGTATCCTCTTACTGTATTTTATATTTATTTATACTACCTGTATTTTGTAGTCGTCTGCATTGCAGTTGAGCTTTCTACAAATGTGAAGTTTCTTGGTCTTTTCAAAAGAAATTTTACTGCCCCAATATTCTGACCATTCACTAATTGATTTCATGACTGCTTCTAGTATAGTACTTGTTTCACTGTTGCTATTTCTCTTACACAGGATTCATAAATTGTGAGAATACAAACACTATTACGGTAAGTAGGGAAACCTGTTATTTAGTTCATGTTTTAATAAAAAAACACTTACTTCTTTTCCCTCTTATTTAATATTTTGTGTAAATTTTTTTGCGGAAAACCAAAGAACATTTGTTTTTAGAATAGCTATATTTTTCCGTTGATTATATTTTCTCTTTTGTAGTTATTAATCGGGACGTGGGAAGTGAGAGCAGGTGTGTAGCTTAAATCGGTTGCTAAAATCCTGCATATGTGAAGTGAACTGTATATAATTCATAGGGCAGTTCGGAATAAAGCTTTTCTTAAAAATATTATCAGTTTCCTTTTATCCTATTTAAAAAATCTGCGACTTTATTTTACCCTTCACACTAGTAATATCTATGTATATTGTCATCTTTAAAGCCTCGGGCTAATATTCTTTCCCATGTGTTTTGTTTAAAGCCAAAATGAAATCTGGTAATCTGTTGCGAGGTCAAATAGTCTTATTAAGTAAATGTATGGTGTGCAATACTTGATAGCCAAACCAATGATTTTTTTACAGTTGCATATTATTTTTGTGGTCTTTAAGGGTGTTGCTTACATAACTGATAGGGTGCTCTTCTTGCATAACTACAGTATCTATTGCATAATCAATGGCCTCATCTTTTAGTTTTTGAAATGTGCCGATGTATAGCGTTGTCAATTTGATTTGTTTTAGTACTTTTTCATAAGGTATTTCGTTATAATCTTAGGCAATCTAGGCATAATCCCCGATAAATTTTCTACAGTCCCCTGTGGCCCAAGAAAAGATTGATCTGTTTTCTTGTTTCAGGAAGCTGAATCTTCTGTATACTTTCGATTTTTGCGGGATTTGGTTTCATCACGTCCGATGTCAATATGTGTACAAAACACTGTTTCTTTTGCATGGGGTATTTACATTTATCTGCCTAGATTTTTAAATTGTGTTCTCTTAACCTAGCAAATACCTTTTGGATATTTATAATGTGTTCTTCTAGGCTTCTGCTTCTGTCCAAATATACAACGCAATTTGTTATCATAAAATTCCTTAAAAACGGGTTTCATCCAAAATGTGAATCTTGAAGGTGCATTTTTTAGCCCAAATGGCACACGAACAAATTCGAAATGGTCTACTGGAGTTGAGAATGCCTGCTTTATCTTAATTTTTTTATTTGAGTGAAGTCAAGGGTAGTGCAAAAACTGCCACCAGGTAATAAAAAGTTCTGGAAATTAACTAAAGCAATAAAAAGCAAACAATCAACACTTGACAAGTTAACGGTAGATGGCGCCATTATATTTATATAAAATATATTTTAAAATATTTGTATTGTATGATGATAGAAAATAAAAATGAATGAATGAATGAATAATTTATGAATGAATGAAATATGAAACTTGTCTTATAACAGTGATTTCATTAAGTTCGCGATAGTCAGTAATTATTTACAATACAATTTTTTCTTCTCAGAGTAGTCCGTCCTTTTTGGGACTATTCAAATGGGAGAATTGTATGGAGACTTACTTTCTTTAATTTGACGATTTAGCAGGATACCTGTATATTGGAATATATAAAATGGGTCGTCTTTTTTAATTATTTATTTATTTATTTCTGCTATATTTTACAAAGTAAATTTATAAAATATATTTTTTTTAAGGCGACAGGTAGCCAGACCATATGCTCTCAAAAAATATTTTACATTAGGTGTCTGATAACAATTTGTCAGTTGAATTAAAATAAATATTATTACAATTCATAAGAGGTAAATGAATAGTTATATGTACATACAGAGACGGACAAAATTATTCACACATGTGTTTGATTTTTCAATTTCTAACTATTTTCTCTAATGAGTACATAAAGGTCCAAGAATAGTTTATGCTAAAGATTTATTTAATTGTGGGAAAGTAAGATACAACAAAAAATTATTCATAAATTAATTGAAAAAAAAATTTCAATAAAAATCAAAAAGAGCACACATTATTGTAAGGACAAAATTATTCACACATGTGGGGTTATCTGAGAATTACTAGAAGCTAATACCTTGTAGCTAAGCCTTTTCTTTTTAAAACTTCTTGTAACATATTCGGCATTGATTCGGCTAACTTTTTTGTCACCTCCGTTCCAATATTTTCCCATTCTTCTTGAAGGATTTCTTTCAGCTGTCTTTTACTTGTCATATTGTGTTTCTCCAGTCTTCTACCAAGTTCATCCCATAGATGCTCAATGGGATTCATGTCCGGATATTGTGGGGGAGTCGGGAGAATATGCGGTACATGGTGAACGATCCATATTCTGACGTCATGGGTTGTATACTTTGGGTCATTATCTAGTTGGAAGTAAAAATTATCATCGACACCCGATTTTCGTACGCTGTTTTGGAGGTTTTCGTTCAATATACTGAGATAAAAGGTCTTATTCATGGTTTCTTCAATAAACACCAATCTTCCAACACCTGCTACAGACATGCAGCCCCATACCATGATTCTCCCACCGCCATGTTTCACCGTGGTGATTGTGTTCTGTTTTTCTACTTCGCAATTTCGTTTTCTCCGTACATGTATCCTTCCATCAGATTGCAAGATATTGAATTTGCATTCATCGGTGATTAGTACAGAATTCCAAAACTCTTCAGGTTTGTTTATGTACGATTTTGCAAACCCAATCCGCTTTTTCTGTAACATAATCTTATAAACTTATTTTATAAAAAATATATCGCTATTAAATAATAAAAAGGTAGTGTGTGAATAATTTTGTCCGTCTCTGTATGTGCATGTATTAGATTTTGAAATTAATGAAATTAAATAGTTGTGAGATTAGGCCTAAATTTCGTGAATATTATGTTTCCGTAAACTTATTTGTATTCCAGGACATCCAGCTAGTATGTGGTGGATAGTTAAAATAACGTCGCAGAAGAGACATCTTGGTGGATCTTTCCGTACGTAGTAGTGCCTTGTATTGAACACGGCTTTACCACCTACTCTCAACCTCGCCAGCATAATACATTGGCTTCTGCTAAAATTCCTATTGTATTTGGGGCAATTTGATTTAAACAGATGATTTCTTGGAATGCCAGTACACAATTTTTTTTTATTAGTTTACTAATCTCCTTGTCATATTTCGTACATTATTAGTCAGTAGTATATATGTACATATGTATGTAAGTAGTTTCTTCCATGTTTGCTATTCAATTATTTATTTATTTCTGCTATATTTTACAAAGTAAATTTATAAAATATATTTGTTTTTTAAAGGCGCCGGGTAGCCAGACCATATGCGCTCAAAAAATAGGTGTCTGATAACAATTTGTCAGTTGAATTAAAATAAATATTATTACAATTCATAAGAGGTAAATCTATAATTGTATGTACATACATACTTACTTATGTGTATGTATAAGATTTTGAAATTAATGAAATTAAATAGTTGTGAGGTTCTCCGTTCGTAGTAGTGCCTTGTATTGAACACGGCTTTACCTACTCTCAACCTCGCCAGCATAATACATTGGCTTCTGCTAAAATTCTTATTGTATTTGGGTCTGCTAGATGATGGCTTCTGCTGTTTAAGGGCTGCTTTAAATGGATTCCATAAGGCCTTCGGAAAACATGGTGTCTCGGTGCATAGAGGCGAATTTAGCGCCGCCTTTGCAGCATTATCTGCACACTCATTTCCATGAATCCCTATGTGCGATGGGATCCAAAGGATTACAATATTTCTGTTTCCATTGTGGTAAAGCATGTCATTATATGTGCCGTTCTTATTTTTCATCAGTGCCCTGGTGGCGCTGAGGCTGTCTGTGCAGATTAAGGTTTTTCCTCCGTGTTGTAATGCATATTGTATGGCACGCCTTATAGCAGCAATCTCAGCAATAAAGATTCCAGTATAATTTGGCAGTCGCGCTTCATGAACAACCTCAAAAACAGAAATGGATATCTGTCTGACAATTGAATATGACGTCCTGCTGTCGCAGTATGAACCGTCGGTATAGAGTGTTGTATTTGGTGAATGAAGTGAGATTTTCTCAGCCAACATTTTCCTAAAACAAATTGGGTTGGTGGTTTTTTGTTGTAGATTCTAAGACTGTCATCAACCAAACCTATTGCGCCAGCGCAATAGGTTTTGATCGGCTTAGAAGGTATAGATATTTTGTTTTTTCTTAACAAAGCAATTATGTTCGCAATAGAATATCCTGAAACGCACGAGGGATTATTAAGATGTTCCCAAAACAATTCATGTAGACCATCTGCTGCTATGGCGATTGCTCTAGAGGCCAGACCAACTGATGTTTTATCCACCAGTTGTTGCAATTCTGCAAATTTGCTTCCGTTTGCAAATATTTGATAGGTGTTGCTCTTAGAAGGCCTGATGCAGATCGATAGCACTTATTGAGTAAGGTATTGATTTTTGCTATATTTCTTTTAGATGTCTAACCATAAATTGTTATGCCATGCAGTACCTACAGCATACCTGAAGTTAAAGCTCGGCAAATGTTGATAGCGGTTTCGATGTGTGGCCCTTTACCATGTGAGCAAATAAGCTTTAACAAGTTGTTTGTTTTACTCAGTTTGATTGATAACTGCTTAACGTGAGTGTTCCAAAGCAGATTCTTGGTGAAAAAAATGCCCAAAATTCTCAACTTTTCAGCTACTTGTTGGTTATTGTTTCTCAAACAGAAAGTTGTGGGAGTGCAGTTCTTTTTCCTGCAAACATGTAGCAACTCAATTTTCTCTACCGGGGCAACTGCTCCTCGACTTTTAGCCCAGTCATGAACTATGGTGTCAAAATTATTTAAATTTGTACTAACTAACTCTGACTTACCGGGCGCAACAGCGAAAATGTTATCAGCATAAATGCCAACATAGGACATTAAAACCTTCAAGGTTTCTTTTATGTATGCCCCATTCATAAAGCTCGTGTATTATGTATGTTAATACCACTCTATCAAATGCCTTTTCAATATCCTCCGAAATAACAATACTATGTTTCTTTTAAATGGCGACAGATGGTATGCACTCCATGTCTTGGCAAGAAAGCGTGCTGGTTTTTTGATATATTTTGTCTTGTATGTATATTTCCAGAAACGTTTTGCCAAAATTTATTCAAATATTTTCGAAAGCACTGGTAATAGTGAAACTGGACGGTAGCTTTCTAAATTGTTAGGGTTCTTTCCAGGCTTAGGTACTGGTATTAAAACGGCAGTTTTACAGTCGTGTGGGAAAATACCAATGTCGAAAATATTGTTGTACAAGTCACAGAGTCGAATTTTCAGAGCATCTGGAGAGTTTTTAACCATAGAATATGTTATTTTGTCATTTGCAGGCGTTGAACCCCTAAGAGTCCCCATAATGTCGTTCAGTTCAGCTAAGTTAACTTTTCGAGTCAATATTGGAAAAAGAGGACCACAGTTTGGCAACGAATCTATATTTAGATTTTTCTTTGCTTCTATAATTTCAATTCCAAAAGCCTGATCTGAACTAATCGAACTCCAAAGCAGGGCAAAGTGGTCAGCAATTTCCTTGGGATGGGATACGTTCGAATTGTTAACGCAAATTGTTGGAAAGGTGCTGATTCTTGTAGATCTTAAATTGTTTACTTTTCTCCACAAAAAAGAAACGTCCATGGCTGGATTTAGGGAATTGAGAAAGTTTTCCCAAGTTAGCCTTTTTGCAATTTTACTCTCCCTTTTAACTCTGCCACAGGCTCTTTTATATTCCAAACAGTTGCATTGATTGCGAAGCCTTTTGAACAGCTTCCAACTCTGCTGTCTCAGTCGTATTAGTTTAGCAATCTCAGAGTTGAACCAAGCTGGGTTGTTTTTACTAGGTGGTTGGCGACTGAGGGGAATTAATGCATTAGCTATTTTCCTGAGGATTCGTTTGATGAGTGATGCTTCTTTATTTATGCTTCCAGAGCTCCTAAAGTATTCTGCTATCTGTACTGCTTTTTGTCTAAAGAGTAACCAATTTGCTTTGTCCTCCTTGAAGCGTGCTGTGTAAAGTTTTTTCATACTGTCTATTTTATTTGTGATTTTGATTGGAAAGTGATCACCAACTTCAGGCATTGGTAAACAACTCCAAACTAATTGCAGGGCTAAGTCCACGCTGGCCATTGAAACATCGACTGCAGTTAGTGTACATCTGGTGCTGGGTAAAGTTGGAGATTCATCATTTAGGATCACCAATCCCCTGTTATCGGCGAAGTCCTCCCACAACTTCCCTTCGGAAGAATTGGAACCTGAGCCCCACAAGACATTTCGAGCATTTACGTCACCAAGTATGAGATGATGTGTGTTACTGGGGAGCGTTATGTTGTTAACTATTGAGTCGGTAAATCGATAAAAATGTTCCTTATAGATATTTGTTATTTGCAGTTGCCTACCGCAACTAATGGTAATAGACTGAAATAGTAAGTCTTCAGAAGAAGTAGACTGTTGAACCACATTCAAATTGTTCCTAACTAGAAGAGCTATACCCGATTTTGGATAGCTGTGATTTTTATTGTGATGGTAAATTTTGAAACCAGGTAGGTGTAGTAGATGCAAGTTTTTGTCAATAATGTGTGTTTCCTGCAAAGCTATTATGTTACGTTGATGCCTACGATTGGCTACAAGTTGTTCTAAAGCGTACTTGTTGTTGACGAAACCTTGGATGTTACACTGAAGGAGGTTAATGTTTAGGCCTACATCCATGATAAACTATTTTATTTAGTTAGCCTTTTTAGGCAGCGTTTTCTTAAATGTTTTGGTGTTATTCAGGGGTGTCATAGAAACCAAGTCGGTTTTGATGTTTATTGGTTTTGAAAACCAATATTGGCTTCATTTGGTGTCATGAAACCAAGTCGTTTTGTTATGTTCGAATGCAAACAAAACCAATATTCGAATCAGCTGTTGTTTACATTTGTATAACTGTATACAATTTTAGTTATATTTTTTGGGCAAAATATAAAGTGTATTTATTAAAAATATAAAAAATTTGCGTTTTTAATAAAAAAAGAAAGAAAATGAACAATGCTGTTGTTTCATATTTGCTATTGGAGGATGAGTGTTCGGAAAAGTGCAGAAGAAAAACATTTCGAGATTGTAGCAATCCGCTTGAGCTGCCGGAGACAGCGTAAGTATATTTTTTATAGTGTATAATGTGCGTTCATATTTAAAGCTGCTTGGAAGGTTCATAGAATACTACCGACTAAATAAAGAAGCTTTTCGGATGGTCCTAGACGCAATAAAGGAACATCTTCGCCACTGCTACAACTTGCAGCTTCGTTGCGGTTTTTAGCTGAAGGAGCATATCAAAGAGCTGTTGGAAATGACTCTGGCATATGTCTGGGTAGGAGCACAGTGTCAACCAGTTGTTCCCAAAGAGAGTCTACGGTTGGTTTACCCCTCTTTGTGAAGCCTTTCACAAGGTCGGGATATTTGTCCATAAACTCCACGATTATGGAGCTTTGAGTTTTATTACATATGTAAGCAAATGTTAGAATCCATAAGAATATACATACATAAAGGGTGGTTAAATTGTATGGGCCGATGTTGAATGTGAACCACACCTAAACGCCAAGTTTTTTTCCGAATTTTATTTAACATTTCTCTATTTCAGACTTACTCAATTTGAACCGTGGAGAGATACACAATCCAACAACGTGTTAAAGTTATCCAGACTTATTATGAAAATGGGAGTTCAAATCAAAATGCATATCGTGCACTTCGTAATTTTTTTGGTCAATTTCATCGTCCAAATGTGCGTACAATCGCAAAAATCGTGGAAAAATTCGAGCAAACCGGGTCTGTAGAAGATGTGAGAACACCAGTGCATGCTCGTACAGCTCGTACTGCAGAAAATATTGCTGCTGTTCGCGATAGTGTGGCTGAAGAGCCGTCCACCTCAACTCGTCGTCGTTCCCAACAATTGCACCTCTCACGCTCGTCCTTGATGAACATTATGCATAAAGACTTGCATTTACACGCTTACAAGTTGCAATTGGCTCAAGAACTAAAGCCTCTTGACCATTCCAAACGTCGTGAATGGGCAGAATGGTGGCAAGAAATGGCAACAGTGGATGATCAATTTTCGAAGAAAATCATCTTCAGTGATGAGGCACATTTTCACCTCAGTGGATTCGTCAATAAACCGAATTGCCGCATTTGGGCGAATGAGAATCCAAGAGTGATTGTCGAAAAACCAATGCACCCACAAAGAGTGACTGTTTGGTGCGGTTTATGGGCTGGCGGCATCATCGGGCCGCATTTTTTCCAAAATGAGGCCGGTCAGGCAGTTACTGTGAATGGTGTTCGCTATCGTGAGATGATAACGAACTTTTTATGGCCCGAATTGGAAGATATGGATGTGGACGATATGTGGTTTAAGCAGGACGGTGCCACTTGCCACACAGCTAACGAAACAATGGCTCTTTTGCGCAACAAATTCGATGGCCGTGTTATCTCACGTAATGGCGATGTCAATTGGCCGCCAAGATCATGTGATTTGACACCGTTGGACTTTTTTCTTTGGGGTTATTTGAAAGAAAAGGTGTACGTCGATAAGCCAGCAACAATTCAAGACCTAAAGGATCAGATAATTCGGCACATTAACGGCATAGAACCTCCATTATGCCTCAGCGTCATTGAAAATTTGGACCATCGGATGGAGGTGTGCCGCCGAGGTCGCGGCGCCCATTTGGCCGATATTTTGTTCCATACATAATTGAGTAATACCAATACATCATAATAAAATAAAATTACAATAATTTCCTAAATAGTTTGTGTTTTATTCAAAATCAACATCGGCCCTTGAAATTTAACCACCCTTTATTTCCTTTTTTAATATAAAATTTACTTACATTTATACAAAATATCAAATTGAAAGACAAAAATAAAACCGCACAAATGAAATCTGTCAGCTGTTAGTTGCTTGGTTTTTTTCAGGAAAAAAACCAATAATATTGGTTTCTGTGACACCTAAAACCAACACTAATTCTGTTTCGAACATAAAACCGATAATATTGGAATTCATGACACCAAATAACTTTTTTAGTCGTTTTCAAAACCAATTCCAATAATATTGGTTTTTATGACAACCCTAATTATTGTATTTAAATCTGGAAAATTGTTGTATAGTCTTGTACATGGTGATTTTTCATTATTTGGGTTATTTATATTTATTTTTGGTAGGCTATTTAAACCAAACCCTTCATTTATATCGTTTATCATCATTTCATCGGTAATATTTTGATCAATTTTTTCCAAGTTATCATTTGGTGTTTGTGTTAATTTTAGGAGACTGTAATAAAGACGTTGAAGGTGTGCTATTGAGTGTTACTGACTGAGCAAATTGTAATGTTTGTTGTTGTTTTATTGAAGTTCTAATTGCGTTTGTTGATTGTGAGTGGTCGTAGTTGTTGGATTCGAGTTTTTTTTAAGTTTTTAAATTATCCTTTGGTTTCTTATTTTGGGCGTTGTCAGGTTTTGCTATCGTTTGTGCAGGTAATATTGTAAAGGGTGGTTAAATTTCAAGGGCCGATGTTGATTTTGAATAAAACACAAACTATTTAGGAAATTATTGTAATTTTATTTTATTATGATGTATTGGTATTACTCAATTATGTATGGAACAAAATATCGGCCAAATGGGCGCCGCGACCTCGGCGGCACACCTCCATCCGATGGTCCAAATTTTCGATGACGCTGAGGCATAATGGAGGTTCTATGCCGTTAATGTGCCGAATTATCTGATCCTTTAGGTCTTGAATTGTTGCTGGCTTATCGACGTACACCTTTTCTTTCAAATAACCCCAAAGAAAAAAGTCCAACGGTGTCAAATCACATGATCTTGGCGGCCAATTGACATCGCCATTACGTGAGATAACACGGCCATCGAATTTGTTGCGCAAAAGAGCCATTGTTTCGTTAGCTGTGTGGCAAGTGGCACCGTCCTGCTTAAACCACATATCGTCCACATCCATATCTTCCAATTCGGGCCATAAAAAGTTCGTTATCATCTCACGATAGCGAACACCATTCACAGTAACTGCCTGACCGGCCTCATTTTGGAAAAAATACGGCCCGATGATGCCGCCAGCCCATAAACCGCACCAAACAGTCACTCTTTGTGGGTGCATTGTTTTTTCGACAATCACTCTTGGATTCTCATTCGCCCAAATGCGGCAATTCGGTTTATTGACGAATCCACTGAGGTGAAAATGTGCCTCATCACTGAAGATGATTTTCTTCGAAAATTGATCATCCACTGTTGTCATTTCTTGCCACCACTCTGCCGATTCACGATGTTTGGAATGGTCAAGAGGCTTTAGTTCTTGAGCCAATTGCACCTTGCAAGCGTGTAAATGCAAGTCTTTATGCATAATGTTCATCAACGACGAGCGTGAGAGGTGCAATTGTTGGGAACGACGGCGAGTTCAGGTGGACGGCTCTTCAGCCACACTATCGCGAACAGCAGCAATATTTTCTGCAGTACGAGCTGTACGAGCATGCACTGGTGTTTTCACATCTTCTACAGACCCGGTTTGCTCGAATTTTTCCACGATTTTTGCGATTGTACGCACATTTGGACGATGAAATTGACCAAAAAAATTACGAAGTGCACGATATGCATTTTGATTTGAACTCCCATTTTCATAATAAGTCTGGATAACTTTAACACGTTGTTGGATTGTGTATCTCTCCATGGTTCAAATTGAGTAAGTCTGAAATAGAGAAATGTCAAATAAAATTCGGAAAAAAACTTGGCGTTTAGGTGTGGTTCACATTCAACATCGGCCCATACAATTTAACTACCCTTTAGTTATCGGTATCACATCACTTGTTTTCTCACCATTTAGTATATGTTTTTTTTTATATTTCTTGGTCCAGTTTTTAGTGTATGTAATTCAGGACTTTGGTTATAGGCTTCCCAAGCTTCTCGTGCGGTGCATTGTCTTGTTATACGTAAATAGTTGACGGACTTGTGTTTCCATAAACTTGGGCAGTCGGAGTCATTTGATGTGTGATCTTCAGTTTGGCAATTTACACAGTACTTTCGGGAACACAAGTCATGAGGTGTTGGAAAACTACAGTCCCTGCAATTTTCTACATTTCTGCAACGATTTTTTGTGTGACCCAATTTCTGGCAGTTTTCGCACCTCATTGGGTTTGGTATGTGTTCGTTAACGGTCACTCTTTCCCATCCAAGTTTTAAAATTTCGGGACGATAATAAAGGTCGAAAGTAACAATTGCTGCACCTGTAGCTTTTACTTTGTCGCCATCTTTTGATTGATTTTGCGAATTTCCACTAGCTTCTGATCTCTTAGAGATTCCAGCAGCTCTTCTTCCGTAATTTCAATAATTTTTCTAGAAAATATCCTACCTTGAATTATGTTCAGCGTTTTATGAAGGGTGATTTTTACTGGCACGTTGTCAATATATGTCGCCTTCAAGAACTTTTCAGAAATTTTTCTGTCCAGAACTTTAATTAAAAGATTCCCACTTTTTAGTTCGCTGACTTCCAAACGATCTCTTCATATATAGTCCAAACCTTTTTCGACCTGAAACACATTGTAGGCGGACAGAGCAAGTGTTTCTGTGTTCTCATTTAAGGGTCTAGTTGATGCAACCAAGTAGCGTGGGCGATATTGCTTGTCAATAAATACTTGTGGCAAAGGGACGAAGTCTTCAGGACGCGGTCTTTTGTTTTTGTTGGTTTTGTATCTCCCGGGATGGGAGGCAAGCTCCTTAAACCGATTGTTGGTGTTCGGGGGATGAACCCCGTTCATGTTGTAAAGCTTTGAACTGTTCGTATGCTAATTTATTTAGCGATAAGTACAAAAAATATATATATAACTCAGAAAAAATTAAATTTAATCTCCAAACGAAGGCAAAGGAAAATGCAAGAAAAAAAAACAATTGATCAGACACATCGATAACTATTCAAGCTAAAGCTCTGAAAAAAACGTTGTTCTCTCGGCAATTGCCTGACACAGAATTTTTTAATTATTTTGTGCTGGATTTCATGGTTTTTACTTGACGCCACACATTCCGGAAAAAATAAATCCTTATTTTTATCTAATAAAATGTTCAGTCATCTTTGGTCATGTTCTCTCTTAGGAGTTTATCTGCTACATCACTGATTTCTGATGCTTCTTCATGTGTGAACGTTTTCGTAATCGTATGTGCAAGCATTGTAAAGTTTTATATAAGTTTTAATATTTTTAAAATTTTCTGGTTTATTAAGCAGCAAAATTTGTTGTTTTTAATAAATGACAGTCTCTAACACTCAACTGTCCACTTAATATTTTAAAAACTAAAGGTTTATTTAACTTAAATCGTTCTTATTGTGGAATTAAAGTCGTTGAAGAACCGGTGTCTATTATGCATTTGGTTTTAGCATCACCGATGGGTAAGGGCCGGGGCACATAGGATCCGTCATGCGTTGTACTTTGCCTTTTTCAACAAGTTAGCGGAATAAGGGATTAGGGTGGCACAATGAGTACTTTGACTTGAAATTAACCCATGTAAAATCAAGCACACACAAATACAGTGAAATTAATATACTTTCCAATTCCTTATTTTTATTTTCATTCACGCTGCGCAAAAAAATCAATATTTTCTTTATTATTATAAATCAAATAAAGGAAAAAAATTGGATGAAAGTTGTCAAAGTATACAACGTACGTTGAGTTGCTGAACTTTGATACGTTGCGTTGAAGTCGACGTACTCTTATGCGACAAAGCTCATAACAAACACTCTATTTTAACTTTGTTGTCAGTTGAAGAAGGCAAAGTAATTCATAAATAGTATGCTAATATAGTCCTGAGTTACTTTTCTGCTAAGCGGCCTAAAGCTGTTTGAGAGTCTGTGTTGTTTTAAATTGTGAAATTGGTTTGAATCATTAGGTTTTGTATGGAGTTAAACGTGCTTGGATTGATTATATCGTTCGCTATTTTGTGTTTGTCTGTCACCCTATTTCTTCTACTATGTCTTCTACTATAGAATACTTATCCTATATATAATGCTTTACATGTATAGGTGTATATTATTTTAAAATGTTTTTAAAATCTTACCTTAATTAGTTTTTGTATTTTTTTATTTCCATCCATTTTGCGTTTGGACCTAACGTTTTGTTAGCGTCAACAGCTCTTTATTAAGGATACATCTTTGGAAAACATAGTCTTCTAAACGTGTGCTTAAAAACTGCGAGATCGACGTCGCTCAAAAGCAGTGAAGAAGCATGGTACTTGTTCTCTCTGTATTTGTTGATATTGGATGCTACTTTGAGAAATTCCGTCCGTGGTATTCTGTAGTAGATTCACTTGTGTATATATTGTGAATCAAGTTTGGAGTCCATTGTTTTTTTCCTTTTCTTTTTTTCAATTGTAGAATTGGTGGATGTTGTTTGATGTTTTCCACTCTTTTAATTTGTAGACCTGCTTGATGTTTTTCATTTTTCTATTGTACATTAGATTCATCTGGTTTCAGACTTTTCTTTTTTAAATTATTTTTTTGTAATAATAAAGGGTGTTTTTTAGAGTGTCACAAATTTGAGTTGGCATCACTGCTTTGTTTGAGCACCCATTTAACAGCTGGTAGTTGCTTTTTGTTTAGTTTGCTTTGAAATTTCATTATGAATCGACTTATACCAGAGCAACGCGTGCGAATGGGCCGAAGCAGAAATTGATATTGATTTTGAATTTCCATTCAAAATTTTATTTTCCGATGAGCCTATTTCTGGTTGGGTACGTAAATAAGCAGAATTGTCGCATTTGGAGTAAGGAGAATCCACAAGCTTTAGTCGAAACAACATTACATCCACAGAAAATTACTGTTTGGTGCGCTTTGTGGGCTGGCGGAGTAATTGGCCCATATGTCCTCAAAAACGATGATGGTCAGAATATTACTGTCAATGGTGAACGGTATAGGAACATGATTCGAAATTTTTTCGTACCTCAATTACGTGACATTAATCTTGCTGGTATTTGGTTCCAACAGGACGTAGCCACATGCCACACACCGGGCGCTACAATTGATTTACTCAAAGAAACTTTTGAAGAGAAAATAATTCACGTAATGCCTCAATTAATTGACCACCAAGACCGTGTGATTTAACCCCATTTGATTATTTTCTTTGCGTTTGTGTTAACTCCCTTGTCTATGTCGATAAACCACAAACAATTGAACACCTGGAAATCAACATTCGAAGAGTTATCGGTGAAATACGGCCGCAAATGCTGCAAAAAGTTTTTGAAAATTGGTGTTCCAGACAGATGACAGAAATCATATTTAATAAAATTTTCTTTCCAATAAAGCCCGTTTCATTGATATTAAAAATATATTTTCTTGTTTTATTGTGATTTAAACTTGTGTAACTCTATAAAATTAAGCAATATTTTTTATTTATTATTTAAAAAAAAAAACTTCTTTGTTTTATTTTTTAAACTAAAAAAGTACTTTTTTTAAGCAGCTCTTATGTTCAATTTAAATTTTTAAAGTCCTTTTTAGAAAGTCTTTAACGCGCGTTAGACCCTACCAAATGCGCTACTTAAAACACTAAACTATATATAAAAACAAAACAAAACTGCGGTTTTGCGTTCTTAGCCTTTTAATGATTCAAGTGTATTTTACAAATCACCGATATTTTATATTGATTTTTCTTATAACTAATTGAAAATATTAATTATTAATTTTGTTTACCACTAAAAGTTTTTATTATAATATTTCTTTTGATATCAACGACTTTAAATAGGGTTGATGTGCGAGTACTTTAATAAAAACAAGCAAAAGCTTAACTCTTAAATGCCTAAATTTAAAATACGAATTATACTGCGACAATAATTTTTGTGGTAGTGTATCTTTTCGCTCAATTGTACCAATTTCACTTCAAATTGCCAGGAGATGTTTCTTTTCCACAAATAAATAATACATGATGCTTAATTGTAAGAATATTAGTTTTATTTTCAACTCTTGGTACAAATATGCATTATATGTTCAGATTAAACATATTACCCATCTAAATAGTATTCTCTGTAACAGTTTTTAGTTTTTGAAAAACATAAATGAACCCTCCGCTTAGTACAAAACGTATGTGTCGAATTTCTTACATAGTTTCCAAGACATTTTTTAGTTCCATTGTGGAAAATTACCTGTCTTGTCGACCCTTACGCTAGCAACAGGGTAAACTGCTTTTTTTCAGCAAGAGAGATACAAGTTGGCTCTCCAGCAAATAATGGATGAGCAACCAAACGTTTTTCGACGGAAGTGCAGAGTTCCTTTGCAATGTTCAAGCGAAACTCGAACATAGTCATATTTTTTCATTTTAATTGTTATCAGGGCTTTGATTGTTTTCGGCGTTAACTCTGCGATATAATACAAAAGCGTTTGTAATGCTCATATCAAGCAAATGGTAAAATATTCTAGTTGCCATATTCTGCGTTTTGATTTTGAGACCATTGCGGCCTATTTAGAAATTCATTAATTATACGCCTCCCATGTGCCTATTATACTCTTGAATGATCTGTGGACAGTCAATTTCATCGTAGAAATTTTGTTTTCGGTTGGAACGCCCAATTGACGGAATTACTTCTTTGAAAGGCCTTGTGGCAACGTAGCCTAACATTTCTCCTTCCACAAAACTGATGTGATATCAAGTTCATAAGCAGATCCAACGAGTTCCGTAGAATAACCTCTTGGCGCTTTCTTTAGCTCATGTGTCTTGTCCGTCGGAAGCAATTCGGTTTGCTCTGACAGTTCCAAGACTATAAACTCCACCTCGCCTTAGGTACACTTAGGTAGAAAGGTAGAGATGTATAGAAATTGTCAAAATATTTAATGTGATTTTTGAAATTTGCGACAACCAGTAGACCAAAATGTAAATAAATTTTTTGAAAGCAAATATTTACCTTATAACAACGTTTCCTGTGGATCCAATGTCTGGTGTATCGGTTAAAACTACGTCATAATTTTTAGTGCCCGTATATATTTCGAATTTCTATGAGTATCTCTGGCTGTCACACAACACGAACAATTTTACACCCCATGGATGCGGCATCGCAATAATAATCTGTATCCTCCACGCTAACATCCAAATCTTCAGTACCATCACCGTCTTCTATTGAGTCCATAAAATCAGCAATTTCCTGGTAACTCAGCGAGGAAAGTTTAGTTTTGTTTATTTGATTTTCAGGCATCATACTTTTGCACAATTTATTAGTTGCTGTTCCAAAAAAACAGAGATTACTCGATTACTTCTTATTTCGATAAACTACGTTACAAAAAATTATTGTTCGTGTAAGTCACTAAGACCGTCTACACACGGTGCTAACAAAAATCTCCATAGACACAAAATCGTTGTTTGATTTATCTTTACAGCTTCATATTATAAAAGTAAATATTTCCACTGTTTACCAAAAAAAATCCAGTCTCAATTTAGTCACTAAAATGTATTATTTTTTAAATTTTAATTTTCAGAAAAATCACAAGTAATTTGTCTGCCACTTAGCGTGAAAGCTCTGACTACAATGATATATTTTCTACTACTACTACTACTACTACTTTTCTCATCACATTGGAAAATGTACCGTTATTTTGTATACATTTCAACTATTTGAGTCACAAGAAAGAAAAGTTTGCTGGGTTTGCTTGAAACTATTTTTTCTGATGACCGTCTGTAGACGGTCTTAGTTACTTAAGTGCTAAAAAGAAGTAAATGTTTAATTTATTAAAATGTACTTAATTCACATTTATGTGTCAATTGTAGAACTTTCTGTTGATCTTTTATTGTTTTTGGCAATTTATATATAGTTTTGTGGAAGTTGGATCTGCTTCTGACGTAACTCTCGTGATTTTTAATTGTACTAAAATCGAAGTATCGTTACTTGCGAGTTTAATAGTATCTGGTCTTTAAGAGTGTGTTTTTCGAATTCTTTTGGTAATAATTTGTTACCGTGAAATACAAAATAGAGAAACAAATTAGTGTACATGTACATAATATACGTATTATGTATATCTTTAATTAATTGCACTTTGATTTTCCGCAAACCTTAAAAAGTTTTCACCACAGTTTATCTCTTACAAATTGTGTTTTTTTCCAAATCGCAATATATTACAAATCGATACGAAAATAGATTAATAAAATGTGACATATTCGTACCTATAGCAAAAGTCAAAAGTCAAATGTCAAAAAAATTTTAAGTTTTAAACATTATAACTGAAACTGGCTCAAAACAAACTTGTTGCGCAAAAATCAGTAGATACAGTCGTGGTCACACAATTAAGCCAAATTAATTCGTCCAATACAAATATGAAAACCTGTCATTCAGAGTCTAATTTTTTGTTTGCTACAAGTCTCTGAATTTCAAAATTATAAAAGAAAGAAAACTTATATATGTACATATGTATGTATCTATATATAAAACAGATTGTTTGTTTGTACCAAACTGAAATTATAGGCTACTTTTTTTCAACCACGCCCACTTTTACGTACATTTTTTCAAATTATGTTATTTCTTACACATAGTTTTTAATAGATTTTGTAATGTAAAGGAGCATGATTTTGCCATTTGTGGACCAATTTTCAAAACTGTTTTTGATTTTGGAAAGCAAATTTTTTTATTTTTTTTTTTAAATTTGGAGGGGAAGGTTTTCCATTTTGCCAGCCACAATAATTGATTATGAAGTAAATTTATCATTTGTGACCCAATTTTCAAAATTCTTTTTGCATACGGAAAAGGTGAACTATCTTTCTTTTGGAAGCTAGTTTAGGTGAGGGGTGGGTACGTTGGCGCAAATCGCTCGACCCTATATTTGGTTATCAAATAACTTCGTCATTTGTGAACCAAATTTTGAATGCACGTACAGAAGTTGCAGGTTGGATGACAGAATAAAATTGGTAAAACAGTTTTTCGTAAGGCTGATTTTTCTAACTCAATAGTATGCTGGCTTTGCTCCCTTATTTATAAAAGTTTGGTCTCGCAATCTAATTCCTTTTGTTTAATAATCCCATTTCATATTTTCTGTACAAGGTCTAGTTAGGAAGTAACGCCCAAAATTGGTAACTTTTTTTGGAATTGAATGGTAGATATGCCACGAACGCACAGTTAATTCCACTCAAAAATATTTTCATACATGTTTTACATTAATATACAAAATTTCCTTTGAGTACTGTTCATTTATAGTTAGGCCTAGATGTGCCTTTTCTAATAAAGTTCATTATATGATTTGCTTTGTAATTCTGAATTCGTTTATATACTTATACTTTGCTATAGTAAATTTTTCAATATATCAGGGTTAGCGGGTTCTGTGTAAAACCTTTCCATTTTATCAATTAGTTTTCCTAATTCTTTAAAACTTTTATGCGAGTTTTGTATTATATTCTATAGGAGGCAGCCGCCTAATGTGGTGTATCAGAGTTTTGGAGATTATGTATTAAGATGACAAATGTGAAGATTGATTAACTAAGTGATGAGTCGTGATTTTTGGTTATTTGAATAAGATAAGAGGTTATATTGAAATAAGTTATCGCTTTTATATTAGGCCACAAAGCGAAACTGATGCTAAAGCGAACGCTATTGATAAACTGCTCTTTGTAAAAAAATACATATTCTTGGTCGAGAATTACTATAAAACAATTAAATTTTCTTATTTTTTTTAATTCTTTTAGGCAAAGGAAGTTTCGAGGAAAAGATCGAGATCAAAAAGTCCATCGGTATTAAACCACAGCAATGGCATGAATGCAACCTGCAGTGAAAATAAATTTAAATCTGATTTCTCACAATTTTATACGGGTATAAATGACATGTTTCCCAATTTTGATAAAATTGCAACAAATCATATTAATAACATGACAAACAACTGCTCTAAAAATGTGGACGAGAAACTGAAGAATCTATCCATTGAAATAGACACGTTAAATGAAATTATTCATTCTAAAGAAAAAGAGTTGAATCGCTTATCGCATTTAAAAATGGTAAAAGAAGAAATCTACTTTAGGTTGGATAGAAAGCGGCATAACCTCCTGCTAAGAGAAAGTTTTTCAGACAAACAAAATAATTACACCTCGCTCGAACTAAAGGAATTAGAAATTCGTTTATCAGATAAAAAAGATACCGTAGACGAAACTTGTGCGTCTAAATCAATTCAAAAATTAATAGAAACTAGGGCTAACATGAATGCTGATGATTTAAAGCGGGAGAAAAATAGCACAAATCGCTTACATAGGTAAAAAAAAAACTTGCTTTATAAAATCTTTTTTTTATATAAATACATATGGTGCTAATTTTCATTTCATTAGTATTTTAGTCTCCCAAAATATGTTACATTCAACAGAACTGTTAGAAAATTCTTTTTTAAACAGAAGCGGTAAAAAAGGTGATTTGGGAATCACAAATCAAAGCAGTGAAAATAGCAACTACGTAAATGGAGAAAGGTCGACAAATACTATAGACCGACTAGGAGATTTTAGAGAGGAAAATACGGAACTATTTCCACGTGATGATAAACGGACTAATTTAAGTGATTTAAACGCCAAACAAACCTACATCTATCCGTTATTTGTATGTACTCCTGTTAAACATATTGTTTACCTGATTAATCTTTATATTTACAGGGAAAAAAATTGCGTTCGCAATTATTTAACGAAGGCCACAAGTCTGATCTTTTTGCGTTACCAAATTCTATAAACGAAATTTCTATTACTTCAATTGGCCGTTCGAAAAAATTATCATCCAGCCTTGAAAATGTTCGTTTAGGCGACCATTGCATCAAGAGTAAAATAAAAGGAAATATAAATGGAAAGTATACTAGGAACATGCAATATCCCTTATGTCAAGAATGCAAAGCTAAAGAATCTCGTTTTGTTTGTGCTGGTTGTGGAAACCAATGGTACTGCAGTAAAAATTGTCAGGTAACTTGCGAATATATTTATGCTAATAAACTCTCTTTTTTTGGCGTAACACTTTTTCATTACAAAATACTTAAAAAAAGAACCAGGTTATATTTTTAGGCAATTATACTGTTTTGATATTATATATAGGGTTTTGATTATTGTAAGAAGTGACGTGCACAAACCGATATACATAAATATATTGCTTAAAAGAAATTCGTATACATTTTTATATTTCAAAGCTCTTATCCCCTGTGTAAGATCTAGATAAAAGACGTTTTTTATTACTATAGATTTTGGTGCGCAGAATCTACTAGCGTAATCAGATTATAGCATAAAATGAAAACATAAAGTAATAAAGTAAGGAAATCTAAAAACATTATTTTCGATACTAATGGACAATATTAGGATACAAATCTTATGAAACACCTTCAATTAAGACCAGATAGTAACATTATAGAAGCTCACACAATTGATAAGAACAATCTAAACATATAATTACAAAAGGTCAAAATTAACCCACCCATTCATAAACGATACTCGTTATATCCACAAAAGATTCGAACGTTTAATCCCTCGACATTTAAAATTACAAAACTCATCTGCATCGAGGCACTGAAAATATGCCATTTATGAACATTTTTAGTTTAACGCCATCAGGGTCAGATTAGGCTGCACAAATTCCGACATGTGTATTTCCTTTTGCATGTACTAGAGACTGAAATGAAGCGATGCACTAACAAACAAAAATATTGGGTAAGAGACTTCCATGATGCAAAAACAAATGCCTCAGCTTGATTTTATCAAATATAACAATAAAACTACCAGTTCCATGACAGCCCAACCCAAAAACTAGTATGCTTCAAAGGGCATTTAAGCATGGTAAACAACACATGTGTAGAGTCTACTTTGAAACATGTCATTGTCAATCAATGGACACGACATCAAACACTAAAAATTTAATCTGCCATACGAAATGAGACAAAAGTCTTCAAAACTCAATTTGAAAAAAACAAATTAAACCCATTAAAAAAACAAATTAAGTTTCTCGGAAAGGATTCTGTAAACCTTAGACGAGTAAATTTCGCAAAACGAATTCTTATCTTTTATGTTCTGTAAATCGAACTCAAATAGTCTTAAATCGAGTGCACATACTTGGTGAAAAGTAAATCACATTCGCTAGTATTATCACAAATCACTGAAGAAACATAATTAAAGTAAAAAGTTTTGTTTTGATTTATTAATTATAACAAAATTTCTGGTCGTTTAATACATTTAAGCAAAAAACAGAAAATATATAAAAAGTGCTTTTAAATTGATACATACATGTGTATGTACGCATTTTTACTACAAGTATTGAACTTGCATATTTTAAGTTTTATACTTTAATTTCAACTCCAGTCATTGCAAACTATTACTGTTTTTATTTAAAATGTGTACATCTACTTGTTAATTTTTTCTATTGACTGTTTGCGTGGAAGTAAAATAAACAAAACTAGATGGTTTGTAATTAAAAATATTTGAGATGAAGTGGCTTTTATTTTCTATTACTTTTTTTAACAGTTAAAAATTGCTGTGGCACCGTTAGCGTTCAACCAAAAGTAAGGTTTTTTTCCGATACGAATCGTTGTTACGAATAGTAACTACAATAAATAATATACCATTATCGGTTTACTCGCTAGAATTCAAGTAGAAACTCTACACAAAGGAGTAAAAAATAAGAGTTACCCATTCCCCATTTACTGGTGTTTCAAATTTTTCGTTTTTGAAAACAATATATGATTATTTTTTCGAGTTAGACCACAAAGAAATAGGCAAGACATTCAGACGGAAAAAGTTAGTAGAATTAATTATACCATCCTGTAATCTGGCCCAAGTGGATTGCCAAATATAGACGAGATCAGGAAACAACTTTAATTGAAAATATAACACATATATTAAACAAAATTAAAAGTACTCAAAGCTATATTGCGAATGGAAAAGAACGCAAAATTTCTCTCAGTATGAATCAGTATGTTTATATAACATGTCGTAGTATCGATAAACCAACTTTAGTTGCGTCTTTGAAGACTTGGATCGGTTTTGGGGCTGGAAAGACGCTCTGCCACTTGTATTCTTGCGAGAAATATTATAATGGGCTTAAGCTATACATGTTTACATGTCAAATTAGCGCACTGGCAGTTTATTACATATTATTCCTAAAACTGTATTGTAATAGGCTCTATTTAGAAACTATTACCCAATCTGCTCGATTCAATAATCAGTAAATAGCTTGAGACCGACTATGTTACAGGAACCAATGCCACATTGCTGGATATCGTCTTCGTATCTAACAACTCTTAGATTATCTATACCTATTACCAGCGACAATTAATAATCGGTGGGCTTTCACATTGGGCTGGATTTTGAAAGTTTTTTTTAGAATTGCATCCAAAAATTCTTGGATGGCGAAATATATTGTAACATTTGTAAACGGCATTAACTGTTTAACAACACCATATAAATCCAAATTAAACTGGACGCAGGCAACTGGATTTTCCATCCAAAACCGGATTTTTCAATTATGTACATGGTACTGACGCCTATTATGGATTGTTTCATTTAACTTAATAAATGGGCATGTATTGTATTGATATTTCGGTAACTCTAGGCGCACCAATTTATGGTTGGTTGTTATTGGTACATAGTACTCCTTTAGCTCATACTCTTAAAATGAATGAATTCATGTTTTGTTGTATTGATTGTAAATATTGTAATAATACTATAGGAAACGAACTGGGTGGTGCGGAGAGCTAGGTTTGGTCTTTGTGAATGTTATTCCAAAAACTGTTCCTGTAATAGTTGTCTCACCTAAATTGATACAAATATTTTTAAGTTTGAGATTTTACCCATGCCCGGTTCTTATTTCCATTGTTCTAAAAGATTTTTGGGGAAGAAAACTTCAAATTATTGAAATTTACAAAAATTAAACATGTGTGAAGAAAAAAGTTAAAAGTTTTGAAAATAATTTGACGACTACACATCCATGTAGGTATCCACAATCTTATTGAAGCCTACAGCTTTATTTCCTGTAAAAATTAACCACAACAATAATTTAATTAAGAAAGGAAAAAGACTAATCTAAATCTGATTAAACAATTTAAACAATTGAGTTATTATGATACAGGTCGACTAATAATCTCAATATTTATTAACTTTTTTACAGATAACGGCTTGGGACACACACTCTGAAATATGTACGGACTAAACTAAACTCTAAGTTATACCTGATGACATTATTTGCGAGTATATATAATTGATATATTAATATAAAATTGTATATGTAGCTTTTTCTGTTTGTTTATATACGATTACATTATTACCCCGAAATATTTACAGCATATCAAACAAAGCGTTAAATTATTTTTCTTAGGGCTGGTGCACAATTTTGATTGAAGTTTAACTGATTTGAAAAAATTTTGATATAAAATTAAATATTTGACGTTGCTAACAATTTCAATCTCTCGGTTAAGATTTTTAACTTCTTTTGTTTTAAAACAACTGAGTTTTTGTATTCGCTTTAAGGTTATAAAATAATCTCAGTTGTGATATTTGGATTTTGCTTTTCAAAGCTTTTGAAATAGAAATCGTATTATGCTCGTTGTATAAAAGGCGATAAGAAAAGTTTTTCTTGAAATTATTACAAAGCCATTTTTCTTTTAATTCTGATTATCTATTTAAAGACAAAGAATTGTTCATATTTTTCAAAGATTTTCAAATATGGTACCACTTAAAAAAAGTCGGCATACAGACAGCTGGAAAAACAGTTACATAGTATGTACGAACTTTTTACTTTCTCTTTTACGATGAACTGAACTTAAAAACTACCAGGATGTTTGAGGGAAACTTCCCAACTAATGATTAAAATTTCACCTTTTAACTACTTCTGACACAAAGTATTATACTAACAATATCTAAGTATATATGTAAATACATATATCTGTGTTCGAAAATTGGAGAGCCAAAAAAATATTGTTAAAATACATGCCTTGTAAATTAGTCTTGCATAGTCAATATATTTTTAATATGAAAAAGGAAGCGATCAATTCTTCAAAGAGCTGAAAAATGAAAAAAAACATATAATAGAAAAACTGTAAAATACAAAAAAAAACCTGAAAAACTTTATTTGATTCGAAATGTTATCAGTACAAAATTTAAATTTAAAATGTCTTCGTTGAGCCGCAGAATCAGATGCATGGAATAAAAACTGTCGTATAAAATATTGTGCTTGAACTTTGCTATACCCGCGCTTTTTTATAAAATTTTCTTTTACAGAAACGCAAGAAAATTGAGTTTTCTTGGTGTATTTAGTTGCAATTAATATGTGAGACAGTTGTAACTTTTTGTTAAGGTAAAAAATTAATTTTTTCATTGGGGTTTCTTGATTTCTGTGTATTTCATTACTTTACTGGTATTTTTTAACATCAGAATGAATCAAAAGCAAATCAGATTGCTTTTGGAGAAGGAAATGTGGAGTTCTGAATATAAGGATGAAAATTACATGACCATTTTATTGAGACAGCCAAAGAAACTTACGATACCGAACAGGACGATAATGAAAAAGAATACGACGCGGAATTGTACAACGAGTAAGATCGTCAAAGCTCCACAGGATTTTACCTTGGATCCTTGATCCGCGTCTGCATACCTGCGCATGTTAGGAGCAACTGGCTGAGAACAAACAGTCTTGGCTACGGCGTCGTGAGATTCGGTCGTTTCATAGTTGTTTTAAGACCTTATATTTTTAGTTTGATTTGTATTGATAAATGAAAGGTAATTAAAATTAATTTTATAAACATATAATCCTTGTTTTGGTTTGGTCTTGAGATTATAGCTAAATATAGTAAACTTCTTATTAGCTTCCTGTATCTGTCATTTGTCATGGGGGTATTGACTACATTACATATCAAATTTTATAAAAATTTTTTTCAATTAAGTTCGGCTGTTTAAATATCATTTTGTCATTTTCTCTCTCTATGTTCATTGCCAAACATTTTTTGGTTTGTCTTGCTTTGAACTCCTTTTTATTTTCTTCTATTATTTTGTCTGAATTTCCCATCACCAGAATGTCATCGACGTAGATCAACGTCCAGCAATCACTTTTGTAGTACAGACAATAGTCATATTCTGATCGGTTAAACTCATTCATTTTTGCAAAACTCAATAGTCTTATTCCAGCGTTTTGGTGATTTTTCTAATCCATATAGGGTCCTTTTTTTACATGTGATTCCTTGAGGTGGATTAATGTATACTTGAGTTTACCATTTAGAAAAGCTGTTGGAATGTCTAATTGTCTTAAAGAGATATTTTCATTTACTGCTTTCGAGAAAAACATTGTTATCGTTGAAACTCTTGCAACCGGTAGTATACATCACTACGTTCGCTTCTTTTGAGTTGGAAACCTCTTGCTACAGGGGGCAAATCACCGCATTCGAAATCGAGTACTTTGTCATCGAAATGTTGTTAACGTGGATCACGGCGATCGTTATCGAAACGTATCTACTCGAAGTTGCACTCGATTGGTAATCTACTATCGAAAACAAATAAACTCTAGCATTTTGCCGCGAAACAAAACAAGAAAAAAACAAAGAAGTAATTAAAAATGTAAGTATTTCCATTTTAATTTCTAAATTTTTTACACAATTTTAAATTTTCACAATTTTTTTTATTTTTTGTTTTCTTTGTTTGTTTTGATTTTCTTATTGTTAAATTCTTACAGCAATCTAAAAAATAGTAGTATGTAAAATAAATTACGATCGAATACCGTGATCCCAAAAATTGCGGCCATCGAAAATTTTCTCTACACGAGCGTGCACTCGATTTCGAATGCGGTGATTTGCCCCCAGGTCTGGTCTTTTTTGTTCCATCTTCTTTTATTTTCTGGAGGATTTTCCTCTTTCCATGTTTTCAACATTTTCAGTTCTTCTAATTCTTTGCCTATATTTATTTCAATCTAAACTTCGTGAGTTATTAAGCAGTAGTCTACGGTCTTTCTTCTTCTTCCCCTTCTTTTTTTTCGTTACTTGTCTCATGTTCTTTCTCGGGCCCTTCAACTAATTCTTCGTTCTCCTCATGATTGCCTTTACAGTATTATTATCTTTTGCTCTTCCTTCACTATCCCTTTGTCTAGAAATATCATATTTCTTCTTTCTAATACTTTTTGTTGTTATTAATCCCATAGGTTATATCCAGTGGGTGTATATCCAATCATGGTGAATTTTTTGTTTCGCTTTTCTAGTTTTTGCAGGTGCTGTAAGTTTTTACTGAACGCTTCACTTCCAAAAATCTGTAGGTATTTTAAGTTTGTCTTGTCCGCTCATTTTTCTGCTTGTGTTTTATTCTGTCCTTCTACAGGTATGCGGTTTAATATCATCAATTCTGAATTTTGTAAACAGCTTTAATAACATTTTCTAACTTCTTTATTATTCCACATAGTTACGAGTATGTTTATTCTATTAGACTATTTCTGACCATATTTAATTTTTATTTTAAACTTTATTTTTTTTTTAATAATTTGTATATGTTACTAGCTGAACCCGGTGTGCTTTACTTCTCAACATAGTCTCCTTTTAGCTCAATACACTTAGTAAGACGATATTCCAACTTTTTTATACCATCTGAATAATACGATTTTGGGAACGCCTCAAAATACGCGTTAGTTTTGGTAATCACTTCTTCGTTTGAGATGAATCTTTTTCCTGCGAGCCATTTTTTCAAGTTTGGAAACAGGAAAAAGTCACTAGGAGCTAAATCTGGACTATAAGGTGGATGATCAACCAATTTGAAGTGTATTTCACGTAATTTTAGAATCGTATCTAATGCTGTGTGAACCGGTGCGTTATCTTGAAGAAAGAGCAAACGCGGCACCCATCTTGCCGATAGCTATTTCATATGCATATGTTCATGCAAAATGTTTAACACACGTTCATATGATATGTTTCCCATTTCAAGAATCTCACGTAACTTGACTCGGCGATCATTCATAACGATATGGAGGTTTTTCTTGATATTTTCTTCAGTAACCACCTCTTTTGGCCTTCCTGTTGATGGCATTGTTGCAGTGCTTGTTCGGCCGCGTTTAAATGCAGCAATCCAATATTTTACCATGTAATTTGACGGAGCAGACTCACCGTAATGTTTATCGAGCTTTTCTTTTGTCTCATTCGCCGTTTTCCCTTTCAAACAATAGTGTTTAATCATTGCACGAAATTCACTTTTTTTCCATTTTGCAAGAAACACAAAAGTTGCTTACTTCAAGCGACTACAACTAATAAACTAATCGATGAATTTGGGTGAAATTTTAACAGCTGACGTTTGACAGATCGCCCTCGTAGATTTCGTTCATCTTCTTTAATGTACGTTTTTATATACCCATATGTTTAATTTTTATGTTCGCAAATTCATCATCAGAGAAGGTGATTTCATAAGTCCCTCTTAGCCAATTGAGGCAAGAGTTCTCCAAGGCAGTATACTGGGTACACTCTGTACCTGATTTATGCTTCTGACATGCCAACAGGCTCCCAAATTCACACTTCAACTTTTGCAGATGATACAGCGTTCCTCAGCGTCCACGAAAATCATCAATTAGCTTCCCGAAACTTGCAAATTAGAGAAATGGCTTAAGCTTTAGAAAATTAAAGTAAACGAACAAAAATGTACTCATGTCACATTCACACTGCGTAGAGAAACATGCTCGCCCATAAAAATCAACGACCAAATAATTCCACAGCACAATGAAGTCAAATACCTTGGCATTCACCTCGATCGTCGACTAACATGGAAGTCACATATTGACGCGAAACTGACGCAGATGAAATTGAAAGCAGTGTAACTGAACTGGCTTATTGACAGAAACTCTACCTTAAAATTAGTTTGCAAACTTTTGTTGTACAAAACGATTTTAAAACCAATCTGGTGCTATGGAATTCAATTAGGGACACCGCCTCAGCATCAAACATAGAAAAAATTCAAAGGTGTCAAAATAAAATTCTCCGCATGATTAAAGCAGCTCCATGGTGTGGCTTAAAATTGTGGCGAGTCGAAGTTCGCCGGGTCCGCTAGTAAGTAATAAATTCCTTGGAATTGTATTAACATAGAGATTATTTAAAATTAAAAGGCTATATCCAAGTGATGACATAGCCGTAGTGATCCATGCCTGAAAAGTTAAAAAAATATTAAGAAATTTAAAACATAACTATTATGAAAAATATTTAACTAAATAGTTATATATGTGATTATGAAAATATGTAAAGGTTGTCTGGTAGCAGAGTTATATTTTCAAACTTAAATGAAAAACGTAATAATTGACACAAAACTTTATTAAGAGCAATGAACGATAGAATGAAATTGCGGATTTTATTTTTGAAAGAGTATGTCATCCAAATGTCTTCCGTCGAGTTGAACACACTTGTCAAAACGGAGCCTTGTGTTCTGCGCCACACACGCACAGTAAACTTGGTTCAATTGAGCTGATTTCTCGACGAATATTTTCCTTTATAGCC
Organism: Epicampocera succincta; assembly: GCA_932526305.1. Taxonomy (NCBI): domain Eukaryota; kingdom Metazoa; phylum Arthropoda; class Insecta; order Diptera; family Tachinidae; genus Epicampocera; species Epicampocera succincta. Next base: position 28,623,172 of record OW052035.1, on the reverse strand, counting down.
ACAAGAGATTGGGGATTGTCATTATAAACCCTCTCTTTGAGGTAGGCGGACGAGTTTAAAAATAGGTTGTATTATACATCCGTTTGGGTCAATACATCAAAAACTCTCATACGAGTGTCGGAGCCAGTATACACATTCTTAGCCCCGCCAAGTCGCCAAGAATTCGGAGGTAAGTTTTCCTCTTTTGCCACGACAAGATCACCCTCTTTCAAATTCTCTTCGGGTTGTTTCCAACTGATCCGCTTATGGTATTCGTTTTTCCATCTTCTACAAAAGTGTTGATGGACAAACTTCAATCTTTGCCAACGATTAGGCAATGAAAGAGATTCATTCGATTGAGGATCCACTGGAGTTAAAATTGGCGAACCGATGAGAAAGTGTCCTGAAGTCAAGGCATTTAAATCAATTGGATCAGTGGACAGAGGGGATATTGGCCGCGACTTATAATAGGCTTTAATTTTGATCAACAGAGTTGAAAACTCTTCAAAGGTATATTTGTGGCATCCTGCCGTTTTTCGAAAATGTATATGTATATTTCGAAAATGCATATGTGGAGCGCCTGCCGGTATAAGGTGCCAAGTTATATCCTGATGAGCATAATTTGCGGTCACTCCTTGAGTTGTTTGAAATGGCTTTGATAAGATTTTTGGGTTTTGGTTTCCAATATTGCATCTGTAAAATCCTCAGTACTAGTTGATTTCTACCTATTAGACTGATTTCAGGTATAAATTTGATTAAAAACTTGGAAAATTTACCATTGTATGAGATTATTATCGGATATCTTTCTGTATATGAAAGTCCAGGAGATAATTCAAGTCTCCCACATGAACGGATTCCTCTGAATATAAGAATGTAGTCAAGTTCAAAATGCAACTGCACTTTTCAATGGGTTTCTCCGACAATAATGTCTTATATTCCTTTGGATGTGCTAAATTTAGCCATACTGCAATGAGGTGATCACGAGTTCAGAGCTGGAGAAGTTATAGCGCAGTTTTGGATGGGTTCTGTATAAAAGACATAGGCCATTACTCCCACTGCTTAGGGAGAAGGATGAAAATCGTTCAGCAAAGTCCTCGAAGTCTATAGAATATGTAAAGTGAGCTTCTTGGGCCGTGCCACCAAAGGTCACTTTCCTTAAGGTCTTCTGGACAAATACCACTGCTAGCTGGCAGGATTGGCATCAGAAATCACATGACGCCACTGATAGAAGTTGATAACCTGCGTAATTTTCAATACTCTACTTGCCACAAAGGTCAGACAATTACATGGTTTAGCCACCAACCAGTATAAGACGATTGTAGAATCCGTCCAGTAGAATATGTCGTATTTCTCAACGCCTAATCGAGAAACCACACTTTCAATCATCTCTGCCAAAAGGAGAGCAATCCACACAGCTCAAACATAGGAATGAACAATGTTTTTACAGGAGCGACATTTGTCTTACTAGTAACTAAGTGAGTGTGTATGGATTCGCCAGTGAATATTCGAATGTAGAGCGCTGGTGCGTACAACCGTTCAGAGGCGTCGCAAAACCCATGGAAGCACAGTTTGTGGCATAGTTTGCTTCAAACGAATGGCACTGTGGGTATCCCAAGAAAGAACTTCATCCCAACTAGTGCCATTCATCTATATTTTTTGCAATATTACTTTTATCGTAATTATACAGGGAGCTAGCCAACCTGCTGGATCAAATAGTTTAGCTATTCTGGCCACAGCTTCTCGTTTTGTGTATTAGTGTACATGGTGAAATTGATTTGGAACAAAGTAAAATTCATCTACATATGCATTCCACCTGACTCCCAACGTTTTTGTGGAACTGTCTTAGAATTTTTGGAAATTTTCATGGAGTAGGTGATTTTTCGGAATATCGGCTAGAATATCTTCTGAATTGGAAGTTAATTTTTGAGGGAAAATCAAGCCGATTGAAGGATAAGTTCATTCCTTGATTTTATTGTCTCTGCTTTGGAATGTCCTGCAGCTCCAAAAGTGACCGTCCTTAATTTCCGTGTTTGCGAAGCATGCTGAAATTGTGTCGGTCCTTAAGTCAGACTATTTGCTTTCCTGCAATATCTTTCAAAAGTTTTCGAGATAATACTACAAAATCTAATAACCTGTTACGTATGTACATATATATAATAATTCGCTGCTAGGAGAAAAACTGTTTAGATTCAGGCCAAAACATATCTGTTTCATCACCCTTATTCATGTATCCCCGGAAAGATGTCATGTTGATGAGTGCTAAATGGTGCTATTTCTAATACTGTTTGACCATTCTAAGGCATTTGATACAGTGCATCAAAGTATTCTATGTCATAAATTGAAATTGCATAGTACATCCACTAGCTGTTTAATGCCACGAGGTGTTCCACATTGCTCCATTGATCTTCCACTTCAAACAAAACGTTGCCAAATACAAATGTACGCAGATGACGTGCAAACATATATATCTGCAGTAAAGCAGACGCACCTAACAGGGTTAAGTTGATAAATGAGGACTTGAAACAAATTTATTTGTGGGCGTCAGCAAATGGATTAAGTGTTAATGTAAATAAATCAACTTCCAGTTTTTTTTTGTATGGATACGAGCTTTTGCCAGTTGTAATGTTGTGAAAAAAGGCTCAACGGCATGTATAACATTATTGCAAGGTATCTCTTTGGCACTAAGAGAAACAATAAACAGATACATAATGTCACATATGAAAATATGATCGAGTGAAGAATACTATTGTTTTTGCATAAAGTTACATTTACGCGCCAGCCTCCTTAAAAGATAAATAACTAAACAAGATAAATAAGTTAAAGTTTCACAAAGCCTTATCAGAACAACATGTAAGTTAACGCAACAAACATTTTTCTTTTGTTTGTTTTCCCTTTCTTTTATCCTTTGCAAGGTTTAAAAAACTACGTTCAATAGTTTATTTTTTAAAATTCGTCCATTAATGTTAGCCTTATTTTTAAGTGTGTTGCAATAAAAAACTAAGAATATAATTTTTGTAAAATAAACATTTAAATGTTTATGGGGGAATGGGCCAGTGCACTCAGGGCAAAGTTGTTGATTGCTCTCAACCTGGCGAGAAGCCAGCAGCGATCCCTGAAAATGGACTGGTCAAGCTGACATACTGCCTCCCCGTGGCGCCCCTGGATAGCCCCTACAGCACCCGCTTAGAGGTGAACCAAAGTGTGCAGCGAATCCCCTCTGTCCAGGGGTCTAAACCAGGACCCGGTCCTCCAGGTTTCGGGGGTTGTGCGTGGGGGTAACTTCCCTACCGTGTAAAAACACACTAGTTACGACACAACAACAAAGAATAACTTTGTTGGTTGAGGCCCAGGTTCACCACGGACTGTAGCGCCAAAAGAAGAAGAAGCAAATAAACATTTTAATAAAACACTACACAAGTAAATTTTTTATTGTGATATAAGCTAAAGGTTTTTAAACGGTTTGATGAAAAAAAATAATTTTGAGGTGCTGACAACGGCACCTTTATTAGAATAAAACAAGAATAACTAAATGTTTATAAAATTAATTTTAATTACCTTCTACTTATCAATACAAATCAAACTAAAAATATAAGGTTTAAAGCAATTCTGAAACGACCGAATCTCACGACGCCGTAGCCAAGTCTGTTTGTTATCAGCCGTCGATTCATCGATCACGTTGCCCAAACATGCGCAGGTATGATGCAGACACGGATCATGCAAAATTGTTTTCCCATCGTTTTAGCAAGAAGGCAATTTCGTAATTGGATCGATCGGAAGCGCGTGTTGAAGTAAAATATTGAAAGAGCTTAAGTTGCTAAATTAATTTTTGTCAACACCGTTGTTAACTTATTGTTCAGGATTTTCATACCCCTGATGATTCCCGAACCCTGAATTAACGTAACGTAATATTCTTTTTCTTTTCTTTCTCTTGCATTTTTCTTTTGCATTAAAAATTTATAGCTTTGTAGCATTGAATACATAAAATTATCATTATTAGCCTTTTTGGAATTGAAGTTGTTCGTCACAAATTATAGTAGTATTTTTATAAATTTAAATAAAGAAAATTAATTGAACTATTAAACAAAATAAAACAAATCGTTTCACTCAGAAATTCTCGTACACTTATATAATCATTTTTCCCATTGTAAACGTTATGAGAAATATTAAATTTTGTCAATGTAAACAATAATAACTTTTTCTGTTGAATTCGATTTTATTGATTTTTTTGTTTATAACCCTTAAATGCCTGAAATTAAAACACGAATTGAACCGCGGCAATAATTTTCGTTCTAGTATGTCTTTTTGGTGAAAAATACCAATTTGATTTCATTTTGATAAAACAGTACTCCTGGGAAGCTCCAGGGCAAAAATGGAAGATTGTTTGTACTCGATCTTAGTGGTTTGGGAGATATTTCTTTTAGAAATAGATGGCACATGATGCTTAGTTGTAAGAATATTAGTTTTAATTTAAACTGTTGATAATTAATTAAATTATCAGACCATATATATTATGCATATAAATGGTATTCTGTAAGAGTCTTTTTAGACATACAGTCCGGTATGTGTCGAAATCCATATTCGTTCCAATATTATTGGGACTTCTATATGTAAGCTTCATATAAAACACGTTCTCTACGTTGAGAAATTTATGTTCTTATGACGCCAAGCTCCGCAAAAAGAAACTTAAGACTATAGTTTCATCACTTATTTCAGCATACGACATTTACTGTTTGAAGACTTAATACATATGAAAGACAAAGCCAAATATCAAATAAATAACATAGAGTCACATACACGAGTACTCATGTAACAATACAATATTAAGATATTAAGACATATCAAGGCCAAAGACCAACATAAAATAATAATAATAATAAAGAACATTTTAGAATTACATATACTTATGTATATATAGACAGTAAGTACAGCAGCAGCATAGAAAGAAACAAAATATTGGTTGGGACACGATTTAAATAAAAAAAACTTGTCAACTAACTTGTCAGCTGGAAAACTACCATCTCCAATGCTAGAAAAAGAAGTAAATGACTGAAATGATGAAATTGTTGTAAAAGGCGGGTGGAAAACAAATTAAATTGTAAATCGGAATTCAGAATAGCCTGATATGGTCCCATATACATTTTTATCACGATTATAGCTGTTGCTAAAAAAAACTTTATTGTAACTCGAGGCTTCTAAGATTTCTTCCATTGTAGCGTTTGGCGATAAAGGCGAAACGAGAGCAGATTGTTGTAAAGATTTTTGTGGTTGTTATATGAAGCTCTATTGTATTCAAAATTTAATAATGAATAATGTTTAGTACCAATTAAAAAAAACTTTTAAATTATTGATTTACATTTTGATTGTAAAGAGTACAATATTAATTTCTACTAAATAGCACAATTGTTTTTTACTGTGTATGTTATTTTAATTTATTAGTGAGAAACAATATAAGAGGAAAATTTTTTTTTGGCGTTAAAGAGCAGATTGCAATCTTTTTGTAAGTTATTTTGAACTAATTAAAAGAGATGTCTTCAAACCACCAACCTGTACAGAATCGTCCTTTATTTTGCGGACTTAAAAGTGTTTCAGCGAACAATAACGGCAGTTCCTGCCTAGGATTACAAAATTGCTTCGTTGTGCGTTGAACAAGAAGCGACTAAGAGATTTCGAAAATGTCCACTTTATTTTTTGTTCACCTGTTGATACGGATCTTTTGTTATCATAAATTTTCAAGATTCTCAAGTAATGAAGAAAATGTTGATAAGTAATCAGGTCGTAGTACTTCCTCCTATTTGAGTGAATCAAGTTTCGAAATAATCAAATTTAATGTTCTATTTATATTCGTGGTAAATAGGCAACCAGTGAGTGAGACACAAAATTCTCGAAATCCAAACATCAACAACAAAGCCGACCACATTTATAAAATAATTACGATGACGAGGAAGCTGTAATTCAGCTCAGAGCGGATTTTCAACGGGACTTACATATTTTTTTTTTATCGTTTGAATATAATACACATTTTTGTGGAACCTAATTATCTTTAAGCTGACAGTTCAAAATTAAAAAACTTTCTAAAATCATTGGTTAGTTAAAAAGTTTTTCTGAATACAAATTTTTAATATTAGTATGTTACGATCAATTACTTATGTGTAGATGCTTTGAATAACAAAACAGGAATTATTTTTGAAGAATGGGTACAAGTTTACTTTTCCAAAAATTTAACACTAAGCAAAACAAAGGGAAAATGTAACTCTGGATTTGCAGTGCATTAAACTTAAATTGTAACTTGACATACATAAATATTTGTAGTAGATGTTATTATTCATTTTAGTTTTAACCATGACATTGCATTAAACCTAAATTTTCATTAAATATGTAATATTACGCACTTATTTTAGTTTAGCAACAGCCAATCTATGCCGTCGTCAACTTTTAGATTTAAAAAAGCGCTGAATCCGAGAAATTAACTACGAAAAAACACAAAAACAATTTTCGGAAACGAAGAGGTAAAATGTGATACATTAAAATATTGATATCTATTTTAATGTAAGCATTAGATTAAGAAGTTTAATTAGAAGTGAACGTGAAATTTTTGTATTAAAAGTTATATACGATTTAAAAAACAATATCCAAGTAAACAAAGAAAAAAATATTTTAGTTAGAAAGAAATATTTTAAAGTTATTCGTAAGAAAAATTATTTAGATCCTTAATAATAAGGAAAAACACTACTAGTGAATTTATATAAATATATAAAACTGTTGCGATTCCCACGGGACCCTCCAACAGAAATAACAATACGAAAAAACATTTTAAACACTTCAGTTAAAGAAAATACTTGATTGACCACTAAACCATCTGTAAAACAAAATTAACAGAAATTAAAAAGAAAATTTAGGTAATAAGTTTAGAGATAAGTAATATTTTAACAGTTCCGAAATTTGAAAATTTATTAAAAGAAAACATTGAAGAAATTTTGAATTTATCGGGAAAGTTCGCTAAAAGAATTTTTAAGGACCTTTATTAAAATTAAAAAATAGCAATATGGCTAATGAAAATAACCTGATTGGACCATCCATCCTAAATATTCCATGTCCGGCTCACCCAATGCAAACCCAAATCCACCTAACATAAACGACGCTAATAATAATAGAGACATAAACTTCATCGCGCAGATTTGTGAACAAACAATTGGAATACTGGAGACCAGGAAATTGGAGATAGATTTAAGAATAATCTCACAGATTTAAACAAGATCCCAGACACTATCAGATGTCTTCGTGAATTTTCTGGGAATCCTTGAGAATACAGCTTGTGGAAAAAAAGTGTTGACCGTGTACTGAAGTTGTACGAACCCTGAAAAATGACTCCAAAGTATTTCAGTATTTTGAGCACCATAAGCAATAAGATAATATAATTGTGGAGGAGGCTTTAGAAACATTGGGAGTGTATTTCGAGATATCAGACCCTGCACTACGCAGACAAGCGTGATCTCTCTACATAAACATGATATACCTGATTCAGGGTAACAATAACATTCATGACTTCTATCAAGAAGAAGAGCGGAGGTGTTAACGCACAACAATTAAATATGCTGACAAAATTGCAGACAGGAAAAAGCAATTTAAAAAAAATCTGTGTTGCGAAATGAAAGTAGCGTGTGCAGGTTGCTTACAATGCAAAATTTTCTTATTACGCAAAAATGTTAGAAAAACATTAGCTTTTATTAGTCATTGAATCTATAATATTTATGTGGGTATCTGCGTTGAAATTTGTCGGTAATGAAAATACCGTGTTTCACTTTCTATTTTGTTATTTCTTTATTTATGTACATAACAGTCTTGCTTAAACTTATTTATACACTATCTTGTGTGCTGCTTGTTTACTCTCTCTCTCTCTCTCTTGCCAAATCCATAGTCTGTGTTCTCGTTCTTTTCTGTTGTCTGTTCTTGAACCTTTGGTGTCTGTGATTTTCAAGACTTGTCTGTCCGTGTCGCAAGTCAGGATAACGCAATGTGCCCTTCTGCCATTACATTCGTCCCGAATGTGGCTCCCATTTTTTCATATTCTCTGAGTCGTAGTTCTATTTCGACCGTGCTCGAGTTTCTTCATTACCCTCTAAGGAACGAGGAATTTCGGCCTCAACTTAATACCTGTATCAAATTGTGTACGTTTAATCGCCACCAATTCTATAATCTCGTATTATGTTTCAGGAACCCTCTTTTTATCAAACCTTCTTTTATTCTCTTGATGAATTCGCAAAATACTATTTCTTGCCTCTTGCTCTAAGTTTTCGCGTTCCTCGTCCAATTCTTGCACCCAATGCTCGGTTAACAGACTCTTTAAATCCGGGTTTTCGCTACACCTCATTTCCGACCCGGTCAACAACCTAAATGGGGAAATTTCAAAATTTCAGTTCTCCTTGATGCGGTCCTGCTTATAAGCTACTATACCCTCCCTACGTGTCTAATCGGGTTCTCAACGCCAAATTTAGTCAAGATAGAAATTACCAACCTGACCGTTCTCGCACGAGTTAAATCCTTTCGCAAGGAACATAATATTTGTTTCTTTTGCACCGAAACGTGCGTTTTATTTCAATTCATTGTTAATACTGTTTTACAAAATGTAACTTAACAACTATTTATAGAAGTTGATATCTTATTGACCTTCAATATCTTTGCTTGTGATAAATTATTAGGATATTAGATGTATTTGTTTAGGCTTATTATTATTGTGTAGTTAGAAATATATATTTGTTCAGGCACGCAATCAAGTGATATCATTTAAGAAACATACTAATAAAAGTTTCTTAAATGATATCACTTGATTCTTATATGACTGTTCAAGTTTTATCTGGTTTGCTGTTATAAATGCTTTATGCACAGCTGCACAAAAATTAACATATGTCAATATTAACTAACGGCATTCCGGTGGCCGTAACTAAATGTTGGACTCGTTCCGTTTCACAGTAGTTCTCAAACGGGTTTGATATGAACGATGTACCTCGGTCTGTAATAATGCTCATTGGACTGCCAAAGGTTGTCGCTTGCCTCCCCAGCCTATTGCTTATATTATTGGTATCCCTGCTCGTCATGGGGTATAGCCATACAAATGTAGAGAAAGCATCTACAACGACCAGTAGCGCGATTCTCTATCTATTTTAACGCCAATAAAAGTCGTTAAAAAAGTTAACACTAACATTATCGTTTTTTGCTATTCTGTACGCATTTTAACACTATTCGTTATCGTTTAAAATCAGCTGTTTTTTAACACACTTATTGTCGTTAACTTAACGCCATTTATACTTCAGGTGTTTATTTAAAATACATTGAGTTTAATAATTTTTGAAATGGCTTTTGAGTATTAGGTATACGACTTATCACGGGAGCAGACTACTTTTAACTCTTCAGCAGTTGATCGGCGTATTCTCCGTGATGTCGATAACCCGCTTCCTTTAAATTCAAAAGAATTAAAAAAATTATACAGATTAACTCCGGAATTGGCAGAAGAGATAGCTTTTCAGCTAGATGGAAAGTTAAGGGGTTCCAGAGTAACAGCACTATTGACCGAAAAACAGGTAAGCTACATACATACATTTATCTTTATAACGCATTAATAAACTTGTTATTTTATAAGGTACTTGCTGCTTTACGCTTTTTGGCGACTGGATGTTACCAACGTCCTGTAGCAAAACAATGGGGTATATCCATGAGTCAGTCGTCGGTAAACCGTTGCGTGCACCGGGTAACAAATGCAATCAACGACACCATGTTTTGTGCAAACGTGAAGTTCCCGATGACTCAAATAGAACGTCAAGCTGCAAAAGCAATTTTTTCTGCAGCGTCCTCACCTTTTGTAGCATTGATTGCACACACATTACAATTATGGCTCCGATAATTCACGAAGAGGCGTATGTCAACCACCACGGCTACCACTCTATAAATGTGGAAATGGTAAATGAAAAAACACGTATGTAAGTATAAATATTATTAAAAGTGCTGTTGTTAACTTGTAGATAGGCGACCCAAACTTAAGAATACTAAACATTAATGCGAAGTACCCGGGCGCAAAACACGATTCCTACATTTGGAGTTCCTCTGCAATACGAAGGGTTATGCAACGGGAATTTTGAGAATGGAAACAACAACACGTTTTAATAGGTAAGTTCATGTTAAACTTGAATGATATTACTAAATTTAAAGAAACCATGCATATGTGCATGTATCTGCAGGTGATTTCGGATATCCATTAGAGCCATGGCTGATGACACCTCTAGGAAACCAACCTGAAGGGAGCCCCAAATTTCGGTACAATGAGTCATTGTGCAAAGCTCGAAATTCGGTCGAAAGACTATTTGGAGTCCTTAAAGGGACGTGGCGATGTTTGTCGAAGCAAAGATCGCTGATGTATAGGGTGTTTTTTTATTGAGGTATAGAACTTTAAGTTGGCATCACTTTTTTAACTGGCGGCCATTTTGTCAGCTGTCAAGTGATTAATATTTAGTTTGGTTTGCCATTTCATCATGAACAGGTTGACAAAAGAACAACGCTTGCAAATCGTGCAAATTTATTTCGAAAATAATGGTTCAGTTCGCGAAGTTTACCGCAAGTCGACATAATCGTCCATCAGAGCAATTAATTCGGTTAACCATGGATCGTTTTCGCACTACGTTTACTCTATGTGATAATACGCATCCGCAGAGACGTCGAACAGTGCGCACCAAAGAAACAATTGCCGCTGTAGAGCAAAGTGTTGAAGAGGACCCGAATGAATCGATTCGCCACCGTGCACAGCAATTGGAGCTTTGTCCATCAAAAATTGGACCTGTAGAATTGGCTTTATTCGAGCCAGCCGCGGCGGCCACATGCCCGAAATCATATTTAAACATTAATGGCATAAAATTATCCTTCCAATAAAGCCAAATTGATGGACATTAAAACGATTTTCTTGTGTTTTATTTCAATTCGAAGTTCTATACCTCTAAAAAAAACACCCTGTATATTCCCGGCTTTGCTGGAAAAATTGTTAATGCGCATGCGTGCTTCATAATATATGTAAATTTGAATGAACAAAGAACAGAAACAGTTGATGAGTTTCCAGAGACTGCGACTGTTAACAATTTTGATATCCAAGATGCGCCGTCCTAAGTAGCCAAACGTGTTCAAGGCAGGCTAATTAAAATGTTTTTTTCTTAACAAATGAAATTAATATTATAATCCAAGTTATAACTTTTAAATATTTTATTTAAAATCATATTTATGTTCAAATAAAAGAATGATAATAATATATTAATACAATTCAATGTTCTTTTTATTATAAAACAAACAAAAAATACTTGCTTTTACAAGTTTTTATAGCAAAAATATGAATATAAAAAACAAAATTATATACACAAATACAGCCTCTTCATTGCCTTAAAAACATATGTATTAAAAAAAACAAAATTATTTATATATGTACATACATTTTCATATGTCAGTCTTCATGTTAAGTTAAGTGTAAAGGTAAGTCTAAAAAAAGAAAATTCACAACCCTTAAAAATAATAAATATACGCATGTGTCTTTTGCCATCTAATCCTATGGGTATAAAAATTGGTTAAAATACTTACAAAAAATATAACTAAACTTTCTTGCCACAGTCACCATTTTCTCTACCTCTTACCTACAATCTATTTATTGCATTCGCTAAGGTGCTGACTGTATTAGCGGTTGCTGAAAAGCTCTCCACCATACTTTTAAACGCCTCCGCCATCGTTTTGATAGCTTGCACAGCTACAGCAGTGCATTCTCCTAACAAATATAAAAATTAAAAAGACCAATAATAAAGTTTTTTAAACGGAACAACTCATCTTTAAGGCTTTTGCATTTTCAGCACTTTTGCATTTTCACAATTTTTAGGTACCTAGAAGCATATGAATAAGAAATTGCATACTGGCATACATATGTATGTATGTATGTATGTGCATAAATATGCATATATACAAAATTACCTGCAAAGCATCTGCCTGCCTGCTTGCAATTTGCAAAAATTGCATTTTAGTGTCATCCTCTTCTTCAACACACCTCTTTTTTGCACTATGTCGCGGCGTTCTCTTTGTTACTGTAGTACACTGCAACCACTCCGCAGACTTTTCTGTTGTTGTTGTGTATAGTTTCCGCCACTTTCAAGGAGAAGTTGATGTTCCTAAAATGAAGAATTTTGAAAAATGTTTAAAACTTTTAACTACATTATGATATACATACATACACACTTCTTCTTCTAAAGGCACATTTTCTAAAACAGTCGTGGCCCTCGATGTAGCTGCTGCCGTTAAAAGCAACAACGCGTTCCAGCGTTGATCCTGATGGGATCTTGTGTAATTGGGTTATTTCCCGTTAAAGCCTGTTGCCTTTTCTTATTCCGCACTTTTATACTCGTGCGGCTTTTCAAATCTTTCCACATCTTAATGTAAATATAAAAACAAAGTTGCAGAATTTTATTATTGCATACATACAAATGTTAAATTAAACTTACCGCCTACCATTGCTGAACAGGTTTTACTGCTCCGCCAAGAGAATTTAGTTGACTAGAAAGTTCGCTCCACAGTTTAGATGTTTCAAGTCTTCCATGGAGCTTCTGAAATTTCCTACTTGCCAGACCCGGGTTGTTTAGCATAAAATCAGCTATTTCATTTAATTGCTCGTGCATGGCACGGCTTCTTTAAGCAGCAGTGTTACTTGACATTCTAGAATAAAAAAATATTAGCAAATATTTATCATTTTAAATACATTTTGCTTACCCGCACAAAATAAAAGCACGAAAATATGTTTTGTTTTTTTTGTATTCTTCTTTGCATTTCTTACAAAGTCGCTACGTAAATTCGAGTTTTTTTAACTTTAAAAGTGGCAAAAAGAAGTTACTGAATCACACAATCGTTAGTGCAAACCACAATAATTGGTGTTAACTTTAACACTTTTAAAATCGTTAAAAGTTAGAGAATCGCACTACAGGATATTTTTTTATTGCTTATGGGTTGCTTCCACTGTTGATCCCCTTTATCAATAGGACAAATATAACCTAAAGAAATCGCTTTACTACCTGGTACACTTTCGTCTTGAAATCAGGTATGTGCAACTTCCCTTCTACCAAATCTTGCACCTTCCGTGCTGCGAAATGGCCTTGTATTGTATAACGATTAATTCTTTTGGTAAGTCTTTGTGGTGAATGTAAAATTTTATGAAATAATCTTCGTAGGTGTCCTTTTGTTAACGGTTTTTGAATAGCCCTTATCCATTCATCCTTCATTTGGGCCTCCTTCATGCGGTAACTCAACCCCTGCTTAATCATAACACATGAAGACCGGCTAAACGCATCCATATGTTTAATTTTTGACTCTGACTAATGCTCAATCGAATAATCGAAGTCTTGGAGGAAAAGAGCCCACTTTAAAAGCCTCGTGGGAACGTTTTGCTACCGCATCGTTAACGAATGCGTTGCAATCAGTTACTATCTGAAGCCTTAAACCCAGTAAATAGGCGCTCCATTTGTTCGCAGCCTCAAACGTGGTATTTCTGCTCACTTTCGATATTTTTGTATCTCATGTACTCAATCAGATGCATTAATAAGTGCTTTTACTCTGTGCATGCTGGCATCTGTATGGATTTCTATTTTAGGGTAAGGGACAAGTAGCTCTAGCACCGAAACCGACACTAATGAATTTTTGAGATGCTCAAAATCCAGTCTCTATTCTTGCCCTATTCTAAACTTGCAATCCTTTCCCAAAAGGTCAGATAAGGGCTTAGCAATAATTGCGTAACCACGGATAAATAGCCTAAAATAAGATGTGAGCCCTAGAAAACACTGACCAGCTTTTGATTCTGTGGAAAAATGAATTTTGACACGACGCCAGTTTTTATTCTCCGATGGTCTTATAGTCGAATTTTCCCCGATATATCCCAAAAAATTTATTTTCCTCTTTAAAAATTTACATTTTCCCCATTTAAAGCTGAGCCCAGTCGAAATGGCAAAAGGCACGAACAAAAACTCAAACTCCATTCCGTTTCTTAGCATTCTTGGATTTGTCTATTGACTATCTGTTCATTAGGATACGGCATTCTCTGCAATTTCGTCCTGGAGAATCAGCTTATTTTGACAGGATATTTAGCTTTGTAGGCTTGTACACCGTCAAAGTCTCTTACTTAGTTATAAACTTTTTGTCCAAATGTGCAAGTTCCAGCTGGTCTTTAATCGAGTTCTCAACCACAGCCTGAGCGTTAAGTCCCGAACTTACATCCTAGTTCACCTCTTCTCCTACTAACCTTTTCCTGCATTTACCAGTATTTCCGTTGACCACTAGGTTAACGTAATCAAAAATATCATTTCCCAACACCGGAATACAAAATATCGTGTTTGACTGCCCGTAACTTATTACAATGTTTTCTACTAAATTTAAATTAAATTTGATTAGATAATGCTTCGTAGTCACTTCACTTATTAATTATTTTTTGTTACTTTATCAATTATTATCTTGTTTAATTACTTTCTGTAAGAGCCCCAATGCCGCCGTGTCTCATAAATAGAAACAACCTTCTTCGTTCAATTTAAATGATCAATAATCTATTTTATATTATTTCCAAAAAACTTATGCACAATTTTAGGAATAAACATAAGCGGTAAATCTTTATGTATTTACAAATTAACGGAGCCCACTAAATAAAAAAAATATGAACATACATGCAAGTTAACTCAAATAAAGTTTACGAACTCTTTAGCTTGATTAATTTTTTCCTTAGTTGCACTTCTGGTTTTATTGCTGTTATTATTTCTATTTAGCAATTTAATAATAAACCTAGTTTTTGATTATTGAACTGTATTTATCGAAATTGCATTTTCTTAAGAAATATATCACCCTACATTTTGAATCTAAAGTAAGTAAGTAAATGACCACTTGTTATTATTATATTTTTCCAAGAATAATGTCACACCCTATTTTGCAGGTATTTTATTGATTAATAACATAAATTAAGCATTATGTTAATTTAATTGGGCAGTATTGCTTTTAATATTCAATAAACTGGTCGTTTGACCAACAAAAAGAAATTATTGTTCTTTTTTTTTGGATTTTTCAATAGTAAAGTCTTTAACTCGCGCCCGAGCATAATTAAAAACAAGTCGATCAACTGGTTCCTTAGTAGCACATGCAAAAAGGGGACATTATGTGTCAGCCTAAGATCGCAAATAAATAAAGATAATAACAAAATCCAAAAAAAAAAACAGCTGGAAAACTTTGTTGGTTGAGGCCCAGGTTCACCACGGTCTGTAGCGCCAAAAGAAGAAGAAGAATAACAAAAATATCCTGAAACGAACAAGGATAGTAAAAATATTATTTAACTTTCAATATAAAATAATAAGTGCTAAGTGAACGTGCGAAAAAATTCTGAAACAAGTTCTGTGAGCATCCTTAAAATGTACATCAAAATAGTGCTACCACCAAATCCTATTGAGCATTATCATCACACCATTAACACCATCAACAGAAGTTAGAACAGCACCAACTGCTTTAACTACAGAATCCATAACAGAAGGAAGAAAAAAAATCAGGCATGATAACAGCACCAACTACTTTGACAACAGTATCGTTAGAAGCAATTAGAAAAACAGCAAGACAACATTACTGTAAGTTAAGTTTTAATTATAACCTGGTAAAAATTATTACCCTTTAACTTGAAATGTAAAGTAACGATTTTTAAGAAATTAACAAAAATATATTTTTTATGATCATTAAATTAGCTAAAATTGCTTTCAAAGTAACTAAAGATATTTTTATGTAAAGAATATATATAAAGAATGTTTGAAGAAACACAAAGTAAATTTAGATTAATTATTAAAAAAGGAAAAAATGTTAAAAGTAAATTGAAAATACGAATATAAAGTATCCTAACTAACAGAAATACGTTAAAAAATTTTAAGGAAATTATAACTAATAATACAATAAATACAAGACGAACATCTGTCAGAGACACAGAAAAGAAGACATTCCTGTTGGCAGCAGGTCATGTGAAACTTTTTGCGGAGACTGATGAAAAGCTTACATATAGTACCAAAGTTGTGGGTGAGATTACGACCACAACATGCTCACCAGTTTATACTAGGTTTTACTCTCATCCTGCTTCGCTTAGGTCCGAAGTAGAGAGTCAAGTGGAAAAACTTTTAAAAGTCGGAATTATAAAACCCTCTAGATCTCCGTTTAACTCTCCAGTAAGGATAGTCCCGAAAAAGCCGGACTTCGCTGGAAACAAGCAATATAGGATGGTCATAGATTATAGGAAATCAAATTCTATCACAAAAGCGGATAGATACCCGATTCCTGACATTTCGGAGGTTATTTCTCAATTAGGCACTAGCAAGTATTTCTCCGTGCTAGACCTTAAAAGTGGTTTTCATCAGATTCCACTAAAAAAATCCGATACCGAAAAGACTGCTTTTAGCATAAATAATGGCAAATATGAATTTACCCGTTTGCCATTCGGTCTAAAAAACGCGCCATCGATTTTTCAGAGGGCACTTGATGATATCCTACGAGAACATATAGGAAGATTTTGTTACGTGTATATTGACGATATCATTATGCTTAGTACATCGGAGGATGAGCATGCTGAACACATAAGAAATGTTTTTAGGGCTCTGGAAGAATCAAATATGAAGGTACAACTTGATAAATGTAAATTTTTTAAGAAAGAAGTAGAATTTTTAGGATATATTATAACACCTGACGGAATAAAAACTAATCAGGAAAAAGTGAAAGCTATAAGAGATTTTCCAGAACTAAAGAACCTTAAACAGTTGCGGAGTTTCCTTGGTATGTCAGGGTACTACAGACGGTTTATTAAGGACTACGTAAAGCTTGCAAAACCCCTGACATCTCTCTTAAGAAGGGAGGGAGGACGAACGTCCAAAAACAAGTCAGAAAAACTCAGGATATGTTTAAACGAAGAGGCTAGAGAATCATTTGTCAAAATTAAAAATACATTGACATCTGAAGATATTATTCTCGCCTATCCAGATTTCAGCAAAGATTTTGAGTTAGCAACCGATGCTTCAAACTTTGCAGTAGGCGCAGTTCTATCACAAAATGGTAGACCGATATCTTTTATATCCAGAACTCTGAATAAAGCGGAAGAGCATTACGCCACTAACGAAAAAGAAATATTAGCCATCATATGGGCTCTTAACTCATTAAGGAACTACCTTTATGGGTCTGTGAAGGTAAACATATTTACGGATCATCAGCCTTTAACATATGCATTGAACAATAAAAATAACAACAGCAAGATGAAAAGGTGGAAGGGTATACTGGAAAAGTATAACTACGAGATGGTATATAGACCAGGAACAGCAAATGTTGTTGCCTTATCGAGAATTCCAGAGCCGGAGTTATACACGTTGTCTACTGCAACGAATTCAGATGAAAGCTCATTGCACAATTTAATATACAGCGTTGAGGCGCCTATAAATACGTTAAAAAATCAAATTTTCTTGAACAGGGACGCAATGTCGTCATCTCAATTTAAAATAATTTTCCCCCCTTACCATCGTCACATCATAACGGAACGGGAGTATTGTGAAGAAAATCTGACATATCTTTTAAAAAGATACTTAAATCCGTTGGTTATTAACTGTATTAAGACAGACGAACGGGCCATGGGTAAAATACAGGAACTCTATTCATTACATTTTGACGAATATAGAATAAGATTCACCCAGATACAGGTAGATGATATTACTAGTGAAGAAGAGCAGGAGAGAATGATAATAAGCACACATAATAGGGCACACAGGAATTGTAAAGAAAATAAGATACAGATTTTACAAAGATACTACTTTCAAAATGGGCAAAGCCCACTAAGTCTAAGGCCGCTGAGGACATACGACAACCTTTAAGAGATATTCTCTTTTCACTTATACCGGAGACAATAGTCATAGACTATGAGAAATCATTCAATTGAGAGTCCATAAAATTCATGATAGAAAATGAATTCGGTATAAACATTTTTAGAACAGCCCCATATACAAGCTGTTCGAATGGACAAGTCGAGCGCTTTCACTCAACTCTGCAAGAAATCATGCGCTGTATTCGAAATAAACAAGTGCAACGATCATTCAGGAGCTATTGGAAATATCAGTGAAAGAATACAATTTCTCAGTTCATTCTGTCACAGGTAAACTTCCTATGGAAATATTTTTCGGCAGAAGAGTAAGTAGTGACTCAAGATTGCTGGAAAAAGACAGAGACGAAACAATTAAGAAAATATCCGAAAAACAAAAAACGGACCTGGAATATCACAATAAGAACAGGAATGCCCCGAAAGAGTACCTAGAGGGACAGGAAATTTATGTTAGAATTAATAAACGTTTAGGAAATAAGTTAACACCTAGATTTAGGAAAGAAATAGTAGGCCAAAATTATAACAGTACAGTAAAAACTAGAACCGAAAGAATCATTCACAAGAACAATATCAGACAATCGTGAAAGAATCTTTCTCCTCTTATTTCTCATTGCAGGACCGAACATGACTATCTTGGCAATTTTAACTCTGGCAATTACTGTGACCGCTTAATACCTCGACATACAGGACCCATTAAGATTGGGGAACTAAAGACTATTGGACATTATGAAATGGTTCTTCACTTTATAAATCTTACAGCATACGAAGAGACACTATCATTAATGGCAGATAATGTAAATTCTATGAAGACGATAAAATTTGAAGATAAACAACTTTTAAACACAGTTAACAGAAGCATTATTTTACTCCAGGCAAGAATAGATAACCTACATATTCATTCCAAGACAAAACGAGGACTCTTTAATATTTTAGGGAAAGGCTTAAAATACATTGCAGGATCGATGAACAGAAAATAACAGACACAATAAAGAATATACATAGAAATGTACAAGAGACAAATGGTACTGTAGCCAGACTTACACATATAAATAACTTTTTGAACGAACAAATTAGCAATATCACGCAGCATATTAATAAACAACAGACTATAGTTAGTAGATATATCAACAAATTTAAGAAGGACATTACGAATAAGATAAAAAACCTAGAAGACGAAGTAGAGTTTATCGAACAAGTATCCAGTTTAAACCATGGCATAGTTTTTTTGAATAATCACATTAATAAGACATAGAACAAATCATATTTTCATTCGTTATTCCGACAGACATTCTGACACGAAATAAACTAGATTTGATTAACGACTTTGACAGCTACACAAATACTAAAGTTGCAGTACTTATTCCAAAATTTTCCACCAATATAGTAAGCAAAATAAAATTTGAGCCATTGCCAAATATATTAAATAAATCAGTAGTCTTGAATCCTTCCGAATTATTAATAGACAATGCTGAGAAATTTTTTTTTTTTTTTAATTTTTTTTTATTTATTTACTTAAATCTGTCATCATCACAGGTAAAAATATATACAAATTTCTTATACACCCATTTTGAGTTATTACTATATTAGAATTACAACAAATATATATGATTTACAATTAACTTAAAATATGCATTTAAAAGATTTTATTTACATTATAGGGAAAAAGATAGATAAAAACCTAA
Source organism: Epicampocera succincta (assembly GCA_932526305.1). Lineage (NCBI taxonomy): Eukaryota > Metazoa > Arthropoda > Insecta > Diptera > Tachinidae > Epicampocera > Epicampocera succincta. The sequence goes on along the minus strand of OW052035.1, from coordinate 28,603,588 downwards.
ATCTAAGTCTTCTGTCAACTTTATATAAAGTTGGAGAAGAAAATAATATTACAAATTTCTGATCAAGGCAGAATTTGAAATCCTGTTGCGGGTTTCAAATCTTTGTGTGATACGCTGAGAAAATTTATGATATAAATGTAAGAGGAAATTTAGAAAAAAACTTAACTCCATTATATGATAAATGTATTAAAAACATATTACAATTTAAAGAAGCACAATGTAATTTAAAAACCTTAGAAAATCCCGAAATAGTAGCAATTGTGGAAGGAATAATAATATTCAAAAACTTAGAGGGTAACATAACTCACAATTGTAATAAATTAAAAATTATACAGAAAGGAACAATCCTTATAATATTTGAAAATTGTAAACTTAATGCTTCAAATAAAATTTATACAAATATTAATTTAAAAATGCATGAAACATTTATATTACCAAACTTTATTACAAAAATCAGGGAGAATCAAAACGTAACAGAACTAGATTTAAAACTTGAGAATTTACATTTACAGCAAATACATGATGACAATATGAAAATAAAATCCAAATACTAGTAGATAAGAATAAAAATATGCAAGTTAAATTATTCTTTTTATTCGTTATATAAAAATAGAATACAAAATCATTAAACAGTTAAACCTTCTTTATTCCACCACCTGTGACTTAAAACTAACTTGTCTTAAAAATATTCTTATTTATTTCTACTAGCAGCAAACATGATTTTTAGTTACTCAGCAGCAATTTAAAATAAAACAAAAAATTATTCAAATGCGATTCATCAGTTTTACTTTGCGCGTGTAAAGTAAGTTGATATTTTAAATTTATGAAAACAAAATTTTTTTGCAATAACTTTGCAGGCAGACCATGTAAGCAAAATAATTTATTTTTTGTTGATATTTGAGGAGGGTTAATGAACGTGTGAAAATATAAAAACTTAGCTTAAGCTCTGATATAATAATTGTAGTTCTTACTGTAATTTTAACAATAATTATTTTCGGTACAAAAACTATTTTTATCTCCTAAAACTAAAGTAATTACAGAACACATCGAAACCGCACAGGGTGGACCATTTCTGCAGGTTACAGTTTAGCAAACTCGATTGAGGACAATCAACTTAAGCGGGGAGAGTTAACTCAAATAGAGTTAACGAACTCTTTAGCTTGATTCATTTTTTCCTTAGTTGCACTTTTGGTTTTTTTTTTTTTTGCTTTTATTCTTTCTATTTAGCAATTTAATAATAAACCTAGTTTTGAAATTTTTTTCATTAATTTTTCTAATTTTTTCTAATAAAAAAATTTTTTTCTAATAAAATGAAAAACTAAAAACGCAGCTATTATTTTTTTGCCATTTCTCACCATGTACGGCCATGCACAATATATGTTACAAAAAAGTCATTCCCCTAATGTACATACAAACATACAAATGAGCCTTTAAAAGTAAAAACGGTAAGTTCAATAACCTTGACAAAATTAATAAAAAATAAAAATAAATTAATAAATTTAACATAAATTAGTGAAATGAGTATAGTGACTTAACATATCGCTTTACGTGAAACGTAACTTCAAACTCAACGTTGTCGAATTCAATCCCTATTGTAAAATTGCCGATAGTTGAAATAACCTTCCCGCCTGAACCGATCAATGATTTCTTAGCTGGAACGAGGTCAAAATTGCTCAAAAGGAATAACATGCCGTATCTTAAAGCGCAGATGTCCCGTATCTACAATTGCAGAGATTGTCTTACTCAGAATATTTATTTCCTTAAAAATTCTTCAAGAAGGTGTGAGAATATTGTCTGAAAGTGTGTGCACATTACCATTCCCTTTATTAAAACCATGATTTTGATCTCTTGAGATTTCTCTTTTAACTATCCATTTAGTCACATTTAAAACATGTTTCCCTGTTGTCAGGCCATGCATTAGCCAAAGGGCCCGACTCACACAGCTATAACACCGTTTTCCTGCTTATGACGTCGGTTCTCGCAAATGATTTCACTTTGTCCCCATAGGAACTTCGGTGTTCTGTGTAACGCACCTTCTACATTTTGCTTGTTTTATTTTTGAAAAATAAATTATGTAATCTGTGCGTGTGTGTGTTTGCGGTAACGTCAGTTGAAAAAAGCAAAGTACAACGCATGACGGATTCTATTCTATGTGCCCCGGCCAGCAGTGCTTTAAAACCACTACAGGTTAAACAATAATGCTTACGCAGCCACCACGATACCACCTGTTCATTTCTAGTTCCTAGGCAATATGTAGGAAAGAAAATTTTACACAACTATGTTCCTGTATAAGAAATTACAAAACCGACACAAATTATTGTCAGAACAGTAGTTTAAATGTATTGAATACCGACTTGTTTATTGTTATATTACAGTACAAATGAAATTTAATGTATCTTTTTTGTTATACTCTTAATAATCTTAGTACAATTAAGCTCAGAAAAAACAATATTTCCAGCTGTTTGGTACAATTTAAAAATTTTCAATGCTATCCCTAGTATGAACATAGTTCATTGCTTTCATTCTTTACTGAGTGTTGTATAGTGTCAGCTTGGTCTTTCGAGAAAGGACCCTACTACTCAATTGCCTCTTGAGGCCAAAGAAACAGCGATTAGCAAGAGTTAATCTGCGTTTAAATTCGGTACTGATGTTATTCGTATTGTTCACTTGGGAGCCAAGGTAGGCGAAGTCCTTCACTACCTCGAAGTTATAGCTGCCTATGGTGACGTTCTGGCCTAGTCGTCGATGTTGTGCGTCCTTTCTCGATGACAGCATGTACTTCGTTTTGCCCTCGTTCACCGCTAGACCCATTTTGGCCGCCTCCATTGAAATACCAGAAAATGCTTCATTGACGGCTCGCTGTGTTCGACCAATCACGTCAATGTCGTCAGCGTATGCTACCAGTTGCACGGACTTTTGGAAGATCGTCCCTCTGTTGTTGGCGTGCGAGTTTCGCACGATTTTCTCAAGAATGATGTTAAAAAGTCGCATGTAAGTGCATCGCCTTGTCTAAAGTTTTTGCTGATATTGAAGGTCTCGGTGAATTCGTCACCAATCTTAATGGAGCAGCGAGAATTCTACATAGTCATCCTACACAACCTGACGGGTTTGGAATGTCAAAACTAGACATGGTGTTGTATAGCTCGTCCCTATGCACACTGTCATATGAGGCCTTAAAATCAACGAATAGGTGGTGGGTGTCGATTTGTATCTCTCTGCTGTAGTGTGAAAAATTGGTCAATGGTGGACTTTCACGGACTGAAACTGCACCGATGACCTATCAGACTGTTCAAGAATGGTGTCAGCCGCTCACACAAACGGCAGAAAAGGTATTATAGGCGATATTCAGGAGACTTATCCTTCGGTAGCTAGAAGGTCTCCTTTTTTGTGGATCGGGCAAACGATGCTGAGACTCCATTCGTCGGGCATGCTTTCTTCCGACCATATCTTACAAATAAGCTGCATCATGTGCCCAACCAGGTCATCTCCGGCTGCTTTAAATAGTTCCGCGGACAGTCCTTCCGCTCCTGCACCTTTGTTCGCTTTTAACCTCGATATTGCTATCTTAAATTCATTTAGGTGGAGGGGACGGAATTCGCTACCATCATCGTTCATTATGTAGGGTGGAATATTCTACCTAGCACCGGTATTGGTGTGTTCCTCGCCGTTAAACAGTCTGCAGAAGTTATCTTTCCCGATTCTCAGTATTGACTACGACTCTACTACGATTTGTCCCTCTTCGTTACGACAGACTTCTGTCCTCGAAATTTATATCCATTGGATAGTTGCTTTACCCGTTGTAAAACTTTCGAATATTATTCCTCCCGTAACACCTCTCCAGTTCTTCAATCATGCGCTTCTCATGCTCCTTCTTTTTTCTTTTGAGAAGCCGGTGCTCTTCCTTTCTTTTACGTTCGTAGAGCTCACGAACAGCTCTCGTCCTTATCTCGAACGTAGCTGGGGCATTGATCGTACGTTCTTGCTAGGGGATTATAAGTCATCCTTGCTTTCGTTATCTTTATCCTCCGTAGGCGCGTGTGCGCAGATTAGGCTAATGTTGCCGGGTCTAGCCTTGATGTGGATTGTTATGAGGCGTTCGCTCGCGTATTTAAAGCTTAAGACTTTTTGCCTAAGTCTGCCTTGAACAACAAACCCGCGTCCAAACAAGCGCTGTGTTCACTCTTTGTAGCAACCATCATTTCATTGCACTTCCTGGATGACGGTGTCCTCCGTAAGCTCATCGGCTGCACGTGGTTTGTTCAGGGACCTGACATTCCACGTGCAGAACCAAAAATCGTTATCGCTGTGTCATTGTCCATTGTAGTAGGGTAATTCATATTTATTTGTTATTGTTGTTCCTGAACTGTTAAATTTTTTACACTGTAGTGATTGACTGAATCCTGGACAGGATACAGCGTGAGCTGTAGGGGCTATCCATGAGGCGCGATGAGAAGGCAGTATGTCAGCTTAACCAGTGAACTTACAGGGATCGCAGCTCTCCTTTTGCCAAGTTGGGAGCAATTAACAAATCTGCCCTAGATGTACTCGCCCATGACCCCATAGTTCTTTTTCTTCTTCTTCTTCTTCTTCTTTTGGCGCTACAGTCCGTGGTGAACCTGGGCCTCAACCAACAAAGTTTTTTTATATTGATTCTTTGTTGTTGTGTCGAAACTAGTGTGTTTTTACACGGTAGGGAAGTTACCCCCACGCACAACCCCCGAAACCTGGAGGACCGGGTCCTGGTTTAGACCCCTGGACAGAGGGGATTCGCTGCACACTTTGGTTCACCTCTAAGCGGGTGCTGTAGGGGCTATCCAGGGGCGCCACGAGGAGGCAGTATGTCAGCTTGACCAGTCCATTTTCAGGGATCGCTGCTGGCTTCTCGCCAGGTTGAGAGCAATCAACAACTTTGCCCTGAGTGCACTGGCCCATTCCCCCATAGTTCTTTTTAATACCTGAAATAAACCAGTACTATACGTGCAAAGCCTCTTACATCTTGGAATAGCTCGTTACGTTCAGAATTTGGATAGAGTCTGCTCTGGATTCCAGACCTTTGTGTCCATGTCAAATTACCCAAATGATATATTTGTTATTCGTTTGCCCACGGATGGAAGGACGATATCATAAACGTAGAACATGTTTTAACAGTTAAAATTATTTCCTTCACATTGCACGTATGAAGACGCAAACAAAAAATATTACTTAGCCAGTCAGTCCAAACACAATCAACTACCAACAGTAGCAAAACTACCACTTCTTTCTTACTCCCGATAACCTGGTTCTGGTACAATGCAATGTTCTGGTCGCAAAAAAGTGGGTTTCAGCAACAACGTGATTTTCAATAGAAAAATCATAAAAGAATGAAACTACAAGGATACCGTTGTGAATTTAAACTAGTAATCGTTTCCTGCATACAAAGGCTTCTGCAAATCTTTTTGTCAGAAGCACTAAAGGTTGACGTAAGCTATTGGAAGTTTGCAATTAACTGTTTTTATGTAGTAAAATTTTGTGAGATATTCTACACATTAATTCCTAAATAAAAAACGGGATAAAATTGTACATTTCGAGGAGAAAAGATGTAGGATATGAAAACTTTTCACACTTTTATTAATTGGAATATATGTATTGAAAATGTATTTATTATTTATTTAAGAAAACTTAAATTCCTATATCAGTTTAAAATTTTAACTTCTATATTAACTAAAATCTTTCTAAATTTCTATGTACATACATATATAAACTCGAATTTCTACATAACGTTTCTAAGTTTTCTATATACATATGTACATATTTCACTAGTTTTAAGTACTAATTAACCTCTTACTTTATCTCTTACATTTTGATTTTCTCTCTTAGTTGTTTATCGCTTTTTGAAAGTTTCTTTACGGAAATATTCTGATGAAAACTGTACTAGTTTTACCTATTTGCTCTTTAAAATGCACAAAAAAAAATTTCACTAATTGTTTTCGAAGTGGAAACGCTTGCTCATATTATAGAATCGCATCAAAAGTCGATAGTTGATAAGAAAAAAGTTTTATGTATAATGACAAAAAAAAAATTAAAAAAATTTAATGTAGAATAAGTTATAAAAACAAAATATAAAAACCAGAAGTAAGTGCACATTACAAAGCGCAAACAAAAATCTCGTTAAAACAAAATAGCTGCTTATAAGAACAGCAGGCTTATCAAAAAAGATGTGTGTATTAGCTTTATCCATAAGAATACGCAAAGTAACAATTAAAAACTAAGAAAAAATTTATTCTCGCTTTTTAGCGATAACAAATTTGTAGAAGAATTCAAATAAACTATCTAAACAAAAGGAAAGCAAAGTTATAAATAGTTTTTAACTAGAAGTTTCAAATAAGTACCTTTATATTGTTGTTAGATGTTCACAGAAGTTGCCGTAGTATAATAAATCAGAAACCTATGAGGAACTTTTGAATTGTTTGTAATTAAACCTTGTATTACGAAAATTAAAAAGAACTTGTCATTTATACAATCTGAAGTTTCGTCCTTTGTTCAAAGCATATTTTAATGTGATTTAGTGAACAAGTTACATATGTATATGTACATCAGATGATACCTTATTTTACAACAATTTCTTTGTTACAGTAATTTTTAGTTGAAGTGCGATAAAATGACAGCAAACAAGAATTTCTTCAACTAATAGGCAAATATGCACAAAACACGGGAATGCGAAAAACCATTATTTCAACCCAAAAATGGTGTATTTACAACAATAATTCCGAAGAAAATTTAAGAAATTGATATTTTTTTAATAATGGCTCTGTTTGTCAATTGATATTGAATTTCCATTCAAAGTTATGTTTCCTGGTGAAACCCATTTTTGGTTGAATGGTTACGTGTGTAAATAATCATAATTGTCGCATTTGGTGTGAAGATATTCCTCAAGTTTTGTCGAAGCACAATAACATCTACAGAAAACTACTGTTTGTCCGTTTTATGGGTTGGGGTGTCATTGGTGTATGTCTTCAAAAACGCTGATGGTTAAAATGTTACTGTCAATAGTGAACAATGAAATATTATGTTCTAGATTACGCTTTGTACGCGCTCGCATGACCGAAATCGTATTTAAACATTAATGCCATACAATTTTCTAGCCAATAACGCTTGTTATGTTTAACAGCCAGTTCTCGTAAAATTAAAATATTTGTTCGTTCGTAAAAAACGAACAAAATTGATTTGCGTTTTTATAAGATTGATTGAGTGACAAAAAATCTTTTTCTTTTAATGTATGGAATAAACGAAAACAAATGTCAAAAGAAGGCGATAATTAAAAGAAAGTAAGCAATTAATAGTATCAATAATATTATAATATTACATTTGTATGTACATAATTATGTATTTAAATACATATGAATATGTACAGTGAATCAATCGGAAAATCGGACATGCCTAAAACATTTATATTAAGAAACATTACAAACAAAATATAACTTCTTTTTTAACAAAATCTATGTATATTTCTATTAAGAAAGATAATTTCTAAGTTATTAATAAGAAAAAAAGCAAAACATTTCAATTTGTTTAAGAAATATTAGTGATAAATAAATTAACTTAGTTTTTTTAACTCAAACGGAAAATCGGACAAGCAAATTAGGCTTTGATATTTTTACATTTTTGCATACAAAATTAAAAAGAAATAATTTAGCTTCTTTCTATTTGTAAGCTAAGATTGATTTTGAAAATAAAAATGGCTTCAAGAGATAAGCAAACAACTGGAAATTAGGCATCTTGTCATTCGACTGTATGGAGATAGCAAAACTGTACGAAATGTTTCTGAAATTGTGAGTAGAAGCCGCTGGACCGTTTATGATATTATTAAAAGATACAGAAATGAAAATAGAGTAGAAAACAAAAGCAAAGAAGGTCTTGGAAAGATTTTAAATAACCATGACGAAAGACCCTTAAAAATCGCTGTTGAGATACAAAAGTATGTAGAAGCCCATATAAGAAAGTCAGTTTGTTGCTAGACTATTAGAAATAGCTTAGAAATACAACCCAAATCATCACAGAACCTCCCCCATATATACATAACTGTATATACTACATATGCATATATATACATATATCACGATTTACGATCTCTTGGAAGAACGTGAAGCGTCGAAAAATAAGTGCTATATATCACGCAAATATCTTCTGTTTTTTTATTTATTGCTATTATCTTAAACATTTTAATTCAACTCTTTTAGCTTATTAATCTTTCTACCACTTTTTTACAAAATTTTTGATTTTGAAATTCATTTATTTTTGTATGTGGATGTAAAAAATACAAAAATATACATATGTATGTACATACATATGTATGTATGTACGTTAATTGACACATATGTATGTCAAAATATATAAGACGAAAGCTTTTAAATGTTTTTTTTTTTTGGCTCAAACCGATAGCCCTAGTGCTTTTATTCTATGGTCTATTACAATTTTAATTATAACAAATTTTTAGATATATAAATGTTTTTGGAAACCAAATATAAAACGTTATTGTAACAATGCGGAAATATCGAGTGAGAAGAGTTTTGTTTACTGGCTGCTAAAATTGTGTTACCCCAATAAAACTGTATATACAGGGTGGCCCAGAAAGACCGAAGTGGTGTGAATTGCTTATAACTTTTTATTTAAGAAATATTTTTTTAATTTTTTTTTTTTTAAATACATTAAATTTATGGGGAATATTTTTGGATTAGTTATTAAAAATGATATCCCGCAAGTGGTGGCCATATTCTGCTTCGCACAAATGTGCTCTTTCCAACACATTTTCCATGACCTTTCGCAAAACTTCCGGTGGTATGTTGTTAATTTCTTCTCGAATATTGGTTTTTAACTCCTCAATAGTCCTAGGCTTATTAACATAAACTTTTCCTTTTAAATAGCCCCAAAGAAAACAGTCTGGAGCGGTTAAATCCGGGGAACGCGGAGGCCAATTAAAATTGCTGTTACGAGAAATTATTCTTTCACCAAAGATGTCGCGTAAAAGAGTCATTGTGGCCCTCGCAGTGTGCGCTGTGGCTCCATCCCGTTGGAACCATATTTGCGGATGGTTTTCCACGGCTGGCCTTACAAAATTTTGCAACATGGCCCGATATCGATCACCATTGACGGAAATGGCGACACCTTGTTTATTTTCAAAAAAAAAAATGGGCCAATGATCCTTTCTGAAGAAACACCGCACCAAACGGTACACTTAACTGGGTGCAATTGTCGTTGATGAAGTACTCTCGGGTTTTCCGTAGCCCATATCCTACAGTTTTGCTTGTTAACGAACCCATTTAATTGAAAATGGTATGCACGCTGAGTCAACACAATGGACCGTTGATTTGAAAAGTAAATTTCAACAATTTGGGCACGTTGTTCAATTGTGTATTGCTCCATTATAAATTATCCAAGTCTTCTTTACAAAATACTGAAAAGAAAAGAAAAAAAAAATTATAATAAAAAAGTTATAAGGAATTCACACCACTTCGGTCTTTCTGGGCCACCCTGTATAAATACTGTATTTCAGTGTTTTAAAATTTAATAGTTCACAACACTTTATCTGTTTTTCACAGCAATAAAAAATATGGCAACAAGGGCGTATAGCCAAGTCAAAGCGAATTAAACTAATAATGAATTGTGGAAGCCAAAGTACATTCGCCTGGCCAATTTGTATATTTAAAGCAAGGCGAATTAATTAGCCTTGATTTAAAGTTTTGGAGAGTTCAGAATTCGCTTTTATTAAATGATAGAGCATACTTTTGTGAGCTAAAGGAAAATACTAAAATATTAATATGCTGAAATCTGAAATGCAACATCAGTTTTGGATAACGAAGAAAACTGTTCAAAGGAAATTTGGTTCTAAAGAGGACGAACATGTAATATCTTCTGACTCGCAACTTGATGCTAAAGTTGATGTTTATAAATCGATATCAACTTCCAGCGCAGAGTTGTCGAAGATAATTGACCAATACCAGGAGCGACTTTGCACATTGTCACAAGAAGAAAGTGTTTTTGGACGATTTTTGAAAGATGCGGGTAAAAGAAGTAAAACAACCAGCCAAATTATAACCAGCACAGGTAAAGCAATGGCTTATTGCGGCCAACAGCGAAAGTGCATCCGTGTTCCCCTTGTAAGATTACAGCACGAAGTTGATGTGTTCCGTTATCGAGCTATAACTGATATGCAAACTACTATAGCAGAAATGGAAAAAGAACGAACGGAGTATAGAGCAGCCCTTGAATGGTTGAAATCCGCAAGCACCGAATTAGATCCTGATACTGGTCGAGGTTTAGAAAAGTTTCGCATAGCTCAAACCCACGTTCGGAACGCAAAGCAACTTTTTGATAACTTAACAATGGACTCAATTCAAAAGGTATATATGAGTGTATGTGCATACTTATGTATGTATATATACATATGTATGTAGATGTAAGGATAAGTATGGATAGCACATAGTACAAACATACATACATACATATTTATGTGCTTGTTTATTTCGTAGTTTTTGCAAATCTTACGCATACATACATATGTATGAGCGTATTATCTGAAGAGTAGTTCGTTTAGTTTCAAAAAGTGTTAACAGAAAAAGACAAAAAGACGTTCCATATGACAATTTGCTTGATAAATTTAAAAAGGTAAAAACCATGATTTAAAAAAAAAAGTATGTCTTGGTATGAATTGGAAAAACTATAATTTAATACCTATAATTTAATCAATAAAATTAAACCCAGCTTATAAGTACAGAGCTACTCAGATTTGTAAAAATTTGCTACAAAGTTGAGTTCGGAATACGGAACAGAGGCGAAATGACGTAGCTAACTAATGTACACATTAGCACATCATCATCATATCTTTTCGCGTTTTCTATTCGTAATAAAAAATACAAAAAGTAAATAAAAAGATGTGTTCTTATTTAAAACAAGCAAACAGTCATTGCAATTTGATTTTACTTTAAAACGAAAAAAAAAAAAACTAAAATAAATCAAGTACACAATAAATATAATAATAAAAAAATAATAGACATTACTTGTGTGAAAAAGAGTGTGGTTGGAAATTATTTTGTTAGCATTTACTTGCTATATTAATAATATATTTTAGGCGATTTTAAATTTAATATTTTGTATTAAAAATCTCAAATAAATACTTACATACATATGTATATAGGCAATTTCCTATTTCAATTGCTTGGAACGAATTTCTAAGCTCATAACATTTTCCTTTTAAAGTTATAACAACTCTTTTTTCTGTTATATTTTGCACGCAACTAAAAGTAAACCATATGTGTAAGTAAGATGTGAACAATGTGATCCAAATGAATTAAATAATAGCATATTAAAGGTAAAGGATAGTCCTCTTATCAGGATGTACATATTTACGTTTATAAGGTACATCAATGACAATTTTTTTTGTTACTCTCATTCACGTGGGCACTTCAACTTTTGTTGATTTACTTTTTTCTAATTCTCTTAAAGCTGCCTTAGAGTTTAAACAAATACACCTGTTTCAACAATTTTCGTTTTGTTTCCCTAACTAAATTCAACATTTTTTGACAGTTTACATTTTTATATATTTATGTATGTACATACATATGTACGTATGCATTTCTGTAGTTATTAGTTTTATTACTACATACTTACATACATATGTATGTATGTACATGCATATATGCACGTATTTTAAAACAACCTTGGCTTTTCATATTAAAATTTGTTTTCTTTATTTTTTTTTCTTTTTTAATACCCACAAATTTACTACAAAATTCGGTCTTAAGTACAGTGAAACAAAGAATGAATAAAAATTTAAAAAAAAAATTAACCTTCTTCGTTTTTCTCTATCCTACTAATTTATAAGTTAGTCAACAAAATTAACCATCTGAACAGGTTAAGGTTAGATCTGGCGTTAAAATCCTTTTTATGAAAATGTAATGTGGGTAGCGATGAAAATATGCGAGTTGATACCAAAATTGATGTAGCAAATTTTCAGGCTGATCGGATGGTGCCAACCCGTGCCATAATGAGGTCATAGGTTCAAATTTTGAAAAACCACAAAAATACTCTTTTTTTTTTGTATTTTATAGTTTTTATTTAACAAGAACCAGTATGGAATTTAGAGACTTACTAAGAAAATACATATACTGCGAATTCCATTCAACTGACTCGCAGAAGTTGTAAAGTGTGCTTGAAAAATATAAATTTTTAGACAATCTATGGCCTTGGACATAAATCTTGCATGAGACGTCGCTCCAAGTGCACGAAATGTGAAGTTGGGAATGCTACCACCAAGAAAAATAAATGCAAGTTGTAGGAGTTCTCTATAATCATGCCGAATGTGGACTTTCGCTAAATATTCAAGACAAAAGTGCTTGCTTGTTTCACGTTCCTCGACAGATAGGCCACTCAAAACTTGTTCATCCAGCATACAAGTGCAAAACGTTCAAAAATTGCCATCTCTGGCCCACTTGATTTTACGAAATTAATCTCAAATACAGCTCTTAGAAGAATATGATGGCGACATGGTAACCACAATAAGCTGCGTTCTAGTTTGCGTTCCAATAAAGTTCCAGCACCACTATGAGAGCCAATATTTGCAGAAGTTGTATCGAAACATCATTTCTAATGAATTCAGGATATTTAGCTTTAGCAAATAGTCGTAGACTGATTGAGCGACTGCAGGCCACTTCCATCTTCAATGATGGGGATAGCTAGCAATTTTTCAACATTCTCCTACGCGAGCACAATAGCCAAGCTATCAACTATATCTTTTCCAGCAATTGCGGGAAGTACCTTTCCATCCCAATGCAAAAGAAATGTTTCAGGGATCTAAAAAACTTAAGCTCAAAGAAAAACTTATAACTCAGCTAAAACAAAAAAAAAAAATCCTTAAAATATTTAATAATTTCTATGCCATGACGGCGACGAAATTTTTTACGTTGTTAACGCAAACTTGTGCAGTTCAGAACAAGATCTTCACTATTGTGACCCAACGCTTTGACAGTTGCACTGATGAAGCGTATAGCTAATGTAGATGACATATTGCCAGCATCCATACAAGCTAGCATTCTGTCATCTATAGAATGTTTTTTTTTTTCCAAGTTTTCGAATCGGCTTATTGCAGCAACTTCGAATGTTATCAGTGTGTTTTACATCCATCGCCTCCACATCATCTCCAGATTCATCACTCTCAAACTCAACACGTTCCGTAGTCAAGTCTACAAGTAATTAGGCGTACAAAAAAATATCCACTGTGTGTTCAATTCTATATGATAATTACCTGAAGTGCCATTTTTATCTTCATTAGTTTCCTTTTGACGTTTTTCATCTACCATTCTATGTGCCTTTCTTTTTTCTTTATTTGTGACATTTTGATCGACACAAGCGATGCAACCAACACGTCCATTTTCTCACTGCTTCCTTACAAAGTCTCTATCTTCTTGAATACTTATAAGCTTGAGAGCGTCGATGTGGGCAATGTCAAATAAATCAGTACTTGATTCTGTTGGCATTGTATACTTAAAATAATTAACAAACTATACGCGGTATATGTAGTAGTTTTATTCATAGTCAGGGGTGTTATAGAAACCAATAGTATTGGAATTGGTTTGAAAACGAATAAAAAAGTTATTTAGTGTGATGAATTCCAATGTTATCGGTTTTATGTTCGAAACAGAATTAGTGTTGGCTTTAGGTGTCACAGAAACCAATATTTTGTTTTTTTTTTCCTGAAAAAAACCCACCAGCTAACAGCTGACAGATTTTATTGCCGCACTTTTATTTTCGTCTTCCAATTTGATATTTTGCATAAATTTAAGTAAATTTTATATTAAAAAAGGAAATATATTATGAATTTTAACATTTGTTTACATATGTAGAGCAAAACACAAAAATAAAACTCAAAGCTCCATAATCGTGGAGTTTAGGCACAAATATCCAGACCTTCCGAAAGGCTTTACGAAGAGGAGTAAACCAACCGTAGACAACTGGTTGACACTGTGCTCCTACCCAGCCATATGCTAGAGACGTTTCCAACAACTCTTTGTTAAGGCCCTTCGTATAAAAATCGCAACGAAGCTGCAATTTGTAACATTGGCAGAATCTCAGAACTGGAAAGATGTTCGATAATTGCGTCTAGGACCATTCGAAAAGTTTCTTTATTTAGTCGCTAGCATCCCATGAACCTGCAAAGTAGCTTTAAATGTGGGTTCACTTTATAAAAATTATAAAAAAAATAATTAAGTTGTCTCCGGCAGCGCAAACGAATTGCTACAATCTCGCAATATTTTTCTTCTGAACTTTTCCGAACGCTCTTCTTCCAAAAACAAATATAAAACAGCAGCATTATTCCCTCTTTTTTTTATTTAAACCACTTAAATTTTTAATAAACACTTTTTATTTTGTCCAAAAAATTATAACTAAAATTGTACACAATTCTACAAATGTAAACAACAGCTGATTCGAATATTGGTTTTGTTTGCATTCGAAGATAACAAACCCGACTTGGTTTCATGACACCAAATGAAACCAATATTGGTTTTCAAAGCCAATAAACATCAAAACCGACTTGGTTTCTATGACACCCCTGAGTATTTATAATTAAAAAGAATTTATCAAATGAAAAAAAAAAATTAGTGATTTTTCAAAATTTTGACCTTTGAGCTCATTATGGCACGGGTTGGCACCATCCGATCGGCCTGAAAATAAGCTACATAAATTTTGGCCTATGATTGCATATTTTCATCGCTACCCGTATTCAAAATTCCCAAAAAAATCCCATATAAGCTGCGCCAGGTCTAATGTACATAAATGTTTGGTCTTATTCCCGTAAATCAGTCAACGTGTGGCAATAGCCATGTACGCACGTTTTTATTTCGCGGAGGTCGATTACGTCTGTCGTTTATTGTTGGACTTTATTTGTGCTTTTTAGAGTGTTAAACACCAATGCAATTTCGTTTATGCATAATTACGTCTGTCTCTACTTTTCTTTTTGAGGGTTTTTCGGTTTTTTGTTTCTTAGTCTTGGGCCCTTTGTTCACGGGATGAACGGGGTTAATCCTCCCTACGGGAACGGCTTCCAGGAGCTGTTCTCCAAAGGGAAGAATAAACCAAATAAGAACAAACGCTTGCGTCCTGACGAATTTGTGCCCCTGTTTATTCCAGCGAACGTAACATGCCCCGCTACCCCAATAAGTTTAAAGGAAAATGAAATACATTGATCTCTAGCATCTTACAACGCCAGAAAATCAACATGCAAGCTCAAGAGCAAATAATTAAACACCATCTACAACACTTATAATTGCTTGGGTTTAATTGACTTGGGTGCAATGGAGATTTTAACTCGCAGCATTGTCTGTGGTGTTCTGCGGAAAATTCTCCTAGCGGATGTATCTAGGAGAAATTTGCGAATGACCAAGAACTTGTCATTCCTTAATGCACGGAACAGTTTAACATCGGTTGACATAACAATGAACAGCGGTGACATCACACCCAACTTAACATTGTACCGCTTTGATGGAGGCAGTTTGCCACTTTCCCCTGATGATAAAAAATGAATAAATTTTATGGGAAGTTCCCAATATCAACAAATATTAAAAAGGCGGCAGCACAAATAAGCAGAATAGTACGAAGGGCGGGCAAATGAATCAATTGCACTTAACCGCCGCTCAATCAAAAACAATTCAGTTTGGTCCAATTCAGAAATTTCGAAACTTATCTGGCTACTTTATCTCCAATCCCGAAAACTGATAAAAATCCTAATGAACTTGAAAGTTATCGATCCATATCGCTGCTTCCCGTGATGTCTAAAATTTCAAGAAGATTTTGGAAGTTCTCCAAAAATAAACTCAGCACAAATCAGCATGGTTTTTTAACAAGACGCGGTGTTCACAGTTTCTGTCACCAATTGAAAAAAACCTTGCGGCCTCACATGGAGACAACTCTGCCTATCTGTAAATTCCTTTCTATGGCCAGTATTCAGCACGGAATCACTATATGGTTGAAAATCAAGCAAAAATATCAACAAACTGAACACTACAATAAATAAATACTTCAGAAACGCATCAGGCCTTACATGAATTCCATGACTCCAGGTCCCTACTTGAGAAAAAATCTATGTGACAATGGATTCAAGCTCCATTACAATCCCAAGTGATGGGCTTCACGAAAAACTTGGGAAAACCAACGAACGCTGGAACATCCATTTCGATAATAATTTCTTAAACAGGCTAAAATTTCATTACTTCTTAAGCCACAACCAGCTATTATCACCAAATATACTTTGAAAGCGACGACAGCACGGATCCTGCTGTCTTTAAAAAGCTGATGCTCGAAGAAAAACACTGCTTTTCTCCAAAGATGCTACTATTCACTGACGGCTCGTTTCACAATGGAATATCAGCTTCCACAAAAATTCGAAGTTCTGATTACAAAAACTTTAGTGTCGTCCTAGCGGAACGCCTACCAGACTTTGTTGGAGTTTTCGTAGCCGAATTACACGCAATAAAACAGGCAGTTAATTATGCTGTACTTAAAAGAACAAATTCAATTATTTTCACCGATAGCCTGAGCGCAATAAAAGCTATTAAAACAAATTGCAATGGGATATATAATGACATTCTGCATTTTCCAAATGCTAGTAGCTCGCTGTTGTTATTTTGGATTCCGTCACATATCGGTATCCAAGGGAAAGAAGCCGTGGATTGTGTAACAAAAAATTACGATGTTCCATGTTTTCCCAGTTCCTTGTCAAATCCTTTCAATAACTCTGAGGGGCAACAAAATCCATCTAAAAGACCCAAGTATCACAGGAATCTCACACACATGGAATGCGTCACGTTCGGTAGTTTAAGGGTAGGTAAAACTTTATTTGCAGCACAACATTACTACGATAGATGCGACCCGGTTTTGTGTAGTTATTGCAACGAGATACATCCTCACAGAATTTCCTAATTCGAAAATCGACTCGCCTCTTGAAGAGATTGTAAACTGTTCTACTAGGAAAAATCTATCCAGGATATGGAGATCCCTAAAGTGCCATGGTATCAGGAACGTTTAAACCTGCTATACTCACATCAATATTATCGTATCGTCATTTATGTATTTACTCATGAATTACAAACCTTTTTAAATTATTAACATTCATACGAGTAGATACATGCTGTTTATATGTACTAATTACATATTTTCATCTTTCTACCACTTTTCTTAAGTTTTGTATGTCACACCGAATGTTTAAGAACATTTATTTTATTGTTTTAAGTTAAATTGCTTATTTAGAATTCTTGTTATCTTTTAAGAAGCAATTGTATGTAAAGTTAAATGTTTCACATTCAACATTCTTCAAGTCGGGGGCATAAAGACGCCTGGAAAAAGAAAACTTTTTAATTCAATAAAATCAAATAGTTTAGAAAGTGAAACGCGTAGATAAATAATTCAGTCGAATCCGAGTAAAATCATTAAAAAGCAACAGTACTAGAATTTCCTTGGTTATTTGTGTAACTTGTATTAATGCAACCACCTCCAATACGTACTAATGATGAGTAAATCGTTTTATAAAATACTTTAGAATATAAACTATTGCCGTCCACTTGCATGATACAATTTTCTTCAGTGTATTTAATTTTGGCAATGTAATTTTTTTTCGTATATGACGAATAACATTCTTTAAATTGAAAACAAAGTTTTGCGAACGTTATTTTTTCTAGTTATTGAAGTCATTTAATAACTATATTTTGAAATTTTAAATTTGATAGAATTGCATGTAAATATAACTGGTATACAATACTTATAAAATACGGTTAACACTATCATGGGCATTTGGTGTTCTGAAGTTATGATTTGCATATTTACTTTGCAAGTTATAGCCTAATAAAGAAATAAATAAATTAGCTTTCAATGCTCTACGCATGCAGCAAAAACACAATTAAATTTTTACATGTTAAGGCCTGGTTATGCGAACGTTGATTTAAGAAAAACTTAACGTACGATCGTATGTATAGTTATAGAAACTTTACAAATGTAACAGACGTTAATAAAATAAACAAAATATTTTCTAACATAATTTATTCGTGTTATTTTTTTTTTTAACTTTTTGGCTAGTGATAGTTAGTGTTAAATTATTTTCGTACTTCCGAAATTGAATAAAGTACTAAATTGGCTTCGAGAGATATAAAGCTTTTTACATTGTAATTTATACATTATCATTATTATTATTAAAATTATTATGATTATTATTTTTATTAATAAAATTATTATAGTTGTTGTTTTTGTTATTTTTATTATTATTTTTGTTGTTATTATTATTTTCTACTACTAAAATTGTTATTGTTGTTATCATTATTTTTATTATTATCATTTTTATTATTAAAACTAGTATTATAATTAATCAATTATTACTTTTATGAACCAAAATGATACCAATTTAAAAGAACCGAAAATGGGCACGCATTGCTTTTAATTCATATGAATTCCAGCACTGGCTTACATATGTTACTTAACGGCGCCGTAGAAATCTATTTTATACAGGTTGAAACGTTCCGGCAACGTGACAGTTGTTTTCGATAAGCCTTTGCATTGTTTTGGTATACTCAAAAACGAACGTACGCACGTTACCTTAAGTGTACGTTCGCCTAATACTGTATGTAACAAAAATAACATTGATATGTAATTTAACATTAAAAACATATATTTACAATATATAAAATTCATCGCGGCGTTTATTTCTCCAGGATTGTTGTCCAGTTATTAATAACTTATTCTTTATACTTTTAATTTTTGATTGTTTATAAAATGTCTGTATGTTTGCGCGCGGCTGTCAATGGCTTTTTTTGTAGTTCAGTCTTTTCGAATTTGAAGCGTTAATAATGTGAAGCATTTCTAGAGTATATCTCTTTATGTAACTGTTCTCTCTTTGCAAAATTTGTACATTATTAAAATTTGGTTTATGTCCCGTTGCTTCACAATGGCTGCTGTTTTTGCATGAAAGATAGCGCAGATCTTTTGCTAAAAAATTAGTCTGCTGCGCATGACGTCACAAGTGACCCTCATTCATTATTTACATTAAAAAATATTAGATTTGCTTAAAAATTTTAAACTGTGTGAAGAAATTAAAAAATGACTAATAAATTAATTTTGTTGTTGTATTTTATTTTGGCTTTGACTAAGAAATAAATGAAGATTCTATGGAATCCAGCTGTTGGTTTAAGATACATACATATGTATATACTTACTTTTTTAACACATTAAAAAACAAAATAATGACATAAATTAATTTAAAACTTAATTAAATTTTCTTTTACGTGGTCTCACGTTTCCTTTTAAGTCTTGATTTAATTTTTTTTTAATTTAAAGTACATTCGCTTAAAAAAGTGCTTTTACTCTCTCAATTTGATGAGCCTGTTCCATAAGAAACTTCATATAGCCTTTTCTAACAGGTAGACCTTGTCTATTTTCTTTCTCGTTCAATTCAATTTCGTTCAACACTTTCATTCCATTCACAGTTGTTTCTGTTGGTTTTAATAGCGCTCCCTCAGACAAATGGTCAACCCAGGAATATGTTGGTTCACTTCCGTCGTTTTCTTATACAGAAATACCAGGAAGATCGTTCTTTAATTTGCGGCAAATATAAATTGCTAATTTTCCAACCCATCACAAGGGAAGTCTTTTTTAAGTCATCAACTTTATCATTATTTGAAACGTTTTCTTTTCCCCACTCCAATTCAAAAATCTATGGTTCCACAAAAACTTCACTTTCTTTAGGCTGCACTAAATTTTCACTTTCTTCTAGTAAAAGTAATAGCAAAATCGATGTTAAAATCTGCTAATATTTAATTTTTAAACACCTTACCAGTAAGCATCTCAACTGTTGCATCGTGTTCTTTAATAAGTTCTTGAATTACTTTTTATTTTCTCGCTTTTGCATTCGCAGTTCATACTGCTTATGCCGATCGTCCTTCTCAGCAACTACTTTATGTCAAATAAAGTTATTTCGGGATATCGAATTACTTTATTTTCAAAATCATCTGCTTTGAAATGTTCCATGCAGATGCGGGCAGCCTTCTTATTTACATAGTTATCACAACAAAAGTTTGTCCATTGGTTTAATAAATTAGGGTAAGATGAAAAATGAAAAAAACTTATTTTGATCGGCACTTTGTTTGTGTTATCACAATTTTTCACTGCGCACTTCATTTTGATTTTTAACTTATTTTATTATTTATTTTGTTAATAATTTGCTGCTTCTTCGTTCATTTTTAATATTAAGCAAAATGCAAACGGCACTTTCTACGTCACACCACCAGCTGTTTGATGTAAACAACATAAGGGACCTGCGCAATGCGTAATCTCTTTTATTTGATTCATGCTGTTTTTGCGTAGTTGAGGTATTTATTGTTTTAATATCAGATTTGTGAGACGCCAACCTCGTCTTAAGTTGGGTTTGTGTGCCAACGTATACTTTTATAGCCTTTTTACACTGACCACATTTTCGTGCAACGCGTGGAAGATGTTGAAAATGTGAAACAACAGTTTACATTGTCAACATCTTTAATCTTTCATTTATTCAGTATTGAAAAACACATTTAAAGAAAAAGACGGAAAAGTAAAAAATTAATACTGGAAAATGAATTTTGAAAATAAATTAATAATTAGATTAGTTGTTGCTTCGCGAGGACAAAATGCAGTACAGCGAAATAATGAAAGCCATTCTGGAAGAAGATGATGATGAAGAATTTTTTGTGGACATGAGAATGAACGTTTCTCGAATGGTTTGGATATTTGTAAGCCAAAATATGTACAATAACTTGTAATTATGTACACACACATAATATCTACGCATACATACATATGTATCTATATTTTAAGAGTCGCTATAAAACATTTTTTATTGATGCCACCTTAAATTACGCAAGATGTAAGATGGAACAAAATGTGAAAGAATCATCTTTCAAAGAAGTTGAAATATGTTGAGTTTTTTTTTTCAATAGACTTTGTATGGGAAGATGTTAACATTTTTACTAATTCATGAAAGATGTAAGATGTTGCTCCGTGGAAAAAGGCTATTAGGCATATGTTTCGTATAGAAATTAATTAGCCGAGCCGAACATATAGGCTTTTAGTACCAGTCTAATTTTATCGTTTTATTTTTCCTTATGATAACCGAGTCTAGATAGGGTAGTTTGTTGTTATTTTCCATAGTAAATTGAGTTTGTTTGTAGAAAACAAATGAATGAAACGTTAGAAAATTTGGAATACAGCCACATATAATCACAAAATATGTACGTATGTAGGTGATATATTCGCTACAGTTAGAGCAGACAAAATTGAAGGGACATTAGCAAAACTTAAAGTTTTCAACAAACAAATTAAATTTAATATAGAAATGGAAGATAACAGCAAACTAACTTATCCAGATTCGGGTATCATAAGAAAAATTAATCGCTAAAACTGGTATCAAAACCCTATGGGTTCGGATCTCAATGTCCAACTCATCTGTGTAGCGATTCTCCTAACCTTAGCACCGGGTTGATACAATGCGTCCACCAACGCCTCCTAACATGACAGACTGGGATGCCTGAGTCACCTCGGTTAGTTGCGAACCCTGTCTAAAACTCCTTCCGCAATATGGGTCGCGGCATCCGGTTGCAATGCAACTGGGGTTCCCGTGGTACAACAAGTAAGCCTCTGGTCAGACCTCGTAGCCCTGAAAGGACTAGTACCAGTTTGAGCTCCAAACAGGTCCAGGGACTGGTGTTCCCCGCGCCCAGCAAGCGACTACCACTATCGCAACGGCATGAGCACGGCAACATGAAACACCAACACACTAACACAGCAACTCAAACATACCAGGAACTCACGAACACTGGAACATAGCAACATTACACCAGTCACGAACGCAGGAACACAGCATAATAACAACACGAACACTGCACCGCAAGAAAACAGCACGATACACAGGAACAGTGCGCTCACGCAGAACATGGCCACCAACACTAACGACTTCACCCACGCCAGCTCTTCAACTTACCACCGGAAAAACATGCAACACCGCACGATTTGGCGGTTCAACATGCAACGGCATCGCGAACGAAGGCATAGAAAAGTTAACTTCCCTAACCTGTTCTTAGTCTTCTCCTAAATACCTCACAGGCAAACGTATTCAAAGTGCGAAAAGTACCTTGCCCCATTACACACGTACTTACATCCCATCCAACGCTTCAGAACAAGGTAAGCCTTAGAAAGGAAATCGTGCGTTACCCGTCCCCTGTCGCTTCTCACCCCAAAGATCAAAATGCTCTCGAAGGACCGCCCTGATCTGACCGGGCTCACCATTTCTCACAAGATCCTGAGATGAATGCCAGTCATGTGGAAGAAGCGGCAGACCCCTCAACCTTGCAGATGATCTCAATGTCCAACTCATATGGGATCATTGTAGGATTTCAGCATAATTTCGAAAATCGCCTTTACATTCTTACTACCAGTTTTGCCGCATCATTTAGTAGCGCTACTTTAATTTTATATAGTACCCCTCTTTTAAAATTCAATCTAAAGGGTGGTTAAATTGAATGGGCCGATGTTGAATGTGTACCACACCTAAACGCCAAGTTTTTTTTCGAATTTTATTTGACATTTCTCTATTTCAGACTTACTCAATTTGAACCATGGAGAGATACACAATCCAACAACGTGTTAAAGTTATCCAGACTTATTATGAAAATGGGAGTTCAAATCAAAATACATATCGTGCACTTCGTAATTTTTTTGGTCAATTTCATCGTCCAAATGTGCGTACAATCGCAAAAATCGTGGAAAAATTCGAGCAAACCGGGTCTGTAGAAGATGTGAGAACACCAGTGCATGCTCGTACAGCTCGTACTACAGAAAATATTGCTGCTGTTCGCGATAGTGTGGCTGAAGAGCCGTCCACCTCAACTCGTCGTCGTTCCCAACAATTGCACCTCTCACGCTCGTCGTTGATGAACATTATGCATAAAGACTTGCATTTACACGCTTACAAGGTGCAATTGGCTCAAGAACTAAAGCCTCTTGACCATTCCAAACGTCGTGAATGGGCAGAATGGTGGCAAGAAATGGCAACAGTGGATGATCAATTTTCGAAGAGAATCATCTTCAGTGATGAGGCACATTTTCACCTCAGTGGATTCGTCAATAAACAGAATTGCCGCATTTGGGCGAATGAGAACCCAAGAGTGATTGTCGAAAAACCAATGCACCCACAAAGAGTGACTGTTTGGTGCGGTTTATGGGCTGGCGGCATCATCGGGCCGTATTTTTTCCAAAATGAGGCCGGTCAGGCAGTTACTGTGAATGGTGTTCGCTATCGTGAGATGATAACGAACTTTTTATGGCCCGAATTGGAAGATATGGATGTGGACGATATGTGGTTTCAGCAGGACGGTGCCACTTGCCACACAGCTAACGAAACAATGGCTCTTTTGCGCAACAAGTTCAATGACCGTGTTATCTCACGTAATGGCGATGTCAATTGGCCGCCAAGATCATGTGATTTGACACCGTTGGACTTTTTTCTTTGGGGTTATTTGAAAGAAAAGGTGTACGTCGATAAGCCAGCAACCATTCAAGACCTAAAGGATCAGATAATTCGGCACATTAACGGCATAGAACCTCCATTATGCCTCAGCGTCATCGAAAATTTGGACCATCGGATGGAGGTGTGCCGCCGAGGTCGCGGCGCCCATTTGGCCGATATTTTGTTCCATACATAATTGAGTAATACCAATACATCATAATAAAATAAAATTACAATAATTTCCTAAATAGTTTGTGTTTTATTCAAAATCAACATCGGCCCTTGAAATTTAACCACCCTTTATATGGTAACGCTGCATGAATTGAATTAAAAATGAGGGTTATTTCGAAAGCTCAATAGAAAGTTATATTAATTATTTACAGAAATTATCTTGGTCAATTTCACGCCGCAAATCTTTTATAGAATGATCATGCTGCAAATTTAAAAATTCTTGTTGTCAAAGACTGGTTTTGAGTCTCTGTACTTTTCGAAATTTATATGAAAGTATTTTTGTTACTACGTGTTCTTCGCTTTCTAACATTTACTTTTTTAAAACACGATTTCAATCAGTCTTTTTTTCGTAGTTTGCTAATTATGATATTGTAATTTAATTTTATTTTATCAGAATCGGACAACTTTTCGTCATATGAATTTTAAAATAATTTTTTATTGATGAATGTTGTACATATGAAAGCAAATAAGGAAGTATATAAATACTGAAGTTCGCACGGAAGCAAAGCCTCCCAGTGATTCATTCATATTTATGTCATTCGGGGAAAGTTCTCGGTTCCTACAGGACAAACTTGTAAGTAGTCACTTATGGGTGGCCTGTCATTTTATGTTAAAGAAAAGACTACGCGTAGAGACTTACAGATAGTAAAAAAAGAATTTTGTTGATTTTATTTTCTAAAATATTGTGTAACAGTTTTTTAAGAGATATCGATTTTATTTCTTAAACAAAAAATTCTTATATTGCTAAAAAAAAAAAACATTTTTAATAAAGAAATTATATGTATATTATAACAGAAACTGCCTTTAGATCTAATGACCAACCATCAATACTCACTCCATGACTTTCTTTATACATTGTTGCTATTACTACTTTTGTTGTCTTTCCCAGCACTCTTGCAATTCTTTTGATTCACATTGTACATATTTTTATTGCAGTTTTTTTTTCCGATTTAACATTTTTTTTGATGTTTAATGCTACAAAAAGAGCTTAAGAAGAGGCTCAAAATTAAGAATGGATGGTCCCCTTATAACAAAGTGCATGCAAAGAACTTTGGAGAAGATGCCCAAAGTATAAAATAAATGTCAATCATACACCAGAGTGATTGATGTATACAAAATATTTTTATAAATTGGATATTGATAAATTTTGGTCCAATGTATAAAAATTTGATAATGTAGTGTTTACAAGTTTTACAAATACACACGCTGAAAGGTCTTTATCTCCGCTAACTGATGTACATAAGTTTGAGATATTATTATCTTAATCTCTAAAAAAAGGAAAAGAATTCTTTCTTTTAATTTTTTATTTATTACTTTTTTTATTTATTTATTTTGGGAGCTCATTTCGGGGCTGAGTTAATAAATAATTATATTAATAACTGACTGTAAATTAGTCTTTACAATGCTTAATTAAATACTAATTTAATACCAAGACTTTGGTGGTGGCGTGATTCTACAATTCTTTGGAAATTGATCAAACAAATTAATATTTAATTCTTTGGAAAATAAATATTGATAAAATAAAAGTTCGTAATTTTGGCTGCATGTGGCGGAAGTACATTTCCTTTGTTATTGAAATTTATTTGGCATGTGCTAGTTATGTGATCCAACTGTTTTCAGTCAAAAGAAGAAATGATTAATGGCTGGTTTTGGTCTTGTGGAAAAATTGTTTGTTAAAGGCTGAAAACTTATGTGGTGTTAACCCATATAAGAAATAAATTAAAATTGAATTCATATGTATACTAATTTACGACCTCTTTGCACTTTCGAGTGCCATTTTATTTTGCCGGTATTGCAAGATCAACAATGTAAGTGTATTTGAGAACTTATTTACTTCTAAATTGTTTTAAGACAAATTAACCAGGAAATATAAAAAAACAAATATTACTCAATTAAAAACTTTAATAAAAGTATAAAATAATAAATTTTTCTATATACATATATGTTCATATATATCAATTTATTTCGGATTTGACCGTTGCTATATGCTTTGTAAATGGTACCGAGCAAGGCGCTGAGAATGTGCGCAGAGTATTTTAAAATTTTCCTGCACTGTGATTTATTTGCTACTCAAAACTTGTGCCTCTGTGTAGTGCACAAAAGATTGCAGTTGATGCAACGTAGACTTCTTAAAATTAAAAAAAAATTATAAATTTTTATTAAATCGCATTTGTAAATATGCTATCAAACCATGTCCATGACTAATTTTAGCTTTTTTTAATTTTTTTAAAACTCATTCTACACTTGGAAATAAATAGTTTGTTTCCGAAAATGTGTTAATGCGAACTTAAACCAGTGCCTGATATTGACATTTGCGTTCTTAGTGCTGACGCCTTCGATATTGTGAAACATTTACATGAAAACAGTTGCGTCTCCTTTCGCGGTGTCGTTCTAGTGATTTGTCGCACAGTCCTCAGATTGAGAAATGATAATCAAGTTTCTTCCGCTTGGATTTAGCCACAATAAATTGAAGAATTTTTAGCATTATATTATTCTTATTTACATAACAAAAAATATTTTATGTATCAGTTGGAGTTACGTAATTTTCGCTATAGTAGGTATTAAAAAATAAACTTTGTCAGCCTGTCGTTCAAAGTTTTCCGCCTCTATGGTATTATGGTATGATTAACAATTTTCGCAACGAATTTCTTTTATTAAAGTAATACATCCTAAAGCATATAGAAACAATTATTAAATATCGCTCTAAATCTAATAGTTAAATCGCTTAAATATAAGAAAGAATAAAACTATTCTTAAGACATGCAGATCATCTGGCATGCGCACACCACCGGCTCCTTTCTTTGTTCAAATCAATTCAGTGGGTACAAAGATAATGGGCGAATAATTTTCAATTTCGTTATCCGCGCTATCAAAAATAGGCCTGGCCGACAATTAATACTTCTAATTTTGTAGTCAGAAGTCTTTTTCAGTGCTGAATTTTTGGAGCCAAGAAAACATGCATAATTGTAGACCTTCATTTGTGACTATATACAAGTTAACATACCTTTTAGTTGTTTGAATAATATTTTAATTTACTGTAATATATTTTTGAAGATCACATTTTGGCTTAATTGCTATGTTTAATAACAGTTTAAATTAAAACAAGATGCAGTTACATAAACACAAGAGAAGCAGATTTCATGCTCTCATTGTTGTTTCTTCCCTTTTTAAAATTTTGTTCTCAAGCGAAGCAATAGTTTAACTGAAGCATATAAAGATAATAATTATATTCTGCATATTATTCTTTTAACTTCTCACTCTCTTGTCAATCAAACTAACAGTTATATTAAAATGTTAAAGAAATGTTGTACTAATTTGCTCTTTTCTTATGTTTCCATATTTTTAATATGCGAATTTATCAATTTTTAAGAAATTGATTGAATCAGTTTTTCAGGAGACTTTGACAAGAAAGTTTATACAAGATTTAAGATTTTAATAGCTGTGAAAAACTGAGTTCAATATATTTCCAAAAAATATATAGGAAATATAATAATTTAAATAAAATAAAAACAAAATTCTCAAAGTTAAAAAAACTGAATCTAACACTATTAAAAAATCAGTGCAAATGAAAATAAAAACCCAATCAAAACAATGCAAAAAACTTAAAATTTAAAAATTAAAATGTTCTTTAGTTAAAATTGAACTTAAAATTAACTTGAAGGAAAAATTGGAAAATTATATTTTCCTTAAAAAGATATCTATTTTGAAAAAAAAAACATTTCTACATAGTAGAAACACTAAATCTATATGAAAAAAATTAAAAGCTTAACATAAAAGAAATTGCGTACAACAAAAATGTTCCAAAACAACATTCAAAAAGAAAAAAACGAAACTCCCAAAAAGGAAAATTAAAACTACTCTTGTTAAATAAAAGAGACAATTCTACATAGTAAAAACATAAACTAAAAGATTACTTTACTTACTACGAAGTTTATGAATTAAATAAACGGTTAAACCCTGAGTTTTTTAAATTTAGAATTGAGAAATAAAAACAACTTTATTATATCAAATGTTTTCATATTAATGTTTAAAATATTGAAATTCTGAGTATCATTTGCAATAAAAGTATTAAAGCCAAAATTCGTTCCAAACATTTAATTGGAAAATCACCCTTAAATTAATTTACATACATAAATAAATTTACTTATTTTAGTTTTTATATATTTATTTTAATAATTTAATTTATTAAATCCAGCACAATAGAATTAAAATGTTTTTCACAAAGATACATGTAAAAGTCCAATTAATATTTTATTAACATAAAATAGTCAATAAAACAAATAAAATTTTATCATAAAGTTCATGTTCAACGTTCATGCGATGCTAATAATTTGTATTCGATTTGGAAGGAGGTTCTAAGGAGTCGTGCAAGAAATAGAAAACTGTGTTTCTAATAAAGAGGTCTTATAGTTTTCTTGACAAATTTTATTTTGATGAAAATGTATTGCGGACTTTGGGATGTTATCGTTTCGTGTAATAATGTCAAACATTTAAATCTTAGTTAAGTCAAATTTTTGGAGAGCGAATAGTGTCCAGAAATTAATTGGTCAATCACCCACTTTTCTTTTGTGTTATTTGAAGAAACGGATATATATCAACAATGTCGAGAGAATCGCTGAGTTCCAGTCCAAAAGTGCTGCAGAAATTCGAGCGCTAAAGTCTCAAATTTTGAAAGATGTTACGGAAAATTCTATAAAACGAACTCACCATTGCGGAGCTGAAAACGGGGCCGTAGTCGTTTCAGTTCTATTATATTTCATATCTAGCGGAAAAAATTCCATTTTGTATAACTTTTATTTAGAAAAAATATATACGAAACATGGTGACTTTTGATCCACACTGTAGATTTCTAAAATTCATATTGTTGTTTGATTTGTTATAAGAAGCTTTACAACGATTCTCGATGACGCCTATTATTAATGCAAATGCATTGCAATGTTTTGAAAATTATTTCTATCACAGTTTGCATAAATTACACATCCATACAGAACAAGTTTAAGGCTCGTGTTTTCAAATAACATTGGCATTTTCAAAGCGGTGGAGTATTTCAGTGCCCATAAATTCCACAGCATTAATTCGCCTTACAATACAGTTAATGTTGTTGGACCAAGTCAATTATTGAATATAGCACCCGAGTTCTTACATGCCTTAATAAATTCAATTATATATATCGTTGTTAGTTTTTGTTCCGACTTCTGTTTTTAAAGTTGTTTTGGATGGTTTAGTGTTCCGATGAACCACGTGCTAATCGTTGATAAATCCGGATTAATACTTTTTACACGTGAATACATCACTTATTGAACTAGTTCTCTTTGATTACTTCTGCAAATTTTGTATCTTACATAGATTATAAACTATAATATAGGTCTAATAATAGACTTCAGAGAAACCTCTCCATTTAAATTAAGTGAATTCGAAAAAATGCCATTTAAATATCCATTTTGATACTATCTTGTGAGATATGGCTGTATAAGCCATACTCTCAAACTTTTTTGTTACAATTGGATGGTCCACTGCATCCAAAGCCTTGCTTTAGTGTAAAGGCAATAACAGCGAAATCATATATTTTTTATCAATGTCAGTTGTCAAGATTTCGATAACCGCAGTGCAGACCTTTTCCTTTAAGACAAGTTTGTAATGCATAATGTATTCATTTGCATCTTGAAAGCGGCAGCACAAGGTAATTTTCTTTCATTTTAATCGACTATAAATGACAGAAGAGACTCTACTTTTATACTAAAAACTTGATTGACTGTAGTACTCGTATACTTTTAACAATTTCTTTTCTGACCGAATATAATGTAATTTCATGTCCTAGAGTTTTAACTGAGGTTTTTATAACATGGTTTATGCTGGGCACTAACCTTAATTAGTTTTACATGGACACATACATATTTCAAGTAATATTTTCAAATGTAGTTGAGCATTACCATTATCACAAACTTTAAAAGTGTTTCCCGTTTCAAAAGCTTGAAATCTGTATTAAAGATATCTCCGAAAGTAAACGGCGTGTATTGCATGTCCATTCACAGACTATAGTTGTGGTGGCGATGAGTGCAATTGGAGTGGAAATTGGTTTTTGTGGAAGGAAATATGAATAAAATGGATTATTTATACATATATTTTAAACAATAACGTTGTTCAATCTGCTTAAAAATGGGTTTGGGTGATAGCATTCGTCCAAGGTAACGATCCAAAGGACACAGCTCTTGTAGTAAAATAATGGCTGCTTTACAACACAAAAATATTACCTCATCCTTCACAACGCCTAGCCTAGCCCAATACAGCATATGAATACGAACTTAAAAGAGTACCGGATTTCAAATAAAGAAACTAAAATTCGCTTTAAAGGATATATATATATATGTACATATATTTATTCTGATTTGATCAAAAAATTTCAAATCAAAAAAGTTGCCAAAAAGGGAAAAAAGTTTATTAAAAACGATTACGATTATAAAAAGTTATGATCGAACTTTGTGCATCATATGTGGCAACAATTTTCTGAACTATTTTAACAAACAAAAATTAAAATAAATTTCAGCAAAACGAAAGAATTAACAACCAATTAAGAATAACTACAGTGAAATAAATTTTTATTAAGGTATTGATAATGGAAAATTTGGTGGCATTAAATATTATGGCAATTTTTCACCAACAAATTTAATATTAGAACAAAATTTGCAGTCAATAAAGAGAAGAGAATCAAACCCTCTGTTTCCACACACGGTTTTATGAAAGCAAGTCCCAGCTTTATGTGTTAAGGGCCCTCTCTCTTTGGTACAGTGGTCAGGCGTAAATATATATATACAGTAAACCAATTAAGTTTAATTGAGAGCCCGTATACATTAAGAAATATAGAGTACCACATTATCATTAAAAGAAAATTAATATACAGCTGGGACAAGTTAATAGCAGAAAAAATAATGGAACCATTATATTCTGAGTATAACAGTCCAAAGTGCCAAAGAAATCACTCCCTAATTCTGATCAGAACGGAGAATCGATGATATATTGAATAAACTTAGCAGAGCAAAACACTTTTCTTGCTGACATTAAGAATTTTACAAATTAGTTTAGATAAAAATTCAAAAGATCTTACATCCTTTTCAACAAATAATTACTAATACGGTCTAACACTAGCTTTTAGTGACACATGCCAAGCATTTCTTTACTGGGATGAATTAGGCTATGCATCCAGAACTACTACATCCAGAAAAATGAGAGAAGTAACCTACCTTGGTCATAAAAGCACTAATAATGGAATAATACCAGATAATATCTAAATCTAATAAGTATTTGATAATTGAATATTATCCAACGCCAAATGATGCAAACAGTGCGAAAAGATTTGCTTCTTCCTGTAACTATTTATAAAAGATTTATATAAAAAATTTCTCTGAACATTAAAACTGTAAAAAAAAGGAATACTATTTGAATGAACTGCAGATTGTGATTTCGCATTTAGTTATATCTTCAGAAGGCATTAACGAGCTCAACATTGCCAAATGTTTTATCTTTACAGAAGAATTTTGTGTAACAGCAGATGTAAGCCAATTTCCATGAGGGGCAGTTTAAACTCAAGAATAGGAAGAAAAACCCCTTCCATATTTACTAAAGGTGAAAATAAAAAATCTACAATTGACCAAGAGTTAACTGCCTTACATTGGGCTATAACACATTTTAGACCAGATATGTATACAAGTATGATAAACATTTCCTTGTCCGCACAGATCGGAGACCACTATCTTTTTCATTTTGTATGAAAAATCCAAGCTCTAAATTAATAAAATGAGACTTTATCTTGAGTAATATGCGCTTCGTCGCGCATAAAAATAAACCATAAACACATTATAAATTTTTTTCTATACTAAAAGTCACGTCTAGATCGATGACAAATAAAAAATAAAAATAAAAGAATTAGATATATAATACATAATTAACAAACAGCATAGTATTAATACATATATGTATGTATGTAACATTAAATAACACTGACGTCAGAAGATGTTACATGAAACGAATAAAATCCATAGGAACATACATATATGCAAATGAATGATTTGTTTACTAACGTGAACTTTGACTTAGGCCAATATAAAAATAATAAAGCAGGTAGCAGATTTATATTTTCAAACTTAAATAAAAAACGTAATAATTGACACAAAGTTTTATTAAGAGCATTGCATGATAGAATGTAAAAGCAGATTTTGTTTATAAACTACAAATGGGACGTTGTGAGAAAATTTTTAAAGTTATCTTTTAAAGGATGGTTAAATTTCAAGGGCCGATGTTGATTTTGAATAAAACACAAACTATTTAGGAAATTATTGTAATTTTATTTTATTATGATGTATTGGTATTACTCAATTATGTATGGAACAAAATATCGGCCAAATGGGCTCCGCGACCTCGGCGGCACACCTCCATCCGATGGTCCAAATTTTCGATGACGCTGAGGCATAATGGAGGTTCTATGCCGTTAATGTGCCGAATTATCTGATCCTTTAGGTCTTGAATTGTTGCTGGCTTATCGACGTACACCTTTTCTTTCAAATAACCCCAAAGAAAAAAGTCCAACGGTGTCAAATCACATGATCTTGGCGGCCAATTGACATCGCCATTACGTGAGATAACACGGCCTTTGAACTTGTTGCGCAAAAGAGCCATTGTTTCGTTAGCTGTGTGGCAAGTGGCCGTCCTGCTGAAACCACATATCGTCCACATCCATATCTTCCAATTCGGGCCATAAAAAGTTCGTTATCATCTCACGATAGCGAACACCATTCACAGTAACTGCCTGACCGGCCTCATTTTGGAAAAAATACGGCCCGATGATGCCGCCAGCCCATAAACCGCACCAAACAGTCACTCTTTGTGGGTGCATTGGTTTTTCGACAATCACTCTTGGATTCTCATTCGCCCAAATGCGGCAATTCTGTTTATTGACGAATCCACTGAGGTGAAAATGTGCCTCATCACTGAAGATGATTTTCTTCGAAAATTGATCATCCACTGTTGCCATTTCTTGCCACCATTCTGCCCATTCACGACGTTTGGAATGGTCAAGAGGCTTTAGTTCTTCAGCCAATTGCACCTTGTAAGCGTGTAAATGCAAGTCTTTATGCATAATGTTCATCAAAGACGAGCGTGAGAGGTGCAATTGTTGGGAACGACGACGAGTTGAGGTGGACGGCTCTTCAGCCACACTATCGCGAACAGCAGCAATATTTTCTGCAGTACGAGCTGTACGAGCATGCACTGGTGTTCTCACATCTTCTACAGACCCGGTTTGCTCGAATTTTTCCACGATTTTTGCGATTGTACGCACATTTGGACGATGAAATTGACCAAAAAAATTACGAAGTGCACGATATGCATTTTGATTTGAACTCCCATTTTCATAATAAGTCTGGATAACTTTAACACGTTGTTGGATTATGTATCTCTCCATGGTTCAAATTGAGTAAGTCTGAAATAGAGAAATGTCAAATAAAATTCGGAAAAAAACTTGGCGTTTAGGTGTGGTTCACATTCAACATCGGCCCATACAATTTAACCACCCTTTATTACCTAATAACTTATCTTATAAAAGCAAACATGACAAGAATGTGAGCGGAAGAAAGATGTAAAAGAGCAATACCCAAATTACCGCTTGAATTTGTACTTTTCTACAGGTGACACATTTCAGCGAAATCAATATTTGTGCAAATCGACTCAATGCATTAAACGTCAAGCTGTTTCTTTGTAAATAATCAAATTTCAAAACATACACAGAATGATCAATAAATTCTTTTATATTAAAATACTAAGACGAATTTTATCATAAAACATATAAAGATTTTTTTTACAAATGCATGAAAATAGTTTTATATGAATGTTCTTATTTCTTCGCCAGTGGTTTAAGAAAGCCCAAAAAAATAAATATAAAATGGGTCATCAGAGTGAAAGCGAAAAAGTGCCAAAAGTTGCCGTTATAGTTCAACTCCCAACACTGTGCAAATCTTGTTGCCGGTTGGATAACAATATGTTCTGTTAGAAGCTTAATTATATGGTTAAACTAATAGTTTTAAGTATTTCCTTGCTTTAAATTACATATTTTCATTCAGCGTTGAAAAGACAATTTCTACTTGTTCAAAAGTAAATGTAGTTGGTGATTTACTGCCTTTCTGGCAGTAGTGTCGAAGTGAAATTCGGTTGCTTTACACAATCGAGCCCAGTAAAATGATGCATTAACTTAGTCAAACAAAGTTCACATAATTATCCATACGTTATCTTAAAATCCAATAAGTTTTAAAGACGTATGAGGATATAAATAAATATATGCATTTATAATAAAGAAAAACTAAAAACAGATTGTAAAAAAATACAACAACTACATATTATCTTTTACATGTGCTTTATTTTTTAATGCTGTTAAAACCGACTATGCAATGTAAATGCAATGCAAATCTTAAAATAAAAAATCGTTGCCACCTTTAAAAAAGGATTTAAAAAAGCAGACAAGCCGTTGAGCTTTCATGTCGGGTTTTATGGACATCAAAAAAGCTCTAGACATGTCAAATAATAAAACAAATACATTTTGTGTCAATTTACATCAATTTTTTTAAAAATTTACATATTTTAATATAAATAGTCACCCCTATTCTGCGTTTCGATTAAGTCTCCGCATTCAGTTCCGTTGCAATCGAAAATTGGTATTCTGCAGAAAAACGGAATCGAAAGAAAAAGAAGAAGAACAGGGTATGTTTAAATTAGCTTCTTTGCTGTGAAACGTGTGAAATAGAAACAGTAAAAATAAACAATTTTGTAAACATTTTAATAAAAAGTCAAATTCAGCCCACTAAAAAGTAATAAATAAAATTAATAAACAAATAAAAACGCTAATTCCGCTGGTATTTGTTACCAGACCCGTCAACTGAATAACTTTTTCCTCAAGTGGGCTAATACGCTGTAAGCGGCATGAAACTCCTCCGGTGCTCATCATTTCTTTTTTGTTTGTTGACAGCTTCCGTTTGATGTAGCTTTTCCAGTCAATCCAAACCTATAAATTTATATTAATTTCTGCAATAATTATACGCAAACCATACCTACTTTTTTCCATGCACTGGCATTTTTTGTTGGAGGACCTAGTGCATTAAGGATTCCTGGCACTTCCTCCCAGAACGCTACTACTTCCTCCTTTGACCGTTGATGGTATCCAGATGCAATGTCTGCTTTGGATGCCATTAAATTTGCCAATTTTTCATACT
The DNA here is from genome assembly GCA_932526305.1 of Epicampocera succincta. Classification (NCBI taxonomy): domain Eukaryota; kingdom Metazoa; phylum Arthropoda; class Insecta; order Diptera; family Tachinidae; genus Epicampocera; species Epicampocera succincta. Next base: position 28,568,560 of record OW052035.1, on the reverse strand, counting down.
GCTCTGGTGTTGTTGTTTTTGACCTGTAATATATAAAAAAAAACATCAGATTCGGGTACAAAAATTAGAAAAACAGAAAAATAATTTAATTAAATAAATTAATTAAAAATAATTTTAAGTGTTTTCTAATCGTTTCTGAACATTTTATCTCATTTTCTACTTACATTTTTTCAATTTTAAACTTTTTAACTAAAAAACACAAATAAAGAAAACCCCTCCGTTAACAAAAAAACAACTGAGAAAAACGGAACTCCGTTCGTAATGCATAATACATACAATCGAAAGAAACTGAGCGGAATCGAAACGCAGAATACCAAAGCTGCCAAACGGAGAAATTTACGATCCGAGTCGAAACACAGAATAGCCCCCAGTAAGGGATTATCTCGATTTTTTTTTAAATGTTTTTAACTTTTTTGTTAATATACATATTTTATTTTTAAATTTTTCGGTGATATCAAAATTTTTTAAAATAGCACTTCCTATAGCTCTTTTTTTTTCTTTTCTTTTCATCATATTTATTTACACTTATACTTAGTATACGTATATATTTACAATGTTAGAGATTTTATCTACAGATATTACAACGAATAATTCTCATAACAAAAGATCTTGATACTAATTGCTAATTTGACATTTTCTAAAGGAAAATAGGAAAACCTTTATACTGAAAAGTTATTTGGTTTAAATATCGTTGGAAAATGTATATGTATACTATGAAGTTATCCGAGGATAATACATGTATACATTTAATTTTCAATTTAATGATCTGATTTACGGGGCTGATTGCAAGCATTCTCTTTCGTTGTATTTACTATTTAGTTTTTTTATGAAATCAAAAATTAATTCATATCCAGTTTCATTGTGCAGTAATTGGGTTGAATATCTCCACTTTTTCTTGTGTATAATTTTAAGGCATTTATTTTGGATTATTTGTAGCTTCTTTAGATGTGTTTTTGCTGCCTTGTACCAAATGGGGCAAGCATAAGTCAAGTTGGTCTAATCACAGTTTTGAATATTAAGTTTTTGTTCTTATAGTTAAGGGTTGAGCGTCCTATAGTTCTTTAAAATGTTCTATATAATTAAATATTGTTTTAAGGAAATTCCCGTACATAAATGCCTAAAAACTTGCAGCTAAAGTTTTTCACATTGAAATTTTTTCTTTCTTCTATAAAACAAAAAAGTCAAGATACGTTCTTTTTTTATTAAGCCATCGATAATCTAGAAGTTATTAGTTAGCACTGGCTGGACTTAGTATTAAAATGTACAGGTATACCTTTTTTATTTCATAAATTAAAAATTCAATAAATAATGAAGTGGGATAACAATTCTACTTTTCATGCGAGGCGTTACTATTTTAATTAACGGTATTTATATTTTAAATAAAGCTTCTGTTGGTATTACATTTTAATGTATGTCTTACCTCATATTTAATGGATAAAGGAGAGGAGAGCTATATTCTATTTTTGTATCATGACACATTCAAAAATTAATTTATTCATTAAAATAAACAAATGTTTCATATATTTTTTAATTATTTCCATTAGATTGATCTATTAGCAGCCGCAAGATGTAACATGTTTTCTCACGTATTAGTTTCATATATGGTAGAATTAAAACAATTTGGGATAAAGACAAATACTACATTTGAGGCAATATCAAAAGTTCTGGCACAAACACCAAAATATGACTTTTTGATACTCAAAGAATTATTACAGCAGGAGGATGAAAATGGTGGCATTTATAAAACGGAAATGTTGGATAAGGACCAGTCGCTATTTTTCGCAGTAAGTTTTTATATACATTATATATTAACAATTCAGTGAATCACAGCGACATATGTATTTAATGATTCATCAATTTTTATTTTGTTCGCTTGAAATTAGTCCCCTCAGATATAATACACTGGTGCCAGCATTTTTTCCAATTCTCGATATGCAGTTTTGAGTATGACCTTAAATTTGCTCAACGATTCGGTTTTTATCTGTTCACAAAACGCCGTCCTTTCATTGGGTCTGTTTAATCTTTCCAACAGGAAAAAGTTGCAGGGGCCAAATTTTTGTTTTTGGCCTAAAAAGTACGAACAAGCACTGATGAAAATTCAGCAATTTTAGATAGAACTGCGATAGAATTTATTTCTAAGAAAAAAAAAATATTTATATATTTTTTATTTAAATTTTTCACTTTATTTAAATAAAATTTATTGGGAGTAGATCTTGTTCTTCGAACTTCTCTTTTTTGTGCTCTGCTTTTGACTGACTAAAACATAATATGAAAATAGTTTTAGTCATTCAAAAGCACAGGCAAAATCAATCATTGGTGTCGATTCCAATGTAAAAGTTTGTATTGAACAAAATTTGTTTGTTTGCTTGAATAACAAATCATTCATTAGAGAGTTCTTTATTTTGATTGGTTTCTTAAACCTGTTGTATTACTAAATAAGTACTTGTAGCATCCAGCTTAGACTTAGACTGAAAACTGCGACTGACTGATCGATGTTGTATTTAGTACATTGCAGCCATATTTAAATGTTCTTACTTTACTTATTAATATTTTTTTTGCCTTGAAATAAAAATATGATATCAGCAGCAACTATTTTTTTCATGTTCGGGTTTCTTCATATGTATGTAAAAGAGTTATCAATGTTCTTTAGAATATCTTGTTTATGATTTGACTTCATCTTATGATGAATTAATGTTATACCTTAACCCGCGTCGTTATTCACATCTTCTCGACCTTGTTTGAAAAACTGATACGACTTGTAAACATTTATTTTCTTTGTACAACAGACCTAATTTTTTGGAAAGTTGTTTATTAACTAAGTCAGCATTTTAGTTTTTTTTTTTCGTTAAGTAATAGTTTTACATTTCTGTTTAATTGTTTGTTTGCTGAGACAGGGTAAAAATTATAATTAAAATTCACGGAAACAACTTATAAAAAATACAGAAAAGGCCAATAAACAAAAATTGGTAAACGAAACGCTATTTCGATGCATCGGTGTCCAGTTAAGTCCCAGCACTTTGATCTTTCTAAATCAGTTTCTTTCGCACCTCCTAATAAAAAAAAATGCATTAAATGGTTCTGCGTTCATTTTCACAAAAAACTTGTCTATAAGTAAAATCTTAAAGCCTTAAGAGTGATTGCACATCCTTAACGTATTTCGCAAACCTCTCAATCGCTTTTTTTCCAGGCCATATTTCGCTATGGGGTCTATGAAGTCAACTTTGTTTTTCATGAAAGAACTGCAAAGTTGAGTGCGCCAGTTTTTAAAACGCTCATCGGTACGTCGACTTTTGTTTATGAATTTATAAATGTCATACTTTTGGAGTTCGTATGTGTAATTTTGGTCCGATTGAATTGTTCGAAATAAGTGAAATTTTAAATAAATCAAATTGCCCGTAATAGCTATAAAAGCAATTTCATACATATGTACATACATATAAATTTAGTGAAAATCTAAATCCAATTTTTGAAACATTTAAGTGTTGTATATAAATAAACTCTCAGACAACTTTTGAGTGTTCGCATCAGATGTAGTTTTGAAAAATAACTTAGCTGCACCAGACAAATCCTATGGATTTCTGAAGAAGTGATTAAACGCCATTGAAGAAATCCTTCAATAATCTCGTTTCTGCAAGACACAGAAACTGGGCCCGCTTCTGCTAACTCAATATAGCTAATACATCGCAAAAGAATATATGTATCTTATTCAACATCCTTTTTTGATATCAAGAAGCCAAAACGCGTTTAATTACCACTGTAGTTAAACGCTATAGAAGCCCTAAATCTAGGAAATGTACAAACCAGCTAAAACATCTGCTTGAAATCGAAAGAACGCCTTCTCATAAAACATATAAGTCTTGATGGTACTCTTCAGTACGATAATTCTTTATAAAGGACGATTAGAGGCTTAAAAAGACCAGCTATAGACAATCCGTCCTTGAGACAACGTATGCTTGGCCTAGCAACGACTTGGAAAAGGGGTTTTATTTGATAACCGAGTTCTTACCATAAATAACTACCGGTATTGATAAAATCAATCATAAAATGCTTATGGTGTTACCTCGTGCAGATAAGGGAATTATTCTATTTTACGTCTTAAGTATTATCCTACAAATTGAAGGTGTCTATGATTATCATACCTAAGCCAGTAAAGGAATTCACTGAAGTAGAATAGTATAGGTCAATAAGGTTCTGATTTTTGATTAGCTTTTGGAAAGTTCTTCAAATTTTCTTTATTGTTATAAAATCTGGCAACCTTAAAAATAAAACGAATATATAAATTTATTTTTTATGTTTCGGTATTCTGACAATACAAATTAAAATCTTAAAACTTTCTTAAATTTCTAAGAAGTTACTCATAAGCTGTTTAAAAACAATAATTTCTGTTTAATACGAGGGCTGCTTGATAACTTGAATAATTTTTTTTTTGGCAAATGAGCAGTTTATTTTTCAACACAACCTCCTTTATTTAGTCAACGGTTTTACAATTTTTGTATTCTTTCAAAATAATATGTTTTCTCGACGTCTTCTAAATACGCGTTTGTTTCGGTTATTACCTCTTCATTTGACCCAAATCTCTTAGCAACCAACCATTTCTCGCGGTTCGAACAAAATAGTAAAAGTGGTTAAATTTGAAAAATATGTTGGGTGGGGCGCAAGTTCGTACCCCAATTTATGGATTTTTGCAATCGTGCATTGCATTCATGGAACAGCACTTTTTTCACCAAATGCGGTCGTTTTTTACTTTAAATCAGTCTAAAAGCTCTGAATAATATTCAGCGGTGATCGTTATAGACTTTTCCAGATACATTTTACACATTTAAAAAAACTGTTCTCATGACCTTGTTAGCTGACAGACCCACCTGGGCTTTCTTTGGTGCACGTTCGTCCGTCCCACTATTATGATTGGCCCTTGGTTTCTGGGGTATTTTATGGGTCCGGATTGCACCTGAACATCGGATTGGAGCACCCATCTGGCGGGTAGCTTTTTCATCTCCAAATATTCTTGTAAAATGAGTTGAGATGTCTACAGCCTCAGCCACATCACGTACTTTCATTCTTCGCTCATATCATTCCATGAAGTTTAGCGACGATCTCTGGCGTGATAGTCACTTGGGCCAGTTAACACATGAAATTCACAAGGTTGTATGCTTTTAATGGCTGTCAAACACAAACTAAATGACGCAAAGTGCTCATAATTTGATAGTGGTCTGGTAGATATGATGGTTGACAACTCAATTCAATTTATTTTCCAAAACTTTACAAATCGTATTGTAAAGCGAGAGAGTTATATACATATACAATGTAGATTTCTTAGGTACTAAGTACTTTCCAAGGATTGTTAAATTAAAAATTAAATATGTACATTAATTGAACATCAGTTATAAACTGCTTTTGAGAAGGAAAATTTTTAACTAAAATCCCCAGAAAAGGGAAGCGGTTGAAATTATGCTTAAAACTAAAATTTAAATACTAAATAACAAAAGAAAACATAACAACAAAGCATATTCAGGTGGCTATTGTGCCATATTGTACACAACGTTCTGAATAAAAGCTCTGCACCATCGAAAACTAGACGGGTTGTCAGAAGATTATTAAATTGTGAACAGGGAGTAAAAGCTACCGAAATATTAGCCAAATTATTGTGTATTCATCTGTTCAGCGCGTAATAATTAATAATAAATTTGGCGTTAAATATTTTGTAAAACATACGGTTTTTTGCATTTGGGTTAGATCGTCGGTGTGGGGCTCACCACGCTACTTTTACTCAATTCGGCTTACTTTAATGTTTTATTTTTATTTTGGGGAATGAATAGATTTGCTGCAGTTCGAATTTACTTTGTTATGGATGCAATGCCTTTATTGATTGAGTTTTGAGCGCTGTTGTTCAAATTCCATGCTCTTATGGTGCAATTTTTGGCTGTCATCTATTTATGTAGATGAGTCAGCAATTTGGGATATTTAATGGATTTCAATTTATTATTATTAAGTCTATTGGGGTAATGATCACTATTGCACTCGTATAAATCAGTGTCCAGTAAATTTTAGGATAAAAGAGAAAGTTATATAAAATAGAGATCAATGCTGCCAATTTTTAGAACGTATACGTGAACGTTGGGAGTTACTTTTCCGAGTAGAGTCGCCGTTAAGTAAAAGAGAACTGCTAATTATGTTTTGGCATATTTGGATTGCAGAACCTGATAACGGCAGTTAACCTGTAGTTACACATGTGAAGTGCTCTATTTTATCATACTCTTGCTATTTGTTTAGACGTTGCATTTTGTAGTTTGTTGGAGCATTTGATTTAAAATTCAAAACCCAATACAAAAACTTTATTGAAGTGAAATTATACAAGGACCCCATTCCTTCGTCAGAAGCTGTAAATTTATGTTCCATTGCAGTATATGTTCAATATGTTCCGTGTATTAGAGAAAATAAATTTGTAAACCTTCAAAACTTTTGCAGTGAAGTAGGGATTGAAATTTGTTACCATGATCAAAGTAATAAGACCACTCTTCTACTGCCTCTTCATAAAATTCCAATGGCAAATAACACTGATTTTTATTTGTATTTAGCTTTGAGTGACTGGTGCTATTAGAGACATGAGAGAATTGAATTTTTTGTGGTTTCGAAGGTTTTGTTTATTCAATAAATTGATTAGGAGATTCGGCTATATTGTTAATTTACGTTTTCAAAGAAATGTTGCTGCTGGTGCTAACTATTTTTTTCCCGATCGGAGTTCTGGTTTTGCCACTTCATCTAGTTTTGTGAATTTATACAGTTCTTTAACACTTTTCGCTTAACTCAAAGAACAAAATTGTTGCAAAATTCCAAATTTATAAAAGTATACCAACAATTGATAATAATAATAAGGCTATATACATACATATATGTATAAGTACATAAATACAATGCTTGTGTTTCTGTGAACAATTGCAATGGTTTATAAAGTCTGTCTTTTTTGCAACTTTGTTTGAACACTTTCGCTTTCAGCTAAAAAACCAAAGTTTGAACAAATTAATAAAGAAACAAATGGTTTAAATGCCTAAAATGGCTCTAAAGGCGATCTAATATGCTTCTTACCGACATAAAGGTTGACAAAAGTCATTCATAAAAGCAACTATTTCCCTATAGATAATCTGAAGTCATTGCTATTGATTTCAATGTTTCAATGAATCGCTCAAATATATTCTACTAACAGAGATCTAATAACACTATTATTTTATAAATGTTTGAACGCATTTATAGCGATTTTTTCTAAGTATGCCAATATTATGGTTGTAAGTGGCTTGTAATTCGTCTGTTCTGGCATAATTTTTCAATTGAACATATCTTCATGCTGAGTTATGATGAGAGTTTTTGAATATGTGGTCTAACTGGTGGGACGCATTTTGCTTTCTTAACGGCTAAGACCATGTAAACATTTTTAATTCTGCGTATGGTGATCGTTAGATGAAATTTTACCATGTTGTTCTTGCGTGGTTATTGATTTTTCTAGTTTCAAAACAGAACACTTTAAATGGGCCTATATATTCTGAAATTCGAAACAGGGCTACACTCATAAACTTGATCAAAATGATTTTAATACTTGTAATTTTTTTGTAAACTTCATTGTCAATGTAAGTGATAATTACGTGCTTAGTGATGATTTTGTGAAAGCGGATGGTGCATTCTTTTTCTCCTATAATGATATGGTTGAAGTTTCTGGAGCATTATATATGGGGAGATCCAAAGCCACTATTATTTTGGAGTAGCAAAACCTTTTCTTAAAATGGGGTTTCCTTTCATCTGTAATATTATACTTGATTTGGTAAATGCCATCATAACCAAGTCTATTATTTCGTCTGCCTGGAAGACAGCCCACTGCTACGATCTTTGACCCATTTCTATACTTCCCGCCATATCAAATATTGTTGAACTTTACGTCTTGGCTTAAGCACTAACGTCTTACTTTTAAGTCTAACAGCCTTAATCAGATGATTATAGGAATAAAAAAGCGTCCTTATGTCGTTAGATTTATCTAAAGCTTTTGATTCCATTGCCTTGCTAGTAATATCCTTAGGAATGTAACATTTCAAAAGCAGCTTGTAAACTTTTGATATAATTTGAAATACTCTTTTTCGTATTTCTTTAGTTCTTCAAAGGTCTATATCAGGTCTTCTTCTTTTTATTCTTCATATTAACGATCGATCGATTAGTCCATTGCATTCTGTTTTCTTCGCTGATGATGTCTTCATTTTTTTGTGGTACTATGTGTCCCCAGGAAACATTTTCACATTGAGCTCAACAGAATTATTGGACTATTAACATAAAGTATTTTAACAAAAAACATGTCAATGATGAATTATAACGTGCAGACATTCATACATACAGTCTTTAGTAAATTAGTGGATAAAAAATAACTTGGAGCTTTTTGGAATATTGTTAAAAGTATATATCGTTTAAAAGCAGCACTATAGCATTACTTTTATCTTTTGTACTTATTATTAAATCCTGATTGGCCGTTATTTTTAGCCTTTAATTTTTCCCAACTTGAAATCCTGTATATATATGTACATACTTATTCTCCAACGTCTAGTCCTGGCGAATAAATGAACCACATATTTTGCAATATATGAAAACCCAAGCGTGCTTTTTAAGTGCAAATTCTCGCTATAAAATATTAATTTGCTACTTGGTTCCTGATTTTTTTCATGTAGCGATAATTTCGTTCAAACTTTTTGATGTCACTTATTAGTCTTGAGCCGCCCTCTTCATGATCTCCATCGTGGATTTTTGTACTTTGTTTTTAGGTTAACTTAAATTGCAGGTGCTGTATCTAGCGATGGGTGCGTGTATTACCTATTTTCTCTGTTAGTCTGCGGCAATACTGTTCCATCTCAATGATCCGCATGGTAATAACGATGTTCATCGTAGGTGATTTTTCGCTTGCCCTTTTCTTTTAAAAAGCTTTCTTAACTTGCGGCGTTAAAAGTATTTTGTAAATACGCTCCTTCTATGGATGGTTCAAGAATTTCTTTTCATAACGAATTTTTTCTTTGAGTATTGCTGCGACAAGGATTAGTCTACTGACTGAGGAATAAATTCTTCATTTTACTGCCACTAATCTTCCACCTTAAGTGTGGGGTAAAACAATAATATATTTGAAGCTTATGCCTTATTAATATATTTGCTTAGTTAGTGTTTATTCGCTTAGGTCTTTGATTTACTAATGGAAATGTTCCTATCCTGCTAGTGTCAGTGGTGTCCCTGAGACTCAAAGCGACCTCAATGTTTCGGAAATATGCGTTTTCTGCCCTTATTTGCTCAAATAAAAATACATTTCCATGAAACTTGTGCTAAACATATTTTTTTTAGCATTTTGTTGATTCGCTCTTATTCGTATTCAAACGCTGTGTAGAAATTAAATATAAAATAATTTGTAAAAAGATATAAATGGCTCCAAAAATATTTCTTTCTTTCAGAACGATTATATGGATACTAAGACTAATTCAACTGAAAAGAAGCCAGAGTTATTTTCCAAGTCGGCCGAAGAAAATTTATTTCAAACATGCAACGACACAGAAAATGTGATGGATTTTTATGATAAAAATCAAATTAAATCAGTTGAGGAAAATGCTATGGAAAGCAATGAGAAGTCTGCCGATACATATTCAAAACTACTTAATTCAGAGTTTTTGGATTTCACCGAACTAACACCCATGCTACCTATTAACTCTTATGAAAGAAATATGGCTGAGTCAGAAAGCAATCGTTTGGGAAAAGAAAAAAATTTGGATCCACCTGAGGCTTCTGAAAAGGAAAGAAAAACCAAAAGCTCAAAATCATGCCCTTGGGAAGAACTCTTCGGTGATCTGGACCCTCTGGGAAATCTTGAAGCATTTGATTTAAAATTGTGTGCAGCAAATAAAAACTTTCAACACACATAAGTTTCGTGCATATAAAAGATAAAAACAGTTACTTTGTTTCGGCTTTTATGTGCCAGTAACTTAATAATAAAAAGAAAAAAAGTCAGTCCTAACAGTAAATTGTTTTGTTTTGAAGAGTTAGTACGTACTCAGAGATTTTTTGTATAAACATTATGTTCCCAAAAGCTGCATATTCCAATTACTCGTAAATCAAATCAAAGCTGCTAATAAAACGTGTGTTACGTGTTTTACATAAAAAAACTATTTAACCGACACTAGTATTGGACATTTAACGGCTAATGCATTTATATACACCCTTGCCAATGCGATTTAAATGTTATAACCCAAAATGGTTGAATAATTTAATACTTCAGACTTTTGATATGTCGCCTAAGCTGACTCTATAATCAACAACTTTCTTTTTGTTGTTTAACCATTCTCTTACAGGCACATTCGCTAATTTGAAATATTATATAAATATGTATATACGTACGTATTTTGTATTTAAAAAGTAAAGTAAAACGAAATTGTGATTGATTTAGTTAAATTTTTAGTTCACAATCTGTATGTACACAGATATATATTTATATACAAATAGTGAACACTTTTTTATTTCAATAAAAAAAACTCTTTATCATATGTATGTAAGAAGGTAATTGCAAAATTAAGTCTTATATCTGTATGTACTATATAAACTCAGTTTTTTCCAACTGTGCTTTTGTGACATACATACGCAGATGCATTTTTCAATACAAGATACTTTTATTTATAAAAATTTGCGTATATGTACATACATACATATGTCCGGCTACCACACAGGAATACTTGGCTGGTCACACCTTAACGTAAAAAAGAATATTGAAACTTTGAAATTGGTAAGAACATTTTCCAAAACTATCCAGAATATTTATCTCGGCGGTATTAGACAAATTCCGAGTAGAATTGAAATCGGTTTCGCTATGAAATATTAGTTTGCTTTTAGTTTTCATGCTCTTGTAACATTCTTTTGCTGCAAATTATTAACAAAAAGATATGAACAGTACTAAAACTGCTGAGCTTAATTGATATATTTTTGTTGAGCTAAGCTAAATGGCTAGATTTCTAAAACCCTCTAACTATACCCCTGTTGTGAAATTTCTAGGTCGAACTTCTACTAAAATTCAAGTATTTTTAAAAATAAAAAAATATTTGTGAAATAATTTGATCATGGCACCTAAAGCTTAATGCAGCTTGTTTATCAGACCAAAACCCCCATGCGGTACAATAAATGCATCAATTGCAAACGTTGTCACAAATCAACTAATAGTGTATTACAAAAAACCGCGGTGTGTTATCTTCGTGTATAAGAACGAGCGTATTCGGTTCTACATTTTGCCTTTCATAGAACCAGCGACTCTTTTGTATAAGCTCGTTTAGATAGTTAACTGACCACCGTTTCCAAAAATGCTGCTTATCAGCAGAAATCCGCTTCCATCGTCGAAGGTAGCTGATGTCTTGGCATTCAATGTATAGTTCGGGGAGCGAATTAAGGGGACCACCAACTAAAAAGTGACCTGGCGTCAATGCCTCCAAGGCATTAGGGTCCGTTGATTGAGATGTTACCGGGCGAGGATTCATTATCGATTCGATTTCGATTAGAGTGGTTGATAATACTTCATAAGTCATCCTTGCACCAGACAATGTGCGATAAACGTGACCTTTAGCACTTTTTACAGCCGCTTCCCAAATGTCACCAAAATGAGGGGGTCTGGGAGGAATAAAGTTAAAGTTTATAAACTTGCTAGCACAAAACTCAGAAATAGCGTTTTTGAAAATCTTATCCATAAACAATCTTTTTAACAGTTGAGTATTAGCTCCGACAAAATTAGTGGCATTATCACAATAAATGTTTGGTGGCAAACCACGCCGACCAATCCATCGCTTAGAGGCAGGATCGGATACTGCTTCAATGTGAACCGCTTTCGTAACAAAACAGACAATGAAATGCTACCTAACTATGTAATTTTTAAGGTAGTTTTCCTCGTATTTTCAAATATTTGGCTACCGGGCCGCAAAAGTTAACACCGCACCTTTCGCATGGTCATGCAGGAGTGACACGTTCAGCCGGCAATTCACCCATAACCTATTGCAACAACTTTGGTCTCTGTAAAGTATGTAACTAACACAAGAACGAACGATGTTTCTGGTAATATTTCTGCTACCAATAACCCAAAAGGTTTGGCGAACGAATGCGAGAAGAGCTTTGGGACCGCCGTGAAGTGACAGTTCTTTGGCAGCAGAAAAGCATGTTTGCTGTTCTCAGAAATGTTATGCATTCTGAAGTCGACATCCGACTCGAATTAAAAGTAATGCAATGATGATTGAGCTTAGAACAGTTGATTGGGATAGTATTAACTTTATGCCTGATGTTGATCAAATTGTTTTTTTGGAGCAACATCTTTTTGAAATTTTTGAAAAATCTGTGCCAGAAATAACTGTTAAAGAGAATGGCACTACAAAGCCTTAGTTTAATGAACATATAAAAGCTAAAATAAATCAACGAGATTATGCGTACAAATAATGGAAACGCTTTAGAACTGACGATCTATATAAACAATTTGTTAATGCTAGAAACGAGGCAAATAAACTTATTAAGCGTACAAAATTCTCTTATTTTTCCAACTTATTCTCAACTGTTGTAAGCACAAAGAAAAATTGGAAAATTATTCGTGATATTGGCATCGGAAAATCAATTGATGTAAACTATTCAGAAAAAGATGTCGATTTACTAAATGAGCTATTCTAGAATTCCAAACGTGAACATTTCTCCCAACTTTCTTTTCGATGTGTTTCTCAGGATGATTCTGTTGTGGCTTGCCATCACATTAAGTAGAATGCAATTGACGCAGACAGGATACACCCAAAAATTTTAAAACTCGTTCTACATACCTTATGTACTTCCTTATATATATTCTATTACACACATCTTCAACACAATAATTAGCAGAGGTATATTTCCACTAAACGGGAAGTATGCGAAAATTGTTCCCATCCCTAAAAACAATAATTATTACCGTCCAATTGCTTTTCTCTCATACGTATCTAAGGTTTTCGAAAGGCTCTTGCACAGACAAATGGTTGACTACATACAAGCTAATAATCAGTTTACTGATTGCATGAGAGAGGTTTTCGACCCAAACTACTGTTGTACTACAGCACTTATTGACGTAACGGAGGAAATTTGTAGCTATATTGATTATGGAAATGTTGCTTTTTTAGTGCTATTGAATCACTAAAGCATTTGATATGTTTAATCTTGATATGCTTTGTTTGAAATTAATTAAGCTATTCAATTTTACCTGTTCTGCGGCTGGTCTAGTTTCATCCTATCTTAATAATCGGTATCAGTATGTCAGCTCAAATAATACACAATCTTTGCCGTTACCACTAACCAAAGGTATTCCCCAAGGGTCCATTTTAGGTCCGCTACTATTTACAATATACATAAACGGTTTACCAAAACAGTTATCACATGTTAAAATTCATATGTATTCTGATGATGTCCGAGCTTATATTTGCAGTGAACCTTATAAGACCGATGAATGCATTCTAAAAGTAAATTTAGATTTATCTAAATGAATGTCTGAATCCTGTTAAATTTAAGTACCTTGTAATTTCATGAAACACCAATCAAATAACTATTGAGCCCAATATCAAAAGCCTTGGCATTCTTTTAAATTCTGCACTTACATGGTCAGACCATATAAATAATGTAGCAGGCAGAGTATTTGCGATGCTTCGTTCACTATGGGCAACTCAACACTCGACTCCGATTAACTGCTTCTAGCTAAATCGAACCTTATTCCAGTTTTACTGTATGGTAGCGAAGTTTTTGCAAGTTGTGACCAGAAAAGCACCAGGAAATTAAATCTTATATATGTATAATGCTATATAAAATATGTATTCAACTTGCCACGCTTTTCTCATACTTCACCCTATGAGACAAAACTTTATGGTGTTCGTTTTTGTGATCTGTTAAGCATTCGTTCTCTACTTCTCCTGCATAAAATTATTTATACTGGCGAGCTGTCGTATTTATTTGGGCGTTTTTCTTTCGCGCAGTCAAGAAGAAATAAAAACCTGGTCCAGTTTAGACTTAGGAAGCTGATATCTGAATGGCAGTTTTTCGTCCACGCTATTCGTCTATGGAACTCAATACCATGATCTTTACAATTCGTTAGTAATGCAACGGAGTTTAGGAAAGATAGTCTTAATTTCTATGGGCAAATTTAAAAGCATGTATTCTGATTTATTTAAATGTTTCAACAGTCATAATGCTGAAAATTCGGATAGGCCAGTGCACTCAGGGCAAATTTGTTGATTGCTCTCAACCTGGCGAGAAGCTAGCAGCGATCCCTGAAAATAGACTGGTCAAGCTGACATACTGCCTCCTCGTGGCGCCCCTGAATAGCCCCTACAGCACCCGCTTAGAGGTGAACCAAAGTGTGCAGCGAATCTCCTCTGTCCAGGGGTCTAAACTAGGACCCGGTCCTCCAGGTTTCTGGGGTTGTGCGTGGGGGTAACTTCCCTACCGTGTAAAAACACATTAATTTCGTTACAACCACAAAAAGGAAATATAAATATGGATTACCCTATTGCTGACGACCATGGACAACAGAATAAGGATAACGATTTTCGGTTTTGCACGTGGAATGTCAGGTCCCTGAACCTTAAGCTCTCAGAGAGTCCAACCCTGCCAGGCGAAACAACCGATGAGGAATGGAACCGTTTCCAAAACGCCATTAGTGATGCTGCCTCTGATGTGTTGGGTTTTAAAATGCTACCCGCGAAAAATCCATGTTTTGACGACGAGTGCAGGCAGGCGCACTCAGCGAAGCTACAAGCGTATAAGGCGACGTTGGAGAGAAGGACGAGAGCAGCTCGTGAGCTCTACGAACGTAAGAGAAGGGAAGAACACCGGCTTCTCAAAAGAAAGAAGAAAGAGCATTAGCAGAGCGCGATCGAGGAACTGGAGAGGTGTTACGGCAGGAATAATATCCGAAAGTTTCTGATAGAAGCCTGTCGTGACGAAGAGGGACAAATCGTGGTAGAGTCGCAATCGATGCTGAGAATCTGGAAAGATCACTTCTGCAGACAGTTTAACGGCGAACAAAACACCGATCCCATCGCCAGGCAGAATATTCCACTCCAGATAACGGACGATGATGGTAGAGAATTCCGTCCCCCCGACTTGAATGAAGTCAAGATAGCAATATAGAGATTGAAATCCAACAAAGCTGCAGGAGCGGACGGACTGTCCGCGGAACTATTTAAGGCAGCCGGAGATGACCTGGTTGGGCGCATGCACCAGCTCATCTGTAAGATTTGGTCGGAGGAAAGCATGCCCGACGAGTGGAATCTCAGCATCGTTTGTCCGATCCACAAAAAAGTAGACCCTTTCAACTGCGCCAACTACCTGAACATCGCCTACAAGATCTTCTCTGCCGTTTTGTGTGAGCGCTCGAAACAATTCGTGAACAGTTTGATAGGTCCTTATCAGTGCGGTTTCAGGCCGGGGAAGTCCACCATTGACCGAATTTTCACACTACGACAGATCCTGGAAAAGACCCAAGAGATGCAAATCGACACCCACCACCTATTCGTTTATTTTAAGGCCGCATATGACAGTGTGTATAGGGACGAGCTATACGAAGCCATGTCTAGTTTTGACATTCCTACCAAACTCGTCAGGCTGTGTAGGATGACGATGGAGAACTCTCGCTGCTCCATCAAGGTCGGTAACGATTTCACCGAGACCTTCAGTGTCAGAAGGGGATTTAGACAAGGCGACGCACTGTCATGTGACTTTTTTAACATAATTCTTGAGAAGATCGTGGAAAACTCACACCCCAACAACAGAGGCACGATCTTCCAAAAGTCCGTGCAGCTGCTAGCATACGCTGACGACATTGACGTGATTGGTCGAACACAGCGAGCCGTCAATGAAGCGTTTGCTGGTATTTCAACGGAGGCGGTCAAAATGGGTTTAGCGGTGAACGAGGGCAAAACGAAGTATATGCTGTCATCAAAAAAGGACGCGGAACACCGATGACTGGGCCAGAACGTCACCATAGGCAGCTATAACTTCGAGGTAGTGAAGGACTTCGTCTACCTTGGCTCCCAAGTCAATAGTATAAATAACATCAGTACCGAGATCAAACGCAGAATAACTCTTGCCAATCGCTGTTTCTTTGGGCTCAAGAGGCAATTGATTGAACGCTGAACTTTTCTCACGAAAAACCAAGCTGACACTATATACCACTTTGATAATCCCTGTACTTCTCTATGGCGCGGAAGCATGGACGGTGTCGAAGGCGGATGAGGAAGCCCTTGGTATTTTCGAGAGAAAAGTTCAGCGTTCAATCTTCGGCCCTGTTTGCGTTGATGGTTTCTGGAGAAGAAGATTCAATCATGAACTGTACGGGTTGTACAGTGACATGAGCCTAACCAGGCGTCTACGGATCCAACGGCTAAGATGGTTGGGCCATGTAGAGCGCATGGAGAATAGTGCTCCGACCCGTAGAATCTTCGATTCCCAACCTGTGGGACAACGAATTAGAGGACGCCCACGGAACCGATGGCGCACACAAGTGGAGAGGGACCTCAACCAACTTGGTGTGCAAAATTGGAGGACGCTGGCTAAAGACCGTGCCAGCTGGAAAAGTTTGTTGGTTAAGGCCCAGGTTCACCACGGACTCTAGCGCCAAAAGAAGAAGTAGAATGCTGAAAATTGTATGCTTATTATCATTTCATATTATTTAAAATTGTTTGCTTAATTCATTAATTTTATGTTCAGTGTTATAATCTTCTTGTATGACGAGTATATATTTATTACGAACTGATCATGCTATCCTATAATTATAAGACACGTAAGTTTTGTTGTATAGGAATACCAATAAATAAATAAATAAACCATTCATATTTTGTGTAAAGAGACCCAGTGATTTAAGAGAACTTCTAATTTGTCGGTTTTTTTTATCGAAATGTCAATCTCTGTAGCAAAACTATTCTGTTGAACTATCCAGACAGCGCAAAGTAGCGGGCGATAGAGCTCTTCTGTACTACTTGTGTTGCTGTGCCTTTGTAGTGCATTCTAAATATCCAGCTTCCTTCACGCAGTGTCTTCGTATATAAGCTAGTCCGATTTATAAAATTCATAAAATGCAAACATTTGAATCAATGTCATTCTCTGACAATTTTGTCGTGACCTTCTGAGAGGCAGTTTATGCACAAACCTAATTTTTTCACTGTGGCAACACGATTTTCGCTATTCATATCTTGGAATAGCGGACAACTGGTTAGTTAATGGTCTAAACATTTGCAAAAACAACACGACCGCTGTTGAGCAGCGGATGTGCGATATGCCTGTTGGCGTCGTGTAAGACGTTTTAGGTTGGATGGTTTAACTTCCGACTATGATTGTACACTTTGAGATGATTCCAGAAATTGGCGTCTACGTTCTAAAAACTTACAAAAGAGATCCCATGAAGGTAGTTCTGCGTAGTCTAAAGTTTCTTTCTATTTAATTTACTTTGCATATGTCTTCAAAACTCCCGAGTGACTTCAATGAACTATCCACTTAACTTCTCAACTGTGTACCCGATGACGTATTCAAAGTGAGTAGCTCATACAGATTTTGAAGGTGTTCCATGAAAATCAGAGTTTTATTGTCGTAGCGTTCTTAAAGCCGCTGTGATGCTTTTTCATAGTTTTCCGCGGTTATTTGAAAGGCACGAACGGTGTCCAAAGCTTTACCTGAAAGACAGTGTAAATTGCTTAAAAGAAGATATGACATTTTTGTACGTTGATTATTTGCCATTGAATTTTGTGAAATCTAAACTTGGGAGCTTACTGTGTGTTGCAAAGGGCACAGCAATCGATGTGTCGAAATTTTGACGTTTGTAATTGTCACCCAATAATTCTATAATCTTTGATTTTGTCTTAATGCACAAGTCTTCGAGTTCAGGCCTGGCTGTGTCTTTTGGACTAAGTTCTTCAATGTTTGTTTGTATAGTCAAAAGTTGCTTGAGATAAGCTTCGACTACAGATAAACGGCATTCTAGTTCAGCAAGAGACATTGAAGACGAAATAAGATTTTTTATTCGTGTTACGTTGACTGTTGTCGTTTGCCGACAAGAGTGTCTTAACTCAGCCATATTAACAAAAAAGTAAAGTTTTACAATTGACCAGTGGATGAAATCAATGTTGAATACAGCTGTGAAGAATACGGTGAGTAAAATGAGCGTATGTATAAAAGTATGTGGAGCGATTAATATTGAATGCAATGCATTTCAATAACCAAATACAATTTTTTAAATAAATTAGTTATTCACTCTTATTCCAAAATACTTTATTCAGTTCTTCCCATTTTAAATATTCGTGCCCTACGTTGGGCGCCAAAAAATGTCGCAGATATACACACTGGACAGTAAGCAGTCAGAACTTCAGCAGATAAATTCTGACATTCTCATAAAAAAATCGGGGTTGTCCCTATTCTTCACGATTTTTCTGGGACGCAGATAGTAGAAACAGCTGACGTGGCTTTAGAAGCCTACAATACACCTCTCGATGGGAGTGTATTTCAAGGTGTTCAACTCTCATTACGCAGATAAGAGTGATTTGACCTCATTGATACAAGGCAACAAATACCTTCAATACTTCTATCTAGAATTCTATTCCCACCTATCTTTAGTTATGAACAAGCTTTCCTAAGCTACTGACAGAAACTTATAGGGTCTTTAAGGCGGCCTTTCTTAGCTCTTGGTATATAAAAAAACCCACTATTTTACTCCAAGCAATCTTTGGTAAAAACCACAATCCAGAATGAAGATTTTTTTTTTTTGCAAAATCGGTCGAATGGTTTCACAGAATACTTGAAATTGAGGCAATTATCTATACTGCCGAAAACTATCTATACTGCCGAAAACTTTATGTCAATCGACAAAAGACAAAAGAGTTGAACTATTGTGCTGGTCAGACGTGCTTTTTTTCTCTGTTGAACAACGATAAAAGCTAAAAGAAACAACAAAATATAAAAATAGGCAAGATATAATGGAAATAAAAAGTTTCCAAAATATACACACATACATACGTTTATATATGTATGTTTAGAAAGAAAATAACCAATTTAAATAAAAACAGAAAAACTTAAATATGAAGCTGAATAATAAAACCGCAAGCAAAATCAAACCAAAATTACCTGTTCAACAATCCTTATATATACATATGTATGTATGTATATACAAAATTAAAACAATATATAAAGGTCGATTTTAACAAAAACAAAATACATATTAAAAATAACTTTGATTAAATCGATACAAAATCAAGTGCATACTTCAGGGATGCTACTAAAATTTAGAAAATAAATACCAACAGAAAACAATCTAAATAAATAAATCAATATTCACGACACAAATCTATAAAGCGACAAAAAAGTACAAGATTCAAATGAAATGGAAACAACACACGCATCCGCTCAAAAGCGTATAAAAGAGGTTATCGAAGCTTCTCTTACTGATAACAATTTTAAAATGCGCCGAAATTCGGATGAGAGTATAACAAACTCTCCTCCTTTATCACTCATTTAAATTAGTGACGATGTTAGACAATCGTTTTGAAAGGCTTAAGGCCGGGGGACACAGAATCTGTCATACGTCGTACTTTGCCTTTTTCATCTTTTAGAACTCAAATAAACACACTGATCGACAACAAATTTAAAGAACTTAAGGAAGAACTTTTAAGTGAAATTGATAAGAGACTTCATGCGCTTCAATCCGACATGAACGCACTAAATAAAAAAAAGAGTGGATTTATTAGAGGCTAAAACCTCTCAACTCAAAATATTAAAAATTTGAAATACATGAATTAAAAAAGTAATTATTGGCGTCTCGTTGTTTCGTTCCTTAACTCTTTACTTTATTAAAAAAAATTAATCGTTTCGATTCTTTTTGCTTCTACTTTCTTGTAGCATTCGCAGAGTTTGGTCAAACAATAAGCAATTAATGATAGTATACATGGAATTGTATTGGATGTTCCTCAACTGGTATCAAGTAGGTTGATATTTCTTGAATATTATAGAATTTATAATTGCCATTGTATTCGAAAATGCCCAGAGCTGCTAACTGTTCATGATGTTGGTTATGTACATATGACATGATATTTCTATTTTCGAGTAGCTGGAGTGGTGTGTTATTTTAAATTCCACATAAAATTTCCGGGATAATTTTTAAATTTTTCAACACCTGTATATTTTTCATTACATTTTGCTATTCTAGAATCCAGTAATAATTTTTCCTCCTTGTATGCAAGTGGACACAAATGAATTGGCTTATATTTCTTTTTTCAAATTGGGTACTTATATATAGTTACAATTTCATGATTAAAATTAAAAACATTTATGTTGGCGTATTCTAATACATATGTATATTTTTTATAGGTAAATCTAATGCCTCGTTGCATCCTATTTTTTTATTCTCTCAGAGTTCCCGAGTAAAAGCTTCCGTTTTTTGCAAAATTAATCATAGTAGCAATAGAGTATAGTTGATTATATACTTCAGTGAGTATGAAATGTTCTGATGCAGATTCTGGGTTACTATTTTCTAATATATTTTCAAATACGGAGTTAATTTTCTTTTTTTATTGTCGTTTTCTATCAACATACGTAATTCAGTCTTGATCTCGACTAAATCAACGTTATCAGGTGTTCCTGTAATAATGTTTAATTTCTGATCCTAGTAAATTAAGTGAAAGTTTAGTTCTGAAGATGTTAGGAAGTAATTGTAATTTTAGATTCTCTATTTTATTTATCAATACATATTCTGGCGAGCTTTGTTCTAAATTATATACAGACCGTGCTAGTTTTTACTAAGGTGCCAGTATTTTTGAACGATTGGTTATATAGTATAAGAACGTTGTGTCCTGATATATGTATATGGGGTCAGTCTCCATCATTACATATTTTTGTATTTTAAATCGATTAGTTTGGTGGATAAGGCAGTTATGTTATTCTTTGCATCTATGTACTTGTATATTGTCCTTATGTATAATTATATTTTTACTTAAAAGTACTGTGTTACATTTGTTTTCTTTTACAATGTGTTTTGAATATTTTCTTACGTTCTTGTTGCGTCGGTGCGTTTTAGAGTAAATAAATCTCCTGTTTGATACGTGATGTTGCTACGGTTTTTGTTGTGATATGTCAGCACTTTGTTTTAGTTTGTTTAAATTTTTGCTTGGTATCAGGGTGTCCTCCTCGATTGGCTTCCGCCCTCGGGTTTCTTTCCAGTGACTGAATGAATTGTTTTGTTGTTATTGGGAACCGCGTTAAAGATTTTGTGTCTCCTGGTAAAGAATTATTTTCTAGGGCTAAAACTCTTGTGAGTTCTATCAGCGTGTTGTGTTTGTTGTTAGTCATTATGAATTTAGCGTTTGAGTAAATTTATGATAATATTTCTCTAATGTATTTGTGTATATTTTTCTTATCTGGAATATCTCGTATATAATAATATTTTGAGTAAGTCTAAATGTATGTATTCACCTATATGATTTAGAATTGGTGCAGCTCCAATTGGTTGTTTGTTCGGTCTTCGTTCTTATTTATTTGTAAGACAGATGTCAAAGTCTTGTGCTTCATTTTTACATATTACGGCACAGCCAAAAGTATGTTGTCAGTATTTCCTGAGCGTTATTTTTGTAACTTCTATGTGCACGTTTGTGTGTTTGCAGTACAATTCCTTTTTGCCTACCCATATCTTCTCTATGAGCTATGACTACAGGTACATTGGGATATGTAGAAATAATATCGTCTTCAGCATGGAATAGTGTCTGTTAAACATTTTTTATAGCATTTGTTATATTTGGATTTATTATTTGTTTTAGGTTCTCTAATAATTTGTATTTGTTAAATAGAAGAGTCTGTATCGTGCATATGAGAAAATATTTTGTGAACAAATTTCTACTAAATTATTTGTATTAAAGTTTATAACTATTTCATTTTACTTACATCTGTCGTTAGTTTGAAAGGTTTATTGAGGTCTGGTTGAAATAATTTTACTTGCGCCTTTAATTTTCTTTATTTTGAGTGCTGGTTTATCTAGATTCTTCTTTTTTTCTTCCTTTAGCGCTAGAGTCCGTGGTGAACCTGGGCCAGCTGGCACGATCTTAAGCCAGCATCCTCCAATTTTGCACATCAAGTTGGTTGAGGTCCCACTCCACTTGTGTGCGTTGTCCCACTGGTTTGGAGTCGAAGATTCTAGGGGTCGGAGCAGTATTTTCCATGCACTCTACAGGGCCCAACCACCTTAGCCGTTGGATCCGTAGACGCCTGGTTAGGCTCATGTCGCTGTACAACTCGTACAGTTCGTGATTGAATCTTCTTCTCCGAAACCATCAACGTTAACACGGCCAAAGATTGAACGCAGAACTTTTCTCTCGAAAATACCAAGGACTTCCTCATCCGCCTTCGATACTGTACATGCTTCCGTGCCATAGAGAAGGACAGGGATTATCAAAGTGGTATATAGTATCAGCTTGGTTTTTCGAGAGAAGGCCTTTCTACTCAACTGCCTCTTGAGCTCAAAGAAACAGCATTTGTCAAAAGTTATTCTGCGTTTAATCTCGGTACTGATGTTATTCGTATTGTTGACTTGGGAGCCAAGGTAGACGAAGTCCTTCACTACCTCAAAGTTAAAGTTGCCTAGGGTGACGTTCTGGCCCAGTCGTTGATGTTGTCGTCCTTTCTCGATGAGAGCATATACTTCGTTTTATCCTCGTTCACCGCTAGACCCATTTTGGCCGCCTCCGTTGAAATATCAGCAACCGCTTTATTTACGGCTCACTGTCTTCGACGAATTACGTCAATATCGTCAGCGGACGGACTTTTCAAAGATTTTGCCTCTGCTGTTGGCGTGTGAGTTTTGCACGATCTTCTCAAGAATTATGTTAAAAAAGTCACATGACAGTGCGTCGCCTTGTCTAAATCCCCTTCTGACATTGAAGGTCTCGGTGAATTCGTTACCGACCTTGATCGAGTAGCAAAAGTTCTCTATCGTCATCCTACACAGCCTGACGAGATTGGGAGGAATGTCAAAACTAGACATGGCTTTGTATATCTCGTCCCTATGCACACTGTCATATGCGGCCTTAAAATAAACGAATAGGTGGTGGGTGTCGATTTGCATCTCTTGGGTCTTTTCCAGGATCTGCCGTAGTGTGAAAATTTGGTCGATGGTGGACTTCCCCGGCCTGAAACCGCACTGATAAGGACCTATCAAACTGTTCACGAATTGTTTCGAGCGCTCACACAAAACGGCACAGAAGATCTTGTAGGCGATGTTCAGGAGACTTATCCCTCAGTAGTTGGCGTAGTTGAAGGGGTTTCCTTTTTGTGGATCGGGCAAACGATGCTGAGGTTCCACTCGTCGGGAATGCTTTCCTCCGACCATATCTTACAGATGAGCTGGTGCATGCGCCCAACCAGGTTATCTCCGGCTGCCTTAAATAGTTCCGCGGACAGTGCGTCCGCTCCTGCAGCTTTGTTTGATTTCAATCTCGATATTGCTATCTTGACTTCATTCAGGTCGGGGGGACGGAATTCTCTACCATCATCGTCCGTTATCTGGAGTGGAATATTCTGCCTGGCGATGGGATCGGTGTTTTGTTCGCCGTTAAACTGTTCGCCGTTAAAGTGATCTTTCCTGACTCTTAGCATCGATTGCGACTCTACTACGATTTGTCCCTCTTCGTCACGACAGACTTCTGTCCGAAGCTTATATCCATTGGATAGTTGTTTTACCCGTTGGTAAAATTTTCGGATATTATTCCTGCCGTAACACCTCTCCAGTTCCTCGATCGCGCGCTTCTCGTGCTCTTTCTTCTTCCTTTTGAGAAGCCGGTGTTCTTCCCTTCTCTTCCGTTCGTAGAGCTCACGAGCTGCTCTCGTCCTTCTCTCCAACGTCGCTTTATACGCTGCTAGCTTCGCTGAATGTGCCTGCCTGCACTCATCGTCAAACCATGGGTTTTTTCCGGGTGGCATTTTAAAACCCAATACATCAGAGGCAGCATCTCTGATGGCGTTTTGGCAACGGTTCCATTCCTCATCGGTTGTTTCGCCTGGCAGGGCTGGACTCTCTGAGAGCTTAAGGGAGACTAGATCGGCAAATTTCCCAGCGGTCGATTGCGATTGTAGCTTTGAGAAGTCAAACTGTTGTGGTCGTGCTCTACTCCGTTTTGCTACTGATATCCGTGATCTTACCTTGGCTACAACAAGGAAGTGATCGGAGTCAATGTTGGCTCCTCGGAATGTTCGGAAATCAAGAATACTGGAGGAGTATCTGCCGTCGATCGCAATATGATCAATTTGGTTATTTTTAACACTTCTCTGAAAAAACATGTGGAAGCTATAAGAGATACATTCTCAGGCTTGGAACAAGCCAACTTGAACAAAAAGAAACCGAATTTTTAGTACATTTTTTGACTAAAGAAGGATTAAACTCTAATTCAGATAAAATAAAGATTATTCAGGAATTAGAAATACCTAGAACATAAAAGCAGATAAAAAGTTTTTAGGAATAACAGGCTGCTATAAGAAATTTATTGAGGATTATGCTAAAGTAGTACAACCGATGACTAAATATTTGAAAAAAGAGGTAAAAGTTCACACAAAGGATCCTGTATATATAGAAGTGTTTGATAAATTTAAACTTCTAATAAGCTCTAATCCCTTATTGAGATATCCAAATTTTTGAAAAGTCATTTATACTGACCACCGATGCTTATAATTATGCAATCGGGGCGGTATTATCAAAAGAAGGTCACCCGGTCTGCTATGCGTCTAGAAGTTTGAATAATCATGAACGTAATTATTCCGCAGCCGATAAGGAATTCTTAGTAATTTTATGGAGCTTAAATTAACTAAGACCATATAGTCGACGATTCAAGATTCTCACCAATCATCAACCCATTAAGGTTTTACACTCCAAAGATGGATCCTAATATTAGGCGAGTACGATTTTAAAATTGAGTACATAAAGTGCAAAGAGAACAGAGTGGCAGACTTTCTAATTAGACTAGATAAAGAATCAAATTTTAATATTGTAAATAATGTAATAAACGAAATAATACACATATGTAGATACGTACGTAGTAAAGGGATTCCATTTTCTTACAGCAATAGATAAATTCTCTAAATTCGCCGCAGCATATTCGTTGAACGATAGGAATATCATAACAATTGTCCAACAATTTGACGAACATTTCGCAATGTTGGGTGAACCTAAAAAGATCATTGCAGACTACGAATTTGGCGTTAGAATAAAAGAATTTTTAGATAATCAGAATATAAAATTACATCTTACTAAGCCTAATAGTCATACAGATAACGCAGACATAGACTGCATAATACAATTGCAATACAAAAGAAGATTACAGAGAAATGACGGAAAATCTTATTTTAATGAAACCTGAAAATAAGAAATTGCTTCAGTTAACTCTAACTGCAACTCTGTTGGATGCTAAAAATAAATTAACGACACTAATACCACAGCAAAATAGATAAAAGCGCGGACTAATTAATGGAATAGGCAGTGCTCCAAATTCTATTTGGAACGATGAAGACAGACAAAATATTCAAAAATATTTATTTGATATTAATGAAATTAAGGAAAATAGCAATCAACAAATTTTAATTAACGATTATTTCAATGTTACGTTAGACCATCTAAAAAATATTGTAAAAAATTATAGGAAACTATAGAGGAAGAATTGAACTCTATAAACAAAAGTGTAGAAAAAGGAAGTGATACAACCAGGTACTTGGAACAATTAAAAAATATTCAATTGATCAAGAGTAAAATAGAACATCTACAGAACAATGTAATCTCTGCAAAACATGGGATTGTTAATCTAGTATTTTAACATACAATGAAATCAAAAAATATGCAATCGATTATAATAAAATATATTCAGATGGGAGCAGCTTTCTATAATAACTCATGTCTCAATTTTGGCATAAAAATAACTAAAACATTTATTACACTTAAGTTAAGATTTATTGTTCCACTTCCAAATGATCACAACCAAGAGATAGATCATAACAAAGAACAAATTTTTGAGTATTAAAATAAAAGTTATAAGTTCGAGGAAAACAAACACTTGAACGATTTAAAATTAAGCATAATAAAAAAGGATTGTCAACGAATAAAAAATAAAGATTTGGGAATTATGCAACTAGATATAGACACAATTATAAAAAAAATATAATTTTGAAAAAATCACTCTAACTGGAAACTACATACATAATAAATTTTAATAATTGCTCAATCAGAATTAAAGACTATTACTTTTTAAATGTCGTTGAAAATATGTGTAAAAGAAAAACAAATTATAGAAAGCATCAATACAATAAGAAATTTTGCGCATAAACTGTCATATCAAGAAATCGAAATTGAACACAAAAATAATGCTAAGAATATCAATACACTAAAATACCACACTCTGGAAATGCTATTGTAATATTAGTAATACTAATTTTGATTTTTATAATTATAATAAAACATGAACATTTCAAATTAT
This sequence comes from Epicampocera succincta, assembly GCA_932526305.1. Classification (NCBI taxonomy): domain Eukaryota; kingdom Metazoa; phylum Arthropoda; class Insecta; order Diptera; family Tachinidae; genus Epicampocera; species Epicampocera succincta. Next base: position 28,542,041 of record OW052035.1, on the reverse strand, counting down.
ATTAAGTAAAAGAATTCAGGAGAATTCTAATCTAAAGGGGGTAGTAGTTACATATACGACCACTAACATTCCTGATAAATTTGATATCTTTTTAGAAACAATAGTTAAGTAAATTAATTGTAAAAAAGCGTGTTGCCAAATTTGAATAAGTTTATGAACTTTATAAAAAATTTTAAAAACAAAAGTATTCTATTTCATTTCATTTCCGGTCTCACGATAAATTTATTAAGAATTGTTTTTACAATAAATTGCAGAGTTGCAATATATTGATGTGTATAATTTTTAAATAAAATAATGCAAAATAGAAATTTTTATAACAAAATCTTAATGTTATTTAGCCAATCAAATTTACGCGAATATAATCAGTAATTCTAAATTTAAGCATGAAAATAAGTAAATAAAGATTGTAAAATTAGTAAGTAAATAAAGATTGTAAAATAAGTCTTAAGCTCTCCATTCTACCTTCAAGATCAATAAAGAAGCAATTTTTATTATTTCTCATAATGTTTTACTTATTTTTAATATATGCTTTTGAAATATTATATATATTATATTACTAATACAATTGATTTTTTGAATTTTGACATGGTAAACGTTATACTTTTAAATTTTGTTTTTTCATATCTGCTTTTTCTTGCGATATTCACCCTTATTCTGCATTTCGATTACTTTCGCGCATTCAATTACGCTCGAATCGAAAAAAGATATTGGGGGCTATTCTGCGTTTCGACTCGGATCGTAAATTTCTCCGTTTGGCAGCTTTGGTATTCTGCGTTTCGATTCCGCTCAGTTTCTTTCGATTGTATGTATTATGCATTACGAACGGAGTTCCGTTTTTCTCAGTTGTTTTTTTGTTAACGGAGGGGTTTTCTTTATTTGTGTTTTTTAGTTAAAAAGTTTAAAATTGAAAAAATGTAAGTAGAAAATGAGATAAAATGTTCAGAAACGATTAGAAAACACTTAAAATTATTTTTAATTAATTTATTTAATTAAATTAATTTTTTTGTTTTTCTAATTTTTGTACCCGAATCTGATGTTTTTTATGTATTACAGGTCAAAAACAACAACACCAGAGCAGTATGAAAAATTGGCTACCATCAACTTTCAAAGGAAGAAGTAGTAGCGTTCTGGGAGGAAGTGGCAGGAATCCTCAATGCACTAGGTCCTCCAACAAAAAATGCCAGTGCATGGAAAAAAGTAGGTATGGTTTGCGTATAATTATTGCAGAAATTAATATAAATTTATAGGTTTGGATTGAGTGGAAAAGCTACATCAAACGGAAGCTGTCAACAAACAAAAAAGAAATGATGAGCACCGGAGGAGTTTCATGCCGCTTACAGCGTATTAGCCCACTTGAGGAAAAAGTTATTCAGTTGACGGGTCTGGTAACAAATACCAGCGGAATTAGTGTTTTTATTTGTTTATTAATTTAATTTATTACTTTTTAGTGGACTGAATTTGACTTTTTATTAAAATGTTTGCAAAATTGTTTATTTTTACTGTTTCTATTTCACACGTTTCACAGCAAAGAAGCTAATTTAAACATACCCTGTTCTTCTTCTTTTTCTTTCGATTCCGTTTTTCTGCAGAATACCAATTTTCGATTGTAACGGAACTGAATGCGGAGACTTAATCGAAACGCAGAATAGGGGTGATTCTGACAAAAAACTGAATCGAAAGAAAAAGAAGAAGAGCAGGGTATGTTTAAATTAGCTTCTTTGCTGTGAAACGTGTGAAATAGAAACAGTAAAAATAAACAATTTTGCAAACATTTTAATAAAAAGTCAAATTCAGTCCACTAAAAAGTAATAAATTAAATTAATAAACAAATAAAAACTAGTGATTGTGAGAACAATAATTAAATAACGCGTCAGTTAAGAAGAGAAAAGAAACAAAGTGCCGGAACATACATATGTACGTGAGTAAGAGGAATTTGTGGTAAAAATATTAGTGTGAAGAATCCTGCCGCGCCGGAGGTGATATTTTAAGTTTGTTTACATCATTGCGGCCCAAAAATAAAATTTCATTGCTTTAAGAAAATGGAATCGATAGCAGCGGCGCTGTTGTTGGAAGAGTAAAACAAAGCACTCCAGAACGCAGAGTTAAGAATTGAAAAGCGTTGTTGTTCTTTTCGACCTGCAATAAATTAAATAAAGGTTTAAAATTTCAATTAAACAAAATTTGCTTATTGTATTTTATACTTAAATTTTTTTAATTTTACCCTTTTTTTAAAAAACTCCAAGAATTGAAAAAACCCTTTTAGCACATACACAACGTAACGTAGCTACGATCGCAACGCAGAATACATACAATCGAAGAAACAAATGAAAATGAAACGAAACGTAACACAGAATACCAAATTTACCAAACGGAGAAAATTTCGATCGGAATTGAAACGCAGAATAAGGGTAAATATATATTTGTGGAAGTTTCATCCATGAGAAGAAGGCTATTTATTGGATGTATGTATGTATTTATAAACTCAACCAGCGCATAGACTTGGGAGACTTATACTTAAAAACCTCGAAAATTTAACTGTAAATTATGGAAACATTATTTCGTGTGGTGACTTCAACTAGAATGTTTTATGTGACACCAAAGTACTTGACGCGATGGAATCAATTGGCTTATTTTTTCCTAATATACGAATACAAACGCATTTTACTGCAACAAATCAGTCACTTCTAGATCTACATATATTTTGTCAACCATATAAGCAAAGTTCTTTTGTATGATTAGATTTGTGCTTCATGTTTCTCAAAACATGATCTAATATTTTTATGTTTCGAAGCTAAATACACCAAGGAAAAGATAACGTATTATGACTTTAAAAGAATGGACTATAATGCAATGATGATTTAGCTTAGAACAGTTGATTGGAATAGTATTTACTTTATGCCTGATGTTGATGATCAAGTAGTTTTTCTAGAGCAAAAACTTGTTGAAATTTTCGAAAATAATATAATAACTTTAATATAAAATTAATAATCATAAAAATTTAAATAATAATTATAATGTATAAATTGCAATGTAAAAAACTTTATATCTCTCGAAGCCAATTTAGTTCTTTTTCCAAGTTCACTGTAGAAAATAACTTAACCATGTTTTGTTTATTTTATTGATGTCTGTTACGTTTGTAAAGTTTCTATATCTACACATAAGACCGTACGTTAAGTTTTTCTCACATAAACATTCGCATAACGAGACCTTTATAGTAGTTAGACTAACGGATATTCAGTTCGCTTTGACATTGTCAATTTTATATCAGCTTAAAGGGGGTTTAGGCGGCAATACAAGCCGTTCGTAATACCAAAGAGAAAATCTTATGAAATTATCTCCGTATTTTAAAAATGAGAACAAAAATCTTACGACAAATTTTTTTAAGTTTACACCATTAGTAAAAGACCAAAAGAAACTAAAATGTTTACATAAAAATACATCCCTGATCTAAAAATGTGATGTATAATTTGAAAAATTTTAAAAAACAATGAGAGCCGTACGACTGTAAAATTTTCATCCGTATTTGCTCTGTATGTCGCATTAAAAGGGGATTTAGACGGTAATAAAATTCGTACGTAAAACCAAAAAGAAAATCTTATGAAATTATCTCCGTATTCTAAAAATGAGAATAAAAATCGTACTACAGATTTTTTTACGTTTACACCATTGCTACAAGACCAAAACAAAGTAAAATGTTTACATGAAAATACATCCTTGATCTAATGAGATGTGAAGGAATTTGAAAAATTTTTTAAAAACGATGAAACCCGTACGACTGTCAAATTTTCACCCATATTTTAGCTCTATGTCGTATGGTTTCATTACATATGTATTAAGTTTAGACGATACCATCCGTACTCTTCTACTCAAAATTTTATATATCGTACTACTTTAATTACCATCTAAGCTCCTATTAGCTGTTTAACTTTTTGGCATCAGGATGATGGAAAAATAAGTAATACTTTAAATTTCTTTTACTGTCTTATTCTTTTTCGGCAAAAAGCACAAATGTGTGTAACACAAGCAAAAAGAAATGCGCTCTCTGAGCAATTAAGCAATCTCAGGACATATATGTATGTATCAATATCATCAATAAGAATCACCTATGCAAATTCCGACTAACGAGACTGCTATTAATTCGCCTTGATGGCATATTTACTCGTATGAATACAGCTCAAGGCGAATGTATTACCAAGTGAATCTAAATATTTTGGTTTGACGTGTGTTATTCCATGAATGCCAATTTAATTGAAAATTAATATTTCGCATGTCAAACGATTTTAAACTGCAATCTAAAAAATACAAATGTATATGTATAACTCTTAAAAGCTTTCCAAAATGTGTGTTTTATAAAATATGTGCACGGTGCATTTTTTTGGATAGTGGATATTCCTTTTATTAATGAATTCGCCTTATAATAGATCCCATACCATAAACTTGACAACACTGGCGCTAAAGAACAACGATTCGTCTATTGAAATACCTATACGCCCGTTTTAATATGATGGGTTACTATGATATATACAAAATTGAATCGATTTTGCAATTGGATTATTGTGTTTTGAAGTGAAATTTTATGAAAAGAATTATTCTGGAATTTTTGGAACCGTTAGTTATTTTGCTTTTAATATAATATTATTAGTGATTAGGATGTTTTTTTTACTTCTTTTGGTTCTAGATAAGTTCGGGTTAAAAATTGTCTATCGAAAGTTCACGTTTGAAGATGACAAAAGTATTGTATTATAAGGAGTGAAATTCCTGTAGCAATATGCCAAGACGAGCTAGTAAAACTAAAGCTAAGAGTGAAAATAATGCCGTTAAAACCTTAACTTTTAAGAACACAAAGGGAAATGTTCTAAAACAAAAATGTATTAAAAAGGAATTGGATTCACCAAGGGAAAGTGTTGTTGAGGAAGTTGTTCATAGAAAATCTGAACGTAGAAGAGTGGCTAGAGATATATTCTTAGTGTTTGAAAAAGAAACGAATTCAAAGAAGAAAAGTCGTACAAATAAAAAGCAAACAAAGCCAAAGTTTGGTCATCTGAAAGTAGAGGACCCTTTAAGATCAAAAGGACTTTTAAGGGATATAAAAAACGAACCAAAATGCTATCTTCATGCTAGTAATATAAATGGGACAATACAACAAAATGCTTCAGTTTTAAAAATATGTTCGAAAATAGATAAAAACGCCTCAAATGTAAAACCCGATAAAAGAAGTTTTTCTTCTAGCGGTAAAATTTCAGACCCAAAGAAATTAAACAGCGTCAGATCATTAAAAGTCGCAACTTCCGATACAGAAAAACGTTTATTTGAAGGCTCAAAATCGGTAGCTAGAGTAAATCCAATATTTTTATGGGTAAAACAAGATAATACGCGCATTGTTGAAGTGCGCTGCGAAGATTACGATCGAAGGAATCGAATCCGTATTACAAAGACTCCAAATGGTTGGAGATCCATTCCAAGATCCGATCCTTCAACGTCAAGGGTGTTGAAATTTAATCCTACAGCTTTAATGAAGGTGAAAAGAGAAAGTAACACTCATGAAAGGAGCAATTCTTATAGTGTGTGTCAAAATAATAATTCATTGGTTTGTAAGGATCTTTCACGAGCAAATTTGTTAACAAACAATGCAACAAAAGTAATTGATTCCAAAGTGATTCAAAATGGTGATACTGTGTGCAATCCAGTGGCTATTAATAATATAAAATCCAGAAGCAAAAAGATTAAAAAAGCTAAGAAATCTAGCCTTGACAGAACTGACAAAAAATTTAAAATAAACAACACTGCCGAAAGTAAAGCAATTGCAAACAAGACCCCCACGAAAAGTTTAAATTTGCCACTTGGTACGAAATCTTCAGATGTATATGATTTTCAGGTAGAAATTAGTGCAGGATTAGGATCTTCTATAAATAAAGATCAAACACCTGAAAATCACGTAGACACCAAAAATTTGGATGATAGTGCGGCTGTTGATATGTTCAAAAGTAGTGCTCAAGTGGTTGAATCTAGTTTAATATCGTCGAGTCCATCATTGCCAATTTGTTTTCCTTCGGAAGAAAAGTCAACATATCAGAGTCTTGATGTAGAACTTAGTTTTTATCTATGCCCAAAAACTGGTTTGTTTTTGCGGGATAATATTCCAGATACAGAACTTGAGAATGGAGCTTACGAAAACATTTTAGAAGCTGACAAAAATTGTTTTATTAGTGCTAGTAAAGATGATTTTCATTCTGATATAGAAAGAAATTGTATAGAGTTAAAAGCACAAATATCTGAAGAAAATATTGAAAGTTTAGAGGCCAAAACAAAAAACTTGAAGGATCTACTTGACGAAGCCGATCTCTTCCAGAACTGTGGTGACAATACAAATAGTGATGCGGACTTAATAGATAACCTAGTGAAAACAAGTTGTGAAGACAATTTAATTCAAGCGAATGAAACAATAAAATCAAACACAGACCAAATTCAACATAAACCCGTGCAAGAAACCAATGAGTTAGTTGTTCAACTTATACCAGATGTAAGTGAACCTCCAAAATGTTTATCTTTTAATGAAGCTGGAGAAATAGAGGATTTAAGTGATGAACTTTTTCAGGTCACCACATTTATGGAGTCGTTTGAAAATCACTCAGCTGGCATAATGACGGATACACAGATTGCTTTACATTCTACTTCCAATATTGTAGAAACGTCAATATCTCCACAAAAAATTGATTTAAGTGAAAGTTTAGAACCTACTTTAGAAAGTACAGATAAAAAGACTAATAAGAATCTCCCAGGAAGTACAATGGAAGATTCGCCTAAAGATCTCAGTTATAAAAAACGCGAAGAAGTTTGCCCGCAGTCAGAGTCACGTAGCCAATGTGCAGTCACATCTAGCTCTGATGTTATCAAATCACCGCAGCATGTGGACAACACGTCCTTGGTCTCGCCATCGGAAACATTGAAAAATATAATTCTAGAGCAATTCATTAAATTGAACGTGTTAACTTCGCATCATCAAAGGGAAACAACAGGTTTTGATAAAGAAAGATATTCTAATACATCAAATATAAAACCTGCATGCTCTTCTAAACCGCAACAATCGAGTAACGTTGAAACGGTAGTCATTGATGATGATAGCGAAAATGATGAAGAGCCTCTAAAAAAACGTTTAAGGCTTCAAAAACACAAAGTTATTTCTCAAAGCAAGTTAATGATAGATAAAGATCCTGATCCGTTAACACAACTTCGTTTACTTATAAAAAATACACAGTGGAAAGTCCCGGACCCAATACTGGTTCCAAAAGATAGGCTGAGTGCGGTTTTGGCATCGCCGGCTAGAGAAATTCCCCTCTTAATAACAACACGACCAGAACTTCGATTACCAGAAGCTTTCGCGTATCCGGAAATAATACAGAATCCTAACATACTTGTTATTTCAATGGCTCAGTTGGAAGCTATTTTAAAAAACGAAATTGAAATTGAACAAGCAACAAATATGAAATCTATGAAAAGCGATACGAACCAACGATTGCCAGACGAGTTAGTAGAAGGCCAACCGAACAATAGAATAATCGACTTACACTTACTTCCTCCTGAACAACACCTTCAACATACTTCAAAACATGCGAAAACTCATTCGACAAATTCGAATGAAAATTTAACTACGAATGGCAAAGACGAAAATTCTATAGAAATTTCTGGATCATTGTCCACGTCACAGGAATGTGACAAAGATTTGGAGACTGATTCATCTGCATCAGATATTAATTCTGCTGCATTATCTATGTTAAACCAAATGCTTTGGTTGCCTTATTTCGGTCATATTACGCAAGAAATTGGAAAATACATAAAAAATCCAAAAGCTTTCAAAGAAAATTTTTCAAACAGCGCTTCCGTGTTTAGTTCTCAATTTAGTGGATTAACGAATTCAGAAAAAGCTGTTGACAAAAGAGTAGAAAATTCTATTTTTAATGCAGGTTTTCCTGGGTTCCAACAGCAATTAAAAACAAATGAGGAGCTTTCACCTTTTCAAAAAATTGTTCAGCATCAGATGCAGAATGTCCTTCAATTGAATCACGGTCCAGCTAATTCTACAAAACTGGTTACTTCAGTAATGCCCGAGAATACAGCATCTGTCGTTGATAAATCGAAATCTAATATGGAGTCTCAATCAAATTTAGTTGAACAAAGAAATAAACAATTTTTTCAAAGCAACAAACAAACAGGCTCATCTTTATGTAAAAATCAGACGAATACTTCATGCCACAATATTTCATTAGCAGATAAATCATATAATTTGAGGAGTTTAGTCGCTGGTCGTCACTCCATTGAATCGAAACAATGTAATAACCAAAGACAATTATCAGACAATAAGCCCAGACTTACATGTAAATCACTATCTAATCTCTTAGACCCAGAACACAGCACAACACCATCTAGTTCTACAGTACAGCATATAAGCGGCTTTTTCAGTAGTGACAATTATAAACGAAATTCAACAGATAACAAATTGGTCGAAATTGGCTCTGAAAGAAAAGGCAAGTTTTTGCCTAAAGCCAATGTTTCGCCACAATCACAAAAATCGTGTAGTAATATTGTTTCGTACAATGAAATTCAAAAGGAAAAACCTAAATTACAAGAACCAAATTCTATGACACATGATACTACTGCCTTCACAGCTGATTCCAATGTTCCCTTATGGCATCCTCTTTTTGGAAGGTGAGTGTTTTTTTTATAATGTCAAAGTTTAAGTTTACTGTGCATTTATTAAACTAAGTATTGAGTGGAAACAGTTTTAAAGGACTTGGTTAAATTTCAAAAACACGTTTTCTTCTTTATTATGTTTGAATGTCTTCAACATTTTCAGTGCTTGTGCTTCTTAGGTTATGTGTTTTATAAAGAGAATGTCAATATGACAGTTAACCATTTGTTTATACAATTTCAATAAAATTAAAATTGCAATTCATTATTTAATGAAAGTGCCATCATGTTTAACTTCACATGAGTAATTTTATACACATACATACATATGTATGTCCAAACTTTCAAAGTTATTGTTAATTTCAAGACATGAGTTTAGTTACTATATTTTCAAATTTTTTATATTAGCTAAATTCTGATTAACACATACATAGATACATACATATTTTATATATATTTTGTTCTTATTAATTAAATCTGTAATAAAATGAAGTTTTATATTAATGTATGTATGTATGCTTTTGGTCATACAAATGGCGCCGTCGACAAAAAGATTAGCCTGTGCTATAGCAGTTCAAATGTTTACTTATTCCTTTAAGATTAACCAGTGCTTGTGCCATCATGGCCGTAGCAATGTATTCTGCTGCTGAAATTGCTTCTTTGAGAATCGTTCTACATGATTTTGATCATGTAATACCAAACCTCGGCTTATACTTTTTCTAACTTGTATATTGTTGGCCCAATCTGCTTCGGACAAACCATTTAAACCTTCTGTTTCTTTTCAAAATATTAGCCACAATCTTTGGTTTTCTTTATGTATCTTAGTATTCTCTCTGCAGCTTTCCACGCCCCAGTATTCGATTTATCGCGAAAGCGACAAGTTAAGAGATTAAACTCTTTCGTTTTTGCAAAACTGTCAATAGTCTCATATCAGCATTTGGGTGATTCTTCTAATCCATATAGGGCACGTTGTAGTTTGAGCGCGTTTTAATGGTGGATTAATGTATATTTTAGTTTTAAGTTTACCATTTAGAAAAGCTGTTAGTATGTATCATTGTCTTATAAAGATTTTCATTTACTGCTTTCGAGAAAAACATTGTTATCGTTGAAACTCTTGCAACCGGTAGTACACATCACTTCGTTCGTCTCTTTTGAGTAGGAAACCTCTTTCTACAGGTTTGGCTTTTTTTGTTCCATCTTCTTATATTTTAAAAATCCACTAAACTTTTAATTGCCTCTTCATAAGTTTCGGGAATATCTTCGTGAGTTATTAGGCAGTAGTCTACGGTCTTCCCCTTCTTCTTTTTTTCGTTATTTGTCTCATGTTCTTTCTCGGGCCCTTCATCTAATTCTTCGTTCTCCTCATGTACTACTTGTTTTTTACTTTTAATGATTATTACCTTTACAGTATTATTATCTTTTGATCTTCCTTCACTATACCTTTGTCTAGAAATATCATATTTCTTCCTTCTAATACTTTTTGTTGTTATTAATTCCATAGCTTATATCCAGTGGGTGTATATCAAATCATGATGAATCTTTATGTCGCTTTTCAAGTTTTTGCAAGTGCTGTAAGTTTTTACTAAACGCTTCACATCCAAAAATCTGTAGGTATTTTAAGTTTGTCTTGCCCGCTCATTTTTCTGCTGGTGTTTTATTTTGTCCCTCTACAGGTATGCGGTTTAATATGTATGTAGCAGTTTTCGCAGCTTCATTCCAAAGTTCATAATCAATTCTGAATTTTGTAAACAGTTTGAATAACATTTTCTAACTTCTATATTATCCCATATACGAGTATGTTTATTCTATTAGACTATTTCTGACTATATTTAATTTTGATTTTAAACTTTATTTTTTTAATAACTTATATATATATGTTATGTTATAATGTCAAAATATGTGTGTCAAATCTCTAAGCAATGTTGTAATATAAGACTTAGTCTTGTTGTATTGTTTTTTACATAAATAAATATATAAGGTTATTTTTGTACATCATGGCTCTTATCATATCAAATAGTGTACGATTGTATATCTTGGCTTTTCCATTTAATTGGGGCTGTATGGTGATATGTAGTCTAATAATATTCCATTTTGTTTGCAAATGTCTGTTATATTGCTAGCAGTGTATTCACCACCACAATCACGCCTTATTGGTTTTATTTTTAGGTTTAGTTGTCGTTCATCTTCTTTTAATTTTTATTGGTGTAGTTAGTATAATCATCTGTAATTATTAAAGCTAATTTCCTTTCTTCTTTCTGTCCAGGCTCCGTGATATTTTTAAAAAAATTACATTGTGTTTTATAATAGCAGTCTTTTTAATTATGATTATTTCTTTTGCAAATTGTACAGAACTCTAGATATTTTGTGCTCAAAATTATTTTTGATCCTGTACCTCTGCATTTTGTTAAAATACGTTTCTTTTGTCTCATATGAGGCGTTATTCAGTATTTTTTCAGTTAACAGTCGAATAGTGAGGTTAAATAGAGTTTTCTCTGACTTTGCAATTGAATACCATACTGTTGTAAATGCGTTATAAGTATTCGGTAAAGTTGAGATTATCTTAAATATTAGAATACTTTCTTTGAGTGTTTCTGCAATGTTTTTTAACTTGAGTGCAAAATTTTCGTCATGCGTCGTTATGCGTCATCTCTTTAGATTTGTTGTATGTATATTGGCATAACTCCTGCATTAACTCACGTTATTGCTGCTCGGCTGATTTCTCGAAAATTTCGCAAATTTTATCAAACATTTGCTTTGCTCTCTCACAACTCATGAACAAATGGGTAATGTTTTGTTTATTCTGCACATTATTATTTTCTGAACTTGAGCATTCTTCTCTCGCTCTGAATTTTCATCCTTTTTATCGTCTTGCACAGATTCGAACAACCATTCACTCTTCAGCAAAATATTTATGTGAAACTTCCACATGGCGAACTTTTACTCATTGTTAATCCGTTGTATTTCGTTGAACTCTTGTCTTTTATCCATGTTCTTTTTAATGATTTTAATTAACAATCGTTTTTGCTACATTTTTCTTTTCAGTAGTTTTACTTATCTGATGTTTGTTTGTCAAATCCTGGGCCCATAACCCGTTAAAGGATTTGGTTAAATTTCACAAACACGTTTTTTTCTTTATTAGGTTTTAATGGACTTTTTTTATCGTAGTGCTTCTTAGGTTATGTGTTTCTTTTATGTATTTTGTAAAGATAATATTAACTTTTTCTAGCATAACATTGTTGATTTGCTCATATTCATTTACATTAACTGTGTTATGTTTTGATTTAACTTTTGCTTGTCAATTTTTATTAATTTTCTCTGTTCATTTCTGTTTTCATCATAGAATTTATCTTTTGTTTCAAAGTATCGTCGGTATATAGAACGATTTTCATATCACTCAAATTTTAATGTTTAGGTAGAAATATAGTTTGAGATGGGAGCGATATTTCCAATACTTTGCCCTTTAAACAAGTTAAGGCCGTTATTGGAGAAGCAATTCGTTTGTATTGCCTGTAGATTAGGGCAAGGTGTATTTACTCAACCACAATATGTGCAAATGTTATTTAAATCTTTATTTTGCAAACGTTAGTTGGAAATCTGTTTGATATCACACGCTTGTTTTGCTGCTGCGTGTGCGTAACTGTTGCCTTGAATTCCTGCATAGCCTGTCTGTATCCAGACCACTTTCATTTTTTAATTACAGTTTGTTAACAAGCCCCGAATTTTATATATTGAACGCCATTTGTTGTTGCTTACAATGTATATCGGGGAAATTACGGTTTGTCTATCAGATTTTGTAGCAATAGTAATAGCTTGTAGTAAGCCGGCTGCGCCTGTTGTAAAAATGTAAGTATATTTCCCACAATAATTTTGGTGTTAATGTTGTGCATAAACGCTTTCGGGGACTGTGAAGGATTCTAATTACTACTAGAAAAGCTGATTGTTAATTTCATTTGACGTTAGTTGCTTTTTATATAACATTATATTTATGTCGCTAGATTTTGAATCGTGTTCTTTTGCTATTTTACATTCTAATCTAAACCTTGAATTGGATTTTTGGATGTGGATGTGCTGCCGTTCGAATTGCTTTAGTTATTAAAGCGTTAATATTTTTGGTTCTTAACGGAAGACTTACTTTGTATAACATTTTTTACAAATTGACTGTATCGATCCCAGTGGGCAATTTTTAAATTAAGTTTTCTTACGGACGTTTTACAAGAGTTGTTTGTGCATAATAATAGTGTGGTTTTTTATTAGAAAATTATCGCTGTGGTGGTGAAGATCGTCCAAAGTTCGGGTGGGAATTAAAGATAATAGGAAGGTGCACAACTTGCTATGTCTATGTTAGTAAAAGTTTTATGTGTAGAGTGGGCTTTCCATCGTTAGTAATGAAGATAATGTACAAATTTGATCTTTTCTCTTGCGTTATCACATTGCGAACTCCGCAACACATTCCAACTATTTACTCACTCACCAGAAAGAATAATCGGAGTATTTATGTTTTAAAATAGATCATTGAAATCGTTTATTGGAAAACTGTCTGAAGGGAGAATGTAGACCGATATGATTGTAGGCCTTATGTTCAAGATGATTTCGCTTGATATATTAATCGAGCAGCAAGAAACCTCAAACATTATTTAACTGTCCTAAAAAACAAATCATTCGGTGAATTTTTTGACAATATTAATATCTCAAACAATAATGATCACAATTTGTGGAAGGCAACAAAATACCTGAAGCATCCGTCAAAAAGAAATCCTCCTTTTAAGGATAGTGATGGTTCATGGTGCCGATCTAACATTAAAAAGGCAGAAGCATTTGCGAACCACCTCTATAATACATTTTCTGTTCACCAATTTGATAACTCCGTAGAAGACGTAGAGATTTCGGGATTTTTGGATGCACCCTATCAGATGAGCTTACCTATAAAACACATTTCTCCATATGAAGTTGCAACTCAAATCAAAAATCTAAATACCAAAAATCTCCGGGATATGATAATATCGACGCTGGAGTTGAACAGAGTTTGTCAAAGAAAACTGTTCTATACTTAACGAAAATTTTTAATTCAATTCTTCGTTTAAATCATTTTCCTTCTCAGTGGAAATGCGCTGAGATCATTATGATTAAGAAGCCCAGCAAACCTGAAATTGAACTAACTTCTTATAGATCTATTAGTCTACTAAGTGTTTTTTCGAAGATTTTTGAAAAAAAAAATTTGAGTCGCTTGTCCTCTATTCTTGAGAGTTTAAAAATTATTCCCGATTATCAATTTGAATTTAGGCAAAAACATGGCACTCCTGAGCAATGCCATAGAGTAATTGAGATTATTCGTAAATCATTTGAGGAAAAGAAATACATATTGCTCCGCTGTATTCGTGGACATTCAGCAGGCATTTGACAGAGTTTGGCACACTGGCATTCTTCAAGTCTTACCTGAGCAGCAGATTATTTTACGTAAGATTCGTAGAGGAAAGATCTCATTTATTTATGGTTAGAGCAGGAGTACCTCAGGGTAGTGTATTAAGTCCTGTATTGTATACAATATTTACGGCTGATATGCCTGTTTTGCCCAGTTGCTGCTAGTTCTTTTGTTCAAGACGAATTAAATTTAATAGAGTCATGGTTAAGTAAATGGAGATCTAAAGTGAATGCTGAAAAGTCTGTACACATAACATTCTCTCTTAAAAAAGGTGATTGCCCTGACGTTTCCATAAATAACATCCCAATTCCAAAAAAGCATTATGTTAGATATCTCGGCTTATATATGGATCGTCGACTAACATGGAAACAACACATAAAAATAAAACGGCAACAATTAAATATTACAAATAGGAAACTTAACTGGTTAGTTGGTCCAAAATCTCAACTAAGTCTGGACAATAAACTGAAACTTTATAAAACTATTTTAAAGCCTATATGGACTTATGGAGTTCAACTTTGGGGAACAGCAAGTGCCTCAAATATAGATATATTGCAAAGATACCAGTCAAAAACTATAAGGCTTATTGTTCAATCTCCTTGTTATATTTCCAACGATGCCATACATAACGATCTAAATACACAAACTGTTAAAGAGGTAATAAATTCATACAGCGAAAAATATTTAAAAGGACTAAGCAATCATGTAAATCTTTTGGCATTGTGTTATTAGACGATACTGATGAAATTCGAAGACTTAAAAGATACCATGTGCTAGATCCACCTTTCAGAAGTTAATTTTTTTGTATTTAAATCAATCTTTTTATTATTATTATCTTTAGTTTTATTTATTGTTTTCTTTTAACTTAATGCTAAAACTTTAAATTTAATAATTGCTAAATCTGGAGTTATTGTTATTGTAAATATAAGAAAGACTAAAGCTGGATTTTTTCTGTTAAATTCGGAATATTTCTATAGTTTTAGACGTTTTTATATGTGTAACTCTAAATGTCAACATAAATGTGATTAATTTTGCTTATTATCTCAAAACTTTATTGCCCATCTGCGTATTACAGTTTTTAGTTTTGTGACTATCATGACATTTGTAGTGTATCACTTCATTTCTACTGTCAGGTGACCTGTGATTAAAACCAACATTTAACTTCTGCTGCGGCAAACGATTGTAAATTTTTTATGGGTTTCTTTGCATCGACTTGCTTTAAAATTGGGCTGGGTCATCTAGTATATAAACAAAATTCATTATTCTTGAATTAAAGTTGCTTTAAATATTATTGATTATAGTCAATAAAATACAATAAGGTGAATTTTAAAATTACACATTCGATTATCGCTTTTTTACGTAAATACAATCATGTAGAACAAATGTTCGTATTTCAGCTATTTAGCATGTTTACTTTGGTATTCTCTTGGGCTGAAGTCTGTGATAGTGAATTGCGCCCAAAAGCAAATAGTTTCATATAGGTAAGTTTTTGGGCAAAAAAAATTGTAATATGGATTAGCCACGTATTCATCAAATTTAGATTCCTGCAACTTTTTCTCGCTGCTCAGGCAAGAATGGTGTTTCTTGACGATTGAGGAGATAAAACCTAAAAAGGATGTATAAGAAATTTTAGATAACAATCACTTACAGATTCTTTCAATACAGAAGAATCTCGGAGGTTGCTTAGCAAATCCCTTATAATTCCAGATTCAGACATTTCGCATTTTTCATTGATGGCAGCGTCAGTTCCCTTGCAAATATATTAAACATTTTATGATTAAAGTTTCAGTGTAGTAACTCAGTTAAGTATCTGGGTGATAGTCTTATGTATTATTTTCAGATTCTTGCTTTGAATTATTTGCAGTCTCTTTGTATGCGTTTTAGCAGTTTTGTGAAACCATACCTGACAAGCATATGTCATAATGGGACGAATGCACATATTATAAATTAGAATCTTGTTTTTTAAGTTTAGCTTCGATCTCCTGCAGAGCAAGGGATACAGAGCGCGGCCGCATTTAATTGATTTGTCACATATATAATTTACGTGTTGTTGGAATTTAAGTTGTTCTGTCAAGAATAACTCCTAGATATTTAATATCTTCCTTTATAGGAAAAGTCCTTGAGAACTTCGTTGTAAGGTAGGTATGCGTTTAGGTGACTTATTGTAGGGAAATATAATAGCCTGCGTTTTAAGATCGTTGATTTTAATTTTCCATTTGTTGAAGTACCTCTGAGCCGATTGCAAACAGTTTTGCATTCTTTTAATGATCGCATTTGAGACTTTACAGCAACAAATAAACGCGCTATCGTCAGCGTAAAAAGCTGCTTCATGATCTTTATGTATTACTATATCTGACGTATATATTGAGGAAAGTGTAGGCGATTACACCGACCCCTGTGGTAAACCAGCAGGTATTCGCCTCTCGCTAGAGAAAGTAATTTCGACGCAAGCAATAAACGTGCGACTTTCTGAAAAACTTTTAATAATCTTTTGGAGATAAATCGGAAAACTTAAAGAGTTTAGTTTAATTACTAGGCCCTCATGCCAAATAGAGTCCAAGGCTTTCTCAATATCAAGATTACGATTACACTTATTATTTTCGATAAAGTTTACGACTCTTTTTAAGTGGAGTGTTCCTTACGAAAATCAAATTCGTTCATGAATAATTTTCTCAAATATCTTATCTATTAAGTTCAAGATGCTGATTGGGATGTAACTAGTAGGTAGTTCAGAATTTTTTCCAGCTTTCTGGATAGGAATTACTTTAGCCTTTTTAAAAGTATGAGGAAAGTATCCATTTTCTAAATAAAAATTGAATAGCCTACTTAAAGTTTCGAAAAAATAATCAGGCATATTTGTAAGAATAATAGAATTGACGCCATCAAAGGCTGGCGCCTTATTACTCTTTGGCAGAAATAGTTGTGATTTTACCTCATTCATATTTGTTAATTCTGCATTTACTCTAAAATCAGATACACTATTAAAGCAATTAATATAATTTGAGACCCTAGAGTCAAGAGGTGACGAGTTATTTATAGTTATGGTATGGGAGCTACCGAAAACGTCAGCAAGTGCATTTACCTTTTCAGCACTTGTTTTCAATGTGTTATTGTTTACTTATAAGTCTGCGCAAGGAGATTTGTTACTTCTTAACGCTTTTTGATGAAAGTTTTTTAGATCGGGTTATCAATTTGGAAATAAATTTTGACCAGCATTAATTTTTTCTATTAAGGTGGAATTTAATAAGTTTTGGTTCAAATTCCTACATCTTTGAAACTTGCGATTGTATTTCCTGCTAAAAAACGTTTTAAGTGTTGATACTGTAGACGCAAAATTTAAGTCCCGAGGCTTTTGTAGTAAAATGTAATCGGCGTACCTATCAAAAACTTCCGAATCTAATTTACGAAGCAGTAACCTCACTTTATCACCGTCAGATAATTTATCCGCATCTTTGCCAAAGAGATGTTTGTAACGTGAGTACCAGGCTTCAAACGTTTGCCCACAATCTGCATTGTAAGCGAATTCCTTTATGTTTTTACATAACATGGACATAACACTGTCACCACTAGCTAGAGAACTGTCTAATGGCGTTGTCTCTGGACATTTCGACCAGCTTTTTCATTAACTTTTGCTGTTGTGCCATTGTTTCTTGCTGCTGTGCCAAAATTCTGGCTAATCGCTCTTCCATTTTTTTTCCGTCTCGGTTGCTGCGTGGGTAACTAAAAAAATTCCTCGTCGCCACTGTTGTGTTTCTTCGTCTGGCTGATCGTATTTGAAACACCACTTGGTTAAGCTACTTTATTGTTTATTCCGCTACCGCTAGACAACGATTAATTTTAAATTCATATTACATGCGTTAAGGTAAGGTACCGTTTTATAAAATAGCCTTTTATAAGAATGTACAAAAAGGAATGAAGAAAGATAAATTACATACATAAAAAAGATAAATAACTGTTGTCTGTTTGTGGTAGCGTTGCCACACAGCCACAACAGTTTCTCTGTCTGATTAAAAATTTGCTAGTCTCAGAGATTTCTTTCTGCCAACAATTTTTTGTACAAGTAGGAATTTGAATAAAATCCTCGGTAGCAATTGAAGTTCATTTTTCTAAGGAAAGCTCTAGGCTATCAACATTACTTACGGTTTGGTCAATGTGCTAGTTCCTAATTTCACTATCAACCCTGTTTCTGATTGCTGACCAGTCTGCACGATAATACAAGGGAACTGTATCTATCATATTCTGACTAACCAAAACTGGAGCATGTGATTGGTAAATGATCTGACTGAAGTATGTTAGGATGGGGTTCCAAAGTGGAAAAACTAACACTGGAATTCGTTAAAAGAGTATCTACCGTAGAGGGCTGGAATTGGCCTAAATACTGACCAAATTTTGTAAAGGCACCGGGGTGGCGTATGTAGTAGTGAGAACGCAGACAATGATTGTACAGTTCATTCCCATATGCATTGTTCGTAACACAATTCCAATGTGTATGTATGTGTGCATTCAGATCACCAAATATAAAAAAATCACTGCTAGAGTTGTTTAGTAATCCGTATCTGTTATAAAGTCGACAGAATTGGTAGATGGTATATACTCTGAAGTTAAAATTACGAGTGTTCTGTTAATTATGATTTGGATTTATGAGGGGTGTCATTAAAACCAAGCCGGTTTTGATGTTTCTTGGTTTTGAAAACCAATATTGGTTTCATTTGGTGTCATGAAACCAAGTCGGTTTTGTTATCTCCGAATGCAAATAAAACCAATATTCGAATCAGCTGTTGTTTACATTTGTATAATTGTGTACAATTTTAGTTATAATTTTATGGACAAAATATAAAGTGTTTATTAAAAATATCAAAAGTTTCAGTGTTTTAAATAAAAAAAGAAGGAAAATTAATAATGCTGCTGTTTTATATTTGCTATTGGAGGAAGAGCGTTCGGAAAAGTTCAGAAGAAAAAAGTTTGCGCTGCCGGAGACGACTTAATTATAATTTTTATAAAGTGAACGCACATTTAAAGCTGCTTTGCAGGTTCATGGGATGCTAGCGACTAAACAAAGAAACTTTTCGAATGGTCCTAGACGCAATAAAAGAACATATTTCCCGGTCTAAGATTCTGCCAATGTTACAACTTGCAGTTTCGCTGCGATTTTTATACGAAAGGCCTTAACAAAAAGTTGGTGGAAACATCTCTAGCATATGGCTGGGTAGGAGCACAGTGTCAACCAGTTCTCTACGGTTGGTTTACTCCTCTTTGTAAAGCCTCTCGGAAGGTATGGATATTTATCCCTAAAATCCACGATTATGGAGCTTTGAATTTTATTTTTGTGTTTTCCTCTACATATGTAAACAAATGTTAGAATTCATAATATATTTCCTTTTTTAATATAAAATTTACTTAAATTTATGCAAAATATCAAATTGGAAGACAAAAATAAAAGTGCGGCAATGAAATCTGTCAGCTGTTAGCTGCTTGGTTTTTTTCAGGAGAAAAAACCAATAATATTGGTTTCTGTGACACCTAAAATCAACACTAATTTTGTTTCGAACATAAGACCGATAACATTGGAACTCATGACACCAAATAACTTTTTTAGTCGTTTTCAAAACCAATTCCAATAATATTGGTTTCTATGACACCCCTGTATATATTCTCGATAGAGCGTGTTGTAAATCTAAGTAATAATTTGTGTTGAATATTACTTTTGATCGCGATAAGCACAACGCCGCCATGCGTAGGACGGTCTTCTCGGTATATTTTATAGCCTCCAAGTTTAAATTTATGGTGCTGTTTTAAGAAGGTCTCATTCAGGATATCAGTCGTTATACCTTGGGCATTCCAATGCATAACATATACATTTTGTACAACAAAAGATTTATATGGCATGTTAAGCATTATACCCAAAACTCAATTTGTCTTACTTATTTTGACATATTTGAAGTGCGTCGACAGCATCAAAGAATATTTCCAACAGTCTCATTGGATATATCATCGTTTTCGTTGTTTGTAATGTTTTTACTCTTTGAAATCTCAGAGAAAAGATATTTGTTGCGAGGGCGTGATTCACCTGAACTATGTGGTTGCGCAACACTAGATAATGGCGGAAAAAGGCACCATTAGCATTGAAGTCTGAAACTTTAGCTCTTACATCAACTGATCTTGAGTATGATGTAACTCGGCAAATTCGCAGGTATTCCTGGCAGCAAGGGCACTTCGGGTCATCGGCTCTATGGTTGACATTTCTAAGTTTACTTTCACTTAAAAACTGCCATCTTGGGAATTTTTGTTTAATGAACAATTATCAAAATTATGATTGCCTGCGCAGGTGCACACACTTCAGCTCTGTTGGAATTCTTAGCACCATTTCCATACATGGAATTTTTATTACACTGTGTAGGACCTTGATTGCCCTTAAGTGGTCCTCTCCAATATACAGCAACGTTGCAGAAATATCTAATTTTCGTAACTTCGTTCTTAGATACACGGCTTCGGTCAAATTCGATTAAGTATAGGGTGTCGTCGTCATTAGATTTTTTTTGTCACAATTTCCTTAACGCTCACAGGCTCCACGTTGTTCCGGTCAACGAGCTCACCATTTATTATTCTAACATCAAGTCTAGGAAGTCCAAACACCACTAGCTTAAAATATTTACCATTTTTAACTTCATGCGTATAAAAACTGTAATGCCTCTCCTTAATTTTTTTTTCCTCCTCGTAGAGGGACAGTGAGTTGGACATAACTTTAGTCCCTATGGTCATTATTATGAACATATATTCTTCGCCCATAACTTCAATAATATTTGAAAAACTGTGCTTATAATAGTTGACACTATTATACTTAGGTAGTACCTTTTCTTTGAAACAAACTTTTGCTTTTTCTTCGTCCTGGGCCAACAAGTGAAATTTGTTGGTTGATGTATAAGGATCGCTGAATTTTTTGCCATTTTAAATTTGGGGTTGTTGCCCCAGCGCTTTTTTCTTTTCATTGATCATCACAAAGTTTAAAAATTAAGTTTTTCTAACATGAAATAATAATTAATTAACGATTGCTATATGCACGTTGTTTTCACAACCGAACGAGGTTGCCAGACGGCTTCAAAAAAATGATCTGTCGTGTCTTTTTTACGGCATTTCTCACAAAAAAAATTATATTATTTCTTTCTTATTTTTCACAACTTCTCTTTTCCTGTATGAATCTTTTCAATTTCTCCCAGGTGTAGCAAGGCAGACCAGAGACCTTGTTATGCAATAAACTACCCGGTTTATAAACTATTTATTATATATTTTTGCCAAATTCTTGATTTTTTTTTGTGTTAGTTTAAAGTAAGATGAAATCGTTCAATATATGTCTGCATTTCCAGTGTGAGTATTTGGGCATGTAGTGCTATGATAATCAATCTAAATTCATTATTTTCCACAAGTTTACTTTTTTACCAAAAACTTCCTCAATTATTTCCACAGCATTCAATGAATATATTTACTTAGGAACCAAATCTCTATATGAACTACATAATTATTATTTTTAAAAGGGGTTTATGTTACGCAAATTTGCTATTATACAATTATTAATAAATTTTTTAGTTCCTTTTTTAATTTTGGATAGCAAAAAAATGATTACTTCTAGGAATGTTTCTTCAGTTCCCTGCGATTTCAATGATTATGAAATTTTTACAATATACTTAAGAAATTCTCTCCGTCAGAAATATATTTCATAAATTTGTTAGCTCGTAAGAATTAGCGTACATTACACGGACATTGGAAAAATAAAGTGTTTGAGTGGAAGTATCTGAAAGAAATGGTTTAAAATCAAAATATTTTAGATAATTCAATTTTCAATTAACTTTGTTTGTACAAGATTGGTAAAAACAGCTGTGGTACTGAAAGATTTCAAAGAACAAAGCTGTAAAAAACAATCACGCCACTTGCGCAAGGGAAAAACTCAGATTCTAATAAATTCGGTCTTAAATCTGAGGCGCTACCTCTGAGCTAGCAAAGTTATCTATTGCCGTGTCCGTTACCGTTAACAAGTCCTCGCTATGTAGCTCATACTACAACATATTACCGTCCAAAGTGGAATTAATTGGACTTTGCAGTGAGAAGGTGACGATATGGTAAATTGGCGATAATGATATTGCATCGTCGGAATAGTAAACAACAGAGTTGCTCAACAGAAGATGCTCACCTTTGCATTTTCCGCAATCTCCGTGATGTGATAATGAACACCTGGAGCAATAACGATGTAAAAACACCATTTTGAGTAGTTTCTTATTCGTAGCGAATCGGAGCTTCAGAAGCCAAATCAGATGGCGCGACTGGTAGGCTGGCTTTTGGAGCCGCTACCACTAAAGACTCATGGGATTCAAGACGACGATCTGACCCCTGCATCTTCGGTCGGTAGTAGAAGCTCGGCTGGACGAACTTCCCCTTTCATTGTTTCCCCGTAGTCCTCCAAAAGAATATCTTCATTAAACAAAGGCAACGAATCCATTATACTGTGAAATAAAGAAGGTTAACAAATGCTTACAATTTCAAAAAGATTTAACTGGCCAAATCGAAGTATTATTACTCTAGATAAGTTTTTATAACTCTACTTTAGTTTTCAAGAAGTCGGTGAAACATGTTCCTTTTGGACAACCATTACATAATTAACCTAAACCAGTATTTTCAATCGCGGTACCCAATATTATATTTGAATTATTATGAACATCCACGAAACTCAATTGAGTTTGACCGAAAAAATACAAAATTAAGATTTGGTTTTTAATGCGTCTTACAGAAAATGTAATCCGATTTAGTCCTGCGCTATTGATTCTTCATTGAAATCTGAGTAATGGTTGCGGATAATGTTTTTTTCAAGGCTTATAGTGATGTAATAAAAGGTTCTCACAACTTTTTATCTGTATTGAAGACACGGAATCAATTAATTGTCCTTTATACTGCCAAATTATAATAAAATAAAATGCTAAACGATCTTATCTCTTTTAATGTTGTGGAGCAAAGCTTTTGAGATTTGTTTGTACGTATGTAGCTCCAAAATATCAGAATTTTTTTTAATACTCAACTGGATACATCTTATTTTAGAGTAGAGCTCTTAACATAAAATATTAATTATAGGAATTGGGAGTTCTTGTCGCCGGTGGGAGAGTATTGACAGATACTTACATAAGATCCCATCTAGAATAAATTTTTCACATTGTTGAAACTAATTTTTTTTAATATATAACTTCTTCCCAGCAAAAACTTTGGGGACATGTAAATTGTATGTGAAATTGAAGCTAAAAATATCCTCTTTCACCTTTATTAAGTTCCGTCCAGGAAGAATTTTTGGAACCTAGGCGTCTCTTTTTGTTTGACTGGAGTTCATAATTTTTATTAAGTTAACTTTTATCGGCTCGGAAGCCTTCAAAAGTAACAATTTTAATTAAGTTATCGAATAAATATTTATTGTCAGGCCGGTAGTCTACATGTATAGTCACTATGTGATGTGAAACTTTATTTTTTTTACTGATTGAGTTTTTGACTGAGAGGATAACGAAAGAACAATAGCTTGCTAAAAAAAAATTTACGTCATTAAATTTGGGTAGGGGCTTATTGTGTGAAGGTTGCCCACAATAAAAATTTTGCATTAGCTGAAACGAATGCAGACCGTAAACGTTTTTGAGCTAAAAAAAGGTTTGCATTTCAGTTCTATGTACCAAAAAAACAAAGGCAGTTGCAATATTATCTAGCTACTGCTATTTTGCTAGAGAAAAATATAAGCCACATAACATACACACAAGACCATAACGCACGCAAAGGAGTCGCTAAATAAAGTGGAAAAAATTGTATGTGCATATTCTATCAAAAGTAAAATATTATTATTTTTTGGCAAACTTTTATGAAAATTTTCATAAAGTGATAGATGGTGGTTAATCAAAACAATGCGTGGAAGCTGGTGGAATTGCACCGAAGAAAGCGAGAACAGTGAAATCGGCTGGCAAGGTTGTGGCCACTGTATTTTGGGATGCACACGGAATATTGCTCATCGATTATCTTGAAAAAGGATCCACAATCACAGTATTATCGTGCACTATTTTGGATCAATTGATTGATGCGATCAAGAAAAAACGACCACATTTAAAGAAGAAAAAAGTGCTCTTTTTTCAAGACAACGCACCGGTTCACACAGCATTAGATACGATGCTAAAATTACGTGAAATACACTTCGAATTGGTTAATCATCCACCTTATAGTCCAGATTTAGCTCCAAATGACTTTTGTCTGTTTCCAAACTTAAAAAAAGTGGCTCGCAGGAAAAAGATTCATCTCAAGCGAACAAGTGATTACCGAAACTAACGCGTATTTTGAGGCGTTCCCAAAATCGTATTATTCAGATGGTATAAAAAAGTTGGAATATCGTCTTACTAAGTGTATTGAGTTGAGAAATAAATGGTTTTAAAAAAAAAAAAATTTTATCCTACTTAGGTAGCTTCAATATCAAATCGCCTTCGTAATCACACTCGTTATTAGAGATAAAAAATTTATAAAAATTGGTACCAAAGGGTTTCTGCTTCAATAGGTGCTATTAATTTTTATTCGATTCATCCAAACATGTTAAAATAAACCCTCAATTCGTAAAACGTGTACTTAAAATAAGGAGTGAAAAGTTTTCCAAAACTAATATCAAGAAAATAGAAGAACTATTGCACAAAAATAGAGTTCACACCATCATCAAAACGGACATTAAAAAAACTGCAATTTAACATAGTATTTGGTAAACAAAATATTAGAATTGCGTTAAAAAAACAGTACCCTCGGTATAATGTTTTCAAACACGAAGACGAGAATCGATAAATTGATCAAAGCAAAGGCTACTTATAGAATCCCTTGTAAAGATATCCGAAATATTGAAAAAATAATGAAATAAATAGCATTCTTATAGAAAGGAAAGCTTTAGTACAAGAACTATACAAGGCCTGAAAAATAATATAAAATTTTTAAGTAACAATAGAAGGTCGTAAAGTGAAAATACTTATTTTATTCAATTTTTTACTGGTATTAAAATTAACAAATTTTAAATTTCGCTAATTCAAGAAATTTGAGTACTTCAATTATTAATAAAAATGTTTGCTCGCAAATAAAACTATAGGTCATTTTTAGTGTTATTAAACGGTAAACAAATACCATATACGTAATAAGAATTTGTCAAATTGTTTTAGTAAAAACTAATTTATTAGTGAGACTGTTATTCTCATGTTTGCATCTGTTATAAATAAAGGGTGGTTAAATTTCAAGGGCGGATGTTGATTTTGAATAAAACACAAACTATTTAGGAAATTATTGTAATTTTATTTTATTATGATGTATTGGTATTACTCAATTATGTATGGAACAAAATATCGGCCAAATGGGCGCCGCGACCTCGGCGGCACACCTCCATCCGATGGTCCAAATTTTCGATGACGCTGAGGCATAATGGAGGTTCTATGCCGTTAATGTGCCGAATTATCTGATCCTTTAGGTCTTGAATTGTTGCTGGCTTATCGACGTACACCTTTTCTTTCAAATAACCCCAAAGAAAAAAGTCCAACGGTGTCAAATCACATGATCTTGGCGGCCAATTGACATCGCCATTACGTGAGATAACACGGCCATTGAATTTGTTGCGCAAAAGAGCCATTGTTTCGTTAGCTGTGTGGCAAGTGGCACCGTCCTGCTGAAACCACATATCGTCCACATCCATATCTTCCAATTCGGGCCATAAAAAGTTCGTTATCATCTCACGATAGCGAACACCATTCACAGTAACTGCCTGACCGGCCTCATTTTGGAAAAAATACGGCCCGATGATGCCGCCAGCCCATAAACCGCACCAAACAGTCACTATTTGTGGGTGCATTGGTTTTTCGACAATCACTCTTGGATTCTCATTCGCCCAAATGCGGCAATTCTGTTTATTGACGAATCCACTGAGGTGAAAATGTGCCTCATCACTGAAGATGATTTTCTTCGAAAATTGATCATCCACTGTTGCCATTTCTTGCCACCATTCTGCCCATTCACGACGTTTGGAATGGTCAAGAGGCTTTAGTTCTTGAACCAATTGCACGTTGTAAGCGTGTAAATGCAAGTCTTTATGCATAATGTTCATCAACGACGAGCGTGAGAGGTGCAATTGTTGGGAACGACGACGAGTTGAGGTGGACGGCTCTTCAGCCACACTATCGCGAACAGCAGCAATATTTTCTGCAGTACGAGCTGTACGAGCATGCACTGGTGTTCTCA
This sequence comes from Epicampocera succincta, assembly GCA_932526305.1. Taxonomy (NCBI): domain Eukaryota; kingdom Metazoa; phylum Arthropoda; class Insecta; order Diptera; family Tachinidae; genus Epicampocera; species Epicampocera succincta. Next base: position 28,515,673 of record OW052035.1, on the reverse strand, counting down.
CATCTTCTACAGACTCGAATTTTTCCACGATTTTTGCGATTGTACGCACATTTGGACGATGAAATTGACCAAAAAAATTACGAAGTGCACGATATGCATTTTGATTTGAACTCCCATTTTCATAATAAGTCTGGATAACTTTAACACGTTGTTGGATTGTGTATCTCTCCATGGTTAAAATTGAGTAAGTCTGAAATAGAGAAATGTCAAATAAAATTCGGAAAAAAACTTGGCGTTTAGGTGTGGTTCACATTCAACATCGGCCCATACAATTTAACCACCCTTTACATACATATGTACTTGTAATATATATATATGTATGTACATATACATATGTGTCGTTTTGCAAAGTGCGATTTCCAAAGCTTTCACTCGATATTCGCTGGTTATCTAAAATCGAACAACGAATGTTCAGTTTGTATTATGTGTTGGTAGCACTGCTAGAAATTTCTCTGTTGAACGAATTTTGAATCGAAGATAATTTTTCTTTCGACTCTGCGTGACAGTATTTATAATGTTTTTATACCACTTTAGTAATTGATTTTTATTTCATTCAGATCTAAAGTTCTTAGTACGAAACAGCAAATGGAGAATATATCGGATATTCATTGTATGATCCCGAACCTGAAGTTCAGTAAACATTTACAAACATATATGTAATGTGTGCGCATATCACACATTTATGCAAACGAATCCTTTTCAGCTATAATATAAGCCACAATTTTGATATGTGTCCCATCAAAAAATTCAATAGTACCAACCATTCTGTCTTATTGAAAATATATAGTATTGTTTCCTGTGTATTGGTTTTTGACCCATTGTTCACAATTAGAGTTTTCCACAACTTGGAGTGGCTGTGCAAGACCTACCAAAAGTAAAATCCTTGACCCTAAAATGCAAAGCTGTTTTCGATTTCAATATGCCATGAGTGCATTGCTGTAGTTAACAGTGGTATTCATAAAAACTTGATACATGCTTACAAGCAGCTATTAGTCTTAATTTGAAAAAACTGTATTCATAAATGATGATATTTTGAAATTTTAGACTAAATGGTACAATCAAATCAAAAAGAATTACTCCGATCTGACTGCTAGTTTTTTTTATAGCCGTCTCAAACTCAGTACTTGTATGTTTTACCGGACCAACTTAATTTAAACCTAAGAATTTCAAAACGAATATTATTTTATTATGTGAGCTAACGTGTTTCTTTTTATTTTTTATTTAAAGAAGGATATTTCAGTATGCTAAAATTGAAAAAATAAACTCTGCAGAGACTTAAGTTTTTTTTTGTTTGTTTATTTTTATGAACATATAACAAAAATCCCTCTTTTCTCCAAACATTTGGACCTGCAATTTTAGACATACTTTCCCACAGTTAGAAATCACTACTAATACATTGTCTCATATCTGTTTTTACATTTTTAATTAATTTCAAGTGCCACCAGGTGCCACCTCTCAATTTGTTGCATTACACAGTACAACATTTTTCAGCTGATTGATTCGCGACTCAATTCTGATAAGGCTCTTTTGTTTAACATAACTCAAGAACCACTAGTCGTATTTTGCTTAAACAAATTTAGAAAAATCAAGAATTACAATTACTTTCGTCTGTTTATATAACGTTTCGCTACATAAGCAACAATTTCGCAGTTATAAATAAATGTATGAAGAAAAAAATATTTTTTGCCAAAAAAATTTAATTTTTTTTTAATTCATAAAAAAATCCAAAACGGTAAAAAAGTGTCAAGTCCTATTACTTTTACGTAAAGTCGCATAACCCATGAACAAAATGAGACATAAATCATGAAAATAGATGAACGCGTTTCGCTTTTATTCACAATTAAGTAAAGGTATGAATTTAAAGAACTTGCATTTTTCTAAAGAAAATTCTTTAGAAAAAACATTGATGACTTTTTTATGATTCTCAGAATTAAAAAATAGTAATAAACAAAAGGTTATTTGATTTTTATGATTGCAGTAGCAAAGTAATAAGCGCTAATAAATTTGCGTGGACAATTAAAAGGAAAAAAGGAAAGTGCTCTTTTTTAATTATTTGAGTTTTTCCGTTAGTTACCTGCATGATTTGTTTACAGAACTTGCACTCACATTTATGAGTGTTCTTAAGTACCTGACATACATAAGTACCTGTCAGTAAAATATTGACACATACTTAGTATTTATAGGTAGGTAGTAGATGCAAAAAAATTTGGTGATTTTTGTCTGGAGACGGAAAAAGAGTTTGTTGGACTCTACGAGTGGTACAATTGCCACCTACACTTCACAAAATTCTGATTCATGGAAAAGATATAATTGAAAAGTGTATTTTTTCTGTAGGCTCACTATCCGAAGAGGTTCAGGAAAGTTGTAACAAAGACTATAAAAAATATCGCCTTAGACACTCCAGAAAATGCAGTCGAATTGCCACGAACGAATTTCGTGCACCGAATGATGGTAACATCAGATCCCATGATCTCCCATTTGACTCCTTCATTTAGCCAGAAAAAGCATAGTGTTATGAATAATAAATTAAGAATAGATTTAAAATAAATAATAAATTAAAAATTAAAAAAATCATATAAATTTTTTTGTTAGTTAAGGCTTTTTACATTGTAGGTAACGATATACATTTCTCTAACTTTCTTTATTTTGATTACTTTTGTGTATTACTATATAAATAAAACTAAATTTGTGATGAAATCACTACATTTTTTTACATATGTATGTATATATATTTTTTTTCCTCACCTCCATACAAAAATCCCCAGTGTCCGCCGGGTTAATTTGGTGTATGTATAAAGTATACTATAGTATACTACATAATTTTTGATTATAGCAATACTGGTTTCGGCAATATGTTTTTTGATGGCTTTGATCAGAATAGTTCAAAAGACTCCTATTAGCTTGCAAGCATAAATATTGACAAGTAAATTTTGCGACAAAAAAAATTTAAGGGCTTTATTCATGTGTCTGTAACAATCACTATAACATATGATGTACAGACAAAATTAACCAAAATTGTTTTATGACAGCTACTTTTTACGGCAGTTTTCATTATAAGCCAACAAAAAAAATTAATATATTGTAACACATACATACATTGTATGTATGTACATTGAAAAACATGTTAAAAAAATTGTACAATACACAAAACAAAATTACAACAAAACACAAAACAAAAAAGGCAAACAAAATTACAACATAAAATATCTACATATGTATGTAAGTAGTCCACTTGTAAAGTCTGCTGTATTAACTGAATGAAGTTTGTAGAAAATCCTTTAAAATTTCTAGTCCTGAAATGGAGTTATGAAAGTTTATGTTACCACAACAATAAAATCAGTCATACGTTCTAATATAAAACTCGCAACCAATTTCAGAACTAAAAGCTTTCATCGAACTCATCGGTTGTATTTTTTTCATCTTTAGTTATGTAATTTAGAAAGTATAACTTAAAATAAACAACTGTTAAATAATTTTGAATTATGACATGGCGTGCTGTTTTGTTTTGAATAAGCGCCGATTATTAGTAGTTAAAAGTTATGTCAGCCTTTTTTTAAATACTGAGAAATCCCAATGGCGAATTGGAATTTATATTAAAACATTTAGTTTTTTGTCATAAAATCGGTATGATTCAGAATGCTACAATCCTCATCGGCATTCAGCGCCACAGAAACTCTGTCAATCTGCAAGTGGTGATTTTGAATTTCTTTTTTTATACATCTATCCGTTTTCGCCCTATTGCTATTCTAGAAATTTTCGATATGATGCTAAAGTTGAAAATAATTTACTGGGTCTATATGAATTAGAAGCTGAACTAACTGATCATAATTTGAGAATTCTGGCAATGAATTTCGATTATTTGATATTGGATTAAATACCCAAGATAAGAAATCTCCTCTGCAAGATACTTACATATAATGGTAAGGTAAAGCCCAAATCCACAAGAATATCTACTAATTTATTTTGTGTGAAATGATTACGTATTGCCAATATTTCAACCGGTGCCTTCCAATCTGACACGTTCGTCACAGTTTGGAATACTCTAAAAGTAATAGACAGGCTAGACGACATCCTGCTGCATTCGTAACAATCGTCTGGCTGTAAGCTCTCGTGGTTTCTCTTCTATTTCGATGACAGTAAGTAATAGTGCATCCGCAAATCTATCGTAGCCTAAAAACAGCTTCCAGCTAATTTATCGCACTTATCTTGCTTTAAGTGCATTTACATTGTCTCTAAATCTAGTAGATTAGATTTGAAATCTCTCTGAAAATCTAGTTCGCTTAGATTGCATTTTTTTGAGATTAGTTAGATTTTATATTCATAACAAAAACAGCTGACTAAAATGTAAAAAAAAAATTGTTATATTTCCAAATTGTATTTGATACCAAACAAAAATGAAAAATATTGGACATATATTAGTATTTGTTCATCCAGAGCAAAAAAAATCCAATCGGTGGTAATGTTGTTGCGTAAAAAGAAGCGTCAGCATCTGTTAAATATACGATTTCAGAAAACAATTCAAATGTATTACTACACTTACACAATGTTTACAGACTTACACATAATTGTTAAAGAGCAGAATGGAATGGGTACATGTAAGTACATATAGAGAATAATATTCGGTTTTTTTGTTTTATTAATATTTTATTAGACTTATGGGTCCTTTTGGGAGGAAGATGTTCCTACTATGTCAGATGAAATGTTCATCGAAAATTTCAGAATGGGCCACAAGATATATGAGAACTTATGCTTAAAACTTACATCGGTAAGCAAAAGTGATTCAACGTTTAGAAAATGTATCCCACTAAAAAGACGAATTGGTATTGCTCTTTATTGTATCAAGTCTTCTTCTGAGTATGCGTCAATAGCGCGCATGTTCGGATTATCCAAAGCTAGTGTATGCATAATATTAAAAGAATTTTGTAAAGAGGTGTGGAAAACTGTTTCAGAAGAACACTTGCCATTAAATTTTATAAACGAAACGAAAATAAAGGAAAGTGTAAACGGTTGTAAAAAAATTGATTTCAATTATGTTTTGGAGCAAAAGGTATAAATATTATATGATCTTATAATTAAAGACGAGGCTTTATGTTTAATTTTTGCGTTATTTATTTTAATTTTTTCTAAATAGATGGATGCCGTTTTGAGCTTCATCCCCATCTTCGGAACCTTGTGATTATTTCAATTACAAGGGGTGGTACTCAGTTGTTTTGCTCGATGTTGTTGACTATAGATACCGTTTCTTATATTAATCTTGGATGTCTAGGTCGATGCAATGATTCGACCATATTTGAGAGATCTGTATTTAGGAAAAAATGCTAAGCCCCAACAACAAGCTATTTATTACGATGGAGTGAAAATTCCGGTTTCGTTAACAGGCCATTCAGCTTTTCGTTTATCTGAATGCATGATGAATGCATCAGAGAAACAAAAAACATTTATGCTCTGTCAAAATCCCGTAGAGTTGTTGCAAATGCGTTCGGACATATAACAACACGATTTCTACGACTTGGAAAAGGGATAGACAATAAAATTGACAATGTAAATGATATAATCAAATGTTGATGCGTCCTACACAACTTTTTGAATAATAATAGCGAAGTATTTAATGAGACTTGGCAAGTCAACTTACAATTACAACCCTAAAAGTGAAGAAATTAGAAACGCTATTGCAAACTTTTTAATCAGTAAATAGTTTTGTTAGAAAGAAATTAACAAAAATTGTTTAGCAGAAAGAAAAATTAACAAAAAAAAATTGAAAAAAAAACAAAAAAATTCAGTATTTCCTTTAACAAAATTAGGATATAAAGCTTTACTTTATTTACTCAGAATTTCGTTTCTTTCTCTCTCTATTGACACTTAATCCTCTTGTAGTTTCAACATTTTTGTGTTCACCCCAGCACTCTTTTCTACCTCCTTTCTTATGATGTCATGATGGTTTAAAAGATTTTTTTTTGTATTAAAGGACTGGCATCAAATGATTCATCTAATGAGTTTTGTGATGAATCATATATGCATTGAACTTCTCCACTATTTGATGTGCTGTGGGTGTCTGTTAAGGGCAAAAAAATGTGATTAATAACAGCTACAAATAGAAAATATTTTTATGGTGGTTTACCTATGCTTCCATCCATAATCATAATACAGTTTGATTTGAAGGACCCCAAATCAAGTGAAGCCTTTCATAAAAAGGCAAAATTGATGGGGATCCACCAGAGGGCCCAAACTTTCGCTTTTCATTCCTGAAAATAATCCATATAGATATGTAATCGTTTACTTATTTACCTAGATAATAATACCGCATAGCAAATATACAATTATAAATGTGTATACCTACCTGTATTTAATTGTGAGGTTGTGTAGTTTAACCCTCACTTCCTCTGGACTAAAATCAAAGCCGTTGTTTTGCATTCCACTAGATATGTCCTGCTATACGTAGCTATTTTTTCGGCACCCTCTAAAATCATCTATAAAGTCTCCCCAAATTGTTATAAGAAGGGACTCCTCCGCTTTCCAAGTATTTCGTTTTTTTTTTAATTCGTTTTCTGTAACACAAATGTAATATATGTATGTGTTGTAAAGAAATAGGCATTTAACAAATTACATTACCTTTTATTTAAAACTTGCACTTCATTTTTCTTTTCCATTTTATTTATTCTTGAAAACATAGTTGCATCACTAAGTATTACTAGATTTAGGCAGATTTTGTCCAAATCTAGTGACGAAGTATTTTGTATGGGAAATCTAGTAAAAAACAACTAGATTTAGCTCGAAATCTCGTAAGTACTAGATTTAGAGACAATGTAAATACAATAGTAATGGCATGTTTTTGACAAAAAATTCTAAATACATTTTTCCTTACGAAAATGTTTGTGCTCGGTATAAAAAAATATATGTAATATTTTCAAAGAGCAACATATTGTCAAAATATATTGCACAAAAACCGGTGGATATGTCCAGTTTTTTGGGAACTGTTTCTTATTATTATTAATTATCAGATATTATTTGTAATTAAATAAGTGTTGAATAACTATCGCTTAAATTTTTGAAACTCTTAACTGACTGTACATGAAAGGTAATTGCGCAATCAGAAACCATTTGTGTTCGAGTTAAATCAAAATAAAGACATCATTATACGAAGATGCAGGTAAATTGTATTACCCCTCTATAAGGCAAATTTTTTTTTTATCAGAAATAGCAACCCCGTTATTCGCATAGGTTGTTAACATTTCTTCTGCCTCAATGAAGTTAATATTTTTGGTCCAATATTCGTAATTCGAACAGTTGCGGAACTCATTTGAGTTCGCTTCAAAACTCGCATGCAGTTTTTGTCTAATTTCAGCAGAAATACAACAGTCACTGCCAGAATCAGTAAATTCAAACGCTGTACAAAGTGCTTCGATCGACACATTATTATGAGTTAAATAAATTTAATGTTCTTATCACTATGCTAAAAATCAACGTAACTGATTTTTTTCCAAATACATATTTTCTTTTTGCTTTTCTGAAAACAAATACTTTATGTTCTTATCACTTTCTAATATTATTTTCTTAAATATATGTTATAGTACAATTATATATTAACCGCCTCGATACGAGGAGTGGGCATGCTCCTTTCTTGTCTTAACCTTTCTGGGAACTGCTATACAAAACTTAACCGTTGCTTTTGCTCTGATAGGCTTAAATGTTCGAATATATTTGATAAATTTTAAAATATATTATGTTAAGAATATTATAGGATGGTCAAGGACTTATGTGCAGTAAATATATGCTAAAAATATGAATAAATTGAGATATGGGTTAGATATGCCCTAGATATGCCTACATAAAAATATATGTCATTTCGTTCTTCAGAGCAACTGCCGCATATTAAATTGAAAACTATCTTGGCAATTAGCGTTACAAGCAGAGTGTTAGAGATATTAAACATGTGAATCCTTTCATATAATTTTGTTTCGCACTTCGCCCGTGTCTAAAATAAAAACTATTTTTGATTGTACTGGATGTAAACTCAAATTGTACATTAATTTGAACGTACACAGATGAAACAGAAAACAATGAAAAAAATTTACACGATTTGAAATGTTTGATGGTTATAATATAAAAAATATCATTTAACTGAAATTTCAAAGATAGTTTGCAAGATTTTATTGATGATTATTTTAGATTTCCTTCTTTGATTATACAATGCAAATTAGCTAAGAACAAAATCAATCACACAATATACTACGTTTTGCCTTTTCTTTCATGTTGTAAAGCCGTTTTTTCGCCTTTTGTTATGTTAAAAGTAACTTGTATTAGTTTTGCTCAGGAACAGAAATGGTTAAGAAAATTATGGATACTTTAATGGAAGTCGAAATGTTTGCGAAATGTATCGTTTATTTTCATTTACTTGATTACAAGTTCTAAATATAAATACCCTTAACAATTAATCACGTTTTTTCCATTGGTAATAAGTAACTCTACTGCTTCAAATTATGGGTCTGTTGCTTCAGGCAAACGACTCTATCCGTGCGTTAAACATATCAGCCCAATTATAAACGAAATATCCTCATGAAATTTCTCACTTTTCTCTTTACTCCTATTTTTTACCGTCCCTGATTTAATAACTACGAAAGGGAAAATATATTCCGCGGGAAAAATATAATCATCCTAAAAACATATATTTTTTGGTTTTCCGCAAAATATTCAAATAAAATATTGAAGGGAGTTTTTAAACAAAAGTAAGTATTTTTATTAAAACATGAATTCAACAACTAAGCACAAATAAGCAGCAGGGCGAGCATTTGGTTTTATTAATTGAAGCTAATCTCGACATTGCGTGTGGTTTTGTAAAAGAAGCCAGGAGATACTCAGGCGATTAAAAATGGTGAATTTCAAAAGTAAAAATTTGTTAATGTTCGTTTTTAAATATGAATGAATGTAGGTATATGTATGTATAAGTAAATTATTCAGGTATGTGATGCAAAACGATTTACGCTGAAATGTATTTTTTTTTGAATCGTTTCATAAAATTATTTCAGATTTTAAATAAATTATAAAAACAAGTTCTATTCGTGTTGGTATTGACTTAAAACTTGGCTGCATTTTCATGACAACAATGCAGCCTTCTGGCCCCAATAATTATTATTATTGTTTTTCGGCATTTTAAATGTACCTTATTAAATTTAATTTCCGTAGAACCATCTACGGGAACCATGAATTTCAAAGAAGACGTAGGTAACTTCAGCCGTAATTACAGAGTTACAATAAAATAATAAATTTGTTGTACTCCATTGTCGTATTTTCCCGCGCGAAAAAACAGTGTGGTAGATATATAAAAATAATTAAGTACACATAAAAAAATTATTTTAAAATATAATCTTTTCATTGTACACATGTATGTATGTACATATATACAAAAATATGTTTAAAATTTACCTAACAACCAAAACTTCGTTTTAGTCTGCAAAGCTTTCTGCTGGAAGTGGATCCAGGATGTAATGGATCCACATACCGTATTTTAAGTTCATGTTCACAAAGCTGTCAAAATATTTTCTTCTTTCTTTGGCGCTACAGTACGGGGTAAACCTGGCTTCAACTAACAAGCTTTTCCAGCTGGCGCAATCTTTAGCCAGCAGCCTCCAATTTTATACACATAGTTGGTTGAGATCCCTTTCCACTTGTGTGCGCCATCGGTTCCGTGTGCGTCCTCTATTGCGTTGTCTCGCTGGTTCGGAGTCGAAGATTCTACGGGTCGGGCAGTATTTTCCACGCGCTCTACATGTCCCAACCACCTTAGCCGTTGGATCTGTAGATGCCTGGTTAGGCTCATATCGCTTACAACCCGTACAGTTCGTGATTGAATCTTCTTCTCCGAAACCATCAACGTTAACACGGCCGAAGATTGAACGCAGAGCTTTTCTCTCGAAAATACCAAGGACTTCCTCATCCGCCTTCGACACCGTCCATGCTTCCGCGCCATAGAGAAGTACAGGGATTATCAAAGTGGTATATAGTGTCAGCTTGGTTTTTCGAGAGAAAAGTTCAGCGTTCAATCAATTGCCTCTTGAGCCCAAATAAACAGCGATTGGCAAGAGTTATTCTGCGTTTGATCTCGGTACCTGATGTTGTTTATACTGTTGACTTGGGAGCCAATGTAGACGAACTCCTTCACTACCTCGAAGTTATAGCTAACTATGGTGACGTTCTGGCCCAGTCGTCGCTGTTGCGCGTCCTTTTTTGATGACAGCATATACAGTGCACTCGGGAAAACGTCAACGCTCGTTTACGTCAACATCCCAAAACGTCAATGCTTTTTTTTTTACATTGCCTACTCTAAAACGTCAACTCTGAATAAAACAAAAGTTTGAATTTAGCAGCAGTTAAAATACACAAATTTGTACACACACACATTTATTTTATGAAATCACATCTGAAATTGGGGATTCCCCTTATAAGTAGAGTAGAAAAGTAGTTGCAACTGCACGTACATACATATTATATTTTTATTTATGTTCAGTTGCTTTTTTGTTCTCGTAAGTATCACATTACCAAAATGAGCTCAAAACAACCGAAAGTGCTAAAATTACAAGAAAAGGCAATTATTTTGGACTTATTAGAAAAGGGTACAAGTGCGGTAGCTTTAGCGAAGCAATATGGTGTATCAAAGTCAACAATTAGCAAGATAAAAATGAAAAAAAAGAAGATTTTGGACTGTGTTAATAACACATTTTCCGGTCCAGGAGCATCAGAGTTGCCGAAAATGGAGAAAAGTCTGTACAAGTGGTTTGTTAAGCAGAGAGAAAGGAATTATCCGGTAAATGCATTAGCGCTCAAAGAAAAAGCCAAAGGGATCCATCTTATACTGAAAGAAAAAGAATGCTCGTTCAACGCAAGTGATGGATGGTTGCAGGGATTTAAAAAAAGATTTGGAGTTCGTCTGCTTAAAATAACTGGGGAAAAGCTATCTTCGCAACCTTCGCTTGTCGAACCATTTAAAGTCAAGCTGAAGCAAAAAATTGAAGAAATGGGTCTATCCCATGATCAGCTATACAATGCTGATGAATCGGGATTGTTTTGGAAAATTTTGCCAGAAAAGTCTTACGTATCAAGTGCCGAAAAGACTGCTCCGGGCGTAAAAACTGAAAAACAACGAGTCACTTTTTAGTTAGAAGTGCTCGATGATGAGGAGAACGATTTAGATACAAATGTGCAGACAATAAAACCAAGCGAAGCCGTCGAAATATTAAACAGGGCTTTGGATTGGGCTCAATGCGAGAATGTTGAGCAAAATGACTTAAATGTATTAAGACGTTTAAGAGAGAAGGCTCTCTTCCAAGTGTTGGAAAGAAAAAAACAGCAGAAAAAATAACCGATTTTTTTTAAATGCATATGAGTGCATGTACAATTAAAAATATGATCTTTTTTAAAATGTATTCTTTTAGTTCTAGTTGTCTTCTATGTTTCTAGTCAGGTTGAATGCCTTTTTTGTTTCCTTTTTGAATTTGTTTATGTTTTGTTATAGTTTATAATTAATAAAAACTTTTAAAAGCAGATATGTTTTTTATTTAAAAATTTTACATTCGTAAACGTCAACAATTTGTTAAACGTCAACACCCGCGGTTTGAATTAGTTGACGTTTTCCCGAGTGCACTGTACTTCGTTTTGCCCTCGTTCACCGCTAGACCCATTTTGGCCGCCTCCGTTGAAATACCAGCAAACGCTTCATTGACGGCTCGTTGTGTTCCACCAATCACGTGAATGTCGTCAGCGTATGCTAGCAGTTGCACGGACTTTTGGAAGATCGTGCCTCTGTTGTTGGCGTGTGAGTTTTGCACGATCTTCTCAAGAATTTTGTTAAAAAAGTCACATAACAGTGCGTCGCCTTGTCTAAATCCCCTTCTGACATTGAAGGGCACAGTGAATTCGTTACCGACCTTGATCGAGCAGCGAGAATTCTCCATCGTCATCCTACACACCCTGGCGAGTTCGGTAGGAATGTCAAAACTAGACATGGCTTCGTATAGCTCGTCCCTATACATATGCGGCCTTAAAATCGACGAATAGGTGGTGGGTGTCGATTTGCATCTCGGGTCTTTTCCAGGATCTGCCGTAGTGTGAAAATTTGGTCAATGGTGGACTTCCCCGGCCTGAAACCATACTGATAAGGACCTATCAAACTGTTCACGAATGGTTTCAGGCGCTCACACAGAACGGCAGAGAAGATCTTGTAGGCGATGTTCAGGTAGTTGGCGCAGTTGAAGGGGTCTACTTTTTTGTGGATCGGACAAACGATGCTGAGATTCCACTCGTCGGGCATGCTTTCCTCCGACCAAATCTTACAGATGAGCTGGTGCATGCGCCCAACCAGGTCATCTCCGGCTGCCTTAAATAGTTCCGCGGACAGTCCGTCCGCTCCTGCAGCTTTGTTGGATTTCAATCTCTATATTGCTATCTTGACTTCATTCAAGTCGGGGGGACGGAATTCTCTGCCATCATCGTCCGTTATCTGGAGTGGAATATTCTGCCCGGCGATGGAATCGGTGTTTTCCTCGCCGTTAAACTGTCTGCAGAAGTGATCTTTTCAGATTTTCAGCATGGGTTGCGACTACCACGATTTGTCCCTCTTCGTCACGACAGGCTTCTGTCCGGAGCTTATATCCATTGGATAGTTGTTTTACCCGTTGGTAAAACTTTCGGATATTATTCCTGCCGTAACACCTCTCCAGTTCCTCGATCGCGCGCTTCTCGTGCTCTTCTTCCTTTTGAGAAGCCGGTGTTCTTCCCTTCTCTTACGTTCGTAGAGCTCACGAGCTGCTCTCGTCCTTCTCTCCAACGTCTCCTTATACGCTGCTAGCTTCGCTGAATGTGCCTGCCTGCACTCGTCGTCAAACCATGGGTTTTTTCCGGGTGGCATTTTAAACCCCAATACATCAGAGGCAGCATCTCTGATGGCGTTTTGGCAACGGTTCCATTCCTCATCGGTTGTTTCGCCTGGCAGGGTTGGACTCTCTGAGAGCTTAAGGGAGACTAGATCGGCAAATTTCCCAGCGGTCGATTGCGATTGTAGCTTTGCGACGTCAAACTGTTGTGGTCGTGCTCTGTATTTCCCGATGACTCTAGCGAAGATGTCTTCCTTGCCCAGCTTTGCGTTGAAATCTCCTAGGACGATCTTGGTGTCATAGCTGGGGCATTGATCGTATGTTCTTTCTAGGAGATTATAAAATTCATTCTTGCTGTCGTCATCTTTATCCTCCGTAGGGGCGTGGGCGCAGATGAGGCTAATGTTGCCGAGCCTAGCCTTGATGCGGATTGTAATGAGGCGTTCGCTCACGTATTTAAAGCTTAAGACTCTTTGCCTAAGTCTGCCTCGAACAACAAACCCGCATCCAAACAAGCGCTGTCGTCGCTCTTTGTAGCAATCACCGTAGTAGATGTCGCAGTTTCTCACTTTCTTTTTGCCAGGTCCATCCAATCGCACTTCCTGGATGGCGGTGATCTCAGCTTTATAGGCTTCCAGGGCCTCCGCAAGCTCATCGGCTGCACGTGGTCTGTTCAGGGACCTGAAATTCCACGTGCAGAACCGAAAGTTTTTATCCTTATTTCGTTGTCCAGGGTCGTCAGCAGTAGCCGTCCATATTTATGTCTCTAGCTTGTTGTTGTGTCTGAACTAAGGCGTTTTTACACGGTAGGGAAGTTGCCCTGATTTAGACCCCTGGACTGAGGTGACTCGCTGCATACTTTGATTCACCACTAAGCGGTTGCTGTAAGGGCTATCCGGGGTGTGCCACGAGAAGGCAGTATGTCAGCTTGACTAGCGCATTTTCAGGGATCGCTGTTGGCTTCTCGCCAGGTTGAGAGCAATCAACAACTTTACCCTGAATGCACTGCCCCATCCCCCGCCGGCTTTGTTTACTTTGTATTAGTTTTAACACCTGTAAAAAAATTATATATAATGAATACAGTTAAATTGCATAGTATTTACAATGACTGAGGGTATTCAAGAGGATTTGATGCCTCTCGTAAAAATTTTCTAACAGTCCTGCTCTCTTGCTCTACTTCAACAGAAAGACTCTCTGTCAGAATTCTAAATGTTAATGCATGCATTTAAAAAAATTTATTTATTATGTTTTTTTATCATTTGTTATTATTATTTAATTATTTAACGCAAAAAAAAATTATTTTTAAGCCGGTTTCTTTGTCTGAAAATACATTCCCTGGTCATTTATGATTGAAGGAACTTTTTTCTCACGAAGAGTAATTTTCTTCTTCTTGCAAATTCCTTAAGAATTTTTATGATTGGGCTGATAATATTGTTGAGTTACAGCCTTTTACTTATAAGGAGTACCATTGTGGAAGTAAATAACGTTTCATAAAGATGTCCAGTATAAGTAAATACTTTAAAATCACAAATAGCGCTTAAAAATCAAGTATTTTTTTATTTATTAATAATTACTATATATTTTTTGTTAACATTATTAAACTATTGTAAGAAAATAAATGAGAGTTGAAAAAGATTATTATTAGACTAAAAGTAATCCGAGGTTTGTTAAAAAATAAAATAAATTTTTAAATATCGCGGGCTACGTACATATGTACGTGCATATATTCGATTATCGGTTCTTTAGGTTGGTATACTCGTCTCAACCATATTAGTATTTAGCATCTTTGGTTGGTTTGCTAGAAGCATGAAAGTTAGAAGCCTATCCGCTATTTTCTGTTGTCGGAAAAATAGGATAAACAAAATTTCATAAAATTTTGTGTAAACAATTGAATTAAGTTAATTAATTAAGGGGGAATGGGCCAGTGCACTCAGGGCAAAGTTGTTGATTGCTCTCAACCTGGCGAGAAGCCAGCAGCGATCCCTGAAAATGGACTGGTCCAGCTGACATACTGCCTCCTCGTGGCGCCCCTGGATAGCCCCTACAGCACCCGCTTAGAGGGGAACCAAAGTGTGCAGCGAATCCCCTCTGTCCAGGGGTCTAAACCAGGACCCGGTCCTCCAGGTTTCGGGGGTTGTGCGTGGGGGTAACTTCCCTACCGTGTAAAAACACACTAGTTTCGACACAACAACAAAGAATCAAAACTTTGTTGGTTGAGGCCCAGGTTCACCACGGACTGTAGCGCCAAAAGAAGAAGAAGAAGAATTGAATTAAGTGCCCAAAACACGTGAATGTAAACAGCGACATACATTGACTTATACTATGATTCAGGCAAATATTTAAAAGTGGTAAACAATTTTCAAAGAAGATCGAGAAGATGTGAGTGACGACGATCGCCCTGGATACCCCCAGTACTTCAACAACCGATGAATATGTTCAGAAAGTGAAGAAATTGTTATGGAGAAAAGTTGCTGCTGGCGATGAAGCTGGGCCTGAAGCGTGTGGTAGTGAAATTCGTTCCCTAAAAACACCGTATCGTTGATAAAACTTAAGAACATACATAAGGCATATTATAACTGCTTCGAAAATAAAAATAAATCTTTTTCGAGAAAAATTTAAATTTATATTGTATTATTTTTAAAACGGGGTTTCTCATATGCGATCCTCATTATTCCATTCATAACAATAGTTGAATTTTTTAATATTCTGCTTTCGCGTGGTCTTATATGGAACTCATATCTTGCCGTCATATAAATTAAATTGCCAACACTAAAAAGTCGACAATCGATACTGACTGAATTTTTCGTTATGGACTTAATTCTAGTATTCTGTTATGAAACAGTCAGTAGAAATGATAAAATCTATTGATGTAAATAAGATTAAAAAATGTAATTCGACAAATAAAACCTGCTAAACTTTCGCAACATGGTATTTTTAATTTGAAAAACGTTGGGAAAATAAACGCTACTCGTAGAGTAACCTGAAAAAACTACATTAGTTTAATTAAATATTATTTAAAACATATACATACACTCAGCTGTTAATTTCACTAACTAAATATGTATTTATAATTCTGTATTAAATTCCCCTTGTCTTCGAAGTGCTAATGGGTGTTAATGATTTGGTTTGTATAATTCTCTTATACTAATTATGTATGTATGTATGTAATTTGTCTTAAATTGTTTCAAATATATATTTATATATATAACTATATATGTACAAATATATATAAGTGTACATATATAGGTATATATGTATATAAGTGTATGTATATGTGGAAGGAGTAACATAATGCGTGGTTAAGTACCCTATCAAAGGACACCGGTTCATTGTCATATGAACATAATAATTGTTGTAATCTGAAGGTGTTACAGATTCTACGGAACGTTTAACAATTGTAAACAAGTCCATATTGCTTTCTCGATATGCAGCAAATTGTGAGCACAAAGTTTAGTTGTAGATAGAGAATAGACAGAAACTTCGTAATTTTATACTTCATTGCTTGGGTGTTATCAAGTAAAAGCCAAGCACCTGTGATATTGGAGTCAGCTAATTTTTTCAAAAGTTCTTCAAGATATATTAGTAGTAACTGCGGATTCTGCAATTAACATTTTATTTAAATGATATGTATATTTACAGATATTTATAGTTGCGATGAGGCATTTCGTCCTCTAACGGTGAGAACAATGACATGTGCTGCGGTATGCATTTTAGACCTCGAATTGTTCCTGCGAAGGTGATAATTGAAACCGTACTCGCCAATGAATATTAACTTTTTTCTTATTTCCGATGCATTTTGAGTAAAATTCAATGCATACGGTATACACCGTTGAATTGTAGCATCACTATTTAGACGGCCTATGTTAATTGTAGCAGTTTTTAATCAAACTTTGATAGTTTTTAATGCAGAGCGTGTGGTTGTTATACTTAACTCCACATTGTATATGCCGCGATTTTTTCACCCATGACTTTCAATGTTATACGTGGGTTACTTTTGATTATCGCTCAAATTTGTCCAATATTTCAATTCAATCATCAAGTGATGTCAACTTGCACGTTTTTTAATGAAAACGCATCCGTCCTTTTTTTATCGCTTAAAATTGACTTAGCAGTGCTTTTATTTAGGGCAGCTTTTTCAGCGGAGTCAACTATTCTACCTCTCCGATATGCTTTCTTCTAAGGAACTATCGGTTAAAAGTCGAATACGGCGAATATTTACGTATTTTTATACCAGAACTAGAGCTGGAATTACACTCGGCGATAGATGAAATACTTTGAAATGTATTTTATGGTACGATTTTTAAAACATACAAATGTAAATCTACGTTAATAACTAATAAACCATGTCTTTGCAATAATCTCAACTGCAAAGTTAAAACAAGGTGACCAGTTCAACGTTCTTTTCAATCAAAGAAACACAATTCAATAAAATTGAATTTTTAATAAATAGTTTTAAATATATTAAAAATAAATTAAATAAATTTAATAAAAGTAATTGATTTTGCTATTAAAGGCGTTAGAGGAGTGTGGAGGATATATATTTGACGGGAGATTATTGGAATATTTTCCAGTGTAGTATAATAATAAGAAGGATAAAAGTAGTTAGAAACTAAAAATATATTATTTTTAAAACTTTAGCATTGATATGAATTTGGATTTAAATAAATTGAATTTATAAAGAAAACCCCTGAATTGGAAATGAAAAAGATTTGATGATTTTATATGAAAAAAGTTGAATTTCTGTTGCAAATATTATTCGAATAGAATTTAATTTGTTTTGAACAAAATTCACTTTGATTTTAAAAATGTTTAATTTGAGCTGATAAAACATTAATTTGAGTGTAAAAACTTATATATGCATATGTAATTAAATAAAAATTGAGAACATGATCTTAAGGTAATAAATTTGTCAGACTTGGTTTTAAACTGAGTTCATATAAAAAATCTTTTCTTTCTTTAGCTTCAACAAAAAAATTTAATAGATCTTTGAATAATTATGTGAAATTTTTTTTTAATTTAATTTTAGCAATACAAAGACCGCATATAGTAGTCCATGGCAGTGGACAACTGTGACAGCAGCAGGCGAATGACACACGCGGGCTCTTAAAGAGCCCGATATAAATTCAAAGGATATTGCAGAATATCAAAGCAGCGGTTTTACAAAGTCTTTTAATACAAACAACACGGGAAATGTTTCAAATATTAACAATAATTTTGAGAACACATCTACAAAGTTCAGTAGTGGGCGGCATGAAATTGGTTCATACCTTCATAGTTCTGTCCCATATAATATTCCCGCTAATACACTTCAGAACAAAGTGTCAACACCAGCTAGACGAGACTCGCAAGCATCTTATGCTCATAAAGAGTATACTGATACCAGAAATAATATAGATTACACAAGTGTTTGGTATCAGAAACATCAACCACACCAACAACAACAGCAAACGTTTAACCAACAAATGCCGTGGACTTCAATCTCTAGTAATCTCGGATATGCGGAAAATATCTCTAATACACCATGTTCAAACCGTACACAGGCGTTTCCCGACTCTCGTCCATTTTATATGCAATTTAACCCATATATTACCCAAAGAGCTTTTATTGCGTCTCACAATCAACAACAACAGCAACATTCTGCAGAATTTCACGACGTTCAAACAAATTTGCGTTTTCCAGAATATGATTATACATTGCGTAATCGTACTTAAAATAGTACTACTAAAGTAATGTATGTAGTACCCACATACATACATACCTTTGTACGTTCATGCAAGACAGTTGACATTCGTCACCTACAGCCCTTAACTATTCATTTAATAAAAAGCACAGTAGTTAAAATGTATGTATAAAAGACTCTGAAACTTATGAAAATTTTTTGACCCAATATACGGTAACCGTTATTTAGAAAATAAATACCTATAAAAATATGTATATATATAAGGATATAAAAAGTTTTTTTCATATGTAACTGAATATTTAATATCAACAAATCTAACAACTATAGGCTTCTAACTATTATTCCAGAAAAAAATTATATGTACATACATATGTTTTGAAAGTCAGTGCGTGAAATGTTTTTGGAGGGTAGAGACTAATTTGTAAAATCTGCATTTTCTATGTAACTGTACAAAAATTAAGATCTAATAAAACTGTAGCTCACCCTTATTCTACTTGTTGATTCGAGGCCTAAGTTTCGCAGTTGGTATTATGCATTTGTTAAAATTGTTATAATAGTAAGTAGTCCGCATTTCGATCGTTACTAAAGTAGGAACTTTTATTATTACGCGCTTAAATTAAAGTATGAGTACAAAACTATTTACATCAGCAACGGTAATATATTTTTGTAATTCATATAAAATAATATTAATTACAAAAAATAAAATAGTACATAACGTTTTATTTTTCTGGAGACAAAAATAAGTTGAATTACTAGACCTTTATTTTCTTCTTCCGACAAAAAAGCCGCTGTTGTCATCTCCCCTTTCTGGAAATAAAAATAAACTATTTTCGTGCAACACTATTAGCAATATTGGATTTTTGTTTTCTTCGCGTACTTTAATTAGTTGCTTTTATTTAATTAATTTTGTCAATTTTAAATATTAACACAATATTTAATTCTTTGTATGTGTCCGTACATAATTCAACTTTTTATTAATATCCTGAAAAACTACTTTTTTCTGTTCTTTTTTTATGTCTCATAGAAAAAAAACTGGTATTAGATACATACATATGTATGTATGTATATTCTTTCTTTTGTTGCGATTTAATTTTATGCTGGAATACCGGTGTTTAACTGACAATCGGTGTTTAACTGAATGAGTCAATGTAATTGAAAAGTAGAATAAGGGTGTTAATTTTAAGGTGCACACCTACCTATTTAGTTAATTTTTAATTCTGACTATTATGTATTTATTTATTACGCCAAAGTACATCGCCTTAAAATACATACATATTTATGTATGTATATGATTTCCAGAATTTAGTTTAAACCTCACAATTTTGTTAAATGTATAAAATTTGAATTAAACCATTTTTTTTTAACAATAATGCGATTTTGAAATCGAAAGTGGCATCATATAAAGATAATTAGTGTGCAAACGTTTTTATTTAGTGTAGTATGTATTTACGAAGTCGAAAAACAAATTAAAATAAGTCTTTTTGTTGATTTGTCTTTATAATAACAAAATGTACATACAAAATTTACTCCTAAAACTTATTTTAAATTATAAAAGGTATCTAGTTTCAATATATTTTGTTCAATTGCTCGTATTATTTTAGCTGGTATTTCAGATACTTTTTATAAGTAATTAACAATCTTGAAAAAAGTTATATAAATTATTTTTTATAGCAATTACACAACTTGTTTTGGAAGTATTTACATATGTATATATTTATAAGCGTTTTTAAAATTTGTTAGCATATTGAGTAATTAAAGTTTTTATAGAATTGTTTTCTGTCTGATATTGTTTCCGCTCTTCATTAGTATAGATGCATCGTATTTACGTGTGTATCTTATCTTCAATTTATGTACAAGTTTCTTTTTTAGTTATTTTATTTTGTTTTTTAAAAAAGGTCGGAGCTAATGCTCCGTTTTATTTAGATTCAAGATTAAGACTAACTTTTGTTTTACAATTTCGTTAATTATAATAATTTTACAATTAATGCGAACATTGCATTTTCGCCAGTTCAGTTCCTTGGAAAGAATTGCTTTAACTGTTTTTTGCATTTCCGGCACACTTTGGGAATAAAGTGCTTGCCTAATGTCTACAGTTGGTTTGCCCTATTATTAAATTACAATTAAGTGACCCAATAAAGGTAATAAAAGAAAACAAAGAAAAATAAATGTAGCGCGTGTTAACTCCTCCACCTTTAAAAACGAACGTCCTCGTTCGTCTGAGCAGGATGATAAGAGATTGTGTGGTCCACTCGAGGAGGTGGTTGGGGTTGTTCAAATTGTTTGATTGTTACTTCTTGTAGTGGAGATTTATCAATATCTTTGGAGGCGTATTCACCCATTAGCTTTGTTCCTTTTGTTGAAATTAGTTTTGTTACCAAGATTGCCATTAGGATTAAAGTTATACCAGATATCCCAAAATTAGCTATTGATGCTGTTAAACTTTTCCTTTTTAACGTTTCGATGTAGTTTATATTTTTTAGGTGAAGTTCTTTCATCATCTCCAGGCTTAGCAATTCCTCTTCAGCCGTTAGGGATGAATTCGGTTGCAGAATTGTAGGAAGGGGTTTACCGCTAGAGATTTCGTTAGACAAAAATGTTTGGTTATCTATTGTAATTGTTGAGTTATGGTACTGAATTGCGAATGATCCAGTTAAATCAATTTCTTCTTTGTCGATGCGAATGGTGTCGTTGAATTGGTTTAAAAGTATTATTCCTGGGAGAACTTCTTGGACAGTGGGAATGTGTTGGTTGTTAATCGTGATGCAGTTAGACGGTCGGCTTTTGAGTAGGTGAGGAGTACACGTGGAGTTACTGATGTCTACAATATTTTCTTTTGTACAAATTTTAATTTGATTATGTTCTTCACAGTTGCTTTTCTTTCCAAAGATCTTATTGTTACATATTATAATTTTTTCAAATGGTATTTTATATAATTTGTTTCCTTTCTTTATTGATTTTAAAGGGTGGTTAAATTGTATGGGCCGATGTTGAATGTGAACCACACCTAAACGCCAAGTTTTTTTCCGAATTTTATTTGACATTTCTCTTTTTCAGACTTACTCAATTTGAACCATGGAGAGATACACAATCCAACAACGTGTTAAAGTTATCCAGACATATTATGAAAATGGGAGTTCAAATCAAAATGCATATCGTGCACTTCGTAATTTTTTTGGTCAATTTCATCGTCCAAATGTGCGTACAATCGCAAAAATCGTGGAAAAATTCGAGCAAACCGGGTCTGTAGAAGATGTGAGAACACCAGTGCATTCTCCTACAGCTCGTACTGCAGAAAATATTGCTGCTGTTCGCGATAGTGTGGTTGAAGAGCCGTCCACCTCAACTCGTCGTCGTTCCCAACAATTGCACCTCTCACGCTCGTTGTTGATGAACATTATGCATAAAGACTTGCATTTACACGCTTACAAGGTGCAATTGGCTCAAGAACTAAAGCCTCTTGACCATTCCAAGCGTCGTGAATGGGCAGAATGGTGGCAAGAAATGGCAACAGTGGATGATCAATTTTCGAAGAAAATCATCTTCAGTGATAAGGCACATTTTCACCTCAGTGGATTCGTCAATAAACAGAATTGCCGCATTTGGGCGAATGAGAATCCAAGAGTGATTGTCGAAAAACCAATGCACCCACAAAGAGTGACTGTTTGGTGCGGTTTATGGGCTGGCGGCATCACCGGGCCGTATTTTTTCCAAAATGAGGCCGGTCAGGCAGTTACTGTGAATGGTGTTCGCTATCGTGAGATGATAACGAACTTTTTATGGCCCGAATTGGAAGATATGGATGTGGACGATATGTGGTTTCAGCAGGACGGTGCCACTTGCCACACAGCTAACGAAACAATGGCTCTTTTGCGCAACAAATTCAATGGCCGTGTTATCTCACGTAATGGCGATGTCAATTGGCCGCCAAGATCATGTGATTTGACACCGTTGGACTTTTTTCTTTGGGGTTATTTGAAAGAAAAGGTGTACGTCGATAAGCCAGCAACCATTCAAGACCTAAAGGATCAGATAATTCGGCACATTAACGGCATAGAACCTCCATTATGCCTCAGCGTCATCGAAAATTTGGACCATCGGATGGAGGTGTGCCGCCGAGGTCGCGGCGCCCATTTGGCCGATATTTTGTTCCATACATAATTGAGTAATACCAATACATCATAATAAAATAAAATTACAATAATTTCCTAAATAGTTTGTGTTTTATTCAAAATCAACATCGGCCCTTGAAATTTAACCACCCTTTATTAATAAAGATTCACATAAATTGTTATCAGTTATTGGAATTTCGATTAAGTACAAAATCTTAGAATTACTAGAAGCTATCTTAACATTACTGAATTCAAATGCTTCTTCTATATTATTAAATGGAATATTATTTTTTTCAATAATTTCTTTTATTAGGTTCATCTCGACATTAGAAAATATATAGGAGTTTACGATGCCAACTTTGGCCCAATGTATTGCATAATTGATATTTATAATTTCATCTTTTATTAATTGTAGCTTATATTTAATGTTTACAGCAATATCATGCTGAATATCTTCTCTATCTTTTAATAGTTTAACTATTTTATTTGACACTTCCGTTATATTATTTATTCTTTCGCTCATTGCTCTATTTATTATTAGTTGGTTATTATTATTTTCAAGTAAATTATTTATATGATTTTCTAAAATAACAAGATCTTCGTGATATGGGCTCCCCGTGAGCCATTTCCATGCAGTACCAATTGCGTTTATGGATCTTTTATTGACCTTTGGCTTTAGTCTACTTAAGAAACCTTGTATTTCGGTTACTTCATGGTATAGGAAAGGGAGTAAGGGATTGCCAGAAATTATTTTGTGTTTTATTGTGGAGTTAAGTTCGTCCAAAGTCTTTTGGTATTCGTCCACGTCTATGGTATGTATAATTCTGTAGTTTCCAGTTTGAATTTTGGTCCATCCTGTATTGAAGGTTGCTAGTCGTGAATTTGTGTAATCGAGGATCCGGAATTCGCCACTGGCAAGTGGTATTATTAGTCTGAAAGTAACCAAATGAGTTAAGTTCTAATATTACTTTTGTGTACAGTTCGTCCATTTTCTGTTATAACTACGCTAGATTTGTCTTCCTTTAATATTTCTTTTTTATACCTGGTAGTAAGTTTTGAGCCTAATCTTTTGTTTATTCGCACGTAAATAATGTCGCCTTTCAAATATATTTTCATTGGAGTCCTTTTCCGGTTGTGTACTTCTAAGTGGTTTGCTTGTTTTTTCCTAAGTGCTTCGATGTTTTCCTGTCGAGCATTTTCATACTGGTCAGGATTTGTAGAAACTCTGCGTCCAAAAAATGTCTATCGGTTTTTTTCCTGTAGTTGAGTGTACTGTGTAGTTGTATTCATATACTGACCTGTCCAAAATTTCTAGGAATGATCTATGTATTCGTTCCGCTTTTAAGCAGCGCATAATTTCTGAAAGTGTTGAGTGAAATCGTTCTACCTGTCCGTTTACTGTACTTGCGTAAGGAGGTGTTTTATAGATTTCTATTCCAAGTTGGTCTTCCATCATAAAACATATGGAGGCTGAGTTTAATGCTTTTTCGTTGTCTACTACTATTACTTTAGGTACACCAAATGCAAAAATTATCTGTCTTAGGGGTTCCCTAATATCTTCTGAAGCTCTGCTTTTTATTATTCTAACTTGGGCATATTTGGAAAATTTGTCGACTGCCGTAAGAACTAAATTTTTTTCTGTGTTTTCTGTGTAAATGTCAATATGCACTATTTCACCAGGATATTTCGGAATGGGGGTTTCAAGTAACTGGCTTATTTGGATGGCGGTCGTATTTGTTTTCTTTACAAATTTTACATTGCTTGACTAAATTTCCTATTTTAGCACTCATTTGTGGAAAGTAAAATTTTTGTAATAGTTGAGTTTTATTTTCCTGGGCATTTCTATGGGCGCGTTTATGTTCTTTCAGGATTTCTGTTTCTTGTCTTTCTTCGTCTGTCAGGTTTTCAACTTGGGTTTGAGTAAAACGTATTTTGAATTTAGAAAAGTGAAGAGGGTATATTTGCTGAAATTTTCCCATGATTGGTTCTGAGGTAAAAAGTCCGTTTATTACTGAGGAATTCAAATAACGTTTAAAAATTAAAACTAGACTTTGTTCATCGTAAACTTTTTGATTAAAAATGTGTCTATGGTATGTGGGGAAGGGTATTTTGAATTGGTAACTATTTTCATCGCCATTTAGGAGCCAAATTTGGTTTTTGAATGCATTTATAGGTCCTTCTACTGCTGGGATAAGATTTTGTGCTAAACTTTCGTCACTATGTTGCGTTCCTGTCAATGAATTAATTTGTGATACCTGTGGTGGCCTTGAGAGTGCATCAGCCACAACATTAGGCCTCCCTGGCTTATAGATTAACTCATAATCGTACTCTTCTAGCCTAGCCTTCCATCTTTTCATCTTGCTATTATGGTTTTTGCTGCTTAAAGCAAAAGTAAGCGGTTGATGGTCCGTAAAAATTTTAACCTTCGCAGAACCGTAAAGGTAGTTTCTTAACGAATTCAGCGACCATACTATCGCTAACATTTCTCTTTCATTTGCAGCGTAATGCTCTTCAGCTTTAGAAAGAGTTCTCGAAATGAAGGTTATTGGCTTGTCGTTTTGCGATAACACAGCTCCAATTGCGTAATTGGAAGCGTCTGTTGTTAACACAAATTCTTTGGAGTAGTCGGGGTATGTAAGCATTATGTCTTTACTAATGAGCGATCTTTTAAGTTTCTCGAAGGAATCTATGGCGTTTTTATTTAGGGTTATCTTGACTTTTTTTGATTGATTTTTGGACACTCGTCCGTCTTCCCCTCTTAAAAGGACTGTAAGGGGTTTCGAGAGCTTCGCATAGTCTTTGATGAAGCGGCGATAATAGCCTGAAAGTCCTAAAAAGGATCGAAGTTCTTTTAAAGTTTGAGGTACTGGAAAATTTACTATTGCGTCTACTTTCTGTGGATTTGTTTTGAGGCCTTTTTCGGATATTATGAAACCTAAAAATTCCACTTCTGTTTTTAGGAATTGACATTTGTCAAGTTGTATTTTTAGATTTGCTTTTTCTAATGTATCAAAGATTTGTTGGATGTCATTAAAGTGAGTTTCTTGATCTTTACTAAATATTACGATGTCATCGATGTAAACGTAACATCTCTTTCCTATATGGTTCCTTAAAATGTCGTCAAGAGCTCTTTGAAAAATTGAAGGAGCATTCTTGAGACCAAAAGGTAGCCGGGAAAATTCATATTTACCGTTATTTACCGAAAAAGCTGTCTTCTCTATATCCGATTCCTTTAGAGGAATCTGGTGGAAGCCACTCTTTAAATCGAGTACGGAGAAATATTTGTTTCTTCCTAGGTGTGCTAGTACTCCATTTATTTCGGGCATAGGATATCTGTCCGATATTGTTACTAGGTTTAGTTTTCTGTAATCGATTACCATTCGATATTTCCTTTCTCCGGACGCGTCTGATTTTTTGGGTACTATCCATACAGGTGAATTGTATGGAGGCCGAGACGGTCTTATTATACCATTCTGTAACAAGTCTTTGATTTGTTACTCTGCTTCCGATTTTAATGCCATTGGGTACGGATAGAATTTGGTGTATACCGGTGTATCTGTGGACGTTCTTATACTTCCCTGCACTTCCGTAGTATAGGTTAGTCTTTCTTCAGGTTCGGCAAAAAGTTTGGGAAATTTTCTCGCAATTGCATTAAGTGTGGTCTTTTGTTCGTCGTTTAGGTGATCAGTCCGTATATCTATTGTGTTAATTGACTGTATGGTTTGCTGTTTTATTTTAATCCTGACTCTATCTTGTATTGTCATATAGTTGTATTTTGTGTAAATTACTGCCGAAAGTTGCTTGAGGCTGTCATTGCCTAGGATGCCGTGGAATGATTTTAGCGAAGGTAACAAAAGAATTTAATTTTGAGATTAGGTATTCCGAATAAATTAACATTGGTGTGGTGCGTAATTTTTATTTTTCCTGCTATAGTGTTGGCAAAGAAAGGTTGGTCATTTGGAAAAGAATTGGGTACAATGGAGGGTTGCATATAGTTATTGTTTGAACCTGTATCAATTAATATTTTTAAAATTTCTCCTCCCTTCGTTTTACATTCAAAATATGGGAGCGAGGAATTCGCTAGCCTAAAAAATGAATGTTTGAAAAATCCTCTACAGAATTGTCGTCTGTACTGTGCTGTTCGAGGGTTTCTTGTACGTCGTAATTGTCCTGTCCAATTTCGTCTTGCTGGGTTTCGTATACTAGATCTTGCTGGTATGCAGCATTTCTGTACTGTTCAGCTTCTATGTTAAAGTTTCGTTGTCTTTTTTCTATATTTTGCTGGAGAGGTGGTGGCCTCTTTCCTTGAAATGCAAGGTTTTGTGATGGCCTATTCATATAATTGACTCTTCTTGACTGCATGCTTTGGTCAACATCCATTGGTTCGGGTCTTGGCATGGGCTTTGGTGCGAAAGGTCTAGGTGGTGGTTGGTGTCGATGTTGAGAATTGAAATTTTGTTGCTGTGAAAAAAATTTTTGAGGTCTTTGCCAATATCCTTGTTGTTGAGGTGGAATATAGGAGGGTGGGGGCATTTGTCTCTGCATTGGTTGATTCCAATGAATAAGGTATGGATAGAATGGTTTTGGTGCGGCGTAATGCTGTGGGGAGAAATTTTTTCTAGGATTTATAGGAGGTTTCCTATAGTTATGATTACTGGCAATATTTGCTCGATAAGTTTGATTTTCCAGCTTGAGGCATAATTGTAGAGCCTCTGGAAGGTCTGCTGGTTCTTTTATACCCAGGAGTCTCGGCAAGTCACGAAGGTATCCAACGCTTTGTTTCTATACGTGTCTACCAGAAGTTTTCGGGATTCTGATCCGGCTTCTAAACAAGAAATTTTGTTTAAGATCAGAGAGAGATTTGAATAAACTTTCTGATAATATTCATGTATTGTTAAATTGCCTTGAGTCAGTGAGGACATTTGGTACTCTAAAGTACCTAGGTCTCTCTTGTCGCCGTAATGCGTTGTGAGACAACGTGAAATAGCGGTCCAATTTAGAGGTGTGTTATACGATTCTAACACAATATCTGCTTGGCCTGTAATTTTGTTTCGTATAATATTTAGAATACCAAAGTATTTATGTGAGCCTCGTATTGGCTCATACACTTGTAGAATTCTATCTACACTTTTCTTCCAGGATCCGAATTCGCCTGGATCTCCTGCAAAATCACGCAAAGAACGCACAACGTCAGGAATTTTGTCGAGTTCACCAATACCTTGGGCTCCTACATTAACGGGTTCGTCTACCTCAATAACGTTCCTAGCTGCTAGTCTGTCGTTTAAGATTCTATTGACCACGTCTGCTATTTGCCTAACCATGTCCCTATTTTCTTCATTTTGAGGAGGTTGGGGATTTGGATTCGGAGGGTTTGGAGCTAAAACCGGAGATCTTAATAGATTATTCGGGTTACTCATTTTCACAATTGGATTATCAACTTTAATAAACTGTGATTAATTACGCTTTATAATTCGGGGGAATTTAAATAACGGAAATGTCAAAAATCTTTGACTAAATTATTTTTAACAAATTGATCAAAGTATTTTCCTTTTCAAATTATTTTCAATATGCTTTGTTTTTTATTAACTATTTTCAGTTTTGAAAAAAATTCTATTCTTAGTTTCTCTTAGTATCAGGAAAAATTATCAAGATTATTTTTAGTATGACTCTTCTTATTTATTGTACACGTTTTTTGTACATATGCAAATTACCGTGTTTCAAAAATTAATTAAGATATTTTTAGATGCACGTTTCACTTTTTACCTTTTTTTTATTATTCTTTTTCTTAAAATTATTTTCAATATATGTAGCTTCTAAATTTGAATTTTATTAAATTTCAGATTTTTTCCTTTCAAAATTATTTCTATTATTTTCATTCACTTTTCTTTAAAACAAATTTTAGATTTCTCTTATT
Organism: Epicampocera succincta; assembly: GCA_932526305.1. Lineage (NCBI taxonomy): Eukaryota > Metazoa > Arthropoda > Insecta > Diptera > Tachinidae > Epicampocera > Epicampocera succincta. Next base: position 28,487,107 of record OW052035.1, on the reverse strand, counting down.
AAACTTAATTAATTACAATGACTTACAGTAAGAGTAGCATCGAGCTACTCGTCCCTCGCTGGCTGCACGGATGAACTCCTTTTTGGTCGGTTGAACCTACTGCGGCTCCTGCTACAACACTTCGATGCGAGGCGGTCTCCGGACGGACACTAGAGAGCCTGAGTCTTCTTGAATCTTGTAGAACCAGTCGGAAAAATAGGATTGATGCCGTAGGGAAGTCAATTATAGTTTCTTCCTTTCACAGACACTGTTTATGATAACGCGAAATACTGTCACTACTTTAGGGGCCTTTGTGTTTTTAATTTGATTTAATTATTTACTTTTATTTAATTATTTCCTTCTCGCGACTGGTCCCTGCTCGGGCGCCAGTTTCTTTTTTAGTTATTTTATATTGTTTTTTAAAAAAGGTCGGAGCTAATGCTCCGTTTTATTTAGATTCAAGATTAAGACTAACTTTTGTTTTACCATTTCGTTAATTATAATAATTTTACAATTAATGCGAACATTGCATTTTCGCCAGTTCAGTTCCTTGGAAAGAATTGCTTTAACTGTTTTTTGCATTTCCGGCACACTTTGGGAATAAAGTGCTTGCCTAATGTCTACAGTTTGTTTGCCCTATTATTAAATTACAATTAAGTGACCCAATAAAGGTAATAAAAGAAAACAAAGAAAAATAAATGTAGCGCGTGTTAACTTACATGTTAACTTTAATGTTTTTAAATTGACCCTTTGTCTTACGTATGAGGTTGTGTCATACCATACGTAAAATCTGTCAGTAATGAGGTTGAATATTGAAAACTCAAGCGGCTTAGTCAAGTTCATTACAGACTTAAATTCTTTGTTCTAAAACAGATCTTTTCTGAATGTACTGTGAGCGCCAAAATAAAGTATACTAAAACATTTGTAATAATAACGTTTTCATTTCTGTCTTTTATAACATAGATATGACTAAATTTTTAATCATTACTGCACTCTTCACTTAATTCTAAAATTCATGCTGTCAATTTAAAACAAAATCTAAACCATATTTTATGCCTGAAAACATTTTTTTCGGAGGAAGTTTCGCGTTTGGTTGATTTTCAGTATTACAGGTATTTAAAAAAATTGTATTAAGAGAATAATGGTAACGAAATTAAAATAAAAAGGAAATGAAACAGAAATATAAAGAAAACTAGACAAACTTTATACTTTATTTCATGTTTTCAATAACCTCTGCCTAAAAATATATCGTTTCTATTAACATCAATAATCTCTTTTCATAACTTGTATTTTTAATCCATTTAAATTCACAGCGATTTTCTGTTGCAGTTAGCGTATTTATTCATCATAACTATGATTTTTAAGCTATTTTTAATAAATTTTGATATTACACACGCTGTGAAGTGAAATAATTTAAAATAGTAAAATTGTTAGGAAAAATATTGTCGCAGATGTTTACAGTGCTATAAATAGAGCTCAATTAAAGTGACGAGGTAGGCGAAAAAATATGATAGACAAATGGGTCGACCGGTGTGTTTTAGAAAAGTGAAACAAACCCTAAATATTTCTATTAAAACACTTGTCAGAAGAAAGTCATAATATTTTGTGGTGAAACGGACATAATATTCTACCACAACAATGGGCGGCTCAAGGTGTTTCTCAGGAAGCAGAACCTGTAAGATTTGAAGCAATAACCATAGTAACCTGAATTGCATCCAAGTCAAGATGACAATGAACTTGTGTTTATATACTCAACAAAGGACATGTCAAGGGCAATTTAATTAGTAGTGGTCAGAAATTTGAATTTCAATGCACACTTAGGGACATAACTATTTCTACACCACATAACTTTCAAATTATAATTTTTTCACATGTATTTCATTTTAAATATATTTTTTTTAAATTAATATATGAAAAAGTAATAATATTTAACACATTATTTGAAAAAAGGAGTGAATAAGCGAAAATTTGCCGGGACTAAAGTATTTGTACATTTCTTATCAGTATTTTGAACAAATAATTGTACCTTATTATTTGGTTTGTTAGCAATACTTTTTTAAAATACCGTTATAATTTTATAATAAAGTTATGTATGTTGGAAAACACATAAATTTTTTCTTAAATGTTCGTGTCATAAACAAATCAAAGTGTCAGCAATTAAGTTTGGATATAAAAATTTTTATAATTGAACAACATAAAAAAGGAAACTCGCTGTGTTTCATTAGTAACTTAATAAATTTACATCATTCCACGGATCAATATATTGTTAATGAATACAAAAACAATGGTTGTATTGGAAACCCAAGAGCAACTCGAGTGGATATAGGACAAGAAGTCATAAATACTTCAGTAGTAACTGTACATCCGAAATAATAGCAAAGGTATTCTAAGGGGTATACAAGCAGGGTACCTCGAAAAAGCCCAAAATCAACAATCGCTAAACGCTACTTAGAGAATGATGAAACACTTTGGGAATCGGTGTTTGCTAATGAAGAGTGGCGCGAAACAAATCGAGTCAGCACTAATATAAGCGACTACTGGAAGGCAATTTAAAATATACTTTGTGCACTGTAATTCAACTGTAAATGAAGTATGGAAACTTGTATGTCAACACATGTTATAATGTATATAAATACATGTAGGAAGAGGGATGCTTCATTTTAACGAACGACAAAATTTCTTTTGGTTTTATGATACATATATCATTTATTTCATGGTCTTACTCTCTGAATATGAGCAATGTTTTTCCTCGGCCCTCAAGTCTTTTCGTTCTTCATTAAGTTCCTGCACTTCTTCCCTCAGGATCTCTTTCAAATCTGGATACTCAGGTGACCTCATATCAACGGCTGTTGGAACTTTGAAAGGAGAATATTGTGTGGTTTTCGACACCGTTGATTTTATATATATATTATCAATCTTTTGGAAAACTGCCGCTATCTCGGCAATTCGGCCGGTGAATTGTTTATGCCGAACGGAACACATAAAAATTTATATTGTTCATTATGGGTAACGAACGCAGTGTATTTACGGCTTTCGGCTTCCAACGTAGTATAGCATCGAATACTTTGCAGCTTGTCGACCACTTCATCCGTTAACTGCATAGGAAAATTATCTCGAACTATTTTTGGGCTTAGCTTGCGGTAATCGGAGCACAATCTTTTGGAGCCGTCTTTTTCTGTGCAAAACAGTGATGCGTACTCTGAGGTGCTAAATTGCACAATTTTTTACCTCAACAAGTCCCGCACCTGCTCTACGATGGCCTAATTGGCCAGCGGCAAACGTCTTACACAGGTATGTCGTCCTTCAAATTTATCTTCATGCCTGCAGGGCTCCTTGCATTTTGTTTCGGTTCATATTCTTTTATAATCTTCGCTACCTGCTTCTTAATGAATTCATATGAAGGCTAAACTGAATATACTGCTAATGTTCCTCTACGTGTAAACAAATGCTTGTACACTCATCTAGCAGCAAATTCCCCCATTAAGTTTTTTAAATGTTGCTTCTCCTTCGGCTATTGTTACCTCCGTCTTTTGCACCAAACTATTGCCCAGCATAATCGAATGATTTATGTCTCGTTCGCCGACAACATAAAATATAACTTCAAAATCTGCATCATCAATTCGAACCACTTCCTTAAATCGAACCATAGTTATTTTACAATTTACCTATACCGTATAACTTCACTTTCTCAAGAACAATCTCTATTTCGGCCCAACACAAATACTATATCAAATCGAATTAAGCATATGTCACACCACGCATCGAGCAACGCCGTAAATAATTTGCCTCTTATCAAAATATCCTTAAATATTAAACCTGGCCCCTTACGAACCATATTAGGTTCACTCCCTTCGGTTTTTACTACTTTCCTTTAATTTTTCCTATCTGTGCACTCAAAAAAACGGTGGCCAAATTACTGGCACCTGAAGCATTTTGGTTCTTTGCTGCACCTGTTCGCTAGATGCGAATAATCGCCACATTTAAAACATCTTCTTCCATCCTTGTCTTCCGCCTTGACAAAATCATCACCTTTATTGTCTTTGGCATTTTTGCGGCGTAAACTAGTCGTTTTTCAAAAATGGTACCGTGATTGGCGAAAAACGCCAATGAATACGACAATTTTCAAATCTATTACAAAAACGACGTTAAAACAGTACCGTGTTTGGCGTATTTGTCTGCCAAATGTGTGAAGAATTGTCGTTAAACATTTTGATCACGACGGTATTAAAATTATTTGAGAAATAATTTCAATGGAAGGAAATAAAATGTAAGCATGCAAAAAATGTAATATCATTGAAATATAATTTAATTAAGTGAATAGAATCCTTTTCGGTTTAGATATTTAAAACGATCTACAGCTGGTGGTGGTATAATTGAAACCAATAATACCAGGGAGTCCTGTTTTGCGATAAAAGTGTCTTTTTCATTTTGTTTTGCTTCATCCACATCAAATGAAATCCATCTTGGACACAGTTCAGGGCACATCGCGTCTATGCACTCATTAAAAGACTCGCTTACTGTCGTTTGACAGAGGTTTACATAATGATCATTCCCAGCACCTTTTTGGTAACTGGCTTCTGCGAGTATTCTCATTGTTGCTGTTAACTTGATTAGCTTTGATACAGTTATATTTCTTTTTGGGTCTTGCTTTTTGTGTGAAAGTTTATTTAAAACGTATTTGAAAGCGTCTATTAAGTCTAAAATCACTAATAAATCTGAAACAAATATATACATTGTATGTACACCAATATTTTCGTAATATGATAATTATTGTTTTTAAACTCACTTTTTGTTTGGAAGTGTAAAATTATTTGTTTGCTGTCTCAACTGCTTCCTTACAGCATTTATGTCCTGAATACTAAGTGCCTCTTCATCTTCAGACGATGAATAAAAACCTACACTTAACATTTTCACAAGTAAAATAACACAAAAATTTAAGTATTTTACTATACGTATTTTTAATTCAAACACTTGTTTGAGAGATCTTTAACAGGATGTTGAATTTAATTAAGCGTATTCTTTTATGTGAATCTTTTACAAAATTTTGCTAGTCGAAAATTTTAGACGGTAACATAAAATTGTAAATACGACTGCAACTACAACAGCTGTCGTTTTTCGACTATGCCAAACGCAATAACGGTGCATATTTCGTGTCTAAGACGTCTGTCTCCTTAACCTTGTATGAGGGCCGAGGAAAACTTCTAGTTTTCTCGTACGCCTTAATTTGATTTTTCAACTCATTGTTACTGTTTGCCTGCTACAACACCGTTTTGTTTTCTTTCGAGTCCGGGATCTCTTCAATGAAGAATTCTATTATACTTGCTTCATCTAATACAAGTACTCAATTAGCGAGTCATTCCTGTTCAGCCGTCTGTTCCGTATTTGAACAATGCGACTCAAATTCACTCTTGAGTGCTGCCTTCATGGAATGCCTCATGTACATTTTTGTGACAGGTGTTTACTGTAAATAAACAACAAACAAGTACCAGAGAAATTCGTCAAACTATAAGCACGTCACGTAGGGTATACAAGTTATGGTTCTCTTGCACCAGAGAGCCAAAAAAATAAATAAGATTCAACAAGAGAAATAAAACACGTCACTTCCAGCTTTCAACATCAACTAACTGTATTATTTTATTCAAAATATTTTTATGGTTTACAAATGATTACTTAGTTTAAATGATATTTTGCATCGTAAGCTTATTTTATTAAAATATTTATTAAAATATATTTTTGCATACGAATAACAAAATCAGGTTACTGAACTGTTTTTATGGTTTACAAATGATTACTTAGCTTATTGCGACATACAAATAAAATAGAAACAAAATACTAGTCAGCAATATTTAGCTTGCTCGTGGCTAACAGTGGGCTTAACTAACAGTGGGCTTAACTTCCCCCTTCTTAAGAATCTGCGTCTCGCGGATTTAGTAGTTTATCTTTATTGGTTCTATAATCGGAAAATTTATATGTTTTTTGCTATTGTGTTTTGAATAAAGATGGCAAATAGAAGTAATTACACAGGCTACTAAGAGAATTGTAACCCCTGAACTAATGGAAATAATGCTCTGAAGTGAAATCTTATCTAATTGTTCTACATTATCTAAATGAAGCTTGTGAAGATACTGAAGATCTATTTTTATGTCTTTCTCGGTCAAATTGTTCAGTAGTACGGGAGGTAAAATTTGGTGGGAAATAATTTCATAGTTACTGTATTCCATTTCATTAAGTATTATTGTTTCATTAAAAAAATTTATGATCACCGTTCCATTTATCATTTGCGTAATGTTCCTATAAGTAAGATTTCCTACATAGTTCGTCGCAAATATTGTACCGTCATGAATTAGTTCTACAACGGGCTGATTTTTATATTGGTATGTACAGAGAGCTTCCTCACCGTTTAAGATCTGCGATATACAGTCGTTATGCCCTAATTTTTGCAACTCAGTCTCTTTACAAACTTTCACATCCTCAATCAAGGTACATGGTCCAACAACTCCAAATCTGTTTCCCTGAGACACAAAAAGATTTGAAAATTCAGTACTAATTTGTTTATTATTGTTAACAGTAGGTCTTATTAAAATATTGTTGAAAAGTGTATCGTCTGTTTGTGGTATAGACAGCACATATAAGAGAAGCGAGTCATTAACTACCATTATGGGTTCTGCAGATTCTATGGCTTGAATTTCGTTCCTAAATGGGAGTGTTTCTGTCTGTGCTACAATGCTAGATATTTCTGCTCTGTCTAGTAGGTTAGAGTGCACAATTCCTCTTTTCGCCAATTGCACTGCCATTATAATTTGCTCTACCTCGTCCTTTAAAATCTGTAGTTTGTTAAAAAGGTATTGCTCAAGCTTAGCTGAATCGTTTATATCTATCATGTTAATAATTTTATTATAGCTCCCTATGATGTTGTTAGTAGTTTTCAGTAAGCGACTATTAATATTGTACTGTTCGTTATTGTTTTTAGTTAGGTCATTGGTCTTCCTAATCATGTTGTCCCAGTCCGTGGCATCGGGGTTGCCTGCTAGCCATTTCCAGGCGGAACCAATCCAATTGATTGACCTCTTAGTCTTTTTTGAAGGTTTAACACGAAGTTGGTTTAACAGTTTGTCAATTTTATCTATTTGGTGCTCTAATTGCGATGATAAGGTCCCAGTTTTCCTGATTTGATGTTGAACGGTCGGTCTGATGTCGTTCAAAACATGGTCGTAGTCGTCCAGATTAATGACATGGATTATTTTAAAAGTTCCTTTGAAAATTTTCCCATTTCCTATTTTAATTGCAAGAAGGGGATTGTTGTACTCGTACGTGTTGACAGTCGCTTGCGCCAAATGGAGAGATATTCTGAAAGAAATTTCTAAGTTTTAATGTGTGACTTGTGGATCTTTTTCCCAGTAGTAGTAGTTATGGTTACTGTATTATTTTTTGCTATAGTTTCTTTTTCGTATAACGGCTTATTTTTCCCTTTTATTTGGTTATTTCTTTTATAAATGGTTTCACCTGACTTAAAGTCTTTAGGTTTTGGCCTAGTACGGTTACGCCTATAAAGGTTTCTTTGTTGATTCCTAGCTATTTCATTTTTAAGGTCCGAATTTACTATTTCTTTAAAGTTAACTAAGTCCTGATAATTTATTCTTTGTGTTCTGTTAAAAAAAATGTCTGCAGGTTTATTTTTTATTACTGAGTGTACGGTGTTATTATATCTATCTACAGCGATAGTTATAACTTCTTTCAAAGAGAAATCGGGATATTCTTGTATAAGACACCTTATGATTTCAAGAATTGTGGAATGGACTCGTTCCACGGCACCATTTACCTCACTTTTTTGTGGAGGTGCTAGATAGATTGTTATGCCGAGTCCTTCCAAATAGTTTAATACAATGGGACTTATAAAACTACCTTCGTTGTCCATAACGAGGAGTTTCGGAACTGTAAAATAATGGAGTAGTTTAATTAATTTGTCTCTAATGTGCAGAACAGATTTGTTCTTTATCCGAAAAAATTTTGTGAATTTTGAGAATTTATCAATGGCCGTAATAAATTTTTCCCCTTTAATTTCTATGATGTCGATGTGGAGGATTTCCGAGGGATAGGAGGGGATAGGGGTTGGCTGAAGTTCGGGTTTTTGAGGGTGGCGATCATATTTGTTTAAAGAGCAGATTTCGCATGACTTTGTATAATCCTTAATAAGTTTAGCCATCTTCGGAAAATAGTACTTCTCTAAAATTTGTTGCCTGTTTTCTTTTGGGTTTCTGTGGGCACGTTTGTGTTCGTCTTGAATTATTTTCCACTGCGTTTCTTCCTCAGTAATGTCAGTAACGATTCTTTGTGTTATTCTTGCTTTGAATTTCGAAAAGTTTTCCTTAAAAATTTCCTGAAGTAAGGGAAGGAGGTTTTCCTGTATTTTAATTCCGTTTATTACATTTGGGTCTAATTTTTCTTTTAATATGCTTATTAACACGTTTTTGTTTAATTCAGGTACGTGTACGAAATGTCTGTGAAGACCGGCATGTGGGTTCTCGCAGCAGCTCATTTCATTCCCTTCCGATAGTAAGAGCTGATTTTTGAAGACATTAATTGGTGCTTCGACATGTGGAATGAGCTCAGTACTATCTTCATCAGCGCTATGCTGCGAATTAGATGATGTTAGAGTGTTTACTTCAGCTGGTAGTCTCGAGAGTGCATCTGCCACCAAGTTGGTTTTCCCTGGTTTATAGATTAGCCGATAGTTAAATTCTTCAATCCTAGCCTTCCATCTCTTGAGCTTAGAATTGTTGTTTCTGTTACTGAGAGCAAACGTTAAGGGCTGATGGTCTGTCAAAATGTTTATTTCTCTAGCTCCGTAAAGGTACGTCCTAAGCTTGTCTAGACTCCATACGATAGCCAACATCTCTTTCTCAATCGTGGAATAATTTTCTTCCGTGCGATTGAGAGACCTTGAGATAAACGAAATTGGTCTGTCCTTTCCTATCTCACCCTGTGAGAGCACTGCTCCAATTGCGTAATTGGAAGCGTCTGTCGTCAGAGTGAATGTCTTTTCAAAATCGGGAAATATTAAAATATCAGACGACATGAGCATTTGTTTTAGGTCTTGGAATGCCTTTAAAGCGTTCTGGTCAAAGTCGATTTGCACTTTACGCGATCGACCTGCTGTAATTTTTGCGTTCTCACCCCGCGTTAAGTTCGTAAGAGGTTTCGCAACTTTCGCAAAATCTCTTATGAACTTCCTATAATATGATGCAAGGCCCAAAAAGCTCCTGAGTTCCTTCAAATTCCTGGGGATAGGCATGTCCTTTATTGCCTGTATTTTCTTTGGATCGGGACGGATGCCTTCTCTTGTGACGATATAGCCCAAAAATTCGACCTCTCTTTGCAAAAATTTAGATTTACTCAAGTTAACTTTCAAATTCGCCTCGTCCAACAGAGAAAATACTTTGCTTATATTTTTGAGATGCTCATTTTTACCCCTTCCAAATATGATGATGTCGTCGATATACACGTAACAACATTTGCCTATGAGTGGTTTTAAGACATCATTGATCATTCTTTGAAAAATGGCTGGGGCATTTTTAAGCCCAAAAGGCAGCCTCAAAAATTCATATTTTCCGTTAGCGGTGGAAAATGCAGTTTTTTCTATATCGCGGTCCCTCATCCTGATTTGATGAAAACCGGATGTGAGGTCTAGTGTGGTAAAAAAATCTGAATTACCTAAGCTCGCGAGAGTATTATTAATATCCGGAATTGGATAAGCGTCAGGTGTTGTTACGGCGTTTAGCCTCTTGAAATCCACAACTAGTCTATATTGCTTCTCACCTGCCGCATTTTCCTTCTTTGGAACAATCCAAAGTGGAGAATTATAGGGGCTCCTGGAAGGCCTTATTATTCCGTCCTTTAACATTTGCGATATTTGTCTTTCTACCTCAGATCTCAAGTGTGTCGGGTAAGCATATGATTTCGTGTAAACCGGTTCATCCGTCGTAGTTCTAATTTCGGCTCTAATATTCGTGTCTGCAGTTCCGCTGTCGCAGACTGGTCCAAAAAGAAGGTCGTGTTTTTCAATGATACCACGAAGGTCATCGTCTTCAGGCATTTGATCTGTATTGTTTACTTGTTTAGATCCCTTAGCTTTTAGTTTTATCTTAACTCCTGATAATAACTGTAATATCTGATTTTTTCTGTCTATGACCGCCTCTAATTCGCGAAGGGTGTCATCACCGATTATACCATCAAATGATGATAGTCCAGGTAAAATAAAAAAAATCGAGATTGTTGTTGATTCCCACACATTTAAAGAATGGTCCTGTTACTTTCTTTGTAATTGTTACTTGCCCTGCCGCTGATTGGATTTTGAATGGGGTCTTAATTGGTTTTGAATTAAATCCTAATTTTTCACTAATAAAATTTTTATTAGCTCCTGTGTCGATAAGAAATTTATATGGTTGTCCGGTTTTAGAGAAATATTCTAGATATGGTACGCTAGAGAGGCTTCTGTTGTAAAATTTACCTCCTCTGGGTTCCATGCATTACCTTCTTCAACCTCATCCTCAAACTGTTCAAGATATTCCTCTTCTATTTCTTCCTCGTCTTCTCCTGTTGTCTCTAAATTGAACAATCTTTGTTGTTTTCGAGGTAGGTTTGAGGATTCGTTCGAATGCCCTACCTTTGGGATAGGTCTGTTCATATAATTTACTCTATGTGACCTAAGTGAGCTATCTATTTCCATTGGAATGGGTGGTTTAGGCTGATCAGGCCTTGGTGGTGGTTTCTGATTTTCAAGTGGTGTCTGGGTGATACGTCCATAGTTATGAATTTGGTTTTGGTCTCGTGTAGTCAGTTGTCTTGGTACAGGTCTAGGTTTAAATTGGGGTAAATACATTTGGTTTATAGGTGCAGATATTGAATTTTTGAAATTATTTGGGTGAATAGAGAGGTTTCTAAAATTATAATTCTGTATCTCAAGGCACGAACTGTAAGCTTCTGGTAGAGTCTGAGGTTTTTGAATGAGAAGCATTCGGGAGACGTCACCCTTTAAGCCTCTTATGAATATATCAAGAGCCCTATTTCTGTAATTCCTTACTAATGCGTCTACCGTCTCTTCGGAATAGTCTTCCGTTTTAATTTTATTAATAATTAAGGACAATTGGTGATTGACCCCTGCATAGAATTCGTCCATGGAGTTATTTCCCTGTCTCATCAAGTTTAACTCGTGTTCGAGTGTACGAAGGTCACGCTTATCAGCGTAATGTAGTGATAAGCACTTTTTAATACTCGGCCAATTGTCGTCAAATATATTATAGGATATGAGAGCGCTGTCGGCTGGCCCCCTTATCTTTTGTCTTATATGTTGGAGTATGGATCTATAGATGGGTTTTTGTCTTACTACTTCGTAGTCTTTCAAAATTGATTCGACGTTGTGAACCCAAGATATGTATTGAGTTGGGCTCCCCTCAAATATTTGTAGGTCTCTAACGCAGTCTGGTAGTCTCTTTATTTCATTTAATTCCTGTTCATTTCTAGGGACTGACAATTCGTTCTCGCGAATTTGAGGTTGAGAAACTCTACCCTCCAATTGCTGGATTCTATCATTTAATATCCTTATCTGTTCTGACTGAAGACGAAATGCTTCCTCACTGTGAGGTGGTGGGCTATTTCCTTCTAATTGCTGAATTCTATTGCTTAAGGTTTTTACCTGATCTATCTGGGCATTAAGTGCGCCAGTTAGTTGTACAATACTTTCCCGTAACCACTCCACTGTGTTATTATCGCCAGGTGCCATATTGCTTTATAAAAAAAATTTCCAATGTCTTAATAAAAATTAATACAGAGATTGTAACTATATTTTTATAATTTTTTATTGGGTAAGATTTTTCTTTAGTTTTTCTTTTGCTCTAAAATTTTCAATTTGAAATAACTAAATTATTTACTGCTTTTATTATTTTTAGAATAGTAGGTATACAAAATTTTCTTTGAGATTGTATCTTTCAAATAATTAAATTATTTTAAGCTTTTATTATTTTGAAATAATAGGTATATTGAAACAGGTTTAAAATTGATAATAAAAAAAATGTCTTACAGTATCACAATGATGAACTGCATCGCTCGGTTGGATAGTCCGTATGTTTCCTTTTTAGCAGAAATTAATTGCTTACTCCGGTACGGGTTGTATCACTATTGAGTTCTTGGTGAGTTGAGTTAGATGTTTCCTTTTTCGGGTGTTTCTTCTCTTTCCTTGCTGGTTCTACAAGGTTTCAGGCAAAATTCAGAGTGAATCTTTTTAATCACTAAATTTTGTGTTGAACTATTAGTCTTTGTTGACTTAAATTTCTGAGTTATTTTCTCAAAATTCTTTATACAGCACTATTTTATTATCACTTTTTTATTAAAGTCTTTCTTTGCACAGCACTATTTTATTAAGAGTCTTTGCGGACTTGCACAATTAAACTTTAAGTGTTCTTTTTAATAAGTCTTTTGTACAGGACTATTTTATTAAAGTCTTTGCGGACTTGGTACAATTAAAACTTTAAGTATTGCTTTAAATAAGCCTTTTTGTACAGGACTATTTTATTAAAGTCTTTGCGGACTTTGTACAATTAAAACTTTTACTTAAACTTTACTTAAACTGCTCGGGCGCCAGTTATGGTTCTCTTGCACCAGAGAGCCAAAAAAATAAATAAGATTCAACAAGAGAAATAAAACACGTCACTTCCAGCTTTCAACATCAACTAACTGTATTATTTTATTCAAAATATTTTTATGGTTTACAAATGATTACTTAGTTTAAATGATATTTTGCATCGTAAGCTTATTTTATTAAAATATTTATTAAAATATATTTTTGCATACGAATAACAAAATCAGGTTACTGAACTGTTTTTATGGTTTACAAATGATTACTTAGCTTATTGCGACATACAAATAAAATAGAAACAAAATACTAGTCAGCAATATTTAGCTTGCTCGTGGCTAACAGTGGGCTTAACTAACAGTGGGCTTAACTTACATACTCATGGGAAAGGACAAGTTTTAACTACTTTACGATTTTTAAAGCCAAGAGAACTGGTTACCCGGACACATACGTCACTAACATTGTTATCTTCAAAGTCGTACTCTGTCAGTTCAAGTTCGTAAATCTTCGCGATTCATCTTCTTTCAGTCGTGGTTGTGATTACAAATTCAATTATCAATTTCCAATTGTATGTAATGATTATATAAGAAAAGATTTTACACTTCTTTGATCTTGATCTTTTTTATTTAGTTTTGACTTCTATATCATCTTTAATCTTTTTTTCTTTACAATTTTCTTTCGATCAATTTTTAAAACATCTTATTTTCTGTCTTACAATCTTTAAGGTATCATTAATACATTAAATTTTTTATTTCATTAATTTAAGCTTCTTTACTTTAAACTTCTTTAATTTAAATTTCTCCCTTCCTTTACCTTCTTTAAAAATGGTCAGGCCGGCTATGCCATAGATGTAAGTTAAGAAATTTCTTTCTTTTGCTTTTAAAAGATGAATTACTCCAAGATAGCAATTGTATCTTGAAGTGTTCTTTATTTAAATTTTAATTTTACACTTAAATATACTTATGTTTATGTAGAGCTGGTACTCTACGTTTCTGAGTTTTCTTATGAACTCTTGAACTGTACATTATTGAGTTTACTTACGAACTACTGACAAGAGTATTTACAGTCTTATTTATATTAGTGTCGTACAAAGGGATGAATTCTTATCTAAAGCATACAAAAGGATGAATTCTTATCTAAATTCTTATTTGTCAAAAAAATATTTTAAATTTACTTAAACACTAAACTGTAATGATAATGTTACTTTGTTACAAAATTTGAGGATAACAACTATAAGTGATAAGATAAAATATTGTTACCTGGAAATAAAATAAAGGAAAATTATTTTGTAATTTTCCATGTTAACACAAATATTGCTAATGAGGTTGTTTACAAAAAATTAGAATCTTTGTTTCATTATTTTACCTAATTCTCTTTGTTTTCATGGTTTAAATATTTTGGAGATAAGGGTAAAAGTATTCTCGTAGCAATGGTAATTGTTTATTGTCGTATCTAACTTGTACTTATATGTGGCTTTCTTTTTACTGACCTTTTCCAGGGTAATGATGGCTTGAATTTCCTTTTCTTTGAGAAAAATAGGGCATATTTTATCAGTTGTAGAGTGCTTAAAATCTCGGTTTTGTTCCTTGTAATGTACAGATGATTTTTCAGTTGAACCTGTTTCTTGGGATTCTTCTCCTAAATGGAATTCTTACGAATAGTTAACACGAATGGTAGTGATATGCGCTTACGAACTCTAACCATTTCCTACCCAATTGATATTGTCGGTGGATGTGACGTCGAGTTGAAAGTAAGAATTATTAGTCCAGTTTCCTTCACATTTTTTTCGGAAGATTTCCTCTTAGTTTTTTTTTTACTTTGCAGACATTTTGAGGATTCAATTCTTCCAGAATTTCTTCTTCCAATACTCCTCGAAGATCGAATTTGTGTATAACACCCTTAGAAAAGTTGAGGGATTTGTGTTCGACTGAAAAAGTGTGAATATGTGCATACATATACTGGCTCCCTTAGTTGCTATACCAAAAAGCAATCAAGCAAGACCATCTACAGGCGGGGTTCGCAATTTTTCGGAAGAGTGGACAAATTAAACGAAAAGTTCCAAAATCGCAGAATTTCCAAAAATTCAATGGTACTGTGGCGGTTCTGCCAACTTCCTAGACTATGTCTTCACAATTATTAAAAATGGCGAAAAGGCGCGATCAGGTTACAGGTTCGTAATGACATCTGTCTATACCCACGCTATGGTCTTGACAGTTGTCAAAACACACTGTTGCTTTCGAATACAGAAGTGTATGTGGGGGAATGTATGCCACATTACTCCCCCTTTCGGTTAAAACAAAATCGTATCTTACGTCCATGTCGGGAAGTGATGATTTTGGGATCGCCGGTTGAATCCAGGAGAATACCAGTTTGTTTTTTTGAAGTCGATTTTCCGACTGTCGTTTCTTCTGAAGCAGCTTGTTTTGTTTTTTCATTTTCGACTTCCGCAGAAGTTTGTTGGTTTAGAATAAATGCTGCTTTTAAGTGGTCTACAGTAATGTTCATATTTTTACCTTTGACGTCAATTGTAAAATATTTTTTGTGTTGTTTTAGAACAGTGAAAGGTCCTTCGTAAGGAGCTTGTAGCGGTTTGCAAATCATGGAATTACGTACGAATACTTGTGGAGAAGAGAACAAATCTTTTTCAATGAAAGGTTTGTCTTTGGCATGTGACGATGTTTTGGTTGGCCGTAGGTCATTCATAAACTTTTTTAGTTTTTCAACAAATTCGTTGTGTCAATTTTGGCTTTCATTGTTCTTTACTAAAAGTTCGCCAGGAACGCGTAAACTGGATCCATATACTAATTGAGACGGTGTTGCATTAATGTCTTTGAAGGTTACTCGGAAACCCAACAAAATAATGGGTAAGATTTCGGTCCAATTTTCGGTTTCGTGACATTTGATGGCAGCTTTCAGGAATCGGTGGAATCGTTCGATGAGACTGTTTGCTGCAGGGTGATACGCTATGGTTCTTAGGTGTGTTGTACCGAGGACTTTAGTCAATTCTTTAAAAAAATTGCATTCGAACTGGCGCCTTTGGTCCGTCGTTATTCTAAGTGGTATGCCGAATCTTGAGACCCATGTTGAATAAAAAGCAAAAGCGATGTTTTCGGCCGTAATGTCCTCTAACGGGCACCCCCTCGGTCCAACGGATAAAGCGGTCAATCATCGTCAGACAGTACCGAAACCCTCTAGACGGTGGAAGTGATCCGATTATGTCCATGTTGATGTGGTCAAAACGGCCGGCTGTGGTAAAGTATTCGGACAGTGGAGCTTTGTTGTGGCGATATATCTTGCCTTTCTGGCAGGCTACGCAGGCCTTTGCCCACAGTTGACAATCACTTTTCATACCTGGCCAAACGAATTTTTCAGCTATTAGTTTCGTTGTTTTCTTGACACTTGCATGGCATAGATTATGTATGGAATCAAATGCAACTTTGCGAAATTCTTTTGTTAAAAAAGGTCTCACGACACCTGTGGAAATATCGCAATAAATAGAAAAGTTAGTGTTGGGCAATACAAATTTTTTTAGTTGTAAGCCGGATGCAGTGTTGAGTAGTGATTTGATTTCTTCGTTGCCGTGCTGGAGATGACATAAATATTCAAAATTTATTGTTTCTTTTACGTGGATGGCTTCCACGCGTGACAAAGTATCGGCAACTATATTTTCTTTGCCGGATATATGTATGTCTAATGTCTGTTGTAAATTGGCTTAAAAAATCTATGTGCCGGATCTTTCTTGCGCTCGCCTTGTCGAGTTTTTGTTTAAATACGAACTGCAATAGTTTGTGGTCAGTGTATATACAAAATTCTCGGCCCTCTAACATATACTAGAAATGTTTGACTGCTATATATGCACTCAACAGCTCCTAATCGTAGGTGCTGTACTTACGTTGAGCTTCGGCAAGACGTTCCGAATAGAAGCCAAGAGGTTGAAGACTATTGTTTGCCACCTGTTGCAAAACGGCACCTACCGCTATGCTAGAAGCGTCCACCATGAGTGCCAGTTGTGCATTGGATTTGGGAAAAGCAAGGAAGGTTGCATCACGTAGATGTGTTTTGCATTGTTCAAATGCGAGTTTTCCTTCCTCCGTCCATTTAATCGGTGATGTGTCATTTTTCCTGTTTCCGGGGATGAGTTTGAATAGAGTTGCTTGCTGTGTCGCAGCGTTTGGTAAAAATCTTCTGAAAAAATTTACCATCCCCATGAAACGTTTAAGTTCGGAAACACGCTCCGGTAATTTGTACTTCGTTATTACTTCTACTCGGTCCAAAGGTGGGCACGTACCGTTTTTGTTAACTGTAAAGCCTAGAAATTTTACTTCTGACTTACCGAAAACGCATTTGGATGGGTTGATAACGATGCCGTACTGTTGAAGTTTATTAAAAACCATTTTTACATGTTGTCTGTGTTCTTCCAAATCTTTTGAGGCGATCAGTATGTCGTCCAAATAAGCGTAGGCGAAATCTACGTCACGAAGGATGTGATCCATCAACCGCTGAAAAGTTTGCCCCGCATTCTTCAAACCAAATGTCATGTATGTAAACTCGAACATGCCAAACGGCGTAGTTATGGCTGTCTTCGGAACATCAGCAGGAACTACACGAACTTGACGATATGCCCTTTTTAAATCTATTGTCGAGAAAATGTTGCTGCCTTCTAGCCAATGCGTAAAATCATGGATGTGTGGGGCCTCCACTCACCGTTTTTCTTTTTTACCATGTGGAGCGGGCTTGCCCATGGGCTAGACGAGGGGCGACAAATTGCGGCATCGAGTAACGATTGGATCTCAGCTCTGGCAGCTTTGAGCATACTAGGCGCGAGACGGCGGGGTTTAGCGAAACCCGGTTGTCCTGTTGTGATGATGTGATGAACGACATCGTGTGCGGGTGTTCTAATTTGTTTCTGCGTTTGAGTGATAGCGGGGAAAGATTTCAGCAGCATTTGAAATTCGTCATTGTTGTTGATAGTAGATAGAACTATGATTGGCGACTCGATATTTGCAATATCACAACTGCTTACCATCTTAGTGTTACCGTCGAAAAGTTTGCGTGATCGCATATTAATTGTCAGATTGTGATACCCCAAGAAATCTGCGCCTAAAATGGGTTGAGAGACTTGAGCAACTATAACATTCCATGTGTAATTCCGACGTAGGCCCATATTTAATGTAAGGCTTTTTTTCACTACATGGCTCGCGGCATTTTAGCGCTTTCGAGCCGAATTTTCTGTGATACCAAGACTTATCATTGGTCTGAATGCGAGCACGGGAGTTGTGGTTACGACTAGCGGATGCGGCTCTATTGCGGCTACGTGAGCGTCTAAATTGTGTCTTCAAGCTATCTATTTCCTTTGTCAATTGCTGTATCTGCTGTTGTAAAGTGTTGTTCGTTGTGTTGAAAGTTCGTTGATTGACACGTTGTCATTGACTTCTGAAATTTTATCGACCATTACAGCAATTTTATCCAGTGGTTCTCCACTTATTGAAATTATGCTTCTCATGTGGTTCGGTAAACGCGTCATCCACATGGATTTTAAAAAATTGTCGTCGACCTGGTTGCCAGCCAAATTTTTCATCTCGCGCAGTAGCTGGGATGGCCGTTCGATGTCTTGCAAAAGCTTTTTGAGTCGTCTTTGTTCGGAGACAGAGAATTCCTCTAGCGTACGTTTTTTTAGCGTTGTGTATTGATTATCCGGTGGCATGTTCAATATAACATCGCTGACTTGGGATAGAATTGCACTATCAATAGATGCTACCACAGTGTGATACTTAGTTTGTTCACCGGTTATGCCAGCGGTCGCAAATTGTGACTCGATTTGGGCGAACCAAAGTTCTGGTCGAGAGTGCCAGAATGGCGGTATTTTTATTGAAATACGTGCTAACTCTTCACGATGATGAGTAGTCATTGTTGGAGGTGTTTCCGTTGTTCCGGCAGCTTGTGTCTGATTGCCTTTTTGCTCGTTCATTTCTAACTTTTTTTTATAGTTCGTCGGGGTCACCATATGTGGCGGATCTGCCAACTTCCTAGTCTATGTCTTCACAATTATTAAAAATTATGAAAAGGCGCGTTCAGGTTACAGGTTCGTAATGACATCTATCTATACCCACGCTATGGTCTTGACAGTTGTCAAAACACACTGTTGCTTTCGAATACAGAAGTGTATGTGGGGGAATGTATGCCACAGTACAAGTAAAACACGAAATATAGCTACTTCAAAGTATACTTCTATTAAAACAAATTAAAATTTAATTTACAAAGAAAAGAAAACTGCATAATTCATAAATTTTTTCATAAATCATTTAAGAACTAGTACAGAGAAACATGAAAAAAGATTTCATACGTTATATGCTCTTTGAAATTCACTTGCAAATACTATTTAAGTAAGTTAATAAATTCAAATAGAATTCATTTAATCATTCAGTATAAAAGTCTTCGTCAATTTAGTGTGAGATTAATAAAAATATGTATTTTTGTTATCAATGTATTATATAAATGAAAATTAAAAAACATATAAAATTATGCGTAAAAACATGTTGTCTTAAAATCCGGTGCGCTGTGCATGATATAATAAAAAATGTGTGATAGTCCTGAATAAGCGGTATGATTGCCAGCTAAGGGCACTTTTTAAGAATTTTGTACTCACTTAAAGTGGTTGGGTTTTAAGAGTGTAAGGTATGCTCACTTTGCTTAAAACTGTTTTTCTGACGATCGTCTGTTGTTGTTAAAGGTTAATCCTCCTATGGAGAAGGCAGTTTTCTCCTTTCTCTACCTTCTTTGTGTAACTTAAGGTGAAAGTACACGACACGTGTTTAAAGCACCAAAGTGTTATAGGAGCCTGCCAAGAAAAATGTAAAATTTTTCTTTATAATAGTTTGTGTTCGAGGGCTGCCTATTTTGACAGTCTAAATGTGGTTTGCTTGTTTGTGTTGGTAGCTTCCCCACTGTCCCTTTATTTAGTTTATAATAAAACACAACACATACAAGTTATTTTAGCAATTTGTTTGGTTTTAATTGACAAAAAGGTGTCTGGCTCACTTCCCTTGTTATTGCATATTTCTGGGAATATTGCAATATTAAATAAATTGAATATTGGATTACTAAAGAATTTTGCTGAAGGCATAATGTTGGGAACAAACAAAGGTTTTTAGCCTTTGAATTTATTTTTATATAAATTTGCTGAAGGTTCAATGTAGATTAAAAACGGTATTAGGGCCGTCCATATTAAAGGGAATATTAGGGCATACTTATAATGAAGGAGAATATTAGTAATGTGATAACTTACATATGTATGTATGTATGTTTATGTACTTGTTGTTATGCAGACATAGAGCATAGAGCATATGTCTGCAAAAACATAAAATGACAACAGTTTGTAATTCGAATATCGTCAAAAATTCATCAAATTTGAACTTTTTCATCCGTTATAAACAACCGGATTTTAAGTTAATAAAACAATATATAGATTAAAAATTTGATAAATTAAAAAACACAATACTAATTTTAAAAAGGATAGAATCAGTTAAATTCTAAATTTGGTGAGCAAACCATTAAACATGTAAACTTACCTTTTAAAAACTACGGAAGATTCAAAACATAGTGGCTTCGATGCGTATTATGTACCTTCAGCTTTTCTTTGAGAAAAACTATCATTTTAACTTATAACATAAACCGTATCGCATTAAACGGGTGCCACGTACTTTTTTATTCTCTTCGAAGTAGCTCAAAATGTTTACCTTATTCCATCATTCTTTTCCTGTAAGCTCTACTTTGCATTTTGCAAACCATCTGTTGCATCAAACGAATTTTTATCTTAAGCGCTGGGTCCCAACGTGTAGATAATTCCTGTGCAAGCACAACACTTTTAGTGTTGCAGTCATTTCATTTATGTTATCATCTTTGAAAAGGATGATTTTTGTTGTTAACTACGTATATAGAATCCGATAAACACTTGACTAACATCACGTCGTATAAATCTCGAATCTGTTGGCAGCGTTGTCAATAATCCAAACTCCATCGAATGACATTATCTTAGGCAATAATCAAAGTTTTCATCGCAGTCAAATTAAACAAATGCATCTGATACAGTATGTGTCAGGTCTTTCTTTCCCGTCAAGTGTGTCCGGAAAGTTTTTAGTAGCTTATTTCTTTCACTGAATCTAACTGTGTCATATCAACATA
The DNA here is from genome assembly GCA_932526305.1 of Epicampocera succincta. Classification (NCBI taxonomy): domain Eukaryota; kingdom Metazoa; phylum Arthropoda; class Insecta; order Diptera; family Tachinidae; genus Epicampocera; species Epicampocera succincta. Next base: position 28,466,319 of record OW052035.1, on the reverse strand, counting down.
GGCTTCTTCCACGGCTTATTTCTTTTGCCCGTTATTTTATAGAGTGTGTATCATTCATTGTCATTGTAACGTCTTGGGTTCGAAATAGGTCCTAATCGATGTTAAGTTCATTTGAGTGATGATGTCAGGCAAAAAGTTTGACGTGTTGTAACTTTTTAAATTGATTTCAAAATAATCTCATATAGCACTTGCATGCTGTGAAGTTCACATTTTAATATTTATTGTACTATCCAAGAACCATTTAGTTTCACAAAACTATCTAAGGCTTTGTTGCAGGTTTAAATTTCGGCCATTGCAGGTGTTTACTTTTAATTCGATTTGCTATGCAAGTTTCATTGAGGGCAAAAGATTATTTAATATTTATAAATAAATATGTCTGTAATTGGCAAAATATGCTTATAAATAATACCGACATGCTTAGAACTCTGACTGTCTGAAAATATACACGCAATTTCCAATAACAACAATTTTTAGAAAGAGGTTTAAGAAACTGTAATAAGATCTTTAAATATTAGCAAATAAATATACATATTAAACATCTGCAATGAATGTCTTAAATGGCATACCAAGACATGCACTTTAATAGTGAATGCGTAAAATATTACATTCGCTACCAATAAAACAAACTAGTACTTCTACGATCATTCATTTCGAAACAAAACATCAAGACATCAAAACATTTTATAAACAAAACAAAAGTACTACCTTTCAGAGTATACTGAAATGAGTACTTATTGCTGTTTCAAATGAAAAAAACTCTTTGGTTATGTTTGTGTGTGAATAGGCTAGTTGCGTACATACATTAGGGCGCCGTTTATTGATATCTGTTAAAATAAATACATATTATACATATGCAAGGTAACACAATTTTTGTGCACACCCTAATTGCCGTTTGAACAATGACAATGCAGTGGCGATGGAATGAAATAAAAAAAAGTATATTTGGCTTGGTGTACTTCACAACATTTCCAGAAAGCAAACAGAGTTTATAATTCATTGCGAAATAGCAGGTAGAGTATTGTGTTGGTTTACTATGTATCAAGTGGAGTATTGTGTTTGGTTTTCTTCTTAGAATACTCATTCTTTTATTACTCATTGCAAAAATTACTATGTAATAGAGTGCAATGAAATAAAACAAATGCGGAGACGCATAAATGAATGGCTTGATGCAGCCATTTAATTTCTACTATTTCTTCTGATATGTTTGGTAGTGTATTTTTCCTAAGTCTTGTTATTGGACCTAAATATTTGAGTTGCATGCGAGTTAAGAATTTTAATTCTTTTTTATTTAAAATAATATTGACTTCAAGATACTGACTGTATCTTGAAGTGTTTCTTTATTTTATTAAAAATAAATCTTAAAACTATTTAGTTTTCTTACGAACACTATTTGGTTGAGTTTACTTATGAACTCTATTTGGTTGAGTTTACTTATGAACTCTATTTGGTTGAGTTTACTTATGAACTCTATTTTGTTGAGTTTACTTATGAACTGCTTGGCGAGAGTATTTACAATGTTATTTATACTCTGCCATACTTAAGAAAATATTCTTATCTATTACAATGTTTGTCTGAAAGAAAATCATAAACTGTAATATTTTCTGTATTTAAAAGATAAAATTACTTAAACATTTTTTGGCTAGGTAAAAGTGATAAAGTTGTTTTGTTACAAAAATGAAAAACAACTATAAATGGTAAAAACTATAATATTGTTACTTAAAGATAAAATATAATAAAAGTAAAATTATTTTGTCAAATTGTAATTTTTTGTGTTTACGAAAACATTACTGATAAAGTTGTTTTTCAGAATCTTTGTTTGAACCGTTCGTTTAAAAGTAAAGATGTTCTTATCGAAAAAGAAAATTGTTTCTAGTAATTTTCCATGTTTACGAAAAACATATTTAAATGTTTCAGAGATAAGGGTAAAAGTATAGAAATGAAAATTGTTTATTGTCTCACCTAACTCTCTCCCTTCTTAAAATGAATCGTCCCGATTCGTTGTAACTTTCCCCTCACAAAAAATGAATCGTCTCGATTCATGCTGAATTATTGTCTGATACTTGTCTTATCCTTTCTAGTTCTCTATTATATAAAACTTGAAAATTTTCTCTAGATCTAATTTCTTTTAAAGTCAAATAGTATTTTACTATTTTTGCAATAATATAGGTAGACAAAATTATAGAGATAAGTATTAATGATGTATAAAAAAATATTTAATGGGATGTTTTTCTATCGGAATTTTGAATTTCTTTAAAGAGTCTATGTTATTGAAAGCAAATTTAGAGGAGGATTTTATTATACTTATGATTTCTAAATCTTCGCTGTGCTTGCTGTGAATGGCTTCTGTCACTTTATCATGAATATTTATGTATGTAATATTGTTAATTTCTACTTTGTCTGTATATTTTACTAATATAGTTCCTGTGATAAGTTCATTGTTTATGGTGTTCGTACCATTTAAGAGGATAATTCCTTCATCTATTTCCAACAATGGATAATTATACTCTTGTATTATGGCACATTTAGCTTTTCTATTTTCTAACAATGGTTTGATGCACTCGTCGTCTAGTCTGTTTATTTTACAAATGTTTTTACCTAAATAATTTTTACAATTATTTACTCTAGTGTAGATATTATTGCAAAAGGCAATTTCCTTATCAGTTGAAATCTTCCCATGTTCAATGCTAAGTGATGTAAATTTAAATAGTTTACAATAGTTATTTATAATAGGATATTTGTATATAGCGATGATTGAATTATTAGTTAATAAAGTTAAATATTAGTAAATATCGGAATATTCCAACACATTAATGATTGGGACTGTTGATAATTCCTGTTCTGCTATTTCCTTCACATCATTTAAATTTAATGATTCAGATAAATATTCATTAATTTTTGCTGCATTTATTGTCCTTACTAGTGTCAGTAATTGATCGTGAATTATTTTGAGTTGGATGTGGCTTTCCATTACTTCTCCTTTTACAGAATCAAAAAGTTTTTCAAATTGGGAGTTAATTATTTTCTGTTTTTCATTGTTTTCGATCAAAGCGTTAATTTTGGTTTCTATTTGTACTAAGTCTTCGTGATCTGGTATTCCAGTAATGAATTTCAATGTTGATCCTAGGAAATTTAATGCTCGTTTGTCAATCTTATGTTGCTTAATTTGTTCCATTTCTATTTTCTTTGTCAGGATGTAAGTTAATTTTATATTTTATTATTTGTTATAAAAAAATAATTTAATTTTTTTTATGGGAGCTTAAGCTCTTTATTTCTTAATTATCAACTTAAGACTAAAAGTTACAAAATTGTCTTTCTTAAACGTAACTTGTTTTCCTATGCACTGAAATTGTTGATTCAACGTTTTCCCACGAGTTGCAAAATTATTTGGTGGCGCGTGTGCAACGTCAGCAAGACGGACAAGACGGAATTGTTTATAATGTTGGTGTTGAAATATTAGACGTATGCAGCAAAACAGAATTTAATGTGAAAATATTTTATGCGTTACAGAAATTAATGTAAAAATATTTAATGTGTTAACTTCTCCCCTCGTAGATTTCAAACGTCCTCGTTTGGCGAAGTTGTTTTGTTAAATAGTTGGTTTAACCCTTCTATCGCTGCTGGTGTCAGTTGGATTGATTTTTTATTCCTTGTAGTGGAGATAAATTTTCCAATAGCTATTATAACAATTATCAGCATTATTGTAACTGATAGGCTGATACCGTATTTTATTTTGTCTTCCTTCTCCAAACTACTAATGTGCTTAGTGTTATTAGCGTTTAATTGGTGTAGCATTTGTAGGGAAAGTATTTCTTCAATGGTATTAGATTTGTATAGTGGCTGAAGTATTGCCGGTAACGGTCTGCTTGTTATTTTCCCTTCATTGCGATAGGTTTCACCTTGGATCTCAATAGTAATGTTGCTGAAATGTACCAAAAATGTTCCGTTTAGTAGGGTTGTTTCATTTCCAATTGCAATTTCTCCATTGAATCTATTCAGGAATAGTATGCCGGGTGTAATTTCCTCTATTGTTGGGATGTGTTGATTATTTACCACAGTGCAGTTTGGTGTACGACTTTTGAGTAGATTGCTAATGCAAGTATCAGTGCTTAAATCTATTATATGATTACTTAAACATATTTCTAGATTATTATAATTTTTGCAATTATTTTTAATTCCATATATCTCTTTTTCGCAAATCAATATTTCGTTAAAATTTATTTTATTTATTCTCTTTTCATGTTTGACAGCTCTTATTTTGATTGTTTTGCAAATATCATTCTTAACAGTTGGTAGACTTATAATATAAATAATTAACTTTCCGTCAGTAGCAATTTTTATTTCGGAAAATTCCAAAGCTTCGTCTAAATTAATAAACGGTAAATTTTCTCTGTTTACAATGTTTTTGGCTATTCCAATTTCTTCGTTAGATAAAATATAAGAATTTATTATATTAGCTTTTGCCCAATGTATGGCGTAAGCTATGTTTACAACTTCTTCTTTGATTACTTCTAGCTTAAACTTTAATTTTAAAATAAGGTAATTCTTTGTGTGTTCATCATTTTCCATTACTTTTAAAATTTTATTGGTTATATTCGTTATTTCATTAACTTTTTCTATTGTTAGCTTATTAATCAAAAGTTGATTGTTATTATTTTCCAATACATTATTTAATTTGTTTAAAACTATTTCATGGTCATGGTGATCAGGACTACCTGCTACCCATTTCCATGCACTTCCTAGAAAATCCAAAGATCTTTTCCTTTTTTGAATTTGCAAATTGCTTAAATGGGTCTTAATCTGAGATATTAATAGGGACATGAACGGGTAGTGTGGATTATTTTCGAGTTCCGGAGTTTTTGCCAAATGTTCTATGTTGTCTATAATGTGATTGTATTTATCGAGGTCCACTTCATGAATAATTTTGAAATTTCCTGTCTGTATTCTTGCAACGGATTTTTCTACTGTGATTAGTTGAGAATTAGAATAGTCCAAGATTTGTACGTCCGCATCGTTAAGTGGTATGAGTAGTCTGTAAAAAATCAATTTTCGTTATGTTTAATTATGTATTCTACTTTTGTGTATAATCTGTCCTTTCTCTGTCAGAACTGTACTATTTCTATCCTCAGCTACTATTTCTTTTGAATATGGCTTTGAAAGTTTGGTTCCTAGTCGTTTATTTCTTTTTACAAATATTACTTGCCCTGCTAAGTATGATTTAAAGTCAGTTCTGTCCCTATTATGATGTTCCAAGTCCTGTTTTTGTTTCTTGGTAAGTCTTTCTAAATTAGTTTGCCTAGTTCGTTCTATGTCTTCTGGTGACTGATGATGATGATGATGATGACAAATGGACTGATCGTCCGAAGAATAAGTCAACTGGTTTCCTTTTTGTCACCGAGTGTATTGAGTGGTTGTATTTAGCAACCGCTCTTTCTAATAGCTCTTCAAAATTACGGTGTCCTCCATTATTTTTTAGACACCTCATTATTTCAGTCAGAGTAGAGTGAAACTTTTCCACTTGACCATTGGCTCGGCTTATGTATGGGGGTGTTACGTAGGTTTCTATTCTTAGCTCGTTTCCTAACATGAATTTTATTGAACGAGAATTCAGCGATGGCTCATTATCTATTACCAACCTTTTTGGTACGCCGAAAGAAAATAATATGTCTCTCAGTGGTCTTCGTATGTCCTCTATAGAACGGCTTTTGAGTATTTTAGCCTGTGCATATTTTGAAAATTTGTTCAATGCTGTCATCACTGCTCTTCCTTCGGTCAAATAAATGTCAATGTGTAACATCTCTCCTGCGCGTGTTGGCAGTGGTGTCTCGGTCAGTTTAGGTTTGTTCGGATGTCGTTCGTATTTGTTTTCCTTACATATTGTGCAATTCTGAGTTATTCGTTTAATTTTACTTGTTATTCCGGGGAAATAATACTTTGCGAGTATTTGGGCTTTATTTTCTATTGCATTCCTATGTGCCCTACAGTGAGCTTCTAATATAATTTCTTCCTGTTGCTGTTCATTAGTTATGTCCTCTACAATTGTTTGTGTGTATCTACTTTTATAATTACGAAAATGTTCTGGATATAAATTTTGTATTATTCCCATGATTCTTTCTTCTGTGCAAATTCCGTTTATTACAGAAGGATTTAGTCTCCTTTTCAGATGTTGTATTAAATTTTCTCTATTGAATTCCGGTTCGGTAATGGTATGACGATGGACTGTAGGAAAAATAATTTGGAATTGATAACTTGATATATCTCCAATCTTTAGAAATACTTGATTCTTAAAAACATTGATTGGGCTTTCTACGCAGGACACAAGATCTTCGCTGGAACTTTCATCACTATGAACAGTTCCCGTTAAATTATTAATTTGTGTAGGCATTCTTGAAAGAGCGACGGCTACAACATTTGTTTTACCTGGCTGATAATTTAATTCATAGTTATATTCCTCAATATTGTGGTTCTTATGGATTAATGCAAATGTGAGTGGTTGGTGGTCTGTGGTTATTTTTACCTTTTTCGAGCCATACAGATAATTAGTTGGGAGGTTAGCGCCCAGATTATTGCCAACATTTCCTTTTCGTTTGTGGCATAGGCTTCCTCTGTTCGTGACAATGTTCTTGAAATGAAAGTAATGGGTTTTTTATTTTGGGAAAGGACTGCACCTATGGCATGGTTTGAGGCATCCGTAGTGAGTTCGAATTCGACCTCAAAATCCGGACGAGAAAGTATCACATCGTCTGAGATCAGGATGTTTTTTTATATTCTCAAATGCTTCTATCGCCTCCTGATCAAGTGAGATAACTTTGTTTTTTGATGCGTTTTTACCCACATTGCCAGCATCTCCCCTGAGCATGGCTGTTAATGGTTTTGCTATTTTCGCATAATCTCTAATGAACCGTCTATAAAGCCTGCCATACCAAGAAAAGAGCGGAGTTCCTTCAAACTCTTTGGAACTGACATTTTTGCTATAGCCTTTACTTTGTCCGGGTTAGTTTTGATCCCTTCCATACTAATAATGAATCCTAGAAACTCGACCTCACTTTTCATAAATTCACACTTATCGAGTTGCACTTTCATATTTGCTTCTGACAGTGTTTTAAGAATTGCTTTTAAATTTTGGAAATGTTCTTCTTCATTTTTTCCAAATATAATAATGTCGTCTATGTAGACATAACATCTTTTCCCTATGTGTGGTCGGAGAATATCGTCAAGTGCAGCCTGAAATATTGAAGGTGCATTTTTGAGTCCGAAAGGGAGTCTCAAAAATTCGTATTTGCCATTATTAATTGAGAAAGCAGTTTTCTCAATATCTTCCTCTTTTAGTCGTATCTGATGGAAACCACTTTTAAGGTCAATGATAGTAAAATACCTATTTTTCCCAAGATTTGCAAGAACCTCATTTATCTCAAGTATAGGATATCTGAAAGGAATGGTCACAGAATTCAATTTTCTGTAATCAATCACCATTCTGTACTTCCTTTTACCTGAGGCGTCCAATTTTTTTCCACGACCCATACGGGGGCATTGTATGGCGATTTGGACGGTCTGATTATATTATTGGCCAGCAGTTCTTCAATCTGTTTTTCGACCTCTGACTTCAGGGCCATAGGATATGGATAAGGCCTTGAATAGATTGGGTTATCTGTAACTGTGCGTATTTCACCCTTAATGTTGGTGGTATAGGTTAACCTTTCATTTGGATCTGTAAACACGTTAGAACATTCCTCAACAATCCCATAAAGTTTATCCCTCTGCAATCCTGTAAGGTGGGATAGTCTCAACTCAATGTTGTTGACCGATTGAGATGTTTTTTGTTTCAATGGGACTCTTATAGCGTTGTTTATAGTCAGAAAATCTTTATCGGTATGAATAATCGCCTTGATTTCTCTCAATGTGTCATTTCCAATTATTCCATGGAATGTTTCCAAGGTTGGAAGGATGTAAAATTTTAACTTAGGTGTATCTGGACCGAAAATGTCTACGAATGTATGATGTGTTATTTCTATTGTTCCGGCAACTGTATTTATATGGAAAGGTTTATCATTTAAAATAGGATTACGAATTCGAGTGGACTGGATATAATTTTTATTTGATCCGGTATCAATTAAAAATTCTAGTGTGTCCTCACCCTTTTTAAGTTCGAAGTATGGGAGTGAAGACGGGACTAGTCTAAAAAATAAACGCTGTCTATTTCATTTCCGTCATCGGAGACAGGATTCGTATCCTCTAATTTTTCTGGGTTATCAAGTGGATAACAGGGGTCGTAATAATTATCTCGGTCATAGCACTGGGCATCATGTCGGTAATCTTTATTAAAATTCGTGAGATGGTTTTGTTGCATCTGCTCTATGTTATCAAGCGGATAAGAAGAATTATAATATTCGTATTGGTCATAGTATTGACCCTCATATTGAGCATCGTTATTGGTGTTCATGAAATAATTTCGTTGCAACTTAGGAGGAATACCACTAGAGGTTGCTTGTGGGCGTTTCTGGGCAAATTGATCATTTCTTTGGAAATTTTGATAATTCACGTTCCTTGATCTCATTGATCGGTCGACTTCCATAGGTTGAGGGGGTTTCGGTGGAAAATTTTGCCTATTATTAAACCCTGTAAAATTTGGTTTTTGATTTGATTGGCTAAACTGGTGTGGGGCAAATGGTCGTTGTATATTTTGAAAGTGTGGCTTGGGTGGATATTGTTTAAAATGGGGTGGCATGTGAGCCAATTCTGGATAAAATACTGGCCTTGAAAAATGATGTGGCTGCTGCATTACTGGTGGGGGTTTATGTATGTTGCCACGCGAATGATTATGAGCATAATTTGCTCTGAAGTGCATATTGTCCAGTTTCTGGCACAGATTGAGTGATTGTGGTAGTGAAGTTGGTTCCCTGATGCTTAGTAGTCTCGGTAAGTCGCCGTTCAGGCCTCTGACGAATGTATCGAGAGCCTTTCCTCGATAAGCATTTGTCATAGCACCTTTCGCTTCTTCTGAAATATCCAAACACGATACTTTATCCAGAAGCAATGACAGGTGTTCATAGACTTTTTTGTAGAATTCGGTTATTGACGTGTTTTTTTGGATCAGGGTGGACATCTGGTACTCTAATGTACCAATATCCCTTTTGTCTGCATAGTGCATCATTAGCACTTTTTTAATTTTATTCCAATTAAGCGGGGTTCGATAAGACTCCAGAGCAGTGTCTGCTTCACCGGTAATCTTATGTCTAACTGTATGTAATATGGCATAATGTTTTGGACTACCTTCTATGGACTTAAATATTTCAAATATTCGATCCACGGACTTCCGCCATGAATTGAAGTCGCCACTTTTACCATTAAATTCTCTAAGGGAATTGACTATGTCAGGAATCTTATCTACATCACGAATGGAGATCTCTGGGAAATTATCATTGTTATCTCCTGCCTCAAATTCTTTAAAAGGATTTAGAATTTCCTGAACCTTAGCCGAAATAATCTTTTCTGAGTCAACACAATTTATAGTAATTGTGCCCTGATTCCTTGCTGCTGCAGCGCTTGTGCCTGCGGCAGATGCACTAGGACTATTTGTCGAAATTGACAGTCTAGAGAGAGTGTCCTGTATGGTATTTAAAGTATTTTCCGTCATGACTCAGGAAAAAAGGTGTTATTATTTTTTATTTAAGGAAGGAAAAGAAATTTTAAGATTAACTTGGATTTCTTTCTTTGAAATTTTTACAAAATTTAGGTTATTTCTCCGGAAGCTCTTCAAATAATAAATGTTTAATAAATTCGTCACTTTATTTAATTTAAATTTCTTCTTGAACTAGGAGTTATTTTAATAGTTTAAATATTCACGTAATACTAAAGAAAAGAGAACTTTTACGCAAATTAGTGTGATGACTACAGTGGAAAGCTATTTTATTCTCAATATTATTTTGTATTTTCTAAGCGTTGTTTTTAGCAAAATTATTAAAAAAATTTCACGTAATTCTTTAAAAAGTTACCGCGTCTTTTTAAATTATTCTTGACATTTATAAATGATTTAATATAAAGTTTTCTTCTTTCTTATTTTAAACTGTAAATTTTTTCGTGATTTTTAATTTCGTATCTCAATATTACTTTCACATATTTTATTTTAATTTCAATTATTTTATTTAATAACTTACATTAAACTTTCTTTTGTTTTGCACTATAAATCTTCTTTCGTAATTTTCACTTTTGTATCTCAATATTATCTTCTATTATTTTATTTTATTTTCAATTATCTTATCTAATAACTTACATTAAACTTAAAGTAATACCCAGCATCGCTGAACTCCTTTTATTTTGTAGGTAGGTGGGTGGATCGTTGTATCATTTTTCTCTCCTGGTACTCCGGAACGGTCACACTGCTAATTCCTTTTTTTATTCTTGGAGTCCGTAAAGTTAAATGTTCAATTTTTCAAACTTTTTGGTTGTCTGAATTATTTCACTTTTTAATGTTTGTTAGTTTATTAATTAGCACTATTTCCAGACTTTACTTAGCTTTACTTTTTGTATTGAGACACTTTTCACTTTAGCACTACTGGGTCCCTGCTCGGGCGCCAGTTAATTTTATATTTTATTATTTGTTATAAAAAAATAATTTAATTTTTTTATGGGAGCTTAAGCTCTTTATTTCTTAATTATCAACTTAAGACTAAAAGTTACAAAATTGTCTTTCTTAAACGTAACTTGTTTTCCTATGCACTGAAATTGTTGATTCAACGTTTTCCCACGAGTTGCAAAATTATTTGGTGGCGCGTGTGCAACGTCAGCAAGACGGACAAGACGGAATTGTTTATAATGTTGGTGTTGAAATATTAGACGTATGCAGCAAAACAGAATTTAATGTGAAAATATTTTATGCGTTACAGAAATTAATGTGAAAATATTTAATGTGTTAACTTGTATTCCTCAGTATTGGGATAAAAATTATCATCAAATATTTGTTCATATGACGTGAAGATTTTTGGTTGGTGACGTGTAATAAAAATGTAGATTTATCAAATAAGTATGCATCGTCCGTTTGAGTTAATACGTATTTTTTGTTTTCTACATGTTCTATCTCAATTGTTGCTTCTAACTTCTGGAATAATATTGCCAGTACGGCTATAATCTGGTATACTTGCTTCATTTTGTCCAAAGGTAATATTCTTTATATTGTTTTTATGAACGGTTTTCCCCTTTTTTGTTAGGAGTATGTCTCCTAAATCTTCTTCAACGATTTCTTTTTTATAACGGGGTAAATTTTTATTTCTGATTCCAACTATTTTCACTAATATTTGTGTTCCTTTTGTGAAAGTTCTATGTTTGGCGTTTTTGTTTAGACGGTTAAGCACTTTTTCAGATGCGTCTCTTAGATTTTTTATTATTTCTTCTTTATTTATATTAATTGAACCGAAATATATGTCTCTTGGTCGATGATTTGTTACGGTGTGCACCGAATTATTAAGTTCTTTAATAGCTCTGAATATTTCTTCTCTGCTTGTGGAATGATTACTAAATTTAAATATCCGTGTTAGTTCACTAATTGAATTATGAGCCCTTTCTACTTGTCCGTTTGGTGCTGATCTGTGTACTGGAGTTTCTATTTTTTGGATGCCGTATTTATGACATAATTGTTTAATGGCTGGAGTGATAAAAGATGCTTCGTTATCAGTTATTAATCGTTTACACTCAGGAAAACTGGTGTTGATTATTTCTTCCAATACATTTTCAATTGCTGCTTTAGTTTCAATTTGTCGAGCTACTATGTATTTAGAGAATTTATCTATGGTTACGAGATACATTGTCTTATCATTATAATATATATCTGCGTGTATGAATTCCCTCGTTTTTGATATTAAGTAACTCTATTGCTTCCGTATTGTTAAATTGGATTTCTTTTACCATCTCTAGTGAAAGTAGCTCTTCGATATTTGGTTTTGAATTTCTAGGTTGTAAAATGGCTGGTAATGGCTTTATCTGTGTTATCTCAAAAGAACTGTAGGTTTGATTTGATATTAAAATAGACTCGTTGTGGAATTGCAATAAAAATGTACCAGTCAGGTTCTGAGATTCTTTGTTGATAAAGACCGTTTCATCGAAATTGTTTAAAAGAATTGTTCCGGGTGAAATTTCATCTATAGTGGGTATGTTTCGATTGTCTATCGAAGTGCAGTTGGCTGGCTTACTTTTGATCAGGCTAGCTAGGCAAGTATCATCGTCTAAATTTTCTAAATTTTTCCTATTGCATATGGTAATATTATTGTAATTTTTGCATGCGTTCTTTATTCCAAACATTACATTATCGCATATTAGAATTTGATTATAAATTATTTTGTTTACATATTTCTCATATTTAATAGGTTTTATTAATATTTCATTACAAAAGTTTACATTTGTCGTTGGTATACTAATGATATAAACAATAGAATCATTATTAGTTGCAATTTTAACTTCGGCAAATTCGAATGCCTGTTCTAAGTTTACAAATGGTATTGAATCCTTATTTATTATTTCTTTAAGAATATTTATCTCTGTAGAGGATAGTATAAATGAATTAACTATTCCAATTTTGGCCCAATGAATGGCATACTGTACATTAATTATTTCCTCTTCTATTATATCTAATTTGTATTTTAAGGCCGTAACGGCATGCTCCATTATGGAGTTATTACTATAATTGTTCATGGTTTTTAATATTTCGTTAGTTATTTCAGTCACTTCCTTGATTCTCTCAATTGATAGTCTATTTATAATTACTTGCTTATTATTGTTCCGCAAAATTTTATTTGATTTTCTCTCCAAGATTTCAAAATCGTCATGGTCAGGGCTACCCGCAATCCATTTCCATGCGGATCCCAAAAAATTTAAGGATCTTTTAGAACGTGGTTTCAACCTATCTAGGTACTCTTGAACATTTTTCAATTTACGACTTAGGAAGGGATAGAGGGTATGAGATGGACTAACGGTTTGGAGTAATGTTTCCTTTAAGTTATTATTTAGTTCCTGATATTCGTCTATATTAATGATATGAATAATTTTGAAGGTGCCAGTTTGTAGTTTTGCCAGTCCGGAGTTCATTGTCACTAGTTGCGAGTTCGTGTAGTCCATTATTTTAATGTCGGCCAAAACAGTGGTAAAAAGTAATCTGAAAATGTAATTATTTAATTCCTTATGTTATTTTTATGAATGGTTTTTCCTGATTCTGTTATGACGGTAGTATTCTTATTTTCTCTAACTATTTCCTTTCTATATGTTTTCCTGAGCTTTGTCCCTATTCTTTTATTTTCTTTTACGAAAATAGTTTGTCCGGGCTCGTAAGTTTTGGGTATGGTCTTCGTCTTGTTATGATAAGTTCTGTCTTCCAGTTGCTTTTCCCTGAGTCTCCTAATGGTTTCTTGTTTAACTTTCTCTATATCATACGGATTAGTAGTAACTCTTCCCAGGAAGAAGGTTTCTATAGGTTTTCGTTTAATAGTGGAGTGTATTGAGTTATTGTATTCATATATTGCTTTATGCAATAGTTCTGAAAATGTCCCCTGTCCATTTTCGGCTTTCAGGCAGCGCATAACTTCTGAAAGTGTCGAATGGAATCGCTCGACCTGTCCATTGACGCTACTGCTGTAGGGTGGAATTCTAAATACCTTTACGTTATATTGGTTTTCCAGCATAAAAACAATAGCAGTGGAATTGAATGATCTCTCATTATCCATAACGACTGTTTCTGGCATACCAAATGAAAGTAACATCTCCCTTAGAGGTTCTTTAATGTCCTCAACGGAACGAGACTTTAAAATTCTGGCCTGTGCGAATTTTGAAAATTTATCTATAGCAGTCAGTATTGCCTGTTTTCCTGTCATAAAAATGTGATTTGTCCGGGGAATTGTGGTATAGGCGTCTCTTGGATTGTGATTTTGTTGGGATGCCTTTCGTATTTGTTTTCCTTACATACCTTACAAGGGCTGATGAGTTTTTTTTATTTTCGAGTGCATCTGGGGGAAATAGAATTTATTTAGAAGTTGAGCTTTGTTCTCAATACTGTTCCTATGAGCTCGATTATGCTCTCTGAATATTTCAGTTTCCTGTTCCTCTTCATTTTCCAAGTCTATCACCAGGGTTCTGGAATATTTTACCCTGTACTGGGTGAAGTTATCTCTATAAATTTCCTGCAACATTCCTAAGATCTCGTCCGATGTGTTTATACAGTTAGTAACAGAGGGATTCAGATACCTTTTTAAGATCTGAGTCAGGGAGTCTATCGTGATATTAGGTTCGTTGATTTTATGTCTATGAAAAGTAGAGAAAACAATTTCGAAATTGTAGAACGTTTGGCTTCCTTCATTTGAGATGAAGATTTGATTTTTAAAGGCGTTTATAGGAGCATCAGTGTATTGTATTAGGTTTTGGGATGAACTCTCGTCACTGTGTAGAGTTGGTGTCAAAGTATTTATGAGAGTCTTTAACGATTTTAACGCCCATACAATAGCGAGCAACTCTCTTTCATTCGTCGCGTAGTGCTCTTCTGGTTTGCTAAAGGTTCTTGATAGAAATACAATAGGTCTATTGTCTTGGGATAGGACTGCTCCCAGTGCATAGTTTGATGCGTCTGTCGTTAGGGTAAATTCTTTATTAAAATCTGGATACGCTAACATAACATCGTCAGAAGTTAATATGGTCTTTAGCTTTATAAATGCATCCATTGCTTCTTGATCTAAATCAATTATTATCTTTTTTGACACATATTTGGACGAACGTCCTGCCTCCCCTCTCAAAAGCGTTGTCAGGGGCTTTGCAATTTTAGCATAATCCCTGATAAAGCGTCTATAGTAATTCGACAATCCCAGGAATGATCTTAGGTCCTTTAAAGTTTTGGGTGTTGGGAAGTTTAGAATTGACTCCACTTTTTTAGGATTCGTCTTTATGCCTTCATCTGAAATGATGAATCCTAAAAATTCCACTTCTCTTTTTAGGAGCTCACACTTATCTAGTTGAACTTTCATGTTTGAAAGTCTGAGAGTTCTGAAAATGGTATCTATATTTCTATAGTGGTCTTCCTCATTTTTGGAAAATATTATAATATCGTCCATGTATACAAAACAAATTTTTCATATAAATTTCCTCAATATGTCATCTAGTGTCCGTTGAAATATGGAAGGCGCATTTCTTAGGCCAAACGGTAGTCTGGTAAACTCGTATTTACCATTGTTGACCGAAAATGCTGTTTTTTGTCTATCAACTTCCCTTAGCGATATTTGGTGAAAGCCGCTTTTAAGGTCTAACACCGAGAAGAATTTGTTTTGTCCCAGTTGTGGAAGAACGTCGTTGATTTCTGGGATGGGGTATTTGTCTGGTAATGTCTGTTCATTTAATTTCCTATAGTTGATTACAACCCTATATTTTTTTTGGCCTAAGGCATCGGCTTTTTTTGGGACGATCCAAATAGGTGAGTTATACGGTGACCTGGAAGGTCGGATGATACCCTGTTTCAGAAGATCTTGTATTTGTTTCTCAACCTCGTCCTTTAATTGTACAGGATAGGGATAATATCTGGAATAAATCGGTTCGTTGGTTCTTGTTCGTATGTCAGCAACAACGGCTGTGGTATATGTGAGATTCTCATTTGGCTCACTAAATAAAGATTTGTGCTGTCTAATAACTTCCTGTAGTTTGTCTTTTTGTTGTTGTGTCAAATGGTCCGTTCTAATATTAATGTTGTTCACC
The DNA here is from genome assembly GCA_932526305.1 of Epicampocera succincta. Classification (NCBI taxonomy): domain Eukaryota; kingdom Metazoa; phylum Arthropoda; class Insecta; order Diptera; family Tachinidae; genus Epicampocera; species Epicampocera succincta. Next base: position 28,450,608 of record OW052035.1, on the reverse strand, counting down.
GATTGTGCATCCTTTGTTTTATTCGAACTTTGAGGTTCTTATTAATAATCATGTAGTTTTCCGCAGAGTAGATAATAGCGATAGTTCCTTTAAACTATCGTTTCCGAGGATACCGTGAAAAGTATTTAGCGTTGGTAGTAAAAAAAATTTAATTTTGCAAGTGTCTTTGCCGAATAAATTAATGAATGTGTGGTGGGTGATTTTATTATTTCCACCGACTGAATTTGCAAAAAACCAATTTTTATTTGGTAGAGGATTTCGTATCAGGCTAGGCTGAATAAAATTTTTGTTCGAACCGGTGTCAATAAGAAAGTTTAAGATCTGTCCTGTATTCGTCCTACACTCGAAATAAGGTAAGGACGAATCTATTGGTCTAAAAAATGTATGTCTACACATTCTTGAATTTCCGTTTGGTTTTCGGTTTCTAGTGTCTCTCTTTGGTTTTGAAGATATTCATCCAATGATGGCAGTTTTTGCTCATCTTCATAACCTCCTAATTCCTCGTAATATTCGTTGTTAACATTTTCGGTGCCTTCCGTTTGCAAATGAAAATTTCTTTGCATTTTTGGCGGACTTCGGAACTGTTCGGATTGAACTGTTGGCCTTTTACCGAAAAATTGATTATTGTGGACTGGCCTGTTCATGTAATTAACGGCTCTTGTCCTCATGGATGAATCTACGTCCATAGGCTCAGGACGTGGCTGGGGCTTTGGTATATTTGGCCTTGGTGGAGCGAAGCTTGGATATGAATACCTTTGTACATTCGGTATTTGATTATAATTGTTATATTGTCTCATAGGAGGAATTGGTCTGAATTGTTGGAAGTTTGGGGATAGTTGTGGCATATGAGCCAATTGTGGGTAAAAGTTTCTTGGCTGTTTGTCTTGATATTGTGTTCTATTTAATGGTTGTGATACAGTCCTATTATTGTTATTCCTATTTGAATTTACGAATTGTGTCCTTTTAAATTGATTCTCCATTTTTAGGCATAAATGAAGTGCCTGTGGGAGATCCTTCGGCTCCTTCATACCGAGATGCAATGACATATTGCCTTTTAAACCTCTGATAAAAACGTCTAACGCTTTATCCCGATATGTTTGCGCAAGAATATCGAGCGCTTCTCTACCTACATCCATGCACGATAATTTATTCATAATGAGTGATAAGTAAGAATACACTTCTTGATAGAAGTCTTGTACTTTGCTGTTACCCTGCACTAGAGTACTCATTTGGTACTCTAAAGTTTTTAAATCCCTTTTGTCTGCATAGTGCAATGCAAGGCATTTTGTAATGCACTCCCAATTCAAGGGAGTGTTATAAGATTCTAGTGCCGCGTCTGCGCCACCGACAATTTTATTTCGAATCGTGTTTAATATCGCGAAGTATTTAGGGGTTCCTTTCATAGAGTCATACAGTCCGAGTATTCTCTTTTTCCAAGAGCTAAACTCCGCTGGGTTTCCAGAGAATTCCCTTATATTCCTAACAACATCGGGAACTTTGTCTAAATCTGCTAGATCATTCCTGTATCTATCTTCTATTTCCTGATCTATACCTCCTATATTTGCGTTCGGATCTAATATCTGCCTAATTGCTATCTGGCACTGTTGTGCACATATTCTTGCTATCATCTCCTCCATGTTTCTATTGTTTTCATTATTAGGAGCTGGATTAGGAACATTTAGTACCGGGGGCCTGACCAGATTATTGGGGTTAGCCATTATTTTTTTAATTTAGAGAGAAAAAAAAATTATGTTTGTTCTATGTTTTTTTTTCCTACTTATTTCTATTCCAGGGTCCCGTAGGAATGGCAATAGTGGTTCTAGGGATCTACTTATTTCTATTCCAGGGTCCCGTAGGAATGGCAATAGTGGTTCTAGGGATAATATTGGTTTTATTTTAAAGGGGTTATTTCTTTTTAAATTTCAAGTTAGTTCACTTCCCAATTAGGATTAAAAATATTTTCGATTTTTAAGACTTTGCTTACTATGTAGCTTTAAATTTGATTAATAATAATTTCCACTTTTCTTGCAAATGTTATTTTTATTCGAATTTAATAATTATCCTTAAAATTTTCACTTTTTTTTCAAAACTTGTAAAAAAAAAATTGTTTATATTTTTATTATTACTTTCCTAATATTTGCATTCACTTATTGTTTTCTTCAAAATCTGTATTAAAAAATTTTTTTTATTTTTTTTTATTTGATTTTAAATTTGTGTTTTATCCTTAGGATTTGTATTAAAAAATTTGTGTTTAAAAATATTCTATATATTTATTTTAATTTCTTTAAAATTTGCATTCTATTATTATTTCCGTTTCAAATCTATATTAAAGAATTTTTGTTTCTAATTAGTTTTTAAATTTGTATTTTGTTCTTTTTTCCTTTAGAACTTTTATAGGAAAAAGAAATTTGATTTTCACTTTTGAATTTTCACTAAATAACTTAATTCTATTCTTACGTAAAAATGGTGATCATCTTCATGGAGTTGGTAAGGGGGTGTTTCTCCTTTTTCCTTTTCGGTACTGGGGTACCCGCGTCATACACTAGGGTCTCCACACAAAACGTCCTTGTTTCGTAGATGTGTCACTTTGCAGCTTATGGGGTGCTTTTCGTTGGGATCTCCTAACTACAGCCTATGGGGTGTTTTCTTTTAGGAGTTTCCTTTCACGTTGGGATCTCTGACTACAGCCTATGGGGTCTTTTCTTCAGGAGTTTCCTTTCACGTTGGGATCTCTGACTACAGCCTATGGGGTGTTTTCTTCAGGAGTTCCCTTTCATGTTGGGCGACAATTATTATTTTGTAGGTTTAAATGATTAAAAAAAAATACATTTCTTTATTTATTAAACTTTGTTTTTTACAATTTTCACTTAATACAACTTTTATTATTCAAACTTAAAATGCAACTGAACTTTTTATATTTTACAAAATTAATTACAACTTGAATTCAATATTAAAATATGCTTGGTAATCAATAACGACACGCTTATTACCTTATGCATTCAACTTAATTTTGTTTTTGACCGTCTACAAATGTGTCAGCGATTTCCAAAGAAGTTTAGCAAACTGCAATTAGGTCATTGGACGATTTTTGTGCTTCCGCTTAAATGCTTTTTTATATTAACATCCGTTTGAATGTTTTTTTATGTTAACAGATATAACTCTCTTTAGGGGTATGAAGTTTTTTAACTCTGTTATTAAATTATCATAGTTAGTAAAATTAATAGTATATCGAATTTTCCCCAAAAAAAATAGTTCGTGTTCTTGTTTCTACCAAATTATTCGGGGGTACTAATTCTAAAGGGTGGTTAAATTGTATGGGCCGATGTTGAATGTGAACCACACCTAAACGCCAAGTTTTTTTCCGAATTTTATTTGACATTTCTCTATTTCAGACTTACTCAATTTGAACCATGGAGAGATGCACAATCCAACAACGTGTTAAAGTTATCCAGACTTATTATGAAAATGGGAGTTCAAATCAAAATGCATATCGTGCACTTCGTAATTTTTTTGGTCAATTTCATCGTCCAAATGTGCGTACAATCGCAAAATTCGTGGAAAAATTCGAGCAAACCGGGTCTGTAGAAGATGTGAGAACACCAGTGCATGCTCGTACAGCTCGTACTGCAGAAAATATTGCTGCTGTTCGCGATAGTGTGGCTGAAGAGCCGTCCACCTCAACTCGTCGTCGTTCCCAACAATTGCACCTCTCACGCTCGTCGTTGATGAACATTATGCATAAAGACTTGCATTTACACGCCTACAACGTGCAATTGGTTCAAGAACTAAAGCCTCTTGACCATTCCAAACGTCGTGAATGGGCAGAATGGTGGCAAGAAATGGCAACAGTGGATGATAAATTTTCGAAGAAAATCATCTTCAGTGATGAGGCAAATTTTCACCTCAGTGAATTCGTCAATAAACAGAATTGCCGCATTTGGGGAATGAGAATCCAAGAGTGATTGTCGAAAAACCAATGCGCCCACAAAGAGTGACTGTTAGGTGCGGTTTATGGGCTGGCGGCATCATCGGGCCGTATTTTTTCCAAAATGAGGCCGGTCAGGCAGTTACTGTGAATGGTGTTCGCTATCGTGAGATGATAACGAACTTTTTATGGCCCGAATTGGAAGATATGGATGTGGACGATATGTGGTTTCAGCAGGACGGCCACTTGCCACACAGCTAACGAAACAATGGCTCTTTTGCGCAACAAATTCAATGGCCGTGTTATCTCACGTAATGGCGATGTCAATTGGCCGCCAAGATCATGTGATTTGACACCGTTGGACTTTTTTCTTTGGGGTTATTTGAAAGAAAAGGTGTACGTCGATAAGCCAGCAACAATTCAAGACCTAAAGGATCAGATAATTCGGCACATTAACGGCATAGAACCTCCATTATGCCTCAGCGTCATCGAAAATTTGGACCATCGGATGGAGGTGTGCCGCCGAGGTCGCGGCGCCTATTTGGCCGATATTTTGTTCCATACATAATTGAGTAATACCAATACATCATAATAAAATAAAATTACAATCATTTCCTAAATAGTTTGTGTTTTATTCAAAATCAACATCGGCCCTTGAAATTTAACTACCCTTTATTTGTATACCGTATGAATTAAATGGCTGTGAAACTGATTTAATAATATCACTACGTGAACTTTCGGCTGAGTGTGCGGTGTCAATTGAAGACGTGTTTATAATCTGTCGGGATAGTGCGTCAGCTACTACATTTTCTGTACCTGGCTTGTATTTCATTTTTGCACCGTAATCTTCTATTATAGCCTTCCAGCGTTTTAATTGGGGGTTAGGATTTTTTCCTGAGATGGCGTATGTTAGGGATTGATGGTCTGTGAAGATCGTAAGGTCGGCTATGCCGTATATATAATTCCTAAGTTTTTGCAAGGCTTAAATTATGGCTAATAATTCCTTTCACTCAAAGTTCTTGATAAGAAGTAAATGAGGTTCTTATTTTGGCTTAACACGGCTCCAATAGCTATGTTGGATGCATCCGTTGTTAATTCGAATGGTTTTTTAAAGTCGGGTTTATATAGTTATACCTGTTCTTGTAATTTCAACTTTAATTTTTCTATAGCTGCTATGGATATTTGATCCAATTCGATTTGTTTATTTGCACTTTTGTTTTTGCCTATATGTGCGTTTTCACCCTTCAAATGTATGGTTAGAGGTTTGGTAATTTGACCGTAGTCTTTTACAAATCTACGATAATAACCTGTTGATCCTAAAAATCCTCTCAAATCCTTGAGGGTTTTAGGAGTGGGGAAATTTTCAATCGCTCTTATTTTCTCTGGGTCTGTTGTTATTTTATTGTGTTTGATGATGTGGTCCAGGTACTCAACTTCGGACATAAAGAATTTTGATTTTTCATCCGAGACTTTTAGCGTGGCTTTATTTAATGCATTAAAAGCAATGTTTATGTGTTTCATGTGCTCCTCTGCTGTAGATGAATAGATCAAAACATCGTCTATGTAGACGTACACGAATTTTCCTATGAATTCCCTTAAAAGGTCGTCTACGCACCGTTGAAAAATGGAAGGTGCATTCTTCAACCCGAAAGGCATTCGTATGAATTCATACTTGCCTCCATTAACGCAAAAGGCTGTCTTTTCCCTTTCACTTTCTTTAATTTTAATTTGATGGAAACCAGATTCCAAATCCAAGCTGGTGAAGAATTTTGCATTGCCCAAATTTTGCAAAGTTGTGTTCACTTCAGGGATAATGTACCTATCTGTAATTGTATGCTCATTTAATTTGCGGAAATCTTTACCAATCTCCTTTTAGGTTTTTCGTTTTCATCAACACCTTTTTTCTTTACTGTTAACATTGGAGAATTATACGGAGTGAAACTCCTTTGAATTATTCCATCTTTTAATAACTTTTCTATTTCTTTATTAACGAATTCCATATCATTCATATTTCCAGAGTATTGTTTCGTCCAAATAGGATCCTTATTATTATATTGTTCTGATACTCGCTTCGATTGTTGTTGTGAAAGGCAAAGGGCCTATTTTATTGTTTTCCTGCATCAAACTATCTATTTCTACTTCGTATTGTTTTTCTCCTATAGAGTAATTTATTCTATGTGATAATTCTGGGACACTGAACAATTTTCTTCCTATGTCTATGACCGCATTTAATTGTATCATTCCCTAAACACCGACATTGTTTTTTAATTCAAAAAATTATAATTCTTTCTTAAATAGTTTTATTATTTGCTTGGACGTTATGATCGATTCACCGTGCATGGTGATCATTTTTAAAGGTTTTGTTCTAATTCTAGGTCCTAAGACTAAGTTTTTTTTATGTAATTGTGGGTTGCTCCACAGTCTATGAATATCTTATACTTTTTATTGTCATCATCAGTCATAGTTATGTAGAACAACCCGTTTATTAGTTTAAATCCTAATAAATATGGTTAGAATTATATTGGGACTTACTATTTTTATTAGATATAATGCTGCTGTTGTCCTCTACAGGTTGAGTAGCCTCTATTCTGTTGTTTCGTTGTAGCTTTAGCTGTTGATGATAATTCCCACTGTGATTTATTAATCTCTTCCAGGGTTGACTGTGGAATCCTTGAGTGTTGTGCTGGACTTGCTTGGTGTTGCCAGAGGAGATGTCCATTGGTTCCGGCTTGGGGAAGTTATCTCGTTGTTGCCAATTATTTTGGTGCTGATGTTGATGTGATGAATGGTAAGACGGTCTTCTGAAATGCTGATCATTTTTGAATGGTTGTCGTGGTTGTGTCTGTTGGTGCATTTTCTCATGATGACTTCTTTTTTCTTCACGATAGACATTGTTATGACGAGGACCTCTATGGTTGTTGTCATGCTCTAAGGTTTGTGCAATGGCATAGGCATGTTATAAATCCCTGATTGGGTTCCCGTAGAGTGTTGACCGAATAAAATCGTTATTTATGCCATTTTTAAACGTTCGAACTGCATCTTCCATTGCATGTGCCGTCATACACTTAATTGACTCTGGGTAATCTCCACACATTGCAGTTTTCGATGTAACTACTGTCAGTGCCTTACTAACTTCGTCGTGGAATTCTGACAGAGTTAATTTGCCTTGGGTTAATCTTATTAATTCGTCTTTAAGGACATACAGTGGTCGCTGATCACAGTAAGTGTAATTCAATCTGTTCAAAATTGCCTCAAAGTTGAAAATACTGTTGTGATTCAAAAGTATATTAGCTGCTGGCCCGATTATTTTAGATTTCACAATGGCTGTTAATGCTATTCATTAAGCGTGTAGCGTCCTCTCTCAATAATCGATAGTTGCTCTTTGTTCCGTCAAACGTGGATAATGACTTGAATATCTCAAGGTTGATCTCATTCGGGCTGTTATATGTGGCTACTTTGGGTACTAAAGCTTCGGCATATGCGTGCCCTACGACCGGATTTATTGGGATCTGTTCTGGTCTGTTGCGTAGTGAAACATTTTCTTGCTGGATGGCTTGCAAAGCTACTTGCTTGCTTGCTATTTGTTGCATCAACTGGTTTAGACTTACTTGTTCCATGTTTCTGTTATTTTCGAAGATTTTTGCTCTTATGGCTTTTCTCATCAAGGCTTAATTATTTCACTGCACTTTATTTTTTGGTTCACTTTTTAATTACTTGAACTTTATCTGTTTTTTAGAGTTTTAGTATCCTGTTCTATGCAGGATTTAGTGTTCTTGCTTTTGACAAGAAAAGAAAACTTGGTCCGCTTTGGAGTAACAAAATATATGTTACTCCTAGCAGGATCGCCAGTTAAGAAATTTATTTCTTATTTATTTAAAAAAATATTTTAACTTCAAGATATCAATTGTATCTTGAAGTATTCTTTATTTTTAATAAATTTAAAAAATTTAAAAAAATTAAAACTATGTTTTACACTTCTCAGAGTTTGTACTCTTCTTGATTGAGTTTTCTTATGAACTGCCCAGCAAAAGTATTTACAGTAGTTTTTATACCTTTGCTGAGAATTCTTATAATCTATTACAGTCTTTAAAATATTTTAGTTAGTGATAAAAAAGGTAATTTGTGAAATTGTAGTTCTCTTTGTTACGTTACAGATAAGTCTCAATGGTGATAAAAGTATTTATGGAAAATTCCCAACATTGATAATTTTTGGTCTTAACTAAATAAAATAAAAGTATTTATGGAAAATTCTCAACATTGATACTTTTTGGTCTTAACTAAATATAATAAAAGTATTTATGGAAAATTCTCAACATTGATACTTTTTGGTCTTAACTAAATATAATAAAAGTGTTTATGGAAAATTCCCAACATTGATAATTATTCAAAAAATATCTTATGCTAGTCAAAAGGATAAGAGTATCTCTGTGTCGTTAATGGTTCATCATAACTTACATATGTACATACATACGTCCTGAGTGTGATTACTTGATGATATTCTGTTAGTTCGTTAATATTTTTAGAACATTATTGTTATAAAAAAGCACAAGTTTTTTCTTTCATTTAAAAACAATAATTGATTTTTTTCTATTTTAAATTAATTTACACTGACTTAAAAAATAAAGTAATTTCTATATATATAATACAGATTGTTTTTTGTAGATTGATTTTCCTGTCTGCAATTGTGTCAGCGTGTTTAATTGTTGTGCAAGAAGTTCATAATTAGGGCATTCAATGTTTCTTGCGTTAACACACTACACACATACATATGTACACATATTCTAAAATAGCAATAGCAGAAACTCAACAGGTACTAAATTGAGTTACATACTTTTAAAGATGTTAATTTAGCTCCACGACATTAAAAAATATGTTTGTGGGATTTTTATTAATAAAAAAAAATAAAATTCTTTTTATTTTCTTATTTTTTCGTAGCTTTTGCTACTTCTTTATTCATGAAACGAGACTTAAAAACTGAACTGTCTTGTTACAATTTTGTTTTCTTATTAAAAAATGCTTATTGGTAATTTATATTATTTTGCTTATTAATAATGTTTATTTTTGTGAGTTTCCTGTTTGTTTGTGTCTTTATTGTTTTAATTCGTGGAATTATTTGTTAACAGCAGAAGTATTGTTGACAAAATTGAATTTCTCGATAATTTTGATAAAGCGTGGAAAGTGCATTGACATGTATTATATTTTTTTAATAGTTTGTCTGGAATTCAAAAATAGGGTAACAAAAAGAATAAAGTTGCAAAACAGGAAACTCGTGTATACGATAAAATAATAATAAAAAATGTAAAACACATTTGTTAAATTATTATACGGTGGGGTGACACCATAACTATTAAATTCATAAAGTGAAAAAGTGGCCGTCTTTGGCGTGACTCTAAAAAAGGCTCTTTTTCATGGCTTTTATTTTTTCTTTGCTTTTTGTGTCAGTATAAGTAGTAATAACGGGAAATCCCGTTAGTTTTTTCGTACATGAAAATGAAATGCCAGCAACTGCACTATTTTAAAGAATATTTTTCTAAAACGACAACTTAAAGTTTTCAACTTTTTCAAAATTAACTAATATCAAAATTTATTAAAAACATACAATATCAATAAAAATTTTTTGCTACAAACAATTACTTAACATATTTTGAATGAATTTTGGGTCTTGTTATTGAGAAAATTGAGTTTCTGGTTTTTAATCAAATGCGAGAACCGACCATGCGCTGTAATTACTTAATAAATTAATGTTTCGTTAGTCCTTCTAGTTATTTCTTTAAGTCAGAAGAAGTGAGAATGACTCACATTTTGGAGTAATGTTTCTTCTAAACTGTCGAATAATTCTTGATATTCGTCTATGTTAACAGTATGAATCAGTTTGAATGTCCCAGTTTGTAGTTTTGCTTTTCCAGAGTTCATAGTCAGCACTTGTTGGATCTTGTAGTGCATTATTTTGATGTCAGCCCAACCTAAAGCAATAATCTGAAGTTGAAATGATTTGGAAAGTGAATGTCCGTGAGGTCATTAATATCGTCTTGGTTGTATGGCATATCGCCGGGTTGGTCGGTTTCTAATGAGTTATTAATGACGTTATTATAAGTTTCTAAATCACTGTCGATGTGAAAGTTTGTTTGTATTTTGTTTCTAAAATTAGAGTTTGCAATTATCGCTGGTGCTCTTTATTAATGTTTTGTTGTTGTGGTCTGTTCATATAGTTAATTCTTTTTGTATGTATACTACTATCCATATATATCCATAGGTTCTGGTAAAGGTTGTGGTTTTGGAGGGAGGGGTCTTGGAGGATTGAATTGGTAATAGTTATTTGGGTTCGCTTGTGGTTGGATTGGGTAATTGTTAGTTCGGGAATATAGGAGGTTTATGTTGTGTATGAGGTATGTGAGCAAGTTGTGGATAAAAATTACTCTGGTTAAAGCGGAGTGTTAGGTTTACAGGTTGTGGATGAAGGTTACGGGAGTAGTTACGAGGGGGAAGTGGTGGAATAAATTTCTTGTAAGGGAAGTTTTGAGCATAATTCGCTCGGAAACTTTGATTTTCCAGCTTGAAGCAAAGGTGAAGAGCTTGTGGTAGATTCACTGGTGCTCTCATGCCAAGCAGTTTTGGTAGATCGCCATTTAGGCCTCTGATGAACGTATCAAGGGCTTTATTGCGATAGGATTCTGTTAGCAAGGTAAGAGCTTCTTGAGATGCTTCTAAACTTCTTAGTTTGTTAAGAATTATAGACAGGTGTTTGTATACGACTTGGTAAAAGTCTTGAATGGTCAATCTTCCCTGAATTAAAGAAGTCATTTGATACTCAAGGGTTGCGAGGTCCCTCTTATTGGAATAATGAAGAGAAAGACACTTAATTATGGAGTTCCAATCTAAAGGAGTGTTATAAGATTCGAGGGCAATGTCGACATTACCCACGATTTTGTTTCTTATTACACGCAAGATACCATAGTATCTAGGTGTACCTTTATGGGGTTCGTAAATCTGTAAAATGCGTTCGACACTCTTACGCCGTTAAATTCTCGTAGACTTTTGACAATATCTGGTATTTTTTCAAAGGCTCTGATGTTGCCTCGGTATTGCTCTTCAATTACTTGGTCGGAAACAGTACTAGGACTTGGGTTTATTACGGACTGAATCAAATTGGGTAATTGTTGTTGTAACAACTGAGAGGTAGTTTCGGTAATTATATTATTTTAGTCATTCACATTTATTGCTCTGGATGCTTGTTCCATATTCACTGCATTTAAAACTGCAGGACGAATGAGATTTTCTGGGTTTGATATATTGAATGAAAAATTAACTGTTATGTTTTGAGTGCAAAATTTGTGATTTCGATTTTATTTTGCTGAAAGAATATTTTTATTACAATACCTTTTGTTCTTTATTATTTGTTTTCTATTATTATTATAGAACTGGAGGGTCCCATAGGAGTCGCAGTTCCAGTTTATTCATTTATTTAATATTATCTATAAAAGTAAATGTCTTAAGTATTAATTTCTAAAATATTTTGTGTTTTCAACTTTATTCTTACTGTCTATTACAATATGCCTATGATAATATTTATATAACGACTTACATTAACGTTGTCTGCATCTTGATGTCTCCTTCGGATAGCTGGCTGGACACGGGATGCCGTCCTTTTTGCTTTATGCTACTAAGGGGCCAATTACTATCACTAGATGAGGATTTCTTTGTTGCACACTTCCGTTATTTGCTCCTATGATGATTTGAATGTTTTTTGTATTGTTGTCTTATTTTTCCCTTTGAGACATGTATGTTTTTCTTTATATTGTAGTTAGTTCAGTTAATATTTTGTGTGAGGGCAGCTTCAAACTTTAATCTTTTTATGGTTCAGGTTTTTTATTTTAACGTTTGATACCGGCGAGGACACTTTTCACTCCTTTCTGCTGCACTACTTTAGGGTTTTTTGCAGAAGGACATTAATTTTTTTGTTCAGTTTTTTCTATTTTTGCGTTCAATGCCGGCGAGGACACTTTTCACTCCTTTCTGCTGCACTACTTAAGGCTTTTTGCAGAAGGACACTCACACGGATCGTTAATTTAGATTTGCTCGGGCCCCAGTTAAGTATTCCTTTAATAGGAATACTAAAAAAATATTTTTTTAATTTTTTTTCCATGTGGTCTATGACCACTTTTATTGACTTAAAAATTTACTCTGTTTTGAAAATTACAATTTATTTAATTTATAACTTAATTACTTGACCTAAATCTAAAAGTGGCGTGATATTATACTTAAGAATTATTGTTTGCTGATGCGTCTTAAAATAATTAAATTGGTTCATAAACCTTTATTATTGCTTATTTTAGAAAAGAGTTAAAAAGAAATTTATTTAATAAGTTCACAAACTTTTATTATTGCTTATTTTACAAAAGTTAAAAAGAAAAGATTATTTGACTATGTTGGTCAATTCATGTTGTTGTTAACTTAAAATTATTAAATATGTTCATTAACTTTTATTATTGCTGCTTTTACAAAAAGAGTTAAAGAGAAAATTATTTGACTTTGCTGATCAATTAGTGTTGTTGTTAACTCGTATAAGTATTGTTTGAAGATTTGCTTGTAATTTTTCTTAAAGCTGCTGTGAGCTCGAAAATGTATTGGCTCAACTAGGGTGCGTTGGTTCTCAGCACTCGGAATATCAATTGCAAAAATTTTGGTGTATACGAATTTATTCGCGAAGACATTTTTTAGAGTATCATTGAATTCTTAAATATTCCGGTGTACAGTAGACTGCGGTTACTACATTTGGTCTCATCATGAAGTCTAATAAAATTGTCTCCAGATTTTCTTTCGTGCTGAATTCAATGATGTGATGCGTTCCCCCAAATGATACTAAATATCGCTGAGCCAAATGACATGAAAACTACAGGTATATTAATTTCGTTGCGGCTTTCAGCGGCGTGTTTTGTGTTGTAAATGGAATTGTCATCTGAAATTCGGTTCGGGATTTTCCTGGAGAGAGCATCGGCAATTACACTTGCCGTATCCGGTTTGTAGATAATATTTGCAGCAATTTCTTCAGTCAGAGCATGGCCTTTTTTCATTCGTGTTTCTGACCGAGACTGAAAATATTAGCGGTTGATGGTGAGTATGACTTTACAGTTTATTTACACCATATAGTTTCGGGCTTACTATGACCCAAATTGTAAAATTTTTGTGCTTAACATTGAGAAATATTGTAAATCAATTTAATCATATTCTTTGACTCGATGGCTTTATTCACTTTATTATTTTATTTATCGGATTCCCAGTTTTAGTTATTTTCTCCTTTTTCCAACAATTTCCTCCTATATTTCAGGACACTTATTTCACAGCTTTTACTTTTTTTGATACTTATTTTATAGATTTGCAAATTTCATTCTTTGATAGTTTTGCAAATTTTTTCTCCTATCTTTTTATAACTTCGTGAATTTTGTCTCCTTATTTTATACGTCAGTATATTGCCATCAGAAAAAGTTTAGAAAAAGTTATATGAGTCCCTCCTAGGTTTTCGGCTAAGCAATAAAGAATATTTTGTTTTCTGTGATGAAAATGTGGAGATGTACGAGGAATCGGTGTTTCATGAATTGCAGTTTTATTGGAGTATCCATCATATTTATTTTACTTACAGATTTTGCAAAAATTAGTATTTTTATATTTTTGACAGCATTTGTCGAAATTTGTTAAATCTTGTGAGGAGTTAGGTTTTGCTTTCTACACTATTTCAATTAACCATATCGTGTTCGTTCATTATACCGTTCTCTTGTAAACCCGCAGTCATAGCATCTATTTTTTCCATTCTTTCTTAATAATGGATTGAGATCGGTTGACTGTTGGTAGTTTATTTGTTAGTGGCATTATTTTCCGTTCACTAATCCGCGTTTTCCGCATTTTCACGTTTTCTTTTAATAAATTTAAACGGAAAAGGTTATCCATGCTTTACATTTGGAGTCAAGTGCTTTGAATACTTTTCAGCGTTTCACTTTTCTTGTGCCATATTTCTTCCACATAAATTGAATATATGTTCATCACTGAAAATAACTAGATCTTGAAATGAAAACCAACACTCAAATCGCAATTAGTAAAAGGGGACTTAGACGGTAATACAAGTCGTTCGTAAAACCAAAGAGAAAAGCTTATGAAATTATCTCCGTATTTTAAAAATGAGAATAAAAATCTTACGACAGATTTTTTTACGTTTACGCCATTGGTAAAAGACCAAAACAAAGTAAAATGTTTACATAAAAATTCATCCCTGATATAATGATGTGCGAAAGAATTTGAGAACTTTTTAAAAACGATGCGAGCCGTACGACTGTCAAATTTTCATCCGTATTTTCTCTGTACGTCGTATGGTTTTATTGCATATTAAGTTTAGACGATACCATCCGTGCTCTTCTACTGAAAAACTGGACTTATCGTACGACTTGTGTTGCCGTCTAAATCCCCTTTAAGCAACAAGACTAAAGTTACCAGCTTACTTTAATCCATTCTGCGAAAAAAGTAAAAATTGTAAATATGTCACACTTATCATGATCTCCCCACTTTTTCAGTAGCTGCCCCTGATTGAAATTTGTTATACAATTAATATAATTTCATAAATTTTTATAATTTGTTTAGATATTTCATATAGTGAATGTTTTTTAATAAAACTGATCAGCATTTCTCAAACTGAAGAAAATAAATCAACTAAAATAAATGTTTAGTATTAGTTGTATATGTATACTTTCGAGTTATTTGCAAATTCTCGTTGAATTAAGGAATGCAAAAAATAGTTTTATGTATGTACATAATATAAATATGTACATATGTTATCAATAAGAATTAAAGAATTAAGCAAGGCATTAGTTGTAGGTAGAGCACATAATTCAGTAAGTGTCATTAAAACTGTTTTCCTGAAAGAACTCTCAAATCATTTGTTGGTCTTGGGTTTAGCAACCAATACTAGTATGAAATAATGTTAATAAACTCAGAAACTAAACCTCTTTTGAATTGCTTTTCCAAGTATGTACATATGCACTTGTGTAACTATCGTGAATTTTGTACGAGAAGTTAATATTCCGCAAAAGATTTGTCTGCACTCTTTTCTGTTTAGATTAACGAAGCCAATTTTTGCTATAAACAAATGTATTTTTTACATAAGATTGTAGAATTCATAGAATTCCACTGTATACTTGTGTCTAATGTACTTTTTGTTTTGCAAACATGCTATGAGTATTTAATTAGTTAATTTGTTAAGAATATGTATGTAAATTGTTACTCACTAAAATTGTTAACTTATAAGTTAAATATAACTCATACTTTTATACCCATATACATATTTATATAGAACGTACATATAACGCACATACATATGTACCTAGATATATCAAATTTATAATTTATTACATCGAGTTTTGCTTAGGAAAAGAATAAGAGTGATGATTTCTAGAAACTATTTCAAACCAATTAAAAATTAATTCAAAAGCAAACTGTTTCTAGGAATCATCAGTCAAATCGTTTTTTAAATGAACTCACAAAAAAGAAATAAGTTAACATACATTGTTAAATAAAAACATCAATTTTTAATAAAATAATTTATAAATATTGAAAACTAAAAGAGAGTTCTGTTGCATTTTTCTAGGTATAAAGAAGATAACAATTAAAGAGAATGCCTGTTTGTAAACCTTGCTGCTAGTAGTAAACATTCCAATAAGAGATGTTTGTATTTTGACAATCACTTATTTTTCTTTTTTCTTCTGTTTGCGTGTTCACAATAGTGAAAATGAATAATTTTGAAAGCTTACATGAACACTAGAGCCAAAAATGTTTACTCAAAAATCAAGGGTGAATTTGTTTTTTTGTAGGTTTTAAAATTTTTAGTTTGTTTAGTAATGGATACATCAAAGGACTTTTTGAGGCGGGAAAGATGCCCTCTTGCGTCGTCTAAAGCAAAAATACAAGAGAATCAAAATCTTGTTGTAGAGATTGTGAATTAGCATTTTTCTAAAACAAAGAATGAAAGGATGAATCTAAAGAAAAGGTAAGAAAGAAAAATTAAACGCAAAAAACCAGAAGAATTTTGGTAAAATTTGGGTGGGGAGTTACAGCACAATGATGTTTTAAGGTCTTGGTAGAAGTAGTGAGCCGTGACGTTATTTATTTTAACTTGGAATATGATTAAAGTTTTTGGGTCTCAAGAAGTTGCAACATCAGAAGAAGAATATTCTGTATGTTCAACAGAGGTAAAACGTATTCAATCAATGTAATTACATTTTGAATCGTACATAAGTCAGCAAAGAGCACAATTAAGAAAAAATCAGAGAAAAAATTATACAATACTTTACTGCAAATAATTATCCTTTGACAATACATTGGGATACTAAACTCTTGTCTATAGTAACAGAAAAGTAGTAAAAAAATTGTTTTTGTATTTCATACACATTTAAATAAAAATATTTATTAACTTCCAACAAACAATTAACAATTTCAAAGAATTTGGTGATAATATACATAGTTTTTGGCGATAATATAGTTTGATCCGAAGGAGATATCAGGGTTAATTTCTAACAAGTTTCTTTTACTCTCCTTTCTATTAAAATAAATAAGTCTGCGTATTTTCGTAAAATAATGCAGAAAGTTATTAAGTTTCACAAATTTTCGTCCCGAAAACGTTGTTTGTTTGGCTCAAATCTTCACCACCGAACTTTTAGACTTAGTGCCACAATATTCCGGCTTTAATATATATGTATATATATATATTATGTTCCATTGTTTCCAATATAAATATGTAAGTATCCGTATGATTATAAACTTTTTTTTGAAGAATGTTAGTAAAAGTACATTGCGGTTCGGACCTATCCGTTGGGTTACTATATGGTGTCATCATTCGAGGCTGAAGCGGAAATCCAGTTTCCCGAAAGCCAAAAATGTGTTTTGCCTTTATTGTAAAGTGGCTTAAAGGAGTCCTGCAGTACGACGCCAAATATACGCATCGTGTGAAGTTTCCGGAATTCTTTTTTCGCATATTTAATCAAGTAATCGCAAACAATTTGCTAATTGGTTAAATTCCTTCATTTTTGCAGTATATAATTAATCAAACAATTCATATGCCAAATCGATTAACTGCTTAAACAAAAAGTTAAGAAAATTCAGAAAGTAGTAGGTTTATATTGTTTATTAAAGTGAACGTTAAATTATCTAAGAACATATTGATATACACACATACATATGTATGTAATATATAATTACATATGTATATATTTATATATAGAAGGAGCAGTCGATTGGATTGTACAAAGTACTAAAAGTTTTACACAGTTTTTTATTATATATATAAAAAAAGGTTAATACAAAAAAAGTTTTACACAATTTTAAAAGTATGTGTAGCTTCGGAAATAATTTATTAATCAACGGCTAAACATTTTTTCATATAGTCCTGTTAATTTTTATTTTTAGAAATTTTTATTATGAATTATTTGGGGTTGATGAGTATTTTGATTTTAAAATTTCGAATTCGTACAAAATGCTATTATGAACTCCGACCGATTCGCAGTTACTGCGAAGCCATACCAACTTTTAAAATGAAGTACACCCGTATTTTGTTAATATTGCAATGACCATTAAAAAACAGACCTCAAAATTAAAAAAATTAATAAAAAACAAGTTGTCGAATAAATTTATTCCGTAAGTCTCATTTTCTTAATTTTTGTATGATTTTCATAACGGATAAATTAGTTTTTCAGAATTTATGTGTTTTATTAATAAATTGATTCCATTGCTGCAGGCGTTTTATTGATAAAACAGGAAGAAATAAAGGGATCTTAAGGCCGGGGCACATAGAATTAGTCATGCGTTGTACTTTGCATTCTTCAACTGAAGTTAAAGCAAAAATTAGGTTGGCACAATTAGTACTTTGTTAACTGATGTGAACTCACACAAACACACACGCACAGCCTAAATTAATTTATTTTCCAATACAGTTTTTTATTTTTCTTCACGTTGCACAAAAAATAATAAACATTTTCTTCACTACTATACATCAAAACAAACAAAAAATTTATTGAAAACTGCCAAAGTACACAACGTACTTTATGTGGCAAAGCTCATAACAAACTCTGTATTTAACTCAGTTGTCGGTTGAACGCCTCATGACGGATTCTATGTGCCCCGACCTTTATGATTAGAACGTAAAGTATTAAGATATGCTTGTAATCCTTTTGATTTGCAGTTTCATGAAGAATTTCAGGAGAGCAAATTTGTACTATATGTGGTTTCAATAAACAAAAACAAATGGGTGACAGCAATATGCATTCTAGTCAGTACAATAGAATTTTTGCAGAAGGCAGCTACCAGCATTGGATGAAATGGATGAAAAATTGTACGTATGGTGGCCTAACATTGACTCGGACTTCGAGTATAATGTAAAAATGACTTAGCCGTACTTTTCCATCTTTTCATCCAGCCACTAATGGTCAAGCTGAGCGAACGGCTGAACATACAAAAAAGCACTTAAAAAGATTTGGTCGAGAGACGAACATTGACCTCAGTTTAACAAGGTTTGTGTTCAGTCAACATACGTCACCTCATTCAACTACAAATCTTTCACCAGTGGAATTGTTGTTCAATCAGGAACTCAAGACGTTATTTGATAAATTACAGCCGTCTAGGATAACGTATGGTAAGCATTCTAAACCTATCAGTACTAAGCCCTTCATTACAGGAAGTTCAGTCTGGGTACGTAACTATGCCTCTGGCCCTAAACGGGTTGAAGGTCAAATACGTAATCAAACGTGTTCTATATTGCATGACGTTCAAATGAACGACTCCCGCGTAATTAAACGTCATCAGGAGCAGCTTCGTAGCCTTACTACAACGACATCACCAAATGGGTCTAATACTGTAACTCTATCAAACGATGAATCAACAAGCACATTCTACAACCATCGGAAGCAGAAGCTGATACATCTCATCAACAATTGGAAGACCCGATGGAATCGGCCAGACCACCGGCTCATGGTTGCCAATATCACCCCTGTTCACCACAATTATTGTCATCTCGCAGATCGTAGCTGAAAAGGCAACCTACGCAGTTCTATAGTTCTTCTGGGTGTTAAAGGGTGTTGTGTATGGGACAGTCTTGGTTCGGCTGTAAGCCAAAAAGGATTGATCTAATGTGATCGCAATAATAATAAGAACAACTACATTATTGTCCATTGCCTTTAGTATGTATGCAAATTCTTAATTAAATAAACCGTATTGATATGTATGTAAGTGTTCGGATTTTTGCATATATGTAAATAACAGATAGCATAGATAGATGTATTAATATTAGGATCGTAGAAAATATATTTTATGTTGAGGAAATAAAAGAATAGAAAAAATATTTTTAAAAAATATTCGTAATTTACAATTACGATTACGCAAAATTAATACTGGCAGTATTGAAGATTCATATTAAATTTAAGATCATTTTAAGTTAACAATGACTTTTCACGATATAAGAGGAGCGGTTTTTTTGATGAGGATTATATTCTTAGAAGAGGAAACCCATTAATAACATTTTCTTTATTATATCGAACTAGTTCTCATGCCAATTATTAATAAAGAAAAATTATAAACTCAAAAAAATATAATATTCATCCCAATATAAAACAGGATGCCAAAGACGTTAACAAATATTTGAGGCTTAATAATTTACGGAGCTAGATTTAGAGGTTCAAATAATTTGATAAGATCAAAAGTTACTGTACTTTTCGAGATTTGATTAGCTTAGCTATCTTAAAAAATGGACGTTTTTAAATACCACACATAATACTAACATTTTTATTCTACTAACTCCATTGTTATCCAAGACCAAATTAAACTCAATGACCAACTGGAATATTTCAAAGCACAATTTCTTTAAACAGAAGCCATATTGAGCCCTATTTGTGCTTATGGCGTCAGTTATAATTTATTAAAATAGATAAGTACATAAGTTACATTAACGTAGTGTATTTTCCTGCCCCCATATGCAAAAAAATACTTAAATGCTCGTTTTTATTATAAACATCTGTTTGATAAAGTGGGTGTGGCTGAAAAAAATGTCGGTTCAACCATTAATAAGAAACAAAGATAAAGATATCTCGCTATTTTCTGAGGTGGAGGATCTTCCACAAAAGGTCTTTTGTATGTGTTCAGACAGATCTATACGTTTGTACTATAAAAAGAAATTTATAAGGTCATTACATAATATCACTTCGCTTTAGGGATGGATTTCCTGGCACACTGTTCAGTGATAACGTCATCAGAGAATACGAAGATTTAGGCCATATATCCAAAGTTCTCCTGTAACGCTCACAAAAATTTTAAGTTCTTATTATTTGCCACAACATTCTGGCATAAAACTTGAGAGTAACACTACAAAAGTTCAGGTAGTGCCAGTTCTTCAAACTGATATTGAAATTCTTATGCTAAAATGGCTTTTTCAAATTTTTTGTTCATTTTCAACGTATAGGTAAATTCTAGTCAATCCAGACCAGAATCCCATCCTATTACTGTTCTGGTTTCATTCAGAACAAAGATGCATTAAAGGGACCTAATTCAATCTCTGGCGTTCTCAGCTTTCTCTCGAAAAAATATAAACTTCCTAAGCCAAGCAAATTCTACATTTTACATCCTTATCAATCCAAATGTTCAGAAATTAATATCACTTTGATTTTTCCATAAATTGCTTGTTATTCAGAATCCGATTGGTTCTCCTAGCTAAAATTATAGACACCTTGCTTCAAGAGTTTGATATTATTTACTGTTGGATAGTTTTCACTATAGTATTATCTTGGCTGGCGGAACCGTCATAGAGGCTGGTTAACCTATGTAACCAAGCGCATTTCGGCGATTAATGAGGTAGTTGGTTTTTCAAATTGAAACCATGTTGATTCTGATGCAAATATAGTTGATAGAAGAGTTTGCCACAGTAACTTATAGACAATGGACAATAGTCTTAAAACAACCTTCCCAACGGACAATCGAACTGATCCTAGAAAATGCTTCAAGAAAATTTTAGCAAAGAATTACACTGTACAAGTCAGAAATTTCGGCTTGTCGCTATTATATTCTAACCAGTAAATTCAAAAGTTCATCACTTTGTTGAACTTAAATGCCTTTCTAGACCAGAATAGAATTGTGTGTTGCAGCTACAGACTAGAAATCTAATAAAAGGCACTCAATCATTATTACATGAAATTCCCAACATGCAAGAGTGCTGCTTAAGTTTGTACATAGGAGATGTCTTTATGAAGCATTCAACTAGTTTTACGGTATTGGATCCCTACAGCGCAAACCCCGATTAAGAAATGTTAATTTTAGGTGTGTATGAGAAGCGTCACACAAAAACTTTCTGAAAACTGCCTTCGGTGTGCGTCAGATGTGGAGATATACTCAAAAGTTTGGAGTGTCCACATTCAAAAAATGACTCCATCGTGTTAAAATGTAGTAATTGCGGCCAAAAACATACAGCTAACTTCCGTGGTTGCGAAGTTTTTCTTCGGCTTAAAGAAAATTCAACGACTAGAAGGCCAGAATATCCTCAGTATCAAAATTCCGTTTTCCCGAGTCTTCCATCTACATCTATACCACAAAATGAGATTGCCGAAGTCCCCAGCAATCAGAAAGTATCGTATGCCCAAACTTTAAAATATATCCTGATGCAGAAGAAAACAACAAAGGCGAAAAAAACAGAAAATTCTTCACAGCATGAAAACACTCAAAACTCTATAGACAGTTTAATTCAAGTCATGAATCGTTTCGTGACAAGTATGGAAAACATGATGCAACAAATGATGCAAAATTAATGCAGATTTTGATCAGCAAAAAATTAACAAGTTAAAAATATGTTTCTGGAATGCAAACGGCTTAAGCCAACATAAACTCGAAATTCAACCATTTCTGCCCTCGCACGAAGTTGATGTGCTGCTAATTTCAGAAACTCATTTCGCCCTAAAAAACTGTTTTCGAGTTAACGGTTATTATACATATGACGCAAAACACCCAAGTGGCAGGGCTTGCCGTGGATCTGCAATTCTGGTCAATAAGGATATAAATCATTACACAATGCCAGAATATAGTACAGATCATATTCAGGCAACTTCAATTAATATTCCATCAAGTGGTTTAAACATATCTGCAATTTACTGTCCTCCATAGTTAAACACCAGTTTCTCGAATATTTCAAAACATTGGGTCCAAAATTCATAGCCGCAAGTGATTACAACGCCAAGCACACATTCTGGGGTTCTCGCCTTTTAAGTCCAAAAGGAAGACAACTCTTCAACGCAATAATGTCCAATAAGATGGATGCAATTTCTACTGGTCACCCCACATATTGGCCTGCAGACCTCAACAAAATTGCAGATGTAATTGATTTTGCTGTAATAAAAAATTTGAAACGTGAACAAATAGAAATGACTCCCTCACTGGATCTTTAATCGGATCACTCTCCAACTTTTCTATCTTCTACATCATCACCAATTTGGATTGAGAAAGCAACATAGTACATTTCAACAAGTGCAGAGAGTGGCTCGTGTTATTGATTTCGTACGGAAAGAAATATCGATCGATATGCACATTGCAATTATTCACTGCTGCGGTATAAGCTTTCCGCGAAATCGATTTAACATCCCTGTTTTGAATAAATCAGAGTTGATATTGTGTCAGTGTTGTTAAAAAAAAAACATTTGAAATTTGATGTTAAAATTTTTGAACACAAAAACACACTTTTGAAATTAAAATATAGTAAAATACCAATTGCAGAAAATACATGGATACAATAAACTTTTTTGAGGGTAGTAGTGGTAATGATTGTTTAGACGTTCGGGTTGAAAGAAGAGTTTTGCGGTATAAAGCTGAAGATGTGTTGGCTAGAGGCTACAAGTTCAGGAAGTGATCGACAAGGAGCACTTTCTCCGCACTTGCGGGTTGTTTAAGGTTTTTTTGTTCAGAAGGCAGCTATCAGCATAGTGTTGGTTTTTAAGGATTTTATTTGCAATTTGTTTGTGTATTTTACTCCTTTATTCCTATAAAAATATTTTTCACATATAAAACAAATAAATTAAACTAAAGCAATTTATTTCGTCGAAATTTTATATTTTTCTTACAATTTTGTTCTTTCCGTCAGCTTTTCGTTTAAAAATTTGAACGTAAGCAAAATAAAAAAAATTACTTACTTTGCGGAATCAATAATATGGCAATACCGGCATTGTAGAGATGATACCGCAACAGGGAAAAATATGGCAGCAACGGAACCAATAATTTCAAATTTTTCTTCCGCACAAAAAATGCTTTCCGCAATCACGGAACGGAATCAATGGGTGGTATTATTGATTCCGCACGGAAAGGAAAATTTAGCGGAAAGAAATATCGATCGATATGAAAATTGCAATTATTCATTCCTGCGGTATTCTCTTTCCGCGAACTTAATTTAACATCTCTGTTTTAAGAGATTATGAGTTGATGTTGTGTCAGCTGATGGGAAAAAATCAACAAGTTTTAGATGTGATTTTAGAAGCGAATGTTAAATCTTTTGTTATAAATAAAATATGGATACAATTGCCTTTTTTGAAGATAGTAGTGACAGTGATTCTTTGGACATGCGATTGAAAAGAATTTACGCTATAAATCTGGAGATATGTTGCAGATGAACGAGTAAGTTGAAATAAACAAATGTGAACCGGCCTACTGGTAAATGAAAGCTATGCTTACTTTTACAGCTTCAAAAAAAATTTTCGTTTAAACAAGGTAGCGTTTAAATATATTTGGCCTGAGTTAGAATCTGCATGCGCAGGAAGTGGTCGTCAAGGAGCTCTTTCAGCTAAAGATACACTATGTGCTTGTTTGAGATTTTTTGCAGAAGGCAGCTATCAGCATAGCGTTGGTAAAGATTTTAATGTTTAATGTTAATTTCATTAAATCTGCCATTCCGTCTATTTGCATTTTATTTGTATATTTTTCTCTTTTGCTCTTATAAAAATAGTAAAACAAAAATCAAACAAATGAATTACACAATTAAACAACACTTTAATAAAAATTTTACATTTCCCTACATTTTTGTTCGTTGCGTTAACTTTCTCGCCATAAAAATTGAGCGTAAGCAAAATGGAGGAAAATATCTATATTGCGGAGTCAATAATATGGTAATACCGGCATTGTAGAGATGATACCGCAACAACGGAACGTTTGGGAATAAACAATACTGCTCTGCAATATTTATTTACACATTGCAAGCATTTGATAAGGTCTGGCATTATGGGCTAACGTACAAAATTTTAACGTATCTCCCCGCAAACGTTCACAATATATTTAAAGGTTATTTATTGAATAGATCTTTTTACATAAGGTCGAAGGAAATTATATCTTCCCGCAAGAAGATATTTGCTAGGGTCCCGCACGGTAGTATCCTGGGGCCATTCCTTTACTTGTTATACTCCGCCAATATGCCAACGAGTACAGTAACTCACATTTGCAGACGATAGTGCATTTTTGAGCGGTAATAAAAACCCGGTAGTTGCATCCCAACAGCTTCAAATATATATGGCAGAATTGGAAAAATGGTTGAAACTATGGAAGATAAATGTAAATGCCTCTAAGTGTGTGTTCATCTTACATTCACTTTGAGAAAGGGTAATTGTCCACCTATTATAATAAATGGTTCGGGAATACCAGAACACAACATTGTAAAATATCTCGGTATACATCTTGATAGACGTCTCACCTGGGTTCAGCACATAGCAGCCAAAATAACTCAAATAAAATGAAAACTGCCGAGCTCCACCGGTCCTCAATCGGCGCTTGGATTACAACTCAAAGTACTTTTGTATAAGGCAATTATAAAGCCGATATGGTTATATGACATTCAGCTATGAGGAACAGCTTCGACGTCTAATGTCGAAAAACTCCAAAGAAAAAAATTTAAGAGCGATCACGTGGGCTTCCTGGTACATCAAGAATTGTAACATCCATAGGGCCCTAAATCTACCCATACTATAAGTTGTATATTGCAGTGGCAGTATAAACATAATAATTTTTAATTTAAGATTTGAATATTTATTGTTATTGTCCTTAACACTTTCGGTCCTATTGGAATAATACGTCCCAGAGAAAGTTCGAACAATCCTATTTATTATTCCAATTAAGAAAATTATACCTTAAAATATCCCAGCAGTACTTTAGAGAGTTTATTTATAACTGAAATAACGGTACATAAATCTGAGTATGTTTTTAATGAAATTTGAGCATTTTAGTCGACGAGAAGCTTTCGAGAAGTTAACATCAGTTGATAACTTACGTGAAAAAACATAGTATTGGTATTGTTGACGATACTTATTATTTGAATGTAAATTTATTTTTAGTTTGGTAAGTACATCTTCCTTTTTTAGCATATTTTCAGATATGGGATATATTGTCCCATTCGGAGTTTTTATTGGGTTTATATGTCCCATTCGTGGTATTTCTGGGAAAAGATGTCACAGCTTCGTCCAGAACTTCAAGAGCTTTTAGATGCCGACTTTTCTGATTTTAGTGAATCCAGTGACTCAGAGTCAGAAAACGAGTCATCAGAACTAGGTGACATAGAAGACATAGACAACGAATCAGGGGTTGAAGACAGCTCAAATGATAATGTTGTAAGTCCATATTTGTGGTCAAGACCACTTTTTGACTTTCACCGCAGATTGCAGATTCCACAAGTAAAAGAACTCATAATATTAATTGGTGCTAATCGTTCTTCAACAGAATTAGATACATTCAAATTTTTTTCCCGAAGTCCTTATTAACATTTATTGCAGAAAATACAAACAAGAGACTGCATATGTTAGAAAAAAAATTAAAATCGAAAAAACTGATGAGAATGAAATTATGATTGTGTTAGGTTGTTGTCTCATCATGAGCTACAATAAAGTGCCAAAGATACAAAAATATTGGAGCAGTAGTAAGTGCTTGGATAGTACATCAAGAAGTAAATCATAAGAAAACTGAAATGATAAGCTTCTTAGTTCCACTAGCTGAGGACATGATTGAAACTGGTAGAAGATATTGTCAAACAAAAAGAAGAGTGTCATATGGGCGACCGTCAAAGTGTAAGCGCAATTTTATTAATATAGGAGATCATATGCCTATTCCATCTGAAAAAAGATGGCGCTGTGTAGGATGCAGTTCTATAAAGAAGGAGAAGACAACTAAATTTATATATTCAAATTGCAAAGTGCCACTTTGTGTTGATTGTATTATTGTAATTGAACTTTGTAATTAAAACTTTTTAGTTTCGTCATATAATTAATTTTTTGTATTTATGAATATGCAAGCTTATAAGAAGAAATGAATTATTTATTTGTTTTTTTTTTTTTACTACAACCAAAATGTTCAAAAATAAAATTTTGGATGCTAGTGGGATATATTATCCCATTTGCGCTAAAAACCCGGGTGGACCCAGGACAAAACTTCTGGGTGGGACAATATGTCCCAGGATAATTAAAGGAATAAGGAGAAAATTAGTGATGCAAAACATTATAATTTCTTGTGTATTTTACATACACGAAAACATTTTTTTCAAAAAGTTTTTGTTTAAGAAGTAAAAAACCGGACCGAAAGGGTTAAGACAGATTCAATAAATAAAAAAAAATTGTACTACAATCGAAAAGGATATTTCAGTATGAATGCAATAACTGTAATTTGCCAATCACTCTTCCGCTCAGTCCATGTCTGTAAAAAACAGCAAAGCTTAACAAAACAATACATTGTATCGCTGCAAAACTTTGTTTATCTTTTTCCAGCCATTCACATTCTTTTCTGTGGACCAGCACTATTTAATTGTTGCCAGAGAAATTCCACAGTTGGCTTATCACGTTTTGTGAACCCTTCTGCCAAATCAGGGTACTTCTCGATAAACTCCAGGAAAATGCCGTTTTGTGTTTCCCCTACTTTGTTATTCAAGATGGAAAACAAAATGGTGTTCCAATTTATTAATAATTAATAAAGTAAATTTAAAATTTGCACAAATTTTACTTATTAAACTTTAAAAAATATATATTTTATGAAAACTTTTTTATTTACTTATATTTTTCCAAATTCATCATCAAAAGTTCATCACTTTGTTGAACTTAAATGCCTATCTAGGCCAGAATAGAATTGTGTGTTGCAGCTACAGACTAGAAATCTAATAAAAGGCACTCAATCATTATTACATGAAATTCCCAACATGCAAGAGTGCTGCTTAAGTTTGTACATAAGAGATGTCTTTATGAAGCATTCAACTAGTTTTACGGTATTGGATCCCTACAGCGCAAACCCCGATTAAGAAATGTTAATTTTAGGTGTGTATGAGAAGCGTCACACAAAAACTTTCTGAAAACTGCCTTCGGTGTGCGTCAGATGTGGAGATATACTCAAAAGTTTGGAGTGTCCACATTCAAAAAATGACTCCATCGTGTTAAAATGTAGTAATTGCGGCCAAAAACATACAGCTAACTTCCGTGGTTGCGAAATTTTTCTTCGGCTTAAAGAAAATTCAACGACTAGAAGGCCAGAATATCCTCAGTATCAAAATTCCGTTTTCCCGAGTCTTCCATCTACATCTATACCACAAAATGAGATTGCCGAAGTCCCCAGCAATCAGAAAGTATCGTATGCCCAAACTTTAAAATATATCCTGATGCAGAAGAAAACAACAAAGGCGAAAAAACAGAAAATTCTTCACAGCATGAAAACACTCAAAACTCTATAGACAGTTTAATTCAAGTCATGAATCGTTTCATGACAAGTATGGAAAACATGATGCAACAAATGATGCAAAATTAATGCAGATTTTGATCAGCAAAAAATTAACAAGTTAAAAATATGTTTCTGGAATGCAAACGGCTTAAGCCAAAATAAACTCGAAATTCAACCATTTCTGCCCTCGCAGGAAGTTGATGTGCTGCTAATTTCAGAAACTCATTTCGCCCTAAAAAACTGTTTTCGAGTTAACGGTTATTATACATATGACGCAAAACACCCAAGTGGCAGGGCTTGCCGTGGATCTGCAATTCTGGTCAATAAGGATATAAATCATTACACAATGCCAGAATATAGTACAGATCATATTCAGGCAACTTCAATTAATATTCCATCAAGTGGTTTAAACATATCTGCAATTTACTGTCCTCCATAGTTAAACACCAGTTTCTCGAATATTTCAAAACATTGGGTCCAAAATTCATAGCCGCAAGTGATTACAACGCCAAGCACACATTCTGGGGTTCTCGCCTTTTAAGTCCAAAAGGAAGACAACTCTTCAACGCAATAATGTCCAATAAGATGGATGCAATTTCTACTGGTCACCCCACATATTGGCCTGCAGACCTCAACAAAATTGCAGATGTAATTGATTTTGCTGTAATAAAAAATTTGAAACGTGAACAAATAGAAATGACCCCCTCACTGGATCTTTCATCGGATCACTCTCCAACTTTTCTATCTTCTACATCATCACCAATTTGGATTCAGAAAGCAACATAGTACATTTCAACAAGTGCAGAGAGTGGCTCGTGTTATTGATTTCGTACGGAAAGAAATATCGATCGATATGCACATTGCAATTATTCACTCCTGCGGTATAAGCTTTCCGCGAAATCGTTTTAACATCCCTGTTTTGAATAAATCAGAGTTGATATTGTGTCAGTGTTGTTAAAAAAAACATTTGAAATTTGATGTTAAAATTTTTGAACACAAAAACACACTTTTGAAATTAAAATATAGTAAAATACCAATTGCGGAAAATACATGGATACAATAAACTTTTTTGAGGGTAGTATTGGTAATGATTGTTTAGACGTTCGGGTTGAAAGAAAAGTTTTGCGGTATAAAGCTGAAGATGTGTTGGCTAGAGGCTACAAGTTCAGGAAGTGATCGACAAGGAGCACTTTCTCCGCACTTGCGGGTTGTTTAAGGTTTTTTTTCAGAAGGCAGCTATCAGCATAGTGTTGGTTTTTAAGGATTTTATTTGCAATTTGTTTGTGTATTTTACTCCTTTATTCCTATAAAAATATTTTTCACATATAAAACAAATAAATTAAACTAAAGCAATTTATTTCGTTGAAATTTTATATTTTTCTTACAATATTGTTCTTTCCGTCAGCTTTTCGTTGAAAAATTTGAACGTAAGCAAAATAAAAAAATTACTTACTTTGCGGAATCAATAATATGGCAATACCGGCATTGTAGAGATGATACCGCAACAAGGGAAAAATATGGCAGCAACGGAACCAATAATTTCAAATTTTTCTTCCGCACAAAAAATGCTTTCCGCAATCACGGAACGGAATCAATGGGTGGTATTATTGATTCCGCACGGAAAGGAAAATTTAGCGGAAAGAAATATCGATCGATATGAAAATTGCAATTATTCATTCCTGCGGTATTCTCTTTCCGCGAACTTAATTTAACATCCCTGTTTTAAGAGATTATGAGTTGATGTTGTGTCAGCTGATGGGAAAAAATCAACAAGTTTTAGATGTGATTTTAGAAGCGAATGTTAAATCTTTTGTTATAAATAAAATATGGATACAATTGCCTTTTTTGAAGATAGTAGTGACAGTGATTCTTTGGACATGCGATTGAAAAGAATTTACGCTATAAATCTGGAGATGTGTTGCAGATGAACGAGTAAGTTGAAATAAACAAATGTGAACCGGCCTACTGGTAAATGAAAGCTATGCTTACTTTTACAGCTTCAAAAAAAATTTTCGTTTAAACAAGGTAGCGTTTAAATATATTTGGCCTGAGTTAGAATCTGCATGCGCAGGAAGTGGTCGTCAAGGAGCTCTTTCAGCTAAAGATACACTATGTGCTTGTTTGAGATTTTTTGCAGAAGGCAGCTATCAGCATAGCGTTGGTAAAGATTTTAATGTTTAATGTTAATTTCATTAAATCTGCCATTCCGTCTATTTGCATTTTATTTGTATATTTTTCTCTTTTGCTCTTATAAAAATAGTAAAACAAAAATCAAACAAATGAATTACACAATTAAACAACACTTTAATAAAAATTTTACATTTCCCTACATTTTTGTTCGTTGCGTTAACTTTCTCGCCATAAAAATTGAGCGTAAGCAAAATGGAGGAAAATATCTATATTGCGGAGTCAATAATATGGTAATACCGGCATTGTAGAGATGATACCGCAACAACGGAACGTTTGGGAATAAACAATACTGCTCTGCAATATTTATTTACACATTGCAAGCATTTGATAAGGTCTGGCATTATGGGCTAACGTACAAAATTTTAACGTATCTCCCCGCAAACGTTCACAATATATTTAAAGGTTATTTATTGAATAGATCTTTTTACATAAGGTCGAAGGAAATTATATCTTCCCGCAAGAAGATATTTGCTAGGGTCCCGCACGGTAGTATCCTGGGGCCATTCCTTTACTTGTTATACTCCGCCAATATGCCAACGAGTACAGTAACTCACATTTGCAGACGATAGTGCATTTTTGAGCGGTAATAAAAACCCGGTAGTTGCATCCCAACAGCTTCAAATATATATGGCAGAATTGGAAAAATGGTTGAAACTATGGAAGATAAATGTAAATGCCTCTAAGTGTGTGTTCATCTTACATTCACTTTGAGAAAGGGTAATTGTCCACCTATTATAATAAATGGTTCGGGAATACCAGAACACAACATTGTAAAATATCTCGGTATACATCTTGATAGACGTCTCACCTGGGTTCAGCACATAGCAGCCAAAATAACTCAAATAAAATGAAAACTGCCGAGCTCCACCGGTCCTCAATCGGCGCTTGGATTACAACTCAAAGTACTTTTGTATAAGGCAATTATAAAGCCGATATGGTTATATGACATTCAGCTATGAGGAACAGCTTCGACGTCTAATGTCGAAAAACTCCAAAGAAAAAAATTTAAGAGCGATCACGTGGGCTTCCTGGTACATCAAGAATTGTAACATCCATAGGGCCCTAAATCTACCCATACTATAAGTTGTATATTGCAGTGGCAGTATAAACATAATAATTTTTAATTTAAGATTTGAATATTTATTGTTATTGTCCTTAACACTTTCGGTCCTATTGGAATAATACGTCCCAGAGAAAGTTCGAACAATCCTATTTATTATTCCAATTAAGAAAATTATACCTTAAAATATCCCAGCAGTACTTTAGAGAGTTTATTTATAACTGAAATAACGGTACATAAATCTGAGTATGTTTTTAATGAAATTTGAGCATTTTAGTCGACGAGAAGCTTTCGAGAAGTTAACATCAGTTGATAACTTACGTGAAAAAACATAGTATTGGTATTGTTGACGATACTTATTATTTGAATGTAAATTTATTTTTAGTTTGGTAAGTACATCTTCCTTTTTTAGCATATTTTCAGATATGGGATATATTGTCCCATTCGGAGTTTTTATTGGGTTTATATGTCCCATTCGTGGTATTTCTGGGAAAAGATGTCACAGCTTCGTCCAGAACTTCAAGAGCTTTTAGATGCCGACTTTTCTGATTTTAGTGAATCCAGTGACTCAGAGTCAGAAAACGAGTCATCAGAACTAGGTGACATAGAAGACATAGACAACGAATCAGGGGTTGAAGACAGCTCAAATGATAATGTTGTAAGTCCATATTTGTGGTCAAGACCACTTTTTGACTTTCACCGCAGATTGCAGATTCCACAAGTAAAAGAACTCATAATATTAATTGGTGCTAATCGTTCTTCAACAGAATTAGATACATTCAAATTTTTTTCCCGAAGTCCTTATTAACATTTATTGCAGAAAATACAAACAAGAGACTGCATATGTTAGAAAAAAAATTAAAATCGAAAAAACTGATGAGAATGAAATTATGATTGTGTTAGGTTGTTGTCTCATCATGAGCTACAATAAAGTGCCAAAGATACAAAAATATTGGAGCAGTAGTAAGTGCTTGGATAGTACATCAAGAAGTAAATCATAAGAAAACTGAAATGATAAGCTTCTTAGTTCCACTAGCTGAGGACATGATTGAAACTGGTAGAAGATATTGTCAAACAAAAAGAAGAGTGTCATATGGGCGACCGTCAAAGTGTAAGCGCAATTTTATTAATATAGGAGATCATATGCCTATTCCATCTGAAAAAAGATGGCGCTGTGTAGGATGCAGTTCTATAAAGAAGGAGAAGACAACTAAATTTATATATTCAAATTGCAAAGTGCCACTTTGTGTTGATTGTATTATTGTAATTGAACTTTGTAATTAAAACTTTTTAGTTTCGTCATATAATTAATTTTTTGTATTTATGAATATGCAAGCTTATAAGAAGAAATGAATTATTTATTTGTTTTTTTTTTTTTACTACAACCAAAATGTTCAAAAATAAAATTTTGGATGCTAGTGGGATATATTATCCCATTTGCGCTAAAAACCCGGGTGGACCCAGGACAAAACTTCTGGGTGGGACAATATGTCCCAGGATAATTAAAGGAATAAGGAGAAAATTAGTGATGCAAAACATTATAATTTCTTGTGTATTTTACATACACGAAAACATTTTTTTCAAAAAGTTTTTGTTTAAGAAGTAAAAAACCGGACCGAAAGGGTTAAGACAGATTCAATAAATAAAAAAAAATTGTACTACAATCGAAAAGGATATTTCAGTATGAATGCAATAACTGTAATTTGCCAATCACTCTTCCGCTCAGTCCATGTCTGTAAAAAACAGCAAAGCTTAACAAAACAATACATTGTATCGCTGCAAAACTTTGTTTATCTTTTTCCAGCCATTCACATTCTTTTCTGTGGACCAGCACTATTTAATTGTTGCCAGAGAAATTCCACAGTTGGCTTATCACGTTTTGTGAACCCTTCTGCCAAATCAGGGTACTTCTCGATAAACTCCAGGAAAATGCCGTTTTGTGTTTCCCCTACTTTGTTATTCAAGATGGAAAACAAAATGGTGTTCCAATTTATTAATAATTAATAAAGTAAATTTAAAATTTGCACAAATTTTACTTATTAAACTTTAAAAAATATATATTTTATGAAAACTTTTTTATTTACTTATATTTTTCCAAATTCATCATCAAAAGTTCATCACTTTGTTGAACTTAAATGCCTATCTAGGCCAGAATAGAATTGTGTGTTGCAGCTACAGACTAGAAATCTAATAAAAGGCACTCAATCATTATTACATGAAATTCCCAACATGCAAGAGTGCTGCTTAAGTTTGTACATAAGAGATGTCTTTATGAAGCATTCAACTAGTTTTACGGTATTGGATCCCTACAGCGCAAACCCCGATTAAGAAATGTTAATTTTAGGTGTGTATGAGAAGCGTCACACAAAAACTTTCTGAAAACTGCCTTCGGTGTGCGTCAGATGTGGAGATATACTCAAAAGTTTGGAGTGTCCACATTCAAAAAATGACTCCATCGTGTTAAAATGTAGTAATTGCGGCCAAAAACATACAGCTAACTTCCGTGGTTGCGAAATTTTTCTTCGGCTTAAAGAAAATTCAACGACTAGAAGGCCAGAATATCCTCAGTATCAAAATTCCGTTTTCCCGAGTCTTCCATCTACATCTATACCACAAAATGAGATTGCCGAAGTCCCCAGCAATCAGAAAGTATCGTATGCCCAAACTTTAAAATATATCCTGATGCAGAAGAAAACAACAAAGGCGAAAAAACAGAAAATTCTTCACAGCATGAAAACACTCAAAACTCTATAGACAGTTTAATTCAAGTCATGAATCGTTTCATGACAAGTATGGAAAACATGATGCAACAAATGATGCAAAATTAATGCAGATTTTGATCAGCAAAAAATTAACAAGTTAAAAATATGTTTCTGGAATGCAAACGGCTTAAGCCAAAATAAACTCGAAATTCAACCATTTCTGCCCTCGCAGGAAGTTGATGTGCTGCTAATTTCAGAAACTCATTTCGCCCTAAAAAACTGTTTTCGAGTTAACGGTTATTATACATATGACGCAAAACACCCAAGTGGCAGGGCTTGCCGTGGATCTGCAATTCTGGTCAATAAGGATATAAATCATTACACAATGCCAGAATATAGTACAGATCATATTCAGGCAACTTCAATTAATATTCCATCAAGTGGTTTAAACATATCTGCAATTTACTGTCCTCCATAGTTAAACACCAGTTTCTCGAATATTTCAAAACATTGGGTCCAAAATTCATAGCCGCAAGTGATTACAACGCCAAGCACACATTCTGGGGTTCTCGCCTTTTAAGTCCAAAAGGAAGACAACTCTTCAACGCAATAATGTCCAATAAGATGGATGCAATTTCTACTGGTCACCCCACATATTGGCCTGCAGACCTCAACAAAATTGCAGATGTAATTGATTTTGCTGTAATAAAAAATTTGAAACGTGAACAAATAGAAATGACCCCCTCACTGGATCTTTCATCGGATCACTCTCCAACTTTTCTATCTTCTACATCATCACCAATTTGGATTCAGAAAGCAACATAGTACATTTCAACAAGTGCAGAGAGTGGCTCGTGTTATTGATTTCGTACGGAAAGAAATATCGATCGATATGCACATTGCAATTATTCACTCCTGCGGTATAAGCTTTCCGCGAAATCGTTTTAACATCCCTGTTTTGAATAAATCAGAGTTGATATTGTGTCAGTGTTGTTAAAAAAAACATTTGAAATTTGATGTTAAAATTTTTGAACACAAAAACACACTTTTGAAATTAAAATATAGTAAAATACCAATTGCGGAAAATACATGGATACAATAAACTTTTTTGAGGGTAGTATTGGTAATGATTGTTTAGACGTTCGGGTTGAAAGAAAAGTTTTGCGGTATAAAGCTGAAGATGTGTTGGCTAGAGGCTACAAGTTCAGGAAGTGATCGACAAGGAGCACTTTCTCCGCACTTGCGGGTTGTTTAAGGTTTTTTTTCAGAAGGCAGCTATCAGCATAGTGTTGGTTTTTAAGGATTTTATTTGCAATTTGTTTGTGTATTTTACTCCTTTATTCCTATAAAAATATTTTTCACATATAAAACAAATAAATTAAACTAAAGCAATTTATTTCGTTGAAATTTTATATTTTTCTTACAATATTGTTCTTTCCGTCAGCTTTTCGTTGAAAAATTTGAACGTAAGCAAAATAAAAAAATTACTTACTTTGCGGAATCAATAATATGGCAATACCGGCATTGTAGAGATGATACCGCAACAAGGGAAAAATATGGCAGCAACGGAACCAATAATTTCAAATTTTTCTTCCGCACAAAAAATGCTTTCCGCAATCACGGAACGGAATCAATGGGTGGTATTATTGATTCCGCACGGAAAGGAAAATTTAGCGGAAAGAAATATCGATCGATATGAAAATTGCAATTATTCATTCCTGCGGTATTCTCTTTCCGCGAACTTAATTTAACATCCCTGTTTTAAGAGATTATGAGTTGATGTTGTGTCAGCTGATGGGAAAAAATCAACAAGTTTTAGATGTGATTTTAGAAGCGAATGTTAAATCTTTTGTTATAAATAAAATATGGATACAATTGCCTTTTTTGAAGATAGTAGTGACAGTGATTCTTTGGACATGCGATTGAAAAGAATTTACGCTATAAATCTGGAGATGTGTTGCAGATGAACGAGTAAGTTGAAATAAACAAATGTGAACCGGCCTACTGGTAAATGAAAGCTATGCTTACTTTTACAGCTTCAAAAAAAATTTTCGTTTAAACAAGGTAGCGTTTAAATATATTTGGCCTGAGTTAGAATCTGTATGCGCAGGAAGTGGTCGTCAAGGAGCTCTTTCAGCTAAAGATACACTATGTGCTTGTTTGAGATTTTTTGCAGAAGGCAGCTATCAGCATAGCGTTGGTAAAGATTTTAATGTTTAATGTTAATTTCATTAAATCTGCCATTCCGTCTATTTGCATTTTATTTGTATATTTTTCTCTTTTGCTCTTATAAAAATAGTAAAACAAAAATCAAACAAATGAATTACACAATTAAACAACACTTTAATAAAAATTTTACATTTCCCTACATTTTTGTTCGTTGCGTTAACTTTCTCGCCATAAAAATTGAGCGTAAGCAAAATGGAGGAAAATATCTATATTGCGGAGTCAATAATATGGTAATACCGGCATTGTAGAGATGATACCGCAACAACGGAACGT
The DNA here is from genome assembly GCA_932526305.1 of Epicampocera succincta. NCBI lineage: Eukaryota > Metazoa > Arthropoda > Insecta > Diptera > Tachinidae > Epicampocera > Epicampocera succincta. The sequence continues at coordinate 28,414,502 of OW052035.1, read as the reverse complement.
TTGGGAATAAACAATACTGCTCTGCAATATTTATTTACACATTGCAAGCATTTGATAAGGTCTGGCATTATGGGCTAACGTACAAAATTTTAACGTATCTCCCCGCAAACGTTCACAATATATTTAAAGGTTATTTATTGAATAGATCTTTTTACATAAGGTCGAAGGAAATTATATCTTCCCGCAAGAAGATATTTGCTAGGGTCCCGCACGGTAGTATCCTGGGGCCATTCCTTTACTTGTTATACTCCGCCAATATGCCAACGAGTACAGTAACTCACATTTCCACTTTTGCAGACGATAGTGCATTTTTGAGCGGTAATAAAAACCCGGTAGTTGCATCCCAACAGCTTCAAATATATATGGCAGAATTGGAAAAATGGTTGAAACTATGGAAGATAAATGTAAATGCCTCTAAGTGTGTGTTCATCTTACATTCACTTTGAGAAAGGGTAATTGTCCACCTATTATAATAAATGGTTCGGGAATACCAGAACACAACATTGTAAAATATCTCGGTATACATCTTGATAGACGTCTCACCTGGGTTCAGCACATAGCAGCCAAAATAACTCAAATAAAATGAAAACTGCCGAGCTCCACCGGTCCTCAATCGGCGCTTGGATTACAACTCAAAGTACTTTTGTATAAGGCAATTATAAAGCCGATATGGTTATATGACATTCAGCTATGAGGAACAGCTTCGACGTCTAATGTCGAAAAACTCCAAAGAAAAAAATTTAAGAGCGATCACGTGGGCTTCCTGGTACATCAAGAATTGTAACATCCATAGGGCCCTAAATCTACCCATACTATAAGTTGTATATTGCAGTGGCAGTATAAGCATAATAATTTTTAATTTAAGATTTGAATATTTATTGTTATTGTCCTTAACACTTTCGGTCCTATTGGAATAATACGTCCCAGAGAAAGTTCGAACAATCCTATTTATTATTCCAATTAAGAAAATTATACCTTAAAATATCCCAGCAGTACTTTAGAGAGTTTATTTATAACTGAAATAACGGTACATAAATCTGAGTATGTTTTTAATGAAATTTGAGCATTTTAGTCGACGAGAAGCTTTCGAGAAGTTAACATCAGTTGATAACTTACGTGAAAAAACATAGTATTGGTATTGTTGACGATACTTATTATTTGAATGTAAATTTATTTTTAGTTTGGTAAGTACATCTTCCTTTTTTAGCATATTTTCAGATATGGGATATATTGTCCCATTCGGAGTTTTTATTGGGTTTATATGTCCCATTCGTGGTATTTCTGGGAAAAGATGTCACAGCTTCGTCCAGAACTTCAAGAGCTTTTAGATGCCGACTTTTCTGATTTTAGTGAATCCAGTGACTCAGAGTCAGAAAACGAGTCATCAGAACTAGGTGACATAGAAGACATAGACAACGAATCAGGGGTTGAAGACAGCTCAAATGATAATGTTGTAAGTCCATATTTGTGGTCAAGACCACTTTTTGACTTTCACCACAGATTGCAGATTCCACAAGTAAAAGAACTCATAATATTAATTGGTGCTAATCGTTCTTCAACAGAATTAGATACATTCAAATTTTTTTCCCGAAGTCCTTATTAACATTTATTGCAGAAAATACAAACAAGAGACTGCATATGTTAGAAAAAAAATTAAAATCGAAAAAACTGATGAGAATGAAATTATGATTGTGTTAGGTTGTTGTCTCATCATGAGCTACAATAAAGTGCCAAAGATACAAAAATATTGGAGCAGTAGTAAGTGCTTGGATAGTACATCAAGAAGTAAATCATAAGAAAACTGAAATGATAAGCTTCTTAGTTCCACTAGCTGAGGACATGATTGAAACTGGTAGAAGATATTGTCAAACAAAAAGAAGAGTGTCATATGGGCGACCGTCAAAGTGTAAGCGCAATTTTATTAATATAGGAGATCATATGCCTATTCCATCTGAAAAAAGATGGCGCTGTGTAGGATGCAGTTCTATAAAGAAGGAGAAGACAACTAAATTTATATATTCAAATTGCAAAGTGCCACTTTGTGTTGATTGTATTATTGTAATTGAACTTTGTAATTAAAACTTTTTAGTTTCGTCATATAATTAATTTTTTGTATTTATGAATATGCAAGCTTATAAGAAGAAATGAATTATTTATTTGTTTTTTTTTTTTTTACTACAACCAAAATGTTCAAAAATAAAATTTTGGATGCTAGTGGGATATATTATCCCATTTGCGCTAAAAACCCGGGTGGACCCAGGACAAAACTTCTGGGTGGGACAATATGTCCCAGGATAATTAAAGGAATAAGGAGAAAATTAGTGATGCAAAACATTATAATTTCTTGTGTATTTTACATACACGAAAACATTTTTTTCAAAAAGTTTTTGTTTAAGAAGTAAAAAACCGGACCGAAAGGGTTAAGACAGATTCAATAAATAAAAAAAAATTGTACTACAATCGAAAAGGGTATTTCAGTATGAATGCAATAATTGTAATTTGCCAATCACTCTTCCGCTCAGTCCATGTCTGTAAAAAACAGCAAAGCTTAACAAAACAATACATTGTATCGCTGCAAAACTTTGTTTATCTTTTTCCAGCCATTCACATTATTTTCTGTGGACCAGCACTATTTAATTGTTGCCAGAGAAATTCCACAGTTGGCTTATCACGTTTTGTGAACCCTTCTGCCAAATCAGGGTACTTCTCGATAAACTCCAGGAAAATGCCGTTTTGTGTTTCCCCTATTTTGTTATTCAAGATGGAAAACAGAATGGTGTTCCAATTTATTAATAATTAATAAAGTAAATTTAAAATTTGCACAAATTTTACTTATTAAACTTTAAAAAATATATATTTTATGAAAACTTTTTTATTTACTTATATTTTTGCAAATTCATCATCAAAAGTTCATCACTTTGTTGAACTTAAATGCCTTTCTAGGCCAGAATAGAATTGTGTGTTGCAGCTACAGACTAGAAATCTAATAAAAGGCACTCAATCATTATTACATGAAATTCCCAACATGCAAGAGTGCTGCTTAAGTTTGTACATAAGAGATGTCTTTATGAAGCATTCAACTAGTTTTACGGTATTGGATCCCTACAGCGCAAACCCCGATTAAGAAATGTTAATTTTAGGTGTGTATGAGAAGCGTCACACAAAAACTTTCTGAAAACTGCCTTCGGTGTGCGTCAGATGTGGAGATATACTCAAAAGTTTGGAGTGTCCACATTCAAAAAATGACTCCATCGTGTTAAAATGTAGTAATTGCGGCCAAAAACATACAGCTAACTTCCGTGGTTGCGAAATTTTTCTTCGGCTTAAAGAAAATTCAACGACTAGAAGGCGAGAATATCCTCAGTATCAAAATTCCGTTTTCCCGAGTCTTCCATCTACATCTATACCACAAAATGAGATTGCCGAAGTCCCCAGCAATCACAAAGTATCGTATGCCCAAACTTTAAAATATATCCTGATGCAGAAGAAAACAACAAAGGCGAAAAAAACAGAAAATTCTTCACAGCATGAAAACACTCAAAACTCTATAGACAGTTTAATTCAAGTCATGAATCGTTTCATGACAAGTATGGAAAACATGATGCAACAAATGATGCAAAATTAATGCAGATTTTGATCAGCAAAAAATTAACAAGTTAAAAATATGTTTCTGGAATGCAAACGGCTTAAGCAACATAAACTCGAAATTCAACCATTTCTGCCCTCGCAGGAAGTTGATGTGCTGCTAGTTTCAGAAACTCATTTCGCCCTAAAAAACTGTTTTCGAGTTAACGGTTATTATACATATGACGCAAAACACCCAAGTGGCAGGGCTTGCCGTGGATCTGCAATTCTGGTCAATAAGGATATAAATCATTACACAATGCCAGAATATAGTACAGATCATATTCAGGCAACTTCAATTAATATTCCATCAAGTGGTTTAAACATATCTGCAATTTACTGTCCTCCATAGTTAAACACCAGTTTCTCGAATATTTCAAAACATTGGGTCCAAAATTCATAGCCGCAAGTGATTACAACGCCAAGCACACATTCTGGGGTTCTCGCCTTTTAAGTCCAAAAGGAAGACAACTCTTCAACGCAATAATGTCCAATAAGATGGATGCAATTTCTACTGGTCACCCCACATATTGGCCTGCAGACCTCAACAAAATTGCAGATGTAATTGATTTTGCTGTAATAAAAATTTGAAACGTGAACAAATAGAAATGACCCCCTCACTGGATCTTTCATCGGATCACTCTCCAACTTTTCTATCTTCTACATCATCATCATCACCAATTTGGATTCAGAAAGCAACATAGTACATTTCAACAAGTGCAGAGAGTGGCTCGTGTTATTGATTTCGTACGGAAAGAAATATCGATCGATATGCACATTGCAATTATTCACTCCTGCGGTATAAGCTTTCCGCGAAATCGATTTAACATCCCTGTTTTGAATAAATCAGAGTTGATATTGTGTCAGTGTTGTTAAAAAAACATTTGAAATTTGATGTTAAAATTTTTGAACACAAAAACACACTTTTGAAATTAGAATATAGTAAAATACCAATTGCGGAAAATACATGGATACAATAAACTTTTTTGAGGGTAGTAGTGGTAATGATTGTTTAGACGTTCGGGTTGAAAGAAGAGTTTTGCGGTATAAAGCTGAAGATGTGTTGGCTAGAGGCTACAAGTTCAGGAAGTGTTCGACAAGGAGCACTTTCTCCGCACTTTCGGGCTGTTTAAGGTTTTTTTTTCAGAAGGCAGCTATCAGCATAGTGTTGGTTTTTAAGGATTTTATTTGCAATTTGTTTGTGTATTTTACTCCTTTATTCCTATAAAAATATTTTTCACATATAAAATAAATAAATTAAACTAAAGCAATTTATTTCGTCGAAATTTTATATTTTTCTTACAATTTTGTTCTTTCCGTCAGCTTTTCGTTTAAAAATTTGAACGTAAGCAAAATAAAAAAAGTTACTTACTTTGCGGAATCAATAATATGGCAATACCGGCATTGTAGAGATGATACCGCAACAGGGAAAAATGTGGCAGCAACGGAACCAATAATTTAAAATTTTTCTTCCGCACAAAAAATGCTTTCCGCAATCACGGAACGGAATCAATGGGTGGTATTATTGATTCCGCACGGAAAGGAAAATTTAGCGGAAAGAAATATCGATCGATATGAAAATTGCAATTATTCACTCCTGCGGTATTCTCTTTCCGCGAACTTAATTTAACATCCCTGTTTTAAGAGATTATGAGTTGATGTTGTGTCAGCTGATGGGAAAAAATCAACAAGTTTTAGATGTGATTTTAGAAGCGAATGTTAAATCTTTTGTTATAAATAAAATATGGATACAATTGCCTTTTTTGAAGATAGTAGTGACAGTGATTCTTTGGACATGCGATTGAAAAGAATTTACGCTATAAATCTGGAGATGTGTTGCAGATGAACGAGTAAGTTGAAATAAACAAATGTGAACCGGCCTACTGGTAAATGAAAGCTATGCTTACTTTTACAGCTTCAAAAAAAATTTTCGTTTAAACAAGGTAGCGTTTAAATACATTTGGCCTGAGTTAGAATCTGCATGCGCAGGAAGTGGTCGTCAAGGAGCTCTTTCAGCTAAAGATACACTATGTGCTTGCTTGAGATTTTTTGCAGAAGGCAGCTATCAGCATAGCGTTGGTAAAGATTTTAATGTTTAATGTTAATTTCATTAAATCTGCCATTCCGTCTATTTGCATTTTATTTGTATATTTTTCTCTTTTGCTCTTATAAAAATAGTCAAATCAAAAATCAAACAAATGAATTACACAACTAAACAACACTTTAATAAAAATTTTACATTTCCCTACATTTTTGTTCGTTGCGTTAACTTTCCGCCATAAAAATTGAGCGTAAGCAAAATGGAGGAAAATATCTATATTGCGGAATCAATAATATGGCAATACCGGCATTGTAGAGATGATACCGCAACAACGGAACGTTTGAGAATAAACAATACTGCTCTGCATTATTTATTTACATATTGCAAGCATTTGATAAGGTCTGGCATTATGGGCTAACGTACAAAATTTTAACGTATCTCCCGCAAACGTTCACAATATATTTAAAAGTTATTTATTGAATAGATCTTTTACATAAGGTCGAAGGAAATTATATCTTCCCGCAAGAAGATATTTGCCAGGGTCCCGCAAGGTAGTATCCTGGGGCCATTCCTTTACTTGTTATACTCCGCCAATATGCCAACGAGTACAGTAACTCACATTTCCACTTTTGCAGACGATAGTGCATTTTTGAGCGGTAATAAAAACCCGGTAGTTGCATCCCAACAGCTTCAAATATATATGGCAGAATTGAAAAAATGGTTGAAACTATGGAAGATAAATGCAAATGCCTCTAAGTGTGTGTTCATCTTACATTCACTTTGAGAAAGGGTAATTGTCCACCTATTATAATAAATGGTTCGGGAATACCAGAACACAACAATGTAAAATATCTCGGTATACATCTTGATAAACGTCTCACCTGGGTTCAGCACATAGCAGCCAAAATAACTCAAATAAAAATGAAAACTGCCGAGCTCCACTGGTTCATCGGTCCTCAATCGGCGCTTGGATTACAACTCAAAGTACTTTTGTATAAGGCAATTATAAAGCCGATATGGTTATATGACATTCAGATATGAGGAACAGCTTCGACGTCTAATGTCGAAAAACTCCAAAGAAAAAAATTTAAGAGCGATCACGTGGGCTTCCTGGTACATCAAGAATTGTAACATCCATAGGGCCCTAAATATACCCATACTATAAGTTGTATATTGCAGTGGCAGTATAAACATAATAATTTTTAATTTAAGATTTGAATATTTATTGTTATTGTCCTTAACACTGTCGGTCCTATTGGAATAATACGTCCCAGAGAAAGTTCGAACAATCCTATTTATTATTCCAATTAAGAAAATTATACCTTAAAATATCCCAGCAGTACTTTAGAGAGTTTATTTATAACTGAAATAACGGTACCTAAATCTGAGTATGTTTTTAATGAAATTTGAGCATTTTAGTCGACGAGAAGCTTTCGAGAAGTTAACATCAGTTGATAACTTACGTGAAAAAACATAGTATTGGTATTGTTGACGATACTTATTATTTGAATGTAAATTTATTTTTAGTTTGGTAAGTACATCTTCCTTTTTTAGCATATTTTCAGATATGGGATATATTGTCCCATTCGGAGTTTTTATTGGGTTTATATGTCCCATTCGTGGTATTTCTGGGAAAAGATGTCACAGCTTCGTCCAGAACTTCAAGAGCTTTTAGATGCCGACTTTTCTGATTTTAGTGAATCCAGTGACTCAGAGTCAGAAAACGAGTCATCAGAACTAGGTGACATAGAAGACATAGACAACGAATCAGGGGTTGAAGACAGCTCAAATGATAATGTTGTAAGTCCATATTTGTGGTCAAGACCACTTTTTGACTTTCACCGCAGATTGCAGATTCCACAAGTAAAAGAACTCATAATATTAATTGGTGCTAATCGTTCTTCAACAGAATTAGATACATTCAAATTTTTTTCCCGAAGTCCTTATTAACATTTATTGCAGAAAATACAAACAAGAGACTGCATATGTTAGAAAAAAAATTAAAATCGAAAAAAACTGATGAGAATGAAATTATGATTGTGTTAGGTTGTTGTCTCATCATGAGCTACAATAAAGTGCAAAGATACAAAATTATTGGAGCAGTAGTAAGTGCTTGGATAGTACATCAAGAAGTAAATCATAAGAAAACTGAAATGATAAGCTTCTTAGTTCCACTAGCTGAAGACATGATTGAAACTGGTAGAAGATATTGTCAAACAAAAAGAAGAGTGTCATATGGGCGACCGTCAAAGTGTAAGCGCAATTTTATTAATATAGGAGATCATATGCCTATTCCATCTGAAAAAAGATGGCGCTGTGTAGGATGCAGTTCTATAAAGAAGGAGAAGACAACTAAATTTATATATTCAAATTGCAAAGTGCTACTTTGTGTTGATTGTATTATTGTAATTGAACTTTGTAATTAAAACTTTTTAGTTTCGTCATATAATTAATTTTTTGTATTTATGAATATGCAAGCTTATAAGAAGAAATGAATTATTTATTTGTTTTTTTTTTTTTACTACAACCAAAATGTTCAAAAATAAAATTTTGGATGCTAGTGGGATATATTATCCCATTTGCGCTAAAAACCCGGGTGGACCCAGGACAAAACTTCTGGGTGGGACAATATGTCCCAGGATAATTAAAGGAATAAGGAGAAAATTAGTGATGCAAAACATTATAATTTCTTGTGTATTTTACATACACGAAAACATTTTTTTCAAAAAGTTTTTGTTTAAGAAGTAAAAAACCGGACCGAAAGGGTTAAGACAGATTCAATAAATAAAAAAAATTGTACTACAATCGAAAAGGATATTTCAGTATGAATGCAATAATTGTAATTTGCCAATCACTCTTCCGCTCAGTCCATGTCTGTAAAAAACAGCAAAGCTTAACAAAACAATACATTGTATCGCTGCAAAACTTTGTTTATCTTTTTCCAGCCATTCACATTCTTTTCTGTGGACCAGCACTATTTAATTGTTGCCAGAGAAATTCCACAGTTGGCTTATCACGTTTTGTGAACCCTTCTGCCAAATCAGGGTACTTCTCGATAAACTCCAGGAAAATGCCGTTTTGTGTTTCCCCTATTTTGTTATTCAAGATGGAAAACAGAATGGTGTTCCAATTTATTAATAATTAATAAAGTAAATTTAAAATTTGCACAAATTTTACTTATTAAACTTTAAAAAATATATATTTTATGAAAACTTTTTTATTTACTTATATTTTTGCAAATTCATCATCAAAAGTTCATCACTTTGTTGAACTTAAATGCCTTTCTAGGCCAGAATAGAATTGTGTGTTGCAGCTACAGACTAGAAATCTAATAAAAGGCACTCAATCATTATTACATGAAATTCCCAACATGCAAGAGTGCTGCTTAAGTTTGTACATAAGAGATGTCTTTATGAAGCATTCAACTAGTTTTACGGTATTGGATCCCTACAGCGCAAACCCCGATTAAGAAATGTTAATTTTAGGTGTGTATGAGAAGCGTCACACAAAAACTTTCTGAAAACTGCCTTCGGTGTGCGTCAGATGTGGAGATATACTCAAAAGTTTGGAGTGTCCACATTCAAAAAATGACTCCATCGTGTTAAAATGTAGTAATTGCGGCCAAAAACATACAGCTAACTTCCGTGGTTGCGAAGTTTTTCTTCGGCTTAAAGAAAATTCAACGACTAGAAGGCCAGAATATCCTCAGTATCAAAATTCCGTTTTCCCGAGTCTTCCATCTACATCTATACCACAAAATGAGATTGCCGAAGTCCCCAGCAATCAGAAAGTATCGTATGCCCAAAATTTAAAATATATCCTGATGCAGAAGAAAACAACAAAGGCGAAAAAAACAGAAAATTCTTCACAGCATGAAAACACTCAAAACTCTATAGACAGTTTAATTCAAGTCATGAATCGTTTCATGACAAGTATGGAAAATATGATGCAACAAATGATGCAAAATTAATGCAGATTTTGATCAGCAAAAAATTGACAAGTTAAAAATATGTTTCTGGAATGCAAACGGCTTAAGCAACATAAACTCGAAATTCAACCATTTCTGCCCTCGCAGGAAGTTGATGTGCTGCTAGTTTCAGAAACTCATTTCGCCCTAAAAAACTGTTTTCGAGTTAACGGTTATTATACATATGACGCAAAACACCCAAGTGGCAGGGCTTGCCGTGGATCTGCAATTCTGGTCAATAAGGATATAAATCATTACACAATGCCAGAATATAGTACAGATCATATTCAGGCAACTTCAATTAATATTCCGTCAAGTGGTTTAAACATATCTGCAATTTACTGTCCTCCATAGTTAAACACCAGTTTCTCGAATATTTCAAAACATTGGGTCCAAAATTCATAGCCGCAAGTGATTACAACGCCAAGCAGACATTCTGGGATTCTCGCCTTTTAAGTCCAAAAGGAAGACAACTCTTCAACGCAATAATGTCCAATAAGATGGATGCAATTTCTACTGGTCACCCCACATATTGGCCTGCAGACCTCAACAAAATTGCAGATGTAATTGATTTTGCTGTAATAAAAATTTGAAACGTGAACAAATCGAAATGACCCCCTCACTGGATCTTTCATCGGATCACTCTCCAACTTTTCTATCTTCTACATCATCACCAATTTGGATTCAGAAAGCAACATAGTACATTTCAACAAGTGCAGAGAGTGGCTCGTGTTATTGATTTCGTACGGAAAGAAATATCGATCGATATGCACATTGCAATTATTCACTCCTGCGGTATAAGCTTTCCGCGAAAGCGATTTAACATCCCTGTTTTGAATAAATCAGAGTTGATATTGTGTCAGTGTTGTTAAAAAAAACATTTGAAATTCGATGTTAAAATTTTTGAACACAAAAACACACTTTTGAAATTAAAATATAGTAAAATACCAATTGCGGAAAATACATGGATACAATAAACTTTTCTGAGGGTAGTATTGGTAATGATTGTTTAGACGTTCGGGTTGAAAGAAGAGTTTTGCGGTATAAAGCTGAAGATGTGTTGGCTAGAGGCTACAAGTTCAGGAAGTGATCGACAAGGAGCACTTTCTCCGCACTTGCGGGTTGTTTAAGGTTTTTTTTCAGAAGGCAGCTATCAGCATAGTGTTGGTTTTTAAGGATTTTATTTGCAATTTGTTTGTGTATTTTACTCCTTTATTCCTATAAAAATATTTTTCACATATAAAATAAATAAATTAAACTAAAGCAATTTATTTCGTCGAAATTTTATATTTTTCTTACAATTTTGTTCTTTCCGTCAGCTTTTCGTTTAAAAATTTGAACGTAAGCAAAATAAAAAAAGTTACTTACTTTGCGGAATCAATAATATGGCAATACCGGCATTGTAGAGATGATACCGCAACAGGGAAAAATGTGGCAGCAACGGAACCAATAATTTCAAATTTTTCATCCGCACAAAAAATGCTTTCCGCAATCACGGAACGGAATCAATGGGTTGTATTATTGATTCCGCACGGAAAGGAAAATTTAGCGGAAAGAAATATCGATCGATATGAAAATTGCAATTATTCACTCCTGCGGTATTCTCTTTCCGCGAACTTAATTTAACATCCCTGTTTTAAGAGATTATGAGTTGATGTTGTGTCAGCTGATGGGAAAAAATCAACAAGTTTTAGATGTGATTTTAGAAGCGAATGTTAAATCTTTTGTTATAAATAAAATATGGATACAATTGCCTTTTTTGAAGATAGTAGTGACAGTGATTCTTTGGACATGCGATTGAAAAGAATTTACGCTATAAATCTGGAGATGTGTTGCAGATGAACGAGTAAGTTGAAATAAACAAATGTGAACCGGCCTACTGGTAAATGAAAGCTATGCTTACTTTTACAGCTTCAAAAAAAATTTTCGTTTAAACAAGGTAGCGTTTAAATACATTTGGCCTGAGTTAGAATCTGCATGCGCAGGAAGTGGTCGTCAAGGAGCTCTTTCAGCTAAAGATACACTATGTGCTTGCTTGAGATTTTTTGCAGAAGGCAGCTATCAGCATAGCGTTGGTAAAGATTTTAATGTTTAATGTTAATTTCATTAAATCTGCCATTCCGTCTATTTGCATTTTATTTGTATATTTTTCTCTTTTGCTCTTATAAAAATAGTAAATCAAAAATCAAACAAATGAATTACACAACTAAACAACACTTTAATAAAAATTTTACATTTCCCTACATTTTTGTTCGTTGCGTTAACTTTCCGCCATAAAAATTGAGCGTAAGCAAAATGGAGGAAAATATTTATATTGCGGAATCAATAATATGGCAATACCGGCATTGTAGAGATGATACCGCAACAACGGAACGTTTGAGAATAAACAATACTGCTCTGCATTATTTATTTACATATTGCAAGCATTTGATAAGGTCTGGCATTATGGGATAACGTACAAAATTTTAACGTATCTCCTGCAAACGTTCACAATATATTTAAAAGTTATTTATTGAATAGATCTTTTACATAAGGTCGAAGGAAATTATATCTTCCCGCAAGAAGATATTTGCTAGGGTCCCGCAAGGTAGTATCCTGGGGCCATTCCTTTACTTGTTATACTCCGCCAATATGCAATCGAGTACAGTAACTCACATTTCCACTTTTGCAGACGATAGTGCATTTTTGAGCGGTAATAAAAACCCGGTAGTTGCATCCCAACAGCTTCAAATATATATGGCAGAATTGAAAAAATGGTTGAAACTAAATGCCTCTAAGTGTGTGTTCATCTTACATTCACTTTGAGAAAGGGTAATTTTCCACCTATTATAATAAATGGTTCGGGAATACCAGAACACAACAATGTAAAATATCTCGGTATACATCTTGATAAACGTCTCACCTGGGTTCAGCACATAGCAGCCAAAATAACTCAAATAAAAATGAAAACTGCCGAGCTCCACTGGTTCATCGGTCCTCAATCGGCGCTTGGATTACAACTCAAAGTACTTTTGTATAAGGCAATTATAAAGCCGATATGGTTATATGACATTCAGATATGAGGAACAGCTTCGACGTCTAATGTCGAAAAACTCCAAAGAAAAAAATTTAAGAGCGATCACGTGGGCTTCCTGGTACATCAAGAATTGTAACATCCATAGGGCCCTAAATATACCCATACTATAAGTTGTATATTGCAGTGGCAGTATAAACATAATAATTTTTAATTTAAGATTTGAATATTTATTGTTATTGTCCTTAACACTTTCGGTCCTATTGGAATAATACGTCCCAGAGAAAGTTCGAACAATCCTATTTATTATTCCAATTAAGAAAATTATACCTTAAAATATCCCAGCAGTACTTTAGAGAGTTTATTTATAACTGAAATAACGGTACCTAAATCTGAGTATGTTTTTAATGAAATTTGAGCATTTTAGTCGACGAGAAGCTTTCGAGAAGTTAACATCAGTTGATAACTTACGTGAAAAAACATAGTATTGCTACTGTTGACGATACTTATTATTTGAATGTAAATTTATTTTTAGTTTGGTAAGTACATCTTCCTTTTTTAGCATATTTTCAGATATGGGATATATTGTCCCATTCGGAGTTTTTATTGGGTTTATATGTCCCATTCGTGGTATTTCTGGGAAAAGATGTCACAGCTTCGTCCAGAACTTCAAGAGCTTTTAGATGCCGACTTTTCTGATTTTAGTGAATCCAGTGACTCAGTCAGAAAACGAGTCATCAGAACTAGGTGACATAGAAGACATAGACAACGAATCAGGGGTTGAAGACAGCTCAAATGATAATGTTGTAAGTCCATATTTGTGGTCAAGACCACTTTTTGACTTTCACCGCAGATTGCAGATTCCACAAGTAAAAGAACTCATAATATTAATTGGTGCTAATCGTTCTTCAACAGAATTAGATACATTCAAATTTTTTTCCCGAAGTCCTTATTAACATTTCTTCTTCTTCTTCTTCTTCTTCTTTTGGCGCTACAGTCCGTGGTGAACCTGGGCCTCAACCAACAAAGTTTTCCAGCTGGCACGGTCTTTAGCCAGCGTTCTCCAATTTTGCACACCAAGTTGGTTGAGGTCCCTCTCCACTTGTGTGCGCCATCGGTTCCGTGGGCGTCCTCTACTGCGTTGTCCCACAGGTTCGGAATCGAAGATTCTACGGGTCGGAGCAGTATTCTCCATGCGCTCTACATGGCCCAACCATCTTAGCCGTTGGATCCGTAGGCGCCTGGTTAGGCTCATGTCGCTGTACAACCCGTACAGTTCATGATTGAATCTTCTTCTCCAGAAACCATCAACGCAAACAGGGCCGAAGATTGAACGCAGAACTTTTCTCTCGAAAATACCAAGGACTTCCTCATCCGCCTTCGACACCGTCCATGCTTCTGCGCCATAAAAAAGTACAGGGATTATCAAAGTGGTATATAGTGTCAACTTGGTTTTTCGAGAAAGGGCCTTACTACTCAATTGCCTCTTGAGCCCAAAGAAACAGCGATTGGCAAGAGTTATTCTGCGTTTGATCTCGGTACTGATGTTGTTCATACTGTTGACTTGGGAGCCAAGGTAGACGAAGTCCTTCACTACCTCGAAGTTATAGCTGCCTATGGTGATGTTCGGGCCCAGTCGTCGGTGTTGCGCGTCCTTTTTTGATGACAGCATATACTTCGTTTTGCCCTCGTTCACCGCTATACCCATTTTGGCCGCCTCCGTTGAAATACCAGCAAACGCTTCAGTGACGGCTCGCTGTGTTCGACCAATCACGTCAATGTCGTCAGCGTATGCTAGCAGTTGCACGGACTTTTGGAAGATCGTGCCTCTGTTGTTGGCGTGTGAGTTTTGCACGATCTTCTCAAGAATTATGTTAAAAAAGTCACATGACAGTGCGTCGCCTTGTCTAAATCCCCTTCTGACATTGAAGGTCTCGGTGAATTCGTTACCGACCTTGATGGAGCAGCGAGAGTTCTCCATCGTCATCCTACACAGCCTGACGAGTTTAGTAGGAATGTCAAAACTAGACATGGCTTCGTATAGCTCGTCCCCATACACACTGTCATATGCGGCCTTAAAATCAACGAATAGGTGGTGGGTGTCGATTTGCATTTCTTGGGTCTTTTCCAGGATCTGCCGTAGTGTGAAAATTTGGTCGATGGTGGACTTCCCCGGCCTGAAACCACACTGATAAGGACCTATCAGACTGTTCACGAATGGTTTCAGGCGCTCACACAAAACGGCAGAGAAGATCTTGTAGGCGATGTTCAGGAGACTTATTCCTCGGTAGTTGGCGCAGTTGAAGGGGTCTCCTTTTTTGTGGATCCTTATTAACATTTATTGCAGAAAATACAAACAAGAGACTGCATATGTTAGAAAAAAAATTAAAATCGAAAAAAACTGATGAGAATGAAATTATGATTGTGTTAGGTTGTTGTCTCATCATGAGCTACAATAAAGTGCAAAGATACAAAATTATTGGAGCAGTAGTAAGTGCTTGGATAGTACATCAAGAAGTAAATCATAAGAAAACTGAAATGATAAGCTTCTTAGTTCCACTAGCTGAGGACATGATTGAAACTGGTAGAAGATATTGTCAAACAAAAAGAAGAGTGTCATATGGGCGACCGTCAAAGCGTAAGCGCAATTTTATTAATATAGGAGATCATATGCTTATTCCATCTGAAAAAAGATGGCGCTGTGTAGGATGCAGTTCTATAAAGAAGGAGAAGACAACTAAATTTATATATTCAAATTGCAAAGTGCCACTTTGTGTTGATTGTATTATTGTAATTGAACTTTGTAATTAAAACTTTTTAGTTTCGTCATATAATTAATTTTTTGTATTTATGAATATGCAAGCTTATAAGAAGAAATGAATTATTTATTTGTTTTTTTTTTTTTTTTTACTACAACCAAAATGTTCAAAAATAAAATTTTGGATGCTAATGGGATATATTATCCCATTTGCGCTAAAAACCCGGATGGACCCAGGACAAAACTTCTGGGTGGGACAATATGTCCCAGGATAATTAAAGGAATAAGGAGAAAATTAGTGATGCAAAACATTATAATTTCTTGTGTATTTTACATACACGAAAACATTTTTTTCAAAAAGTTTTTGTTTAAGAAGTAAAAAACCGGACCGAAAGGGTTAGGACAGATTCAATAAATAAAAAAAAAATTGTACTACAATCGAAAAGGATATTTCAGTATGAATGCAATAATTGTAATTTGCCAATCACTCTTCCGCTCAGTCCATGTCTGTAAAAAACAGCAAAGCTTAACAAAACAATACATTGTATCGCTGCAAAACTTTGTTTATCTTTTTCCAGCCATTCACATTCTTTTCTGTGGACCAGCACTATTTAATTGTTGCCAGAGAAATTCCACAGTTGGCTTATCACGTTTTGTGAACCCTTCTGCCAAATCAGGGTACTTCTCGATAAACTCCAGGAAAATGCCGTTTTGTGTTTCCCCTATTTTGTTATTCAAGATGGAAAACAGAATGGTGTTCCAATTTATTAATAATTAATAAAGTAAATTTAAAATTTGCACAAATTTTACTTATTAAACTTTAAAAAATATATATTTTATGAAAACTTTTTTATTTACTTATATTTTTGCAAATTCATCATCAAAAGTTCATCACTTTGTTGAACTTAAATGCCTTTCTAGGCCAGAATAGAATTGTGTGTTGCAGCTACAGACTAGAAATCTAATAAAAGGCACTCAATCATTATTACATGAAATTCCCAACATGCAAGAGTGCTGCTTAAGTTTGTACATAAGAGATGTCTTTATGAAGCATTCAACTAGTTTTACGGTATTGGATCCCTACAGCGCAAACCCCGATTAAGAAATGTTAATTTTAGGTGTGTATGAGAAGCGTCACACAAAAACTTTCTGAAAACTGCCTTCGGTGTGCGTCAGATGTGGAGATATACTCAAAAGTTTGGAGTGTCCACATTCAAAAAATGACTCCATCGTGTTAAAATGTAGTAATTGCGGCCAAAAACATACAGCTAACTTCCGTGGTTGCGAAGTTTTTCTTCGGCTTAAAGAAAATTCAACGACTAGAAGGCCAGAATATCCTCAGTATCAAAATTCCGTTTTCCCGAGTCTTCCATCTACATCTATACCACAAAATGAGATTGCCGAAGTCCCCAGCAATCAGAAAGTATCGTATGCCCAAAATTTAAAATATATCCTGATGCAGAAGAAAACAACAAAGGCGAAAAAAACAGAAAATTTTTCACAGCATGAAAACACTCAAAACTCTATAGACAGTTTAATTCAAGTCATGAATCGTTTCATGACAAGTATGGAAAACATGATGCAACAAATGATGCAAAATTAATGCAGATTTTGATCAGCAAAAAATTAACAAGTTAAAAATATGTTTCTGGAATGCAAACGGCTTAAGCAACATAAACTCGAAATTCAACCATTTCTGCCCTCGCAGGAAGTTGATGTGCTGCTAGTTTCAGAAACTCATTTCGCCCTAAAAAACTGTTTTCGAGTTAACGGTTATTATACATATGACGCAAAACACCCAAGTGGCAGGGCTTGCCGTGGATCTGCAATTCTGGTCAATAAGGATATAAATCATTACAGAATGCCAGAATATAGTACAGATCATATTCAGGCAACTTCAATTAATATTCCATCAAGTGGTTTAAACATATCTGCAATTTACTGTCCTCCATAGTTAAACACCAGTTTCTCGAATATTTCAAAACATTGGGTCCAAAATTCATAGCCGCAAGTGATTACAACGCCAAGCAGACATTCTGGGATTCTCGCCTTTTAAGTCCAAAAGGAAGACAACTCTTCAACGCAATAATGTCCAATAAGATGGATGCAATTTCTACTGGTCACCCCACATATTGACCTGCAGACCTCAACAAAATTGCAGATGTAATTGATTTTGCTGTAATAAAAATTTGAAACGTGAACAAATAGAAATGACCCCCTCACTGGATCTTTCATCGGATCACTCTCCAACTTTTCTATCTTCTACATCATCACCAATTTGGATTCAGAAAGCAACATAGTACATTTCAACAAGTGCAGAGAGTGGCTCGTGTTATTGATTTCGTACGGAAAGAAATATCGATCGATATGCACATTGCAATTATTCACTCCTGCGGTATAAGCTTTCCGCGAAATCGATTTAACATCCCTGTTTTAAATAAATCAGAGTTGAAATTGTGTCAGTGTTGTTAAAAAAAACATTTGAAATTCGATGTTAAAATTTTTGAACACAAAAACACACTTTTGAAATTAAAATATAGTAAAATACCAATTGCGGAAAATACATGGATACAATAAACTTTTCTGAGGGTAGTATTGGTAATGATTGTTTAGACGTTCGGGTTGAAAGAAGAGTTTTGCGGTATAAAGCTGAAGATGTGTTGGCTAGAGGCTACAAGTTCAGGAAGTGATCGACAAGGAGCACTTTCTCCGCACTTGCGGGTTGTTTAAGGTTTTTTTTTCAGAAGGCAGCTATCAGCATAGTGTTGGTTTTTAAGGATTTTATTTGCAATTTGTTTGTGTATTTTACTCCTTTATTCCTATAAAAATATTTTTCACATATAAAACAAATAAATTAAACTAAAGCAATTTATTTCGTCGAAATTTTATATTTTTCTTACAATTTTGTTCTTTCCGTCAGCTTTTCGTTTAAAAATTTGAACGTAAGCAAAATAAAAAAAGTTACTTACTTTGCGGAATCAATAATATGGCAATACCGGCATTGTAGAGATGACACCGCAACAAGGGTAAAATATGGCAGCAACGGAACCAATAATTTCAAATTTTTCTTCCGCACAAAAAATGCTTTCCGCACGGAAAGGAAAATTTAGCGGAAAGAAATATCGATCGATATGAAAATTGCAATTATTCACTCCTGCGGTATTCTCTTTCCGCGAACTTAATTTAACATCCCTGTTTTAAGAGATTATGAGTTGATGTTGTGTCAGTTGATGGGAAAAAATCAACAAGTTTTAGATGTGATTTTAGAAGCGAATGTTAAATGTTTTGTTATAAATAAAATATGGATACAATTGCCTTTTTTGAAGATAGTAGTGACAGTGATTCTTTGGACATGCGATTGAAAAGAATTTACGCTATAAATCTGGAGATGTGTTGCAGATGAACGAGTAAGTTGAAATAAACAAATGTGAACCGGCCTACTGGTAAATGAAAGCTATGCTTACTTTTACAGCTTCAAAAAAAATTTTCGTTTAAACAAGGTAGCGTTTAAATATATTTGGCCTGAGTTAGAATCTGCATGCGCAGGAAGTGGTCGTCAAGGAGCTCTTTCAGCTAAAGATACACTATGTGCTTGTTTGAGATTTTTTGCAGAAGGCAGCTATCAGCATAGCGTTGGTAAAGATTTTAATGTTTAATGTTAATTTCATTAAATCTGCCATTCCGTCTATTTGCATTTTATTTGTATATTTTTCTCTTTTGCTCTTATAAAAATAGTAAATCAAAAATCAAACAAATGAATTACACAACTAAACAACACTTTAATAAAAATTTTACATTTCCCTACATTTTTGTTCGTTGCGTTAACTTTCCGACATAAAAATTGAGCGTAAGCAAAATGGAGGAAAATATCTATATTGCGGAATCAATAATATGGCAATACCGGCATTGTAGAGATGATACCGCAACAACGGAACGTTTGAGAATAAACAATACTGCTCTGCATTATTTATTTACATATTGCAAGCATTTGATAAGGTCTGGCATTATGGGCTAACGTACAAAATTTTAACGTATCTCCCCGCAAACGTTCACAATATATTTAAAAGTTATTTATTGAATAGATCTTTTTACATAAGGTCGAAGGAAATTATATCTTCCTTCCTATATAAAGAAGATATTTGCTAGGGTCCCGCAAGGTAGTATCCTGGGGCCATTCCTTTACTTGTTATACTCCGCCAATATGCCAACGAGTACAGTAACTCACATTTCCACTTTTGCAGACGATAGTGCATTTTTGAGCGGTAATAAAAACCCGGTAGTTGCATCCCAACAGCTTCAAATATATATGGCAGAATTGAAAAAATGGTTGAAACTATGGAAGATAAATGTAAATGCCTCTAAGTGTGTGTTCATCTTACATTCACTTTGAGAAAGGGTAATTGTCCACCTATTATAATAAATGGTTCGGGAATACCAGAACACAACAATGTAAAATATCTCGGTATACATCTTGATAAACGTCTCACCTGGGTTCAGCACATAGCAGACAAAATAACTCAAATAAAAATGAAAACTGCCGAGCTCCACTGGTTCATCGGTCCTCAATCGGCGCTTGGATTACAACTCAAAGTACTTTTGTATAAGGCAATTATAAAGCCGATATGGTTATATGACATTCAGATATGAGGAACAGCTTCGACGTCTAATGTCGAAAAACTCCAAAGAAAAAAATTTAAGAGCGATCACGTCGGCTACCTGGTACATCAAGAATTGTAACATCCATAGGGCCCTAAATATACCCATACTATAAGTTGTATATTGCAGTGGCAGTATAAACATAATAATTTTTAATTTAAGATTTGAATATTTATTGTTATTGTCCTTAACACTTTCGGTCCTATTGGAATAATACGTCCCAGAGAAAGTTCGAACAATCCTATTTATTATTCCAATTAAGAAAATTATACCTTAAAATATCCCAGCAGTACTTTAGAGAGTTTATTTATAACTGAAATAACGGTACCTAAATCTGAGTATGTTTTTAATGAAATTTGAGCATTTTAGTCGACGAGAAGCTTTCGAGAAGTTAACATCAGTTGATAACTTACGTGAAAAAACATAGTATTGGTATTGTTGACGATACTTATTATTTGAATGTAAATTTATTTTTAGTTTGGTAAGTACATCTTCCTTTTTTAGCATATTTTCAGATATGGGATATATTGTCCCATTCGGAGTTTTTATTGGGTTTATATGTCCCATTCGTGGTATTTCTGGGAAAAGATGTCACAGCTTCGTCCAGAACTTCAAGAGCTTTTAGATGCCGACTTTTCTGATTTTAGTGAATCCAGTGACTCAGAGTCAGAAAACGAGTCATCAGAACTAGGTGACATAGAAGACATAGACAACGAATCAGGGGTTGAAGACAGCTCAAATGATAATGTTGTAAGTCCATATTTGTGGTCAAGACCACTTTTAGACTTTCACCGCAGATTGCAGATTCCACAAGTAAAATAACTCATAATATTAATTGGTGCTAATCGTTCTTCAACAGAATTAGATACATTCAAAATTTTTTTCCCGAAGTCCTTATTAACATTTATTGCAGAAAATACAAACAAGAGACTGCATATGTTAGAAAAAAAATTTAAATCGAAAAAACTGATGAGAATGAAATTATGATTGTGTTAGGTTGTTGTCTCATCATGAGCTACAATAAAGTGCCAAAGATACAAAAATATTGGAGCAGTAGTAAGTGCTTGGATAGTACATCAAGAAGTAAATCATAAGAAAACTGAAATGATAAGCTTCTTAGTTCCACTAGCTGAGGACATGATTGAAACTGGTAGAAGATATTGTCAAACAAAAAGAAGAGTGTCATATGGGCGACCGTCAAAGTGTAAGCGCAATTTTATTAATATAGGAGATCATATGCCTATTCCATCTGAAAAAAGATGGCGCTGTGTAGGATGCAGTTCTATAAAGAAGGAGAAGACAACTAAATTTATATATTCAAATTGCAAAGTGCCACTTTGTGTTGATTGTATTATTGTAATTGAACTTTGTAATTAAAACTTTTTAGTTTCGTCATATAATTAATTTTTTGTATTTATGAATATGCAAGCTTATAAGAAGAAATGAATTATTTATTTGTTTTTTTTTTTTTTACTACAACCAAAATGTTCAAAAATAAAATTTTGGATGCTAGTGGGATATATTATCCCATTTGCGCTAAAAACCCGGGTGGACCCAGGACAAAACTTCTGGGTGGGACAATATGTCCCAGGATAATTAAAGGAATAAGGAGAAAATTAGTGATGCAAAACATTATAATTTCTTGTGTATTTTACATACACGAAAACATTTTTTTCAAAAAGTTTTTGTTTAAGAAGTAAAAAACCGGACCGAAAGGGTTAAGACAGATTCAATAAATAAAAAAAATTGTACTACAATCGAAAAGGATATTTCAGTATGAATGCAATAATTGTAATTTGCCAATCACTCTTCCGCTCAGTCCATGTCTGTAAAAAACAGCAAAGCTTAACAAAACAATACATTGTATCGCTGCAAAACTTTGTTTATCTTTATCCAGCCATTCACATTCTTTTCTGTGGACCAGCACTATTTAATTGTTGCCAGAGAAATTCCACAGTTGGCTTATCACGTTTTGTGAACCCTTCTGCCAAATCAGGGTACTTCTCGATAAACTCCAGGAAAATGCCGTTTTGTGTTTCCCCTATTTTGTTATTCAAGATGGAAAACAGAATGGTGTTCCAATTTATTAATAATTAATAAAGTAAATTTAAAATTTGCACAAATTTTACTCATTAAACTTTAAAAAATATATATTTTATGAAAACTTTTTTATTTACTTATATTTTTGCAAATTCATCATCAAAAGTTCATCACTTTGTTGAACTTAAATGCCTTTCTAGGCCAGAATAGAATTGTGTGTTGCAGCTACAGACTAGAAATCTAATAAAAGGCACTCAATCATTATTACATGAAATTCCCAACATGCAAGAGTGCTGCTTAAGTTTGTACATAAGAGATGTCTTTATGAAGCATTCAACTAGTTTTACGGTATTGGATCCCTACAGCGCAAACCCCGATTAAGAAATGTTAATTTTAGGTGTGTATGAGAAGCGTCACACAAAAACTTTCTGAAAACTGCCTTCGGTGTGCGTCAGATGTGGAGATATACTCAAAAGTTTGGAGTGTCCACATTCAAAAAATGACTCCATCGTGTTAAAATGTAGTAATTGCGGCCAAAAACATACAGCTAACTTCCGTGGTTGCGAAGTTTTTCTTCGGCTTAAAGAAAATTCAACGACTAGAAGGCCAGAATATCCTCAGTATCAAAATTCCGTTTTCCCGAGTCTTCCATCTACATCTATACCACAAAATGAGATTGCCGAAGTCCCCAGCAATCAGAAAGTATCGTATGCCCAAAATTTAAAATATATCCTGATGCAGAAGAAAACAACAAAGGCGAAAAAAACAGAAAATTCTTCACAGCATGAAAACACTCAAAACTCTATAGACAGTTTAATTCAAGTCATGAATCGTTTCATGACAAGTATGGAAAACATGATGCAACAAATGATGCAAAATTAATGCAGAATTTGATCAGCAAAAAATTAACAAGTTAAAAATATGTTTCTGGAATGCAAACGGCTTAAGCAACATAAACTCGAAATTCAACCATTTCTGCCCTCGCAGGAAGTTGATGTGCTGCTAATTTCAGAAACTCATTTCGCCCTAAAAAACTGTTTTCGAGTTAACGGTTATTATACATATGACACAAAACACCCAAGTGGCAGGGCTTGCCGTGGATCTGCAATTCTGGTCAATAAGGATATAAATCATTACACAATGCCAGAATACAGTACAGATCATATTCAGGCAACTTTAATTAATATTCCATCAAGTGGTTTAAACGTATCTGCAATTTACTGTCCTCCATAGTTGAACACCAGTTTCTCGAATATTTCAAAACATTGGGTCCAAAATTCATAGCCGCAAGTGATTACAACGCCAAGCACACATTCTGGGGTTCTCGCCTTTTAAGTCCAAAAGGAAGACAACTCTTCAACGCAATAATGTCCAATAAGATGGATGCAATTTCTACTGGTCACCCAACATATTGGCCTGCAGACCTCAACAAAATTGCAGATGTAATTGATTTTGCTGTAATAAAAATTTGAAACGTGAACAAATAGAAATGACCCCCTCACTGGATCTTCCATCGGATCACTCTCCAACTTTTCTATCTTCTACATCATCACCAATTTGGATTCAGAAAGCAACATAGTACATTTCAACAAGTGCAGAGAGTGGCTCGTGTTATTGATTTCGTACGGAAAGAAATATCGATCGATATGCACATTGCAATTATTCACTCCTGCGGTATAAGCTTTCCGCGAAATCGATTTAACATCCCTGTTTTGAATAAATCAGAGTTGATATTGTGTCAGTGTTGTTAAAAAAAACATTTGAAATTTGATGTTAAAATTTTTGAACACAAAAACACTTTTGAAATTAAAATATAGTAAAATACCAATTGCGGAAAATACATGGATACAATAAACTTTTTTGAGGGTAGTAGTGGTAATGATTGTTTAGACGTTCGGGTTGAAAGAAGAGTTTTGCGGTATAAAGCTGAAGATGTGTTGGCTAGAGGCTACAAGTTCAGGAAGTGATCGACAAGGAGCACTTTCTCCGCACTTGCGGGTTGTTTAAGGTTTTTTTTCAGAAGGCAGCTATCAGCATAGTGTTGGTTTTTAAGGATTTTATTTGCAATTTGTTTGTGTATTTTACTCCTTTATTCCTATAAAAATATTTTTCACATATAAAACAAATAAATTAAACTAAAGCAATTTATTTCGTCGAAATTTTATATTTTTCTTACAATTTTGTTCTTTCCGTCAGCTTTTCGTTTAAAAATTTGAACGTAAGCAAAATAAAAAAAGTTACTTACTTTGCGGAATCAATAATATGGCAATACCGGCATTGTAGAGATGATACCGCAACAAGGGTAAAATATGGCAGCAACGGAACCAATAATTTCAAATTTTTCTTCCGCACAAAAAATGCTTTCCGCAATCACGGAACGGAATCAATGGGTGGTATTATTGATTCCGCACGGAAAGGAAAATTTAGCGGAAAGAAATATCGATCGATATGAAAATTGCAATTATTCACTCCTGCGGTATTCTCTTTCCGCGAACTTAATTTAACATCCCTGTTTTAAGAGATTATGAGTTGATGTTGTGTCAGTTGATGGGAAAAAATCAACAAGTTTTAGATGTGATTTTAGAAGCGAATGTTAAATGTTTTGTTATAAATAAAATATGGATACAATTGCCTTTTTTGAAGATAGAAGTGACAGTGATTCTTTGGACATGCGATTGAAAAGAATTTACGCTATAAATCTGGAGATGTGTTGCAGATGAACGAGTAAGTTGAAATAAACAAATGTGAACCGGCCTACTGGTAAATGAAAGCTATGCTTACTTTTACAGCTTCAAAAAAAATTTTCGTTTAAACAAGGTAGCGTTTAAATATATTTGGCCTGAGTTAGAATCTGCATGCGCAGGAAGTGGTCGTCAAGGAGCTCTTTCAGCTAAAGATACACTATGTGCTTGTTTGAGATTTTTTGCAGAAGGCAGCTATCAGCATAGCGTTGGTAAAGATTTTAATGTTTAATGTTAATTTCATTAAATCTGCCATTCCGTCTATTTGCATTTTATTTGTATATTTTTCTCTTTTGCTCTTATAAAAATAGTAAATCAAAAATCAAACAAATGAATTACACAACTAAACAACACTTTAATAAAAATTTTACATTTCCCTACATTTTTGTTCGTTGCGTTAACTTTCCGCCATAAAAATTGAGCGTAAGCAAAATGGAGGAAAATATCTATATTGCGGAATCAATAATATGGCAATACCGGCATTGTAGAGATGATACCGCAACAACGGAACGTTTGAGAATAAACAATACTGCTCTGCATTATTTATTTACATATTGCAAGCATTTGATAAGGTCTGGCATTATGGGCTAACGTACAAAATTTTAACGTATCTCCCCGCAAACGTTCACAATATATTTAAAAGTTATTTATTGAATAGATCTTTTTACATAAGGTCGAAGGAAATTATATCTTCCTTCCTATATAAAGAAGATATTTGCTAGGGTCCCGCAAGGTAGTATCCTGGGGCCATTCCTTTACTTGTTATACTCCGCCAATATGCCAACGAGTACAGTAACTCACATTTCCACTTTTGCAGACGATAGTGCATTTTTGAGCGGTAATAAAAACCCGGTAGTTGCATCCCAACAGCTTCAAATATATATGGCAGAATTGAAAAAATGGTTGAAACTATGGAAGATAAATGTAAATGCCTCTAAGTGTGTGTTCATCTTACATTCACTTTGAGAAAGGGTAATTGTCCACCTATTATAATAAATGGTTCGGGAATACCAGAACACAACAATGTAAAATATCTCGGTATACATCTTGATAAACGTCTCACCTGGGTTCAGCACATAGCAGCCAAAATAACTCAAATAAAAATGAAAACTGCCGAGCTCCACTGGTTCATCGGTCCTCAATCGGCGCTTGGATTACAACTCAAAGTACTTTTGTATACGGCAATTATAAAGCCGATATGGTTATATGACATTCAGATATGAGAAACAGCTTCGACGTCTAATGTCGAAAAACTCCAAAGAAAAAAATTTAAGAGCGATCACGTCGGCTACCTGGTACATCAAGAATTGTAACATCCGTAGGGCCCTAAATATACCCATACTATAAGTTGTATATTGCAGTGGCAGTATAAACATAATAATTTTTAATTTAAGATTTGAATATTTATTGTTATTGTCCTTAACACTTTCGGTCCTATTGGAATAATACGTCCCAGAGAAAGTTCGAACAATCCTATTTATTATTCCAATTAAGAAAATTATACCTTAAAATATCCCAGCAGTACTTTAGAGAGTTTATTTATAACTGAAATAACGGTACCTAAATCTGAGTATGTTTTTAATGAAATTTGAGCATTTTAGTCGACGAGAAGCTTTCGAGAAGTTAACATCAGTTGATAACTTACGTGAAAAAACATAGTATTGGTATTGTTGACGATACTTATTATTTGAATGTAAATTTATTTTTAGTTTGGTAAGTACATCTTCCTTTTTTAGCATATTTTCAGATATGGGATATATTGTCCCATTCGGAGTTTTTATTGGGTTTATATGTCCCATTCGTGGTATTTCTGGGAAAAGATGTCACAGCTTCGTCCAGAACTTCAAGAGCTTTTAGATGCCGACTTTTCTGATTTTAGTGAATCCAGTGACTCAGAGTCAGAAAACGAGTCATCAGAACTAGGTGACATAGAAGACATAGACAACGAATCAGGGGTTGAAGACAGCTCAAATGATAATGTTGTAAGTCCATATTTGTGGTCAAGACCACTTTTTGACTTTCACCGCAGATTGCAGATTCCACAAGTAAAATAACTCATAATATTAATTGGTGCTAATGGTTCTTCAACAGAATTAGATACATTCAAAATTTTTTTCCCGAAGTCCTTATTAACATTTATTGCAGAAAATACAAACAAGAGACTGCATATGTTAGAAAAAAAAATTAAAATCGAAAAAACTGATGAGAATGAAATTATGATTGTGTTAGGTTGTTGTCTCATCATGAGCTACAATAAAGTGCCAAAGATACAAAATTATTGGAGCAGTAGTAAGTGCTTGGATAGTACATCAAGAAGTAAATCATAAGAAAACTGAAATGATAAGCTTCTTAGTTCCACTAGCTGAGGACATGATTGAAACTGGTAGAAGATATTGTCAAACAAAGAGAAGAGTGTCATATGGCGAGCGCAATTTTATTAATATAGGAGATCATATGCCTATTCCATCTGAAAAAAGATGGCGCTGTGTAGGATGCAGTTCTATAAAGAAGGAGAAGACAACTAAATTTATATATTCAAATTGCAAAGTGCCACTTTGTGTTGATTGTATTATTGTAATTGAACTTTGTAATTAAAACTTTTTAGTTTCGTCATATAATTAATTTTTTGTATTTATGAATATGCAAGCTTATAAGAAGAAATGAATTATTTATTTGTTTTTTTTTTTACTACAACCAAAATGTTCAAAAATAAAATTTTGGATGCTAGTGGGATATATTATCCCATTTGCGCTAAAAACCCGGGTGGACCCAGGACAAAACTTCTGGGTGGGACAATATGTCCCAGGATAATTAAAGGAATAAGGAGAAAATTAGTGATGCAAAACATTATAATTTCTTGTGTATTTTACATACACGAAAACATTTTTTTCAAAAAGTTTTTGTTTAAGAAGTAAAAAACCGGACCGAAAGGGTTAAGACAGATTCAATAAATAAAAAAAATTGTACTACAATCGAAAAGGATATTTCAGTATGAATGCAATAATTGTAATTTGCCAATCACTCTTCCGCTCAGTCCATGTCTGTAAAAAACAGCAAAGTTTAACAAAACAATACATTGTATCGCTGCAAAACTTTGTTTATCTTTTTCCAGCCATTCACATTCTTTTCTGTGGACCAGCACTATTTAATTGTTGCCAGAGAAATTCCACAGTTGGCTTATCACGTTTTGTGAACCCTTCTGCCAAATCAGGGTACTTCTCGATAAACTCCAGGAAAATGCCGTTTTGTGTTTCCCCTATTTTGTTATTCAAGATGGAAAACAGAATGGTGTTCCAATTTATTAATAATTAATAAAGTAAATTTAACATTTGCACAAATTTTACTTATTAAACTTTAAAAAATATATATTTTATGAAAACTTTTTTATTTACTTATATTTTTGCTCATTCATCATCAAAAGTTCATCACTTTGTTGAACTTAAATGCCTTTCTAGACCAGAATAGAATTGTGTGTTGCAGCTACAGACTAGAAATCTAATAAAAGGCACTCAATCATTATTACATGAAATTCCCAACATGCAAGAGTGCTGCTTAAGTTTGTACATAAGAGATGTCTTTATGAAGCATTCAACTAGTTTTACGGTATTGGATCCCTACAGCGCAAACCCCGATTAAGAAATGTTAATTTTAGGTGTGTATGAGAAGCGTCACACAAAAACTTTCTGAAAACTGCCTTCGGTGTGCGTCAGATGTGGAGATATACTCAAAAGTTTGGAGTGTCCACATTCAAAAAATGACTCCATCGTGTTAAAATGTAGTAATTGCGGCCAAAAACACACAGCTAACTTCCGTGGTTGCGAAATTTTTCATCGGCTTAAAGAAAATTCAACGACTAGAAGGCCAGAATATCCTCAGTATCAAAATTCCGTTTTCCCTAGTCTTCCATCTACATCTATACCACAAAATGAGATTGCCGAAGTCCCCAGCAATCACAAAGTATCGTATGCCCAAACTTTAAAATATATCCTGATGCAGAAGAAAACAACAAAGGCGAAAAAACAGAAAATTCTTCACAGCATGAAAACACTCAAAACTCTATAGACAGTTTAATTCAAGTCATGAATCGTTTCATGACAAGTATGGAAAACATGATGCAACAAATGATGCAAAATTAATGCAGAATTTGATCAGCAAAAAATTAACAAGTTAAAAATATGTTTCTGGAATGCAAACGGCTTAAGCAACATAAACTCGAAATTCAACCATTTCTGCCCTCGCAGGAAGTTGATGTGCTGCTAATTTCAGAAACTCATTTCGCCCTAAAAAACTGTTTTCGAGTTAACGGTTATTATACATATGACGCAAAACACCCAAGTGGCAGGGCTTGCCGTGGATCTGCAATTCTGGTCAATAAGGATATAAATCATTACACAATGCCAGAATATAGTACAGATCATATTCAGGCAACTTCAATTAATATTCCATCAAGTGGTTTAAACATATCTGCAATTTACTGTCCTCCATAGTTAAACACCAGTTGCTCGAATATTTCAAAACATTGGGTCCAAAATTCATAGCCGCAAGTGATTACAACGCCAAGCACACATTCTGGGGTTCTCGCCTTTTAAGTCCAAAAGGAAGACAACTCTTCAACGCAATAATGTCCAATAAGATGGATGCAATTTCTACTGGTCACCCCACATATTGGCCTGCAGACCTCAACAAAATTGCAGATGTAATTGATTTTGCTGTAATAAAAATTTGAAACGTGAACAAATAGAAATGACCCCCTCACTGGATCTTTCATCGGATCACTCTCCAACTTTTCTATCTTCTACATCATCACCAATTTGGATTCAGAAAGCAACATAGTACATTTCAACAAGTGCAGAGAGTGGCTCGTGTTATTGATTTCGTACGGAAAGAAATATCGATCGATATGCACATTGCAATTATTCACTCCTGCGGTATAAGCTTTCCGCGAAATCGATTTAACATCCCTGTTTTAAATAAATCAGAGTTGAAATTGTGTCAGTGTTGTTAAAAAAAACATTTGAAATTCGATGTTAAAATTTTTGAACACAAAAACACACTTTTGAAATTAAAATATAGTAAAATACCAATTGCGGAAAATACATGGATACAATAAACTTTTCTGAGGGTAGTATTGGTAATGATTGTTTAGACGTTCGGGTTGAAAGAAGAGTTTTGCGGTATAAAGCTGAAGATGTGTTGGCTAGAGGCTACAAGTTCAGGAAGTGATCGACAAGGAGCACTTTCTCCGCACTTGCGGGTTGTTTAAGGTTTTTTTTCAGAAGGCAGCTATCAGCATAGTGTTGGTTTTTAAGGATTTTATTTGCAATTTGTTTGTGTATTTTACTCCTTTATTCCTATAAAAATATTTTTCACATATAAAACAAATAAATTAAACTAAAGCAATTTATTTCGTCGAAATTTTATATTTTTCTTACAATTTTGTTCTTTCCGTCAGCTTTTCGTTGAAAAATTTTTAACGTAAGCAAAATAAAAAAAATTACTTACCTTGCGGAATCAATAATATGGCAATACCGGCATTGTAGAGATGATACCGCAACAAGGGTAAAATATGGCAGCAACGGAACCAATAGTTTCAAATTTTTCTTCCGCACAAAAAATGCTTTCCGCAATCACGGAACGGAATCAATGGGTGGTATTATTGATTCCGCACGGAAAGGAAAATTTAGCGGAAAGAAATATCGATCGATATGAAAATTGCAATTATTCATTCCTGCGGTATTCTCTTTCCGCGAACTTAATTTAACATCCCTGTTTTAAGAGATTATGAGTTGATGTTGTGTCAGCTGATGGGAAAAAATCAACAAGTTTTAGATGTGATTTTAGAAGCGAATGTTAAATCTTTTGTTATAAATAAAATATGGATACAATTGCCTTTTTTGAAGATAGTAGTGACAGTGATTCTTTGGACATGCGATTGAAAAGAATTTACGCTATAAATCTGGAGATGTGTTGCAGATGAACGAGTAAGTTGAAATAAACAAATGTGAACCGGCCTACTGGTAAATGAAAGCTATGCTTACTTTTACAGCTTCAAAAAAAATTTTCGTTTAAACAAGGTAGCGTTTAAATATATTTGGCCTGAGTTAGAATCTGCATGCGCAGGAAGTGGTCGTCAAGGAGCTCTTTCAGCTAAAGATACACTATGTGCTTGTTTGAGATTTTTTGCAGAAGGCAGCTATCAGCATAGCGTTGGTAAAGATTTTAATGTTTAATGTTAATTTCATTAAATCTGCCATTCCGTCTATTTGCATTTTATTTGTATATTTTTCTCTTTTGCTCTTATAAAAATAGTAAATCAAAAATCAAACAAATGAATTACACAATTAAACAACACTTTAATAAAAATTTTACATTTCCCTACATTTTTGTTTGTTGCGTTAACTTTCCGCCATAAAAATTGAGCGTAAGCAAAATGAAGGAAAATATCTATATTGCGGAATCAATAATATGGCAATACCGGCATTGTAGAGATGATACCGCAACAACGGAACATTTGAGAATAAACAATACTGCTCTGCATTATTTATTTACATATTGCAAGCATTTGATAAGGTCTGGCATTATGGGCTAACGTACAAAATTTTAACGTATCTCCCCGCAAACGTTCACAATATATTTAAAAGTTATTTATTGAATAGATCTTTTTACATAAGGTCGAAGGAAATTATATCTTCCCGCAAGAAGATATTTGCTAGTGTCCCGCAAGGTAGTATCCTGGGGCCATTCCTTTACTTGTTATACTCCGCCAATATGCCAACGAGTACAGTAACTCACATTTCCACTTTTGCAGACGATAGTGCATTTTTGAGCGGTAATAAAAACCCGGTAGTTGCATCCCAACAGCTTCAAATATATATGGCAGAATTGGAAAAATGGTTGAAACTATGGAAGATAAATGTAAATGCCTCTAAGTGTGTGTTAATCTTACATTCACTTTGAGAAAGGGTAATAGGTGGACATATTATAATAAATGGTTCGGGAATACCAGAACACAACAATGTAAAATATCTCGGTATACATCTTGATAGACGTCTCACCTGGGTTCAGTACACAGCAGCCAAAATAACTCAAATAAAAATGAAAACTGCCGAGCTCCACTGGTTCATCGGTCCTTAATCGGTGCTTGGATTACAACTCAAAGTACTTTTGTATAAGGCAATTATAAAGCCGATATGGTTATATGACATTCAGCTATGAGGAACAGCTTCGACGTCTAATGTCGAAAAACTCCAAAGAAAAAAATTTAAGAGTGATCACGTGGGCTTCCTGGTACATCAAGAATTGTAACATCCATAGGGCCCTAAATATACCCATACTATAAGTTGTATATTGCAGTGGCAGTATAAACATAATAATTTTTAATTTAAGATTTGAATATTTATTGTTATTGTCCTTAACACTTTCGGTCCTATTGGAATAATACGTCCCAGAGAAAGTTCGAACAATCCTATTTATTATTCCAATTAAGAAAACTATACCTTAAAATATCCCAGGAGTACTTTAGAGAGTTTATTTATAACTGAAATAACGGTACCTAAATCTGAGTATGTTTTTAATGAAATTTGAGCATTTTAGTCGACGAGAAGCTTTCGAGAAGTTAACATCAGTTGATAATTTACGTGAAAAAACATAGTATTGGTATTGTCCCGAAGTCCTTATTAACATTTATTGCAGAAAATACAAACAAGAGACTGCATATGTTAGAAAAAAAATTAAAATCGAAAAAACTGATGAGAATGAAATTATGATTGTGTTAGGTTGTTGTCTCATCATGAGCTACAATAAAGTGCCAAAGATACAAAATTATTGGAGCAGTAGTAAGTGCTTGGATAGTACATCAAGAAGTAAATCATAAGAAAACTGAAATGATAAGCTTCTTAGTTCCACTAGCTGAGGACATGATTGAAACTGGTAGAAGATATTGTCAAACAAAAAGAAGAGTGTCATATGGCGAGCGCAATTTTATTAATATAGGAGATCATATGCCTATTCCATCTGAAAAAAGATGGCGCTGTGTAGGATGCAGTTCTATAAAGAAGGAGAAGACAACTAAATTTATATATTCAAATTGCAAAGTGCCACTTTGTGTTGATTGTATTATTGTAATTGAACTTTGTAATTAAAACTTTTTAGTTTCGTCATATAATTAATTTTTTGTATTTATGAATATGCAAGCTTATAAGAAGAAATGAATTATTTATTTGTTTTTTTTTTTACTACAACCAAAATGTTCAAAAATAAAATTTTGGATGCTAGTGGGATATATTATCCCATTTGCGCTAAAAACCCGGGTGGACCCAGGACAAAACTTCTGGGTGGGACAATATGTCCCAGGATAATTAAAGGAATAAGGAGAAAATTAGTGATGCAAAATATTATAATTTCTTGTGTATTTTACATACACGAAAACATTTTTTTCAAAAAGTTTTGTTTAAGAAGTAAAAAACCGGACCGAAAGGGTTAAGACAGATTCAATAAATAAAAAAAAATTGTACTACAATCGAAAAGGATATTTCAGTATGAATGCAATAATTGTAAGTAAATCATAATTTTAAATTTGTTATTGCAGTTATTGCATTTAAATTTTTATTTACATAATGTGTATATTGTTTTTTATTGAGATTTGCGATGGTAACATAAAAATTCGGGCTGTAAATGTACGGTACCCCGGCTCCAGCCATGACTCTTTTATATAGAATATAAGCAGCACAAAGCAACACTTCGTTCGAAAATATGAGGCAGGCGACCGAACATCATATTATTAGGGGACCGTGGGCATGGCATAGAACCTTTTCTATTAACGCCGTACAGAGATCCGTCTTATACTTATGTGGAATATAAATTTAACATAGCGCATTCTTCGACTAAAAACATTGCAGAACGAACTATAGGAGTATTAAAAAGCCGGTTTTGTTGTTTATCGACCAAAAAAAGTGTTCAAAATTATAAATGTTTGCTGTGCACTAGAATCGCAGACAATGGACGTTTTGAAGTTGTTGGCATTTCATTGTCACTTGAATCTCCTAGTTCCTCTGTAACTCCAATGGCAATACCCGCCACACCTTCGCAATACCAAATAACCGCATTATGTTTTCCTCTGTCTGTGTCAGTTGGTATTTTGAAAAAGGTCCCCCACCAGCGTCCCTCGATTCGGCTTTGTTTTGGGCAAGCTTTCTTTTGACTTCACTCTTCCGCTCAGTCCATGTCTGTAAAAAACAGCAAAGCTTAACAAAACAATACATTGTATCGCTGCAAAACTTTGTTTATCTTTTTCCAGCCACTTACATCCTTTTCTGCGGACCAGCACTACTTAATTGTTGCCAGAGAAAATCCACAGTTAGCTTATCACGTTTTGTGAACCCTTCTGCCAAATCAGGGTACTTCTCGATAAACTCCAGGAAAATGCCGTTTTGTGTTTCCCCTATTTTGTTATTCAAGATGGAAAACAGAATGGTGTTCCAATTTATTAATAATTAATAAAGTAAATTTAAAATTTGCACAAATTTTACTTATTAAACTTTAAAAAATATATATTTTATGAAAACTTTTTTATTTACTTATATTTTTGCAAATTATTCAACTAGAAGAAGTAAAAGCAAAAGCCCGCCAATTAATTTCGTCAGCTGTCAACTTCTTGTTTTATTTACAATAAACCCAATATTGGGTTGTATGATACCTAAAACCGACAAAAATTCAAGTTCCAACACAAAACCGATAACTTGGATTTCATGACATCAACTTGTTTTTTTTTGTCAGTTTTAAATCCAATTCCAATAAGATTGCATTCTATAACAACCCCGACTAACATTGTCACATCACGTGACAAAATATCTCTCTTAATTAATGTCCACATGCCGACAACACTGAGGATGCAACATCTCGATCTGATGTTTTTTTTGCGAAAAATAACCGGATGAAGAAATAAAGCCATTGCAAGATATTCATGCATGAGATTTGGTGCAAGTCGGTATTTTAAGTCAAACATTTAACCAACGACGAAGAGAAATACAATTCTATATTGGACTGAGAAATTTGTATGCAACGTGCGGAAGGTTATATTATACTTCCAAAAGAAAACTTTACCTTTTACTTCACTTTATTTTACTGAATAACAGTTTATATGTGTTGAAACAAACAGCGAGGTGTTGTAATCTCCGAATCAACAAAAGCGTGAAAGGCGTGGTACCTGAATCATTTGACATTTTCATCGCATCAAAGAATGATCCGAAAATTTATAATATCATCTCTCTTTTATATATATGAATGATTTCAATCTTCAAGGCGGAAGCCTTCATCTACATGGAATTTACATAGATACAGGGTATCTAAAACTAGATTCTGAAGACCTCCTTGACAACTTATGTAGAGACATACATACATATATACACGTCTTGTTGTATGTTTCAAACAATGTATATCCAGACATTGAACATAGACGTGAAATATTTTTTTGTTTGAGATTTGCGACGCGAAAAGTGGGATACATATATACGTGAACGCTTCATATTGTCTGAAATTCTAACCAAACCGCTACAAAGCGTTGTAATATGCAAAATTCAGGATCTTTTTGCCTTATATATAATTTTAATATTTTTTTTTTGTTGAAACTTATGATTATATTGCCAAATAGGTATAGATATGTATGAGTGACATACATGTAATTGACACCGCTCTGACTCTTAACCCTTTCGCTACAAGTTTTTACTGCGTTACTAAAAAATCCAGTTTTTTGTATTTTTACTTTATTTGGCCCTAGCAACAATAATCAATACTCGATTTTCAAAAAAAGTTACCCTAAATGTGTTTTTTGGACTGTATCCATATGGATACATATTTCGGTTACGGTAAGGAAAAATGCGAGTATAATAAGTTTTTTTATATTTGATTTTTTATTTACTTTTATTTATTTATATTATTTAATTTTAATACATAAAATTAATTTATTTTTTAAATTAAAGCAAAAACCAAAAACAAACTAAGATTACAAACCTTAAATTTATATAATTAAAATAAATAAAAAAAAATAGCATAAAATTAATAGGATTTTTTAAAATCAATAATAAAACCTTTTCTAGACTTAGTTCTCTATAAGGTTTTATTAGAACTGATTTTAAAAAAAAACTTTTCTAAAAATTTATATATGAATGTGCATTTATAATCTAATATCTTACCAATAATTTATTCATTTCATGAAATTCCTCGAAACAATTTCTCGATCCATTGGGAATGCACAGAAAAACTTTGCACTTCGATCACTTGAATCTAGTTTGACCTTTACATCCTTTTAATTTGCATCTTCCTTTGATTGTCGTGTGTTCCGGCCAATGTTGATTTCCATCATATCGAACAGAAGTTGAAGGTGTAGCTTTACGTTTCTTGTCTGAGGTTGTTGGAGTAATTGGTATATCATCATTACGGCATGACGTTGGGCGCCCTCTTTTACGGGAGCATGAGTGTTGATTGGACCGAGCTAAAAGCCGATTGGCAGTATCGTTACGAAAGCTCAACAACTCCATATATTTATTTTTCGGGTTATTGTTTTTTGATCAATTCGGTACTCTAACTTCCAAATTAGTGAAGTGAACAAAAATCTTAAAAGTCCACTTCCCAGATCTTATGGAAATTCTATATAAAGAAAGGAGGAAATACATTTTATCTACTCCTCCCATATGCGAATTGTACTCTGATTCAATATGTGGTTGTGTTATTTCAAAGTTTTTCTTTTTTTCGGAAGAAAATTGGGAAACTTTCTTCACGGATTCATGAGCATGGATTGATGATACCAGTTGCACAATTCTGCCATCAAACCACCTGAGAAGGAAAATGTTATCTTCTCTCTCTATACGGTAGTCAAAACTTTCACGGCCTTCTTTTTTCAAATCTTTCTGACGTTTTAGATCAACTTTGCCGAATATGTTTCCTCTTAGATTACCAGTGGTCCAAATTCCTTTTTGGCGTAAATATACATAATACTAAATTCAGAGTAGTAAAATAATTATCAAAATATAAATTAAATAAAAATCCTTTTTTTTTCAAAAAAAAAAAAAATTATAAAAAGCGTTTTTTTTATTATGTTATATTTTTATCAGTTTTCCTTTAAATTTAAAAAAAAATTAATGAAATTAATTCATAACATTTAAAAAAGCAATAAAATGCTGATATCTAAATCAATTTTTTGACTTGGAGACTGTCAGATGCTTACAAAGTTGAATGTATCCAT
Source organism: Epicampocera succincta (assembly GCA_932526305.1). Taxonomy (NCBI): domain Eukaryota; kingdom Metazoa; phylum Arthropoda; class Insecta; order Diptera; family Tachinidae; genus Epicampocera; species Epicampocera succincta. The sequence continues at coordinate 28,377,424 of OW052035.1, read as the reverse complement.
ATGGATACAATATAGCGAAAGGGTTAATAAACATTAATTTCAAATACACCAACCAATTTAATGTATTTTCTTTGTTCATGTTGTTTACGAAAGAGCCATTTAAAAGATTGTGAACTAGATGAAAAATAAAATATTATTGCAAAGAAAAAGTTGATATAGAAAACCGCATTACTTGCAATAAGTATTTTATTGGTACAGTCGGCAGGACTCGCGCAAACGATCTTTAAACGATCCCGTTCATAAACAAAGTTAAGTTTTAAAATTAATAAAAAGGACTAAATAGAATAAAAAATTATGTTGTTCGACCTTCCATTATTACTTATTGTAACTTTGAACGAAGTTTATGGAACAAATAATTTAGGACTCAGAGAATCTGTCATTCAACAACAATGCGAAGTTTTTGGAGGGCCAAAGCATGAGATGAGTATGAAGTATCGAGGCTGTGCTAGCTATCATCGATCGTCTGTCCTTTTTCAAAGCTATTTTAAAAACATTGAATGACGAAGCTCTGGATATGGTAAGAAGGAAGCGACCAACCAACACAACATTGCTGAAGACTATTCTAATTGATCAATTCGGTGGGTTCCTAAGTTTAAGGGTAGTTATTTTTTTAGTAACGAAGTTAATTTTTGTAGTTTGAAAGTTTTAAAAAGAAAATTGCCCATAGGATTTTATTCAACACTCACTTAGTAGCCGATTTCAGATCAGGTGTTAGGATTCTCAGAGAAAATAATGATATTACAGAAAATGGTCGCGCTAATTACGATTACTACGTTAACTCCGTAAAAAAAATAAAACTACAAGTCACTTTCACCACTGATATACAACTGTCAACTTTATTTTTAAAATGTTTTAAAGAAACTTACAACTAATTACAAAATTGCTTAATCTATATTTTTTGTTATTATTGAATTTTTTGTATTGCTTAATTTAATTCTCGGTAATTTTATATTAATTGTTTTAGTCAATATTTTGTTAGTAATGCTTATTTTCGATTTTAAATGTTTAATTAGGTTTTACTTGATTCTTAATAATTCTTTATTTGGGTTATCTATATTTTTGTTATAGTTAAATGTTTATATTGCTTACTTAAATTCTTAGTAATTTTATTTTATTTGTTTAATTGGGTTTTCGTTAGTTATTAATAATTCTGCATTTGATTCATCGACCTTTTCGGTTTGGCTGGTGGTTTTTGTGTTGTGGAGGTTTCCATAACTCCTCCCCCCTTTGGAATAAAGTGAAGGCCACGAGGAAAACGTAGGGGCTGGAACGTTGAATGGAAGATTAGGAATGAATTGGATTTTAGCTCTTTTCTTTGCGATGTAAAAAAGGGAAGCGGTAAATATGATGCTTAATACACAGGTTGTTAGAATAGTAATATTATTTTTCTTCGATGTTATTTCGTGGCTTTCTATTTGGTAGCTTCTGGGTTAGTCGAGGCTAAGTTTGTTTGTTACGGTTTTTGCGTTTACTTCGGAAGTCTTTGTAGACTTCTCCTTTGATATCGATTGAGCAGTTGTTGTAGTAGAGGAGAGTTGTACCCTTATGTTGAAGAGTATCGTTGTTACAGCTTGTTGTTATGTCAGTTTTGTTTGTATTGATGAAAAGAATATAGTTGGGTTCAGGTTGCATGATAAGGTTTACATTGCCGACATCTTCTACAGTGATTTCTTGCAGTCAAAAAATTGGATGTGATTTTTATTGTATATTAGGTATGGTTTTATTTTTATCTTTTTGTGTTATTTAAAGGGAGTTGAATTATATGATAAAGCTCATAGTTTTCTTCTGATACATTTGGTATCTGTACATTAAATATGATATTTGAATTATTATAATATGCTTGAAGTCCAAGCAGTTCATATATTTGTCTTTGTTAATTTAGTTAATTTTTATTGATTGATTTTTCATATGATTGTATATTTGATCTAGTTCTGTAGTGCTTAGTATGCATTTAGATATTACGTTTAATTTTGCTAGGACGATGGATTCCGCAATGTTTTCTAGGTGATTATTTAAGAGGTCTATGTTATAATTAATCTGGCTTATATACTGAAGTTCGAAAAGTTGATCATCTTCTTTCAGTATATTATTTGCTAGTTTGTTAATATAATTTTCTATTTTATCTTGTTCTATGTTTATGTGATTAGTGACGTTTTTTAACCTTTCTTGCATGATTAAATTTATTTTTTTCAGATTTGTCAGTACAGTTTCGATATGTGTTGTATTGGTTTTAATATCCTGTATTTGTTTGTTTATAGAAAGTGCGTCGTTGGCATCCATGTTTCCCGTGATGAATTTTACGGCGGTGCCTAATCCGTTAATAAGTCCACGTTTATATCGTTTATATGACATAAGTGTTCGTACTTTATTTTCTAGTTCTTTAAGCTTTAGTCTAGTTACTTTTGTGAAGCTTGTGGTTCTATGGGTGTTCTCGAAGGTTGAGATACTGTCCACTATTTTGCTGACAGTTTTTGCATATTCGTCAAGGCTAATGATATGTATGACGTTATTGTGGCTAGTGATTATCCTTGCGGGTCCTAAACGAAATCTGATTACTTTCTCCTGTTTACTTATTTCTGTTATGTCTATAGATTGGGAAAGTGCTAGTGGTATCCTATGGGTACAGAAAGGTTTTAATTAGATGGTTTTGGTATTTTGTGTATTTGTCTTAGTTTTGATTTGTGAAATTTTTTGTTGTGTTCTGTAATTATTATTACCCTATTGTTACGTTTTACTTTGTGTAAAATTGTCTGATTTTCTAGATTTTCTGGGTCTGAACGATTTACATTTAGTTTGTCTATCCTCTTGCTAGTTGCATTTTCTAACTTTTCTTTGATTTGGGGGTATAATATATTCTGAAATTCGTTATGTTTTGTAATATATTCATGCTTATTGTTAAAGGTCACAGTATTATTAAATTTAAAGGTTCTACCGAAAAATAGTTCGAACGGGGTCAATTTCGTAGCGGAGTGTATTGAGTTGTTATAGTTGTTATACGTGATAGGGTCACCGTGAGTATATCGTCATGGTCTTCGCTGTGTTGGTTCTCTTTCCTGGTAGTCAATACTATTCTGTATATTTCCGTTAGGGTGGAATGTAGTCTTTCTACGGGAGCGTTGCTTGTGCTTTGTTGGAATTAGGTAATATGCAGATTAATTTGGAATTGTCTACAAAATTCTTTAAAGATGTTGGCTGTGAACTCCGAACCCTGGTCAGCGATTATTTTTCTTGGAATACCTTAGAGGTTAATGAAATGTTTCAGAGATTTTAATATGCATACAGAATTTCTTGATGGAAGTGTATATGCTGCTGCAAATTTGGAAAATTTGTCAATTACTGTTAGGATTTCTTTGTAGTTTATGCTATAGATGTCTATATGTAAAATATCTAGAGGCTTTAAGGGTGTTTCGGGTTTTTCAAACAAGGGTTTTGGGGGATTTCTGTCATATTTAAGGCTTTGACACTTATCGCAGTTGTTGATTGTCTGTGTTATTTTATTTTTCATAAAAGGAAAATAAAATTCTCTTTTAAGATGAAGAAGTGTTTCGTTAATTCCGCGGTGATTATTATTTTCATGGTAATTTTTTATTAATTCTTCTTGTTTGTCACTGTCTGTAATGTCTTCTAATATTTCCTTACATCGTATTAAGCGGAGTATTTTGTTATTTGAAAAAAATTTTGAATAAACTGTTTGAATAACGCAGAAAGTATCCTCTTCGGCGAATATAGCTGATAGCTTATTTGGGTTGAGGAACTTTTTAAACATATCTATTATCATTTCTTCTGCATATAAAGATTTTCTGAATGTCCTACGTTGTTTATTTTTGAATGGCATGACCACTGACATTTCTGCGGTTTTTGATGATTTTTCAAATATGAGTTGTAGATTAAAATCGCTTAGGGGTTTCTCTGAGATATATATACCGTCGTTTAAATTTTCTTCTGCTGAATGCACAGTGGTGCCAATTGTACCTTGATTTGAAGCAACATCATTTACGTTTATTTCTGATAATTTTGGCGTATCTAATTTTATTCTACATAATGCTTCAGCATTCGTATTTAATTTGCCTTTCTTGTATACAATCTCATAATCAAATTCCTCAAGCCTAAGGCGCCACCTGACTAATTTGGAATTAGGCTCCTTTAAACTCATAATCCACGTTAGTGGTCTATGGTCGGTTACAATAAAGAACTTACGTTTGTGGCCCATACTATCGCCAATAGTTCTTTTTCTATTGTCGAATGGTTGCATTCTGATTCAGAGAGAGTGCGACTGGTGTAGCATATAGTCTTGTCATTACCTATACGCCCCTGGGATAATACGGCTCTTAATGCAAAGTTGTTTGCGTCCATTGTTAGGACAAACGGTTTTGTAAAGTCAGGGTACTGCAGACTAGGGTCGTTAGTTAGAATGGATTTACATGTTTCGAAAGCATTCATGTATCTATCGTTAAAATCTATGTTTTTCCCTTTCTTGAGACACTCCGTAAGAGGTTTAGTTAATTTAGAAAAGTCTTTAATGAATTTTTGATAATATCCAACGAGGTCAATGAAGCTTTTGATTTGCTTCTGGGTTCGAGGGGTCGGAAAGTTTTTTTAGCGCCAATTTTCGCCGGATTAGGTTTTATTCTATCTGTTGATATAATATGCACTAGGAAGTTTGTTTCTTTTTTTAGAAATTTAGATTTGTCTGTTTGAATTTTAAGATTCGATGTTAGAAGTTTATCGGAAACTAAACCAAGGTTTTGTATGTGTTCTTGTAGTGATGTGGAATACACAATAATATCATCTAGATATACTAGACATATTTTACCTATAAGTTCGCCTAGAACGTTATCCATGATTCTTTGGAAAGTCGATGGTGCGTTCTTGAGCCCGAAAGGCATTCTTCTTCTTCTTCTCTTGGCGCTACAGTCCGTGGTGAACCTGGGCCTTAACCAACAAAGTTATTCTTTGTTGTTGTGTCGTAACTAGTGTGTTTTTACACGGTAGGGAAGTTACCCCCACGCACAACCCCCGAAACCTGGAGGACCGGGTCCTGGTTTAGACCCCTGGACAGAGGGGATTCGCTGCACACTTTGGTTCACCTCTAAGCGGGTGCTGTAGGGGCTATCCAGGGGCGCCACGGGGAGGCAGTATGTCAGCTTGACCAGTTCATTTTCAGGGATCGCTGCTGGCTTCTCGCCAGGTTGAGAGCAATCAACAACTTTGCCCTGAGTGCACTGGCCCATTCCCCCAGAAAGGCATTCTAACATACTCAAAATGTCCACCTTCCACTGTAAATGCAGTTTTAGGTATGTCTTTATTATGCATCTCAATTTGGTGAAACCCACTAGCCAAATCAAGTGTAGTAAAGTACATACATTTACCCAATTTATCTAGTATTTCATTTATGTTTGGAAGGGGGTCCCTGTCCGATATAGTTTTCTCGTTGAGTTTCCTGTAGTCTATTACCAACCGCCATTTTTGTTTGCCGCTGGCATCGAGTTTCTTTGGGACAATCCACACAGGAGCACTCCAAAGAGAATAACTTGGGCGTATTATTCCCTGCTGTAACATGTCTGCTATTTGTCGTTTTACTTCAGTTTTGTGTACCTGAGGGTATCTATATGATTTTGTATGTATAGGGATATCGTCCGTTGTATTTATTTTATGTTTGACTTGATTGGTAAAGGTCAATTTTGAGTTTTCTTAAAAAAAATGTCTTTATAATTACGACAGAGTTTTAATAGGTACGACTTCTCCTCACTATTTAAATGTACCATTCTTAGTGTGTCTGAAATATCATTATAGTCATAGTTTCCTAATTGGGCTGATTCGAAGTTATAGGCTTCTATGAATTCATGAGAGTTGTACTTAGCTGTTGTTCGTCCGAGGTGTTAATAATTTCAAGAAGACTATGCCAGTCCTTTGCCTGGTATATACCTTCTGGTATATAAAGTGAATCGGTAATAAAAGTTGTTTCCATGTAGATATCTCCGTTTTCCACGTCTACCGGAATTTTTTATAAGTTTGGAATTGTCTGGAATAATATGTTTCCCTGATGAGAAGTTGGGTTTAAATTGTAAAGGACGTACTGAGTTTTATGTAACGATTATATTTTTTTCTAAATCTATTTTGGCTTCTAATTGGGAAAGGATATCGATGCCAACTAGTCCATCGAAGTAAGTATGAAAGTTAAATAGAAGAAATCTTAATTCACCTGGTTCATTGAATTCAGTAAAGGTTGGGAGTCTAACCTCCCTGTTTAATTCATATCTGTTGAGGATTGTTGTTATAGCAATTGGTTTACACGTTTTTTGTTCTGAATGTTTTATAAATTTTGGATTTATAAATGAAGACGAGGCTCCAGTGTCAATTTTAGAAATTTAAGAGGCCTTCCAAATGGGGAGGAAATATTAATGTAGCCTAATTCAGATCCGTGCTTATTGATATCTAAGTATCCCGTCTGTTGTTCGAGGCGAAGTTTTGAAAATTTTCCCTGTCTTCAATGTTTAACTGCTCTTCTGTTTCTTCTTGGTACTGATTCAAGCTTTGTTGGTAACCTGCGATTGGTGGTAGTGATTCCATGCAGTTATTGTTTTGAAAGTTGAAAAGAAACCCACTAGCCAAATCAAGTGTAGTAAAGTACATACATTTACCCAATTTATCTAGAATTTCATTTATGTTTGGAAGGGGGTCCCTGTCCGATATAGTTTTCTCGTTGAGTTTCCTGTAGTCTATTACCAACCGCCATTTTTGTTTGCCGCTGGCATCGAGTTTCTTTGGGACAATCCACACAGGAGCACTCCAAAGAGAATAACTTGGGCGTATTATTCCCTGCTGTAACATGTCTGCTATTTGTCGTTTTACTTCAGTTTTGTGTACCGGAGGGTATCTATATGATTTTGTATGTATAGGGATATCGTCCGTTGTATTTATTTTATGTTTGACTTGATTGGTAAAGGTCAATTTTGTGTTTTCTTAAAAAAAAAAATGTCTTTATAATTACGACAGAGTTTTAATAGGTACGACTTCTCCTCACTATTTAAATGTTCCCTTCTTAGTGTGTCTGAAATATCATTATAGTCATAGTTTCCTAATTGGGCTGATTCGAAGTTATAGGCTTCTATGAATTCATGAGAGTTGTACTTAGCTGTTGTTCGTCCGAGGTTTTAATAATTTCAAGAAGACTATGCCAGTCCTTTGCCTGGTATATACCTTCTGGTATATAAAGTGAATCGGTAATAAAAGTTGTTTCTATGTAGATATCTCCGTTTTCCACGTCTACCGGAATTTTTTTATAAGTTTAGAATTGTCTGGAATAATATGTTTCCCTGATGAGAAGTTGTGTTTAAATTGTAAAGGACGTACTGAGTTTTATGTAACGATTATATTTTTTTCTAAATCTATTTTGGCTTCTAATTGGGAAAGGATATCGATGCCAACAAGTCCATCGAAGTAAGTATGAAAGTTAAATAGACGAAATCTTATTTCACCTGGTTCATTGAATTCAGTAAAGGTTGGGAGTCTAACCTCCCTGTTTAATTCATATCTGTTGAGTATTGTTGTTATAGCAATTGGTTTACACGTTTTTTGTTCTGAATGTTTTATAAATTTTGGATTTATAAATGAAGACGAGGCTCCAGTGTCAATTTTAGAAATTTAAGAGGCCTTCCAAATGGGAAGTATCCTGTCTGTTGTTCGAGGCGAAGTTTTGAAAATTTTCCCTGTCTTCAATGTTTAACTGCTCTTCTGTTTCTTCTTGGTACTGATTCAAGCTTTGTTGGTAACCTGCGATTGGTGGTAGTGATTCCATGCAGTTATTGTTTTGAAAGTTGAAAAGTTCCCCTCTCTTATATTGATTTCCGGATGACAGGGTTCGCATCGTGTTATCAGTTTTAAAAGATCTTTGAGTTGTTGTTGGTGCCTGAGTTTTCACGTAACCCGAACTTACATCCATAGGCTCTGGTTTACTGTATCCTCTAAATGGATTTTGGTTATAGTTTTGGTTAGGGAAGTTGGAGTTTGTCTTACGTTGTGAAGGTTGGTCATTACGATTTCTAATTTCTCCTGCCTGTTGGGGACGTATATATTGATTGTTGTATGTATACTGGTGTTGTTGGGGAAAAGGTGTAAATCTATTATTATTATTATACCTGTTTCTGCCATAAAACGAATTGTGTGGTCTAGGCTGCCATTTATTTTGAGAAGTGTCTGTTTTCATATAGAAAATGTTTTGTTCTTTAATGCATAATGAAAATGCTTCTGCTAATGCCTCTGGTTTGGATGCTCTTATAGTCGAGCCCAAAGGTTCTCTTAATCCAATCAGGAAGCTATTTAAACACATTTCGGAATAAAGGTCTCTCTTAGCTCTTACAGGGTAGTAATCGTATTTTTCGTGTATTTGGATGTTATTAAGTAGGGATGACTGAATTTCTATTATCTCACTGTAAAACTTTTCTACATTATTGAATTTATTCGGATGCTATGAAGGTCTCTAATTAAAGAAGTTTCAGTCCTCTTATCTGAATAGTGTAGTATGAGGTTATGTTTTATGTCGTCCCAATTGATGATGTATGGGTGTGCCATACATATTCAAAACCTCATTAGCTTGGCCAGTTATTTTGTTGCGGATGGCTCGCAACAATATTTGACCCTGCGGAGTTGCATCATATGCTCTTATATGAAGCAATATTTCCTCAACGTTCTTAACGAATTCATTTAAAAGTCGTGTATTGCCTTCATAAGTTGGCAAATCTTTTATAGCATCTGGAATACGAAGAGATTCAAAAGAGGGCCTAGGGATAAAACTTTGAACAGGGTTCCCTATAGAGCTTGGTTGTTCATTTGAAGGAGTAGTCATATTTCCTGTTTCTAATTGGAAAGGTGTATTTGTCAAAAGGGATTCCTCCGAAATTGAGTGTTAGTTAGTTAGTGTATTTGGGTATGGTATAAATAAGATAGCTTTAGTAGTTTTTTTCTTGTTCATTTACAAGCGGTACAATTTCTTTTCCTTTTTTATAAAAAATCAATCAATATGTAAATATTTTATGTTTTTCTTCTTTTTATTAATATCAATTAATTATATATCTTTGTGTACTTTTGTAAATCTTTATTGTATATATATTTTCTTCTTATTTTCTAATTATTTTTATTTTCCAGTTATTTTATATTTTTTTTCCTTTTTTTTAATTTTTTTTTATACATACATGTGCTTTATATTTTGAATAGATGTCATTTTCTTTTATTCCTTTATAAAATTTCTACTTTTACAGTTTCCCTTATTATTTTTTTATCATATATGTATATATATTTATTTATTTTACACACATCACAATCTTTTAACTCACCAAATCAAGAGTAAGGTTCTATACATGGAGTTAATACTCGGTACCTTATATGGCTTTCTTCGATATTCCCTCGAAGTTAACTTGCACTATTCTGTGATATTCCCTCACAGTCCTTCAGGAAGCACTTGTAAATTTCCTCCGATATGCCCTCGAAGTTATTTATTTTTTGCACTATAACTGTGATATTCTCTCACAGTCCTTCAGGAAGTACTTTTAATTAAATTTTAAACCGTTCACCAGGCCTAAGCCAACTGTGCCAATTACGATTACTACGTTAACTCCGTAAAAAAAAAAAAAATAAAACTACAAGTCACTTTCACCACTGATATACAACTGTCAACTTTATTTTTAAAATGTTTTAAAGAAACTGACAACTAATTACAAAATTGCTTAATCTATATTTTTTGTTATTATTGAATTTTTTGTATTGCTTAATTTAATTCTCGGTAATTTTATATTAATTGTTTTAGTCAATATTTTGTTAGTAATGCTTATTTTCGATTTTAAATGTTTAATTAGGTTTTACTTGATTCTTAATAATTCTATATTTGGGTTATCTATGTTTTTGTTATAGTTATTTGTTTATATTGCTTACTTAGTAAATTAAATTCTTAGTAATTTTATTTTATTTGTTTAATTGGGTTTTCGTTAATTATTAATAATTCTGCATTTGATTCATCGACCTTTTCGGTTTGGCTGGTGGTTTTTGTGTTGTGGAGGTTTCCATAACTCCTCCCCACTTTGGAATAAAGTGAAGGCCACGAGGAAAACGTAGGGGCTGGAACGTTGAATGGAAGATTAGGAATGAATTGGATTTTAGCTCTTTTCTTTGCGATGTAAAAAAGGGAAGCGGTAAATATGATGCTAAATACACAGGTTGTTAGAATAGTAATATTATTTTTCTTCGATGTTATTTCGTGACTTTCTATTTGGTAGCTTCTGGGTTAGTCGAGGCTAAGTTTGTTTGTTACGGTTTTTGCGTTTACTTCGGAAGTCTTTGTAGACTTCTCCTTTGATATTGATTGAGCAGTTGTTGTAGTAGAGGAGAGTTGTACCCTTATGTTGAAGAGTATCGTTGTTACAGCTTGTTGTTACGTCAGTTTTGTTTGTATTGATGAAAAGAATATAGTTGGGTTCAGGTTGCATGATAAGGTTTACATTGCCGACATCTTCTACAGTGATTTCTTGCAGTCAAAAAATTGGATGTGATTTTTATTGTATATTAGGTATGGTTTTATTTTTATCTTTTTGTGTTATTTAAAGGGAGTGGAATTATATGATAAAGCTCATAGTTTTCTTCTGATACATTTGGTATCTGTACATTAAATATGATATTTGAATTATTATAATATGCTTGAAGTCCAAGCGTTCATATATTTGTTCTTTGGAGTTAATTTTTATTGATTGATTTTTCATATGATTGTATATTTGATCTAGTTCTGTAGTGCTTAGTATACATTTAGATATTACGTTTAATTTTGCTAGGACGATGGATTCCGCAATGTTTTCTAGGTGATTATTTAAGAGGTCTATGTTATAATTAATCTGGCTTATATACTGAAGTTCGAAAAGTTGATCATCTTCTTTCAGTATATTATTTGCTAGTTTGTTAATATAATTTTCTATTTTATCTTGTTCTATGTTTATGTGATTAGTGACGTTTTTTAACCTTTCTTGCATGATTGAATTTATTTTGTTCAGATTTGTCAGTACAGTTTCGATATGTGTTGTATTGGTTTTAATATCCTGTATTTGTTTGTTTATAGAAAGTGCGTCGTTGGCATCCATGTTTCCCGTGATGAATTTTACGGCGGTGCCTAATTCGTTAATAAGTCCACGTTTATATCGTTTATATGACATAAGTGTTCGTACTTTATTTTCTAGTTCTTTAAGCTTTAGTCTAGTTACTTTTGTGAAGCTTGTGGTTCTATGGGTGTTCTCGAAGGTTGAGATACTGTCCACTATTTTGCTGACAGTTTTTGCATATTCGTCAAGGCTAATGATATGTATGACGTTATTGTGGCTAGTGATTATCCTTGCGGGTCCTAAACGAAATCTGATTACTTTCTCCTGTTTACTTATTTCTGTTATGTCTATAGATTGGGAAAGTGCTAGTGGTATCCTATGGGTACAGAAAGGTTTTAATTAGATGGTTTTGGTATTTTGTGTATTTGTCTTAGTTTTGATTTGTGAAATTTTTTGTTGTGTTCTGTAATTATTATTACCCTATTGTTACGTTTTACTTTGTGTAAAATTGTCTGATTTTCTAGATTTTCTGGGTCTGAACGATTTACATTTAGTTTGTCTATCCTCTTGCTAGTTGCATTTTCTAACTTTTCTTTGATTTGGGGGTATAATATATTCTGAAATTCGTTATGTTTTGTAATATATTCATGCTTATTGTTAAAGGTCACAGTATTATTAAATTTAGAACCGAAAAATAGTTCGAACGGGGTCAATTTCGTAGCGGAGTGTATTGAGTTGTTATACGTGATAGGGTCACCGTGAGTATATCGTCATGGTCTTCGCTGTGTTGGTTCTCTTTCCTGGTAGTCAATACTATTCTGTATATTTCCGTTAGGGTGGAATGTAGTCTTTCTGCGGGAGCGTTGCTTGTGCTTTGTTGGAATTAGGTAATATGCAGATTAATTTGGAATTGTCTACAAAATTCTTTAAAGATGTTGGCTGTGAACTCCGAACCATGGTTCGATATAACAGCGATTATTTTTCTTGGAATGGTAATTGGTTAATGAAATGTTTCAGAGTTTTAATATGCATACAGAATTTCTTGATGGAAGTGTATATGCTGCTGCAAATTTGGAAAATTTGTCAATTACTGTTAGGATTTCTTTGTAGTTTATGCTATAGATGTCTATATATAAAATATCTAGAGGCTTTAAGGTTGTTTCGGGTTTTTCAAACAAGGGTCTTGGAGGATTTCTGTCATATTTAAGGCTTTGACACTTATCGCAGTTGTTGATTGTCTGTGTTATTTTATTTTTCATAAAAGGAAAATAAAATTCTCTTTTAAGATGAAGAAGTGTTTCGTTAATTCCGCGGTGATTATTATTTTCATGGTAATTTTTTATTAATTCTTCTTGTTTGTCACTGTCTGTAATGTCTTCTAATATTTCCTTACATCGTATTAAGCGGAATATTTTGTTATTTGAAAAAAATTTTGAATAAACTGTTTGAATAACACAGAAAGTATCCTCTTCGGCGAATATAGCTGATAGCTTATTTGGGTTGAGGAACTTTTTAAACATATCTATTATCATTTCTTCTGCATATAAAGATTTTCTGAATGTCCTACGTTGTTTATTTTTGAATGGCATGACCACTGACATTTCTGCGGTTTTTGATGATTTTTCAAATATGAGTTGTAGATTAAAATCGCTTAGGGGTTTCTCTGAGATATATATACCGTCGTTTAAATTTTCTTCTGCTGAATGCACAGTGGTGCCAATTGTACCTTGATTTGAAGCAACATCATTTACGTTTATTTCTGATAATTTTGGCGTATCTAATTTTATTCTACATAATGCTTCAGCATTCGTATTTAATTTGCCTTTCTTGTATACAATCTCATAATCAAATTCCTCAAGCCTAAGGCGCCACCTGACTAATTTGGAATTAGGCTCCTTTAAACTCATAATCCACGTTAGTGGTCTATGGTCGGTTACAATAAAGAACTTACGTTTGTGGCCCATACTATCGCCAATAGTTCTTTTTCTATTGTCGAATGGTTGCGTTCTGATTCAGAGAGAGTGCGACTGGTGTAGCATATAGTCTTGTCATTACCTATACGCCCCTGGGATAATACGGCTCTTAATGCAAAGTTGTTTGCGTCCATTGTTAGGACAAACGGTTTTGTAAAGTCAGGGTACTGCAGACTAGGGTCGTTAGTTAGAATGGATTTACATGTTTCGAAAGCATTCATGTATCTATCGTTAAAATCTATGTTTTTCCCTTTCTTGAGACACTCCGTAAGAGGTTTAGTTAATTTAGAAAAGTCTTTAATGAATTTTTGATAATATCCAACGAGGTCAATGAAGCTTTTGATTTGCTTCTGGGTTCGAGGGGTCGGAAAGTTTTTTTAGCGCCAATTTTCGCCGGATTAGGTTTTATTCTATCTGTTGATATAATATGCACTAGGAAGTTTGTTTCTTTTTTTAGAAATTTAGATTTGTCTGTTTGAATTTTAAGATTCGATGTTAGAAGTTTATCGGAAACTAAACCAAGGTTTTGTATGTGTTCTTGTAGTGATGTGGAATACACAATAATATCATCTAGATATACTAGACATATTTTACCTATAAGTTCGCCTAGAACGTTATCCATGACTCTTTGGAAAGTCGATGGTGCGTTCTTGAGCCCGAAAGGCATTCTAACATACTCAAAATGTCCACCTTCCACTGTAAATGCAGTTTTAGGTATGTCTTTATCATGCATCTCAATTTGGTGAAACCCACTAGCCAAATCAAGTGTAGTAAAGTACATACATTTACCCAATTTATCTAGAATTTCATTTATGTTTGGAAGGGGGTCCCTGTCCGATATAGTTTTCTCGTTGAGTTTCCTGTAGTCTATTACCAACCGCCATTTTTGTTTGCCGCTGGCATCGAGTTTCTTTGGGACAATCCACACAGGAGCACTCCAAAGAGAATAACTTGGGCGTATTATTCCCTGCTGTAACATGTCTGCTATTTGTCGATTTACTTCAGTTTTGTGTACCTGAGGGTATCTATATGATTTTGTATGTATAGGGATATCGTCCGTTGTATTTATTTTATGTTTGACTTGATTGGTAAAGATCAATTTTGTGTTTTCTTAAAAAAAATGTCTTTATAATTACGACAGAGTTTTAATAGGTACGACTTCTCCTCACTATTTAAATGTTCCCTTCTTAGTGTGTCTGAAATATCATTATAGTCATAGTTTCCTAATTGGGCTGATTCGAAGTTATAGGCTTCTATGAATTCATGAGAGTTGTACTTAGCTGTTGTTCGTCCGAGGTTTTAATAATTTCAAGAAGACTATGCCAGTCCTTTGCCTGGTATATACCTTCTGGTATATAAAGTGAATCGGTAATAAAAGTTGTTTCTATGTAGATATCTCCGTTTTCCACGTCTACCGGAATTTTTTTATAAGTTTAGAATTGTCTGGAATAATATGTTTCCCTGATGAGAAGTTGTGTTTAAATTGTAAAGGACGTACTGAGTTTTATGTAACGATTATATTTTTTTCTAAATCTATTTTGGCTTCTAATTGGGAAAGGATATCGATGCCAACAAGTCCATCGAAGTAAGTATGAAAGTTAAATAGACGAAATCTTATTTCACCTGGTTCATTGAATTCAGTAAAGGTTGGGAGTCTAACCTCCCTGTTTAATTCATATCTGTTGAGTATTGTTGTTATAGCAATTGGTTTACACGTTTTTTGTTCTGAATGTTTTATAAATTTTGGATTTATAAATGAAGACGAGGCTCCAGTGTCAATTTTAGAAATTTAAGAGGCCTTCCAAATGGGAAGTATCCTGTCTGTTGTTCGAGGCGAAGTTTTGAAAATTTTCCCTGTCTTCAATGTTTAACTGCTCTTCTGTTTCTTCTTGGTACTGATTCAAGCTTTGTTGGTAACCTGCGATTGGTGGTAGTGATTCCATGCAGTTATTGTTTTGAAAGTTGAAAAGTTCCCCTCTCTTATATTGATTTCCGGATGACAGGGTTCGCATCGTGTTATCAGTTTTAAAAGATCTTTGAGTTGTTGTTGGTGCCTGAGTTTTCACGTAACCCGAACTTACATCCATAGGCTCTGGTTTACTGTATCCTCTAAATGGATTTTGGTTATAGTTTTGGTTAGGGAAGTTGGAGTTTGTCTTACGTTGTGAAGGTTGGTCATAACGATTTCTAATTTCTCCTGCCTGTTGGGGACGTATATATTGATTGTTGTATGTATACTGGTGTTGTTGGGGAAAAGGTGTAAATCTATTATTAATATTATACCTGTTTCTGCCGTAAAACGAATTGTGTGGTCTAGGCTGCCATTTATTTTGAGAAGTGTCTGTTTTCATATAGAAAATGTTTTGTTCTTTAATGCATAATGAAAATGCTTCTGCTAATGCCTCTGGTTTGGATGCTCTTATAGTCGAGCCCAAAGGTTCTCTTAATCCAATCAGGAAGCTATTTAAACACATTTCGGAATAAAGGTCTCTCTTAGCTCTTACAGGGTAGTAATCGTATTTTTCGTGTATTTGGATGTTATTAAGTAGGGATGACTGAATTTCTATTATCTCACTGTAAAACTTTTCTACATTATTGAATTTATTCGGATGCTATGAAGGTCTCTAATTAAAGAAGTTTCAGTCCTCTTATCTGAATAGTGTAGTATGAGGTTATGTTTTATGTCGTCCCAATTGATGATGTATGGGTGTGCCATACATATTCAAAACCTCATTAGCTTGGCCAGTTATTTTGTTGCGGATGGCTCGCAACAATATTTGACCCTGCGGAGTTGCATCATATGCTCTTATATGAAGCAATATTTCCTCAACGTTCTTAACGAATTCATTTAAAAGTCGTGTATTGCCTTCATAAGTTGGCAAATCTTTTATAGCATCTGGAATACGAAGAGATTCAAAAGAGGGCCTAGGGATAAAACTTTGAACAGGGTTCCCTATAGAGCTTGGTTGTTCATTTGAAGGAGTAGTCATATTTCCTGTTTCTAATTGGAAAGGTGTATTTGTCAAAAGGGATTCCTCCGAAATTGAGTTTAAGCTCCTACTTTTAAAAAGCCTTCCTAGTGTATTTGGGTATGGTATAAATAAGATAGCTTTAGTAGTTTTTTTCTTGTTCATTTACAAGCGGTACAATTTCTTTTCCTTTTTTATAAAAAATCAATCAATATGTAAATATTTTATGTTTTTCTTCTTTTTATTAATATCAATTAATTATATATCTTTGTGTACTTTTGTAAATCTTTATTGTATATATATTTTCTTCTTATTTTCTAACTATTTTTATTTTTCAGTTATTTTATATATTTTTTTTTTATTTTTTTTTTTATACATACATGTGCTTTATATTTTGAATAGATGTCATTTTCTTTTATTCCTTTATAAAATTTCTACTTTTACAGTTTCCCTTATTATTTTTTTATCATATATGTATATATATTTATTTATTTTACACACATCACAATCTTTTAACTCACCAAATCAAGAGTAAGGTTCTATACATGGAGTTAATACTCGGTACCTTATATGGCTTTCTTCGATATTCCCTCGAAGTTAACTTGCACTATTCTGTGATATTCCCTCACAGTCCTTCAGGAAGCACTTGTAAATTTCCTCCGATATGCCCTCGAAGTTATTTATTTTTTACACTATAACTGTGATATTCTCTCACAGTCCTTCAGGAAGTACTTTTAATTAAATTTTAAACCGTTCACCAGGCCTAAGCCAACTGTGCCAATTACGATTACTACGTTAACTCCGTAAAAAAAAAAAAATAAAACTACAAGTCACTTTCACCACTGATATACAACTGTCAACTTTATTTTTAAAATGTTTTAAAGAAACTTACAACTAATTACAAAATTGCTTAATCTATATTTTTTGTTTTTATTGAATTTTTTGTATTGCTTAATTTAATTCTCGGTAATTTTATATTAATTGTTTTAGTCAATATTTTGTTAGTAATGCTTATTTTCGATTTTAAATGTTTAATTAGGTTTTACTTGATTCTTAATAATTCTATATTTGGGTTGTCTATATTTTTGTTATATTTAAATGTTTATATTGCTTACTCAAATTCTTAGTAATTTTATTTTATTTGTTTAATTGGGTTTTCGTTAATTATTAATAATTCTGCATTTGATTCATCGACCTTTTCGGTTTGGCTGGTGGTTTTTGTGTTGTGGAGGTTTCCATAACTCCTCCCCACTTTGGAATAAAGTGAAGGCCACGAGGAAAACGTAGGGGCTGGAACGTTGAATGGAAGATTAGGAATGAATTGGATTTTAGCTCTTTTCTTTGCGATGTAAAAAAGGGAAGCGGTAAATATGATGCTAAATACACAGGTTGTTAGAATAGTAATATTATTTTTCTTCGATGTTATTTCGTGACTTTCTATTTGGTAGCTTCTGGGTTAGTCGAGGCTAAGTTTGTTTGTTATGGTTTTTGCGTTTACTTCGGAAGTCTTTGTAGACTTCTCCTTTGATATTGATTGAGCAGTTGTTGTAGTAGAGGAGAGTTGTACCCTTATGTTGAAGAGTATCGTTGTTACAGCTTGTTGTTACGTCAGTTTTGTTTGTATTGATGAAAAGAATATAGTTGGGTTCAGGTTGCATGATAAGGTTTACATTGCCGACATCTTCTACAGTGATTTCTTGCAGTCAAAAAATTGGATGTGATTTTTATTGTATATTAGGTATGGTTTTATTTTTATCTTTTTGTGTTATTTAAAGGGAGTGGAATTATATGATAAAGCTCATAGTTTTCTTCTGATACATTTGGTATCTGTACATTAAATATGATATTTGAATTATTATAATATGCTTGAAGTCCAAGCGTTCATATATTTGTTCTTTGGAGTTAATTTTTATTGATTGATTTTTCATATGATTGTATATTTGATCTAGTTCTGTAGTGCTTAGTATACATTTAGATATTACGTTTAATTTTGCTAGGACGATGGATTCCGCAATGTTTTCTAGGTGATTATTTAAGAGGTCTATGTTATAATTAATCTGGCTTATATACTGAAGTTCGAAAAGTTGATCATCTTCTTTCAGTATATTATTTGCTAGTTTGTTAATATAATTTTCTATTTTATCTTGTTCTATGTTTATGTGATTAGTGACGTATTTTAACCTTTCTTGCATGATTGAATTTATTTTGTTCAGATTTGTCAGTACAGTTTCGATATGTGTTGTATTGGTTTTAATATCCTGTATTTGTTTGTTTATAGAAAGTGCGTCGTTGGCATCCATGTTTCCCGTGATGAATTTTACGGCGGTGCCTAATTCGTTAATAAGTCCACGTTTATATCGTTTATATGACATACGTGTTCGTACTTTATTTTCTAGTTCTTTAAGCTTTAGTCTAGTTACTTTTGTGAAGCTTGTGGTTCTATGGGTGTTCTCGAAGGTTGAGATACTGTCCACTATTTTGCTGACAGTTTTTGCATATTCGTCAAGGCTAATGATATGTATGACGTTATTGTGGCTAGTGATTATCCTTGCGGGTCCTAAACGAAATCTGATTACTTTCTCCTGTTTACTTATTTCTGTTATGTCTATAGATTGGGAAAGTGCTAGTGGTATCCTATGGGTACAGAAAGGTTTTAATTAGATGGTTTTGGTATTTTGTGTATTTGTCTTAGTTTTGATTTGTGAAATTTTTTGTTGTGTTCTGTAATTATTGTTACCCTATTGTTACGTTTTACTTTGTGTAAAATTGTCTGATTTTCTAGATTTTCTGGGTCTGAACGATTTACATTTAGTTTGTCTATCCTCTTGCTAGTTGCAGTTTCTAACTTTTCTTTGATTTGGGGGTATAATATATTCTGAAATTCGTTAAGTTTTGTAATATATTCATGCTTATTGTTAAAGGTCACAGTATTATTAAATTTAAAGGTTCTACCGAAAAATAGTTCGGACGGGGTCAATTTCGTAGCGGAGTGTATTGAGTTGTTATAGTTGTTATACGTGATAGACATGGTCTTCGCTGTGTTGGTTCTCTTTCCTGGTAGTCAATACTATTCTGTATATTTCCGTTAGGGTGGAATGTAGTCTTTCTACGGGAGCGTTGCTTGTGCTTTGTTGGAATTAGGTAATATGCAGATTAATTTGGAATTGTCTACAAAATTCTTTAAAGATGTTGGCTGTGAACTCCGAACCATGGTTTGATATAACAGCGATTATTTTTTTTGGAATACCGTAGAGGTTAATGAAATGTTTCAGAGATTTTAATATGCATACAGAATTTCTTGATG
This sequence comes from Epicampocera succincta, assembly GCA_932526305.1. Lineage (NCBI taxonomy): Eukaryota > Metazoa > Arthropoda > Insecta > Diptera > Tachinidae > Epicampocera > Epicampocera succincta. The sequence goes on along the minus strand of OW052035.1, from coordinate 28,358,100 downwards.
GAAGTGTATATGCTGCTGCAAATTTGGAAAATTTGTCAATTACTGTTAGGATTTCTTTGTAGTTTATGCTATAGATGTCTATATGTGAAATATCTAGAGGATTTAAGGGTGTTTCGGGTTTTTCAAACAAGGGTTTTGGGGGATTTCTGTCATATTTAAGGCTTTGACACTTATCGCAGTTGTTGATTGTCTGTGTTATTTTATTTTTCATAAAAGGAAAATAAAATTCTCTTTTAAGATGAAGAAGTGTTTCGTTAATTCCGCGGTGATTATTATTTTCATGGTAATTTTTTATTAATTCTTCTTGTTTGTCACTGTCTGTAATGTCTTCTAATATTTCCTTACATCGTATTAAGCGGAATATTTTGTTATTTGAAAAAAATTTTGAATAAACGGTTTGAATAACGCGGAAAGTATCCTCTTCGGCGAATATAGCTGATAGCTTATTTGGGTTGAGGAACTTTTTAAACATATCTATTATCATTTCTTCTGTATATAAAGATTTTCTGAATGTCCTACGTTGTTTATTTTTGAATGGAATGACCACTGACATTTCTGGGGTTTTTGATGATTTTTCAAATATGAGTTGTAGATTAAAATCGTTTAGGGGTTTCTCTGAGATATATATACCGTTGTTTAAATTTTCTTCTGCTGAATGCACAGTGGTGCCAATTGTGCCTTGATTTGAAGCAACATCATTTACGTTTATTTCTGATAATTTTGGCGTATCTATTTTTATTCTACATAATGCTTCAGCATTCGTATTTAATTTGCCTTTCTTGTATACAATCTCATAATCAAATTCCTCAAGCCTAAGGCGCCACCTGACTAATTTGGAATTAGGCTCCTTTAAACTCATAATCCACGTTAGTGGTCTATGGTCGGTTACAATAAAGAACTTACGTTTGTGGCCCATACTATCGCCAATAGTTCTTTTTCTATTGTCGAATGGTTGCATTCTGATTCAGAGAGAGTGCGACTGGTGTAGCATATAGTCTTGTCATTACCTATACGCCCCTGGGATAATACGGCTCTTAATGCAAAGTTGTTTGCGTCCATTGTTAGGACAAACGGTTTTGTAAAGTCAGGGTACTGCAGACTAGGGTCGTTAGTTAGAATGGATTTACATGTTTCGAAAGCATTCATGTATCTATCGTTAAAATCTATGTTTTTCCCTTTCTTGAGACACTCCGTAAGAGGTTTAGTTAATTTAGAAAAGTCTTTAATGAATTTTTGATAATATCCAACGAGGTCAATGAAGCTTTTGATTTGCTTCTGGGTTCGAGGGGTCGGAAAGTTTTTTTAGCGCCAATTTTCGCCGGATTAGGTTTTATTCTATCTGTTGATATAATATGCACTAGGAAGTTTGTTTCTTTTTTTTAGAAATTTAGATTTGTCTGTTTGAATTTTAAGATTCGATGTTAGAAGTTTATCGGAAACTAAACCAAGGTTTTGTATGTGTTCTTGTAGTGATGTGGAATACACAATAATATCATCTAGATATACTAGACATATTTTACCTATAAGTTCGCCTAGAACGTTATCCATGACTCTTTGGAAAGTCGATGGTGCGTTCTTGAGCCCGAAAGGCATTCTAACATACTCAAAATGTCCACCTTCCACTGTAAATGCAGTTTTAGGTATGTCTTTATCATGCATCTCAATTTGGTGAAACCCACTAGCCAAATCAAGTGTAGTAAAGTACATACATTTACCCAATTTATCTAGAATTTCATTTATGTTTGGAAGGGGGTCCCTGTCCGATATAATTTTCTCGTTGAGTTTCCTGTAGTCTATTACCAACCGCCATTTTTGTTTGCCGCTGGCATCGAGTTTCTTTGGGACAATCCACACAGGAGCACTCCAAAGAGAATAACTTGGGCGTATTATTCCCTGCTGTAACATGTCTGCTATTTGTCGTTTTACTTCAGTTTTGTGTACCTGAGGGTATCTATATGATTTTGTATGTATAGGGATATCGTCCGTTGTATTTATTTTATGTTTGACTTGATTGGTAAAGGTCAATTTTGTGTTTTCTTAAAAAAATGTCTATATAATTACGACAGAGTTTTAATAGGCACGACTTCTCCTCACTATTTAAATGTTCCATTCTTAGTGTGTCTGAAATATCATTATAGTCATAGTTTCCTAATTGGGCTGATTCGAAGTTATAGGCTTCTATGAATTCATGAGAGTTGTACTTAGCTGTTGTTCGTCCGAGGTGTTAATAATTTCAAGAAGACTATGCCAGTCCTTTGCCTGGTATATACCTTCTGGTATATAAAGTGAATCGGTAATAAAAGTTGTTTCTATGTAGATATCTCCGTTTTCCACGTCTACCGGAATTTTTTTTATAAGTTTGGAATTGTCTGGAATAATATGTTTCCCTGATGAGAAGTTGGGTTTAAATTGTAAAGGACGTACTGAGTTTTATGTAACGATTATATTTTTTTCTAAATCTATTTTGGCTTCTAATTGGGAAAGGATATCGATGCCAACTAGTCCATCGAAGTAAGTATGAAAGTTAAATAGAAGAAATCTTATTTCACCTGGTTCATTGAATTCAGTAAAGGTTGGGAGTCTAACCTCCCTGTTTAATTCATATCTGATGAGGATTGTTGTTATAGCAATTGGTTTACACGTTTTTTGTTCTGAATGTTTTATAAATTTTGGATTTATAAATGAAGACGAGGCTCCAGTGTCAATTTTAGAAATTTAAGAGGCCTTCCAAATGGGGAGGAAATATTAATGTAGCCTAATTCAGATCCGTGCTTATTGATATCTAAGTATCCCGTCTGTTGTTCGAGGCGAAGTTTTGAAAATTTTCCCTGTCTTCAATGTTTAACTGCTCTTCTGTTTCTTCTTGGTACTGATTCAAGCTTTGTTGGTAACCTGCGATTGGTGGTAGTGATTCCATACAGTTATTGTTTTGAACGTTGAAAAGTTCCCCTCTCTTATATTGATTTCCGGATGACAGGGTTCGCATCGTGTTATCAGTTTTAAAAGATCTTTGAGTTGTTGTTGGTGCCTGAGTTTTCACGTAACCCGAACTTACATCCATAGGCTCTGGTTTACTGTATCCTCTAAATGGATTTTGGTTATAGTTTTGGTTAGGGAAGTTGGAGTTTGTCTTACGTTGTGAAGGTTGGTCATTATGATTTCTAATTTCTCCTGCCTGTTGGGGACGTATATATTGATTGTTGTATGTAAGTTAGAGTTTCCTCTGTATGAAACTCTTAAAAAAAAGAAGAGTAATTTCTTTTTTTCTTTTTCTTTTTTATTTCTTTATTTTTATTTTTTGTCAATGTTCCGAAGAATTTTAGTATCACGCCACCACCAAAGGTTTGGTATTTACGCATTGTAAAAACTTCCATTCAGTTAGTTATAGAATTATATTAGTTAATAACTCAGCTCCGAAAAGAGCTTAAATAAAATAATAAAAATAAAGAAATAAAAAAGAAAAAGAAAAAAAGAAATTACTCTTCTTTTTTTTTAAGAGTTTCATACAGAGGAAACTCTAACTGGCGCCCGAGCATAAAAAGACATTCCGTCAAAATCCTGAAAAAAAAACAAGTAAGGATACCGGTAAAAGTTAAAAAGCGATCCTTAAATTAAAAAGTGAAGTTTAAAAAGTGCTCCTTAAACTAATTCTTAAATTAAAATAAAAAGTAAAATTTTAAAAGCTGATCCTTAAATTAAAAAAGTGATCCTTAAAAACTAAAAGTTATCCTTAAACTGATCTGCAAATTAAACTGATCTTTGAAAACTAACTCCTAAAAGGGAAAAATTTTTAAAAGTGATTAAAATGATTCTCCAAAAACTGATAAAAAGCGTGATATTTAGGAAAAAAGAACGCAAAAGCGCTACAAAAATTGTAAAAATCTAATGTACGGCCCCTTAGTAGCCTTGGCAAAACGATTGGTATCACGTACTTGCCCGCATTAGTGAAAAAAGTGATAATTAAAGTGAACACATGCTGCCTGACGACACGCAACCTGAAGAGATAAAATTCAAAGGGGTATCATCTTTTGCAATATTACCCATAAACGAAGAAGCGAAATCACCAGGAGTACAAGAAACACCAGAAGCCATAGAAAAACTCAAGGCGGAAATCCGGTACAGAGTAAGATTTATGTTAAGAGCAAAAATTTACAATCCAGAAACTAAAACATATGCAAAACTATACGATTTAAAACCCTCTAGGCATTAAAATTTTTTTTTGTAAGAAAAATGTCAAATCCAAATAATCTGATCCGACCACCCGTCATTCCCGCGAATCCTCCTCAGAACATTCAAATGAACATGGACGACTTAACGACACTTATTCCAAATGTTGTCACAAATATTTTCAGGCAACAAGGACCTCAAATGGTTCAGGCGGCTCTAAGCCCACATACTAATATGCAAAATGTTAGCGACCAACAGATAGACGAAAGACATAGGAATAATTTACAGGACATGGACAAAATTCCGGACGTAGTCAAATGCTTAAAGGAGTTTACAGGTCAACCTGGGGAATATAATTCATGGAAAAAGAGTGTAGACAGAATTTTAGAAATTTACGAACCGCTTAAGGGAACGCCCAAATACTACGGCATTCTCAGCGTTATCAGAAATAAAATTACAGGCAACGCCGATATTTCACTAGAGTTATATAATACCCCACTGAATTGGAAAGCCATTTCAGAATGTTTAACTGTTCATTATGGCGACAAGCGAGACTTTTCAACATTAGAATACCAGATGACAACTCTGGTACAGGGTAACCAGAGCATACAAGATTTCTACCAGAGAGTATACACTCATCTGTCACTAATATTGAATAAGATAGGATGCTTAGAAACGAGTAATGAATCACTTAATTTAATTACAAAATCTTACAGAGACAAAGCCTTTAAAAAGGGTCTAAATGGGGACTTACCCCGTCTATTAGGAATAAGGGAACCAGCGGACCTACCACAGGCCCTCCATCTTTGTCTGAAACTTCAGAATCAGAACTTTCGAGCAACCCATGCTCACAATACAAGAAGAATTGCACCATCGCAATTGCCTCCAAAACAAAACTTTGAAAGAAAAGATACAAATAGATTCTACCCTCACTTAGCTTACATACCACAAAGTAATCAGCCAACATGGCAACCTACGCAACAAAGGATTTATCAAAACAATCCACAAAGGCCACCTAAGCCTCAAGCACGACCAGAGCCCATGGACGTGGATCAAAGTATGCATTCCCGGCGTATAAATTACATAAACAGACCTCACCGCGATAACTTGCAAGGGAAAATACCTGGTTCAATTTCATACCCCCAACAAAAGAAATTACAGAGAACATTCCACATTGATACAGAGCAAGTGCAGTCAGGAATACATGAAAAAGAATATATTGAGCCAACAGACATTCATTTTTTAGTTTAATAAGCTCTTCGTTACCTTATTTTGAGGTCAAAACGGAGAGCGGAAGCATTCTCAAGTTTTTAATAGATACAGGATCAAGCAAAAATTATATCCAGCCACACTTGGCAAAGAAAAAAATTAAAAATAAAGCATCATTCTATGCAAAGTCAGTTGTCGGTGACATTAGAATTACTGAACACACAATGGTGAAACTTTTTAACATAAATCGAGAAATTAAATTCTTTTTAATGCCGTCCCTTAAGACTTTTGATGGCATCCTCGGAAACGATACCCTTAGAGAATTAGGAGTTTTTATTCACACAGGGGAGAACTACATGACATTGGGGAATGGGAAAAAAATAAACATTAAGCAGCTTCCATCTGCAACAGTAAATAATTTAAAAATAAATAAAACATCGCCCCAACAAAAAAAAGAGTATGAATATTATTACAAAGAAATTTCCTAAATTATTCATGGAACCTAATGAAAAGCTAACGTATACCACTAGAGTTGTGGGAGAAATCAGAACCACAACGGACACTCCTGTGTATACTAAAGCCTACCCTTACCCTGCATCTTTAAAAACCGAAGTAGAGAAACAAGTAGGAACGCTTATGAACGATGGCATTATAAGACCATCTAGATCCCCGTACAATTCACCCGTGTGGATTGTACCGAAAAAAGCAGATGCATCGGGAGAGAAACAATACCGAATGGTGATAGATTACAGAAAATTAAACGCAGTAACAATTGCGGACAAATATCCCATTCCGGAAATATCCGAAGTAATATCTCGACTTGGAAGTAGCAATTATTTTTCTGTACTCGACCTGAAAAGTGGCTTCCACCAGATTCCACTCAAGGAAACTAATATAGAGAAGACAGCTTTTTCTGTTAATAATGGTAAATATGAATTTACACATTTGCCATTCGGCCTCAAGAATGCACCCGCAATTTTCCAACGTACTCTTGATGATATATTGAGGGAACATATTAGGAAATGCTGTTATGTTTACATAGATGACATAGTAATTTTTAGCAAAACAGAAGTAGAACATTTCTCGCATATTCAGCAAATATTTAGAACCTTGGAAGATGCCAACATGAAGGTTCAGCTAGGAAAATGTAAATTTTTTGAGGAAAGTGTTGAATTTTTAGGCCACGTAATAACTAATAAAGGTATAAAAACCAGTCTTGCAAAGGTAGAGGCTATTGCGAACTTCCCGCAGCCAAATTCCCTCAAAGAACTCCGAAGCTTTTTAGGTATGTCTGGGTATTATCGGCGATTCATAAAGGATTATGCCAAAATCGCGAAACCCCTAACATTCCTTTTAAGGGGGGAGGGAGGAAGGATATCGAAAAATAAATCCTCAAATGTAAAAATCGTGTTAAGCAAAGAAGCCGTAGAATCCTTTAGGAAAATTAAGAATTCACTTATTTCCGAAGACATTGTGCTCGCTTATCCAGATTATCAGAAGGATTTTGAATTGACAACAGACGCTTCCAACTTTGCGCTTAGAGCAGTCCTGTCCCAAAGAGACAGACCAATATCCTTTATATCTAGAACACTTAACAAGGCAGAGGAGCATTATGCTGCCAACGAAAAAGAAATGCTGGCCATCATTTGGGCCTTAAATTCACTGCGAAATTATTTGTATGGCTCAGCCAGAATAACAATTTTTACGGACCACCAACCGCTCACGTATGCTCTTAGCAACAAGAATACTAATAGCAAAATGAAAAGGTGGAAAGCAATTCTCGAAGAATACAATTACGAGCTACACTATAAACCAGGGAAAATGAACGTGGTTGCAGACGCTTTATCTAGAAGGCCTCCACAAAAATCGTTCGTGCATACATTGTCAAACTCAGATGAAAGTTCATCACATGGATTGATACATAGTGTAGAAACCCCTATTAATGTATTTAAAAACCAATTGTTCCTAAACATTGGTACAACTTCCACGTACCAATTTAAAATAATATTTCCCACGTATCATCGGCATACAATTACCGAGCCATTCTACTCCGAAGAAAAGTTAATAGAGATTCTACGACGATATCTTAACCCATCTGTCATAAATTGCGTAAAAACAAATGAAAGTATAATGGGAAAAATACAACAAGTATACCCACTACATTTCAGTAGGTACAAAGTTAGGTTCACTCAATTGCAAGTAGAGGATGTAATAAATAATCAGGAACAAGAAGATATAATAGTCAGAACGCACAACAGAGCTCATAGGAATTGTAGGGAAAATAAACTACAAATTTTAGAAAGATTTTACTTCCCCGCCATGGCAAGGAAAATCAAGAAAATCGTTAAACAATGTGCAATCTGTAGAGAAAGTAAATACGACCGTCGACCAAATCAACCGGAGATTATGAAAACTCCTATTCCAACACACCCTGGCCACACGTTGCACATAGGCTTATATAAAACCGATAATAAGCTAGTTTTGACTGCCATTGATAAATTTTCCAAATATGCCCAAGCACTCATAGTCAAGTCCCGATCAATAGAAGATATTAAAGAACCCCTCCGCAAGATACTTTTTTCCTTTGGGGTACCCAAAGTTATCGTTATAGACAATGAAAAATCGCTCAATGCCGCATCTATCACATTTATGGTAAAGGACCAATTGGGTATACAGGTTTTTAAATCACCTCCCTACAAAAGCTCAGTAAATGGACAAGTGGAAAGGTTCCATTCAACATTGTCAGAAATAATGAGATGTTTAAAAAAGGAACAGGTACATAACACATTTGAAGAACTTCTTGACCGATCAGTCTATGAATATAATTATTCAGTACATTCTACCACGGGAAAAAGGCCCTTAGAAATTTTCTTTGGTAGAACGGTTAGCACAGATCCCAAACAATTTGAGGAAGCAAGAAAAGATAATATCGAAAGACTCAAAGGAATACAGGAAAGAGACCTACGATATCATAATAGGAAAAGAAAAGAACCAATAACTTATGCTCCAGGAGATATTATATATGTAAAAATAGACCAGCGACTAGGCACGAAATTAACTCCTAGATTCAAAAAAGAAGTAGTTAAAGAAAATAACACAACAACAATTGTGACAGAATCAAATAGAGTGGTTCATAAAAGTAACATAAAAAGTTAGAACTAAAAACATTTTTTTTTCTTTTAAGGTAAACAATGACGATGTATTTGACACTAATTATTCTACTGATTATTATGACTCCAGGACAAGCTACGAACGTACAGGTATTTGATTACAGTTCAGCAGAAATAGTTACTATCAACAACGAACTAGCAAAGATTCAGGACGGGACATTCAGACTTATTCATCTAATTAAACTTGATAAATACGAAACCTTTCTGACAAACGCCTATAACTACATAGAAGCACAGATTCCTAAGAACAATGTTCTTTTCCCTATATTAAAACAAGAAACTCAACAGACAATGGACATACTACAAACACTAAAACCTTCCAAACCCCTCCGACTAAAGAAATCAATAAATGCCTTAGGAACGTTGTGGAAGTATATCGCAGGGTCACCTGATCACGAAGATTTGGAAATAGTTAATAAAAATTTATTAAGATTAAATGATAATAATAATGATCAAGTAGTGATCAATAAACTTTTTAATGAAAGAATAAATAACTTGACCCTACTAGCTGAGAAAATCACAAATAGCATAAGTAAAGAGCACAATGGTATACAGGAAATAATTATAGACATGCAAAGCAAGATTAGACTGGTAAAAGAACAGCTCATTAACATTAGATACGCCATATAATGGGCAAAGAATAAAATTGTAAATTCAGTGTTACTAAATGAAGAAGAAATTAAATTAGCCATACAAAAATTAAGTGAAGAAAAAATGCCGTTCAATAATGCAGAAGAGGCATTAGAAATATCAGATAAATGTATTAAGTAATGAAATGACAATTGTTTATATGATAAAGATTCCACTAACGTCACAGGAAACATTTGAAAATATAATACCGAAACCTGTTATAACTAAAGAAAATATTGTAATTAAGATAGATTTTGAGGAAATATTAAAAACTAAAGATAAAATCTATGGAATCGAAAAACAATGTAAAGATTATAATAGAATTAAAATTTGTAATAATAACCAAATCGTCGACTTAAGAAATGAAACTTGCATAAGTAGAATTATACACGGCTTAAACTCCACCTGCACTACCACAAACGGACGTCATATACTCCGAGTAGATGAAGTAAAATCAGGCGTGCTTCTACTAAATAATTTCAATGGAAGTATTGAAGTCAACTCAGAAAACCGAAATATAACGGGAACCCATCTTATTAATTTCTACAATTCGACAATCAAAGTAAATGAGGAAATCTATAGTAATTTCGAAGGCATCATCTTAGCAGCTATGCCAGCTATCCTCCAACAAAACCCATTCAACAGATATCACATAGACGTACCATCGTTAGAATCACTAAAGGAACTGCACATCAGAAATACCAAGACGATTAGTAACCTTAACACTCTTACTATAACATCTGGAACGGTATCAGTTAGTGCCATCACAATCACAGTTTGTATCATCTTAGTCTTATACCAGCTTTGGAGGAAAAACCAACTAGAAATCATCACGAAACAGTCACCCACAATTCCATTACCCACCGAAACTAATTTGGATGAAAAACAACCAACGTACGTGAGCTTCTCCAACCTGTCGTACCCATAATACGCTTGAGGACAATCGATCTAAGAAGGGAGGAGTTAACACCACAAAAGTTTCCACCCTTTAACAACCAATTTTTCGACAAGACCAAAACTGCCAAGTAATCATTCATTCTTTTGATCAACAACAATTGGGGCACATGCCAACTTAAGTTCAATAACAAGGGAAATGCACTTCCGCCACCTGCAGTTAAATTTCCAAAGAATTAAAATTCATTTTTATTTTTTAATTCTTAATTTTCCAAAGAATTAAATGTCAATTTATTTTTGCCAATTTTTACTTTTCCAAATAATTAAACTATTTTATTTTTTATTAATTTTTATTTTTTGTCAATGTTCCGAAGAATTTTAGTATCACGCCACCACCAAAGGTTTGGTATTTAAGCATTGTAAAAACTTCCATTCAGTTAGTTATAGAATTATATTAGTTAATAACTCAGCTCCGAAAAGAGCTTAAATAAAATAATAAAAATAAAGAAATAAAGAAATAAAAAAGAAATTACTCTTCTTTTTTTTAAAAGTTTCATACAGAGGAAACTCTAACTTGTATACTGGTGTTGTTGGGAAAAAGGTGTAAATCTATTATTATTATTATACCTGTTTCTGCCGTAAAACGAATTGTGTGGTCTAGGCTGCCATTTATTTTGAGAAGTGTCTGTTTTCATATAGAAAAAGTTTTGTTCTTTAATGCATAATGAAAATGCTTCTGCTAATGCTTCTGGTTTGGATGCTCTTATAGTCGAGCCCAAAGGTTCTCTTAATCCAATCAGGAAGCTATTTAAACACATTTCGGAATAAAGGTCTCTCTTAGCTCTTACTACCCTTTCGTATTTTTCGTGTATTTGGATGTTATTAAGTAGGGATGACTGAATTTCTATTATCTCACTGTAAAACTTTTCTACATTATTGAATTTATTCGGATGCTATGAAGGTCTCTAATTAAAAAAGTTTCAGTCCTCTTATCTGAATAGTGTTGTATGAGGTTATGTTTTATGTCGTCCCAATTGATGATGTATGGGTGTGCCATACATATTCAAAACCTCATTAGCTTGGCCAGTTATTTTGTTGCGGATGGCTCGCAACAATATTTGACCCTGCGGAGTTGCATCATATGCTCTTATATGAAGCAATATTTCCTCAACGTTCTTAACGAATTCATTTAAAAGTCGTGTATTGCCTTCATAAGTTGGCAAATCTTTTATAGCATCTGGAATACGAAGAGATTCAAAAGAGGGCCTAGGGATAAAACTTTGAACAGGGTTCCCTATAGAGCTTGGTTGTTCATTTGAAGGAGTAGTCATATTTCCTGTTTCTAATTGGAAAGGTGTATTTGTCAAAAGGGATTCCTCCGAAATTGAGTTTAAGCTCCTACTTTTAAAAAGCCTTCCTAGTGTATTTGGGTATGGTATAAATAAGATAGCTTTAGTAGTTTTTTTCTTGTTCATTTACAAGCGGTACAATTTCTTTTCCTTTTTTATAAAAAATCAATCAATATGTAAATATTTTATGATTTTCTTCTTTTTATTAATATCAATTAATTATATATATTTGTGTACTTTTGTAAATCTTTATTGTATATATATTTTCTTCTTATTTTCTAATTATTTTTATTTTTCAGTTATTTTATATTTTTTTTCCTTTTTTTTATTTTTTTTTTATACATACATGTGCTTTATATTTTGAATAGATGTCATTTTCTTTTATTCCTTTATAAAATTTCTACTTTTACAGTTTCCCTTATTATTTTTTTATCATATATGTATATATATTTATTTATTTTACACACATCACAATCTTTTAACTCACCAAATCAAGAGTAAGGTTCTATACATGGAGTTAATACTCGGTACCTTATATGGCTTTCTTCGATATTCCCTCGAAGTTAACTTGCACTATTCTGTGATATTCCCTCACAGTCCTTCAGGAAGCACTTGTAAATTTCCTCCGATATGCCCTCGAAGTTATTTATTTTTTGCACTATAACTGTGATATTCTCTCACAGTCCTTCAGGAAGTACTTTTAATTAAATTTTAAACCGTTCACCAGGCCTAGGCCAACTGTGCCAATTACGATTACTACGTTAACTCCGTAAAAAAAAATAAAACTAAAAGTCACTTTCACCACTGATATACAACTGTCAACTTTATTTTTAAAATGTTTTAAAGAAACTTACAACTAATTACAAAATTGCTCAATCTATATTTTTTGTTATTATTGAATTTTTTGTATTGCTTAATTTAATTCTCGGTAATTTTATATTAATTGTTTTAGTCAATATTTTGTTAGTAATGCTTATTTTCGATTTTAAATGTTTAATTAGGTTTTACTTGATTCTTAATAATTCTATATTTGGGTTATCTATATTTTTGTTATATTTAAATGTTTATATTGCTTACTCAAATTCTTAGTAATTTTATTTTATTTGTTTAATTGGGTTTTCGTTAATTATTAATAATTCTGCATTTGATTCATCGACCTTTTCGGTTTGGCTGGTGGTTTTTGACGTAGGGGCTGGAACGTTGAATGGAAGATTAGGAATGAATTGGATTTTAGCTCTTTTCTTTGCGATGTAAAAAAGGGAAGCGGTAAATATGATGCTTAATACACAGGTTGTTAGAATAGTAATATTATTTTTCTTCGATGTTATTTCGTGACTTTCTATTTGTTAGCTTCTGGGTTAGTCGAGGCTAAGTTTGTTTGTTACGGTTTTTGCGTTTACTTCGGAAGTCTTTGTAGACTTCTCCTTTGATTTTGATTGAGCAGTTGTTGTAGTAGAGGAGAGTTGTACCCTTATGTTGAAGAGTATCGTTGTTACAGCTTGTTGTTACGTCAGTTTTGTTTGTATTGATGAAAAGAATATAGTTGGGTTCAGGTTGCATGATAAGGTTTACATTGCCGACATCTTCTACAGTGATTTCTTGCAGTCAAAAAATTGGATGTGATTTTTATTGTATATTAGGTATGGTTTTATTTTTATCTTTTTGTGTTATTTAAAGGGAGTGGAATTATATGATAAAGCTCATAGTTTTCTTCTGATACATTTGGTATCTGTACATTAAATATGATATTTGAATTATTATAATATGCTTGAAGTCCAAGCAGTTCATATATTTGTTCTTTGGAGTTAATTTTGATTGATTGATTTTTCATATGATTGTATATTTGATCTAGTTCTGTAGTGCTTAGTATACATTTAGATATTACGTTTAATTTTGCTAGGACGATGGATTCCGCAATGTTTTCTAGGTGATTATTTAAGAGGTCTATGTTATAATTAATCTGGCTTATATACTGAAGTTCGAAAAGTTGATCATCTTCTTTCAGTATATTATTTGCTAGTTTGTTAATATAATTTTCTATTTTATCTTGTTCTATGTTTATGTGATTAGTGACGTATTTTAACCTTTCTTGCATGATTGAATTTATTTTGTTCAGATTTGTCAGTACAGTTTCGATATGTGTTGTATTGGTTTTAATATCCTGTATTTGTTTGTTTATAGAAAGTGCGTCGTTGGCATCCATGTTTCCCGTGATGAATTTTACGGCGGTGCCTAATCCGTTAATAAGTCCACGTTTATATCGTTTATATGACATAAGTGTTCGTACTTTATTTTCTAGTTCTTTAAGCTTTAGTCTAGTTACTTTTGTGAAGCTTGTGGTTCTATGGGTGTTCTCGAAGGTTGAGATACTGTCCACTATTTTGCTGACAGTTTTTGCATATTCGTCAAGGCTAATGATATGTATGACGTTATTGTGGCTAGTGGTTATCCTTGCGGGTCCTAAACGAAATCTGATTACTTTCTCCTGTTTACCTATTTTTGTTATGTCTATACATTGGGAAAGTGCTAGTGGTATCCTATGGGTAGAGAAAGGTTTTGATTAGATGGTTTTGGTATTTTGTGTATTTGTCTTAGTTTTGATTTGTGAAATTTTTTGTTGTGTTCTGTAATTATTGTTACCCTATTGTTACGTTTTACTTTGTGTAAAATTGTCTGATTTTCTAGATTTTCTGGGTCTGAACGATTTACATTTAGTTAGTCTATCCTCTTGCTAGTTGCATTTTCTAACTTTTCTTTGATTTGGGGGTATAATATATTCTGAAATTCGTTAAGTTTTGTAATATATTTATGCTTATTGTTAAAGGTCACAGTATTATTAAATTTAAAGGTTCTACCGAAAAATAGTTCGAACGGGGTCAATTTCGTAGCGGAGTGTATTGAGTTGTTATAGTTGTTATACGTGATAGACATGGTCTTCGCTGTGTTGGTTCTCTTTCCTGGTAGTCAATACTATTGTACTGTTTATTTCCGTTAGGGTGGAACGTAGTCTTTCTACGGGAGCGTTGCTTGTGCTTTGTTGGAATTAGGTAATATGCAGATTAATTTGGAATTGTCTACAAAATTCTTTAAAGATGTTGGCTGTGAACTCCGAACCATGGTTTGATATAACAGCGATTATTTTTCTTGGAATACCGTAGAGGTTAATGAAATGTTTCAGAGATTTTAATATGCATACAGAATTTCTTGATGGAAGTGTATATGCTGCTGCAAATTTGGAAAATTTGTCAAATACTGTTAGGATTTCTTTGTAGTTTATGCTATAGATGTCTATATGTAAAATATCTAGAGGCTTTAAGGGTGTTTCGGGTTTTTCAAACAAGGGCTTTGGGGGATTTCTGTCATATTTAAGGCTTTGACACTTATCGCAGTTGTTGATTGTCTGTGTTATTTTATTTTTCATAAAAGGAAAATAAAATTCTCTTTTAAGATGAAGAAGTGTTTCGTTAATTCCGCGGTGATTATTATTTTCATGGTAATTTTTTATTAATTCTTCTTGTTTGTCACTGTCTGTAATGTCTTCTAATATTTCCTTACATCGTATTAAGCGGAATATTTTGTTATTTGAAAAAAATTTTGAATAAACGGTTTGAATAACGCAGAAGAGGATACTCTTCGGCGAATATAGCTGATAGCTTATTTGGGTTGAGGAACTTTTTAAACATATCTATTATCATTTCTTCTGTATATAAAGATTTTCTGAATGTCCTACGTTGTTTATTTTTGAATGGCATGACCACTGACATTTCTGGGGTTTTTGATGATTTTTCAAATATGAGTTGTAGATTAAAATCGCTTAGGGGTTTCTCTGAGATATATATACCGTCGTTTAAATTTTCTTCTGCTGAATGCACAGTGGTGCCAATTGTACCTTGATTTGAAGCAACAGCATTTACGTTTATTTCTGATAATTTTGGCGTATCTATTTTTATTCTACATAATGCTTCAGCATTCGTATTTAATTTGCCTTTATTGTATACAATCTCATAATCGAATTATTCAAGCCTAAGGCGCCACCTGACTAATTTGGAATTAGGCTCCTTTAAACTCATAATCCACGTTAGTGGTCTATGGTCGGTTACAATAAAGAACTTACGTTTGTGGCCCATACTATCGCCAATAGTTCTTTTTCTATTGTCGAATGGTTGCATTCTGATTCAGAGAGAGTGCGACTGGTGTAGCATATAGTCTTGTCATTACCTATACGCCCCTGGGATAATACGGCTCTTAATGCAAAGTTGCCTGCGTCCATTGTTAGGACAAACGGTTTTGTAAAGTCAGGGTACTGCAGACTAGGGTCGTAAGTTAGAATGGATTTACATGTTTCGAAAGCATTCATGTATCTATCGTTAAAATCTATGTTTTACCCTTTCTTGAGACACTCCGTAAGAGGTAGGTAATTTCGCCCTAAAAAACTGTTTTCGAGTTAACGGTTATTATACATATGACGCAAAACACCCAAGTGGCCGGGCTTGCCGTGGATCTGCAATTCTGGTCAATAAGGATATAAATCATTACACAATGCCAGAATATAGTACAGATCATATTCAGGCAACTTCAATTAATATTCCATCAAGTGGTTTAAACATATCTGCAATTTACTGTCCTCCATAGTTAAACACCAGTTTCTCGAATATTTCAAAACATTGGGTCCAAAATTCATAGCCGCAAGTGATTACAACGCCAAGCACACATTCTGGGGTTCTCGCCTTTTAAGTTCAAAAGGAAGACAACTGTTCAACGCAATAATGTCCAATAAGATGGATGCAATTTCTACTGGTCACCCCACATATTGGCCTGCAGACCTCAACAAAATTGCAGATGTAATTGATTTTGCTGTAATAAAAAATTTGAAACGTGAACAAATAGAAATGACCGCCTCACTGGATCTTTCATCGGATCACTCTCCAACTTTTCTATCTTCTACATCATCACCAATTTGGATTCAGAAAGCAACATAGTACATTTCAACAAGTGCAGAGAGTGGCTCGTGTTATTGATTTCGTACGGAAAGAAATATCGATCGATATGCACATTGCAATTATTCACTCCTGCGGTATAAGCTTTCCGCGAAATCGATTTAACATCCCTGTTTTGAATAAATCAGAGTTGATATTGTGTCAGTGTTGTTAAAAAAAACATTTGAAATTCGATGTTAAAATTTTTTAACACAAAAACACACTTTTGAAATTAAAATATAGTAAAATACCAATTACGGAGAATACATGGATACAATAAACTTTTTTGAGGGTAGTATTGGTAATGATTGTTTAGACGTTCGGGTTGAAAGAAGAGTTTTGCGGTATAAAGCTGAAGATGTGTTGGCTAGAGGCTACAAGTTCAGGAAGTGATCGACAAGGAGCACTTTCTCCGCACTTGCGGAGAAGGCAGATATCAGCATAGTGTTGGTTTTTTTCAGAAGGCAGATATCAGCATAGTGTTGGTTTTTAAGGATTTTATTTGCAATTTGTTTGTGTATTTTACTCCTTTATTCCTATAAAAATATTTTTCACATATAAAATAAATAAATTAAACTAAAGCAATTTATTTCGTCGAAATTTTATATTTTTCTTACAATTTGGTTCTTTCCGTCAGCTTTTCGTTTAAAAATTTGAACGTAAGCAAAATAAAAAAAATTACTTACTTTGCGGAATCAATAATATGGCAATACCGGCATTGTAGAGATGATACCGCAACAGGGAAAAATATGGCAGCAACGGAACCAATAATTTCAAATTTTTCTTCCGCACAAAAAATGCTTTCCGCAATCACGGAACGGAATCAATGGGTGGTATTATTGATTCCGCACGGAAAGGAAAATTTAGCGGAAAGAAATATCGATCGATATGAAAATTGCAACTATTCATTCCTGCGGTATTCTCTTTCCGCGAACTTAATTTAACATCCCTGTTTTAAGAGATTATGAGTTGATGTTGTGTCAGCTGATGGGAAAAAATCAACAAGTTTTAGATGTGATTTTAGAAGCGAATGTTAAATCTTTTGTTATAAATAAAATATGGATACAATTGCCTTTTTTGAAGATAGTAGTGACAGTGATTCTTTGGACATGCGATTGAAAAGAATTTACGCTATAAATCTGGAGATGTGTTGCAGATGAACGAGTAAGTTGAAATAAACAAATGTGAACCGGCCTACTGGTAAATGAAAGCTATGCTTACTTTTACAGCTTCAAAAAAAATTTTCGTTTAAACAAGGTAGCGTTTAAATATATTTGGCCTGAGTTAGAATCTGCATGCGCAGGAAGTGGTCGTCAAGGAGCTCTTTCAGCTAAAGATACACTATGTGCTTGTTTGAGATTTTTTGCAGAAGGCAGCTATCAGCATAGCGTTGGTAAAGATTTTAATGTTTAATGTTAATTTCATTAAATCTGCCATTCCGTCTATTTGCATTTTATTTGTATATTTTTCTCTTTTGCTCTTATAAAAATAGTAAAACAAAAATCAAACAAATGAATTACACAATTAAACAACACTTTAATAAAAATTTTACATTTCCCTACATTTTTGTTCGTTGCGTTAACTTTCCGCCATAAAAATTGAGCGTAAGCAAAATGGAGGAAAATATCTATATTGCGGAATCAATAATATGGCAATACCGGCATTGTAGAGATGATACCGCAACAACGGAACGTTTGAGAATAAACAATACTGCTCTGCATTATTTATTTACATATTGCAAGCATTTAATAAGGTCTGGCATTATGGGCTAACGTACAAAATTTTAACGTATCTCCCCGCAAACGTTCACAATATATTTAAAAGTTATTTATTGAATAGATCTTTTTACATAAGGTCGAAGGAAATTATATCTTCCCGCAAGAAGATATTTGCTAGGGTCCCGCAAGGTAGTATCCTGGGGCCATTCCTTTACTTTTTATACTCCGCTAATATGCCAACGAGTACAGTAACTCACATTTCCACTTTTGCAGACGATAGTGCATTTTTGAGCGGTAATAAAAACCCGGTAGTTGCATCCCAACAGCTTCAAATATATATGGCAGAATTGGAAAAACGGTTGAAACTATGGAAGATAAATGTAAATGCCTCTAAGTGTGTGTTCATCTTACATTCACTTTGAGAAAGGGCAATTGTCCACCTATTATAATAAATGGTTCGGGAATACCAGAACACAACAATGTAAAATATCTCGGTATACAGCTTGATAGACGTCTCACCTGGGTTCAGCACATAGCAGCCAAAATAACTCAAATAAAAATGAAAACTGCCGAGCTCCACTGGTTTATCGGTCCTCAATCGGCGCTTTGATTACAACTCAAAGTACTTTTGTATAAGGCAATTATAAGGCCTTAAAATAAAAAAAAATTTAAGAGCGATCACGTGGGCTTCCTGGTACATCAAGAATTGTAACATCCATAGGGCCCTAAATATAGCCATACTATAAGTTTTATATTGCAGTGGCAGTATAAACATAATAATTTTTAATTTAAGATTTGAATATTTATTGTTATTGTCCTTAACACTTTCGGTCCTATTGGAATAATACGTCCCAGAGAAAGTTCGAACAATCCTATTTATTATTCCAATTAAGAAAATTATACCTTAAAATATCCCAGCAGTACTTTAGAGAGTTTATTTATAACTGAAATAACGGTACCTAAATCTGAGTATGTTTTTAATGAAATTTGAGCATTTTAGTCGACGAGAAGCTTTCGAGAAGTTAACATCAGTTGATAATTTACGTGAAAAAACATAGTATTGGTATTGTTGACGATACTTATTATTTGAATGTAAATTTATTTTTAGTTTGGTAAGTACATCTTCCTTTTTTAGCATATTTTCAGATATGGGATATATTGTCCCATTCGGAGTTTTTATTGGGTTTATATGTCCCATTCGTGGTATTTCTAGGAAAAGATGTCACAGCTTCGTCCAGAACTTCAAGAGCTTTTAGATGCCGACTTTTCTGATTTTAGTGAATCCAGTGACTCAGAGTCAGAAAACGAGTCATCAGAACTAGGTGACATAGAAGACATAGACAATGAATCAGGGGTTGAAGACAGCTCAAATGATAATGTTGTAAGTCCATATTTGTGGTCAAGACCACTTTTCGACTTTCACCGCAGATTGCAGATTCCACAAGTAAAGGAACTCATAATATTAATTGGTGCTAATCGTTCTTCAACAGAATTAGATACATTCAAAATTTTTTTACCGAAGTCCTTATTAACATTTATTGCAGAAAATACAAACAAGAGACTGCATATGTTAGAAAAAAAATTAAAATCGAAAAAACTGATGAGAATGAAATTATGATTGTGTTAGGTTGTTGTCTCATCATGAGCTACAATAAAGTGCCAAAGATACAAAATTATTGGAGCAGTAGTAAGTGCTTGGATAGTACATCAAGAAGTAAATCATAAGAAAACTGAAATGATAAGCTTCTTAGTTCCACTAGCTGAGGACATGATTGAAACTGGTAGAAGATATTGTCAAACAAAAAGAAGAGTGTCATATGGGCGACCGTCAAAGTGTAAGCGCAATTTTATTAATATAGGAGATCATATGCCTATTCCATCTGAAAAAAGATGGCGCTGTGTAGGATGCAGTTCTATAAAGAAGGAGAAGACAACTAAATTTATATATTCAAATTGCAAAGTGCCACTTTGTGTTGATTGTATTATTGTAATTGAACTTTGTAATTAAAACTTTTTAGTCTCGTCATATAATTAATTTTTTGTATTTATGAATATGCAAGCTTATAAGAAGAAATGAATTATTTATTTGTTTTTTTTTTTTTACTACAACCAAAATGTTCAAAAATAAAATTTTGGATGCTAGTGGGATATATTATCCCATTTGCGCTAAAAACCCGGGTGGACCCAGGACAAAACTTCTGGGTGGGACAATATGTCCCAGGATAATTAAAGGAATAAGCAGAAAATTAGTGATGCAAAACATTATAATTTCTTGTGTATTTTACATACACGAAAACATTTTTTTCAAAAAGTTTTTGTTTAAGAAGTAAAAAACCGGACCGAAAGGGTTAAGACAGATTCAATAAATAAAAAAAAATTGTACTGCAATCGAAAAGGATATTTCAGTATGAATGCAATAATTGTAAGTAAATCATAATTTTAAATTTGTTATTGCAGTTATTGCATTTAAATTTTTATTTACATAATGTGTATATTGTTTTTTATTGAGATTTGCGATGGTAATATAAAAATTCGGGCTAAAATGTACGGTACCCCGGCTCCAGCCATGACTATTTTATATAGAATATAAGCAGCGCAAAGCAACACTTCGTTCGAAAATATGAGGCAGGCGACCGAACATCATATTATTAGGGGACCGTGGGCATGGCATAGAACCTTTTCTATTAACGCCGTACAGAGATCCGTCTTATAATTATGTGGAATATAAATTTAACATAGCGCATTCTTCGACTAAAAACATTGCAGAACGAACTATAGGAGTATTAAAAAGCCGGTTTTGTTGTTTATCGACCAAAAAAAGTGTTCAAAATTATAAATGTTTGCTGTGCACTAGAATCGCAGACAATGGACGTTTTGAAGTTGTTGGCATTTCATTGTCACTTGAATCTCCTAGTTTCTCTGTAACTCCAATGGCAATACCCGCCACACCTTCGCAATACCAAATAACCGCATTATGTTTTCCTCTGTCTGTGTCAGTTGGTATTTTGAAAAAGGTCCCCCACCAGCGTCCCTCGATTCGGCTTTGTTTTGGGCAAGCTTTCTTTTGACATCACTCTTCCGCTCATTCCATGTCTGTAAAAAACAGCAAAGTTTAACAAAACAATACATTGTATCGCTGCAAAACTTTGTTTATCTTTTTCCAGCCATTCACATCCTTTTCTGTGGACCAGCACTATTTAATTGTTGCCAGAGAAATTCCACAGTTGGCTTATCACGTTTTGTGAACCCTTCTGCCAAATCAGGGTACTTCTCGATAAACTCCAGGAAAATGCCGTTTTGTGTTTCCCCTATTTTGTTATTCAAGATGGAAAACAGAATGGTGTTCCAATTTATTAATAATTAATAAAGTAAATTTAAAATTTGCACAAATTTTACTTATTAAACTTTAAAAAATATATATTTTATGAAAACTTTTTTATTTACTTATATTTTTGCTCATTCATCATCAAAAGTTCATCACTTTGTTGAACTTAAATGCCTTTCTAGACCAGAATAGAATTGTGTGTTGCAGCTACAGACTAGAAATCTAATAAAAGGCACTCAATCATTATTACATGAAATTCCCAACATGCAAGAGTGCTGCTTAAGTTTGTACATAAGAGATGTCTTTATGAAGCATTCAACTAGTTTTACGGTATTGGATCCCTACAGCGCAAACCCCGATTAAGAAATGTTAATTTTAGGTGTGTATGAGAAGCGTCACACAAAAACTTTCTGAAAACTGCCTTCGGTGTGCGTCAGATGTGGAGATATACTCAAAAGTTTGGAGTGTCCACATTCAAAAAATGACTCCATCGTGTTAAAATGTAGTAATTGCGGCCAAAAACATACAGCTAACTTCCGTGGTTGCGAAATTTTTCTTCGGCTTAAAGAAAATTCAACGACTAGAAGGCCAGAATATCCTCAGTATCAAAATTCCGTTTTCCCGAGTCTTCCATCTACATCTATACCACAAAATGAGATTGCCGAAGTCCCCAGCAATCAGAAAGTATCGTATGCCCAAACTTTAAAATATATCCTGATGCAGAAGAAAACAACAAAGGCGAAAAAAACAGAAAATTCTTCACAGCATGAAAACACTCAAAACTCTATAGACAGTTTAATTGAAGTCATGAATCGTTTCATGACAAGTATGGAAAACATGATGCAACAAATGATGCAAAATTAATGCAGATTTTGATCAGCAAAAAATTAACAAGTTAAAAATATGTTTCTGGAATGCAAACGGCTTAAGCCAACATAAACTCGAAATTCAACCATTTCTGCCCTCGCAGGAAGTTGATGTGCTGCTAATTTCAGAAACTCATTTCGCCCTAAAAAACTGTTTTCGAGTTAACGGTTATTATACATATGACGCAAAACACCCAAGTGGCAGGGCTTGCCGTGGATCTGCAATTCTGGTCAATAAGGATATAAATCATTACACAATGCCAGAATATAGTACAGATCATATTCAGGCAACTTCAATTAATATTCCATCAAGTGGTTTAAACATATCTGCAATTTACTGTCCTCCATAGTTAAACACCAGTTTCTCGAATATTTCAAAACATTGGGTCCAAAATTCATAGCCGCAAGTGATTACAACGCCAAGCACACATTCTGGGGTTCTCGCCTTTTAAGTCCAAAAGGAAGACAACTCTTCAACGCAATAATGTCTAATAAAATGGATGCAATTTCTACTGGTCACCCCACATATTGGCCTGCAGACCTCAACAAAATTGCAGATGTAATTGATTTTGCTGTAATAAAAAATTTGAAACGTGAACAAATAGAAATGACCGCCTCACTGGATCTTTCATCGGATCACTCTCCAACTTTTCTATCTTCTACATCATCACCAATTTGGATTCAGAAAGCAACATAGTACATTTCAACAAGTGCAGAGAGTGGCTCGTGTTATTGATTTCGTACGGAAAGAAATATCGATCGATATGCACATTGCAATTATTCACTCCTGCGGTATAAGCTTTCCGCGAAATCGATTTAACATCCCTGTTTTGAATAAATCAGAGTTGATATTGTGTCAGTGTTGTTAAAAAAAACATTTGAAATTCGATGTTAAAATTTTTGAACACAAAAACACACTTTTGAAATTAAAATATAGTAAAATACCAATTGCGGAAAATACATGGATACAATAAACTTTTTTGAGGGTAGTAGTGGTAATGATTGTTTAGACGTTCGGGTTGAAAGAAGAGTTTTGCGGTATAAAGCTGAAGATGTGTTGGCTAGAGGCTACAAGTTCAGGAAGTGATCGACAAGGAGCACTTTCTCCGCACTTGCGGGTTGTTTAAGGTTTTTTTTTCAGAAGGCAGCTATCAGCATAGTGTTGGTTTTTAAGGATTTTATTTGCAATTTGTTTGTGTATTTTACTCCTTTATTCCTATAAAAATATTTTTCACATATAAAACAAATAAATTAAACTAAACCAATTTATTTCGTCGAAATTTTATATTTTTCTTACAATTTTGTTCTTTCCGTCAGCTTTTCGTTGAAAAATTTGAACGTAAGCAAAATAAAAAAAATTACTTACTTTGCGGAATCAATAATATGGCAATACCGGCATTGTAGAGATGATACCGCAACAGGGAAAAATATGGCAGCAACGGAACCAATAATTTCAAATTTTTCTTCCGCACAAAAAATGCTTTCCGCAATCACGGAACGGAATCAATGGGTGGTATTATTGATTCCGCACGGAAAGGAAAATTTAGCGGAAAGAAATATCGATCGATATGAAAATTGCAACTATTCATTCCTGCGGTATTCTCTTTCCGCGAACTTAATTTAACATCCCTGTTTTAAGAGATTATGAGTTGATGTTGTGTCAGCTGATGGGAAAAAATCAACAAGTTTTAGATGTGATTTTAGAAGCGAATGTTAAATCTTTTGTTATAAATAAAATATGGATACAATTGCCTTTTTTGAAGATAGTAGTGACAGTGATTCTTTGGACATGCGATTGAAAAGAATTTACGCTATAAATCTGGAGATGTGTTGCAGATGAACGAGTAAGTTGAAATAAACAAATGTGAACCGGCCTACTGGTAAATGAAAGCTATGCTTACTTTTACAGCTTCAAAAAAAATTTTCGTTTAAACAAGGTAGCGTTTAAATATATTTGGCCTGAGTTAGAATCTGCATGCGCAGGAAGTGGTCGTCAAGGAGCTCTTTCAGCTAAAGATACACTATGTGCTTGTTTGAGATTTTTTGCAGAAGGCAGCTATCAGCATAGCGTTGGTAAAGATTTTAATGTTTAATGTTAATTTCATTAAATCTGCCATTCCGTCTATTTGCATTTTATTTGTATATTTTTCTCTTTTGCTCTTATAAAAATAGTAAAACAAAAATCAAACAAATGAATTACACAATTAAACAACACTTTAATAAAAATTTTATATTTCCCTACATTTTTGTTCGTTGCGTTAACTTTCCGCCATAAAAATTGAGCGTAAGCAAAATGGAGGAAAATATCTATATTGCGGAATCAATAATATGGCAATACCGGCATTGTAGAGATGATACCGCAACAACGGAACGTTTGAGAATAAACAATACTGCTCTGCATTATTTATTTACATATTGCAAGCATTTAATAAGGTCTGGCATTATGGGCTAACGTACAAAATTTTAACGTATCTCCCCGCAAACGTTCACAATATATTTAAAAGTTATTTATTGAATAGATCTTTTTACATAAGGTCGAAGGAAATTATATCTTCCCGCAAGAAGATATTTGCTAGGGTCCCGCAAGGTAGTATCCTGGGGCCATTCCTTTACTTTTTATACTCCGCTAATATGCCAACGAGTACAGTAACTCACATTTCCGCTTTTGCAGACGATAGTGCATTTTTGAGCGGTAATAAAAACCCGGTAGTTGCATCCCAACAGCTTCAAATATATATGGCAGAATAGGAAAAATCGTTGAAACTATGGAAGATAAATGTAAATGCCTCTAAGTGTGTCTTCATCTTACATTCACTTTGAGAAAGGGCAATTGTCCACCTATTATAATAAATGGTTCGGGAATACCAGAACACAACAATGTAAAATATCTCGGTATACAGCTTGATAGACGTCTCACCTGGGTTCAGCACATAGCAGCCAAAATAACTCAAATAAAAATGAAAACTGCCGAGCTCCACTGGTTTATCGGTCCTCAATCGGCGCTTTGATTACAACTCAAAGTACTTTTGTATAAGGCAATTATAAGGCCTTAAAATAAAAAAAAATTTAAGAGCGATCACGTGGGCTTCCTGGTACATCAAGAATTGTAACATCCATAGGGCCCTAAATATAGCCATACTATAAGTTTTATATTGCAGTGGCAGTATAAACATAATAATTTTTAATTTAAGATTTGAATATTTATTGTTATTGTCCTTAACACTTTCGGTCCTATTGGAATAATACGTCCCAGAGAAAGTTCGAACAATCCTATTTATTATTCCAATTAAGAAAATTATACCTTAAAATATCCCAGCAGTACTTTAGAGAGTTTATTTATAACTGAAATAACGGTACCTAAATCTGAGTATGTTTTTAATGAAATTTGAGCATTTTAGTCGACGAGAAGCTTTCGAGAAGTTAACATCAGTTGATAATTTACGTGAAAAAACATAGTATTGGTATTGTTGACGATACTTATTATTTGAATGTAAATTTATTTTTAGTTTGGTAAGTACATCTTCCTTTTTTAGCATATTTTCAGATATGGGATATATTGTCCCATTCGGAGTTTTTATTGGGTTTATATGTCCCATTCGTGGTATTTCTAGGAAAAGATGTCACAGCTTCGTCCAGAACTTCAAGAGCTTTTAGATGCCGACTTTTCTGATTTTAGTGAATCCAGTGACTCAGAGTCAGAAAACGAGTCATCAGAACTAGGTGACATAGAAGCATAGACAATGAATCAGGGGTTGAAGACAGCTCAAATGATAATGTTGTAAGTCCATATTTGTGGTCAAGACCACTTTTCGACTTTCACCGCAGATTGCAGATTCCACAAGTAAAGGAACTCATAATATTAATTGGTGCTAATCGTTCTTCAACAGAATTAGATACATTCAAAATTTTTTTACCGAAGTCCTTATTAACATTTATTGCAGAAAATACAAACAAGAGACTGCATATGTTAGAAAAAAAATTAAAATCGAAAAAACTGATGAGAATGAAATTATGATTGTGTTAGGTTGTTGTCTCATCATGAGCTACAATAAAGTGCCAAAGATACAAAATTATTGGAGCAGTAGTAAGTGCTTGGATAGTACATCAAGAAGTAAATCATAAGAAAACTGAAATGATAAGCTTCTTAGTTCCACTAGCTGAGGACATGATTGAAACTGGTAGAAGATATTGTCAAACAAAAAGAAGAGTGTCATATGGGCGACCGTCAAAGTGTAAGCGCAATTTTATTAATATAGGAGATCATATGCCTATTCCACCTGAAAAAAGATGGCGCTGTGTAGGATGCAGTTCTATAAAGAAGGAGAAGACAACTAAATTTATATATTCAAATTGCAAAGTGCCACTTTGTGTTGATTGTATTATTGTAATTGAACTTTGTAATTAAAACTTTTTAGTCTCGTCATATAATTAATTTTTTGTATTTATGAATATGCAAGCTTATAAGAAGAAATGAATTATTTATTTGTTTTTTTTTTTGACTACAACCAAAATGTTCAAAAATAAAATTTTGGATGCTAGTGGGATATATTATCCCATTTGCGCTAAAAACCCGGGTGGACCCAGGACAAAACTTCTGGGTGGGACAATATGTCCCAGGATAATTAAAGGAATAAGCAGAAAATTAGTGATGCAAAACATTATAATTTCTTGTGTATTTTACATACACGAAAACATTTTTTTCAAAAAGTTTTTGTTTAAGAAGTAAAAAACCGGACCGAAAGGGTTAAGACAGATTCAATAAATAAAAAAAAATTGTACTGCAATTGAAAAGGATATTTCAGTATGAATGCAATAATTGTAAGTAAATCATAATTTTAAATTTGTTATTGCAGTTATTGCATTTAAATTTTTATTTACATAATGTGTATATTGTTTTTTATTGAGATTTGCGATGGTAACATAAAAATTCGGGCTAAAATGTACGGTACCCCGGCTCCAGCCATGACTATTTTATATAGAATATAAGCAGCGCAAAGCAACACTTCGTTCGAAAATATGAGGCAGGCGACCGAACATCATATTATTAGGGGACCGTGGGTATGGCATAGAACCTTTTCTATTAACGCCGTACAGAGATCCGTCTTATAATTATGTGGAATATAAATTTAACATAGCGCATTCTTCGACTAAAAACATTGCAGAACGAACTATAGGAGTATTAAAAACCCGGGTTTGTTGTTTATCGACCAAAAAAAGTGTTCAAAATTATAAATGTTTGCTGTGCACTAGAATCGCAGACAATGGACGTTTTGAAGTTGTTGGCATTTCATTGTCACTTGAATCTCCTAGTTTCTCTGTAACTCCAATGGCAATACCCGCCACACCTTCGCAATACCAAATAACCGCATTATGTTTTCCTCTGTCTGTGTCAGTTGGTATTTTGAAAAAGGTCCCCCACCAGCGTCCCTCGATTCGGCTTTGTTTTGGGCAAGCTTTCTTTTGACATCACTCTTCCGCTCATTCCATGTCTGTAAAAAACAGCAAAGTTTAACAAAACAATACATTGTATCGCTGCAAAACTTTGTTTATCTTTTTCCAGCCATTCACATCCTTTTCTGTGGACCAGCACTATTTAATTGTTGCCAGAGAAATTCCACAGTTGGCTTATCACGTTTTGTGAACCCTTCTGCCAAATCAGGGTACTTCTCGATAAACTCCAGGAAAATGCCGTTTTGTGTTTCCCCTATTTTGTTATTCAAGATGGAAAACAGAATGGTGTTCCAATTTATTAATAATTAATAAAGTAAATTTAAAATTTGCACAAATTTTACTTATTAAACTTTAAAAAATATATATTTTATGAAAACTTTTTTATTTACTTATATTTTTGCTCATTCATCATCAAAAGTTCATCACTTTGTTGAACTTAAATGCCTTTCTAGACCAGAATAGAATTGTGTGTTGCAGCTACAGACTAGAAATCTAATAAAAGGCACTCAATCATTATTACATGAAATTCCCAACATGCAAGAGTGCTGCTTAAGTTTGTACATAAGAGATGTCTTTATGAAGCATTCAACTAGTTTTACGGTATTGGATCCCTACAGCGCAAACCCCGATTAAGAAATGTTAATTTTAGGTGTGTATGAGAAGCGTCACACAAAAACTTTCTGAAAACTGCCTTCGGTGTGCGTCAGATGTGGAGATATACTCAAAAGTTTGGAGTGTCCACATTCAAAAAATGACTCCATCGTGTTAAAATGTAGTAATTGCGGCCAAAAACATACAGCTAACTTCCGTGGTTGCGAAATTTTTCTTCGGCTTAAAGAAAATTCAACGACTAGAAGGCCAGAATATCCTCAGTATCAAAATTCCGTTTTCCCGAGTCTTCCATTTACATCTATACCACAAAATGAGATTGCCGAAGTCCCCAGCAATCAGAAAGTATCGTATGCCCAAACTTTAAAATATATTCTGATGCAGAAGAAAACAACAAAGGCGAAAAAAACAGAAAATTCTTCACAGCATGAAAACACTCAAAACTCTATAGACAGTTTAATTCAAGTCATGAATCGTTTCATGACAAGTATGGAAAACATGATGCAACAAATGATGCAAAATTAATGCAGATTTTGATCAGCAAAAAATTAAGAAGTTAAAAATATGTTTCTGGAATGCAAACGGCTTAAGCCAACATAAACTCGAAATTCAACCATTTCTGCCCTCGCAGGAAGTTGATGTGCTGCTAATTTCAGAAACTCATTTCGCCCTAAAAAACTGTTTTCGAGTTAACGGTTATTATACATATGACGCAAAACACCCAAGTGGCAGGGCTTGCCGTGGATCTGCAATTCTGGTCAATAAGGATATAAATCATTACACAATGCCAGAATATAGTACAGATCATATTCAGGCAACTTCAATTAATATTCCATCAAGTGGTTTAAACATATCTGCAATTTACTGTCCTCCATAGTTAAACACCAGTTTCTCGAATATTTCAAAACATTGGGTCCAAAATTCATAGCCGCAAGTGATTACAACGCCAAGCACACATTCTGGGGTTCTCGCCTTTTAAGTCCAAAAGGAAGACAACTCTTCAACGCAATAATGTCCAATAAGATGGATGCAATTTCTACTGGTCACCCCACATATTGGCCTGCAGACCTCAACAAAATTGCAGATGTAATTGATTTTGCTGTAATAAAAAATTTGAAACGTGAACAAATAGAAATGACCCCCTCACTGGATCTTTCATCGGATCACTCTCCAACTTTTCTATCTTCTACATCATCACCAATTTGGATTCAGAAAGCAACATAGTACATTTCAACAAGTGCAGAGAGTGGCTCGTGTTATTGATTTCGTACGGAAAGAAATATCGATCGATATGCACATTGCAATTATTCACTCCTGCGGTATAAGCTTTCCGCGAAATCGATTTAACATCCCTGTTTTGAATAAATCAGAGTTGATATTGTGTCAGTGTTGTTAAAAAAAACATTTGAAATTTGATGTTAAAATTTTTGAACACAAAAACACACTTTTGAAATTAAAATATAGTAAAATACCAATTGCGGAAAATACATGGATACAATAAACTTTTTTGAGGGTAGTAGTGGTAATGATTGTTTAGACGTTCGGGTTGAAAGAAGAGTTTTGCGGTATAAAGCTGAAGATGTGTTGGCTAGAGGCTACAAGTTCAGGAAGTGATCGACAAGGAGCACTTTCTCCGCACTTGCGGGTTGTTTAAGGTTTTTTTTCAGAAGGCAGCTATCAGCATAGTGTTGGTTTTTAAGGATTTTATTTGCAATTTGTTTGTGTATTTTACTCCTTTATTCCTATAAAAATATTTTTCACATATAAAACAAATAAATTAAACTAAAGCAATTTATTTCGTCGAAATTTTATATTTTTCTTACAATTTTGTTCTTTCCGTCAGCTTTTCGTTGAAAAATTTGAACGTAAGCAAAATAAAAAAAATTACTTACTTTGCGGAATCAATAATATGGCAATACCGGCATTGTAGAGATGATACCGCAACAAGGGAAAAATATGGCAGCAACGGAACCAATAATTTCAAATTTTTCTTCCGCACAAAAAATGCTTTCCGCAATCACGGAACGGAATCAATGGGTGGTATTATTGATTCCGCACGGAAAGGAAAATTTAGCGGAAAGAAATATCGATCGATATGAAAATTGCAATTATTCATTCCTGCGGTATTCTCTTTCCGCGAACTTAATTTAACATCCCTGTTTTAAGAGATTATGAGTTGATGTTGTGTCAGCTGATGGGAAAAAATCAACAAGTTTTAGATGTGATTTTAGAAGCGAATGTTAAATCTTTTGTTATAAATAAAATATGGATACAATTGCCTTTTTTGAAGATAGTAGTGACAGTGATTCTTTGGACATGCGATTGAAAAGAATTTACGCTATAAATCTGGAGATGTGTTGCAGATGAACGAGTAAGTTGAAATAAACAAATGTGAACCGGCCTACTGGTAAATGAAAGCTATGCTTACTTTTACAGCTTCAAAAAAATTTTCGTTTAAACAAGGTAGCGTTTAAATATATTTGGCCTGAGTTAGAATCTGCATGCGCAGGAAGTGGTCGTCAGGGAGCTCTTTCAGCTAAAGATACACTATGTGCTTGTTTGAGATTTTTTGCAGAAGGCAGCTATCAGCATAGCGTTGGTAAAGATTTTAATGTTTAATGTTAATTTCATTAAATCTGCCATTCCGTCTATTTGCATTTTATTTGTATATTTTTCTCTTTTGCTCTTATAAAAATAGTAAAACAAAAATCAAACAAATGAATTACACAATTAAACAACACTTTAATAAAAATTTTACATTTCCCTACATTTTTGTTCGTTGCGTTAACTTTCCGCCATAAAAATTGAGCGTAAGCAAAATGGAGGAAAATATCTATATTGCGGAGTCAATAATATGGCAATACCGGCATTGTAGAGATAATACCGCAACAACGGAACGTTTGGGAATAAACAATACTGCTCTGCATTATTTATTTACATATTGCAAGCATTTGATAAGGTCTGGCATTATGGGCTAACGTACAAAATTTTAACGTATCTCCCCGCAAACGTTCACAATATATTTAAAAGTTATTTATTGAATAGATCTTTTTACATAAGGTCGAAGGAAATTATATCTTCCCGCAAGAAAATATTTGCTAGGGTCCCGCAAGGTAGTATCCTGGGGCCATTCCTTTACTTGTTATACTCCGCCAATATGCCAACGAGTACAGTAACTCACATTTCCACTTTTGCAGACGATAGTGCATTTTTGAGCGGTAATAAAAACCCGGTAGTTGCATCCCAACAGCTTCAAATATATATGGCAGAATTGGAAAAACGGTTGAAACTATGGAAGATAAATGTAAATGCCTCTAAGTGTGTGTTCATCTTACATTCACTTTGAGAATGGGTAATTGTCACCTATTATAATAAATGGTTCGGGAATACCAGAACACAACAATGTAAAATATCTCGGTATACATCTTGATAGACGTCTCACCTGGGTTCAGCACATAGCAGCCAAAATAACTCAAATAAAAATGAAAACTGCCGAGCTCCACTGGTTCATCGGTCCTCAATCGGCGCTTGGATTACAACTCAAAGTACTTTTGTATAAGGCAATTATAAGGCCTTAAAACTCCAAAGAAAAAAATTTAAGAGCGATCACGTGGGCTTCCTGGTACATCAAGAATTGTAACATCCATAGGGCCCTAAATATAGCCATACTATAAGTTTTATATTGCAGTGGCAGTATAAACATAATAATTTTTAATTTAAGATTTGAATATTTATTGTTATTGTCCATAACACTTTCGGTCCTATTGGAATAATACGTCCCAGAGAAAGTTCGAACAATCCTATTTATTATTCCAATTAAGAAAATTATACCTTAAAATATCCCAGCAGTACTTTAGAGAGTTTATTTATAACTGAAATAACGGTCCCTAAATCTGAGTATGTTTTAATGAAATTTGAGCATTTTAGTCGACGAGAAGCTTTCGAGAAGTTAACATCAGTTGATAATTTACGTGAAAAAACATAGTATTGGTATTGTTGACGATACTTATTATTTGAATGTAAATTTATTTTTAGTTTGGTAAGTACATCTTCCTTTTTTAGCATATTTTCAGATATGGGATATATTGTCCCATTCGGAGTTTTTATTGGGTTTATATGTCCCATTCGTGGTATTTCTAGGAAAAGATGTCACAGCTTCGTCCAGAACTTCAAGAGCTTTTAGATGCCGACTTTTCTGATTTTAGTGAATCCAGTGACTCAGAGTCAGAAAACGAGTCATCAGAACTAGGTGACATAGAGAACATAGACAACGAATCAGGGGTTGAAGACAGCTCAAATGATAATGTTGTAAGTCCATATTTGTGGTCAAGACCACTTTTTGACTTTCACCGCAGATTGCAGATTCCACAAGTAAAAGAACTCATAATATTAATTGGTGCTAATCGTTCTTCAACAGAATTAGATACATTCAAAATTTTTTTCCCGAAGTCCTTATTAACATTTATTGCAGAAAATACAAAAAAGAGACTGCATATGTTAGAAAAAAAATTAAAATCGAAAAAACTGATGAGAATGAAATTATGATTGTGTTAGGTTGTTGTCTCATCATGAGCTACAATAAAGTGCCAAAGATACAAAATTATTGGAGCAGTAGTAATTGCTTGGATAGTACATCACGAAGTAAATCATAAGAAAACTGAAATGATAAGCTTCTTAGTTCCACTAGCTGAGGACATGATTGAAACTGGTAGAAGATATTGTCAAACAAAAAGAAGAGTGTCATATGGGCGACCGTCAAAGCGTAAGCGCAATTTTATTAATATAGGAGATCATATGCCTATTCCATCTGAAAAAAGATGGCGCTGTGTAGGATGCAGTTCTATAAAGAAGGAGAAGACAACTAAATTTATATATTCAAATTGCAAAGTGCCACTTTGTGTTGATTGTATTATTGTAATTGAACTTTGTAATTAAAACTTTTTAGTTTCGTCATATAATTAATTTTTTGTATTTATGAATATGCAAGCTTATAAGAAGAAATGAATTATTTATTTGTTCTTTTTTTTACTACAACCAAATTGTTCAAATATAAAATTTTGGATGCTAGTGGGATATATTATCCCATTTGCGCTAAAAACCCGGTGGACCCAGGACAAAACTTCTGGGTGGGACAATATGTCCCAGGATAATTAAAGGAATAAGCAGAAAATTAGTGATGCAAAACATTATAATTTCTTGTGTATTTTACATACACGAAAACATTTTTTTCAAAAAGTTTTTGTTTAAGAAGTAAAAAACCGGACCGAAAGGGTTAAGACAGATTCAATAAATAAAAAAAAATTGTACTGCAATTGAAAAGGATATTTCAGTATGAATGCAATAATTGTAATTTGCCAATCACTCTTCCGCTCAGTCCATGTCTGTAAAAAACAGCAAAGCTTAACAAAACAATACATTGTATCGCTGCAGAACTTTGTTTATCTTTTTCCAGCCATTCACATTCTTTTCTGCGGACCAGCACTATTTAATTGTTGCCAGAGAAATTCCACAGTTGGCTTATCACGTTTTGTGAACCCTTCTGCCAAATCAGGGTACTTCTCGATAAACTCCAGGAAAATGCCGTTTTGTGTTTCCCCTATTTTGTTATTCAAGATGGAAAACAGAATGGTGTTCCAATTTATTAATAATTAATAAAGTAAATTTAAAATTTGCACAAATTTTACTTATTAAACTTTAAAAAATATATATTTTATGAAAACTTTTTTATTTACTTATATTTTTGCTCATTCATCATCAAAAGTTCATCACTTTGTTGAACTTAAATGCCTTTCTAGACCAGAATAGAATTGTGTGTTGCAGCTACAGACTAGAAATCTAATAAAAGGCACTCAATCATTATTACATGAAATTCCCAACATGCAAGAGTGCTGCTTAAGTTTGTACATAAGAGATGTCTTTATGAAGCATTCAACTAGTTTTACGGTATTGGATCCCTACAGCGCAAACCCCGATTAAGAAATGTTAATTTTAGGTGTCTATGAGAAGCGTCACACAAAAACTTTCTGAAAACTGCCTTCGGTGTGCGTCAGATGTGGAGATATACTCAAAAGTTTGGAGTGTCCACATTCAAAAAATGACTCCATCGTGTTAAAATGTAGTAATTGCGGCCAAAAACATACAGCTAACTTCCGTGGTTGCGAAGTTTATCTTCGGCTTAAAGAAAATTCAACGACTAGAAGGCCAGAATATCCTCAGTATCAAAATTCCGTTTTCCCGAGTCTTCCATCTACATCTATACCACAAAATGAGATTGCCGAAGTCCCCAGCAATCAGAAAGTATCGTAGCCCAAACTTTAAAATATATCCTGATGCAGAAGAAAACAACAAAGGCGAAAAAAACAGAAAATTCTTCACAGCATGAAAACACTCAAAACTCTATAGACAGTTTAATTCAAGTCATGAATCGTTTCATGACAAGTATGGAAAACATGATGCAACAAATGATGCAAAATTAATGCAGATTTTGATCAGCAAAAAATTAACAAGTTAAAAATATGTTTCTGGAATGCAAACGGCTTAAGCAACATAAACTCGAAATTCAACCATTTCTGCCCTCGCAGGAAGTTGATGTGCTGCTAATTTCAGAAACTCATTTCGCCCTAAAAAACTGTTTTCGAGTTAACGGTTATTATACATATGACACAAAACACCCAAGTGGCAGGGCTTGCCGTGGATCTGCAATTCTGGTCAATAAGGATATAAATCATTACACAATGCCAGAATACAGTACAGATCATATTCAGGCAACTTTAATTAATATTCCATCAAGTGGTTTAAACGTATCTGCAATTTACTGTCCTCCATAGTTGAACACCAGTTTCTCGAATATTTCAAAACATTGGGTCCAAAATTCATAGCCGCAAGTGATTACAACGCCAAGCACACATTCTGGGGTTCTCGCCTTTTAAGTCCAAAAGGAAGACAACTCTTCAACGCAATAATGTCCAATAAGATGGATGCAATTTCTACTGGTCACCCCACATATTGGCCTGCAGACCTCAACAAAATTGCAGATGTAATTGATTTTGCTGTAATAAAAATTTGAAACGTGAACAAATAGAAATGACCCCCTCACTGGACCTTTCATCGGATCACTCTCCAACTTTTCTATCTTCTACATCATCACCAATTTGGATTCAGAAAGCAACATAGTACATTTCAACAAGTGCAGAGAGTGGCTCGTGTTATTGATTTCGTACGGAAAGAAATATCGATCGATATGCACATTGCAATTATTCACTCCTGCGGTATAAGCTTTCCGCGAAATCGATTTAACATCCCTGTTTTGAATAAATCAGAGTTGATATTGTGTCAGTGTTATTAAAAAAAACATTTGAAATTTGATGTTAAAATTTTTGAACACAAAAACACACTTTTGAAATTAAAATATAGTAAAATACCAATTGCGGAAAATACATGGATACAATAAACTTTTTTGAGGGTAGTATTGGTAATGATTGTTTAGACGTTCGGGTTGAAAGAAGAGTTTTGCGGTATAAAGCTGAAGATGTGTTGGCTAGAGGCTACAAGTTCAGGAAGTGATCGACAAGGAGCACTTTCTCCGCACTTGCGGGCTGTTTAAGGTTTTCTTTCAGAAGGCAGCTATCAGCATAGTGTTGGTTTTTAAGGATTTTATTTGCAATTTGTTTGTGTATTTTACTCCTTTATTCCTATAAAAATATTTTTCACATATAAAACAAATAAATTAAACTAAAGCTTTTTATTTCGTCGAAATTTTATATTTTTCTTACAATTTTGTTCTTTCCGTCAGCTTTTCGTTTAAAAATTTGAAAGTAAGCCAAATAAAAAAAGTTACTTACTTTGCGGAATCAATAATATGGCAATACCGGCATTGTAGAGATGATACCGCAACAGGGAAAAATATGGCAGCAACGGAACCAATAATTTCAAATTTTTCTTCCGCACAAAAAATGCTTTCCGCAATCACGGAACGGAATCAATGGGTGGTATTATTGATTCCGCACGGAAAGGAAAATTTAGCGGAAAGAAATATCGATCGATATGAAAATTGCAATTATTCATTCCTGCGGTATTCTCTTTCCGCGAACTTAATTTAACATCCCTGTTTTAAGAGATTATGAGTTGATGCTGTGTCAGCTGATGGGAAAAAATCAACAAGTTTTAGATGTGATTTTAGAAGCGAATGTTAAATCTTTTGTTATAAATAAAATATGGATACAATTGCCTTTTTTGAAGATAGTAGTGACAGTGATTCTTTGGACATGCGATTGAAAAGAATTTACGCTATAAATCTGGAGATGTGTTGCAGATGAACGAGTAAGTTGAAATAAACAAATGTGAACCGGCCTACTGGTAAATGATAATAAATAAAAAAAATAAACAGCTTCAAAAAAAATTTTCGTTTAAACAAGGTAGCGTTTAAATATATTTGGCCTGAGTTAGAATCTGCATGCGCAGGAAGTAGTCGTCAAGGAGCTCTTTCAGCTAAAGATACACTATGTGCTTGTTTGAGATTTTTTGCAGAAGGCAGCTATCAGCATAGCGTTGGTAAAGATTTTAATGTTTAATGTTAATTTCATTAAATCTGCCATTCCGTCTATTTGCATTTTATTTGTATATTTTTCTCTTTTGCTCTTATAAAAATAGTAAAACAAAAATCAAACAAATGAATTACACAATTAAACAACACTTTAATAAAAATTTTACATTTCCCTACATTTTTATTCGTTGCGTTAACTTTCCGCCATAAAAATTGAGCGTAAGCAAAATGGAGGAAAATATCTATATTGCGGAATCAATAATATGGCAATACCGGCATTGTAGAGATGATACCGCAACAACGGAACGTTTGGGAATAAACAATACTGCTCTGCATTATTTATTTACATATTGCAAGCATTTGATAAGGTCTGGCATTATGGGCTAACGTACAAAATTTTAACGTATCTCCCCGCAAACGTTCACAATATATTTAAAAGTTATTTATTGAATAGATCTTTTTACATAAGATCGAAGGAAATTATATCTTCCCGCAAGAAAATATTTGCTAGGGTCCCGCAAGGTAGTATCCTGGGGCCATTCCTTTACTTGTTATACTCCGCCAATATGCCAACGAGTACAGTAACTCACATTTTCACTTTTGCAGACGATAGTGCATTTTTGAGCGGTAATAAAAACCCGGTAGTTGCATCCCAACAGCTTCAAATATATATGGCAGAATTGGAAAAATGGTTGAAACTATGGAAGATAAATGTAAATGCCTCTAAGTGTGTGTTCATCTTACATTCACTTTGAGAAAGGGTAATAGGTGGACATATTATAATAAATGGTTCGGGTATACCAGAACACAACAATGTAAAATATCTCGGTATACATCTTGATAGACGTCTCACCTGGGTTCAGTACATAGCAGCCAAAATAACTCAAATAAAAATGAAAACTGCCGAGCTCCACTGGTTTATCGGTCCTCAATCGGCGCTTGGATTACAACTCAAAGTACTTTTGTATAAGGCAATTATAAAGCCGATATGGTTATATGATATTCAGCTATGAGGAACAGCTTCGACGTCTAATGTCGAAAAACTCCAAAGAAAAAAATTTAAGAGCGATCGCGTGGGCTTCCTGGTACATCAAGAATTGTAACATCCATAGGGCCCTAAATATACCCATACTATAAGTTGTATATTGCAGTGGCAGTATAAACATAATAATTTTTAATTTAAGATTTGAATATTTATTGTTATTGTCCTTAACACTTTCGGTCCTATTGGAATAATACGTCCCAGAGAAAGTTCGAACAATCCTATTTATTATTCCAATTAAGAAAATTATACCTTAAAATATCCCAGCAGTACTTTAGAGAGTATATTTATAACTGAAATAACGGTACCTAAATCTGAGTATGTTTTTAATGAAATTTGAGCATTTTAGTCGACGAGAAGCTTTCGAGAAGTTAACATCAGTTGATAATTTACGTGAAAAAACATAGTATTGGTATTGTTGACGATACTTATTATTTGAATGTAAATTTATTTTTAGTTTGGTAAGTACATCTTCCTTTTTTAGCATATTTTCAGATATGGGATATATTGTCCCATTCGGAGTTTTTATTGGGTTTATATGTCCCATTCGTGGTATTTCTAGGAAAAGATGTCACAGCTTCGTCCAGAACTTCAAGAGCTTTTAGATGCCAACTTTTCTGATTTTAGTGAATCCAGTGACTCAGAGTCAGAAAACGAGTCATCAGAACTAGGTGACATAGAAGACATAGACAACGAATCAGGGGTTGAAGACAGCTCAAATGATAATGTTGTAAGTCCATATTTGTGGTCAAGACCACTTTTTGACTTTCACCGCAGATTGCAGATTCCACAAGTAAAAGAACTCATAATATTAATTGGTGCTAATCGTTCTTCAACAGAATTAGATACATTCAAAATGTTTTCCCGAAGTCCTTATTAACATTTATTGCAGAAAATACAAACAAGAGACTGCATATGTTAGAAAAAAAATTAAAATCGAAAAAACTGATGAGAATGAAATTATGATTGTGTTAGGTTGTTGTCTCATCATGAGCTACAATAAAGTGCCAAAGATACAAAATTATTGGAGCAGTAGTAAGTGCTTGGATAGTACATCAAGAAGTAAATCATAAGAAAACTGAAATGATAAGCTTCTTAGTTCCACTAGCTGAGGACATGATTGAAACTGGTAGAAGATATTGTCAAACAAAAAGAAGAGTGGCATATGGGCGACCGTCAAAGTGTAAGCGCAATTTTATTAATATGGGAGGTCATATGCCTATACCATCTGAAAAAAGATGGCGCTGTGTAGGATGCAGTTCTATAAAGAAGGAGAAGACAACTAAATTTATATATTCAAATTGCAAAGTGCCACTTTGTGTTGATTGTATTATTGTAATTGAA
Source organism: Epicampocera succincta (assembly GCA_932526305.1). Taxonomy (NCBI): domain Eukaryota; kingdom Metazoa; phylum Arthropoda; class Insecta; order Diptera; family Tachinidae; genus Epicampocera; species Epicampocera succincta. The sequence continues at coordinate 28,318,808 of OW052035.1, read as the reverse complement.
CTTTGTAATTAAAACTTTTTAGTTTCGTCATATAATTAACTTTTTGTATTTATGAATATGCAAGCTTATAAGAAGAAATGAATTATTTATTTGTTTTTTTTTTGACTACAACCAAAATGTTCAAAAATAAAATTTTGGATGCTAGTGGGATATATTATCCCATTTGCGCTAAAAACCCGGGTGGACCCAGGACAAAACTTCTGGGTGGGACAATATGTCCCATAATTAAAGGAATAAGAGAATTAGTGATGCAAAACATTATAATTTCTTGTGTATTTTACATACACGAAAACATTTTTTTCAAAAAGTTTTTGTTTAAGAAGTAAAAAAACGGACCGAAAGGGTTAAGACAGATTCAATAAATAAAAAAAAATTGTACTGCAATCGAAAAGGATATTTCAGTATGAATGCAATAATTGTAAGTAAATCATAATTTTAAATTTGTTATTGCAGTTATTGCATTTAAATTTTTATTTACATAATGTGTATATTGTTTTTTATTGAGATTTGCGATGGTAACATAAAAATTCGGGCTAAAATGTACGGTACCCCGGCTCCAGCCATGACTCTTTTATATAGAATATAAGCAGCGCAAAGCAACACTTCGTTCGAAAATATGAGGCAGGCGACCGAACATCATATTATTAGGGGACCGTGGGTATGGCATAGAACCTTTTCTATTAACGCCGTACAGAGATCCGTCTTATAATTATATGGAATATAAATTTAACATAGCGCATTCTTCGACTAAAAACATTGCAGAACGAACTATAGGAGTATTAAAAAGCCGGTTTTGTTGTTTATCGACCAAAAAAAGTGTTAAAAATTATAAATGTTTGCTGTGCACTAGAATCGCAGACAATGGACGTTTTGAAGTTGTTGGCATTTCATTGTCACTTGAATCTCCTAGTTCCTCTGTAACTCCAATGGCAATACCCGCCACACCTTCGCAATACCAAATAACCGCATTATGTTTTCCTCTGTCTGTGTCAGTTGGTATTTTGAAAAAGGTCCCCCACCAGCGTCCCTCGATTCGGCTTTGTTTTGGGCAAGCTTTCTTTTGACATCACTCTTCCACTCAGTCCATGTCTGTAAAAAACAGCAAAGCTTAACAAAACAATACATTGTTTCGCTGCAAAGCTTTGTTTATCTTTTTCCAGCCATTCACATCCTTTTCTGCGGACCAGCACTATTTAATTGTTGCCAGAGAAAATCCACAGTTGGCTTATCACGTTTTGTGAACCCTTCTGGCAAATCAGGGTACTTCTCGATAAACTCCAGGAAAATGCCGTTTTGTGTTTCCCCTATTTTGTTATTCAAGATGGAAAACAGAATGGTGTTCCAATTTATTAATAATTAATAAAGTAAATTTAAAATTTGCACAAATTTTACTTATTAAACTTTAAAAAATATATATTTTATGAAAACTTTTTTATTTACTTATATTTTTGCAAATTCAAAAGTTCATCACTTTGTTGAACTTAAATGCCTTTCTAGACCAGAATAGAATTGTATGTTGCAGCTACAGACTAGAAATCTAATAAAAGGCACTCAATCATTATTACATGAAATTCCCAACATGCAAGAGTGCTGCTTAAGTTTGTACATAAGAGATGTCTTTATGAAGCATTCAACTAGTTTTACGGTATTGGATCCCTACAGCGCAAACCCCGATTAAGAAATGTTAATTTTAGGTGTGTATGAGAAGCGTCACACAAAAACTTTCTGAAAACTGCCTTCGGTGTGCGTCAGATGTGGAGATATACTCAAAAGTTTGGAGTGTCCACATTCAAAAAATGACTCCATCGTGTTAAAATGTAGTAATTGTGGCCAAAAACATACAGCTAACTTCCGTGGTTGCGAAATTTTTCTTCGGCTTAAAGAAAATTCAACGACTAGAAGGCCAGAATATCCTCAGTATCAAAATTCCGTTTTCCCGAGTCTTCCATCTACATCTATACCACAAAATGAGATTGCCGAAGTCCCCAGCAATCAGAAAGTATCGTATGCCCAAACTTTAAAATATATCCTGATGCAGAAGAAAACAACAAAGGCGAAAAAAACAGAAAATTCTTCACAGCATGAAAACACTCAAAACTCTATAGACAGTTTAATTGAAGTCATGAATCGTTTCATGACAAGTATGGAAAACATGATGCAACAAATGATGCAAAATTAATGCAGATTTTGATCAGCAAAAAATTAACAAGTTAAAAATATGTTTCTGGAATGCAAACGGCTTAAGCAACATAAACTCGAAATTCAACCATTTCTGCCCTCGCAGGAAGTTGATGTGCTGCTAATTTCAGAAACTCATTTCGCCCTAAAAAACTGTTTTCGAGTTAACGGTTATTATACATATGACACAAAACACCCAAGTGGCAGGGCTTGCCGTGGATCTGCAATTCTGGTCAATAAGGATATAAATCATTACACAATGCCAGAATATAGTACAGATCATATTCAGGCAACTTCAATTAATATTCCATCAAGTGGTTTAAACATATCTGCAATTTACTGTCCTCCATAGTTAAACACCAGTTTCTCGAATATTTCAAAACATTGGGTCCAAAATTCATAGCCGCAAGTGATTACAACGCCAAGCACACATTCTGGGATTCTCGCCTTTTAAGTCCAAAAGGAAGACAACTCTTCAACGCAATAATGTCCAATAAGATGGATGCAATTTCTACTGGTCACCCCACATATTGGCCTGCAGACCTCAACAAAATTGCAGATGTAATTGATTTTGCTGTAATAAAAATTTGAAACGTGAACAAATAGAAATGACCCCCTCACTGGATCTTTCATCGGATCACTCTCCAACTTTTCTATCTTCTACATCATCACCAATTTGGATTCAGAAAGCAATATAGTACATTTCAACAAGTGCAGAGAGTGGCTCGTGTTATTGATTTCGTACGGAAAGAAATATCGATCGATATGCACATTGCAATTATTCACTCCTGCGGTATAAGCTTTCCGCGAAATCGATTTAACATCCCTGTTTTGAATAAATCAGAGTTGATATTGTGTCAGTGTTGTTAAAAAAAACATTTGAAATTCGATGTTAAAATTTTTGAACACAAAAACACACTTTTGAAATTAAAATATAGTAAAATACCAATTACGGAGAATACATGGATACAATAAACTTTTTTGAGGGTAGTATTGGTAATGATTGTTTAGACGTTCGGGTTGAAAGAAGAGTTTTGCGGTATAAAGCTGAAGATGTGTTGGCTAGAGGCTACAAGTTCAGGAAGTGATCGACAAGGAGCACTTTCTCCGCACTTGCGGGTTGTTTAAGGTTTTTTTTCAGAAGGCAGATATCAGCATAGTGTTGGTTTTTAAGGATTTTATTTGCAATTTGTTTGTGTATTTTACTCCTTTATTCCTATAAAAATATTTTTCACATATAAAATAAATAAATTAAACTAAAGCAATTTATTTCGTCGAAATTTTATATTTTTCTTACAATTTGGTTCTTTCCGTCAGCTTTTCGTTTAAAAATTTGAACGTAAGCAAAATAAAAAAAATTACTTACTTTGCGGAATCAATAATATGGCAATACCGGCATTGTAGAGATGATACCGCAACAGGGAAAAATATGGCAGCAACGGAACCAATAATTTCAAATTTTTCTTCCGCACAAAAAATGCTTTCCGCAATCACGGAACGGAATCAATGGGTGGTATTATTGATTCCGCACGGAAAGGAAAATTTAGCGGAAAGAAATATCGATCGATATGAAAATTGCAATTATTCATTCCTACGGTATTCTCTTTCCGCGCACTTAATTTAACATCCCTGTTTTAAGAGATTATGAGTTGAAGTTGTGTCAGCTGATGGGAAAAAATCAACAAGTTTTAGATGTGATTTTAGAAGCGAATGTTAAATCTTTTGTTATAAATAAAATATGGATACAATTGCCTTTTTTGAAGATAGTAGTGACAGTGATTCTTTGGACATGCGATTGAAAAGAATTTACGCTATAAATCTGGAGATGTGTTGCAGATGAACGAGTAAGTTGAAATAAACAAATGTGAACCGGCCTACTGGTAAATGAAAGCTATGCTTACTTTTACAGCTTCAAAAAAAATTTTCGTTTAAACAAGGTAGCGTTTAAATATATTTGGCCTGAGTTAGAATCTGCATGCGCAGGAAGTGGTCGTCAAGGAGCTCTTTCAGCTAAAGATACACTATGTGCTTGTTTGAGATTTTTTGCAGAAGGCACCTATCAGCATAGCGTTGGTAAAGATTTTAATGTTTAATGTTAATTTCATTAAATCTGCCATTCCGTCTATTTGCATTTTATTTGTATATTTTTCTCTTTTGCTCTTATAAAAATAGTAAAACAAAAATCAAACAAATGAATTACACAATTAAACAACACTTTAATAAAAATTTTACATTTCCCTACATTTTTGTTCGTTGCGTTAACTTTCCGCCATAAAAATTGAGCGTAAGTAAAATGAAGGAAAATATCTATATTGCGGAGTCAATAATATGGCAATACCGGCATTGTAGAGATGATACCGCAACAACGGAACGTTTGGGAATAAACAATACTGCTCTGCATTATTTATTTACATATTGCAAGCATTTGATAAGGTCTGGCATTATGGGCTAACGTACAAAATTTCACAATATATTTAAAAGTTATTTATTGAATAGATCTTTTTACATAAGGTCGAAGGAAATTATATCTTCCCGCAAGAAAATATTTGCTAGGGTCCCGCAAGGTAGTATCCTGGGGCCATTCCTTTACTTGTTATACTCCGCCAATATGCCAACGAGTACAGTAACTAACATTTTTACTTTTGCAGGCGATAATGCATTTTTGAGCGGTAATAAAAACCCGGTAGTTGCATCCCAACAGCTTAAAATATATATGGCAGAATTGGAAAAATGGTTGAAACTATGGAAGATAAATGTAAATGCCTCTAAGTGTGTGTTCATCTTACATTCACTTTGAGAAAGGGTAATTGTCCACCTATTATAATAAATGGTTCGGGAATATCAGAACACAACAATGTAAAATATCTCGGTATACATCTTGATAGACGTCTCACCTGGGTTCAGCACATAGCAGCCAAAATAACTCAAATAAAAATGAAAACTGCCGAGCTCCACTGGTTCATCGGTCCTCAATCGGCGCTTGGATTACAACTCAAAGTACTTTTGTATAAGGCAATTATAAAGCCGATATGGTTATATGACATTCAGATATGAGGAACAGCTTCGACGTCTAATGTCGAAAAACTCCAAAGAAAAAAATTTAAGAGCGATCACGTGGGCTTCCTGGTACATCAAGAATTGTAACATCCATAGGGCCCTAAATATACCCATACTATAAGTTGTATATTGCAGTGGCAGTATAAACATAATAATTTTTAATTTAAGATTTGAATATTTATTGTTATTGTCCTTAACACTTTCGGTCCTATTGGAATAATACGTCCCAGAGAAAGTTCGAACAATCCTATTTATTATTCCAATTAAGAAAATTATACCTTAAAATATCCCAGCAGTACTTTAGAGAGTTTATTTATAACTGAAATAACGGTACCTAAATCTGAGTATGTTTTTAATGAAATTTGAGCATTTTAGTCGACGAGAAGCTTTCGAGAAGTTAACATCAGTTGATAATTTACGTGAAAAAACATAGTATTGGTATTGTTGACGATACTTATTATTTGAATATAAATTTATTTTTAGTTTGGTAAGTACATCTTCCTTTTTTAGCATATTTTCAGATATGGGATATATTGTCCCATTCGGAGTTTTTATTGGGTTTATATGTCCCATTCGTGGTATTTCTAGGAAAAGATGTCACAGCTTCGTCCAGAACTTCAAGAGCTTTTAGATGCCGACTTTTCTGATTTTAGTGAATCCAGTGACTCAGAGTCAGAAAACGAGTCATCAGAACTAGGTGACATAGAAGACATAGACAACGAATCAGGGGTTGAAGACAGCTCAAATGATAATGTTGTAAGTCCATATTTGTGGTCAAGACCACTTTTTGACTTTCACCGCAGATTGCAGATTCCACAAGTAAAAGAACTCATAATATTAATTGGTGCTAATTGTTCTTCAATAGAATTAGATACATTCAAAATTTTTTTCCCGAAGTCCTTATTAACATTTATTGCAGAAAATACAAACAAGAGACTGCATATGTTAGAAACAAAATTAAAATCGAAAAAACTGATGAGAATGAAATTATGATTGTGTTAGGTTGTTGTCTCATCATGAGCTACAATAAAGTGCCAAAGATACAAAAATATTGGAGCAGTAGTAAGTGCTTGGATAGTACATCAAGAAGTAAATCATAAGAAAACTGAAATGATAAGCTTCTTAGTTCCACTAGCTGAGGACATGATTGAAACTGGTAGAAGATATTGTCAAACAAAAAGAAGAGTGTCATATGGGCGACCGTCAAAGTGTAAGCGCAATTTTATTAATATAGGAGATCATATGCCTATTCCATCTGAAAAAAGATGGCGATGTGTAGGATGCAGTTCTATAAAGAAGGAGAAGACAAATAAATTTATATATTCAAATTGCAAAGTGCCACTTTGTGTTGATTGTATTATTGTAATTGAACTTTGTAATTAAAACTTTTTAGTTTCGTCATATAATTAATTTTTTGTATTTATGAATATGCAAGCTTATAAGAAGAAATGAATTATTTATTTGTTTTTTTTTTTTTGACTACAACCAAAATGTTCAAAAATAAAATTTTGGATGCTAGTGGGATATATTATCCCATTTGCGCTAAAAACCCGGGTGGACCCAGGACAAAACTTCTGGGTGGGACAATATGTCCCAGGATAATTAAAGGAATAAGCAGAAAATTAGTGATGCAAAACATTATAATTTCTTGTGTATTTTACATACACGAAAACATTTTTTTCAAAAAGTTTTTGTTTAAGAAGTAAAAAACCGGACCGAAAGGGTTAAGACAGATTCAATAAATAAAAAAAATTGTACTGCAATCGAAAAGGCTATTTCAGTATGAATGCAATAATTGTAAGTAAATCATAATTTTAAATTTGTTATTGCAGTTATTGCATTTAAATTTTTATTTACATAATGTGTATATTGTTTTTTATTGAGATTTGCGATGGTAACATAAAAATTCGGGCTAAAATGTACGGTACCCCGGCTCCAGCCATGACTCTTTTATATAGAATATAAGCAGCGCAAAGCAACACTTCGTTCGAAAATATGAGGCAGGCGACCGAACATCATATTATTAGGGGACCGTGGGTATGGCATAGAACCTTTTCTATTAACGCCGTACAGAGATCCGTCTTATAATTATATGGAATATAAATTTAACATAGCGCATTCTTCGACTAAAAACATTGCAGAACGAACTATAGGAGTATTAAAAAGCCGGTTTTGTTGTTTATCGACCAAAAAAAGTGTTCAAAATTATAAATGTTTGCTGTGCACTAGAATCGCAGACAATGGACGTTTTGAAGTTGTTGGCATTTCATTGTCACTTGAATCTCCTAGTTCCTCTGTAACTCCAATGGCAATACCCGCCACACCTTCGCAATACCAAATAACCGCATTATGTTTTCCTCTGTCTGTGTCAGTTGGTATTTTGAAAAAGGTCCCCCACCAGCGTCCCTCGATTCGGCTTTGTTTTGGGCAAGCTTTCTTTTGACATCACTCTTCCACTCAGTCCATGTCTGTAAAAAACAGCAAAGCTTAACAAAACAATACATTGTTTCGCTGCAAAGCTTTGTTTATCTTTTTCCAGCCATTCACATCCTTTTCTGCGGACCAGCACTATTTAATTGTTGCCAGAGAAAATCCACAGTTGGCTTATCACGTTTTGTGAACCCTTCTGGCAAATCAGGGTACTTCTCGATAAACTCCAGGAAAATGCCGTTTTGTGTTTCCCCTATTTTGTTATTCAAGATGGAAAACAGAATGGTGTTCCAATTTATTAATAATTAATAAAGTAAATTTAAAATTTGCACAAATTTTACTTATTAAACTTTAAAAAATATATATTTTATGAAAACTTTTTTATTTACTTATATTTTTGCAAATTCAAAAGTTCATCACTTTGTTGAACTTAAATGCCTTTCTAGACCAGAATAGAATTGTATGTTGCAGCTACAGACTAGAAATCTAATAAAAGGCACTCAATCATTATTACATGAAATTCCCAACATGCAAGAGTGCTGCTTAAGTTTGTACATAAGAGATGTCTTTATGAAGCATTCAACTAGTTTTACGGTATTGGATCCCTACAGCGCAAACCCCGATTAAGAAATGTTAATTTTAGGTGTGTATGAGAAGCGTCACACAAAAACTTTCTGAAAACTGCCTTCGGTGTGCGTCAGATGTGGAGATATACTCAAAAGTTTGGAGTGTCCACATTCAAAAAATGACTCCATCGTGTTAAAATGTAGTAATTGTGGCCAAAAACATACAGCTAACTTCCGTGGTTGCGAAATTTTTCTTCGGCTTAAAGAAAATTCAACGACTAGAAGGCCAGAATATCCTCAGTATCAAAATTCCGTTTTCCCGAGTCTTCCATCTACATCTATACCACAAAATGAGATTGCCGAAGTCCCCAGCAATCAGAAAGTATCGTATGCCCAAACTTTAAAATATATCCTGATGCAGAAGAAAACAACAAAGGCGAAAAAAACAGAAAATTCTTCACAGCATGAAAACACTCAAAACTCTATAGACAGTTTAATTGAAGTCATGAATCGTTTCATGACAAGTATGGAAAACATGATGCAACAAATGATGCAAAATTAATGCAGATTTTGATCAGCAAAAAATTAACAAGTTAAAAATATGTTTCTGGAATGCAAACGGCTTAAGCAACATAAACTCGAAATTCAACCATTTCTGCCCTCGCAGGAAGTTGATGTGCTGCTAATTTCAGAAACTCATTTCGCCCTAAAAAACTGTTTTCGAGTTAACGGTTATTATACATATGACACAAAACACCCAAGTGGCAGGGCTTGCCGTGGATCTGCAATTCTGGTCAATAAGGATATAAATCATTACACAATGCCAGAATATAGTACAGATCATATTCAGGCAACTTCAATTAATATTCCATCAAGTGGTTTAAACATATCTGCAATTTACTGTCCTCCATAGTTAAACACCAGTTTCTCGAATATTTCAAAACATTGGGTCCAAAATTCATAGCCGCAAGTGATTACAACGCCAAGCACACATTCTGGGATTCTCGCCTTTTAAGTCCAAAAGGAAGACAACTCTTCAACGCAATAATGTCCAATAAGATGGATGCAATTTCTACTGGTCACCCCACATATTGGCCTGCAGACCTCAACAAAATTGCAGATGTAATTGATTTTGCTGTAATAAAAATTTGAAACGTGAACAAATAGAAATGACCCCCTCACTGGATCTTTCATCGGATCACTCTCCAACTTTTCTATCTTCTACATCATCACCAATTTGGATTCAGAAAGCAATATAGTACATTTCAACAAGTGCAGAGAGTGGCTCGTGTTATTGATTTCGTACGGAAAGAAATATCGATCGATATGCACATTGCAATTATTCACTCCTGCGGTATAAGCTTTCCGCGAAATCGATTTAACATCCCTGTTTTGAATAAATCAGAGTTGATATTGTGTCAGTGTTGTTAAAAAAAACATTTGAAATTCGATGTTAAAATTTTTGAACACAAAAACACACTTTTGAAATTAAAATATAGTAAAATACCAATTACGGAGAATACATGGATACAATAAACTTTTTTGAGGGTAGTATTGGTAATGATTGTTTAGACGTTCGGGTTGAAAGAAGAGTTTTGCGGTATAAAGCTGAAGATGTGTTGGCTAGAGGCTACAAGTTCAGGAAGTGATCGACAAGGAGCACTTTCTCCGCACTTGCGGGTTGTTTAAGGTTTTTTTTCAGAAGGCAGATATCAGCATAGTGTTGGTTTTTAAGGATTTTATTTGCAATTTGTTTGTGTATTTTACTCCTTTATTCCTATAAAAATATTTTTCACATATAAAATAAATAAATTAAACTAAAGCAATTTATTTCGTCGAAATTTTATATTTTTCTTACAATTTGGTTCTTTCCGTCAGCTTTTCGTTTAAAAATTTGAACGTAAGCAAAATAAAAAAAATTACTTACTTTGCGGAATCAATAATATGGCAATACCGGCATTGTAGAGATGATACCGCAACAGGGAAAAATATGGCAGCAACGGAACCAATAATTTCAAATTTTTCTTCCGCACAAAAAATGCTTTCCGCAATCACGGAACGGAATCAATGGGTGGTATTATTGATTCCGCACGGAAAGGAAAATTTAGCGGAAAGAAATATCGATCGATATGAAAATTGCAATTATTCATTCCTACGGTATTCTCTTTCCGCGCACTTAATTTAACATCCCTGTTTTAAGAGATTATGAGTTGAAGTTGTGTCAGCTGATGGGAAAAAATCAACAAGTTTTAGATGTGATTTTAGAAGCGAATGTTAAATCTTTTGTTATAAATAAAATATGGATACAATTGCCTTTTTTGAAGATAGTAGTGACAGTGATTCTTTGGACATGCGATTGAAAAGAATTTACGCTATAAATCTGGAGATGTGTTGCAGATGAACGAGTAAGTTGAAATAAACAAATGTGAACCGGCCTACTGGTAAATGAAAGCTATGCTTACTTTTACAGCTTCAAAAAAAATTTTCGTTTAAACAAGGTAGCGTTTAAATATATTTGGCCTGAGTTAGAATCTGCATGCGCAGGAAGTGGTCGTCAAGGAGCTCTTTCAGCTAAAGATACACTATGTGCTTGTTTGAGATTTTTTGCAGAAGGCACCTATCAGCATAGCGTTGGTAAAGATTTTAATGTTTAATGTTAATTTCATTAAATCTGCCATTCCGTCTATTTGCATTTTATTTGTATATTTTTCTCTTTTGCTCTTATAAAAATAGTAAAACAAAAATCAAACAAATGAATTACACAATTAAACAACACTTTAATAAAAATTTTACATTTCCCTACATTTTTGTTCGTTGCGTTAACTTTCCGCCATAAAAATTGAGCGTAAGTAAAATGAAGGAAAATATCTATATTGCGGAGTCAATAATATGGCAATACCGGCATTGTAGAGATGATACCGCAACAACGGAACGTTTGGGAATAAACAATACTGCTCTGCATTATTTATTTACATATTGCAAGCATTTGATAAGGTCTGGCATTATGGGCTAACGTACAAAATTTCACAATATATTTAAAAGTTATTTATTGAATAGATCTTTTTACATAAGGTCGAAGGAAATTATATCTTCCCGCAAGAAAATATTTGCTAGGGTCCCGCAAGGTAGTATCCTGGGGCCATTCCTTTACTTGTTATACTCCGCCAATATGCCAACGAGTACAGTAACTAACATTTTTACTTTTGCAGGCGATAATGCATTTTTGAGCGGTAATAAAAACCCGGTAGTTGCATCCCAACAGCTTAAAATATATATGGCAGAATTGGAAAAATGGTTGAAACTATGGAAGATAAATGTAAATGCCTCTAAGTGTGTGTTCATCTTACATTCACTTTGAGAAAGGGTAATTGTCCACCTATTATAATAAATGGTTCGGGAATATCAGAACACAACAATGTAAAATATCTCGGTATACATCTTGATAGACGTCTCACCTGGGTTCAGCACATAGCAGCCAAAATAACTCAAATAAAAATGAAAACTGCCGAGCTCCACTGGTTTATCGGTTCTCAATCGGCGCTTGGATTACAACTCAAAGTACTTTTGTATAAGGCAATTATAAAGCCGATATGGTTATATGACATTCAGCTATGAGGAACAGCTTCGACGTCTAATGTCGAAAAACTCCAAAGAAAAAAATTTAAGAGCGATCACGTGGGCTTCCTGGTACATCAAGAATTGTAACATCCATAGGGCCCTAAATATACCCATACTATAAGTTGTATATTGCAGTGGCAGTATAAACATAATAATTTTTAATTTAAGATTTGAATATTTATTGTTATTGTCCTTAACACTTTCGGTCCTATTGGAATAATACGTCCCAGAGAAAGTTCGAACAATCCTATTTATTATTCCAATTAAGAAAATTATACCTTAAAATATCCCAGCAGTACTTTAGAGAGTTTATTTATAACCGAAATAACGGTACCTAAATCTGAGTATGTTTTTAATGAAATTTGAGCATTTTAGTCGACGAGAAGCTTTCGAGAAGTTAACATCAGTTGATAATTTACGTGAAAAAACATAGTATTGGTATTGTTGACGATACTTATTATATGAATGTAAATTTATTTTTAGTTTGGTAAGTACATCTTCCTTTTTTAGCATATTTTCAGATATGGGATATATTGTCCCATTCGGAGTTTTTATTGGGTTTATATGTCCCATTCGTGGTATTTCTAGGAAAAGATGTCACAGCTTCGTCCAGAACTTCAAGAGCTTTTAGATGCCGACTTTTCTGATTTTAGTGAATCCAGTGACTCAGAGTCAGAAAACGAGTCATCAGAACTAGGTGACATAGAAGACATAGACAACGAATCAGGGGTTGAAGACAGCTCAAATGATAATGTTGTAAGTCCATATTTGTGGTCAAGACCACTTTTTGACTTTCACCGCAGATTGCAGATTCCACAAGTAAAAGAACTCATAATATTAATTGGTGCTAATCGTTCTTCAACAGAATTAGATACATTCAAAATTTTTTTCCCGAAGTCCTTATTAACATTTATTGCAGAAAATACAAACAAGAGACTGCATATGTTAGAAAAAAATTAAAATCGAAAAAACTGATGAGAATGAAATTATGATTGTGTTAGGTTGTTGTCTCATCATGAGCTACAATAAAGTGCCAAAGATACAAAATTATTGGAGCAGTAGTAAGTGCTTGGATAGTACATCAAGAAGTAAATCATAAGAAAACTGAAATGATAAGCTTCTTAGTTCCACTAGCTGAGGACATGATTGAAACTGGTAGAAGATATTGTCAAACAAAAAGAAGAGTGTCATATGGGCGACCGTCAAAGCGTAAGCGCAATTTTATTAATATAGGAGATCATATGCCTATTCCATCTGAAAAAAGATGGCGCTGTGTAGGATGCAGTTCTATAAAGAAGGAGAAGACAACTAAATTTATATATTCAAATTGCAAAGTGCCACTTTGTGTTGATTGTATTATTGTAATTGAACTTTGTAATTAAAACTTTTTAGTTTCGCCATATAATTAATTTTTTGTATTTATGAATATGCAAGCTTATAAGAAGAAATAAATTATTTATTTGTTTTTTTTTTTTACTACAACCAAAATGTTCAAAAATAAAATTTTGGATGCTAGTGGGATATATTATCCCATTTGCGCTAAAAACCCGGGTGGACCCAGGACAAAACTTCTGGGTGGGACAATATGTCCCAGGATAATTAAAGGAATAAGCAGAAAATTAGTGATGCAAAACATTATAATTTCTTGTGTATTTTACATACACGAAAACATTTTTTTCAAAAAGTTTTTGTTTAAGAAGTAAAAAAACGGACCGAAAGGGTTAAGACAGATTCAATAAATAAAAAAAAATTGTACTGCAATCGAAAAGGATATTTCAGTATGAATGCAGTAATTGTAAGTAAATCATAATATTAAATTTGTTATTGCAGTTATTGCATTTAAATTTTTATTTACATAATGTGTATATTGTTTTTTATTGAGATTTGCGATGGTAACATAAAAATTCGGGCTAAAATGTACGGTACCCCGGCTCCAGCCATGACTCTTTTATATAGAATATAAGCAGCGCAAAGCAACACTTCGTTCGAAAATATGAGGCAGGCGACCGAACATCATATTATTAGGGGACCGTGGGTATGGCATAGAACCTTTTCTATTAACGCCGTACAGAGATCCGTCTTATAATTATGTGGAATATAAATTTAACATAGCGCATTCTTCGACTAAAAACATTGCAGAACGAACTATAGGAGTATTAAAAAGCCGGTTTTGTTGTTTATCGACCAAAAAAAGGGTTCAAAATTATAAATGTTTGCTGTGCACTAGAATCGCAGACAATGGACGTTTTGAAGTTGTTGGCATTTCATTGTCACTTGAATCTCCTAGTTCCTCTGTAACTCCAATGGCAATACCCGCCACACCTTCGCAATACCAAATAACCGCATTATGTTTTCCTCTGTCTGTGTCAGTTGGTATTTTGAAAAAGGTCCCCCACCAGCGTCCCTCGATTCGGCTTTGTTTTGGGCAAGCTTTCTTTTGACATCACTCTTCCACTCAGTCCATGTCTGTAAAAAACAGCAAAGCTTAACAAAACAATACATTGTATCGCTGCAAAACTTTGTTTATCTTTTTCCAGCCATTCACATCCTTTTCTGCGGACCAGCACTATTTAATTGTTGCCAGAGAAAATCCACAGTTGGCTTATCACGTTTTGTGAACCCTTCTGCCAAATCAGGGTACTTCTCGATAAACTCCAGGAAAATGCCGTTTTGTGTTTCCCCTATTTTGTTATTCAAGATGGAAAACAGAATGGTGTTCCAATTTATTAATAATTAATAAAGTAAATTTAAAATTTGCACAAATTTTACTTATTAAACTTTAAAAAATATATATTTTATGAAAACTTTTTTATTTACTTATATTTTTGCAAATTCAAAAGTTCATCACTTTGTTGAACTTAAATGCCTTTCTAGACCAGAATAGAATTGTGTGTTGCAGATACAGACTAGAAATCTAATAAAAGGCACTCAATCATTATTACATGAAATTCCCAACATGCAAGAGTGCTGCTTAAGTTTGTACATAGGAGATGTCTTTATGAAGCATTCAACTAGTTTTACGGTATTGGATCCCTACAGCGCAAACCCCGATTAAGAAATGTTAATTTTAGGTGTGTATGAGAAGCGTCACACAAAAACTTTCTGAAAACTGCCTTCGGTGTGCGTCAGATGTGGAGATATACTCAAAAGTTTGGAGTGTCCACATTCAAAAAATGACTCTATCGTGTTAAAATGTAGTAATTGCGGCCAAAAACATACAGCTAACTTCCGTGGTTGCGAAGTTTTTCTTCGGCTTAAAGAAAATTCAACGACTAGAAGGCGAGAATATCCTCAGTATCAAAATTCCGTTTTCCCGAGTCTTCCATCTACATCTATACCACAAAATGAGATTGCCGAAGTCCCCAGCAATCAGAAAGTATCGTATGCCCAAACTTTAAAATATATCCTGATGCAGAAGAAAACAACAAAGGCGAAAAAAATAGAAAATTCTTCACAGCATGAAAACACTCAAAACTCTATAGACAGTTTAATTCAAGTCATGAATCGTTTCATGACAAGTATGGAAAACATGATGCAACAAATGATGCAAAATTAATGCAGATTTTGATCAGCAAAAAATTAACAAGTTAAAAATATGTTTCTGGAATGCAAACGGCTTAAGCAACATAAACTCGAAATTCAACCATTTCTGCCCTCGCAGGAAGTTGATGTGCTGCTAATTTCAGAAACTCATTTCGCCCTAAAAAACTGTTTTCGAGTTAACGGTTATTATACATATGACGCAAAACACCCAAGTGGCAGGGCTTGCCGTGGATCTGCAATTCTGGTCAATAAGGATATAAATCATTACACAATGCCAGAATATAGTACAGATCATATTCAGGCAACTTCAATTAATATTCCATCAAGTGGTTTAAACATATCTGCAATTTACTGTCCTCCATAGTTAAACACCAGTTTCTCGAATATTTCAAAACATTGGGTCCAAAATTCATAGCCGCAAGTGATTACAACGCCAAGCACACATTCTGGGGTTCTCGCCTTTTAAGTCCAAAAGGAAGACAACTCTTCAACGCAATAATGTCCAATAAGATGGATGCAATTTCTACTGGTCACCCCACATATTGGCCTGCAGACCTCAACAAAATTGCAGATGTAATTGATTTTGCTGTAATAAAAAATTTGAAACGTGAACAAATAGAAATGACCCCCTCACTGGATCTTTAATCGGATCACTCTCCAACTTTTCTATCTTCTACATCATCACCAATTTGGATTCAGAAAGCAACATAGTACATTTCAACAAGTGCAGAGAGTGGCTCGTGTTATTGATTTCGTACGGAAAGAAATATCGATCGATATGCACATTGCAATTATTCACTCCTGCGGTATAAGCTTTCCGCGAAATCGATTTAACATCCCTGTTTTGAATAAATCAGAGTTGATATTGTGTCAGTGTTGTTAAAAAAAACATTTGAAATTTGATGTTAAAATTTTTGAACACAAAAACACACTTTTGAAATTAAAATATAGTAAAATACCAATTGCGGAAAATACATGGATACAATAAACTTTTTTGAGGGTAGTATTGGTAATGATTGTTTAGACGTTCGGTTTGAAAGAAGAGTTTTGCGGTATAAAGCTGAAGATGTGTTGGCTAGAGGCTACAAGTTCAGGAAGTGATCGACAAGGAGCACTTTCTCCGCACTTGCGGGTTGTTTAAGGTTTTTTTTCAGAAGGCAGCTATCAGCATAGTGTTGGTTTTTAAGGATTTTATTTGCAATTTGTTTGTGTATTTTACTCCTTTATTCCTATAAAAATATTTTTCACATATAAAACAAATAAATTAAACTAAAGCAATTTATTTCGTCGAAATTTTATATTTTTCTTACAATTTTGTTCTTTCCGTCAGCTCTTCGTTGAAAAATTTGAACGTAAGCAAAATACAAAAAATTACTTACTTTGCGGAATCAATAATATGGCAATACCGGCATTGTAGAGATGATACCCCAACAAGGGAAAAATATGGCAGCAACGGAACCAATAATTTCAAATTTTTCTTCCGCACAAAAAATGCTTTCCGCAATCACGGAACGGAATCAATGGGTGGTATTATTGATTCCGCACGGAAGGAAAAATTTAGCGGAAAGAAATATCGTTCGATACGAAAATTGCAATTATTCATTCCTACGGTATTCTCTTTCCGCGAACTTAATTTAACATCCCTGTTTTAAGAGATTATGAGTTGATGTTGTGTCAGCTGATGGGAAAAAATCAACAAGTTTTAGATGTGATTTTAGAAGCGAATGTTAAATCTTTTGTTATAAATAAAATATGGATACAATTGCCTTTTTTGAAGATAGTAGTGACAGTGATTCTTTGGACATGCGATTGAAAAGAATTTACGCTATAAATCTGGAGATGTGTTGCAGATGAACGAGTAAGTTGAAATAAACAAATGTGAACCGGCCTACTGGTAAATGAAAGCTAAGCTTACTTTTACAGCTTCAAAAAAAATTTTCGTTTAAACAAGGTAGCGTTTAAATATATTTGGCCTGAGTTAGAATCTGCATGCGCAGGAAGTGGTCGTCAAGGAGCTCTTTCAGCTAAAGATACACTATGTGCTTGTTTGAGATTTTTTGCAGAAGGCAGCTATCAGCATAGCTTTGGTAAAGATTTTAATGTTTAATGTTAATTTCATTAAATCTGCCATTCCGTCTATTTGCATTTTATTTGTATATTTTTCTCTTTTGCTCTTATAAAAATAGTAAATCAAAAATCAAACAAATGAATTACACAATTAAACAACACTTTAATAAAAATTTTACATTTCCCTACATTTTTGTTCGTTGCGTTAACTTTCCGCCATAAAAATTGAGCGTAAGCAAAATGGAGGAAAATATCTATATTGCGGAATCAATAATATGGCAATACCGGCATTGTAGAGATGATACCGCAACAACGGAACATTTGAGAATAAACAATACTGCTCTGCATTATTTATTTACATATTGCAAGCATTTGATAAGGTCTGGCATTATGGGCTAACGTACAAAATTTTAACGTATCTCCCCGCAAACGTTAACAATATATTTAAAAGTTATTTATTGAATAGATCTTTTTACATAAGGTCGAAGGAAATTATATCTTCCCGCAAGAAGAAGCTAGGGTCCCGCAAGGTAGTATCCTGGGGCCATTCCTTTACTTGTTATACTCCGCCAATATGCCAACGAGTACAGTAACTCACATTTCCACTTTTGTAGACGATAGTGCATTTTTGAGCGGTAATAAAAACCCGGTAGTTGCATCCCAACAGCTTCAAATATATATGGCAGAATTGGAAAAATGGTTGAAACTATGGAAGATAAATGTAAATGCCTCTAAGTGTGTGTTCATCTTACATTCACTTTGAGAAAGGGTAATTGTCCACCTATTATAATAAATGGTTCGGGAATATCAGAACACAACAATGTAAAATATCTCGGTATACATCTTGATAGACGTCTCACCTGGGTTCAGCACATAGCAGCCAAAATAACTCAAATAAAAATGAAAACTGCCGAGCTCCACTGGTTTATCGGTTCTCAATCGGCGCTTGGATTACAACTCAAAGTACTTTTGTATAAGGCAATTATAAAGCCGATATGGTTATATGACATTCAGCTATGAGGAACAGCTTCGACGTCTAATGTCGAAAAACTCCAAAGAAAAAAATTTAAGAGCGATCACGTGGGCTTCCTGGTACATCAAGAATTGTAACATCCATAGGGCCCTAAATATACCCATACTATAAGTTGTATATTGCAGTGGCAGTATAAACAAAATAATTTTTAATTTAAGATTTGAATATTTATTGTTATTGTCCTTAACACTTTCGGTCCTATTGGAATAATACGTCCCAGAGAAAGTTCGAACAATCCTATTTATTATTCCAATTAAGAAAATTATACCTTAAAATATCCCAGCAGTACTTTAGAGAGTTTATTTATAACTGAAATAACGGTACCTAAATCTGAGTATGTTTTTAATGAAATTTGAGCATTTTAGTCGACGAGAAGCTTTCGAGAAGTTAACATCAGTTGATAATTTACGTGAAAAAACATAGTATTGGTATTGTTGACGATACTTATTATTTGAATGTAAATTTATTTTTAGTTTGGTAAGTACATCTTCCTTTTTTAGCATATTTTCAGATATGGGATATATTGTCCCATTCGGAGTTTTTATTGGGTTTATATGTCCCATTCGTGGTATTTCTAGGAAAAGATGTCACAGCTTCGTCCAGAACTTCAAGAGCTTTTAGATGCCGACTTTTCTGATTTTAGTGAATCCAGTGACTCAGAGTCAGAAAACGAGTCATCAGAACTAGGTGACATAGAAGACATAGACAACGAATCAGGGGTTGAAGACAGCTCAAATGATAATGTTGTAAGTCCATATTTGTGGTCAAGACCACTTTTCGACTTTCACCGCAGATTGCAGATTCCACAAGTAAAAGAACTCATAATATTAATTGGTGCTAATCGTTCTTCAACAGAATTAGATACATTCAAAATTTTTTTCCCGAAGTCCTTATTAACATTTATTGCAGAAAATACAAACAAGAGACTGCATATGTTAGAAAAAAAATTAAAATCGAAAAAACTGATGAGAATGAAATTATGATTGTGTTAGGTTGTTGTCTCATCATGAGCTAGAATAAAGTGCCAAAGATACAAAATTATTGGAGCAGTAGTAAGTGCTTGGATAGTACATCAAGAAGTAAATCATAAGAAAACTGAAATGATAAGCTTCTTAGTTCCACTAGCTGAGGACATGATTGAAACTGGTAGAAGATATTGTCAAATAAAAAGAAGAGTGTCATATGGGCGACCGTCAAAGTGTAAGCGCAATTTTATTAATATAGGAGATCATATGCCTATTCCATCTGAAAAAAGATGGCGCTGTGTAGGATGCAGTTCTATAAAGAAGGAGAAGACAACTAAATTTATATATTCAAATTGCAAAGTGCCACTTTGTGTTGATTGTATTATTGTAATTGAACTTTGTAATTAAAACTTTTTAGTTTCGTCATATAATTAATTTTTTGTATTTATAAATATGCAAGCTTATAAGAAGAAATGAATTATTTATTTGTTTTTTTTTTTTTGACTACAATCAAAATGTTCAAAAATAAAATTTTGGATGCTAGTGGGATATATTATCCCATTTGCGCTAAAAACCCGGGTGGACCCAGGACAAAACTTCTGGGTGGGACAATATGTCCCAGGATAATTAAAGGAATAAGCAGAAAATTAGTGATGCAAAACATTATAATTTCTTGTGTATTTTACATACACGAAAACATTTTTTTCAAAAAGTTTTTGTTTAAAAAGTAAAAAAACGGGCCGAAAGGGTTAAGACAGATTCAATAAATAAAAAAAAATTGTACTGCAATCGAAAAGGATATTTCAGTATGAATGCAATAATTGTAAGTAAATCATAATTTTAAATTTGTTATTGCAGTTATTGCATTTAAATTTTTATTTACATAATGTGTATATTGTTTTTTATTGAGATTTGCGATGGTAACATAAAAATTCGGGCTAAAATGTACGGTACCCCGGCTCCAGCCATGACTCTTTTATATAGAATATAAGCAGCGCAAAGCAACACTTCGTTCGAAAATATGAGGCAGGCGACCGAACATCATATTATTAGGGGACCGTGGGTATGGAATAGAACCTTTTCTATTAACGCCGTACAGAGATCCGTCTTATAATTATGTGGAATATAAATTTAACATAGCGCATTCTTCGACTAAAAACATTGCAGAACGAACTATAGGAGTATTAAAAAGCCGGTTTTGTTGTTTATCGACCAAAAAAAGGGTTCAAAATTATAAATGTTTGCTGTGCACTAGAATCGCAGACAATGGACGTTTTGAAGTTGTTGGCATTTCATTGTCACTTGAATCTCCTAGTTCCTCTGTAACTCCAATGGCAATACCCGCCACACCTTCGCAATACCAAATAACCGCATTATGTTTTCCTCTGTCTGTGTCAGTTGGTATTTTGAAAAAGGTCCCCCACCAGCGTCCCTCGATTCGGCTTTGTTTTGGGCAAGCTTTCTTTTGACATCACTCGTCCACTCAGTCCATGTCTGTAAAAAACAGCAAAGCTTAACAAAACAATACATTGTTTCGCTGCAAAACTTTGTTTATCTTTTTCCAGCCATTCACATCCTTTTCTGCGGACCAGCACTATTTAATTGTTGCCAGAGAAAATCCACAGTTGGCTTATCACGTTTTGTGAACCCTTCTGCCAAATCAGGGTACTTCTCGATAAACTCCAGGAAAATGCCGTTTTGTGTTTCCCTTATTTTGTTATTCAAGATGGAAAACAGAATGGTGTTCCAATTTATTAATAATTAATAAAGTAAATTTAAAATTTGCACAAATTTTACTTATTAAACTTTAAAAAATATATATTTTATGAAAACTTTTTTATTTACTTATATTTTTGCTCATTCATCATCAAAAGTTCATCACTTTGTTGAACTTAAATGCCTTTCTAGACCAGAATAGAATTGTGTGTTGCAGATACAGACTAGAAATCTAATAAAAGGCACTCAATCATTATTACATGAAATTCCCAACATGCAAGAGTGCTGCTTAAGTTTGTACATAAGAGATGTCTTTATGAAGCATTCAACTAGTTTTACGGTATTGGATCCCTACAGCGCAAACCCCGATTAAGAAATGTTAATTTTAGCTGTGTATGAGAAGCGTCACACAAAAACTTTCTGAAAACTGCCTTCGGTGTGCGTCAGATGTGGAGATATACTCAAAAGTTTGGAGTGTCCACATTCAAAAAATGACTCCATCGTGTTAAAATGTAGTAATTGCGGCCAAAAACATACAGCTAACTTCCGTGGTTGCGAAATTTTTCTTCGGCTTAAAGAAAATTCAACGACTAGAAGGCCAGAATATCCTCAGTATCAAAATTCCGTTTTCCCGAGTCTTCCATCTACATCTATACCACAAAATGAGATTGCCGAAGTCCCCAGCAATCAGAAAGTATCGTATGCCCAAACTTTAAAATATATCCTGATGCAGAAGAAAACAACAAAGGCGAAAAAACAGAAAATTCTTCACAGCATGAAAACACTCAAAACTCTATAGACAGTTTAATTCAAGTCATGAATCGTTTCATGACAAGTATGGAAAACATGATGCAACAAATGATGCAAAATTAATGCAGATTTTGATCAGCAAAAAATTAACAAGTTAAAAATATGTTTCTGGAATGCAAACGGCTTAAGCAACATAAACTCGAAATTCAACCATTTCTGCCCTCGCAGGAAGTTGATGTGCTGCTAATTTCAGAAACTCATTTCGCCCTAAAAAACTGTTTTCGAGTTAACGGTTATTATACATATGACACAAAACACCCAAGTGGCAGGGCTTGCCGTGGATCTGCAATTCTGGTCAATAAGGATATAAATCATTACACAATGCCAGAATATAGTACAGATCATATTCAGGCAACTTCAATTAATATTCCATCAAGTGGTTTAAACATATCTGCAATTTACTGTCCTCCATAGTTAAACACCAGTTTCTCGAATATTTCAAAACATTGGGTCCAAAATTCATAGCCGCAAGTGATTACAACGCCAAGCACACATTCTGGGATTCTCGCCTTTTAACTCCAAAAGGAAGACAACTCTTCAACGCAATAATGTCCAATAAGATGGATGCAATTTCTACTGGTCACCCCACATATTGGCCTGCAGACCTCAACAAAATTGCAGATGTAATTGATTTTGCTGTAATAAAAATTTGAAACGTGAACAAATAGAAATGACCCCCTCACTGGATCTTTCACCGGATCACTCTCCAACTTTTCTATCTTCTACATCATCACCAATTTGGATTCAGAAAGCAACATAGTACATTTCAACAAGTGCAGAGAATGGCTCGTGTTATTGATTTCGTACGGAAAGAAATATCGATCGATATGCACATTGCAATTATTCACTCCTGCGGTATAAGCTTTCCGCGAAATCGATTTAACATCCCTGTTTTGAATAAATCAGAGTTGATATTGTGTCAGTGTTGTTAAAAAAAAAACATTTGAAATTTGATGTTAAAATTTTTGAACACAAAAACACACTTTTGAAATTAAAATATAGTAAAATACCAATTGCAGAAAATACATGGATACAATAAACTTTTTTGAGGGTAGTAGTGGTAATGATTGTTTAGACGTTCGGGTTGAAAGAAGAGTTTTGCGGTATAAAGCTGAAGATGTGTTGGCTAGAGGCTACAAGTTCAGGAAGTGATCGACAAGGAGCACTTTCTCCGCACTTGCGGGTTGTTTAGGGTTTTTTTTTCAGAAGGCAGCTATCAGCATAGTGTTGGTTTTTAAGGATTTTATTTGCAATTTGTTTGTGTATTTTACTCCTTTATTCCTATAAAAATATTTTTCACATATAAAATAAATAAATTAAACTAAAGCAATTTATTTCGTCGAAATTTTATATTTTTCTTACAATTTTGTTCTTTCCGTCAGCTTTTCGTTTAAAAATTTGAACGTAAGCAAAATAAAAAAAATTACTTACTTTGCGGAATCAATAATATGGCAATACCGGCATTGTAGAGATGATACCGCAACAGGGAAAAATATGGCAGCAACGGAACCAATAATTTCAAATTTTTCTTCCGCACAAAAAATGCTTTCCGCAATCACGGAACGGAATCAATGGGTGGTATTATTGATTCCGCACGGAAAGGAAAATTTAGCGGAAAGAAATATCGATCGATATGAAAATTGCAATTATTCATTCCTGCGGTATTCTCTTTCCGCGAACTTAATTTAACATCCCTGTTTTAAGAGATTATGAGTTGATGTTGTGTCAGCTGATGGGAAAAAATCAACAAGTTTTAGATGTGAATTTAGAAGCGAATGTTAAATCTTTTGTTATAAATAAAATATGGATACAATTGCCTTTTTTGAAGATAGTAGTGACAGTGATTCTTTGGACATGCGATTGAAAAGACTTTATGCTATAAATCTGGAGATGTGTTGCAGATGAACGAGTAAGTTGAAATAAACAAATGTGAACCGGCCTACTGGTAAATGAAAGCTTTGCTTACTTTTACAGCTAAAAAAAAATTTTCGTTTAAACAAGGTAGCGTTTAAATATATTAGGCCTGAGTTAGAATCTGCATGCGCAAGAAGTGGTCGTCAAGGAGCTCTTTCAGCTAAAGATACACTATGTGCTTGTTTGAGATTTTTTGCAGAAGGCAGCTATCAGCATAGCGTTGGTAAAGATTTTAATGTTTAATGTTAATTTCATTAAATCTGCCATTCCGTCTATTTGCATTTTATTTGTATATTTTTCTCTTTTGCTCTTATAAAAATAGTAAATCAAAAATCAAACAAATGAATTACACAATTAAACAACACTTTAATAAAAATTTTACATTTCCCTACATTTTTGTTCGTTGCGTTAACTTTCCGCCATAAAAATTAAGCGTAAGCAAAATGGAGGAAAATATCTATATTGCGGAATCAATAATATGGCAATACCGGCATTGTAGAGATGGTACCGCAACAACGGAACGTTTGAGAATAAACAATACTGCTCTGCATTATTTATTTACATATTGCAAGCATTTGATAAGGTCTGGCATTATGGGCTAACGTACAAAATTTTAACGTATCTCCCCGCAAACGTTCACAATATATTTAAAAGTTATTTATTGAATAGATCTTTTTACATAAGGTCGAAGGAAATTATATCTTCCCGCAAGAAGATATTTGCTAGAGCCCCGCAAGGTAGTATCCTGGGGCCATTCCTTTACTTGTTATACTCCGCCAATATGCCAACGAGTACAGTAACTCACATTTCCACTTTTGCAGACGATAGTGCATTTTTGAGCGGTAATAAAAACCCGGTAGTTGCATCCCAACAGCTTCAAATATGTATGGCAGAATTGAAAAAATGGTTGAAACTATGGAAGATAAATGTAAATGCCTCTAAGTGTGTGTTCATCTTACATTCACTTTGAGAAAGGGCAATTGTCCACCTATTATAATAAATGGTTCGGGAATACCAGAACACAACAATGTAAAATATCTCGGTATACATCTTGATAAACGTCTCACCTGGGTTCAGCACATAGCAGCCAAAATAACTCAAATAAAAATGAAAACAGCCGAGCTCCACTGGTTCATCGGTCCTCAATCGGCGCTTGGATTACAACTCAAAGTACTTTTGTATAAGGCAATTATAAAGCCGATATGGTTATATGACATTCAGATATGAGGAACAGCTTCGACGTCTAATGTCGAAAAACTCCAAAGAAAAAAATTTAAGAGCGATCACGTGGGCTTCCTGGTACATCAAGAATTGTAACATCCATAGGGCCCTAAATATACCCATACTATAAGTTGTATATTGCAGTGGCAGTATAAACATAATAATTTTTAATTTAAGATTTGAATATTTATTGTTATTGTCCTTAACACTTTCGGTCCTATTGGAATAATACGTCCCAGAGAAAGTTCGAACAATCCTATTTATTATTCCAATTAAGAAAATTATACCTTAAAATATCCCAGCAGTACTTTAGAGAGTTTATTTATAACTGAAATAACGGTACCTAAATCTGAGTATGTTTTTAATGAAATTTGAGCATTTTAGTCGACGAGAAGCTTTCGAGAAGTTAACATCAGTTGATAATTTACGTGAAAAAACATAGTATTGGTATTGTTGACGATACTTATTATTTGAATATAAATTTATTTTTAGTTTGGTAAGTACATCTTCCTTTTTTAGCATATTTTCAGATATGGGATATATTGTCCCATTCGGAGTTTTTATTGGGTTTATATGTCCCATTCGTGGTATTTCTAGGAAAAGATGTCACAGCTTCGTCCAGAACTTCAAGAGCTTTTAGATGCCGACTTTTCTGATTTTAGTGAATCCAGTGACTCAGAGTCAGAAAACGAGTCATCAGAACTAGGTGACATAGAAGACATAGACAACGAATCAGGGGTTGAAGACAGCTCAAATGATAATGTTGTAAGTCCATATTTGTGGTCAAGACCACTTTTTGACTTTCACCGCAGATTGCAGATTCCACAAGTAAAAGAACTCATAATATTAATTGGTGCTAATTGTTCTTCAATAGAATTAGATACATTCAAAATTTTTTTCCCGAAGTCCTTATTAACATTTATTGCAGAAAATACAAACAAGAGACTGCATATGTTAGAAACAAAATTAAAATCGAAAAAACTGATGAGAATGAAATTATGATTGTGTTAGGTTGTTGTCTCATCATGAGCTACAATAAAGTGCCAAAGATACAAAAATATTGGAGCAGTAGTAAGTGCTTGGATAGTACATCAAGAAGTAAATCATAAGAAAACTGAAATGATAAGCTTCTTAGTTCCACTAGCTGAGGACATGATTGAAACTGGTAGAAGATATTGTCAAACAAAAAGAAGAGTGTCATATGGGCGACCGTCAAAGTGTAAGCGCAATTTTATTAATATAGGAGATCATATGCCTATTCCATCTGAAAAAAGATGGCGATGTGTAGGATGCAGTTCTATAAAGAAGGAGAAGACAAATAAATTTATATATTCAAATTGCAAAGTGCCACTTTGTGTTGATTGTATTATTGTAATTGAACTTTGTAATTAAAACTTTTTAGTTTCGTCATATAATTAATTTTTTGTATTTATGAATATGCAAGCTTATAAGAAGAAATGAATTATTTATTTGTTTTTTTTTTTTTTGACTACAACCAAAATGTTCAAAAATAAAATTTTGGATGCTAGTGGGATATATTATCCCATTTGCGCTAAAAACCCGGGTGGACCCAGGACAAAACTTCTGGGTGGGACAATATGTCCCAGGATAATTAAAGGAATAAGCAGAAAATTAGTGATGCAAAACATTATAATTTCTTGTGTATTTTACATACACGAAAACATTTTTTTCAAAAAGTTTTTGTTTAAGAAGTAAAAAACCGGACCGAAAGGGTTAAGACAGATTCAATAAATAAAAAAAATTGTACTGCAATCGAAAAGGCTATTTCAGTATGAATGCAATAATTGTAAGTAAATCATAATTTTAAATTTGTTATTGCAGTTATTGCATTTAAATTTTTATTTACATAATGTGTATATTGTTTTTTATTGAGATTTGCGATGGTAACATAAAAATTCGGGCTAAAATGTACGGTACCCCGGCTCCAGCCATGACTCTTTTATATAGAATATAAGCAGCGCAAAGCAACACTTCGTTCGAAAATATGAGGCAGGCGACCGAACATCATATTATTAGGGGACCGTGGGTATGGCATAGAACCTTTTCTATTAAAGCCGTACAGAGATCCGTCTTATAATTATGTGGAATATAAATTTAACATAGCGCATTCTTCGACTAAAAACATTGCAGAACGAACTATAGGAGTATTAAAAAGCCGGTTTTGTTGTTTATCGACCAAAAAAAGGGTTCAAAATTATAAATGTTTGCTGTGCACTAGAATCGCAGACAATGGACGTTTTGAAGTTGTTGGCATTTCATTGTCACTTGAATCTCCTAGTTCCTCTGTAACTCCAATGGCAATACCCGCCACACCTTCGCAATACCAAATAACCGCATTATGTTTTCCTCTGTCTGTGTCAGTTGGTATTTTGAAAAAGGTCCCCCACCAGCGTCCCTCGATTCGGCTTTGTTTTGGGCAAGCTTTCTTTTGACATCACTCGTCCACTCAGTCCATGTCTGTAAAAAACAGCAAAGCTTAACAAAACAATACATTGTATCGCTGCAAAACTTTGTTTATCTTTTTCCAGCCATTCACATCCTTTTCTGCGGACCAGCACTATTTAATTGTTGCCAGAGAAAATCCACAGTTGGCTTATCACGTTTTGTGAACCCTTCTGGCAAATCAGGGTACTTCTCGATAAACTCCAGGAAAATGCCGTTTTGTGTTTCCCCTATTTTGTTATTCAAGATGGAAAACAGAATGGTGTTCCAATTTATTAATAATTAATAAAGTAAATTTAAAATTTGCACAAATTTTACTTATTAAACTTTAAAAAATATATATTTTATGAAAACTTTTTTATTTACTTATATTTTTGCAAATTCAAAAGTTCATCACTTTGTTGAACTTAAATGCCTTTCTAGACCAGAATAGAATTGTATGTTGCAGCTACAGACTAGAAATCTAATAAAAGGCACTCAATCATTATAACATGAAATTCCCAACATGCAAGAGTGCTGCTTAAGTTTGTACATAAGAGATGTCTTTATGAAGCATTCAACTAGTTTTACGGTATTGGATCCCTACAGCGCAAACCCCGATTAAGAAATGTTAATTTTAGGTGTCTATGAGAAGCGTCACACAAAAACTTTCTGAAAACTGCCTTCGGTGTGCGTCAGATGTGG
Organism: Epicampocera succincta; assembly: GCA_932526305.1. NCBI lineage: Eukaryota > Metazoa > Arthropoda > Insecta > Diptera > Tachinidae > Epicampocera > Epicampocera succincta. The sequence continues at coordinate 28,290,543 of OW052035.1, read as the reverse complement.
AGATATACTCAAAAGTTTGGAGTGTCCACATTCAAAAAATGACTCTATCGTGTTAAAATGTAGTAATTGCGGCCAAAAACATACAGCTAACTTCCGTGGTTGCGAAGTTTTTCTTCGGCTTAAAGAAAATTCAACGACTAGAAGGCGAGAATATCCTCAGTATCAAAATTCCGTTTTCCCGAGTCTTCCATCTACATCTATACCACAAAATGAGATTGCCGAAGTCCCCAGCAATCAGAAAGTATCGTATGCCCAAACTTTAAAATATATCCTGATGCAGAAGAAAACAACAAAGGCGAAAAAAATAGAAAATTCTTCACAGCATGAAAACACTCAAAACTCTATAGACAGTTTAATTCAAGTCATGAATCGTTTCATGACAAGTATGGAAAACATGATGCAACAAATGATGCAAAATTAATGCAGATTTTGATCAGCAAAAAATTAACAAGTTAAAAATATGTTTCTGGAATGCAAACGGCTTAAGCAACATAAACTCGAAATTCAACCATTTCTGCCCTCGCAGGAAGTTGATGTGCTGCTAATTTCAGAAACTCATTTCGCCCTAAAAAACTGTTTTCGAGTTAACGGTTATTATACATATGACACAAAACACCCAAGTGGCAGGGCTTGCCGTGGATCTGCAATTCTGGTCAATAAGGATATAAATCATTACACAATGCCAGAATACAGTACAGATCATATTCAGGCAACTTTAATTAATATTCCATCAAGTGGTTTAAACGTATCTGCAATTTACTGTCCTCCATAGTTGAACACCAGTTTCTCGAATATTTCAAAACATTGGGTCCAAAATTCATAGCCGCAAGTGATTACAACGCCAAGCACACATTCTGGGGTTCTCGCCTTTTAAGTCCAAAAGGAAGACAACTCTTCAACGCAATAATGTCCAATAAGATGGATGCAATTTCTACTGGTCACCCCACATATTGGCCTGCAGACCTCAACAAAATTGCAGATGTAATTGATTTTGCTGTAATAAAAATTTTAAACGTGAACAAATAGAAATGACCCCCTCACTGGATCTTTCATCGGATCACTCTCCAACTTTTCTATCTTCTACATCATCACCAATTTGGATTCAGAAAGCAACATAGTACATTTCAACAAGTGCAGAGAGTGGCTCGTGTTATTGATTTCGTACGGAAAGAAATATCGATCGATATGCACATTGCAATTATTCACTCCTGCGGTATAAGCTTTCCGCGAAATCGATTTAACATCCCTGTTTTGAATAAATCAGAGTTGATATTGTGTCAGTGTTGTTAAAAAAAACATTTGAAATTCGATGTTAAAATTTTTGAACACAAAAACACACTTTTGAAATTAAAATATAGTAAAATACCAATTGCAGAAAATACATGGATACAATAAACTTTTTTGAGGGTAGTAGTGGTAATGATTGTTTAGACGTTCGGGTTGAAAGAAGAGTTTTGCGGTATAAAGCTGAAGATGTGTTGGCTAGAGGCTACAAGTTCAGGAAGTGATCGACAAGGAGCACTTTCTCCGCACTTGCGGGTTGTTTAGGGTTTTTTTTTTCAGAAGGCAGCTATCAGCATAGTGTTGGTTTTTAAGGATTTTATTTGCAATTTGTTTGTGTATTTTACTCCTTTATTCCTATAAAAATATTTTTCACATATAAAATAAATAAATTAAACTAAAGCAATTTATTTCGTCGAAATTTTATATTTTTCTTACAATTTTGTTCTTTCCGTCAGCTTTTCGTTTAAAAATTTGAACGTAAGCAAAATAAAAAAAATTACTTACTTTGCGGAATCAATAATATGGCAATACCGGCATTGTAGAGATGATACCGCAACAGGGAAAAATATGGCAGCAACGGAACCAATAATTTCAAATTTTTCTTCCGCACAAAAAATGCTTTCCGCAATCACGGAACGGAATCAATGGGTGGTATTATTGATTCCGCACGGAAAGGAAAATTTAGCGGAAAGAAATATCGATCGATATGAAAATTGCAATTATTCATTCCTGCGGTATTCTCTTTCCGCGAACTTAATTTAACATCTCTGTTTTAAGAGATTATGAGTTGATGTTGTGTCAGCTGATGGGAAAAAATCAACAAGTTTTAGATGTGATTTTAGAAGCGAATGTTAAATCTTTTGTTATAAATAAAATATGGATACAATTGCCTTTTTTGAAGATAGTAGTGACAGTGATTCTTTGGACATGCGATTGAAAAGAATTTACGCTATAAATCTGGAGATGTGTTGCAGATGAACGAGTAAGTTGAAATAAACAAATGTGAACCGGCCTACTGGTAAATGAAAGCTATGCTTACTTTTACAGCTTCAAAAAAAATTTTCGTTTAAACAAGGTAGCGTTTAAATATATTAGGCCTGAGTTAGAATCTGCATGCGCAGGAAGTGGTCGTCAAGGAGCTCTTTCAGCTAAAGATACACTATGTGCTTGTTTGAGATTTTTTGCAGAAGGCAGCTATCAGCATAGCGTTGGTAAAGATTTTAATGTTTAATGTTAATTTCATTAAATCTGCCATTCCGTCTATTTGCATTTTATTTGTATATTTTTCTCTTTTGCTCTTATAAAAATAGTAAATCAAAAATCAAACAAATGAATTACACAACTAAACAACACTTTAATAAAAATTTTACATTTCCCTACATTTTTGTTCGTTGCGTTAACTTTCCGCCATAAAAATTGAGCGTAAGCAAAATGGAGGAAAATATCTATATTGCGGAATCAATAATATGGCAATACCGGCATTGTAGAGATGATACCGCAACAACGGAACGTTTGAGAATAAACAATACTGCTCTGCATTATTTATTTACATATTGCAAGCATTTGATAAGGTCTGGCATTATGGGCTAACGTACAAAATTTTAACGTATCTCCCCGCAAACGTTCACAATATATTTAAAAGTTATTTATTGAATAGATCTTTTTACATAAGGTCGAAGGAAATTATATCTTCCCGCAAGAAGATATTTGCTAGTGTCCCGCAAGGTAGTATCCTGGGGCCATTCCTTTACTTGTTATACTCCGCCAATATGCCAACGAGTACAGTAACTCACATTTCCACTTTTGCAGACAATAGTGCATTTTTGAGCGGTAATAAAAACCCGGTGGTTGCATCCCAACAGCTTCAAATATATATGGCAGAATTGAAAAAATGGTTGAAACTATGGAAGATAAATGTAAATGCCTCTAAGTGTGTGTTCATCTTACATTCACTTTGAGAAAGGGTAATTGTCCAACTATTATAATAAATGGTTCGGGAATACCAGAACACAACAATGTAAAATATCTCGGTATACATCTTGATAAACGTCTCACCTGGGTTCAGCACATAGCAGCCAAAATAACTCAAAAAAAAATGAAAACTGCCGAGCTCCACTGGTTCATCGGTCCTCAATCGGCGCTTGGATTACAACTCAAAGTACTTTTGTATAAGGCAATTATAAAGCCGATATGGTTATATGACATTCAGATATGAGGAACAGCTTCGACGTCTAATGTCGAAAAACTCCAAAGAAAAAAATTTAAGAGCGATCACGTGGGCTTCCTGGTACATCAAGAATTGTAACATCCATAGGGCCCTAAATATACCCATACTATAAGTTGTATATTGCAGTGGCAGTATAAACATAATAATTTTTAATTTAAGATTTGAATATTTATTGTTATTGTCCTTAACACTTTCGGTCCTATTGGAATAATACGTCCCAGAGAAAGTTCGAACAATCCTATTTATTATTCCAATTAAGAAAATTATACCTTAAAATATCCCAGCAGTACTTTAGAGAGTTTATTTATAACTGAAATAACGGTACCTAAATCTGAGTATGTTTTTAATGAAATTTGAGCATTTTAGTCGACGAGAAACGTGAAAAAACATAGTATTGGTATTGTTGACGATACTTATTATTTAAATGTAAATTTATTTTTAGTTTGGTAAGTACATCTTCCTTTTTTAGCATATTTTCAGATATGGGATATATTGTCCCATTCGGAGTTTTTATTGGGTTTATATGTCCCATTCGTGGTATTTCTAGGAAAAGATGTCACAGCTTCGTCCAGAACTTCAAGAGCTTTTAGATGCCGACTTTTCTGATTTTAGTGAATCCAGTGACTCAGAGTCAGAAAACGAGTCATCAGAACTAGGTGACATAGAAGACATAGACAACGAATCAGGGGTTGAAGACAGCTCAAATGATAATGTTGTAAGTCCATATTTGTGGTCAAGACCACTTTTTGACTTTCACCGCAGATTGCAGATTCCACAAGTAAAAGAACTCATAATATTAATTGGTGCTAATCGTTCTTCAACAGAATTAGATACATTCAAAATGTTTTCCCGAAGTCCTTATTAACATTTATTGCAGAAAATACAAACAAGAGACTGCATATGTTAGAAAAAAAATTAAAATCGAAAAAACTGATGAGAATGAAATTATGATTGTGTTAGGTTGTTGTCTCATCATGAGCTACAATAAAGTGCCAAAGATACAAAATTATTGGAGCAGTAGTAAGTGCTTGGATAGTACATCAAGAAGTAAATCATAAGAAAACTGAAATGATAAGCTTCTTAGTTCCACTAGCTGAGGACATGATTGAAACTGGTAGAAGATATTGTCAAACAAAGAGAAGAGTGTCATATGGGCGACTGTCAAAGTGTAAGCGCAATTTTATTAATATAGGAGATCATATGCCTATTCCATCTGAAAAAAGATGGCGCTGTGTAGGATGCAGTTCTATAAAGAAGGAGAAGACAACTAAATTTATATATTCAAATTGCAAAGTGCCACTTTGTGTTGATTGTATTATTGTAATTGAACTTTGTAATTAAAACTTTTTAGTTTCGTCATATAATTAATTTTTTGTATTTATGAATATGCAAGCTTATAAGAAGAAATGAATTATTTATTTGTTTTTTTTTTTTTTTTTTACTACAACCAAAATGTTCAAAAATAAAATTTTGGATGCTAGTGGGATATATTATCCCATTTGCGCTAAAAACCCGGATGGACCCAGGACAAAACTTCTGGGTGGGACAATATGTCCCAGGATAATTAAAGGAATAAGGAGAAAATTAGTGATGCAAAACATTATAATTTCTTGTGTATTTTACATACACGAAAACATTTTTTTCAAAAAGTTTTTGTTTAAGAAGTAAAAAACCGGACCGAAAGGGTTAGGACAGATTCAATAAATAAAAAAAAATTGTACTACAATCGAAAAGGATATTTCAGTATGAATGCAATAATTGTAATTTGCCAATCACTCTTCCGCTCGGTCCATGTCTGTAAAAAACAGCAAAGCTTAACAAAACAATACATTGTATCGCTGCAAAACTTTGTTTATCTTTTTCCAGCCATTCACATTCTTTTCTGTGGACCAGCACTATTTAATTGTTGCCAGAGAAATTCCACAGTTGGCTTATCACGTTTTGTGAACCCTTCTGCCAAATCAGGGTACTTCTCGATAAACTCCAGGAAAATGCCGTTTTGTGTTTCCCCTATTTTGTTATTCAAGATGGAAAACAGAATGGTGTTCCAATTTATTAATAATTAATAAAGTAAATTTAAAATTTGCACAAATTTTACTTATTAAACTTCAAAAAATATATATTTTATAAAAACTTTTTTATTTACTTATATTTTTGCTCATTCATCATCAAAAGTTCATCACTTTGTTGAACTTAAATGCCTTTCTAGACCAGAATAGAATTGTGTGTTGCAGCTACAGACTAGAAATCTAATAAAAGGCACTCAATCATTATTACATGAAATTCCCAACATGCAAGAGTGCTGCTTAAGTTTGTACATAAGAGATGTCTTTATGAAGCATTCAACTAGTTTTACGGTATTGGATCCCTACAGCGCAAACCCCGATTAAGAAATGTTAAATTTAGGTGTGTATGAGAAGCGTCACACAAAAACTTTCTGAAAACTGCCTTCGGTGTGCGTCAGATGTGGAGATATACTCAAAAGTTTGGAGTGTCCACATTCAAAAAATGACTCCATCGTGTTAAAATGTAGTAATTGCGGCCAAAAACATACAGCTAACTTCCGTGGTTGCGAAATTTTTCTTCGGCTTAAAGAAAATTCAACGACTAGAAGGCCAGAATATCCTCAGTATCAAAATTCCGTTTTCCCGAGTCTTCCATCTACATCTATACCACAAAATGAGATTGCCGAAGTCCCCAGCAATCAGAAAGTATCGTATGCCCAAACTTTAAAATATATCCTGATGCAGAAGAAAACAACAAAGGCGAAAAAAAACAGAAAATTCTTCACAGCATGAAAACACTCAAAACTCTATAGACAGTTTAATTCAAGTCATGAATCGTTTCATGACAAGTATGGAAAACATGATGCAACAAATGATGCAAAATTAATGCAGATTTTGATCAGCAAAAAATTAACAAGTTAAATATATGTTTCTGGAATGCAAACGGCTTAAGCAACATAAACTCGAAATTCAACCATTTCTGCCCTCGCAGGAAGTTGATGTGCTGCTAATTTCAGAAACTCATTTCGCCCTAAAAAACTGTTTTCGAGTTAACGGTTATTATACATATGACACAAAACACCCAAGTGGCAGGGCTTGCCGTGGATCTGCAATTCTGGTCAATAAGGATATAAATCATTACACAATGCCAGAATACAGTACAGATCATATTCAGGCAACTTCAATTAATATTCCATCAAGTGGTTTAAACGTATCTGCAATTTACTGTCCTCCATAGTTAAACACCAGTTTCTCGAATATTTCAAAACATTGGGTCCAAAATTCATAGCCGCAAGTGATTACAACGCCAAGCACACATTCTGGGGTTCTCGCCTTTTAAGTCCAAAAGGAAGACAACTCTTCAACGCAATAATGTCCAATAAGATGGATGCAATTTCTACTGGTCACCCCACATATTGGCCTGCAGACCTCAACAAAATTGCAGATGTAATTGATTTTGCTGTAATAAAAATTTGAAACGTGAACAAATAGAAATGACCCCCTCACTGGATCTTTCATCGGATCACTCTCCAACTTTTCTATCTTCTACATCATCACCAATTTGGATTCAGAAAGCAATATAGTACATTTCAACAAGTGCAGAGAGTGGCTCGTGTTATTGATTTCGTACGGAAAGAAATATCGATCGATATGCACATTGCAATTATTCACTCCTGCGGTATAAGCTTTCCGCGAAATCGATTTAACATCCCTGTTTTGAATAAATCAGAGTTGATATTGTGTCAGTGTTGTTAAAAAAAACATTTGAAATTTGATGTTAAAATTTTTGAACACAAAAACACACTTTTGAAATTAAAATATAGTAAAATACCAATTGCGGAAAATACATGGATACAATAAAATTTTTTGAGGGTAGTAGTGGTAATGATTGTTTAGACGTTCGGGTTAAAAGAAGAGTTTTGCGGTATAAAGCTGAAGATGTGTTGGCTAGAGGCTACAAGTTCAGGAAGTGATCGACAAGGAGCACTTTCTCCGCACTTGCGGGTTGTTTAAGGTTTTTTTTCAGAAGGCAGCTATCAGCATAGTGTTGGTTTTTAAGGATTTTATTTGCAATTTGTTTGTGTATTTTACTCCTTTATACCTATAAAAATATTTTTCACATATAAAACAAATAAATTAAACTAAAGCAATTTATTTCGTCGAAATTTTATATTTTTCTTACAATTTTGTTCTTTCCGTCAGCTTTTCGTTGAAAAATTTGAACGTAAGCAAAATAAAAAAAATTACTTACTTTGCGGAATCAATAATATGGCAATACCGGCATTGTAGAGATGATACCGCAACAGGGAAATTTATGGCAGCTACGGAACCAATAACTTCAAATTTTTCTTCCGCACAAAAAATGCTTTCCGCAATCACGGAACGGAATCAATGGGTGGTATTATTGATTCCGCACGGAAAGGAAAATTTAGCGGAAAGAAATATCGATCGATATGAAAATTGCAATTATTCATTCCTGCGGTATTCTCTTTCCGCGAACTTAATTTAACATCCCTGTTTTAAGAGATTATGAGTTGATGTTGTGTCAGCTGATGGGAAAAAATCAACAAGTTTTAGATGTGATTTTAGAAGCGAATGTTAAATCGTTTGTTATAAATAAAATATGGATACAATTGCCTTTTTTGAAGATAGTAGTGACAGTGATTCTTTGGACATGCGATTGAAAAGAATTTACGCTATAAATCTGGAGATGTGTTGCAGATGAACGAGTAAGTTGAAATAAACAAATGTGAACCGGCCTACTGGTAAATGAAAGCTATGCTTACTTTTACAGCTTCAAAAAAAATTTTCGTTTAAACAAGGTAGCGTTTAAATATATTTGGCCTGAGTTAGAATCTGTATGCGCAGGAAGTGGTCGTCAAGGAGCTCTTTCAGCTAAAGATACACTATGTGCTTGTTTGAGATGTTTTGCAGAAGGCAGCTATCAGCATAGCGTTGGTAAAGATTTTAATGTTTAATGTTAATTTCATTAAATCTGCCATTCCGTCTATTTGCATTTTATTTGTATATTTTTCTCTTTTGCTCTTATAAAAATAGTAAATCAAAAATCAAACAAATGAATTACACAATTAAACAACACTTTAATAAAAATTTTACATTTCCCTACATTTTTGTTCGTTGCGTTAACTTTCCGCCATAAAAATTGAGCGTAAGCAAAATGGAGGAAAATATCTATATTGCGGAATCAATAATATGGCAATACCGGCATTGTAGGGATGATACCGCAACAACGGAACGTTTGAGAATAAACAATACTGCTCTGCATTATTTATTTACATATTTCAAGCATTTGATAAGGTCTGGCATTATGGGCTAACGTACAAAATTTTAACGTATCTCCCCGCAAACGTTCACAATATATTTAAAAGTTATTTATTGAATAGATCTTTTTACATAAGGTCGAAGGAAATTATATCTTCCCGCAAGAAGATATTTGCTAGTGTCCCGCAAGGTAGTATCCTGGGGCCATTCCTTTACTTGTTATACTCCGCCAATATGCCAACGAGTACAGTAACTCACATTTCCACTTTTGCAGACGATAGTGCATTTTTGAGCGGTAATAAAAACCCGGTAGTTGCATCCCAACAGCTTCAAATATATATGGCAGAATTGGAAAAATGGTTGAAACTATGGAAGATAAATGTAAATGCCTCTAAGTGTGTGTTCATCTTACATTCACTTTGAGAAAGGGTAATTGTCCACCTATTATAATAAATGGTTCGGGAATACCAGAACACAACAATGTAAAATATCTCGGTATACATCTTGATAAACGTCTCACCTGGGTTCAGCACATAGCAGCCAAAATAACTCAAATAAAAATGAAAACTGCCGAGCTCCACTGGTTCATCGGTCCTCAATCGGCGCTTGGATTACAACTCAAAGTACTTTTGTATAAGGCAATTATAAAGCCGATATGGTTATATGACATTCAGCTATGAGGAACAGCTTCGACGTCTAATGTCGAAAAACTCCAAAGAAAAAAATTTAAGAGCGATCACGTGGGCTTCCTGGTACATCAAGAATTGTAACATCCATAGGGCCCTAAATATACCCATACTATAAGTTGTATATTGCAGTGGCAGTATAAACATAATAACTTTAATTTAAGATTTGAATATTTATTGTTATTGTCCTTAACACTTTCGGTCCTATTGGAATAATACCTCCCAGAGAAAGTTCGAACAGTCCTATTTATTATTCCAATTAAGAAAATTATACCTTAAAATATCCCAGCAGTACTTTAGAGAGTTTATTTATAACTGAAATAACGGTACCTAAATCTGAGTATGTTTTTAATGAAATTTGAGCATTTTAGTCGACGAGAAGCTTTCGAGAAGTTAACATCAGTTGATAATTTACGTGAAAAAACATAGTATTGGTTTTGTTGACGATACTTATTATTTGAATGTAAATTTATTTTTAGTTTGGTAAGTACATCTTCCTTTTTTAGCATATTTTCAGATATGGGATATATTGTCCCATTCGGAGTTTTTATTGGGTTTATATGTCCCATTCGTGGTATTTCTAGGAAAAGATGTCACAGCTTCGTCCAGAACTTCAAGAGCTTTTAGATGCCGACTTTTCTGATTTTAGTGAATCCAGTGACTCAGAGTCAGAAAACGAGTCATCAGAACTAGGTGACATAGAAGACATAGACAACGAATCAGGGGTTGAAGACAGCTCAAATGATAATGTTGTAAGTCCATATTTGTGGTCAAGACCACTTTTTGACTTTCACCGCAGATTGCAGATTCTACAAGTAAAAGAACTCATAATATTAATTGGTGCTAATCGTTCTTCAACAGAATTAGATACATTCAAAATTTTTTTCCCGAAGTCCTTATTAACATTTATTGCAGAAAATACAAACAAGAGACTGCATATGTTAGAAAAAAAATTAAAATCGAAAAAACTGATGAGAATGAAATTATGATTGTGTTAGGTTGTTGTCTCATCATGAGCTACAATAAAGTGCCAAATATACAAAAATATTGGAGCAGTGGTAAGTGCTTGGATAGTACATCAAGAAGTAAATCATAAGAAAACTGAAATGATAAGCTTCTTAGTTCCACTAGCTGAGGACATGATTGAAACTGGTAGAAGATATTGTCAAACAAAAAGAAGAGTGTCATATGGGCGACCGTCGAAGTGTAAGCGCAATTTTATTAATATAGGAGATCATATGCCTATTCCATCTGAAAAAAGATGGCGATGTGTAGGATGCAGTTCTATAAAGAAGGAGAAGACAACTAAATTTATATATTCAAATTGCAAAGTGCCACTTTGTGTTGATTGTATTATTGTAATTGAACTTTGTAATTAAAACTTTTTAGTTTCGTCATATAATTAATTTTTTGTGTTTATGAATATGCAAGCTTATAAGAAGAAATGAATTATTTATTTGTTTTTTTTTGACTACAACCAAAATGTCCAAAAATAAAATTTTGGATGCTAGTGGGATATATTATCCCATTTGCGCTAAAAACCCGGGTGGACCCAGGACAAAACTTCTGGGTGGGACAATATGTCCCAGGATAATTAAAGGAATAAGGAGAAAATTAGTGATGCAAAACATTATAATTTCTTGTGTATTTTACATACACGAAAACATTTTTTTCAAAAAGTTTTTGTTTAAGAAGTAAAAAACCGGACCGAAAGGGTTAAGACAGATTCAATAAATAAAAAAAAATTGTACTACAATCGAAAAGGATATTTCAGTATGAATGCAATAATTGTAATTTGCCAATCACTCTTCCGCTCAGTCCATGTCTGTAAAAAACAGCAAAGCTTAACAAAACAATACATTGTATCGCTGCAAAACTTTGTTTATCTTTTTCCAGCCATTCACATCCTTTTCTGCGGACCAGCACTATTTAATTGTTGCCAGAGAAATTCCACAGTTGGCTTATCACGTTTTGTGAACCCTTCTGCCAAATCAGGGTACTTCTCGATAAACTCCAGGAAAATGCCGTTTTGTGTTTCCCCTATTTTGTTATTCAAGATGGAAAACAGAATGGTGTTCCAATTTATTAATAATTAATAAAGTAAATTTAAAATTTGCACAAATTTTACTTATTAAACTTTAAAAAATATATATTTTATGAAAACTTTTTTATTTACTTATATTTTTGCTTAATTTCATTAAATCTGCCATTCCGTCTATTTGCATTTTATTTGTATATTTTTCTCTTTTGCTCTTATAAAAATAGTAAATCAAAAATCAAACAAATGAATTACACAATTAAACAACACTTTAATAAAAATTTTACATTTCCCTACATTTTTGTTCGTTGCGTTAACTTTCCGCCATAAAAATTAAGCGTAAGCAAAATGGAGGAAAATATATATATTGCGGAATCAATAATATGGCAATACCGGCATTGTAGAGATGGTACCGCAACAACGGAACGTTTGAGAATAAACAATACTGCTCTGCATTATTTATTTACATATTGCAAGCATTTGATAAGGTCTGGCATTATGGGCTAACGTAAAAAATTTTAACGTATCTCCCCGCAAACGTTCACAATATATTTAAAAGTTATTTATTGAATAGATCTTTTTACATAAGGTCGAAGGAAATTATATCTTCCCGCAAGAAGATATTTGCTAGGGTCCCGCAAGGTAGTATCCTGGGGCCATTCCTTTACTTGTTATACTCCGCCAATATGCCAACGAGTACAGTAACTCACATTTCCACTTTTGCAGACGATAGTGCATTTTTGAGCGGTAATAAAAACCCGGTAGTTGCATCCCAACAGCTTCAAATATGTATGGCAGAATTGAAAAAATGGTTGAAACTATGGAAGATAAATGTAAATGCCTCTAAGTGTGTGTTCATCTTACATTCACTTTGAGAAAGGGCAATTGTCCACCTATTATAATAAATGGTTCGGGAATACCAGAACACAACAATGTAAAATATCTCGGTATACATCTTGATAAACGTCTCACCTGGGTTCAGCACATAGCAGCCAAAATAACTCAAATAAAAATGAAAACTGCCGAGCTCCACTGGTTCATCGGTCCTCAATCGGCGCTTGGATTACAACTCAAAGTACTTTTGTATAAGGCAATTATAAAGCCGATATGGTTATATGACATTCAGATATGAGGAACAGCTTCGACGTCTAATGTCGAAAAACTCCAAAGAAAAAAATTTAAGAGCGATCACGTGGGCTTCCTGGTACATCAAGAATTGTAACATCCATAGGGCCCTAAATATACCCATACTATAAGTTGTATATTGCAGTGGCAGTATAAACATAATAATTTTTAATTTAAGATTTGAATATTTATTGTTATTGTCCTTAACACTTTCGGTCCTATTGGAATAATACGTCCCAGAGAAAGTTCGAACAATCCTATTTATTATTCCAATTAAGAAAATTATACCTTAAAATATCCCAGCAGTACTTTAGAGAGTTTATTTATAACTGAAATAACGGTACCTAAATCTGAGTATGTTTTTAATGAAATTTGAGCATTTTAGTCGACGAGAAGCTTTCGAGAAGTTAACATCAGTTGATAATTTACGTGAAAAAACATAGTATTGGTATTGTTGACGATACTTATTATTTGAATATAAATTTATTTTTAGTTTGGTAAGTACATCTTCCTTTTTTAGCATATTTTCAGATATGGGATATATTGTCCCATTCGGAGTTTTTATTGGGTTTATATGTCCCATTCGTGGTATTTCTAGGAAAAGATGTCACAGCTTCGTCCAGAACTTCAAGAGCTTTTAGATGCCGACTTTTCTGATTTTAGTGAATCCAGTGACTCAGAGTCAGAAAACGAGTCATCAGAACTAGGTGACATAGAAGACATAGACAACGAATCAGGGGTTGAAGACAGATCAAATGATAATGTTGTAAGTCCATATTTGTGGTCAAGACCACTTTTTTACTTTCACCGCAGATTGCAGATTCCACAAGTAAAAGAACTCATAATATTAATTGGTGCTAATTGTTCTTCAATAGAATTAGATACATTCAAAAATTTTTTCCCGAAGTCCTTATTAACATTTATTGCAGAAAATACAAACAAGAGACTGCATATGTTAGAAAAAAAATTAAAATCGAAAAAACTGATGAGAATGAAATTATGATTGTGTTAGGTTGTTGTCTCATCATGAGCTACAATAAAGTGCCAAAGATACAAAAATATTGGAGCAGTAGTAAGTGCTTGGATAGTACATCAAGAAGTAAATCATAAGAAAACTGAAATGATAAGCTTCTTAGTTCCACTAGCTGAGGACATGATTGAAACTGGTAGAAGATATTGTCAAACAAAAAGAAGAGTGTCATATGGGCGACCGTCAAAGTGTAAGCGCAATTTTATTAATATAGGAGATCATATGCCTATTCCATCTGAAAAAAGATGGCGATGTGTAGGATGCAGTTCTATAAAGAAGGAGAAGACAAATAAATTTATATATTCAAATTGCAAAGTGCCACTTTGTGTTGATTGTATTATTGTAATTGAACTTTGTAATTAAAACTTTTTAGTTTCGTCATATAATTAATTTTTTGTATTTATGAATATGCAAGCTTATAAGAAGAAATGAATTATTTATTTGTTTTTTTTTTTTTTGACTACAACCAAAATGTTCAAAAATAAAATTTTGGATGCTAGTGGGATATATTATCCCATTTGCGCTAAAAACCCGGGTGGACCCAGGACAAAACTTCTGGGTGGGACAATATGTCCCAGGATAATTAAAGGAATAAGCAGAAAATTAGTGATGCAAAACATTATAATTTCTTGTGTATTTTACATACACGAAAACATTTTTTTCAAAAAGTTTTTGTTTAAGAAGTAAAAAACCGGACCGAAAGGGTTAAGACAGATTCAATAAATAAAAAAAATTGTACTGCAATCGAAAAGGCTATTTCAGTATGAATGCAATAATTGTAAGTAAATCATAATTTTAAATTTGTTATTGCAGTTATTGCATTTAAATTTTTATTTACATAATGTGTATATTGTTTTTTATTGAGATTTGCGATGGTAACATAAAAATTCGGGCTAAAATGTACGGTACCCCGGCTCCAGCCATGACTCTTTTATATAGAATATAAGCAGCGCAAAGCAACACTTCGTTCGAAAATATGAGGCAGGCGACCGAACATCATATTATTAGGGGACCGTGGGTATGGCATAGAACCTTTTCTATTAAAGCCGTACAGAGATCCGTCTTATAATTATGTGGAATATAAATTTAACATAGCGCATTCTTCGACTAAAAACATTGCAGAACGAACTATAGGAGTATTAAAAAGCCGGTTTTGTTGTTTATCGACCAAAAAAAGTGTTCAAAAATATAGATGTTTGCTGTGCACTAGAATCGCAGACAATGGACGTTTTGAAGTTGTTGGCATTTCATTGTCACTTGAATCTCCTAGTTCCTCTGTAACTCCAATGGCAATACCCGCCACACCTTCGCAATACCAAATAACCGCATTATGTTTTCCTCTGTCTGTGTCAGTTGGTATTTTGAAAAAGGTCCCCCACCAGCGTCCCTCGATTCGGCTTTGTTTTGGGCAAGCTTTCTTTTGACATCACTCGTCCACTCAGTCCATGTCTGTAAAAAACAGCAAAGCTTAACAAAACAATACATTGTATCGCTGCAAAACTTTGTTTATCTTTTTCCAGCCATTCACATCCTTTTCTGCGGACCAGCACTATTTAATTGTTGCCAGAGAAAATCCACAGTTGGCTTATCACGTTTTGTGAACCCTTCTGGCAAATCAGGGTACTTCTCGATAAACTCCAGGAAAATGCCGTTTTGTGTTTCCCCTATTTTGTTATTCAAGATGGAAAACAGAATGTTGTTCTAATTTATTAATAATTAATAAAGTAAATTTAAAATTTGCACAAATTTTACTTATTAAACTTTAAAAAATATATATTTTATGAAAACTTTTTTATTTACTTATATTTTTGCAAATTCAAAAGTTCATCACTTTGTTGAACTTAAATGCCTTTCTAGACCAGAATAGAATTGTATGTTGCAGCTACAGACTAGAAATCTAATAAAAGGCACTCAATCATTATTACATGAAATTCCCAACATGCAAGAGTGCTGCTTAAGTTTGTACATAAGAGATGTCTTTATGAAGCATTCAACTAGTTTTACGGTATTGGATCCCTACAGCGCAAACCCCGATTAAGAAATGTTAATTTTAAGTGTGTATGAGAAGCGTCACACAAAAACTTTCTGAAAACTGCCTTCGGTGTGCGTCAGATGTGGAGATATACTCAAAAGTTTGGAGTGTCCACATTCAAAAAATGACTCCATCGTGTTAAAATGTAGTAATTGCGGCCAAAAACATACAGCTAACTTCCGTGGTTGCGAAATTTTTCTTCGGCTTAAAGAAAATTCAACGACTAGAAGGCGAGAATATCCTCAGTATCAAAATTCCGTTTTCCCGAGTCTTCCATCTACATCTATACCACAAAATGAGATTGCCGAAGTCCCCAGCAATCAGAAAGTATCGTATGCCCAAACTTTAAAATATATCCTGATGCAGAAGAAAACAACAAAGGCGAAAAAAACAGAAAATTCTTCACAGCATGAAAACACTCAAAACTCTATAGACAGTTTAATTCAAGTCATGAATCGTTTCATGACAAGTATGGAAAACATGATGCAACAAATGATGCAAAATTAATGCAGATTTTGATCAGCAAAAAATTAACAAGTTAAAAATATGTTTCTGGAATGCAAACGGCTTAAGCAACATAAACTCGAAATTCAACCATTTCTGCCCTCGCAGGAAGTTGATGTGCTGCTAATTTCAGAAACTCATTTCGCCCTAAAAAACTGTTTTCGAGTTAACGGTTATTATACATATGACACAAAACACCCAAGTGGCAGGGCTTGCCGTGGATCTGCAATTCTGGTCAATAAGGATATAAATCATTACACAATGCCAGAATATAGTACAGATCATATTCAGGCAACTTCAATTAATATTCCATCAAGTGGTTTAAACATATCTGCAATTTACTGTCCTCCATAGTTAAACACCAGTTTCTCGAATATTTCAAAACATTGGGTCCAAAATTCATAGCCGCAAGTGATTACAACGCCAAGCACACATTCTGGGGTTCTCGCCTTTTAAGTCCAAAAGGAAGACAACTCTTCAACGCAATAATGTCCAATAAGATGGATGCAATTTCTACTGGTCACCCCACATATTGGCCTGCAGACCTCAACAAAATTGCAGATGTAATTGATTTTGCTGTAATAAAAAATTTGAAACGTGAACAAATAGAAATGACTCCCTCACTGGATCTTTCATCGGATCACTCTCCAACTTTTCTATCTTCTACATCATCACCAATTTGGATTGAGAAAGCAACATAGTACATTTCAACAAGTGCAGAGAGTGGCTCGTGTTATTGATTTCGTACGGAAAGAAATATCGATCGATATGCACATTGCAATTATTCACTCCTGCGGTATAAGCTTTCCGCGAAATCGATTTAACATCCCTGTTTTGAATAAATCAGAGTTGATATTGTGTCAGTGTTGTTAAAAAAAAAACATTTGAAATTTGATGTTAAAATTTTTGAACACAAAAACACACTTTTGAAATTAAAATATAGTAAAATACCAATTGCAGAAAATACATGGATACAATAAACTTTTTTGAGGGTAGTAGTGGTAATGATTGTTTAGACGTTCGGGTTGAAAGAAGAGTTTTGCGGTATAAAGCTGAAGATGTGTTGGCTAGAGGCTACAAGTTCAGGAAGTGATCGACAAGGAGCACTTTCTCCGCACTTGCGGGTTGTTTAAGGTTTTTTTTCAGAAGGCAGCTATCAGCATAGTGTTGGTTTTTAAGGATTTTATTTGCAATTTGTTTGTGTATTTTACTCCTTTATTCCTATAAAAATATTTTTCACATATAAAACAAATAAATTAAACTAAAGCAATTTATTTCGTCGAAATTTTATATTTTTCTTACAATTTTGTTCTTTCCGTCAGCTTTTCGTTGAAAAATTTGAACGTAAGCAAAATAAAAAAAATTACTTACTTTGCGGAATCAATAATATGGCAATACCGGCATTGTAGAGATGATACCGCAACAAGGGAAAAATATGGCAGCAACGGAACCAATAATTTCAAATTTTTCTTCCGCACAAAAAATGCTTTCCGCAATCACGGAACGGAATCAATGGGTGGTATTATTGATTCCGCACGGAAAGGAAAATTTAGCGGAAAGAAATATCGATCGATATGAAAATTGCAATTATTCATTCCTGCGGTATTCTCTTTCCGCGAACTTAATTTAACATCTCTGTTTTAAGAGATTATGAGGTGATGTTGTGTCAGCTGATGGGAAAAAATCAACAAGTTTTAGATGTGATTTTAGAAGCGAATGTTAAATCTTTTGTTATAAATAAAATATGGATACAATTGCCTTTTTTGAAGATAGTAGTGACAGTGATTCTTTGGACATGCGATTGAAAAGAATTTACGCTATAAATCTGGAGATGTGTTGCAGATGAACGAGTAAGTTGAAATAAACAAATGTGAACCGGCCTACTGGTAAATGAAAGCTATGCTTACTTTTACAGCTTCAAAAAAAATTTTCGTTTAAACAAGGTAGCGTTTAAATATATTTGGCCTGAGTTAGAATCTGCATGCGCAGGAAGTGGTCGTCAAGGAGCTCTTTCAGCTAAAGATACACTATGTGCTTGTTTGAGATTTTTTGCAGAAGGCAGCTATCAGCATAGCGTTGGTAAAGATTTTAATGTTTAATGTTAATTTCATTAAATCTGCCATTCCGTCTATTTGCATTTTATTTGTATATTTTTCTCTTTTGCTCTTATAAAAATAGTAAAACAAAAATCAAACAAATGAATTACACAATTAAACAACACTTTAATAAAAATTTTACATTTCCCTACATTTTTGTTCGTTGCGTTAACTTTGCGCCATAAAAATTGAGCGTAAGCAAAATGGAGGAAAATATCTATATTGCGGAATCAATAATATGGCAATACCGGCATTGTAGAGATGATACCGCAACAACGGAACATTTGAGAATAAACAATACTGCTCTGCATTATTTATTTACATATTGCAAGCATTTGATAAGGTCTGGCATTATGGGCTAACGTACAAAATTTTAACGTATCTCCCCGCAAACGTTCACAATATATTTAAAAGTTATTTATTGAATAGATCTTTTTACATAAGGTCGAAGGAAATTATATCTTCCCGCAAGAAGATATTTGCTAGGGTCCCGCAAGGTAGTATCCTGGGGCCATTCCTTTACTTGTTATACTCCGCCAATATGCCAACGAGTACAGTAACTCACATTTCCACTTTTGCAGACGATAGTGCATTTTTGAGCTGTAATAAAAACCCGGTAGTTGCATCCCAACAGCTTCAAATATATATGGCAGAATTGGAAAAATGGTTGAAACTATGGAAGATAAATGTAAATGCCTCTAAGTGTGTGTTCATCTTACATTCACTTTGAGAAAGGGTAATAGGTGGACATATTATAGTAAATGGTTCGGGAATACCAGAACACAACAATGTAAAATATCTCGGTATACATCTTGATAGACGTCTCACCTGGGTTCAGCACATAGCAGCCAAAATAACTCAAATAAAAATGAAAACTGCCGAGCTCCACTGGTTCATCGGTCCTCAATCGGCGCTTGGATTACAACTCAAAGTACTTTTGTATAAGGCAATTATAAGGCCTTAAAACTCCAAAGAAAAAAATTTAAGAGCGATCACGTGGTCTTCCTGGTACATCAAGAATTGTAACATCCATAGGGCCCTAAATATACCCATACTATAAGTTGTATATTGCAGTGGCAGTATAAACATAATAATTTTTAATTTAAGATTTGAATATTTATTGTTATTGTCCTTAACACTTTCGGTCCTATTGGAATAATACGTCCCAGAGAAAGTTCGAACAATCCTATTTATTATTCCAATTAAGGAAATTATACCTTAAAATATCCCAGCAGTACTTTAGAGAGTTTATTTATAAATGAAATAACGGTACCTAAATCTGAGTATGTTTTTAATGAAATTTGAGCATTTTAGTCGACGAGAAGCTTTCGAGAAGTTAACATCAGTTGATAATTTACGTGAAAAAACATAGTGTTGGTATTGTTGACGATACTTATTATTTGAATGTAAATTTATTTTTAGTTTGGTAAGTACATCTTCCTTTTTTAGCATATTTTCAGATATGGGATATATTGTCCCATTCGGAGTTTTTATTGGGTTTATATGTCCCATTCGTGGTATTTCTAGGAAAAGATGTCACAGCTTCGTCCAGAACTTCAAGAGCTTTTAAATGCCGACTTTTCTGATTTTAGTGAATCCAGTGACTCAGAGTCAGAAAACGAGTCATCAGAACTAGGTGACATAGAAGACATAGACAACGAATCAGGGGTTGAAGACAGCTCAAATGATAATGTTGTAAGTCCATATTTGTGGTCAAGACCACTTTTTGACTTTCACCGCAGATTGCAGATTCCACAAGTAAAAGAACTCATAATATTAATTGGTGCTAATCGTTCTTCAACAGAATTAGATACATTCAAAATTTTTTTCCCGAAGTCCTTATTAACATTTATTGCAGAAAATACAAACAAGAGACGGCATATGTTAGAAAAAAATTAAAATCGAAAAAACTGATGAGAATGAAATTATGATTGTGTTAGGTTGTTGTCTCATCATGAGCTACATGCCATAGATACAAAATTATTGGAGCAGTAGTAATTGCTTGGATAGTACATCACGAAGTAAATCATAAGAAAACTGAAATGATAAGCTTCTTAGTTCCACTAGCTGAGGACATGATTGAAACTGGTAGAAGATATTGTCAAACAAAAAGAAGAGTGTCATATGGGCGACCGTCAAAGCGTAAGCGCAATTTTATTAATATAGGAGATCATATGCCTATTCCTCCTGAAAAAAGATGGCGCTGTGTAGGATGCAGTTCTATAAAGAAGGAGAAGACAACTAAATTTATATATTCAAATTGCAAAGTGCCACTTTGTGTTGATTGTATTATTGTAATTGAACTTTGTAATTAAAACTTTTTAGTTTCGTCATATAATTAATTTTTTGTATTTATGAATATGCAAGCTTATAAGAAGAAATGAATTATTTATTTGTTTTTTTTTTTTACTACAACCAAAATGTTCAAATATAAAATTTTGGATGCTAGTGGGATATATTATCCCATTTGCGCTAAAAACCCGGGTGGACCCAGGACAAAACTTCTGGGTGGGACAATATGTCCCAGGATAATTAAAGGAATAAGGAGAGAATTAGTGATGCAAAACATTATAATTTCTTGTGTATTTTACATACACGAAAACATTTTTTTCAAAAAGTTTTTGTTTAAGAAGTAAAAAACCGGACCGAAAGGGTTAAGACAGATTCAATAAATAAAAAAAAAATTGTACTACAATCGAAAAGGATATTTCAGTATGAATGCAATAATTGTAAGTAAATCATAATTTTAAATTTGTTATTGCAGTTATTGCATTTAAATTTTTATTTACATAATATGTATATTGTTTTTTATTGAGATTTGCGATGGTAACATAAAAATTCGGGCTGTAAATGTACGGTACCCCGGCTCCAGCCATGACTCTTTTATATAGAATATAAGCAGCGCAAAGCAACACTTCGTTTGAAAATAGGAGGCAGGCGACCGAACATCATATTATTAGGGGACCGTGGGTATGGCATAGAACCTTTTCTATTAACGCCGTACAGAGATCCGTCTTATAATTATGTGGAATATAAATTTAACATAGCGCATTCTTCGACTAAAAACATTGCAGAACGAACTATAGGAGTATTAAAAAGCCGGTTTTGTTGTTTATCGACCAAAAAAAGTGTTCAAAATTATAAATGTTTGCTGTGCACTAGAATCGCAGACAATGGACGTTTTGAAGTTGTTGGCATTTCATTGTCACTTGAATCTCCTAGTTCCTCTGTAACTCCAATGGCAATACCCGCCACACCTTCGCAATACCAAATAACCGCATTATGTTTTCCTCTGTCTGTGTCAGTTGGTATTTTGAAAAAGGTCCCCCACCAGCGTCCCTCGATTCGGCTTTGTTTTGGGCAAGCTTTCTTTTGACATCACTCGTCCACTCAGTCCATGTCTGTAAAAAACAGCAAAGCTTAACAAAACAATACATTGTATCGCTGCAAAACTTTGTTTATCTTTTTCCAGCCATTCACATCCTTTTCTGCGGACCAGCACTATTTAATTGTTGCCAGAGAAAATCCACAGTTGGCTTATCACGTTTTGTGAACCCTTCTGGCAAATCAGGGTACTTCTCGATAAACTCCAGGAAAATGCCGTTTTGTGTTTCCCCTATTTTGTTATTCAAGATGGAAAACAGAATGTTGTTCTAATTTATTAATAATTAATAAAGTAAATTTAAAATTTGCACAAATTTTACTTATTAAACTTTAAAAAATATATATTTTATGAAAACTTTTTTATTTACTTATATTTTTGCAAATTCAAAAGTTCATCACTTTGTTGAACTTAAATGCCTTTCTAGACCAGAATAGAATTGTATGTTGCAGCTACAGACTAGAAATCTAATAAAAGGCACTCAATCATTATAACATGAAATTCCCAACATGCAAGAGTGCTGCTTAAGTTTGTACATAAGAGATGTCTTTATGAAGCATTCAACTAGTTTTACGGTATTGGATCCCTACAGCGCAAACCCCGATTAAGAAATGTTAATTTTAGGTGTCTATGAGAAGCGTCACACAAAAACTTTCTGAAAACTGCCTTCGGTGTGCGTCAGATGTGGAGATATACTCAAAAGTTTGGAGTGTCCACATTCAAAAAATGACTCTATCGTGTTAAAATGTAGTAATTGCGGCCAAAAACATACAGCTAACTTCCGTGGTTGCGAAGTTTTTCTTCGGCTTAAAGAAAATTCAACGACTAGAAGGCGAGAATATCCTCAGTATCAAAATTCCGTTTTCCCGAGTCTTCCATCTACATCTATACCACAAAATGAGATTGCCGAAGTCCCCAGCAATCAGAAAGTATCGTATGCCCAAACTTTAAAATATATCCTGATGCAGAAGAAAACTACAAAGGCGAAAAAAATAGAAAATTCTTCACAGCATGAAAACACTCAAAACTCTATAGACAGTTTAATTCAAGTCATGAATCGTTTCATGACAAGTATGGAAAACATGATGCAACAAATGATGCAAAATTAATGCAGATTTTGATCAGCAAAAAATTAACAAGTTAAAAATATGTTTCTGGAATGCAAACGGCTTAAGCAACATAAACTCGAAATTCAACCATTTCTGCCCTCGCAGGAAGTTGATGTGCTGCTAATTTCAGAAACTCATTTCGCCCTAAAAAACTGTTTTCGAGTTAACGGTTATTATACATATGACACAAAACACCCAAGTGGCAGGGCTTGCCGTGGATCTGCAATTCTGGTCAATAACGATATAAATCATTACACAATGCCAGAATACAGTACAGATCATATTCAGGCAACTTCAATTAATATTCCATCAAGTGGTTTAAACGTATCTGCAATTTACTGTCCTCCATAGTTAAACACCAGTTTCTCGAATATTTCAAAACATTGGGTCCAAAATTCATAGCCGCAAGTGATTACAACGCCAAGCACACATTCTGGGGTTCTCGCCTTTTAAGTCCAAAAGGAAGAAAACTCTTCAACGCAATAATGTCCAATAAGATGGATGCAATTTCTACTGGTCACCCCACATATTGGCCTGCAGACCTCAACAAAATTGCAGATGTAATTGATTTTGCTGTAATAAAAATTTGAAACGTGAACAAATAGAAATGACCCCCTCACTGGATCTTTCATCGGATCACTCTCCAACTTTTCTATCTTCTACATCATCACCAATTTGGATTCAGAAAGCAACATAGTACATTTCAACAAGTGCAGAGAGTGGCTCGTGTTATTGATTTCGTACGGAAAGAAATATCGATCGATATGCACATTGCAATTATTCACTCCTGCGGTATAAGCTTTCCGCGAAATCGATTTAACATCCCTGTTTTGAATAAATCAGAGTTGATATTGTGTCAGTGTTGTTAAAAAAAACATTTGAAATTCGATGTTAAAATTTTTGAACACAAAAACACACTTTTGAAATTAAAATATAGTAAAATACCAATTGCAGAAAATACATGGATACAATAAACTTTTTTGAGGGTAGTAGTGGTAATGATTGTTTAGACGTTCGGGTTGAAAGAAGAGTTTTGCGGTATAAAGCTGAAGATGTGTTGGCTAGAGGCTACAAGTTCAGGAAGTGATCGACAAGGAGCACTTTCTCCGCACTTGCGGGTTGTTTAGGGTTTTTTTTTTCAGAAGGCAGCTATCAGCATAGTGTTGGTTTTTAAGGATTTTATTTGCAATTTGTTTGTGTATTTTACTCCTTTATTCCTATAAAAATATTTTTCACATATAAAATAAATAAATTAAACTAAAGCAATTTATTTCGTCGAAATTTTATATTTTTCTTACAATTTTGTTCTTTCCGTCAGCTTTTCGTTTAAAAATTTGAACGTAAGCAAAATAAAAAAAATTACTTACTTTGCGGAATCAATAATATGGCAATACCGGCATTGTAGAGATGATACCGCAACAGGGAAAAATATGGCAGCAACGGAACCAATAATTTCAAATTTTTCTTCCGCACAAAAAATGCTTTCCGCAATCACGGAACGGAATCAATGGGTGGTATTATTGATTCCGCACGGAAAGGAAAATTTAGCGGAAAGAAATATCGATCGATATGAAAATTGCAATTATTCACTCCTGCGGTATTCTCTTTCCGCGAACTTAATTTAACATCCCTGTTTTAAGAGATTATGAGTTGATGTTGTGTCAGCTGATGGGAAAAAATCAACAAGTTTTAGATGTGAATTTAGAAGCGAATGTTAAATCTTTTGTTATAAATAAAATATGGATACAATTGCCTTTTTTGAAGATAGTAGTGACAGTGATTCTTTGGACATGCGATTGAAAAGAATTTATGCTATAAATCTGGAGATGTGTTGCAGATGAACGAGTAAGTTGAAATAAACAAATGTGAACCGGCCTACTGGTAAATGAAAGCTATGCTTACTTTTACAGCTTCAAAAAAAATTTTCGTTTAAACAAGGTAGCGTTTAAATATATTTGGCCTGAGTTAGAATCTGTATGCGCAGGAAGTGGTCGTCAAGGAGCTCTTTCAGCTAAAGATACACTATGTGCTTGTTTGAGATTTTTTGCAGAAGGCAGCTATCAGCATAGCGTTGGTAAAGATTTTAATGTTTAATGTTAATTTCATTAAATCTGCCATTCCGTCTATTTGCATTTTATTTGTATATTTTTCTCTTTTGCTCTTATAAAAATAGTAAATCAAAAATCAAACAAATGAATTACACAACTAAACAACACTTTAATAAAAATTTTACATTTCCCTACATTTTTGTTCGTTGCGTTAACTTTCCGCCATAAAAATTGAGCGTAAGCAAAATGGAGGAAAATATCTATATTGCGGAATCAATAATATGGCAATACCGGCATTGTAGAGATGATACCGCAACAACGGAACGTTTGAGAATAAACAATACTGCTCTGCATTATTTATTTACATATTGCAAGCATTTGATAAGGTCTGGCATTATGGGCTAACGTACAAAATTTTAACGTATCTCCCCGCAAACGTTCACAATATATTTAAAAGTTATTTATTGAATAGATCTTTTTACATAAGGTCGAAGGAAATTATATCTTCCCGCAAGAAGATATTTGCTAGTGTCCCGCAAGGTAGTATCCTGGGGCCATTCCTTTACTTGTTATACTCCGCCAATATGCCAACGAGTACAGTAACTCACATTTCCACTTTTGCAGACGATAGTGCATTTTTGAGCGGTAATAAGAACCCGGTGGTTGCATCCCAACAGCTTCAAATATATATGGCAGAATTGAAAAAATGGTTGAAACTATGGAAGATAAATGTAAATGCCTCTAAGTGTGTGTTCATCTTACATTCACTTTGAGAAAGGGTAATTGTCCAACTATTATAATAAATGGTTCGGGAATACCAGAACACAACAATGTAAAATATCTCGGTATACATCTTGATAAACGTCTCACCTGGGTTCAGCACATAGCAGCCAAAATAACTCAAATAAAAATGAAAACTGCCGAGCTCCACTGGTTCATCGGTCCTCAATCGGCGCTTGGATTACAACTCAAAGTACTTTTGTATAAGGCAATTATAAAGCCGATATGGTTATATGACATTCAGATATGAGGAACAGCTTCGACGTCTAATGTCGAAAAACTCCAAAGAAAAAAATTTAAGAGCGATCACGTGGGCTTCCTGGTACATCAAGAATTGTAACATCCATAGGGCCCTAAATATACCCATACTATAAGTTGTATATTGCAGTGGCAGTATAAACATAATAATTTTTAATTTAAGATTTGAATATTTATTGTTATTGTCCTTAACACTTTCGGTCCTATTGGAATAATACGTCCCAGAGAAAGTTCGAACAATCCTATTTATTATTCCAATTAAGAAAATTATACCTTAAAATATCCCAGCAGTACTTTAGAGAGTTTATTTATAACTGAAATAACGGTACCTAAATCTGAGTATGTTTTTAATGAAATTTGAGCATTTTAGTCGACGAGAAACGTGAAAAAACATAGTATTGGTATTGTTGACGATACTTATTATTTGAATGTAAATTTATTTTTAGTTTGGTAAGTACATCTTCCTTTTTTAGCATATTTTCAGATATGGGATATATTGTCCCATTCGGAGTTTTTATTGGGTTTATATGTCCCATTCGTGGTATTTCTAGGAAAAGATGTCACAGCTTCGTCCAGAACTTCAAGAGCTTTTAGATGCCGACTTTTCTGATTTTAGTGAATCCAGTGACTCAGAGTCAGAAAACGAGTCATCAGAACTAGGTGACATAGAAGACATAGACAACGAATCAGGGGTTGAAGACAGCTCAAATGATAATGTTGTAAGTCCATATTTGTGGTCAAGACCACTTTTTGACTTTCACCGCAGATTGAAGATTCCACAAGTAAAAGAACTCATAATATTAATTGGTGCTAATCGTTCTTCAACAGAATTAGATACATTCAAAATGTTTTCCCGAAGTCCTTATTAACATTTATTGCAGAAAATACAAACAAGAGACTGCATATGTTAGAAAAAAAATTAAAATCGAAAAAACTGATGAGAATGAAATTATGATTGTGTTAGGTTGTTGTCTCATCATGAGCTACAATAAAGTGCCAAAGATACAAAATTATTGGAGCAGTAGTAAGTGCTTGGATAGTACATCAAGAAGTAAATCATAAGAAAACTGAAATGATAAGCTTCTTAGTTCCACTAGCTGAGGACATGATTGAAACTGGTAGAAGATATTGTCAAACAAAGAGAAGAGTGTCATATGGGCGACTGTCAAAGTGTAAGCGCAATTTTATTAATATAGGAGATCATATGCCTATTCCATCTGAAAAAAGATGGCGCTGTGTAGGATGCAGTTCTATAAAGAAGGAGAAGACAACTAAATTTATATATTCAAATTGCAAAGTGCCACTTTGTGTTGATTGTATTATTGTAATTGAACTTTGTAATTAAAACTTTTTAGTTTCGTCATATAATTAATTTTTTGTATTTATGAATATGCAAGCTTATAAGAAGAAATGAATTATTTATTTGTTTTTTTTTTTTTTTTTTTACTACAACCAAAATGTTCAAAAATAAAATTTTGGATGCTAGTGGGATATATTATCCCATTTGCGCTAAAAACCCGGATGGACCCAGGACAAAACTTCTGGGTGGGACAATGTGTCCCAGGATAATTAAAGGAATAAGGAGAAAATTAGTGATGCAAAACATTATAATTTCTTGTGTATTTTACATACACGAAAACATTTTTTTCAAAAAGTTTTTGTTTAAGAAGTAAAAAACCGGACCGAAAGGGTTGAGACAGATTCAATAAATAAAAAAAAATTGTACTACAATCGAACAGGATATTTCAGTATGAATGCAATAATTGTAATTTGCCAATCACTCTTCCGCTCAGTCCATGTCTGTAAAAAACAGCAAAGCTTAACAAAACAATACATTGTATCGCTGCAAAACTTTGTTTATCTTTTTCCAGCCATTCACATTCTTTTCTGTGGACCAGCACTATTTAATTGTTGCCAGAGAAATTCCACAGTTGGCTTATCACGTTTTGTGAACCCTTCTGCCAAATCAGGGTACTTCTCGATAAACTCTAGGAAAATGCCGTTTTGTGTTTCCCCTATTTTGTTATTCAAGATGGAAAACAGAATGGTGTTCCAATTTATTAATAATTAATAAAGTAAATTTAAAATTTGCACAAATTTTACTTATTAAACTTTAAAAAATATATATTTTATGAAAACTTTTTTATTTACTTATATTTTTGCTCATTCATCATCAAAAGTTCATCACTTTGTTGAACTTAAATGCCTTTCTAGACCAGAATAGAATTGTGTGTTGCAGCTACAGACTAGAAATCTAATAAAAGGCACTCAATCATTATTACATGAAATTCCCAACATGCAAGAGTGCTGCTTAAGTTTGTACATAAGAGATGTCTTTATGAAGCATTCAACTAGTTTTACGGTATTGGATCCCTACAGCGCAAACCCCGATTAAGAAATGTTAATTTTAGGTGTGTATGAGAAGCGTCACACAAAAACTTTCTGAAAACTGCCTTCGGTGTGCGTCAGATGTGGAGATATACTCAAAAGTTTGGAGTGTCCACATTCAAAAAATGACTCCATCGTGTTAAAATGTAGTAATTGCGGCCAAAAACATACAGCTAACTTCCGTGGTTGCGAAATTTTTCTTCGGCTTAAAGAAAATTCAACGACTAGAAGGCCAGAATATCCTCAGTATCAAAATTCCGTTTTCCCGAGTCTTCCATCTACATCTATACCACAAAATGAGATTGCCGAAGTCCCCAGCAATCAGAAAGTATCGTATGCCCAAACTTTAAAATATATCCTGATGCAGAAGAAAACAACAAAGGCGAAAAAAAACAGAAAATTCTTCACAGCATGAAAACACTCAAAACTCTATAGACAGTTTAATTCAAGTCATGAATCGTTTCATGACAAGTATGGAAAACATGATGCAACAAATGATGCAAAATTAATGCAGATTTTGATCAGCAAAAAATTAACAAGTTAAAAATATGTTTCTGGAATGCAAACGGCTTAAGCAACATAAACTCGAAATTCAACCATTTCTGCCCTCGCAGGAAGTTGATGTGCTGCTAATTTCAGAAACTCATTTCGCCCTAAAAAACTGTTTTCGAGTTAACGGTTATTATACATATGACACAAAACACCCAAGTGGCAGGGCTTGCCGTGGATCTGCAATTCTGGCCAATAAGGATATAAATCATTACACAATGCCAGAATACAGTACAGATCATATTCAGGCAACTTCAATTAATATTCCATCAAGTGGTTTAAATGTATCTGCAATTTACTGTCCTCCATAGTTAAACACCAGTTTCTCGAATATTTCAAAACATTGGGTCCAAAATTCATAGCCGCAAGTGATTACAACGCCAAGCACACATTCTGGGGTTCTCGCCTTTTAAGTCCAAAAGGAAGACAACTCTTCAACGCAATAATGTCCAATAAGATGGATGCAATTTCTACTGGTCACCCCACATATTGGCCTGCAGACCTCAACAAAATTGCAGATGTAATTGATTTTGCTGTAATAAAAATTTGAAACGTGAACAAATAGAAATGACCCCCTCACTGGATCTTTCATCGGATCACTCTCCAACTTTTCTATCTTCTACATCATCACCAATTTGGATTCAGAAAGCAACATAGTACATTTCAACAAGTGCAGAGAGTGGCTCGTGTTATTGATTTCGTACGGAAAGAAATATCGATCGATATGCACATTGCAATTATTCACTCCTGCGGTATAAGCTTTCCGCGAAATCGATTTAACATCCCTGTTTTGAATAAATCAGAGTTGATATTGTGTCAGTGTTGTTAAAAAAAACATTTGAAATTCGATGTTAAAATTTTTGAACACAAAAACACACTTTTGAAATTAAAATATAGTAAAATACCAATTGCAGAAAATACATGGATACAATAAACTTTTTTGAGGGTAGTAGTGGTAATGATTGTTTAGACGTTCGGGTTGAAAGAAGAGTTTTGCGGTATAAAGCTGAAGATGTGTTGGCTAGAGGCTACAAGTTCAGGAAGTGATCGACAAGGAGCACTTTCTCCGCACTTGCGGGTTGTTTAGGGTTTTTTTTTCAGAAGGCAGCTATCAGCATAGTGTTGGTTTTTAAGGATTTTATTTGCAATTTGTTTGTGTATTTTACTCCTTTATTCCTATAAAAATATTTTTCACATATAAAATAAATAAATTAAACTAAAGCAATTTATTTCGTCGAAATTTTATATTTTTCTTACAATTTTGTTCTTTCCGTCAGCTTTTCGTTTAAAAATTTGAACGTAAGCAAAATAAAAAAAATTACTTACTTTGCGGAATCAATAATATGGCAATACCGGCATTGTAGAGATGATACCGCAACAGGGAAAAATATGGCAGCAACGGAACCAATAATTTCAAATTTTTCTTCCGCACAAAAAATGCTTTCCGCAATCACGGAACGGAATCAATGGGTGGTATTATTGATTCCGCACGGAAAGGAAAATTTAGCGGAAAGAAATATCGATCGATATGAAAATTGCAATTATTCACTCCTGCGGTATTCTCTTTCCGCGAACTTAATTTAACATCCCTGTTTTAAGAGATTATGAGTTGATGTTGTGTCAGCTGATGGGAAAAAATCAACAAGTTTTAGATGTGAATTTAGAAGCGAATGTTAAATCTTTTGTTATAAATAAAATATGGATACAATTGCCTTTTTTGAAGATAGTAGTGACAGTGATTCTTTGGACATGCGATTGAAAAGAATTTATGCTATAAATCTGGAGATGTGTTGCAGATGAACGAGTAAGTTGAAATAAACAAATGTGAACCGGCCTACTGGTAAATGAAAGCTATGCTTACTTTTACAGCTTCAAAAAAAATTTTCGTTTAAACAAGGTAGCGTTTAAATATATTTGGCCTGAGTTAGAATCTGTATGCGCAGGAAGTGGTCGTCAAGGAGCTCTTTCAGCTAAAGATACACTATGTGCTTGTTTGAGATTTTTTGCAGAAGGCAGCTATCAGCATAGCGTTGGTAAAGATTTTAATGTTTAATGTTAATTTCATTAAATCTGCCATTCCGTCTATTTGCATTTTATTTGTATATTTTTCTCTTTTGCTCTTATAAAAATAGTAAATCAAAAATCAAACAAATGAATTACACAACTAAACAACACTTTAATAAAAATTTTACATTTCCCTACATTTTTGTTCGTTGCGTTAACTTTCCGCCATAAAAATTGAGCGTAAGCAAAATGGAGGAAAATATCTATATTGCGGAATCAATAATATGGCAATACCGGCATTGTAGAGATGATACCGCAACAACGGAACGTTTGAGAATAAACAATACTGCTCTGCATTATTTATTTACATATTGCAAGCATTTGATAAGGTCTGGCATTATGGGCTAACGTACAAAATTTTAACGTATCTCCCCGCAAACGTTCACAATATATTTAAAAGTTATTTATTGAATAGATCTTTTTACATAAGGTCGAAGGAAATTATATCTTCCCGCAAGAAGATATTTGCTAGTGTCCCGCAAGGTAGTATCCTGGGGCCATTCCTTTACTTGTTATACTCCGCCAATATGCCAACGAGTACAGTAACTCACATTTCCACTTTTGCAGACGATAGTGCATTTTTGAGCGGTAATAAGAACCCGGTGGTTGCATCCCAACAGCTTCAAATATATATGGCAGAATTGAAAAAATGGTTGAAACTATGGAAGATAAATGTAAATGCCTCTAAGTGTGTGTTCATCTTACATTCACTTTGAGAAAGGGTAATTGTCCAACTATTATAATAAATGGTTCGGGAATACCAGAACACAACAATGTAAAATATCTCGGTATACATCTTGATAAACGTCTCACCTGGGTTCAGCACATAGCAGCCAAAATAACTCAAATAAAAATGAAAACTGCCGAGCTCCACTGGTTCATCGGTCCTCAATCGGCGCTTGGATTACAACTCAAAGTACTTTTGTATAAGGCAATTATAAAGCCGATATGGTTATATGACATTCAGATATGAGGAACAGCTTCGACGTCTAATGTCGAAAAACTCCAAAGAAAAAAATTTAAGAGCGATCACGTGGGCTTCCTGGTACATCAAGAATTGTAACATCCATAGGGCCCTAAATATACCCATACTATAAGTTGTATATTGCAGTGGCAGTATAAACATAATAATTTTTAATTTAAGATTTGAATATTTATTGTTATTGTCCTTAACACTTTCGGTCCTATTGGAATAATACGTCCCAGAGAAAGTTCGAACAATCCTATTTATTATTCCAATTAAGAAAATTATACCTTAAAATATCCCAGCAGTACTTTAGAGAGTTTATTTATAACTGAAATAACGGTACCTAAATCTGAGTATGTTTTTAATGAAATTTGAGCATTTTAGTCGACGAGAAACGTGAAAAAACATAGTATTGGTATTGTTGACGATACTTATTATTTGAATGTAAATTTATTTTTAGTTTGGTAAGTACATCTTCCTTTTTTAGCATATTTTCAGATATGGGATATATTGTCCCATTCGGAGTTTTTATTGGGTTTATATGTCCCATTCGTGGTATTTCTAGGAAAAGATGTCACAGCTTCGTCCAGAACTTCAAGAGCTTTTAGATGCCGACTTTTCTGATTTTAGTGAATCCAGTGACTCAGAGTCAGAAAACGAGTCATCAGAACTAGGTGACATAGAAGACATAGACAACGAATCAGGGGTTGAAGACAGCTCAAATGATAATGTTGTAAGTCCATATTTGTGGTCAAGACCACTTTTTGACTTTCACCGCAGATTGAAGATTCCACAAGTAAAAGAACTCATAATATTAATTGGTGCTAATCGTTCTTCAACAGAATTAGATACATTCAAAATGTTTTCCCGAAGTCCTTATTAACATTTATTGCAGAAAATACAAACAAGAGACTGCATATGTTAGAAAAAAAATTAAAATCGAAAAAACTGATGAGAATGAAATTATGATTGTGTTAGGTTGTTGTCTCATCATGAGCTACAATAAAGTGCCAAAGATACAAAATTATTGGAGCAGTAGTAAGTGCTTGGATAGTACATCAAGAAGTAAATCATAAGAAAACTGAAATGATAAGCTTCTTAGTTCCACTAGCTGAGGACATGATTGAAACTGGTAGAAGATATTGTCAAACAAAGAGAAGAGTGTCATATGGGCGACTGTCAAAGTGTAAGCGCAATTTTATTAATATAGGAGATCATATGCCTATTCCATCTGAAAAAAGATGGCGCTGTGTAGGATGCAGTTCTATAAAGAAGGAGAAGACAACTAAATTTATATATTCAAATTGCAAAGTGCCACTTTGTGTTGATTGTATTATTGTAATTGAACTTTGTAATTAAAACTTTTTAGTTTCGTCATATAATTAATTTTTTGTATTTATGAATATGCAAGCTTATAAGAAGAAATGAATTATTTATTTGTTTTTTTTTTTTTTTTTTTACTACAACCAAAATGTTCAAAAATAAAATTTTGGATGCTAGTGGGATATATTATCCCATTTGCGCTAAAAACCCGGATGGACCCAGGACAAAACTTCTGGGTGGGACAATGTGTCCCAGGATAATTAAAGGAATAAGGAGAAAATTAGTGATGCAAAACATTATAATTTCTTGTGTATTTTACATACACGAAAACATTTTTTTCAAAAAGTTTTTGTTTAAGAAGTAAAAAACCGGACCGAAAGGGTTGAGACAGATTCAATAAATAAAAAAAAATTGTACTACAATCGAACAGGATATTTCAGTATGAATGCAATAATTGTAATTTGCCAATCACTCTTCCGCTCAGTCCATGTCTGTAAAAAACAGCAAAGCTTAACAAAACAATACATTGTATCGCTGCAAAACTTTGTTTATCTTTTTCCAGCCATTCACATTCTTTTCTGTGGACCAGCACTATTTAATTGTTGCCAGAGAAATTCCACAGTTGGCTTATCACGTTTTGTGAACCCTTCTGCCAAATCAGGGTACTTCTCGATAAACTCTAGGAAAATGCCGTTTTGTGTTTCCCCTATTTTGTTATTCAAGATGGAAAACAGAATGGTGTTCCAATTTATTAATAATTAATAAAGTAAATTTAAAATTTGCACAAATTTTACTTATTAAACTTTAAAAAATATATATTTTATGAAAACTTTTTTATTTACTTATATTTTTGCTCATTCATCATCAAAAGTTCATCACTTTGTTGAACTTAAATGCCTTTCTAGACCAGAATAGAATTGTGTGTTGCAGCTACAGACTAGAAATCTAATAAAAGGCACTCAATCATTATTACATGAAATTCCCAACATGCAAGAGTGCTGCTTAAGTTTGTACATAAGAGATGTCTTTATGAAGCATTCAACTAGTTTTACGGTATTGGATCCCTACAGCGCAAACCCCGATTAAGAAATGTTAATTTTAGGTGTGTATGAGAAGCGTCACACAAAAACTTTCTGAAAACTGCCTTCGGTGTGCGTCAGATGTGGAGATATACTCAAAAGTTTGGAGTGTCCACATTCAAAAAATGACTCCATCGTGTTAAAATGTAGTAATTGCGGCCAAAAACATACAGCTAACTTCCGTGGTTGCGAAATTTTTCTTCGGCTTAAAGAAAATTCAACGACTAGAAGGCCAGAATATCCTCAGTATCAAAATTCCGTTTTCCCGAGTCTTCCATCTACATCTATACCACAAAATGAGATTGCCGAAGTCCCCAGCAATCAGAAAGTATCGTATGCCCAAACTTTAAAATATATCCTGATGCAGAAGAAAACAACAAAGGCGAAAAAAAACAGAAAATTCTTCACAGCATGAAAACACTCAAAACTCTATAGACAGTTTAATTCAAGTCATGAATCGTTTCATGACAAGTATGGAAAACATGATGCAACAAATGATGCAAAATTAATGCAGATTTTGATCAGCAAAAAATTAACAAGTTAAAAATATGTTTCTGGAATGCAAACGGCTTAAGCAACATAAACTCGAAATTCAACCATTTCTGCCCTCGCAGGAAGTTGATGTGCTGCTAATTTCAGAAACTCATTTCGCCCTAAAAAACTGTTTTCGAGTTAACGGTTATTATACATATGACACAAAACACCCAAGTGGCAGGGCTTGCCGTGGATCTGCAATTCTGGCCAATAAGGATATAAATCATTACACAATGCCAGAATACAGTACAGATCATATTCAGGCAACTTCAATTAATATTCCATCAAGTGGTTTAAACGTATCTGCAATTTACTGTCCTCCATAGTTAAACACCAGTTTCTCGAATATTTCAAAACATTGGGTCCAAAATTCATAGCCGCAAGTGATTACAACGCCAAGCACACATTCTGGGGTTCTCGCCTTTTAAGTCCAAAAGGAAGACAACTCTTCAACGCAATAATGTCCAATAAGATGGATGCAATTTCTACTGGTCACCCCACATATTGGCCTGCAGACCTCAACAAAATTGCAGATGTAATTGATTTTGCTGTAATAAAAATTTGAAACGTGAACAAATAGAAATGACCCCCTCACTGGATCTTTCATCGGATCACTCTCCAACTTTTCTATCTTCTACATCATCACCAATTTGGATTCAGAAAGCAACATAGTACATTTCAACAAGTGCAGAGAGTGGCTCGTGTTATTGATTTCGTACGGAAAGAAATATCGATCGATATGCACATTGCAATTATTCACTCCTGCGGTATAAGCTTTCCGCGAAATCGATTTAACATCCCTGTTTTGAATAAATCAGAGTTGATATTGTGTCAGTGTTGTTAAAAAAAACATTTGAAATTTGATGTTAAAATTTTTGAACACAAAAACACACTTTTGAAATTAAAATATAGTAAAATACCAATTGCGGAAAATACATGGATACAATAAACTTTTTTGAGGGTAGTAGTGGTAATGATTGTTTAGACGTTCGGGTTAAAAGAAGAGTTTTGCGGTATAAAGCTGAAGATGTGTTGGCTAGAGGCTACAAGTTCAGGAAGTGATCGACAAGGAGCACTTTCTCCGCACTTGCGGGTTGTTTAAGGTTTTTTTTCAGAAGGCAGCTATCAGCATAGTGTTGGTTTTTAAGGATTTTATTTGCAATTTGTTTGTGTATTTTACTCCTTTATACCTATAAAAATATTTTTCACATATAAAACAAATAAATTAAACTAAAGCAATTTATTTCGTCGAAATTTTATATTTTTCTTACAATTTTGTTCTTTCCGTCAGCTTTTCGTTGAAAAATTTGAACGTAAGCAAAATAAAAAAAATTACTTACTTTGCGGAATCAATAATATGGCAATACCGGCATTGTAGAGATGATACCACAACAGGGAAAACTATGGCAGCTACGGAACCAATAATTTCAAATTTTTCTTCCGCACAAAAAATGCTTTCCGCAATCACGGAACGGAATCAATGGGTGGTATTATTGATTCCGCACGGAAAGGAAAATTTAGCGGAAAGAAATATCGATCGATATGAAAATTGCAATTATTCATTCCTGCGGTATTCTCTTTCCGCGAACTTAATTTAACATCCCTGTTTTAAGAGATTA
The DNA here is from genome assembly GCA_932526305.1 of Epicampocera succincta. NCBI lineage: Eukaryota > Metazoa > Arthropoda > Insecta > Diptera > Tachinidae > Epicampocera > Epicampocera succincta. The sequence goes on along the minus strand of OW052035.1, from coordinate 28,254,133 downwards.
TGAGTTGATGTTGTGTCAGCTGATGGGAAAAAATCAACAAGTTTTAGATGTGATTTTAGAAGCGAATGTTAAATATTTTGTTATAAATAAAATATGGATACAATTGCCTTTTTTGAAGATAGTAGTGACAGTGATTCTTTGGACATGCGATTGAAAAGAATTTACGCTATAAATCTGGAGATGTGTTGCAGATGAACGAGTAAGTTGAAATAAACAAATGTGAACCGGCCTACTGGTAAATGAAAGCTATGCTTACTTTTACAGCTTCAAAAAAAATTTTCGTTTAAACAAGGTAGCGTTTAAATATATTTGGCCTGAGTTAGAATCTGTATGCGCAGGAAGTGGTCGTCAAGGAGCTCTTTCAGCTAAAGATACACTATGTGCTTGTTTGAGATTTTTTGCAGAAGGCAGCTATCAGCATAGCGTTGGTAAAGATTTTAATGTTTAATGTTAATTTCATTAAATCTGCCATTCCGTCTATTTGCATTTTATTTGTATATTTTTCTCTTTTGCTCTTATAAAAATAGTAAATCAAAAATCAAACAAATGAATTACACAATTAAACAACACTTTAATAAAAATTTTACATTTCCCTACATTTTTGTTCGTTGCGTTAACTTTCCGCCATAAAAATTGAGCGTAAGCAAAATGGAGGAAAATATCTATATTGCGGAATCAATAATATGGCAATACCGGCATTGTAGAGATGATACCGCAACAACGGAACGTTTGAGAATAAACAATACTGCTCTGCATTATTTATTTACATATTTCAAGCATTTGATAAGGTCTGGCATTATGGGCTAACGTACAAAATTTTAACGTATCTCCCCGCAAACGTTCACAATATATTTAAAAGTTATTTATTGAATAGATCTTTTTACATAAGGTCGAAGGAAATTATATCTTCCCGCAAGAAGATATTTGCTAGTGTCCCGCAAGGTAGTATCCTGGGGCCATTCCTTTACTTGTTATACTCCGCCAATATGCCAACGAGTACAGTAACTCACATTTCCACTTTTGCAGACGATAGTGCATTTTTGAGCGGTAATAAAAACCCGGTAGTTGCATCCCAACAGCTTCAAATATATATGGCAGAATTGGAAAAATGGTTGAAACTATGGAAGATAAATGTAAATGCCTCTAAGTGTGTGTTCATCTTACATTCACTTTGAGAAAGGGTAATTGTCCACCTATTATAATAAATGGTTCGGGAATACCAGAACACAACAATGTAAAATATCTCGGTATACATCTTGATAGACGTCTCACCTGGGTTCAGTACATAGCAGCCAAAATAACTCAAATAAAAATGAAAACTGTCGAGCTCCACTGGTTCATCGGTCCTCAATCGGCGCTTGGATTACAACTCAAAGTACTTTTGTATAAGGCAATTATAAAGCCGATATGGTTATATGACATTCAGCTATGAGGAACAGCTTCGACGTCTAATGTCGAAAAACTCCAAAGAAAAAAATTTAAGAGCGATCACGTGGGCTTCCTGGTACATCAAGAATAGTAACATCCATAGGGCCCTAAATATACCCATACTATAAGTTGTATATTGCAGTGGCAGTATAAACATAATAACTTTAATTTAAGATTTGAATATTTATTGTTATTGTCCTTAACACTTTCGGTCCTATTGGAATAATACCTCCCAGAGAAAGTTCGAACAGTCCTATTTATTATTCCAATTAAGAAAATTATACCTTAAAATATCCCAGCAGTACTTTAGAGAGTTTATTTATAACTGAAATAACGGTACCTAAATCTAAGTATGTTTTTAATGAAATTTGAGCATTTTAGTCGACGAGAAGCTTTCGAGAAGTTAACATCAGTTGATAATTTACGTGAAAAAACATAGTATTGGTTTTGTTGACGATACTTATTATTTGAATGTAAATTTATTTTTAGTTTGGTAAGTACATCTTCCTTTTTTAGCATATTTTCAGATATGGGATATATTGTCCCATTCGGAGTTTTTATTGGGTTTATATGTCCCATTCGTGGTATTTCTAGGAAAAGATGTCACAGCTTCGTCCAGAACTTCAAGAGAAAACGAGTCATCAGAACTAGGTGACATAGAAGACATAGACAACGAATCAGGGGTTGAAGACAGCTCAAATGATAATGTTGTAAGTCCATATTTGTGGTCAAGACCACTTTTTGACTTTCACCGCAGATTGCAGATTCTACAAGTAAAAGAACTCATAATATTAATTGGTGCTAATCGTTCTTCAACAGAATTAGATACATTCAAAATTTTTTTCCCGAAGTCCTTATTAACATTTATTGCAGAAAATACAAACAAGAGACTGCATATGTTAGAAAAAAAATTAAAATCGAAAAAACTGATGAGAATGAAATTATGATTGTGTTAGGTTGTTGTCTCATCATGAGCTACAATAAAGTGCCAAAGATACAAAAATATTGGAGCAGTGGTAAGTGCTTGGATAGTACATCAAGAAGTAAATCATAAGAAAACTGAAATGATAAGCTTCTTAGTTCCACTAGCTGAGGACATGATTGAAACTGGTAGAAGATATTGTCAAACAAAAAGAAGAGTGTCATATGGGCGACCGTCGAAGTGTAAGCGCAATTTTATTAATATAGGGGATCATATGCCTATTCCATCTGAAAAAAGATGGCGATGTGTAGGATGCAGTTCTATAAAGAAGGAGAAGACAACTAAATTTATATATTCAAATTGCAAAGTGCCACTTTGTGTTGATTGTATTATTGTAATTGAACTTTGTAATTAAAACTTTTTAGTTTCGTCATATAATTAATTTTTTGTACTTATGAATATGCAAGCTTATAAGAAGAAATGAATTATTTATTTGTTTTTTTTTGACTACAACCAAAATGTTCAAAAATAAAATTTTGGATGCTAGTGGGATATATTATCCCATTTGCGCTAAAAACCCGGGTGGACCCAGGACAAAACTTCTGGGTGGGACAATATGTCCCAGGATAATTAAAGGAATAAGGAGAAAATTAGTGATGCAAAACATTATAATTTCTTGTGTATTTTACATACACGAAAACATTTTTTTCAAAAAGTTTTTGTTTAAGAAGTAAAAAACCGGACCGAAAGGGTTAAGACAGATTCAATAAATAAAAAAAAATTGTACTACAATCGAAAAGGATATTTCAGTATGAATGCAATAATTGTAATTTGCCAATCACTCTTCCGCTCAGTCCATGTCTGTAAAAAACAGCAAAGCTTAACAAAACAATACATTGTATCGCTGCAAAACTTTGTTTATCTTTTTCCAGCCATTCACATCCTTTTCTGCGGACCAGCACTATTTAATTGTTGCCAGAGAAATTCCACAGTTGGCTTATCACGTTTTGTGAACCCTTCTGCCAAATCAGGGTACTTCTCGATAAACTCCAGGAAAATGCCGTTTTGTGTTTCCCCTATTTTGTTATTCAAGATGGAAAACAGAATGGTGTTCCAATTTATTAATAATTAATAAAGTAAATTTAAAATTTGCACAAATTTTACTTATTAAACTTTAAAAAATATATATTTTATGAAAACTTTTTTATTTACTTATATTTTTGCTCATTCATCATCAAAAGTTCATCACTTTGTTGAACTTAAATGCCTTTCTAGACCAGAATAGAATTGTGTGTTGCAGCTACAGACTAGAAATCTAATAAAAGGCACTCAATCATTATTACATGAAATTCCCAACATGCAAGAGTGCTGCTTAAGTTTGTACATTTTTGTTCGTTGCGTTAACTTTCCGCCATAAAAATTGAGCGTAAGCAAAATGGAGGAAAATATCTATATTGCGGAATCAATAATATGGCCATACCGGCATTGTAGAGATGATACCGCAACAACGGAACGTTTGAGAATAAACAATACTGCTCTGCATTATTTATTTACATATTGCAAGCATTTGATAAGGTCTGGCATTATTGGCTAACGTACAAAATTTTAACGTATCTCCCCGCAAACGTTCACAATATATTTAAAAGTTATTTATTGAATAGATCTTTTACATAAGGTCGAAGGAAATTATATCTTCCCGCAAGAAGATATTTGCTAGGGTCCCGCAAGGTAGTATCCTGGGGCCATTCCTTTACTTGTTATACTCCGCCAATATGCCAACGAGTACAGTAACTCACATTTCCACTTTTGCAGACGATAGTGCATTTTTGAGCGGTAATAAAAACCCGGTAGTTGCATCCCAACAGCTTCAAATATATATGGCAGAATTGGAAAAATGGTTGAAACTATGGAAGATAAATGTAAATGCCTCTAAGTGTGTGTTCATCTTACATTCACTTTGAGAAAGGGTAATTGTCCACCTATTATAATAAATGGTTCGGGAATACCCGAACACAACAATGTAAAATATCTCGGTATACATCTTGATAGACGTCTGACCTGGGTTCAGTACATAGCAGCCAAAATAACTCAAATAAAAATGAAAACTGCCGAGCTCCACTGGTTCATCGGTCCTCAATCGGTGCTTGGATTACAACTCAAAGTACTTTTGTATAAGGCAATTATAAAGCCGATATGGTTATATGACATTCAGCTATGAGGAACAGCTTCGACGTCTAATGTCGAAAAACTCCAAAGAAAAAAATTTAAGAGCGATCACGTGGGCTTCCTGGTACATCAAGAATTGTAACATCCATAGGGCCCTTAATATACCCATACTATAAGTTGTATATTGCAGTGGCAGTATAAACATAATAATTTTTAATTTAAGATTTGAATATTTATTGTTATTGTCCTTAACACTTTCGGTCCTATTGGAATAATACGTCCCAGAGAAAGTTCGAACAATCCTATTTATTATTCCAATTAAGAAAATTATACCTTAAAATATCCCAGCAGTACTTTAGAGAGTTTATTTATAACTGAAATAACGGTACCTAAATCTGAGTATGTTTTTAATGAAATTTGAGCATTTTAGTCGACGAGAAACGTGAAAAAACATAGTATTGGTATTGTTGACGATACTTATTATTTGAATGTAAATTTATTTTTAGTTTGGTAAGTACATCTTCCTTTTTTAGCATATTTTCAGATATGGGATATATTGTCCCATTCGGAGTTTTTATTGGGTTTATATGTCCCATTCGTGGTATTTCTAGGAAAAGATGTCACAGCTTCGTCCAGAACTTCAAGAGCTTTTAGATGCCGACTTTTCTGATTTTAGTGAATCCAGTGACTCAGAGTCAGAAAACGAGTCATCAGAACTAGGTGACATAGAAGACATAGACAACGAATCAGGGGTTGAAGACAGCTCAAATGATAATGTTGTAAGTCCATATTTGTGGTCAAGACCACTTTTTGACTTTCACCGCAGATTGCAGATTCCACAAGTAAAAGAACTCATAATATTAATTGGTGCTAATCGTTCTTCAACAGAATTAGATACATTCAAAATGTTTTCCCGAAGTCCTTATTAACATTTATTGCAGAAAATACAAACAAGAGACTGCATATGTTAGAAAAAAAATTAAAATCGAAAAAACTGATGAGAATGAAATTATGATTGTGTTAGGTTGTTGTCTCATCATGAGCTACAATAAAGTGCCAAAGATACAAAATTATTGGAGCAGTAGTAAGTGCTTGGATAGTACATCAAGAAGTAAATCATAAGAAAACTGAAATGATAAGCTTCTTAGTTCCACTAGCTGAGGACATGATTGAAACTGGTAGAAGATATTGTCAAACAAAGAGAAGAGTGTCATATGGGCGACCGTCAAAGTGTAAGCGCAATTTTATTAATATAGGAGATCATATGCCTATTCCATCTGAAAAAAGATGGCGCTGTGTAGGATGCAGTTCTATAAAGAAGGAGAAGACAACTAAATTTATATATTCAAATTGCAAAGTGCCACTTTGTGTTGATTGTATTATTGTAATTGAACTTTGTAATTAAAACTTTTTAGTTTCGTCATATAATTAATTTTTTGTATTTATGAATATATTATAAGAAGAAATGAATTATTTATTTGTTTTTTTTTTTTTTTACTACAACCAAAATGTTCAAAAATAAAATTTTAGATGCTAGTGGGATATATTATCCCATTTGCGCTAAAAACCCGGATGGACCCAGGACAAAACTTCTGGGTGGGACAATATGTCCCAGGATAACTAAAGGAATAAGGAGAAAATTAGTGATGCAAAACATTATAATTTCTTGTGTATTTTACATACACGAAAACATTTTTTTCAAAAAGTTTTTGTTTAAGAAGTAAAAAACCGGACCGAAAGGGTTAGGACAGATTCAATAAATAAAAAAAAATTGTACTACAATCGAAAAGGATATTTCAGTATGAATGCAATAATTGTAATTTGCCAATCACTCTTCCGCTCAGTCCATGTCTGTAAAAAACAGCAAAGCTTAACAAAACAATACATTGTATCGCTGCAAAACTTTGTTTATCTTTTTCCAGCCATTCACATTCTTTTCTGTGGACCAGCACTATTTAATTGTTGCCAGAGAAATTCCACAGTTGGCTTATCACGTTTTGTGAACCCTTCTGCCAAATCAGGGTACTTCTCGATAAACTCCAGGAAAATGCCGTTTTGTGTTTCCCCTATTTTGTTATTCAAGATGGAAAACAGAATGGTGTTCCAATTTATTAATAATTAATAAAGTAAATTTAAAATTTGCACAAATTTTACTTATTAAACTTTAAAAAATATATATTTTATGAAAACTTTTTTATTTACTTATATTTTTGCTCATTCATCATCAAAAGTTCATCACTTTGTTGAACTTAAATGCCTTTCTAGACCAGAATAGAATTGTGTGTTGCAGCTACAGACTAGAAATCTAATAAAAGGCACTCAATCATTATTACATGAAATTCCCAACATGCAAGAGTGCTGCTTAAGTTTGTACATAAGAGATGTCTTTATGAAGCATTCAACTAGTTTTACGGTATTGGATCCCTACAGCGCAAACCCCGATTAAGAAATGTTAATTTTAGGTGTGTATGAGAAGCGTCACACAAAAACTTTCTGAAAACTGCCTTCGGTGTGCGTCAGATGTGGAGATATACTCAAAAGTTTGGAGTGTCCACATTCAAAAAATGACTCCATCGTGTTAAAATGTAGTAATTGCGGCCAAAAACATACAGCTAACTTCCGTGGTTGCGAAATTTTTCTTCGGCTTAAAGAAAATTCAACGACTAGAAGGCCAGAATATCCTCAGTATCAAAATTCCGTTTTCCCGAGTCTTCCATCTACATCTATACCACAAAATGAGATTGCCGAAGTCCCCAGCAATCAGAAAGTATCGTATGCCCAAACTTTAAAATATATCCTGATGCAGAAGAAAACAACAAAGGCGAAAAAAAACAGAAAATTCTTCACAGCATGAAAACACTCAAAACTCTATAGACAGTTTAATTCAAGTCATGAATCGTTTCATGACAAGTATGGAAAACATGATGCAACAAATGATGCAAAATTAATGCAGATTTTGATCAGCAAAAAATTAACAAGTTAAAAATATGTTTCTGGAATGCAAACGGCTTAAGCAACATAAACTCGAAATTCAACCATTTCTGCCCTCGCAGGAAGTTGATGTGCTGCTAATTTCAGAAACTCATTTCGCCCTAAAAAACTGTTTTCGAGTTAACGGTTATTATACATATGACACAAAACACCCAAGTGGCAGGGCTTGCCGTGGATCTGCAATTCTGGTCAATAAGGATATAAATCATTACACAATGCCAGAATACAGTACAGATCATATTCAGGCAACTTCAATTAATATTCCATCAAGTGGTTTAAACGTATCTGCAATTTACTGTCCTCCATAGTTAAACACCAGTTTCTCGAATATTTCAAAACATTGGGTCCAAAATTCATAGCCGCAAGTGATTACAACGCCAAGCACACATTCTGGGGTTCTCGCCTTTTAAGTCCAAAAGGAAGAAAACTCTTCAACGAAATAATGTCCAATAAGATGGATGCAATTTCTACTGGTCACCCCACATATTGGCCTGCAGACCTCAACAAAATTGCAGATGTAATTGATTTTGCTGTAATAAAAATTTTAAACGTGAACAAATAGAAATGACCCCCTCACTGGATCTTTCATCGGATCACTCTCCAACTTTTCTATCTTCTACATCATCACCAATTTGGATTCAGAAAGCAACATAGTACATTTCAACAAGTGCAGAGAGTGGCTCGTGTTATTGATTTCGTACGGAAAGAAATATCGATCGATATGCACATTGCAATTATTCACTCCTGCGGTATAAGCTTTCCGCGAAATCGATTTAACATCCCTGTTTTGAATAAATCAGAGTTGATATTGTGTCAGTGTTGTTAAAAAAAAACATTTGAAATTTGATGTTAAAATTTTTGAACACAAAAACACACTTTTGAAATTAAAATATAGTAAAATACCAATTGCGGAAAATACATGGATACAATAAACTTTTTTGAGGGTAGTAGTGGTAATGATTGTTTAGACGTTCGGGTTAAAAGAAGAGTTTTGCGGTATAAAGCTGAAGATGTGTTGGCTAGAGGCTACAAGTTCAGGAAGTGATCGACAAGGAGCACTTTCTCCGCACTTGCGGGTTGTTTAAGGTTTTTTTTCAGAAGGCAGCTATCAGCATAGTGTTGGTTTTTAAGGATTTTATTTGCAATTTGTTTGTGTATTTTACTCCTTTATACCTATAAAAATATTTTTCACATATAAAACAAATAAATTAAACTAAAGCAATTTATTTCGTCGAAATTTTATATTTTTCTTACAATTTTGTTCTTTCCGTTAGCTTTTCGTTGAAAAATTTGAACGTAAGCAAAATAAAAAAAATTACTTACTTTGCGGAATCAATAATATGGCAATACCGGCATTGTAGAGATGATACCGCAACAGGGAAAAATATGGCAGCTACGGAACCAATAATTTCAAATTTTTCTTCCGCACAAAAAATGCTTTCCGCAATCACGGAGCGGAATCAATGGGTGGTATTATTGATTCCGCACGGAAAGGAAAATTTAGCGGAAAGAAATATCGATCGATATGAAAATTGCAATTATTCATTCCTGCGGTATTCTCTTTCCGCGAACTTAATTTAACATCCCTGTTTTAAGAGATTATGAGTTGATGTTGTGTCAGCTGATGGGAAAAAATCAACAAGTTTTAGATGTGATTTTAGAAGCGAATGTTAAATATTTTGTTATAAATAAAATATGGATACAATTGCCTTTTTTGAAGATAGTAGTGACAGTGATTCTTTGGACATGCGATTGCAAAGATTTTACGCTATAAATCTGGAGATGTGTTGCAGATGAACGAGTAAGTTGAAATAAACAAATGTGAACCGGCCTACTGGTAAATGAAAGCTTTGCTTACTTTTACAGCTAAAAAAAATTTTTCGTTTAAACAAGGTAGCGTTTAAATATATTAGGCCTGAGTTAGAATCTGCATGCGCAGGAAGTGGTCGTCAAGGAGCTCTTTCAGCTAAAGATACACTATGTGCTTGTTTGAGATTTTTTGCAGAAGGCAGCTTTCAGCATAGCGTTGGTAAAGATTTTAATGTTTAATGTTAATTTCATTAAATCTGCCATTCCGTCTATTTGCATTTTATTTGTATATTTTTCTCTTTTGCTCTTATAAAAATAGTAAATCAAAAATCAAACAAATGAATTACACAATTAAACAACACTTTAATAAAAATTTTACATTTCCCTACATTTTTGTTCGTTGCGTTAACTTTCCGCCATAAAAATTGAGCGTAAGCAAAATGGAGGAAAATATCTATATTGCGGAATCAATAATATGGCAATACCGGCATTGTAGAGATGATACCGCAACAACGGAACATTTGAGAATAAACAATACTGCTCTGCATTATTTATTTACATATTGCAAGCATTTGATAAGGTCTGGCATTATGGGCTAACGTACAAAATTTTAACGTATCTCCCCGCAAACGTTCACAATATATTTAAAAGTTATTTATTGAATAGATCTTTTTACATAAGGTCGAAGGAAATTATATCTTCCCGCAAGAAGATATTTGCTAGGGTCCCGCAAGGTAGTATCCTGGGGCCATTCCTTTACTTGTTATACCCGCCAATATGCCAACGAGTACAGTAACTCACATTTCCACTTTTGCAGACGATAGTGCATTTTTGAGCGGTAATAAAAACCCGGTAGTTGCATCCCAACAGCTTCAAATATATATGGCAGAATTGGAAAAATGGTTGAAACTATGGAAGATAAATGTAAATGCCTCTAAGTGTGTGTTCATCTTACATTCACTTTGAGAAAGGGTAATTGTCCACCTATTATAATAAATGGTTCGGGAATAACAGAACACAACAATGTAAAATATCTCGGTATACATCTTGATAGACGTCTCACCTGGGTTCAGTACATAGCAGCCAAAATAACTCAAATAAAAATGAAAACTGCCGAGCTCCACTGGTTCATCGGTCCTCAATCGGTGCTTGGATTACAACTCAAAGTACTTTTGTATAAGGCAATTATAAAGCCGATATGGTTATATGAAATTCAGCTATGAGGAACAGCTTCGACGTCTAATGTCGAAAAACTCCAAAGAAAAAAATTTAAGAGCGATCACGTGGGCTTCCTGGTACATCAAGAATTGTAACATCCATAGGGCCCTTAATATACCCATACTATAAGTTGTATATTGCAGTGGCAGTATAAACATAATAATTTTTAATTTAAGATTTGAATATTTATTGTTATTGTCCTTAACACTTTCGGTCCTATTGGAATAATACGTCCCAGAGAAAGTTCGAACAATCCTATTTATTATTCCAATTAAGAAAATTATGAAATAACGGTACCTAAATCTGAGTATGTTTTTAATGAAATTTGAGCATTTTAGTCGACGAGAAGCTTTCGAGAAGTTAACATCAGTTGATAATTTACGTGAAAAAACATAGTATTGGTATTGTTGACGATACTTATTATTTGAATGTAAATTTATTTTTAGTTTGGTAAGTACATCTTCCTTTTTTAGCATATTTTCAGATATGGGATATATTGTCCCATTCGGAGTTTTTATTGGGTTTATATGTCCCATTCGTGGTATTTCTAGGAAAAGATGTCACAGCTTCGTCCAGAACTTCAAGAGCTTTTAGATGCCAACTTTTCTGATTTTAGTGAATCCAGTGACTCAGAGTCAGAAAACGAGTCATCAGAACTAGGTGACATAGAAGACATAGACAACGAATCAGGGGTTGAAGACAGCTCAAATGATAATGTTGTAAGTCCATATTTGTGGTCAAGACCACTTTTTGACTTTCACCGCAGATTGCAGATTCCACAAGTAAAAGAACTCATAATATTAATTGGTGCTAATCGTTCTTCAACAGAATTAGATACATTCAAAATGTTTTCCCGAAGTCCTTATTAACATTTATTGCAGAAAATACAAACAAGAGACTGCATATGTTAGAAAAAAAATTAAAATCGAAAAAACTGATGAGAATGAAATTATGATTGTGTTAGGTTGTTGTCTCATCATGAGCTACAATAAAGTGCCAAAGATACAAAATTATTGGAGCAGTAGTAAGTGCTTGGATAGTACATCAAGAAGTAAATCATAAGAAAACTGAAATGATAAGCTTCTTAGTTCCACTAGCTGAGGACATGATTGAAACTGGTAGAAGATATTGTCAAACAAAGAGAAGAGTGTCATATGGGCGACCGTCAAAGTGTAAGCGCAATTTTATTAATATAGGAGATCATATGCCTATTCCATCTGAAAAAAGATGGCGCTGTGTAGGATGCAGTTCTATAAAGAAGGAGAAGACAACTAAATTTATATATTCAAATTGCAAAGTGCCACTTTGTGTTGATTGTATTATTGTAATTGAACTTTGTAATTAAAACTTTTTAGTTTCGTCATATAATTAATTTTTTGTATTTATGAATATGCAAGCTTATAAGAAGAAATGAATTATTTATTTGTTTTTTTTTTTTACTACAACCAAAATGTTCAAAAATAAAATTTTAGATGCTAGTGGGATATATTATCCCATTTGCGCTAAAAACCCGGGTGGACCCAGGACAAAACTTCTGGGTGGGACAATATGTCCCAGGATAATTAAAGGAATAAGGAGAAAATTAGTGATGCAAAACATTATAATTTCTTGTGTATTTTACATACACGAAAACATTTTTTTCAAAAAGTTTTTGTTTAAGAAGTAAAAAACCGGACCGAAAGGGTTAGGACAGATTCAATAAATAAAAAAAATTGTACTACAATCGAAAAGGATATTTCAGTATGAATGCAATAATTGTAATTTGCCAATCACTCTTCCGCTCAGTCCATGTCTGTAAAAAACAGCAAAGCTTAACAAAACAATACATTGTATCGCTGCAAAACTTTGTTTATCTTTTTCCAGCCATTCACATTCTTTTCTGTGGACCAGCACTATTTAATTGTTGCCAGAGAAATTCCACAGTTGGCTTATCACGTTTTGTGAACCCTTCTGCCAAATCAGGGTACTTCTCGATAAACTCCAGGAAAATGCCGTTTTGTGTTTCCCCTATTTTGTTATTCAAGATGGAAAACAGAATGGTGTTCCAATTTATTAATAATTAATAAAGTAAATTTAAAATTTGCACAAATTTTACTTATTAAACTTTAAAAAATATATATTTTATGAAAACTTTTTTATTTACTTATATTTTTGCTCATTCATCATCAAAAGTTCATCACTTTGTTGAACTTAAATGCCTTTCTAGACCAGAATAGAATTGTGTGTTGCAGCTACAGACTAGAAATCTAATAAAAGGCACTCAATCATTATTACATGAAATTCCCAACATGCAAGAGTGCTGCTTAAGTTTGTACATAAGAGATGTCTTTATGAAGCATTCAACTAGTTTTACGGTATTGGATCCCTACAGCGCAAACCCCGATTAAGAAATGTTAATTTTAGCTGTGTATGAGAAGCGTCACACAAAAACTTTCTGAAAACTGCCTTCGGTGTGCGTCAGATGTGGAGATATACTCAAAAGTTTGGAGTGTCCACATTCAAAAAATGACTCCATCGTGTTAAAATGTAGTAATTGCGGCCAAAAACATACAGCTAACTTCCGTGGTTGCGAAATTTTTCTTCGGCTTAAAGAAAATTCATCGACTAGAAGGCCAGAATATCCTCAGTATCAAAATTCCGTTTTCCCGAGTCTTCCATCTACATCTATACCACAAAATGAGATTGCCGAAGTCCCCAGCAATCAGAAAGTATCGTATGCCCAAACTTTAAAATATATCCTGATGCAGAAGAAAACAACAAAGGCGAAAAAAAACAGAAAATTCTTCACAGCATGAAAACACTCAAAACTCTATAGACAGTTTAATTCAAGTCATGAATCATTTCATGACAAGTATGGAAAACATGATGCAACAAATGATGCAAAATTAATGCAGATTTTGATCAGCAAAAAATTAACAAGTTAAAAATATGTTTCTGGAATGCAAACGGCTTAAGCAACATAAACTCGAAATTCAACCATTTCTGCCCTCGCAGGAAGTTGATGTGCTGCTAATTTCAGAAACTCATTTCGCCCTAAAAAACTGTTTTCGAGTTAACGGTTATTATACATATGACACAAAACACCCAAGTGGCAGGGCTTGCCGTGGATCTGCAATTCTGGTCAATAAGGATATAAATCATTACACAATGCCAGAATATAGTACAGATCATATTCAGGCAACTTCAATTAATATTCCATCAAGTGGTTTAAACATATCTGCAATTTACTGTCCTCCATAGTTAAACACCAGTTTCTCGAATATTTCAAAACATTGGGTCCAAAATTCATAGCCGCAAGTGATTACAACGACAAGCACACATTCTGGGATTCTCGCCTTTTAAGTCCAAAAGAAAGACAACTCTTCAACGCAATAATGTCCAATAAGATGGATGCAATTTCTACTGGTCACCCCACATATTGGCCTGCAGACCTCAACAAAATTGCAGATGTAATTGATTTTGCTGTAATAAAAATTTGAAACGTGAACAAATAGAAATGACCCCCTCACTGAATCTTTCATCGGATCACTCTCCAACTTTTCTATCTTCTACATCATCACCAATTTGGATTCAGAAAGCAACATAGTACATTTCAACAAGTGCAGAGAGTGGCTCGTGTTATTGATTTCGTACGGAAAGAAATATCGATCGATATGCACATTGCAATTATTCACTCCTGTGGTATAAGCTTTCCGCGAAATCGATTTAACATCCCTGTTTTGAATAAATCAGAGTTGATATTGTGTCAGTGTTGTCAAAAAAAACATTTGAAATTTGATGTTAAAATTTTTGAACACAAAAACACACTTTTGAAATTAGAATATAGTAAAATACCAATTGCGGAAAATACATGGATACAATAAACTTTTTTGAGGGTAGTAGTGGTAATGATTGTTTAGACGTTCGGGTTGAAAGAAGAGTTTTGCGGTATAAAGCTGAAGATGTGTTGGCTAGAGGCTACAAGTTCAGGAAGTGATCGACAAGGAGCACTTTCTCCGCACTTGCGGGTTGTTTAAGGTTTTTTATTCAGAAGGCAGCTATCAGCATAGTGTTGGTTTTTAAGGATTTTATTTGCAATTTGTTTGTGTATTTTACTCCTTTATTCCTATAAAAATATTTTTCACATATAAAACAAATAAATTAAACTAAAGCAATTTATTTCGTCGAAATTTTATATTTTTCTTACAATTTTGTTCTTTCCGTCAGCTTTTCGTTTAAAAATTTGAACGTAAGCAATACAATTGCCTTTTTTGAAGATAGTAGTGACAGTGATTCTTTGGACATGCGATTGCAAAGATTTTACGCTATAAATCTGGAGATGTGTTGCAGATGAACGAGTAAGTTGAAATAAACAAATGTGAACCGGCCTACTGGTAAATGAAAGCTTTGCTTACTTTTACAGCTAAAAAATTTTTTTCGTTTAAACAAGGTAGTGTTTAAATATATTAGGCCTGAGTTAGAATCTGCATGCGCAAGAAGTGGTCGTCAAGGAGCTCTTTCAGCTAAAGATACACTATGTGCTTGTTTGAGATTTTTTGCAGAAGGCAGCTTTCAGCATAACGTTGGTAAAGATTTTAATGTTTAATGTTTATTTCATTAAATCTGCCATTCCGTCTATTTGCATTTTGTTTGTATATTTTTCTCTTTTGCTCTTATAAAAATAGTAAATCAAAAATCAAACAAATGAATTACACAATTAAACAACACTTTAATAAAAATTTTACATTTCCCTACATTTTTGTTCGTTGCGTTAACTTTCCGCCATAAAAATTGAGCGTAAGCAAAATGGAGGAAAATATCTATATTGCGGAATCAATAATATGGCAATACCGGCATTGTAGAGATGATACCGCAACAACGGAACATTTGAGAATAAACAATACTGCTCTGCATTATTTATTTACATATTGCAAGCATTTGATAAGGTCTGGCATTATGGGCTAACGTACAAAATTTTAACGTATCTCCCCGCAAACGTTCACAATATATTTAAAAGTTATTTATTGAATAGATCTTTTTACATAAGGTCGAAGGAAATTATATCTTCCCGCAAGAAGATATTTGCTAGGGTCCCGCAAGGTAGTATCCTGGGGCCATTCCTTTACTTGTTATACCCGCCAATATGCCAACGAGTACAGTAACTCACATTTCCACTTTTGCAGACGATAGTGCATTTTTGAGCGGTAATAAAAACCCGGTAGTTGCATCCCAACAGCTTCAAATATATATGGCAGAATTGGAAAAATGGTTGAAACTATGGAAGATAAATGTAAATGCCTCTAAGTGTGTGTTCATCTTACATTCACTTTGAGAAAGGGTAATTGTCCACCTATTATAATAAATGGTTCGGGAATAACAGAACACAACAATGTAAAATATCTCGGTATACATCTTGATAGACGTCTCACCTGGGTTCAGTACATAGCAGCCAAAATAACTCAAATAAAAATGAAAACTGCCGAGCTCCACTGGTTCATCGGTCCTCAATCGGTGCTTGGATTACAACTCAAAGTACTTTTGTATAAGGCAATTATAAAGCCGATATGGTTATATGAAATTCAGCTATGAGGAACAGCTTCGACGTCTAATGTCGAAAAACTCCAAAGAAAAAAATTTAAGAGCGATCACGTGGGCTTCCTGGTACATCAAGAATTGTAAGATCCATAGGGCCCTTAATATACCCATACTATAAGTTGTATATTGCAGTGGCAGTATAAACATAATAATTTTTAATTTAAGATTTGAATATTTATTGTTATTGTCCTTAACACTTTCGGTCCTATTGGAATAATACGTCCCAGAGAAAGTTCGAACAATCCTATTTATTATTCCAATTAAGAAAATTATACCTTAAAATATCCCAGCAGTACTTTAGAGAGTTTATTTATAACTGAAATAACGGTACCTAAATCTGAGTATGTTTTTAATGAAATTTGAGCATTTTAGTCGACGAGAAGCTTTCGAGAAGTTAACATCAATTGATAATTTACGTGAAAAAACATAGTATTGGTATTGTTGACGATACTTATTATTTGAATGTAAATTTATTTTTAGTTTGGTAAGTACATCTTCCTTTTTTAGCATATTTTCAGATATGGGATATATTGTCCCATTCGGAGTTTTTATTGGGTTTATATGTCCCATTCGTGGTATTTCTAGGAAAAGATGTCACAGCTTCGTCCAGAACTTCAAGAGCTTTTAGATGCCAACTTTTCTGATTTTAGTGAATCCAGTGACTCAGAGTCAGAAAACGAGTCATCAGAACTAGGTGACATAGAAGACATAGACAACGAATCAGGGGTTGAAGACAGCTCAAATGATAATGTTGTAAGTCCATATTTGTGGTCAAGACCACTTTTTGACTTTTACCGCAGATTGCAGATTGCAGATTCCACAAGTAAAAGAACTCATAATATTAATTGGTGCTAATCGTTCTTCAACAGAATTAGATACATTCAAAATGTTTTCCCGAAGTCCTTATTAACATTTATTGCAGAAAATACAAACAAGAGACTGCATATGTTAGAAAAAAAATTAAAATCGAAAAAACTGATGAGAATGATCATGAGCTACAATAAAGTGCCAAAGATACAAAATTATTGGAGCAGTAGTAAGTGCTTGGATAGTACATCAAGAAGTAAATCATAAGAAAACTGAAATGATAAGCTTCTTAGTTCCACTAGCTGAGGACATGATTGAAACTGGTAGAAGATATTGTCAAACAAAAAGAAGAGTGTCATATGGCGAGCGCAATTTTATTAATATAGGAGATCATATGCCTATTCCATCTGAAAAAAGATGGCGCTGTGTAGGATGCAGTTCTATAAAGAAGGAGAAGACTACTAAATTTATATATTCAAATTGCAAAGTGCCACTTTGTGTTGATTGTATTATTGTAATTGAACTTTGTAATTAAAACTTTTTAGTTTCGTCATATAATTAATTTTTTGTATTTATGAATATGCAAGCTTATAAGAAGAAATGAATTATTTATTTGTTTTTTTTTTTTGACTACAACCAAAATGTTCAAAAATAAAATTTTGGATGCTAGTGGGATATATTATCCCATTTGCGCTAAAAACCCGGGTGGACCCAGGACAAAACTTCTGGGTGGGACAATATGTCCCAGGATAATTAAAGGAATAAGCAGAAAATTAGTGATGCAAAACATTATAATTTCTTGTGTATTTTACATACACGAAAACATTTTTTTCAAAAAGTTTTTGTTTAAGAAGTAAAAAACCGGACCGAAAGGGTTAAGACAGATTCAATAAATAAAACAAAATTGTACTGCAATCGAAAAGGATATTTCAGTATGAATGCAATAATTGTAAGTAAATCATAATATTAAATTTGTTATTGCAGTTATTGCATTTAAATTTTTATTTACATAATATGTAGTATATTGTTTTTTATTGAGATTTGCGATGGTAACATAAAAATTCGGGCTGTAAATGTACGGTACCCCGGCTCCAGCCATGACTCTTTTATATAGAATATAAGCAGCGCAAAGCAACACTTCGTTTGAAAATAGGAGGCAGGCGACCGAACATCATATTATTAGGGGACCGTGGGTATGGCAGGTTCTACCTTTTCTATTAACGCCGTACAGAGATCCGTCTTATAATTATGTGGAATATAAATTTAACATAGCGCATTCTTCGACTAAAAACATTGCAGAACGAACTATAGGAGTATTAAAAAGCCGGTTTCGTTGTTTATCGACCAAAAAAAGTGTTAAAAATTATAAATGTTTGCTGTGCACTAGAATCGCAGACAATGGACGTTTTGAAGTTGTTGGCATTTCATTGTCACTTGAATCTCCTAGTTCCTCTGTAACTCCAATGGCAATACCCGCCACACCTTCGCAATACCAAATAACCGCATTATGTTTTCCTCTGTCTGTGTCAGTTGGTATTTTGAAAAAGGTCCCCCACCAGCGTCCCTCGATTCGGCTTTGTTTTGGGCAAGCTTTCTTTTGACATCACTCGTCCACTCAGTCCATGTCTGTAAAAAACAGCAAAGCTTAACAAAACAATACATTGTATCGCTGCAAAACTTTGTTTATCTTTTTCCAGCCATTCACATCCTTTTCTGCGGACCAGCACTATTTAATTGTTGCCAGAGAAAATCCACAGTTGGCTTATCACGTTTTGTGAACCCTTCTGGCAAATCAGGGTACTTCTCGATAAACTCCAGGAAAATGCCGTTTTGTGTTTCCCCTATTTTGTTATTCAAGATGGAAAACAGAATGGTGTTCCAATTTATTAATAATTAATAAAGTAAATTTAAAATTTGCACAAATTTTACTTATTAAACTTTAAAAAATATATATTTTATGAAAACTTTTTTATTTACTTATATTTTTGCAAATTCAAAAGTTCATCACTTTGTTGAACTTAAATGCCTTTCTAGACCAGAATAGAATTGTATGTTGCAGCTACAGACTAGAAATCTAATAAAAGGCACTCAATCATTATTAGATGAAATTCCCAACATGCAAGAGTGCTGCTTAAGTTTCTACATAAGAGATGTCTTTATGAAGCATTCAACTAGTTTTACGGTATTGGATCCCTACAGCGCAAACCCCGATTAAGAAATGTTAATTTTAGGTGTCTATGAGAAGCGTCACACAAAAACTTTCTGAAAACTGCCTTCGGTGTGCGTCAGATGTGGAGATATACTCAAAAGTTTGGAGTGTCCACATTCAAAAAATGACTCTATCGTGTTAAAATGTAGTAATTGCGGCCAAAAACATACAGCTAACTTCCGTGGTTGCGAAGTTTTTCTTCGGCTTAAAGAAAATTCAACGACTAGAAGGCGAGAATATCCTCAGTATCAAAATTCCGTTTTCCCGAGTCTTCCATCTACATCTATACCACAAAATGAGATTGCCGAAGTCCCCAGCAATCAGAAAGTATCGTATGCCCAAACTTTAAAATATATCCTGATGCAGAAGAAAACAACAAAGGCGAAAAAAATAGAAAATTCTTCACAGCATGAAAACACTCAAAACTCTATAGACAGTTTAATTCAAGTCATGAATCAAATGATGCAAAATTAATGCAGATTTTGATCAGCAAAAAATTAACAAGTTAAAAATATGTTTCTGGAATGCAAACGGCTTAAGCAACATAAACTCGAAATTCAACCATTTCTGCCCTCGCAGGAAGTTGATGTGCTGCTAATTTCAGAAACTCATTTCGCCCTAAAAAACTGTTTTCGAGTTAACGGTTATTATACATATGACACAAAACACCCAAGTGGCAGGGCTTGCCGTGGATCTGCAATTCTGGTCAATAAGGATATAAATCATTACACAATGCCAGAATATAGTACAGATCATATTCAGGCAACTTCAATTAATATTCCATCAAGTGGTTTAAACATATCTGCAATTTACTGTCCTCCATAGTTAAACACCAGTTTCTCGAATATTTCAAAACATTGGGTCCAAAATTCATAGCCGCAAGTGATTACAACGCCAAGCACACATTCTGGGATTCTCGCCTTTTAAGTCCAAAAGAAAGACAACTCTTCAACGCAATAATGTCCAATAAGATGGATGCAATTTCTACTGGTCACCCCACATATTGGCCTGCAGACCTCAACAAAATTGCAGATGTAATTGATTTTGCTGTAATAAAAATTTGAAACGTGAACAAATAGAAATGACCCCCTCACTGGATCTTTCATCGGATCACTCTCCAACTTTTCTATCTTCTACATCATCATCATCACCAATTTGGATTCAGAAAGCAACATAGTACATTTCAACAAGTGCAGAGAGTGGCTCGTGTTATTGATTTCGTACGGAAAGAAATATCGATCGATATGCACATTGCAATTATTCACTCCTGCGGTATAAGCTTTCCGCGAAATCGATTTAACATCCCTGTTTTGAATAAATCAGAGTTGATATTGTGTCAGTGTTGTTAAAAAAACATTTGAAATTTGATGTTAAAATTTTTGAACACAAAAACACACTTTTGAAATTAGAATATAGTAAAATACCAATTGCGGAAAATACATGGATACAATAAACTTTTTTGAGGGTAGTAGTGGTAATGATTGTTTAGACGTTCGGGTTGAAAGAAGAGTTTTGCGGTATAAAGCTGAAGATGTGTTGGCTAGAGGCTACAAGTTCAGGAAGTGATCGACAAGGAGCACTTTCTCCGCACTTGCGGGTTGTTTAAGGTTTTTTATTCAGAAGGCAGCTATCAGCATAGTGTTGGTTTTTAAGGATTTTATTTGCAATTTGTTTGTGTATTTTACTCCTTTATTCCTATAAAAATATTTTTCACATATAAAACAAATAAATTAAACTAAAGCAATTTATTTCGTCAAAATTTTATATTTTTCTTACAATTTTGTTCTTTCCGTCAGCTTTTCGTTGAAAAATTTGAACGTAAGCAAAATAAAAAAAATTACTTACTTTGCGGAATCAATAATATGGCAATACCGGCATTGTAGAGATGATACCGCAACAGGGAAAAATATGGCAGCTACGGAACCAATAATTTCAAATTTTTCTTCCGCACAAAAAATGCTTTCCGCAATCACGGAACGGAATCAATGGGTGGTATTATTGATTCCGCACGGAAAGGAAAATTTAGCGGAAAGAAATATCGATCGATATGAAAATTGCAATTATTCATTCCTACGGTATTCTCTTTCCGCGAACTTAATTTAACATCCCTGTTTTAAGAGATTATGAGTTGATGTTGTGTCAGCTGATGGGAAAAAATCAACAAGTTTTAGATGTGATTTTAGAAGCGAATGTTAAATCTTTTGTTATAAATAAAATATGGATACAATTGCCTTTTTTGAAGATAGTAGTGACAGTGATTCTTTGGACATGCGATTGCAAAGATTTTACGCTATAAATCTGGAGATGTGTTGCAGATGAACGAGTAAGTTGAAATAAACAAATGTGAACCGGCCTACTGGTAAATGAAAGCTATGCTTACTTTTACAGCTTCAAAAAAAATTTTCGTTTAAACAAGGTAGCGTTTAAATATATTTGGCCTGAGTTAGAATCTGCATGCGCAGGAAGTGGTCGTCAAGGAGCTCTTTCAGCTAAAGATACACTATGTGCTTGTTTGAGATTTTTTGCAGAAGGCACCTATCAGCATAGCGTTGGTAAAGATTTTAATGTTTAATGTTAATTTCATTAAATCTGCCATTCCGTCTATTTGCATTTTATTTGTATATTTTTCTCTTTTGCTCTTATAAAAATAGTAAATCAAAAATCAAACAAATGAATTACACAATTAAACAACACTTTAATAAAAATTTTACATTTCCCTACATTTTTGTTCGTTGCGTTAACTTTCCGCCATAAAAATTGAGCGTAAGCAAAATGGAGGAAAATATCTATATTGCGGAATCAATAATATGGCAATACCGGCATTGTAGAGATGATACCGCAACAACGGAACATTTGAGAATAAACAATACTGCTCTGCATTATTTATTTACATATTGCAAGCATTTGATAAGGTCTGGCATTATGGGCTAACGTACAAAATTTTAACGTATCTCCCCGCAAACGTTCACAATATATTTAAAAGTTATTTATTGAATAGATCTTTTTACATAAGGTCGAAGGAAATTATATCTTCCCGCAAGAAGATATTTGCTAGGGTCCCGCAAGGTAGTATCCTGGGGCCATTCCTTTACTTGTTATACTCCGCCAATATGCCAACGAGTACAGTAACTCACATTTCCACTTTTGCAGACGATAGTGCATTTTTGAGCGGTAATAAAAACCCGGTAGTTGCATCCCAACAGCTTCAAATATATATGGCAGAATTGGAAAAATGGTTGAAACTATGGAAGATAAATGTAAATGCCTCTAAGTGTGTGTTCATCTTACATTCACTTTGAGAAAGGGTAATTGTCCACCTATTATAATAAATGGTTCGGGAATACCACAACACAACAATGTAAAATATCTCGGTATACATCTTGATAGACGTCTGACTTGGGTTCAGTACATAGCAGCCAAAATAACTCAAATAAAAATGAAAACTGCCGAGCTCCACTGGTTCATCGGTCCTCAATCGGTGCTTGGATTACAACTCAAAGTACTTTTGTATAAGGCAATTATAAAGCCGATATGGTTATATGACATTCAGCTATGAGGAACAGCTTCGACGTCTAATGTCGAAAAACTCCAAAGAAAAAAATTTAAGAGCGATCACGTGGGCTTCCTGGTACATCAAGAATTGTAACATCCATAGGGCCCTTAATATACCCATACTATAAGTTGTATATTGCAGTGGCAGTATAAACATAATAATTTTTAATTTAAGATTTGAATATTTATTGTTATTGTCCTTAACACTTTCGGTCCTATTGGAATAATACGTCCCAGAGAAAGTTCGAACAATCCTATTTATTATTCCAATTAAGAAAATTATACCTTAAAATATCCCAGCAGTACTTTAGAGAGTTTATTTATAACTGATATAACGGTACCTAAATCTGAGTATGTTTTTAATGAAATTTGAGCATTTTAGTCGACGAGAAGCTTTCGAGAAGTTAACATCAGTTAATAATTTACGTGAAAAAACATAGTATTGGTATTGTTGACGATACTTATTATTTGAATGTAAATTTATTTTTAGTTTGGTAAGTACATCTTCCTTTTTTTAGCATATTTTCAGATATGGGATATACTGTCCCATTCGGAGTTTTTATTGGGTTTATATGTCCCATTCGTGGTATTTCTAGGAAAAGATGTCACAGCTTCGTCCAGAACTTCAAGAACTTTTAGATGCCGACTTTTCTGATTTTAGTGAATCCAGTGACTCAGAGTCAGAAAACGAGTCATCAGAACTAGGTGACATAGAAGACATAGACAACGAATCAGGGGTTGAAGACAGCTCAAATGATAATGTTGTAAGTCCATATTTGTGGTCAAGACCACTTTTTGACTTTCACCGCAGATTGCAGATTCCACAAGTAAAAGAACTCATAATATTAATTGGTGCTAATCGTTCTTCAACAGAATTATATACATTCAAAATGTTTTCCCGGAGTCCTTATTAACATTTATTGCAGAAAATACAAACAAGAGACTGCATATGTTAGAAAAAAAATTAAAATCGAAAAAACTGATGAGAATGAAATTATGATTGTGTTAGGTTGTTGTCTCATCATGAGCTACAATAAAGTGCCAAAGATACAAAATTATTGGAGCAGTAGTAAGTGCTTGGATAGTACATCAAGAAGTAAATCATAAGAAAACTGAAATGATAAGCTTCTTAGTTCCACTAGCTGAGGACATGATTGAAACTGGTAGAAGATATTGTCAAACAAAGAGAAGAGTGTCATATGGGCGACCGTCAAAGTGTAAGCGCAATTTTATTAATATAGGAGATCATATGCCTATTCCATCTGAAAAAAGATGGCGATGTGTAGGATGCAGTTCTATAAAGAAGGAGAAGACAACTAAATTTATATATTCAAATTGCAAAGTGCCACTTTGTGTTGATTGTATTATTGTAATTGAACTTTGTAATTAAAACTTTTTAGTTTCGTCATATAATTAATTTTTTGTATTTATGAATATGCAAGCTTATAAGAAGAAATGAATTATTTATTTGTTTTTTTTTTTGACTACAACCAAAATGTTCAAAAATAAAATTTTGGATGCTAGTGGGATATATTATCCCATTTGCGCTAAAAACCCCGGGTGGACCCAGGACAAAACTTCTGGGTGGGACAATATGTCCCAGGATAATTAAAGGAATAAGGAGAAAATTAGTGATGCAAAACATTATAATTTCTTGTGTATTTTACATACACGAAAACATTTTTTTCAAAAAGTTTTTGTTTAAGAAGTAAAAAACCGGACCGAAAGGGTTAAGACAGATTCAATAAATAAAAAAAAATTGTACTACAATCGAAAAGGATATTTCAGTATGAATGCAATAATTGTAATTTGCCAATCACTCTTCCGCTCAGTCCATGTCTGTAAAAAACAGCAAAGCTTAACAAAACAATACATTGTATCGCTGCAAAACTTTGTTTATCTTTTTCCAGCCATTCACATTCTTTTCTGTGGACCAGCACTATTTAATTGTTGCCAGAGAAATTCCACAGTTGGCTTATCACGTTTTGTGAACCCTTCTGCCAAATCAGGGTACTTCTCGATAAACTCCAGGAAAATGCCGTTTTGTGTTTCCCCTATTTTGTTATTCAAGATGGAAAACAGAATGGTGTTCCAATTTATTAATAATTAATAAAGTAAATTTAAAATTTGCACAAATTTTACTTATTAAACTTTAAAAAATATATATTTTATGAAAACTTTTTTATTTACTTATATTTTTGCTCATTCATCATCAAAAGTTCATCACTTTGTTGAACTTAAATGCCTTTCTAGACCAGAATAGAATTGTGTGTTGCAGCTACAGACTAGAAATCTAATAAAAGGCACTCAATCATTATTACATGAAATTCCCAACATGCAAGAGTGCTGCTTAAGTTTGTACATAAGAGATGTCTTTATGAAGCATTCAACTAGTTTTACGGTATTGGATCCCTACAGCGCAAACCCCGATTAAGAAATGTTAATTTTAGGTGTGTATGAGAAGCGTCACACAAAAACTTTCTGAAAACTGCCTTCGGTGTGCGTCAGATGTGGAGATATACTCAAAAGTTTGGAGTGTCCACATTCAAAAAATGACTCCATCGTGTTAAAATGTAGTAATTGCGGCCAAAAACATACAGCTAACTTCCGTGGTTGCGAAATTTTTCTTCGGCTTAAAGAAAATTCAACGACTAGAAGGCCAGAATATCCTCAGTATCAAAATTCCGTTTTCCCGAGTCTTCCATCTACATCTATACCACAAAATGAGATTGCCGAAGTCCCCAGCAATCAGAAAGTATCGTATGCCCAAACTTTAAAATATATCCTGATGCAGAAGAAAACAACAAAGGCGAAGAAAACAGAAAATTCTTCACAGCATGAAAACACTCAAAACTCTATAGAAAGTTTAATTCAAGTCATGAATCATTTCATGACAAGTATGGAAAACATGATGCAACAAATGATGAAAAATTAATGCAGATTTTGATCAGCAAAAAATTAACAAGTTAAAAATATGTTTCTGGAATGCAAACGGCTTAAGCAACATAAACTCGAAATTCAACCATTTCTGCCCTCGCAGGAAGTTGATGTGCTGCTAATTTCAGAAACTCATTTCGCCCTAAAAAACTGTTTTCGAGTTAACGGTTATTATACATATGACACAAAACACCCAAGTGGCAGGGCTTGCCGTGGATCTGCAATTCTGGTCAATAAGGATATAAATCATTACACAATGCCAGAATACAGTACAGATCATATTCAGGCAACTTCAATTAATATTCCATCAAGTGGTTTAAACGTATCTGCAATTTACTGTCTTCCATAGTTAAACACCAGTTTCTCGAATATTTCAAAACATTGGGTCGAAAATTCATAGCCGCAAGTGATTACAACGCCAAGCACACATTCTGGGGTTCTCGCCTTTTAAGTCCAAAAGGAAGACAACTCTTCAACGAAATAATGTCCAATAAGATGGATGCAATTTCTACTGGTCACCCCACATATTGGCCTGCAGACCTCAACAAAATTGCAGATGTAATTGATTTTGCTGTAATAAAAATTTGAAACGTGAACAAATAGAAATGACCCCCTCACTGGATCTTTCATCGGATCACTCTCCAACTTTTCTATCTTCTACATCATCACCAATTTGGATTCAGAAAGCAACATAGTACATTTCAACAAGTGCAGAGAGTGGCTCGTGTTATTGATTTCGTACGGAAAGAAATATCGATCGATATGCACATTGCAATTATTCACTCCTGCGGTATAAGCTTTCCGCGAAATCGATTTAACATCCCTGTTTTGAATAAATCAGAGTTGATATTGTGTCAGTGTTGTTAAAAAAAACATTTGAAATTTGATGTTAAAATTTTTGAACACAAAAACACACTTTTGAAATTAAAATATAGTAAAATACCAATTGCGGAAAATACATGGATACAATAAACTTTTTTGAGGGTAGTAGTGGTAATGATTGTTTACACGTTCGGGTTGAAAGAAGAGTCTTGCGGTATAAAGCTGAAGATGTGTTGGCTAGAGGCTACAAGTTCAGGAAGTGATCGACAAGGAGCACTTTCTCCGCACTTGCGGGTTGTTTAAGGTTTTTTTTCAGAAGGCAGCTATCAGCATAGTGTTGGTTTTTAAGGATTTTATTGGCAATTTGTTTGTGTATTTTACTCCTTTATTCCTATAAAAATATTTTTCACATATAAAACAAATAAATTAAACTAATACAATTTATTTCGTCGAAATTTTATATTTTTCTTACAATTTTGTTCTTTCCGTCAGCTTTTCGTTTAAAAATTTGAACGTAAGCAAAATAAAAAAAATTACTTACTTTGCGGAATCAATAATATGGCAATACCAGCATTGTAGAGATGATACCGCAACAGGGAAAAATATGGCAGCAACGGAACCAATAATTTCAAATTTTTCTTCCGCACAAAAAATGCTTTCCGCAATCACGGAACGGAATCAATGGGTGGTATTATTGATTCCGCACGGAAAGGAAAATTTAGCGGAAAGAAATATCGATCGATATGAAAATTGCAATTATTCATTCCTGCGGTATTCTCTTTCCGCGAACTTAATTTAACATCTCTGTTTTAAGAGATTATGAGTTGATGTTGTGTCAGCTGATGGGAAAAAATCAACAAGTTTTAGATGTGATTTTAAAAGCGAATGTTAAATCTTTTGTTATAAATAAAATATGGATACAATTGCCTTTTTTGAAGATAGTAGTGACAGTGATTCTTTGGACATGCGATTGCAAAGATTTTACGCTATAAATCTGGAGATATGTTGCAGATGAACGAGTAAGTTGAAATAAACAAATGTGAACCGTTCTACTGGTAAATGAAAGCTTTGCTTACTTTTACAGCTAAAAAAAATTTTTCGTTTAAACAAGGTAGCGTTTAAATATATTTGGCCTGAGTTAGAATCTGCATGCGCAGGAAGTGGTCGTCAAGGAGCTCTTTCAGCTAAAGATACACTATGTGCTTGTTTGAGATTTTTTGCAGAAGGCACCTATCAGCATAGCGTTGGTAAAGATTTTAATGTTTAATGTTAATTTCATTAAATCTGCCATTCCGTCTATTTGCATTTTATTTGTATATTTTTCTCTTTTGCTCTTATAAAAATAGTAAATCAAAAATCAAACAAATGAATTACACAATTAAACAACACTTTAATAAAAATTTTACATTTCCCTACATTTTTGTTCGTTGCGTTAACTTTCCGCCATAAAAATTGAGCGTAAGCAAAATGGGGGAAAATATCTATATTGCGGAATCAATAATATGGCAATACCGGCATTGTAGAGATGATACCGCAACAACGGAACATTTGAGAATAAACAATACTGCTCTGCATTATTTATTTACATATTGCAAGCATTTGATAAGGTCTGGCATTATGGGCTAACGTACAAAATTTTAACGTATCTCCCCGCAAACGTTCACAATATATTTAAAAGTTATTTATTGAATAGATCTTTTTACATAAGGTCGAAGGAAATTATATCTTCCCGCAAGAAGATATTTGCTAGGGTCCCGCAAGGTAGTATCCTGGGGCCATTCCTTTACTTGTTATACTCCGCCAATATGCCAACGAGTACAGTAACTCACATTTCCACTTTTGCAGACGATAGTGCATTTTTGAGCGGTAATAAGAACCCGGTGGTTGCATCCCAACAGCTTCAAATATATATGGCAGAATTGAAAAAATGGTTGAAACTATGGAAGATAAATGTAAATGCCTCTAAGTGTGTGTTCATCTTACATTCACTTTGAGAAAGGGTAATTGTCCACCTATTATAATAAATGGTTCGGGAATACCAGAACACAACAATGTAAAATATCTCGGTATACATCTTGATAGACGTCTCACCTGGGTTCAGTACATAGCAGCCAAAATAACTCAAATAAAAATGAAAACTGCCGAGCTCCACTGGTTCATCGGTCCTCAATCGGTGCTTGGATTACAACTCAAAGTACTTTTGTATAAGGCAATTATAAAGCCGATATGGTTATATGACATTCAGATATGAGGAACAGCTTCGACGTCTAATGTCGAAAAACTCCAAAGAAAAAAATTTAAGAGCGATCACGTGGGCTTCCTGGTACATCAAGAATTGTAACATCCATAGGGCCCTTAATATACCCATACTATAAGTTGTATATTGCAGTGGCAGTATAAACATAATAATTTTTAATTTAAGATTTGAATATTTATTGTTATTGTCCTTAACACTTTCGGTCCTATTGGAATAATACGTCCCAGAGAAAGTTCTAACAATCCTATTTATTATTCCAATTAAGAAAATTATACCTTAAAATATCCCAGCAGTACTTTAGAGAGTTTATTTATAACTGAAATAACGGTACCTAAATCTGAGTATGTTTTTAATGAAATTTGAGCATTTTAGTCGACGAGAAGCTTTCGAGAAGTTAACATCAGTTGATAATTTACGTGAAAAAACATAGTATTGGTATTGTTGACGATACTTATTATTTGAATGTAAATTTATTTTTAGTTTGGTAAGTACATCTTCCTTTTTTAGCATATTTTCAGATATGGGATATATTGTCCCATTCGGAGTTTTTATTGGGTTTATATGTCCCATTCGTGGTATTTCTAGGAAAAGATGTCACAGCTTCGTCCAGAACTTCAAGAGCTTTTAGATGCCGACTTTTCTGATTTTAGTGAATCCAGTGACTCAGAGTCAGAAAACGAGTCATCAGAACTAGGTGACATAGAAGACATAGACAACGAATCAGGGGTTGAAGACAGCTCAAATGATAATGTTGTAAGTCCATATTTGTGGTCAAGACCACTTTTTGACTTTCACCGCAGATTGCAGATTGCAGATTCCACAAGTAAAAGAACTCATAATATTAATTGGTGCTAATTGTTCTTCAATAGAATTAGATACATTCAAAATTTTTTTCCCGAAGTCCTTATTAACATTTATTGCAGAAAATACAAACAAGAGACTGCATATGTTAGAAAAAAAATTAAAATCGAAAAAACTGATGAGAATGAAATTATGATTGTGTTAGGTTGTTGTCTCATCATGAGCTACAATAAAGTGCCAAAGATACAAAATTATTGGAGCAGTAGTAAGTCCTTGGATAGTACATCAAGAAGTAAATCATAAGAAAACTGAAATGATAAGCTTCTTAGTTCCACTAGCTGAGGACATGATTGAAACTGGTAGAAGATATTGTCAAACAAAAAGAAGAGTGTCATAAGGCGAGCGCAATTTTATTAATATAGGAGATCATATGCCTATTCCATCTGAAAAAAGATGGCGCTGTGTAGGATGCAGTTCTATAAAGAAGGAGAAGACAACTAAATTTATATATTCAAATTGCAAAGTGCCACTTTGTGTTGATTGTATTATTGTAATTGAACTTTGTAATTAAAACTTTTTAGTTTCGTCATATAATTAATTTTTTGTATTTATGAATATGCAAGCTTATAAGAAGAAATGAATTATTTATTTGTTTTTTTTTTTGACTACAACCAAAATGTTCAAAAATAAAATTTTGGATGCTAGTGGGATATATTATCCCATTTGCGCTAAAAACCCGGGTGGACCCAGGACAAAACTTCTGGGTGGGACAATATGTCCCAGGATAATTAAAGGAATAAGGAGAAAATTAGTGAAGCAAAATATTATAATTTCTTGTGTATTTTACATACACGAAAACATTTTTTTCAAAAAGTTTTTGTTTAAGAAGTAAAAAACCGGACCGAAAGGGTTAAGACAGATTCAATAAATAAAAAAAAATTGTACTACAATCGAAAAGGATATTTCAGTATGAATGCAATAATTGTAAGTAAATCATAATTTTAAATTTGTTATTGCAGTTATTGCATTTAAATTTTTATTTACATAATGTGTATATTGTTTTTTATTGAGATTTGCGATGGTAACATAAAAATTCGGGCTAAAATGTACGGTACCCCGGCTCCAGCCATGACTCTTTTATATAGAATATAAGCAGCGCAAAGCAACACTTCGTTCGAAAATATGAGGCAGGCGACCGAACATCATATTATTAGGGGACCGTGGGCATGGCATAGAACCTTTTCTATTAACGCCGTACAGAGATCCGTCTTATACTTATGTGGAATATAAATTTAACATAGCGCATTCTTCGACTAAAAACATTGCAGAACGAACTATAGGAGTATTAAAAAGCCGGTTTTGTTGTTTATCGACCAAAAAAAGTGTTCAAAATTATAAATGTTTGCTGTGCACTAGAATCGCAGACAATGGACGTTTTGAAGTTGTTGGCATTTCATTGTCACTTGAATCTCCTAGTTCCTCTGTAACTCCAATGGCAATACCCACCACACCTTCGCAATACCAAATAACCGCATTATGTTTTCCTCTGCCTGTGTCAGTTGGTATTTTGAAAAAGGTCCCCCACCAGCGTCCCTCGATTCGGCTTTGTTTTGGGCAAGCTTTCTTTTGACATCACTCTTCCGCTCAGTCCATGTCTGTAAAAAACAGCAAAGCTTAACAAAACAATACATTGCATCGCTGCAAAACTTTGTTTATCTTTTTCCAGCCATTCACATCCTTTTCTGCGGACCAGCACTACTTAATTGTTGCCAGAGAAAATCCACAGTTAGCTTATCACGTTTTGTGAACCCTTCTGCCAAATCAGGGTACTTCTCGATAAACTCCAGGAAAATGCCGTTTTGTGTTTCCCCTATTTTGTTATTCAAGATGGAAAACAGAATGGTGTTCCAATTTATTAATAATTAATAAAGTAAATTTAAAATTTGCACAAATTTTACTTATTAAACTTTAAAAAATATATATTTTATGAAAACTTTTTTATTTACTTATATTTTTGCAAATTATTCAACCAGAAGAAGTAAAAGCAAAAGCCCGCCAATTAATTTCGTCAGCTGTCAACTTCTTGTTTTATTTACAATAAACCCAATATTGGGTTGTATGATACCTAAAACCGACAAAAATTCAAGTTCCAACACAAAAACGATAACTTGGATTTCATGACATCAACTTGTTTTTTTTTGTCAGTTTTAAATCCAATTCCAATAAGATTGCATTCTATAACAACCCCGACTAACATTGTCACATCACGTGGCAAAATATCTCTCTTAATTAATGTCAACATGCCGACAACACTGAGGATGCAACATCTCGATCTGATGTTTTTTTTGCGAAAAATAACCGGATGAAGAAATAAAGCCATTGCAAGATATTCATGCATGAGATTTGGTGCAAGTCGGTATTTTAAGTCAAACATTTAACCAACGACGAAGAGAAACACAATTCTATATTGGACTGAGAAATTTGTATGCAACGTGCGGAAGGTTATATTATACTTCCAAAAGAAAACTTTACCTTTTACTTCACTTTATTTTACTGAATAACAGTTTATATGTGTTGAAACAAACAGCGAGGTGTTGTAATCTCCGAATCAACAAAGGCGTGAAAGACGTGGTACCTGAATCATTTGACATTTTCATCGCATCAAAGAATGATCCGAAAATTTATAATATCATCTCTCTTTTATATATATGAATGATTTCAATCTTCAAGGCGGAAGCCTTCATCTACATGGAATTTACATAGATACAGGGTATCTAAAACTAGATTCTGAAGACCTCCTTGACAACTTATGTACAGACATACATACATATATACACGTCTTGTTGTATGTTTCAAACAATGTATATCCAGACATTGAACATAGACGTGAAATATTTTTTTGTTTGAGATTTGCGACGCGAAAAGTGGGATACATATATACGTGAACGCTTCATATTGTCTGAAATTCTAACCAAACCGCTACAAAGCGTTGTAATATGCAAAATTCAGGATCTTTTTGCCTTATATATAATTTTAATATTTTTTTTTTTGTTGAAACTTATGATTATATTGCCAAATAGGTATAGATATGTATGAGTGACATACATGTAATTGACACCGCTCTGACTCTTAACCCTTTCGCTACAAGTTTTTACTGCGTTACTAAAAAATCCAGTTTTTTGTATTTTTACTTTATTTGGCCCTAGCAACAATAATCAATACTCGATTTTCAAAAAAAGTTACCCTAAATGTGTTTTTTGGACTGTATCCATATGGATACATATTTCGGTTACGGTAAGGAAAAATGCGAGTATAATAAGTTTTTTTATATTTGATTTTTTATTTACTTTTATTTATTTATATTATTTAATTTTAATACATAAAATTAATTTATTTTTTAAATTAAAGCAAAAACCAAAAACAAGCTAAGATTACAAACCTTAAATTTATATAATTAAAATAAATAAAAAAAAATAGCATAAAATTAATAAGATTTTTTAAAATCAATAATAAAACCTTTTCTAGACTTAGTTCTCTATAAGGTTTTATTAGAACTGATTTTTAAAAAAAACTTTTCTAAAAATTTATATATGAATGTGCATTTATAATCTAATATCTTACCAATAATTTATTCATTTCATGAAATTCCTCGAAACAATTTCTCGATCCATTGGGAATGCACAGAAAAACTTTGCACTTCGATCACTTGAATCTAGTTTGACCTTTACATCCTTTTAATTTGCATCTTCCTTTGATTGTCGTGTGTTCCGGCCAATGTTGATTTCCATCATATCGAACAGAAGTTGAAGGTGTAGCTCTACGTTTCTTGTCTGAGGTTGTTGGAGTAATTGGTATATCATCATTACGGCATGACGTTGGGCGCCCTCTTTTACGGGAGCATGAGTGTTGATTGGACCGAGCTAAAAGCCGATTGGCAGTATCGTTACGAAAGCTCAACAACTCCATATATTTATTTTTCGGGTTATTGTTTTTTGATCAATTCGGTACTCTAACTTCCAAATTAGTGAAGTGAACAAAAATCTTAAAAGTCCACTTCCCAGATCTTATGGAAATTCTATATAAAGAAAGGAGGAAATACATTTTATCTACTCCTCCCATATGCGAATTGTACTCTGATTCAATATGTGGTTGTGTTATTTCAAAGTTTTTCTTTTTTTCGGAAGAAAATTGGGAAACTTTCTTCACGGATTCATGAGCATGGATTGATGATACCAGTTGCACAATTCTGCCATCAAACCACCTGAGAAGGAAAATGTTATCTTCTCTCTCTATACGGTAGTCAAAACTTTCACGGCCTTCTTTTTTCAAATCTTTCTGACGTTTTAGATCAACTTTGCCGGATCTGTTTCCTCTTAGATTACCAGTGGTCCAAATTCCTTTTTGGCGTAAATATACATAATACTAAATTCAGAGTAGTAAAATAATTATCAAAATATAAATTAAATAAAAATCCTTTTTTTTCAAAAAAAAAATTATAAAAAGCGTTTTTTTTAAATGTTATATTTTTATCAGTTTTCCTTTAAATTTAAAAAAAAATTAATGAAATTAATTCATAACATTTAAAAAAGCAATAAAATGCTGATATCTAAATCAATTTTTTGACTTGGAGACTGTCAGATGCTTACAAATTTGAATGTATCCATATGGATACAATATAGCGAAAGGGTTAATAAACATTAATTTCAAATACACCAACCAATGTCATACAACCTAAACAAAAGCTTCAACTTTAATGTATTTTCTTTGTTCATGTTGTTTACGAAAGAGCCATTTAAGAGATTGTGAACTAGATTAAAAATAAAACATTATTGCAAAGAAAAAGTTGATATAGAAAACCGCATTACTTGCAATAAGTATTTTATTGGTACAGTCGGCAGGACTCGCGCAAACGATCTTTAAACGATCCCGTTCATAAACAAAGTTAAGTTTTAAAATTAATAAAAAGGACTAAATAGAATAAAAAATTATGTTGTTCGACCTTCCATTATTACTTATTGTAACTTTGAACGAAGTTTATGGAACAAATAATTTAGGACTCAGAGAATCTGTCATTCAACAACAATGCGAAGTTTTTGGTGGGCCAAAGCATGAGATGGGTATGAAGTATCGAGGCTGTGCTAGCTATCATCGATCGTCTGTCCTTTTTCAAAGCTATTTTAAAAACATTGAATGACGAAGCTCTGGATATGGTAAGAAGGAAGCGACCAACCAACACAACATTGCTGAAGACTATTCTAATTGATCAAATCGGTGGGTTCCTAAGTTTAAGGGCAGTTATTTTTTTAGTAACGAAGTTAATTTTTGTAGTTTGAAAGTTTTAAAAAGAAAATTGCCCATAGGATTTTATTCAACGCTCACTTAGTAGCCGATTTCAGATCAGGTGTTAGGATTCTCAGAGAAAATAATGATATTACAGAAAATGGTCGCGCTAATTACGATTACTACGTTAACTCCGTAAAAAAAATAAAACTACAAGTCACTTTCACCACTGATATACAACTGTCAACTTTATTTTTAAAATGTTTTAAAGAAACTTACAACTAATTACAAAATTGCTTAATCTATATTTTTTGTTATTATTGAATTTTTTGTATTGCTTAATTTAATTCTCGGTAATTTTATATTAATTGTTTTAGTCAATATTTTGTTAGTAATGCTTATTTTCGATTTTAAATGCTTAATTAGGTTTTACTTGATTCTTAATAATTCTTTATTTGGGTTATCTATATTTTTGTTATAGTTAAATGTTTATATTGCTTACTTAAATTCTTAGTAATTTTATTTTATTTGTTTAATTGGGTTTTCGTTAATTATTAATAATTCTGCATTTGATTCATCGACCTTTTCGGTTTGGCTAGTGGTTTTTGTGTTGTGGAGGTTTCCATAACTCCTCCCCCCCTTAGAATAAAGTGAAGGCCACGAGGAAAACGTAGGGGCTGGAACGTTGAATGGAAGATTAGGAATGAATTGGATTTTAGCTCTTTTCTTTGCGATGTAAAAAAGGGAAGCGGTAAATATGATGCTTAATACACAGGTTGTTAGAATAGTAATATTATTTTTCTTCGATGTTATTTCGTGACTTTCTATTTGGTAGCTTCTGGGTTAGTCGAGACTAAGTTTGTTTGTTACGGTTTTTGCGTTTACTTCGGAAGTCTTTGTAGACTTCTCCTTTGATATTGATTGAGCAGTTGTTGTAGTAGAGGAGAGTTGTACCCTTATGTTGAAGAGTATCGTTGTTACAGCTTGTTGTTATGTCAGTTTTGTTTGTATTGATGAAAAGAATATAGTTGGGTTCAGGTTGCATGATACGGTTTACATTGCCGACATCTTCTACAGTGATTTCTTGCAGTCAAAAAATTGGATGTGATTTTTATTGTATATTAGGTATGGTTTTATTTTTATCTTTTTGTGTTATTTAAAGGGAGTGGAATTATATGATAAAGCTCATAGTTTTCTTCTGATACATTTGGTATCTGTACATTAAATATGATATTTGAATTATTATAATATGCTTGAAGTCCAAGCAGTTCATATATTTGTCTTTGTTAATTTAGTTAATTTTTATTGATTGATTTTTCATATGATTGTATATTTGATCTAGTTCTGTAGTGCTTAGTATGCATTTAGATATTACGTTTAATTTTGCTAGGACGATGGATTCCGCAATGTTTTCTAGGTGATTATTTAAGAGGTCTATGTTATAATTAATCTGGCTTATATACTGAAGTTCGAAAAGTTGATCATCTTCTTTCAGTATATTATTTGCTAGTTTGTTAATATAATTTTCTATTTTATCTTGTTCTATGTTTATGTGATTAGTGACGTTTTTTAACCTTTCTTGCATGATTAAATTTATTTTGTTCAGATTTGTCAGTACAGTTTCGATATGTGTTGTATTGGTTTTAATATCCTGTATTTGTTTGTTTATAGAAAGTGCGTCGTTGGCATCCATGTTTCCCGTGATGAATTTTACGGCGGTGCCTAATCCGTTAATAAGTCCACGTTTATATCGTTTATATGACATAAGTGTTCGTACTTTATTTTCTAGTTCTTTAAGCTTTAGTCTAGTTACTTTTGTGAAGCTTGTGGTTCTATGGGTGTTCTCGAAGGTTGAGATACTGTCCACTATTTTGCTGACAGTTTTTGCATATTCGTCAAGGCTAATGATATCTATGACGTTATTGTGGCTAGTGATTATCCTTGCGGGTCCTAAACGAAATCTGATTACTTTCTCCTGTTTACTTATTTCTGTTATGTCTATAGATTGGGAAAGTGCTAGTGGTATCCTATGGGTAGAGAAAGGTTTTAATTAGATGGTTTTGGTATATAGTGTATTTGTCTTAGTTTTGATTTGTGAAATTTTTTGTTGTGTTCTGTAATTATTGTTACCCTATTGTTACGTTTTACTTTGTGTAAAATTGTCTGATTTTATAGATTTTCTGGGTCTGAACGATTTACATTTAGTTAGTCTATCCTCTTGCTAGTTGCATTTTCTAACTTTTATTTGATTTGGGGGTATAATATATTTTGAAATTCGTTAAGTTTTGTAATATATTCATGCTTATTGTTAAAGGTCACAGTATTATTAAATTTAAAGGTTCTACCGAAAAATAGTTCGAACGGGGTCAATTTCGTAGCGGAGTGTATTGGGTTGTTATAGTTGTTATACGTGATAGGGTCACCGTGAGTATATCGTCATGGTCTTCGCTGTGTTGGTTCTCTTTCCTGGTAGTCAATACTATTCTGTATATTTCCGTTAGGATGGAATGTAGTCTTTCTACGGGAGCGTTGCTTGTGCTTTGTTGGAATGATGTAATATGCAGATTAATTTGGAATTGTCTACAAAATTCTTTAAAGATGTTGGCTGTGAACTCCGAACCCTGGTCAGCGATTATTTTTCTTGGAATACCGTAGAGGTTAATGGAATGTTTCAGAGATTTTAATATGCATACAGAATTTCTTGATGGAAGTGTATATGCTGCTGCAAATTTGGAAAATTTGTCAATTCCTGTTAGGATTTCTTTGTAGTTTATGCTATAGATGTCTATATGTAAAATATCTAGAGGCTTTAAGGTTGTTTCGGGTTTTTCAAACAAGGGTCTTGAAGGATTTCTGTCATATTTAAGGCTTTGACACTTATCGCAGTTGTTGATTGTCTGTGTTATTTTATTTTTCATAAAAGGAAAATAAAATTCTCTTTTAAGATGAAGAAGTGTTTCGTTAATTCCGCGGTGATTATTATTTTCATGGTAATTTTTTATTAATTCTTCTTGTTTGTCACTGTCTGTAATGTCTTCTAATATTTCCTTACATCGTATTAAGCGGAATATTTTGTTATTTGAAAAAAATTTTGAATAAACGGTTTGAATAACGCGGAAAGTATCCTCTTCGGCGAATATAGCTGATAGCTTATTTGGGTTGAGGAACTTTTTAAACATATCTATTATCATTTCTTCTGTATATAAAGATTTTCTGAATGTCCTACGTTGTTTATTTTTGAATGGCATGACCACTGACATTTCTGGGGTTTTTGATGATTTTTCAAATATGAGTTGTAGATTAAAATCGTTTAGGGGTTTCTCTGAGATATATATACCGTCGTTTAAATTTTCTTCTGCTGAATGCACAGTGGTGCCAATTGTACCTTGATTTGAAGCAACATCATTTACGTTTATTTCTGATAATTTTGGCGTATCTATTTTTATTCTACATAATGCTTCAGCATTCGTATTTAATTTGCCTTTCTTGTATACAATCTCATAATCAAATTCCTCAAGCCTAAGGCGCCACCTGACTAATTTTGAATTAGGCTCCTTTAAACTCATAATCCACGTTAGTGGTCTATGGTCGGTTACAATAAAGAACTTACGTTTGTGGCCCATACTATCGGCAATAGTTCTTTTTCTATTGTCGAATGGTTGCATTCTGATTCGGAGAGAGTGCGACTGGTGTAGCATATAGTCTTGTCATTACCTATACACCCCTGGGATAATACGGCTCTTAATGCAAAGTTGCCTGCGTCCATTGTTAGGACAAACGGTTTTGTAAAGTCAGGGTACTGCAGACTAGGGTCGTTAGTTAGAATGGATTTACATGTTTCGAAAGCATTCATGTATCTATCGTTAAAATCTATGTTTTTCCCTTTCTTGAGACACTCCGTAAGAGGTTTAGTTAATTTAGAAAAGTCTTTAATGAATTTTTGATAATATCCAACGAGGTCAATGAAGCTTTTGATTTGCTTCTGGGTTCGAGGGGTCGGAAAGTTTTTTTAGCGTCAATTTTCGCCGGATTAGGTTTTATTCTATCTGTTGATATAATATGCACTAGGAAGTTTGTTTCTTTTTTTAGAAATTTAGATTTGTCTGCTTGAATTTTAAGATTCGATGTTAGAAGTTTATCGGAAACTAAACCAAGGTTTTGTATGTGTTCTTGTAGTGATGTGGAATACACAATAATATCATCTAGATATACTAGACATATTTTACCTATAAGTTCGCCTAGAACGTTATCCATGACTCTTTGGAAAGTCGATGGTGCGTTCTTGAGCCCGAAAGGCATTCTAACATACTCAAAATGTCCACCTTCCACTGTAAATGCAGTTTTAGGTATGTCTTTATCATGCATCTCAATTTGGTGAAACCCACTAGCCAAATCAAGTGTAGTAAAGTACATACATTTACCCAATTTATCTAGAATTTCATTTATGTTTGGAAGGGGGTCCCTGTCCGATATAGTTTTCTCGTTGAGTTTCCTGTAGTCTATCACCAACCGCCATTTTTGTTTGCCACTGGCATCGAGTTTCTTTGGGACAATCAACACAGGAGCACTCCAAAGAGAATAACTTGGGCGTATTATTCCCTGCTGTAACATGTCTGCTATTTGTCGTTTTACTTCAGTTTTGTGTACCTGAGGGTATCTATATGATTTTGTATGTATAGGGATATCGTCCGTTGTATTTATTTTATGTTTGACTTGATTGGTAAAGGTCAATTTTGTGTTTTCTTAAAAAAAAATTTCTTTATAATTACGACAGAGTTTTAATAGGCACGACTTCTCCTCACTATTTAAATGTTCCATTCTTAGTGTGTCTGAAATATCATTATAGTCATAGTTTCCTAATTGGGCTGATTCGAAGTTATAGGCTTCTATGAATTCATGAGAGTTGTACTTAGCTGTTGTTCGTCCGAGGTGTTAATAATTTCAAGAAGACTATGCCAGTCCTTTGCCTGGTATATACCTTCTGGTATATAAAGTGAATCGGTAATAAAAGTTGTTTCTATGTAGATATCTCCGTTTTCCACGTCTACCGGAATTTTTTTTATAAGTTTGGAATTGTCTGGAATAATATGTTTCCTTGATGAGAAGTTGGGTTTAAATTGTAAAGGACGTACTGAGTTTTATGTAACGATTATATTTTTTTCTAAATCTATTTTGGCTTCTAGTTGGGAAAGCATATCGATGGCAATTAGTCCATCGAAGTAAGTATGAAAGTTAAATAGAAGAAATCTTAATTCACCTGGTTCATTGAATTCAGGATTGTTGTTATAGCAATTGGTTTACACGTTTTTTGTTCTGAATGTTTTATAAATTTTGGATTTATAAATGAAGACGAGGCTCCAGTGTCAATTTTAGAAATTTAAGAGGCCTTTCAAATGGGGAGGAAATATTAATGTAGCCTAATTCAGATCCGTGCTTATTGATATCTAAGTATCCCGTCTGTTGTTCGAGGCGAAGTTTTGAAAATGTTCCCTGTCTTCAATGTTTAACTGCTCTTCTGTTTCTTCTTGGTACTGATTCAAGCTTTGTTGGTAACCTGCGATTGGTGGTAGTGATTCCATGCAGTTATTGTTTTGAAAGTTGAAAAGTTCCCCTCTCTTATATTGATTTCCGGATGACAGGGTTCGCATCGTGTTATCAGTTTTAAAAGATCTTTGAGTTGTTGTTGGTGCCTGAGTTTTCACGTAACCCGAACTTACATCCATAGGCTCTGGTTTACTGTATCCTCTAAATGGATTTTGGTTATAGTTTTGGTTAGGGAAGTTGGAGTTTGTCTTACGTTGTGAAGGTTGGTCATTATGATTTCTAATTTCTCCTGCCTGTTGGGGACGTATATATTGATTGTTGTATGTATACTGGTGTTGTTGGGGAAAAGGTGTAAATCTATTATTATTATTATACCTGTTTCTGCCGTAAAACGAATTGTGTGGTCTAGGCTGCCATTTATTTTGAGAAGTGTCTGTTTTCATATAGAAAATGTTTTGTTCTTTAATGCATAATGAAAATGCTTCTGCTAATGCCTCTGGTTTGGATGCTCTTATAGTCGAGCCCAAAGGTTCTCTTAATCCAATCAGGAAGCTATTTAAACACATTTCGGAATAAAGGTCTCTCTTAGCTCTTACTACCCTTTCGTATTTTTCGTGTATTTGGATGTTATTAAGTAGGGATGACTGAATTTCTATTATCTCACTGTAAAACTTTTCTACATTATTGAATTTATTCGGATGCTATGAAGGTCTCTAATTAAAGAAGTTTCAGTCCTCTTATCTGAATAGTGTAGTATGAGGTTATGTTTTATGTCGTCCCAATTGATGATGTATGGGTGTGCCATACATATTCAAAACCTCATTAGCTTGGCCAGTTATTTTGTTGCGGATGGCTCGCAACAATATTTGACCCTGCGGAGTTGCATCATATGCTCTTATATGAAGCAATATTTCCTCAACGTTCTTAACGAATTCATTTAAAAGTCGTGGATTGCCTTCATAAGTTGGCAAATCTTTTATAGCATCTGGAATACGAAGAGATTCAAAAGAGGGCCTAGGGATAAAACTTTGAACAGGGTTCCCTATAGAGCTTGGTTGTTCATTTGAAGGAGTAGTCATATTTCCTGTTTCTAATTGGAAAGGTGTATTTGTCAAAAGGGATTCCTCCGAAATTGAGTTTAAGCTCCTACTTTTAAAAAGCCTTCCTAGTGTATTTGGGTATGGTATAAATAAGATGCTTTACTAGTTTTTTTCTTGTTCACTTACAAGCGGTACAATTTCTTTTCCTTTTTTATAAAAAATCAATCAATATTTAAATATTTTATGTTTTTCTTCTTTTTATTAATATCAATTAATTATATATCTTTGTGTACTTTTGTAAATCTTTATTGTATATATATTTTCTTCTTATTTTCTAATTATTTTTATTTTCCAGTTATTTTATATTTTTTTTCCTTTTTTTATTTTTTTTTTTTTATACATACATGTGCTTTATATTTTGAATAGATGTCATTTTCTTTTATTCCTTTATAAAATTTCTACTTTTACAGTTTCCCTTATTATTTTTTTATCATATATGTATATATATTTATTTATTTTACACACATCACAATCTTTTAACTCACCAAATCAAGAGTAAGGTTCTATACATGGAGTTAATACTCGGTCCCTTATATGGCTTTCTTCGATATTCCCTCGAAGTT
Organism: Epicampocera succincta; assembly: GCA_932526305.1. Lineage (NCBI taxonomy): Eukaryota > Metazoa > Arthropoda > Insecta > Diptera > Tachinidae > Epicampocera > Epicampocera succincta. The sequence continues at coordinate 28,212,153 of OW052035.1, read as the reverse complement.
AACTTGCACTATTCTGTGATATTCCCTCACAGTCCTTCAGGAAGCACTTGTAAATTTCCTCCGATATGCCCTCGAAGTTATTTATTTTTTGCACTATAACTGTGATATTCTCTCACAGTCCTTCAGGAAGTACTTTTAATTAAATTTTAAACCGTTCACCAGGCCTAAGCCAACTGTGCCAATTACGATTACTACGTTAACTCCGTAAAAAAAAATAAAACTACAAGTCACTTTCACCACTGATATACAACTGTCAACTTTATTTTTAAAATGTTTTAAAGAAACTGACAACTAATTACAAAATTGCTTAATCTATATTTTTTGTTATTATTGAATTTTTTGTATTGCTTAATTTAATTCTCGGTAATTTTATATTAATTGTTTTAGTCAATATTTTGTTAGTAATGCTTATTTTCGATTTTAAATGTTTAATTAGGTTTTACTTGATTCTTAATAATTCTATATTTGGGTTATCTATATTTTTGTTATAGTTAAATGTTTATATTGCTTACTTAAATTCTTAGTAATTTTATTTTATTTGTTTAATTGGGTTTTCGTTAATTATTAATAATTCTGCATTTGATTCATCGACCTTTTCGGTTTGGCTGGTGGGTTTTGTGTTGTGGAGGTTTCCATAACTCCTCCCCCCTTAGAATAAAGTGATGGCCACGAGGAAAACGTAGGGGCTGGAACGTTGAATGGAAGATTAGGAATGAATTGGATTTTAGCTCTTTTCTTTGCGATGTAAAAAAGGGAAGCGGTAAATATGATGCTAAATACACAGGTTGTTAGAATAGTAATATTATTTTCGATGTTATTTCGTGACTTTCTATTTGGTAGCTTCTGGGTTAGTCGAGGCTAAGTTTGTTTGTTACGGTTTTTGCGTTTACTTCGGAAGTCTTTGTAGACTTCTCCTTTGATATTGATTGAGCAGTTGTTGTAGTAGAGGAGAGTTGTACCCTTATGTTGAAGAGTATCGTTGTTACAGCTTGTTGTTACGTCAGTTTTGTTTGTATTGATGAAAAGAATATAGTTGGGTTCAGGTTGCATGATAAGGTTTACATTGCCGACATCTTCTACAGTGATTTCTTGCAGTCAAAAAATTGGAGTTAATTTTTATTGTATATTAGGTATGGTTTTATTTTTATCTTTTTGTGTTATTTAAATGGAGTGGAATTATATGATAAAGCTCATAGTTTTCTTCTGATACATTTGGTATCTGTACATTAAATTTGGTATCTGTACTAGTTCTTTAAGCTTTAGTCTAGTTACTTTTGTGAAGCTTGTGGTTCTATGGGTGTTCTCGAAGGTTGAGATACTGTCCACTATTTTGCTGACAGTTTTTGCATATTCGTCAAGGCTAATGATATGTATGACGTTATTGTGGCTAGTGATTATCCTTGCGGGTCCTAAACGAAATCTGATTACTTTCTCCTGTTTACTTATTTCTGTTATGTCTATAGATTGGGAAAGTGCTAGTGGTATCCTATGGGTAGAGAAAGGTTTTGATTAGATGGTTTTGGTATTTTGTGTATTTGTCTTAGTTTTGATTTGTGAAATTTTTTGTTGTGTACTGTAATTATTGTTACCCTATTGTTACGTTTTACTTTGTGTAAAATTGTCTTATTTTCTAGATTTTCTGGGTCTGAACGATTTACATTTAGTTTGTCTATCCTCTTGCTAGTTGCATTTTCTAACTTTTCTTTGATTTGGGGGTATAATATATTTTGAAATTCGTTAAGTTTTGTAATATATTCATGCTTATTGTTAAAGGTCACAGTATTATTAAATTTAAAGGTTCTACCGAAAAATAGTTCGAACGGGGTCAATTTCGTAGCGGAGTGTATTGGGTTGTTATAGTTGTTATACGTGATAGGGTCACCGTGAGTATATCGTCATGGTCTTCGCTGTGTTGGTTCTCTTTCCTGGTAGTCAATACTATTCTGTATATTTCCGTTAGGATGGAATGTAGTCTTTCTACGGGAGCGTTGCTTGTGCTTTGTTGGAATGAGGTAATATGCAGATTAATTTGGAATTGTCTACAAAATTCTTTAAAGATGTTGGCTGTGAACTCCGAACCCTGGTCAGCGATTATTTTTCTTGGAATACCGTAGAGGTTAATGAAATGTTTCAGAGATTTTAATATGCATACAGAATTTCTTGATGGAAGTGTATATGCTGCTGCAAATTTGGAAAATTTGTCAATTACTGTTAGGATTTCTTTGTAGTTTATGCTATAGATGTCTATATGTAAAATATCTAGAGGCTTTAAGGGTGTTTCGGGTTTTTCAAACAAGGGTTTTGGGGGATTTCTGTCATATTTAAGGCTTTGACACTTATCGCAGTTGTTGATTGTCTGTGTTATTCTATTTTTCATAAAAGGAAAATAAAATTCTCTTTTAAGATGAAGAAGTGTTTCGTTAATTCCGCGGTGATTATTATTTTCATGGTAATTTTTATTAATTCTTCTTGTTTGTCACTGTCTGTAATGTCTTCTAATATTTCCTTACATCGTATTAAGCGGAATATTTTGTTATTTGAAAAAAAAAATTTGAATAAACGGTTTGAATAACGCGGAAAGTATCCTCTTCGGCGAATATAGCTGATAGCTTATTTGGGTTGAGGAACTTTTTAAACATATCTATTATCATTTCTTCTGTATATAAAGATTTTCTGAATGTCCTACGTTGTTTATTTTTGAATGGCATGACCACTGACATTTCTGGGGTTTTTGATGATTTTTCAAATATGAGTTGTAGATTAAAATCGTTTAGGGGTTTCTCTGAGATATATATACCGTCGTTTAAATTTTCTTCTGCTGAATGCACAGTGGTGCCAATTGTACCTTGATTTGAAGCAACATCATTTACGTTTATTTCTGATAATTTTGGCGTATCTACTTTTATTCTACATAATGCTTCAGCATTCGTATTTAATTTGCCTTTCTTGTATACAATCTCATAATCAAATTCCTCAAGCCTAAGGCGCCACCTGACTAATTTGGAATTAGGCTCCTTTAAACTCATAATCCACGTTAGTGGTCTATGGTCGGTTACAATAAAGAACTTACGTTTGTGGCCCATACTATCGCCAGTAGTTCTTTTTCTATTGTCGAATGGTTGCATTCTGATTCGGAGAGAGTGCGACTGGCGTAGCATATAGTCTTGTCATTACCTATACGCCCCTGGGATAATACGGCTCTTAATGCAAAGTTGCTTGCGTCCATTGTTAGGACAAACGGTTTTGTAAAGTCAGGGTACTGCAGACTAGGGTCGTTAGTTAGAATGGATTTACATGTTTCGAAAGCATTCATGTATCTATCGTTAAAATCTATGTTTTTCCCTTTCTTGAGACACTCCGTAAGAGGTTTAGTTAATTTAGAAAAGTCCTTAATGAATTTTCGATAATATCCAACGAGGTCAATGAAGCTTTTGATTTGCTTCTGGGTTCGAGGGGTCGGAAAGTTTTTTTTAGCGTCAATTTTCGCCGGATTAGGTTTTATTCTATCTGTTGATATAATATGCACTAGGAAGTTTGTTTCTTTTTTTAGAAATTTAGATTTGTCTGTTTGAATTTTAAGATTCGATGTTAGAAGTTTATCGGAAACGAAACCAAGGTTTTGTATGTGTTCTTGTAGTGATGTGGAATACACAATAATATCATCTAGATATACTAGACATATTTTACCTATAAGTTCGCCTAGAACGTTATCCATGACTCTTTGGAAAGTCGATGGTGTGTTCTTGAGCCCGAAAGGCATTCTAACATACTCAAAATGTCCACCTTCCACTGTAAATGCAGTTTTAGGTATGTCTTTATCATGCATCTCAATTTGGTGAAACCCACTAGCCAAATCAAGTGTAGTAAAGTACATACATTTACCCAATTTATCTAGAATTTCATTTATGTTTGGAAGGGGGTCCCTGTCCGATATAGTTTTCTCTTTGAGTTTCCTGTAGTCTATTACCAACCGCCATTTTTGTTTGCCGCTGGCATCGAGTTTCTTTGGGACAATCCACACAGGAGCACTCCAAAGAGAATAACTTGGGCGTATTATTCCCTGCTGTAACATGTCTGCTATTTGTCGTTTTACTTCAGTTTTGTGTACCTGAGGGTATCTATATGATTTTGTATGTATAGGGATATCGTCCGTTGTATTTATTTTATGTTTGACTTGATTGGTAAAGGTCAATTTTGTGTTTTCTTAAAAAAAAATGTCTTTATAATTACGACAGAGTTTTAATAGGCACGACTTCTCCTCACTATTAAAATGTTCCATTCTTAGTGTGTCTGAAATATCATTATAGTCATAGTTTCCTAATTGGGCTGATTCGAAGTTATAGGCTTCTATGAATTCATGAGAGTTGTACTTAGCTGTTGTTCGTCCGAGGTGTTAATAATTTCAAGAAGACTATGCCAGTCCTTTGCCTGGTATATACCTTTTGGTATATAAAGTGAATCGGTAATAAAAGTTGTTTCTATGTAGATATCTCCGTTTTCCACGTCTACCGGAATTTTTTTTATAAGTTTGGAATTGTCTGGAATAATATGTTTCCTTGATGAGAAGTTGGGTTTAAATTGTAAAGGACGTACTGAGTTTTATGTAACGATTATATTTTTTTCTAAATCTATTTTGGCTTCTAATTGGGAAAGGATATCGATGCCAACTAGTCCATCGAAGTAAGTATGAAAGTTAAATAGAAGAAATCTTAATTCACCTGGTTCATTGAATTCAGTAAAGGTTGGGAGAGTAACCTCCCTGTTTAATTCATATCTGTTGAGGATTGTTGTTATAGCAATTGGTTTACACGTTTTTTGTTCTGAATGTTTTATAAACTTTGGATTTATAAATGAAGACGAGGCTCCAGTGTCAATTTTAGAAATTTAAGAGGCCTTCCAAATGGGGAGGAAATATTAATGTAGCCTAATTCAGATCCGTGCTTATTGATATCTAAGTATCCCGTCTGTTGTTCGAGGCGAAGTTTTGAAAATTTTCCCTGTCTTCAATGTTTAACTGCTCTTCTGTTTCTTCTTGGTACTGATTCAAGCTTTGTTGGTAACCTGCGATTGGTGGTAGTGATTCCATGCAGTTATTGTTTTGAAAGTTGAAAAGTTCCCCTCTCTTATATTGATTTCCGGATGACAGGGTTCGCATCGTGTTATCAGTTTTAAAAGATCTTTGAGTTGTTGTTGGTGCCTGAGTTTTCACGTAACACGAACTTACATCCATAGGCTCTGGTTTACTGTATCCTCTAAATGGATTTTGGTTATAGTTTTGGTTAGGGAAGTTGGAGTTTGTCTTACGTTGTGAAGGTTGGTCATTATGATTTCTAATTTCTCCTGCCTGTTGGGGACGTATATATTGATTGTTGTATGTATACTGGTGTTGTTGGGGAAAAGGTGTAAATCTATTATTATTATTATACCTGTTTCTGCCGTAAAACGAATTGTGTGGTCTAGGCTGCCATTTATTTTGAGAAGTGTCTGTTTTCATATAGAAAATGTTTTGTTCTTTAATGCATAATGAAAATGCTTCTGCTAATGCCTCTGGTTTGGATGCTCTTATAGTCGAGCCCAAAGGTTCTCTTAATCCAATCAGGAAGCTATTTAAACACATTTCGGAATAAAGGTCTCTCTTAGCTCTTACTACCCTTTCGTATTTTTCGTGTATTTGGATGTTATTAAGTAGGGATGACTGAATTTCTATTATCTCACTGTAAAACTTTTCTACATTATTGAATTTATTCGGATGCTATGAAGGTCTCTAATTAAAGAAGTTTCAGTCCTCTTATCTGAATAGTGTAGTATGAGGTTATGTTTTATGTCGTCCCAATTGATGATGTATGGGTGTGCCATACATATTCAAAACCTCATTAGCTTGGCCAGTTATTTTGTTGCGGATGGCTCGCAACAATATTTGACCCTGCGGAGTTACATCATATGCTCTTATATGAAGCAATATTTCCTCAACGTTCTTAACGAATTCATTTAAAAGTCGTGGATTGCCTTCATAAGTTGGCAAATCTTTTATAGCATCTGGAATACGAAGAGATTCAAAAGAGGGCCTAGGGATAAAACTTTGAACAGGGTTCCCTATAGAGCTTGGTTGTTCATCTGAAGGAGTAGTCATATTTCCTGTTTCTAATTGGAAAGGTGTATTTGTCAAAAGGGATTCCTCCGAAATTGAGTTTAAGCTCCTACTTTTAAAAAGCCTTCCTAGTGTATTTGGGTATGGTATAAATAAGATAGCTTTACTAGTTTTTTTCTTGTTCATTTACAAGCGGTACAATTTCTTTTCCTTTTTTATAAAAAATCAATCAATATGTAAATATTTTATGTTTTTCTTCTTTTTATTAATATCAATTAATTATATATCTTTGTGTACTTTTGTAAATCTTTATTGTATATATATTTTCTTCTTATTTTCTAATTATTTTTATTTTCCAGTTATTTTATATTTTTTTTCCTTTTTTTTTTATTTTTTTTTATACATACATGTGCTTTATATTTTGAATAGATGTAATTTTCTTTTATTCCTTTATAAAATTTCTACTTTTACAGTTTCCCTTATTATTTTTTTATCATATATGTATATATATTTATTTATTTTACACACATCACAATCTTTTAACTCACCAAATCAAGAGTAAGGTTCTATACATGGAGTTAATACTCGGTTCCTTATATGGCTTTCTTCGATATTCCCTCGAAGTTAACTTGCACTATTCTGTGATATTCCCTCACAGTCCTTCAGGAAGCACTTGTAAATTTCCTCCGATATGCCCTCGAAGTTATTTATTTTTTACACTATAACTGTGATATTCTCTCACAGTCCTTCAGGAAGTACTTTTAATTAAATTTTAAACCGTTCACCAGGCCTAAGCCAACTGTGCCAATTACGATTACTACGTTAACTCCGTAAAAAAAATAAAACTACAAGTCACTTTCACCACTGATATACAACTGTCAACTTTATTTTTAAAATGTTTTAAAGAAACTTACAACTAATTACAAAATTGCTTAATCTATATTTTTTGTTATTATTGAATTTTTTGTATTGCTTAATTTAATTCTCGGTAATTTTATATTAATTGTTTTAGTCAATATTTTGTTAGTAATGCTTATTTTCGATTTTAAATGTTTAATTAGGTTTTACTTGATTCTTAATAATTCTATATTTGGGTTATCTATATTTTTGTTATATTTAAATGTTTATATTGCTTACTCAAATTCTTAGTAATTTTATTATATTTGTTTAATTGGGTTTTCGTTAATTATTAATAATTCTGCATTTGATTCATCGACCTTTTCGGTTTGGCTGGTGGCCCCTTAGAATAAAGTGAAGGCCACGAGGAAAACGTAGGGGCTGGAACGTTGAATGGAAGATTAGGAATGAATTGGATTTTAGCTCTTTTCTTTGCGATGTAAAAAAGGGAAGCGGTAAATATGATGCTTAATACACAGGTTGTTAGAATAGTAATATTATTTTTCTTCGATGTTATTTCGTGACTTTCTATTTATTAGCTTCTGGGTTAGTCGAGGCTAAGTTTGTTTGTTACGGTTTTTGCGTTTACTTCGGAAGTCTTTGCAGACTTCTCCTTTGATATTGATTGAGCAGTTGTTGTAGTAGAGGAGAGTTGTACCCTTATGTTGAAGAGTATCGTTGTTACAGCTTGTTGTTACGTCAGTTTTGTTTGTATTGATGAAAAGAATATAGTTGGATTCAGGTTGCATGATAAGGTTTACATTGCCGACATCTTCTACAGTGATTTCTTGCAGTCAAAAAATTGGATGTGATTTTTATTGTATATTAGGTATGGTTTTATTTTTATCTTTTTGTGTTATTTAAAGGGAGTGGAATAATATGATAAAGCTCATAGTTTTCTTCTGATACATTTGGTATCTGTACATTAAATATGATATTTGAATTATTATAATATGCTTGAAGTCCAAGCAGTTCATATATTTGTTCTTTGGAGTTAATTTTTATTGATTGATTTTTCATATGATTGTATATTTGATCTAGTTCTGTAGTGCTTAGTATGCATTTAGATATTACGTTTAATTTTGCTAAGACGATGGATTCCGCAATGTTTTCTAGGTGATTATTTAAGAGGTCTATGTTATAATTAATCTGGCTTATATACTGAAGTTCGAAAAGTTGATCATCTTCTTTCAGTATATTATTTGCTAGTTTGTTAATATAATTTTCTATTTTATCTTGTTCTATGTTTATGTGATTAGTGACGTTTTTTAACCTTTCTTGCATGATTAAATTTATTTTGTTCAGATTTGTCAGTACAGTTTCGATATGTGTTGTATTGGTTTTAATATCCTGTATTTGTTTGTTTATAGAAAGTGCGTCGTTGGCATCCATGTTTCCCGTGATGAATTTTACGGCGGTGCCTAATCCGTTAATAAGTCCACGTTTATATGACATAAGTGTTCGTACTTTATTTTCTAGTTCTTTAAGCTTTAGTCTAGTTACTTTTGTGAAGCTTGTGGTTCTATGGGTGTTCTCGAAGGTTGAGATACTGTCCACTATTTTGCTGACAGTTCTTGCATATTCGTCAAGGCTAATGATATGTATGACGTTATTGTGGCTAGTGATTATCCTTGCGGGTCCTAAACGAAATCTGATTACTTTCTCCTGTTTACTTATTTCTGTTATGTCTATAGATTGGGAAAGTGCTAGTGGTATCCTATGGGTAGAGAAAGGTTTTGATTAGATGGTTTTGGTATTTTGTGTATTTGTCTTAGTTTTGATTTGTGAAATTTTTTGTTGTGTACTGTAATTATTGTTACCCTATTGTTACGTTTTACTTTGTGTAAAATTGTCTTATTTTCTAGATTTTCTGGGTCTGAACGATTTACATTTAGTTTGTCTATCCTCTTGCTAGTTGCATTTTCTAACTTTTCTTTGATTTGGGGGTATAATATATTCTGAAATTCGTTAAGTTTTGTAATATATTCATGCTTATTGTTAAAGGTCACAGTATTATTAAATTTAAAGGTTCTACCGAAAAATAGTTCGAACGGGGTCAATTTCGTAGCGGAGTGTATTGAGTTGTTATAGTTGTTATACGTGATAGGGTCACCGTGAGTATATCGTCATGGTCTTCGCTGTGTTGGTTCTCTTTCCTGGTAGTCAATACTATTCTGTATATTTCCGTTAGGATGGAATGTAGTCTTTCTACGGGAGCGTTGCTTGTGCTTTGTTGGAATGAGGTAATATGCAGATTAATTTGGAATTGTCTACAAAATTCTTTAAAGATGTTGGCTGTGAACTCCGAACCCTGGTCAGCGATTATTTTTCTTGGAATACCGTAGAGGTTAATGGAATGTTTCAGAGATTTTAATATGCATACAGAATTTCTTGATGGAAGTGTATATGCTGCTGCAAATTTGGAAAATTTGTCAAATACTGTTAGGATTTCTTTGTAGTTTATGCTATAGATGTCTATATGTAAAATATCTAAAGGCTTTAAGGGTGTTTCGGGTTTTTCAAACAAGGGCTTTGGGGGATTTCTGTCATATTTAAGGCTTTGACACTTATCGCAGTTGTTGATTGTCTGTGTTATTTTATTTTTCATAAAAGGGAAATAAAATTCTCTTTTAAAATGAAGAAGTGTTTCGTTAATTCCGCGGTGATTATTATTTTCATGGTAATTTTTTATTAATTCTTCTTGTTTGTCACTGTCTGTAATGTCTTCTAATATTTCCTTACATCGTATTAAGCGGAATATTTTGTTATTTGAAAAAAAATTTGAATAAACGGGTTGAATAGCGCGGAAAGTATCCTCTTCGGCGAATATAGCTGATAGCTTATTTGGGTTGAGGAACTTTTTAAACATATCTATTATCATTTCTTCTGTATATAAAGATTTTCTGAATGTCCTACGTTGTTTATTTTTGAATGGCATGACCACTGACATTTCTTGGGTTTTTGATGATTTTTCAAATATGAGTTGTAAATTAAAATCGTTTAGGGGTTTCTCTGAGATATATATACCGTCGTTTAAATTTTCTTCTGCTGAATGCACAGTGGTGCCAATTGTACCTTGATTTGAAGCAACATCATTTACGTTTATTTCTGATAATTTTGGCGTATCTATTTTTATTCTACATAATGCTTCAGCATTCGTATTTAATTTGCCTTTCTTGTATACAATCTCATAATCAAATTCCTCAAGCCTAAGGCGCCACCTGACTAATTTGGAATTAGGCTCCTTTAAACTCATAATCCACGTTAGTGGTCTATGGTCGGTTACAATAAAGAACTTACGTTTGTGGTCCATACTATCGCCAATAGTTCTTTTTCTATTGTCGAATGGTTGCATTCTGATTCGGAGAGAGTGCGACTGGTGTAGCATATAGTCTTGTCATTACCTATACGCCCCTGGGATAATACGGCTCTTAATGCAAAGTTACTTGCGTCCATTGTTAGGACAAACGGTTTTGTAAAGTCAGGGTACTGCAGACTAGGGTCGTTAGTTAGAATGGATTTACATGTTTCGAAAGCATTCATGTATCTATCGTTAAAATCTATGTTTTTCCCTTTCTTGAGACACTCCGTAAGAGGTTTAGTTAATTTAGAAAAGTCTTTAATGAATTTTCGATAATATCCAACGAGGTCAATGAAGCTTTTGATTTGCTTCTGGGTTCGAGGGGTCGGAAAGTTTTTTTAGCGCCAATTTTCGCCGGATTAGGTTTTATTCTATCTGTTGATATAATATGCACTAGGAAGTTTGTTTCTTTTTTTAGAAATTTAGATTTGTCTGTTTGAATTTTAAGATTCGATGTTAGAAGTTTATCGGAAACTAAACCAAGGTTTTGTATGTGTTCTTGTAGTGATGTGGAATACACAATAATATCATCTAGATATACTAGACATATTTTACCTATAAGTTCGCCTAGAACGTTATCCATGACTCTTTGGAAAGTCGATGGTGCGTTCTTGAGCCCGAAAGGCATTCTAACATACTCAAAATGTCCACCTTCCACTGTAAATGCAGTTTTAGGTATGTCTTTATTCTATACCCAATTTATCTAGAATTTCATTTATGTTTGGAAGGGGGTCCCTGTCCGATATAGTTTTCTCGTTGAGTTTTCTGTAGTCTATTACCAACCGCCATTTTTGTTTGCCGCTGACATCGAGTTTCTTTGGGACAATCCACACAGGAGCACTCCAAAGAGAATAACTTGGGCGTATTATTCCCTGCTGTAACATGTCTGCTATTTGTCGTTTTACTTCAGTTTTGTGTACCTGAGGGTATCTATATGATTTTGTATGTATAGGGATATCGTCCGTTGTATTTATTTTATGTTTGACTTGATTGGTAAAGGTCAATTTTGTGTTTTCTTAAAAAAAATTTCTTTATAATTACGACAGAGTTTTAATAGGTACGACTTCTCCTCACTATTTAAATGTTCCATTCTTAGTGTGTCTGAAATATCATTATAGTCATAGTTTCCTAATTGGGCTGATTCGAAGTTATAGGCTTCTATGAATTCATGAGAGTTGTACTTAGCTGTTGTTCGTCCGAGGTGTTAATAATTTCAAGAAGACTATGCCAGTCCTTTGCCTGGTATATACCTTCTGGTATATAAAGTGAATCGGTAATAAAAGTTGTTTCTATGTAGATATCTCCGTTTTCCACGTCTACCGGAATTTTTTTATAAGTTTGGAATTGTCTGGAATAATATGTTTCCCTGATGAGAAGTTGGGTTTAAATTGTAAAGGACGTACTGAGTTTTATGTAACGATTATATTTTTTTCTAAATCTATCTTGGCTTCTAATTGGGAAAGGATATCGATGCCAATTAGTCCATCGAAGTAAGTATGAAAGTTAAATAGAAGAAATCTTAATTCACCTGGTTCATTGAATTCAGTAAAGGTTGGGAGTCTAACCTCCCTATTTAATTCATATCTGTTGAGGATTGTTGTTATAGCAATTGGTTTACACGTTTTTTGTTCTGAATGTTTTATAAATTTTGGATTTATAAATGAAGACGAGGCTCCAGTGTCAATTTTAGAAATTTAAGAGGCCTTCCAAATGGGGAGGAAATATTAATGTAGCCTAATTCAGATCCGTGCTTATTGATATCTAAGTATCCCGTCTGTTGTTCGAGGCGAAGTTTTGAAAATTTTCCCTGTCTTCAATGTTTAACTGCTCTTCTGTTTCTTCTTGGTACTGATTCAAGCTTTGTTGGTAACCTGCGATTGGTGGTAGTGATTCCATGCAGTTATTGTTTTGAAAGTTGAAAAGTTCCCCTCTCTTATATTGATTTCCGGATGACAGGGTTTGCATCGTGTTATCAGTTTTAAAAGATCTTTGAGTTGTTGTTGGTGCCTGAGTTTTCACGTAACCCGAACTTACATCCATAGGCTCTGGTTTACTGTATCCTCTAAATGGATTTTCGTTATAGTTTTGGTTAGGGAAGTTGGAGTTTGTCTTACGTTGTGAAGGTTGGTCATTATGATTTCTAATTTCTCCTGCCTGTTGGGGACGTATATATTGATTGTTGTATGTAAGTTAGAGTTTCCTCTGTATGAAACTCTTAAAAAAAAAGAAGAGTAATTTCTTTTTTCTTTTTCTTTTTTATTTCTTTATACTCCTAAAAGGGAAAAATTTTTAAAAGTGATTAAAGTGATTCTCCAAAAACTGATAAAAAGCGTGATTTTTAGGAAAAAAGAACGCAAAAGCGCTACAAAAATTGTAAAAATCTAATGTACGGCCCCTTAGTAGCCTTGGCAAAACGATTGGTATCACGTACCTGCCCGCATTAGTGAAAAATAAGGTGATAACTAAAGTGAACACATGCTGCCTGACGACACGAAAACTGAAGAGATAAAATTCGAAGGGGTATCATCTTTTGCAATATTACCCATAAACGAAGAAGCGAAATCACCAGGAGTACAAGAAGCACCAGAAGCCATAGAAAAACTCAAGGTGGAAATCCGGTATAGAGTAAGATTTATGTTAAGAGCAAAAATTTACAATCCAGAAACTAAAACATATGCAAAACTATACGATTTAAAACCCTCTGGGCATTAAATTTGTTTTTTTGTAAGAAAAATGTCAAATCCAAATAATCTGATCCGACCACCCGTCATTCCCGCGAATCCCCCTCAGAACATTCAAATGAACATGGACGACTTAACGACACTTATTTCAAATGTTGTCACAAATATTTTCAGGCAACAAGGACCTCAAATGGTTCAGGCGGCTCTAAGCCCACATACTAATATGCAAAATGTTAGCGACCAACAGATAGACGAAAGACATAGAAATAATTTACAGGACATGGACAAAATTCCGGACGTAGTCAAATGCTTAAAGGAGTTTAATATAATTCATGGAAAAAGAGTGTAGACAGAATTTTAGAAATTTACGAACCGCTTAAGGGAACGCCTTTCTTTGCGATGTAAAAAAGGGAAGCGGTAAATATGATGCTTAATACACAGGTTGTTAGAATAGTAACATTATTTTTCTTCGATGTTATTTCGTGACTTTCTATTTATTAGCTTCTGGGTTAGTCGAGGCTAAGTTTGTTTGTTACGGTTTTTGCGTTTACTTCGGAAGTCTTTGCAGACTTCTCCTTTGATATTGATTGAGCAGTTGTTGTAGTAGAGGAGAGTTGTACCCTTATGTTGAAGAGTATCGTTGTTACAGCTTGTTGTTACGTCAGTTTTGTTTGTATTGATGAAAAGAATATAGTTGGATTCAGGTTGCATGATAAGGTTTACATTGCCGACATCTTCTACAGTGATTTCTTGCAGTCAAAAAATTGGATGTGATTTTTATTGTATATTAGGTATGGTTTTATTTTTATCTTTTTGTGTTATTTAAAGGGAGTGGAATAATATGATAAAGCTCATAGTTTTCTTCTGATACATTTGGTATCTGTACATTAAATATGATATTTGAATTATTATAATATGCTTGAAGTCCAAGCAGTTCATATATTTGTTCTTTGGAGTTAATTTTTATTGATTGATTTTTCATATGATTGTATATTTGATCTAGTTCTGTAGTGCTTAGTATGCATTTAGATATTACGTTTAATTTTGCTAGGACGATGGATTCCGCAATGTTTTCTAGGTGATTATTTAAGAGGTCTATGTTATAATTAATCTGGCTTATATACTGAAGTTCGAAAAGTTGATCATCTTCTTTCAGTATATTATTTGCTAGTTTGTTAATATAATTTTCTATTTTATCTTGTTCTATGTTTATGTGATTAGTGACGTTTTTTAACCTTTCTTGCATGATTAAATTTATTTTGTTCAGATTTGTCAGTACAGTTTCGATATGTGTTGTATTGGTTTTAATATCCTGTATTTGTTTGTTTATAGAAAGTGCGTCGTTGGCATCCATGTTTCCCGTGATGAATTTTACGGCGGTGCCTAATCCGTTAATAAGTCCACGTTTATATCGTTTATATGACATAAGTGTTCGTACTTTATTTTCTAGTTCTTTAAGCTTTAGTCTAGTTACTTTTGTGAAGCTTGTGGTTCTATGGGTGTTCTCGAAGGTTGAGATACTGTCCACTATTTTGCTGACAGTTTTTGCATATTCGTCAAGGCTAATGATATGTATGACGTTATTGTGGCTAGTGATTATCTTTGCGGGTCCTAAACGAAATCTGATTACTTTCTCCTGTTTACTTATTTCTGTTATGTCTATAGATTGGGAAAGTGCTAGTGGTATCCTATGGGTAGAGAAAGATTTTGATTAGATGGTTTTGGTATTTTGTGTATTTGTCTTAGTTTTGATTTGTGAAATTTTTTGTTGTGTACTGTAATTATTGTTACCCTATTGTTACGTTTTACTTTGTGTAAAATTGTCTGATTTTCTAGATTTTCTGGGTCTGAACGATTTACATTTAGTTTGTCTATCCTCTTGCTAGTTGCATTTTCTAACTTTTCTTTGATTTGGGGGTATAATATATTCTGAAATTCGTTAAGTTTTGTAATATATTCATGCTTATTGTTAAAGGTCACAGTATTATTAAATTTAAAGGTTCTACCGAAAAATAGTTCGAACGGGGTCAATTTCGTAGCGGAGTGTATTGAGTTGTTATAGTTGTTATACGTGATAGGGTCACCGTGAGTATATCGTCATGGTCTTCGCTGTGTTGGTTCTCTTTCCTGGTAGTCAATACTATTCTGTATATTTCCGTTAGGATGGAATGTAGTCTTTCTACGGGAGCGTTGCTTGTGCTTTGTTGGAATGAGGTAATATGCAGATTAATTTGGAATTGTCTACAAAATTCTTTAAAGATGTTGGCTGTGAACTCCGAACCCTGGTCAGCGATTATTTTTCTTGGAATACCGTAGAGGTTAATGGAATGTTTCAGAGATTTTAATATGCATACAGAATTTCTTGATGGAAGTGTATATGCTGCTGCAAATTTGGAAAATTTGTCAAATACTGTTAGGATTTCTTTGTAGTTTATGCTATAGATGTCTATATGTAAAATATCTAGAGGCTTTAAGGGTGTTTCGGGTTTTTCAAACAAGGGCTTTGGGGGATTTCTGTCATATTTAAGGCTTTGACACTTATCGCAGTTGTTGATTGTCTGTGTTATTTTATTTTTCATAAAAGGGAAATAAAATTCTCTTTTAAGATGAAGAAGTGTTTCGTTAATTCCGCGGTGATTATTATTTTCATGGTAATTTTTTATTAATTCTTCTTGTTTGTCACTGTCTGTAATGTCTTCTAATATTTCCTTACATCGTATTAAGCGGAATATTTTGTTATTTGAAAAAAAATTTGAATAAACGGGTTGAATAGCGCGGAAAGTATCCTCTTCGGCGAATATAGCTGATAGCTTATTTGGGTTGAGGAACTTTTTAAACATATCTATTATCATTTCTTCTGTATATAAAGATTTTCTGAATGTCCTACGTTGTTTATTTTTGAATGGCATGACCACTGACATTTCTGGGGTTTTTGATGATTTTTCAAATATGAGTTGTAAATTAAAATCGTTTAGGGGTTTCTCTGAGATATATATACCGTCGTTTAAATTTTCTTCTGCTGAATGCACAGTGGTGCCAATTGTACCTTGATTTGAAGCAACATCATTTACGTTTATTTCTGATAATTTTGGCGTATCTATTTTTATTCTACATAATGCTTCAGCATTCGTATTTAATTTGCCTTTCTTGTATACAATCTCATAATCAAATTCCTCAAGCCTAAGGCGCCACCTGACTAATTTGGAATTAGGCTCCTTTAAACTCATAATCCACGTTAGTGGTCTATGGTCGGTTACAATAAAGAACTTACGTTTGTGGCCCATACTATCGCCAATAGTTCTTTTTCTATTGTCGAATGGTTGCATTCTGATTCGGAGAGAGTGCGACTGGTGTAGCATATAGTCTTGTCATTACCTATACGCCCCTGGGATAATACGGCTCTTAATGCAAAGTTACTTGCGTCCATTGTTAGGACAAACGGTTTTGTAAAGTCAGGGTACTGCAGACTAGGGTCGTTAGTTAGAATGGATTTACATGTTTCGAAAGCATTCATGTATCTATCGTTAAAATCTATGTTTTTCCCTTTCTTGAGACACTCCGTAAGAGGTTAAGTTAATTTAGAAAAGTCTTTAATGAATTTTCGATAATATCCAACGAGGTCAATGAAGCTTTTGATTTGCTTCTGGGTTCGAGGGGTCGGAAAGTTTTTTTAGCGCCAATTTTCGCCGGATTAGGTTTTATTCTATCTGTTGATATAATATGCACTAGGAAGTTTGTTTCTTTTTTTAGAAATTTAGATTTGTCTGTTTGAATTTTAAGATTCGATGTTAGAAGTTTATCGGAAACTAAACCAAGGTTTTGTATGTGTTCTTGTAGTGATGTGGAATACACAATAATATCATCTAGATATACTAGACATATTTTACCTATAAGTTCGCCTAGAACGTTATCCATGACTCTTTGGAAAGTCGATGGTGCGTTCTTGAGCCCGAAAGGCATTCTAACATACTCAAAATGTCCACCTTCCACTGTAAATGCAGTTTTAGGTATGTCTTTATTCTATACCCAATTTATCTAGAATTTCATTTATGTTTGGAAGGGGGTCCCTGTCCGATATAGTTTTCTCGTTGAGTTTCCTGTAGTCTATTACCAACCGCCATTTTTGTTTGCCGCTGACATCGAGTTTCTTTGGGACAATCCACACAGGAGCACTCCAAAGAGAATAACTTGGGCGTATTATTCCCTGCTGTAACATGTCTGCTATTTGTCGTTTTACTTCAGTTTTGTGTACCTGAGGGTATCTATATGATTTTGTATGTATAGGGATATCGTCCGTTGTATTTATTTTATGTTTGACTTGATTGGTAAAGGTCAATTTTGTGTTTTCTTAAAAAAAATTTCTTTATAATTACGACAGAGTTTTAATAGGTACGACTTCTCCTCACTATTTAAATGTTCCATTCTTAGTGTGTCTGAAATATCATTATAGTCATAGTTTCCTAATTGGGCTGATTCGAAGTTATAGGCTTCTATGAATTCATTAGAGTTGTACTTAGCTGTTGTTCGTCCGAGGTGTTAATAATTTCAAGAAGACTATGCCAGTCCTTTGCCTGGTATATACCTTCTGGTATATAAAGTGAATCGGTAATAAAAGTTGTTTCTATGTAGATATCTCCGTTTTCCACGTCTACCGGAATTTTTTTATAAGTTTGGAATTGTCTGGAATAATATGTTTCCCTGATGAGAAGTTGGGTTTAAATTGTAAAGGACGTACTGAGTTTTATGTAACGATTATATTTTTTTCTAAATCTATCTTGGCTTCTAATTGGGAAAGGATATCGATGCCAATTAGTCCATCGAAGTAAGTATGAAAGTTAAATAGAAGAAATCTTAATTCACCTGGTTCATTGAATTCAGTAAAGGTTGGGAGTCTAACCTCCCTATTTAATTCATATCTGTTGAGGATTGTTGTTATAGCAATTGGTTTACACGTTTTTTGTTCTGAATGTTTTATAAATTTTGGATTTATAAATGAAGACGAGGCTCCAGTGTCAATTTTAGAAATTTAAGAGGCCTTCCAAATGGGGAGGAAATATTAATGTAGCCTAATTCAGATCCGTGCTTATTGATATCTAAGTATCCCGTCTGTTGTTCGAGGCGAAGTTTTGAAAATTTTCCCTGTCTTCAATGTTTAACTGCTCTTCTGTTTCTTCTTGGTACTGATTCAAGCTTTGTTGGTAACCTGCGATTGGTGGTAGTGATTCCATGCAGTTATTGTTTTGAAAGTTGAAAAGTTCCCCTCTCTTATATTGATTTCCGGATGACAGGGTTTGCATCGTGTTATCAGTTTTAAAAGATCTTTGAGTTGTTGTTGGTGCCTGAGTTTTCACGTAACCCGAACTTACATCCATAGGCTCTGGTTTACTGTATCCTCTAAATGGATTTTCGTTATAGTTTTGGTTAGGGAAGTTGGAGTTTGTCTTACGTTGTGAAGGTTGGTCATTATGATTTCTAATTTCTCCTGCCTGTTGGGGACGTATATATTGATTGTTGTATGTAAGTTAGAGTTTCCTCTGTATGAAACTCTTAAAAAAAAAGAAGAGTAATTTCTTTTTTTCTTTTTCTTTTTTATTTCTTTATACTCCTAAAAGGGAAAAATTTTTAAAAGTGATTAAAGTGATTCTCCAAAAACTGATAAAAAGCGTGATTTTTAGGAAAAAAGAACGCAAAAGCGCTACAAAAATTGTAAAAATCTAATGTACGGCCCCTTAGTAGCCTTGGCAAAACGATTGGTATCACGTACCTGCCCGCATTAGTGAAAAATAAGGTGATAACTAAAGTGAACACATGCTGCCTGACGACACGAAAACTGAAGAAATAAAATTCGAAGGGGTATCATCTTTTGCAATATTACCCATAAACGAAGAAGCAAAATCACCAGGAGTACAAGAAGCACCAGAAGCCATAGAAAAACTCAAGGTGGAAATCCGGTATAGAGTAAGATTTATGTTAAGAGCAAAAATTTACAATCCAGAAACTAAAACATATGCAAAACTATACGATTTAAAACCCTCTGGGCATTAAATTTGTTTTTTTGTAAGAAAAATGTCAAATCCAAATAATCTGATCCGACCACCCGTCATTCCCGCGAATCCCCCTCAGAACATTCAAATGAACATGGACGACTTAACGACACTTATTTCAAATGTTGTCACAAATATTTTCAGGCAACAAGGACCTCAAATGGTTCAGGCGGCTCTAAGCCCACATACTAATATGCAAAATGTTAGCGACCAACAGATAGACGAAAGACATAGAAATAATTTACAGGACATGGACAAAATTCCGGACGTAGTCAAATGCTTAAAGGAGTTTAATATAATTCATGGAAAAAGAGTGTAGACAGAATTTTAGAAATTTACGAACCGCTTAAGGGAACGCCTTTCTTTGCGATGTAAAAAAGGGAAGCGGTAAATATGATGCTTAATACACAGGTTGTTAGAATAGTAACATTATTTTTCTTCGATGTTATTTCGTGACTTTCTATTTATTAGCTTCTGGGTTAGTCGAGGCTAAGTTTGTTTGTTACGGTTTTTGCGTTTACTTCGGAAGTCTTTGCAGACTTCTCCTTTGATATTGATTGAGCAGTTGTTGTAGTAGAGGAGAGTTGTACCCTTATGTTGAAGAGTATCGTTGTTACAGCTTGTTGTTACGTCAGTTTTGTTTGTATTGATGAAAAGAATATAGTTGGATTCAGGTTGCATGATAAGGTTTACATTGCCGACATCTTCTACAGTGATTTCTTGCAGTCAAAAAATTGGATGTGATTTTTATTGTATATTAGGTATGGTTTTATTTTTATCTTTTTGTGTTATTTAAAGGGAGTGGAATAATATGATAAAGCTCATAGTTTTCTTCTGATACATTTGGTATCTGTACATTAAATATGATATTTGAATTATTATAATATGCTTGAAGTCCAAGCAGTTCATATATTTGTTCTTTGGAGTTAATTTTTATTGATTGATTTTTCATATGATTGTATATTTGATCTAGTTCTGTAGTGCTTAGTATGCATTTAGATATTACGTTTAATTTTGCTAGGACGATGGATTCCGCAATGTTTTCTAGGTGATTATTTAAGAGGTCTATGTTATAATTAATCTGGCTTATATACTGAAGTTCGAAAAGTTGATCATCTTCTTTCAGTATATTATTTGCTAGTTTGTTAATATAATTTTCTATTTTATCTTGTTCTATGTTTATGTGATTAGTGACGTTTTTTAACCTTTCTTGCATGATTAAATTTATTTTGTTCAGATTTGTCAGTACAGTTTCGATATGTGTTGTATTGGTTTTAATATCCTGTATTTGTTTGTTTATAGAAAGTGCGTCGTTGGCATCCATGTTTCCCGTGATGAATTTTACGGCGGTGCCTAATCCGTTAATAAGTCCACGTTTATATCGTTTATATGACATAAGTGTTCGTACTTTATTTTCTAGTTCTTTAAGCTTTAGTCTAGTTACTTTTGTGAAGCTTGTGGTTCTATGGGTGTTCTCGAAGGTTGAGATACTGTCCACTATTTTGCTGACAGTTTTTGCATATTCGTCAAGGCTAATGATATGTATGACGTTATTGTGGCTAGTGATTATCTTTGCGGGTCCTAAACGAAATCTGATTACTTTCTCCTGTTTACTTATTTCTGTTATGTCTATAGATTGGGAAAGTGCTAGTGGTATCCTATGGGTAGAGAAAGATTTTGATTAGATGGTTTTGGTATTTTGTGTATTTGTCTTAGTTTTGATTTGTGAAATTTTTTGTTGTGTACTGTAATTATTGTTACCCTATTGTTACGTTTTACTTTGTGTAAAATTGTCTGATTTTCTAGATTTTCTGGGTCTGAACGATTTACATTTAGTTTGTCTATCCTCTTGCTAGTTGCATTTTCTAACTTTTCTTTGATTTGGGGGTATAATATATTCTGAAATTCGTTAAGTTTTGTAATATATTCATGCTTATTGTTAAAGGTCACAGTATTATTAAATTTAAAGGTTCTACCGAAAAATAGTTCGAACGGGGTCAATTTCGTAGCGGAGTGTATTGAGTTGTTATAGTTGTTATACGTGATAGGGTCACCGTGAGTATATCGTCATGGTCTTCGCTGTGTTGGTTCTCTTTCCTGGTAGTCAATACTATTCTGTATATTTCCGTTAGGATGGAATGTAGTCTTTCTACGGGAGCGTTGCTTGTGCTTTGTTGGAATGAGGTAATATGCAGATTAATTTGGAATTGTCTACAAAATTCTTTAAAGATGTTGGCTGTGAACTCCGAACCCTGGTCAGCGATTATTTTTCTTGGAATACCGTAGAGGTTAATGGAATGTTTCAGAGATTTTAATATGCATACAGAATTTCTTGATGGAAGTGTATATGCTGCTGCAAATTTGGAAAATTTGTCAAATACTGTTAGGATTTCTTTGTAGTTTATGCTATAGATGTCTATATGTAAAATATCTAGAGGCTTTAAGGGTGTTTCGGGTTTTTCAAACAAGGGCTTTGGGGGATTTCTGTCATATTTAAGGCTTTGACACTTATCGCAGTTGTTGATTGTCTGTGTTATTTTATTTTTCATAAAAGGGAAATAAAATTCTCTTTTAAGATGAAGAAGTGTTTCGTTAATTCCGCGGTGATTATTATTTTCATGGTAATTTTTTATTAATTCTTCTTGTTTGTCACTGTCTGTAATGTCTTCTAATATTTCCTTACATCGTATTAAGCGGAATATTTTGTTATTTGAAAAAAAATTTGAATAAACGGGTTGAATAGCGCGGAAAGTATCCTCTTCGGCGAATATAGCTGATAGCTTATTTGGGTTGAGGAACTTTTTAAACATATCTATTATCATTTCTTCTGTATATAAAGATTTTCTGAATGTCCTACGTTGTTTATTTTTGAATGGCATGACCACTGACATTTCTGGGGTTTTTGATGATTTTTCAAATATGAGTTGTAAATTAAAATCGTTTAGGGGTTTCTCTGAGATATATATACCGTCGTTTAAATTTTCTTCTGCTGAATGCACAGTGGTGCCAATTGTACCTTGATTTGAAGCAACATCATTTACGTTTATTTCTGATAATTTTGGCGTATCTATTTTTATTCTACATAATGCTTCAGCATTCGTATTTAATTTGCCTTTCTTGTATACAATCTCATAATCAAATTCCTCAAGCCTAAGGCGCCACCTGACTAATTTGGAATTAGGCTCCTTTAAACTCATAATCCACGTTAGTGGTCTATGGTCGGTTACAATAAAGAACTTACGTTTGTGGCCCATACTATCGCCAATAGTTCTTTTTCTATTGTCGAATGGTTGCATTCTGATTCGGAGAGAGTGCGACTGGTGTAGCATATAGTCTTGTCATTACCTATACGCCCCTGGGATAATACGGCTCTTAATGCAAAGTTACTTGCGTCCATTGTTAGGACAAACGGTTTTGTAAAGTCAGGGTACTGCAGACTAGGGTCGTTAGTTAGAATGGATTTACATGTTTCGAAAGCATTCATGTATCTATCGTTAAAATCTATGTTTTTCCCTTTCTTGAGACACTCCGTAAGAGGTTTAGTTAATTTAGAAAAGTCTTTAATGAATTTTCGATAATATCCAACGAGGTCAATGAAGCTTTTGATTTGCTTCTGGGTTCGAGGGGTCGGAAAGTTTTTTTTAGCGCCAATTTTCGCCGGATTAGGTTTTATTCTATCTGTTGATATAATATGCACTAGGAAGTTTGTTTCTTTTTTTAGAAATTTAGATTTGTCTGTTTGAATTTTAAGATTCGATGTTAGAAGTTTATCGGAAACTAAACCAAGGTTTTGTATGTGTTCTTGTAGTGATGTGGAATACACAATAATATCATCTAGATATACTAGACATATTTTACCTATAAGTTCGCCTAGAACGTTATCCATGACTCTTTGGAAAGTCGATGGTGCGTTCTTGAGCCCGAAAGGCATTCTAACATACTCAAAATGTCCACCTTCCACTGTAAATGCAGTTTTAGGTATGTCTTGATTCTATACCCAATTTATCTAGAATTTCATTTATGTTTGGAAGGGGGTCCCTGTCCGATATAGTTTTCTCGTTGAGTTTCCTGTAGTCTATTACCAACCGCCATTTTTGTTTGCCGCTGACATCGAGTTTCTTTGGGACAATCCACACAGGAGCACTCCAAAGAGAATAACTTGGGCGTATTATTCCCTGCTGTAACATGGCTGCTATTTGTCGTTTTACTTCAGTTTTGTGTACCTGAGGGTATCTATATGATTTTGTATGTATAGGGATATCGTCCGTTGTATTTATTTTATGTTTGACTTGATTGGTAAAGGTCAATTTTGTGTTTTCTTAAAAAAAATTTCTTTATAATTACGACAGAGTTTTAATAGGTACGACTTCTCCTCACTATTTAAATGTTCCATTCTTAGTGTGTCTGAAATATCATTATAGTCATAGTTTCCTAATTGGGCTGATTCGAAGTTATAGGCTTCTATGAATTCATGAGAGTTGTACTTAGCTGTTGTTCGTCCGAGGTGTTAATAATTTCAAGAAGACTATGCCAGTCCTTTGCCTGGTATATACCTTCTGGTATATAAAGTGAATCGGTAATAAAAGTTGTTTCTATGTAGATATCTCCGTTTTCCACGTCTACCGGAATTTTTTTATAAGTTTGGAATTGTCTGGAATAATATGTTTCCCTGATGAGAAGTTGGGTTTAAATTGTAAAGGACGTACTGAGTTTTATGTAACGATTATATTTTTTTCTAAATCTATCTTGGCTTCTAATTGGGAAAGGATATCGATGCCAATTAGTCCATCGAAGTAAGTATGAAAGTTAAATAGAAGAAATCTTAATTCACCTGGTTCATTGAATTCAGTAAAGGTTGGGAGTCTAACCTCCCTATTTAATTCATATCTGTTGAGAATTGTTGTTATAGCAATTGGTTTACACGTTTTTTGTTCTGAATGTTTTATAAATTTTGGATTTATAAATGAAGACGAGGCTCCAGTGTCAATTTTAGAAATTTAAGAGGCCTTCCAAATGGGGAGGAAATATTAATGTAGCCTAATTCAGATCCGTGCTTATTGATATCTAAGTATCCCGTCTGTTGTTCGAGGCGAAGTTTTGAAAATTTTCCCTGTCTTCAATGTTTAACTGCTCTTCTGTTTCTTCTTGGTACTGATTCAAGCTTTGTTGGTAACCTGCGATTGGTGGTAGTGATTCCATGCAGTTATTGTTTTGAAAGTTGAAAAGTTCCCCTCTCTTATATTGATTTCCGGATGACAGGGTTTGCATCGTGTTATCAGTTTTAAAAGATCTTTGAGTTGTTGTTGGTGCCTGAGTTTTCACGTAACCCGAACTTACATCCATAGGCTCTGGTTTACTGTATCCTCTAAATGGATTTTCGTTATAGTTTTGGTTAGGGAAGTTGGAGTTTGTCTTACGTTGTGAAGGTTGGTCATTATGATTTCTAATTTCTCCTGCCTGTTGGGGACGTATATATTGATTGTTGTATGTAAGTTAGAGTTTCCTCTGTATGAAACTCTTAAAAAAAAGAAGAGTAATTTCTTTTTTTCTTTTTCTTTTTTATTTCTTTTAAAAGTGATTAAAGTGATTCTCCAAAAACTGATAAAAAGCGTGATTTTTAGGAAAAAAGAACGCAAAAGCGCTACAAAAATTGTAAAAATCTAATGTACGGCCCCTTAGTAGCCTTGGCAAAACGATTGGTATCACGTACCTGCCCGCATTAGTGAAAAATAAGGTGATAACTAAAGTGAACACATGCTGCCTGACGACACGAAAACTGAAGAGATAAAATTCGAAGGGGTATCATCTTTTGCAATATTACCCATAAACGAAGAAGCGAAATCACCAGAAGTACAAGAAGCCCCAGAAGCCATAGAAAAACTCAAGGTGGAAATCCGGTATAGAGTAAGATTTATGTTAAGAGCAAAAATTTACAATCCAGAAACTAAAACATATGCAAAACTATACGATTTAAAACCCTCTGGGCATTAAATTTGTTTTTTTTGTAAGAAAAATGTCAAATCCAAATAATCTGATCCGACCACCCGTCATTCCCGCGAATCCCCCTCAGAACATTCAAATGAACATGGACGACTTAACGACACTTATTTCAAATGTTGTCACAAATATTTTCAGGCAACAAGGACCTCAAATGGTTCAGGCGGCTCTAAGCCCACATACTAATATGCAAAATGTTAGCGACCAACAGATAGACGAAAGACATAGAAATAATTTACAGGACATGGACAAAATTCCGGACGTAGTCAAATGCTTAAAGGAGTTTAATATAATTCATGGAAAAAGAGTGTAGACAGAATTTTAGAAATTTACGAACCGCTTAAGGGAACGCCCAAATACTACGGCATTCTCAGCGTTATCAGAAATAAAATTACCGGCAACGCCGATATTTCACTAGAGTCATATAATACCCCACTGAATTGGAAAGCCATTTCAGAATGTTTAACTGTTCATTATGGCGACAAGCGAGACTTTTCAACATTAGAATACCAGATGACAACTCTGGTACAGGGTAACCAGAGCATACAAGATTTCTACCAGAGAGTATACACTCATCTGTCACTAATATTGAATAAGATAGGATGCTTAGAAACGAGTAATGAATCACTTAATTTAATTACAAAATCTTACAGAGACAAAGCCCTAGACACCTTTATAAGGGGTCTAAATGGGGACTTACCCCGTCTATTAGGAATAAGGGAACCAGCGGACCTACCACAGGCCCTCCATCTTTGTCTGAAACTTCAGAATCAGAACTTTCGAGCAACCCATGCTCACAATACAAGAAGAATTGCACCATCGCAATTGCCTCCAAAACAAAACTTTGAAAGAAAAGATACAAATAGATTCTACCCTCACTTAGCTTACATACCACAAAGTAAGCAGCCAACATGGCAACCTACGCAACAAAGGATTTATCAAAACAATCCACAAAGGCCACCTAAGCCTCAAGCACGACCAGAGCCCATGGACGTGGATCAAAGTATGCATTCCCGGCGTATAAATTACATAAACAGACCTCACCGCGATAACTTGCAAGGGAAAAGACCTGGTTCAATTTCATACCCCCAACAAAAGAAATTACAGAGAACATTCCACATTGATACAGAGCAAGTGCAGTCAGGAATACATGAAAAAGAATATATTGAGCCAACAGACATTCATTTTTTAGTTTAATAAGCTCTTCGTTACCTTATTTTGAGGTCAAAACGGAGAGCGGAAGCATTCTCAAGTTTTTAATAGATACAGGATCAAGCAAAAATTATATCCAGCCACACTTGGCAAAGAAAAAAATTAAAAATAAAGCATCATTCTATGCAAAGTCAGTTGTCGGTGACATTAGAATTACTGAACACACAATGGTGAAACTTTTTAACATAAATCGAGAAATTAAATTCTTTTTAATGCCGTCCCTTAAGACTTTTGATGGCATCCTCGGAAACGATACCCTTAGAGAATTAGAAGTCGTAATTCACACAGGGGAGAACTACATGACATTGGGGAATGGGAAAAAAATAAACATTAAGCAGCTTCCATCTGCAACAGTAAATAATTTAAAAATAAATAAAACATCGCCCTAACAAAAAAAGAGTATGAATATTATTACAAAGAAATTTCCTAAATTATTCATGGAACCTAATGAAAAGCTAACGTATACCACTAGAGTTGTGGGGAAATCAGAACCACAACGGACACTCCTGTGTATACTAAAGCCTACCCCTACCCTGCATCTTTAAAAACCGAAGTAGAGAAACAAGTAGGAACGCTTATGAACGATGGCATTATAAGACCATCTAGATCCCCGTACAATTCACCCGTGTGGATTGTACCGAAAAAAGCAGATGCATCGGGAGAGAAACAATACCGAATGGTGATAGATTACAGAAAATTAAACGCAGTAACAATTGCGGACAAATATCCCATTCCGGAAATATCCGAAATAATATCTCGACTTGGAAGTAGCAATTATTTTTCTGTACTCGACCTGAAAAGTGGCTTCCACCAGATTCCACTCAAGGAAACTGATATAGAGAAGACAGCTTTTTCTGTTAATAATGGTAAATATGAATTTACACATTTGCCATTCGGCCTCAAGAATGCACCCGCAATTTTCCAACGTACTCTTGATGATATATTGAGGGAACATATTGGGAAATGCTGTTATGTTTACATAGATGACATAGTAATTTTTAGCAAAACAGAAGTAGAACATTTCTCGCATATTCAGCAAATATTTAGAACCTTGGAAGATGCCAACATGAAGGTTCAGCTAGGAAAATGTAAATTTTTTGAGGAAAGTGTTGAATTTTTAGGCCACGTAATAACTAATAAAGGTATAAAAACCAGTCTTGCAAAGGTAGAGGCTATTGCGAACTTCCCGCAGCCAAAATCCCTCAAAGAACTCCGAAGCTTTTTAGGTATGCCTGGGTATTATCGGCGATTCATAAAGGATTATGCCAAAATCGCGAAACCCCTAACATCCCTTTTAAGGGGGGAGGGAGGAAGGATATCGAAAAATAAATCCTCAAATGTAAAAATCGTGTTAAGCAAAGAAGCCGTAGAATCCTTTAGGAAAATTAAGAATTCACTTATTTCCGAAGACATTGTGCTCGCGTATCCAGATTATCAGAAGGATTTTGAATTGACAACAGACGCTTCCGACTTTGCGCTTGGAGCAGTCCTGTCCCAAAGCGACAGACCAATATCCTTTATATCTAGAACACTTAACAAGGCAGAGGAGCATTATGCTGCCAACGAAAAAGAAATGCTGGCCATCATTTGGGCCTTAAATTCACTGCGAAATTATTTGTATGGCTCAGCCAGAATAAAAATTTTTACGGACCACCAACCGCTCACGTATGCTCTTAGCAACAAGAATACTAATAGCAAAATGAAAAGGTGGAAAGCAATTCTCGAAGAATACAATTACGAGCTACACTATAAACCAGGGAAAATGAACGTGGTAGCAGACGCCTTATCTAGAAGGCCTCCACAAAAATCGTTCGTGCATACATTGTCAAACTCAGATGAAAGTTCATCACATGGATTGATACATAGTGTAGAAACCCCTATTAATGTATTTAAAAACCAATTGTTCCTAAACATTGGTACAACTTCCACGTACCAATTTAAAATAATATTTCCCACGTATCATCGGCATATAATTACCGAGCCATTCTACTCCGAAGAAAAGTTAATAGAGATTCTACGACGATATCTTAACCCATCTGTCATAAATTGCGTAAAAACAAATGAAAGTATAATGGGAAAAATACAACAAGTATACCCACTACATTTCAGTAGGTACAAAGTTAGGTTCACTCAATTGCAAGTAGAGGATGTAATAAATAATCAGGAACAAGAAGATATAATAGTCAGAACGCACAACAGAGCTCATAGGAATTGTAGGGAAAATAAACTACAAATTTTAGAAAGATTTTACTTCCCCGCCATGGCAAGGAAAATCAAGAAAATCGTTAAACAATGTGCAATCTGTAGAGAAAGTAAATACGACCGTCGACCAAATCAACCGGAGATTATGAAAACTCCTATTCCAACACACCCTGGCCACACGTTGCACATAGACTTATATAAAACCGATAATAAGCTAGTTTTGACTGCCATTGATAAATTTTCCAAATATGCCCAAGCACTCATAGTCAAGTCCCGATCAATAGAAGATATTAAAGAACCCCTCCGCAAGATACTTTTTTCCTTTGGGGTACCCAAAGTTATCGTTATAGACAATGAAAAATCGCTCAATGCCGCATCTATCACATTTATGGTAAAGGACCAATTGGGTATACAGATTTTTAAATCACCTCCCTACAAAAGCTCAGTAAATGGACAAGTGGAAAGGTTCCATTCAACATTGTCAGAAATAATGAGATGTTTAAAAAAGGAACAGGTACATAACACATTTGAAGAACTTCTTGACCGATCAGTCTATGAATATAATTATTCAGTACGAAACCTTTCTGACAAACGCCTATAACTAGATAGAAGCACAGATTCCTAAGAACAATGTTTTCCCTATATTAAAACAAGAAACTCAACAGACAATGGACATACTACAAACACTAAAACCTTCCAAACACCTCCGACTAAAGAAATCAATAAATGCCTTAGGAACGTTGTGGAAGTATATCGCAGGGTCACCTGATCACGAAGATTTGGAAATAGTTAATAAAAATTTATTAAGATTAAATGATAATAATAATGATCAAGTAGTGATCAATAAACTTTTTAATGAAAGAATAAATAACTTGACCCTACTAGCTGAGAAAATCACAAATAGCATAAGTAAAGAGCACAATGGTATACAGGAAATAATTGTAGACATGCAAAGCAAGATTAGACTGGTAAAAGAACAGCTCATTAACATTAGATACGCCATATAATGGGCAAAGAAAAAAATTGTAAATTCAGTGTTACTAAATGAAGAAGAAATTAAATTAGCCATGCAAAAATTAAGTGAAGAAAAAATGCCGTTCAATAATGCAGAAGAGGCATTAGAAATATCAGAGATAAATGTATTAAGTAATGAAATGACAATTTTTTATATGATAAAGATTCCACTAACGTCACAGGAAACATTTGAAAATATAATACTGAAACCTGTTATAACTAAAGAAAATATTGTAATTAAGATACATTTTGAGGAAATATTAAAAACTAAAGATAAAATCTATGGAATCGAAAAGCAATGTAAAGATTATAATAGAATTAAAATTTGTAATAATAACCAAATCGTAGACTTAAGAAATGAAACTTGCATAAGTAGAATTATACACGGCTTAAACTCCACCTGCACTACCACAAACGGACATCACATACTCCGAGTAGATGAAGTAAAATCAGGCGTGCTTCTACTAAATAATTTCAATGGAAGTATTGAAGTCAACTCAGAAAACCGAAATATAACGGGAACCCATCTTATTAATTTCTACAATTCGACAATCAAAGTAAATGAGGAAATCTATAGTAATTTCGAAGGCATCATCTTAGCAGCTATGCCAGCTATCCTCCAACAAAACCCATTCAACAGATATCACATAGACGTACCATCGTTAGAATCACTAAAGGAACTGCACATCAGAAATACCAAGACGATTAGTAACCTTAACACTCTTACTATAACATCTGGAACGGTATCAGTTAGTGCCATCACAATCACAGTTTGTATCATCTTAGTCTTATACCAGCTTTGGAGGAAAAACCAACTAGAAATCATCACGAAACAGTCACCCACAATTCCATTACCCACCGAAACTAATTTGGATGAAAAACAACCAACGTACGTGAGCTTCTCCAACCTGTCGTACCCATAATACGCTTGAGGACAATCGATCTAAGAAGGGAGGAGTTAACACCACAAAAGTTTCCACCCTTTAACAACCAATTTTTCGACAAGACCAAAACTGCCAAGTAATCATTCATTCTTTTGATCAACAACAATTGGGGCACATGCCAACTTAAGTTCAATAACAAGGGAAATGCACTTCCGCCACCTGCAGTTAAATTTCCAAAGAATTAAAATTCATTTTTATTTTGTTAATTCTTAATTTTCCAAAGAATTAAATGTCAATTTATTTTTGCCAATTTTTACTTTTCCAAATAATTAAACTATTTTATTTTTTATTAATTTTTATTTTTTGTCAATGTTCCGAAGAATTTTAGTATCACGCCACCACCAAAGGTTTGGTATTTAAGCATTGTAAAAACTTCCATTCAGTTAGTTATAGAATTATATTAGTTAATAACTCAGCTCCGAAAAGAGCTTAAATAAAATAATAAAAATAAAGAAATAAAGAAATAAAAAAGAAATTACTCTTCTTTTTTTTAAGAGTTTCATACAGAGGAAACTCTAACTTGTAAAACGAATTGTGTGGTCTAGGCTGCTATTTATTTTGAGAAGTGTCTGTTTTCATATAGAAAATGTTTTGTTCTTTTTTTTGTGCTTCTGCTAATGCCTCTGGTTTGGATGCTCTTATAGTCGAGCTCAAAGGTTCTCTTAATCCAATCAGGAAGCTATTTAAACACATTTCGGAATAAAGGTCTCTCTTAGCTCTTACTACCCTCTCGTATTTTTCGTGTATTTGGATGTTATTAAGTAGGGATGACTGAATTTCTATTATCTCACTGTAAAACTTTTCTACATTATTGAATTTATTCGGATGCTATGAAGGTCTCTAATTAAAAAAGTTTCAGTCCTCTTATCTGAATAGTGTTGTATGAGGTTATGTTTTATGTCGTCCCAATTGATGATGTATGGGTGTGCCATACATATTCAAAACCTCATTAGCTTGGCCAGTTATTTTGTTGCGGATGGCTCGCAACAATATTTGACCCTGCGGAGTTGCATCATATGCTCTTATATGAATCAATATTTCCTCAACGTTCTTAACGAATTCATTTAAAAGTCGTGTATTGCCTTCATAAGTTGGCAAATCTTTTATAGCATCTGGAATACGAAGAGATTCAAAAGAGGGCCTAGGGATAAAACTTTGAACAGGGTTCCCTATAGAGCTTGGTTGTTCATTTGAAGGAGTAGTCATATTTCCTGTTTCTAATTGGAAAGGTGTATTTGTCAAAAGGGATTCCTCCGAAATTGAGTTTAAGCTCCTACTTTTAAAAAGCCTTCCTAGTGTATTTGGGTATGGTATAAATAAGATAGCTTTACTAGTTTTTTTCTTGTTCATTTACAAGCGGTACAATTTCTTTTCCTTTTTTATGAAAAATCAATCAATATGTAAATATTTTATGTTTTTCTTCTTTTTATTAATATCAATTAATTATATATCTTTGTGTACTTTTGTAAATCTTTATTTTATATATATTTTCTTCTTATTTTCTAACTATTTTTATTTTTCAGTTATTTTATATTTTTTTTTCCTTTTTTTTTTATTTTTTTTTATACATACATGTGCTTTATATTTTGAATAGATGTCATTTTCTTTTATTCCTTTATAAAATTTCTACTTTTACAGTTTCCCTTATTATTTTTTTATCATATATGTATATATATTTATTTATTTTACACACATCACAATCTTTTAACTCACCAAATCAAGAGTAAGGTTCTATACATGGAGTTAATACTCGGTTCCTTATATGGCTTTCTTCGATATTCCCTCGAAGTTAACTTGCACTATTCTGTGATATTCCCTCACAGTCCTTCAGGAAGCACTTGTAAATTTCCTCCGATATGCCCTCGAAGTTATTTATTTTTTACACTATAACTGTGATATTCTCTCACAGTCCTTCAGGAAGTACTTTTAATTAAATTTTAAACCGTTCACCAGGCCTAGGCCAACTGTGCCAATTACGATTACTACGTTAACTCCGTAAAAAAAAATAAAACTACAAGTCACTTTCACCACTGATATACAACTGTCAACTGTATTTTTAAAATGTTTTAAAGAAACTTACAACTAATTACAAAACTGCTTAATCTATATTTTTTGTTATTATTGAATTTTTTGTATTGCTTAATTTAATTCTCGGTAATTTTATATTAATTGTTTTAGTCAATATTTTGTTAGTAATGCTTATTTTCGATTTTAAATGTTTAATTAGGTTTTACTTGATTCTTAATAATTCTATATTTGGGTTATCTATATTTTTGTTATATTTAAATGTTTATATTGCTTACTCAAATTCTTAGTAATTTTATTTTATTTGTTTAATTAGGTTTTCGTTAATTATTAATAATTCTGCATTTGATTCATCGACCTTTTCGGTTTGGCTGGTGGCCCCTTAGAATAAAGTGAAGGCCACGAGGAAAACGTAGGGGCTGGAACGTTGAATGGAAGATTAGGAATGAATTGGATTTTAGCTCTTTTCTTTGCGATGTAAAAAAGGGAAGCGGTAAATATGATGCTTAATACACAGGTTGTTAGAATAGTAATATTATTTTCGATGTTATTTCGTGACTTTCTATTTGGTAGCTTCTGGGTTAGTCGAGGCTAAGTTTGTTTGTTACGGTTTTTGCGTTTACTTCGGAAGTCTTTGCAGACTTCTCCTTTGATATTGATTGAGCAGTTGTTGTAGTAGAGGAGAGTTGTACCCTTATGTTGAAGAGTATCGTTGTTACAGCTTGTTGTTACGTCAGTTTTGTTTGTATTGATGAAAAGAATATAGTTGGGTTCAGGTTGCATGATAAGGTTTACATTGCCGACATCTTCTACAGTGATTTCTTGCAGTCAAAAAATTGGATGTGATTTTTATTGTATATTAGGTATGGTTTTATTTTTATCTTTTTGTGTTATTTAAAGGGAGTGGAATTATATGATAAAGCTCATAGTTTTCTTCTGATACATTTGGTATCTGTACATTAAATATGATATTTGAATTATTATAATATGCTTGAAGTCCAAGCAGTTCATATATTTGTTCTTGGGAGTTAATTTTTATTGATTGATTTTTCATATGATTGTATATTTGATCTAGTTCTGTAGTGCTTAGTATGCATTTAGATATTACGTTTAATTTTGCTAGGACGATGGATTCCGCAATGTTTTCTAGGTGATTATTTAAGAGGTCTATGTTATAATTAATCTGGCTTATATACTGAAGTTCGAAAAGTTGATCATCTTCTTTCAGTATATTATTTGCTAGTTTGTTAATATAATTTTCTATTTTATCTTGTTCTATGTTTATGTGATTAGTGACGTTTTTTAACCTTTCTTGCATGATTGAATTTATTTTGTTCAGATTTGTCAGTACAGTTTCGATATGTGTTGTATTGGTTTTAATATCCTGTATTTGTTTGTTTATAGAAAGTGCGTCGTTGGCATCCATGTTTCCCGTGATGAATTTTACGGCTGTGCCTAATCCGTTAATAAGTCCACGTTTATATCGTTTATATGACATAAGTGTTCGTACTTTATTTTATAGTTCTTTAAGCTTTAGTCTAGTTACTTTTGTGAAGCTTGTGGTTCTATGGGTGTTCTCGAAGGTTGAGATACTGTCCACTATTTTGCTGACAGTTCTTGCATATTCGTCAAGGCTAATGATATGTATGACGTTATTGTGGCTAGTGATTATCTTTGCGGGTCCTAAACGAAATCTGATTACTTTCTCCTGTTTACTTATTTCTGTTATGTCTATAGATTGGGAAAGTGCTAGTGGTATCCTATGGGTAGAGAAAGGTTTTGATTAGATGGTTTTGGTATTTTGTGTATTTGTCTTAGTTTTGATTTGTGAAATTTTTTGTTGTGTACTGTAATTATTGTTACCCTATTGTTACGTTTTACTTTGTGTAAAATTGTCTGATTTTCTGGGTCTGAACGATTTACATTTAGTTTGTCTATCCTCTTGCTAGTTGCATTTTCTAACTTTTATTTGATTTGGGGGTATAATATATTTTGAAATTCGTTAAGTTTTGTAATATATTCATGCTTATTGTTAAAGGTCACAGTATTATTAAATTTAAAGGTTCTACCGAAAAATAGTTCGAACGGGGTCAATTTCGTAGCGGAGTGTATTGGGTTGTTATAGTTGTTATACGTGATAGGGTCACCGTGAGTATATCGTCATGGTCTTCGCTGTGTTGGTTCTCTTTCCTGGTAGTCAATACTATTCTGTATATTTCCGTTAGGATGGAATGTAGTCTTTCTACGGGAGCGTTGCTTGTGCTTTGTTGGAATGAGGTAATATGCAGATTAATTTGGAATTATCTACAAAATTCTTTAAAGATGTTGGCTGTGAACTCCGAATCCTGGTCAGCGATTATTTTTCTTGGAATACCGTAGAGGTTAATGGAATGTTTCAGAGATTTTAATATGCATACAGAATTTCTTGATGGAAGTGTATATGCTGCTGCAAATTTGGAAAATTTGTCAATTACTGTTAGGATTTCTTTGTAGTTTATGCTATAGATGTCTATATGTAAAATATCTAGAGGCTTTAAGGTTGTTTTGTCATATTTAAGGCTTTGACACTTATCGCAGTTGTTGATTGTCTGTGTTATTTTATTTTTCATAAAAGGAAAATAAAATTCTCTTTTAAGATGAAGAAGTGTTTCGTTAATTCCGCGGTGATTATTATTTTCATGGTAATTTTTTATTAATTCTTCTTGTTTGTCACTGTCTGTAATGTCTTCTAATATTTACTTACATCGTATTAAGCGGAATATTTTGTTATTTGAAAAAAATTTTGAATAAACGGTTTGAATAACGCGGAAAGTATCCTCTTCGGCGAATATAGCTGATAGCTTATTTGGGTTGAGGAACTTTTTAAACATATCTATTATCATTTCTTCTGTATATAAAGATTTTCTGAATGTCCTACGTTGTTTATTTTTGAATGGCATGACCACTGACATTTCTGGGGTTTTTGATGATTTTTCAAATATGAGTTGTAGATTAAAATCGTTTAGGGGTTTCTCTGAGATATATATACCGTCGTTTAAATTTTCTTCTGCTGAATGCACAGTGGTGCCAATTGTACCTTGATTTGAAGCAACATCATTTACGTTTATTTCTGATAATTTTGGCGTATCTATTTTTATTCTACATAATGCTTCAGCATTCGTATTTAATTTGCCTTTCTTGTATACAATCTCATAATCAAATTCCTCAAGCCTAAGGCGCCACCTGACTAATTTGGAATTAGGCTCCTTTAAACTCATAATCCACGTTAGTGGTCTATGGTCGGTTACAATAAAGAACTTACGTTTGTGGCCCATACTATCGCCAATAGTTCTTTTTCTATTGTCGAATGGTTGCATTCTGATTCGGAGAGAGTGCGACTGGTGTAGCATATAGTCTTGTCATTACCTATACGCCCCTGGGATAATACGGCTCTTAATGCAAAGTTGCTTGCGTCCATTGTTAGGACAAACGGTTTTGTAAAGTCAGGGTACTGCAGACTAGGGTCGTTAGTTAGAATGGATTTACATGTTTCGAAAGCATTCATGTATCTATCGTTAAAATCTATGTTTTTCCCTTTCTTGAGACACTCCGTAAGAGGTTTAGTTAATTTAGAAAAGTCTTTAATGAATTTTCGATAATATCCAACGAGGTCAATGAAGCTTTTGATTTGCTTCTGGGCTCGAGGGGTCGGAAAGTTTTTTTTAGCGCCAATTTTCGCCGGATTAGGTTTTATTCTATCTGTTGATATAATATGCACTAGGAAGTTTGTTTCTTTTTTTAGAAATTTAGATTTGTCTGTTTGAATTTTAAGATTCGATGTTAGAAGTTTATCGGAAACTAAACCAAGGTTTTGTATGTGTTCTTATAGTGATGTGGAATACACAATAATATCATCTAGATATACTAGACATATTTTACCTATAAGTTCGCCTAGAACGTTATCCATGACTCTTTGGAAAGTCGATGGTGCGTTCTTGAGCCCGAAAGGCATTCTAACATACTCAAAATGTCCACCTTCCACTGTAAATGCAGTTTTAGGTATGTCTTTATCATGCATCTCAATTTGGTGAAACCCACTAGCCAAATCAAGTGTAGTAAAGTACATACATTTACCCAATTTATCTAGAATTTCATTTATGTTTGGAAGGGGGTCCCTGTCCGATATAGTTTTCTCGTTGAGTTTCCTGTAGTCTATTACCAACCGCCATTTTTGTTTGCCGCTGGCATCGAGTTTCTTTGGGACAATCCACACAGGAGCACTCCAAAGAGAATAACTTGGGCGTATTATTCCCTGCTGTAACATGTCTGCTATTTGTCGTTTTGCTTCAGTTTTGTGTACCTGAGGGTATCTATATGATTTTGTATGTATAGGGATATCGTCCGTTGTATTTATTTTATGTTTGACTTGATTTGTAAAGGTCAATTTTGTGTTTTCTTAAAAAAAAATGTCTTTATAATTACGACAGAGTTTTAATAGGCACGACTTCTCCTCACTATTTAAATGTTCCCTTCTTAGTGTGTCTGAAATATCATTATAGTCATAGTTTCCTAATTGGGCTGATTCGAAGTTACAGGCTTCTATGAATTCATGAGAGTTGTACTTAGCTGTTGTTCGTCCGAGGTGTTAATAATTTCAAGAAGACTATGCCAGTCCTTTGCCTGGTATATACCTTCTGGTATATAAAGTGAATCGGTAATAAAAGTTGTTTCTATGTAGATATCTCCGTTTTCCACGTCTACCGGAATTTTTTTATAAGTTTGGAATTGTCTGGAATAATATGTTTCCCTGATGAGAAGTTGGGTTTAAATTGTAAAGGACGTACTGAGTTTTATGTAACGATTATATTTTTTTCTAAATCTATTTTGGCTTCTAATTGGGAAAGGATATCGATGCCAATTAGTCCATCGAAGTAAGTATGAAAGTTAAATAGAAGAAATCTTAATTCACCTGGTTCATTGAATTCAGTAAAGGTTGGGAGTCTAACCTCCCTATTTAATTCATATCTGTTGAGGATTGTTGTTATAGCAATTGGTTTACACGTTTTTTGTTCTGAATGTTTTATAAATTTTTGGATTTATAAATGAAGACGAGGCTCCAGTGTCAATTTTAGAAATTTAAGAGGCCTTCTAAATGGGGAGGAAATATTAATGTAGCCTAATTCAGATCCGTGCTTATTGATATCTAAGTATCCCGTCTGTTGTTCGAGGCGAAGTTTTGAAAATTTTCCTTGTCTTCAATGTTTAACTGCTCTTCTGTTTCTTCTTGGTACTGATTCAAGCTTTGTTGGTAACCTGCGATTGGTGGTAGTGATTCCATGCAGTTATTGTTTTGAAAGTTGAAAAGTTCCCCTCTCTTATATTGATTTCCGGATGACAGGGTTCGCATCGTGTTATCAGTTTTAAAAGATCTTTGAGTTGTTGTTGGTGCCTGAGTTTTCACGTAACCCGAACTTACATCCATAGGCTCTGGTTTACTGTATCCTCTAAATGGATTTTGGTTATAGTTTTGGTTAGGGAAGTTGGAGTTTGTCTTACGTTGTGAAGGTTGGTCATTATGATTTCTAATTTCTCCTGCCTGTTGGGGACGTATATATTGATTGTTGTATGTAAGTTAGAGTTTCCTCTGTATGAAACTCTTAAAAAAAAAGAAGAGTAATTTCTTTTTTTCTTTTTCTTTTTTATTTCTTTATTTTTATTTTTTGCCAATGTTCCGAAGAATTTTAGTATCACGCCACCACCAAAGGTTTGGTATTTACGCATTGTAAAAACTTCCATTCAGTTAGTTATAGAATTATATTAGTTAATAACTCAGCTCCGAAAAGAGCTTAAATAAAATAATAAAAATAAAGAAATAAAAAATAAAAAGAAAAAAAGAAATTACTCATCTTTTTTTTAAGAGTTTCATACAGAGGAAACTCTAACTGGCGCCCGAGCATAAAAAGACATTCCGACAAAATCCTGAAAAAAAACAAGTAAGGATACCGGTAAAAGTTAAAAAGCGATCCTTAAATTAAAAAGTGAAGTTTAAAAAGTGCTCCTTAAACTAATTCTTAAATTAAAATAAAAAGTAACATTTTAAAAGCTGATCCTTAAATTAAAAAAGTGATCCTTAAAAACTAAAAGTTATCCTTAAACTGATCTGCAAATTAAACTGATCTTTGAAAACTAACTCCTAAAAGGGAAAAATTTTTAAAAGTGATTAAAATGATTCTCCAAAAACTGATAAAAAGCGTGATATTTAGGAAAAAAGAACGCAAAAGCGCTACAAAAATTGTAAAAATCTAATGTACGGCCCCTTAGTAGCCTTGGCAAAACGATTGGTATCACGTACCTGCCCGCATTAGTGAAAAAAAAGGTGATAACTAAAGTGAACACATGCTGCCTGACGACACGCAAACTGAAGAGATAAAATTCAAAGGGGTATCATCTTTTGCAATATTACCCATAAAAGAAGAAGCGAAATCACCAGGAGTACAAGAAGCACCAGAAGCCATAGAAAAACTCAAGGCGGAAATCCGGTATAGAGTAAGATTTATGTTAAGAGCAAAAATTTACAATCCAGAAACTAAAACATATGCAAAACTATACGATTTAAAACCCTCTGGGCATTAAAATTTTTTTTGTAAGAAAAATGTCAAATCCAAGTAATCTGATCCGACCACCCGTCATTCCCGCGAATCCCCCTCAGAACATTCAAATGAACATGGACGACTTAACGACACTTATTTCAAATGTTGTCACAAATATTTTCAGGCAACAAGGACCTCAAATGGTTCAGGCGGCTCTAAGCCCACATACTAATATGCAAAATGTTAGCGACCAACAGATAGACGAAAGACATAGAAATAATTTACAGGACATGGACAAAATTCCGGACGTAGTCAAATGCTTAAAGGAGTTTAATATAATTCATGGAAAAAGAGTGTAGACAGAATTTTAGAAATTTACGAACCGCTTAAGGGAACGCCCAAATACTACGGCATTCTCAGCGTTATCAGAAATAAAATTACCGGCAACGCCGATATTTCACTAGAGTCATATAATACCCCACTGAATTGGAAAGCCATTTCAGAATGTTTAACTGTTCATTATGGCGACAAGCGAGACTTTTCAACATTAGAATACCAGATGACAACTCTGGTACAGGGTAACCAGAGCATACAAGATTTCTACCAGAGAGTATACACTCATCTGTCACTAATATTGAATAAGATAGGATGCTTAGAAACGAGTAATGAATCACTTAATTTAATTACAAAATCTTACAGAGACAAAGCCCTAGACACCTTTATAAGGGGTCTAAATGGGGACTTACCCCGTCTATTAGGAATAAGGGAACCAGCGGACCTACCACAGGCCCTCCATCTTTGTCTGAAACTTCAGAATCAGAACTTTCGAGCAACCCATACTCACAATACAAGAAGAATTGCACCATCGCAATTGCCTCCAAAACAAAACTTTGAAAGAAAAGATACAAATAGATTCTACCCTCACTTAGCTTACATACCACAAAGTAAGCAGCCAACATGGCAACCTACGCAACAAAGGATTTATCAAAACAATCCACAAAGGCCACCTAAGCCTCAAGCACGACCAGAGCCCATGGACGTGGATCAAAGTATGCATTCCCGGCGTATAAATTACATAAACAGACCTCACCGCGATAACTTGCAAGGGAAAAGACCTGGTTCAATTTCATACCCCCAACAAAAGAAATTACAGAGAACATTCCACATTGATACAGAGCAAGTGCAGTCAGGAATACATGAAAAAGAATATATTGAGCCAACAGACATTCATTTTTTAGTTTAATAAGCTCTTCGTTACCTTATTTTGAGGTCAAAACGGAGAGCGGAAGCATTCTCAAGTTTTTAATAGATACAGGATCAAGCAAAAATTATATCCAGCCACACTTGGCAAAGAAAAAAATTAAAAATAAAGCATCATTCTATGCAAAGTCAGTTGTCGGTGACATTAGAATTACTGAACACACAATGGTGAAACTTTTTAACATAAATCGAGAAATTAAATTCTTTTTAATGCCGTCCCTTAAGACTTTTGATGGCATCCTCGGAAACGATACCCTTAGAGAATTAGAAGTCGTAATTCACACAGGGGAGAACTACATGACATTGGGGAATGGGAAAAAAATAAACATTAAGCAGCTTCCATCTGCAACAGTAAATAATTTAAAAATAAATAAAACATCGCCCCAACAAAAAAAGAGTATGAATATTATTACAAAGAAATTTCCTAAATTATTCATGGAACCTAATGAAAAGCTAACGTATACCACTAGAGTTGTGGGAGAAATCAGAACCACAACGGACACTCCTGTGTATACTAAAGCCTACCCCTACCCTGCATCTTTAAAAACCGAAGTAGAGAAACAAGTAGGAACGCTTATGAACGATGGCATTATAAGACCATCTAGATCCCCGTACAATTCACCCGTGTGGATTGTACCGAAAAAAGCAGATGCATCGGGAGAGAAACAATACCGAATGGTGATAGATTACAGAAAATTAAACGCAGTAACAATTGCGGACAAATATCCCATTCCGGAAATATCCGAAGTAATATCTCGACTTGGAAGTAGCAATTATTTTTCTGTACTCGACCTGAAAAGTGGCTTCCACCAGATTCCACTCAAGGAAACTGATATAGAGAAGACAGCTTTTTCTGTTAATAATGGTAAATATGAATTTACACATTTGCCATTCGGCCTCAAGAATGCACCCGCAATTTTCCAACGTACTCTTGATGATATATTGAGGGAACATATTGGGAAATGCTGTTATGTTTACATAGATGACATAGTAATTTTTAGCAAAACAGAAGTAGAACATTTCTCGCATATTCAGCAAATATTTAGAACCTTGGAAGATGCCAACATGAAGGTTCAGCTAGGAAAATGTAAATTTTTTGAGGAAAGTGTTGAATTTTTAGGCCACGTAATAACTAATAAAGGTATAAAAACCAGTCTTGCAAAGGTAGAGGCTATTGCGAACTTCCCGCAGCCAAAATCCCTCAAAGAACTCCGAAGCTTTTTAGGTATGCCTGGGTATTATCGGCGATTCATAAAGGATTATGCCAAAATCGCGAAACCCCTAACATCCCTTTTAAGGGGGGAGGGAGGAAGGATATCGAAAAATAAATCCTCAAATGTAAAAATCGTGTTAAGCAAAGAAGCCGTAGAATCCTTTAGGAAAATTAAGAATTCACTTATTTCCGAAGACATTGTGCTCGCGTATCCAGATTATCAGAAGGATTTTGAATTGACAACAGACGCTTCCGACTTTGCGCTTGGAGCAGTCCTGTCCCAAAGCGACAGACCAATATCCTTTATATCTAGAACACTTAACAAGGCAGAGGAGCATTATGCTGCCAACGAAAAAGAAATGCTGGCCATCATTTGGGCCTTAAATTCACTGCGAAATTATTTGTATGGCTCAGCCAGAATAAAAATTTTTACGGACCACCAACCGCTCACGTATGCTCTTAGCAACAAGAATACTAATAGCAAAATGAAAAGGTGGAAAGCAATTCTCGAAGAATACAATTACGAGCTACACTATAAACCAGGGAAAATGAACGTGGTAGCAGACGCCTTATCTAGAAGGCCTCCACAAAAATCGTTCGTGCATACATTGTCAAACTCAGATGAAAGTTCATCACATGGATTGATACATAGTGTAGAAACCCCTATTAATGTATTTAAAAACCAATTGTTCCTAAACATTGGTACAACTTCCACGTACCAATTTAAAATAATATTTCCCACGTATCATCGGCATATAATTACCGAGCCATTCTACTCCGAAGAAAAGTTAATAGAGATTCTACGACGATATCTTAACCCATCTGTCATAAATTGCGTAAAAACAAATGAAAGTATAATGGGAAAAATACAACAAGTATACCCACTACATTTCAGTAGGTACAAAGTTAGGTTCACTCAATTGCAAGTAGAGGATGTAATAAATAATCAGGAACAAGAAGATATAATAGTCAGAACGCACAACAGAGCTCATAGGAATTGTAGGGAAAATAAACTACAAATTTTAGAAAGATTTTACTTCCCCGCCATGGCAAGGAAAATCAAGAAAATCGTTAAACAATGTGCAATCTGTAGAGAAAGTAAATACGACCGTCGACCAAATCAACCGGAGATTATGAAAACTCCTATTCCAACACACCCTGGCCACACGTTGCACATAGACTTATATAAAACCGATAATAAGCTAGTTTTGACTGCCATTGATAAATTTTCCAAATATGCCCAAGCACTCATAGTCAAGTCCCGATCAATAGAAGATATTAAAGAACCCCTCCGCAAGATACTTTTTTCCTTTGGGGTACCCAAAGTTATAGTTATAGACAATGAAAAATCGCTCAATGCCGCATCTATCACATTTATGGTAAAGGACCAATTGGGTATACAGATTTTTAAATCACCTCCCTACAAAAGCTCAGTAAATGGACAAGTGGAAAGGTTCCATTCAACATTGTCAGAAATAATGAGATGTTTAAAAAAGGAACAGGTACATAACACATTTGAAGAACTTCTTGACCGATCAGTCTATGAATATAATTATTCAGTACGAAACCTTTCTGACAAACGCCTATAACTAGATAGAAGCACAGATTCCTAAGAACAATGTTTTCCCTATATTAAAACAAGAAACTCAACAGACAATGGACATACTACAAACACTAAAACCTTCCAAACACCTCCGACTAAAGAAATCAATAAATGCCTTAGGAACGTTGTGGAAGTATATCGCAGGGTCACCTGATCACGAAGATTTGGAAATAGTTAATACAAATTTATTAAGATTAAATGATAATAATAATGATCAAGTAGTGATCAATAAACTTTTTAATGAAAGAATAAATAACTTGACCCTACTAGCTGAGAAAATCACAAATAGTATAAGTAAAAAGCACAATGGTATACAGGAAATAATTGTAGACATGCAAAGCAAGATTAGACTGGTAAAAGAACAGCTCATTAACATTAGATACGCCATATAATGGGCAAAGAATAAAATTGTAAATTCTGTGTTACTAAATGAAGAAGAAATTAAATTAGCCATACAAAAATTAAGTGAAGAAAAAATGCCGTTCAATAATGCAGAAGAGGCATTAGAAATATCAGAGATAAATGTATTTAGTAATGAAATGACAATTTTTTTATATGATAAAGATTCCACTAACGTCACAGGAAACATTTGAAAATATAATACCGAAACCTGTTATAACTAAAGAAAATATTGTAATTAAGATACATTTTGAGGAAATATTAAAAACTAAAGATAAAATCTATGGAATCGAAAAGCAATGTAAAGATTATAATAGAATTAAAATTTGTAATAATAACCAAATCGTAGACTTAAGAAATGAAACTTGCATAAGTAGAATTATACACGGCTTAAACTCCACCTGCACTACCACAAACAGACATCATATACTCCGAGTAGATGAAGTAAAATCAGGCGTGCTTCTACTAAATAATTTCAATGGAAGTATTGAAGTCAACTCAGAAAACCGAAATATAACGGGAACCCATCTTATTAATTTCTACAATTCGACAATCAAAGTAAATGAGGAAATCTATAGTAATTTCGAAGGCATCATCTTAGCAGCTATGCCAGCTATCCTCCAACAAAACCCATTCAACAGATATCACATAGACGTACCATCGTTAGAATCACTAAAGGAACTGCACATCAGAAATACCAAGACGATTAGTAACCTTAACACTCTTACTATAACATCTGGAACGGTATCAGTTAGTGCCATCACAATCACAGTTTGTATCATCTTAGTCTTATACCAGCTTTGGAGGAAAAACCAACTAGAAATCATCACGAAACAGTCACCCACAATTCCATTACCCACCGAAACTAATTTGGATGAAAAACAACCAACGTACGTGAGCTTCTCCAACCTGTCGTACCCATAATACGCTTGAGGACAATCGATCTAAGAAGGGAGGAGTTAACACCACAAAAGTTTCCACCCTTTAACAACCAATTTTTCGACAAGACCAAAACTGCCAAGTAATCATTCATTCTTTTGATCAACAACAATTGGGGCACATGCCAACTTAAGTTCAATAACAAGGGAAATGCACTTCCGCCACCTGCAGTTAAATTTCCAAAGAATTAAAATTCATTTTTATTTTGTTAATTCTTAATTTTCCAAAGAATTAAATGTCAATTTATTTTTGCCAATTTTTACTTTTCCAAATAATTAAACTATTTTATTTTTTATTAATTTTTATTTTTTGTCAATGTTCCGAAGAATT
Source organism: Epicampocera succincta (assembly GCA_932526305.1). Taxonomy (NCBI): domain Eukaryota; kingdom Metazoa; phylum Arthropoda; class Insecta; order Diptera; family Tachinidae; genus Epicampocera; species Epicampocera succincta. Next base: position 28,167,375 of record OW052035.1, on the reverse strand, counting down.
TTAGTATCACGCCACCACCAAAGGTTTGGTATTTAAGCATTGTAAAAACTTCCATTCAGTTAGTTATAGAATTATATTAGTTAATAACTCAGCTCCGAAAAGAGCTTAAATAAAATAATAAAAATAAAGAAATAAAGAAATAAAAAAGAAATTACTCTTCTTTTTTTTAAGAGTTTCATACAGAGGAAACTCTAACTTGTAAAACGAATTGTGTGGTCTAGGCTGCTATTTATTTTGAGAAGTGTCTGTTTTCATATAGAAAATGTTTTGTTCTTTTTTTTGTGCTTCTGCTAATGCCTCTGGTTCGGATGCTCTTATAGTCGAGCCCAAAGGTTCTCTTAATCCAATCAGGAAGCTATTTAAACACATTTCGGAATAAAGGTCTCTCTTAGCTCTTACTACCCTCTCGTATTTTTCGTGTATTTGGATGTTATTAAGTAGGGATGACTGAATTTCTATTATCTCACTGTAAAACTTTTCTACATTATTGAATTTATTCGGATGCTATGAAGGTCTCTAATTAAAAAAGTTTCAGTCCTCTTATCTGAATAGTGTTGTATGAGGTTATGTTTTATGTCGTCCCAATTGATGATGTATGGGTGTGCCATACATATTCAAAACCTCATTAGCTTGGCCAGTTATTTTGTTGCGGATGGCTCGCAACAATATTTGACCCTGCGGAGTTGCATCATATGCTCTTATATGAAGCAATATTTCCTCAACGTTCTTAACGAATTCATTTAAAAGTCGTGTATTGCCTTCATAAGTTGGCAAATCTTTTATAGCATCTGGAATACGAAGAGATTCAAAAGAGGGCCTAGGGATAAAACTTTGAACAGGGTTCCCTATAGAGCTTGGTTGTTCATTTGAAGGAGTAGTCATATTTCCTGTTTCTAATTGGAAAGGTGTATTTGTCAAAAGGGATTCCTCCGAAATTGAGTTTAAGCTCCTACTTTTAAAAAGCCTTCCTAGTGTATTTGGGTATGGTATAAATAAGATAGCTTTACTAGTTTTTTTCTTGTTCATTTACAAGCGGTACAATTTCTTTTCCTTTTTTATGAAAAATCAATCAATATGTAAATATTTTATGTTTTTCTTCTTTTTATTAATATCAATTAATTATATATCTTTGTGTACTTTTGTAAATCTTTATTTTATATATATTTTCTTCTTATTTTCTAACTATTTTTATTTTTCAGTTATTTTATATTTTTTTTTTTCCTTTTTTTTATTTTTTTTTATACATACATGTGCTTTATATTTTGAATAGATGTCATTTTCTTTTATTCCTTTATAAAATTTCTACTTTTACAGTTTCCCTTATTATTTTTTTATCATATATGTATATATATTTATTTATTTTACACACATCACAATCTTTTAACTCACCAAATCAAGAGTAAGGTTCTATACATGGAGTTAATACTCGGTTCCTTATATGGCTTTCTTCGATATTCCCTCGAAGTTAACTTGCACTATTCTGTGATATTCCCTCACAGTCCTTCAGGAAGCACTTGTAAATTTCCTCCGATATGCCCTCGAAGTTATTTATTTTTTACACTATAACTGTGATATTCTCTCACAGTCCTTCAGGAAGTACTTTTAATTAAATTTTAAACCGTTCACCAGGCCTAAGCCAACTGTGCCAATTACGATTACTACGTTAACTCCGTAAAAAAAAATAAAACTACAAGTCACTTTCACCACTGATATACAACTGTCAACTGTATTTTTAAAATGTTTTAAAGAAACTTACAACTAATTACAAAACTGCTTAATCTATATTTTTTGTTATTATTGAATTTTTTGTATTGCTTAATTTAATTCTCGGTAATTTTATATTAATTGTTTTAGTCAATATTTTGTTAGTAATGCTTATTTTCGATTTTAAATGTTTAATTAGGTTTTACTTGATTCTTAATAATTCTATATTTGGGTTATCTATATTTTTGTTATATTTAAATGTTTATATTGCTTACTCAAATTCTTAGTAATTTTATTTTATTTGTTTAATTGGGTTTTCGTTAATTATTAATAATTCTGCATTTGATTCATCGACCTTTTCGGTTTGGCTGGTGGTTTTTGTGTTGTGGAGGTTTCCATAACTCCTCCCCCCTTAGAATAAAGTGAAGGCCACGAGGAAAACGTAGGGGCTGGAACGTTGAATGGAAGATTAGGAATGAATTGGATTTTAGCTCTTTTCTTTGCGATGTAAAAAAGGGAAGCGGTAAATATGATGCTTAATACACAGGTTGTTAGAATAGTAATATTATTTTCGATGTTATTTCGTGACTTTCTATTTGGTAGCTTCTGGGTTAGTCCAGGCTAAGTTTGTTTGTTACGGTTTTTGCGTTTACTTCGGAAGTCTTTGTAGACTTCTCCTTTGATATTGATTGAGCAGCTGTTGTAGTAGAGGAGAGTTGTACCCTTATGTTGAAGAGTATCGTTGTTACAGCTTGTTGTTACGTCAGTTTTGTTTGTATTGATGAAAAGAATATAGTTGGGTTCAGGTTGCATGATAAGGTTTACATTGCCGACATCTTCTACAGTGATTTCTTGCAGTCAAAAAATTGGATGTGATTTTTATTGTATATTAGGTATGGTTTTATTTTTATCTTTTTGTGTTATTTAAATGGAGTGGAATTATATGATAAAGCTCATAGTTTTCTTCTGATACATTTGGTATCTGTACATTAAATATGATATTTGAATTATTATAATATGCTTGAAGTCCAAGCAGTTCATATATTTGTTCTTTGGAGTTAATTTTTATTGATTGATTTTTCATATGATTGTATATTTGATCTAGTTCTGTAGTGCTTAGTATACATTTAGATATTACGTTTAATTTTGCTAGGACGATGGATTCCGCAATGTTTTCTAGGTGATTATTTAAGAGGTCTATGTTATAATTAATCTGGCTTATATACTGAAGTTCGAAAAGTTGATCATCTTCTTTCAGCATATTATTTGCTAGTTTTTTAATATAATTTTCTATTTTATCTTGTTCTATGTTTATGTGATTAGTGACGTTTTTTAACCTTTCTTGCATGATTGAATTTATTTTGTTCAGATTTGTCAGTACAGTTTCGATATGTGTTGTATTGGTTTTAATATCCTGTATTTGTTTGTTTATAGGAAGTGCGTCGTTGGCATCCAAGTTTCCCGTGATGAATTTTACGGTTGTGCCTAATCCGTTAATAAGTCCACGTTTATATCGTTTATATGACATAAGTGTTCGTACTTTATTTTCTAGTTCTTTAAGCTTTAGTCTAGCTACTTTTGTGAAGCTTGTGGTTCTATGGGTGTTCTCGAAGGTTGAGATACTGTCCACTATTTTGCTGACAGTTTTTGCATATTCGTCAAGGCTAATGATATGTATGACGTTATTGTGGCTAGTGGTTATCTTTGCGGGTCCTAAACGAAATCTGATTACTTTCTCCTGTTTATTAATTTTTGTTATGTCTATAGATTGGGAAAGTGCTAGTGGTATCCTATGGGTAGAGAAAGGTTTTGATTAGATGGTTTTGGTATTTTGTGTATTTGTCTTAGTTTTGATTTGTGAAATTTTTTTTTGTGTTCTGTAATTATTGTTACCCTATTGTTACGTTTTACTTTGTGTAAAATTGTCTGATTTTCTAGATTTTCTGGGTCTGAACGATTTACATTTAGTTTGTCTATCCTCTTGCTAGTTGCATTTTCTAACTTTTCTTTGATTTGGGGGTATAATATATTCTGAAATTCGTTAAGTTTTGTAATATATTCATGCTTATTGTTAAAGGTCACAGTATTATTAAATTTAAAGGTTCTACCGAAAAATAGTTCGAACGGGGTCAATTTCGTAGCGGAGTGTATTGGGTTGTTATAGTTGTTATACGTGATAGGGTCACCGTGAGTATATCGTCATGGTCTTCGCTGTGTTGGTTCTCTTTCCTGGTAGTCAATACTATTCTGTATATTTCCGTTAGGATGGAATGTAGTCTTTCTACGGGAGCGTTGCTTGTGCTTTGTTGGAATGAGGTAATATGCAGATTAATTTGGAATTGTCTACAAAATTCTTTAAAGATGTTGGCTCTGAACTCCGAACCCTGGTCAGCGATTATTTTTCTTGGAATACCGTAGAGGTTAATGAAATGTTTCAGAGATTTTAATATGCATACAGAATTTCTTGATGGAAGTGTATATGCTGCTGCAAATTTGGAAAATTTGTCAATTACTGTTAGGATTTCTTTGTAGTTTATGCTATAGATGTCTATATGTAAAATATCTAGAGGCTTTAAGGGTGTTTCGGGTTTTTCAAACAAGGGTTTTGGGGGATTTCTGTCATATTTAAGGCTTTGACACTTATCGCAGTTGTTGATTGTCTGTGTTATTTTATTTTTCATAAAAGGGAAATAAAATTCTCTTTTAAGATGAAGAAGTGTTTCGTTAATTCCGCGGTGATTATTATTTTCATGGTAATTTTTTATTAATTCTTCTTGTTTGTCACTGTCTGTAATGTCTTCTAATATTTCTTTACATCGTATTAAGCGGAATATTTTGTTATTTGAAAAAAATTATAATAACGCGGAAAGTATCCTCTTCGGCGAATATAGCTGATAGCTTATTTGGGTTGAGGAACTTTTTAAACATATCTATTATCATTTCTTCTGTATATAAAGATTTTCTGAATGTCCTACGTTGTTTATTTTTGAATGGCATGACCACTGACATTTCTGGGGTTTTTGATGATTTTTCAAATATGAGTTGTAGATTAAAATCGTTTAGGGGTTTCTCTGAGATATATATACCGTCGTTTAAATTTTCTTCTGCTGAATGCACAGTGGTGCCAATTGTACCTTGATTTGAAGCAACATCATTTACGTTTATTTCTGATAATTTTGGCGTATCTATTTTTATTCTACATAATGCTTCAGCATTCGTATTTAATTTGCCTTTCTTGTATACAATCTCATAATCAAATTCCTCAAGCCTAAGGCGCCACCTGACTAATTTGGAATTAGGCTCCTTTAAACTCATAATCCACGTTAGTGGTCTATGGTCGGTTACAATAAAGAACTTACGTTTGTGGCCCATACTATCGCCAATAGTTCTTTTTCTATTGTCGAATGGTTGCATTCTGATTCGGAGAGAGTGCGACTGGCGTAGCATATAGTCTTGTCATTACCTATACGCCCCTGGCATAATACGGCTCTTAATGCAAAGTTACTTGCGTCCATTGTTAGGACAAACGGTTTTGTAAAGTCAGGGTACTGCAGACTAGGGTCGTTAGTTAGAATGGATTTACATGTTTCGAAAGCATTCATGTATCTATCGTTAAAATCTATGTTTTTCCCTTTCTTGAGACACTCCGTAAGAGGTTTAGTTAATTTAGAAAAGTCTTTAATGAATTTTCGATAATATCCAACGAGGTCAATGAAGCTTTTGATTTGCTTCTGGGTTCGAGGGGTCGGAAAGTTTTTTTTAGCGTCAATTTTCGCCGGATTAGGTTTTATTCTATCTGTTGATATAATATGCACTAGGAAGTTTGTTTCTTTTTTTAGAAATTTAGATTTGTCTGTTTGAATTTTAAGATTCGATGTTAGAAGTTTATCGGAAACTAAACCAAGGTTTTGTATGTGTTCTTGTAGTGATGTGGAATACACAATAATATCATCTAGATATACTAGACATATTTTACCTATAAGTTCGCCTAGAACGTTATCCATGACTCTTTGGAAAGTCGATGGTGCGTTCTTGAGCCCGAAAGGCATTCTAACATACTCAAAATGTCCACCTTCCACTGTAAATGCAGTTTTAGGTATGTCTTTATTATGCATCTCAATTTGGTGAAACCCACTAGCCAAATCAAGTGTAGTAAAGTACATACATTTACCCAATTTATCTAGTATTTCATTTATGTTTGGAAGGGGGTCCCTGTCCGATATAGTTTTCTCGTTGAGTTTCCTGTAGTCTATTACCAACCGCCATTTTTGTTTGCCGCTGGCATCGAGTTTCTTTGGGACAATCCACACAGGAGCACTCCAAAGAGAATAACTTGGGCGTATTATTCCCTGCTGTAACATGTCTGCTATTTGTCGTTTTACTTCAGTTTTGTGTACCTGAGGGTATCTATATGATTTTGTATGTATAGGGATATCGTCCGTTGTATTTATTTTATGTTTGACTTGATTGGTAAAGGTCAATTTTGAGTTTTCTTAAAAAAAATGTCTTTATAATTACGACAGAGTTTTAATAGGTACGACTTCTCCTCACTATTTAAATGTTCCATTCTTAGTGTGTCTGAAATATCATTATAGTCATAGTTTCCTAATTGGGCTGATTCGAAGTTATAGGCTTCTATGAATTCATGAGAGTTGTACTTAGCTGTTGTTCGTCCGAGGTGTTAATAATTTCAAGAAGACTATGCCAGTCCTTTGCCTGGTATATACCTTCTGGTATATAAAGTGAATCGGTAATAAAAGTTGTTTCCATGTAGATATCTCCGTTTTCCACGTCTACCGGAATTTTTTATAAGTTTGGAATTGTCTGGAATAATATGTTTCCCTGATGAGAAGTTGGGTTTAAATTGTAAAGGACGTACTGAGTTTTATGTAACGATTATATTTTTTTCTAAATCTATTTTGGCTTCTAATTGGGAAAGGATATCGATGCCAACTAGTCCATCGAAGTAAGTATGAAAGTTAAATAGAAGAAATCTTAATTCACCTGGTTCATTGAATTCAGTAAAGGTTGGGAGTCTAACCTCCCTATTTAATTCATATCTGTTGAGGGTTGTTGTTATAGCAATTGGTTTACACGTTTTTTGTTCTGAATGTTTTATAAATTTTGGATTTATAAATGAAGACGAGGCTCCAGTGTCAATTTTAGAAATTTAAGAGGCCTTCCAAATGGGGAGGAAATATTAATGTAGCCTAATTCAGATCCGTGCTTATTGATATCTAAGTATCCCGTCTGTTGTTCGAGGCGAAGTTTTGAAAATTTTCCCTGTCTTCAATGTTTAACTGCTCTTCTGTTTCTTCTTGGTACTGATTCAAGCTTTGTTGGTAACCTGCGATTGGTGGTAGTGATTCCATGCAGTTATTGTTTTGAAAGTTGAAAAGTTCCCCTCTCTTATATTGATTTCCGGATGACAGGGTTCGCATCGTGTTATCAGTTTTAAAAGATCTTTGAGTTGTTGTTGGTGCCTGAGTTTTCACGTAACACGAACTTACATCCATAGGCTCTGGTTTACTGTATCCTCTAAATGGATTTTGGTTATAGTTTTGGTTAGGGAAGTTTGTTTGTCTTACGTTGTGAAGGTTGGTCATTATGATTTCTAATTTCTCCTGCCTGTTGGGGACGTATATATTGATTGTTGTATGTATACTGGTGTTGTTGGGGAAAAGGTGTAAATCTATTATTATTATTATACCTGTTTCTGCCGTAAAACGAATTGTGTGGTCTAGGCTGCCATTTATTTTGAGAAGTGTCTGTTTTCATATAGAAAATGTTTTGTTCTTTAATGCATAATGAAAATGCTTCTGCTAATGCCTCTGGTTTGGATGCTCTTATAGTCGAGCCCAAAGGTTCTCTTAATCCAATCAGGAAGCTATTTAAACACATTTCGGAATAAAGGTCTCTCTTAGCTCTTACTACCCTTTCGTATTTTTCGTGTATTTGGATGTTATTAAGTAGGGATGACTGAATTTCTATTATCTCACTGTAAAACTTTTCTACATTATTAAATTTATTCGGATGCTATGAAGGTCTCTAATTAAAGAAGTTTCAGTCCTCTTATCTGAATAGTGTAGTATGAGGTAATGTTTTATGTCGTCCCAATTGATGATGTATGGGTGTGCCATACATATTCAAAACCTCATTAGCTTGACCAGTTATTTTGTTGCGGATGGCTCGCAACAATATTTGACCCTGCGGAGTTGCATCATATGCTCTTATATGAAGCAATATTTCCTCAACGTTCTTAACGAATTCATTTAAAAGTCGTGTATTGCCTTCATAAGTTGGCAAATCTTTTATAGCATCTGGAATACGAAGAGATTCAAAAGAGGGCCTAGGGATAAAACTTTGGTTCCCTATAGAGCTTGGTTGTTCATTTGAAGGAGTAGTCATATTTCCTGTTTCTAATTCGAAAGGTGTATTTGTCAAAAGGGATTCCTCCGAAATTGAGTTTAAGCTCCTACTTTTAAAAAGCCTTCCTAGTGTATTTGGGTATGGTATAAATAAGATAGCTTTACTAGTTTTTTTCTTGTTCATTTACAAGCGGTACAATTTCTTTTCCTTTTAATAAAAAATCAATCAATATGTAAATATTTTATGTTTTTCTTCTTTTTATTAATATCAATTAATTATATATCTTTGTGTACTTTTGTAAATCTTTATTTTATATATATTTTCTTCTTATTTTCTAACTATTTTTATTTTTCAGTTATTTTATATTTTTTTTTCCTTTTTTTTATTTTTTTTTTTTATACATACATGTGCTTTATATTTTGAATAGATGTCATTTTCTTAGATTCCTTTATAAAATTTCTACTTTTACAGTTTCCCTTATTATTTTTTTATCATATATGTATATATATTTATTTATTTTACACACATCACAATCTTTTAACTCACCAAATCAAGAGTAATGTTCTATACATGGAGTTAATACTCGGTTCCTTATATGGCTTTCTTCGATATTCCCACGAAGTTAACTTACACTATTCTGTGATATTCCCTCACAGTCCTTCAGGAAGCACTTGTAAATTTCCTCCGATATGCCCTCGAAGTTATTTATTTTTTACACTATAACTGTGATATTCTCTCACAGTCCTTCAGGAAGTACTTTTAATTAAATTTTAAACCGTTCACCAGGCCTAAGCCAACTGTGCCAATTACGATTACTACGTTAACTCCGTAAAAAAAAATAAAATTACAAGTCACTTTCACCACTGATATACAACTGTCAACTTTATTTTTAAAATGTTTTAAAGAAACTTACAACTAATTACAAAATTGCTTAATCTATATTTTTTGTTATTATTGAATTTTTTGTATTGCTTAATTTAATTCTCGGTAATTTTATATTAATTGTTTTAGTCAATATTTTGTTAGTAATGCTTATTTTCGATTTTAAATGTTTAATTAGGTTTTACTTGATTCTTAATAATTCTATATTTGGGTTATCTATATTTTTGTTATATTTAAATGTTTATATTGCTTACTCAAATTCTTAGTAATTTTATTTTATTTGTTTAATTGGGTTTTCGTTAATTATTAATAATTCTGCATTTGATTCATCGACCTTTTCGGTTTGGCTGGTGGTTTTTGTGTTGTGGAGGTTTCTAACTCCTCCCCCCCTTAGAATAAAGTGAAGGCCACGAGGAAAACGTAGGGGCTGGAACGCTGAATGGAAGATTAGGAATGAATTGGATTTTAGCTCTTTTCTTTGCGATGTAAAAAAGGGAAGCGGTAAATATGATGCTTAATACACAGGTTGTTAGAATAGTAATATTATTTTTCTTCGATGTTATTTCGTGACTTTCTATTTATTAGCTTCTGGGTTAGTCGAGGCTAAGTTTGTTTGTTACGGTTTTTGCGTTTACTTCGGAAGTCTTTGTAGACTTCTCCTTTGATATTGATTGAGCAGTTGTTGTAGTAGAGGGGAGTTGTACCCTTATGTTGAAGAGTATCGTTGTTACAGCTTGTTGTTACGTCAGTTTTGTTTGTATTGATGAAAAGAATATAGTTGGGTTCAGGTTGCATGATAAGGTTTACATTGCCGACATCTTCTACAGTGATTTCTTGCAGTCAAAAAATTGGATGTGATTTTTATTGTATATTAGGTATGGTTTTATTTTTATCTTTTTGTGTTATTTAAATGGAGTGGAATTATATGATAAAGCTCATAGTTTTCTTCTGATACATTTGGTATCTGTACATTAAATATGATATTTGAATTATTATAATATGCTTGAAGTCCAAGCAGTTCATATATTTGTTCTTTGGAGTTAATTTTTATTGATTGATTTTTCATATGATTGTATATTTGATCTAGTTCTGTAGTGCTTAGTATACATTTAGTTATTACGTTTAATTTTGCTAGGACGATGGATTCCGCAATGTTTTCTAGGTGATTATTTAAGAGGTCTATGTTATAATTAATCTGGCTTATATACTGAAGTTCGAAAAGTTGATCATCTTCTTTCAGTATATTATTTGCTAGTTTGTTAATATAATTTTCTATTTTATCTTGTTCTATGTTTATGTGATTAGTGACGTTTTTTAACCTTTCTTGCATGATTGAATTTATTTTGTTCAGATTTGTCAGTACAGTTTCGATATGTGTTGTATTGGTTTTAATATCCTGTATTTGTTTGTTTATAGAAAGTGCGTCGTTGGCATCCATGTTTCCCGTGATGAATTTTACGGCTATGCCTAATCCGTTAATAAGTCCACGTTTATATCGTTTATATGACATAAGTGTTCGTACTTTATTTTCTAGTTCTTTAAGCTTTAGTCTAGTTACTTTTGTGAAGCTTGTGGTTCTATGGGTGTTCTCGAAGGTTGAGATACTGTCCACTATTTTGCTGACAGTTTTTGCATATTCGTCAAGGCTAATGATATGTATGACGTTATTGTGGCTAGTGATTATCTTTGCGGGTCCTAAACGAAATCTGATTACTTTCTCCTGTTTACTTATTTCTGTTATGTCTATAGATTGGGAAAGTGCTAGTGGTATCCTATGGGTAGAGAAAGATTTTGATTAGATGGTTTTGGTATTTTGTGTATTTGTCTTAGTTTTGATTTGTGAAATTTTTTGTTGTGTACTGTAATTATTGTTACCCTATTGTTACGTTTTACTTTGTGTAAAATTGTCTGATTTTCTAGATTTTCTGGGTCTGAACGATTTACATTTAGTTTGTCTATCCTCTTGCTAGTTGCATTTTCTAACTTTTCTTTGATTTGGGGGTATAATATATTTTGAAATTCGTTAAGTTTTGTAATATATTCATGCTTATTGTTAAAATTCACAGTATTATTAAATTTAGAGGTTCTACCGAAAAATAGTTCGAACGGGGTCAATTTCGTAGCGGAGTGTATTGGGTTGTTATAGTTGTTATACGTGATAGGGTCACCGTGAGTATATCGTCATGGTCTTCGCTGTGTTGGTTCTCTTTCCTGGTAGTCAATACTATTCTGTATATTTCCGTTAGGATGGAATGTAGTCTTTCTACGGGAGCGTTGCTTGTGCTTTGTTGGAATGAGGTAATATGCAGATTAATTTGGAATTGTCTACAAAATTCTTTAAAGATGTTGGCTCTGAACTCCGAACCCTGGTCAGCGATTATTTTTCTTGGAACACCGTAGAGGTTAATGAAATGTTTCAGAGATTTTAATATGCATACAGAATTTCTTGATGGAAGTGTATATGCTGCTGCAAATTTGGAAAATTTGTCAATTACTGTTAGGATTTCTTTGTAGTTTATGCTATAGATGTCTATATGTAAAATATCTAGAGGCTTTAAGGGTGTTTCGGGTTTTTCAAACAAGGGTTTTGGGGGATTTCTGTCATATTTAAGGCTTTGACACTTATCGCAGTTGTTGATTGTCTGTGTTATTTTATTTTTCATAAAAGGGAAATAAAATTCTCTTTTAAGATGAAGAAGTGTTTCGTTAATTCCGCGGTGATTATTATTTTCATGGTAATTTTTTATTAATTCTTCTTGTTTGTCACTGTCTGTAATGTCTTCTAATATTTCTTTACATCGTATTAAGCGGAATATTTTGTTATTTGAAAAAAATTATAATAACGCGGAAAGTATCCTCTTCGGCGAATATAGCTGATAGCTTATTTGGGTTGAGGAACTTTTTAAACATATCTATTATCATTTCTTCTGTATATAAAGATTTTCTGAATGTCCTACGTTGTTTATTTTTGAATGGCATGACCACTGACATTTCTGGGGTTTTTGATGATTTTTCAAATATGAGTTGTAGATTAAAATCGTTTAGGGGTTTCTCTGAGATATATATACCGTCGTTTAAATTTTCTTCTGCTGAATGCACAGTGGTGCCAATTGTACCTTGATTTGAAGCAACATCATTTACGTTTATTTCTGATAATTTTGGCGTATCTATTTTTATTCTACATAATGCTTCAGCATTCGTATTTAATTTGCCTTTCTTGTATACAATCTCATAATCAAATTCCTCAAGCCTAAGGCGCCACCTGACTAATTTGGAATTAGGCTCCTTTAAACTCATAATCCACGTTAGTGGTCTATGGTCGGTTACAATAAAGAACTTACGTTTGTGGCCCATACTATCGCCAATAGTTCTTTTTCTATTGTCGAATGGTTGCATTCTGATTCGGAGAGAGTGCGACTGGCGTAGCATATAGTCTTGTCATTACCTATACGCCCCTGGCATAATACGGCTCTTAATGCAAAGTTACTTGCGTCCATTGTTAGGACAAACGGTTTTGTAAAGTCAGGGTACTGCAGACTAGGGTCGTTAGTTAGAATGGATTTACATGTTTCGAAAGCATTCATGTATCTATCGTTAAAATCTATGTTTTTCCCTTTCTTGAGACACTCCGTAAGAGGTTTAGTTAATTTAGAAAAGTCTTTAATGAATTTTCGATAATATCCAACGAGGTCAATGAAGCTTTTGATTTGCTTCTGGGTTCGAGGGGTCGGAAAGTTTTTTTTAGCGTCAATTTTCGCCGGATTAGGTTTTATTCTATCTGTTGATATAATATGCACTAGGAAGTTTGTTTCTTTTTTTAGAAATTTAGATTTGTCTGTTTGAATTTTAAGATTCGATGTTAGAAGTTTATCGGAAACTAAACCAAGGTTTTGTATGTGTTCTTGTAGTGATGTGGAATACACAATAATATCATCTAGATATACTAGACATATTTTACCTATAAGTTCGCCTAGAACGTTATCCATGACTCTTTGGAAAGTCGATGGTGTGTTCTTGAGCCCGAAAGGCATTCTAACATACTCAAAATGTCCACCTTCCACTGTAAATGCAGTTTTAGGTATGTCTTTATCATGCATCTCAATTTGGTGAAACCCACTAGCCAAATCAAGTGTAGTAAAGTACATACATTTACCCAATTTATCTAGTATTTCATTTATGTTTGGAAGGGGGTCCCTGTCCGATATAGTTTTCTCGTTGAGTTTCCTGTAGTCTATTACCAACCGCCATTTTTGTTTGCCGCTGGCATCGAGTTTCTTTGGGACAATCCACACAGGAGCACTCCAAAGAGAATAACTTGGGCGTATTATTCCCTGCTGTAACATGTCTGCTATTTGTCGTTTTACTTCAGTTTTGTGTACCTGAGGGTATCTATATGATTTTGTATGTATAGGGATATCGTTCGTTGTATTTATTTTATGTTTGACTTGATTGGTAAAGGTCAATTTTGTGTTTTCTTAAAAAAAATTTCTTTATAATTACGACAGAGTTTTAATAGGTACGACTTCTCCTCACTATTTAAATGTTCCATTCTTAGTGTGTCTGAAATATCATTATAGTCATAGTTTCCTAATTGGGCTGATTCGAAGTTATAGGCTTCTATGAATTCATGAGAGTTGTACTTAGCTGTTGTTCGTCCGAGGTGTTAATAATTTAAAGAAGACTATGCCAGTCCTTTGCCTGGTATATACCTTCTGGTATATAAAGTGAATCGGTAATAAAAGTTGTTTCCATGTAGATATCTCCGTTTTCCTCGTCTACCGGAATTTTTTATAAGTCTGGAATAATATGTTTCCCTGATGAGAAGTTGGGTTTAAATTGTAAAGGACGTACTGAGTTTTATGTAACGATTATATTTTTTTCTAAATCTATTTTGGCTTCTAATTGGGAAAGGATATCGATGCCAACTAGTCCATCGAAGTAAGTATGAAAGTTAAATAGAAGAAATCTTAATTCACCTGGTTCATTGAATTCAGTAAAGGTTGGGAGTCTAACCTCCCTATTTAATTCATATCTGTTGAGGGTTGTTGTTATAGCAATTGGTTTACACGTTTTTTGTTCTGAATGTTTTATAAATTTTGGATTTATAAATGAAGACGAGGCTCCAGTGTCAATTTTAGAAATTTAAGAGGCCTTCCAAATGGGGAGGAAATATTAATGTAGCCTAATTCAGATCCGTGCTTATTGATATCTAAGTATCCCGTCTGTTGTTCGAGGCGAAGTTTTGAAAATTTTCCCTGTCTTCAATGTTTAACTGCTCTTCTGTTTCTTCTTGGTACTGATTCAAGCTTTGTTGGTAACCTGCGATTGGTGGTAGTGATTCCATGCAGTTATTGTTTTGAAAGTTGAAAAGTTCCCCTCTCTTATATTGATTTCCGGATGACAGGGTTCGCATCGTGTTATCAGTTTTAAAAGATCTTTGAGTTGTTGTTGGTGCCTGAGTTTTCACGTAACACGAACTTACATCCATAGGCTCTGGTTTACTGTATCCTCTAAATGGATTTTGGTTATAGTTTTGGTTAGGGAAGTTTGTTTGTCTTACGTTGTGAAGGTTGGTCATTATGATTTCTAATTTCTCCTGCCTGTTGGGGACGTATATATTGATTGTTGTATGTATACTGGTGTTGTTGGGGAAAAGGTGTAAATCTATTATTATTATTATACCTGTTTCTGCCGTAAAACGAATTGTGTGGTCTAGGCTGCCATTTATTTTGAGAAGTGTCTGTTTTCATATAGAAAATGTTTTGTTCTTTAATGCATAATGAAAATGCTTCTGCTAATGCCTCTGGTTTGGATGCTCTTATAGTCGAGCCCAAAGGTTCTCTTAATCCAATCAGGAAGCTATTTAAACACATTTCGGAATAAAGGTCTCTCTTAGCTCTTACTACCCTTTCGTATTTTTCGTGTATTTGGATGTTATTAAGTAGGGATGACTGAATTTCTATTATCTCACTGTAAAACTTTTCTACATTATTAAATTTATTCGGATGCTATGAAGGTCTCTAATTAAAGAAGTTTCAGTCCTCTTATCTGAATAGTGTAGTATGAGGTAATGTTTTATGTCGTCCCAATTGATGATGTATGGGTGTGCCATACATATTCAAAACCTCATTAGCTTGACCAGTTATTTTGTTGCGGATGGCTCGCAACAATATTTGACCCTGCGGAGTTGCATCATATGCTCTTATATGAAGCAATATTTCCTCAACGTTCTTAACGAATTCATTTAAAAGTCGTGTATTGCCTTCATAAGT
Organism: Epicampocera succincta; assembly: GCA_932526305.1. Classification (NCBI taxonomy): domain Eukaryota; kingdom Metazoa; phylum Arthropoda; class Insecta; order Diptera; family Tachinidae; genus Epicampocera; species Epicampocera succincta. The sequence goes on along the minus strand of OW052035.1, from coordinate 28,152,148 downwards.
TGGCAAATCTTTTATAGCATCTGGAATACGAAGAGATTCAAAAGAGGGCCTAGGGATAAAACTTTGAACAGGGTTCCCTATAGAGCTTGGTTGTTCATTTGAAGGAGTAGTCATATTTCCTGTTTCTAATTCGAAAGGTGTATTTGTCAAAAGGGATTCCTCCGAAATTGAGTTTAAGCTCCTACTTTTAAAAAGCCTTCCTAGTGTATTTGGGTATGGTATAAATAAGATAGCTTTACTAGTTTTTTTCTTGTTCATTTACAAGCGGTACAATTTCTTTTCCTTTTAATAAAAAATCAATCAATATGTAAATATTTTATGTTTTTCTTCTTTTTATTAATATCAATTAATTATATATCTTTGTGTACTTTTGTAAATCTTTATTTTATATATATTTTCTTCTTATTTTCTAACTATTTTTATTTTTCAGTTATTTTATATTTTTTTTTCCTTTTTTTTATTTTTTTTTTTTATACATACATGTGCTTTATATTTTGAATAGATGTCATTTTCTTAGATTCCTTTATAAAATTTCTACTTTTACAGTTTCCCTTATTATTTTTTTATCATATATGTATATATATTTATTTATTTTACACACATCACAATCTTTTAACTCACCAAATCAAGAGTAATGTTCTATACATGGAGTTAATACTCGGTTCCTTATATGGCTTTCTTCGATATTCCCACGAAGTTAACTTACACTATTCTGTGATATTCCCTCACAGTCCTTCAGGAAGCACTTGTAAATTTCCTCCGATATGCCCTCGAAGTTATTTATTTTTTACACTATAACTGTGATATTCTCTCACAGTCCTTCAGGAAGTACTTTTAATTAAATTTTAAACCGTTCACCAGGCCTAAGCCAACTGTGCCAATTACGATTACTACGTTAACTCCGTAAAAAAAAATAAAATTACAAGTCACTTTCACCACTGATATACAACTGTCAACTTTATTTTTAAAATGTTTTAAAGAAACTTACAACTAATTACAAAATTGCTTAATCTATATTTTTTGTTATTATTGAATTTTTTGTATTGCTTAATTTAATTCTCGGTAATTTTATATTAATTGTTTTAGTCAATATTTTGTTAGTAATGCTTATTTTCGATTTTAAATGTTTAATTAGGTTTTACTTGATTCTTAATAATTCTATATTTGGGTTATCTATATTTTTGTTATATTTAAATGTTTATATTGCTTACTCAAATTCTTAGTAATTTTATTTTATTTGTTTAATTGGGTTTTCGTTAATTATTAATAATTCTGCATTTGATTCATCGACCTTTTCGGTTTGGCTGGTGGTTTTTGTGTTGTGGAGGTTTCCATAACTCCTCCCCCCCTTAGAATAAAGTGAAGGCCACGAGGAAAACGTAGGGGCTGGAACGCTGAATGGAAGATTAGGAATGAATTGGATTTTAGCTCTTTTCTTTGCGATGTAAAAAAGGGAAGCGGTAAATATGATGCTTAATACACAGGTTGTTAGAATAGTAATATTATTTTTCTTCGATGTTATTTCGTGACTTTCTATTTATTAGCTTCTGGGTTAGTCGAGGCTAAGTTTGTTTGTTACGGTTTTTGCGTTTACTTCGGAAGTCTTTGTAGACTTCTCCTTTGATATTGATTGAGCAGTTGTTGTAGTAGAGGGGAGTTGTACCCTTATGTTGAAGAGTATCGTTGTTACAGCTTGTTGTTACGTCAGTTTTGTTTGTATTGATGAAAAGAATATAGTTGGGTTCAGGTTGCATGATAAGGTTTACATTGCCGACATCTTCTACAGTGATTTCTTGCAGTCAAAAAATTGGATGTGATTTTTATTGTATATTAGGTATGGTTTTATTTTTATCTTTTTGTGTTATTTAAATGGAGTGGAATTATATGATAAAGCTCATAGTTTTCTTCTGATACATTTGGTATCTGTACATTAAATATGATATTTGAATTATTATAATATGCTTGAAGTCCAAGCAGTTCATATATTTGTTCTTTGGAGTTAATTTTTATTGATTGATTTTTCATATGATTGTATATTTGATCTAGTTCTGTAGTGCTTAGTATACATTTAGTTATTACGTTTAATTTTGCTAGGACGATGGATTCCGCAATGTTTTCTAGGTGATTATTTAAGAGGTCTATGTTATAATTAATCTGGCTTATATACTGAAGTTCGAAAAGTTGATCATCTTCTTTCAGTATATTATTTGCTAGTTTGTTAATATAATTTTCTATTTTATCTTGTTCTATGTTTATGTGATTAGTGACGTTTTTTAACCTTTCTTGCATGATTGAATTTATTTTGTTCAGATTTGTCAGTACAGTTTCGATATGTGTTGTATTGGTTTTAATATCCTGTATTTGTTTGTTTATAGAAAGTGCGTCGTTGGCATCCATGTTTCCCGTGATGAATTTTACGGCTATGCCTAATCCGTTAATAAGTCCACGTTTATATCGTTTATATGACATAAGTGTTCGTACTTTATTTTCTAGTTCTTTAAGCTTTAGTCTAGTTACTTTTGTGAAGCTTGTGGTTCTATGGGTGTTCTCGAAGGTTGAGATACTGTCCACTATTTTGCTGACAGTTTTTGCATATTCGTCAAGGCTAATGATATGTATGACGTTATTGTGGCTAGTGATTATCTTTGCGGGTCCTAAACGAAATCTGATTACTTTCTCCTGTTTACTTATTTCTGTTATGTCTATAGATTGGGAAAGTGCTAGTGGTATCCTATGGGTAGAGAAAGATTTTGATTAGATGGTTTTGGTATTTTGTGTATTTGTCTTAGTTTTGATTTGTGAAATTTTTTGTTGTGTACTGTAATTATTGTTACCCTATTGTTACGTTTTACTTTGTGTAAAATTGTCTGATTTTCTAGATTTTCTGGGTCTGAACGATTTACATTTAGTTTGTCTATCCTCTTGCTAGTTGCATTTTCTAACTTTTCTTTGATTTGGGGGTATAATATATTTTGAAATTCGTTAAGTTTTGTAATATATTCATGCTTATTGTTAAAATTCACAGTATTATTAAATTTAGAGGTTCTACCGAAAAATAGTTCGAACGGGGTCAATTTCGTAGCGGAGTGTATTGGGTTGTTATAGTTGTTATACGTGATAGGGTCACCGTGAGTATATCGTCATGGTCTTCGCTGTGTTGGTTCTCTTTCCTGGTAGTCAATACTATTCTGTATATTTCCGTTAGGATGGAATGTAGTCTTTCTACGGGAGCGTTGCTTGTGCTTTGTTGGAATGAGGTAATATGCAGATTAATTTGGAATTATCTACAAAATTCTTTAAAGATGTTGGCTGTGAACTCCGAACCCTGGTCAGCGATTATTTTTCTTGGAATACCGTAGAGGTTAATGGAATGTTTCAGAGATTTTAATATGCATACAGAATTTCTTGATGGAAGTGTATATGCTGCTGCAAATTTGGAAAATTTGTCAATTACTGTTAGGATTTCTTTGTAGTTTATGCTATAGATGTCTATATGTAAAATATCTAGAGGCTTTAAGGTTGTTTCGGGTTTTTCAAACAAGGGCTTTGGGGGATTTCTGTCATATTTAAGGCTTTGACACTTATCGCAGTTGTTGATTGTCTGTGTTATTTTATTTTTCATAAAAGGGAAATAAAATTCTCTTTTAAGATGAAGAAGTGTTTCGTTAATTCCGCAGTGATTATTATTTTCATGGTAATTTTTTATTAATTCTTCTTGTTTGTCACTGTCTGTAATGTCTTCTAATATTTCCTTACATCGTATTAAGCGGAATATTTTGTTATTTGAAAAAAATTTTGAATAAACGGTTTGAATAACGCAGAAAGTATCCTCTTCGGCGAATATATCTGATAGCTTATTTGGGTTGAGGAACTTTTTAAACATATCTATTATCATTTCTTCTGTATATAAAGATTTTCTGAATGTCCTACGTTGTTTATTTTTGAATGGCATGACCACTGACATTTCTGGGGTTTTTGATGATTTTTCAAATATGAGTTGTAGATTAAAATCGTTTAGGGGTTTCTCTGAGATATATATACCGTCGTTTAAATTTTCTTCTGCTGAATGCACAGTGGTGCCAATTGTACCTTGATTTGAAGCAACATCATTTACGTTTATTTCTGATAATTTTGGCGTATCTATTTTTATTCTACATAATGCTTCAGCATTCGTATTCAATTTGCCTTTCTTGTATACAATCTCATAATCAAATTCCTCAAGCCTAAGGCGCCACCTGACTAATTTGGAATTAGGCTCCTTTAAACTCATAATCCACGTTAGTGGTCTATGGTCGGTTACAATAAAGAACTTACGTGTGTGGCCCATACTATCGCCAATAGTTCTTTTTCTATTGTCGAATGGTTGCATTCTGATTCGGAGAGAGTGCGACTGGCGTAGCATATAGTTTTGTCATTACCTATACGCCCCTGACATAATACGGCTCTTAATGCAAAGTTACTTGCGTCCATTGTTAGGACAAACGGTTTTGTAAAGTCAGGGTACTGCAGACTAGGGTCGTTAGTTAGAATGGATTTACATGTTTCGAAAGCATTCATGTATCTATCGTTAAAATCTATGTTTTTCCCTTTCTTGAGACACCCCGTAAGAGGTTTAGTTAATTTAGAAAAGTCTTTAATGAATTTTCGATAATATCCAACGAGGTCAATGAAGCTTTTGATTTGCTTCTGGGTTCGAGGGGTCGGAAAGTTTTTTTTAGCGCCAATTTTCGCCGGATTAGGTTTTATTCTATCTGTTGATATAATATGCACTAGGAAGTTTGTTTCTTTTTTTAGAAATTTAGATTTGTCTGTTTGAATTTTAAGATTCGATGTTAGAAGTTTATCGGAAACTAAACCAAGGTTTTGTATGTGTTCTTGTAGTGATGTGGAATACACAATAATATCATCTAGATATACTAGACATATTTTACCTATAAGTTCGCCTAGAACGTTATCCATGACTCTTTGGAAAGTCGATGGTGCGTTCTTGAGCCCGAAAGGCATTCTAACATACTCAAAATGTCCACCTTCCACTGTAAATGCAGTTTTAGGTATGTCTTTATTATGCATCTCAATTTGGTGAAACCCACTAGCCAAATCAAGTGTAGTAAAGTACATACATTTACCCAATTTATCTAGTATTTCATTTATGTTTGGAAGGGGGTCCCTGTCCGATATAGTTTTCTCGTTGAGTTTCCTGTAGTCTATTACCAACCGCCATTTTTGTTTGCCGCTGGCATCGAGTTTCTTTGGGACAATCCACACAGGAGCACTCCAAAGAGAATAACTTGGGCGTATTATTCCCTGCTGTAACATGTCTGCTATTTGTCGTTTTACTTCAGTTTTGTGTACCTGAGGGTATCTATATGATTTTGTATGTATAGGGATATCGTCCGTTGTATTTATTTTATGTTTGACTTGATTGGTAAAGGTCAATTTTGAGTTTTCTTAAAAAAAATGTCTTTATAATTACGACAGAGTTTTAATAGGTACGACTTCTCCTCACTATTTAAATGTTCCATTCTTAGTGTGTCTGAAATATCATTATAGTCATAGTTTCCTAATTGGGCTGATTCGAAGTTATAGGCTTCTATGAATTCATGAGAGTTGTACTTAGCTGTTGTTCGTCCGAGGTGTTAATAATTTCAAGAAGACTATGCCAGTCCTTTGCCTGGTATATACCTTCTGGTATATAAAGTGAATCGGTAATAAAAGTTGTTTCCATGTAGATATCTCCGTTTTCCACGTCTACCGGAATTTTTTATAAGTTTGGAATTGTCTGGAATAATATGTTTCCCTGATGAGAAGTTGGGTTTAAATTGTAAAGGACGTACTGAGTTTTATGTAACGATTATATTTTTTTCTAAATCTATTTTGGCTTCTAATTGGGAAAGGATATCGATGCCAATTAGTCCATCGAAGTAAGTATGAAAGTTAAATAGAAGAAATCTTAATTCACCTGGTTCATTGAATTCAGTAAAGGTTGGGAGTCTAACCTCCCTGTTTAATTCATATCTGTTGAGGATTGTTGTTATAGCAATTGGTTTACACGTTTTTTGTTCTGAATGTTTTATAAATTTTGGATTTATAAATGAAGACGAGGCTCCAGTGTCAATTTTAGAAATTTAAGAGGCCTTCCAAATGGGGAGGAAATATTAATGTAGCCTAATTCAGATCCGTGCTTATTGATATCTAAGTATCCCGTCTGTTGTTCGAGGCGAAGTTTTGAAAATTTTCCCTGTCTTCAATGTTTAACTGCTCTTCTGTTTCTTCTTGGTACTGATTCAAGCTTTGTTGGTAACCTGCGATTGGTGGTAGTGATTCCATGCAGTTATTGTTTTGAAAGTTGAAAAGTTCCCCTCTCTTATATTGATTTCCGGATGACAGGGTTCGCATCGTGTTATCAGTTTTAAAAGATCTTTGAGTTGTTGTTGGTGCCTGAGTTTTCACGTAACACGAACTTACATCCATAGCCTCTGGTTTACTGTATCCTCTAAATGGATTTTGGTTATAGTTTTGGTTAGGGAAGTTGGAGTTTGTCTTACGTTGTGAAGGTTGGTCATTATGATTTCTAATTTCTCCTGCCTGTTGGGGACGTATATATTGATTGTTGTATGTATACTGGTGTTGTTGGGGAAAAGGTGTAAATCTATTATTATTATTATACCTGTTTCTGCCGTAAAACGAATTGTGTGGTCTAGGCTGCCATTTATTTTGAGAAGTGTCTGTTTTCATATAGAAAATGTTTTGTTCTTTAATGCATAATGAAAATGCTTCTGCTAATGCCTCTGGTTTGGATGCTCTTATAGTCGAGCCCAAAGGTTCTCTTAATCCAATCAGGAAGCTATTTAAACACATTTCGGAATAAAGGTCTCTCTTAGCTCTTACTACCCTTCCGTATTTTTCGTGTATTTGGATGTTATTAAGTAGGGATGACTGAATTTCTATTATCTCACTGTAAAACTTTTCTACATTATTAAATTTATTCGGATGCTATGAAGGTCTCTAATTAAAGAAGTTTCAGTCCTCTTATCTGAATAGTGTAGTATGAGGTAATGTTTTATGTCGTCCCAATTGATGATGTATGGGTGTGCCATACATATTCAAAACCTCATTAGCTTGGCCAGTTATTTTGTTGCGGATGGCTCGCAACAATATTTGACCCTGCGGAGTTGCATCATATGCTCTTATATGAAGCAATATTTCCTCAACGTTCTTAACGAATTCATTTAAAAGTCGTGGATTGCCTTCATAAGTTGGCAAATCTTTTATAGCATCTGGAATACGAAGAGATTCAAAAGAGGGCCTAGGGATAAAACTTTGAACAGGGTTCCCTATAGAGCTTGGTTGTTCATTTGAAGGAGTAGTCATATTTCCTGTTTCTAATTCGAAAGGTGTATTTGTCAAAAGGGATTCCTCCGAAATTGAGTTTAAGCTCCTACTTTTAAAAAGCCTTCCTAGTGTATTTGGGTATGGTATAAATAAGATAGCTTTACTAGTTTTTTTCTTGTTCATTTACAAGCGGAACAATTTCTTTTCCGTTTTTATAAAAAATCAATCAATATGTAAATATTTTATGTTTTTCTTCTTTTTATTAATATCAATTAATTATATATCTTTGTGTACTTTTGTAAATCTTTATTTTATATATATTTTCTTCTTATTTTCTAACTATTTTTATTTTTCAGTTATTTTATATTTTTTTTTTCCTTTTTTTTATTTTTTTTTTTATACGTACATGTGCTTTATATTTTGAATAGATGTCATTTTCTTTTATTCCTTTATAAAATTTCTACTTTTACAGTTTCCCTTATTATTTTTTTATCATATATGTATATATATTTATTTATTTTACACACATCACAATCTTTTAACTCACGAAATCAAGAGTAAGGTTCTATACATGGAGTTAATACTCGGTTCCTTATATGGCTTTCTTCGATATTCCCTCGAAGTTAACTTGCACTATTCTGTGATATTCCCTCACAGTCCTTCAGGAAGCACTTGTAAATTTCCTCCGATATGCCCTCGAAGTTATTTATTTTTTACACTATAACTGTGATATTCTCTCACAGTCCTTCAGGAAGTACTTTTAATTAAATTTTAAACCGTTCACCAGGCCTAAGCCAACTGTGCCAATTACGATTACTACGTTAACTCCGTAAAAAAAAATAAAACTACAAGTCACTTTCACCACTGATATACAACTGTCAACTTTATTTTTAAAATGTTTTAAAGAAACTTACAACTAATTACAAAATTGCTTAATCTATATTTTTTGTTATTATTGAATTTTTTGTATTGCTTAATTTAATTCTCGGTAATTTTATATTAATTGTTTTAGTCAATATTTTGTTAGTAATGCTTATTTTCGATTTTAAATGTTTAATTAGGTTTTACTTGATTCTTAATAATTCTATATTTGGGTTATCTATATTTTTGTTATATTTAAATGTTTATATTGCTTACTCAAATTCTTAGTAATTTTTTTTTATTTGTTTAATTGGGTTTTCGTTAATTATTAATAATTCTGCATTTGATTCATCGTCCTTTTCGGTTTGGCTGGTGGTTTTTGTGTTGTGGAGGTTTCCATAACTCCTCCCCCCTTAGAATAAAGTGAAGGCCACGAGGAAAACGTAGGGGCTGGAACGCTGAATGGAAGATTAGGAATGAATTGGATTTTAGCTCTTTTCTTTGCGATGTAAAAAAGGGAAGCGGTAAATATGATGCTTAATACACAGGTTGTTAGAATAGTAATATTATTTTTCTTCGATGTTATTTCGTGACTTTCTATTTATTAGCTTCTGGGTTAGTCGAGGCTAAGTTTGTTTGTTACGGTTTTTGCGTTTACTTCGGAAGTCTTTGTAGACTTCTCCTTTGATATTGATTGAGCAGTTGTTGTAGTAGAGGAGAGTTGTACCCTTATGTTGAAGAGTATCGTTGTTACAGCTTGTTGTTACGTCAGTTTTGTTTGTATTGATGAAAAGAATATAGTTGGGTTCAGGTTGCATGATAAGGTTTACATTGCCGACATCTTCTACAGTGATTTCTTGCAGTCAAAAAATTGGATGTGATTTTTATTGTATATTAGGTATGGTTTTATTTTTATCTTTTTGTGTTATTTAAAGGGAGTGGAATTATATGATAAAGCTCATAGTTTTCTTCTGATACATTTGGTATCTGTACATTAAATATGATATTTGAATTATTATAATATGCTTGAAGTCCAAGCAGTTCATATATTTGTTCTTTGGAGTTAATTTTTATTGATTGATTTTTCATATGATTGTATATTTGATCTAGTTCTGTAGTGCTTAGTATACATTTAGATATTACGTTTAATTTTGCTAGGACGATGTTTTCTAGGTGATTATTTAAGAGGTCTATGTTATAATTAATCTGGCTTATATACTGAAGTTCGAAAAGTTGATCATCTTCTTTCAGTATATTATTTGCTAGTTTGTTAATATAATTTTCTATTTTATCTTGTTCTATGTTTATGTGATTAGTGACGTTTTTTAACCTTTCTTGCATGATTGAATTTATTTTGTTCAGATTTGTCAGTACAGTTTCGATATGTGTTGTATTGGTTTTAATATCCTGTATTTGTTTGTTTATAGAAAGTGCGTCGTTGGCATCCATGTTTCCCGTGATGAATTTTACGGCTATGCCTAATCCGTTAATAAGTCCACGTTTATATCGTTTATATGACATAAGTGTTCGTACTTTATTTTCTAGTTCTTTAAGCTTTAGTCTAGTTACTTTTGTGAAGCTTGTGGTTCTATGGGTGTTCTCGAAGGTTGAGATACTGTCCACTATTTTGCTGACAGTTTTTGCATATTCGTCAAGGCTAATGATATGTATGACGTTATTGTGGCTAGTGGTTATCCTTGCGGGTCCTAAACGAAATCTGATTACTTTCTCCTGTTTACTTATTTTTGTTATGTCTATAGATTGGGAAAGTGCTAGTGGTATCCTATGGGTAGAGAAAGGTTTTGAGTAGATGGTTTTGGTATTTTGTGTATTTGTCTTAGTTTTGATTTGTGAAATTTTTTGTTGTGTACTGTAATTATTGTTACCCTATTGTTACGTTTTACTTTGTGTAAAATTGTCTGATTTTCTAGATTTTCTGGGTCTGAACGATTTACATTTAGTTTGTCTATCCTCTTGCTAGTTGCATTTTCTAACTTTTCTTTGATTTGGGGGTATAATATATTTTGAAATTCGTTAAGTTTTGTAATATATTCATGCTTATTGTTAAAATTCACAGTATTATTAAATTTAGAGGTTCTACCGAAAAATAGTTCGAACGGGGTCAATTTCGTAGGGGAGTGTATTGGGTTGTTATAGTTGTTATACGTGATAGGGTCACCGTGAGTATATCGTCATGGTCTTCGCTGTGTTGGTTCTCTTTCCTGGTAGTCAATACTATTCTGTATATTTCCGTTAGGATGGAATGTAGTCTTTCTACGGGAGCGTTGCTTGTGCTTTGTTGGAATGAGGTAATATGCAGATTAATTTGGAATTATCTACAAAATTCTTTAAAGATGTTGGCTGTGAACTCCGCTTATTTGGGTTGAGGAACTTTTTAAACATATCTATTATCATTTCTTCTGTATATAAAGATTTTCTGAATGTCCTACGTTGTTTATTTTTGAATGGCATGACCACTGACATTTCTGGGGTTTTTGATGATTTTTCAAATATGAGTTGTAGATTAAAATCGTTTAGGGGTTTCTCTGAGATATATATACCGTCGTTTAAATTTTCTTCTGCTGAATGCACAGTGGTGCCAATTGTACCTTGATTTGAAGCAACATCATTTACGTTTATTTCTGATAATTTTGGCGTATCTATTTTTATTCTACATAATGCTTCAGCATTCGTATTTAATTTGCCTTTCTTGTATACAATCTCATAATCAAATTCCTCAAGCCTAAGGCGCCACCTGACTAATTTGGAATTAGGCTCCTTTAAACTCATAATCCACGTTAGTGGTCTATGGTCGGTTACAATAAAGAACTTACGTTTGTGGCCCATACTATCGCCAATAGTTCTTTTTCTATTGTCGAATGGTTGCATTCTGATTCGGAGAGAGTGCGACTGGCGTAGCATATAGTCTTGTCATTACCTATACGCCCCTGGCATAATACGGCTCTTAATGCAAAGTTACTTGCGTCCATTGTTAGGACAAACGGTTTTGTAAAGTCAGGGTACTGCAGACTAGGGTCGTTAGTTAGAATGGATTTACATGTTTCGAAAGCATTCATGTATCTATCGTTAAAATCTATGTTTTTCCCTTTCTTGAGACACTCCGTAAGAGGTTTAGTTAATTTAGAAAAGTCTTTAATGAATTTTCGATAATATCCAACGAGGTCAATGAAGCTTTTGATTTGCTTCTGGGTTCGAGGGGTCGGAAAGTTTTTTTTAGCGTCAATTTTCGCCGGATTAGGTTTTATTCTATCTGTTGATATAATATGCACTAGGAAGTTTGTTTCTTTTTTTAGAAATTTAGATTTGTCTGTTTGAATTTTAAGATTCGATGTTAGAAGTTTATCGGAAACTAAACCAAGGTTTTGTATGTGTTCTTGTAGTGATGTGGAATACACAATAATATCATCTAGATATACTAGACATATTTTACCTATAAGTTCGCCTAGAACGTTATCCATGACTCTTTGGAAAGTCGATGGTGCGTTCTTGAGCCCGAAAGGCATTCTAACATACTCAAAATGTCCACCTTCCACTGTAAATGCAGTTTTAGGTATGTCTTTATCATGCATCTCAATTTGGTGAAACCCACTAGCCAAATCAAGTGTAGTAAAGTACATACATTTACCCAATTTATCTAGAATTTCATTTATGTTTGGAAGGGGGTCCCTGTCCGATATAGTTTTCTCGTTGAGTTTCCTGTAGTCTATTACCAACCGCCATTTTTGTTTGCCGCTGGCATTGAGTTTCTTTGGGACAATCCACACAGGAGCACTCCAAAGAGAATAACTTGGGCGTATTATTCCCTGCTGTAACATGTCTGCTATTTGTCGTTTTACTTCAGTTTTGTTTACCTGAGGGTATCTATATGATTTTGTATGTATAGGGATATCGTCCGTTGTATTTATTTTATGTTTGACTTGATTGGTAAAGGTCAATTTTGTGTTTTCTTAAAAAAAATGTCTTTATAATTACGACAGAGTTTTAATAGGCACGACTTCTCCTCACTATTTAAATGTTCCATTCTTAGTGTGTCTGAAATATCATTATAGTCATAGTTTCCTAATTGGGCTGATTCGAAGTTACTGGCTTCTATGAATTCATGAGAGTTGTACTTAGCTGTTGTTCGTCCGAGGTGTTAATAATTTCAAGAAGACTATGCCAGTCCTTTGCCTGGTATATACCTTCTGGTATATAAAGTGAATCGGTAATAAAAGTTGTTTCTATGTAGATATCTCCGTTTTCCACGTCTACCGGAATTTTTTTATAAGTTTGGAATTGTCTGGAATAATATGTTTCCCTGATGAGAAGTTGGGTTTAAATTGTAAAGGACGTACTGAGTTTTATGTAACGATTATATTTTTTTCTAAATCTATTTTGGCTTCTAATTGGGAAAGGATATCGATGCCAATTAGTCCATCGAAGTAAGTATGAAAGTTAAATAGAAGAAATCTTAATTCACCTGGTTCATTGAATTCTGTAAAGGTTGGGAGTCTAACCTCCCTATTTAATTCATATCTGTTGAGGATTGTTGTTATAGCAATTGGTTTACACGTTTTTTGTTCTGAATGTTTTATAAATTTTGGATTTATAAATGAAGACGAGGCTCCAGTGTCAATTTTAGAAATTTAAGAGGCCTTCTAAATGGGGAGGAAATATTAATGTAGCCTAATTCAGATCCGTGCTTATTGATATCTAAGTATCCCGTCTGTTGTTCGAGGCGAAGTTTTGAAAATTTTCCTTGTCTTCAATGTTTAACTGCTCTTCTGTTTCTTCTTGGTACTGATTCAAGCTTTGTTGGTAACCTGCGATTGGTGGTAGTGATTCCATGCAGTTATTGTTTTGAAAGTTGAAAAGTTCCCCTCTCTTATATTGATTTCCGGATGACAGGGTTCGCATCGTGTTATCAGTTTTAAAAGATCTTTGAGTTGTTGTTGGTGCCTGAGTTTTCACGTAACCCGAACTTACGATCCATAGGCTCTGGTTTACTGTATCCTCTAAATGGATTTTGGTTATAGTTTTGGTTAGGGAAGTTGGAGTTTGTCTTACGTTGTGAAGGTTGGTCATTATGATTTCTAATTTCTCCTGCCTGTTGGGGACGTATATATTGATTGTTGTATGTAAGTTAGAGTTTCCTCTGTATGAAACTCTTAAAAAAAAGAAGAGTAATTTCTTTTTTTCTTTTTCTTTTTTATTTCTTTATTTTTATTTTTTGTCAATGTTCCGAAGAATTTTAGTATCACGCCACCACCAAAGGTTTGGTATTTACGCATTGTAAAAACTTCCATTCAGTTAGTTATAGAATTATATTAGTTAATAACTCAGCTCCGAAAAGAGCGTAAATAAAATAATAAAAATAAAGAAATAAAAAAGAAAAAGAAAAAAGAAATTACTCTTCTTTTTTTTAAGAGTTTCATACAGAGGAAACTCTAACTGGCGCCCGAGCATAAAAAGACATTCCGACAAAATCCTGAAAAAAAAACAAGTAAGGATACCGGTAAAAGTTAAAAAGCGATCCTTAAATTAAAAAAAGGAATTTTAAAAAGTGCTCCTTAAACTAATTCTTAAATTAAAATAAAAAGTAACATTTTAAAAGCTGATCCTTAAATTAAAAAAGTGATCCTTAAAAACTAAAAGTTATCCTTAAACTGATCTGCAAATTAAACTGATCTTTGAAAACTAACTCCTAAAAGGGAAAAATTTTTAAAAGTGATTAAAATGATTCTCCAAAAACTGATAAAAAGCGTGATATTTAGGAAAAAAGAACGCAAAAGCGCTACAAAAATTGTAAAAATCTAATGTACGGCCCCTTAGTAGCCTTGGCAAAACGATTGGTATCACGTACCTGCCCGCATTAGTGAAAAAAAAGGTGATAACTAAAGTGAACACATGCTGCCTGACGACACGCAAACTGAAGAGATAAAATTCAAAGGGGTATCATCTTTTGCAATATTACCCATAAACGAAGAAGCGAAATCACCAGGAGTACAAGAAGCACCAGAAGCCATAGAAAAACTCAAGGCGGAAATCCGGTATAGAGTAAGATTTATGTTAAGAGCAAAAATTTACAATCCAGAAACTAAAACATATGCAAAACTATACGATTTAAAACCCTCTGGGCATTAAAATTTTTTTTGTAAGAAAAATGTCAAATCCAAATAATCTGATCCGACCACCCGTCATTCCCGCGAATCCTCCTCAGAACATTCAAATGAACATGGACGACTTAACGACACTTATTTCAAATGTTGTCACAAATATTTTCAGGCAACAAGGACCTCAAATGGTTCAGGCGGCTCTAAGCCCACATACTAATATGCAAAATGTTAGCGACCAACAGATAGACGAAAGACATAGGAATAATTTACAGGACATGGACAAAATTCCGGACGTAGTCAAATGCTTAAAGGAGTTTACAGGTCAACCTGGGGAATATAATTCATGGAAAAAGAGTGTAGACAGAATTTTAGAAATTTACGAACCGCTTAAGGGAACGCCCAAATACTACGGCATTCTCAGCGTTATCAGAAATAAAATTACAGGCAACGCCGATATTTCACTAGAGTCATATAATACCCCACTGAATTGGAAAGCCATTTCAGAATGTTTAACTGTTCATTATGGCGACAAGCGAGACTTTTCAACATTAGAATACCAGATGACAACTCTGGTACAGGGTAACCAGAGCATACAAGATTTCTACCAGAGAGTATACACTCATCTGTCACTAATATTGAATAAGATAGGATGCTTAGAAACGAGTAATGAATCACTTAATTTAATTACAAAATCTTACAGAGACAAAGCCTTTAAAAAGGGTCTAAATGGGGACTTACCCCGTCTATTAGGAATAAGGGAACCAGCGGACCTACCACAGGCCCTCCATCTTTGTCTGAAACTTCAGAATCAGAACTTTCGAGCAACCCATGCTCACAATACAAGAAGAATTGCACCATCGCAATTGCCTCCAAAACAAAACTTTGAAAGAAAAGATACAAATAGATTCTACCCTCACTTAGCTTACATACCACAAAGTAATCAGCCAACATGGCAACCTACGCAACAAAGGATTTATCAAAACAATCCACAAAGGCCACCTAAGCCTCAAGCACGACCAGAGCCCATGGACTGGATCAAAGTATGCATTCCCGGCGTATAAATTACATAAACAGACCTCACCGCGATAACTTGCAAGGGAAAAGACCTGGTTCAATTTCATACCCCCAACAAAAGAAATTACAGAGAACATTCCACATTGATACAGAGCAAGTGCAGTCAGGAATACATGAAAAAGAATATATTGAGCCAACAGACATTCATTTTTTAGTTTAATAAGCTCTTCGTTACCTTATTTTGAGGTCAAAACGGAGAGCGGAAGCATTCTCAAGTTTTTAATAGATACAGGATCAAGCAAAAATTATATCCAGCCACACTTGGCAAAGAAAAAAATTAAAAATAAAGCATCATTCTATGCAAAGTCAGTTGTCGGTGACATTAGAATTACTGAACACACAATGGTGAAACTTTTTAACATAAAGACTTTTGATGGCATCCTCGGAAACGATACCCTTAAAGAATTAGGAGTCGTAATTCACACAGGGGAGAACTACATGACATTGGGGAATGGGAAAAAAATAAACATTAAGCAGCTTCCATCTGCAACAGTAAATAATTTAAAAATAAATAAAACATCGCCCCAACAAAAAAAAGAGTATGAATATTATTACAAAGAAATTTCCTAAATTATTCATGGAACCTAATGAAAAGCTAACGTATACCACTAGAGTTGTGGGAGAAATCAGAACCACAACGGACACTCCTGTGTATACTAAAGCCTACCCCTACCCTGCATCTTTAAAAACCGAAGTAGAGAAACAAGTAGGAACGCTTATGAACGATGGCATTATAAGACCATCTAGATCCCCGTACAATTCACCCGTGTGGATTGTACCGAAAAAGGCAGATGCATCGGGAGAGAAACAATACCGAATGGTGATAGATTACAGAAAATTAAACGCAGTAACAATTGCGGACAAATATCCCATTCCGGAAATATCCGAAATAATATCTCGACTTGGAAGTAGCAATTATTTTTCTGTACTCGACCTGAAAAGTGGCTTCCACCAGATTCCACTCAAGGAAACTGATATAGAGAAGACAGCTTTTTCTGTTAATAATGGTAAATATGAATTTACACATTTGCCATTCGGCCTCAAGAATGCACCCGCAATTTTCCAACGTACTCTTGATGATATATTGAGGGAACATATTGGGAAATGCTGTTATGTTTACATAGATGACATAGTAATTTTTAGCAAAACAGAAGTAGAACATTTCTCGCATATTCAGCAAATATTTAGAACCTTGGAAGATGCCAACATGAAGGTTCAGCTAGGAAAATGTAAATTTTTTGAGGAAAGTGTTGAATTTTTAGGCCACGTAATAACTAATAAAGGTATAAAAACCAGTCTTGCAAAGGTAGAGGCTATTGCGAACTTCCCGCAGCCAAAATCATTCAAAGAACTCCGAAGCTTTTAAGGTATGTCTGGGTATTATCGGCGATTCATAAAGGATTATGCCAAAATCGCGCAACCCTTAACATCCTTTTTAAGGGGGGAGGGAGGAAGGATATCGAAAAATAAATCCTCAAATGTAAAAATCGTGTTAAGCAAAGAAGCCGTAGAATCCTTTAGGAAAATTAAGAATTCACTTATTTCCGAAGACATTGTGCTCGCGTATCCAGATTATCAGAAGGATTTTGAATTGACAACAGACGCTTCCAACTTTGCGCTTGGAGCAGTCCTGTCCCAAAGCGACAGACCAATATCCTTTATATCTAGAACACTTAACAAGGCAGAGGAGCATTATGCTGCCAACGAAAAAGAAATGCTGGCCATCATTTGGGCCTTAAATTCACTGCGAAATTATTTGTATGGCTCAGCCAGAATAAAAATTTTTACGGACCACCAACCGCTCACGTATGCTCTTAGCAACAAGAATACTAATAGCAAAATGAAAAGGTGGAAAGCAATTCTCGAAGAATACAATTACGAGCTACACTATAAACCAGGGAAAATGAACGTGGTAGCAGACGCCTTATCTAGAAGGCCTCCACAAAAATCGTTCGTGCATACATTGTCAAACTCAGATGAAAGTTCATCACATGGATTGATACATAGTGTAGAAACCCCTATTAATGTATTTAAAAACCAATTGTTCCTAAACATTGGTACAACTTCCACGTACCAATTTAAAATAATATTTCCCACGTATCATCGGCATATAATTACCGAGCCATTCTACTCCGAAGAAAAGTTAATAGAGATTCTACGACGATATCTTAACCCATCTGTCATAAATTGCGTAAAAACAAATGAAAGTATAATGGGAAAAATACAACAAGTATACCCACTACATTTCAGTAGGTACAAAGTTAGGTTCACTCAATTGCAAGTAGAGGATGTAATAAATAATCAGGAACAAGAAGATATAATAGTCAGAACGCACAACAGAGCTCATAGGAATTGTAGGGAAAATAAACTACAAATTTTAGAAAGATTTTACTTCCCCGCCATGGCAAGTAAAATCAAGAAAATCGTTAAACAATGTGCAATCTGTAGAGAAAGTAAATACGACCGTCGACCAAATCAACCGGAGATTATGAAAACTCCTATTCCAACACACCCTGGCCACACGTTGCACATAGACTTATATAAAACCGATAATAAGCTAGTTTTGACTGCCATTGATAAATTTTCCAAATATGCCCAAGCACTCATAGTCAAGTCCCGATCAATAGAAGATATTAAAGAACCCCTCCGCAAGATACTTTTTTCCTTTGGGGTACCCAAAGTTATCGTTATAGACAATGAAAAATCGCTCAATGCCGCATCTATCACATTTATGGTAAAGGACCAATTGGGTATACAGATTTTTAAATCACCTCCCTACAAAAGCTCAGTAAATGGACAAGTGGAAAGGTTCCATTCAACATTGTCAGAAATAATGAGATGTTTAAAAAAGGAACAGGTACATAACACATTTGAAGAACTTCTTGACCGATCAGTCTATGAATATAATTATTCAGTACGAAACCTTTCTGACAAACGCCTATAACTACATAGAAGCACAGATTCCTAAGAACAATGTCCTTTTCCCTATATTAAAACAAGAAACTCAACAGACAATGGACATACTACAAACACTAAAACCTTCCAAACACCTCCGACTAAAGAAATCAATAAATGCCTTAGGAACGTTGTGGAAGTATATCGCAGGGTCACCTGATCACGAAGATTTGGAAATAGTTAATAAAAATTTATTAAGATTAAATGATAATAATAATGATCAAGTAGTGATCAATAAACTTTTTAATGAAAGAATAAATAACTTGACCCTACTAGCTGAGAAAATCACAAATAGCATAAGTAAAGAGCACAATGGTATACAGGAAATAATTATAGACATGCAAAGCAAGATTAGACTGGTAAAAGAACAGTTCATTAACATTAGATACGCCATATAATGGGCAAAGAATAAAATTGTAAATTCAGTGTTACTAAATGAAGAAGAAATTAAATTAGCCATGCAAAAATTAAGTGAAGAAAAAATGCCGTTCAATAATGCAGAAGAGGCATTAGAAATATCAGAGATAAATGTATTAAGTAATGAAATGACAATTGTTTATATGATAAAGATTCCACTAACGTCCCAGGAAACATTTGAAAATATAATACTGAAACCTGTTATAACTAAAGAAAATATTGTAATTAAGATAGATTTTGAGGAAATATTAAAAACTAAAGATAAAATCTATGGAATCGAAAAACAATGTAAAGATTATAATAGAATTAAAATTTGTAATAATAACCAAATCGTAGACTTAAGAAATGAAACTTGCATAAGTAGAATTATACACGGCTTAAACTCCACCTGCACTACCACAAACGGACATCATATACTCCGAGTAGATGAAGTAAAATCAGGCGTGCTTCTACTAAATAATTTCAATGGAAGTATTGAAGTCAACTCAGAAAACCGAAATATAACGGGAACCCATCTTATTAATTTCTACAATTCGACAATCAAAGTAAATGAGAAAATCTATAGTAATTTCGAAGGCATCCCCTTAGCAGCTATGCCAGCTATCCTCCAACAAAACCCATTCAACAGATATCACATAGACGTACCATCGTTAGAATCACTAAAGGAACTGCACATCAGAAATACCAAGAAGATTAGTAACCTTAACACTCTTACTATAACATCTGGAACGGTATCAGTTAGTGCAATCACAATCACAGTTTGTATCATCTTAGTCTTATACCAGCTTTGGAGGAAAAACCAACTAGAAATCATCACGAAACAGTCACCCACAATTCCATTACCCACCGAAACCAATTTGGATGAAAAACAACCAACGTACGTGAGCTTCTCCAACCTGTCGTACCCATAATACGCTTGAGGACAATCGATCAAAGAAGGGAGGAGTTAACACCACAAAAGTTTCCACCCTTTAACAACCAATTTTTCGACAAGACCAAAACTGCCAAGTAATCATTCATTCTTTTGATCAACAACAATTGGGGCACATGCCAACTTAAGTTCAATAACAAGGGAAATGCACTTCCGCCACCTGCAGTTAAATTTCCAAAGAATTAAAATTCATTTTTATTTTGTTAGTTCTTAATTTTCCAAAGAATTAAATGTCAATTTATTTTTGCCAATTTTTACTTTTCCAAATAATTGAACTATTTTATTTTTTATTCATTTTTATTTTTTGTCAATGTTCCGAAGAATTTTAGTATCACGCCACCACCAAAGGTTTGGTATTTAAGCATTGTAAAAACTTCCATTCAGTTAGTTATAGAATTATATTAGTTAATAACTCAGCTCCGAAAAGAGCTTAAAAAAAATAATAAAAATAAAGAAATAAAGAAATAAAAAAAAAATTACTCTTCTTTTTTTTAAGAGTTTCATACAGAGGAAACTCTAACTTGTATACTGGTGTTGTTGGGGAAAAGGTGTAAATCTTTTATTATTATTATACCTGTTTCTGCCGTAAAACGAATTGTGTGGTCTAGGCTGCCATTTATTTTGAGAAGTGTCTGTTTTCATATAGAAAATGTTTTGTTCTTTAATGCATAATGAAAATGCTTCTGCTAATGCCTCTGGTTTGGATGCTCTTATAGTCGAGCCCAAAGGTTCTCTTAATCCAATCAGGAAGCTATTTAAACACATTTCGGAATAAAGGTCTCTCTTAGCTCTTACTACCCTTTCGTATTTTTCGTGTATTTGGATGTTATTAAGTAGGGATGACTGAATTTCTATTATCTCACTGTAAAACTTTTCTACATTATTAAATTTATTCGGATGCTATGAAGGTCTCTAATTAAAGAAGTTTCAGTCCTCTTATCTGAATAGTGTAGTATGAGGTAATGTTTTATGTCGTCCCAATTGATGATGTATGGGTGTGCCATACATATTCAAAACCTCATTAGCTTGGCCAGTTATTTTGTTGCGGATGGCTCGCAACAATATTTGACCCTGCGGAGTTGCATCATATGCTCTTATATGAAGCAATATTTCCTCAACGTTCTTAACGAATTCATTTAAAAGTCGTGGATTGCCTTCATAAGTTGGCAAATCTTTTATAGCATCTGGAATACGAAGAGATTCAAAAGAGGGCCTAGGGATAAAACTTTGAACAGGGTTCCCTATAGAGCTTGGTTGTTCATTTGAAGGAGTAGTCATATTTCCTGTTTCTAATTAGAAAGGTGTATTTGTCAAAAGGAATTCCTCCGAAATTGAGTTTAAGCTCCTACTTTTAAAAAGCCTTCCTAGTGTGTTTGGGTATGGTATAAATAAGATAGCTTTACTAGTTTTTTTCTTGTTCATTTAGAAGCGGTACAATTTCTTTTCCTTTTTTATAAAAAATCAATCAATATGTAAATATTTTATGTTTTTCTTCTTTTTATTAACATCAATTAATTATATATATTTGTGTACTTTTGTAAATCTTTATTGTATATATATTTTCTTCTTATTTTCTAATTATTTTTATTTTTCAGTTATTTTATATTTTTTTTCCTTTTTTTTATACATACGTGTTGAATAGATGTCATTTTCTTTTATTCCTTTATAAAATTTCTACTTTTACAGTTTCCCTTATTATTTTTTTATCATATATGTATATAAATTTATTTATTTTACACACATCACATTCTTTTAACTCACCAAATCAAGAGTAAGGTTCTATACATGGTTGCCTCTGGTGACAAGGAGTTAATACTCGGTTCCTTATATGGCTTTCTTCGATATTCCCTCGAAGTTAACTTGCACTATTCTGTGATATTCCCTCACAGTCCTTCAGGAAGCACTTGTAAATTTCCTCCGATATGCCCTCGAAGTTATTTATTTTTTGCACTATAACTGTGATATTCTCTCACAGTCCGTTCACCAGGCCTAAGCCGACTGCGCCAATTACGATTACTACGTTAACTTCGTAAAAAAAAATAAAACTACAAGTCACTTTCACCACTGATATACAACTGTCAACTTTATTTTTAAAATGTTTTAAAGAAACTTACAACTAATTACAATATTGCTTAATCTATATTTTTTGTTATTATTGAATTTTTTGTATTGCTTAATTTAATTCTCGGTAATTTTATAATAATTGTTTTAGTCAATATTTTGTTAGTAATGCTTATTTTCGATTTTAAATGTTTAATTAGGTTTTACTTGATTCTTAATAATTCTATATTTTTGTTATAGTTAAATGTTTATATTGCTTACTTAAATTCTTAGTAATTTTATTTTATTTGTTTAATTGGGTTTTCGTTAATTATTAATAATTCTGCATTTGGTTCATCAACCTTTTCGGTTTGGCTGGTGTTGTCGCTCGTTATAAACTTAATAACTATAAAAATCTATCTACTCATAAATAATGAATTACAGAATTTTCTTTCAAAGCTCCACAAAATAATTTTCAAAATACTCATAACTATTTCCAAAATCCTCGTATTGCTTTTGAGATTTCCCATAAAGATTTCCTTCCAAAAAATTTACCCTGGTAATTTTTACCAAAATCAGCAACTATGGTAATTTCCGGAATCGTGAAGACAATTTTCACTCCATTGCCTTCATCCACTCCACTCCATTATAGAAAAAATTAACAACAAAGAATACAAATTTCTAATAAACACGAGGTTGTCAATCAGCTTAAGTTACCTACAGACGAGATGTTTTTCACACTGTAAATGTAAAATTTTATTATGAAATGAAATTATACATGAAATGTTTTGTTGTGTTCTGTAATTATTGTTACCCTATTGTTACGTTTTACTTTGTGTAAAATTGTCTGATTTTCTAGATTTTCTGGGTCTGAACGATTTACATTTAGTTTGTCTATCCTCTTGCTAGTTGCATTTTCTAACTTTTCTTTGATTTGGGGGTATAATATATTTTGAAATTCGTTAAGTTTTGTAATATATTCATGCTTATTGTTAAAATTCACAGTATTATTAAATTTAGAGGTTCTACCGAAAAATAGTTCGAACGGGGTCAATTTCGTAGCGGAGTGTATTGGGTTGTTATAGTTGTTATACGTGATAGGGTCACCGTGAGTATATCGTCATGGTCTTCGCTGTGTTGGTTCTCTTTCCTGGTAGTCAATACTATTCTGTATATTTCCGTTAGGATGGAATGTAGTCTTTCTACGGGAGCGTTGCTTGTGCTTTGTTGGAATGAGGTAATATGCAGATTAATTTGGAATTATCTACAAAATTCTTTAAAGATGTTGGCTGTGAACTCCGAACCCTGGTCAGCGATTATTTTTCTTGGAATACCGTAGAGGTTAATGGAATGTTTCAGAGATTTTAATATGCATACAGAATTTCTTGATGGAAGTGTATATGCTGCTGCAAATTTGGAAAATTTGTCAATTACTGTTAGGATTTCTTTGTAGTTTATGCTATAGATGTCTATATGTAAAATATCTAGAGGCTTTAAGGGTGTTTCGGGTTTTTCAAACAAGGGCTTTGGGGGATTTCTGTCATATTTAAGGCTTTGACACTTATCGCAGTTGTTGATTGTCTGTGTTATTTTATTTTTCATAAAAGGGAAATAAAATTCTCTTTTAAGATGAAGAAGTGTTTCGTTAATTCCGCGGTGATTATTATTTTCATGGTAATTTTTTATTAATTCTTCTTGTTTGTCACTGTCTGTAATGTCTTCTAATATTTCCTTACATCGTATTAAGCGGAATATTTTGTTATTTGAAAAAAATTTTGAATAAACGGTTTGAATAACGCAGAAAGTATCCTCTTCGGCGAATATAGCTGATAGCTTATTTGGGTTGAGGAACTTTTTAAACATATATATTATCATTTCTTCTGTATATAAAGATTTTCTGAATGTCCTACGTTGTTTATTTTTGAATGGCATGACCACTGACATTTCTGGGGTTTTTGATGATTTTTCAAATATGAGTTGTAGATTAAAATCGTTTAGGGGTTTCTCTGAGATATATATACCGTCGTTTAAATTTTCTTCTGCTGAATGCACAGTGGTGCCAATTGTACCTTGATTTGAAGCAACATCATTTACGTTTATTTCTGATAATTTTGGCGTATCTATTTTTATTCTACATAATGCTTCAGCATTCGTATTTAATTTGCCTTTCTTGTATACAATCTCATAATCAAATTCCTCAAGCCTAAGGCGCCACCTGACTAATTTGGAATTAGGCTCCTTTAAACTCATAATCCACGTTAGTGGTCTATGGTCGGTTACAATAAAGAACTTACGTGTGTGGCCCATACTATCGCCAATAGTTCTTTTTCTATTGTCGAATGGTTGCATTCTGATTCGGAGAGAGTGCGACTGGCGTAGCATATAGTTTTGTCATTACCTATACGCCCCTGACATAATACGGCTCTTAATGCAAAGTTACTTGCGTCCATTGTTAGGACAAACGGTTTTGTAAAGTCAGGGTACTGCAGACTAGGGTCGTTAGTTAGAATGGATTTACATGTTTCGAAAGCATTCATGTATCTATCGTTAAAATCTATGTTTTTCCCTTTCTTGAGACACCCCGTAAGAGGTTTAGTTAATTTAGAAAAGTCTTTAATGAATTTTCGATAATATCCAACGAGGTCAATGAAGCTTTTGATTTGCTTCTGGGTTCGAGGGGTCGGAAAGTTTTTTTTAGCGTCAATTTTCGCCGGATTAGGTTTTATTCTATCTGTTGATATAATATGCACTAGGAAGTTTGTTTCTTTTTTTAGAAATTTAGATTTGTCTGTTTGAATTTTAAGATTCGATGTTAGAAGTTTATCGGAAACTAAACCAAGGTTTTGTATGTGTTCTTGTAGTGATGTGGAATACACAATAATATCATCTAGATATACTAGACATATTTTACCTATAAGTTCGCCTAGAACGTTATCCATGACTCTTTGGAAAGTCGATGGTGCGTTCTTGAGCCCGAAAGGCATTCTAACATACTCAAAATGTCCACCTTCCACTGTAAATGCAGTTTTAGGTATGTCTTTATCATGCATCTCAATTTGGTGAAACCCACTAGCCAAATCAAGTGTAGTAAAGTACATACATTTACCCAATTTATCTAGAATTTCATTTATGTTTGGAAGGGGGTCCCTGTCCGATATAGTTTTCTCGTTGAGTTTCCTGTAGTCTATTACCAACCGCCATTTTTGTTTGCCGCTGGCATTGAGTTTCTTTGGGACAATCCACACAGGAGCACTCCAAAGAGAATAACTTGGGCGTATTATTCCATGCTGTAACATGTCTGCTATTTGTCGTTTTACTTCAGTTTTGTGTACCTGAGGGTATCTATATGATTTTGTATGTATAGGGATATCGTCCGTTGTATTTATTTTATGTTTGACTTGATTGGTAAAGGTCAATTTTGAGTTTTCTTAAAAAAAATGTCTTTATAATTACGACAGAGTTTTAATAGGTACGACTTCTCCTCACTATTTAAATGTTCCATTCTTAGTGTGTCTGAAATATCATTATAGTCATAGTTTCCTAATTGGGCTGATTCGAAGTTATAGGCTTCTATGAATTCATGAGAGTTGTACTTAGCTGTTGTTCGTCCGAGGTGTTAATAATTTCAAGAAGACTATGCCAGTCCTTTGCCTGGTATATACCTTCTGGTATATAAAGTGAATCGGTAATAAAAGTTGTTTCCATGTAGATATCTCCGTTTTCCACGTCTACCGGAATTTTTTATAAGTTTGGAATTGTCTGGAATAATATGTTTCCCTGATGAGAAGTTGGGTTTAAATTGTAAAGGACGTACTGAGTTTTATGTAACGATTATATTTTTTTCTAAATCTATTTTGGCTTCTAATTGGGAAAGGATATCGATGCCAATTAGTCCATCGAAGTAAGTATGAAAGTTAAATAGAAGAAATCTTAATTCACCTGGTTCATTGAATTCAGTAAAGGTTGGGAGTCTAACCTCCCTGTTTAATTCATATCTGTTGAGGATTGTTGTTATAGCAATTGGTTTACACGTTTTTTGTTCTGAATGTTTTATAAATTTTTGGATTTATAAATGAAGACGAGGCTCCAGTGTCAATTTTAGAAATTTAAGAGGCCTTCTAAATGGGGAGGAAATATTAATGTAGCCTAATTCAGATCCGTGCTTATTGATATCTAAGTATCCCGTCTGTTGTTCGAGGCGAAGTTTTGAAAATTTTCCCTGTCTTCAATGTTTAACTGCTCTTCTGTTTCTTCTTGGTACTGATTCAAGCTTTGTTGGTAACCTGCGATTGGTGGTAGTGATTCCATGCAGTTATTGTTTTGAAAGTTGAAAAGTTCCCCTCTCTTATATTGATTTCCGGATGACAGGGTTCGCATCGTGTTATCAGTTTTAAAAGATCTTTGAGTTGTTGTTGGTGCCTGAGTTTTCACGTAACACGAACTTACATCCATAGGCTCTGGTTTACTGTATCCTCTAAATGGATTTTGGTTATAGTTTTGGTTAGGGAAGTTTGTTTGTCTTACGTTGTGAAGGTTGGTCATTATGATTTCTAATTTCTCCTGCCTGTTGGGGACGTATATATTGATTGTTGTATGTATACTGGTGTTGTTGGGGAAAAGGTGTAAATCTATTATTATTATTATACCTGTTTCTGCCGTAAAACGAATTGTGTGGTCTAGGCTGCCATTTATTTTGAGAAGTGTCTGTTTTCATATAGAAAATGTTTTGTTCTTTAATGCATAATGAAAATGCTTCTGCTAATGCCTCTGGTTTGGATGCTCTTATAGTCGAGCCCAAAGGTTCTCTTAATCCAATCAGGAAGCTATTTAAACACATTTCGGAATAAAGGTCTCTCTTAGCTCTTACTACCCTTTCGTATTTTTCGTGTATTTGGATGTTATTAAGTAGGGATGACTGAATTTCTATTATCTCACTGTAAAACTTTTCTACATTATTAAATTTATTCGGATGCTATGAAGGTCTCTAATTAAAGAAGTTTCAGTCCTCTTATCTGAATAGTGTAGTATGAGGTAATGTTTTATGTCGTCCCAATTGATGATGTATGGGTGTGCCATACATATTCAAAACCTCATTAGCTTGACCAGTTATTTTGTTGCGGATGGCTCGCAACAATATTTGACCCTGCGGAGTTGCATCATATGCTCTTATATGAAGCAATATTTCCTCAACGTTCTTAACGAATTCATTTAAAAGTCGTGTATTGCCTTCATAAGTTGGCAAATCTTTTATAGCATCTGGAATACGAAGAGATTCAAAAGAGGGCCTAGGGATAAAACTTTGAACAGGGTTCCCTATAGAGCTTGGTTGTTCATTTGAAGGAGTAGTCATATTTCCTGTTTCTAATTCGAAAGGTGTATTTGTCAAAAGGGATTCCTCCGAAATTGAGTTTAAGCTCCTACTTTTAAAAAGCCTTCCTAGTGTATTTGGGTATGGTATAAATAAGATAGCTTTACTAGTTTTTTTCTTGTTCATTTACAAGCGGTACAATTTCTTTTCCTTTTTTATAAAAAATCAATCAATATGTAAATATTTTATGATTTTCTTCTTTTTATTAATATCAATTAATTATATATATTTGTGTACTTTTGTAAATCTTTATTGTATATATATTTTCTTCTTATTTTCTAATTATTTTTATTTTTCAGTTATTTCATATTTTTTTTCCTTTTTTTTTATTTTTTTTTATACATACGTGTACTTTATATTTTGAATAGATGTCATTTTCTTTTATTCCTTTATAAAATTTCTACTTTTACAGTTTCCCTTATTATTTTTTTATCATATATGTATATAAATTTATTTATTTTACACACATCACAATCTTTTAACTCACCAAATCAAGAGTAAGGTTCTATACATGGTTGCCTCTGGTGACAAGGAGTTAATACTCGGTTCCTTATATGGCTTTCTTCGATATTCCCTCGAAGTTAACTTGCACTATTCTGTGATATTCCCTCACAGTCTTTCAGGAAGCACTTGTAAATTTCCTCCGATATGCCCTCGAAGTTATTTATTTTTTGCACTATAACTGTGATATTCTCTCACAGTCCGTTCACCAGGCCTAAGCCGACTGCGCCAATTACGATTACTACGTTAACTTCGTAAAAAAAATAAAACTACAAGTCACTTTCACCACTGATATACAACTGTCAACTTTATTTTTAAAATGTTTTAAAGAAACTTACAACTAATTACAATATTGCTTAATCTATATTTTTTGTTATTATTGAATTTTTTGTATTGCTTAATTTAATTCTCGGTAATTTTATAATAATTGTTTTAGTCAATATTTTGTTAGTAATGCTTATTTTCGATTTTAAATGTTTAATTAGGTTTTACTTAATTCTTAATAATTCTATATTTTTGTTATAGTTAAATGTTTATATTGCTTACTTAAATTCTTAGTAATTTTATTTTATTTGTTTAATTGGGTTTTCGTTAGTTATTAATAATTCTGCATTTGGTTCATCGACCTTTTCGGTTTGGCTGGTGTTGTCGCTCGTTATAAACTTAATAACTATAAAAATCTATCTACTCATAAATAATGAATTACAGAATTTTCTTTCAAAGCTCCACAAAATAATTTTCAAAATACTCATAACTATTTCCAAAATCCTCGTATTGCTTTTGAGATTTCCCATAAAGATTTCCTTCCAAAAAATTTACCCTGGTAATTTTTACCAAAATCAGCAACTATGGTAATTTCCGGAATCGTGAAGACAATTTTCACTCCATTGCCTTCATCCACTCCACTCCATTATAGAAAAAATTAACAACAAAGAATACAAATTTCTAATAAACACGAGGTTGTCAATCAGCTTAAGTTACCTACAGACATGTTTTTCACACTGTAAATGTAAAATTTTATACTGCTGAGTAACTACATTTCGTGTGTTGCTTCAAAAACATTGCTTCTGTAAAACACATGAGCTTAGATGGCATTGCTAACTTTCAATTAGAGTATGTTCTAAGTTCTGTTTAAAACATCTGATACCAAATTTCTATGCAACTCGCAAACATTCGTCGGTGTTTAATTTTGTACAGTTCATTAGCCGAGGGACACAAGAATTTTTCAAGAGCTATTAATTATTGTTTTTTTAGTTTAGCTTTATATTTTAACAAAAACAATCACATTCATAAACTGTTTTTGGATAAAAGTTCAAAATCTTGTATTTTAAAAAAATTCGTCAACAGTACCTTATCGATGCCGTCAAGAATATTTTCAGCGGATACTACCCATTTTTAAAGGAATGTCGTGGACGTGGTTCATGTACATACTTACTAAAAAAAAGAAAATAAAGAG
This sequence comes from Epicampocera succincta, assembly GCA_932526305.1. Classification (NCBI taxonomy): domain Eukaryota; kingdom Metazoa; phylum Arthropoda; class Insecta; order Diptera; family Tachinidae; genus Epicampocera; species Epicampocera succincta. Next base: position 28,123,097 of record OW052035.1, on the reverse strand, counting down.
CAAGACGTAAAACTAAAATGTAAAAAAATTTTAATAGTGAACAAATTTATAGAATTTGCTTTCACAATCACTTTTACCCAATAATAAAATGAATATGCCGTTGTAATAAGCATGGCTGTTGTCAGTTGTTAATGTACACGAGCGTTTGTGACCTAAAATTAAAAACTTTATGTAAATTAACCAACTTTGACAAACATGAAAAAAACATCTGACTTATAAACTTAAAAAACATGAGCAAAAACTTTTAATAAAACCCAAAATATTCCCATCTCCCTTTAAGAAGTAAGCCCCATTTGCGTTAGACTGTCAACGGATTCGAAAACTTGAAAGTATTAAATATCCCAACGGGTGTCGGAAGTCTAAATTATATTAAATATTTCATTTTGAACGAAAGTAAGAAGGCGTTTGCATTGTTTTGGTATGCTTAAAAACGAACGTAAGTACGTTAGCTTAAGTGTACGTTCGCCTAAATGTACCCTTACCGAAATTAACTGTCACGTTGCCGGAACGTTGCAACCTGTACAAAATAGATTTCTACGGCCCTTTAAGTGACATACGTAAGCCAGTCCTGGCACTCATATGAATTAAATACCAATGCGGCACATTTGCCCATTTTCGGTTCTTTTGAATTGGTATCATTTTGTTTCACAAAAGTAATAACTGACTAATTATAATACTACTTTTAAGAACAAAAATGATAATAATAAAAATAACGATAACAACAATAACAATTTTAGTATTACAAAATAATAATTACATCAAAAATAATAATAAAAATAACAAAAACAATTACAATAATTTTAATAATAAAAATAATATAACAATGTAATGTAAAAATTACAATGTAAAAAACTTTATATCTCTCGAAGCCAATTTAGTACATAAAAAGATATGATAAGAAAATAACTTAACATTGCCCATCACTATACCAAAAAGTTTGGAAAAAAAGAGAATGTTTTATTTATTTTATTGACGCCTGTTACGTTTGTAAAGTTTCTATAACTGCACTGCATGTTCGCAGACTGGTTTCAGTAATTGCAAAAGTCAACAACAAATTAATGGAAGTAAATACAATAGACAACGATTTGGGCTACACGACAATAGAAATAATCAGCATTGTTGGAAAAGTATCATATATTTACGATAAATAAAACTTATCTATAGTTGACCTTCTTCTTCTTCTTCTTTTGGCGCTACAGTCCGTGGTGAAACTGGGCCTCAACCAAAAAAGTTTTCCAGCTGGCACGGTCTTTAGCCAGCGTTCTCCAATTGTGCACACCTAATAAAAATAAATATTACCAAGCTGATATGATCTATAAACTAACTAAAGCTAACAAAAAAAAAATGTTTTTTTAAGTAGACACCAAAGAGGGCTTGCCAATTTAGTACGAAATGGTCTGAGGTTCTTCTTTGGTACTGTGGACAATCAGGACAGACTAGATAGAAGAAAACTATGCTTTCGTCTAACGAATTTAATGAAATTATAGATCTTATTAACAACGGAAAAAATTGTTATCAAAGTTCGAACAAAAAATACTCAAACTCCGAAAAAACTAGCAGAAAGCCCTGCAACTGGCACGAATAGGTGTTATAAATCCAAAAATTATGGATTTACTATTTCTAGCCTTACCGACACAGAATTAAAAAATATTGGAACTTCCGTTTGATTGGAAGATTTGATTTTTGTTTGTACTCTCAATACCTACATCATGCGAATCGTTTAAGAAATTAAAATAATACCTCTTCCAGATAAAAATAAAGCGAAATTAGGAATAGATGATATGAGCGATTTTGTTAGAAGAAATAGTACGATATTTCAAAAATGGAGCCAATAACATTTAATAGTCGTCGACACCGAGTATACCAGTGGTAATTTTTTTACGTCTCCTTAATGTGACTACGATCAAAGGGATTATTAAAAATTTTAAGAGTGTTAGCATACATTTATGTTATACGTTCGACATGTAATAACTTACCTTAAATTTTTACTCTGAAATACTTCTTATTATATTGTCTAAATATGCCGCTTTTTCTTGTATCTTACGAAAGTTTTTTTTATTATTGTTGCCTATATTTTCAATAAATGTTCATCTGCAAACATCAAAGTCCAATGAAGAAAGAGTATTACTCGGCTTCTTTAAAATTAATAACTACGTACTTTACAATCGAGTTAGAAGAGCTTGTGAACGCTCAGCAATTTTGATAACAAATATTTGCATTGAGAAAGTTACTAAGAAATTGGTTATTTCATCGATTTATTCGTCACTTCGATTTTAGTTACAGAATCTGATTATTTTAATTATTTTAAATAGGTATGTATATATTTTTAGAAATTATTTAATTTTTAGTATGTAAATTCCTTTCTTATAATAAACATGTTTTTCGATTGCTTTTTTTTTATTGTAACTCAATGCAAAAATAGCAAGCTTTGGCTATATTTGCGTAGAATGCTTTGGACTTTGAATATCAACTTCAGACTTTAGACGCGTAGATTTTGTTTCTCTAACAATTCAATCAACTTCTGTGTTGCAGAGGGTTTTATGTCAAAAGGTCGCGATAGTTCAAAGCTTGGATATGATTCTACATTTTTTTCTGGTGAATGCAAAATAAAAGGTGTCCAAGATCCTTGAATGGATGGAATAGACGTGTGCCACATTTTCCGCAATCTAATGGATTGTGATGGACCAGTTTGAGTCTTTAATAGTTCAATCCATTTCAAAACATCTTCTTTAGATGAGTTACGGCAGTTTAACCACTCACGTTGTCCATTAACTGAAAAAAAAAAACAAATTTAGTTAATGTATACAAAAAGAATAAAAAATTATATAATCGTATATCTACATTTATATGTAACCCTACAAAAGAAACCCCAAATTAGTGTGTCGGAACAAGTTTTTGAGTAAAATATAATTTAAGTTCTTCCCTCTGTGTTGCATTTGTATACAGTGCGCGTTCTCATTTCTCCTTGTTGAAACACACTAAGTCGGTTTTTACTGTTTATATAAATAATTGCAAGTCTACTTTTACGCATATAACATTTAGGATTTTCTGTGAGAGTTTCTACATATGTATGTACTGCATTAATTATCAACATGCCACCAATTAACAAAAAGAAACACAATTTTTTAAACATTAAGAAATCTTAAAGAAATTAGCGCAAGGAAAATCTTTGTGCCAACTAAAAACAGAGTACAGCGTGTGCAAGTCTACCATATCAGACATAAAACTCAAATGGAATAAAAATCGGGGGAAATGGGCCAGTGCACTCAGGGCAAAGTTGTTGATTGCTCTCAACCTGCCGAGAAGCCAGCAGCGATCCCTGAAAATGGACTGGTCAAGCTGACATACTGCCTCCTCGTGGCGCCCCTGGATAGCCCCTACAGCACCCGCTTAGAGGTGAACCAAAGTGTGCAGCGAATCCCCTCTGTCCAGTGGTCTAAACCAGGACCCGGTCGTCCAGGTTTCGGGGGTTGTGCGGGGGGGGGGGGGGGGGGGGGGGTAACTTCCCTACCGTGTAAAAACACATTAGTTACGAGACAACCACAAGAAATTATGAATATGGATGACCCTATTGCTGACGACCATGGACAACGTAATAAGGATAACGATTTTCGGTTCTGCACGTGGAATGTCAGGTCCCTGAACAGACCACGTGCAGCCGATGAACTTGCGGAGGCCCTGGAAGCCTATAAGGCTGACATCACCGCCATCCAGGAAGTGCGATGGGATGGGCCGGGCAAAAAGAAAGTGAGAAACTGCGACATCTACTACGGTGATTGCTACAAAGAGCGGCGACAGCGCCTGTTTGGATGCGGGTTTGTTGTTCGAGGCAGACTTAGGCAAAAAGTCTTAAGCTTTAAATCCGTGAGCGAACGCCGATCTAGTCTCCCTTAAGCTCTCAGAGAGTTCAGCCCTGCCAGGCGAAACAACCGATGAGGAATGGAACCGTTGCCAAAACGCCATCAGACATGCTGCCTCTGATGTATTGGGTTTTAAAATGCCACCCGGAAAAAACCCATGGTTTGACGACGAGTGCAGGCAGGCACATTCAGCGAAGCTAGCAGCGTATAAGGCGACGTTGGAGAGAAGGACGAGAGCAGCTCGTGAGCTCTACGAACGGAAGAGAAGGGAAGAACACCGGCTTCTCAAAAAGAAGAAGAAAGAGCACGAGAAGCGCGCGATCGAGGAACTGGAGAGGTGTTACGGCAGGAATAATATTCGAAAGTTTTACCAACGGGTAAAACAACTATCCAATGGATATAAGCTTCGGACAGAAGCCTGTCGTGATGAAGAGGGACAAATCGTAGTAGAGCCGCAATCGATGCTGAGAATCTGGAAGGATCACTTCTGCAGACAGTTTAACGGCGAACAAAACACCGATTCCATCGCCAGGCAGAATATTCCACTCCAGATAACGGACGATGATGGTAGAGAATTCCCTCCCCCCGACCTGAATGAAGTCAAGATAGCAATATCGAGATTGAAATCAAACAAAGCTGCAGGAGCGGACGCACTATCCGCGGAACTATTTAAGGCAGCCGGAGATGACCTGGTTGGGCGCATGCACCAGCTCATCTGTAAGATATGGTCGGAGGAAAGCATGCCCGACGAGTGGAATCTCAGCATCGTTTGCCCGATGCACAGAAAAGGAGACCCCTTCAACTGCGCCAACTACCGAGGAATAAGTCTCCTGAACATCGCCTACAAGATCTTCTCTGCCGTTTTGTGTGAGCGCCTGAAACCATTCGTGAACAGTTTGATAGGTCCTTATCAGTGTGGTTTCAGGCCGGGGAAGTCCACCATCGACCAAATTTTCACACTACGGCAGATCTTGGAAAAGACCCAAGAGATGCAAATCGACACCCACCACCTATTCGTTGATTTTAAGGCCGCATATGAGAGTGTGTATAGGGACGAGCTATACGAAGCCATGTCTAGTTTTGACATTCCTACTAAACTCGTCAGGCTGTGTAGGATGACGATGGAGAACTCTCGCTACTCCATCAAGGTCGGTAACGAATTCACCGAGACCTTCAATGTCAGAAGGGGATTTAGACAAGGCGACGCACTGTCATGTGACTTTTTTAACATAATTCTTGAGAGGATCGTTCAAAACTCACACGCCAACAACAGAGGCACGATCTTCCAAAAGTCCGTGCAACTGATAGCATACGCTGACGACATTGACGTGATTGGTCGAACACAGCGAGCCGTCACTGAAGCGTTTGCTGGTATTTCAACGGAGGCGGCCAAAATGGGTCTAGCGGTGAACGAGGGCAAAACGAAGTATATGCTGTCATCAAAAAAGGACGCGCAACATCGACGACTGGGCCAGAACATCACCATAGGCAGCTATAACTTCGAGGTAGTGAAGGACTTCGTCTACCTTGGCTCCCAAGTCAACAGTATGAACAACATCAGTACCGAGATCAAACGCAGAATAACTCTTGCCAATCGCTGTTTCTTTGGGCTCAAGAGGCAATTGAGTAGTAAGGCCCTTTCTCGAAAAACCAAGTTGACACTATATACCACATTGATAATCCCTGTACTTCTATATGGCGCAGAAGCATGGACGGTGTCGAAGGCGGATGAGGAAGTCCTTGGTATTTTCGAGAGAAAAGTTCTGCGTTCAATCTTCGGCCCTGTTTGCGTTGATGGTTTCTGGAGAAGAAGATTCAATCATGAACTGTACGGGTTGTACAGCGACATGAGCCTAACCAGGCGCCTACGGATCCAACGGCTAAGATGGTTGGGCCATGTAGAGCGCATGGAGAATACTGCTCCGACCCGTAGAATCTTCGATTCCGAACCTGTGGGACAACGCAGTAGAGGACGCCCACGGAACCGATGGCGCACACAAGTGGAGAGGGACCTCAACCAACTTGGTGTGCAAAATTGGAGAACGCTGGCTTAAGACCGTGCCAGCTGGAAAACTTTGTTGGTTGAGGCCCAGGTTCACCACGGACTGTAGCGCCAAAAGAAGAAGAAGAAGGAATAAAAATCGATGACTCCAACAACCCATCATTCTCAAGCCATGTCTGCCCTTAATATTTTTGTTAAAACATAGCGAAGAACAAGTACTTTCTGCTTGGGATATTTGAAAATGTATTAGCCTCAGAGATATTGCATACAAAAGCAAAATTAAACTAAACTTCCTCAGATGAAAATGTCGTAACTATTTGAATGTAAAAATTTTATGTTAAAGTGAATATCTTGTAAATAATTAAAGACGGCTTATATTTTTAAATATTTCTCGGGAATTCGCACACCAAATGGTTTTAATTGTACGGATTATCGAGACTATACTATATATATACATATATCATATATGCATGTGGTGATTTTTTTATTATTCACGAGGTATTTATTTATTCACAAAGTATGTGTGTATTTATAGTCTTAAGGCCGGGGCACATAGAATCCGTCATACGTCGTCGTACTTTGCAACTGACGTTGACGGGACAACGGATTAGGTTGGCACAATGAGTACGTTGTTAACGTATACATAAAAAATGTAAAACAAAACAAAAAAGACATTAACTGTCAAAGTACTCAACAGAACAACATATTTTCAATGAATGCATTGGAAGTTATTTCAATTATTATTTTGCTCTACATTTTTTTACATTAATTTAGTTTCCACTTAAATATTTTTAGTTTTTTTAATGTTGCACTAAAATAATCAAAAAAAATAATATTGTACGACCACTTTTCTATAATTATTATTGTCACGTAATGGTATAATAAAGATAAGCTTTAGCAACAAATAATTCATAACTTTTAATTTGATATACAATTCGTTACGTTATTATTTGAAAGATATATTCAATTACATCTTCAACATTGCAGGACCGCTCACCCAAAAGTAGACGTGGCCGAAAAACAAATGTAATTTTTTATCCCTTAAAACTCTTTGTAAGAAAGATCAAAATAAGTAATTCTTCCACTTCTTTTTTATTTAAAAAATTTTAATTTGGCATTACTAAAATACATGCAAATGCATCGCGGTATACGCACTCTTTAAAATAATTATGTACCTGGATACACGGCAAAAATTGCAGCTAATAACATTAAATTTTTCCATGGTACAAAAAACATACATATCACTAACATACAAATTTATATAAAGAGGTTGATGTTAATGTCAACACAGGTGCGATCAATCAGATCAATAGATCCCTTACAACATATCACTTGGTTTTAGGAGATCTTAGCTCGGAAAGTCTTCTATGGGGTTCACATCATTTAGCTTCCAGGGGAGTTATATGGGAAGAATTCTCTGATGACAGAAATCTCCTAATACTCAATAGTGGCTCGTCAACGATTTTTAACACGAGATTATTATTATTATATATTTATTTTGCATTTATATTTTAGCTATTAATGAACATACGTATTATGTTTGATTTACAGTATGCAAAAGAAGAGAAATTTGATATATATATAAGTATGTGTACATATACATATACATATACAAGTGAGATACACACTACTAACGAACTATTAAAGAACACTTAAGAAATAAGCATAGATAATAATAGAAAATATTAAACTAAGAATCCATAAACAAAGACTCTATTCTAATTATGATAAGACCCTTATTTTTCACACCATTAAAGAAAAACTATTAAAACGAAGACTCTATTCTAATTATGATAAGACAATATCCTAAATCAATAACCAACACTTAGTAAGAATATCATCACTTAGTTGTAAGACGATATAATGTTAAGAACACATCATAAACTAATAACTAACACCTAATGATAAGACGATATCCTAAATCAATAACCAACACTTAGTAAGAATATCATCACTTAGTTCTAAGACGATATTTCTGTACTTTATTTTTCTTTCACACGCTGATAAAACCTAGACTAGATTTAACATTTTCATTTCTAGTATTTAAGAAAAAACTTGGAAATAAAATAGTCAGTTTATGAAGAAAACTCAACCACAACTAAACGTTGTATTTCACTGGCGCAGTCGGTAGGATCTACGAAAAAGATCCTTAAACGAACCTACGAATAAATCAGTAGAAAATTTTTTTTTTTAATAAAATAAATACAGTTTATTCCTTCAAAGTCCAAAGGAAAATAAAATATATACACAACCCAGTTTAGTTTATGGAAAAAATTATTTCAGACTTAAAACAATTATCAATCAACGCCAACATGAACAACAACACTCACAACGCAGAACAACAGCAAATTGAAAACCTGCTATTACAAAAACGCTTTGTAATGGACAACCTGAAATTAATCCATCCGTTTTCTGGACAAAAGGAGGAATTAGCGATGTATATTGGAGCTATAGAAAACATGGTGCCAAACATAGCTGCCCTACCATCAGAGGACCGCATTCTATTTTTTAATTGCATACTAAGGAAGCTTTAAATGTAATCACAAGGGAACAGCCGGAAAACTGGAGCAGCCTAAAAGTAGTATTAATAGCGGAGTATGGTGAGCAGAAACCAATTTCGACATTAATTTTTAATTTAAGTAATATTAGATTTAAGGGTAGTGTTAAAAAGTTGTGTCAAGAAATTAATGGGAGAGGATTGTTTAACTTAGAAGAAGTAGATAGTAGGAGTAATACGAATAACAACGATTTAAATTCATTATTTAGGTTAAATCATTTAAACGAAGAGGAAAGTAAAGAAATTAAAACATTATTAAAAAAATATAAAAATATTCTTCACAAAGAGAACGAAAATCTCAGCTTTACGCATAAAATAAACATAAGATAAGTACTACACATGAAGATCCCATCTAAGTATGTGGAATCCTATAGATAACCAAAGGTTCATAGAGAAGAGGTTGATAGGCAAATAAAAGAGATGTTAGAGCAAAACATCATCTGCCATAGTAAATCAACTTATTCAGCACCTAATGGTATACCCAATACAATTGATAGACGAAATCTTGGACAAGTTGGGTATAAAATTTCATTTTATCAATTCCAACTCAATTTGACACATACAAAAAAACAGTAATCATTACTATGCCGGACAAAATAATAATGAACTTCATTTAGATGGATATAAGAATTATGTAACAATAAATAACACTATATATCAAAAAATAGATCGTTAGATAATAACTGAAGAAAATATATGCACCATAAATTTAATAAATAATAAGAAAACAAACTGCCAATATAAAAAAATGTATCTTCCGTTATAATTTTTATAGAATCGAATATAATTGTAACTAAAAATTTAAATAATACAAAAGTAGAGCAAGATTGTAACAAACTCGATATAAATATAAAAAGTAATAACATTATCCGCTTTAGTAATTGTAAAATAAATATAAATTACTTTGAAATTACTGTAAATAGAAACATAAAAGAATCTAATATTCTACCACCTGCAAAAGATGTTGAAAACATAATTAAAGACAATATTTCACTACCTGAACTTATAGAAAATGTTAACACTAAGACCGATAACTATTCGTTAAGCCTATTAATAGTTATTATATTAACTCTTATAATAATTTTAGGAGTATTTATCATATTTCAGAAATACTTTGTAAAAGAAAAAACTAATAATATAAAAATTATCAATGAGGACATTGAATTATCTAAGGATGGGAGGAGTGAGATACACACTACTAACGAACTATTAAAGAACACTTAAGAAATAAGCATAGATAATAATAGAAAATATTAAACTAAGAATCCATAAACAAAGACTCTATTCTAATTATGATAAGACCCTTATTTTTCACACCATTAAAGAAAAACTATTAAAACGAAGACTCTATTCTAATTATGATAAGACAATATCCTAAATCAATAACCAACACTTAGTAAGAATATCATCACTTAGTTGTAAGACGATATAATGTTAAGAACACATCATAAACTAATAACTAACACCTAATGATAAGACGATATCCTAAATCAATAACCAACACTTAGTAAGAATATCATCACTTAGTTCTAAGACGATATTTCTGTACTTTATTTTTCTTTCACACGCTGATAAAACCTAGACTAGATTTAACATTTTCATTTCTAGTATTTAAGAAAAAACTTGGAAATAAAATAGTCAGTTTATGAAGAAAACTCAACCACAACTAAACGTTGTATTTCACTTACATATGTACATACATATCTATATTTATATGTATGTACATCAAAATTTTTGCTTCACAAATATAACTTGTCGTTTAAAAATGGAAAAATTTGTTTCAGTTTTCCAGTCCCATATGCAAAAGAAGAGAAATTTGATATGTATATAAGTATGTGTACATATACATATATGTACATACATATCTATATTTATATGTATGTACATCAAAATTTTTGCTTCACAAATATTACTTGTCGTTTAAAAATGGAAAAATTTTTTTCAGTTTTCCAGTCCCATTTGCTCACATATGTAATAAAACTCAAAGCTCCATAATCGTGGAGTTTATGGACAAATATCCCGACCTTGTAAAAGGCTCACAAAGAGGGGTAAACCAACCGTAGACTCTCTTTGAGAACAACTGGTTGACACTGTGCTCCTACCCAGACATATGTCAAAGTCATTTCCAACAGCTCTTTGATATGCCCCTTCAGCTAAAAACCGCAACGAAGCTGCAAGTTGTAGCAGTGGCGGAATCTTAGAACACGAAAGATGTTCCTTTATTGCGTCTAGGACCATCCGAAAACCTTCTTCATTTAGTCGGTAGTATTCTATGAACCTGCCAAGCAGCTTTAAATATGAACGCACATTATACACTTTATAAAAAATATGCTTACGCTGTCTCCGGCACCTCAAGCGGATTGCTACAATTTCGCAATGTTTTTCTTCTGCACTTTTCCGAACACTCTTCCTCCAATAGCAAATATAAAACAGCAGCATTATTCATTTTCCTTCTTTTTTTATTTAAAACACTGAAATTTTTAATAAACACTTTATATTTTGTCCAAAAAATTATAACTAAAATTGTACACAATTATACAAATGTAAACAACAGCTGATTCGAATATTGTTTTTGTTTGCATTCGAACATAACAAAACCGACTTGGTTTCTATGACACCGCTGATAAATACGGAATAAAGTTTTACGAACTGTGTAATCCAGATGGGTTTTTAGTAAATTTTCTTATTTATACTGGAAAAGCTACCGTTTCTAATGAAAAAGGACACTCATTTCGATTTGTTGCCAATTTAATGCAGACACACTTTTTATATGGACAACTACTACAATAGCGTAGATCTGGCTGAACATTTGTTGTGTAATAAAACAACTAATTGTGGAACCTTAAGAGCAAATAGAAAACGTAATCCCACATATGTCATAAAAAGAAAGCTAACCAGAGGAACAACAGCATTTAGGCGTAACGCAAAAGGTTTTATTGTTTTAAAATGGAAAGACAATCGGGACGTCCGTACTATGAAACCGAAAATGGTTGTCGATTACAACATATTATATGAAGGTGTTTTTTTCACCTCACAGATATATCACTCTGGAATACATGCTGGCTTTACAATAAACAAAATATTGACAATCCTTTGACACCTTTGGCATTTAGAGAAAAGATTATTAAACCATATTTGCCTGAGACTCCGAGAGAAAGATCATCCTCCCATGAAGCAACTGCAAGTACGACTGCTGCTAGTCATTTTCCAAACGTTAGTTCTTCAAGAAAAAGATGCCGTCAGTGTAATTGGGCTATGTCCATATCCATGCTTCAAAATTTAGCACAACCAATAAAGTGTACTTATACGAGTATTTTTTTTTTTTTTTTTTTGTATTTATTTTGCAATCTATCTTATATTGAGATAATAAGCAAAATTAATCACATTTATGTTGTCATTTAGAGTTACACATATAAAAAATATAAAACTATAGAAATATTCCAAATTTAACAGAAAAAAATCCAGATTTAGTCTATATTTACAATAACAACCACTTTAGTTTTAGCAATTATTAAATTTAAAGTTTTAGCATTAAGTTAAAAGAAAACAATAAAAAAACTAAAGATAATAATACGAAAAAGATTGATTTAAATAAAAAAAAATTAGCTTCTGAAAGGTAGATCTAAGACATGGTATCTTCGAATTTCATCAGTATCGTCTAATAACACAATAGCCAAAGGATTTACATGATTGCTTAGTCTTTTTAAATATTTTTCGCTGTATGAATTTATTACCTCTTTAATTTAGATCGTTATGTATGGCATCGTTGGAAATATACCAAGGAGATTGAACAATAAGCCTTATAGTTTTTAACTGGTATCTTTGCAATATATCTATATTTGAGGCACTTGCTGTTCCACAAAGTTGAACTCCATAAGTCCATATAGGCTTTAAAATAGTTTTATAAAGTTTCAGTTTATTGTATAGACTTAGTTGAGATTTTGGACCAACTAACCAGTTAAGTTTCCTATTTGTAATATTTAATTGTTGCCGTTTTATTTTTATGTGTTGTTTCCATGTTAGTCGACGATCCATATATAAGCCGAGATATCTAACATAATGCTTTTTTGGAATTCGGATGTTATTTATGGAAACGTCAGGGCAATCACCTTTTTTAAGAGAGAATGTTATGTGTACAGACTTTTCAGCATTCACTTTAGATCTCCATTTACTTAACCATGACTCTATTAAATTTAATTCGTTTTGAACAAAAGAACTAGCAGCAACTGGGCAATTGTTTGCTGCTAAAATAGCAGTGTCATCCGCATACGTGTAAATATGCACAAGGTTCAAAACAGGCATATCAGCCGTAAATATTGTATACAATACAGGGCTTAATACACTACCCTGCTCTAACCATAAATAAGAGATCTTTCCTCTACGAATCTTAAGTAAAATAATCTGCTGCTCAGGTATGACTTGAAGAATGCCGTGTGCCAAACTCTGTCAAATGCCTGCTGAATGTCCACGAATACAGCGGAGCAATATTTCTTTTCCTCAAATGATTTACGAATAATCTCAATTACTCTATGGCATTGCTCAGGAGTGCCATGTTTTTGCCTAAATTCAAATTGATAATCGGGAATAATTTTTAAACTCTCAAGAATAGGGGGCAAGCGACTCAAAATTTTTTTTTTAAAAAATCTTCGAAAAAACACTTAGTAGACTAATAGATCTATAAGAAGTTAGTTCAATTTCAGGTTTGCTGGGCTTCTTAATCATAATGATCTCAGCGCATTTCCACTGAGAAGGAAAATGATTTAAACGAAGAATTGAATTAAAAATTTTCGTTAAGTATAGAACAGTTTTCTTTGACAAACTCTGTTCAACTCCAGCGTCGATATTATCATATCCGGGAGACTTTTTGGTATTTAGATTTTTGATTTGAGTTGCAACTTCATATGGAGAAATGTGTTTTATAGGTAAGCTCATCTGATAGGGTGCATCCAAAAATCCCGAAATCTCTACGTCTTCTACGGAGTTATCAAATTGGTGAACAGAAAATGTATTATAGAGGTGGTTCGCAAATGCTTCTGCCTTTTTAATGTTAGATCGGCACCATGAACCATCACTATCCTTAAAAGGAGGATTTCTTTTTGACGGGTGCTTCAAGTATTTTGTTGCCTTCCACAAATTGTCATCATTATTGTTTGAGTTATTAATATTGTCAAAAAATTCACCGAATGATTTGTTTTTTAGGCCAGTTAAATAATGTTTGAGGTTTCTTGATGCTTGACTAAAACACCACTTGTCATAAGAACTTCTGCTTATCTGCCATGCTTTTCTTAATCTCCTTTTAATTAAAATAAGTTCCCTTGTCCGTGAAGAGATTTGAGAAGCATTTTGCGGAATAGTAAAACTTTCAGCCGGATTCGATAAAAAAGCAAAATAAACTGCACATAAGGTGACAGAATATATACGGCAAATAATATTAATACATGAAGCTTGGACACTTTCCTTAATAAGATGGTCTTCTTGATGATATTTTATAGGCGATTTGGTTAGAATTGCAGAAACACCATGAGCCCTTTCATTAGGATGATTGGCACTTATCAGATCGTAGCCTTTTAATTTTAAAAAACGACTTACTTGTGTTTGACTGGAAAAATACTTCTACCTCCCTGAAATGGTTTGAGAGTCCATTGGCATTCCATGTTGCTATACGAAGATCTATGGACATAATTTACTGTATAAGACTGACATCATATTTAGAAGAGAGTTTGTTAGTTCCATTTGCTTTCTTAATAAAGTGTCAATTTTTTGAAGGCTCGTGCAATCGTTATTTGTATTGTATGTTCTTTTACAGCATCTGCGAATGTTACATTCGAATTATGTTGAAAACTATTATTTTGAGAAGAGGGTTCATGTAAAGGTGGAGCATGTTGTCGGTATTGTTGAAAATTCAATATCTTATGTTGAAGTTTCTTTTTCAACTCTTGATGAACAATGCATCCCTTATAGCTAGCAGGATGGGATTCATTACAATTAGCGCATTTGGCAGGAACAGTCTTACTTTTGGTACATTCAGCTGATAAGTGATTTTCTCCACACTTGACACATTTGTATGGTTTATTGCAATAGGAACGAGTATGACCATATTGTTGGTATCGATGGCATTGTGGAATGTCTCTAGTTTTCCGGGGAGGCTCAATAGTGATGATAGCGTTATTGATATGTTTTAGATTGTAAATTTCCTTATTGTTGTCGCCTGGTTCAAGATCAAGGAAAAACATACAAACGGGTTGCTTGCTAATGTTACTTCTAACATTGGAGATATTTCGCACTTTGTGGTCACAATTTTGGACAAATGATTTAATATCATCAATATTGGTGGAGTAGTGTAAATTTTTAATAAGAACTCTGTATGCTCTTTCCTGTTTTTTTGAAAAGTGTAAAAGCTTATCTTTTTAAGCTTAAGATTGGATACAAAAGTTCGGTACGCGCTTATGGACTTTAATCATGACTCTGACTTGGCCGTCTTTAAGAGACTTATAAGAAAACTGCTCTGAAGAGATAATACTTGAGAAATATTGTGCCATATCCTTAATATTTGTTACATCCGGGATATATGTATAACGGAGGCGGTTTAGGGTCACCGTCCTTTTGACTACCAATTTCGCTAGTACTGACGCCGGCAGCTATGGTAGCCATTCTTGCGAATTTTTTTCTTTACTTGCAAATTGGAACTGAATATAAACACAACAGCAAAAAGTGAAATAGAAAAAACTTATCAATATTGACGTACGTACATATGTATTATTTAAAATTAAAAAAAAAAATTATTTAAAAAAAACAATTTACGATGCCAGACGACTTTACTTGACCATATGAGTATATGCATAAAAAAGTAATACATTTTTTTTTTAGATAATAACAAAAATTCAAGAAGTTTCTGTTTCATTGATAGAAATCAAAACATTTAGTGACTCACATACGTGACACTCAGTTTCTCTTAAGAAAATTGCTCAGAAATCTCATATGACATATATGTGACATATTTTTTTGCTCGTGAGTTTGTTTTGAAAGCTCGAAAAATGAGTGAGTGGCGAACGTGTTAAACTCATTTCTGTAAGAGTTTCTTGTTCGCCTACATACATACATATGTATATAGTCTCGAATGAATGTCAGTATTGTACGATACAGCCAAATTATACAAATTTACTTTATTGTATTTCATCAACTTTAATCTGTTATTACATAACATTCAGATGTTACATATTTATAAGTAACCATTTCCTCAAATGAGTTTTTTATTTCGAAAATCACAACTTTCGCATGTTTCTAAAAATATTATTATAGTGAAACGTTCGTACACTTTGGGAGAATTACCACCGCTAACGAATCGTGTTCACTGATATTTAGTTTGCTATTTTTACGGACTAACATACATATTTGTGACTGGTTAATATGTAGTCTATGAGAGTAGAAGAATTTTTACATATTCTGATTGGGACGGTTACAATTTTATTAAAATAGTTATCCTCTGTAATTTCCTCTAATCTGCTTCTGTGAAAACTGCTACTCAGCCAGTCGATGTTAACTCCACCAGTTATTATTTGGTCTATTTTGAAAATCTTCTAGTTTCATATCACGAATTGTTTTAAAATCGCCCAAAACGATTTATTGCTGTTCCGCGAGCCACGAGCGTTTTTGATTTTTATGTGCTTTCAATTTTTCGCATCTGATTTATATTTGCTTTTGTTAATATTCTCTTTTTTTGTATTTTTTTTTTATTTTGCAATCTTTCTTATATTGAGACAATAAGCAAAATTAATCACATTTATGTTGACATTTAAAGTTACACATATAAAAACGTATAAAACTATAGAAATATTCCAAATTTAACAAAAAAAAAATCCAGATTTAGTCTATCTTATATTTACAATGACAACAACTTCAGTTTAATAATTATTCTTGAACAAAAAATATTCTGCACTTAAATTCCATGTATTTTACATGACTTGTTAAGAATATATGCAAGTCACGGGCATTGCCATTGTTTTTACAAAACAAGCAGTGTTCTTAGAAGTTTTTTAATTTTTATGTTTTTATAGGCATACACGCTGATACCCGACGTGCAATAATCCCGATGAACAAAGCCGAAATTTTACACGTTTGTAAAAAAAGAATCTGTCAACCATGAAGTTTTTTCCAAAAACCTTCCTTTTACTTCCTTTTGCCTATTAGCAAAAATTAGTGAAGTTGATGACTTGTCGAAATTAATCTGCTCAAAAGAAAAAGGGCCGCTCATAGAAACCGCTTTAGACATTTTTAGACCTTTTACCTCTGGTATTATACAATGCGAGATAGAAATCTACAGTAGAACGTCCAAACAAAATTACAAACTCCTAGACCTCCGGATCCTTGCGATATAATCCACTTGAGGCACTTAGAATTGAAAGAGTGGCTACGAGCTTTGGAACAATTTTAAATAAAATGTCTATCAAGTTGGCTTCAACATCAATTGCTGATCCTGAAGATAGGCTACATAACAGCTTTTGGCGTTACCTGAACAACACTTTAGATCAACCAGAATCTTCCATTCCAAGCATTATTATGAACCTACAACGAGTATGAACGGGATATACCAAAATGATGCTACCGCATATGCAGTTGTGCCGAAAACGACAGAATCTACATATGAAAGGTCTGTTACCAAAATTAGAAGTATATTTACTGCTCAACTCAATGCTATAGACACAGCTATTATTTATGCCACACATCAAAAACAAACAAAAAATACGTATGTACATGTATTTTCGCTTGTACCATTTACTTTATCTACATATTTTCATTTTTCTATCTCACACCGAATTTTTAGTTAGTGTTATTAAAATAAATAAAAACAGATTAAGACCATACAATTAGTAGAACAAAATACGGCGTACATATAAGCAGAAAGGACTGTATAACAATGGCACGACTAAGAGTTGCAAAGGCATCATTTAACATTAGAAAATATTATCACAATACTAATGTTCTACACATACTATAGCACTGACCAATTTCAAAAACCAATGAAAACCTGGAAAGGATACTTGATTGTTCAAATCCAAACAGCTTTAAGAAAATTAAACTAACGTTTAACGTTAAGTTTAAATTAACATCGGCTTTGCACAGTGGACGCACCAATAACACATCCTAAGCTAACAATAACCATTGACAAGACTTAATGATACGAAGATGCACTGTAAGCTACACTATATACATATATGTATTTCATAATATATGTATGTATGTATATATGTATGTAAGAGAGCAACATTGATAACCCTAGACTAGTTTTGAGGTGCTTATATTTAGTACTTAAGGTTAATATTGAAAATAAAGTTCAGTTTATGAAGAAATATCAAATACACAAGACGTTGTATTTCCTTTTCGAAGATTCTTTCATGTTTTTCATTCGTACAAAAATCTAAAATTTAGCTATCTAAAAAACTAAAAACTTATACAAATATTTGATAATATTAATTGCACACAATGTTATTAACATTGTTGCTTATTACGGTTGATGAACAAATAATTTTTTAATCTATATTCACATTTTTTAAACAGAGCACCTACAATTCAAAAACAAAAGATGAAGGTTTTTTATGTGTTATAGCTGTGTATATGCAGGCATTTATTAAGTACAACTTCATCAGAGGACTTGAAAAATATGTATCTTGAAGCGTTCTTTAGAAAGACTATGACAAATAAAGTAACAACTTTATAATAGTTTTCAAAACACGTAGTCCCATTTTAGATTTCTTAACAATTTTATGCAACGATTATCCATCGGTTAGGTATGTATGTACATAGAACAGTACCTACATATGTACATATGTACTTAAATTGAGAAATTGGCTTGTACACATGGCGTTTCTTAAGAATTATATAACTCCATTTGTGCTTTACACCATATCAGATACATGTGTATATATACATACATATATGTGAATATGTATGTGTGTACATATAAATACATATAAGAATATGTACATATATACATACATACTTATATCCAAAATCTTGGCTAACTTTACTATCTATTTAAATGTGTATACAAATAATACATATAAAAAATGCTTACGGTACTCTCCAACCAACACCGGAGTGCGATGTCGTCTTGGTTTAAGGTATACCACTATCCCCGGATTCTCTTTAGAAAAGCCAATTAAATCTCTTTCAATGAATTCCCTTTAAAAAAAGCACAGAGAATTTTTTTCCTATGGAAATAAATTGTTTTTTCTTAAATACCTCATGCCTTTGCTGGATCCATTATTTTTACAAAACTTCAATGTGAGCCTCTGAAGTTGACACAAATAACGCCCAACTCCATTCTCTAATGGAGCTCTCGGATATGCAGACTTTAAAAATAAATGACTATTTGACATTATATATTAGTTGACATTTACATTTATCTTCGAATAAAATCTATTAGTTAAGCAATATTGTGTATTCCTCTTCTACCCAAAGCGAATTAGCTAGGTAGCTGCAAGGCGACAAAAAGTACAATACAACAAAGACACTGGCGTTTTGTTATTGTAAATTTACTCCACCAATGTCAAAATTTTTATACAGCTAGCAAAATTATTAAGATGATGTCTAACAAAAAATCAAACTATTATGATTGTCAAACTTTTTACAGAGTAGATCTGTGAGAAGAATACAAGCCCCTATATGTCAATCTTAAAACTATTCTGATGGCAACTTTTTTACAGGGTTACAAAAGAAGTACTAATTTTGCTTACATTAAAAACAACCGTAGTAGTGATGCCAACTAGCTTTACTTAAGTAAAAACGCTTGAAAGTTTAAAAATTAATAATCGCAAAGTTTAAAAAGTGGATTTAATTTTTAGCTGTAAAATAATTTAAATATAGGAAAAAATTGAAACTTTTAAGAAATTAAATTATTTTATTTATTATTATTGTCGTAAAACACTTTTTTTTAGGTTTTTTCACTGACAAGGTAATATATATTTCAGCCTGGACTTTTCAAAATAATGAAAGGCTAAAATAAAAAACTATATACAAAACATATGCATATGCATTTAACTTCATAAATTTTTATTTTCTTCTTTTTTAATTTTGAAATAAAAATGATTAAATAAAAACATACCTAGTTTTTTAAATAAATATTATCAATTCACACAAATAAACATGTTATATTTCAGTACAATATTTTTATAATAAAATGATGTGGCAGTGCTGATTTTATGTACCAGGAGAAGAGTGATTATAAAAAAGAAGACCATAGGAAATATAAACAAAAAGAAAAAAAATGAAAAATAATAATAATTATTTATTTAGGATTAAGATCAATAGTATTACAATCAATTATAATTTTATAATACAGAGTTATTATTCCAACCTGCAAAGCTTATTAGCTTGGCTGTGGAATATAATAATCTTGACAATAAGAACATAGTGTTGTACTCGTATATTGTCTTCTTTTATTTATAATTATAATTTGTAATTTTACTTAGGTTTTTTAATATTATGTTTTCAGCTTACGTTTATATATTTTTAATTCATTGAGTAAGTTTTTATCTCTTTATTTCTTTTGCACTTATTTGTTTCAGTAATGCTGTTGGTATTTTGTTGGCAATGTAACGGCCGGCGTGCTTCTTTTTCATCACTAAGCTACGGATTCGGTGATCTTTTTTTAAATGTGTCAACTGAAATGCCGCAAACATGGTTATAGACAAAGATAAAAATGTTGACGTTGGTGCCAGGAAAAATAGGAAATAATCACCTGTACTGTCAAAGTCACCTAGTATTGAATTCTCCTTGGTTTTTAAATTTTACATTTGAAACAGCTATCTTTGTCTGACGTAAAAAAACCAGTATTGGACAACTAAAGTATTTTAAATCTTGCGAGAAAGGAAAAATGTAATTTAGAATTGTTTGTGTACTCTGTAAAATAATGAATTATTTCTTTTTTATAGGACAAATGCGAACAAAATAAAAGGAAAGCAAAAACGAAATTATGGAAGATTTTATTGTTGCACAGTCGTAGTTGGCCAGAAACAGTTTGCCAAATTGAATAAGCTGAGGGATCAGCTTTCCAATAAGTGGTATATGGCTGGGCCACCAATAAAATACGGAAAACCGTGGCGGAAAGTAAGTACATGTGTATATAATTGTAGCTGTTTTTAAGCTTTACATTCAAGTTTTTATAAATAACGTTAACCCTTCGAAACGAAATTAACATTGAAGAAATTGAGGAGTTATTGTCCGCCGAAAAAAGTAAATGAAAATAAGATGGCTCTGAAAGTTGATAAAAACTTATTATGAAAGTGAAAAGTAAACAAAAAATCTACCAGGAACAAAATTAAACTAAAATTCCTTAAGTCCAATTTAGAGAATTTTCGTTAAACAAGATACCTAAATTAATAGAGAATCGATCGAACTTAAAAAGATCTAAATCATTATTAAAAAACACAACCCGGAAAAATCAAAAAGATTGTACTAGAAATAAATAAAATAGTTTTTTAAAACACAAATTAAATTTCACAACTTTTGAAAACATAGCCACAAATCTCACATTTTCTTAATATTACATTCCCATAAACATCGTATACCATTCGCGGGTATCGCAATTGCACACTATCAAGAAAAACAAAAAACACATTTAAAAAAATAATTTTATTAACTATGTTCCATGATTTCGTGTAGATGATTTTCTTCCTCTCCATTAACACTTTTTGTATGTATTTGATAACCGTCGGTTTTGCTCCAAGAGGATGTTATTGTTAATTTAAATTTTGCTACAGGTTTTGCACACAACTTCAGAATACGCGCCTGTTCTGGTGTTAAAACTTTTCCTGTTTTGCAAACTTGGAACTCGGAGTTCAAAGTGACTATTCCCTTTTTTAAAGACGTAGGCAATCCCAATGACCTTAGATGGGGCTCAAGAGAGTGTGGAAATTCCTCCAATGGACCTTCTGGCAAAACGAAAGTTTCATTTGCAACGAAGCCACTTCTAGCATAATCCAAAGCCCAGTAATTTTCAGCCCATTGCAAAACGTCATTTTTGTTGCATTCTGTGAAAAACAACCCAACTTGACCTTGAAGTTCACCTGATAATTTATGCAGATCAGCACCCAACTCTTCAGAGATTGTTCTGCCTAAGGCAATCTGCATTATTCGGTTTTTTCCAAAAAAAAACCTTGAATTATTTTTCCATTCTCTCCGTAGATCTTTCAGTAAGTTGTTACGCATATTTTCTACACGGAATACAAAAATATTTGGGTATTTATCAAAACATCTTCGGATATCAGTAATAATTTGTTGCTTCCATTCTAAGCCTTTGCGATCAGTTTTAGTAAGCGAAACTGTAACAAAATGTTAACAAATAAAAAATATTGTAAACACCCATTCATATACGTTTTATTCTTACCCTTTTTATCTCTTTTTGATTTGGGCATTGCAACCCAGGATTAATTTTCAGTACTGCCTTTGTAAAAATAACCCACGTGTAGTTTCAGAACAAAATTACTCATTCGAAGAAATTATGCCATTGTAAGCACATGAGAACGCACGAGAAGAAAACAAACTATTGTGAATGGTAAAACTTTTTTACATTGCATAACAAAAAAACCAATCGAATTAGTGCTGCCAACTATCTTTACTAGTTTAAAAACGCTTGAATATTTCAAAATTAAAAAATTGCAAATTTTTATAGGGTAGGTAAAATTGAAATTTTTAGGAAAATCAATTGATTTAATAATTTATTTGTTATATTTGTCGTAAAACACTTTATTTCGATTAAATTATATTATTTTACTGACAAAGTAATATATATTTCGGCCTAGAACCTTCCAAAGTAATGAAAGGTTAAAAAATCTATTTTATATTTACAAAACATACGCATGCAACGAAAATATTATTTAAATCAAAAATTAAATATACATTTATTTTAATTGTTATATTTATTTAATTACTTATAAATATATTATCTTTTAAATCTAAAATTAAGTTTTACGTCATAAATTTTAATTTTATTTTTCTTATTTTGAAATATAAATGATTAAATTAAAGCATTTTTAACTTTTTTACATATTATCAAGTCACATATAAACATATGGGATATGTTCATTATATTCACCCTTATTCCAGTTATCAACGTGAAACAAAACGATATTGTTTTGCCTTGTTTATTTCAAATTGTTATTCCAGTTGTCGTTATCGAATATTATCGATGGCTGTCAACATAGAATTAGCATTCTACAAGGAAATATGACGGCGATATTGTTTTGAAACGACTTTGAATTTTTCATCGCCATTTTCCATAACGATTTGAGTTTATTTGAACATAAATTGAAAATGAAAAAAACGGAAAAATTTAAAATAACAACTGGAACCCAGTTTGAAAACTTAGTGGAAGAGTTGCAGAAGAATCCCTCTCTTGCAGTGGGATTTCGCCGAGGCACTCTTCCAAGTAATTTCAAAGAACAATGGGAAGAAATTGCAAAAGTATTAAATTCTCTTGGCCCGCCGATACGTTTAGGAGATGGGTGGCAAAAGGTAAGGAAATAATGACCGTAAATAGTGGAATATAAAAATAAAATTCCTTAATAGGTTTGGCGAGACTTGAAGTTTAAAGTAAAGAAGAAAATGGTTGCCAACAAAGCTGAATGTAATGCAACGGGTGGAAGAATATTTAAGCAGTTTGTTTTTAGCCCGCTAGAGGAAGCTGTGGCAAATCTGCTACAGTTTCAAAAACAACTGAACCCTGAGGGAGTAGTTCAGGGAGCCCAGCTCATCAATATATCCAATGAGTTAGCGGAGACACAACCAAGTATATCACTGGCAGAAGTAGAAACAACCGCAATTATTGTGCCTTCTATGGAATTTACTGTGGACTTAAGTTCCAACAAAATTCCTTTAACAAAGAAAATAGCAATGCTAAAAGAAAGAACATGAATTTCTCATTAAAGAAAAATCAGAATTGCTTGGGCTATGTCGAACTACTACATAAATATAGTACTGAGCAAGCAAAACTGTTAACGGATATATCTAAATCACTGGGATCCATAAAACGCAGCCTCAGAGATTTTGACAAGCGCCAAAAACAGTTATTTGACGTTGAAGTGAAAAAATTAAGTTGTTACAAGAAAGAAACATAATTGATAAAGAAAGGAATAAAAGAGGAGAAGAAATGAATGAAAGCGAATTAAAAATTAAAAGGCTTAAAATATTAATAAAAGAAAAAGAGCTTCAACTACTTAATAAAAGGCTTGAATGAAGAAAACATACATACATATATATGTATAACAAACTTTGAAAAAAAACATATTTATTTAATAGCTAAAAAGTTTAACTTTGCAAATTTTTGTTCAAAAGTAATAAAGGAACCAAACAGCTGTTTCAAATATTTAGAGATGTGTGCTTGATATGTTGACATAAACGATAAGTCGTCAACCTCGTCGTCATCCTGTTATAGAATGCAAAATTGTTATTGAATTGATGATGACGTTGAAACAAAATGATGTTGACACTAAAATGACGGCGACGTTGATGACGACAACTGGAATAAGGGTGATTATTTTTCGCGTACGTGGCGTACGTCGTAGTGCTCCGGCAGCACAGACTTTGTAAAATTAAATGATGTGGCAGCGCCGGTTTTATGTACCAGGAGAATAGTGAATGTAAAAAAATGTGAATAAAAGAAAAAAATTCAACAAATGATATATTTTCGCCTAGTTTGATAGATGTATAATTCCTAAATTGGAACAAATTAGAAAGTGACAACTGGTCCACTGAAATTATACATAGGTCCTATATCAAAAATAAAAAAAATTTGTACCCAATTCTTACATTTTGGTTTTGTAGACACACACTTTTTCGTTCCTTTTACTCCAAAAAAAATTTTGCTGGGCGTGTATCTCGCCTCCAGGGCCGAATCAGGAAGTGACAAATAATGCGCTGGAGTGGCACATGTGTGCACTATAAAATAGCAAAAATCCTTAAACGCACATATTACCGTTTTGTTTTTATAGCCAATAGCCTTTTTCGCGCCTTTTGCACTAAAAAAAGTTTGCTGGGCATATGTCTCGTCTCCAGGGCTGAACCAGGAAGTGACAACTAGTGCGCTGGAATGGTACATGTGTCCACTATAAAATATCAAAAATCCTCAAACGCACATATTACCATTTTGGTTTTATAGCCAAACACTTATTTATTTATTTGTGAAATAAAAACTTTTGTTCATCTTTTTTATTTCGAATTAATAAAAATCCAAAGCGGCTACTGCAAATCTTTTAAAGAAATTTTTGGGGCTTTTTTTACTAAAAAAGTTTGCTGAGTGAATAACTTCTAAATTGTAGTAATTTGGAAAGTCACAACTGGAGCGCTGAAGTCGTAGATGGTTCTGCGAAATATCAAAAATATTTGTACGCTAATTTTATTCGTTTAATTTTATTGTCAAAAACCTCTTTTTGCCTAACAAACTTAGTATGTTTAAAAGAATATATAAAATTTCAAAATTAAAAAAATAATAGCTCAAAATATAATTTAGAATTTAAAACTTAATATTTTTTTGAAATATAAATTCAAATAATTTTTTAGTTAATTAGTTTTACTTGAAATGAAAAAAACAAATATAATGCGATACCATTTGAGATTAAAGAGATATAAAATTTGTTGTGGTTTTTGCCAAAAAAAAACCGCTGAATGCTGATTTGTGTTTATTTTTGCATTTTTTGTACGAAATATGCAACTCTTCAAAAAAGTTTGCTATTTGACAGAAAAGTTTGCTAATAGACAGCTAAAAGTTTGTTTTCGTCTCGTAGATCACATGAGAAGCAATCAAACTATTGTGAATGGATTTGTTTTTGCAGAGCAGCATAAAAGAATTTTTTGTTTACAAGAAAAAATGTTCAGTGATACCAACTACTTATTTTTTTTATTATTTATTTACTAATATTAACTTTCTATATATATAAAATTAATATTGATTGAAAATACGAAGCACTGGCAACCGAGGCCATCAGCTACTTTTTACGAATAACGAATTTTGTTTCAACAGTTCCAAAATATATCGTACGGCTCTAATGGTTTTTTAACATTTTCGTATTTATTTTCATGTAAACATTTTATTTTGTTTTGGTCTTTTACCAATGGTGTAAACGTAAATTTGTCGTAAGATTTTTATTCTAATTTTTAAAATACGGAGATAACTTCATAAGATTTTCTCTTTGGTTTTACGTACGACTTGTATTACCGTCTGAATCCTCTTTAATTAATAATGAAAACAGAGTTGCCAGCTTAGGACGTTAGGAGGGGAAAAATTTACTTATTATTTAAAAAAAAAAATATTTATTTTTAATATTTCTGAAACTTATTGATATGTCGATCAACAAGACCGCATTAACTTAAAATTAGCCCAAAAACCATGAATCAAATAAAAGAGATTACGCACTTGCAGGCCCCTTATGTTGTTTACATCCAACAGCTGGTGGTGTGATGTAGAAAGTGTCATTTGCATTTTGCTTTAATATTAAAAGTGAACGAAGAAGCAACAAATTGTGAACAAAATAAATAATAAAATAAGTTAAAAATCAAAATGAAGTGCGCAGTGAAAAATTGTGGCAACACAAACAAAGAGCCGATCAAAATAAGTTTTTTTCATTTTCCATCTGACCCCAATTTATTAAACCAATCTACAAAATTTTGTTGTGATAAATATATAAATACGAAGACTGCCCGCATCTGCATGGAACATTTCAAAACAGATGATTTTGAAAATAAAATAATTAGATTTCAATAAATAACTTTATTTGAAACAAATTGTAAATAAAGTAGTTGCTGAGAAGGACGATCGGCATAAGCAGCATGAACTGCGAATGCAAAAACGAGAAAATAGTTCAAGAACCTATTAAAGAACACGATGCAACATCTGCGTTACTTACTGGTATGAGGTTTCAAAATTTAATATTTGCAGATTTTAACATCGATTTTGCTAATAATTTTACTAGAAGAAAGTGAAAATTTAGTGTAGCCTAAAGAAAGTGAAGTTTTTGTGGAACGACAGATTTTTGAATTAGAGTGGGGAAAAGAAAACGTTTCAAACAATGATAACGAAGTCGATGACTTAAAAAAGACTTCCCTTATGATAGGTTGGAAAATTAGCAGGTTATATTTGCCACAAATTAAACGACGATCTTCCTGCTATTTATGTACAAGAAAACGACGGAAATGAACCAACACATTCCTGGGTTGACCATTTGTCTGAGGGAGGACTATCAAAGCCAACAGAAATAACTGTAAATGTAATGAAGTGGTTGAACCAAATATTTGAGAAAGAAAATGGACAAGGCCTAACTGTTAGAAAAAAAAGCACTGCAATTTTCTTATCTCGTTAATCTTATAAGTTATCGCATTATATTTTGGATATTTTTCATTTCAAAATAAAACTAATTAAATAAATAAATTATTTTATTTTAGATTTCAAAAAAATATTATGTTATAAAGTCTAAATTATACTTCGAGCTATTCCTTTTTTCATTTTAAAATATAATAGGCTTTAAAACATACTAAGTTTGTTAGGCCTAAAGAGGTTTTTGACTATAAAATTAAAGGAATAAAATGTGCGTACAAACATTTTTGATATTTCGCAGAACCATCTACCCCTTCATATGACTTTCTCAAATACTACAATTTAGAAGTGGTACACATGTACCATTCCAGCGCACCAGTTGTCACTTCCAGGTTCGGCCCTGGGGACTAGCAAACTTTTTTTTAGAGTAAAAGGAACGGAAAGAACGATATAATATAATATATAATTTTTTTATATGTAGGTCGAAATATACATATACCACTTTGGAAGTGAAATAATCTATTAGACTAAATATAAAGTGTTTTACGGTAATAATAATAAATAAATCATTAAAATAATTGATTTTCCTAAAATTTTCAATGTGTTCCTATATATAAGTTATTTTCTAGCTAAAAATCATATCCATTCTATATTGAAATTTTTTAGCGTTTTTACTCTAGTAAATCTATCTTAGTTGAGATCACTAACAGGCTTATGTCAATAAAAAATTTTAACTTTTTGTAACCCTGTAAAAAAGTTTGTCATTCACAGTAGCTTGTTTCTTCTCTTGCGTGATTTTTTCTCATACATCGAAGCTATGCCCCTGACGGCAGAAATAGCTGCTCATCAAATACAGGTAAGGTATAAGTAGAGAGAATATTAAAGTAATACACTGTTGATTTGTGTACATTAATTTATATCGAAATTGTAAATAAGGAACGGCTCAAGGATATACAACGTTTAATACATGTTGTCGATGAAGAACGACGTTGTTCTGAAGCAAATGTCACCAGTGCAATAAGGGGTATTAATAGTAATTTGCCATACCAGAAAATAAGGAACCTCTACAAAATTTGTTTACATGATGCGAATGTCGAAGAAGGTTCTATAAGGAAAGCACTAGAAAAAATTCAAGAAATTCGTAATATAAGAAATGAACGCCGAATACAAGCTCGCAATGCTGGAAATAAAGAAGCTATTAGAAGGGGTGCATTAATGAAAATGGTGCAGATTTCAGCCCAAACTTTGCCTTTATTTGTGAGTAAACCTGGCGAAAGAATACCTCCGCTCTGTGGAGCTATACCAGCTGAAAGCCATTATATAGCCAAAGTAGGTGATAATGTCGCCGCACTAGTAAAAGGCGTAGAAGATGAAGAAAATTGGATATTGGCCGAAGTTGTTCAATTTTTAAGTAGACAGAATAAATATGATGTTGTAGACATCGACGAGGAACAAAAGGATCGGCATGTATTAAGTAAAAGAAAAATCATTCCATTACCTTTAATGAGGGCTAATCCAGAGACGGACGGGCATGCGCTTTTTCCAAAAGATACTATTGGTAGGCAGAAAACTAATGCACTAGGGAAATTGTAATTTGTTTTTTTATTTCAGTTATGGCTTTGTATCCTCAAACTACATGTTTCTATAAAGCTATTGTCTATAGGCTTCCACATACAGCAACTGAGGACTATGAAGTTTTATTTGAGGATTCATCTTACACAAATGGATATGCCGAACCATTACCTGTGGCTCAACGATATGTTATAGCCTATAAGCCCACAAAAAAAATTAACACTGTGACTGGTTGCAGTGGAAGTGTCCCTTCAGCTTAGATTTTATCTAAGTGTATTCAAATTCAAAAATTAAAGAATAAAGGCAAAATAATTAAAAATTATTTCAGTTCAAATTTATAAAAAGCTCTGAGTTGCACATACAGCAACTAAGAAATAAGAGGAGGATTGTTATTAGCTTAATTATGTCTAAAGTTACATGAGATACTCCTCTCTTCTCCACACTGCGCATTATAAATAAAAATTTTTGTTGGAAGTAAGATCCGGGAGGAGAATTAAGTATTCCAAATTGAAGAAATATAGAAGTGTTTAGATATACCACAATAAAAAAAATTTAAACGAATGGTAGAATTCTATAAACTGAAACAAAACTGTAATACATGTAAATAAAGCAATCAATTATAAACTGCATATAAAAAAAATTAACAGTGATCCCGGTTAACAACCTATAAAAATTGCAAGATAAGTGTAACGAAAAAAACAAAAGGGTATTTTCAACAGCAATTTTAATTGAAATGTTTTTTAATTAGTATTGATTATTAATATTTTCAACGCGGCCGTAGCTGGTGGTCATAAGTGCCTTCTGTACAAATCACGTGCTTTAATTTCAAAATTTCAGCAAGGACTGGAAAAGTACCTCTGCAGGATATTTAGAGACTGATTGAAACGCGTTATTTTTAGAGTTGAGTGAATTGAGGCTTTGCTTTTTTAAGAGTTAAGTTAAAAGAACCTTCAATGTTAAAATGGTTTTTTTAATTTTAGTTCGAAATAAAGTTCGGGTTAAAAATATGAATGTCAGTTAGCAGTTGATAAAAGAAGTTAACGAATAAACATTTTAAATTAGAACCATTTATAATGTTTGGATAATTTATCTCAACCGATAATTATCTTACAAACGTCAGTTCAAAATATTCGTATATACATACATATGTATGTACCTACATATAAAGTATGAAGCGAGAAAATAGACTTATAAAATAAATTATATATACAACCACTGTATCGGGAGCTGTTGCTTCTATTTGCTACCCAAGACAAGCTTGATAAAGAACATACTTTTTTAACCTCGTAGGTATTGACATTCCTTACATATGTACATACATATTTAAGTAGTTTAAAAGAGACATGTACATACATGCAGTTTGGCACTACTAAGTAATTCGATTTTTAAAATATTCTGATAGACTTCTTTAGTCATTATATCATCCAAGATCCTTATTTCCCCAATACACTTGCTTGATATACAACACCACACCATAACGGATAATTTTCCGAACTTTACTGTTGATATTATATTTTTATTCTCTAAAGCCGTCAGAGCCTTGCGCCAAACTTTTTTAGGCCCATGGTAGTAAAGCATTACCTTCGTTTTATTACAGAAAATTACGCCATTCCAGTATTCCAGAGAAAATGAAATGTGGTCAATTGCAAAATTATACACCTTCTAAAGGCGATAGTTTAATTCAATTCAAACACAAATCTGAACTGAAACTATTTTTGCATTATTTCATTTCTTTATTTTTCATTCTTATATACTAAATTCTGTTACAATAAATTAATTTAAATTGCTTAGTAAGTAGAATAAACAAAGTTTGCATAATTGCTGAACTTAAATATTTTCCTTAAGTTAAAAACATTAATGGCTGTTGTCAGCAATAATGGTTAATGAACTTAAAAACGGAAATTATGTAATGTTTTGTAATAATGATAATTAAACAAGTAATAAAAACAAAAATTATGTTGATGTAAGTATCAACATTCTCCCCCGCGTTGACCAACGGTCACTGGTGACAAACGTTCATTAGGTTTGATATCTGCAATCTCGATTGTAACAGGTCGCGGTAAGGGAACTGGATGAGGTGTCGGTTGAACGACCTAATGAGTTTTTCTTTCTTTATAGGTTGAGTATAGCTTTACTATGATGATGGCTCCTAAAATGATTAGAGAAATTAAAAGTGCAGTGTAGCTTGGTCTGGTGATGTTGGCTTTGGTGTTTTTGCAGTTTATTCAGTTCATTTAGATGGGTTAGACGTATGAAGTATGCAAGCTATTTGATGCATCAAAGTGGCCTTGAATAGTGAGAAAGTTGTTTTTAACTATGCAATTTGGTTTCATTTGCATTATTCTAGTGTCTCTTATTAGATGTTGGGAGTGCCGCAAACTGTTGAAATTTCAATTTCTGTTGTGGTGGCAAAGATCCATTTATTCGGATTTTTCAATTGCGTCCAGGTTGTGTTATCTATCAGCCGGGTAAGCTTAAAATTGGCTGTGCTTATGCTGTTGAGGATATTAATTTCACAGGAATTTATATCCTTTTTAAATCTACGCTGCTTATTGTAGCATATATATGTATCTCCTTTTGCTATAGTGCACCTTGACAAATCGTCGGTTGTAAATGGAATAAATTCATTTCTTTGGGATTCACTGCTAGAAGAGGTACATCTGGTTTGATGGATATTTGAGGGTTATTTCTTATTGTTGGGACTGCAGTTATCTTCAGGAGTTGTTGCAACCTAATTTCGAAGAGCACTACGTCTTTTGTCACGGCTCCATTTGTCTTCACTAGCTTGTATAGTATAGAACCAAACTATCCTCTTCAATTGGCAGCATACGTTGTACTGGTAGATGTGCTTTTATTGTGGTTAATTCAGTCCTTATCTGATGAGGTGATAATAAAAGTGGATTACATTTTTCATGGTGCGCATCCGTTAGCACGTCGAGAATCTCCTTTTCTACCCTTTGCAAGTTCAGTGGTGTTAATGTTAATTGATTGGCAAGAAGTGATATTAGTTGTATTTGGCTGATTTCTGAAAATTCTTTAGCAAGTGCATTTGCTTCATTATTGATTCTTGCAACAATTTTCTTTAGTTGTTTTTGTGTGCTGAGTTCGTCTTGTTTAATTATATTAATAATTGATGTTTGGTTTGTAAGTAATTTAAAAATATAGTCTGTTTCGACCTTCGCCGTTTTAATGGTGTCTGAAATGAATGACATTTCACTGGCGTAGCCTGAGTCCAGCACTCCAAACAATGACCTTGCTACATTTCCTACAATGTTGAATGCACCTCTTTTTACTCTACTAGTGGCGAATAGTTCGTTTTCCTCCAGCAACTCTTCTTTTACTTGATTGAAATTATTTACCAAAATATTACATATTGACTGATATGTGATGGTTGAACATAAATGCTGCAAAGTGTCTAATCCAGATTGAAAAGTCTTTAGCTCGGACAAGAAAGGTGCTCGATCATAGTATACCATGAGTTTCCATTCAGCTGTTGCCAGTTTTACGGTTCCAATACCTTCAAAGTACAGCCCTGGGTCAGAATGAAAGTTGTTTATCTTTACGTGACTGCCCATAACAGCTGGAATGATAAGTATGGCTACGATCATGGTGAGTACGATTGAGTCTTTGATTTTTTGGTGGATGGAGTATATTCTACGTCAAGAGATATTGGGCGAATAAGGTTGGATAGTTCACTTGCAGGTAATTCGTCTTCGTGAAGTAGCGGAGCTAATCTATGGATAGGACTTCCTTTTTTTCCTGAAGATGTTTTTACATCTGCTACCCGAACATTGCCATCATTGCCCTCGTGTGCTTGAAGGATTCTTCCAAGTGGCCAGCTCATAACCGGTAAATTATCCTCTTTTACAATAACCATCTGTCCTTCTTTCACGTTTTCAAATGATGATTTCCACTTTTGTTTTTTCTTCAATTGGTGTAGATACTCGGCTGGGCAACGTCTCCAGAACTCATGTTTGAGTTGGGAGACAAGTTTCCATCTTGTGGCGAGATAACTATTTGGATACACTCACTGCTCTACTGTCCATTTGGGTTGTGAGTGGTTCTCCAATCAAGAAGTGTCCTGGAGTCAGTGCAGTTAGATCATTTGGATTAGGTGACCCAAACCCTTCTTTAAGGTTGTAAATTTTTGAGTGTCGTTTAATACCATAGTTGCTGTAACAGGAACCACGTTTTTTTCTCAATGTCATTGGCAATTTCTTGAGGTAAGTATTTCGATGGCCATGATTCCTCTCTTCCATGAAGGAAAAGTGGTCCGTATAGCTATAAGTTACATGCTGGCAGATCTACTGCACTAAGTCCTCTGGATAGTATATCGGCTGGGTTGTGTTTTGATCGTACATGGCGACATTGTTCGGGTAGAGTTAGTGACTGAATTGTTGATACTCTGTTGGTGACAAATGTTTTGTATGAAGATGATTGTGCCTATATCCATGATAATATGATTTCTAAGTCAGTCCATAGAAATGTAGCTTGGTTTTGAAACTGCAGGTCAATCTTTAGTCTGTGAGCAAGCTTTTCTGCTAGAACTGCTGCACATAACTCTTGTCGAGGTAATGTCTGCTGCTTCAATGGTGCAACTCTTGATTTTGCACAGAGTATTCGCATGCCCATTCTTAAGAATTGCGCGAATGTATGCAACTGCACCAAAGGCCTTCTCAGATGCGTCTGCGTGTAGTTGTGTTTTACTGGGGTTTCACCCTGGAAAATGTGTCGTGCTATCGTAAAATTGTTGAGATTTTCTAGATCGTTTCTAAATGTGATCCAAGATGCACATAGATCATTAGTTAATGGTTCATCCCAATCTAATTCATGATGCCAAAGGTATTGAATAAATATTTTGGCCTTAACAATCACAGGAACAAACAGACCGAGGGGATGAAATAGTTTTGCAAGATCGGAAGTTACTGTTCGTTTCGAGATTTGCTGATGTTGGGTTAATTTGACTTTATCGCAAAAGTGATCGCTTTTAGGTAACCAATATAATCCTAAGGTTTTTATTGAATTAGTACTGTTATTATCGAAATCTAAGTTAACCTCTTGGTCACCGGTTGGAATATTTTTGAGCAAATGTGGATGATTTGCGCACCATTTTTTCAAACTAAATCCATATTTTGTCAACATAACGATGAGTTCCTTTTTGCATTTCCACTGCTATGTTGAGGTCGTCTGAACCTCCAAGGCCGTCATTTACATATAAGTTGTCTTTCAGCATCTGAGAACCATACGGAAACTTGAGAGAATTTTCATTAGCTATTTTTTGTAGACATCTCGTGGCCAGGTAAGGTGCTGCACGTGTCCCATATGTTACTGTGTTGAGTTTGTAATAGGCATGTGGCGATGATGGACCTTCCCTCCACATAAATTGATATTGATGGTCGTTTGGGTCGATTAGTATTTGCCTGTACATTTTTTCAATATCGGTTGTGAAAACGAACCTTGGCAATCGAAAACGAATTAAAATGGAAAATAGTTCACTTTGCACCACTGGACTGATATACATTAAGTCATTTAATAAATATCCAGTTGATGTTTTCGCTGATGCGTCAAACACTACCCGAAGCTTTGTTGTGGTGTTATCAGGTTTTAGTACACAGTGGTGTGGAATAAAATATCTTGGATGTAGTACGTTATCTAGGTTTACTCTTTGCATGTGCCCTAGTTGCTTATATTCTCTCATGAATTGCGTGTACTGAATTCCGATATTTTAATTCTTTTGGAGTCGTCGGTCCAAACTACCAAATCTGTTGTATGCCATGGCATGCGAATCACCCAATGATGTTGGGTTTTCCCGAAATGGAAGACTGACGATAAAGCGACCATCTGTGTTCGTTTGAGTATGATGAATAAAATGGGCTTCACATTGGGCATCTGCTGGGGACAGGATCCTTTGATTTGATTCTACTTCACCGAGTTTCCATAGTCTCTCGACCGCTTGCTCTAGTAAAGACTCCTCGCCAAATACTGCACATGTAAGTGGTGGTGAACAGCTATGAGTAATGGTTTGTCGTATGGAGCCGCCCACGACCCAGCCCAGTAACGTCTTTTGTAGCGTTGGACCGCCGCTTGTCGATTTTCCCTTGCTCATAGAATCTGGGATCTCCTAAGTAGATATTACTCGGAATGTTCCAAGTTGAAACATCGAAGTTTTGATTTGGTTGTGCCGGAATGATAGTTGGTAGGACAATCGCTTCCAAGTTTGTTGAAAAGTCATTATTTGTAGAGAACATCTCAACATTCACGCGGTGCTGTGCTCGTTTTTTAATCCTTCCCACACCATCAATGCGTAAAGACGCTTCCGTTGGAGCAAGGGATAGCTTATTGATAAGTCGTTCAGTCACAATATTCTGTAGAAGTCTAGTGGTCGCCGATGTTGGGGGCCTTCTTGATGTTTGAAATAATTCTTTCTATCTCAGTTGCTTTCACTTGCTGCTGAGGCATAAGACTCTCTAAATTTGCCATGTTAGGTTCTCTTCTTTTAAGTTGACGATTTGATGAAAATAGGGGTATCCCAATATTAGGCGTCCCGCGAACAAATGTTGAAGAGAAGTGAGAGGATTTGACTAAAACTGCTGTGGTTTATAGCCTTTAGCGTCAGAACTAGTTGATGTTGAATTGAATATAAGCTTTGCAAATTAACTTTTTGGGGTCACCAAAATGGACGATAACGCGAATTCAATTCAAGCACATAAATCTGAACTGAAACTATTTCAGCCTTATTTGTTCTTACTAGCACTTGAACCTGAAGAACGCTAATCAATCAAATAAAACACTTTAAATGCCTTAAAACGACTGACCGACAATTCTTTATTTTTCATTCTTATATACTAAATTCTGTTACAATAAACTAATTTAAATTGCTTAGTAAGTAGAATAAACAAAGTTTGCATAATTGCTGAACTTAAAAACGGAAATTAGGTAATGTTTTTTAATAATGATTAAATAAATAATAAAAACAAAAATGATGTTGATGTAATTATCAACACCACTCTTGAAGAGTATTTATGGTTTTGCAGCACTTTTCGAACTGTCTGATGAGAGATATCTTCTCCACATTCATTATTGATGTCAAGTGAGGATTTTCGACAATAATTTTCAAAAGTTTCTTTTCAATGCGCCGCGAGTTAAAGAAAACTACTTTAAATGTTAAAAAAATATGTGTCTAACGAATGTTAATTCTGGATTCCCCCGCTCAATGGCATCGCCAGGCTATTTATACATAATTTCTTATCAGTATTCTTTGTCTTACAAACTAGAATTAAGATAAACCGAAAAACGATAACTTCTTTGTTACGTGTTTGGGTTTTTACATATGGTGATAGTGATAATTGTTTACTGTCTACGAAAATATGATTATGGTAATTGTTTTACTGTCGGGGAAATAATGATATTGATAATTGTTTACTGTCTACGAAAATATGATTATGGTAATTGTTTACTGGCTGAGAAATAGTGATATTGATAATTGTTTACTGTCTACGAAAATATGATTATGGTAATTGTTTATCTTATGAACTAAGGTAAATGTAAAGGTAATGTATGTATAAGTATATGTTAATATAAGTATATGTTATACCTTAACTTTGTTAAGTCTGCCTTCTTTTTCAGCGCGGTTAATAACGTTGTACACCATCCTTAGGTTAAAGGAAAACATTTAAGCAATTTCTTTGTGGGACTTGCTGTTATAGTAAAGCCCCTTAATATAATGTAAAACAATCGTAAAACCCTAATCTCTTGAGGTTTATTAAAATTTTCATAACGCATTTATGGGGCAATTATCAATTCTTCGAATTGAAATTTGTTTGATAAATATTAAAACTCAATAAGCATAATAAAGCTGTAAAATTCAAGCAATTATAATTCCTCGAATTTCATTTGGCCAACAAACTAATTTTTATTAAATTTTTTGTAATACATATGTTTTGCAATTTCAATTCTTCGAATTGAAATTCAGTTAACACGAATTTAACACAATTCAATCTAAGCAGATTTCCTTTGGTCATTAAACTCATTTTATTAAATTTTGTAATACATTTGTTTTTCAATTCTTCGAATTAAAATTAGGTTAATAAATATTAAAACTCATTTTATACGGATGTGCAAAGTAAACAAGTATTTCCTCCATAATTCTAAAAATGCTATTAAACATTTTGACAACTGAAAAACATATTTTTAAGTTAGTCATAAGATTGAAGTGAAATTAAAAGTATTTGCCTTTGTAATAGTTAAAGTACACTAGCTGGGTAATATTTTTATCGAGCCGTTTTCCTGGCATTGTTTAAACTTAATTACGTGATCACATGTGTGCGCGTACTGACCTCATTTGATCAGTAAATGCTACCTAGTTTTATTCATTTGCAATGCCATCAGATAAAAAACATACTTGTAATAACTGTGGAAAAATAAAGATTTTTGATAGCATTTGCCTTTTTGAAAACATTTTTTTACACCATTCAAAACAGGTAAAAATTGTTTTAGAGTGTTGTTGCTGTAATACATGCGTTTATTACTTAAAATTCCGTACTGTCGACAAGATGCAAAATAACAGTTATGTACATAGTACATGCAAAAACAAAATACGAATAAATGAAATTTGTTGTTGTTATTCTTCATTTAAAGAGAAATTCCTAAAAAAATTTGGCTTTGAAATTTTTTTTTACAAACTGTACATATATATGTACATATGTATTCGTAGTTCTACTCGAACGCATTTAAAGAAAAATTATTTTGTTGTAAAAAACATATTGGAGCAACATTGATTTGTTTCAGGGCTTTGAAAACAGATCCATTTTATTAGCAACCACTAAACAAATGACGAAAATGATAGACAACAAAGGTCCAGGTCTTAGTTTCTCTTTTGTATTTTCTAGGTGACGCAAGTTTTCTGCGTTGAACTCTTTATGATTTTCCATTGGGATTATAGGGATCTATTAAATTTTGCTTCAGCGCTGAGAGGGTGCAGAAATGTATAGACATTTTTTGCAAATTAAATCTGGGTTGCAAATTTCATTCAAGTGCTTCGCATCAATTACGTGAGCTTTTGTTTGTTAATAACAAGGTTACTAAAATTTGCTCAGTTACTTATGTATTAGTTACTGCCTTTTGTGCTTATTTTGTATCAATGAGATCGAGTAGTTTAAATTGTCAAAGTCATCATGGTCTGGTGTTCTTGTGACTACCTTAAGGCCAGTACCTAAAAGATTTATACCTCTTGCGTTCCCGTTTTGAAAATTTATTGTGGTTAACAATGTGTTTATGTGCCTCATGTTCGCATCTATTATCTTTTTCATATGCGAATGCAAACACGGAAGTGTAAAATTTAACTGCCTTAAATTGTTCTTGTGGAGCAGTCTTGTCATAAAAAAACTTTTATAAAAATGCCAAAAGGCTAAGAATTAAATTTTTTTTTGTTTTATATTCACTTTAATTACGTAATATGAAGTTATTAAAAAAATAAATTGGCTTG
Source organism: Epicampocera succincta (assembly GCA_932526305.1). NCBI lineage: Eukaryota > Metazoa > Arthropoda > Insecta > Diptera > Tachinidae > Epicampocera > Epicampocera succincta. The sequence goes on along the minus strand of OW052035.1, from coordinate 28,085,318 downwards.
GAATAGTAAAAAATGTTAAACATATTTTAAGAGGGAAACATTTCTTCCAGAAGTCAAAATGTCTAGGACGATACTTACGGTATCGATATATCTTTAGGGAAAGCGAGAGGGGGTTTATGGAATGTTAAACGTGTGAATGGTGGAATTGCGCGATAACTGTAATGAACTTAATATAAAAATTAACAAGAGCCAACAAGAATATGAAAAACAATTTAATGAAAACCCATATTTACAGACAACCATGACTAGAATAGTCTCATAGTCCACAAGCTTGGAATTTCAAAGCTGTGGGAAATGGAATTAAAACACTTGAAAAACTTTCAATTAGGACTAAGTATTCTGAATCAAAATTAATGGACCTAGATAGAACTTCTCTTCTGTCGTTGGATGTTGGATATATTATTTTTCAAATTCTTGGTGCAATTATTACAACTGTGTAATATCTGGAGATTTTTTACAGTGGAAAGTAGCTCGAGTACGTTTTTATTTTTTTTTGTTTAATCAAGACTGTATCATACAGTTATGTTTTCGCAATGAAAGCTTTTATGGGCGTTCTTTCACAAAATTTCGTTTATCATGTATGTACAGTGACGAGTTAAAGAATATAAAACAAACTAATTCAATTTTTTATCACAGCCTTCACTTTGTTACATGAAAAAAATTTTACACATTTGCAATAAAATGTTTTTCACCTACTACTTTCCCATTCAACGCACTTCTTCAGTATTTTGTCCAAAAACCCTTGGATTTTTAAAAGCTGCTTAACGATGGGGCATACTGTTACAAAAGCGCGGAACCATCTCGTTAGGAATTGCCTGGGGCACTGAAGTGACTGTTATATTTTTTTTAATTCTTTGAATCGTCATATGACTCATTTGAAATCTTTTTGCAAATTTATTTTCTAATAATTTTTCTATTTCACGTACTCTTGATGGTTCCATGTTATGTCTACACTTGTTAAATTATAAAATATTAAAAAAATAGCGGTAAACTCAAATTTTGTTTACCGTTTTTGTCATTGTTTTTTAATGTTAAAAGACTCGAAGAAGAGAGTGCAAAAGTGTAACACTTGTACTTATTTACGAAATGAATAGTATATTTTTTATATATAATAAGAAAAGAGTTTTTCTATAGAATTAATTTCTTTAACAATTACCAATGATAAAAATAATTATGAGGCTACTTTATGAAACTTTATTAAAAAACGGAGCGTACCATGCGCTTCCAAATGCTGAAGGTGGGAAAAATTCCACTTAGTGTAAGATGTAAATTTTCGATCGAGTTCTCTAGAATCAATTTCTTTCATAGCTTCACACAATTCTCTTTCCGCTCCAACAAAGTTAGTCCTGTTATCGCTAAAAAATTCCCGTGGTCGATCACGTCTTGCCATAAAATTTCCTATTGCTAAGTTATATGAGCTTGTTTTTAATTGACGTGGTATACCTCAGGAGGAGGAAAGAAGGAGTAATGTGCCGCTATTTCTGTAACCCATCATCCGCAACATAGTGTTTTTGTATTGTATTTATATGGATTTGATTGTTTGGGTTAATGCGTCCTTTTTATTTATGTATGCATTATTGTGTACTGTTTTTTGTTATTGTTTTTATTTCAAAAAATTTTTCGCTATGGTTATTTTTACAAAAGTCTTAGGTAGGAATCGAACCTACGACCTCTGGACTGTTGGTCGAATACCTTAACAACTCATCCATCGAAGCGGTTTCCCCGGTAGCGTGATGATACTGATTATGAAAATATAGAATGATAAATTTTGGTATAATTGCTGGATGCTTAAGATCATTCGAAAGGCTGGCGTTTTCGATTCGACCATCAATACACAAGACCAGGTTACTATCTAAATACGCTGATAGCTTATAAATTGAGCTATTTTTACTTATCTTGCACCCGTTTTTCAGCTTTAATATTTCTTCTAAATACTCTTCTGCTTGTGCCTGTTTTACCAGAATAATTTCTGCTAGTTTTTATTCTTATTTAAACAATATATTTGAAGTCCTATTATTTTTATGTTTGTCGTTTGGGCTTTACGATGCTGTGAAAATCGTTTAATATTAATGAAATATAAGTTCTTACTTACGTACAGTATATGCTGTTTAAGCTCTTTCTCTGTGTTAATATCAATAATATATTCTACTGGCTAACACCTTTTAACATTTTTTAAGACAGAACTGTTAATCCAAGGACTGCTGTTTGTCAAATCAGGGCCTTTTTAGACCATTTTGTGGCACCATATGTAACGTTAAGTCACAAATTGGCGATATTTTCTTTGCTCTGATCATAATTAGCTGATTACAATTCTGCAATCACACCAAAAGAACTTTTTACTCTTGTTTAAAGATGTACTTTTTAAAATATTATTAGTATATCGAGATGCTATAACTGCGGCCATTAATTCCTGGTTGTAGTTTGAAAGTCTAAAATAGAATACTACGGCATAACCATTTTCGCTTGCATCATCGAAAGTATGCAGCTGGACATACATGTTATCGTATTCACGAAAAGTTTGTAGATAGAATCTTGATATTGTGATGTTTTGAATTTGGGATAAGAATGGCAACCACCAATGAGACATTTGTTGAGGCTGAATTCCTTCCTTCCATCCTACACCTGATCGTCATACTTCTTGTGGCAGTATTTTTAAGTACATTAAATAGTGTCCAATCAAACCTAATGGGTTATAAATTGATATTAGAGTTTCCAATAATTCGCGTTTTGGCTGAATTTTACTCTCCAGTAATATGAGTGTATTGTTGAAGATATGTTAAATGTAAAGAAGTCTTCAGATGGTTTCCAGATGACGCCGAACACTGTAGCAGTTTCGAAATCATATCCCAAATAAAGGCAGTTATATTGCTGATCCAGCTTTCCCATTTTCCCATATTTAACTTGAAATGCTGGTGTTGTTGCTTCTTCCACACAGTCTACTTAATCCAAGTAATACTTCAAGCAATGATAACATTTAATTGTGGATGCTGCCGTATTGTGCTTTTCATTACATTTGCCAGCATTAACACTTTTAACATATTGCGTACCATATTGGTACGGCAGGTGTACCAATAGGTAACGGGCAAATACAGTTAGTGAACAGAACAATATTAACAGCTATCATAAATTCGTATGCCTCACACCATTCGAAGTTCGATTTAACATACAAATTAAAAATGACGAGCACAATGACGTAATTCAAGTGAAAAAGAATTAATTCAGACTTGTTGAAAAAAACCGAGAACTTCTTGAACATTAAGGAAAAAATTGAATTACAAAAGATCAAGCCAAGTATGAGAAAAACTTCGAAAACAATAAAATAGAGTGTTAAACAATCGCTGCAAACAATAATCATTTCCATCAAATACCACCATCAATGCGCTCCAGTCATCCGACCTCCATCATATATTCAGATAAGCCCTGAGTACCTTAAGTTATTCCATTTAGAAATTGAATAAGTATGTTAAAAATCCGTTTTCATTCACATTTTGCTACATTTATCTCGCGCAGTGCACTGTACCAGAACTAGACTATTTTCGATTTTTTATTCTACATATATTCAACGAAGTCATCCATCGATCTGTATTAAGAACTTGCGAACCACCAATTTTTTTTCGCACGGCTAATATTTTAGTTGTTTTCGCTTTTTTTTGTTGCGGTTTCCTCTCAATAACGCTTCCTATTTATTGCAGTAGATTAACTGAAACTCTGGTACGACAAGGTTTTGTTTCCTACACGATTGATGGCAACGAATGCTTGTCAAAAATTGGGTGCAGTGTTAAAAAATTTATCAATATGCTACCAAATAAAAAATTGCACTGAACTTCCAACCAAACTTGACTGCTGCAGTTATTTGTGTGTTCAAATATTGGTTTGCTTAAATATTTTAAAGTATGTATTTTATATGATTCGCGAGATAGGTTACATTGTTTTTCATTTTGACTTGTAGCTAATGTTAAATATCCTGAGATACATACATAATTTGACGCTTTATTTCTTAAAAAGTAGGCTACATATTTTATGTTTAGCGGTCAGCTGTTATCGAAAACATGCCGTGAAATAATTGTCCCTTTAATTATATCGCAGCAAAACGTGAATGTTCCTGAGTCCATTACATATATTTTTTACAAAATTAATAAGAAAAAGGGCTACTTGTGCAATAGTTTTTCAAGAAAAACGTATTTCAACTCTTTACTGGTATTTTTGTGTGAGATTTTGCGCAGAGTGTTAAGCTTAACATTGAAGTATTTTGTGTGTATTTTGTTTAACACTCGACTATTTGTAGCAGATATTTAGTATCGGTAAATGCATCTTACTTATGTTTAAATAGACGAATCCAAATATTTTAGTAGTTCTTAGCAAATGCATTTCTTTTTATATTTTAAATTTTGCGAAAAATTCTCCTTGTTGCAACTACAAAATATATTAATCATCAAAAGATTGAATTATATAAAATTAGAGTTTATTTGGCCCAAGGTGCAATGTAAAACACTATTACACATTCGATGTTATTTAAATAATTACTTTCAAAGTACAATTCAATAAACAAAAGTTTAATACCTAATATTTAATATATCTGTCACATTGCATGACTATTTATCAATATTGCTGTTGAATTGATGTTAAGCACGATAGGTACGAACAGTTCGATAATGATTACAGGTTTCGCAATGCAGTGCCTGCATGGGTTTAGTTTTGGTATTCTCTTTGCGAAAATGGTTCTAATTTTATTTTAAATGATAGTATCGTAAAATATAAGAAAGGCCAATTAATTTTATTGTGTATTATGGCCGATATTTTTGATATATGTCCTAAAATGTTTCGTGAGTTGATTGCGTATCAAGACTACTATGACCAAATATATTTGCCAAGTGATGTCGACTGGCAACACAAAATGTATTTAATGTTGCTTGAAGTTCAAAAAAATATAAATGAAGCTGTCGACAGAGGAAAGTAAGTCGAAAAATATCAACTTTTATTTCGTTGATAAATGCATTGTGTATTACTTAAAAAAATATTTAAAATAAATAAATATCTTCTTGACTTTCGAGCGGTATAAAAGTATATTATTGTTTACTAAAATTACATACACATGTGTACGTACAAAACTAAATGAAATTTTGATGTGTTTATTGTTTATTGGTTTATTAGAGTTTCAAATAACACTCAAATAAATACATTTTATGACTTTTATGTTAGTACAACAATTGACTAACAAACGATAACATATGTACGTGCATGGTTATTTTTTACAGTTGCTATTTTTGGAGAAAGAAAAATACATACATATACGTATATATATATATATATATGTACATATGTACATGCATCTACATGCATTTGTTTTTGTTTGCTGGACAATATTTATTTGTGATGTATGTACTATATACTCGTATGTATGTATATCCTTCAAACTTTCTAATAAAATAAAAAAAAAAAAATTCTGTTTAAAGAAGCATTCATAATATGCTTTTATATTGTGTAATATGATAATTTCAAATTTTATTTTTACTTAAATTGAAAGTAGTTCTTTCTTTCGAATTTGGTTCAAGTTCGGTTGTACTTTCTTGAGCTAAGAATGAAAATATTTTAAAATATTTTTTATACCTTATTGCTGCGGTTTTAATACATATACATAAGTATGTACATATATATTTTTTTTCTGGATGTGGAAAATAATTGAATCTTTGAACTCTCATCATACATGTAAGTTAACTCAAACAAAGTTAAAGAACTCCTTTTTAAATAAATTAAATATATATATGTAGATATTTTGCAATTGCTAAATAAGCGTCTTTCATTAATTAGATCACAAAATTATATTTTAAGTATTTCCCAATAAATGCTACAGGGCAATTATTGTTAAAAGTAAAATCACGCCACCTCTAGATTTAGGTCATTTAGTTTAATATAAATTAAGAAATTTTGTAAAATTAATTGAGTTCTGATTTAAATAAAGTGCGGTCGGACCGCTTAAACAAATTCCAATTAGCAATTTATTAAGTTGTATCTACCTGCATTCAATAAAAAACGCTGAAATATGTAAGAGTGTAATTGCAAAATTAATTACTAAATTACTTTTTTTAAAGTCGGTTTTCTGACATACATACATATATACCAATACAAAATCTTTTAATTTATAAAAATTGGCATGGTAATTTTTACAGTGAGGTGAAACAAAACAAACAAAAGAAGAGGTTAATCAAGTACTTTTTATTTGTAATGAAAATACACACATGCATACATATGTATGTAAAGGGTGGTTAAATTGTATGGGCCGATGTTGAATGTGAACCACACCTAAACGCCAAGTTTTTTTTCCGAATTTTATTTGACATTTCTCTATTTCAGACTTACTCAATTTGAACCATAGAGAGATACACAATCCAACAACGTGTTAAAGTAATCCAGACTTATTATGAAAATGGGAGTTCAAATCAAAATGCATATCGTGCAAAATCATCTTCAGTGATGAGGCACATTTTCACCTCAGTGGATTCGTCAATAAACAGAATTTCCGCATTTGGGTGAATGAGAATCCAAGAGTGATTGTCGAAAAACCAATGCACCCACAAAGAGTGACTGTTTGGTGCGGTTTATGGGCTGGCGGCATCATCGGGCCGTATTTTTTCCAAAATGAGGCCGGTCAGGCAGTTACTGTGAATGGTGTTCGCTATCGTGAGATGATAACGAACTTTTTATGGCCCGAATTGGAAGATATGGATGTGGACGATATGTGGTTTCAGCAGGACGGTGCCACTTGCCACACAGCTAACGAAACAATGGCTCTTTTGCGCAACAAATTCAATGGCCGTGTTATCTCACGTAATGGCGATGTCAATTGGCCGCCAAGATCATGTGATTTGACACCGTTGGACTTTTTTCTTTGGGGTTATTTGAAAGAAAAGGTGTACGTCGATAAGCCAGCAACAATTCAAAACCTAAAGGATCAGATAATTCGGCACATTAACGGCATAGAACCTCCATTATGCCTCAGCGTCATCGAAAATTTGGACCATCGGATGGAGGTGTGCCGCCGAGGTCGCGGCGCCCATTTGGCCGATATTTTGTTCCACACATAATTGAGAAATACCAATACATCATAATAAAATAAAATTACAATAATTTCCTAAATAGTTTGTGTTTTATTCAAAATCAACATCGGCCCTTGAAATTTAACCACCCTTTACATAGTTTACACATACTATGTACACTTCTGCTCATATAATTAAGTCACTTCAACAGAAAGATAAAAAATAAAACAAAAAATTTTATGAAAATAAAATAAAAAATTTATTTATAAATTTGTTCGAAGTTTTAAATGAAACAAAAATAAACACTTTTTCAAAGTTACTGTAAACGTATTGGCAAGGCACAACTTGTTTTTAAACCCTGCTCATATAATTATGTAAGTCATTTAAAGAAAATTAAAAAAATAAGAGGCTTTCATAGTTTTTTTACAGTGTAGGCTTTTATATGACTAATATTTTGTTGGAAATCCTTTTTGAAGAATAACTTCCCGGCATCTTTTTCCCATGGAACGAACCAGCGCCTCACATTGGTCAGCGGTTATTTTGTACCATTCATCTTTTATTATTTCCCATAATGCTGCCTTGTTAGCTGGTTTTACTGCTGAAACGGCTCGTTTTATTATCGCCCATAAGTTTTCTATTGGGTTAAGGTCAGGACTTTAGGGTGGCCTCTCAAGCACTTTTATATGATTTTCGTTTATCCAATTCTTAACGACCCTGGAACAGTGCTTTGGGTCGTTGTTCTGTTGGAATATCCAGATAATGGTTCCAAACTATTAAATCCCAGAATTTTTGGCACTTGGACATATGTTCTTTTGCAAACTGTAGCCTTTTCTTAATATTTTTTTTGGACACATTAGGCTTACGTTTAGCAATTCTTCTATTCAAAGAATTTTCTTGTAGGCGGCGTCGGACAGTCTGTGCTGATATTTTTACACCATAATCCTGTTGCATTTGAGCTCTAATTTCAGTAGAGGTCAGGAAAGGTCGGTTTTACATAATCTGACCAATATTCTACCATCAGCAGAAGCGGGTTTCCTTGGTTTTCCTCTGGAAAAGTTTAAACATTCGGTTACTTTCGAAAATTTTTTGTGCTTTTCAAAGCATTCCCATATAATCTTCCTTTCACATGGAGTTGAACTTTTTTTCTTACCCATTACTATGAAGGGTTGTATAAAACTAATTCAAACAGTATTTATTAGTTTTAAAGAAGAATTTTAAGCAATTTTTGTAAAGAATGCTGATGCATAAAGAGGCAGATTACCGTTATTAAATAAAGTGACTTAATTATGTGCGCGCTTAAAAGTAGAACTAGAAAGATAAATCAACTGACAACAAAAGTTAATATTGTGTATTATAAATGTTTTGTATTATGTCTATAACTAGCGGTAAAAACAATTTTTAATAAAACAAATCTGATGTAAGTGCAATATTGTTTTTATATTGTTACAGTACAAATTTCTAGAGTGACTTAATTATATGAGCACAAGTGTACGAGTACATATGTACATATCATTTGCTTTCAAAAGTATGTACGATTTAGAATTAGTTTTAGTAGTTTTTTAATTTCTTTGTATTAAAAGCGTTAAAAGATGAATGCAATGATTTGTTTTCATACTCAAATGAGTTATTAATTCTATCAGATTGGATTTTTTTTTGAATACGAGGACTATAATTTTCTTTATAGTTGTAGAAAATAAACAATCTTATGACCTAAAACGGAGGGAACAACTAAAATCGAAGTCCGAAAAGATTAAGAAATAGTATATCTGTGGAAGAATACCAAAAGTTAGAAAATGCCAACAAAGAAATAAATAGAATACGAGTATGTGGATAGAATTCCTAAAAAAAGTTGTAATTTGTTGAAAACCAAAGCATAAAGCTTTGAAATGAGATTCAAAAAATTTATGAGAGAAGTTCTTGACTTTTTAATGAAACACATCTTTTTATTAAAACAGTTATTTTATTTTTCAACATAGTCACCTTTGACTTCTATATACTTAGTCCAACGTTTCTCCCTTCCGGAAAATATGACTTCCGAGGTCATCAAAATAGGCATTAGTTTGTGAAATGATTTTGTCGTTGCAGTCAAGCTCTTTCCACCGAGCCATTTCTTCAAGCTTGGAAACAAGAAATACACACTTGGTTCTAAATCCGAAGAATAGGGAGGATGTTGTCGCAATTCGTATCCCATTTCATGGACCAGATGTCACACGGTTGCGTTTGCGGCCAATTGTGAGCAAACGTGGCACCCATCTTTCTCTGATATGGCTATGGCTTCCACAATCTCTTTAGATAAACCAGAAAGCATTTTTGTTATTGTTAAAGCGTAGGCTCGTTTGCCTCGCTCAAGTTGAAAAGTGAATGAACTTAGTGGTACCCCAAGATAGGTTTAAGTTGCCTTTCTTTTATCCGCGTGGTACAGAAGGATAATAAGAGTATATAAGAGTATTTTTCTCAGAGAATAAATATTGTTAATGCAGTTAATTATGAAAAACAAAGAATGATAATTTTTACTGAAATTCAGGTTCTTTATGTACTAAACAAAATACAAATCAAAATAAAAAAAAAATTTAAATTGAGGACGAAATTGTTTATGCTGCACTAAATTATTTTCTCACCGATAGCCAATGCAAGAAGCATCGAGTTTCATACTGTTACATATTGGCTGGTTATTTGAATAGCACATGCAGTAAAATATTTGTTACGGGAATCTGCCCAAGCGCTCAGTTTCACAAGATTATAAACAACAAATACAGAGTTCAATAAATTCAGTTGTATTTGTATCTTGAAATTCCTAATTACAAAATAGATATAAATTAGGAATATATAAATATATGCAAATTATTTTATATATATATTTACTTTTTAGTATGAAACAAAGCGCGACAAATAGATTTCATAATATTTTTTACAAGACCTCTAATGTCTGTAGTTTTGACAAAGTGAGTTATAATTTAGTTTTTATACTGAATACTTTGCTATGTGACCTCAAAATGACTTCCTTCTACCAATACAAAATGCGCGCTCTTAAAGCTTGGGATTTTTATACAGTTTTCTTTTTGACAGATTGAGATTACGATAAGTCGATGACTAAGATAAATAAATAATCGGTCATCAATTGACCGACAGTGGCGCTAACACCCCGCCGCAGTATGGCAAGAAGTATATTCGCAGCCCTACTCTCTACTTACTGGTCTTTCCAGCACACCACGGGACGTCATAATCTTCGCTCTACGAACTTGGCCATCGGCTGCAACTGTAGTTTCCAATACCTTTCCCCTGGGCCACACATTTTGCGGAAACGTAGGGTCAACCACAACAAGCAAGTCACCTTTACTTAAGGGTTTAGTGTTTTCAAAACATTTGCTTCGGCATGTAAGCGGTGGTAAATATTCCGTCAGCCATCTTTTCCAAAAATTTTGGGCATACATCTGCGATTGTAACCAGCTATTCTTAACCACCGTGCTGGAGTCATCATAATCAGCTAATGGCTTCATACCATTTGAACTTCCTAACAGTAAATGATTGGGAGAGCGCCTCCTGGTTTTCGTTATCTATTGGCACATAGGTAAGCGGGCGTGAATTAATTATATTTTCGATTTCAGCCATCATACTGCGGATGGTCTCATCGTTAAGGAAACTTGATGACATTATTTTATAAAAAACGGTTTTAACGGAACGTACCATACGTTCCCACGCTCCGCCCATATGTGAGGCAGCCGGCGGGTTGAAATTCCATTTAGTAGTAGCGGTTGAGAAATTGCGAACAAACTCATTACAATCAACCTCTTTTATAGCGTCGCGTAACTCTCTTTCTGCTCCCACAAAATTTGTCGCGTTATCGCTGAAAAATTGCCTTGGCGTACCTCGTCTGGCCTTGAAATTCCGGATGGTTAAAATACATGAACTTGTGGTTAGAGAGAGTCCTATCTCAATATGAACGGCCCGGATAGTTAGGCAGGTGAATAGTGCTCCGTATCTTTTCTCCTTGTGCCGATTGGCTGTAACCAAAATTGGGCCAAAAAAGTCAAGCCCAGTAAATGTAAAAGGTATAACATGTGCGGGTAGCCTAGCCCTAGGAAGTTTTGCCATTTGTGGATGTGTTGGTTCTGCTTTACTCACTTTGCACATTTGGCAGGTTCGTATAATTTTCTTAAAAGTTGTTCTTAAGCGAGACACATAATATTTCTGTCGAATTTCATTGATGGCAGTTTCGTGGTTTCCGTCATGGTATTGTATGAAAATGCAATATTATAAGCTCGGTGATATAACTTTGTTTTGGCATAAAAGCCGGGTGTTTTGGTTCGTCTGGAATATCAGCATAATCTATTCGACCATTAACGCACAAAACATCATCGCTATTTAAATAAGGTGATAGCTTATAAAGGGAGCTTCTTTTACAAATTTCACCATTGCTTTTAAGCGTTGCTATTTCGCACGAATACTCTTCGATTTGCGCTTGCTTAAGTAGAACGACTTCCGCCTTTTTTAGTTCGTCTTGCGATAGGTCATATAAAGTTGTACTCCTTTTAAGTTTATTTAAATAATGTAATACGTAGGCTACAGTCCTAAGTGCTCTACGCCACTGTGAAAAACGTTTAATTTCGATTAAATTATCAACTTCGTTTATATGAAATATATTCTGTTTAAGCTCACAGTCAATATTATCGCTTATCGTATCATCTGATGGCCATGAATTCTCATTTTTTTCACAAATTTGGGGTCATTTAGTAAGCGATTGCCATTTGGCAAATCGGCGCCACCTTTGGACCATTTCGTTGCTTCATCAGTGACGTTTAATTTGCTGGGAATCCATTGCCATTCTTCTAACCCAGTAGTGTCAAGAATTTCACTTATACGAAACGGCACAAACTGGTGATACCTTTTTGAACAGACCTCAGCCAACTAATGACCGTTTTAGAGTCTGACCAGAACACCATTTGGCTGATTTTTATTGTTGCACTTTTTAAGATGCTATTAGCAAACCGTGACGCAATTACTGCGGCCATTAACTCTAGGCGGGGAATAGAAGCTATTCCCTTGTTTTTGACCCAATAAGTGACACAACAACATAAATGCCGTTCGAGCTGTACATCAAGATTTTTATAACTATCAAATGTTTGAAGGTAGCATCGTGGTATTGAAATATTTTCTATTTCTAGCAATAACGACAACCATTTGGTCCACCTAACCATCTACTGAGGCTGGATTTCTTCATCCCATGTAATTCCACTTCTCCATACATCTTGCAATATTGTTCTTAAGTACATTAAAATTCTTAATAGTTCACGTTTTGACGGAATTTTATTTTTTGTTAATGCATTATTGGTCATGTTTGGAGATATTTTAAACGTGAATGAATCGTCGAATGATTTCCAGAAGACGCCGAGTACTCTATCAGCTTCTATTTCATTTCCCAGATTCAGACTTTTATTTTGTCGATTATCGTTGCCATTTATTTCAGCTAGAACGTCTTTGTTATTACACATCCAGTTCCTGATATTAAATCCAGCTTCTCCATGGATATATTTAACTTCATGTGCCAAGGTAATTGCCTCTTCGATTGTGTCTACTGAATCTAGATAATCGTCAACATAATGATTATTTTTTATAGCAGCTGCAGCACTAGGATACTTTTCACAAAATTTTTCAGAGTTAGTATTTTTTACGTACTGCGAGATGCATGGTGAGCAGGAGGCTCCGAAAATCATTACGTTTATTATATATACACCTGGTTCTTTGCCGCTTTCACTACGCCATAAAAACCGCTGAGCATTGCGATTCTCTGATAAAAACCTGGTGAAACATCTGCTCTATATCACCGCAGATGGCTATAGACTTTTGTCGAAAGCGGATGAGGATAGAAGGCAGCGAGCACAGTAGGTCTCGACTTTTCATCAGCATATCATTTAGAGATAGCCCATAAGCTCTTGCAGCAGCATCCCATACAATTCTTGTTTTCCCTGGCTTATTTTTATTAAAAACGGGAAATATTGGTAAATACCAAACCCTTTCTGTTTTGGTTGGCACTGGGCTCTCTTTTTCAATCTTGGTTATATACCCTTTTAAAGTGTATTCAAAAATAGTTTTATTAAAAACTTCGTTCAAGGTACTATCGTTTTACAATTTTTTTTCCAAGCACGTATATCTCTTTAGTGCCACATCGTAGCTGTTTGGCATTTCTACGTTTTCATTTCGCCACAATAACGAAGTTTCGTAATGTCCATCCGAGTGTTGTATAGCATACTTTTTTAAAATAGTCGTCGTCTTTACTCAAAATGTTCGCTGGGTTATCTATACAAGCCGTTTCTATACTGTAAAACTTTTTCATTAAATCGGATAGTAAAGGGTGGTTAAATTGTATGGGCCGATGTTGAATGTGAACCACACCTAAACGCCAAGTTTTTTTCCGAATTGTATTTGACATTTCTCTATTTCAGACTTACTCAATTTGAACCATAGAGAGATACACAATCCAACAACGTGTTAAAGTAATCCAGACTTATTATGAGAATGGGAGTTCAAATCAAAATGCATATCGTGCACTTCGTAATTTTGTTGGCCAATTTCATCGTTCAAATGTGCGTACAATCGCAAAAATCGTGGAAAAATTCGAGCAAACCGGGTCTGTAGAAGATGTGAGAACACCAGTGCATGCTCGTACAGCTCGTACTGCAGAAAATATTGCTGCTTTTCGCGATAGTGTGGCTGAAGAGCCGTCCACCTCAACTCGTCGTCGTTCCCAACAATTGCACCTCTCACGCTCGTCGTTGATGAACATTATGCATAAAGACTTGCATTTACACGCTTACAAGGTGCAATTGGCTCAAGAACTAAAGCCTCTTGACCATTCCAAACGTCGTGAATGGGCAGAATGGTGGCAAGAAATGGCAACAGTGGATGATCAATTTTCGAAGAAAATCATCTTCAGTGGTGAGGCACATTTTCACCTCAGTGGATTCGTCAATAAACAGAATTGCCGCATTTGGGCGAATGAGAATCCAAGAGTGATTGTCGAAAAACCAATGCACCCACAAAGAGTGACTGTTTGGTGCGGTTTATGGGCTGGCGGCATCATCGGGCCGTATTTTTTCCAAAATGAGGCCGGTCAGGCAGTTACTGTGAATGGTGTTCGCTATCGTGAGATGATAACGAACTTTTTATGGCCCGAATTGGAAGATATGGATGTGGACGATATGTGGTTTCAGCAGGACGGTGCCACTTGCCACACAGCTAACGAAACAATGGCTCTTTTGCGCAACAAATTCAATGGCCGTGTTATCTCACGTAATGGCGATGTCAATTGGCCGCCAAGATCATGTGATTTGACACCGTTGGACTTTTTTCTTTGGGGTTATTTGAAAGAAAAGGTGTACGTCGATAAGCCAGCAACAATTCAAAACCTAAAGGATCAGATAATTCGGCACATTAACGGCATAGAACCTCCATTATGCCTCAGCGTCATCGAAAATTTGGACCATCGGATGGAGGTGTGCCGCCGAGGTCGCGGCGCCCATTTGGCCGATATTTTGTTCCACACATAATTGAGAAATACCAATACATCATAATAAAATAAAATTACAATAATTTCCTAAATAGTTTGTGTTTTATTCAAAATCAACATCGGCCCTTGAAATTTAACCACCCTTTACATAGTTTACACATACTATGTACACTTCTGCTCATATAATTAAGTCACTTCAACAGAAAGATAAAAAATAAAACAAAAAATTTTATGAAAATAAAATAAAAAATTTATTTATAAATTTGTTCGAAGTTTTAAATGAAACAAAAATAAACACTTTTTCAAAGTTACTGTAAACGTATTGGCAAGGCACAACTTGTTTTTAAACCCTGCTCATATAATTATGTAAGTCATTTAAAGAAAATTAAAAAAATAAGAGGCTTTCATAGTTTTTTTACAGTGTAGGCTTTTATATGACTAATATTTTGTTGGAAATCCTTTTTGAAGAATAACTTCCCGGCATCTTTTTCCCATGGAACGAACCAGCGCCTCACATTGGTCAGCGGTTATTTTGTACCATTCATCTTTTATTATTTCCCATAATGCTGCCTTGTTAGCTGGTTTTACTGCTGAAACGGCTCGTTTTATTATCGCCCATAAGTTTTCTATTGGGTTAAGGTCAGGACTTTAGGGTGGCCTCTCAAGCACTTTTATATGATTTTCGTTTATCCAATTCTTAACGACCCTGGAACAGTGCTTTGGGTCGTTGTTCTGTTGGAATATCCAGCTAATGGTTCCAAACTATTAAATCCCAGAATTTTTGGCACTTGGACATATGTTCTTTTGCAAACTGTAGCCTTTTCTTAATATTTTTTTTGGACACATTAGGCTTACGTTTAGCAATTCTTCTATTCAAAGAATTTTCTTGTAGGCGGCGTCGGACAGTCTGTGCTGATATTTTTACACCATAATCCTGTTGCATTTGAGCTCTAATTTCAGTAGAGGTCAGGAAAGGTCGGTTTTACATAATCTGACCAATATTCTACCATCAGCAGAAGCGGGTTTCCTTGGTTTTCCTCTGGAAAAGTTTAAACATTCGGTTACTTTCGAAAAATTTTTGTGCTTTTCAAAGCATTCCCATATAATCTTCCTTTCACATGGAGTTGAACTTTTTTTCTTACCCATTACTATGAAGGGTTGTATAAAACTAATTCAAACAGTATTTATTAGTTTTAAAGAAGAATTTTAAGCAATTTTTGTAAAGAATGCTGATGCATAAAGAGGCAGATTACCGTTATTAAATAAAGTGACTTAATTATGTGCGCGCTTAAAAGTAGAACTAGAAAGATAAATCAACTGACAACAAAAGTTAATATTGTGTATTATAAATGTTTTGTATTATGTCTATAACTAGCGGTAAAAACAATTTTTAATAAAACAAATCTGATGTAAGTGCAATATTGTTTTTATATTGTTACAGTACAAATTTCTAGAGTGACTTAATTATATGAGCACAAGTGTACGAGTACATATGTACATATCATTTGCTTTCAAAAGTATGTACGATTTAGAATTAGTTTTAGTAGTTTTTTAATTTCTTTGTATTAAAAGCGTTAAAAGATGAATGCAATGATTTGTTTTCATACTCAAATGAGTTATTAATTCTATCAGATTGGATTTTTTTTTGAATACGAGGACTATAATTTTCTTTATAGTTGTAGAAAATAAACAATCTTATGACCTAAAACGGAGGGAACAACTAAAATCGAAGTCCGAAAAGATTAAGAAATAGTATATCTGTGGAAGAATACCAAAAGTTAGAAAATGCCAACAAAGAAATAAATAGAATACGAGTATGTGGATAGAATTCCTAAAAAAAGTTGTAATTTGTTGAAAACCAAAGCATAAAGCTTTGAAATGAGATTCAAAAAATTTATGAGAGAAGTTCTTGACTTTTTAATGAAACACATCTTTTTATTAAAACAGTTATTTTATTTTTCAACATAGTCACCTTTGACTTCTATATACTTAGTCCAACGTTTCTCCCTTCCGGAAAATATGACTTCCGAGGTCATCAAAATAGGCATTAGTTTGTGAAATGATTTTGTCGTTGCAGTCAAGCTCTTTCCACCGAGCCATTTCTTCAAGCTTGGAAACAAGAAATACACACTTGGTTCTAAATCCGAAGAATAGGGAGGATGTTGTCGCAATTCGTATCCCATTTCATGGACCAGATGTCACACGGTTGCGTTTGCGGCCAATTGTGAGCAAACGTGGCACCCATCTTTCTCTGATATGGCTATGGCTTCCACAATCTCTTTAGATAAACCAGAAAGCATTTTTGTTATTGTTAAAGCGTAGGCTCGTTTGCCTCGCTCAAGTTGAAAAGTGAATGAACTTAGTGGTACCCCAAGATAGGTTTAAGTTGCCTTTCTTTTATCCGCGTGGTACAGAAGGATAATAAGAGTATATAAGAGTATTTTTCTCAGAGAATAAATATTGTTAATGCAGTTAATTATGAAAAACAAAGAATGATAATTTTTACTGAAATTCAGGTTCTTTATGTACTAAACAAAATACAAATCAAAATAAAAAAAAAATTTAAATTGAGGACGAAATTGTTTATGCTGCACTAAATTATTTTCTCACCGATAGCCAATGCAAGAAGCATCGAGTTTCATACTGTTACATATTGGCTGGTTATTTGAATAGCACATGCAGTAAAATATTTGTTACGGGAATCTGCCCAAGCGCTCAGTTTCACAAGATTATAAACAACAAATACAGAGTTCAATAAATTCAGTTGTATTTGTATCTTGAAATTCCTAATTACAAAATAGATATAAATTAGGAATATATAAATATATGCAAATTATTTTATATATATATTTACTTTTTAGTATGAAACAAAGCGCGACAAATAGATTTCATAATATTTTTTACAAGACCTCTAATGTCTGTAGTTTTGACAAAGTGAGTTATAATTTAGTTTTTATACTGAATACTTTGCTATGTGACCTCAAAATGACTTCCTTCTACCAATATAAAATGCGCGCTCTTAAAGCTTGGGATTTTTATACAGTTTTCTTTTTGACAGATTGAGATTACGATAAGTCGATGACTAAGATAAATAAATAATCGGTCATCAATTGACCGACAGTGGCGCTAACACCCCGCCGCAGTATGGCAAGAAGTATATTCGCAGCCCTACTCTCTACTTACTGGTCTTTCCAGCACACCACGGGACGTCATAATCTTCGCTCTACGAACTTGGCCATCGGCTGCAACTGTAGTTTCCAATACCTTTCCCCTGGGCCACACATTTTGCGGAAACGTAGGGTCAACCACAACAAGCAAGTCACCTTTACTTAAGGGTTTAGTGTTTTCAAAACATTTGCTTCGGCATGTAAGCGGTGGTAAATATTCCGTCAGCCATCTTTTCCAAAAATTTTGGGCATACATCTGCGATTGTAACCAGCTATTCTTAACCACCGTGCTGGAGTCATCATAATCAGCTAATGGCTTCATACCATTTGAACTTCCTAACAGTAAATGATTGGGAGAGCGCCTCCTGGTTTTCGTTATCTATTGGCACATAGGTAAGCGGGCGTGAATTAATTATATTTTCGATTTCAGCCATCATACTGCGGATGGTCTCATCGTTAAGGAAACTTGATGACATTATTTTATAAAAAACGGTTTTAACGGAACGTACCATACGTTCCCACGCTCCGCCCATATGTGAGGCAGCCGGCGGGTTGAAATTCCATTTAGTAGTAGCGGTTGAGAAATTGCGAACAAACTCATTACAATCAACCTCTTTTATAGCGTCGCGTAACTCTCTTTCTGCTCCCACAAAATTTGTCGCGTTATCGCTGAAAAATTGCCTTGGCGTACCTCGTCTGGCCTTGAAATTCCGGATGGTTAAAATACATGAACTTGTGGTTAGAGAGAGTCCTATCTCAATATGAACGGCCCGGATAGTTAGGCAGGTGAATAGTGCTCCGTATCTTTTCTCCTTGTGCCGATTGGCTGTAACCAAAATTGGGCCAAAAAAGTCAAGCCCAGTAAATGTAAAAGGTATAACATGTGCGGGTAGCCTAGCCCTAGGAAGTTTTGCCATTTGTGGATGTGTTGGTTCTGCTTTACTCACTTTGCACATTTGGCAGGTTCGTATAATTTTCTTAAAAGTTGTTCTTAAGCGAGACACATAATATTTCTGTCGAATTTCATTGATGGCAGTTTCGTGGTTTCCGTCATGGTATTGTATGAAAATGCAATATTATAAGCTCGGTGATATAACTTTGTTTTGGCATAAAAGCCGGGTGTTTTGGTTCGTCTGGAATATCAGCATAATCTATTCGACCATTAACGCACAAAACATCATCGCTATTTAAATAAGGTGATAGCTTATAAAGGGAGCTTCTTTTACAAATTTCACCATTGCTTTTAAGCGTTGCTATTTCGCACGAATACTCTTCGATTTGCGCTTGCTTAAGTAGAACGACTTCCGCCTTTTTTAGTTCGTCTTGCGATAGGTCATATAAAGTTGTACTCCTTTTAAGTTTATTTAAATAATGTAATACGTAGGCTACAGTCCTAAGTGCTCTACGCCACTGTGAAAAACGTTTAATTTCGATTAAATTATCAACTTCGTTTATATGAAATATATTCTGTTTAAGCTCACAGTCAATATTATCGCTTATCGTATCATCTGATGGCCATGAATTCTCATTTTTTTCACAAATTTGGGGTCATTTAGTAAGCGATTGCCATTTGGCAAATCGGCGCCACCTTTGGACCATTTCGTTGCTTCATCAGTGACGTTTAATTTGCTGGGAATCCATTGCCATTCTTCTAACCCAGTAGTGTCAAGAATTTCACTTATACGAAACGGCACAAACTGGTGATACCTTTTTGAACAGACCTCAGCCAACTAATGACCGTTTTAGAGTCTGACCAGAACACCATTTGGCTGATTTTTATTGTTGCACTTTTTAAGATGCTATTAGCAAACCGTGACGCAATTACTGCGGCCATTAACTCTAGGCGGGGAATAGAAGCTATTCCCTTGTTTTTGACCCAATAAGTGACACAACAACATAAATGCCGTTCGAGCTGTACATCAAGATTTTTATAACTATCAAATGTTTGAAGGTAGCATCGTGGTATTGAAATATTTTCTATTTCTAGCAATAACGACAACCATTTGGTCCACCTAACCATCTACTGAGGCTGGATTTCTTCATCCCATGTAATTCCACTTCTCCATACATCTTGCAATATTGTTCTTAAGTACATTAAAATTCTTAATAGTTCACGTTTTGACGGAATTTTATTTTTTGTTAATGCATTATTGGTCATGTTTGGAGATATTTTAAACGTGAATGAATCGTCGAATGATTTCCAGAAGACGCCGAGTACTCTATCAGCTTCTATTTCATTTCCCAGATTCAGACTTTTATTTTGTCGATTATCGTTGCCATTTATTTCAGCTAGAACGTCTTTGTTATTACACATCCAGTTCCTGATATTAAATCCAGCTTCTCCATGGATATATTTAACTTCATGTGCCAAGGTAATTGCCTCTTCGATTGTGTCTACTGAATCTAGATAATCGTCAACATAATGATTATTTTTTATAGCAGCTGCAGCACTAGGATACTTTTCACAAAATTTTTCAGAGTTAGTATTTTTTACGTACTGCGAGATGCATGGTGAGCAGGAGGCTCCGAAAATCATTACGTTTATTATATATACACCTGGTTCTTTGCCGCTTTCACTACGCCATAAAAACCGCTGAGCATTGCGATTCTCTGATAAAAACCTGGTGAAACATCTGCTCTATATCACCGCAGATGGCTATAGACTTTTGTCGAAAGCGGATGAGGATAGAAGGCAGCGAGCACAGTAGGTCTCGACTTTTCATCAGCATATCATTTAGAGATAGCCCATAAGCTCTTGCAGCAGCATCCCATACAATTCTTGTTTTCCCTGGCTTATTTTTATTAAAAACGGGAAATATTGGTAAATACCAAACCCTTTCTGTTTTGGTTGGCACTGGGCTCTCTTTTTCAATCTTGGTTATATACCCTTTTAAAGTGTATTCAAAAATAGTTTTATTAAAAACTTCGTTCAAGGTACTATCGTTTTACAATTTTTTTTCCAAGCACGTATATCTCTTTAGTGCCACATCGTAGCTGTTTGGCATTTCTACGTTTTCATTTCGCCACAATAACGAAGTTTCGTAATGTCCATCCGAGTGTTGTATAGCATACTTTTTTAAAATAGTCGTCGTCTTTACTCAAAATGTTCGCTGGGTTATCTATACAAGCCGTTTCTATACTGTAAAACTTTTTCATTAAATCGGATAGTAAAGGGTGGTTAAATTGTATGGGCCGATGTTGAATGTGAACCACACCTAAACGCCAAGTTTTTTTCCGAATTGTATTTGACATTTCTCTATTTCAGACTTACTCAATTTGAACCATAGAGAGATACACAATCCAACAACGTGTTAAAGTAATCCAGACTTATTATGAGAATGGGAGTTCAAATCAAAATGCATATCGTGCAAAATCATCTTCAGTGATGAGGCACATTTTCACCTCAGTGGATTCGTCAATAAACAGAATTTCCGCATTTGGGCGAATGAGAATCCAAGAGTGATTGTCGAAAAACCAATGCACCCACAAAGAGTGACTGTTTGGTGCGGTTTATGGGCTGGCGGCATCATCGGGCCGTATTTTTTCCAAAATGAGCCCGGTCAGGCAGTTACTGTGAATGGTGTTTGCTATCGTGAGATGATAACGAACTTTTTATGGCCCGAATTGGAAGATAGGGATGTGGACGATATGTGGTTTCAGCAGGACGGTGCCACTTGCCACACAGCTAACGAAACAATGGCTCTTTTGCGCAACAAATTCAATGGCCGTGTTATCTCACGTAATGGCGATGTCAATTGGCCACCAAGATCATGTGATTTGACACCGTTGGACTTTTTTCTTTGGGGTTATTTGAAAGAAAAGGTGTACGTCGATAAGCCAGCAACAATTCAAAACCTAAAGGATCAGATAATTCGGCACATTAACGGCATAGAACCTCCATTATGCCTCAGCGTCATCGAAAATTTGGGCCATCGGATGGAGGTGTGCCGCCGAGGTCGCGGCGCCCATTTGGCCGATATTTTGTTCCACACATAATTGAGAAATACCAATACATCATAATAAAATAAAATTACAATAATTTCCTAAATAGTTTGTGTTTTATTCAAAATCAACATCGGCCCTTGAAATTTAACCACCCTTTACTTTATTACTACATTCTTCTACATGGCAGTGATGGTGCTCTATAAACGAATTTTTTCTCATCTTATCATATACCAACCATCCAAGGCGAGTACGAATTGCTACAGATTCGCTGACCTTACCTTCCTTAATATTGTTATAAACGCATAGCCGTGAATTATTCAAACCAATTAATAATCGTGGTGTAGCACCAACATAACTTTTAACAGGTAATCCCCATAAATTGGGAAAATCTTTTGCCATTTTTTTCATGTCTACGGTTTGTTTTGGCAACGAAAGCTGTTTTACAATACGGACACCTACTGTATGGACTTTTTTATTAGGGCCGGATACATTTATACAAAGTCTACGAGAATTGTTTTCTCAACACTTCCGGTCCATTTAAGGCATAAAGGTTCAGCAGTGCCAGGAAGCTTTAAGTCATTCATAATTTGCTCATCTATTAAAGTTGTTGAAGAACCGTCGTCAATAAAGGCAATCGTTTGTATAAATTTATTTTCATTTCCGTAGATTGTTATAGGGATAATTTTAAACAAATTGTTGCCTCCCGAAGCCCTGTGGGTATAACAACTGCGTTCTTCAATGTTTTGATCTGATACTTTGTTTTTATTTGAAGCAGCAACATTTGTCGACTCGGTTTTATCGACGTATTAACTTTTTTTATGTAAAAGGTAATGATGTTTAAGTTGGCAATTATCGGCACCAGAGACGTTGTTGTTATTGCATTTTCCGAAGTGTCTACGTAAACATTGTTTGCATTGATTTAATTCTCTCACAATATTCCACTTGTTTGTTCTCTCTGCTCTTTTAAATTTTTGGCAATTAGCAACAATTTTGCAGTCACCATCGCAAACAACACAATTTTTTCTACTTTGTACATTGTGAGCGTGTATGTAAACATTTTTCTGCTTATTACGTGAGAAGGCCTCTGCAGCATAGCTGGAACTACTATCAATGTTTACGCTGCTTGCAGAAACACCAATATCAAAAATCCATTTTGTTTTGCTACATTCAACTTATACGTTCCCAATTTATCTGAAAATATGAAGGCAATTTAGAAACTAATTCTTGTACTAATGACGGGTTATTGAGTTCATCGAGAAGCCTACAGGCTTCAATTGTGGCTTGAAGGCCTTTTACTTGTACAGCAAACAAGGTAATCGTATCCAGCTTATTAACATTAACTGTTGGTAATGATCGTATCTTTTATTTTAGTGAATATAGAATCTTTTCGGGCTGGCCGTATAATAATTTCAGTGTAGAAATTGCAGCTGGAACGCAGGATGGATGGATTAAAATGTGCTGAACAGACTTCAAAGCGTATCCTTGTAGAGCCTTTTGTAGGCGAATTAAATTCTCCGGGTTTATCTGCTGATGGGTAAGATTTGAAGACATGCTGCCATGCTGAATGGACGAGAATGATGGATTAAAGCTGTAATTAGCAGGGGTTGGTAGACAGATGTTGGGTTGTGTGGCTGTTGTTGTTTGTGTTGTTGTGGCATCTGGCTTATTAATAAATGTAGTTGTGTTGTGATACGGCGTTGAACTGAAAGAAGTGTGTGGTGTTTTATTTTGAAAGCTTGTATTTGCATGCCCTGTTTGCGTATTATTTTGAAAAGAGTGAGCTTGTACCTGACCTTGATTTGTGATTGGGGGTGACATTATTACTTTCTCTTGAGCGATTTTGTGCGCTAATGTTAAGCGGTGGTTTAAAAGGTTGAAATGTATCCGGTTCTAATAAAAAAAAATCATTTTTGTTATAGGAATCTGCCCGAGCGCCCAGTTTCACAAGATTATAAACAAGGACCAGTCTGACCAAAAAAGGTATCACCAGTTTGTGCCGTTTCGTATAAGTGAAATTCTTGACACTACTGGGTTAGAAGAATGGCAATGGATCCCCAGCAAATTAAACGTCACTGATAAAGCAACGAAATGGTCCAAAGGTGGCGCCGATTTGCCAAATGGCAATCGCTGACTAAATGACCCCAAGTTTGTGAAAAAAATGAGAATTCATGGCCATCAGATGATACGATAAGCGATAATATTGACTGTGAGCTTAAACAGAATATATTTCATATAAACGAAGTTGATAATTTAATCGAAATTAAACGTTTTTCACAGTGGCGTAGAGCACTTAGGACTGTAGCCTACGTATTACATTATTTAAATAAACTTAAAAGGAGTACAACTTTATATGACCTATCGCAAGACGAACTAAAAAAGGCGGAAGTCGTTCTACTTAAGCAAGCGCAAATCGAAGAGTATTCGTGCGAAATAGCAACGCTTAAAAGCAATGGTGAAATTTGTAAAAGAAGCTCCCTTTATAAGCTATCACCTTATTTAAATAGCGATGATGTTTTGTGCGTTAATGGTCGAATAGATTATGCTGATATTCCAGACGAACCAAAACACCCGGCTTTTATGCCAAAACAAAGTTATATCACCGAGCTTATAATATTGCATTTTCATACAATACCATGACGGAAACCACGAAACTGCCATCAATGAAATTCGACAGAAATATTATGTGTCTCGCTTAAGAACAACTTTTAAGAAAATTATACGAACCTGCCAAATGTGCAAAGTGAGTAAAGCAGAACCAACACATCCACAAATGGCAAAACTTCCTAGGGCTAGGCTACCCGCACATGTTATACCTTTTACATTTACTGGGCTTGACTTTTTTGGCCCAATTTTGGTTACAGCCAATCGGCACAAGGAGAAAAGATACGGAGCACTATTCACCTGCCTAACTATCCGGGCCGTTCATATTGAGATAGGACTCTCTCTAACCACAAGTTCATGTATTTTAACCATCCGGAATTTCAAGGCCAGACGAGGTACACCAAGGCAATTTTTCAGCGATAACGCGACAAATTTTGTTGGAGCAGAAAGAGAGTTACGCGACGCTATAAAAGAGGTTGATTGTAATGAGTTTGTTCGCAATTTCACAACCGCTACTACTAAATTAAATTTCAACACGCCGGCTGTCCCACATATGGGCGGAGCGTGGGAACGTATGGTACGTTCCGTTAAAACCGTTTTTTATAAAATAATGTCATCAAGTTTCCTTAACGATGAGACCATCCGCAGTATGATGGCTGAAATCGAAAATATAATTAATTCACGCCCGCTTACCTATGTGCCAATAGATAACGAAAACCAGGAGGCCCTAACTCCCAATCATTTACTGTTAGGAAGTTCAAATGGCATGAAGCCATTATTATGACCAACAACCTGAGTATGATGACTCCAGCATGGTGGTTAAGAATAGCTGTTTACAATCGCAGATGTATGCCCAAAATTTTTGGAAAAGATCTTCTTCTTCTTTTGGCGCAACAGTGCGTGGTGAACCTGGGCCTCAACCAACAAACTTTTCCAGCTGGCATGGTCTTTAGCCAGCGTTCTCCAATTGTGCACACCAAGTTGGTTGAGGTCCCTCTCCACTTGTGTGCGCCATCGGTTCCGTGGGCGTCCTCTAATCCGTTGTCCCACAGGTTCGGAATCGAAGATTCTACGGGTCGGAGCAGTATTCTCCATGCGCTCAACATGGCCCAACCATCTTAGCCGTTGGATCCGTAGGCGCCTGGTTAGGCTCATGTCGCTGTACAACCCGTACAGTTCATGATTGAATCTTTTTCTCCACAAACCATCAACGCAAACAGGGCCGAAGATTGAACGCAGAACTTTTCTCTCGAAAATACCAAGGACTTCCTAATCCGCCTTCGACACCGTCCATGCTTCTGCGCCATAGAGAAGTACAGGGATTATCAAAGTGGTATATAGTGTCAGCTTGGTTTTTCGACAAAGGGCCTTACTACTCTTTTGCCTCTTGAGCCCAAAGAAACAGCGATTGGCAAGAGTTATTTTGCGTTTGATCTCGGTACTGGTGTTGTTTATATTGTTGACTTGGGAGCCAAGGTAGACGAAGTCCTTCACTACCTCGAAGTTATAGCTGCCTATGGTGAAGTTCTGGCCCAGTCGTCGGTGTTGCGCGTCCTTTTTTGATGACAGCATATACTTCGTTTTGCCCTCGTTCACCGCTAGACCCATTTTGGCTGCATCTGTTGAAATACGAGCAAACGCTTCATTGACGGCTCGCTGTGTTCGACCAATCACGTCAATGTCGTCAGCGTATGCTAGTAGTTGCACGGACTTTTGGAAGATCGTGCCTCTGTTGTTGGCGTGAGAGTTTTGCACGATCTTCTCAAGAGTTATGTTAAAAAAGTCACATCACAGTGCGTCGCCTTGTCTAAATCCCCTTCTGACATTGAAGGTCTCGGTGAATTCGTTACCGACCTTGATGGAGCAGCGAGAGTTCTCCACCGTCATCCTACACAGCCTACTTCGTTTATATGAAATATATTCTGTTTAAGCTCACAGTCAATATTATCGCTTATCGTATCATCTGATGGCCATGAATTCTCATTTTTTTCACAAAATTGGGGCCATTTAGCCAGCGGCTGCCACTTGACAAATCGGCGCCATTTGCGTCGGCATGTAAGCGATGGTAAATATTCCGGCAGCCATCTTTTCCAAAATGGGAAATGGGCCAGTGCACTCAGGGCAAAGTTGTTGATTGCTCCCAACCTGCCGAGAAGCCAGCAGCGATCCCTGAAAATGGACTGGTCAAGCTGACATACTGCCTTCTCGTGACGCCCCTGGATAGCCCCTACAGCACCCGCTTAGAGGTGAACCAAATTGTGCAGCGAATCCCCTCCAGGGTCTAAACTAGGACCCGGTCCTCCAGGTTTCGGGGGTTGTGCGTGGGGGTAACTTCCCTACCGTGTAAAAACACATTAGTTTCGTTACAACCACAAAAAGGAAATATAATTTTATTTTTTGCTGACGACCATGGACAACGAAATAAGGATAACGATTTTCGGTTCTGCACGTGGAATGTCAGGTCCTTGAACAGACCACGTGCAGCCGATGAACTTGCGGAGGCCCTGGAAGCCTATAAGGCTGACATCTCCGCCATCCAGGAAGTGCGATGGGATGGGCCGAGCAAAAAGAAAGTGAGAAACTGCGACATCTACTACGGTGATTGCTACAAAGAGCGCCGACAGCGCTTGTTTGGATGCGGGTTTGTTGTTCGAGGCAGACTTAGGCATAGAGTCTTAAGCTTTAAATACGTGAGCGAACGCCTCATTACAATCCGCATCAAGGCTAGGCTCGGCAACATTAGCCTAATGTGCGCCCACGCCCCTACGGAGGATAAGGATGACGACAGCAAGGATGACTTTTATAATCTCCTAGAAAGAACATACGATCAATGCCCCAGATACGACACCAAAATCGTCCTAGGAGATTTCAACGCAAAGCTGGGCAAGGAAGATATCTTCGCTAGAGTCATCGGGAAACACAGCCTGCATGACGACACATCCGATAACGGACTTAAGCTGCTAGATTTTGTGACGGGGCGAAATCTCACTGTAGCAAGCACGCGATTCCCTCACCTCAACATTCACAAAGGGATGGCGGTCCCCTGATCAATCAACCGTCAACCAAATTGATCACATTGCGATCGACGGCAGACACTCCTCCAGTATTCTTGATGTCCGAACATTCCGAGGAGCCAACATTGACTCCGATCACTTCCTTGTTGTAGCCAAGGTAAGATCACGGATATCAGTAGCAAAACGGAGTAGAGCACGACCACAACAGTTTGACGTCGCAAAGCTACAATCGCAATTAACCGCTGGGAAATTTGGCGATCTAGTCTCCCTTAAGCTCTCAAAGAGTTCAGCCCTGCCAGGCGAAACAACCGAGTCAAAACTAGACATGGCTTCGTATAGCTCGTCCCTATACACACTGTCATATGCGGCCTTAAAATCGACGAATAGGTGGTGGGTGTCGATTTGCATCTCTTGGGTCTTTTCCAGGATCTGCCGTAGTGTGAAAATTTGGTCAATGGTGGAGTTCCCCGGCCTGAAACCACACTGATAAGGACCTATCAAACTGTTCACGAATGGTTTCAGGCGCTCACACAAAACTGCAGAGAAGATCTTGTAGGCGATGTTCAGGAGACTTATTCCTCGGTAGTTGGCGCAATTGAAGGGGTCTCCTTTTTTGTGGATCGGGCAAACGATGCTGAGAATCCACTCGTCGGGCATGCTTTCCTCCGACCATATCTTACAGATGAGTTGGTGCATGCGCGCAACCAGCTCATCTCCGGCTGCCTTAAATAGTTCCGCGGACAGTGCGTCCGCTCCTGCAGCTTTGTTTGATTTCAATCTCGATATTGCGTTCTTGACTTCATTCAGGTCGGGGGGACGGAATTCTCTACCATCATCGTCCGTTATCTGGAGTGGAATATTCTGCCTGGCGATGGAATCGGTGTTTTGTTTGCCGTTAAACTGTCTGCAGAAGTGATCTTTCCTGACTCTTAGCATCGATTGCGACTCTACTACGATTTGTCCCTCTTCGTCACGACAGACTTCTGTCCGAAGCTTATATCCATTGGATAGTTGTTTTACCCGTTGGTAAAACTTTCGGATATTATTCCTGCCGTAACACCTCTCCAGTTCCTCGATCGCGCGCTTCTCGTGCTATTTCTTCTTCCTTTTGAGAAACCGGTGTTCTTCCCTTCTCTTCCGTTGGTAGAGCTCACGAGCTGCTCTCGTCCTTCTCTCCAACGTCGCCTTATACGCTGCTAGCTTCGCTGAATGTGCCTGCCTGCACTCATCGTCAAACCATGGGTTTTTTCCGGGTGGCATTTTAAAACCCAATACATCAGAGCCAGTATCTCTGATGGCGTTTTGGCAACGGTTCCATTCCTCATCGGTTGTTTCGCCTGGCAGGGCTGAACTCTTTGAGAGCTTAAGGGAGACTAGATCGCCAAATTTCCCAGCGGTTAATTGCGATTGTAGCTTTGCGACGTCAAACTGTTGTGGTCGTGCTCTACTCCGTTTTGCTACTGATATCCGTGATCTTACCTTGGCTACAACAAGGAAGTGATCGGAGTCAATGTTGGCTCCTCGGAATGTTCGGACATCAAGAATACTGGAGGAGTGTCTGCCGTCGATCGCAATGTGATCAATTTGGTTGACGGTTGATTGATCAGGGGACCGCCATCCCTTTGTGAATGTTGAGGTGAGGGAATCGCGTGCTTGCTACAGTGAGATTTCGCCCCGTCACAAAATCTAGCAGCTTAAGTCCGTTATCGGATGTGTCGTCATGCAGGCTGTGTTTCCCGATGACTCTAGCGAAGATATCTTCCTTGCCCAGCTTTGCGTTGAAATCTCCTAGGACGATTTTGGTGTCGTATCTGGGGCATTGATCGTATGTTCTTTCTAGGAGATTATAAAAGTCATCCTTGCTGTCGTCATCCTTATCCTCCGTAGGGGCGTGGGCGCACATTAGGCTAATGTTGCCGAGCCTAGCCTTGATGCGGATTGTAATGAGGCGTTCGCTCACGTATTTAAAGCTTAAGACTCTATGCCTAAGTCTGCCTCGAACAACAAACCCGCATCCAAACAAGCGCTGTCGGCGCTCTTTGTAGCAATCACCGTAGTAGATGTCGCAGTTTCTCACTTTCTTTTTGCTCGGCCCATCCCATCGCACTTCCTGGATGGCGGAGATGTCAGCCTTATAGGCTTCCAGGGCCTCCGCAAGTTCATCGGCTGCACGTGGTCTGTTCAAGGACCTGACATTCCACGTGCAGAACCGAAAATCGTTATCCTTATTTCGTTGTCCATGGTCGTCAGCAAAAAATAAAATTATATTTCCTTTTTGTGGTTGTAACGAAACTAATGTGTTTTTACACGGTAGGGAAGTTACCCCCACGCACAACCCCCGAAACCTGGAGGACCGGGTCCTAGTTTAGACCCTGGAGGGGATTCGCTGCACAATTTGGTTCACCTCTAAGCGGGTGCTGTAGGGGCTATCCAGGGGCGTCACGAGAAGGCAGTATGTCAGCTTGACCAGTCCATTTTCAGGGATCGCTGCTGGCTTCTCGGCAGGTTGGGAGCAATCAACAACTTTGCCCTGAGTGCACTGGCCCATTTCCCATTTTGGAAAAGATGGCTGCCGGAATATTTACCATCGCTTACATGCCGACGCAAATGGCGCCGATTTGTCAAGTGGCAGCCGCTGGCTAAATGGCCCCAATTTTGTGAAAAAAATGAGAATTCATGGCCATCAGATGATACGATAAGCGATAATATTGACTGTGAGCTTAAACAGAATATATTTCATATAAACGAAGTAGGCTGTGTAGGATGACGGTGGAGAACTCTCGCTGCTCCATCAAGGTCGGTAACGAATTCACCGAGACCTTCAATGTCAGAAGGGGATTTAGACAAGGCGACGCACTGTGATGTGACTTTTTTAACATAACTCTTGAGCAGATCGTGCAAAACTCTCACGCCAACAACAGAGGCACGATCTTCCAAAAGTCCGTGCAACTACTAGCATACGCTGACGACATTGACGTGATTGGTCGAACACAGCGAGCCGTCAATGAAGCGTTTGCTCGTATTTCAACAGATGCAGCCAAAATGGGTCTAGCGGTGAACGAGGGCAAAACAAAGTATATGCTGTCATCAAAAAAGGACGCGCAACACCGACGACTTGGCCAGAACGTCACCATAGGCAGCTATAACTTCGAGGTAGTGAAGGACTTCGTCTACCTTGGCTCCCAAGTCAACAATATAAACAACACCAGTACCGGGATCAAACGCAAAATAACTCTTGCCAATCGCTGTTTCTTTGGGCTCAAGAGGCAATTGAGTAGTAAGGCCCTTTGTCGAAAAACCAAGCTGACACTATATACCACTTTGATAATCCCTGTACTTCTCTTTGGCGCAGAAGCATGGACGGTGTCGAAGGCGGATGAGGAAGTCCTTGGTATTTTCGAGAGAAAAGTTCTGCGTTCAATCTTCGGCCCTGTTTGCGTTGATGGTTTGTGGAGAAAAAGATTCAATCATGAACTGTACGGGTTGTACAGCGACATGAGCCTAACCAGGCGCCTACGGATCTAACGGCTAAGATGGTTGGGCCATGTTGAGCGCATGGAGAATACTGCTCCGACCCGTAGAATCTTCGATTCCGAACCTGTGGGACAACGGATTAGAGGACGCCCACGGAACCGATGGCGCACACAAGTGGAGAGGGACCTCAACCAACTTGGTGTGCACAATTGGAGAACGCTGGCTAAAGACCATGCCAGCTGGAAAAGTTTGTTGGTTGAGGCCCAGGTTCACCACGCACTGTTGCGCCAAAAGAAGAAGAAGATCTTTTCCAAAAATTTTGGGCATACATCTGCGATTGTAAACAGCTATTCTTAACCACCATGCTGGAGTCATCATACTCAGGTTGTTGGTCATAATAATGGCTTCATGCCATTTGAACTTCCTAACAGTAAATGATTGGGAGTTAGGGCCTCCTGGTTTTCGTTATCTATTGGCACATAGGTAAGCGGGCGTGAATTAATTATATTTTCGATTTCAGCCATCATACTGCGGATGGTCTCATCGTTAAGGAAACTTGATGACATTATTTTATAAAAAACGGTTTTAACGGAACGTACCATACGTTCCCACGCTCCGCCCATATGTGGGGCAGCCGGCGTGTTGAAATTTCATTTAGTAGTAGCGGTTGTGAAATTGCGAACAAACTCATTACAATCAACCTCTTTTATAGCGTCGCGTAACTCTCTTTCTGCTCCAACAAAATTTGTCGCGTTATCGCTGAAAAATTGCCTTGGTGTACCTCGTCTGGCCTTGAAATTCCGGATGGTTAAAATACATGAACTTGTGGTTAGAGAGTGTCCTATCTCAATATGAACGGCCCGGATAGTTAGGCAGGTGAATAGTGCTCCGTATCTTTTCTCCTTGTGCCGATTGGCTGTAACCAAAATTGGGCCAAAAAAGTCAAGCCCAGTAAATGTAAAAGGTATAACATGTGCGGGTAGCCTAGCCCTAGGAAGTTTTGCCATTTGTGGATGTGTTGGTTCTGCTTTACTCACTTTGCACATTTGGCAGGTTCGTATAATTTTCATAAAAGTTGTTCTTAAGCGAGACACATAATATTTCTGTCGAATTTCATTGATGGCAGTTTCGTGGTTTCCGTCATGGTATTGTACATGAAAATGCAATATTATAAGCTCGGTGATATAACTTTGTTTTGGCATAAAAGCCGGGTGTTTTGGTTCGTCTGGAATATCAACATAATCTATTCGACCATTAACGCACAAAACATCATCGCTATTTAAATAAGGTGATAGCTTATAAAGGGAGCTTCTTTTACAAATTTCACCATTGCTTTTAAGCGTTGCTATTTCGCACGAATACTCTTCGATTTGCGCTTGCTTCAGTAGAACGACTTCCGCCTTTTTTAGTTCGTCTTGCGATAGGTCATATAAAGTTGTACTCCTTTTAAGTTTATTTAAATAATGTAATACGTAGGCTACAGTCCTAAATGCTCTACGCCACTGTGAAAAACGTTTAATTTCGATTAAATTATCAACTTCGTTTATATGAAATATATTCTGTTTAAGCTCACAGTCAATATTATCGCTTATCGTATCATCTGATGGCCATGAATTCTCATTTTTTTTCACAAAATTGGGGTCATTTAGTCAGCGATTGCCATTGGCAAATCGGCGCCACCTTTGGACCATTTCGTTGCTTCATCAGTGACGTTTAATTTGCTGGGAATCCATTGCCATTCTTCTAACCCAGTAGTGTCAAGAATTTCACTTATACGAAACGGCACAAACTGGTGATACCTTTTTTGGTCAGACTGGTCCTTGTTTATAATCTTGTGAAACTGGGCGCTCGGGCAGATTCCTATAACAAAAATGATTTTTTTTTATTAGAACCGGATACATTTCAACCTTTTAAACCACCGCTTAACATTAGCGCACAAAATCGCTCAAGAGAAAGTAATAATGTCACCCCCAATCACAAATCAAGGTCAGGTACAAGCTCACTCTTTTCAAAATAATACGCAAACAGGGCATGCAAATACAAGCTTTCAAAATAAAACACCACACACTTCTTTCAGTTCAACGCCGTATCACAATACAACTACATTTATTAATAAGCCAGATGCCACAACAACACAAACAACAACAGCCACACAACCCAACATCTGTCTACCAACCCCTGCTAATTACAGCTTTAATCCATCATTCTCGTCCATTCAGCATGGCAGCATGTCTTCAAATCTTACCCATCAGCAGATAAACCCGGAGAATTTAATTCGCCTACAAAAGGCTCTACAAGGATACGCTTTGAAGTCTGTTCAGCACATTTTAATCCATCCATCCTGCGTTCCAGCTGCAATTTCTACACTGAAATTATTATACGGCCAGCCCGAAAAGATTCTATATTCACTAAAATAAAAGATACGATCATTACCAACAGTTAATGTTAATAAGCTGGATACGATTACCTTGTTTGCTGTACAAGTAAAAGGCCTTCAAGCCACAATTGAAGCCTGTAGGCTTCTCGATGAACTCAATAACCCGTCATTAGTACAAGAATTAGTTTCTAAATTGCCTTCATATTTTCAGATAAATTGGGAACGTATAAGTTGAATGTAGCAAAACAAAATGGATTTTTGATATTGGTGTTTCTGCAAGCAGCGTAAACATTGATAGTAGTTCCAGCTATGCTGCAGAGGCCTTCTCACGTAATAAGCAGAAAAATGTTTACATACACGCTCACAATGTACAAAGTAGAAAAAATTGTGTTGTTTGCGATGGTGACTGCAAAATTGTTGCTAATTGCCAAAAATTTAAAAGAGCAGAGAGAACAAACAAGTGGAATATTGTGAGAGAATTAAATCAATGCAAACAATGTTTACGTAGACACTTCGGAAAATGCAATAACAACAACGTCTCTGGTGCCGATAATTGCCAACTTAAACATCATTACCTTTTACATAAAAAAAGTTAATACGTCGATAAAACCGAGTCGACAAATGTTGCTGCTTCAAATAAAAACAAAGTATCAGATCAAAACATTGAAGAACGCAGTTGTTATACCCACAGGGCTTCGGGAGGCAACAATTTGTTTAAAATTATCCCTATAACAATCTACGGAAATGAAAATAAATTTATACAAACGATTGCCTTTATTGACGACGCACAGTGGCACCCGTAGAGCAAACGAGGTTGCAAAAATCAAAATTTTCATGTGCGCCTGCGAAATTTTAAATGAATCCATCTTATAGTAAACTTTTCAACGATCTCAAATATGCTACTCTTAACAATATCAGATTTTTAGTTTAGAAGACATAACTGTTCAAAGTTAACCAATTTTCGGATTTAAAAAAAACACACAATTTTTAGGTAGTTTGATCCGATTTCAGGTGTAATATCACGAAAACTAGGCAACGAATAGTATTTTTTTTTGTTTTTAGTGATTGATGTGCTTATTAAATGTATAACAATAAAAAAAATTGTGCTGTTTGCTTTGTGTTTCTCTAAGTAAATCAGTATTTAAAAACTATCCATTTTTTCACTATTCTTCAACTTTGACGGAAAATAAAAAAAATTTACCTTTTTTTACCTCCGCCATATTTTCAAAATATGTTCTTTAACTAGTCTTTTACATAACTCAAAAGGTTTTATCTGCCTTTACGTGCCTATTTGGCTTCTACAGGTAAAAAACGTTAAAAAGACATGGTTGCAGAAATTGTATGGCGGGCATCCCTTACATGCCTTGACTGACAGTTACTTTGATGTAATAGTTTGAAAATTGCATTTTGAGTCAGTTGTCTACCTGAGAGCCTCTGGCGAAAAATTTGGTCCTAATATTCCGTTACAGACACAAGATGCACAAAAAACTACTCATTGAAATAAGCAGGTACGCACCTCACTTAAAAATTATTTTTGGCGTACATATGGTGAAGAACAATACTGACTTATGGTACAGGTAGGCACAAATCTCATTTGGCTACGTGCATAATATCAAAACTGTATAATTCAGCCCAAATGCATATGTATGCATGTAACAGGTACATTTGTAGACATGGTAGCATAGGCCTATATATTGCAAAACAAGCTTAATGCCTGCATTAGTCTACGACTGAAAGTTGGCGAAACAAGTATTGAAAACATGGCGTTGAACAATTTAAAACTATTTGAACTGTTTAGAAAGTCAATTACACCAACGTGTTTCGCGGAAGCTGCTTTAGAAGAACTCGATAGCTTATACGGAAATATTGAGAGAAGCAAAAGTATAAAAAATAATCTTTGTATGATACATGCCAAAATTAAGACAAAATGGGTGAAATGCAATCGAACCATTAACATCTTCAACTCCAAATACGAGGACTGGCTTAATGAAGACACCATCCTGGATATATTGGCAGTAGATAAACCCTCCACATCAACCAGAGGAGAAAAAGGAAGGCCAAAAAAAAGTATGGAGGAGTGTTCAATTTTCACAAGAAAGAGGAAACTTGCCGATGCCACCAATGACTTGACCACGAAGGATTTATCGGATGCGCTGTCTATTAAATACATAAAGGATAGTGAACGAGTTAGGTCGCAGATTACAAAATCTGTTGCTGATGCAAGCCCACTGCGACTAAAAAGGATTAAGGAAAGCATTCCCACTCCCACAAACGCACATATTAAAAAGTATAGTTCCGAAGAAGCCTTGGCTCTGTTTTTGGACTTAGAACTTTCCAAAGAGAAATATGAGATACTACGGGCATCTTTAATGCGACACGGGGCTGACCTTTTCCCCGGATACAAGCATATTACGCAAGCCAAAATAAATTCACGACCATTGCGTACGGAGTTTACGGAAGTCTCTGCGAAAGCCAATCTGCAGGATCTTATGGACCATACAGCAAAACGGTTGTTGGAAAGTCTTCCTGAAAATGAGGTGGAAATTCTTCCTCAGAAACTAACATTGATCAGCAAATGGGGCTGCGATGGATCATCCGGACAAAGCGTTTATAAGCAAAGGATATCTTCCGATGACACTACAATATCTGACGGAAATATGTTTATGGCATCTGTTGTTCCATTGCGGCTAAAATCTGATGTTTCCCTACACTGGAAAAATCATCGACCGTCATCAGTGCATTATTGCCGACCAATAATGTTTCAGTTTGCAAAGGAATCGGCAGAACTCATAAGGACCACGGTGAAGGACATTGAAGAACAAATAAGCAAGATTAAGCATACAAAATTGCAAATTGGAGAAGGAAAATATATTGAATGTAGTTACGAGTTCCACCTGACCATGGTTGACGGAAAAGTCGTAAACGAACTGACAGGAACAACCTCAACATTGACATGCCCGATTTGCAAAAAGAGTCAGAAGAACTTCGGTAATTTAAACGATTCTACAAACGAGGAGAATTACGAATATGGAATGTCACCATTGCACGCAAGGATAAGGTGTATGGAGTTCTTGCTAAAACTGGCGTATACCCTACCACAACAAGATGAAAACATCGATGAAAATACATCAATTAAGGATAAGGAAAAGATCAGAAAGAAGCAAATAAAGAATGCTTTTTGGAAACAACTTGGACTAAAAGTAGACTGCCCCAAGTGTGGATACGGTAACTCAAACGATGGAAACACTTCAAGGAGATTTTTTGCAAATGATGAGGCAGTAACTAGAATCACTGGAATTGACAATGAAATCGTCAAAAGATTGGGAACGATCTTGAATGTTTTAAACTGCCAAGAAAGTGTTAATTCTACAAAATTTGGAGAATATGCATCGGAAACTGCATCTCTTTTAGCAAAAATTTATCCACAGAAGAAGTTGACCCCGACCGTCCATAAAATATTGGCGCATGGCAAAGATATAATTGAGTACCAGTCTTTGCCAATTGGAGAGCTTTCTGAAGAAGCGCAGGAGTCTCTTAACAAATTTTACAAAAAATATAGATTGCAGAACACGTTCAAAGCATCAAGGGTGAGGCAAAATGAGGACCTCTTCAACATGTTAGCAGCATCTTCCGATCCACTTATTTCTTCCCTGCGGCATGTGAAGACACGAAAAGAACTACAATGGAATTATACTTTAGAAATGATTAGTCTTTTAGATATACCTTCTGTTACGAATTGTGATGAATATTTTACAGAAAATTCAAAAAATTAATTGAAAAAAAATTTGTTTAATTTGTTGGCTAATAACTTTAAAACAGAAAAAGCTTTCAAAAGAACTAAGAAATATAAGATTGGTAAAAATAATTTGATTTTGTTACCATAAAATAGATGAGTTAGAAAAAAATTAGAGTTTAGAAATGATTTGTATTTTAGACATACTTTGTCTTACCAAGAAAATGAATATTTTACAGAAAATTGAAAAAATCATTTAAAAAAAAACTCTTTTGTTGTAATTTTTTAGGTAATATCTTAAAACATGAAAAGCTTACAAAAGAACTACAAAAAAATATAAAATTCTTAACAAAAATTTTTTTGTTACCAAAACTTGGATTTTTTCACAAATTTTAACTTTGAAAACCCATAAGTAAGCACCTATAAGGTGTAGCGTCCACTCCAACCGCTCATTTTATAGGTTGAACAATTATCTATGACATGCAATTTAAATTATTCGATTATCTTGTTCGGTTCAAAAGATATGATTTTTGCAACGAAAAAAGTCAAATGGCGCCACTGTGCGACGGTTCTTCAACAACTTTAATAGATGAGCAAATTATGAATGACTTAATGCTTCCTGGCACTGCTGAACCTTTATGCCTTAAATGGACCGGAAGTGTTGAGAAAACAATTCTCGTAGACTTTGTATAAATGTATCCGGCCCTAATAAAAAAGTCCATACAGTAGGTGTCCGTATTGTAAAACAGCTTTCGTTGCCAAAACAAACCGTAGACATGAAAAAAATGGCAAAAGATTTTCCCAATTTATGGGGATTACCTGTTAAAAGTTATGTTGGTGCTACACCACGATTATTAATTGGTTTGAATAATTCACGGCTATGCGTTTACAACAATATTAAGGAAGGTAAGGTCAGCGAATCGAATTGAATAAAACACAAACTATTTAGGAAATTATTGTAATTTTATTTTATTATGATGTATTGGTATTTCTCAATTATGTGTGGAACAAAATATCGGCCAAATGGGCGCCGCGACCTCGGCGGCACACCTCCATCCGATGGTCCAAATTTTCGATGACGCTGAGGCATAATGGAGGTTCTATGCCGTTAATGTGCCGAATTATCTGATCCTTTAGGTTTTGAATTGTTGCTGGCTTATCGACGTACACCTTTTCTTTCAAATAACCCCAAAGAAAAAAGTCCAACGGTGTCAAATCACATGATCTTGGCGGCCAATTGACATCGCCATTACGTGAGATAACACGGCCATTGAATTTGTTGCGCAAAAGAGCCATTGTTTCGTTAGCTGTGTGGCAAGTGGCACCGTCCTGCTGAAACCACATATCGTCCACATCCATATCTTCCAATTCGGGCCATAAAAAGTTCGTTATCATCTCACGATAGCAAACACCATTCACAGTAACTGCCTGACCGGCCTCATTTTGGAAAAAATACGGCCCGATGATGCCGCCTGCCCATAAACCGCACCAAACAGTCACTCTTTGTGGGTGCATTGGTTTTTCGACAATCACTCTTGGATTCTCATTCGCCCAAATGCGGCAATTCTGTTTATTGACGAATCCACTGAGGTGAAAATGTGCCTCATCACTGAAGATGATTTTGCACGATATGCATTTTGATTTGAACTCCCATTTTCATAATAAGTCTGGATTACTTTAACACGTTGTTGGATTGTGTATCTCTCTATGGTTCAAATTGAGTAAGTCTGAAATAGAGAAATGTCAAATAAAATTCGGAAAAAAACTTGGCGTTTAGGTGTGGTTCACATTCAACATCGGCCCATACAATTTAACCACCCTTTACTATCCGATTTAATGAAAAAGTTTTACAGTATAGAAACGGCTTGTATAGATAACCCAGCGAACATTTTGAGTAAAGACGACGAAAAGGCCATGTCTATTTTAAAAAAGTATGCTATACAACACTCGGATGGACATTACGAAACTTCGTTATTGTGGCGAAATGAAAACGTAGAAATGCCAAACAGCTACGATGTGGCACTAAAGAGATATACGTGCTTGGAAAAAAAAATTGTAAAACGATAGTACCTTGAACGAAGTTTTTAATAAAACTATTTTTGAATACACTTTAAAAGGGTATATAACCAAGATTGAAAAAGAGAGCCCAGTGCCAACCAAAACAGAAAGGGTTTGGTATTTACCAATATTTCCCGTTTTTAATAAAAATAAGCCAGGGAAAACAAGAATTGTATGGGATGCTGCTGCAAGAGCTTATGGGCTATCTCTAAATGATATGCTGATGAAAGGTCGAGACCTACTGTGCTCGCTGCCTTCTATCCTCATCCGCTTTCGACAAAAGTCTATAGCCATCTGCGGTGATATAGAGCAGATGTTTCACCAGGTTTTTATCAGAGGATCGCAATGCTCAGCGGTTTTTGTGGCGTAGTGAAAGCGGCAAAGAACCAGGTGTATATATAATAAACGTAATGATTTTCGGAGCCTCCTGCTCACCATGCATCTCGCAGTACGTAAAAAATACTAACTCTGAAAAATTTTGTGAAAAGTATCCTAGTGCTGCAGCTGCTATAAAAAATAATCATTATGTTGACGATTATCTAGATTCAGTAGACACAATCGAAGAGGCAATTACCTTGGCACATGAAGTTAAATATATCCATGGAGAAGCTGGATTTAATATCAGGAACTGGATGTGTAATAACAAAGACGTTCTAGCTGAAATAAATGGCAACGATAATCGACAAAATAAGAGTCTGAATCTGGGAAATGAAATAGAAGCTGATAGAGTACTCGGCGTCTTCTGGAAATCATTCGACGATTCATTCACGTTTAAAATATCTCCAAACATGACCAATAATGCATTAACAAAAAATAAAATTCCGTCAAAACGTGAACTATTAAGAATTTTAATGTACTTAAGAACAATATTGCAAGATGTATGGAGAAGTGGAATTACATGGGATGAAGAAATCCAGCCTCAGTACATGGTTAGTTGGACCAAATGGTTATCGTTATTGCTAGAAATAGAAAATATTTCAATACCACGATGCTACCTTCAAACATTTGATAGTTATAAAAATCTTGATGTACAGCTCGAACGGCATTTATGTTGTTGTGTCACTTATTGGGTCAAAAACAAGGGAATAGCTTCTATTCCCCGCCTAGAGTTAATGGCCGCAGTAATTGCGTCACGGTTTGCTAATAGCATCTTAAAAAGTGCAACAATAAAAATCAGCCAAATGGTGTTCTGGTCAGACTCTAAAACGGTCATTAGTTGGCTGAGGTCTGTTCAAAAAGGTATCACCAGTTTGTGCCGTTTCGTATAAGTGAAATTCTTGACACTACTGGGTTAGAAGAATGGCAATGGATTCCCAGCAAATTAAACGTCACTGATGAAGCAACGAAATGGTCCAAAGGTGGCGCCGATTTGTCAAGTGGCAGCCGCTGGCTAAATGGCCCCAATTTTGTGAAAAAAAATGAGAATTCATGGCCATCAGATGATACGATAAGCGATAATATTGACTGTGAGCTTAAACAGAATATATTTCATATAAACGAAGTTAATAATTTAATCGAAATTAAACGTTTTTCACAGTGGCGTAGAGCACTTAGGACTGTAGCCTACGTATTACATTATTTAAATAAACTTAAAAGGAGTACAACTTTATATGACCTATCGCAAGACGAACTAAAAAAGGCGGAAGTCTTTCTACTTAAGCAAGCGCAAATCGAAGAGTATTCGTCGAAATAGCAACGCTTAAAAGCAATGGTGAAATTTGTAAAAGAAGCTCCCTTTATAAGCTATCACCTTATTTAAATAGCGATGATGTTTTGTGCGTTAATGGTC
Source organism: Epicampocera succincta (assembly GCA_932526305.1). NCBI lineage: Eukaryota > Metazoa > Arthropoda > Insecta > Diptera > Tachinidae > Epicampocera > Epicampocera succincta. The sequence goes on along the minus strand of OW052035.1, from coordinate 28,044,622 downwards.
GAATAGATTATGCTGATATTCCAGACGAACAAAAACACCCGGCTTTTATGCCTAAACAAAGTTATATCACCGAGCTTATAATATTGCATTTTCATGTACAATACCATCACGGAAACCACGAAACTGCCATCAATGAAATTCGACAGAAATATTATGTGTCTCGCTTAAGAACAACTTTTAAGAATATTATACGAACCTGCCAAATGTGCAAAGTGAGTAAAGCAGAACCAACACATCCACAAATGGCAAAACTTCCTAGGGCTAGGCTACCCGCACATGTTATACCTTTTACATTTACTGGGCTTGACTTTTTTGGCCCAATTTTGGTTACAGTCAATCGGCACAAGGAGAAAAGATACGGAGCACTATTCACCTGCCTAACTATCCGGGCCGTTCATATTGAGATAGGACTCTCTCTAACCACAAGTTCATGTATTTTAACCATCCGGAATTTCAAGGCCAGACGAGGTACACCAAGGCAATTTTTCAGCGATAACGCGACAAATTTTGTTGGAGCAGAAAGAGAGTTACGCGACGCTATAAAAGAGGTCGATTGTAATGAGTTTGTTCGCAATTTCACAACCGCTACTACTAAATTAAATTTCAACACGCCGGCTGCCCCACATATGGGCGGAGCGTGGGAACGTATGGTACGTTCCGTTAAAACCGTTTTTTATAAAATAATGTCATCAAGTTTCCTTAACGATGAGACCATCCGCAGTATGATGGCTGAAATCGAAAATATAATTAATTCACGCCCGCTTACCTATGTGCCAATAGATAACGAAAACCAGGAGGCGCTAACTCCCAATCATTTACTGTTAGGAAGTTCAAATGGTATGAAGCCATTAGCTGATTATGATGACTCCAGCACGGTGGTTAAGAATAGCTGGTTACAATCGCAGATGTATGCCCAAAATTTTTGGAAAAGATGGCTGACGGAATATTTACCACCGCTTACATGCCGAAGCAAATGTTTTGAAAACACTAAACCCTTAAGTAAAGGTGACTTGCTTGTTGTGGTTGACCCTACGTTTCCGCAAAATGTGTGGCCCAGGGGAAAGGTATTGGAAACTACAGTTGCAGCCGATGGCCAAGTTCGTAGAGCGAAGATTATGACGTCCCGTGGTGTGCTGGAAAGACCAGTAAGTAGAGAGTAGGGCTGCGAATATACTTCTTGCCATACTGCGGCGGGGTGTTAGCGCCACTGTCGGTCAATTGATGACCGATTATTTATTTATCTTAGTCACCGACTTATCGTAATCTCAATCTGTCAAAAAGAAAACTGTATAAAAATCCCAAGCTTTAAGAGCGCGCCTTTTGTATTGGTAGAAGGAAGTCTTTTTGAGGTCACATAGCAAAGTATTCAGTATAAAAACTAAATTATAACTCACTTTGTCAAAACTACAGACATTAGAGGTCCTGTAAAAAATATTATGAAATCTATTTGTCGCGCTTTGTTTCATACTAAAAAGTAAATATATATATATATATATATATATATATATATATATATATATATATATACATATATATATTTTATTATATATATATATATATATATTATATTATATATTATATTATATATATATATATATATATATATATATATATATATATATATATTATATTATATATATATATATATTTTATATTATATATATATATATTTATATATATATATAAAATAATTTGCATATATAAATAATTATATATTCCTAATTCATATCTACTTTGTAATTAGGAATTTCAAGATACAAATACAACTGAATTTCTAATAAACTGAATTTATTGAACTCTGTATTTGTTGTTTATAATCTTGTGAAACTGGGCGCTCGGGCAGATTCCCGTAACAATATTTATTATAAATATTTTGTTTGTGCAATCAATTATGCTGACCAAACTGTTGGAAAGCAAAGTCTTGAATAAAACCAAAACATTAAGAAACTTATTTAATTTTATTGAAGATTCGTTTATTTTAAAGGAATCATAAAGAATTAACAGTTATTAAACATTCAACTTGCATGAGTTCTTTGCAAATGCTCTTCTTACGCTCACAATATTTTCCAAAGGCGATCCACATTCATCACCATAAGTGACGACGGACTGTCCGCGGAACTGTTTAAAGCAGCCGGAGATGACCTGGTTGGCCGCATGTATCAGCTTATCTGTAACCAACTACCAATGGATAAGTCTCCTGAACATCGCCTACAAGATCTTCTCTGCCGTTGCGTGTGAGCGCCTGAAACCATTCATGAACAATTTGATAGGTCCTTATCAGTGCGGTTTCAGACCGGGGACGTCCACCATTGACCAAATTTTCACAATACGGCAGATCCTGAAAAAGACCCAAGAGATGCAAATCGACACCCACCACCTATTCGTGGAATTTAAGGTCGCATATGACAGTGTGCATAAGGACGAGCTGTACAATGCCATGTCTAGTTTTGAGATTCCCACCAAACTCCTCAGGGTGTGCAGGATGACGATGGAGAATTCTCGCTATTCCATCAAGGTTGGTAACGAATTCACCGACCAGTTCAATGTCAGAAAAGGCTTTAGACAAGGTGACGCATTGTCATGTGACGATCTTCCAAAAGTCCGTACAATTGCTAGCATACGCTGACAACGTACCTCAACCAAGTTGGTGGGCAAAATTGGAGGCTGCTGGCTAAAGATCGTACCAGCTGGAAAAGCTTGTTGGTTGAGGCTTAGGTTCACCCCGCACTGTAGCACCAAAGGAAGAAGAAAGTCGGAAATTTGCGTGCTTAAGTTAGTAGATTGGCTACAGTGAATGTATAGTGTATGTGAGATGCTTTGTTGTGAAATTTAAAATCTGTGTAGAAGTAGGAGGTGTTGCGGTTTTGTGTTTTTTTATTAAATAGGAAGGATTTAGAAATATGTACTTGAAGTGATTTTATTGTGATGGAAATAATATTGTCGTTGAAATTATGACGTAAGAATTAAAAGAATCGTGAGAAATTATTAGAGGTCATGGATGCGTTAAGAATTAATATGGTCGTGAGAAATTATTAGAGGTTTCGGGTGTAATAAGATACTATAGTATATAGTAAGTTTTAACAACTTAAAAAACAAATGGATGTGTTTTTTTAGTATACGCTCTTAATAATTTTTTGGTAGATTTAGTGAGGGATCTGAGCGATATCCATAAGAATTATTTAATGAATTTCGTAACACCACTTCAACAGATAAAACAGATATTTCTGTCTGTGAATATAGTGGTCCCGCAAATAACAAATTCAAAGTATGGCAAATGTAGCAAGCCAATGGACTAACTAAATAAATACCTAATATACCGACTGTACCGTAGTCATGAGCCAATCATTTGTACGGAAAAAGTGAGCCAGAATAGACATTAACATACTACTTTGTTCTTCTACTGCCAGTTCACTCATCGTGTTAACTTAGAGTTAGTTATAAATTTTCTACTATATTATAAGAGTTGTGTATGTGGCTTGTATCTAGCTTTGGAAGAGTTTTGATCAGCTCCTAGTTATCTACTTCCTGTGTGTTGATGATAGTATTTTTCGCCTCTCCTTGTATACGAGTACTTCTGTAATATATTACTTTATTTGCTCCTTTGTCATTATCTCGTTACTTATTCTACAATATTGGCAATCTCATGTAAACTCATGTTTACTCTATCTACTTGTTCTTCTGATTATTGATGAGGTTGCTGTTTAGTTACTTATATTTACATATCTGGTTCTGTTAAATATTTTTGTAGTGGACGATATTCAGACTTTTTATCACTTTGTTGATTTTAATTCATGGCAGTGTCTACTTTTATAAAATTTTGTCGACGATAACATTTTTTGCACCTCAATAACATATGAAACAATATTTCATCATATGTTGCGCAACCGGATAAGCAAAAAATTGGATATTTCCAGTGTTGTTCAATTTTAGTTTAATAACTAAATTTTTTCACAGAACTATTGCCAGAAACTTTTCAAGCTTGTCAGAGCCAGCACTATTTAATATTTAAAATTGATAAAATGGAAACACTTAGTTATTTTAAGATTGATAATTTAATAGAAACAAAAAGAAGTTTCGTTTCCCGCAATCAAACAAAAAAAGGTGTTAAAAAACCTATAGTCACTTTTAGAATACATCTTCATCCATCACAACCCCATTTTACATTAGCGATCTCGAGATAATCAAAAGCTTTTCGCTTTTTACTGTGGGTTTTCCGGTTGGAGTCTCAGACAACCGTAATACAACTTGTGGAACTCCTACTACCTGAGATATAACAGTCAATGACAACACGATGCTGGAAGAGTAAGCACCCATCCATAAGTTTGTAATCAATTTCTGGTGATTTATACCCTAGTCTAGTAAGTTCTTGCTTGCTTTCAAATGTTTTACTATTGTTCCTAGGTGACTTTTAAACTTTTTCTTGCTATTTTTCTCGCTCTAACCGGTAGTTGTTGAATTTGTTTACCATGAATTCGTCAAATTCGTCGTGAGCTCAAAACTTGTTGTTTATGGAAAAATTAACTTGATTTATTCTGTTTTTTCTAATAGCACGTGAACAGAAATCAGCATTGGTGTTTTCTTTTGTCAGTTTGAAAATTACATCGAAATCGAAATTGGACAAAAAGTCAGTGTAGTTTGCCATTCTGCTGACGCATAATATTGGCAACGATTAATTTGGGTGAAGAATGTGTGGCAATGCTTTATGGTATGGTATTGTGAATGCTTCACGGTCCATTTGAGGATACTTGTGCTCTGTCGTTGTGAGTGCACGACTGGCTATTGGTCGTTCCATGTCATTTTCCAAACGGTGTGACAGGACAGCACCGAGACCAACTTTGCTTGCATCGGTGGCTAGAAGCAAGGTTAAATTTGGATTGTATGGAAATAGTACTTCTGACGAAATAAAGGATTTTTTTATGTCCTCGTAAGCTCTATTAGCCTCGGCTCTCCATTGAAATGGCTCACTTTTAAGCATTTTTCTTAACGGGCTCATCCTTGTTGACAAATTAGGAATAAAAGAATTGTAATTGCAAGCCTTACCCAGAAACAGTTGCCTTTATAAATATGAGAATCCGATTTATGAATTGCATTGGAATCGATTTTATGTCCTAAGAGTTCTACTGAAGGGGCAGCGAATACACACTTTTCTTTGTTAAGGCGCAGCCCATGTTGTTGAAGCCTTTCTAATGTATTTTGAAGTGCTTGTATCAATTTATCGAAATCAGATGTATAAATCAGTATGTCATCAAAGAAGCTGCAAACGTTGTTTAACCCCAGCAACTCTGGTTGGCCTAATGAGTCCATGAGTAGGTGTATTTAATGTTAGAGCATGAGAAAAATCTTCATCAACCGTCAGATGTGAGTAGGCATCGGTGATATCTAAATGACAAAAAAGTTTTGAAACAGTCATTTTGTTAATAACATTTCAGCTCTTGGAGTTGGATGTTCGTCGATGATCATCCGAGGGTTAAGGGTCGGTATGTAATTTCCTGTGATCCGTATTTTCCCATTCTTCTTTGCTACAACATGACTAGGAGATGCCCATTCGGAGCCCTGCTTTTATTTTCGCGTCTATTTGTGCGGCATATAAATCTCTTAGTGCCAAAGGAATTTCTCTAGCATTGGTAAAAATTGGCTTCGCATCTGGTTTGAGGTGTAATTTTGCAGGTGGGCTTTTCAATGTACCAGCTGTAAATAAATATATTGTGGTACTTATCCAACATATCTTGAAGTTTTTGTTGTTGTTTCACACTTAGGGAAGGAGATGACATTTTAATAGAATTAATATTATTTGAAGGTGAAAATAGTTCGGACCAATTGATTTCATTTACGAAATGGGAAATACACTCTCTTCCAAACAGTGGCTTACATTCTTCATCTATCACATAAAGATTCGGCTTTTGAGCAGTTTGGCACAGTTTAACGTAAACGGGTATACGACCAAGACAAGGAATTGGATGGTCTGTGTAACTAGAAAACATTCTCTGTATTTCACGCATGGCATTGTGCTTAATGTTCATGAGATCCTTTTTACCTATTATACCGTATGGCGCGCCAGTATTGATTTTCATTTCAGTTTCTTTCCATTGATGGCAACAGTAATCATTTTCAAAAATTATGCTTTTTCAAAACACTAAATCGCAATCACTGCCTAAAGGCTCTTCTTTAACTTGGTTTGTTTTCGACTTACAAACTTTTGAAATGTGGCCTCTCCGACCACAGGCAAAACATGTTGCATCGTGAAACTTACATCTGCTTCGCTGGTGTTTGCCTCCACATCCGTAGCAAATCGTCTCTAATGTTTTTCCGTTTTCGAATTTCATTCGATTGTACGTTGGTTTATTTTCCGCGTGCTTATTTTTCCTTTGAACTGGTACATAACCTTACTTATTTGTCTGTTGTAGCAAGTTTTCAAGCGACCCGTTTTTAGGTGACCACTTTACGAACGATGTCGTCTGATGTGTTGCTGCTAGTGTGTTCGCAATTTCAAACGCTTCCGTGAAAGTCGCTGTAATTTTAGAAATTATTTCATCACATGAAATTCAGGATTCAATGCCGAAAATTAATTGTTCAATTAACATACGGTCAATAAATTCACCACAGTAGACAGCACCTTGTCTCAAACGTATTGCGAAATTCCCAACTGATTCTCTTTTATTTTGTGTAAGCTGTCTAAACTTGACACTCTCCGCGTATTTGTTCCTTTTTTATCAAAGTGCCCAATCAACGCCTTTTTATCTCAGCATAAGAAGAACTTTCTGGATTTTTAGGATATATAAGAAATTTAAGAGCCTCATTAAGATGCACTCCTATATGCGCACGTGCGTAGCTGCAATGGCCATCCTCTGGAATATTGCTTAATTTGAGTGCCAAATCAAAATAATTCTCTACCGAAGACATGTCGGTTTCATTGTACCCTGGGATGCTAAAAGGAGGAGGTTTTGCTGAAAAGTTTTCAGCGGACACTTTTCTATGCGTTGTTGGTTCCTGTTGTGACATTGCTGAGACCGCTGCTTGTCGCCTGTGACACAGCTTCCCTCAGTGCATCCGCAAATATAGATGTTATTTGCTTAGTTTCTTCTTCACCAAATGGCATCCTCAATCCCACTTCTGACACCACTTTTATATTCTTTATTTAATAAAACCAAATCTTTGTGTATTGAAAGTAAATATAAAAGTCTAATTGTTTATAGCATCTAGTTAAAAGTTAAATTTGGCAGAGAATAACTATACGTAAAGATGTCACAAAACATTGAGGTTAAAATCAGTGTTGCTTTTTTGTAATTTATACAAAAACGCGTTTTATACGTAACAGATTTATTCATAAATATGAATGTTATTACACCATTTATTACACCAATACTTATTTACTTTATATTAAATTTGTTACGAAAATAATTGAGATTTCTTTGCGCCAACCGTTTTTGGAGAATGTCAGCTGTGGGGCAGTAGCTTGTTGACGGTAAGTAGCTTTGGTCGTCATTCAGGAGAGTTGTTAGTTCCCATATTGGTTGTTGTATGTATTGGATCCGATCCGTAGATGCTTGGTTAGGCGCATTTCGCTGTACAACCCGTTCAGTTCCTGATTGAATCATCTTCTTTAGAAACCATCCACGCAAGTAGGGCCAAAGATTGAATGCAGAACTTTTCTCTCGGAAATATTAAAGACTTCCTCATCCGCCTTCGATACTGTACTCGCTTCCGTGCCATAGAGAAAGACAGGGATTATCAAAGTGGTATATATTATCAGCTTGGTTTTTCGAGAGAAGGCCTTTCTACTCAACTGCCTGTTGAGCTCAATGAAACAGCAATTTTCAAAAGTTATTCTGCGTTTAATCTCGGTACTGATGTTATTCGTATTGTTCACTTGGGAGCCAAGGTAGGCGAAGTCCTTCACTACCTCGAAGCTATAGCTGCCTATGGTGACGTTCTGGCCCAGTCGTCGGTGTTGTGCGTCCTTTTTTGATGACAGCATATACTTCGTTTTGCCCTCGTTCACCGCTAGACCCATTTTGGCCGCCTCCGTTGAAATACCAGCAAACGCTTCATTGACAGCTCGCTGTGTTCGACCAATCATCAACCAATGTCGTCAGCGTACGCTAGCAGTTGCACGGGCTTTTGGAAGATCGTGCCTCTATTGTTGGCGTGCGAGTTTTGCACGATCTTCTGAAGTATGATGTTAAAACAGTCACATAACAATGTGTCGCCTTCTCTAAAGCTTTTTCACATTGACATTGAAGGGGTACGAATCTCAAAACTAGACAAGGCGTTGTATAGCTTGTCCCTATGCCCACTGTCATATGCGGCCTTAAAATATACGAATAGATAGGTGTCGATTTTCATCTCTTAAGTCTTTTTCAGTATCTGCCCTAGTGTAAAAATTTGGTCAGTGGTGCACATCCCCGGCCTGAAACCGCACTGATAGAGATCTATCAAACTGTTCACGAATGGTTTCAGGCGCTCACACAAACCGGCACAGATGTGCCGTAGGCAATCTTCAGGAGACTTATCCCTTGGTAGTTGGCGCAGTTGAAGGGGTTTCTTTTTTTTTGGATCGAGCAAAAGATGCTCAGATTCCACTCGTGGGGCATGTTTTCCTCTGACCATGTCGTACAGATGAGCTAGTGCATTTGCCCAACCAGGGCCCTATTCCACAAAAGAACTTAACAACTTTTCACTTTGCACTTATCAAATTGAGTTTTTGGCAAAGTGAAAAGTGTTCCACAATATTCTTTGCAAATCCCACTTTGAGTTAAGCAAATTTTTGTAAATACTTTTCTCTCTTTGCAGAGACTTTGCGCTCTTCTGCAAAGTTAGTGTGCAAAGTGTTCCACAAATCATTTAATCATCTTTGCATTTCAATCTTATCACTTTTTACTTTGCGTTACTAAAAAAATATTTTAAAGTGAGCCGCAAAATTCAAATGGAAAAAAACTTGCAGTGTTACAAGTAATTCAAAAAAAAAAACCTATTTTATTTGCAGTTTTCAAAACAATAAAGTAAGTTGTTTTTATAAAATTATTGTAAATATATATTAAAGTTTACATTTAATTAGATAAACAGACTGCTTGGGAAGCAGTTTTGAAAAAAGCCCAATCCCTCCAACTGGCATCGACCCAATGCAAGCACAGTAGCAGTTGATTTTCAGCTGACAAAGCATGACTGCGCTGTGTATTGTGCTCTAATTTTCTTCCAATTTTATTTCAAATAAAATCAACTGGGATTCGATTTAAACGAACGCACTCTCTAAAATTAAAGTTTTGTAGTCCCGAAAAATTAATTCGGTCTCTATAATTTCTTTTTATAACCGCGTCTTCACTATCGTCGAACAAAAACTCACGTCTTAGCATTTTGAAAGCTTCACTAGTTATAACAATATGAATTTTTAAAGCGATCGTTTACCTTGCAAATTTTTGACAAATTTATCAAACTTTGCTTTGCAAAAAAAAATTTACAATTTTTGTGGAACGAAACAGCATAATTATTTGCAAAGTCTTTGCAAATTACACTTTTCAATATTAACTTTGCACTTTGCACAACAAAAAACACAAAATTGAGAAGACTTTGCAAATCACACTTATCAATTTCAACTTATAACTTGTAAAATTTTACAGTTCTGAGGAACATAAAATTTTGCAAATTGACGAAAAATTTGATAAGTGCAAAGTGAAAAGTTGATAAGTTCTTTTGTGGAATAGGGCCCAGGTCATCTCCGGCTGCCTTAAACAGCTGACAGTCCGTCCACTCCTGCAACTTTGATCGCTTTTAATATCGATATCGCAATCTTGACTTCATTTAGGTGGGTGGGACGGAATTCTCTACCATCATGGTCCATTATGTGGGTTGGAATATTCTGCCTGGCAATGGAATTGGTGTTTTCCTCGCCGTTAAACAGTCTGCAGAAGTGATCTTTCCAAATTCTCAGCATCGACTTCGACTCTACTACGATTTGCCCCTCTTAATTATGAGAGGCTTCTGTCCAAAGCTGATATCAATTGGATAGTTGCTTCACTTGTTGGTTAAGCTTTTGGATATTATTCTTCCCGTAACACCTCTCCAGTTCCTCAATCGGTCGTTTCTCATGCCCTTTCTTCTTCCTTTTGAGAAGACGCTGTTCTTCCCTTCTTCTACGTTCGTGGAGTTCACGAGCTGATCTCGTCCTTCTCTCGAACGTCGCCTTATACGCTGTTGATTGCGTGTACCTGCACCCGTCTTGAAACCATGGGTTTTTTCCGGGTGGCATTTTAAAACCCAACACATCAGAGGCAGTATCTCTGGTGGTGTTTTGGGTACGGTTACATCTTTCGTCGATTGTTTCGCTGTCAGGGTTGGACTCTCTGTGAGCTTTAGGGACACTAGATTGGCGAATTTCCCAGTGGTCGATTTCGATTGTAGATTTGCAACGTCACACTGTTGTAGTCGTGTTCTGCTTTGTTGAGCTATAGATATCCGCCATCTTACCTTGGCTACAACAAAGAAGTGATCGGAGTCAATGTTGGCTTCTCGGAACGTTCGAACATCAAAAGTACTGCAGGAGTGTTTGCCGTCGATCGCAATATGACCAATCTAGTTTACGGTTGATTGATCAGGGACCGCCAGGTCCCTTTGTAAATGTTAAGGTGAGGGAATCGCGTGTTTGCTACAGTGAGGTTTCGCCTCGTCACGAAGTCCGTTATCAGATGTGTCGTCATCCAGGCTGTGTTTTCCGATTACTCTAGCGAAGATGTCTTTTTTGCTCAGCTTTGCGTTCGAATCTCCTAGGACGATCTTGGTGTCGTAGCTGGGGCATTGATCGTATGTTCTTTCTAGGAGATTATAAAAATCATCCGTCATCTTTATCCTCCATAATTGTCTTATTGAAATTATATTTCCCATCAAACTTGCAAAAAAACGACTATATCCCCTGATCCAATGCCGTCAATAGTAATCTTTTTACTATTAACCAACTCAATAAAACTTCTGTAAGATTTATCCAATTTCTGAAAAAACTTCTAACCTTTGATTCAAAGAGCCAACTAATTTTGATGTAAATATAAATCTGATTTAGATTTTTTCTCACAGACTTGAAATTATTTTCGGGTCGTTCTTTTTGCTTCCAGTTTTTATATATTACACAATTTTCCTTTTGATCTATTAGCCTTTTTAACATTGTTTTCTCAATTCTTCACCTTCATTTACTTTCTTGGACTTGCAAATGATTTAGGACTATGAGCAGCTTTAGATCTACTCATTATACACAGATATGTGTATGGTTCCAAAAGCTGGGTATCATAGTTTTTGACCTAAGTACGTTAATTATAGCTATTTACCATTAAACCACTTGTAAATAAAATAAAACTGTCCTTGCATGATTTCCATATAATGCATTTGCCAATAAATTATCAATTGCAATATGTTTGTACAAAAAAATGTTTATCGATATAAATATGCATGGGCTAAAATAAACCTTTTTTGATATATCAAATATATTTGATATATAAAACAAACAAAAACTTCTTTTATTCAAGTAATAAGGCCAATTTAATGCGGTTGATAAACGATTTTTGATTTGATATTGATAGATAAATAATACATATTAAGATAGTGTTAAATGTTTATTCAGAGATGTAGTTCTCGTCACTTATGGTGATGAATGTGGATCGCCTTTGGAAAATATTGTGAGCGTAAGAAGAGCATTTGCAAAGAACTCATGCAAGTTGAATGTTTAATAACTGTTAATTCTTTATGATTCCTTTAAAATAAACGAATCTTCAATAAAATTAAATAAGTTTCTTAATGTTTTGGTTTTATTCAAGACTTTGCTTTCCAACAGTTTGGTCAGCATAATTGATTGCACAAACAAAATATTTATAATAAATATTGTTACGGGAATCTGCCCGAGCGCCCAGTTTCACAAGATTATAAACAACAAATACAGAGTTCAATAAATTCAGTTTATTAGAAATTCAGTTGTATTTGTATCTTGAAATTCCTAATTACAAAGTAGATATGAATTAGGAATATATAATTATTTATATATGCAAATTATTTTATATATATATATAAATATATATATATAATATATATATATATATATATATATATATATATATATACGATCAAAGCCCCAGCTACGACACCAAGATCGTCCTAGGAGATTCGAACGCAAAGCTGAGCAAAAAAGACATCTTCGCTAGAGTAATCGGAAAACACAGCCTGGATGACGACACATCTGATAACGGACTTCGTGACGAGGCGAAACCTCACTGTAGCAAACACGCGATTCCCTCACCTTAACATTTACAAAGGGACCTGGCGGTCCCTGATCAATCAACCGTAAACTAGATTGGTCATATTGCGATCGACGGCAAACACTCCTGCAGTACTTTTGATGTTCGAACGTTCCGAGAAGCCAACATTGACTCCGATCACTTCTTTGTTGTAGCCAAGGTAAGATGGCGGATATCTATAGCTCAACAAAGCAGAACACGACTACAACAGTGTGACGTTGCAAATCTACAATCGAAATCGACCACTGGGAAATTCGCCAATCTAGTGTCCCTAAAGCTCACAGAGAGTCCAACCCTGACAGCGAAACAATCGACGAAAGATGTAACCGTACCCAAAACACCACCAGAGATACTGCCTCTGATGTGTTGGGTTTTAAAATGCCACCCGGAAAAAACCCATGGTTTCAAGACGGGTGCAGGTACACGCAATCAACAGCGTATAAGGCGACGTTCGAGAGAAGGACGAGATCAGCTCGTGAACTCCACGAACGTAGAAGAAGGGAAGAACAGCGTCTTCTCAAAAGGAAGAAGAAAGGGCATGAGAAACGACCGATTGAGGAACTGGAGAGGTGTTACGGGAAGAATAATATCCAAAAGCTTAACCAACAAGTGAAGCAACTATCCAATTGATATCAGCTTTGGACAGAAGCCTCTCATAATTAAGAGGGGCAAATCGTAGTAGAGTCGAAGTCGATGCTGAGAATTTGGAAAGATCACTTCTGCAGACTGTTTAACGGCGAGGAAAACACCAATTCCATTGCCAGGCAGAATATTCCAACCCACATAATGGACCATGATGGTAGAGAATTCCGTCCCACCCACCTAAATGAAGTCAAGATTGCGATATCGATATTAAAAGCGATCAAAGTTGCAGGAGTGGACGGACTGTCAGCTGTTTAAGGCAGCCGGAGATGACCTGGGCCCTATTCCACAAAAGAACTTATCAACTTTTCACTTTGCACTTATCAAATTTTTCGTCAATTTGCAAAATTTTATGTTCCTCAGAACTGTAAAATTTTACAAGTTATAAGTTGAAATTGATAAGTGTGATTTGCAAAGTCTTCTCAATTTTGTGTTTTTTGTTGTGCAAAGTGCAAAGTTAATATTGAAAAGTGTAATTTGCAAAGACTTTGCAAATAATTATGCTGTTTCGTTCCACAAAAATTGTAAATTTTTTTTTGCAAAGCAAAGTTTGATAAATTTGTCAAAAATTTGCAAGGTAAACGATCGCTTTAAAAATTCATATTGTTATAACTAGTGAAGCTTTCAAAATGCTAAGACGTGAGTTTTTGTTCGACGATAGTGAAGACGCGGTTATAAAAAGAAATTATAGAGACCGAATTAATTTTTCGGGACTACAAAACTTTAATTTTAGAGAGTGCGTTCGTTTAAATCGAATCCCAGTTGATTTTATTTGAAATAAAATTGGAAGAAAATTAGAGCACAATACACAGCGCAGTCATGCTTTGTCAGCTGAAAATCAACTGCTACTGTGCTTGCATTGGGTCGATGCCAGTTGGAGGGATTGGGCTTTTTTCAAAACTGCTTCCCAAGCAGTCTGTTTATCTAATTAAATGTAAACTTTAATATATATTTACAATAATTTTATAAAAACAACTTACTTTATTGTTTTGAAAACTGCAAATAAAATAGGTTTTTTTTTTTGAATTACTTGTAACACTGCAAGTTTTTTTCCATTTGAATTTTGCGGCTCACTTTAAAATATTTTTTTAGTAACGCAAAGTAAAAAGTGATAAGATTGAAATGCAAAGATGATTAAATGATTTGTGGAACACTTTGCACACTAACTTTGCAGAAGAGCGCAAAGTCTCTGCAAAGAGAGAAAAGTATTTACAAAAATTTGCTTAACTCAAAGTGGGATTTGCAAAGAATATTGTGGAACACTTTTCACTTTGCCAAAAACTCAATTTGATAAGTGCAAAGTGAAAAGTTGTTAAGTTCTTTTGTGGAATAGGGCCCTGGTTGGGCAAATGCACTAGCTCATCTGTACGACATGGTCAGAGGAAAACATGCCCCACGAGTGGAATCTGAGCATCTTTTGCTCGATCCAAAAAAAAAGAAACCCCTTCAACTGCGCCAACTACCAAGGGATAAGTCTCCTGAAGATTGCCTACGGCACATCTGTGCCGGTTTGTGTGAGCGCCTGAAACCATTCGTGAACAGTTTGATAGATCTCTATCAGTGCGGTTTCAGGCCGGGGATGTGCACCACTGACCAAATTTTTACACTAGGGCAGATACTGAAAAAGACTTAAGAGATGAAAATCGACACCTATCTATTCGTATATTTTAAGGCCGCATATGACAGTGGGCATAGGGACAAGCTATACAACGCCTTGTCTAGTTTTGAGATTCGTACCCCTTCAATGTCAATGTGAAAAAGCTTTAGAGAAGGCGACACATTGTTATGTGACTGTTTTAACATCATACTTCAGAAGATCGTGCAAAACTCGCACGCCAACAATAGAGGCACGATCTTCCAAAAGCCCGTGCAACTGCTAGCGTACGCTGACGACATTGGTTGATGATTGGTCGAACACAGCGAGCTGTCAATGAAGCGTTTGCTGGTATTTCAACGGAGGCGGCCAAAATGGGTCTAGCGGTGAACGAGGGCAAAACGAAGTATATGCTGTCATCAAAAAAGGACGCACAACACCGACGACTGGGCCAGAACGTCACCATAGGCAGCTATAGCTTCGAGGTAGTGAAGGACTTCGCCTACCTTGGCTCCCAAGTGAACAATACGAATAACATCAGTACCGAGATTAAACGCAGAATAACTTTTGAAAATTGCTGTTTCATTGAGCTCAACAGGCAGTTGAGTAGAAAGGCCTTCTCTCGAAAAACCAAGCTGATAATATATACCACTTTGATAATCCCTGTCTTTCTCTATGGCACGGAAGCGAGTACAGTATCGAAGGCGGATGAGGAAGTCTTTAATATTTCCGAGAGAAAAGTTCTGCATTCAATCTTTGGCCCTACTTGCGTGGATGGTTTCTAAAGAAGATGATTCAATCAGGAACTGAACGGGTTGTACAGCGAAATGCGCCTAACCAAGCATCTACGGATCGGATCCAATACATACAACAACCAATATGGGAACTAACAACTCTCCTGAATGACGACCAAAGCTACTTACCGTCAACAAGCTACTGCCCCACAGCTGACATTCTCCAAAAACGGTTGGCGCAAAGAAATCTCAATTATTTTCGTAACAAATTTAATATAAAGTAAATAAGTATTGGTGTAATAAATGGTGTAATAACATTCATATTTATGAATAAATCTGTTACGTATAAAACGCGTTTTTGTATAAATTACAAAAAAGCAACACTGATTTTAACCTCAATGTTTTGTGACATCTTTACGTATAGTTATTCTCTGCCAAATTTAACTTTTAACTAGATGCTATAAACAATTAGACTTTTATATTTACTTTCAATACACAAAGATTTGGTTTTATTAAATAAAGAATATAAAAGTGGTGTCAGAAGTGGGATTGAGGATGCCATTTGGTGAAGAAGAAACTAAGCAAATAACATCTATATTTGCGGATGCACTGAGGGAAGCTGTGTCACAGGCGACAAGCAGCGGTCTCAGCAATGTCACAACAGGAACCAACAACGCATAGAAAAGTGTCCGCTGAAAACTTTTCAGCAAAACCTCCTCCTTTTAGCATCCCAGGGTACAATGAAACCGACATGTCTTCGGTAGAGAATTATTTTGATTTGGCACTCAAATTAAGCAATATTCCAGAGGATGGCCATTGCAGCTACGCACGTGCGCATATAGGAGTGCATCTTAATGAGGCTCTTAAATTTCTTATATATCCTAAAAATCCAGAAAGTTCTTCTTATGCTGAGATAAAAAGGCGTTGATTGGGCACTTTGATAAAAAAGGAACAAATACGCGGAGAGTGTCAAGTTTAGACAGCTTACACAAAATAAAAGAGAATCAGTTGGGAATTTCGCAATACGTTTGAGACAAGGTGCTGTCTACTGTGGTGAATTTATTGACCGTATGTTAATTGAACAATTAATTTTCGGCATTGAATCCTGAATTTCATGTGATGAAATAATTTCTAAAATTACAGCGACTTTCACGGAAGCGTTTGAAATTGCGAACACACTAGCAGCAACACATCAGACGACATCGTTCGTAAAGTGGTCACCTAAAAACGGGTCGCTTGAAAACTTGCTACAACAGACAAATAAGTAAGGTTATGTACCAGTTCAAAGGAAAAATAAGCACGCGGAAAATAAACCAACGTACAATCGAATGAAATTCGAAAACGGAAAAACATTAGAGACGATTTGCTACGGATGTGGAGGCAAACACCAGCGAAGCAGATGTAAGTTTCACGATGCAACATGTTTTGCCTGTGGTCGGAGAGGCCACATTTCAAAAGTTTGTAAGTCGAAAACAAACCAAGTTAAAGAAGAGCCTTTAGGCAGTGATTGCGATTTAGTGTTTTGAAAAAGCATAATTTTTGAAAATGATTACTGTTGCCATCAATGGAAAGAAACTGAAATGAAAATCAATACTGGCGCGCCATACGGTATAATAGGTAAAAAGGATCTCATGAACATTAAGCACAATGCCATGCGTGAAATACAGAGAATGTTTTCTAGTTACACAGACCATCCAATTCCTTGTCTTGGTCGTATACCCGTTTACGTTAAACTGTGCCAAACTGCTCAAAAGCCGAATCTTTATGTGATAGATGAAGAATGTAAGCCACTGTTTGGAAGAGAGTGTATTTCCCATTTCGTAAATGAAATCAATTGGTCCGAACTATTTTCACCTTCAAATAATATTAATTCTATTAAAATGTCATCTCCTTCCCTAAGTGTGAAACAACAACAAAAACTTCAAGATATGTTGGATAAGTACCACAATATATTTATTTACAGCTGGTACATTGAAAAGCCCACCTGCAAAATTACACCTCAAACCAGATGCGAAGCCAATTTTTACCAATGCTAGAGAAATTCCTTTGGCACTAAGAGATTTATATGCCGCACAAATAGACGCGAAAATAAAAGCAGGGCTCCGAATGGGCATCTCCTAGTCATGTTGTAGCAAAGAAGAATGGGAAAATACGGATCACAGGAAATTACATACCGACCCTTAACCCTCGGATGATCATCGACGAACATCCAACTCCAAGAGCTGAAATGTTATTAACAAAATGACTGTTTCAAAACTTTTTTGTCATTTAGATATCACCGATGCCTACTCACATCTGACGGTTGATGAAGATTTTTCTCATGCTCTAACATTAAATACACCTACTCATGGACTCATTAGGCCAACCAGAGTTGCTGGGGTTAAACAACGTTTGCAGCTTCTTTGATGACATACTGATTTATACATCTGATTTCGATAAATTGATACAAGCACTTCAAAATACATTAGAAAGGCTTCAACAACATGGGCTGCGCCTTAACAAAGAAAAGTGTGTATTCGCTGCCCCTTCAGTAGAACTCTTAGGACATAAAATCGATTCCAATGCAATTCATAAATCGGATTCTCATATTTATAAAGGCAACTGTTTCTGGGTAAGGCTTGCAATTACAATTCTTTTATTCCTAATTTGTCAACAAGGATGAGCCCGTTAAGAAAAATGCTTAAAAGTGAGCCATTTCAATGGAGAGCCGAGGCTAATAGAGCTTACGAGGACATAAAAAAATCCTTTATTTCGTCAGAAGTACTATTTCCATACAATCCAAATTTAACCTTGCTTCTAGCCACCGATGCAAGCAAAGTTGGTCTCGGTGCTGTCCTGTCACACCGTTTGGAAAATGACATGGAACGACCAATAGCCAGTCGTGCACTCACAACGACAGAGCACAAGTATCCTCAAATGGACCGTGAAGCATTCACAATACCATACCATAAAGCATTGCCACACATTCTTCACCCAAATTAATCGTTGCCAATATTATGCGTCAGCAGAATGGCAAACTACACTGACTTTTTGTCCAATTTCGATTTCGATGTAATTTTCAAACTGACAAAAGAAAACACCAATGCTGATTTCTGTTCACGTGCTATTAGAAAAAACAGAATAAATCAAGTTAATTTTTCCATAAACAACAAGTTTTGAGCTCACGACGAATTTGACGAATTCATGGTAAACAAATTCAACAACTACCGGTTAGAGCGAGAAAAATAGCAAGAAAAAGTTTAAAAGTCACCTAGGAACAATAGTAAAACATTTGAAAGCAAGCAAGAACTTACTAGACTAGGGTATAAATCACCAGAAATTGATTACAAACTTATGGATGGGTGCTTACTCTTCCAGCATCGTGTTGTCATTGACTGTTATATCTCAGGTAGTAGGAGTTCCACAAGTTGTATTACGGTTGTCTGAGACTCCAACCGGAAAACCCACAGTAAAAAGCGAAAAGCTTTTGATTATCTCGAGATCGCTAATGTAAAATGGGGTTGTGATGGATGAAGATGTATTCTAAAAGTGACTATAGGTTTTTTAACACCTTTTTTTGTTTGATTGCGGGAAACGAAACTTCTTTTTGTTTCTATTAAATTATCAATCTTAAAATAACTAAGTGTTTCCATTTTATCAATTTTAAATATTAAATAGTGCTGGCTCTGACAAGCTTGAAAAGTTTCTGGCAATAGTTCTGTGAAAAAATTTAGTTATTAAACTAAAATTGAACAACACTGGAAATATCCAATTTTTTGCTTATCCGGTTGCGCAACATATGATGAAATATTGTTTCATATGTTATTGAGGTGCAAAAAATGTTATCGTCGACAAAATTTTATAAAAGTAGACACTGCCATGAATTAAAATCAACAAAGTGATAAAAAGTCTGAATATCGTCCACTACAAAAATATTTAACAGAACCAGTTATGTAAATATAAGTAACTAAACAGCAACCTCATCAATAATCAGAAGAACAAGTAGATGGAGTAAACATGAGTTTACATGAGATTGTCAATATTGTAGAATAAGTAACGAGATAATGACAAAGGAGCAAATAAAGTAATATATTACAGAAGTACTCGTATACAAGGAGAGGCGAAAAATACTATCATCAACACACAGGAAGTAGATAACTAGGAGCTGATCAAAACTCTTCCAAAGCTAGATACAAGCCACATACACAACTCTTATAATATAGTAGAAAATTTATAACTAACTAAAGTTAACACGATGAGTGAACTGGCAGTAGAAGAACAAAGTAGTATGTTAATGTCTATTCTGGCTCACTTTTTCCGTACAAATGATTGGCTCATGACTACGGTACAGTCGGTATATTAGGTATTTATTTAGTTAGTCCATTGGCTTGCTACATTTGCCATACTTTGAATTTGTTATTTGCGGGACGACTATATTCACAGACAGAAATATCTGTTTTATCTGTTGAAGTGGTGTTACGAAATTCATTAAATAATTCTTATGGATATCGCTCAGATCCCTCACTAAATCTACCAAAAAATTATTAAGTGAGTTATCATATAGAAATCATTTAAAAGCAGCGTATACTAAAAAAAAACACATCCATTTGTTTTTTAAGTTGTTAAAACTTACTATATACTATAGTATCTTATTACACCCGAAACCTCTAATAATTTCTCACGACCATATTAATTCTTAACGCATCCATGACCTCTAATAATTTCTCACGATTCTTTTAATTCTTACGTCATAATTTCAACGACAATATTATTTCCATCACAATAAAATCACTTCAAGTACATATTTCTAAATCCTTCCTATTTAATAAAAAAACACAAAACCGCAACACCTCCTACTTCTACACAGATTTTAAATTTCACAACAAAGCATCTCACATACACTATACATTCACTGTAGCCAATCTACTAACTTAAGCACGCAAATTTCCGACTTTCTTCTTCTTTTGGTGCTACAGTGCGGGGTGAACCTAAGCCTCAACCAACAAGCTTTTCCAGCTGGTACGATCTTTAGCCAGCAGCCTCCAATTTTGCCCACCAACTTGGTTGAGGTACGTTGTCAGCGTATGCTAGCAATTGTACGGACTTTTGGAAGATCGTCACATGACAATGCGTCACCTTGTCTAAAGCCTTTTCTGACATTGAACTGGTCGGTGAATTCGTTACCAACCTTGATGGAATAGCGAGAATTCTCTATCGTCATCCTGCACACCCTGAGGAGTTTGGTGGGAATCTCAAAACTAGACATGGCATTGTACAGCTCGTCCTTATGCACACTGTCATATGCGACCTTAAATTCCACGAATAGGTGGTGGGTGTCGATTTGCATCTCTTGGGTCTTTTTCAGGATCTGCCGTATTGTGAAAATTTGGTCAATGGTGGACGTCCCTGGTCTGAAACCGCACTGATAAGGACCTATCAAATTGTTCATGAATGGTTTCAGGCGCTCACACGAAACGGCAGAGAAGATCTTGTAGGCGATGTTCAGGAGACTTATCCATTGGTAGTTGGTTACAGATAAGCTGATACATGCGGCCAACCAGGTCATCTCCGGCTGCTTTAAACAGTTCCGCGGACAGTCCGTCCGCTACTGCAACTTTGTTCGGTTTTGCTATCTTGACTTCATTTAGGTGGGGGACGGAATTCTCTACCATCATCGTCCATTATGTCGGGTAGAATATTCTGCCTGGCACCGGTATTGGTGTTTGTCTTGCCGTTAAACTGTCTGCAGAAACGATCCTTCCAGGTTTTCAAAATTGATTTCGACTCTACTACGATTTGTCCGTCTTCGCTACGATTCATTGGATAGTTGCTTCACCCCTTGTTAAAACTTTTGGATATTATTCCTCCCGTAACACTTCTCCAGTTCCTCGATCGCGCAATTTTTGTAATGGTGTTCTTTAATTCTTAAAACAAACACTAAGTTTTTATTTTTAGGACTGTTTTATTTAATGGAAGAACTAAGACTAAATTTTACAATGTTAATAATTTCTTATTTATATTATCATTTTCATTAATAATTGCATTGTCAACTTTTTTATTATTTTTTATTTATTGTTTCTTACTTAGTAATTTTTCTTTATTACACAAAAGAAGGAAGGGATCGGAGTCAATGTTGGCTCCTCGGAATGTTCGGACATGAAGAATACTGGAAGAGTGTCTGTCCTCGATCGCAATGTGACGGTTGATTCGTCAGGGGACCACCAGGTCCGTTTGTGAATGTTGATGTGAGGGAACCACGAGCTTGCTATAGTAAAGTTTTGCCCCGTCACGAAGTCTAGCAGCCTGAGTCTGTTATCGGATATGTGGATGCGTGGGCGCAGATTAGGCTAATGTTGCCGAGTCTAGCCTTGATGTAGATTGTTATGAGACGTTCGCTCACGTATTTAAAGCTTAAGACTTTTTGGCTAAGTTTGCCCCGAACAACAAACCCGTATCCAAACAAATGCTGTCTTCTTAGGAATCACCGTAATAGCTCATGCTCTTTTTAACCGCCCCATCCCATCGCATCTGCGGTTTTGATGGATGGATGGCTGTGATGTCAGTAGACATCACAGTGGCTGCACTTAGTTTTCAAATACCTGACATTCGACGTGCAGAACACAAAATCGTTATGCTTATTTAGTTGTCCATGGTCGTCAGTAGTAGGGTTTCCATATTTATTTGTGGTTGTTGTTCCTGAACTGTTAACTTTTTTACACGGTAAGGAAATTACCCCCACGCACAACCACAGAACCTGGAGGACCGGGTCCTGGTTTAGACCCCTGGATAAAGGGAGGAGTCTAAGTGGGTGCTGTAGGGGATGTCCAGACAATCACGAGAAGGCAGTATGTCAGCTTGACTAGTGCATTTGCAGGAATCGTTGCTGTCCGCTCAGCAGGTTGAGAGCAATCAACAACTTCGATGTACTGGCCCATGCCTTCTTCCCGACTGTACCGCACCTCTTAGTTTCACAACACACTATCATCCGCAGTGGTCACATCTCACATATACTCAGTGTAGAAAGCCAATGGACTAACTTAAATACCTAAAATACCGACTGCACCGTAGTCATGATTGAACCATATGTATTGAAAATGTGGGCCAGAACAGACATGGACAATGTTTTTAAAAATTGTGTACTTCTTTTAAGCGGGCACCCCTTATAACAAAGGAGTGCCGAGAATTATAACTATAATAAAACATTAAGACAATTTCAAACATTTAATCAATCAGCAAACTGTAGTTGCGCTTAAATTATTAATATACAAAGATTTCGCCAAATCAGCCTTGTCATGACCACAGCGGATTCCTTAAATACGACATGAAATGATGATTGATCAATTGGCAGGACACTTTAAGCCAAACTCTTGTAGCAAAGGTCAACTCAAACAAAGGCAGAACCAGTTTTTTCTGGAACGTCATTGGACTGTATACATAAAATATGCAAAAGAAATTATATTTCCGACAGAAATATAAAAGATTTTGGAATAATCCAATCAAGTTTGATACAATAAATACCACAGACATAATTAGATATAAAATGCTTACGGAAGTTTTTGTTTCCAACCATAAGATTTTCAATTAGTTCCCTCGCTAAGTGTTTTCTATACACAATACTTTACCTCCTTTGTATAATTTTCTGTATTATTATTATTGGATCTATTTTCTTTCTCATAAAATCTGCAGATATTGGAAATTTACCAAAAACTAATTTTGATGGTGCTGGCTTATTATAGAAAACTATGTTTGATGTTGTGTTATGGAAGAATGTGAATCTAACTAATCTAACTAAATATTTCGTCAAGTCGCACATTATCGTGAAAACATACTTCTGTCCATATTTCGATTCCGTTTGGGGGTCCTATTGCAACTAAGACGATTGCACCAAAAGGCTGCATGGGCATTGCTGTTAAAAGTAGTCTTTCGTTGTTTCCAAGTCATACTTTTTTCTGTTTACACGGGCCACAATTTCTCACGAAATTAGCTTTGTAACGGGTGTTTTTTTTAGAGGTATAGAACTTCGAATTGAAATAAAACACAAGAAAATCGTTTTAATGTCCATCAATTTGGCTTTATTGGAATGATAATTTTATGCCATTAATGTTTAAATATGATTTCGGGCATGTGGCCTCCGCGGCTGGATCGAATAAAGCCAATTCTACAGGTCCAATTTTCAACCACTTTTTCGAGCATATGGGGCCGTATGTTGGCCCAATGACTCCACCAGCCCATAGAGCACACCAAACAGTCAGTTTTTGTGGATGTAATGGCGTCTCAAGGGTCTCATGTGGATTCTCTTCACTCCAAATGCGGCAATTTTGCTTGTTGACGTAGCCCTTCAACCAAAAATGAGCCTCATCACTGAACAAAATTTTGCGATGAAAATCAGCATCTAAGTATCTAGGTAAACTTCGCGAACTGAACCATTATTTTCGAAATAAATTTGCACGATTTGCAAGCGTTGTTCTTTTGTCAATCTGTTCATGATGAAATGGCAAACCAAACTAAATATTAATCACTTGACAGCTGACAAAATGGCCGCCAGTTAAAAAAGTGATGCCAACTTAAAGTTCTATACCTCAATAAAAAACACCCTATATAACTTACTAGCTATCAATTTAATTTAAGAAAAAAAGTTTCCTTTATCTTAATAATTTGAATTTGCTTTATTTTAATCAACAGTTTTTCTTATTTTACTTATTTTTAATGGTGAGTTGTCTCGTTATAGAGACTTGTCAAGACTAAGAAGTTTATTTCATTTCCAAATAAAAGAAACTTCCGATCGCATTTCCATTCCCTCAAATAAGCAAAAAACGATAATGCTGACAGTTACTCAATTTTCATAATAATAAAAAGAGGTTTCTTCATAGTCAGCATAATTACTATTTAAAACCAATAATAAAATGAAAAGGAATTTAATTCAAAGTCAGCATAATGTTAATAAAATAAAATATCAACGCTGACACTTTTGTTTAACCCGTTGGTAGGCAGCGGCTTAACTCTTCCCCCCTATTTTATTGTGCTTCGCTCTTCAACCAACTGGTTATATCGCGAGATCGCTTTTTCTTCACCCAAACACCAAAGGCAAGGCTCACCACCACGAGCAGAGTAAGAAACGTAGTTTATAGGCTTAATAAAGAGCCTGCCCTGCTCTCTTTTTTTAGTGACTCTATGTAGCGCTGGTTATTTAAATGCAATTCTTTAATTAATTGCAGCGGTAGCGTCTCTTCGAAGATGTGGGAGGAATTTAAGGAGGCCAAAATGGCTGCAATGGCCTGTATCCCTGGTGTTATTGACGAACACTGACGCGTTGTGATAGGTTACTATGAACGTACCGTTTATAGCTACCTGGTTATTATTTATAACAACATTTCCGTTGTAAGAATTAAAAAGTAGAATGCCGGGTTGTAAAACTTCAAAAGGAGGAATATGAGAATTGTTACGTTTCCTGCATACCGCTGTCTTACTTTTGGGGAGATTAGGAATGCATTTCCTACGCGATATATCTCTTAAGTTACTACGTTCACAAATGTTCAAATCATCGTATGATTTACACGTATTCTTGATCTCATAAATTTCGTCTTGACAAGTCATTATATTGGAACTATCTAATATTACAATTTCCTTATTCTTTTTTACAGGTTTTATTGATATTGAATGACAATAATTCGTTTTTACGAAATAGGCAAGGTAATCATATACAAAATAACAGAGCTATTAGTAGCTATTTTCAAATCAGCGAATTTTAGACATTGCTCAAGGTTAGAATATGGAAAACTTTGTTGCTTAACTGAATTTTCCTTTTCAGAAAAGAGAAATGTGTTAATAACGTTACTTTTAGCCCACATCAAGACCTGTTCCACTCGTGTTATCTCTTCCTTCAGAACCTCCAACTCAAACTTGAACCCAAGTGCACCTGTTTTTTGTACGTCCTTGTCACTCTGTAAGTCTTTCAAAATTTGGTCGTTCTGTTTGCTACTTCATTAAGTTTATCTTCGATTAAATGGTTGATGATGATCTAGTTTTCTGTCTGTCTCATACTGTTATTAATTCTTTCATTTATCAGTCGAAAATCGTCTCTGTCAGGAGTCCCGCGATCCACTTCCAGGCGGTTCCTATCGCATCAATGGACCTTTTCATCTTGCGGAAAGGTTTAACTCTGTCTATAATGTCTCTTATGCTGTTCACTTTATAATCCAAAATTGGCAGTAAAGGGTTGTGAGATTGTATTCTATATTTTATGTGTCCGTCTATTAGTTTCAGCTCTCGCTCGTATAAGGGTATGTCTATTACATGAATCAGCCTAAAGTCTCCATCTTGTATTAGTGTACGTCCGGTGCCAAGAGTAACTATTTCGGAGTTCGAGTAGTCTAATATCTGAACTTCACATTTCGCTGAAAATAATAAAAGCCTGTAAGATTAAAAATGTACCTTATGTTATCTTTATGAACTACCTTGTTGTCAATCAAAACTGTAGACCCAAGGTCCTTTTGAATTATTTTTTCCACATACAATTTTGAAGCCTTATTTCCTAGCCTTTTATTTGTTTTAACGACGACTCTTTCTCCCTGATCAAATTTCCTATTATCAGATATCCCGTTACGTTTTGCCAGACATGCCACCTGTGCTTTCTCTATTCTCCGCCTTACTGACTTCCTTAGTTCTGAGGACATGGAATGCACTATTTTTATAGGCTTTGTCACGGAGTGAATAGACCTATTATATTCCATCGTTGCCAGAAGAATCAAGTCAACTGTGTCTTCTATTTTATTTCCTGCCCTCAGGCAGCGTGCAATTTCTCCTAGGGTGCTGTGGAAGCACTCCACTTGACCGTTAGAGGTGCTATGCATGGGAGGACATGTAAATATCTCTATCCGAAAATTGTCTCTTAGAAATGTTCTTATAGTTTGTGAATTTAAGGGTTTTTCGTTATCACACACTATAATTTTAGTATTGCTGAACATGTTAAGAATTTGTAAAAGTGGTTCCTTTACATGCACTATGGCTCTTGAGGATATCGGCAAGACAAAAGCGAACTTGGAAAATTTATCGACGCACGTCAAGAAGTGTTTTTTTTCAGTGATAAAGATATCCACATGCAAATTTCTCCTGTATAGTTCGGAATGGGAGTCGCGAGTTAACTTATTACTACTTTATTAAATTAAAAAAAACACAGCTGTTTCATTCTACTGTCCAAATATTATTGATTTTATTTATTATTTTTGTTAACAATGAAACTTATTATCTAAATACAAAAGTGTTTACGCTAATAAAAGTGCAATACATGTTGTTTTTGTTATTTAAAATTATACTTATAAAATAATTTCGCAATAATATAATTCTGTTAAATACGGAAGTTCTTTCACCATTAAAAGTTCAATACATTGTTGTTTTGGTTATTTAAACATTTTGTTTATTAAATATATTTTATTATTTTGCAATTCGCATAATTTTGCTTACCAATGTTTTTATTTACTTATTAACCCATTTATTATATTTAACGTATGCTGACTAACTTACTTAATCTAGGTGGTTTTGTTGGTGGGGTTGTTGTTGTTTCTATAACTCGCGCCTACTCCTTGCTTCTTTGGATGTCGATTGTATTTCGATTCTTTACATATTCTACAATTAGCTACAACCTCCATTACCTTCCTCCTTATCCCCGGAAAAAAGTAGTATTTTCATATTTGTTTCTCGTTTTCTTTTGCTGACCTATATGCCCTATTATGTTCCGCAGTTATGATTTCGCCTTGATTATTCTCGTTAAATACGTCAATTACTTGGAGAGAAGTGTAAACGAATCTAGTGGAAGGAAATCTCTTACGTACATAGCTCGTTCTGAATTTTGCCAAGAACCGATAGATCGCACAGCATTGGCGATATTAGGATTCACGCAAGTCTTCATGTCTCTCAATAAATTTGCAATTGAATCAAACACAATTACATGCCTTAATTGAGATTTAAACATAATTTTTTTAGAAATCTTTGGAATTTCGCCTTCCTCCACCACTGTTTGGTTCTTGAAGCAATTTATTGGGTTCGACACAGATTTAATAACCTCACTCAAGGACACCTCACTATGTGCTGTTCCTATCGATGAGGACGAATGGATAGTATTTATGTGTTGTCGGGACAACGCGTCTGCTACAAAATTATCCTTACCGGGTTTGTAAATGAACTTAGGCGAAAATTGTTCAATAAAAGATATCCATCGTCCAATTTTCGAATTTGGGTTCTTTTCCGAAATAGTAAACGTAAGAGGCTGATGATCAGTAAATATGTTTAGTCTTTTAACACCGTACAGATAGTTCCTTAATTTCTGTAAGGCCCATACTATCGCTAGAAGCTCACGTTCATTAGTACCGTAGTTTTCCTCTATTCTTGTTAAGGTGCGAGAAATCATAGTTATTGGTCTTCCTTTCTGTGACAGGACTGCACCTATTGCATTTGATGATGCATCGGTTGTGAGGTCAAAGGGTTGCTCATAATCGGGTTGCAGCAGTAAGACATCTTCGGATGCAATTATCTTTTTAACCTGCTCGAAAGCTGCCAAAGCTTCGCGATCTAGCTCAATCTTTACATTTTTGGATTTACCCGCTCCCACCGAGCCATTTTCTCCTCTAAGGTACCTGGTCAGGGGTTTTAATATGGCAGAGTAGTCTTTTACAAATCGCTTATAATACCCTGCTAGTCCGAGAAAAGAGCGCAGACCTCGCAAGGTCCTAGGAGTTTCGTACTCCACTATGTCTTTTACCTTATCAGGGGAAGTTTTTATGCCTTCCTTTGAGACGACGAATGACATCATTGATGTAGACGTAGCAACATCTATCTATTTCTTCTCGTAACACGTCACCAATTGCTTTTTGGAATATGCTTGGGGCATTTTTCAGCCCAAAAGTGAGTCTGCAAAATTCGAATTTGCCGTGGTTTATTGAAAAGGCTGTCTTCTGTCGGTCCTGTTCCCTAAGTTTTATCTGGTGGAAACCCGACTTAAGATCTAAGGTTGAAAACACCGAAGGCTTCCCCAGACTTGCCAAAATAACTGATATATCTTGAATTGGATACCTTTCACTAAATGTTTTCTCGTTGAGCTTCCTGAAGTCAATTACCATACGATGCTTTGCTCCTCCGTTTTCATCTATTCCTTTTCTGTTAACAATCCAAATGGGATTATTGTAAGGGGAGCGCGATGGCTGGATAACTTTGTTTTTTAAAAAATCATTAATCTCTCTACTGACAAATTCCGTTAGAGCGGGGGATATGGCTAGGGTCTTGAATATACTGGTTGGTCATCATTTGTTTTTATGGCTGCCACCACTGAAGTATTGTAGAGTAAGGCTTCATCTGAATCGGCAAAAACCTTCTTATGGGCCATTAACAGCATTTCTAAAGGTCCCTGGGAAGCGGTATGATTCTCTTGAGATATTGACAATTTCTTCACATCTCTACAGTAAACATACAGTAGTTCCTCCTTTCCGCCAACATATTCAAGAGTGTTCCTCCCAAAATCTATATTTGCCTTTATTTCATTTAAAAGGTCTAACCCTACTACTGCATCAAAGGTTCCAAGTTCTGGTAACAGGAAAAAATTCGCGTTTTTATCAAAAATTCTAACTAAACACTTGCTCGTAATCTTAGAATGACCATGCACAGACTTGACAAGGAATGGGTTCTTAATATTCTTGACCCCTTTAATACTACTCATTGGTTTAATATAGTTCTTTGAAGTGCCAGTATCTAATAAAATTCTAATTGTTCTCCCTCCTATTACCCGTTCTACATATGGGAGGAGGGAACGACCCTTAAAAAATTCACTTCCTCTATCTCACAACACTCTGAATCATTTTCATGTTCGTCATAGACTCATCCAACTTCAAAATGTTCCTCTTCGTCACCATTGTTGTCTTCCCACTCATGAGTCATTTGAGTCACCCTTTGAGATTTTGCTGGTGGAAGGTATTGTCTGGATGATTCCACAGATCTTTTAAAAGCTTGAGGGTTATTTTAGTGCATATCCCTTTGTAAGCTTCTCATGCTTCTATCTACTTCCATAGGCTCAGTTCTTTGTATCCTATCGCTGTGTTTTCCAAAACTGTAGGTCTGAATTCCGTGACCCTGTAGTCCAGTTTGATTCCTGGTAGTACCTGGGTGATAACCCACTTGACCCATTTGTCGTAAGTGTGGATGATTCCTATCGTGTTGATAGTGGGGAGATGACGAGCTCTGCTTAAAATTGTTCCAATAAGTTGTCGCAAAGTTGTACCTAACATGGTTCGTTTCTAGTACCTGTGCTAGAGCTAGTGCCGACGGCATGTCTTGCGGTTTACACGAGAAAAGAATGTCGCACATAGGGCGATGCAATCCTGAAATTAAAACCCTCAGCGCATCATGCCTATACTTTGAGTTTAATGACTCAATTAAGGAAGCAAGCAAAGTCATGATGACCTTGTTGATGATCAAGGTAAGCCTTTTTTCCACCTCGTCATAAAAATCATGCGCAGTGCTAGCTGCTTGTCTCCAGGAGACATACTTGGCGGTATTGCCATCGAATTCTAGGAGTGATTTTACAATTTCTAGTGATTCATTATACTCAACACCGGAACGAATTTGTACCTCTTTGTATTCTTCTACTCTGGCTGGTGTTTCCAAGGAGGCAAGTCTACCAGTGAGATCGTCAATTTGTGCTTGAAATACCTGTTTCGATTGTTCTGTTACTCGGCTGATTGCCGTGCCTAATAACGATTGCAATTGATTAGCATCCAAACCTACTCTACTGCGCACGGAAAGTCTGTCCAATCTATTAGCCAAGTCGTCAAGCCTAGTCGGTCCGATCTTTCGTCAGAACTCATACAGGAAGAGGGAACTTAAGTCAATTTATCCTTTTCTAAACTTGAACGAAATCTTGAACAATTTGGATTTGTAAAACAATGGCACTTTATTTGGGCTAAAATCTATACACTTATAAAAAATACAATTTGTACGAAAAAATTTAATTAAAATATAATTTATATTGATATTAACTTTTTAATGATCACCTTTATTTTATACTACTTAATCTATCTTGCATATGTTTACGTCTTGGTTTCTTTATTACTTTTAATTATTAAGCAATCGTGACTTACATTACTATTAGAGCAACTGTGTTCATGATGTAGCCGTAGTTTACCTTTGCTGATATTTCTTCTTATTCCCGCTGCTGGTTGTAGGAAGCTTCAGTATTCGATTTTCGTTGTTTGTCTCTATGAGGATTCTTCCTTCATTCGATGTTGCTGCTTAAACTTTGGAGGTTTTTTCTTGTCGTTTAATTTGAAAGTTTCCTTTGTAGATTGCTATTTTGTTTCCACTGTCTTTATTACATTTACTGTCTATGGCGTTTTTTCTTGCTGGTTACTCGATAGTTTTTTATTAATTAAATTCATATTTCATTGTCAGCTTTTCTACAATTATCCTCTGCAAGGACTTTTTAAATTCACTTTATTCTCTATGAGAATTTTTTACCATCCTTTTCTACAATTATCCTTTGCCAGGATTTTTTAAATTCACTCTATTCTCTATGAGAGTTTTTAACCGTCCTTTTCTACAATTATCCTTTGCAAGGATTTTTTAAATTCACTTTATTCTCTATCAGAATTTTTAACTGTGGGTTAGTTTTACAATTATCCTCTACGATTTTTTTACTCCACTTATTCTCTATGAGAATTTTTAACCGTGAGTTTTTTTCTTGTTGGGCGCCACTTACTAGTTGTCAATATAACTTAATAAAAAAAGTTTTTTTTATTTTAATAAATTGAATTTGCTTTAATAAACAGTTTTTCTTATTTTACTTATTTTAATGGCGAGTTGTCTCGTTATAGAGACTTGTCAAGACTAACAAGTTTATTTAATTTCCAAATAAAAGAAACTTCCGATCGCATTTCCATTCCCTCAAATAAGCAAAAAACGATAATGCTGACAGTTACTCAATTTTCATAAAAAACGGCAGTTTAGTAAACTTTGAAGTAAAAATAAAAAGGTAATTCAATCAGGTGAGAAAATTAATTTTGAAGTCAGCGTAAGTTGGCAATAAAAAAAAAATGGTTCTAATAAAAAGAAGTTTCGTCATAGTCAGCATAATTCCTATTTAAAACCAATAATAAAATGAAAAGGACTTTAAGTCAAAGTCAGCATAATGTTAATAAAATAAAATATCAACGCTGACACTTTTGTTTAACCCGTTGCTTGGCAGCGGCTTAACTTATATGTTTTTCTAAAAATAGTTTGTCTCAATTTGGCATACAATTTCCTGCGTCCACAGTGTCCCCTTAAAGTTGGTCATTGTGATAGACTTAATTTTTCTTTGTCATTTTTAACAATTATTTGCTCTATCGGGTTTGTTGCAATATTTCCATACAACGGGTTTTAAATTTGTTTTTGTTATAGATTTAAAAAATCGAGTCCTCTTTCAGCCATTCAGACCTATGATTTTTTAACCCTCGAAAACTTTTCGTTTAGATACAATATTTCGTTATCAATTAGATTATACAATGACTCTAATAATTAAAGTTTTCGATATACATACATATGTATGTTTTGGCGCATTTTCATTAATTTATTATTTGTATTAAATAGTATTGGTCTTACTTTAGTATATTTTTGTCGAGTTCAAATTATCATATATAGGGTTTCGCAGTGTAAATTCCAACACTTTTGTTTTTCGACTCTTCTACTGAGTTACGCGAGAGTGCATCAGAATCTATGTTATTTTTACCGATTACACTTATTAAATTGTATCCTAGTCAGCTTTGAAGAAGGTTCCTTTATATTGAGTACATATACAAGTGGTCTGTGATCTGTCGTAACAGCGAATTCGGTACTATATAGATATCCTCTAAATGCTGTGATAGTAAAGTGTATTGCATTTCACAATTATCTGTTTCAAATATGTTTTGACATTTTTTGTTTTGAAAATATGATGTAGTGATGCTGCAGTTGATGAAAGGTAATTAGGAAACGCTACAAATACTTGAAACCAAACAAAAACAAGTTCTTCAAGAACATGAAAAAAATTAAAATGTAATTTTTTCAAGAAAAAAAAGGATAAGAGCAGCAACTAGGAGTGGAATGTTGGCTGAATACGTTTACGCTTTTTGAATACGTTTAAATGGTTGATGATGATCTAGTTTTCTGTCTGTCTCATACTGTTATTAATTCTTTCATTTATCAGTCGAAAATCGTCTCTGTCAGGAGTCCCGCGATCCACTTCCAGGCGGTTCCTATCGCATCAATGGACCTTTTCATCTTGCGGAAAGGTTTAACTCTGTCTATAATGTCTCTTATGCTGTTCACTTTATAATCCAAAATTGGCAGTAAAGGGTTGTGAGATTGTATTCTATATTTTATGTGTCCGTCTATTAGTTTCAGCTCTCGCTCGTATAAGGGTATGTCTATTACATGAATCAGCCTAAAGTCTCCATCTTGTATTAGTGTACGTCCGGTGCCAAGAGTAACTATTTCGGAGTTCGAGTAGTCTAATATCTGAACTTCACATTTCGCTGAAAATAATAAAAGCCTGTAAGATTAAAAATGTACCTTATGTTATCTTTATGAACTACCTTGTTGTCAATCAAAACTGTAGACCCAAGGTCCTTTTGAATTATTTTTTCCACATACAATTTCGAAGCCTTATTTCCTAGCCTTTTATTTGTTTTAACGACGACTCTTTCTCCCTGATCAAATTTCCTATTATCAGATATCCCGTTACGTTTTGCCAGACATGCCACCTGTGCTTTCTCTATTCTCCGCCTTACTGACTTCCTTAGTTCTGAGGACATGGAATGCACTATTTTTATAGGCTTTGTCACGGAGTGAATAGACCTATTATATTCCATCGTTGCCAGAAGAATCAAGTCAACTGTGTCTTCTATTTTATTTCCTGCCCTCAGGCAGCGTGCAATTTCTCCTAGGGTGCTGTGGAAGCACTCCACTTGACCGTTAGAGGTGCTATGCATGGGAGGACATGTAAATATCTCTATCCGAAAATTGTCTCTTAGAAATGTTCTTATAGTTTGTGAATTTAAGGGTTTTTCGTTATCACACACTATAATTTTAGTATTGCTGAACATGTTAAGAATTTGTAAAAGTGGTTCCTTTACATGCACTATGGCTCTTGAGGATATCGGCAAGACAAAAGCGAACTTGGAAAATTTATCGACGCACGTCAAGAAGTGTTTTTTTTCAGTGATAAAGATATCCACATGCAAATTTCTCCTGTATAGTTCGGAATGGGAGTCGCGAGTTAACTTATTACTACTTTATTAAATTAAAAAAAACACAGCTGTTTCATTCTACTGTCCAAATATTATTGATTTTATTTATTATTTTTGTTAACAATGAAACTTATTATCTAAATACAAAAGTGTTTACGCTAATAAAAGTGCAATACATGTTGTTTTTGTTATTTAAAATTATACTTATAAAATAATTTCGCAATAATATAATTCTGTTAAATACGGAAGTTCTTTCACCATTAAAAGTTCAATACATTGTTGTTTTTGTTATTTAAACATTTTGTTTATTAAATATATTTTATTATTTTGCAATTCGCATAATTTTGCTTACCAATGTTTTTATTTACTTATTAACCCATTTATTATATTTAACGTATGCTGACTAACTTACTTAATCTAGGTGGTTTTGTTGGTGGGGTTGTTGTTGTTTCTATAACTCGCGCCTACTCCTTGCTTCTTTGGATGTCGATTGTATTTCGATTCTTTACATATTCTACAATTAGCTACAACCTCCATTACCTTCCTCCTTATCCCCGGAAAAAAGTAGTATTTTCATATTTGTTTCTCGTTTTCTTTTGCTGACCTATATGCCCTATTATGTTCCGCAGTTATGATTTCGCCTTGATTATTCTCGTTAAATACGTCAATTACTTGGAGAGAAGTGTAAACGAATCTAGTGGAAGGAAATCTCTTACGTACATAGCTCGTTCTGAATTTTGCCAAGAACCGATAGATCGCACAGCATTGGCGATATTAGGATTCACGCAAGTCTTCATGTCTCTCAATAAATGTGCAATTGAATCAAACACAATTACATGCCTTAATTGAGATTTAAACATAATTTTTTTAGAAATCTTTGGAATTTCGCCTTCCTCCACCACTGTTTGGTTCTTGAAGCAATTTATTGGGTTCGACACAGATTTAATAACCTCACTCAAGGACACCTCACTATGTGCTGTTCCTATCGATGAGGACGAATGGATAGTATTTATGTGTTGTCGGGACAACGCGTCTGCTACAAAATTATCCTTACCGGGTTTGTAAATGAACTTAGGCGAAAATTGTTCAATAAAAGATATCCATCGTCCAATTTTCGAATTTGGGTTCTTTTCCGAAATAGTAAACGTAAGAGGCTG
Organism: Epicampocera succincta; assembly: GCA_932526305.1. Classification (NCBI taxonomy): domain Eukaryota; kingdom Metazoa; phylum Arthropoda; class Insecta; order Diptera; family Tachinidae; genus Epicampocera; species Epicampocera succincta. The sequence continues at coordinate 28,010,002 of OW052035.1, read as the reverse complement.
ATGATCAGTGAATATGTTTAGTCTTTTAACACCGTACAGATAGTTCCTTAATTTCTGTAAGGCCCATACTATCGCTAGAAGCTCACGTTCATTAGTACCGTAGTTTTCCTCTATTCTTGTTAAGGTGCGAGAAATCATAGTTATTGGTCTTCCTTTCTGTGACAGGACTGCACCTATTGCATTTGATGATGCATCGGTTGTGAGGTCAAAGGGTTGCTCATAATCGGGTTGCAGCAGTAAGACATCTTCGGATGCAATTATCTTTTTAACCTGCTCGAAAGCTGCCAAAGCTTCGCGATCTAGCTCAATCTTTACATTTTTGGATTTACCCGCTCCCACCGAGCCATTTTCTCCTCTAAGGTACCTGGTCAGGGGTTTTAATATGGCAGAGTAGTCTTTTACAAATCGCTTATAATACCCTGCTAGTCCGAGAAAAGAGCGCAGACCTCGCAAGGTCCTAGGAGTTTCGTACTCCACTATGTCTTTTACCTTATCAGGGGAAGTTTTTATGCCTTCCTTTGAGACGACGAATGACATCATTGATGTAGACGTAGCAACATCTATCTATTTCTTCTCGTAACACGTCACCAATTGCTTTTTGGAATATGCTTGGGGCATTTTTCAGCCCAAAAGTGAGTCTGCAAAATTCGAATTTGCCGTGGTTTATTGAAAAGGCTGTCTTCTGTCGGTCCTGTTCCCTAAGTTTTATCTGGTGGAAACCCGACTTAAGATCTAAGGTTGAAAACACCGAAGGCTTCCCCAGACTTGCCAAAATAACTGATATATCTTGAATTGGATACCTTTCACTAAATGTTTTCTCGTTGAGCTTCTTGAAGTCAATTACCATACGATGCTTTGCTCCTCCGTTTTCATCTATTCCTTTTCTGTTAACAATCCAAATGGGATTATTGTAAGGGGAGCGCGATGGCTGGATAACTTTGTTTTTTAAAAAATCATTAATCTCTCTACTGACAAATTCCGTTAGAGCGGGGGATATGGCTAGGGTCTTGAATATACTGGTTGGTCATCATTTGTTTTTATGGCTGCCACCACTGAAGTATTGTAGAGTAAGGCTTCATCTGAATCGGCAAAAACCTTCTTATGGGCCATTAACAGCATTTCTAAAGGTCCCTGGGAAGCGGTATGATTCTCTTGAGATATTGACAATTTCTTCACATCTCTACAGTAAACATACAGTAGTTCCTCCTTTCCGCCAACATATTCAAGAGTGTTCCTCCCAAAATCTATATTTGCCTTTATTTCATTTAAAAGGTCTAACCCTACTACTGCATCAAAGGTTCCAAGTTCTGGTAACAGGAAAAAATTCGCGTTTTTATCAAAAATTCTAACTAAACACTTGCTCGTAATCTTAGAATGACCATGCACAGACTTGACAAGGAATGGGTTCTTAATATTCTTGACCCCTTTAATACTACTCATTGGTTTAATATAGTTCTTTGAAGTGCCAGTATCTAATAAAATTCTAATTGTTCTCCCTCCTATTACCCGTTCTACATATGGGAGGAGGGAACGACCCTTAAAAAATTCACTTCCTCTATCTCACAACACTCTGAATCATTTTCATGTTCGTCATAGACTCATCCAACTTCAAAATGTTCCTCTTCGTCACCATTGTTGTCTTCCCACTCATGAGTCATTTGAGTCACCCTTTGAGATTTTGCTGGTGGAAGGTATTGTCTGGATGATTCCACAGATCTTTTAAAAGCTTGAGGGTTATTTTAGTGCATATCCCTTTGTAAGCTTCTCATGCTTCTATCTACTTCCATAGGCTCAGTTCTTTGTATCCTATCGCTGTGTTTTCCAAAACTGTAGGTCTGAATTCCGTGACCCTGTAGTCCAGTTTGATTCCTGGTAGTACCTGGGTGATAACCCACTTGACCCATTTGTCGTAAGTGTGGATGATTCCTATCGTGTTGATAGTGGGGAGATGACGAGCTCTGCTTAAAATTGTTCCAATAAGTTGTCGCAAAGTTGTACCTAACATGGTTCGTTTCTAGTACCTGTGCTAGAGCTAGTGCCGACGGCATGTCTTGCGGTTTACACGAGAAAAGAATGTCGCACATAGGGCGATGCAATCCTGAAATTAAAACCCTCAGCGCATCATGCCTATACTTTGAGTTTAATGACTCAATTAAGGAAGCAAGCAAAGTCATGATGACCTTGTTGATGATCAAGGTAAGCCTTTTTTCCACCTCGTCATAAAAATCATGCGCAGTGCTAGCTGCTTGTCTCCAGGAGACATACTTGGCAGTATTGCCATCGAATTCTAGGAGTGATTTTACAATTTCTAGTGATTCATTATACTCAACACCGGAACGAATTTGTACCTCTTTGTATTCTTCTACTCTGGCTGGTGTTTCCAAGGAGGCAAGTCTACCAGTGAGATCGTCAATTTGTGCTTGAAATACCTGTTTCGATTGTTCTGTTACTCGGCTGATTGCCGTGCCTAATAACGATTGCAATTGATTAGCATCCAAACCTACTCTACTGCGCACGGAAAGTCTGTCCAATCTATTAGCCAAGTCGTCAAGCCTAGTCGGTCCGATCTTTCGTCAGAACTCATACAGGAAGAGGGAACTTAAGTCAATTTATCCTTTTCTAAACTTGAACGAAATCTTGAACAATTTGGATTTGTAAAACAATGGCACTTTATTTGGGCTAAAATCTATACACTTATAAAAAATACAATTTGTACGAAAAAATTTAATTAAAATATAATTTATATTGATATTAACTTTTTAATGATCACCTTTATTTTATACTACTTAATCTATCTTGCATATGTTTACGTCTTGGTTTCTTTATTACTTTTAATTATTAAGCAATCGTGACTTACATTACTATTAGAGCAACTGTGTTCATGATGTAGCCGTAGTTTACCTTTGCTGATATTTCTTCTTATTCCCGCTGCTGGTTGTAGGAAGCTTCAGTATTCGATTTTCGTTGTTTGTCTCTATGAGGATTCTTCCTTCATTCGATGTTGCTGCTTAAACTTTGGAGGTTTTTTCTTGTCGTTTAATTTGAAAGTTTCCTTTGTAGATTGCTATTTTGTTTCCACTGTCTTTATTACATTTACTGTCTATGGCGTTTTTTCTTGCTGGTTACTCGATAGTTTTTTATTAATTAAATTCATATTTCATTGTCAGCTTTTCTACAATTATCCTCTGCAAGGACTTTTTAAATTCACTTTATTCTCTATGAGAATTTTTTACCATCCTTTTCTACAATTATCCTTTGCCAGGATTTTTTAAATTCACTCTATTCTCTATGAGAGTTTTTAACCGTCCTTTTCTACAATTATCCTTTGCAAGGATTTTTTAAATTCACTTTATTCTCTATCAGAATTTTTAACTGTGGGTTAGTTTTACAATTATCCTCTACGATTTTTTTACTCCACTTATTCTCTATGAGAATTTTTAACCGTGAGTTTTTTTCTTGTTGGGCGCCACTTACTAGTTGTCAATATAACTTAATAAAAAAAGTTTTTTTTATTTTAATAAATTGAATTTGCTTTAATAAACAGTTTTTCTTATTTTACTTATTTTAATGGCGAGTTGTCTCGTTATAGAGACTTGTCAAGACTAACAAGTTTATTTAATTTCCAAATAAAAGAAACTTCCGATCGCATTTCCATTCCCTCAAATAAGCAAAAAACGATAATGCTGACAGTTACTCAATTTTCATAAAAAACGGCAGTTTAGTAAACTTTGAAGTAAAAATAAAAAGGTAATTCAATCAGGTGAGAAAATTAATTTTGAAGTCAGCGTAAGTTGGCAATAAAAAAAAAATGGTTCTAATAAAAAGAAGTTTCGTCATAGTCAGCATAATTCCTATTTAAAACCAATAATAAAATGAAAAGGACTTTAAGTCAAAGTCAGCATAATGTTAATAAAATAAAATATCAACGCTGACACTTTTGTTTAACCCGTTGCTTGGCAGCGGCTTAACTTATATGTTTTTCTAAAAATAATTTGTCTCAATTTGGCATACAATTTCCTGCGTCCACAGTGTCCCCTTAAAGTTGGTCATTGTGATAGACTTAATTTTTCTTTGTCATTTTTAACAATTATTTGCTCTATCGGGTTTGTTGCAATATTTCCATACAACGGGTTTTAAATTTGTTTTTGTTATAGATTTAAAAAATCGAGTCCTCTTTCAGCCATTCAGACCTATGATTTTTTAACCCTCGAAAACTTTTCGTTTAGATACAATATTTCGTTATCAATTAGATTATACAATGACTCTAATAATTAAAGTTTTCGATATACATACATATGTATGTTTTGGCGCATTTTCATTAATTTATTATTTGTATTAAATAGTATTGGTCTTACTTTAGTATATTTTTGTCGAGTTCAAATTATCATATATAGGGTTTCGCAGTGTAAATTCCAACACTTTTGTTTTTCGACTCTTCTACTGAGTTACGCGAGAGTGCATCAGAATCTATGTTATTTTTACCGATTACACTTATTAAATTGTATCCTAGTCAGCTTTGAAGAAGGTTCCTTTATATTGAGTACATATACAAGTGGTCTGTGATCTGTCGTAACAGCGAATTCGGTACTATATAGATATCCTCTAAATGCTGTGATAGTAAAGTGTATTGCATTTCACAATTATCTGTTTCAAATATGTTTTGACATTTTTTGTTTTGAAAATATGATGTAGTGATGCTGCAGTTGATGAAAGGTAATTAGGAAATGCTACAAATACTTGAAACCAAACAAAAACAAGTTCTTCAAGAACATGAAAAAAATTAAAATGTAATTTTTTCAAGAAAAAAAAAGGATAAGAGCAGCAACTAGGAGTGGAATGTTGGCTGAATACGTTTACGCGTCAAAGTTATGGTGCTCGTCACCAATAGAATTTGGAATTTAATACGGTGAGTAAATTTTGGATTTGTTTTTATTCTATTACTCGTAGCAAAATAAATGTACATATGTATGTGTGTTCCCATATTTCAATGTTCCTTTTTATCTTCTTGCTGGGACGATTCATTTTGTGAAAGTGGGTGCAGTCAAAGACTCATTCTTCCGGGATATTCGTGAGATAAGAAAATAAATAAAACTAACTGTTTTATTGGTGTAATATTATTGACTTTCTTTCTTTATTTACGCTCTGCTTAAATACTAATATTTTGTTTATTGCTGCATTTTCGTTGTTAAAGGAAAAAATACAAATTAATTGTTTCAAATAATTGCGAAAATCAATTCTTTAAAAATTTGTCTGGAATTATACATATACACATACATAAGTATGTATGTATGTATAAGTACAAGTGACATACACGCTTTCACCCGCGACTCACATGTACACACGATAGACACCAACATACCCTAAAACCAACCACCAGTTCTTTTAAGCGATATCTTAAACTAACATAAGATAAGAAAAGCATTTTAGTTAAGAAACTAAACAAATAGCATCCTAAATAAATATAGGGATAAGAAATATATTTTAGTTTGGAATATTAAGCAAACACACTAATGATAAGAAAGAATCTTGATAATCCTAGATTAGTTTAAGATATTCATGTTTAGCACTTAAGGTGAATATTTAAAATAAAAATCAGTTTATGAAGAAAACTCAAGCACAACTAACGTTGTATTTCACTTACATACATATTTTGCGGAAATGCAAAAATAAAATGTTACAATTATTTAGAAATAACAATTGGTAAAACATTAATAATAAATAGGTATTAATATTCTTTGGAAATAACAATTGGTACAAAATATATATTAAAACTCTTTGGAAATTAAAACAACGTATCGTAAAGGAAAACATTAACATACATATTATACTAATGAACAGGAGAATTAACGCAAATAATTGTGCTAATAAATGTTTTTTTTAATTTATTGAATCTGTCTTAAGGACAATAACAATAAGTATTCAAATATTAAACTAAAAATTCCTGTGTTTATACTGCCACTGCAATATGCAACTTATAGTATGGGTATATTTAGGGCCCTATGGATGTTACAATTCTTGATGTACCAGGAAGCCCACGTGATCGCTCTTAAAGTTTTTCGACATTAGACGCTGAGGCTGTTCCCCATATCTGAATGGCATATAACCATATCGGCTTTATCATTGCCTTATACAAACGTACTTTGAGTTCTAATCCAAGTGCCGATTCAGGAGCGATGAGCCAATGGAGGTCGGCAGTTTTCATTTTTATTCGAGTTATTTTGGCTGCTATGTGGTGAACCCAGGTGAGATGTCTATCAAGATGTACAGCGAAATATTTTACATGGTCGTGTTCTGGTATTCGTGGACCATTTATTGTAATAGGTGGACAATTACCCTTTCTCAAAGTGAATGTAAAATGAACACACTTAGAGGCATTTACATCTATATTCCATAGTTTCAACCATTTTTACAATTCTGCCATATGTGTTTGAAGCTCTTGGGATGCAACTACCGGGTTTTTGTGAACGCTCAAAAATGCAGTATCCTCTGCAAAAGTGGAAATGTGAGTCACTGTACTCGTTGGCATATCGGCAGAATATTACAAGTAAAGTAATGGCCCCGGGATACTACTTTGTAGGACACCAGCAGATATCTTCTTGCGGGAAGATATAATTTCCTTCGACCTTATGTAAAAAGATCTATTCAATAAATAACTTTTAAATATATTATGAACGTTTGCGGGGAGATACGTTAAATTTTGTACGTTACCCCATAATGCCAGACCTTATCAAATGCTTGCAATATGTAAATAAATAATGCAGAGCAGTATTGTTTATTACAATTACATTATTACATTAGATACTCTGTGCACTTGTTGAGTGATACTATGTTGCTTTTTGAATCCAAATTGGTGATGAGGTATGATGTTGTTAGAATCGATGTAAGACACCGGCGATTCCAAAAGTAAAAATTGCTAATAAGTGAAGGAAAATTTTTAACATAAAAGATTATGTTAATAAATAACGCAAAAAGATTATGAACAAAAATTAAAATTTTTGTTTTCAAAAAAAGATATAAATCTTCAGCATCAAAGAAAGCAAATTTCAACAAAAGTCCTAAGCCCAAATAAAAACACTACAGAGAAGGAAGAACTATAACAACTTCATCTTATACAGCTGCTCACACGGTTTTCTATCTACTAGAGAAAGCTCTGAAAGCACGCGGTTCAAGCGACGTTGCTCGCTATCGACTCACTAACTTCGACTTTATGAATACGCACTTATTTGAAGTACCTGATTCTACCGTTAATGATGTAGCTTCATTTCAAAAGAGTTGAACTCGTTTTTCAGAAAAAATTGCTACATATTTTTAGCTCTTTACCATTTCTCGAAACGTACCTTAATGAATTCAACAAGAACAAGAACAGGTGGTCACTTCGTCTCAAGGAGCTTTCGAAATCTTATATAAACATACAGCATACAAAACATCACGACACCAATTTATCAGCCAAGCAGTAAGTTGCGCGATTCGGATATGCATTAATTAGAGAGTGCCGTACGGAACTCGTTTGAAAGTGTAATGTGAGATCAAATAAAAGAAAACATGAAAAAGAGAACGAGGGAACTGTACAAAGATATAACAAAAAAGTGCCAAAAGTAACATTTATCAGCTCAAAGTAGTTTTTGGAAAAATATCAATGCGAAGTTTCAAAATTTAGAGTGTTCCGACCTATAGGTAATGATTGGATGGGAAGTAATACGTGTTTATTATATCACCATTTCAATTGCTTTTTTTATTTTATTTGCAAATTTATTATAATTAAAATTCCAAAAATCCTAAGCCAAAATTACTAGCAACAATGGCTATCGGTTGATTGTAAAAAGTCATTTTGCAGGCGAATTGTGTTGTAATAAAATTATGATCCAATTGCTTCTGGTATATAGACTTAGGTTAGGGCGGACTTAGGTTTATTTTTTCCTTCTTTTCAGTGAAATATTAAATGATAAAATCTATAATTCTTGCTGGTTGTATCGTACCCGTTTTGTATTTGAAGAGATTATGTGTCAAATATTATGAACGTATTTAAGAATACAAAGTAATAATGGGAAAACACGAAGTAATAATGGACCTTCCTTGTCGATTTGCAAATATTTTTTAATTAAATATTTTAAGGAGTTCTCTACTAGTGTTATTTAAATTCTTTAGAAACAAAAGTGAATAAGACGCGTCTGGGCTCACAAACATCGCTGAAAATTAATAGTTACACACTTAAAATCGGGAAAAACTTTAAGGAAAATTGCTGAAATGATCAATGAAACTAAATCGACAGTGTTTAGCATCACAAAATTTTATTTGTTTCATTTACTCACGTTCGCAGAATTTATTATTTGTTATTGAAGAATTTACAGGTTTTTCGTGCGTCATTAACAAGAGAAAGCAGTAAAGTAGTATAAAATAGACTTAGTTAACTTTTGTTTGATTCAAAAATGACTCCAGAAAATAAAATAGGAAATATTAAAATTTTTAAAAACTAAAATAGTATAGAAATACGCTAAACTTAATGACTTGATGGTAGCAGAAACCCCGAAAACGTAAAATATAGCAGTTAGGACAAACCCAAAATATGAGAAAAATTACTAGTTGCGGTAAAATAATTTGAAGTAAAAAAGGATACAGTTAATAAAATATTTAATACAGACGAAACGATATTAGAAAAATTAAGGAGCATTTGAGGTAAAAAAGAGGATGAAATATAGTTCTTAGTTTAAAACAATCTGTATGTGGATGTGGAATAGACAAGTACTCTAATGTGTGAATAACGGGTAGAGAAAAGACGAAAAGTTTATGTGTTGAAAATCGACAAAGTGGCCGTATGAGCAAATTGCTACTTACACATGTCCGGAGTCAACTAAATGCAGACCTGTGTAGTTTTCTAACTTCGAAGACAACAACAGAAAGAAGGCGGTGGCGGTAAGAGTAGAAAAAAACTTTGGCGAAAAAGATAAAGAGATATAATTCGTATCAAAGAAGCACGTAAAAAAAGTATTATTTCTTTTAAATCTTTTAATTTTTAATATTTTTATTCCATTTATATAATTATTTTAAGAGTTGAACTTCCATAATTTGATTCACCATTATCCAAACAAAAACTTTGTTAAATTTTATTCCTTTTTACTTGTAATAAAAGAATTGAAAATGTGTATATAATTTATTATATATTAAAGTACTGAGTATTTTTTGACTGAATTTGTTTATTTTGGTTTTGTATAAAATATGTCTCTAATTTGTGTAGTGCTTTGTAGTGGTCGTCAGTCGTATTTTCATTTGTGTGTTAATACAAATTCAAATTGTTCAACGAATCCTTCATAGCTGCCCTGGAGGGCTGTGTAACAGTTTCTTCAACTATGTCCACCTCATCACTAATTTTTTAAAATAACTTAAAGATCAGCTTGATATATTCTTCTAAAGCAGTAAATTTAAAAACTTGCTTATCCGTTGTGCTTCGAGATTAATATCATTTTACTAAGGCCTTACTGAAATCGAAGAACAGTGTTGTGAAGAAAAGCCTAATCTAATACGTCTTAGGATATGTATTTTTTATAAAATCTGTTTGCGAAAAATCATCGAGACCCTATATAATAACACAACTCTTTTTAATTTTTTCTTGCTTGCTTCTGTAGTTCGAAAACTATTTCTCTTTTACCCTTATTCACGTCTATGTAGTTAATATGTGAACAAGTACTTTGGTTAATATTATCTTTTATTACAATGTTTTTTTGCATAAGTTCTTTAATTTTTGCTACATACCTTTGTAAGGTATTGCTTCTAGAATTGCTCCAGTCCTTTAACAATTTTTGATTCATGGTTAAATTGATTAAATTATAATTTGCAAACGTACTGCTAAATAACTGATGTCAAATTGTTTTAAGTCTGTTTATGACAGTGGCACCGAACTGCATTGCATCTGGTTACAACTTGCTTCATATGCAAACTAAATATGATTTAAATTTATCAGTTGTTTACTATGAAGTTTTCACATTCTGATATTGATTACATATAATGAATTCACGAAACGCTTTTTGATATCGTGCTTTACTCATTAAATCATGCTACTTGTTACAACAAATCCATATCTATCTTTCCAACATTCACATTCAAAGTAAACTAGACCTACTTTTACTATTTAAAATAAAAAAAAATTGTTTCTACGTTTAGTAAAGGTATAGCAATTACACTGTTAAGGTTCGAATTTCCAAAAATTCTTTCCATATGTGAATTTATAATATTATGATGTTATTTTTTGCAACTGAAAGCTAAAATAATATAAGGGAAAATTTGTTTAGGTAAAATATGAAAAGCGACTCCAGGAATGGAGTGAATGGACAGTTTTGATCTAAAACTGTGTTCCCAATTTTACTTTTCTAATAAACCCGGTTTTGGTCATATCTCTTTGATAGTTCTTGAGCCTATCGCAGACATATGTATATATGTATGTATACGTAAGTAGATAGAAACGCTTTAGCATAAATTTTTGGTTTTACTGCTAATGATTTCATACGAAAAACTGATTTTATAACATATGTTTGAGAAAAACAAAGTTATTATTTTTTAATAATTCGTTTTGTAAATTTTCTTTCATACTTTTTTATAGAAACTACGAAGATGTAATTCGTCAAGTGGAAAAACCGGTTTTTGATTCAACTCACATGCAAAGATTTTCAGTTTCATCAAGCCCTCTCAATTGCTTGTCTAGTCGCTCAAAAAAATGTGGCTTTTACCACCTGAAAAATAATTGTCATACAAAGGTAAAGGTTATGTGGTCTATAGATGACATATGCAAAGCAGCAATAATTTTAAATGCGCCTTCTCAAAAAGTTACTTTTGAAAACGAATATGATATGAGAAAAGTGTATTCCCTGGTTTACGATGTGTTTCGATGTAAGTATGCCTTCTATAATTAATAACTTATGTGATTCATTTTTTAAAAGAGTTTTCATCGTAAATGCAAAGAAAGAAAAAACAGGTTTCAATATTTTTATGATACACTCCAAAACATTATATATTACTGTTTTTAATAATAAATTAATTTGCTTCAAATATATAATTTTTTAAATTTTCAAAACTGTTAGTGCTCTACAAAAAAAAAAACTGAAACATTTCTGGTTGGATGTACCAATGACTTAAAAAAAAAAATTGTAATCACAAAAGTATAACCGTGAACTGCAAAAATACATATGTACACTAAACAAGTTATGTATTTCTACGACATAAAAATGTAATTAAACTTAAATATAAAAAAGAAAAGAAATAAAATGTTTACAAACTTATTCGAAATAAAATATTGATAAAGAAACATTTTCAAAGACAACTTGTGGGCTTGATGTGTACCAATTTCATACTGAAGATTTATGTAGTTATTAACATAAGTATTTGAACAGATGGGTTTTAAAAATTACATATGTATACATAGTATCTATGCAAGATATACGTATGTACTGTAAGCGTCAAAAGAAAGTGTACATTATGTTTTCTTAAATAGAAGTGTTTATTTTTGCATTAAAAAATTAAAATTTTTCTAAATTTACTGTTATTTACAAAACATTGTACAACGCTTCTACAATATACATTATAATACATTATAAACAATATATATATATACCTCTATACCTCAATAAAAAACACCCTATAAAAAAATCAAAATAATTCAACAATAACAAAAACAGTAAAAACATAACTAAAAATACTCCATATTTAATGCGTCAAAAGAAAGTATATATGTATATTCAGAATAATTAAAAAATGTAATGACTAATACTTTGTTTGATTTCCCTTGGCTTTTAAAACTACTTCTAGCCTCTTGGGCATAAATTCCATCAATTTCGATGTTACTTTCGTTAGAATTTTGTACTACTCCTCCTGTAAAATTTGTTTCACAGAGTCTTTGCTGGTTATGGTTCTTTTTCTTATTTGTCTGTCCAAATTTTCCCACAGATGTTCAATTGGGTTGTGGTCCAGTAACTGTGAGGGATGATCCAACTATTTTGGAGTGTGGTACAACAACCATTCTTTAACAATTTTGGCGATGTGCTTAGGGTCGTTGTCCTGTTGGAAGATCCATGCGCGGTCTAATTTCAATTTCTCTACACCAGGCACCAAATTCTTTTTTAAAATATTTAAATAGTCGGTTTTGTTCATTAAACTGTCAATAAATACTAGGTTTCCCACACTGCTTCTCGATATACAGCCCCACACCATCATCGAACCTCCCCCCAGCTTCACGGTAGTTATTATGTTGTTTTTGTTAAATTCCTCATTTCTGCTTCTCCAAATTTTACCACGTCATTTTAGTCCAAAGACCTCAAACTTGCTTTCGTCTGTAAAAATTACGTAGTTCCAGAATGATTTTTCTTTGTTATTGTACTTTTAGGCGAATTCTAGACGTCGCTTCTTATTATGTTTGGAGATGTATGGTTTTTTTCTGGCAACTCTTCCATATAAACCATTTGCAAGTAACGCTCGGCGGGCGGTACTGGCACTTACTTTCATTACAAGATGATTAAGACATTTGCTCTGATATTTTCACCGCACTTACAGTTGGATCATTTTTTGCAGCTCTCACAATGGACCTAATTTCTAAGACGTCTTGGTTTTCGAGCACGTTGTTGATCCTCCAAATTTCCAAATATTTTCTGTTTACCTATAATTTTTTTACACTATTATGTCTGCTTCCAATAAAGATATCACGTAAAGATTTACCTCTGCCTTAAATTTTATAACCAATTCCCTCGCTCAATTGCAGTTTGCTTGTCCATTTTAATATTACTACATACGCCACGAAATAACAAATTCAAATAATTTAAAATCACATGAGCACAACAAAAAACATAATAAGTAAATAATTTATATACAAAACAAATAATAGCGGTAAATTTTTTCCATAATTTTAAATGAGCATTATTCTGCTGCATGTGTACACTTTCTTTTGACGCATTAAATATGGAGTATTTTTATTTTTTCGTTGTGTTTTTCTTGTTGTTGAAATATTTAAATTTTTTATTTAAGCATTGTACAATGTTTTGAAAATAAATGTAAATGTAATGTAGAATAAAACATAGTGTACACTTTCTTTTGATGCTGACAGTATATATGCATGTATATGATCACGGCCTTAAAAATTTAATTGTTGTAAATTATTTTGCGTGCATTTAATATTATTGGACCACAACCATTTTCCTAAAGAATACTACGTTACTCTTCGAATAATGTCGTCTGGTATATTATTTTTAGCTTGTGATAATAGTATAATAATTTTTGATCCAAACAAAGTAATGGTTTGTTTCCGGTTTTGATGATTGTTTTGTGTTATGTCTTGAAGAGCATAAGATGATTTCCATCTCAAAAGTAACTAACTGAAAGCTCATAATTAGACAGATGGGAGATCTAAAGGTATTTTTTTATATGAAAGTGATATTCTGACGCCATTAATCGAAATCTGTCACTAGTACGCTAAATGTAAAGCAAATAGTTCAATTAATTTCAATCAAATTATGTCAATAAATTTTGCAATATTCCAAAAAAGGATTTAATAATAATATTCTACTCGGACATGACACATCCAGCATAATTGTATTCTTAAATTTAATGAGTTCTAAACTGTACACATGTTATCAACTGGTCGAGCTACATTAACTTTTAATAAAATTCTACGTATGTATATTATTTGAAAATATACAACATTTATTGTAACAAAACATATAGCAGGTATAATAGTCCTTAATTTATTTTAATGTTTTTTTATCTATTCCTAAAATTTTATAAAACGAAGTTATCCACTTGTACATTTGATTCCAGTACAATATCGAAAAGTTGCTCTGCAAACGTGGAATGTACAAACGCTACTGCAATCGAACTCTATTCAATCGATCAAAGTAAATACAAGTAAAGAAAACCATCGGTATGTTTGTTGCATCTTTCTGTTCATTGTCTGTTCATCGCGAAAATAATGGTAAAGAGCCTAGAAGATTACTGTATGAATTATGGTGAGTGCAAGAAATTAAAGAACCGAAAGCATGTAAGGAAGCAATTGGTTGGGACGAAAGAGCACAATGGTAGGCTGCAATGCAAGACGAAATTGAATCTATTAAAGAGAATCAGACTAGGGAACTTGTTGAATTGCCAAAGGGAAAATCGGCATTGGAAGTAAGTGGGCTTATAAAATAAAACTTATTTATTTATTTTATTTTATTTACTTATCCGAACTTAGTTCCGATGTTGAAATAGATAGTTTCAAGGCTGCCTCGTCGCTCAGTGGTTTTCACAAAAATATGGAATCGATTATAATGAAGTTTTTGCAGTAGTGGTATCTCACATAACATTCAGAATTTTATTTTCAATTGCTGGAAAGAAAAAAATCGATTATAATGAAGTTTTTGTAGTACTGGTTCTCACATAACATTCAGAATTTTATTTTCAATTGCTGGAAAGAAAAAAATTATTGTAAATCAAATTGGCGGAAAAGCAGCTATTTTAAATAGAAAGTTATCCGAAACAATATGTATGAAACTGCTTGAAGGTTTTCAAGAAAAAAAATTAACTCGTGCATTTATTAAAGAAGAGTATTTATGGCTTAAAACAGTCTGTAAGGTCATGAAATAATTCCAAAATTCCGCACGAAATTCTAATACAATAAAAGCTTCAGCAAAGTCGTAAAATCTTCTTGCTAATATTATGGTAGTATATATGGAAAACTACTTGTGTTTATATATGACCCCATTCTGGCCTGTTCCACAAAAAAACAAATAGGATACACTTAAAGCACACGATTAAAATTTAAAACGCAGGGCTTCAATATGCAAAATCAGCAAGAACCCTAAGGGTTTCTTAATGGAAAAGAAGGATATACGGGTTTTCTTGAAAATAATACTATGTATCGTAAATTGATGGGACATATGTTATACATCTCAATTAACATCAGGCGTGGTATTCCACCAGCTGTAAGTATTTTGGTGCCAAAGGTGTCGCAGCCATTTAATGAGAACGGATTTTAAAATAATTAAAATCAACAGAAAATTTAAAATAAAATTTAAGCAACAAAAATACTGTACAACAACTAAATGGTTATGCCAACAAGATCTGGGTTGAAGAAAGAATCGATAGAAAATCTAAAAGTGCCCGAATATTTATCTATGTATATTTATAGCGTAATTTGCTGGTCTTGTCAGAAGCAAACACTGGTGGCTGCTTCAACATACATATAAAGCGGAATATAGGTCGTAATCTGTATCAGAAAAGAGGCAAAATGGTGCAGATAACTGTTGGAATTTATACAACAACCAATATGTGAACTAACAACTCTCATGGATGACGACCAAAGCTACATACCATCAAGAAGCTACTGCCCCACAGAGGAGATGACAGCTGAAATTCTCCAAAAACGGTTGGCGCCAAGATATAACAATTATTTTCGTAACAAATGCAAATGAAGAGTGTTGGTGCAATAATATTCATACTTTTGAATAAATGTTTATTATTTTTCTAAGTGTATGAATTTTTACATATTATATAAAACTCTATTATTTTTTACTCTGCACTGTTTTAGCAAGTTTTGTAACTTTGAATAAGAGGAATAATTGTAAGAATTTGTCATTCCAATGGTACAAATACACTTCTGTACAGCCGACCAAAACACCTTTAGAATATAATCATTAGAGCTCCTATTTTTGGTATCATTTATTTAGACCCTTTATTAGAAGTATTTTTATGATAATATTACATATAAAATTTACAAATTTTAATAGACTCTGAATTACTCTGAAATAAATTAACTTTAACCAATTTTGTATTCAAAATATTAATATATATATGTACACATATTTTATAGTTCTTTATATCAGTTGGTATTATATTTTATAGATTTAATCCTGATGTCTGCACACTGCACATTGAGGGAATTTCTGAGGTTATACGGTTCTATATTCCTAAAATATCTTATTTGTTCAGGAGCTTCTTGTGTTTTAATTTTTTGGATGACGTAAATACTATTAAGATACAGCCGTTGCTGTACCATTTCAATGTGTCTAACAAATATATATATATATATATGTATGTAGCAAAGGTTAAATTAATCACTTTTTATTAATTCAATTATTAGGTAGATATAATATGGTTTTTATTTATATAGTTCAAATTATTAATAGTTTAAGGTAATAAATTTTTATTTAATAATGACCGTCCGACTTTTAAACAACTTTTCAATATTGATCGTAACAACAACTTTTCGACCTTGATCTTAACAACTTTACTCCTTTCTTTCTACATGATAGTTAACGACTGCCTCTCATCTTTTTGTTCTTTCCTTCTGGTGCGTAAGTGTGGTATAAACTAGTATGTACTCTAGCGTTGTATAAACTAGTATGTAAAAGCGTATCGCTCTATTCCTTCGTCCCACATTCGGCCATCCGACCCTTCATCCGTCTCGAAGGAACTGCTGGCACTGTCATCAACTTTAGAATAGCACCATAGCTTCATGTGGTCATTACTTGTACTGGTTAAGTTTGGTCCGTCAAACGAAGCAGCTTTTCGGACTTCATAGCGGCCATTCCTCTTCACCTTCGTAACTTCATAAGGACCAAGGTATTCATTTGCAAGCTTTTTACAGGCAACTAACTGGGTCCTTTTGATTGCTACCAAGTCACCCTCTTTGTAATCCACATTTCTCTTTCTTTTACAATCATAATTCTTCTTGTATTCATCTTGTATCTTTTGTATTTGTTGTTTACTTTCATATCTTATCTGTTGTCTGTGATCATTAAATTCAGAAATAAGTTCGTTGTGCAGGATTCCCATTAAATCTGTGCAGCTCCCGTTTTTCATTTTTACTCCAAACATAATTTCAAAGGGTGATCGGTTTATAGATCTATGCATAGTAGTATTTAACGCTCTTTGGACTTTGTTGACTTCTTTATAACACATTTCCGGTTTTTATGAAGAAAGCTTTGATAATACTGATATTATTACCCTGTTAACACGCTCAATTTGGCCGTTTCCTCTCGGCACGCCCGTTGTAGACAATACATGTTCTATGTTTTTGGAATTACAAAATTCTTCAAATGATTTCGAAGTAAATGCAGTACCTCGATCACTTATTATGCGTTGTGGGTCACCAAAAATGGAACTCCAACACTCTAGTCTGCTAATCACCTCATCAACACCGGTAGTTTTTGTGGGATATATCCAAACAAATTTGCTAAACCCGTCTACTATAGCAAGAATATATTTATACTGCTTGGAAGTTGCATCCATGGGGCCCAAATGATCGACATGGATCGTACATAACGGCAAATTACCTTTATCTATGCATTCTAAAAATCCTTCCAGTTTACCTTGCTTTTTATTAAAGAGAATGCACTTCATACAACTTTGTATAATTTTTTTAACTTTGCTTTCTAAGTGTGGAATAAAATATTGGTGCCTTATTTGATGAATGGTTTTGGCGATACTAAAATGTCCATTTTCGTGTGCTTTAGTTATTATTTCCTTCTTCATGTTACGAGGAACAACGAAAACATCTTGCCCTTCGATTAATTTACATAACACACCTCCTAGTAATTTATAGTTGTGGTATGGACGAATTTTCAATATATCAATTATAGCTTTTATACTTTCATCACTGCTTTGTGCGTTTCGTAAGCGGCATTTTAATTCTGATTCTATTCTTACGATGTTAATGGCATTTCTGCTGAGTGCATCGACGTGTTTCATGCGATCACCTTTTCGATGTTTAAGACTGTAATCGAAGTCTTGCATATACATCACGTATCTGGAAATTGAGTATATTAATTCACTTTTGTCGTAAATTTGCTTGAAAGCTAAACAATCTGTCACTAAGTCAAATTTCTTCCCCAACAGATAATGTCGTAGCTTTTTCATGGCTAAAAATGCGGCTTTAATCTCCAGATGGTAAATATGTAGTCTCGACTCAGATGCAGATGTTTTTTTACTATAATAATAGACGGGATACCACTTCTCATTAAATTGCTCAACGAGTATAGCTCCAAAACCAAACTTTGACGCGTCTGTATGTAACTCAGTCCTGGCTTCCCTTGAAAATATTCTCAAAACGGGGTGACATGTCAGCCTATCTTTTAATTTCTTTATAGCCGATTTAACCTCATCGTTGATCAGAAATTTTACATTTTCCTTAAGTAGGTTCGTCAAAGGTCGAGCAATTATAGAATAATTCGCAATAAACTTTCTGAAAAATCCCGTTAGACCGAGAAATGATTGCACTCCTTTAACGTTATCTGGTTCTGGAAAATTCTTTATTGCTTTTAGTTTCTCTTCGCTGGCTGTCACTTGACCTTCTTCTATGATAACTCCCAAAAATTCAACTTTCTTTTGCAAAAACTTACATTTTTTCCAGTTTATCTCCAAATTATTTTCAGCTGCTACAGAAAAAACTTTTTGCAGGTAACTTAAACCAGTACTTTCATCAACAGAATAAACAATAATATCATCCATATAAATTTCCATTATGCCGTCATTCACCAAGTCAACAAAAATTGCGTTTATAAAACGTATGAACACTGCCGGCGAATTGCAAAACCCAAATGGTGCGTAGTTGAACTCATATATTTCTTGTTTTGTCACAAATGCTGTAAACTTTTTGCATTCTTCTTCAATGGGGACATGTAAAAATGCATTTTTTATATCTAGCACACTGAATACCGATGAGCCAGACAAACAGTCAATTAAATCCTCCATGTTAGGAACCGGAAAACGGTCCTTAAAGCAAACTTTGTTTATACGCTTGTAATCTGTACACACTCTTTTTGAGCCATCTTTTTTGTCTGCTAATACCACTCGGCTACAATATTGTGATACAGATTTCCGAATAATACCTTATTTAAGCCATGTTTCAACTTGCTCCTCAACTATTTTTTGCTCTGGTGGTGGTAAACGGGCTGGCGATGAATAAATTGGATCTTCTTTTTCTAACACAATTTTCATTTTAATATTGTTTGTTACAGAACGAACTGGCAAATAATTATTTTTCATCTCTTCTATTTGTTTTTTATAAGCGATTGGCGCTACAACACTTGGTTCTTCGTTAACATTTATGCTCATAATTTTTTCGATTTCTTTTTCGTCTTCTGATTTTATTAATGAGTTAAATTTGTAACCTTTCTCATCAGAACAAAACCGGAATTTTTTTAAAACATCAAACCCGATAACAATATCGTAACTGATTACATTGTCTGGGACAACGACAAGATTGTGTTTAAAGTCTATTCCATCGAACTTTGAATCTACACTTATGATGCCAACTGGTATTGTGACCGCACCACCCAAACCGATAATCTCTCTTTCGTAATTTCTAATATATTTATTAAAGTTCTTATTAAAAATAGTTTCTTTTAATAAGGATATATCCGCGCCACTGTCAATCAAACAATCAAACTCTTTATCGTCTATGATTAATTTTTTTAGGCTAGTTTTTTTCATTGTACAATTTACTTTATCAGCTGTTGTCTTTTTGCAATCCTTTGATATGTGGCCAGTTTTGCTGCACTTAAAACATTTTGGGGCATCCAAAGGACAAGAACTACGTTTGTGATCCTGTGATCCACAATTGAAACAGCGAAAAGCTTTGTTATTGTTATTAGTTTTGTTTGTTTTGTAGTGGTTTTCACTATCACTTTTACCCCGAAATATGATGTCATATATTTCATATTGCTCTTTAAACTCTTTATAATTTTTTGCACTTTACAAATTTATTTTATTTTCCCGTTTTCCTCTTATTCCGTCAGTCATATATCGGATAACTGAACGTTCATCTACGTCACCGAAGGAAGCAATCCGTCGCATATGTAGCATATATTCATGTTGAGTTTCACTATCAAGTTTTTTCCGGTCGCGAAGCTACGAATGAATCTCTGCACTTGAATATTTCTTATGGAATTCCTATATCAAAAGTTCTTTAAGAGTTTCAAAATCAAAAACCGATACCGATTGTAAAAATAAATTTGCGGATTTTGTCATTTTATTCCGCGCAAAAACGAATTTTTGTGTATCACTCCAGTTATAAGCGGTTGCATTGTCTTCAAAGTTTTTTATCCATATTTTAATTGGCATACCACTGTCGCCCTCAAATGTAGGAATTGTTCTTCCAACCGCCAGCTGACCAATGTCTAGATTTATATTATTATTTTGAGCCATTGTTATTGTTTTTTTATTTACTGTTTCTATTCTCTTTACCAAAATTTCTTCACTTGGATCTTCGGGTATTAATTTTCTTCTTACGTTTGTCTCTAATTCTTGATTACTCTTATAATTTATTTCTTTAATTTTTATATTTTCATTTGCACTTTTATGATCACTGTTATCACCAAAATTTTCTGTGTGTACTTTAGCTTCTTTTAGGTTTAACTCTTGTTTCTTTGAACGTGTTTTTACTCCTTCATCATTGTTCCCTTTTTCTGACATATTTGTGTTTTACATAAAAAATTAAAAATTTTTCTATTTTATTCTTTCCATATTCACCGGTGTTTCAATACCAAATGTATCATTTAAAAAGCTGTTCTGTTATAGTTGTTGATGTAAAAACCCGTTTTAATTATTTCATGTACTTCATGTAAAACACCGTTATTTTATAATATACTAAATTTTCCCAAAATTGTGCACTTGGCATACACAATTTTTGTTATTAATTTATTTTATATATTTTTTTATTTCTTAACACAATGTTTGCTTTATTTGAAACGCTTTATTATCTTCTTAAACTTAATTAATAATTTGCATAGGACGAGCCCCCAAATGTAGCAAAGGTTAAATTAATCACTTTTTATTAATTCAATTATTAGGTAGATATAATATGGTTTTTATTTATATAGTTCAAATTATTAATAGTTTAAGGTAATAAATATTTATTTAATAATGTCCATCCGACTTTTAAACAACTTTTCAATATTGATCGTAACAACAACTGTTCGACCTTGATCTTAACAACTTTACTCCTTTCTTTCTACATGATAGTTAACGACTGCCTCTCATCTTTTTGTTCTTTCCTTCTGGTGCGTAAGTGTAGTATAAACTAGTATGTACTCTAGCGTTGTATAAACTAGTATGTAAAAGCGTATCACTCTATTCTATGTATATATATATATATATATATATATAGTGAAGTAAGACCGTTCTTTTTTTAAAATTGAGTGCATGGCCTTGTATTGCAGTTTCTGAAACATTGCTTTGTGGCTCGAAACGGCATGTGTATAAAGTACATATGTATATAAAATGTGGCTCTACTATCTTATTATATATATAAGTTTATCGCTGTTTATTTTGGCACTTTGTTCCCCAAATGTTCAAAAAAATAACCTATGTTTTGTCAATCTTTTCTATTAAAATTTGCGTTTACATGAGTTTGGTTTCACTCAGTTTATTCGTATTTCTTTTGTTGTTGGTTCAGTAAAAATTTCGCACTTATAGAATACGGTTTCCATATAACTTATATAATCGTATGCACAATAATAATAAATGCTCCTAGAATTTTTCCTTCAGGTACGCCGTACAGTTCTTATTGCTGCTCCAAAACCATTATTTCTCTTGCAGTACAATCAGAATGACTTTGTATTTAAGTAGCCCGATCATAAAACTATCTGGTATAAAACTTTAACAGAACTTATACATTGCTCAAAGAACAGTACAGTGGCGTCAGCATGGTTTCAAACCTATGTTATGTACACAGAAATGTATGTATGTATGCATGAACGATTTCTTTTGTTTTGTTGGAGAACACTATCGATAATAAATTCACTATAAAATGTCTATCCAAGCAGAATATACTAAAAGTGTTAAATATCTGAACGACCTAATTTTTACCCATTACTTTCTTTCAACTTTAGCCGTTTAACCAGCAAATTTTTTTTGTTAGGGTTAAAATAATGTGAATAGTTATTCGCATGGTAAAGATTTTGTGTCGTTAAAAAGCTGTCTGGTTGTTACTGTTACTATTTATACGTTAATACGTTATGTGTTTATTCCATAAAGCACCATTGGGTGAAGCTTTTATTGAATTGTGTACTGGACGACGAGAATTGTTTATCTTGAGCCGTATACTGTCATGCGACCATAAGTAACAAAGCCATAAGGTTATGCATTTGCTGCTATTTTTATGTATATCAGTTAGTTCATTTCTCACGTAATCAATTTCTTTGCAGCTGGTATGCGTGTACGATGGTCCTTTTGGTTATATTTGCATCTACGCTCTTGCGTAGAATAATTATTGTATTAGAACTCCACTAAAACCTATTCTTCACAATTGCAATATATTTAATTACTATTTTTAAGTCCAATTAATATTCAATCGAATTCTATTTAATTTCAATATTGATTATTTAAATTACAGTCGCTGCTGTACGATAAGTATGCACAACTCTTCTCCTTTGCCGTAAGTAGAAAAACTCTACTTTACCATAAGTATAAAAACGATCTTTGACTACATTAACATATCTATGTAATTCTGTATGTCATTACATTGAATATATGTGCATATATTCAATTATCATTAATTTTGCTGAAGGCACTTTTTCTGTGTTCTACAACAAGTTTGTGCTAAAGGATATTGGCGGAGTTTTCCGATACAACTTTCTTAATCAAATTTATCCACAGGTGACATTACATAAAGCAGAGTCATCATATTATATTATGAAAAATGCCATTATGTCAAAAATTTACTCGTATGAGCCAGCACCATCTTCAACCATCAAAACTAACATGATAACAAAGACGGAGAACTATTAAGGAGTGTGTTGGAAAGCGATGTTTTGTCATTCGTACCGTGGACGTTTCCCGTTCTAATGTTTTTGAAATAGACATGATTTAAAAACAAAAAACTGTAGAGAGAAAATTTAAATATATAACAAGTAACATAATGCAATAAAATTACAATATGTAATACATAATAATAAGAAACAACCTTGCAATAAATAAAATAAAACAAACAACAAATGCATAAAAAAATTAAGAAAACCAACAGAATAACAGTTCATACAACAATAAACAAACAAACAAATATATCATACAAACCGTTTACACCAGCGATTGACAGCAACAGGGCTTTTCTGGCATTTTTTGTTGAAATGTGTTCAAGTTTTCCGAAAGTATTAAAATAAATTTTTTGTAACATTGATGCCACTGCCATAATTGTTGTTGACTGTTTGGTGATGAAAGCATGTCACTAGACAGTGTCTTTTAGATGTTGAAAGTGGACACTCATACAAAGAATGCAAAATATATACATACGTTAAATTTATTAATTGTGTAAAAACCAGCGGAAGAGTTAATTTGAGAGACACAAATCATGACTGCAGAAGCGCTGAGTGTCGAGTTTTTTCAGAGAAAAATAAAATTATACTCTAAAGGACTGCTTATTAACAATTAAGTCTTGCCAAGGGGTTATATTTAAACATCGGAAGTCTTACATACAATTTTAACGAACTGGATACGTTATGCTTCGAAGAAAATTTCGACTTATGTCTTGCAGAAAAACATTTAACGCATGATGATGACGGGAAAACAATGTTAAAAAATTACAACAGGTGGCGTATGTGGTTATATAAAAAATAACTGACAAATAAAAGGTATAGAAAGCTCGTCTAAGGAAAAAAAATTTGCTGGGTAAAGCTAAAAATAAAGAACAAAAATCAAAATTATATTTTGGGTGGTGTGTATAAATCACCAGATATACGAATGATTGGTTAAGGCCCCGTTGTCTGAACTTTTCGGCACAGTGATGGGCAATGTTCAGTTATTTTCGTACAGTCGAATCGATATAAAGTTCTTACATTGTAATTTATACATTATCATTATTATTATTTTTTTATTATTAAAATTACTATGATTATTATTTTTATTATTAACTTTATTATAATTGTTGTTTTTGTTATTTTTATTATTATTTTTTGCTGTTGTTGTTATTATTGATATTTTCTACTACTAAAACTGTTATTGTTGTTATCATTATTTTTATAATTAAAATTAGTGTTATAATTAATCAATTATTGCTTTTATGAACCTAAATGATACCAATTCAAAAGTGCCGTAAATGGGCAAAAGTGCCGCATTACTATTTATGCCAGCATTGGCTTACGAACGTCACTTAACGGCGTCGTAAAAATATATTTATACAGGTCGAAACGTTCCGGCAACGTGACAGTTAGTTTCCGTACGCGTTTGCGTACCAACGTACGTACCATAACTTAAGTGCACGTTCGCCTAAATTTATCTTTAGAAAACAACGTTTATACATTAAAAATTCAAGAAATAATACAAGATAACTATTATAAGCAAACAATAACACAACCCCTACAAGAATAACTCAATTATCATCAACTTTAATAGATTATGCTGTTGCAAACATTTGGAGAACTGACGTTAAAACAAACTACAAAATGAAAAACAGTGATCATGAATCCTTAGAAATTAAAATTCCTACAGAGAATGAAATTGACGCAACTAAAAAAATTAAAATAATAACTATATATTTTGACAACAATCGCTTTCACACACATTTGCTTGCAAGCGAATTAACTACAATATCCTCAAATCATTCCCTTAACGAACTATCTACGATATTAAACAGTATAAGTATAAACATGGCGTTAAGTACAATAATAACCAAAAAATTGTTTTAAATACTCCAAAAAATCAATGGTTTTATTATAATTTAAGACAGTTCGATTATTAATTTCTGAAAATACGGTAGTCTCGTATTGAATAGCGGATAATTTTGCAAATAATAAAGCAACGTTTTAAAACATTTACATTTTGTTTTTGTAATCTCGGTTTTTTTTATCTAATTGAACTCTTACGCGAGCCAGTTTCTAAAACACCTCCAGAGCTGGCAATAAACACATGGCCCCCGGGACCAAGTCTCATATTCTAGATCTAAAAAATCTAACATGAGACAAAGAAAGGCAAGTTCTTTTCTAATAGGTCTGTTAACTAACCTTCCCACATCATCAAAGAAAAGATTTGGCCAATTATGTAAATTAAACGATATGGAATTGGACACAGTGGCCAACACAACTGAAATAAAACCTATCAAACCTCCACCATTGGTAGGCGATGCTAAAATCAACTTAAGCGATCTCCAAATACTATTGGGTAAGGATGCAGTATACAAGCGAACTTCCATTGGGACTAAAGCCTTTCCTCAAAATACCAAGTCACGAAGCATTAAAAAATAGTTTACTCGAAAAAAATAGAATTCCCGAGAATCCGTATCCACGATATTAAAAAAGACATTGGAAGCTATAATTTGACGCCTTCATCGATAACAGAAGTCAACACAAAATTCAGCTCAGCAAAATCTTTAAGTAATGTAATCTGTAAGTAATGTATGATCAATATGTAATATAATAGCCTCTTAGGAAAATGTTGGAATTGTCTCATGTATGGGCACGGAGGTGATCACTGCAATCGTCTTCCAGCATGCAAGTTATGCGCAAACCAACATCATACTCCGGAAATAAATTATATTAATAGCCCATTCCAATCACTTTACCTAGAGACAAGAGCTAAAGCCACATGAAAAAATAAACGGAATTACATCAGCAATAAGCATCATTCACCACAGTACTTAAATAATAACATCTCTTTACACACCGATAACAACTAACCTTATCCTAACACTTTTTCATATGCTGACTGCGTGAGAAGTAGTAGTGATCTCTTCAGTATATATGAACTCTTTAATATTTTTACAACAGCGTTAAATAATCTGCAAAAATGTACCAAAATACAAGAAAAAAAATAAAATAAAAAAAATATGCATACGGTTTACAATACATACTAATATTGGATTAAAAATTCTTCATTGGAATGCGAATTCACATTTACTTCAATTTGAATCGTTGATTGAAAGGGAAAATATACATATTGCCTCTTTAAATGAAACTTATTTAAATGAGAAACATAAAACTTGCTTCCAAAATTATATTATTCATCGTAAAGGTAGATCAGTCTTAAGAGGGGGAGACGTAGCACTTGTTATACGCAGGTCAGTCCAACATAAGGTTCTTCCGCATTGTAATACATTGCGAATAGAAAATCTGGCTATTGAAGTAAAATTAAACGGCAGAAAGTTTATTGTCTGTTCTGCGTACTCACCGAAGTATGAAAAGGGTTGTGCAAATGACGTTGGAAAACGCACTTCATTTAATAAATATTTTATTATCCTAGGCGACTTAAATGCGAGACACTCCGCATGGACTGCAGGGAATGCATTGTTGCACCTTGAGCAGTCAAATAACTTTTTAATTTATTATCCTTGTAGCGCTACTTTTTATCCACCTCAAAGAAATAGAAAAGCTTCAACTATTGACTTAGTATTAAGCAATAGCCCACTCAACATTAATGTAAACGCTCTGGAGTATGAAATACCATCCGACCACCACAACAATTGTCTGTCAAATTGAAAATTCAAGTGTGAACGAAACAGATTTTAGGCTCTACAACTACAAACTTACAGACTGGCTGGCGTTTAGAAACATAATTCAAGAACGTCAATTGATTTGGAGATAAAGAAATTCGTTAAAATTATTCTAGAAGCCCGTGATGATTGCACTCCTCTTCTTCAAACTTGTGGAAAGGCTGTATTACCAAAACATATTATAAACTTTATAAAATGTCGAAAATCATTTAAAAGAAAAAGTCAAAGATATGTCAACTGCTCACTAATCTAATCAACAAAGATATGGAAACTCAGTCGACGTTTGAGGGGCAAATATAACCGGAAAATCCCAAGTTTTAAAATAGGTAATATATAAATTAACACTGATGACGAAAATGCAAAAATATTATCCACAACAGCTACTTATAAACACTTTATTTCGAAAACATTACACAAATACATCTAAACGAACTAAATTATTTAATCTCTAATCTTAAATTATCAAAATCTCTTGGTCTTGATGAAATCTCCAATATTTTGAAAAAAACCTATCTTCTAAGGCTGTGGAGCCCTTACTGCTAATATACAATAACTGTTTAAAACTAAACTATTTTCCGACACACTTTAAAAAAGCCAAAGGTAATTGCTATTGCTAAGCCAAACAAACCTAAAAGCAGTCCACAAAGTTACCGACCTACTAGTTTATTGAGTAATCTTGGAAAATTATATGAAAAAATCATTCAAAATCGTCTATGTTATGTTATTGAAACCCGTCCATAGTATCAAGCAAACAATTCGGTTTTAAGAAACAATATAGCGCAATCCATCAAATAAATCGTATAACAAATATAATAAAATCTAATAAACGTAATAAGCTATCTACCGGTTTAATAGTTCTGGACGTGAAAAAAACATTTGATACGGTCTGGCGCAACGGACTTATTTATAAAATGCTCCAAGCTAACATGCCAAAGTACATGTGCAGGCTGGTTGCAGGTTTCCCTAAAGATTGAACGTTTGTAGTTGCCATTAATGAAGCCTACTCATCTCCAAAACTAATAACTGCAGGACTACCGAAAGGTTCACTATTGTCACCATTGCTATATTCAATACATACGTCCGATTTCTTCCCCCAACCCTCGTTCATGGAAGTCGCATACTATGCCGATGATACCGCACTCATAACGTCTAGTAAACTGACTAAAGCACTGTTGAAGAAAGTGGAAAAAGGTTTTTCTGCCTGCAACATATATTTTTATAAGTGGACAATAAAAATAAACCCATCAAAAACGCATGCAATTTTATTCCCCTACAATAAATCTTCCAAACGGATACCAAACCGTGAACTGCATTTTCAAAACGAATGTCTTAAGATTATATATGTATGTACATCAAACATTGGAGACACTCAACTGAGCTTTTTCCAAACGAAACTCGCTATGAATCCATACAAAATTCCCCTTATCAACTGATACGGGGATTGCTTACAATCGGTTTAATTGATGCACCGAATTGAAATTATTAAATCGAAAATGACATGTATAAATTTGTTATCGTAAGATAATCCTACTATATACATGTATATTTTCCAAATTAATTTATACTTCACTTTTGTAAATAAAAGTTTTGCCTATTTTTCCTTTGAAAATGTCTACCTAAACTAAATATATGCTTTCATATATGGGTAATACCCCGAACATTGTAATTTATGTATAAATACATAAGTTGTAACTAAACATGAACTAAAGAAATTGAAAAAAATTATAACTTAAGACATATGAAAGAACCGAAAATATACTTGTAACAGCTGTGTGGCTTAACAGTTTTTTCCACTGAAACAATTATAAGCAGTTCAGAAATATATACAAATCAGCCTTAAAAATAGCAAAGCAAAATAATAAATAATAAAATAAAGTGCTTTGATCAGAAAACTATGTGGAGAACATTAAAAACAGATGTATTAAAAAGATATAATTCTAAAATACAAGAAACAAAGTTAAATGGAAAACCAATTTCTAACGAACAACAAATCTCAAATGGTTTAAACACAATTTTTATGTATCAGAACCCTATACAAATTTGATTGAAGAAAACCCAGAGGGCCGCCTTAAATTCCATAGCATTGATATAAGTAGTCTTAAAAGTGTAATGCAAAACATGAATAATAAAAAAGATCAGAACTTATATCTATTATTATATTATCTATCCGAACCGGAGCATTTCCAGACTGTTAAAAAGAAAAACCTATTGAGAAAGTAAAAAATACCATAGATCCTCAAGAAATTCCCAATTGAGGAACTATTTTGAGGACAATAATTTATTATATGAAACCCAATCTGGTTTTAGACACAACCACAGTTATGAACCTCTTTTAAATTCAGTGGTTACCCAATGGAAATCAGAAGTAGAAAGTAAAAACTGAGTGGTTGCAATTTTTGTGAATCTAAAAAGCGCATTTGGCACGATGAACAAAGAAATATTATTCACAAATCTGGTATGTTACGGATGTTCAAGCGTACAATTTGCATAACAAACTTCAGTCAAAACTTATTATAAGAATTAAAAAATCAAAACAATTTTTTTATTTAAAAAAAAAAAAAATTAATACGCTATATAAAAATGTACAAAATCCTTTTGATGTATAAAATCCTTTTAACTACAAATAATAATTAATGTAATTAAGCATTACAGATTAATATGTAAATAAAAAAACGCCAATTGCGTAGTCATCAGTGTGTTCTTTTGTTTCTCTCTCTTCGTTTTTACAATATGGTAAGGTTGGGGCTGATGGCTGATTATTTCGCAGTATATGTAGACATTTGACTCTGCCGTCCAGATGTTTTAGTATTATGTGAGACACAGGTATCTGAGGGTTCTGATCCAAAGGATTTTCATTTACTTGGTTAGGACTTACTATCTCTTTTCAATTTCCACAGATCCTGGACAGTTTTCCGAACAGTGGAATCGTTTATACTGGTGATTTCAATGTTTGCAGCGCATCCTGGCTATTCGAGTCACACATCGGTCAGAAGACCAATATGTTGAGTTATTCGCTGCGCAAAATCCCCTACCGCAGTTAGTAAATGAACCAACGCACATCTCGTGTCTTAAAGGACACTAAAAGTATGAAGTGAGTGTTAGTGCACCTCTCTGTAATTCGGATCAGTGCACCAAACAACGTTTAAAATTACCTCCCAATATATGACATGGTTAATTTCCAGTTTATAAAGTATTTAGAGACGGCTCTACGGGTGATATCCTGACCTTCCTCTCGGAAAAATGGTGTAAGTTTATACACCATTTTGGCGAAAGTAAAGCAGTTGCTCTAGATATTTCTAATGTGTTTTGCAAAGTTTGGCATTGTGCACTCTTGTCAAAATTTATTTCTTTTTGTGAAAGTGACGATATCACTAGAACTATATCGAGTTTTCTCAGAAATTGCACTATAAAGTTTTTTTATAGATGAGGCTTCAGCAAACGAGTTCAAGGTCAATTCTTGGGTACCCCAGGTTCTTTCTTATTTTTCTTAATGAGCTTCTGAGGCAATGTTCTAATCTTCTCTTCTCTTTTGCAGACGACAAAGAGTCACAGTTGTTATTCGTGTTAAAGCATCCGCTTGTCCGCAATTTCGAGATCATGAGTACGCAGGTCCAATCTAATTCAAGTCATATGTATTAAGCACCACCTACTATGTCGAGGAAATCCTCAATTTCGGAAAATCCATTGCAAATCTTAAATTTTTTGTTAACAGCTGATTTTTTGGTTGGCACTATTGTTTTTGTAGTACTGTCTAATGACGATATCAATCTCCTATTTTTGTTGTCAATATTGACTTTGACAAATATCTAAAACTATGTCTATAAAAAATTCAAAGCTTCATTGCCATTTTCTTTATTTTATTTAGTTTTTTTTACCATATTTACAATTTTTTTTTATTGTTTCTTAAGTTCATAAGATACAATACTATCTCAGACAATAATTTCTGCAGGTACTATGCATGTCATATGTAGGTGTGGAACCGTGAGTATTCGTTCCAAAAAAAAAATAATGGGTTTTGAAAAGTGGTGTCCCGGTGCAGGAGCTTTGTAGGTATAATAATTTTTGTAAAACGAAGGGCTTTGATGAACGAGGCAAAGCAAAGTATTGCTATAAGTAATCTAGTGAAAGTAGTCACCAAAAATGTGGTAAATTAATTTTTGCAAGTCTAGCATAAGTATAAGAAATCTCTACGAATGTTTGCTGATCAAGCTCATACATACATAATCTTTAAGAAAATTTATTGAAAAAAGACATTTGTATCAACATTTATAATATAACATTTATAATATAGATACATCATTATTAATGTAGTCTATACATCAATCGATTTTTCCTTAAGGACGGATAGAATTTCCTCATGCCCATTCTTAAGCACACGAAAATTTTGTTCGAAGTCCTATAGAACTGTGTATACATACACCTTGGTTTGTCCGATGTCCATTTAATATTGAATTAAATAAATATGCATGTTTCAAAATGTCACTTTGTTCTTCAATTGGCTCAGATGTAAGTTCCATGGTGTGCCAAACCTGAGCCCAAGTGCAAGAAAAAAATGCAATAAGTCTGCGGCTCGATGACAGCTGCATATATTCTTTATAAAACTTATTTGGGTAAAAGTCAGCAAATGGATTGTTCCGTGATTCCGGTTTAATTATGTAAGAGCTTTTCGAAATCAAATATTATCAATTTGAGGTTTCTAATTCCTTTTGTTTTTAATTTAATTTTGTTTCTTATAACCATTCATTTCTACTTTAAACTCAGTACTTTTTTTACATTTCAAATAAAAACGTGACAAAACTAAAAATGAGGGTGAAGCTTATTGAACGTTGAAAATGAAAGATATGTCTAAATCTATGTATGTACATACAGTTTGTAAAAAAAATGTTTCCAATACTAAAGAAAATTAAAGACTTTAAACGAAACTTTAATTATTAAGTAAAATTCATAAATATATTATTTTTTTTAATTCGCAGGATTTTAGACGTTTGTAAGCATATTTCAATCAAAAAATAAAAAAATTATTAGAATTAATTTTTAAATAAAACAAAACAATAATCGCAATTTAAAAAAAATATATCAGTTTGTACTCTGTACATAAAATGTTTTCAAAATTGTACTAAGTGCGGTAAAATGTTTTCTAAATTGTAAAAAATAACATTTTGCCTGCTAGAACTTTGTGTGCTTACCTTGGGCATCAAATACAGCTTCCAGACGTCTACCCATACAGCTAATAAGTTTTCGTATATCGTATTCTGTAGGTATTTTTTCCCACTCTTCTTTTATAAATGATATTAATTGGTTTTTGTTTTTCGGAGACCTTCTTCCGACTTTTTTTATTAAATGGACCCACAAATGGTCTATTAGGTTTAAGTCTGGTCTTTGTGCCGGAGTATCAATTACTCTTCTGCAATTATATAAAACCAGGATGTAGATAGATATGATTTATGTTTTGGGTCGTTATCTTGGTAAAATTTATATTTTAACTTTTTGGGGTTTTCATGATCAACAAATCCGAATTTTCTGCCCCTACTACGTAGTTCATTTTTTTAAATATTCAGATAACCTTCCTTAGTCATTATATCATCCAAGATCTTTATTTCTCTAACACCCTTGCTTGATATACAACCCCACACCATAAGAGACAATTTTTTGAACTTTGCTGTTGGTATTATATTTTTATTCTCATCATGGTAGTAAAGCATTATCTTCGCTTTTTCACAGAAAATTACGTCATTCCAGTATTCCAGAGGAAATGAAATGTGGTTAATTGCAAAATTATATATCTTCTAAATGTTTTGCGCGGAAAGCAGAGGTTTTTTCCTGGCCACTCTTGAAGAGTATTTACGGTTTCGCAGCACGTTTCGAACCGTATGATAAGAGATATCTACTCCACATTCATTATTGATGTCAAGTGCTATTCCCCTGGTACTTAAATGAGGATTTTTGACAATAATTTTTAAAATTTTCGTTTCAATGCACCGCGTTTTTTAGTTTTTGGTCTGCCTAGTGTTGTTTAGGTTCAAGTTTACCTTTTTTCAGCACGGTTAATGAGATTTCCTTTTTTAATAGTTAAAATACTAGCTGGGTAATATTTTTATTGAAACGTTTTCCTGGCATTGTTTAAACTTAACTACGTTACGTAATCACTTGTGTGCGCGACTTAAGTTATTTATATTAAGAAGTTTGGAAAAAAAAACAACTAACCACTTTCACTACTCAAATACAATTGATTTATTTTTCACAAAAGAGAATTTATATACTTATTCTATGTATGCCTTTTATAAAATGCTTATTAATATTTAACAGGAAATCGCAAATACAAAATACAGGTGGACTAAATACAAAAATGCTTATTGATATTTAGCAGGAAATCGCAAATACAAAATACAGACAGTTATTAAAATTGGATCACTAAAATTATTGAGCAACATTTAAATTAATAAGAAATTAAGTTGTTAAAAAATTAAAATCATGAATAATAATTATCGCTGACGTTGTTACTCGTTCTTGGTGGTTTCTGTGGTTTCTGTGGTGGCTGTGTGGGGGTTTCCATAACTCCTCCCCCCCTAGAGTATAGTGAAGGCCAAAAGGAACTGTAATTGGCCTGAGCTATGTCTGGAGATATTTGGGGTTTGTAAATCTGCTAGCGACGAAGAGGTCACCCGATAGTACCAATACGCCAAGTACTCCTACTGCTGCGTATGTATGTATATGCAATTTTCTCTCTTGTTTCTGTTTGTAGTATAAGGACAGCTTCTTTGTTTTCGAAGTGATAATCTTTTAGTTTCTGCAGGTTGACTGTTTCTATGATGGATTCTGGTTTGATTTGTTTATATATCGGGGGTGCGATATGAACTTCGTCCCAGAATGTGGTAGGGTCGTCTCTGTAGGTCACACCATTAATGTTGACTTCCCAATTTTTGAAGTGAAGTAATGCTGTTCCCTCTGTTGTAAATGTATTTTTACTGCAAGTAGAATTGATTAGTGTTTTTTGTACGTTTATAAATAGAATAAAGTTCTCTTCTGGCTGCAAAATTCTCTTCGATCTTCCCACGTCATTGAATGTACACTCAGAGGATTCGCCATTTATTAGATTTCCCACACAAGTTGAATCTTTTGTTGTTTCCTTGTAAATAGCAGGAGGACAGTAGTAAATGCGTTCTATTCTTGGGCAAGCCTTGTCAAAGTAGTGAACATTATTTTCATTATAACTTATATAAGGTTTTATTATAATTTGTTTTGTTTCATTTACTGGTAGCGGTACAATATGACAAAATTTATATTTTTCTGGGTCTAATATTGGTATTTTAATGTTAAATATTATATTAGTGTTGTTGTAATAGGCTTGTAATCCAAGTAGTTCATATATGTGCTCATTAGAGATCAATTCGACAGATTGTCGTGTTAATGAATCATAAATTAATTGTAACTCATTTTGGTTTAATATAAGTCTTGATATTATGTTATAAATTTAATTGCGGTGCCTAACCCATCAATCAACCATCTTCTTGTCCTTTTAGTAGGCATTATTGAATTTATTTTATTTTGAAGTTCGTTAAGTTTAAGGTTTGTTATTTTTATAAAGTCAGTCAAGGTTCCCTGTTTCTGAAATGTATCTAATATGTTAGATATCTTCTGATATTTGCATCATATTCGTCCAAATTTACTATGTGAATGAGGTTACTGAAAATGTTAATAATTCTTGCTCCACCCAGTTGGATTAAGGCTTGGTCTTTTTTTATGTTTTGGATCTCAATTAATTGTGTGAGTACCAGTGGTAACCTATGAAAAGATTCAACGTTTTCTTTTATTTCTTACTCTTGCTTTGTGTATTTTTTTATTCTTAGTAGTGATTAAGGTTATTTATTTTAATGTAAATTGTGTTTCGAGAATCGAGGTGTAAGTTTATTCCGTCTACATTCTTTCCTATAAAAACTTTCGTTAGCTTCAAAATTTTGAGGTTCTTGTCTATTTAAATTTGTTTGACTGATTCTGTTGCTAATTTCATTTTCTTTAATGGAAGGGTATAGGATTTGCTGGAATTCGTTTAATCATTGCTTCAGATAAAACTTCTTCATGATCTTGGTCTAGTCTTAGTTCTTTTCGCTTTGCTAACATAATTCTATAGATTTCGGTTATTGTCGAATGGAGTCTTTCGACTGGTCCGTTACTACTAGTCTGTTGGAATGATGTTATATGTAAGTTTATGTTATACTGATTGCAGAAATCTTTGAAGATATTGCCTGTGAATTCTGAACCCTGATCACAAACTATTTGCTTTGGGATGCCAATGACTTTGTTACGGCTAGGCTTGTTCTGTTTGGAAGAGTAAATGCTGCACCGAACTTGGAAATTTTATCAAGTATTGTAAGGGCTTGATTATTATTTATGGAATAAATATCTATATGTAGTATTTCAAGTGGTTTTCCAAGTGTTTCTGGGTTTTCATATTCAAGTTTTGGCGGTGCTCTGTCTTGTCTTGTCTGTATTTTAACAGTTGACACCTTTCACAATTGTTAATAGTTTGAGCGATTTTGTTTTTTTGAAATGGGAAGTAATATTGTTTTTTGAGGTGGAGGAATGTTTCATTTATTCCTCGATGATTGCTCTTTTCGTGGTAATCTCTTATAATTTTTTCCTGTTCGCCTGTTTGTCTGACGTCAATCAGTATATCTTTACATCTTATAATTTTAAATAGTTTGTTGTGTGAGAAGTGTTTAGAGTATGTCTGTTGTATAATTTTGAACGTTTCGTCGTCTGTAAAAATTACGTTAAGATTATTGGGTACTATATACTCTTTGAAGATGTTTGTTATTGTTTCTTCATTAAAACGTGGTCGCCGAATTGTTTTTCGTTGTTTATTCCTAAATACGGTTTCTTGGGTCATTGGTGCTCCAGTGCTTGATTTTTGTAATATTACCTGTAAACTAAAGTCGTAAAGTGGTTTCTCGTAGATGTAAATACCGTCATCTAAGTTTTCATATGACGAGTGAATTGTCGTGCCCTGAGTTGCCTGATCAGAAACGATATCGCTTACATTTATGTCGACAATTTTTTTTCCACGTTAGTGGTCTATGATCTGTGACAATTTGAAAATTTCGGCGAAATAAATATGGTCTAAAATATTTGGTTGCCCAAATTATGGCCAGTAACTCTTTTTCGATAGTGGAGTAGTTGATTTCTGTATCTGATAAGGTCCGACTTGCATAACAAATTGGCCTGTCACTACCTATAGGTCCTTGGGACAACACTGCGCCTAGAGCTACATTGCTGGCGTCTGTCGTTAACACGAAAGGTTTTGTAAAGTCCGGGTATTGAAGTATTGGGTCATTTGCCAGAATATCTTTGCAGGCCTCGAAAGTTTTTGTGTATTCTTCTGTTATTTCTACTGTTTTTCCCTTTTTCAGACATATTGTGAGTGGTTTCACTAGTTTAGCGAAGTCTTTAATAAACTTCCTATAGTATCCTAAAAGCCCTAAAAAGGATTTTATATCTTTTTGCGTTCTTGGAATAGGAAAACATCTTATGGCTTGAATTTTGTCCGGGTTTGGTTTAATACCTTTGGTTGTCACAATGTGACCTAGAAATGCTAATTCTTTTTTCAAAAATTCCAATTTGTCTAACTGCACTTTTAAGTTTGCCTTTCGCAGTCTTTCAAAAGTTTTTTTCAAGTTTCCTAAGTGCTCCTGTAATGACGTAGAGTATATGATGATATCGTCGAGATATACGAGGCATGTCTTTCCTATTAAATCTCTTAGGACGTTGTCCATTACTCTTTGGAACGTCGAGGGCGCATTTTTAAGCCCGAAAGGCATTCTAATATATTCATAGTGGCCCCCTTCGACTGTAAAAGCTGTCTTTTGGATGTCCCTGGGGTTCATCTCTATCTGATGAAATCCGCTCACCAGGTCTAATGTCGAGAAGTACATGCATCTTCCCAACTTGTCAAGGATTTCTATTATGTTAGGTATAGGGTAACGATCTGAAATTGTTTTTTCGTTGAGTTTCCGGTAATCAATGACTAGACGCCATTTTTGATTACCGCTAGCGTCTTTTTTCATGGGGACTACCTAGACTGGGGAACTCCACGGTGAGTAACTGTGTCTAATTATCCCCTGGTCTAACATACTATTTATTTGCTTACTGACTTTTTATTTATGTATGTATGGATACCTATATGACTTCGTGAAAATTGGGATATTATCTGTAGTTGTTATGCTATGCTTTATGTTAT
The DNA here is from genome assembly GCA_932526305.1 of Epicampocera succincta. Classification (NCBI taxonomy): domain Eukaryota; kingdom Metazoa; phylum Arthropoda; class Insecta; order Diptera; family Tachinidae; genus Epicampocera; species Epicampocera succincta. The sequence continues at coordinate 27,973,337 of OW052035.1, read as the reverse complement.
TGGTAAATACAAGTGTTTGTCCTTCTCGGAAAAATATATCGTCATAAGATTTGCAAAGTGTAATAATTAATTTCTTTTCTTCGGAGTTCAGGTGGTTTGTTCGGATTAATTCAGATATCTGGCTGAAAGCCGAGGCAGGTGGGCCTTCAAGGTTCCAATTATTTATTTGGACGAATTTTCCGCTCGTGTACTCTCCCACTTTTATAGGTTGTTCGAGAAAAAGGGTTTGGTCTATGTAACCTATTAACTATTGTAACCTCAAGTTCGCTAAACCAATTTTTGACATTGTAAATGCCTTCGGAAACATGAAGTTGAGGTGAAAGTATCGTTGTATTTACCAATATTTCACCGTTTTCTTTGTCTACTGGGAGTTCTATGATTACTTTTGAATGGGAAGGTATAATGTGTTTTTTTGAGGTAAAATTAGGTTTTATTTTTAGCGGTATAGTAGAATTTGGTGTTTCGAGAAGTTGTTTTGAGAGATCTATTTTTGCTTTTAGTTGTGTTAGTATATCAATACCTATCAGCCCATCAAAATAAGCGTGAAATTTAAAAATTAAAAAGTTTAAGCTACCAGGTTTGCTAAATTCGATAAATGTAGGCAAATTGATTTTTTTTTGTTATCGTGTATTTATTTAAAATTGTTGTAATAACAACTGGTTTACATGAAATTTTATTTTTTTTAATTATGAATTCGGGACTAATAAAGGATGATGATGCCCCTGTATCTATAAGGAATTTGAGAGGTCGGCCAAACGGTGAAGATATGTTAATGTAAGGTAGAGTGTTTCCATGCTTATTGATTTCTACGTATGCCAGGCCGATATACGAAAATTCTGAGTGTCCTCAATATTAAATGTTTCTTCATTAGTGTTTTGATGGTCTTGACCAAAGTCGTTTCCCAAATTAAAATTGTATATTTCTTTTAAATTAGGTCGGGAATATCCTGATTGTTGTGTGCGCGAAGTAGTAGTATGACCTGAATCTACGTCCATGCGTTCTGGTTTTCCAGAATGCCTTGTTATCCCAGAGCTTATGTCCATAGGTTCAAAAGTTCTAGATGTAAAACTCCTATTAAATGGATTGTGTGGACGTATATTTTGGTTTTGGTCGACATTTCTATATGGTTAATTAAACTGATTTTGGTATATTGTTCGTGGCTGGTTATAAGATCTAGCAATATGACTTGGCTGTGTCATCCTTGATTGCCTATAGGTTTGGTTATAAAATGGCTGACGCATATTCCTGTAGTTGTGTTTTAAAAATGGGACTATATAATTCTTTCTTTTGATAAAAAAATGTTTTGTTCCTGGATGCAAAAAGCGAGAGCAGATGCCAATGATTCTGGCCTCATGGCCCTTACTGTAGAGCCCAATGGTTCTTTTAATCCTGTAAGGAATGTGTTCAAGCACATTTCTGCAAATAATTATTTTTTTGCTGTACTAACTAACCCCTTTCTCTTTTTCGCGATTCAATATATTATTATTTAGTGCAGATTGGATTTTTACTATCTGTTTATAAAATTTTTCTATGCTTGTATTGAATTGTCTGAGATTGTGTAAATCCTTAATCAACGAGGTCTCGGTTCTCTTATCAGAATAATGTAAGGTTAGGTTTTTTTTACCTCGTCCCATATAAGCGGAGTGCCGTACATGTTTAGTACCTCATTAGCTTCTCCGTCTATTTTGTTTCTGATGGCTCTCAATAATATTTGAGCGTAAGGAGTCCCGTCAATTCCCCTAAGGTGGAGTAAAATTTCCTCCACATCATTGGTAAATTCGTGCAGAAGGAGTTGATATTCATCGAATCGTGGGAGATCTTTAATTGCATCAGGGATGCGCAACGAGTTAAATACTGTATTTACAGAATTGTTATTTGTCATCGTAATTGTTAAGTCTGAATTTTCTGGTATGTATTGGAACTAACTTTGATGTGTCTGGTGTCTTTGGGCATGGGTGAAATTTTTTTTGCAGATGATTTAGCTTTCCTCAACATTAAAATTTTGTTATAAACTTGTATTTCCTTTTCTTTTTTTTAATTGTTTATTTAAATTACTTTTATTCAAAAATAAATTTCCTTTGTTTTTCTTATTTAGCTATTTGTTTAATAAAGTTCTTTTTTTTCCTTTTTTTTATATATGTACATATATGTGTTTTAAATTAAAGTGTATTCGTATATATCGTTACCTGAAATGCAAAAGGGCGTAACAACCAAAAAATTCAAAATGGGTTTTTTCATTTATTATTGTAGAGCAAATCGAATTACATGTCCTCCTACATTTTTACAGCCCTACTGTCAATAACAACCATTTTATTAAAGAAAATCAAAAGGTCGTAACAACAAAGTTGGTTTTTTCTTAAACCAAAAGGGCGCAACCCACATCTAATAAAAATGACGATTAAAGAAATTTTTTTTTCTACGAAATAAATGCATCATCGCAATTTAATGCTGTACTGAAGAAATTGCAACACCAGCTTCGTAATCTTTGATTTTTTGGAGTTTTTTGTCTCTCCTGTAAAATTTTGAAATATGTTGTTACGCCCTTTTGCATTTCAGGTAACGATATATATTTAAAATTTATGTTAAAGTTATAACAGTTTTGACTTACAGGCACCCAAATGCAAAAATCCGTTGTATGTTGTTATCTCCGGTGTCCTTTTGTAGAGTAGTTTAGTTGGATTGTTCTTCTTCTTTTTAAGTTCTCACGGTCCTTGAGCGTTGAAATGCACCAGTTGAAGAGGTTGCGGGAGTATATCTATGATATGCCGTCATAGATTATTGTCTGCGATATTCATTCGCAGGTTTTACCCCAATATTCACTATCCTTGATATTCCGTCAGGGATTTTTGTAAGCTTTTTTTTTCACTATCTGTGATATTCACTCACAGTTTTTAAGTGAATTTATGGTTTTTTGTTTATTATGTTTACAATTCTTGATATTCCATCAAGTTTTGTAAAAGGAAATTTTATATTTTTTCTTATTTTATTTATTTTATTCAACTGTGAACCGCGCCGACGACTGCGCCACTTAAGTTATTTATATTAAGAAGTTTGGAAAAAAAACAACTAACCACTTTCAATACTCAAATACAATTGATTTATTTTTCACAAAAGAGAATTTATATACTTATTCTATGTATGCTTTTTATAAAATGCTTATTAATATTTAACAGGAAATCGCAAATACAAAATACAGGTGGACTTAATACAAAAATGCTTATTGATATTTAACAGGAAATCGCAAATACAAAATACAGACAGTTATTGAAGTTGGATCACTAAAATTATTGAGCAACATTTAAATTAATAAGAAATTAAGTTGTTAAAAATTAAAATCATGAATAATATATATATAATATATATATAATATAATAATATATAATAATTATCGCTAACGTTGTTACTCGTTCTTGGTGGTTTCTGTGGTGGCTGTGTGGGGGTTTCCATAACTCGCGTACTGAATTCATTTGATCAGTAAATGTTACCTGCTATTATTCATTTGCAATATCATCAGTAAAAAAACATACTTGGAATAACTGTGGAAAGAATAAAGATGTTTTGTAGCATTTGCCTTTTTGAAAACATTTTTTTTTAAATTTGTTTTAGAGTGTTGTTGCATGCGTTTATTACTCAAAATTCCGCCGCTGTACTGTCGGCAAGATGCAAAATAGCAGTTACATGCAAAAACAAAATACAAATAAATGATATTTGTTGTTCTTATTCTTTATTTAAAGTGAAATTCCTAAAAAAATTAGCTTTGAAAGCATTTTTTTTACATGTACATACATATGTATGTAAGTAACAAAATTGAAACTTCTGTTCAATTTGGAGTTCAAGATAAAACTAAACTTTTATTATTGAGAATTTGTTATTCTGCTTAAAGCTAATTTAACAGTTTGTTTATATTTTATTTTTTATCTTTGAAATATGAAACTCCTTTGCTGATTCTCATTGAGTCAGCAACGGAAAGAATAAAAAGATTTAAAAATAAAATTTGTGTTTATTTTACTTAAATTGATTTCGTTTGTATTGTTTACTCTACTTGGATTCAATGGGCACAATTATAGTTTACAAAATTATGGAATATTAAGATCGGATTCGTATATGTCACTTGTATATGCACATACAGTTCTGTATAGAATAAACCAGCGTTCAACGCATACTTGTGCATCGCTCTAATTTTAAATTCTAACTAATAACCCCCAAAAGTTGATGAAAAGAACTTAAAAAGTCTTGCCTTATTTGCTATTAATTTCCGCAGCATCATATTCGCTTTCATTGCCAGCAACTTGTCAGATGAAATAAACAATTCCTTTTTATATTACAAAAATTATTAGAAAAATTGCCAAAGACTTGCCATATGCAATGGGCTTTTTCAAAATTGAAATTAATTAATTAGACCAAAAATCCAAACTTTACTGAATTTGGCACCTTGGATTAACAGGGAGCACAATATGAACACGCTACACACCACACTAAATAAACACATCACACTTAACAATGCAATGGTGAAAGTATGTAGATGTGTTGCTTGTAAAAGTAGTGACTCTAAAACTATAAGTGAGTGACAAATTTATAATTCATTGGATAGTACTGAGAGATGGAGAATAATAAGAGAGAACACATTATGTAAATACTGTCTGTGTTTACGTATCGGCGACTGCAACAGAGTTATGAAGAAAATTTTGAGTATTATCATCACCCGTCTTTTCATTGGTTTTCTTCAGCAAAAACTACAACTAAAACCAACAATTTTGTTTTTTAAAGTTGAAATACATGATAATAGAAAATTAATTAAAAAATTGGACTCTTACAAGATTCAGATGCGGTTATATGGAATCTGCGCCCACATTCTGCAAACAAATTTAAATCACATACTGCCGACTGTCTGTTTAAAAATTGACGTTGTCTTTGACGCTCCAATGTGCACATGTAACTGGCACGAAATAATATCATCTTTTTATATATATTATAAAAAATGACGACCAATCACTGTTTGGCAAGGAAACGGAAACGGCGGATGTCGACCATATTCAAGAAAAAGAGCACCAGCCCTTTCCAAAAATGTAGGATATTACGTCATCTCTGTCTATAGCTCCTAAGATTACCTCAGTCCAACAACTATTTCAAAAAAAAAACTATTTCAGGAACTACAAAGTGCTATGTCGTCTTCTGATGTATTGGAAATGAAATTGCTTAAAGACGACTTGGTTTCAGCTTCAATCAACGATCAATCATCATCACCCAATCTCGACATACAAAATTTGTTACTTTACTCGCAGGATTGTTCTGAGAGTGGCGCCGTTAGCCATTTAAACAAAAACTAAAATAGGTGGATGGGATGTGGCTACATTGAGCTTTACGTTTTAGTTTTAAGCGTTTTACGGAGATATGTTCATACATATTTGAAAAAATTTAATTTTCCTTCTTGATCTTCAACAGGTGTATATTTTTATTTGATCCATGTTGGACAAATACAATTTCCTAAACCTTGGAGCACCGTGGGCTGTGCAATACCAAGCATTTTTTCGTTCCCAAGGCTTAGTTGGTAAGATTCTTGAGCACAGAAACGCCAAGCTGCCCATTTTAACACACTGGAGATTTGTCTGCCTTGTGCGGTTTGCTCGCCATCTATCATTTGAAAATCAGTATTTGCGATACCCCCCCACTACTATATGCAAAAAGGATTTTGAGAATTGGCCAACAAATTTCGAAGTAATGTTCATTTCTATTATAAAAATCGGTCAAAAACCTGGTGTAAGCAGTGATATAATATTAAAAAGTAGACTGGGTTGAGAAATAGTAGCCTATAATTCATTCCGGAGTTCTAGTTAAATGTTGTGAAAATCTTATGGTGATGTTACTTAATGATATATTTAACTTTTTCTCTCAAAAAATTACAAACAAAAAATACTTTTTGAAATGTGCCAGCTGATCGATTAGTGTTATTGTGAACAATTCAATATAGTTAAATTCATACAAAAAGTGCATTCTTAAGTACAACAACAATAACAATGGTAAACCTAAGTTATAATCACCCCTATTCTGCGTTTCGATTAAGTCTCCGCATTCAGTTCCGTTGCAATCGAAAATTGGTATTCTGCAGAAAAACGGAATCGAAAGAAAAAGAAGAAGAACAGGGTATGTTTAAATTAGCTTCTTTGCTGTGAAACGTGTGAAATAGAAACAGTAAAAATAAACAATTTTGTAAACATTTTAATAAAAAGCCAAATTCAGTCCACTAAAAAGTAATAAATAAAATTAATAAACAAATAAAAACGCTAATTCCGCTGGTATTTGTTACCAGACCCGTCAACTGAATAACTTTTTCCTCAAGTGGGCTAATACGCTGTAAGCGGCATGAAACTCCTTCGGTGCTCATCATTTCTTTTTTGTTTGTTGACAGCTTCCGTTTGATGTAGCTTTTCCAGTCAATCCAAACCTATAAATTTATATTAATTTCTGCAATAATTATACGCAAACCATACCTACTTTTTTCCATGCACTGGCATTTTTTGTTGGAGGACTTAGTGCATTGATGATTCCTGCCACTTCCTCCCGGAACGCTACTACTTCTTCCTTTGAAAGTTGATGGTAGCCAATTTTTCATACTGCTCTGGTGTTGTTGTTTTTGACCTGTAATACATAAGAAAAACATCAGATTCGGGTACAAAAATTAGAAAAACAAAAAAATTAATTTAATTAAATAAATTAATTAAAAATAATTTTAAGTGTTTTCTAATCGTTTCTGAACATTTTATCTCATTTTCTACTTACATTTTTTCAATTTTAAACTTTTTAACTAAAAAACACAAATAAAGAAAACCCCTCCGTTAACAAAAAAACAACTGAGAAAAACGGAGCTCCGTTCGTAATGCATAATACATACAATCGAAAGAAACTGAGCGGAATCGAAACGCAGAATACCAAAGCTGCCAAACGGAAAAATTTACGATCCGAGTCGAAACGCAGAATAGCCCCCAATATGGATGATGATGATGTAAATAAAACTAAAGAAAACACTAACAATAGTGAACAATCTTGGCAATGTGTAACAACAAATAAACGGAAACGGATTGAGTCACCGAAAAAAGCTAAAAGAATAAATTCAGATGATAATCCAACTACATTATTCAATAACAACAAGTTTGCTGTGCTTGATACTCATGACGATGAAGAAAATTGTGATCAAATTGCAACACCAAAACCTCCACCAATTTACATTCCCAATGTAGCAAGTATAAATCTTATGATAACAAAATTAAGTGAAATTGTACCTAATACTGATTTTAATTATAAGTCTTTAAGGGAAGGTCAAGTAAGGTTGATGATAAAGTCCGTTGATTCATACAGAAAAGTCGTTAAGTATTTAGAGAGTTCAAGCATCTTTTTTCATACTTATCAGCTAAAACAAGAAAGATCGTACAGAGTTGTTGTTAAAGGACTACATCCGTCAATCCCCGCTGAGGACATTAAATATCTGTTACAAATGTTAGAAGTCGTGTAACAAAAGACCCACTTTCAATGTTTTTTGTAGATTTGGAACCAGGACCCAGTAATAAAACTATTTATAATATTAAACACATAAATCATGCTGTCGTCAAAATTGAACCACCACTGAGAACCAACGAACTGGTACAATGTGTTCGATGTCAACAGTTTGGACTTTGGATTACAAAGGCTGTAGAGCTTATCAAGATTTAGTGTCTAGCAGAAGTAATAAGCAAAGCAGCCAAAAAAATCATGTTAATTCTTTGAATCATATTGATTACCCTCAATTAAATAATTATACTCGCGCCAATAGTGAAGCAAATAATGGATTGTCATATGCAGATGCTGTTAAAGGATCTAATATACATGAAAATAGTCGTTTGGAAAGACTTGAAAGAATGATGGAAAATTTGATGAATATGATGTAAATGTTTATGGCCAAAGTATGCAAATAAATTTAAGGATAGCAATATAGAATGCAAATGGAATATATAGTCACATAAATGAAGTAGAAATTTTCATTAAAACTAATTATATTGATATATTTTTAATCTCATTTTGCAAACAGAACATTTTTCAAAATAAAAGACTACGATTTGGTTATTGCTAATCACCCCGATAATAGACCTCATGGCGGTGCTACTATTTTGATAAAATCGAATATTAAATATGAAATGCTTTCTCCAGTTGAAGAAACTTTTTTGCAAGCTGCTGGTGTAAAAATTACATGCGATAATAATGAAATTAGTATTTCTTCTATTTATTTTCCTCCAGACTTAGCGTTACATGTATGGAATATGACAACTTTTTTAAAGAACTCGGTTCAAGGTTTATTGTTGGAGGCGATTTTAATGCAAAACATCCCTGGTGGGGATCTCGCTTGATAAATCCAAAAGGAAGGGAATTGTATAAATGCATTTGCAGAAATAATTAATCTGCACTATCGACCGGTGGTCCCACATACTGGCCCAGTGATCCACAGAAAATACCCGATCTTCTGGATTTCTTCGTTTTTAAAGGGATAGAAAGGACATCTATGGACATAACCGACCGTGCTGACTTAAGCTCTGATCACAGTCATGTAGTTTTTACACTTAACTTAGTTATTCAAACCTTAACAAAGAATCTTGAAGTACTTACTTCAAGAACAGATATGCAACAGTTTACATCGTGGATAGAAGGGCATTTAAATCTAAATTTACAAATTAATGATGGGCGTCAGTTGGAAGATATCGTTGAAACTTTCACCAATTTGATTCATGAAGCAGCTTTTATAGCTACTCCACAGCAGCAGCAAACAAACGGTTATAATGTTCGTCTATCGGCTGAAATATGGGAGCTAATTGCAAATAGGAGGAGATTAAGTTGTCAACAACTAAAAAAGCGTATAAAAGATTATAAAAACGATTTGTTAAGCAATTTTTTAAAGAATTTGGATGCGGTAACTATTGATAACGATAATAAGCTATGGAATGCAACTAAATATTTAAAGCGGCCAATAAAAAGAAACATACCAATAAAAAATTTAAACGGTGTCTGGTGTAGGTCACACGCCAGCAAAGCTAATGCTTTTAAGGAACACTTAGAGTCAACATTCCACCCATTTGTTTTAAACAGTCCCATTGTAAGGGCTGACGTTGAGAACTTTTTAGATGTTCCTTGTCAAATGGATTGCCCCATTAAGCCGATATCCCCAGGTGAAGTAGAAAAAGCCATTGATAAATTGAATAATACCAAAACTCCTGGCTACGATAATATGGATTCCAAGGTTTTAAAATCGTTGCCAAAAAAAGGAATTGTTTTTCTCACAAAAATTTATAATTCTATTTTAAGGCTGAACCATTTTCCGTCGCAGTGGAAATATGCAAAAATAATAATGCTACTAAAACCAAATAAGCCCGAAAATAACGTTGCTTCCTATAGACCAATCAGTTTGTTGTCAAGTTTTGCAAACATTTTTGAAAAGTTATTTTTAAAGAGATTAACGCCAATCTTAGAAACACAAAATATTATACCAGACTACCAATTCGGTTTTAGGCATAAACATGGCACACCAGAACAATGCCATAGGATTGTCAATAATATCTCATACGCCTTAGAAAGAAAATTGTATTGTTCTGCAGTGTTTTTAGATGTGCAGCAAGCTTTTGACAGGGTCTGGCACAATGGACTTTTATATAAATTGAAAACCCTTATCCCAGCGCCATTTTATTTGCTTCTTAAAGCATATATTCAGGGCAGATCCTTTTTTGTGAGCATAAATGAAAGTTATTCAAGATTCGGCTGCATTAATGTAGGTATTCCACAAGCCAGTGTTCTGGGTCCAGTATTGTACACAATTTATACAGCAGATATGCCAACAATTGAAAATATAACTACTGCTACATACGCAGATGATACTGTTTTATTAACCGCCAATGAATCACCGGTAATAACTTCCGAGTTGCTGCAAAATCAATTGAATATTCTTCAAGATTGGCTTCAAAAATGGAACATTAAAGTTAATAATTCAAAGTCGGTTCATGTTATATTCACCCTAAAAAAATGATTGCTCGCCTGTTTACCTAAATGGTACAATAATACCAAGTTGCAATACTGTAAAATATTTAGGGCTTCATCTCGATCGAAGACTAACTTTGAAAGAGCATGTCAAAAAGAAACGTGAGCAACTTAATTTAAAAACAAGAAAAATGTTTTCGTTATTGGGCCGAAGATCAAGCTTAAGCTTAGAAAAGAAGATTCTGCTTTACAAAAAAATACTTAAACCAATATGGACATATGGCATTCAACTGTGGGGAACTACAAATAATACTAACGTTGAGATACTACAGAGATACCAGTCAAAAACCCTAAGACTTTTAACAAATGCGCCATGGTTTATCAGCAATAAAAATATACACAGAGATCTTCGAATTTTATTGGTCAAAGACGAAATAAATAACTTCAGTGAGAGATACCTAAATAAACTAAGGAATCATTCCAACGTGTTAGCAATCAGTTTTTTAGATGATAGCAATGAAATCCAAAGACTTAAAAGACTTCATGTACTTGACCTTCCTTTCCGAAAATATAAAAAGCTAAAATTCATTACTCTGTATTTTAATTAAAAGGTAAATTCTTCTTGTATTTATTTTGTTTTTGGGTTTTAGGAAACTCAATATATGTTATGTTGTTGCTTAAAAGTCATGAAATTTGCTTATTATTTTCATTGTAAAATAGATCGCAAATAAAACAATACAAAAAAATTCACACTAGTGCTACTTCGACCTCAATCGAAACTCTGATGTTGCTCATAATAATTGATCTAGAAATATTATAATATATTGTAATTATATTACTTGAAACGCTATCTAATTTTTCTCAAAATTGTGTTTTTACAATAAATTCTCTTAAATACATATATTTTTTAAGACTTCTTCAATTTTTACTTTTATTTGTATCTTTTTAGATAAATTTGTTTTGAAAAATACTCTAAATGACGTCAGATACTTTGAAGAATATCCAAAGGTAAATAACGGTAGAACAAAATACTTATTGTTTAAGTTAAGACTCCAATATCGGCGCAAAAGCACAATCTGTGATGATATTTATCGTATAGTCTGTACTATTCAGTCACCGTTATTAAATCACACGTGTTTGATCAGGGTATTCAAGACACACATGCACAGCATTACAAGACCGTGAAGCACTTTTTGCTCTTAATTGTCTGCAACGAAGGATCTTAAGCTGTGAAAATTGGAAAGCTTACGCCGATGAAGCGAGTTGTGTAGAGGACATGAGCTCATTTCAGGAGAAACTATACAAGCTAACTCAGAAAAGAAAATTTGGAAGGCCACTCGTGGTGACTGTATTCCAGATTTTGTTTTTCGAAGAACAGATGTGGTGACATGATGGTATTTGACCATTCTTACTAAATCTCCAGTAATACCCTATACAAAGTAGAGTTTGTACCTATTCCTATTGTCATTAACAAATCTTTAATCATAAGCCAATACGGATTATTAACTGATGACACTAATATATGTACATCTTCAACAAAAACCTAAAAGATCATGAATGCATTGAAAATATTTTGAAGTTCCAAAAAGCACAGTGTGAATGGAACACATTGCAGGAATCCTCTGTTGCAGAGGTAATACCAAGAATTCTTATATGTATTTAAACATTCTAATGAAAATATAATTCAAGATTGTAACGAATTGAAAGTAATATAAAACTATTATTTTACCCAACTTAACAAATAAAAACTAAAAAAAAATTATTAACAAAATAGATCTGAAACAGGGAAGTTTATATGTGAACCAATTGAATAATGAAGATAATAGCATAAAATGAATGATTAATAAACATAAAAGTACAAATACAGTCACACTTCTATAACTCGAATTTTCTCTTACTCGAATACACATACAATTTTTGAACAAAAAACATACACATGCAGGTATTCTGGATTCTATTTTTGTTTATTTTTTTCGGGGAATTGCATATTTCTTTCTTTTAGTTTGCGTGAGTATTAGAGCTGTGTTCAGTCTTTTATTTAAGTCACCGGCAGTTATCGTTCAATTGTCAAACATTTCGGCTAATTCGTCACTTTGAAAAAACAGTTCGGGTTAAGACGCATCTATTAATATGTTCGTTATTCGTACTATTTACTAAAATCAGCTGACGAAAACATCAATGACATTGAAAAAACTTCAATTTAATTGCTTGTGCTGAAAATAATTTATTTTGGATAAAAAGAGGAAATTTTATAAGAGGCAGAACATGAACCGTGCAATGCATTGTTGAACGAAAACCGCTCAGTTAAAAGACCGGCTCACTCCGTTCATATGAATTATCCTTTCAATTTATACCGTCACGAACGACGCAGCGCTACTAATAATCAGCTCTATGCATAATGCGCGCTAGCTTATAAATGTTGAAATTGATTTTTTATATTATTATGATAACTAAAAGTGTTCCAAAAACCAATTAAATAAATGATCATTTACAGACAAATGAAACATAACTGATTAGTACTATAAAGCTTGAAGCACATTGGAGTTGTTTATTACGGAAAATAAACAAATTTTGAGTCTCATATTTCAGAATATTTTACTTAACTGTAATTTTTAATTATATAAGAACACTTAACTATCTACACTTAAGTACATATGTATTTTAAATAAAAACACATATTACAAAAACCATTTCTTCTATTTTGATAAAAAAAATTCTGTGACTATAAGTCTCAGTAAGTCGAAGTTCTTTTTGAGTAATGGTGATTCAAGTTATGAAAGTTCGACTGCATAATAATTTTAAGTTCAAGCATAATGATAAAGCCTTTAATGACAACTACAATTTTTTCTCATTGTTCCAATTTTTGGAGAACAATAGATATACAGTGTAATAAGAAAATTTACCAAGTGCAAAGAGTTCAGATATATTAATAAAAATTGCAAACTGTTAAAAAAGATGTAAAATTTTCAAATTAAAATTGCCATTTCCAGCTTGAAACACTAAAAGTGTTGAATAATAGGCGACTTATTGTAAAACTAAGCGGTTTATCGTAAAGTTAACAGCAGTTATTGAAAAACAACTCAACATATTTCAGCATCTTTGCAAACTGATGCTTTATCATTTTGTTCCATCTTACATCTTGCGTAATTTAAGGTGGCATCACTAAAAAATGTTCTATAGCGATTCGCAAAATATAGATATGTATATTATGTGATATTATGTGTATTACAATTACAATTTATTGTACATATTTTAAGTTACAAACACCTAAACCTTTCGAGAAACGTTCATGCTCATGTCAACCAAAAATTCTCTATAATTTTCTTGCAGAATGGCCTTCATTATTTCGCTGTACTGCATAAAAACTTGATTTTGTTCTTGAAAAGTAACACCTAATTCAATTATTATTTTTCACTTTTGCATCTTTTTCTTTAAATGTGTTTTTGACTGCTGAATAAATGAAAGATGAAAGATGATGACAATGTCAACTGTTGTTTCACATTTTCAACATCTTCAACGCGTTTCACGAAAATCTGGTCAGTGTCAAAAGGCTATTAAGTTAGTATTAAATTGTAAGCCGTTGGAGCAAAAACCATTCACTTAACATTTAAAGTGAATATAATTATAGTTGTTGTTATCGTTAACGCCCTATTAAGAGTGTACTATTTACGAATTCTTTCTTGTAGGCTTCTTTTTCCTTTTTCATAAAACTTTGTACCAATATATAGTAAAAATAGAAAGATGTCGGCTATCTTTTAATTGCAGTTTAACAGTTTATGGGCTGTTGCTAACGTCTTTTTGGAATAAAAGTGAAATAAGGGACAAAGTACCAAATACCAACGAATTATAAAATTTATTTTTGAAGAGCAATATTGATGTGTTCAGTATTTTGTTATTTGGAAATTAAACAAAAAAGTAATTGTAGAAAACTATGAAGTACACTATGCAAAAAAGAGATCCGTCTTCACAGTAACTGTTACTATATGAAATGGGTACAAATTGTTGCTAAGAGTGGTTTTTGTTATTATTTGTAAGAAAAACCGGCCGTCAGAAAGAAAATTTTACGAATTATAAAACTTGGAAACAAAAACTAATTTTAACTAATAATAAAATCAACAAAAATTTCAAAATTTTCAATTAAGATTTGGTAAAACTAACAAATTTTGTTGGCTGGTAGAGGTTAATGATTGTAAATTTTTTTTGTATAAAAGACGAATTGAAAGTATTGGATCTGGTCAAATTGTATTGTGTGATGAAGGCGACAATGAAAATACATTTTGGGAAACGAAGTTTTATTTGCACAAACTTTGATCTGAAATATACTGTAAGTGACATAATTAACAAGAGCCGGTTTCGATATATCGTCAACATGAAAATATAACATAAGGAGAATTGCATTCCTCATAGCCGTGAATTAGGTCTTCGTAATTCTACAGCTATAAAACAAATGTTTTCTGACAATTTAGCGTAAGATTTAAGATTGTCGAATGCAACATCAAACAAATTTAAAAGAAAAAAACATAACATTGATTGCGGTGGCTAGATGAATGCTCTTTTGTGCCAATTTACATAAGTAATCTTCAAAATATGTTTCTTTTTAAATTTATTTATTAAAAAAGGAGTTCATACCTTATTTGGTGCATGTGTATGCACGACCAAAAACATAGAACTAACAAAAAATTCAGTAAAACATGGTTTTTTGAAATATTTTATTTTTAAAGAAATCAAAATTATATACTTAAATAAATAAAAATAATTCATAGATTTCTATTAATTACAATATAATGAAGGCTCAGAACTTTTAAAATATTAGAATCGATATTTAAGTTATAACATAAACATTATATGTAACAACTAATGATGCATATATAAAGGGTGGTTAAATTGTATGGGCCGATGTTGAATGTGAACCACACCTAAACGCCAAGTTTTTTTCCGAATTTTATTTGACATTTCTCTATTTCAGACTTACTCAATTTGAACCATGGAGAGATACACAATCCAACAACGTGTTAAAGTTATCCAGACTTATTATAAAAATGGGAGTTCAAATCAAAATGCATATCGTGCACTTCGTAATTTTTTTGGCCAATTTCATCGTCCAAATGTGCGTACAATCGCAAAAATCGTGGAAAAATTCGAGCGAACCGGGTCTGTAGAAGATGTGAGAACACCAGTGCATGCTCGTACAGCTCGTACTGCAGAAAATATTGCTGCTGTTCGCGATAGTGTGGCTGAAGAGCCGTCCACCTCAACTCGTCGTCGTTCCCAACAATTGCACCTCTCACGCTCGTCGTTGATGAACATTATGCATAAAGACTTGCATTTACACGCTTACAAGGTGCAATTGGCTCAAGAACTAAAGCCTCTTGACCATTCCAAACGTCGTGAATGGGCAGAATGGTGGCAAGAAATGGCAACAGTGGATGATCAATTTTCGAAGAAAATCATCTTCAGTGATGAGGCACATTTTCACCTCAGTGGATTCGTCAATAAACAGAATTGCCGCATTTGAGCGAATGAGAATCCAAGAGTGATTGTCGAAAAACCAATGCACCCACAAATAGTGACTGTTTGGTGCGGTTTATGGGCTGGCGGCATCATCGGGCCGTATTTTTTCCAAAATGAGGCCGGTCAGGCAGTTACTGTGAATGGTGTTCGCTATCGTGAGATGATAACGAACTTTTTATGGCCCGAATTGGAAGATATGGATGTGGACGATATGTGGTTTCAGCAGGACGGTGCCACTTGCCACACAGCTAACGAAACAATGGCTCTTTTGCGCAACAAATTCAATGGCCGTGTTATCTCACGTAATGGCGATGTCAATTGGCCGCCAAGATCATATGATTTGACACCGTTGGACTTTTTTCTTTGGGGTTATTTGAAAGAAAAGGTGTACGTCGATAAGCCAGCAACAATTCAAGACCTAAAGGATCAGATATTTCGGCACATTAACGGCATAGAACCTCCATTATGCCTCAGTGTCATCGAAAATTTGGACCATCGGATGGAGGTGTGCCGCCGAGGTCGCGGCGCCCATTTGGCCGATATTTTGTTCCATACATAATTGAGTAATACCAATACATCATAATAAAATAAAATTACAATAATTTCCTAAATAGTTTGTGTTTTATTCAAAATCAACATCGGCCCTTGAAATTTAACCACCCTTATAACACCTTCCAATGAAATATTATTTAACCTGTTGCTGTATATTGTTTTATTTAATTTTACTTTTGAAAATGTCCGGTCAACTTCTGCAGAAAAACAAGGGAGAAAAATTAAATTTATTGCGAAATTAGATAACTTTTTGTACGCCAAAATAGTAGCATTTCCAATTAGAATAATATTTACTAAAGTTAATGTGGCGGAGCTCTCAATATTCATCGTCTAAGTTTTGAACCTCATGTCATTTATAAAATTTGCAAAATATATGATAAGTTCACCTAGAAATCAAACATTGTTTGGTAATAATGTTAAGGATCAAGAGCTGTTTTAGCACTGCACCATACGAATATATCGTTATTTTGATAAATTACGCTGTAAGTAAAACTGTAATTTTTGAAATGACACAGAAAACCCCTAGACACCGCAACTTAATTTTGGGTCGTACAACACAGTGGTATACCCGTTTTAAAAAATTAGGTCAAAATCAAGATCAATATTCCATTGTTTTTACACCATATTTATATGGAAGAGAACTTCGAACACTCTTTTGAAATAACATTATTTATTTTTCGATACTTAAACTCCAAAAACGATAACCGTCTATTTTCACGTTGACTTTATTTAGTCTAATATTGTCAATTATATGCGTTTTATATCAGTTATTATAGTTAAATCAATGTTAGCTTTGAACGTTTCTTCAACAAATGCCTCCGGTTGATGTTCTTCCTCATTAATTTTTTTTTATCCAAAACTTTTACGTTATGAATGCATAAGCAGAATTTTTCTTTGTTTTATACTTCCATATGTTAATTCACTGTCTTGTTCAAAATTTCAAAGTATTTAACTTTGACATATACTGTTAGTTCAGTGTCATTAGAATATAAAAGGTGATATTACAGTATAATACGCAACCGATTCCAACCCAAAAACATTCATTTAATTCGAAAAATATTACAAAAAATGAATAAAATTCACCAAAAATGGATTAAATAGTTCCACACAATAAAAATAAATGAATTGTGCTAGCCGCAAGGTGGAAGGCCATAGTCATAAGGCTTCAATTTCGAAAAAAAACTTAAAGTTATTTCAAAATACATGTCTGGGCATTTTTCTGTTTTATTTTAAGCCTATCAAGATGATGATTATGGGTATGGAAAAAATTTCTTATATTAAAACACTTTAACCTGGACCCAGGTTAACTATACCTAACGTAAAGCAAAACCTTGAGTACCTGCATCTGTTAAATAAAAACCAAACTTCAATAATATATTTGAGAATCGACAATACTAAAACACGTTTCTCAGTATTTATTCGATTAATGTTACAATAAAAAAGTATATACAAGGTGGCTTATGAAAGGTGCTACTAAATAAAACATAATAACTTTTTTTCTGTGTAACCAACCTGTTCCAATTTTATTTTATAGATTGATTTTTAGATTTAACGAAAATAGGGAATTGGGACAATGAAACAAGAATTTGGATAGTGCGCCGCTTTCACGCTTTAGAGTCCGTAGTTTCCGTCCAAAGAAAATATAGACGCACATTTGGCGGCACTCCTTCTCTCAGTTCGGACGTAGGAAACTATCGCTGCTGGAGCTGCTGCCGTACAATCTAATCGTAGAGCTTATCTGCTCAAATGGGTGTCAGCAGACAGTCACTGCAGACAATTTTGCATCAAGATGTAAGCATTTTTCCATATAAGCTTCAATTAACAAGCAAACTGAACACAACAGACTTTCCGATTCGCTTGGAATTTTGCGAGAAGATCACTCAAATGATCAAGGCAGAGGATAAAAACATCTTGAACCGCATTTTAATGTCTGACGAGGCACATTTTGATTTAAAGGCAATGTTAACAAACAAAATTGTCGAATATGGAGTAATTCTAACCAACAGATACTCTATGAGATACAATTGCATCCACTTCGCGTCCCAGTGGGGTATGCAGTTTCATGAAGATTCATTGTTGGTGGTATTAGAAAAAAAGAGCAGAGAAGTCGTCAAACTTCAAAATCGAAAATCCAAAGTTTGCGGAACATACTACAAAAAATGCATTAAATGTTAAAAATCGAGGTACATAGCTTTTGATTGTAGAACTTTCAAAAAAGGCAAATGGGATGATGTGAAGCTCAACATGGGTTGCCTCATCGGGGATAACTTATATATCTCCAGGAGAATATATAAAGAAAATATTGTTAACGGCAAAATTATTTCCACCACGGTGGACACTGGCAGTGAGATTAGTAGGGAGTATGGAGTATCTGAATTAAATCTTACTGATATAGACAAGTTTGTGTGATATATGGGCAGGACCATGAAAACATTAGGTCAAATGGAAATTCGACTGGCGCTGGATGCAAACGAATTAGTAAAGGTGTATATTTTAGCTATAAATTTCAAACGGGGAATATATTTTTGAAAACCTGATAAATAACCAATGAAACCAGTGCTTACCTGATGTTGAATTTGGACGTCAGTCTGATCACCGAGTTACGAGAAGATTTTGCTGAAGTTATATGCGCATCGGAATCGAGGGACGAAAAATTGTGAACTGAATTAAAATAGTAAAAACCAAAGTAATAAAAATACAATCTGCAATCGAAATATCAATAATAATTTTGTTGGACGTTTCTAAGCTTCAAAATGTTTGGAAAGTAAACAAAATTAAGAAGAAATCTTCCGAAGATACTCTAGAGGAAACTGGACTAATAATTCTTACATTTTACGCGACGTTACTCCCACCGACAATATCAATTGGATACGAAATTGTTAGAGTTCGTACATACATACCACTTCCTTGTAGAAATTGCCAACGTTATGGACACATTTGCAAAACTTGTAATAATGCAAAGTTGTGATCTAACTGTTCGAAAGAATTCCATTTAGGAGAAGAATGCCACGAATCATGCTCATTTGAAAAATCATGTGCCAATTGCAAAGAACAACACCGAGACTTTATGCACTCTACAAGCGACAAAAAATTTCTTATTTCTCTCAATGAAAAGGAAATTCAAACCATTATTACCTTTGAAAAGGTCAGCAAAAAGAAAGCCTCATATACTATATACAAAGAACGTCACATAGCTCCAGGAATATCATTGCTTTGGAAACTCTTATAAAGCTACCTTCTGTTTAAAGGTAAATGTAATATTCTCTTTAGAGAATTATCACGATCTCATAAGCCATGACCTAATTTTCTCTCTTAACACATTCTTTTATCTAAAACTAACAACAAACATATCACAATACATTTCCATACCTTATTTTTCTCCGTATAAATTTCTCTTCTATAAACATAAGCAAAAAATAAGCTTTACAAAAATATTTTATTGAACTAAGTTTCCGAGAAATAGTATCTCCTACACCTGTAAACAATTTGTTTCAGCTAAAATTGGTATTCACTTAATATAATGGCAAAATAAAAAAAGCCAAAAATTCACATCAAGCAACAGATAAATATGGTAAGCAATTAACATGTTTTCAAGTTGAGTTCTACAAACTATTCTATTATTATTTGTGAACAAATTGTTAAAATTTATATAAAAATTACAGTTAATATTATGAATGGAATATAAATGGATATTGCAACAATTATAACGAACTGCTAATGCTTATCAAAAAGTGGAATCTCAGCATCGTTTGCCCGATCCACAAAAAAGGAGACCCCTTCAACTGCGCCAACTACCGAGGAATAAGTCTCCTGAACATCGCCTACAAGATCTTCTCTGCCGTTTTGTGTGAGCGCCTGAAACCATTCGTGAACAGTCTGATAGGTCCTTATCAGTGTGGTTTCAGGCCGGGGAAGTCCACCATCGACCAAATTTTCACACTACGGCAGATCCTGGAAAAGACACAAGAGATGCAAATCGACACCCACCTCCTATTCGTCGATTTTAAGGCCGCATATGACAGTGTGTATAGGGACGAGCTATACGAAGCCATGTCTAGCTTTGACATTCCTACTAAACTCGTCAGGCTGTGTAGGATAACGATGGAGAACTCTCGCTGCTCCATCAAGGTCGGTAACGAATTCACCGAGACCTTCAATGTCAGAAGGGGATTTAGACAAGGCGACGCACTGTCATGTGACTTTTTTAACATAATTCTTGAGAAGATCGTGCAAAACTCACACGCCAACAACAGAGGCACGATCTTCCAAAAGTCCGTGCAACTGCTAGCATACGCTGACGACATTGACGTGATTGGTCGAACACAGCGAGCCGTCACTGAAGCGTTTGCTGGTATTTCAACGGAGGCGGCCAAAATGGGTCTAGCGGTGAACGAGGGCAAAACGAAGTATATGCTGTCATCAAAAAAGGACGCGCAACACCGACGACTGGGCCAGAATATCACCATAGGCAGCTATAACTTCGAGGTAGTGAAGGACTTCGTCTACCTTGGCTCCCAAGTCAACAGTATGAACAACATCAGTACCGAGATCAAACGCAGAATAACTTTTGACAATTGCTGTTTCTTTGAGCTCAAGAGGCAGTTGAGTAGAAAGGCCTTCTCTCGAAAAACCAAGCTGATAATATATACCACTTTGATAATCCCTGTCTTTCTCTATGGCACGGAAGCGAGTACAGTATCGAAGGCGGATGAGGAAGTCTTTAATATTTTCGAGAGAAAAGTTCTGCGTTCAATCTTTGGCCCTACTTGCGTGGATGGTTTCTAAAGAAGATGATTCAATCAGGAACTGAACGGGTTGTACAGCGACATGAGCCTAACCAGGCGCCTACGGATCCAACGGCTAAGATGGTTGGGCCATGTAGAGCGCATGGAGAATACTGCTCTGACCCGTAGAATCTTCGATTCCGAACCTGTGGGACAACGCAGTAGAGGACGCCCACGGAACCGATGGCGCACACAAGTGGAGAGGGACCTCAACCAACTTGGTGTGCAAAATTGGAGAACGCTGGCTAAAGACCGTGCCAGCTGGAAAACTTTGTTGGTTGAGGCCCAGGTTCACCACGGACTGTAGCGCCAAAAGAAGAAGAAGAAGAATGCTTATCAAAAAACATTCCTCAAAAATCCTTGCGATCCAAGAAACCCACATTCACGATCCAATCAGTATTCCTGTTCCAATAAATTACACATTTCATTCTCTCAATACCTCAATAACCCCATATGGCGGAGTGGGCATTCTCATTTACAGCTCAATTGAACATAAAATAATACCTCTTGCAAGGGACTTCGACGCTTTATGCACTGAAGTTAAGTCCGGCTTAATATATAGAACTGTTTGTGTTTGTATTCCACCACAGGTCAAAATTACCTACTAAAATTTAGGTAAAGTCTCAGGGTCTTTGGACTCATCTACTCTAGTGTTAGGAGATTTTAAGGCTTGGCACAGGAGTTGGGATTCTCCAACCAATAATGCTCGAGGGAAAATAATAAAAAACTACTTTGCAACTTCACTCTTGCTCCTAATGAATGATCGTTCACCCACACATTTAAGTACTTGCGCTGGTATGACGCATGTTGACTTATCATTTTGTACATCCGAGATAGCGCCCATGACTTTTTGGAAGATAATTCTATTTGGAAGTAGTCAATTCCCAATAATAATATCTATTTGTTTTCATAATTCGACATTTTCAGAAATTTCTTAGAAACCGAGATTTAAAACACAACAAGTTGATTGTGTAACATTTCATAATACTTATTCTAAACTTAACACCATACATCCAGTCTCAAAAAACGTCAACAAAAAAGCTGCAAATATTCGAAAAATAGTAATCGGAACCGCTAATGCAATTCCTCTAAGTTCGTTTAAGTTCAGTATCAAATATGCTATTTGAGAGCAATATATACCCCATACATATTCAACAAGACTTAATAACATCAAAACTTCTCAAATGTTTTCTAAATAATCATGACACGCGCCTATTCCCAATCATTCGAAAATGTTACAAATGCAAAAAGAACTCCAAGGTCCTCTCAGTTGTGCAAGAATCACAAGAAATTGTACTGAACTCGAACTTACTCAATTTCACAAAATTCAACGTCAAAAGAAGATAATCAAACCATATTGGTGCTTCAACGATAAAACAATTAACTTTGCTCGTACTGATCTATCAAAAACAAATACTGATTTCTCCGTATTCAAACAAAGGTTCTTAGTAGAATTGCAATACAGACCCTACCACTTCCTATTTACCGATGCCTCAAAGATAAACGATATAGTAAGTTACGGCGTAACTGAGAACGGAGAAATACTTGTATCTAAAATACTTCCTCACTACACATCAATATTCACGGCGGAAACCATTGCTATTATGGAGGCAGTGAATATGACAAACAATAGCAAAGGATATTTTGCCATATGTTCAGACTCACTTTCATCCCTCAGATCAATTAATAACAACCTAAACAACAATATTTACGCAACAATTATAAGAAATATTTTGATTGATAGATATGCAAACGAGATACTTGTTTGAACCCCTGGACATTGTGGAGTTAAAGGTAATGATGTTTCTGACAGAGCTGCCAAGGAGGGTATCAATAGATCTCCATTAACATCACTTAACTTCAATATAGTTGATATAAACACTTCTGTGATAGCAGCATTTTCGTCACAAAACCGTCAAATTGGTACGAAACTTTCAACTCTTATCAAAATTGTATAAATGTTTTCCTAAAGGGCTGCAAATAAAAAAGGCTAGATGTTGTCAAGATAGAAAGATAGGAAAGAAAAGACACAGGCAGGGGCATTCCAAGGCAAGGAATGACGAAATGAGATGGAATAGCAACGGAGAGCTTATCACTGGAAATGGCAATACTGCGCTCTACAGCGGAAAAGAAAGTGGCCGCGTAAGTGGAGTAGGATTTATAATATCTAAGAAAATCAGAAACTCCCTCCAAACATGGAAACCCATATCTGAGTGGATAATCATGGCCCGCTTCAAGAGCAAAATAAGACACGTCACCATTATACAATGCCCCGGCAGAAGACGCTAAGAAAGATGAATTCTACACGCAAGTAACATCAACGCTTAATGAGACTAGAAAAGGAGATATCGATACACTCATGGGAGATTTTAACGCAAAAATAGGAAGCGATAACACCAACATTCGCTCTACCATTGGAACGCATTGATGTGGAGTAAGGAACAGGAATGGCGACCGCCTAATAGAACTATGCCAGACATTCCAACTCGTCATTGGTGGCTCTATCTTCCCGCACAAGGAGATGCACAAATATACGTGGCCATCTCCTAGCGGTAATACACGCAATCAGATGCGTGAGCAGAAGATGGAGAAGCTCTTTAATAGATATCAGGAATAGAAGAGGTGCTGACATTGCAAGTGATCATGAGCTTATCACAGGCAAAATCAAGATAAAACTGAAATGTCAAAGAAGAAATACCGGACACATAAGGCGAAAGCGGCTTCACATACAACAACTACAAAACACCTCAAGCGGTAACGCGTTAGCAATGGAAATTCGCGAGAGGCTGCCAATAAACGAACAACACTCATGGGAAGATATCGTTGCAGTATGCAATCAAGCTGCTGAAGAATCATTGGGAATAGTACGGCCACAGCGGAAAACATGGATATCAGACGACATTTGGAACCTGATGTGTCAGAGAAGCGAGCTCAAATTGCAGCTGACAAAACAATACAGAAACCTTAAAACAGCAACAGCTGGCAAGTCGAGTAAAGAAAGCTGCAAGAAAAGATAAACGGAAGTTCCTGGAACGGCTAGCAAGTACAGCAGAAAAAGTTACCAAAGAAAGGCGACTTTACAATGATACCTTTCTTCCAAGTTGCTGGCAGCCTTTCCTCCTCCCAGACTGTTCTGATGTTGGGCCGTAGAAGTCTCGATGTGGTTTCGATGTCAACCTACAGAATTTCTGCGGGTATGCCATCCTCGTCTGCTGATTTATTACTTCTTAGTTGTTTATTGGCCTCCCAGCCTAAACGAGATACAACGAGAAAAGATAAACGGAAGTTCCTGGAACGGCTAGCAAGTACAGCAGAAAAAGTTACCAAAGAAAGGCGACTTTACAATGATACCTTTCTTCCAAGTTGCTGGCAGCCTTTCCTCCTCCCAGACTGTTCTGATGTTGGGCCGTAGAAGTCTCGATGTGGTTTCGATGTCAACCTACAGAATTTCTGCGGGTATGCCATCCTCGTCTGCTGATTTATTACTTCTTAGTTGTTTATTGGCCTCCCAGCCTAAACGAGATACAACAGGCCAATAAACAACTAAGAAGTAATAAATCAGCAGACGAGGATGGCATACCCGCAGAAATTCTGCAGGTTGACATCGAAACCACATCGAGACTTCTACGGCCCAACATCAGAACAGTCTGAGAGGAGGAAAGGCTGCCAGCAACTTGGAAGAAAGGTATCATTGTAAAGTTACCAAAGAAAGGCGACTTTACAATGATACCTTTCTTCCAAGTTGCTGGCAGCCTTTCCTCCTCCCAGACTGTTCTGATGTTGGGCCGTAGAAGTCTCGATGTGGTTTCGATGTCAACCTACAGAATTTCTGCGGGTATGCCATCCTCGTCTGCTGATTTATTACTTCTTAGTTGTTTATTGGCCTCCCAGCCTAAACGAGATACAACAGGCCAATAAACAACTAAGAAGTAATAAATCAGCAGACGAGGATGGCATACCCGCAGAAATTCTGTAGGTTGACATCGAAACCACATCGAGACTTCTACGGCCCAACATCAGAACAGTCTGGGAGGAGGAAAGGCTGCCAGCAACTTGGAAGAAAGGTATCATTGTAAAGTCGCCTTTCTTTGGTAACTTTTTCTGCTGTACTTGCTAGCCGTTCCAGGAACTTCCGTTTATCTTTTCTCGTTGTATCTCGTTTAGGCTGGGAGGCCAATAAACAACTAAGAAGTAATAAATCAGCAGACGAGGATGGCATACCCGCAGAAATTCTGTAGGTTGACATCGAAACCACATCGAGACTTCTACGGCCCAACATCAGAACAGTCTGGGAGGAGGAAAGGCTGCCAGCAACTTGGAAGAAAGGTATCATTGTAAAGTCGCCTTTCTTTGGTAACTTTTTCTGCTGTACTTGCTAGCCGTTCCAGGAACTTCCGTTTATCTTTTCTCGTTGTATCTCGTTTAGGCTGGGAGGCCAATAAACAACTAAGAAGTAATAAATCAGCAGACGAGGATGGCATACCCGCAGAAATTCTGTAGGTTGACATCGAAACCACATCGAGACTTCTACGGCCCAACATCAGAACAGTCTGGGAGGAGGAAAGGCTGCCAGCAACTTGGAAGAAAGGTATCATTGTAAAGTCGCCTTTCTTTGGTAACTTTTTCTGCTGTACTTGCTAGCCGTTCCAGGAACTTCCGTTTATCTTTTCTTGCAGCTTTCTTTACTCGACTTGCCAGCTGTTGCTGTTTTAAGGTTTCTGTATTGTTTTGTCAGCTGCAATTTGAGCTCGCTTCTCTGACACATCAGGTTCCAAATGTCGTCTGATATCCATGTTTTCCGCTGTGGCCGTACTATTCCCAATGATTCTTCAGCAGCTTGATTGCATACTGCAACGATATCTTCCCATGAGTGTTGTTCGTTTATTGGCAGCCTCTCGCGAATTTCCATTGCTAACGCGTTACCGCTTGAGGTGTTTTGTAGTTGTTGTATGTGAAGCCGCTTTCGCCTTATGTGTCCGGTATTTCTTCTTTGACATTTCAGTTTTATCTTGATTTTGCCTGTGATAAGCTCATGATCACTTGCAATGTCAGCACCTCTTCTATTCCTGATATCTATTAAAGAGCTTCTCCATCTTCTGCTCACGCATCTGATTGCGTGTATTACCGCTAGGAGATGGCCACGTATATTTGTGCATCTCCTTGTGCGGGAAGATAGAGCCACCAATGACGAGTTGGAATGTCTGGCATAGTTCTATTAGGCGGTCGCCATTCCTGTTCCTTACTCCACATCAATGCGTTCCAATGGTAGAGCGAATGTTGGTGTTATCGCTTCCTATTTTTGCGTTAAAATCTCCCATGAGTGTATCGATATCTCCTTTTCTAGTCTCATTAAGCGTTGATGTTACTTGCGTGTAGAATTCATCTTTCTTAGCGTCTTCTGCCGGGGCATTGTATAATGGTGACGTGTCTTATTTTGCTCTTGAAGCGGGCCATGATTATCCACTCAGATATGGGTTTCCATGTTTGGAGGGAGTTTCTGATTTTCTTAGATATTATAAATCCTACTCCACTTACGCGGCCACTTTCTTTTCCGCTGTAGAGCGCAGTATTGCCATTTCCAGTGATAAGCTCTCCGTTGCTATTCCATCTCATTTCGTCATTCCTTGCCTTGGAATGCCCCTGCCTGTGTCTTTTCTTTCCTATCTTTCTATCTTGACAACATCTAGCCTTTTTTATTTGCAGCCCTTTAGGAAAACATTTATACAATTTTGATAAGAGTTGAAAGTTTCGTACCAATTTGACGGTTTTGTGACGAAAATGCTGCTATCACAGAAGTGTTTATATCAACTATATTGAAGTTAAGTGATGTTAATGGAGATCTATTGATACCCTCCTTGGCAGCTCTGTCAGAAACATCATTACCTTTAACTCCACAATGTCCAGGGGTTCAAACAAGTATCTCGTTTGCATATCTATCAATCAAAATATTTCTTATAATTGTTGCGTAAATATTGTTGTTTAGGTTGTTATTAATTGATCTGAGGGATGAAAGTGAGTCTGAACATATGGCAAAATATCCTTTGCTATTGTTTGTCATATTCACTGCCTCCATAATAGCAATGGTTTCCGCCGTGAATATTGATGTGTAGTGAGGAAGTATTTTAGATACAAGTATTTCTCCGTTCTCAGTTACGCTGTAACTTACTATATCGTTTATCTTTGAGGCATCGGTAAATAGGAAGTGGTAGGGTCTGTATTGCAATTCTTCTAAGAACCTTTGTTTGAATACGGAGAAATCAGTATTTGTTTTTGATAGATCAGTACGAGCAAAGTTAATTGTTTTATCGTTGAAGCACCAATATGGTTTGATTATCTTCTTTTGACGTTGAATTTTGTGAAATTGAGTAAGTTCGAGTTCAGTACAATTTCTTGTCATTCTTGCACAACTGAGAGGACATTGGAGTTCTTTTTGCATTTGTAACATTTTCGAATGATTGGGAATAGGCGCGTGTCATGATTATTTAGAAAACATTTGAGAAGTTTTGATGTTATTAAGTCTTGTTGAATATGTATGGGGTATATATTGCTCTCAAATAGCATATTTGATACTGAACTTAAACGAACTTAGAGGAATTGCATTAGCGGTTCCGATTACTATTTTTCGAATATTTGCAGCTTTTTTGTTGACGTTTTTTGAGACTGGATGTATGGTGTTAAGTTTAGAATAAGTATTATGAAATGTTACACAATCAACTTGTTGTGTTTTGAATCTCGGTTTCTAAGAAATTTCTGAAGATGTCGAATTATGAAAACAAATAGATATTATTATTGGGAATTGACTACTTCCAAATAGAATTATCTTCCAAAAAGTCATGGGCGCTATCTCGGATGTACAAAATGATAAGTCAACATGCGTCATACCAGCGCAAGTACTTAAATGTGTGGGTGAACGATCATTCATTAGGAGCAAGAGTGAAGTTGCAAAGTAGTTTTTTATTATTTTCCCTCGAGCATTATTGGTTGGAGAATCCCAACTCCTGTGCCAAGCCTTAAAATCTCCTAACACTAGAGTAGATGAGTCCAAAGACCCTGAGACTTTACCTAAATTTTAGTAGGTAATTTTGACCTGTGGTGGAATACAAACACAAACAGTTCTATATATTAAGCCGGACTTAACTTCAGTGCATAAAGCGTCGAAGTCCCTTGCAAGAGGTATTATTTTATGTTCAATTGAGCTGTAAATGAGAATGCCCACTCCGCCATATGGGGTTATTGAGGTATTGAGAGAATGAAATGTGTAATTTATTGGAACAGGAATACTGATTGGATCGTGAATGTGGGTTTCTTGGATCGCAAGGATTTTTGAGGAATGTTTTTTGATAAGCATTCTTCTTCTTCTTCTTTTGGCGCTACAGTCCGTGGTGAACCTGGGCCTCAACCAACAAAGTTTTCCAGCTGGCACGGTCTTTAGCCAGCGTTCTCCAATTTTGCACACCAAGTTGGTTGAGGTCCCTCTCCACTTGTGTGCGCCATCGGTTCCGTGGGCGTCCTCTACTGCGTTGTCCCACAGGTTCGGAATCGAAGATTCTACGGGTCAGAGCAGTATTCTCCATGCGCTCTACATGGCCCAACCATCTTAGCCGTTGGATCCGTAGGCGCCTGGTTAGGCTCATGTCGCTGTACAACCCGTTCAGTTCCTGATTGAATCATCTTCTTTAGAAACCATCCACGCAAGTAGGGCCAAAGATTGAACGCAGAACTTTTCTCTCGAAAATATTAAAGACTTCCTCATCCGCCTTCGATACTGTACTCGCTTCCGTGCTATAGAGAAAGACAGGGATTATCAAAGTGGTATATATTATCAGCTTGGTTTTTCGAGAGAAGGCCTTTCTACTCAACTGCCTCTTGAGCTCAAAGAAACAGCAATTGTCAAAAGTTATTCTGCGTTTGATCTCGGTACTGATGTTGTTCATACTGTTGACTTGGGAGCCAAGGTAGACGAAGTCCTTCACTACCTCGAAGTTATAGCTGCCTATGGTGGCATTCTGGCCCAGTCGTCGGTGTTGCGCGTCCTTTTTTGATGACAGCATATACTTCGTTTTGCCCTCGTTCACCGCTAGACCCATTTTGGCCGCCTCCGTTGAAATACCAGCAAACTCTTCAGTGACGGCTCGCTTTCTCCTTTTTTGTGGATCGGGCAAACGATGCTGAGATTCCACTTTTTGATAAGCATTAGCAGTTCGTTATAATTGTTGCAATATCCATTTATATTCCATTCATAATATTAACTGTAATTTTTATATAAATTTTAACAATTTGTTCACAAATAATAATAGAATAGTTTGTAGAACTCAACTTGAAAACATGTTAATTGCTTACCATATTTATCTGTTGCTTGATGTGAATTTTTGGCTTTTTTTATTTTGCCATTATATTAAGTGAATACCAATTTTAGCTGAAACAAATTGTTTACAGGTGTAGGAGATACTATTTCTCGGAAACTTAGTTCAATAAAATATTTTTGTAAAGCTTATTTTTTGCTTATGTTTATAGAAGAGAAATTTATACGGAGAAAAATAAGGTATGGAAATGTATTGTGATATGTTTGTTGTTAGTTTTAGATAAAAGAATGTGTTAAGAGAGAAAATTAGGTCATGGCTTATGAGATCGTGATAATTCTCTAAAGAGAATATTACATTTACCTTTAAACAGAAGGTAGCTTTATAAGAGTTTCCAAAGCAATGATATTCCTGGAGCTATGTGACGTTCTTTGTATATAGTATATGAGGCTTTCTTTTTGCTGACCTTTTCAAAGGTAATAATGGTTTGAATTTCCTTTTCATTGAGAAAAATAAGAAATTTTTTGTCGCTTGTAGAGTGCATAAAGTCTCGGTGTTGTTCTTTGCAATTGGCACATGATCTTTCAAATGAGCATGATTCGTGGCATTCTTCTCCTAAATGGAATTCTTTCGAACAGTTAGATCACAACTTTGCATTATTACAAGTTTTGCAAATGTGTCCATAACGTTGGCAATTTCTACAAGGAAGTGGTATGTATGTACGAACTCTAACAATTTCGTATCCAATTGATATTGTCGGTGGGAGTAACGTCGCGTAAAATGTAAGAATTATTAGTCCAGTTTCCTCTAGAGTATCTTCGGAAGATTTCTTCTTAATTTTGTTTACTTTCCAAACATTTTGAGGCTTAGAAACGTCCAGCAAAATTATTATTGATATTTCGATTGCAGATTGTATTTTTATTACTTTGGTTTTTACTATTTTAATTCAGTCCACAATTTTTCGTCCCTCGATTCCGATGCGCATACAACTTCAGCAAAATCTTCTCGTAACTCGGTGATCAGACTGACGTCCAAATTCAACATCAGGTAAGCACTGGTTTCATTGGTTATTTATCAGGTTTTCAAAAATATATTCCCCGTTTGAAATTTATAGCTAAAATATACACCTTTACTAATTCGTTTGCATCCAGCGCCAGTCGAATTTCCATTTGACCTAATGTTTTCATGGTCCTGCCCATATATCACACAAACTTGTCTATATCAGTAAGATTTAATTGAGATACTCCATACTCCCTACTAATCTCACTGCCAGTGTCCACCGTGGTGGAAATAATTTTGCCGTTAACAATATTTTCTTTATATATTCTCCTGGAGATATATAAGTTATCCCCGATGAGGCAACCCATGTTGAGCTTCACATCATCCCATTTGCCTTTTTTGAAAGTTCTACAATCAAAAGCTATGTACCTCGATTTTTAACATTTAATGCATTTTTTGTAGTATGTTCCGCAAACTTTGGATTTTCGATTTTGAAGTTTGACGACTTCTCTGCTCTTTTTTTCTAATACCACCAACAATGAATCTTCATGAAACTGCATACCCCACTGGGACGCGAAGTGGATGCAATTGTATCTCATAGAGCATCTGTTGGTTAGAATTACTCCATATTCGACAATTTTGTTTGTTAACATTGCCTTTAAATCAAAATGTGCCTCGTCAGACATTAAAATGCGGTTCAAGATGTTTTTATCCTCTGCCTTGATCATTTGAGTGATCTTCTCGCAAAATTCCAAGCGAATCGGAAAGTCTGTTGTGTTCAGTTTGCTTGTTAATTGAAGCTTATATGGAAAAATGCTTACATCTTGATGCAAAATTGTCTGCAGTGACTGTCTGCTGACACCCATTTGAGCAGATAAGCTCTACGATTAGATTGTACGGCAGCAGCTCCAGCAGCGATAGTTTCCTACGTCCGAACTGAGAGAAGGAGTGCCGCCAAATGTGCGTCTATATTTTCTTTGGACGGTGCTACTAAATAAAACGGTGCTACTACATTTGGAACCTGATGTGTCAGAGAAGCGAGTTCAAATTGCAGCTGACAAAACAATACAGAAACCTTAAAACAGCAACAGCTGGCAAGTCGAGTAAAGAAAGCTGCAAGAAAAGATAAACGGAAGTTCCTGGAACGGCTAACAAGTACAGCAGAAGAAGCAGCCAGTCAAAATAACGTGAGAAAACTACATGAGAAGATTTACTGCCTGACCAATCGGAAATGTAACAGTAGGCAAGCAGTTGCTGATCGTAATGGCACATTATTAACAAGCAATGAAGCATAGACGCTAAGGTGGAGAGAACACTTCGAAGAAATCAGTAACTTTGTCATAGATGACACTGAGGACTTCGAAACAAATAACAACGGCCATGCACAAACAAACAACCTTAGAATTGCCTGCAACCCTCCCAGCCTAACGAGATACAACAGGCCAATAAACAACTAAGAAGTAATAAATCAGCAGACGAGGATGGCATACCCGCAGAAATTCTGCAGGTTGACATCGAAACCACATCGAGACTTCTACGGCCCAACATCAGAACAGTCTGAGAGGAGGAAAGGCTGCCAGCAACTTGGAAGAAAGGTATCATTGTAAAGTTACCAAAGAAA
Organism: Epicampocera succincta; assembly: GCA_932526305.1. Classification (NCBI taxonomy): domain Eukaryota; kingdom Metazoa; phylum Arthropoda; class Insecta; order Diptera; family Tachinidae; genus Epicampocera; species Epicampocera succincta. The sequence goes on along the minus strand of OW052035.1, from coordinate 27,941,580 downwards.
GGCGACTTGAAGAATTGCAACAACTGGAGAGGAATAACTCTGCTTAATACAATATACAAAGTTCTAGCAACAACAATACAGGGAGGGCTTAGAGAAAACATTGAAGATCAATTACGTGACGAACAGGCAGGTTTCCGGCCAAACAGAATGGCGTACTCCCCTGTGTATACTGTTTGTCGATTTTAAGAAATCCATCAAACGTATCGCTATATGGAAAGCATTGAGTAGAAAAGGAGTAGTCCAGAAAATAGTCAAAATCATCAGAGCTATGTACGAGGACGCAGACCTCTCAGTTCTTCATAACGGCAACATCAGCCAACCATTTCAAACAAACGCTGGAGTCAAGCAAGGATGCCCACTTTCACCTCTATTATTCAGCATCGTCCTGAGTCTCTCACGCCAACTCGAGGATTTGTATTAAGCAGATGATATTTGTCTACTCTCGCATAACGTCTCCAACATGCAGTCAAAAACTCGAACACCTAGAAAGACTGGCTCGCAATGTTGGACTTGAGATAAATATCACAAAAAACCAAAGCCATGAGAATTAACAACACGAGCACAGAAAACATCATGCTACAAGGCCAACGAGTCGATTACGTCGATAGCTTCTGCTTTCTGGGTAGTACTATGGCAACAAACGGCGGCGCAGAAACAGACGTAGATAACAGACTCAACAGAGCGAGAGCAGCATTCCTTATTTAAAGTCAACATTGCTATATAGTAGCGAATCTTGGCTGGCATCGAACACCATCATACAAAAACTTCAGATATTTATCAACAAATGCCTAAGAATCATATGTAGAATATTCTGGCCTAATACAATCAGCAACGCACATCTCTGGACCCTTACAGAGGAGGAACCCCAATAGAAACAGATCAAAAAGAAAAAAGGGGTGTGGATCGGCCATACATTGAGAAGGAAGCCAAGGAAGCTCGACAGTATTACTAGAATGGCGCTAGAGTGGAATCCTCAGGGCTCAAGAAACCGTGGTGGTCCACGAAACACCTGGAGACGCACTATCTTTCAACAACTAAGGCTGAATAACCAGACATGGGAAGATGCAAAAACAGCAGCGGCGAATCGTATCAGGTGGAGATGCTTTGAGGAAGCCATATGCTCCCAAGAGGGGTAATGTAGAAAAAAAATCTGCGATTGCAGCATTAGCCCTTGTTGTATAATAATTTTTGCAGCATGCCACAAATTCAAGAAACTACGCGAACTCATCAAATCCCAATAAATCCCACCTCAACCAAAAAATAAACTTTTTAAACAAAACGCAATTATAACATTTTGTTGAAGAACTCACCCAACAAAGAATTGTATACCCATACAATGAAATATTTTTATTTATAGTACACATGTAAAAAATTTACTTATGTATGTATAGACACATGCTGAGCCTAAGACCTAGTAGCCATGGCCAAAAATAATACATTAATTAGTAATTTGTAATTATTCTCTACTGATTTAAATAAAATAAAATAATATGTACATACATATATATATTTAATTGTCCTTTTAGATGGACTTCTACAATGGAATGTCAAGAGTTTTGCGTTGTATTGAATGATTGCACGTGAATAATATATCTTACCGTCGTTCAAGCGTTTTTAAAAAAGACACGTTGTGATCAAGTTCAGTGGTCAGATCAGTCTGTCTTTTATTTAATTTAATATTTTTAAAGAACTTAAAATGTATTACAGTTTTGCTTACTTAGCTAAAATTACATTTGTTGACTAACATTTTCATTTATATGAGTGTGTATTGTTAATAAAGTTTTATGACTTTAATTATTGTTAAAATTATGATAAAATGCTTAATATTTACACTGGGAATATCATGTCTTGCGAAATCCACCGGAAATCTCCCCCTTAGGTCAGAATTCTCCTGAATTCTTTTATTTAATATTACTTTAATATATGTTTGTTTTATAATTACAAAAATTAAGATGATAATTATTGTTATTGCTAATCGAAAGTTAAGTCCATAAGATACAGTGCTATGATATTTTAACGTTTTAATATTTTTAGAATTATTGTTATTTTCTTCTTTAATTTCATCAAACGTTATTTTATGTGAAAAATTCTGTATGATATTTGTATTTTTATATATTTGTTTTTCTTCAGCAGTTTCTAATATATTTTAAAAATAATAATCTTTGATTCTAATCGTACAATTATTGAAAGCTATTATATAGTTTCCTTTTAATACAACGTGATCATTATTACATCTGCATTTTTAACTAAAATATACATATATCTAAAGGTCGAACTTCCAAATCTATGTTACTTATAAGTTGGCAATGATTTTTCAAAACACAATGATTAATTAATTTTAATTCTTTTATATGTTTTCTTCGAATTTATAATATTTGTTTTCGAATTCAAAATATGTTTCTATTACAATTCTATTTCATTACTGTTATTGTTTGGTAATGGTACGATTAAAACTGAATTATTAAAATATGCTGTTGCCAGCTGAATTTACTTTAGTTTGTTGTAATCTATTTCATATACTTGAATTTCCTTATTAGTTAGGATACTTGGATGTATCATACCATATTTTGCTGAAATTACGTTATCCTGTAATAGTTCTATTTTATTTTTTTATTAATTGTATATTAGTTAACTGTTCTAAGTACAAATTTTTATTATATTCTGTTTCTACAAATTTATTTATATATGTAATTCAATTCTTCTTCTATTTTTTTTCTGTAATTTTTAATAACATTCTTTAAATGCTTTATAGTGGTATTAAAATAATCATTAATAACAATTTGTTGATTATTGTTTTCTGTGATTTCATCAAGTTTAAAAAGATGATTTTGTATCGTTTTTCTGTCCTCGTCGTCCATGGTTCCAAATAACCATTTTGATATACTACCTATACCATTAACTAGTCCGCGTCTTTGTCTTGTTTGGCTTGGTAATAATGTCATTAGTTTATTTCTAGCGTCTTTTAATTCAGAATTAAATATTTCTTTGTTATCAATATTCATAGAATTAATGTTATCCGCTACGCTTATTAATATGTCTTCAAGTTCTTGTAGATTAATAATATGTAAAATTATGTCAGTTTCCTTAACAGTTTCTTGTGTAAATATCTATGTATCCGTTTTGTTCTGTCAATTGTTTAGTTGTCATTAGCCCTGCAATCTGTGGAAATCCTATCAGTATCGTCAATATTGTCAGTATCTGTAAATTTAAGGGGTTTTTTAATATTACTAGGGTGTATATTTTTTAGTTTTTGTTTCCTATATTTTGGTTGCTCATTGTACGTAACCGCTTTATAGTTTTTCAGGAATCCTTCTGATCTCTTTTCCTCATACTCATCTCTATTTTTATTTTATCTATTTATGATTTTATGTTTTGTTGCTTCTAAATTGTTTTTCACTATTTCAAAATCTACTTTATAATCATGCACTTCCTTTGGTGTATATTTTGTTGCTGAATGGAATCTATCATTATAATTTCGAATGGCTTTTTGTATTAACTGTTTAACTGACAACCCTTTTTCTAATTTGTACAAAATTCTAAATTTTTCTGCTATTGTATTATGGAGTCGTTCAGCGTCTGCATTATCCCTATGGCTGTTGGGCTTGGTTAGATGAAGTTCTATGTTTTCATTGTCCAAAAATTCTTTTATCCTTGCGGTTTTAAATTCATTGTCTGCCATTATTTTGCTTGGTTTTCCCAATTTAGTGAAATGGTCTTCTAGGTGTTCAATAATGGTGATATGATTTCTATCGTTTAATTGATAAGCCACTCCAAATTTTGAAAATTTATCTATGGTGGTTAAAAAGTGGAATCCTTTCATGACATACTCGTACGTATCTATGTGTATAATTTCATTTTTTTCTGTTGGTGTTTCGGTAATATTAAATTTTGGTTTGATGGGTTTTCTTTCATATTTCACTTCTTGGCAAATTTCGCACTGAGTCATAACGATCTGAATCAGCTCCATTAATTTTGGGTAATATATTTTATTTTTAATTTTATTATAAGTTTCTTGTATGCCCGAGTGCATACTCTCCCTTACATGGTATAATGATATTTGTCTTACTGCTTCCACTTCGGTTTAAATGTCCTGTGCTCTCTTTGTACACTTAATAAATTTTATTTGATTGTCGTTTGAATACATTTCAATGATTTTTAATTGTACTTTGTTGTAATTGTTTTCAGATAGTTCCGAGAATATCCTTATTTTCCCTTTTGAGATGTTTCTTCTAAACATTTCTCACATTTGATTAGTTAGAAGTTACTTTCTGCAATTAAAATAATCCTTTTCCCATGTACATCTCTAAATTCTTCTATTTTGTTATTTGTTAAAACTATTTGGGGTTTGTACTTATTCACAATTTCTTATTTTATAAAGAAATGATCACCCAATTCTTCTTTGGCTGAATGTAATGGTGCCATTGTGACGTCGTCCTCTATATTGTTGACCGAAAATTTTAAAGTGGCTATATTCTTATTCTCCATTTCTTCCGTAACAATGTTCTCATTATTTTCTAACCTACTTAGGAAGTCGGCCACCTTATTATCCTTGTCTTTTAAATATTCAATATCGAATTGGTATTCTCCTAGTTTTAGTAGCCATCTCTGATGTCGTGGTGACTTATCCTTGCCCGTGTACTTTGAGTGTAGAAATTTAATTGGCTGATGATCAGTTAAAATTTTAAATCTTCTGCCGTATACATATGGCCTAAAATAGTTGATACTCCACATTATCGCCAAAAATTCTTTATCCGTTGCAGAGTAGTTTCTCTCATGGTTGTTCAATGTCCTTGATGCATAGCAAACTGGATGTCCTTCCTGCGACAATACTGCGCCAATAGCGTAGTTAGATGCATTTGTCGTCAACGTGAATTGTTTTTGGAAGTCTGGATAGCATAAAATTGGATGTGTACTTATGTATTAGTGTCTTTAATTTTTCGAACGCTTCAATGTATGTTGGGTCTTTCAAATTAATTCTAGTCTCTCTTTTCAAGTATTTCGTCAAGCCCAAAAAACTTTATATCTGCTTTTCGATTTTTGGTAATTCTAAATTTTCAATAACTTTAATTTTATTAGGATTCGGTTTCATGCCATCTTTCGTTAGGATGTGGCCCAGAAATTCCGTTTCCTTCCTCAAAAAATTACATTTATCTATTTGAATTTTTCAATACTTTGATTTTAATTGCTTTCGCGTGTTCTTGTATTGTGGTACTAAAAATCAGGATGTTGTCCAAATAGACTACGCATGTCCTGTTTATAAAATTTCGCAAAATCTCATTCATGAGACGCTGGAAAGTTGCGGGAGCGGTTTTTAAACCAAACGGAATCCTTATGAACTCGTACAGACGAATACCGTTTTTTCCCTGTTTTCCTCTTTTACTAAGATTTGGTGGTAGCCCTTTGCCAAATCGAGCGTTGTAAAGTATTGAGCCCCTCCTAGTTTATCTAGTATTGAATCAATGTTTGGAAGTGGATACTTATCATCAATTGTTACGTCATTTAATTTTCTATAGTCTATTACTAAACGAAACTTTTTTTTCACTCGAATTGTCCATCTTTTTTGGTACTACTATGAGTATACTATAGTAGACAAATTATTAAATCGCTTCAGTAGCGTTGTAATTTCTCTAAACTCATCTTCGTTTAAATGATCTAATTTTAATCTGTCCAATTTTTAATCTGTTGCTTCAAGGGCATAAATTTGGTTAAGATTGTAGGGGTGATTTAGAAATTTGCTTTGCATTTTATTTTAAAGTATTTTTCTTTCTTCGATTTTTATATGTGCCTTGAGAAGCTGTAAGATATCCATACCTATTATAAATTCGTACTTTCTTCGTGTGAATGGTGCTGCCTTCCATCTCACTCTTGCGTTGTTCGGTAAATTAAACTCTTCTGGTGCCATTATGCACACCTCATAATTTATTGCATCTTCATTTGTGATTGTGCTAAATATTATTGGGCCTTTTAATTTCTATTAAAAGACTATAACTTTTATTATTAATTACTAATTTTATTTTGGGTAGCCATGCCAAGGCCGCTTCGTAAAAAAATATAATTATTTACTTCTTCTCTTCTGCTATAATTGACTAGAATTTCTTTTTGATTTTGGCCTACCATTTGAAGTCTACTCATCTTTGATTGGATATTATCAATTTCCACTGGTTCGACCTGACCTTGCCTAAATGGGTTTTGGCGATATTGTCCTGAACCTTGTCTAGGGTTTCCTGTCTGTGGTCTTTGGAAATTTCCCGAATTTGTGAATTGATTGAAGTTGTTAATCCTTCCGTTATTAAAATTGTTGTTTTGTCTGTACTGCCACTAATTATTATATCATTTTGGTAGTAAGGATTTCTATTCCATAGCCTTTCTTGAGGTGACTTATTAAATCTATTACCTACATTTTGATTTCTATTTCTACCATCCGCATGTGCATTATTAAATCGTTGTCCTTTGTCTTGATACCTACTGTCCCACGCTTTTGTTTGTTTTTTTTTTAAATTTTTTATACTCTGGTCTAATAAAACCGCCCTTAAATCTTCTGCTTGTCGTTATTTTTAAAATATTATTTAGATTTCCTTCGTTATAAATTTTGTCTAATAAAACTCCCTGAGTCATTTCTATTATTGTATTTATCAACATACTGTCCATATTACTTAGGTCTATATAATGGTCGTCTGTATAGTATACTGTCAGTTCGTCCGACTTATATTTTATATCCTGTATCTCTATCATAAGCTCACTTACATTATTTACTCTAAGGTTTGCCACTTTCCTGTATAGCTGTTCTACAACTGGTCGATAACGTAACGTCAGAGTCTCCTTTATTAAAATCCAGTTATCTGGTTCTGGAATGTTGATTATTCCATTCTTCGCAGGTACTTGTATAGTCCTGTAGTAAATTGTTCTTACTGCTTCCTTCCGTAACTCAGCATCGTTGATAAAAGATATTCTATACTTCTAAAGAATGAATTTATTGTAATGTCCCCCGTGCCGGTGAACGTAGGCAGGCTGTTTATTGTGTTTATTACGCTGTCTTGGTTGTTAACTTCTGCCCTATTCCTCAGTTCTAGGTATGCTTGCCTCATCGCTTCCATTTGCTGCTCTCTTCTTGCAAGTTCCTCGACCAACTCCACAGGTGCTACTTGAGGCTGTCCTTCCGTCATTATTTTTAGATCAAATGCACGTTCTCTTCTTTGTTTTTGATTAATTTTGTAGAATTGTTCAAGCAGATTTTACTGCTTATCGTGGTGATTCACTTTGTTTATTTATAGAGTCTACTTCTAACTTTAAGTGTTCACTGCACTTTGGTGGTGTTAGCATAAATATTTTTAGTTTTAGCTTCCACTGCACACGAGTGGTTTTCACCTTTTTTATTATGTTTTCACCTTTTTATTTTGTATTGTCTACTTCAAATTTAAAAATGTTCACTTCACTTTAGTGGTGTAAGCTTGAAGATTTTGATATTAAACTTTCAATGCACCAAAACTTCTTTGTACAAAATTTATATTTAGATTTTTTTCTTTTTGAACACGGTTCGTATCACTGGATCCTTTTAACTTAATAGGAATCCTACCGACTGCGCCAATAATATATCTTTCCGTCGTTCAAGCGTTTTTAAAAAAGACACGTTGTGTCAAGTTAAGTGGTCAGATCAGTATGTCTTTTATTTTATTTAATATTTTTTAAAGAACTTAAAATGTATTACAGTTTTGCTTACTAAGCTAAAATTACATTTGTTGCCTAACATTTTCATTTATGTGAGTGTGTATTATTAATAAAGTTTTATGATTTTAATTATTGTTAAAATTATGCTGAAATGCTTATTATTTACTTTGGGAATATTATGTCTTGCAAAATCCACCGGAAATATGCAATTGGGTTACTATCTGGCTTTATTAATTTGATTTAAAAATTCCTCGCGGGTTCATTGGACTTCATATCAATACGATTACGTACATATGTACCTTGTGCGCCGAAAGCGAGTGCAACAACTACACAGTGACAACACCTGCGCCAAAAACAAATAAAGAAGGCAACCGTTACTGGACCATACTTTTGGCATAATTCTTGCTCAGATTATTATTTTTTGTCTTTTTAACAAATATAATAATAAAAGCCGCGAACTTATTTTTCTTAAAAGAACAAATTTTAATCACAAAAACAAAGAAAGTATAAATTTTATAAATTATTTGCTTGAAACTACAGCACCTTGATGTGTTCAAAGTGACGGTTATAAAAAATTATCCTATACATACTAATAAAGATGAGGCCAAACCATTTCTGGCTTTTGCGAATTAGGAAATTTATTTCGAATTACGACGAAACGCAGTATTCTAATTTGCAGAAGCCTTTCATTATTATAGTGCACGCATCGATGTTAACTCCGCATTCAAACTAACTAGAATCAGATTAGAAATTTCTGAATATAACTTTACAGTACAGTTGCATTATCTAGCATCTCAATAGAATAGCTAAAAAAATGTCCATAAAAAGCGATAAAAGTAAAATTTTTTTTGAACAACCCATTCATCTAAAAATTTATGGACTCTTTTAAAATATACATACATATGTACATAGTATATGTTAATTGTTTTAGTCAATATCTAAAACAACACGCGAAGCCTTGTGGCTTGTCTCCGGGACAATAAATATTTAGAAAAAAAATTTTATTTACAAATATAAAATATTATTGCGAGGATAATGAATATTTTTTATAAAGTTTTTTCATTTCTGAGATATTTGCAATATTTCTTGGCATATAATTTGCCTAGTAGGTGGAGAAGTGGACCGAATTTAGATCGTTGCGGCACTCCGTACTGTGATTCATTTCATTGCTTAGTTTGTTTCCAATTCTTATGCAATAAGAACGATATTTTAAGTAAAACCGCGATTAGATATTTCTCCTTATTCCGTTTCTTTCCAATGTTGACAGAAGTTTTGTATGAGACAGAGTGTCAAATGCTTTGCTAAACCAATAAACAAAACCAAGCATTGTTTATTTTTACTTAGAGGGTAAGGTAAGTAATATGTTTAAGGAAAAGTGGGTTACTTTGAAGGGCATCGAAAATTTCTAGCCAGCAGATTTGGTTCAAGTAATTGATCATTTAGAAGCAGGTAACTTGTTGCAAGTGTATGTACATTAGGGTGACAGCCAAATTTTTTTTCGCGAATTTTAAAGCTTTTTCAACGGAATATTGTGTCAATAGGTCCAAAAGTTTTGTGTCGAAAATTTGAGCCAAATCGGACAACGTTTTCTGGACGCGCATCCAGGTCAAAGGTCAGGTATTTTCATATTTTACAATATATACGAAATAAATTTTTTGAACTCGTTTATTTTTTTTTCAATATTTAATGAAAAAATGTGGATTTATATATTTTCGTGAAAAAAATAGTAAAAAGAACTTTTTTGGTAATTAACCTTTCCTTTATGTCAGGAAATTAATAGATGCTTTTATTCAAAAACGTTAACTACAAAAACACATTTGTTTGTTTGTATTAAATCACACCAATCTACAAAAAAATTTTAAAATTGCTAATTGCTAATAATAAATTGCATTCAGTCGTGTGAATTACTTGTGTAAAGTGCTTTTGGTTAGAGATTTTTTGTGAATTTTGTAAAAATATATAACAATGCCCTCGTTAAGGGAAGAAATATTTTTAATAGGCTATTCAAAACACCAAATAGTTGGTTCTAATCTTCCCTCTAAGGGGGACTGCCTCAAAGTTTTTTTTCATAATATGAGGACAATGAAATTAACTGCAAAAGATAGTGCTGATCTTGTGCTAAGAGAGTGTATAATTTTTTGGGAAAAGGCCCGTATTCCTGTTCACGATTTGCACTGGTGTACAAAAAAAATGTTGCGTCTGTATGAGGAATGGAAAGATTTAAAAAAAAATATATCTAGAGTGTCCGACATTCCTAAAAACAGAATAAAACTGTGGAGCGATAATTTAGGCGATCTCTTCGATATTGCTCGTACCGATGCACTGGAACTAATAGATTTAGAAGAAGACAAGCAATTTTTAATTAAACAAAGAATGAAAGGTCGCGAAGGTTGTATGTTGGGAGTCGACTGTAATCTAAAAAAAAAAGAGGAAAGAAAAAGAAATCGCAAAAAACAAGAAGAGTTGCGTAAAAAATTAAGTGACGAATTACCATCAACTTCATCAGGTAAAAATTTAATTAAATGTTAAATAACGTTGTTTTAAATTTTTGTTGGAAGTATTGAACTGTGACAAAATTTATTTCAGCCTGCAATATGATTGAATTTTCCGCGTCTGAACATGCTGCAACATCAGAGGAAGAATATTCTGAATGTTCGATTGAGGCAAAACGTTTTCGCAGTACTTCTTGTACGAAAAAGCAAAGTGTCTTAACGTCAAGACTAGCTGCAGTTTTCGACAAGTTAAAAATAAGTCAGAGAGATGCTGTACACTTATTGGTTGCAGTTATTGACGCCGTCGGACTTAACACATCCGATTATATTTTAAATCGAACCTCCATAAGTCGGGAAAGAGCGCAATTAAGATTAACGCAAAGTGAAAAAATTATAGAAAAGTTTACTGCAAGTGATCAACCTTTGACCATCCATTGGGACACTAAACTGTTATCGACAATAACAGGAAAATCAGAAGACCGTTTGGCTATAATTGCTACGGCTCCAGGCCTAGACCAAATTATAGATATGCCTGATATTCCCTCTGGGACTGGAGCGGAAATTTCTTCTGCAGTTTATGATGCATTAGAAGACAAACATATTTTGGAACGAACGGAAGCGTTTGTTTTTGATACAACATCATCCAACACTGGTAGATTGAAAGGTGCATGTGTGCTTTTGGAGAGATCAATTGGAAGAGAAATTCTATTTTTAGGCTGCAGACACCATATTTTCGAAATTGTTTTGGCAGCAGTTTTTACGGAGGCCAATGTTGGAGTGTCGTCTGGACCGGACATAACGATTTTTAAAAAATTCAAAAAACATTGGCCAGAAATAAATACAGATAGTTTTGTGCCAGGAATAGCTCATCCACGAATTATGGAAATTATAGGCGATAATGTTGGTGAACTTTTAGATTTTGCTTTAGGAAAAATGAACGATTCATTCCCGAGAAATGATTATAAAGAATTTTTGGAGTTAGTAATTATATTCCTTGGTGGCAATCCTCCTTCAGGAATAAAATTCAGAAAACCCGGTGCACTGCACTACGCAAGATGGATGGCCAAGGCTATATACTCTTTAAAGATAGTGATTTTTCGCAATCAATTTCCTGAAGTGACAGATTTTGAAATCAGTGCTTTGATAGAAGTAACAGGTTTCATTGTAAGTTGTTATTCAAATTTTTGGTTTGATTCAAATAAAGCGGATAAAGCTGCTTTAAATGATATTATGTTTTTGAGAAAATTGGAAAACTACAAAAGAGTTAATCAAAATATTGCGGACAAAGCCATTTCAAAGGTATTAAATCATCTGTATTACTTAAGCGAAGAATGTGTGGGCTTTTCTTTGTTTGACGAAAGGATAGACAACATAACAAAAAGCAAGCTAGTAGCGAAGATGTCTGTCTATCTGGAAATGAGGATGAAGAGATAGCAAAGAAGCTAATAATAAAGAAGGAAAACTTAAAAAGTTTTATTTTCAGAGACAACTCTGATATTTTACAAAATTTGTTTTCAAAAAATACCAAAAAAGTTTTCAAGAGATTTGGAATTTCAATAGAGTTTTTCAGCAACGATCCACGTTCTTGGAGTGTTACAGGAGAGTACCTAAGAGCGAAACAAATTATTCAAAACTTGGCTGTTGTTAATGATTGTGCTGAAAGAGGCATTCAGTTAATTCAAGAATACCATGACAAAATAACAAAAGATGAGGGACAGAAACAACATTTAATGAAAGTAACTATCATATATTATAACTTTTTTAATTTTTTTTTCTCTTGACATGTTTTAATATTTTACAGGTGGTACAAAAATATAGGCAGCTGTATTCAAAAAATGCTAATCTATATTCTCTGCAAAAAGAGTTTGATTTGTAGATTTTAAAAGAAAAAAAACCTACCAAATCACCGATCATAATTTTTGTTTTTAAAATTAGAAAAAGTAGTAGATTGACCATTGAATGCAGTCGACGCTGGTAGCGCAGCAGAAAATATATGCATATTCCATCCTGAAATGTAAAAACTTTATGTTAATTGAAAATTTTTCCTGCAATATTTTTAAGTTATTTTATCAAAAGTACACAGAATTTATATACATTGCCAATAATGGCATACATATATTAAACACTTTTGAAATAAAATAGTTTGTGGATCACTTTGACGCAAGGGAAATTTGAGAGTTAGTTCCCAAAAAAACTATTTGAGTGTCCTCTTTATTAAAAGTCTACAGAATCCAGATGTTTTTGTAAAATAAAGTAGAAAATATATGAGTTTCTCAACTTTATTTCATACTAGCTGTGAAATATGAAAATACCTGACCTTTGACCTGGATGCGCGTCCAGAAAACGTTGTCCGATTTGGCTCAAATTTTCGGCACAAAACTCTTGGACCTATTAGCACAATATTCCGTTGAAAAAACTTTAAAATTCGAACAAAAATTTTTTTACATACAAACCATTGTCACCCTAATGTACATACGTATTAACAGCCAATCCATCGTAAAAGGAATAAACATTCTAGCAATCAATTTGCTTCATTATTTACACAGGCAAACCCGAGTTCATTTTCAAAATGTAGTCGAAGGCAAAGCTTCTAAAGAAAATTGCTTGAATTGTGAAATTTTGTTTTTGTTCCATTTATCTATATTTTTTCAATCACTTCTTAAATCACAAAATTCATTTTCGATTTCAATATGTTTTTCGCATTTTTTCTGTTGTTTATATGCGTCAATAATAACTCATACTTCATTAACTATTTTATTTCTTATATTAGTTTTTCGGCATATAATTAGAAATATTAATATCCTTGTAGGATATGCATTAAAATGAAAATAAAATACATATTGACATTCAAAATCTCTTGCAAGTGAGCCCACTATTGCAGAAGTATGAGTGTATTAGAAATAAAATGTCAATATGTGTAAACACTGAGTTTAGATACTTTTACTTTTTGTTAATATTATTACACTTTCAATATGTAAAGTTGCTATAAAACGATTAGTTCATTAAATTATTTTGATTTCTTTCGTTTGTTTACAATATTTAATTTATTGCAACGTTTTACTTTCTTTTTATTTAAATTCTTGTTTCTTTTTTTGCGTGGTCTTTAAATTTTCTTAAATGACGAAAAAACCTCGACTGCCAACGTTAACGCGTTTATTATCACAGAAAAATAAAAACCAACTCACTCGATTGTGATCAGTGTTAATTTAACTTAAATTTCTTAACTTAACCACAATAAGAAAAACTTCAACGGTCAAATTGTCATAAAGTGCCAAAGAGGAATCTTGTTATGTCTGTTAGCACATTTGATTTTTATACAAAATAAAAAGATTTTAAACTTTATCGCCAATATCGTCACTTCTTTGTACATAAGTTAATGAAAGTCTTCTTCAATACCGGATACTCAAATTCTTTATTTCAACAATTATTATACTTTATTGATTCAATACATTATTTCATTTATTAATTTAAGCAAATTATATTTAATTCTCATATAATATTCTTTTTATTAATGTTTAATTCGCATAGTTCGGTAAATGATATATTTTTAAGAATTATTGGTTTAAACTTTTAACTTTTATTTTCTACTATGTGGAAATGCTCAGTTCGCAATATTAATTTTAAAAATCTTTATTTAGTTTTGAAACAGTTCCTGTTTTAATCTTTAATTTTCCACTATGTAGAACTTTCCATCTTACCAGACTTATTTGAAAAAGTACTTTTATTAATTCAAAATTTTTAATTTTAACTTATTATTTTGCTGAACGAAAAGGAAAGGCAACGTCATGCTCAGTTAGGACCAAACTTATTAATGATCGTGTAATTCTTTTCATTAGTCAATTGCTCTCAGAAATCAGAGTTTCGGATGAAAGACTAAAAACAAGAGAGTAAATCCAAAAGTTGAAAAGTGTTTCATTGCAACGGTAAAGCAAATTCACAATTTAAATCATGAGCATTCTATTGCCGTTGATTCTTTTCGTTTTTAAGCAATTGCTATGCAAATATTTAATATGGAAAAAAATTAACTTAGCAACGACTAAATAAAAATATTCAATGAAGTTAACAAAAAAAGTATGCCACCAGGTTCGTTATCTCATACATAATTTTTTTTCAGTCTTTACTATTCACGAAAAGCTTATTTTTATAATAAAATAGCGAAAAACAATAACATAGTTGAAAATTGAAAATCTGGCCGAGATAAAAAAATGAAGTTAAAATATAAAATACGAAAAAGTAACAAAAAGGAACAGCAAATAGTTGAAACAAATAATAGATAAAAAAATGTTACTACTGCATTTGCACTAGTAGTAACTGCACTTATTTACATACTATTTGTTACAACTATTTGTTGTTCCTTTTGTATTTTTTCTTTAACTGCACCTTGCAGTAGTAACTGCACTTTTTTAAATACTATTTGTTACTTTTGTATTTTATCTTTAACTATTTATTTTTTAGATTGCAAGTCGATAGGAACGTATAATAAAATTGTTGCACAAAATACTGTTCTGAAGTTAATTGTTTTTATATTTGGAGCATTACAAAAGTACAGACATTGACAAACAGTAGTACAAGATCTGTTGTTGGCGTCGATTGCTGCAAATTTTAATATTGAAAAGTTGAATTGCCGTGAAAATTGTACCTCTTGAGTATTTGCTGGCAAGCACATAGATTTGTAAAGGAAGAATTTTGGAAGGGTTGATCATGAAGTTTTAAGTTTTGTGAATGATATACCGAAACCAGTTAATGTTGGCAAAAGGGAAGAAGATAAAAAATCGGTGAAGAAGGAAATGATGCTGCTAAAGAAAATATAAATGGAAGTCATAGGCGGTCCAAAAGAAAACCGAAACTAACTGATATGCCGAACTTTGATGCCAATTTCTAGGCAATGGAAACGGGCGATGGAAGAGGAGTATAAATCTTTAATATGTAGAGAACAGTACCTGGAGCTTGGTAGACTTGCCCCAATATGTTCAACAGATCAAATACAACTGGGTTTTGTAAACTAAAAAGAAATGAAAGTGGTGAGGTTGAATGATATACATACATAAGGACCCGTTTCGTGATAAAGTGTTGCTCTTAGAAAGCTGGTGTTGATTATCGGGACACATACTCATCTGTTGTAACATTAAAAATTTAATTTCAAAAGCCCTTCAATTTGACCTTGAAGTACACATGGA
The DNA here is from genome assembly GCA_932526305.1 of Epicampocera succincta. Lineage (NCBI taxonomy): Eukaryota > Metazoa > Arthropoda > Insecta > Diptera > Tachinidae > Epicampocera > Epicampocera succincta. The sequence goes on along the minus strand of OW052035.1, from coordinate 27,926,246 downwards.
CACAGTTACCGCTTTTCTGTGACTCGGATGAAGAAATGATTTGTTCAAAAAACGATGAATTGAAAAAAGTGAAACCTGGTTTGTAAAAGGAATTTTTGATGAAGTAATTAGGAAATTATAAAAACTGCGTTGGGCTTAGACTTACATGAAACCGCTAGCAACACGAAATATATATTGACCAATCGCTATATATGTACATCCGAAATTAGTTGGCCACTCAATATGGCGGATTGTAAACCTGTTTCAACCACTTCTGATGCAAAGACAAAGTTGACAAGTCCAGAATCAAAACAGCCGCTTATGAATAACATAACATATGATGAGGCCGTCGGCAGTTTGCCTCGACAGTACATATGCTGTAGGTCATTTCAGTAAGTTTAATAACAACTTTGCCCATTCTCACTAGACAGCAGTGAAGGTCATATTCGGATAACGAAAGAGAACAGTGAACGCCAAAATAATTTATAACAGGAATGGACCTTTAGAACTGATGGTTTTTGTGATGTTGATTACAATGCTGTACGGGGCATATTTTAAAAATTGGCTGTTTTGTGCGTTTTACATCATTGTGTTTTTATTTTTTTGGATGTGAGCACAACTTGCTATAAGTAGTGATCTAATCTATTCTCCGTAATATCAATAAAAGCATTGATGCAGCTACATATGTTGGTAATCAGGCGTCACAAATAGCATATAGTCACATACATATGTACACCTTATCCTAACTTACTACTCCTATACAACTAATCAACCCTGATAATAACCTCTCTTCCCGATTACTTTTACCATGTTATGTATCTATATATTATTGTAAAATAAGAAGAAGCTTCCGTTGAGAATAAAGTTGAGTTTTAAGTTGACATCCAACGTGCAAAGACGCGTGTCTAATTTTTCGGTAAACCTTTCGCAAACATATGTATGTTTGTGCGTAACTGGCGACGAGGAAAACCAATAAAAATCATTATTGGCATTTTTGAAAGGAATGATTATAGAATTAAAAAAAGGGAAAACTATAAATAAAGTTAAGAAAATTGCGTAGAGAAAGAAATGACAGTGAATTTGTACAATGTTTCAAATAAAAATATGTATAAAACCAGTGAAGAACGCAGTGCCTAAAAGAATTCAAAATAATTAGAAAAAAATATAAAAAGTTACAAAGAAACTAATTAGAAAAAAAGCGTTCAAGAACGATAAATTTGTTAAGAAAAATCAAAAGTGGAAATTGTAATGGTGTGGTTAAATTGTATGGGCCGATGTTGAATGTGAACCACACCTAAACGCCAAGTTTTTTTTCCGAATTTTATTTGACATTTCTCTATTTCAGACTTACTCAATTTGAACCATGGAGAGATACATAATCCAACAACGTGTTAAAGTTATCCAGACTTATTATGAAAATGGGAGTTCAAATCAAAATGCATATCGTGCACTTCGTAATTTTTTTGGCCAATTTCATCGTCCAAATGTGCGTACAATCGCAAAAATCGTGGAAAAATTCGAGCGAACCGGGTCTGTAGAAGATGTGAGAACACCAGTGCATGCTCGTACAGCTCGTACTGCAGAAAATATTGCTGCTGTTCGCGATAGTGTGGCTGAAGAGCCGTCCACCTCAACTCGTCGTCGTTCCCAACAATTGCACCTCTCACGCTCGTCGTTGATGAACATTATGCATAAAGACTTGCATTTACACGCTTACAAGGTGCAATTGGCTCAAGAACTAAAGCCTCTTGACCATTCCAAACGTCGTGAATGGGCAGAATGGTGGCAAGAAATGGCAACAGTGGATGATCAATTTTCGAAGAAAATCATCTTCAGTGGTGAGGCACATTTTCACCTCAGTGGATTCGTCAATAAACAGAATTGCCGCATTTGGGCGAATGAGAATCCAAGAGTGATTGTCGAAAAACCAATGCACCCACAAAGAGTGACTGTTTGGTGCGGTTTATGGGCTGGCGGCATCATCGGGCCGTATTTTTTCCAAAATGAGGCCGGTCAGGCAGTTACTGTGAATGGTGTTCGCTATCGTGAGATGATAACGAACTTTTTATGGCCCGAATTGGAAGATATGGATGTGGACGATATGTGGTTTCAGCAGGACGGTGCCACTTGCCACACAGCTAACGAAACAATGGCTCTTTTGCGCAACAAATTCAATGGCCGTGTTATCTCACGTAATGGCGATGTCAATTGGCCGCCAAGATCATGTGATTTGACACCGTTGGACTTTTTTCTTTGGGGTTATTTGAAAGAAAAGGCGTACGTCGATAAGCCAGCAACAATTCAAGACCTAAAGGATCAGATAATTCGGCACATTAACGGCATAGAACCTCCATTATGCCTCAGCGTCATCGAAAATTTGGACCATCGGATGGAGGTGTGCCGCCGAGGTCGCGGCACCCATTTGGCCGATATTTTGTTCCATACATAATTGAGTAATACCAATACATCATAATAAAAAAAAATTACAATAATTTCCTAAATAGTTTGTGTTTTATTCAAAATCAACATCGGCCCTTGAAATTTAACCACCCTTTACTTATTCTTTATAATAAAACAGTTATCAAATTCTGCAAATTACTACATAAATTCCGTTACCTAAAATATTGAGAGAAAAAAGTGTATCACTAGAAGAACGAAGTCAAAAAAATGAGCGGAAACTGAATAGAAAAGAAAATATGGAAACTGAGAGGCAAGCCAAAAATTAAAAAGCTGAAAAGATTACAGAAGTTAACGAAAGCTCATCCTGAAAACATGGAAAACATAAAAAAAATGAATAAATTTAATTAAATATAAACTTAAACATAAAAACTTTGGAAAGAAGAGAAAATAGAACAAAAACTGACATGTGCAGACCACTAGAAATCAAAACCACAGTCATGCAACAGGTGAAATACCATCACAAAAACAACAAAAAATGACTTAAAGTCGTCGTGTTAGTGTTTTTCGTAGAGTGCGTTGTAAGTAAAGAAAACCCTGTTGTAAAATAATATATGTATGTAAGTATATAAAAAATATAAAACTAAAAAGTTTGGCTATGACATTTGCTTGCATCTTCGTTGAAACGCGAAAATATTTTATACAAACAACATACATACATAGTATGTATATGTACATACATACAAGTTAAATTATTCTTTTTATTAGTTATATAAAAATAGAATACCTAATCATTAAACAGTTAAACCTTCTTTATTCCACCACCTGTGACTTAAAACTAACTTGTCTTAAAAATATTCTTATTTATTTCTACTAGCAGCAAACATGATTTTTAGTTACTCAGCAGTAATTTAAAATAAAACAAAAAATTATTCAAATGCGATTCATCAGTTTTACTTTGCGCGTGTAAAGTAAGTTGATATTTTAAATTTATGAAAAGAAATTTTTTTGCAATAACTTTGCAGGCAGACTATGTAAGCAAAATAATTTATTTTTTGTTGATATTTGAGGAGGGTTAATGAACGTGTGAAAATATAAAAACTTAAATAATGCTGTCGCCTTAACTCCCCCTTCCGTTAGTGGGATCGTCCCGATACTATATGAATAGGAAGATCATTGATACTGCGAAATTCGCATTTCTGTTTAGGAGAGCCAGACGGTTCTTCAGGATTTTTGATTACCGGTGGATTGCTTTCTTTGATTATATTTGTAACCGTTAAACTACTTTTAGGTTTGTTACGAAGTTTGTAAGCTATTGCCAATATAAAACACGTTAATAAAATCATAAGACCCAAATTAAGTGAGAACATCACTTTTCCTTTAGTCTAAATTGAAGTTATCTGCTCGATATTGTTTAATTGTAGATCTTTCATTAATTCTAAGGAAAGCACCTCCTCTATATTTTCACCATTTTTTGTGGGTTGCAGTAAAGCAGGAAGCGGTTTCCATTCAGATATCTCTTTTGAAATATATGTTCTATTGGCAATTGTAATAGTATCATTATGGAATTGAAGTACATAAGTATGTCCCGCGCAATTCATATGTTTCATTATTTGAAGTTCCGATAATACCTTCAAATTGGTTCAACAAAATAGTTCCCGGATATAATTCTTGTACCGTATTTATATGCTGATTATTTACAATAACGCAATCATGCTTTCTACTTGATAAAAGCGAGGGGATACAATCTGTTTTGGTTATATCTATTAATTGTCCTTCGCTGCAAATACATAATTTATTATATTCTTTACAATTTTCTCTTAATTCATAAATTTCTTTATTACATCTTATTATATTTTCAGTATTAATTTTTACAATTCTGTTTCCCTTTTTTATTGGTTTAATCAATATTTTTTCACAAATCTTACTATCTATTGCAGGAAGATTTATTATGTAAATGATAGCTCTATAATCTGTTGCTAATCTTACTGTTGCAAAACTTAACGCTTGTTCGAGATCAGTATAAGGGAATTTTTCCTGATCTAAAAACTGTTTAACCTCGCTCATCTCCTTTTCGGACAAAATAAAAGAATTTATAACTCCTACCTTTGACCACTGCAAGGCGTTACGTTACGTTAACAATCTCCTCTCTCAGCAACCTTAATTTATAGGTTATTGTTTCTTCCTGTATTCTTCTAACTTCTTCTAAGGATTGGATGGTCTTAATAATGTGGTTCGTAGAACTCGTTAACAAATTGACTCTTTCCAAAACCTCTCTATTTATTATCCTTTGTCTTTCATTATTTTCCAACAGTCCTTCAATCTTTTGTACTACTATTTTATGGTCATCATGATCTGGAGTACCAGCAATCCATTTCCAAGCTGTACCCAGGAAATTTATGGATCGTTTTTTCCGCGGCCTAATAATTTCGAGGTGTTCTTTCATTTGCTTGACATCATGTAGGAAAAATGGCAATAAGGTGCTATTTCTAAGTACTTTGTTTTGGATTTCCGATTCTATTTCTTGAATTATTGACTCATACTGCGTTAAATTTAGAACATGTATTAATTTGAAGTTTCCATTTTGCAACCGGGCTTGTCCTAAATGTATAGGAACAAGTTGGGAATTTGAATAATCCAATATCTGCACTTCAGGTTGGCAGACATTAAGAATTGTGAATAGTAATAAAATTTTGAGTGACATTTCCTGCAGAAAAGAAAAACATTCATGATTTTATACTCTCCTTATGTATAATCCTATTTCTACTAAATATTTTTACTTTACTTCCTAAATCTTCGCTAATTTTTTGTTTTTTGTACCTATCATCTAATTTATTTCTTTTACCAATAAGTTTCTCATAAACCTCCTGATTTGGTTTATACGTTTTTATTTTGGTAGGTTTATTTCTATTTATCAGATTCAATTGTGCTTGACGAAGTTTATCTCGTACATCGTCATGTTGGACTTTGTTGTGAAATATGTCGTATGGCTTTTTATTCGTTACTGAATGAATGCTTAAATTATACTGCTGAGCAGCCCTGTAAAATGTTTCCTTAATATCAATTATATGAAATTCTTCCTTAATGCAACGAGCGATTTCAACCAAAGTTGAGTGTACCCTTTCCACTTGACCATTTGCCGAACTATGGCGTGGGTCACAGTAATACAATTCAACTTGTAATCTTTGCATTAATGATTTAAATTGTGGAGTTGTAAAACCTGGCTCATTATCAAGCGTAATTTTTTTCGCGTTTGTAAAATCTCTTGGACTTTTTCCCCAAGATTCAATTTATCTTCTATATGTTTTATTACTAAAAATTTTGAATAAGCATCTACCCAGGTTATAAACTTATAATTTTGTGCGTAAAAAATGTCGATATGAAGGAACTCCCCCTCATTGTTGGGAATTGGAGCCTCTCCAATTGGAAGTTTAGCAGGTTTCCTATCATATTTGGCTTTATTACATATATTGCAATGTCTGATATATTGTTTTATACTATTTAACATTTTTGGCCAATAGTATTGTTGAAGTATCTGCTTATGATTTTCTTTACAGTTTCTATGAGCACGAACATGAGTTTGCTCTACTATGGCTGTTTGATCATCTGAGTTAGTAATGTCAATCGCGAATATCTTAGTATGAACGAATTTGTTTTTAAATAAATTTTTTATAGTCTCCCCAAACTCGTGGAGATCTTCTGCTGTACAATGAATTGCTGTAACAAGGTTAGGCTTAAGGAATTCCAACAATATGTTTTTCAAATTTTCTCTCGTATCGAACTCTATTATGTGGCGAATTCTACCGAAAGTTATCAGGGATTCATGTTTTGTAAAATTAGTTTTATAAAGCAAAATTTGTTGTTTAAACTCGTTAAGAGGTTTATTTATTTCAGGGATATTAAAACTGTCGCTGCTTTCAATAGAGTGTTGGGTACTTTGTAGTGACTCATCATCATATTATTCAAGACCTGTCTAGAAAGTGCGTCGGCTACAACGTTGGTAGCACCAGGCTTATACACAAACTTAGGAGCGTACTCCTCAATAAAAGACATCCATCTTTTAATTTTCGCGTTGGGATTTTTAGTTGAAATTGCAAATGTAAGAGGTTGGTGATCGGTGTGTATTTCGAGATCTGTCTCACCATATAAATAATTTCGAAGGGTTTTTATTGCCCAGACTATGGCATATAACTCCTTTTCGTTCGTGGCGTAGTTACATTCAGTTGAATTGAGAGTTTTTGATATGAATATAATTGGGTTTTTCTCTTGTGTCAATACAGCACCAATAGCTGCATTTGACGCATCGGTTGTTAGAATAAATTTTTTCTGGTAATCAGGTTGGGTTAGTTCGATTTGACCAGCCAAGAGATCCTTTAATTTAATAAATGCTGAGACACCCTCAGTGTCGAGTTCAATTTTAACCTTTTTTGAAGCGTTAGTAGATACTCTACCGTTTTCTCCGGCAAGAAATCTAGTCAAAGGTTTTGCCACATTGGCATAATTACAAATAAATTTACGGTAATAACCCGTAAGACCAAGGAAACTTCTAAGCTGTCTTAGAGTTTGTGGTTGTGGGTAATTTTTGATTGTTTCGATTTTATTTGGATCTGTTTTTATCACTCCATGTGCTATTACATACCCCAGGAATTCCACTTCTTCCTCAAAAAATTTTGACTTTTCCAAGGATATTTTCATATTTGCTTCTCTTAGCGTATTGATTACTATTTACAAATGTTTTATATGTTCTTGTAAATATTTGGAGTATACTATAATGTCATCCATATAAACATGGCAGAATTTACCTATGAAATTTCTCAAAATATCGTCCATTGCGTTTTGAAAAATGCTTGGTGCATTCCTCAATCCGAATGGCATTCTAGCAAACTCATACTTCCCATTATTAACGGAAAATGCGGTTTTCCGCACATCGTCCTCTTTCATAAGAATTTGGTGAAACCCAGATTCAAGGTCAATGGTTGAAAAAAATTTTGCTTTGCCCAAGTTGGACAATATAACATTACAGTCTGGTATAGGGTATTTATATGCAATTGTTTTCTCATTTAATTTCTTGTAATCGATGACCAAACGGAGTTTTTGTGTCCCATCGTCATTCATTCCCTTTTTTGGGACTACCCATACTGGTGAATTATAAGGGACCCTGCTCTCACGAATAATGCCAGCTTTTAATAACTTTCCTATTTCACTGTTAACAAACGAGTTTGCGGATAGCGGATATGGGTATTGTTTGCTCCATACCGCATCATTATCTATTGTCTTAATTTCTGCCCTAATATCCGTTCTAAAAGGCAGGTTTAAATTAATATTAGAGTGTAATCTAGTAATTTTTTCCTGTATATTTTTTCGAAGTTTTTCCAAGGTTTGCGATTTATGATCAACATTTTTAGTTGAAACACTTTCATCAGTACCTTCAGGATATTCTTCGTTAATAATTTTATTCAAGACATTTTCTCCAATGTCTTTGAGATTATCAGATTTTCTAACTGGAGTATTTTTACCAGCATTGTATGTTTTTTCATCAAAATTCAAAAATTTTTCGCCATATTTTCCACAAGTTATTATCCCTTGCTGGAAGTCTAATATTGCATTTGTTTTCTTTAAAAAATTATAACCTATAAGCACATCTGTCTCAAGTCCTTGGATTTCGTAAAACATTTGATTTATTCGAAACATGCTTGCTTCATAGAAATGTGTAATGAGAGTATATCCGTTAATAGTTTTTACTCTCTTCTTAACGACTAAGGCCCTTCTGTTCGCAAGAACTCCAGGTTTGCAGTAGCTGCTCATTGCGCCACTGTCAATCAAAATTTTGAGTTTTCTTCCGTCGTTTGCTGTCCTGATAATGCAGGGCAGGTCGAATCTATGCCTAAAAAAGCGTCTTCATTAAGGTTATTTATTCTTTGAGCTTTTTGATTGGGGTGATACGTCGTTTGAGAATGTGGACGTTTGTTACCCTGTTGAAAATTACTAGCTCGATTTTGTGACCCAAAACGATTATAAAAATAGTTTTGCCTTTGGTTGTTATATCCATTTTGTGCAGGCTTAACACTAGCCGAAGTTCCTAAATCCATTAGTTCGGGTTTAGGTTCTGGTTGCCGTATTTCGCGATAATTAACTTGAGGGTTATTTTGGTTTTGTCTTGGAAAACGTAACGAATTTGTGGGCTTTGGGTGACTATTACTCTGATGTGTTGCTCTAATGAACTGAGAAGCGAAATTTGCACGAATATTGTTTGATTCTAGCTCTTGAGCTTTTGCTAATGCGTTTGGTAGGTCATTCGGTGATAACGAAAACAATATGTTAGCCAATGGAGCATTTAATCCAGTGATAAACACCCTTAAAGCATATTGTCTATTTCTAATATTAAGTTCCCTAGTTAAGTCTGATTTAGAACCATGAGTCATTATAGTCTTGTTAATGAGAGAAGTAAGTTTCTTATTGACCTCATTATAGTATTCAATAATGAACAAAGAACCCTATCTCATAATGCTCATTTCCTGCTGTATTATATGTAGTGGCCTTTTGTCGGCGTAAGCGAAATATAATCTACTTATGATTGCGTCGAAATTTAGGACTGTGCCATGAGTAGTAAGAATATCGTTTGCATCTTCGACTATTTTATTCCTTAAAATAGTTAATGCTGCGAAATATTTTCTACTACCTTTCCTATATAATTGCATAGAATTATTTGCGGCTTCCCGCCAACTCACATAGGAGTTTTTCCCATCAAAATTGGGTAACGATTTTATGACATCTAGGGCTTCATCGCAACGAATATTTTCGTCTATGGTCTGTGTTCGATATTCTACTATCGTATTTACACTAACTAACCGTGATAGCTGTTGGCTTAATCTGTCTATAGTCTCCTGCAATGGAGCGGTCTGTAAACGAATCAGTTCAGAAATTTGGGTAGGAGTGGTCATGTTGGAGTCTGAAACACTAAGAGCCTGAAAGGAACCTGTTAAATCTTCTAACGAACAACTCAAGCTTTCTTCTCCTGGCAAATATCCTATTTCTTCTTCTAATTCCCTTATACGATCCAGTGTTTATAATCTTTATAAATATCACTTTTATAATTATTATTTTTTTTTTAATATTGCAACTAACAAATTTTTCACTTAAATTTTTACAGATATTTTTCTTATATTAATTCACAAACAAATATAATTTAGATTAGCTCACATAAATTACTAGTAGAAACCTTGTTGTTTTCTTTAATTGTAAATGTGATGATTAGTGTTGTCTTCTAAAGTTGGTGTAGATTCTTGTTATCCCGTAAAGCTGGTGCAGATGTGGATTTTTGTTGTCTTGTAAAGCTGATGCAGATTTGGATCATTGTTGTAAAGCTGATGAAGATGCAGATTTTTGTTGTTTTTGTAAGCTGATGCAAGTTCGTGTTGTCTTGTAAAGCTGTCCCAGATCCAAATTCGTTCTGGGGTGTTGTTGGGCAATTTACTTTCTCAATAATTACAAGTGTTATTAATTGTTTTTGTTCACTTGTTCGTTTATACGAAATTGTTAACAAGTTTTTGCTAGGGTTTTTTGGAAATCAACTTAATGGTTGTATTTTGTCACTTTGGCACTTTCACTTTACCACTGTTTTTTATCTTTCACTTATAAACTAAAGTTATTTATTCTCCTTTTATTGAAGGATACTTATAATTTTTATTATTTCTCCTTTTTTAAAGGATACTTTTTTATTTTTATTTTTTTCTCCTTTTTCTTAAGGATACTTATTTTTTATTTTTATTTTTTTGATCGCTCGCACCGAATCCTTACTTTGTCTTTTTCAGGATGTTATACGATGGACGATCCCGGTAGAGACCCCAGTTAAATTATTCTTTTTATTAGTTATATAAAAATAGAATACCTAATCATTAAACAGTTAAACCTTCTTTATTCCACCACCTGTGACTTAAAACTAACTTGTCTTAAAAATATTCTTATTTATTTCTACTAGCAGCAAACATGATTTTTAGTTACTCAGCAGTAATTTAAAATAAAACAAAAAATTATTCAAATGCGATTCATCAGTTTTACTTTGCGCGTGTAAAGTAAGTTGATATTTTAAATTTATGAAAACAAATTTTTTTGCAATAACTTTGCAGGCAGACTATGTAAGCAAAATAATTAATTTTTTGTTGATATTTGAGGAGGGTTAATGAACGTGTGAAAATATAAAAACTTAAATAATACGGTCGCCTTAACTTACATAGTATGTATATGTACATACATACATAGTATGTAGTATGTATATGTACATACATATATAGTATGTAGTATGTATATGTACATACATACATAGTATGTATGATTCGTTGAAAGTGCTTGCAGAAAAATTACATACATGCATTACATGGAGCAAATAAAAGAAATGTTCAGGAATTCAAAAAAAGTATAACGCTCGTTTGTAATGAAAAATGTGAAGCTATTTGGAAAATAGCATACATAAGTGCAAACAAAGCGGCGTTATGTACATACATATGTATGTAAACCTAAAAAAAGGAAAAACAACACACAAAAAAAAGTAAGAAAATTGACAAAACGCAAAAGAAAATTATTCTGGAAAAAAACGCTACATGTCAGTGGCAATTCATCGCTTTACGGCTATTTAAGCCTTAGTAACAAGACAAACAAGATCAAACAGAACATGCTTTTGATTGGTGTCAAAATAAGGATGAAATTTTGTCTAACCTGTTAAAGTTGCAAAAGAATAACATACATAAAACTTACAAAAAAAATAACTACTTAAACAAAAATTTCAATGTATAAAAAAACGATCAAAAATTTAAACAAAACAAAGTTTATACAAGAAAAATACAAGCGAAATTTGTTGCTGTGTAATGAAGTTTAAAAACGCTGCCTGTATCAAAAGCCTAACGGGAGAAGTTCAAAAAGAAGTAACGGAAAAGCGATTGAAGCCGATCCAGTATAGAGCAAACGAAAAGAGAGAAGACAACGTCCGGAGAAGCAACCAACGAAAGACAACGGAAAATATTTGATAAGTATATATTCAGTGCTAAAAGAAACATCCACACTAATACATAGATTTATATAAAGAAATGTTCGAAATTACATTTATATAAAACTTTACAGTAAACACTAGCTAAAGAGAAATCTGTAAAACAATTTTATTAGCATTATTAATATTGAGATAAAAATAATTTTTAATATATGTAATAAAGTTGAGAATATTAAAAACAAAATAATATTAAAATTAAAACGAAATTTTTGTACTGAAATTTATTAACTTTGGAAATATTGTAGAACAAAAAGAAACCAAATTAGATAAAAACCAAGTTTTATTTAAATTTAGCGATATTACGAATATCGAAGTAAAACAAAAAGATTCAAAATTAAATAGCAACGAAATGTTTGTGGTTCAATTTTGCTAATCCACATTTTATAATTTTCAACCGCGTAACAATTTTCGAAAAACAACATAAAGCTAAATCATTAATTGGGGGAAAGCGGAAATACCACAAGCCATGGCGATGGAAATCTCGAATTCATTGTTTAGCGTCGTTATGACATGTATTAGGGAAACTGCGAGTTTCGATGGATCAGATCTGAATAGATTGGCACATTTTATCCAGGAGATTGAGAACATTTATACAACAATGATATCACAGTTTGACGAAAATAGTAGTATAGTATAGAATATAACAGCTATATTCAATTTCGTGAAGAACAAATGCGTTGGCGAGCCCAAAGATACTATTAATAGGTACCGCCCTGTTACAAATTGGCCAGATTTAAAGACAAAATTAGTAACACATTTCGGCGAGAAAGAATCGAGCAGTGAGCTAATGGATAAGCTAAAAACCTGTCGATTAGATGGCACAATCGAGAACTATTTTTATAAGCTAACGAAATTGACCGTACGCACCTTGAATCGTATTAGGACACACAGTGAGGAAACTCATTCTTCAGTAGAGGTTAATAAAACTGCACTTAACATTTTTAAGGAGCATTTGCCGGATCCAAGATATATAGATGAAGCTTATAGAATCATACTTGAATCTCGTCATCAGACGTATACCCGTTTCGGACAAAATTCTAGTAGGAGGGACAATGACAACCGAAATTATAATTTTAGCGATACTTATAACAATAGACGCGAAAATTGGAATATTTTCGGGCCAGGAAATTTGTACAATGATCTAAGAACGAGCGGGAATGTAGGCCATTAATCTAGCGCACAAGGTCTGTGTTCTAATAACATGAATAGTCGCATACAGAGCAATAATAATCTCAATCAAAATTTCACACGTTCTCTGGAAAATCTAAATTGTCGGAATCGAAATAGTAATTATCTTCATAATTCACGTTATTTTAATCAGGCAGTAAATCATCGACGTTTTGGACAGAATTTTGGGCCAAACACTGGTAATGCGCCAATTGCGGATAATGCAGACCGAGGCAGAAGTAATCGTCAGTACAGGGAATGGAATGACAATCGGAGCTCGACGGTAAGCCGTATGCAAACAGACAGAACAAGACTAACACAACCCCACAGTAGCCAAAATAGAAACGACACGCAAATAGAGATTGGAAACAATTGGGTAAATTTTCGGCACCGAGCCCAAAAAAATTACCCTACACATCAATAAAAACCCCTGTCAGAACTTTATACTTTATAATAGATACCGGAGCCGAATTCAGTTTAGCCAATCCGAATGTATGTAACCCTGTATGGAAACATAATGTTAGAATAAAAATAAAGGCTTTAGGAAAGGAAAGAGTGTTGACAAAATTGCATATGTCGTTTCCCATTGTTTAAAGAATTTAAATTGGATAATGAATCGTGCGAATTTTTGGAAATGGATTTTAATGAGAAGTTTGATGGCCTAATTGGGAATAATATTTTGAATAAATTAGATACAGTTATATACTTTCCTAACAGACGATTAGTTACTAGAAATACAGTGTTGCCATTATTTTTCTCAAAGAAAGAAGAAGCCTACTACCGTGATTCATACAAGGAAAATTTAACGAAATTAATTGACTTTGGTCATTTAACAGACTGGGAAAGAGATAAGGTAAATAGGTTGGTTAGAAGCAATAGAAAAGCTTTCTATAGGAAAAATGAGTCGCTATCATTTACGCACGAAATTAAACACAGGATCGACACAACAACAGATTCGCCAGTTTATTAAAAGTTATACAGCAACAAGAAATAATTAGAGTCCAATAGTCCATATAACAGTCCAATCTGGATAGTGCCGAAAAAGTCAGGTACTTCAAACGAAAAGAAATGGAGGATAGTAATAGATTACAGGAAGCTCAATAACGTCACTACTGAAGTTCGATACTCAGTGCTTAATATGGAGGACATATTTGATAAAATTGGTAGATGCCAGTATTTCTCCACGTTAGATCTCGCTAAGGGCTACAACCAAATTGATATGCATCCGGATGATATAACCAAAAACCGCGTTTTCAACTGCAACAGGCTACTACGAATTCTTACGTGTGCCGTTTGGTTTACGGAATTCAGCGGCAACGTTCCAGCAGATGATTAATAATGTGCTTAGAGAATTCATTGGAAAAATTTGTGTCTCAACTAATATTGAGGAACATGTAGAGTCACTAAGCAGAAAGGCAAATTTAAAGTTACAGATAGGGAAATGTTCATTGTTGAGAAGAGAGATAGCTTTTTTGGGTCACATTATAACCGCGGAGGGAATCAGAACAAGTCCATCAAAAGTTCAAGCCATAGACGAGATTGCGTTACCGAGAACGCAAAAGGAAATTGAAACGTTTTTAGGGGTCACAGGTTTTTACAATAGATTTATCAAGAACTACTCGAAAGTAGCGTACAATCTGATGAAATACCTTAGGAAGATTGATAGAGTAAATGTCAAAGACGCTGAGTATGTTGAAGCTTTTCACAAGTTAAAGAGAATTTTAAAGACCGACCCAATTCTAGTTCGCCCCGAGGAGATTCACCCTTATGACCGACGCCAGCAACTATGCCCTAGGCTCAGCTTTGATGCAGGACGGCAAAGTCGTAGCCTATGCAAACAGAACACTCAACCGACATGAGCAGAATTATGGAACGATTGAGAAGGAACTGCTCGCGGTCATATGGGCTGTAAAACATTTTAAGCATTATTTATACGGGCGAAAAGTCACGATAAAAACTGACCATAAGCCTCTTTTTTGGTTGAGTAACATAAAGAAGCCAAACATGAAGATTCAGAGATGGAAGGTCATGTTAGGTGAGTTCGACTTTGATATTGAACACATAAAAGGGAAGCAAAACGTTATTGCGGACGCTTTGAGTAGACTCACAGTTGGTCGGCGCAGGGACGAAAACGGGTATATTTTGAATGAACTTTTTGATGATGATATTGAAATTGTCCACAGTGCGGAAACTGACAATTCGGATTTCATAAGGATTACGGAAAAGCCTATGAATCTTTTTAAGTTGCGTTTGAGTTAAGAGCAACAGTGATTTGTTGAAAATAATGAGGGAAAACGTCCTGCAGAATGGATTAGTAGTTGTGTTTAGTGAGAACGACGCGTTATTTAAAAAATTCGAGGACTATTACCGGGATTATTTTGTGCCAAACAGAAACCTGAAGATTATAAGATCCAAGACAAGGTTGGAAGATATCACAGATAAAGTCAGGCTTTTAGAAATTATTGAGAGAGAACACTTGAAAAACAATCACCGCGGAATAAATAAAGTATTTGCGGAAATTAGGCAGAACTATTACTATCCGGGATCGCAGAAGCAGATTCACCAATATATTAACAATTGCGATATTTGCAATTCGGCAAAGTTTGACCGAAGACATCAAATATTCGCTTAACGTCATGCAGACCCTTGAAAGACAGAATGACATCGTACATGTGGATATTTATTTTCCCAACCGAAACGTGATGTATCTGACGTCTGTTGACAGACTAACGAAATACGCAACGGTGTTTGAACTCAAAGACAGAACATGGGTATCAATAACAGAGGCCTTAACGGAACGATTTCAATATTTAGGAAAACCCAGACTGATCGTTACAGATAATGAATTAAAAACCACAGCTATTAAGCAGTTTGTCAATGACAGCAACGTAGAAGTACATTTTACCACAACTTATGCCAAGACAGAAACGAACTGAGAGATAATGTTCATAGAGCAATAATTGCTTACAATTGCACCATTTATTCTACAATGAAAAAACGACCCATAGATTTCCTAAATAACGTAATTTCCGCAGAAGAAATGAGAGAATTTGCTCAGGACTGGCATAGATCAAAGGTGAATAGGATCGATATGGTTAACGAAATAACAAATAGGCGTTTGGTTGATGATTTTTAGAATTGTTACGTTCAAAATAACAGAGTGGGAAAATTAGATCCTAAATATAAGAAAATATCAAATTTTGAAAAGAAAGACAATCACCTTATTTCCAAGGATGGTAAATTCTAAAAAAATTATAAAACGCAGGTAAAAAGCGAAAACCGATTCCAGTAATGATCGAAACTATTTATGAACGATTGAATTGCTGTAGAGAATAAAAAGAAAGTAATAAATAATGTATAAAAGAAAGAAAATTATTTGTAAATGAAATATGATGCGTAAAAACAAATCAGATTTTTATTAATTGTGGATGAATAAGTTAAAAATTTTAAGAAAAACGATACATAAAAAATGGAAAAAGAAATATATGTTAGATAAAAAAACAAAAATGTAAACCCCTAAATTTTGAAAATGCTTCATATGATTTTAAACTTGAAAAAAAATTGGTGTATTCAAATTTAGAATACAAATTATTATTATATGTATGTATGTATGTATAAAAAGAAGAAAAAACTATTGAACAAAATTATACAAAATGTCAAAAAACAAAATTATTAACAACAAAATTAAATACTTTTATTAAAGAAGAACAATCTGTTAATTTAATTTTGCAGCTCAAGATATTAATTTTTTTTCTTATATTCTTCTGATTTAAATATTTCTCAAACAATTTGTTAGCATCGACAGGAAAACTAATAACAATGTTTACAAAAAAATTTGAAGAAATTTTCCTATATAAAATGTAATACATAAAACTTTTCAAAAAACATAGAAAGAAAAAATTGTTAAAAACGTTAAATACATACATAATGATACATAAAAAAAACATTTAAATTAATATGAATAAAACAAATTGTATAATTACAATAATAAGAACCGAAAATATAGATGCAAATGAAAATTTACAAATATATGAATGACTTTTTTATATTGTTAATAACAAAACAAATGAAAATAATTATTTTTACTTATAATTAAAATGTTAAATCAACCGGGACTGTTGATTCTTAGATCGGGGAGGAGTCACATACATATGTGCACCTTATCCTAACTTACTATTCCTACACAACTAATCAACCCTAATAATAACCTTATGACCTCTTCCCGATTACCGATTACTTTTACCATGTACTATTGTAAAATAAGAAGAAGCTTTCGTTGAGAATAAGTTTGAGTTTTAAGTTGACATCCAACGTGCAAAGACGCGTGTTTAATTCTTCGTTACACCTTTCGCAAACGTATATACGTTTTAGAAAATTCTTTACTATTCAATACGACCAATTTCTCTATCCGGAGATTTGTAATCAATATTTTTCTAGTTTCTAAGCATTGTAGTGTGTGTTTAAAATCATCAGAGATGAAAATAAAATGATGCATAGAAAATAATGAAGCTCTGCTCGCATTTTGTATGTGTGCTTTTATTTTCTTGTTTAACGAGGAATTGCCGCTACCCAATTTCTGATATCGAAATGATAGTCTTGAAGTAAGACAAAACAAAAGTATTCATTACACTAGACTTTAAATCAGGTTTTTATCAAGTCCTTATAAAATTATAAGACAAGAAAAAATATCATTTAGTGTGAACGACTCAAATATTATTTTCTAAGAAAGCCTTTTGACTTTAAAAGCACTCTTATTAATGTATGTAGTTTTTTTTTAAAGAAAAGCTTTAGGGATAAACAGTTAAATTATTTTTTTATTAAAGAAACAAAATTGTAGAAGGTGCATAATAAAATATAATATATGTATAATGTAGACATAATTATGATAATTATTATTAAATTAGATAAGTTAATTATAACTTAAACGAAAAAGTAAATTTTAAAATAAAGCACATAAAACCTTTTGATTTTTAAATCCTTGATTCGTCGAATGGAAAGAAATATTCGGTAGAAAATAATGCAAAGGAACATATTTCGATTCAAATTACAATATTTATTGAAATGTAATGTGTTGCTTTCACAATAAAAATTGTATTTATGAAGACGTCAGCATCTCCATAGAGAAAAAAGCTTTAACAATATCATCATGTTAAAGAAGCATTCGTCTTTTGCACACTGCTTAGACCTAATACGTCAGTGACTTGCCGTTTTTAACGCTGGAATCATTCAAAACTTGGCATGATAACCAAAGAGGAAATAAGGACAATAAATGCTTCATTCCGATCTTTATAACTATTATTATTATGAATAAAAATTCATTTATAATATCTATTTGCCTTATTACATTTTTTTTTAATTTTTTCGTTTTTTTATTCGCTACGTTTTAGTAGCTCTCAATTTTTTTAACGTATTCTATACAAACTATATTAGCCGTTCTTTCCTGTTCTGTACGCAACACGTTAAAAGTATTAAGTTTAATTTTGTATAACAAAATATGCTTAAAGAACTACTTTTTAAAATAATATAGCAATAATTTACATATGTAAATATATAAGTTAAGATACGTCGAATAGTTTTTATCAATTATATGATATTTATTAAACTATTACAACGTTTCACGTGTTTTTAACCAAAATTAGGTTTTTAATAAAACAACCGTGTTCATCGTCAAAATATGACTAACCCTTTTATTACAATTATCTTTTTTACATACATGCTTACATTTACTTTGGGGGTTGCCAGATGGCTAAATATTTACATTAATTATTTCCAATTGGAATCTTTACATTACAGAAATATTTATTTTACGTAATGGTAACTTCCCTCCCTCTTAAAATCGTAACGTCCCGTTGCAGTAAGAGTTAATTCAATAAAAATTTTCAAAATGCGGTTTTATGAATTTAATTACAATATTAATTGAAAACTTAAACTTAAGAATATTTTCATTGATTTATTTTATAAAATAAAAAAAAAAAAAAACATATTAAGTTTAAAGTAAACTAACATTTGATGTATATATAACGAAAAATTCTTTCAAAATAATTTTAACCTGATATTAATATTTGCGAAATTAAGCATTGACATAAATATAATAAAAATGTTTAAGACTTTTCATGTTACATATCATCTTATATTATTTTTATGCACTCTTCTACCATCTATTAAAACCTGTGTCCCTAAATCCTTTAGAACTATCTTTTCCAAATAAACTTTTCCAAATTTGTTGCCCAACCTTTTATTTCTGCGAACAAATACCACATCTCCTTCACTAAAACATCGCTTTGCCGTTTCTGATTCTGTCTCAATTTTTGATTGTGCAGCTATAATTTTTTCATGAATGTTTTCGAACGCATCTGTTTCAAAGTGTTGGTGAATATCTATTGGTTTTGCTTGAGTAACAGAGTGGATGGTTCTATTATATTTATAAGTAGCTATTAGTATTAAATCAGAAACGTCATTAATATCGAATTGTGCTCTCAAACATCTTGCGATTTCAAGGTCGAGTGAAACCTTTCCACTTGGCCATTGCTTTCACTATGTAATGGAGGCACAAAAAATTGATGTATCCCAAAAATATCTCTAAGCAAATTTCTAATTGTGTTTGATTGAAAAGCTTTCTCGTTGTCGGAAACCAAAGGTCTTGTGTTCTTAAAACTGTTGAAAATTTGCAAAAGTGCGATCTTAACGTCAATTATTGTCCTGGAAGTAATTGGAATAGCTTCAGCAAACTTAGAAAATTTGTCGAAACAAGTGAGAAAATGAGCTTTGCTCGTTGAAAATATGTCTATATGGAGTATTCCACCGGGAAAAGTTGGTACTGGTGAGGCACCAATTAATGGCTGTAGAGGTTTCCTGTTGTATTTATTTTCTAAACAAATTTTGCAATTTTTGGTAATAGTCCGAAGCATATGCTTTATTTTTGGGAAAAAATAGCTTGAAGTAATTTGTTTATAATTTTCTGTGACAGATCTATGGGCGCGATTGTGCTCAAGATTTAAAACTTCCCATTGATCATCCTTATTTGTTATGTCAATCACAATACTCTCTGTATGGATGAATCTTGCCAGTGTAAAGTGGTCAAGTATATCGTTCTGAATTTCTGCCAAAGTGCCTAAATCACAGTATATGCCGTTGACAACTTGAGGGTTTACACAAGTTTGCAAACTTAGTATTAGATTCTGAATGTCACTAAACTGAACCGTGTGTCTCCTAAGCTTCCGAAATAAAATTTTTGTAGATTTAGTGTTAACTGCGGCTGTAGAGATAAGTAATTGATTTAAAAACTGATTTACAGGAGCCTTTACTGATTTTATGATTTTTGAAAACGATATCTCGCTATGCACTGTTTCAGAATCCGTGTGAGAAAAATTATTCATATACTGCCGAGACCATGCGTCAGCTACGACATTTTCCTTCCCCGGCTTATAAAAAAAAATTGGGGTAAAGTCAGCTATAAACGCTTGCTATCTTTTAATATTCGGGTTTGGATTTTTATCTGAAGTAGCGAAAGTGAGTGGCTGATGGTCGGTAAATATATGAATGTTTTTGACGCCATACAAGTAATGCCTCAATTTTTGCAACGAACATACGATTGCAAGCAGTTCGCGCTCATTTGTCGCATAAGTTTGTTCCGCAGAGGAAAGCGTGCGCGATATCATTGCAATTGGTTTGCCATTTTGCGAAAGTACGGCTCCTATTGCGTTAGAACTAGCATCAGTCGTTGGTTCAAAAGGCTTATCGAAGTCGGGATGCTGAAGAAGCACATCCTCTGAAGCTAATATGCGTTTGATTTTTTCGAATGAATCGGTTGCTTCCTTAGACAGCTGTATTTTAACTTTTTTTGATGCTCCTGAACCAATATTTCCGTTGTCCCCACGCAGGTACGCAGTAAGTGGTTTAACTATATCAGCATAATTTTTAATAAACCTTCGGTAGTATCCCGATAGCCCAACAAATGATCTCAACGCTCTTAAAGTTTTAGGTGTTTGAAAATTCAGTATATCACAAAGTTTTTCTGGAGATGTTTTTATTCCGTTTTTTGAAATAAGAAAGTCAAGAAATTCGACCTGAAGCTTAAAAAACTTTGATTTCTCTGTTGATATTTTCATGCCAGCGCCAGTTAGCTTTTGTAATATTTTATCAACATCGCGAATATGGCTTTTTGCATTTGGCGAATATATGATTACATCATCCATGTAAACAAAGCGAATTTTGCCTATTTCGTCTCGGAGGATGTCATCAATGGCTCGCTGAAATATACTGGGTCCATTTTTAAGACCAAACGGTAGACGGCAGAATTCGTATTTGCCGTTATTTACACTAAAAGCGGTTTTGTGCCTATCTTTTTCAGCTAATACGATCTGATGAAACCCTGATTTTAAATCAAGCGTTGTAAAATAGTGTGATTTTCCTAAATTGGATAGAATTACGGTAATATCGGGCATTGGACACCGATCTGGAATTGTAAAATCATTGATTTTACGAAAATCAATTACCATTCGTAAGTTTTTTCTACCGTTACAATCAAATCCCTTTTTACTGACAACATGAATTGGCGAATTATATGGAGAAGAAGATTTCCGTATAATACCGTCTTTGAGAAGACTTTCTATTTCTCCGTTTATAAATTCGGATGCGGAAATGGGGTACGGATAGCTACGAGAATATATGGGTTCCTGTTTCGTTAAATTTATTGTGGCTTCGACCTGCGTGTTTGCTGGCAGTGATCTGTCAGGATCCGCAAATGCATCTATGTTATTTTCAATGAGGGCTTTGAATTCATTTTTTAAATTGAGAGGAACATTGCTACTATCGTATTCGATTGCATTAACTTGGTTGCATGAAAAATGGTTAATTGTTTCTTCTCCGAATCTGTGAAAAAGAACTCCATTCCTGGTGTCAATCACAGCTTTAATTTCTTTCAAAAAATCATATCCTACTATTCCATCTGTTAATGAATAATTTAAGGTAGTATTATTGCCTACTGCTATTTATTCACACATCACTATATTATAACATATGAATGCCGTTTTATTCGATGCATAAGACATAAACGAGAGTAAATTAATTATGCTCAGAGAAAATGTATTGAAATAAAATACTGGGTTTTTTTATGCATGCAATTGCCTATTACATGCAAATTCATATACGCGCATACATACATATGTATATACTTACTTACGGTATTATTTAATATGTATAAACTCTCATTAGTTATAAGCACTGTTACAAATTCTTTTTAGATTTTATTATTATACTTAAAATATTTTTACTGACTTCACTTGTCTTTACTGCCTCGCTGCGATCATACATACTTAAGACTTAAGAAAGTAATCCGTGTAATAATTTTAATTTACGGTAATACATAAACTGAAATAAAATTGCAGTTACAAAAAGCGGTTAATTTATTAATCCTAAATTAAACGAAACCAGCAATTAACTTAGCATAAAGTTAAATTCTCATACATAAATTTGGTGCCGAAACCCGGGAATTGATGCATAAATTGAAGCGTGCCTAGTGGAAGTTCAATAAAATAAATTTGAAGACTGGAAAATCAATAAAATGGCGGAATTACACCAACATATCGAGAACCAAAGAGATTTGTTACGGAACCTGAAGAAAACCGCTAAGCTTTATGATTTGCAAACGAATAAAACGCATGGATTTGCACAGTCGGTTTTAGACGAAATAGAAGCGAATTTTGCAAAATTTAATGAAGGTAATAGTCATTTATGTTCCATAGTCCATGAAAATACCATTAATACAGAAAATATTCCGTATTTCGAAGAAGATGTTTATTACCAGTTTCAGAAGGAATTTTTTACCCTTAAGGGTCTGTTGCTTGATTTCATGGAATCTTGTGATCTTCGTTCGCCTGGAATTCAATCCAGCACGTTTGCTGGTTCTGGTCATTCTAGAAATGAAACATTTTCGGTTCAGGCACGGTTACCGAAAATTGACTTGCCAATCTTTAGTGGAGATTATTTAGCCTGGATATGTTTATTTCACTAGTGCATAATAATCCCAGCCTGTCTGATGTCCAAAAATTTTGTTTTTTGAAAACCTCTTGCAAGGAAACTCCACTGGATATCGTGAATGAATATCCCGCAAGGGATGCTAGCTACACTTTAGCTTGGACAGCATTGCAAAATAGATATCACAATAAAAGGAAAATAGTTGATACTATTTTTAAAAAGTTATTTTCGATACCTGTTTCTGATGGCTCCGCCAAAAGCCTTCAGTTAATTTTAGATACAACCCGCACTAGTATAGCGCTTCGCTTGAAGAAGCTGGACTTACAAATACGCAAGGAATGGGAGCAATCTCTAAAAGCGTCAACGGAAATTCCTCCAATAGGAGATTTATTCAAATTCCTAGAAGCAACATTTCGAACATTAGAAACACTTTCTGATCAGGCCGATTCAAGTCCTAATGCAGTTCGTTTGTCATCAAAATCCTCACTAAATAATAACGGTAAAAGCAATTTTCGACGGTATGCAAACGCTGTTTCTACAAGCAACGACTCCAACTGCCCCTGCTGCAATAAGCGTCATCTTCTTTTCAAATGTTTCAAGTTTGCTTCGTTAGCATCTGCTAAAAAGAAAGATTTTTTAAATTCAAAGCGAATATGTAGAAATTGCTTAACACCTGGCCACTTTAGTATCAACTGTCGTGTAGTTTCTCGCTGTCAAGTCTGCCAACAGAATCACCATACAACAGTGCATAATGAATATTCGGCACCCCCTCAATTGCGAACTCACCTACTGAATCCGCTATGATTCGTGAACACCCCTCGTCTTCGCAAATACTTCAGAACGTCACTGCTCATGTAGTTGATAATTGCAAGAAATATAGTGGCAGGAAAAGCTCTCAAATTCTCTTAGCGACATTACGGGTCGTGCTAAAAACCTATCAAGGCGTCTTTGTCTTGCGGGCCCTCCTTGACCAATGTGCCCAGGCTACTTTTATCACCAAAAAGGTTGCGGACGCTCTAAAATTACCTTACACAAAGGATTTTGTAGAAATTAGCGTGGTTGGTGGACATCAACCCACGATTGTACGAAAACATGTTAATTTTACTATGTTCTCAAGAACCAACACTAATTTTAAGATCGATTGTGAGGCCTTAGTTTTACCAAAAATAACTGGATATCAACCTATGGCTATAAATGAGAAACTTTTACCTGATTTAAGTAAATTTTCGTTAGCTGATCCTTATTTCTCAGAACCTGGAGAAATTGATCTTTTGCTAGGAGGAGATATCTATGGAGATATCGTATTACCTCAACAACATACATTTAACAATGGTCCTTTTTTGCAATTGACACAATTCGGGTGGATAGTTTCGGGTCCTATTCCAGACAAAAATTTACATCACAGTATTACTGTAAACGTTTGTTCTTTAGATAAACAATTGCAGTCCTTTTGGGAACAGGAAGAACTGATAGAGAAGAGGGTTTTAACAGAAGAAGAAATTCTTTGTGAAGAACTCTTCAAAGCTACTACTATACGTGATTCATCAGGACGTTATATGGTGTCTCTACCCTTTAAATCTCTTCTCAAGAGTAGCTTACTTCCCGTTTTTGCACAAACAGACTATACAGCACTTTCTCGCTTAAAAAGTATTGAAGCCAAATGTAAATTGACTAAGAACTTTGGGAAGCTTTACACAGACTTTATGGAAGAGTACGAACGGCTTGGTCATATGGAAAAGGTAGGCACTTATCCTCTTGACTTGGATAGGAATGGGTTCTTTTTGCCCCATCATGGTGTTTTAAGAGAAAACAGCTCGACAACCAAGTTGAGGGTTGTTTTCGACGGTAGCTGTAAGCGGTCAGCTCAGCCCTCGTTAAATGACGAACTGGCAGCTGGTCCTGCATTAAAAAATGATCTGCCTACAATCATTATTCAGTGGAGACGTTTCAAAATTGGTTTTAGGGCAGATTTATAAAAAATGTTTCGACAAATACTCGTAATACCGGAGCAACGAAAGTTTCAACAAATTCTTTGGAGAAATATGAGATCCGAAGAGATACTAATTTACCGGCTCTCAACGGTCACTTATGGTACAACATCTGCGCCTTTTCTTTCGATTAGTGTTGCAACAGCTAGCACTAGACGAACAGGAAAAATATCCAATGGCTTGTAGCGTGCTCAACACAGATACTTATGTTGATGATGTTATTTCTGGGGCGGATAGTTTAGCAGAAGCTTACCAGTTGCATACTGAGCTATGTAGCTTGCTAAATAAAGGTCAGTTTAATCTACGTAAATGGACAACAAACTCAAGAGAACTACTAGATTTGATTCCCGTATACTTCAGGGAAACTTCCAACATATTCGAGTTGAATCAACCTAATACAGTAAATGCACTGGGTTTGAAGTGGGACATAGCAGATGACTGCTTTTCATTTGATATTAATTTTGATAATACATCAGTAGTTACAAAACGAAGCTTGTTATCAGATGCCGCAAAACTTTACGATCCTCTAGGCTGGCTATTCCCTACCACAATTCTCGCAAAAATAGAATTTCAAAACCTATGGTTACTTGGTATTGATTGGAACGATCGCCTGCCCGGTGCTATGGAGAAAAAATGGTTAATATATCGCAATAATTTAAAACATCTGGAAAATATTAAAATTCCGCGTTGGATTGGAGTGCGCAAGGAGGTTAAAGTTGAAATTCATGGGTTTTCCGACTCTTCTAAGCTAGCTTATGCAGCGGCAGTCTATGCAAAAACCAGTTCTGATTTGGGTACAAAAGTATATCTAATTCAGGCAAAAACTAAAGTGGGCCCTATAAAGCGGTTAACTATACCCAGAATGGAATTGTGTGGTGCCACTTTATTAGCTAAGCTAGTAGATAAAATAATTTCTTCACTTAATCAAAGAATTTCGAATGTTTACTATTGGACTGATAGCACAACTGTGCTTGCATGGATTCGTGGTCAGTCGTCTAAATGGCCTGTATATGTTGGAAATCGAGTTGCCGAAATTCAACGCAGGTCTAATGCTTCTCAATGGCGATATATATCCACAAGTGAAAATCCTGCTGACTGCGCGTCCCGTGGTATACTACCCAGTGAATTGGCTGAACATGAATTATGGTGGCATGGTCCTAACTGGCTATCGGAACCATCAGAAAATTGGCCAAGACAACCTCAAATAAACTTAAATGAAATTGATAAAATTGCTGAACCATCCTTAAATATACATGCAACTGCGACATATGTCAACCAATATCCAGATTTATTAACAAGATTTTTTTCTCTTGGTAAGCTGATACGTGTTGTTGCATACATATTTCGTTTTAAACATAACACTCAAGTTAATAAAAACCCGCAGATTGAAAGTAACAGTAAGATGACAGGGTTTCTTTCAACCGAAGAGTTGAAATTTGCTAGATTCAGAATTGTACAAGTTTCACAACAAATGGATTTTTCACATGAAATTTTTGAACTTAAACAGAAAGGTAAAATTATAAGGAACAATGCTCTAGCACAGTTGTGCCCATTTTTTGATGCATATCAAATACTTATAGTTGGTGGTAGAATTCAAAATTCCGATCTTAGCTATGGTTCCAAACATCCAATTTTGCTAAAGAAGCAAAATCCATTGTCTAATCTAATTTTTCTAGATGCACATATTAAAACTCTACATGGTGGTTTGATCCAAATGCAAGCTTATGTCTCACGAGAATATTGGATACTATCCAGTAGAAGCATTGCAAAACGAAACTTGCGGAGATGTGTGACTTGTTTTGAATACAACGCAAAAGCAGCCCAGCAGATGATGGGAAACCTCCCTAGTGTTCGCCTTAGGCCGGCACGGCCATTCAAGCACAGTGTGGTCGATTATGCAGGTCCAATCGTCATTAAACAGTTAACTGCAAGAAATTCAGTGACCACAAAGGGTTATATATGTTTGTTTATTTGCATGGTTACGAAAGCGCTGCACTTGGAAGCAGCAACAAACATGTCAACTGATGCGTTTCTGGTAGCTTTTAGGCGTTTTGTGTCTCGTTGCGGCCCCTGTACTGATTTGTATTCAGACTGTGGTACCAACTTTGTTGGAGCTAACAAAGAGCTGCAAATTCTGTATAATCGCAGTAAGTCGGCAATCCCAGATGAAATATACAACAAACTCGCTGCGAATAGCACAAAGTGGCATTTCATACCTCCAGCCTCTCCAAACTTTGGTGGTCTTTGGGAGGCCGGCGTCAAATCCACTAAACACCATTTGAACAGAGTGATGCAGAATCGTATTCTAACATTTGAAGAGCTTACTACGCTGCTAGCTCAGATTGAAAGCTGTTTGAATTCAAGACCGTTATGCCCCCTATCTTCAGACCCATCTGACTGTCATGCGCTAACTCCTGCCCACTTGTTGATTGGGGAGCCTACGCTTTGTGTACCAGAAGAGGATTTGCTCGAGGTCAACATTGATCGATTGAATAGATGGAAAGTTGTTGAAAAGCTCAAACAGCATTTTTGGCAACGTTGGTCAAACGAATGGTTGTGCCGAATGCAAGCGAGACCTAAATGGCTTAAAATAACACAAAGTCCAAAAGTTGGAGATTTAGTGGTATTTTTCAATGAACGTGGTACTCCAGGAAACTGGCCGCTTGCTCGTATCAAGGATATTCATCCTGGCAAACACGGTTGTGTACGGGTGGTCACTCTATCCGCACATGGCAAAGTCTTCAAACGTCCAATTTCCAAAATTGCGCCGATGAATGATTGCTTTGATAATACAGAAAATGATGCCAACTCTAAACCATACGGTGATGACTCTCCCGCATTGTAAGCACTATCGCACTTAGTGGGGGAGAATGTTAATGAATAATTTAAGGTAGTATTATTGCCTACTGCTATTTATTCACACATCACTATATTATAACATATGAATGCCGTTTTATTCGATGCATAAGACATAAACGAGAGTAAATTACTTATGCTCAGAGAAAATGTATTGAAACAAAATACTGGGTTTTTTTATGCATGCAATTGCCTATTACATGCAAATTCATATACGCGCATACATACATATGTATATACTTACTTACGGTATTATTTAATATGTATAAACTCTCATTAGTTATAAGCACTGTTACATATTCTTTTTAGATTTTATTATTATACTTAAAATATTTATATATACAGTCTGTCAATAATGAGTTTGCACATTGAAAACAGACACGGTTTAGTTAAAATTATTCGTGAATTCATGACATTTTTGTTCTACAAAAAAATTTTTTTTGTACATATTTCATAAATTTATATGTATTTACAGAGATCATGTCGAAAAAAACTTTGAATATGTTCAAAACAAACAAAAAATACAACAAAAACAAATTTTTACTTCATTACACTGTCAATAAACTCTTTGCACAAAAATGTTTTGTTTCTCTTTATGTCAATAAACTGTTTGCTCAGTTTGTAGTTTTGATTTTTTTTTAAGCTAACAGTGCTTTACCGTTATAATTTGCACACATTGTTCATGACAGTGCGTTTTGAAATTAATTTGCCTTGCATATGTCATAAAATTAGTAATACATTTGAAGTTTTAAAAATGCGAGGAATAAGATTGTCGTATAATATCATTCAATTGATTTATTATAACCACCAACTAGACAGGAGTGCGGAAGAGTTGTCGGAAATGTTTTCAGTTTCATGGAGAATAGTTTACAACGTCATAAATCGAGCTGAAAAAGAAAATAGCCTGGAATTAAAGCAAGGAGTCGGCCGCAAAAATAAGATAAGTCGACATGCTGAGCGGTTAATTTTAAGAAAACTGGCTCAAAACCCAAAATTTCTACACGGAACCTAGCGGCAGAGCTTAAAGAAGAGCTTGGTGTTATTGTTTTCCACGAGACAGTGCGTCAGACCATAATTAAAAATAAATACTCATCAAGATCAGCAAGAAAAAAACCACTTCTTTCAGTAGCAAATATAGAACAACGCTTTTCCTTCGATATTCGGAACTTTCACAGCCGAATGAATATTGGGATGATGTAATATTTAAAAGAACATGGTGTACTACATCATGTACTACAACGACGGACCATCTAGGGAGTGGCATAAGCCTTTAACATCTCTGAAGCAACAAAAAATCATCCCAACCGCAAAATTTGGAAAAATTTCTATAATATTTGGGGCTGCATTTCAAGTCAAGAAATGGGTGACATTGCTTTTATAGACTCTACGGTGGACACGCATCAATTTTTGGGCACTGCGGACCCATTTAACTAGAAGTGCGAAGAAATTCAGCTTTATAAAAGACAACAAACCAAATTTAAAATTTGATCAAGTCAATGACAATAAACATAAATCACACATGGGAAGAATTTGGCTGTTATATAACTGTCGTCACGTCATCGATACACCCGCCCAAAGACCCAATCTCAGTCCTATAGAGAATTTACGGGTGTTTTAAAAAAATGGGTCGCTAAACGCTTGCAAAAAAATTATGGCAGCGCTCAAAACAGCGATATCAGAAGAATGACAGAAAATTCCAACGAATTATGACCTAAAGAAGTTAATAGGAGCAATGGAAAATCGTTTACAATGTGTGGTAGATGCTAAAGTTTTCCATACTAAATATTAAGTTTTCTCAAACTAAATTTAAAACTTGCCCACTGACACCAAAACTGCAAGGAAATTTTTGTGCAAAGAGTTTATTGACAGTGTGAAATGAAGTAAAAATTTGTTTTTGTTGTATTTTTTGTTTGTTTTGAACATAT
Organism: Epicampocera succincta; assembly: GCA_932526305.1. Taxonomy (NCBI): domain Eukaryota; kingdom Metazoa; phylum Arthropoda; class Insecta; order Diptera; family Tachinidae; genus Epicampocera; species Epicampocera succincta. The sequence goes on along the minus strand of OW052035.1, from coordinate 27,896,919 downwards.
TCAAAGTTTTTTTCGACATGATCTCTGTAAATAAATATAAATTTATGAAATATGTAAAAAAAAATTTTTTTGTAGAACAAAATTGTCATGAATTCACTAATAATTTTCACTAAACCGTGTCTGTTTTCAATGTGCAAACTCATTATTGACAGACTGTATGTATATACTTGTCTTTACTGCCTCGCTGCGATCATACATACTACATATATAGACTTAATAATACATACATAGACTTAATAAAGTAATCCGTGTAATAATTTTAATTTACGGTAATACATAAACTGAAATAAAATTGCAGTTACAAAAAGCGGTTAATTTATTAATCCCAAATTAAACGAAACCAGCAATTTAACTTAGCATAAAGTTAAATTCTCATACACCATCAAAGGAAGTTAGACACGGTAATATAAAAAAACGTTGTTCTGTGATTAAGCAGACTTATTTCACATTTCTGCCTAATAAATGTAAATCCATTTATAGATTTTATATGAAATGGAGATTGTACCGATTCAACTCCCTTTAAGAAATTGAAATTTTGAATGTAATTCTTCGATGTTCCTGTGTCGACCAAAATATTTAGCTCTTGACCATTAATTGATTTATTCACAATACATGGCAAGAGCGATCTTATACTAAAAAATTCAAATTATCAACAATATCATTCTCAGTCTCGATAGTAGCGAAATCTTCACTTCCATGAATGCTCTCATCGGATTGATAATTTTCAACGTAATTAACTCTCTGCAATTTCTGAGCAGGAGATTGGCCTGAATTGTGGCTAAGATGTAGCCTTTTTGGTCGGTCTACCTGAACAATGCGTTTCTGCCTACTGAAATCAGGATTGAATTTCTGCTGCTCGATGGCTACTTTATTTGAAAATGTGTTTGGTTTTCGAAAATATGAAGTTCCTCTATCAATTTCCATTGGGACAATTATGGCTTATTTGGATAATTATGGCTTATCGTATGACCTGGAATATTGCTTGAACTTGACAATTGTGGTCGGGAAAAATTTCTAGAGTTAGCAAAAGCATTAGCAAATTTATACCTTTCCTGATTTTGCTCTAATTCTTGAGCCGTTGCCAATGCAGAGGGCATATCTGGTGGGTTTGCTGAAAAGCAAATATCACACAATGGCTTACGAAGGCCTGAAATAAAAACGCGTAAAGCGTTCGAACGTGCACGATCATTTAAAGCTTCTATTACTTCCTGTCTACCTGAGTTAGTTATTAAAATCTTGTTAATAATCAGACTTAATTGTTTATTCACCTTGTCGTAATATTCGGTGATAGGTAGCTTTCCTTGACGTAAAATACTTAACTCATTCTCCAGTAAGTAAAGTGGCCTTTTGTCTGAGTATGATTGATCCAAACGTACAATGATTGCTTCGAAATTAAAAATGGTATTAAATGCGCTTAAGGTCGAATTTGCCTCGACAGTTATTTTATTTCTTAAGATTCCCAGCACGACATAATATGTTTCGGAAGCCCTCAAGCTGGATACTCACTTGAGTCTCCGCTAAACTGTGGAAGAGATTTAATAAGATCTAAATTTATCTTATCGCTGCTAATACCAGGTACAATAGTAACAGGTGTTAAAGGTTCCAGTAGACTTGGCTGCAATTGCTTAATAGCATCTGATAGACTTTTAATTTGATCCAAAATTTCTGATTTTGACGCATCCACTGCTGCTTCAACAAGACTTAATACATCGTTCCTATTCATTTTACTTGCTAGTTGATTAATTTTTGTTTTATGAATATGATATTATATTTCAATTTTCCAAAATTTTCCCTAAACCAAAAATAATAGCTGCAAAATTATGTAAGTATTTACAAATTGTTTAAAAAGTAGTATTGAATAATAATATTTTATTGAAATAGAGAATGTTTTCAAAAAATTTCTTTTAATTTTATAATAATATTGCAAACATGAATTAACATCAAAAAAATCATATAACGCATGTAAAGGATTAATTCATAATTGCAAAAGTGCAATAAAATTCAAAAAATAAAGAGAAAAAGTGGAAAGAAAGAGATATTTAATGTTTAATAGTGATAAAGAGGATTTATATCCAAAACGTTTCTCTGATGTTGTAAAGCAATGAATAATAATAATATAAAAAATTTTAAAGAATTTTAAGAGACTAAATGATAATACTTAATAAAGGTAATACAATATAGTGTTGATCCTGTTTCAGGTCTGCTTGGCGCTCTATGTCAAAAGAGTTAAGAGAATATTTATGTTTGCATCTTCAATCTTTTCAGCTTATCACCAATTTTGATGTGATTGTCCTCTTTTTTAATCTGCATAAAAAATTAACAGATTTGTGTGGATTCTAAACTTTTTTATTCAGTTATTTATCTTTCAATGTTCATATGATATGTGTTTTAGATTTTAAGAAGTATATATTTAGTAGTTTTATTTTTCTGGAGTTTATTTTTAGAATTGTAATAATCTGCCAGTTTTGACAGTAAATGTTACTTTGTAGAACATGTTCATGTTTTTTCGAAAAAATTTTATTACGATGATTAACACGTTTAGGAAGAGATTGTTTCTTAGTAATAACCTTTAAATGTCATTGATTTTGTAAAGTGTAATTAAACGTAAATATATGTATGTAACTTGTTCTTTGAAAAAATGCTTTAAACCAATCCCACTAGCACATATTATAGTGCATTATAAATTAATTTGTGCAAAGATTTAAATGTTACGCAATTTCTCTCAAAATATTTTTAATAGTTTGATTGTACTTGTCTTTCGTTCATTAAGCAAAAAATGTTCCACGTGGTTCCTTATAGGTACTAACAATTTTTATTATTTTATTTTATTTTTATAATTCACACAAATATAGAGTCTTTCAAATAACATGTTGGGCGCCAGTTAAGATACGTCGAATAGTTTTTATCAATTATATGATATGTATTTATTAAACTATTACAACGTTTCACGTGTTTTTAACCAAAATTAGGTTTTTAATAAATCAACCGTGTTCATCGTCAAAATGTGACTAACCCTTTTATTACAATTATCTTTTTTACATACATGCTTACATTTACTTTGGGGGTTGCCAGATGGCTAAATATTTACATTAATTATTTCCAATTGGAAACTTTACATTACAGAAATATTTATTTTACGTAATGGTAACTTATACAAGTATATTCAAGAGGATGCCAGCAAATTCTCTAAATGTCGAAAACCAGCTATAAACTGTACTTTTTTAAGATCTAAAACTGTAAAAATTTATTAAATAATTAATAGTCAAAATATAGTAAAATATACGTATGTCCATTGAAGAAAACCTCTAAATTTGTTTATTCATGGCAAAGTGAATGTTTTTACCAATATACTATTTACATACGAGTATAAATGTATGTACTCGTATATAAATTTCTAATGCACTTAGTACATTCTACCGAAAATCTAGGGTACATCAAATACACTCCGCATCACAGTCATTATAAACAAATTCTTTCACAATTATATATATGTAACAATAATTCCCAAAAAAACTTAACCTAAAGTGTAGCATTACCACACCGGCGCCCTATGAAAATACGATCCTCCTTCCCTTACTAGAATATTTACTCATCACGTGTGCAAAACCAGTAGATTCCATCACGCACATCTATGACCTCCAGTATTGGGTTGTATTGCAGTAAACATTTGCATATTTGGCACGTGTGCAACGTCAGCAGAATTTTCCACGCACACATCGCACGTATCAAGCATTGATATTGTTAATTCCTTTAGTTCCTTGAGTTGAATTCGTAACGCTTCGTATCAGGGGAAATTTACCCTTGGGTACAATTTCTAATGTTTTGTTGTGTTATGTTATGTAAGTAAGCCAGGTTCAGTTGTTGTAACAACAGTCGTACGTTTTATTTCCAGTTCTTACTTCTCATTGTTAAGGCGTATAGTTGTCATTGTTGATTGGGTAAGCATATTTTCCTTCGATATCACACTGATGCTCTAACGATTAAATACTCGTATTCAACTTCACCCACATTTTGTAGTGACAAGACATAAAGAAGTGTTAATGCATTTGTAAAAACCTTGTGCTTAGAATACTCCCCAGCTTCCAGCTTGTTGGAGTAACTTAATGTTGTGATGCCATGATAACAAAAATTGTTTATTTGTTGAATCTGTCTTAGGAACAATAACAATAAGTATTCAAATCTTAAACTAAAAATTACTGTGTTTATACTGCCACTGCAATATACAACTTATAGTGTTCAAAAAAGGAAATTATATCGCCAAATCAAAAGTGTGCGTCCCTTTGAGACGCTGAAGACCCTCAAGTAAGAGTAAAACTCTCGCAAGTGGATTGGGATGAAAAGGAATTTTCGTAACATAATTAGTGCTCGACTTTTTAATCTCTTCTCGGTAATAGGTGGACACTTACCCATTCTCAAAGTGAATGTAAGATGAACACACTTAGAGGCATTTACATTTATCTTCCATAGTTTCAACCATTTTTCCAACTCTGCCATATATATTTGAAGCTGTTGGGATGCAACTACCGGGTTTTTATGAACGCTCAAAAATGCAGTATCCTCTGCAAAAGGGGAAATGTGAGTCACTGTACTCGTTGGCATATCGACAGAATATTACAAGTAAAGTAATGGCCCCGGGATACTACTTTGTAGGACACCAGCAGATATTTTCTTGCGGGAAGACATAATTTCCTTCAACCTTATGTAAAAAGATCTATCTAATAAATAACTTAAATATATTGTGAACGTTTGCGGGGAGATACATATGTTAAAATTTTGTACGTTAGTCCATCATGCCAGACCTTAGCAAATGCTTGTGATATGTCAATAAATAATGCAGAGCAGTATTATTTATTCTCAAACGATCCACGAACTACATTAGATACTCTGTGCACTTGTTGAGTGGTACTATGTTGTTTTCTGAATCCAAATTGGTGATGAGGTATAATGTTGTTAGAATCGATGTAAGGCACCAGCGATTCCAAAACAAATTTCTCAAATGCTTTAGAAAGTATTGGTAACAAGCTAATTGGGCGGTATGCTGAAGCCTGCGTAGCGTCTTTACCTGGTTTGGATATCGTGATTATTTCCGACTGTTTCCACGATTAATGGAAGTATCTAATTCGCAACATTGCATTAAATATAAACAAAATTATCATTATACCAGAGTTTGGTAAATTGCTTATCATTGTAGTCGTAATTTTGTCACTACCGGCTGGCTTTCCTGGGTTCAGATTCTCAATAGCTGACTTCAATTTAGAAAAACCGAATTTAATTGGGTGTATTACTGCACCGTTATTAGGTAAGGGAGTTACACTAGAGCATGAATCACTTGAAGTAAATACATTTTCTAAATGCCTTGCGAATTCTTCTACTTTTTCGTTCGTAGTTGTTGCCCATTCGCCATTTTGCAGACGTATTGGAGCTTTGTATGCAGTGGGACTTCGCATTTTTCTTACCGCCTTCCATAAGCTCTAATTAGGTTTTTCAGTTAGGTCCAAACCTTGAAGGTAGTTTTTAAGGTTAGAACTTTTATATTGAAGTTGGAAGGAAATAAAAATTTTTTTTTTCAACTTTATTTATTACGTTAAACTTGGCTAAAATTAAAATTAAACTTATTTAGACCGATTGACACTCACAAGTAGACTCCCTTGCTTTCCACATTTCCATCGTTATTTATATTAATTATTATGTTTATCTTGCATATTTGGTCAATTGCTTTGGTATTTTAAAACAATCAGAGAATGGAGATATTGGCGTGTGCCGGAAATGCAACTAAGTAAGTTTAAAACAATTCTAAAGAAAAGGTATTGGCATATTCGCCAATTCCAAAGAATTGTTTTGTGTGAAAAATTTGCGAGTCAGTAAATTTATTGTTTTTGAAATAATTCCAAAGAATTATTTTGTGTAAAAATGCAAACTAACAAATTTATTATTTGTGAAACAATGGTGTTAAAATTTATTGTCATGTGCCGGAAGTGTAGCAGACTTAGTAGGTTCATATTATGTTGAGTTTAGTATATATTATGTTAATTTTATATTATATTAAGGGGTTTTGATATAACAGTTAGACTCTTTTTGTGTTTTCAGGGCGTCACGCAATTTTTTTTGACAGTGGTTTAGTTGAGCGTTTATATGGGGGATCGAATTTTCTGCCATTGAGGTCTTAATCTTTTCTTCTCTCGCACAAGAGATTCAATTCCCCGTGCTGGATCAAATGCCTACTTTGGGATGTGTGAACTGTGGGTGTGGAACACATTGCAGCATTGGTCATTATACGGGAAAAGAGATTGACGGCCGATTCAACCTCATTGTCAGACTTCAAAGATAAATTTTGTGCTAAATGCGAACTCACGTACATTTTATATTTTAAACAGTTTGTTCTCTTATTAGGACAACAAAACCTACTTTGCTCCTGGTTACTCGTACTGTCGAACAGAGATAGAAAAGTTGGAGAGTGATCCTATGAAAGGTCCAGTGAGTGGTCATTTCTATTTGTTCACGTTTCAAAATTTTTATTACCGCAAAATCAATTACAACTGGAATTTTGTTGAGGTCTGCAGACCAATATGTGGGGTGACCAGTAGAAATTGCACCCATCTTATTGGACATTATTGCGTTGAAGAATTATCCTCCTCTTGGACTTAAAAGGCGAGAACCATAGAATGTGCGCTTGACGTTGTAATCACCTGCGGCTATGAATTTTTGACCCAATATTTTGAAATATTCGAGAAACTGCTCTTTAACTATGTTGTGCCTTGGAGGACAGTAAATTGCGGATATGGTTAGACGACTTGATGGAATATTAATAGACGTTGCCTGAATATGATCTGTACTATATTCTGGCGTTGTGTAATGATTTAGGTCTTTATTGACCAGAATTGCACATCCACCGCAAGCCCTGCCACTTGAATTTCGAGTTTATGTTGGCTTAAGTCGTTTGCATTCCAGAAACATATTTTTAACGGGTTCCTTTTTTGCTGATCAAAATCCGCATTAGCATGGTTTGATTTTGCATCATTTGCTGCATTATGCTTTCCACACTTGTCATGAAACGATTCATGACTTGAATTAAACCGTCTATAGAGTTTTAAGTGCTTTCATGCTGTGAAAAATTTTCTGTTTTTTTAGCCTTTGTTCTTTTCTTCTGCATCAGGATTTTTTGGGCATACGATACTTTCTGATTGCTGGGGACTTCGGCAATCTCATTTTGTGTTATAGATGTAGATGGAAGTCTCGGGAAAACGGAATTTTAATACTGAGGATATTCTGACCTTCTAGTCGTTGACTTTTCTTTAAGGCGAAGAAAAACTTTACAACCACGGTAGTTAGCTGTCTGTTTTTGGCTGCAATTACTACATTTTAACACGCTGGAGTCATTTTTTGTATGTGGACACTCCTGACGCACATCAAAGGCAGTTTTCAGAAAGCTTTTTTTGACAAAATTCTTGGCAATTAGACATTTCGGGGGCCCCTTGCATTTAATAGGTTCATCCACTGATATTCTACGATTAAGGAGATACTTCAAATCGTATATGGGGTAATAAGAGTTAAACGCAATTTCAACTCTAAAAAGTGGCTGAGGAACTTTATTTTTGTCAATTATGTTGTGAACTGATTTCACTTTAAAACCTTCAGACTCTAGAGCTTCTTTCAAGCTATTAATTGGCACAGAACTATCAATGCCTTTAATAACTACTGTTAAACCTTTAGCGCTTTTTAATTGATACGTATAATAATTCTTTTTCTCAGTATCAAGGTAGTCTACCATTCTTCTGTAATTATTTTCATCTTTTATCTGGACTTTAGTCTCCTGCACGTTACCTTTTCGTAGTGACATAACATAAAAATTTGCTCTACCTACGATATTTGTCCGCTTGTTGACAAATTCGTTAGATGTCTCCTCTCGTAGGTAAGGTGGGGGTGGTTTATACGCCTTTACAGTTGTAGCTGTAGTTTTCTCACTTCCCTGTTTATCGAGAAGAGCAAGTCTATTTTGGGACGCCATGAAGTTTTTAGGCTGCTTTAGGTTTGGCTCAGATTTAGCTGATCGAGAGCTGGACTTACGTTTTGTAACTCGTAATGTAACGATCCACACTTTATCACTTGGCTTTGGTGTTATCGTTTTTGGTATAGCACCTTTTTCATTAGATTTTTTATTATTTATCAGGCGTAAGTCTGATTGATAATTCTTGTCTTTTGCAAGAAAATCAATCGTTGTATTTTTTTCAGTGTGTTTGTTTAACTCAGGCGCACTTGCACTCAAACTTGTGTTTGTTGGTTTTGCAGTTAAATAGTGCTTGTTAAGCATTGGATCGGCATAGATTCTGTTCTTTTTCTCCTTATCACTATGAGAACTCACTACAAAGTAAGCATTTCTACTATTTGTACTCTCTTTCTCTTTTAGGGGAGTAATTTAAACTCATGAAATTTACAACAAGTTAAAGTTATTGTTTGCACACTTTAATTGATTTTTTGAATTTGTTGGTGTTGTTCGTATATAACAAAACGGCAAAAAGAATGGTTTTTGTTGGTACGTACAAATTAAGTGTCTGATTGATTTTTGTTGTTTTTTTTTTGGTTTCTTTTTTTAAATATTCAACGCAGCAAGCTTTATAAAACACGTCCGTACTGTACGAATATTACACTGGTAATCGATCATAACAAGATGAATCTCCTTTCTATCGAGTACCCCTTTTTTAATATAGCTAGAGGCGCTTACAAACCAAGCTCTGCCATCCTTGAATGTCGCCAGAGGTGAATTTGGTGTTTTTCCAAATCCTCTACAAAAAGCGAAATTTACACAGTTAAAGTGTCAGAAAACAAGTTAAACAGGCTATATAAAAAAGATTCTGAAAAATTCTATAGATAGGAAAAACATATTTAATAAATAAAGCCCACTTCATAAAACATTTAAGAAAATAAAAAGGAAAATATGTACAAATTAAAAAATCAATCAAACTTTTGCTCGCAAACAACAAGTATAGTGCATAAACAACTTAATACGCAAAGAATCAAAGAAACAAATAAACAATGACAATGAATCTAAGTAGAATGACCTGTAATCAATGCAAATCCAACAGTTCAATAGCAAAGAATGTGAATTGTTCTAACTGCTGCTCTTCATACCATTTCTCACCCTGTTGTTCGCTAACTGAAGCAGCATATAAAAATTTACATAATAAGAAAAAATCCGAATGGAGGTGTCAATGGTGCAAGTTCGAACCACGTCTGAATCAAACAACGCTTATCAAATCGTAACTTTTGATGACATATCCCAGTAAAGAACACAAAGAAAAAGTGATGTGGAAAGCAATTAGTAATCTGTATGAAAGGGAAGATAAACAAGAAAAAAAAATAATGGAAATAGAGGACAAAGTAAATAAGCTGGATCAAATGATGTTAAAAAATAACACAGAAATAAAAAACGTAGCTAATTCAGAATTCAGCGCAACAGAAATCATAACCAAAATAGCGAGATCAGTAAATGTGGAAATATGTAGATAAACACGACATTAACTACGCATAACGTATTAGTAAAACTATAAACAAAACTATAATTGAGTTTACAGGCTTGAACAAAAAAAAAGAGCACTTATGAGTAAAATCAAACGACATCGAATTGACGCAAGAATATTGCATCAGGCTGAATTTATATATGTATGTATATAAACGACCAACTTACTGCTTATAGTCGCCAATTACCTTGGTCAGCAAAAATCAAAACTAAAGCATATGGTTGGAAATACTCCCCTCTAATAATAATAAATAATTCCGCTGATTTAGAATCCATAAATAGTGCTTAAATATATGAACGATTAAAATAATTAAAGAATTAAAAAAAGTTATAAAAACAAACATGAACAATTATAAAACTATAATAATAGATCGTTTTCTCTTCTTGCAATATACAGACCACCAAAGTGCATTGCAAATATGTCTATTAAGGAACTTGATAGAACTTTAAAAGAAATTCGAACTAGAGAGAATATTGTTATTGAGATATGAATATTGATGTATTAAGAGATGATAACAGCGAACTATATAGATATGATTGCTGTTATCAGAGCAAACATATCTGATCCTTATTCAATTTTTTGCTGTATCGAACATATTTCTGCAACCAGCGAACATAATAAACAAATATCGCCTAAACTTGAATTGCGAAAGTGTTATTCGGCCTATATATAAAAGTGATCAGAAAGACAATTTTAACAACTACAGACCAATAGCCATTCTTTCAGTAATTGAAAAAGTATTAGAAAAAGTTATTGTGAAGCTTTTAAATAATTTAAAAAAAAATTAAAATAATACATCCAAACTAGTTCGGCTTTCAAAAAGAAAAAATATAAACCGGCTTCTTGGACAATTCGCTGACAAAATAATGCTCTTATAAAAACGACCACTGCTTGGTCTTATTTATCGACTTGATACGTTATCATACACAAAGCTTCTATATAGAATAGAATAGAAAATAGAAAGAAATGGAATACGCGGTACAGTATTATCACGGTTTGTCGGCTACCTACATATGTAAGTCTACAAAGAGACTGCGTAAAAATCATGAATGAATATAGCACCGAAATTATAACAAATAACGGAGTTCCACAATGATCAAAGCTAGGGCCAATTTTATATCTGTTATATGCTAATGACATGCTCAAAGTCTTGTACCAATGCCACTCTTATACACACGTGGATGACACAGTAAGTGTAGTACACAAAAACATTGAAAAAGCCACAGAAATTATGCAAACTCAGCTTGACAACGCATCTGAATGGTGTCATGACAACGGTCTAGTAGTTAAGGTATCAAAAACAAAACTAATGCATACAAAACAGAACAAATAATTCAAACGATCAGTGCAACATCACTATTAAAATAGTTAATACATACAAATATCTCGGAACAGATGTAGATAGCACTTTTAAAAGGAAGAACTACATAAAAGGACTCAAAAAAAAAAAAAAAACAACCCAAAGCAGCATACTCAATGTATCGCCCCAGTTATGCTGCAACAATCTTATATATGTACGTCACGGAATAACTGCGTGTACACACTGTAAGAGTCTTCAAAAAACGCAAAATCTGAAAACATTATTAGGAAACCAGGGTAACGAAAACGCGAACGTCAGACACAACATCACTACTTTACAAGCCCAAGACATAATCTTCGACAACCTACAGCACAAATACAAATAATTACCAAGCGGATGCACATATCTACAGTCATATCACAACAGACCTTACATCGTTTAACCACATGCGATCAAAAGATATTCATTTTTTTTATGTATTGTATGTATTATTTTAATGTATTGAACATAAAAAACATACATCCATAAACGGTTCTGATAGATCAAAATGACCCTCAGCTTCTACGACACTACAACACTAGACTCCGCGCAAAAGGTAGACTCAAAGTAGATACCACAAGGAACAGCCGACCGAGTTTTATAAGTAATACTACCAAAGATATACAACGAAATGCCAAGAGCTTTAATGAATATGAAAAAAAAATATTTATTGTCACGGCAGTGAACTCTCACAATGTAATTTAATGTATTTAAATACTGAATTATATTAACCTGCAGGCAAACCATAAGGCTGCGTAGATACTGTGGCAGTAAGGATGCAAAACACAGTAAATGGAAATAAAATAATTAAAATAAAAAAACGAAACCTGAAAAATAAATCCAAAAATGTTCGGCGCGAGTCACTTTGAGTTATAAAGTAGTATTCATTTTGTGTGATAATAGAAATGGAACTTTGTACAGTTGTGCATATAAATATGTACATATATATGTATGTATCTGTAAAGTTTTTAATACTTATCGATTTAAGATTTAAGGCTTAATTATACGAAAAGATATTGTATCAGTGCCGTGCCAGTGAAAAATCACGTTAATAGTGTGATTTTGAGAAATCTACAGTGATTCCTGACAAAAACCTTATCGTATTATTGTGTTGTCCCACAAGTTTTACATATTGTTTAGTTTCTAATATAAAGATAATTCTTAAAATGTTCTTTTCTTTTAAGTTATTCACCGTCCAATATTACAGAAAGTTAACTTTATAGGATTTGTTTACTAAAAAAGAACTAACAAAATTTCATATAATTTTGTACTTTTAATTTTTTTTATTAACTTGTGTTTTGATTACTATCAATTTCTTTTGTTTGTTAACTTGTTTTTTTGGTTATTTGTTCGTTCATATAAAATAAATATTGGTTTTTTAAAAAGTTAAAAAGACATACAAAATTTATTCAAGTGCGTTTAACTCTTTCGATCCGGATAGTACACGTGTGTAACACTTAAAGCTTAAACGTCTCTAAAAGTTTTAAATTAAATGCTACTAGATTCTGAAACACACCACACCATCTTCAAACGTTCCTGAACACATTCTAAAAAGGCCCCTTAGCTTATTTTGTTTTTTATGTTTGCTATGTAGTTTTTTGTGAGTTGCGTCGCAGCTAAAGAAGAGTGCGTGGTTAGATTTTGTATGATTCTTGTGTACAATTGACCGTGAAAGTTCCAAAAATATTCAAAATAAAGTATAATTCAAGTTCAATTATTTGCAACTGCAACATATAATGGTGTTTTCTTTTCTGGATAAAAATGTTGCCACATACATGTGGAATATATTTTGCATGTTACACATACCCTTATAAAGTGTTTCATGTACTTCTTTTCAATCTCGGTTACACAAAAATGTATTTATATACAGTTTGTAAATTTAATGTTATGTAATTTTTAAGTAAAATTTGTAAATATATTTTTGTTTTTAATTCACAAGATTTTATATGTTTCTAAGCATATTTCAATAAAAAAAATAACAAAATTAATTCTAATAACAAAACAATAACCGCAATTTAAAAAAATATTTCAGTTTGTACTCTGTAAAATAAATTTTTTCAAAATTCTACTAAGTGCGGTAAAATGTTTTCTAAATTGTTAAAAATAACATTTTGCCTGCTAGAACTATTTGTGCCCACATTGAGCATCAACTACAGCTTCCAGACGTCTACCCATAGAGCTAATAAGTTTTTGTATATCGTATTCTGTAGGTATTTTTTCCGACTCCTCTTCAATAAATGATATTAATTGTTTGGTTTTTCGGAGACCTTCTTCCGCTTAATTACGTGATCACTTGTTGAGCGAGTTATATACACACCAACTCAATGGCCAATGCACTAGACAAAACGGTGCATAATTTAATTCATTGTAAAATTAATATTTTATTTTAATAAAGTTATGCTTTGTGTGCAAGTTCAATAAACTGAAGTGATCCAAATAATATTTAAGCTTAATTAACAATTATTAAAATATTGTAAACTAAGAATCAATCTAAAGAATATTTAAGCTTACTTAGCAATTAAGTATTATATTGTAAATCAAAATTAATAAATCAGAAATAAATTGGTAATCGAAGAAAAAGGTTTTTTTTATTAAACTAAATTTAAAGATAACATATTTCGCGTTCTGAAGTCATTTGATCAGTAAATGCTACCTGCTATTATTCATTTGCAATATCATCAGTAAAAGAACATACATGTAATAAATGTAAAAAAAATTAAGATTTTTTTTTACACCATTCAAAGTAGTTAAAAATGGATTTGCAGTGTTGTTGCTGTAATACATGCGTTTATTACTCAAAATTCCGTCGCCGTACTGTCGACAAGATGCAAAATAACAGTTACATGCAAAAACAAAATACAAATAAATTAAATGTGTTGTCCTTATTCTTTATTTGAAGTGTAATTCCTAAAAAGTTTAGCATTGAAAACAGGTTTTTACAAATTATTTTGGTTTTAGAAATGAGTCCAAAAGGTATACAAACAATTTTAGTAGATGAATCTGATGATGATGAGGATGATACAGACGATGAAGTCTTTGACAAATTTGTACCAGGTGGTGTCTCTAGCTTTACCGATAAGGAAGATATAGCAGGCAGCATAGTAAATGAAATGAAGTCTTTACGAATATGATCGCGAATCGGATAATTGGTGTAACAAAACTTTTTATCATTTGATAATGACGACAGCTGTGAATGGGCTGGTCGTTTATCTCAATCGCAAAACATGGCAGAGGCATTGATCTAGGAAGTCCTAAAAACTACAGCCGTTCGTCGATTAATAAAACCAGGCCCAACATTGCAAGCTGCCAATCGCAAGTCAATGCACTTCCTGTTGAAGAAACTTCTCGACACGCACTAAAACAAAATGCCAAGTAGCGCTTGGCAAAATGTGCTTTGCACCATACCATACATAAATTTGGTATAAACTTTCTATACTTTTCTTTTTCAATTAAATAAAAAATAAATAAAATATAATATATTATTTGCTATACTTCTTTTTGATTTAGTATAACATGCCGAGTGGTACAATAGTTTACCACTACACGCCCAGCCACCCTATTATTGTTTCTCAGATTTTCATTTTCCGATTCCTTATTTATTACTTAAAAAAAATAACCTACTGCCACCAAAAATTTTATTTCAGTATTGCTATTCGAATGTCGGGTCGAAAAGGTTAAGTAAGGAAATTGTGAATAATGCGCTATTTCTGACCCATAGCAGGATTAATTGCTTCAGAAAAAAATACTATCAGAATGTAACAGCTGAATAAAGAAGAACACGTTTAGGAATTTTTACCAATTTTGCAGTAATTTCTCGCCGGTTTGTATCAAATATATACCATGTACTATTTAGTAACAGATCACTAAATCAAAAATTTTGCAAAATAGCTGCCACTCCACATTAAATGTATATCTTTAATAAATTTTTTGTGTGATTAATTTTGTTCTTTCTTATATGTTGTGTTCAATAAGTTTATCTCATTGATGTGTATAGATCTACATATTTTAATTAGTATACCGTGAAATTTCTATCATATATTGCCTTTTCTTCAAAAATCAATTGTTTGAAAATATGATTTTTACTTTTTGAAACCTTTAAAATAGAAATCGTGGCTATTAAAGGAAATTCTTTATACATATGTATGTATATATGTATAAAAATTGCTGAAATAAAATATAAACAATTTTGAAATATTATTCTCATTACAATAATAAAGGCAACTTAAATTCTAATAATTACTACAAGTTAAAAATTATGAACATAAAATTCATAATTCCACAAAATGTTTTAGAGTTAAAAAAAGAAACTATTCCCGTGTCACTTGTGTAAATTAATAAAAAGTGATGATCATTCACAATATCCGTTTCTATCAAAAACAAAACAAAATTGTCAACAAGTTGTGGGTTATTTAATTAAATTTAGAGGAAATTAAAGGAACTGCGTAAAAACGTGCGTGTCCTGTGTAGTGTGAATTGTACGTCTATTTAAACAAGACTTCAAATTATATGCATTCATAATAAGTACATACACAAATTCATAAGTATGTACATATGTATGTATGTATAGTATATTGTAATTTTAACAAAAATTAGTGACAATTTGTCTTTTCAGCATTCGTGTAACGAAAGCTTGGTGTGGCTTATGCTTTACGACCTTTATGAACGAGAATTTGGCAAGAGAACTTCGGAATGTGCTAAGCATCAAAATGTTATATTCAAAAAATGTAACATACAAGGTAAATTTTTTCATCAAATTATTTTTATCTTTAAATTCACTAAAATTGCATTTCTGCGATAACAACAGGAATAATATTTTGTTGGCAACTGCCAGCATAATGTTAATTGTACTTGCTTCTCTATAAAGCAATTCATCTTCTTTTATCTTACGATACATATGTATACTCACATTAGAATGAAAAACAAAACCTCCAGTTTTTTATTTTATCACAAAAACTCTCTTAATTAAAAATAACAAAATAAATATATTCCAAGTTCCAATATATGTACATATGTATTTGTTTTCAAAATTATTGTTCATTATTGATTGCGGAATATTAAACATTCAACCTTGCAAGAATGTAAAATAGTAATTCAAATACACTTTGAAAGAAAATCTAAATAAGAAATATCATAAAATATAAATTCAATAATGTTTGATGCTATCGCTAGATAAAAAGAAAATTGTTGCACGGTACACACTGAAACCTGCAGAAGACTTATTCGAGAAAATAATGTTCATCGCACGGAAAAAGCCACTAAAAGGCAAGACAAATTAAAATGACCGGCTTGCTTTTGCTCCTCAGTATGTGGCTAAGGATTTTAATTTTTGGAGCAATGTAAGTAAGAACAAAAATAATAATTTCGTGCCTTTAACAAGCAGTTTTAGGGGTTGTTGTTTACTGATTAAAGTAAAGGGTGGTTAAATTTCAAGGGCCGATGTTGATTTTGAATAAAACACAAACTATTTAGGAAATTATTGTAATTTTATTATGATGTATTGGTATTACTCAATTATGTATGGAACAAAATATCGGCCAAATGGGCGCCGCGAACTCGGCGGCACACCTCCATCCGATGGTCCAAATTTTCGATGACGCTGAGGCATAATGGAGGTTCTATGCCGTTAATGTGCCGAATTATCTGATCCTTTAGGTCTTGAATTGTTGCTGGCTTATCGACGTACGCCTTTTCTTTCAAATAACCCCAAAGAAAAAAGTCCAACGGTGTCAAATCACATGATCTTGGCGGCCAATTGACATCGCCATTACGTGAGATAACACGGCCATTGAATTTGTTGCGCAAAAGAGCCATTGTTTCGTTAGCTGTGTGGCAAGTGGCACCGTCCTGCTGAAACCACATATCGTCCACATCCATATCTTCCAATTCGGGCCATAAAAAGTTCGTTATCATCTCACGATAGCGAACACCATTCACAGTAACTGCCTGACCGGCCTCATTTTGGAAAAAATACGGCCCGATGATGCGGCCCGATAAACCGCACCAAACAGTCACTCTTTGTGGGTGCATTGGTTTTTCGACAATCACTCTTGGATTCTCATTCGCTCAAATGCGGCAATTCTGTTTATTGACGAATCCACTGAGGTGAAAATGTGCCTCATCACTGAAGATGATTTTCTTCGAAAATTGATCATCCACTGTTGCCATTTCTAGCCACCATTCTGCCCATTCACGACGTTTGGAATGGTCAAGAGGCTTTAGTTCTTGAGCCAATTGCACCTTGTAAGCGTGTAAATGCAAGTCTTTATGCATAATGTTCATCAACGACGAGCGTGAGAGGTGCAATTGTTGGGAACGACGACGAGTTGAGGTGGACGGCTCTTCAGCCACACTATCGCGAACAGCAGCAATATTTTCTGCAGTACGAGCTGTACGAGCATGCACTTGGTGTTCTCACATCTTCTACAGACCCGGTTTGCTCGAATTTTTCCACGATTTTTGCGATTGTACGCACATTTGGACGATGAAATTGACCAAAAAAATTACGAAGTGCACGATATGCATTTTGATTTGAACTCCCATTTTTATAATAAATCTGGATAACTTTAACACGTTGTTGGATTGTGTATCTCTCCATGGTTCAAATTGAGTAAGTCTGAAATAGAGAAATGTCAAATAAAATTCGGAAAAAAACTTAGCGTTTAGGTGTGGTTCACATTCAACATCGGCCCATACAATTTAACCACCCTTTATATTTGATTTATTTGGGTGCATTTGAAGGGGTAAAATGAGGGTCAGACCAAACAAGCAAACGCTTAAAAAAAATAATCAAGAATTATTGTTTGGGATGCATGAGCTGGCAGCTGGCATTTTATTGATGTGCCATTGAATAAACATGTCTGTTCAGCAATTTTGGAAAAAAAAATTAAATAACTCGTTATAAAAGTCGATGAAACAAGAGAAATTTCCAATTCCACCAGAACAACGACCCAAACCATTTGCCTTTGCCAATATATTGAATTGGTTGCTGTAAAGCTGCCTGAAGGGAATCAAAAACCTGCGTACAAAGTATCCACCCTAATGTCTTTGAACGTTCGTGCAGTGAATTGGATCTCCGAATGCAGGACAGGTAGTGTACATTAATTCAACTCTTAAATCTGCTAGAAGAGGGGAATAATACTCGTATAAGTCTTTTTGCTTGCAGAGCAGTAGTTGAATCGATGCCGAACTGGTTACAAACTGTTAAAAATGAGAAATATATTAACTCTTATTATACCACACAAGTTCGTTGTTATAATAACGTTAAATATTAATGTCTTTAAACCATTTAAGAAATTCATGCAAGCTAACAGGCGCTACATTTATTTTCTCTTTTTTTGCTTTTGCTACTGTTTATTTAATTGTTTAATTCAGTAACACACACAAATTGTAGACATTAGGTAAGCAATTTATTCCCAAAGTGTGCCGGATATACAAATAACAGAATAATAACCTGTAGGCACTAACTAAGCAATTCTTTCCAAAGAATAAAAAAATGCAATGCTTGCATTAAAGTTGTAAACTTACTATAATTAATAAAATTTTAAAATAAAATTTTAGTCTTAATCTTGAATCCAAATAAAGCGGAGCATTAGCTCCGACCCTTTTTAAAAAGCAAATAAAATATTTGAATTTAAAACTTGGGCCCGAGCAGGGACCAGTCCCGAAAAAAGTTTTTTTTTTTAATATTACATATTTATTTGCAATCTATCTTACGATAATAGGCAAATGAGTTAATTAAAAAAAAATAACATGTCTGATTGCTTTCAATTCAAAACAGTTATATATGAAAATGATATTTACATATATAGAGTTAAATTAAATATTTAATATTATAAACAATAAATTAGGGAATACGATTATAAACATTTTATATATATACATAAATTTTTATTTCATTACTAACGTCAGTCTATCTAGACTTTATACTTAAATGTAAGGGAGATCTAGGATATGATTTCTTTTGAGCCTTCTAACTTCATCAGTCTCATCTAAGAGCGTAATTGCCAGTATGTTTACATGTTTACTAAGCCTTTCTAAGTAATTGGAGCTGAATCTTCTAATTTCGGATTTGACAAGAGGTATTTTCAGGTCGTTGTGTAAAGCTTTGTTTGTTACATAAAAGGGAGCGTTTGTTATAGAGCGCAGAGCTTTGGACTGAAATCTTTGTAATATTCCTATATTGGAATTACAAGCAGTGCCCCATAATTCTATGCCGTAAGTCCATGTAGGTTTTAAAATAGTTTTATAAAGCAGGATCTTGTTTTCCATAGAAAGTTGGGTTTTAGGGCCCAGAAGACAGTACATTTGATGTCAAGTTGTTTTCTTTTCGCGCTAATATGCGTTTTCCATGTAAGTCTTCTGTCTAGATGTAAGCCTAAGTATTTGACAGTATTAACACTAGGGATTAAAGTGCCATTGAGAAGCACAGCTGGGCAATTTTCACTTCTTGTTGTAAAAGAGATGTGCCTTGACTTTTGGGTGTTAACAACAATGTTCCATTTCGTAAAGACTATTTAGCTGCAGCTGCAAGATTCTAGAAGCCTCTGTAGGGGTTTCACTACAACATAAGAATGCTGTGTCGTCGGCATAAGTAGCGACTGTTACATCTTCTTTTGTTGGCATATCATAGGTGTATAAAGTATATAAAATCGGTCCAAGGACGCTTCCCTGTGGGATTCCAGCTTCAATTTACAAATATGAGAAAAGTCGTTGTTGACTTTGACGTAGAAACATCTGTCTTTCAGATATGATAAAAAGAATAAATATAATGGATCAGGAAGCAAGTTTTTCAATTTGTATTATAATGTATTTGTATAATAATCCCTCATGCCATACTTTATCAAAAGTCTGATGTATATCCAAAAATACAAAAGAAAAAATTTTTTTATTTTCAAAAGAGTCAGTTCACCTTATATTCGATGACACTGTTCTGGAGTGCCGTGTTGACTTCGAAAACCAAACTGATAATCGGGAATTATGTTGCATTTCTGGAGAAATGGGTTTAAATGTTTAGGAAATTATTTTTCAAAAATTTTTGATAAAATATGCAATAAGCTGATAGGTCTGTACGACGTCATTATATTTTCCGGCTTGCTTGGTTTTAAAACCACTATAATTTCAGCACACTTCCATTGTAAAGGAAAGTGTTGTAGACGTAAAATGGAATTAAATATTAAAGTTAGAAATAAGATTCCCTTAAAAGGCAAAGACTTTATTGCAACTGCATCGATTTTGTCATACCCCGTAGATTTCTTGTTATTAAGAGCACATACCTCTATTTTTGTTTCATTAGGTGAATGAATATGCTTTATAGGTAACTCCATTTGACAAGCTATATCTAAGAAATGAACTACATCGTCGCCATAATTACTCGTTTGTTGAGGCTTAAAAATTGATTCTAGATGTCCAGCAAATGCATTGCATTTTTCTTTGTCAATTCTGAGCCAAGCATCATTAGAATTTTTTATACGATCATTTCTTTTTGCAGGTCGCTTGATAAATTTAGTAGCGTTGTACAGTTCATGATCTTTATTTTTGTTTTGAGGATTTAGTTTTTTTTAGATATGAATTAATATTTTCATTTCTCTCTTTCGCCAACATCTCTGAGCATAATTTAATTGTCAAATTCTAGTTAGCCTTGTCCCTTAGGTTTCTGGTTCGGTGCCACACTCTTCTTAGACGTCTAGATTGTCTTATCAAATCTCGAGCAGCAGTGGATGCACGCACTTTTTGATTTAAATCCTGTGTACGAATGGATGATGGTGGGCTATATAAGGACGCAGCTTCATGTATTAATAAATTAAAAGATTCTATAGCGTCATCCAAATCTTCCGCTGTGTTTATTTCGGTATTTAAGTTTAAATTATTTCCAACAAATTCTTTAAAGAAGTCCAAATTAGTATTCCGTTTGATTAGTTTCCCATTTTTAGATGAACTTTTCACATTAGCATTAATATTAATTATAACCGGTGTATGGTCAGAGCTTAAGCTATCGTCATCTAAAATATCTAGCGAGTGCCTAGAAATTCCAAAATACACGGCAAAATCGAGAAGATCTGGTATCTTTGCTACATCAGTGGGCCAATAAGTTGGGCTTCCCCCAGAAAGTGTAGTATAGTTGTTTTTTGAAATGCATTTGTATAATTCTTTACCTTCGGGGTTAGTGAGCCTGGAGCCCCACCATGGGTGCTTTGCATTATAATCACCAGCAACAATAAAACGGGGTCCCAAAGATTTATAGAAGCTTTCGTATTGTTCGCATTTAACTGTGTGTCTAAAAGGAAAATATATGGAGTGTATACTGATAGGTCTATTGTTACAGGTTATTTTTACACCAGCGGCTTGTAAATAGTCTTTTTGAAATTCTTTCTCAGGCTCATAACGAATAGAAGATTTTATAAATAACCCAGCACCAGCATGGGCTTTTCCATCTGGGTGATTTGTATAAATAAAATCATAACCTTTTATTTTTATATGACATTTCGACGTAAGGTGGTTTTCAGAAATAAGAAATATATCAGTATGCTTTTCTTTCATAAAATAATCAATTTCGTTTACTTTACTTACTTTATTCATGAGTGTATTTGTTAGTTCTATTTGTTTATTTAATAATTTTTCAATGTTTTTCATGATGTTGTTGTTGAGACCTTCACTTGTTATATTCGCGTAGGATTTTCCTGCGAAATTGTTTTGATTTTGGTTAGAGTTGAAATTAACTGACGGAATGTTTTTTTGATTGGAAAAAAAATTGTTTTTGATGATTTGCGATGGATCGTTTTTCAGAAAGTTTTGTCTTTAATATATTTTGGTATATTTCACATCCTCTGTAACTAGCAGTATGTTGTTTCAAACAATGTACACATTTAGGAGGGGTTTCAACATCATTTGGGCAATTTGGTGTTGGATGTCCAAGTCCACATTTAACGCATACAAAGGTTTCCTGCAATATGTTTTCGTATGACCAAATTGTTGGCATCGGTGACATTGCACTATATCGGTCGTAATTCTAGGGGGTTCAATTTGTACCATACAGTGATTAATTTCACGAATTTCAAAAACCTTTTTATTATTTGGGTCGGGGTCAATATCCACATAGAACATTGGTAATTATTGTGTATTTACTTTTAACATTTACTACATTTCTGACTGGGTGACCTTTGTATAGGAGATCAGCTTTAAATCTTCTATTTTGGTAGAGAAGTGAAGGCCTTTAATTACAAATCTATAAGTTCGCTCATTTTTGAGTTGGTAGGTATGATAACTAAAGTTGTTGGTATCAAAATATTTAACTAACTTTCTATATGAGTCTACTATTTTTATATTAAGTTTAACCTGATCATCATATAAAGCTTTATATTTAAATTCAGAAGAACTAATCACATTGCTTATACATTTAATCTTTTTAGTTACATTACTAACATTATTAATAAAAATAGGTGGAGGTTTAACTGCAGAATTATCAGCTTCATCATCACCAGGATCATTATCGTAAACATCAGAAATATTATCAGTTCCGTAACATCATTATCATTGTACAAAGCAGAAAATTTATTAATGTTAAAACAACTCGGGCCGTCAACAATTGGTTTTCGTTTTTTTGAAGTGTTAATTATCGTTTTA
Source organism: Epicampocera succincta (assembly GCA_932526305.1). Taxonomy (NCBI): domain Eukaryota; kingdom Metazoa; phylum Arthropoda; class Insecta; order Diptera; family Tachinidae; genus Epicampocera; species Epicampocera succincta. The sequence goes on along the minus strand of OW052035.1, from coordinate 27,874,446 downwards.
GTCTTTTTGCGTTTTGTTGTTATAACTTGCCAGTTTAGCAAATTATCATCATCATCACTTTCAGACACCATAATAGTTTACCGTTAACTTTTTAACGAGATTCAACTTGTTTGATTTTGAGAGCAAAAAATATTAACATATTTTTATATGTTTTTTTTTGTGAACAGTAAGGAAAAAATAAAAAGTCACAAAAGAAGTACTCAGAATAGTTTGCTTACTTTGAATAACCAAACGCGACTGTGCGAAAAAGTAAAAGTGAAAATACAAAAATCCCCAAAATAGTGGCAGTGTTTCGCGCTATCATAAAGCAGTGTCTGTGAAAGGAAGAAACTGAAATTGACTTCCCAACGGCATCAATCCTATTTTTCCGACTGGTCATACAGGATCCAAGAAGACTTAGGCTCTCTAGTGTCCGTCCGGAGACCGCCTCGCATTGAAGTGTTGTAGCAGGAGCCGCATTAGGTTTAACCGACCAAAAAGGAACTCATCCGTGCAGCCAGCGAGGGACGAGTAGTTCAATGCTACTCTTACTGTAAGTCATCGTAATTAACTAAGTATATTAAGAGAAATTAAACCCTTTTTAAGTAAATTAAAATAATAGAAATAATATCTGGAAAAAATAAATAAAAAGTATGCATCTAAAATACTTTAATTAATTTTTGAACACGGAAATTCGCATATGTACGAAAAACGTGTAAATAAGTCACACTAAGAGAAAACTAAAGTTTTAATTTTTACATTAGATGAAATTCAAACCGAAAGTAATTAAAGAAAAATATTTAATCAACAAAAAATAGTGTATTAAAAATAATTTGAAAAATAGAAAGAAAATAACTTAGTCAATTTTCGATATCAAGAGAAACTTTAAATTTAAGTTTTTAAACCGAAAATAATCGGAAATAACTTGAGAAAAAATAATTTGAACAATTTGAAAAAAATAATTTTGACATTTCCGTTATCTAAATTCTCCCGAATTATAAAGCGTAATTAATCGCATTTTATTAAAGTTAATAATCCAATTGCGAAAATGAGTAACCCAAATAATCTAGTAAGACCACCGGTTTTAGGTCCAAACCCTCAGAATCCAAATCCCCAACATCCTCAAAATGAAGAAAATAGGGACATATTTAGGCAAATAACAGATGTGGTCAATAGAATTTTACATGACAGGCTAACAGCTGGGACGTTATCGAGGTAGACGAACCCGTTAACGTAGGACCTCAAGGTATTGGTGATCTCGACAAAATTCCTGATGTTGTGCGTTCTTTGCGAGATTTTGCAGGGGATCTAGGTGAATTCGGATCCTGTAAGAAAAGTGTGATAGAATTGTACAAGTGTATGAGCCAATAGGAGGCTCACATAAATACTTTGGTGTCTTAAACATTATACGAAACAAAATTACAGGCCAAGCAGACATTGTGTTGGAATCCTACAGCACACCCTTAAATTGGACCGTGATTTCACGTTGTCTCACAACGCATTACGGCGACAAACGAGACCTAGGTACTTTAGAGTACCAAATGGCCTCACTGACTCAAGGCAATCTAACCATACACGAATATTATCAGAAGGTTTATTCAAACTTTTCTCTGATTCTAAACAAAATTTCTTGTTTAGAAGCCGGATCGGAATCCCGAAAACTTCTGGTAGACACGTATATAAACAAAGCGTTGGATACCTTCGTTAGGGGTCTCAATGGTGATCTTCCAAGACTCCTAGGGATAAGAGAACCAGCAGACCTTCCAGAGGCTCTACAATTATGCCTCAAGCTGGAAAATCAAACCTATCGAGCAAATATTGCCAGTAGACATAACTATAGGAAACGTTCTGTAAATCTGCGAAGGAATTTCTAGCCACAACACAACGCCGCACCGAAACCATTTTACCCACACCTTACTCATTGGAATCAACCAATGCAGAGACAAACACCCCTACCCTCCTATAACCCACCTCAACAACAAGGGTATTGGAAAAGACCCCAGAATTTTTTTCGACAACAACAAAACTTCTATTCTCAACCTCGACACCAACCACCACCTAGACCTTTTGCACCAAAGCCTATGTCAAGACCTGAACCAATGGACATCGACCAGAGCATGCAGTCAAGAAGAGTCAATTACATGAATAGGCCACCACAAAACCTGGCATTTCAAGGAAAGTGGCCACCACCTCCACAGCAAAATATAGAAAAAAGACAACGAAACTTTAACATAGAAGCTGAACAATACAACAATGCTGCATACCGACAAGATTTAGAATATGTAAACCAACACGATGAAATTGGACAGGAAAATTACGACGTACAAGAAAATCTCGAACAGTACGGTACAGACGACAATTCTACAGAGGATTTTTCAGACGTCCATTTTTTAGGCTAGCAAACTCCTCACTTCCATATTTTGAATGTAAAACGATGGAAGGAGGAATTTTAAAAATATTGATCGACACGGGTTCAAACAGCAATTATATGCAACCCTCCATTGTACCCAATTCTCCCCCAAATGACCAACCTTTTTTCACTAACACTATAGCCGGAAAAATAAAAATTACGCACCACACCAATGTTAATTTATTCGGAATACCCGATCTCAAAATAAATTTTTTTTTGTTACCTTCCCTAAAATCATTCCACGGCATCCTAGGCAATGACAGCCTCAAGCAACTTTCGGCAGGAATCCACACAAAATACAATTATATGACAATAAAAGATAGAGTCAGGATTAAAATAAAACAGCAAACCATACAATCGATTAACACAATAGACATACGGACTGACCACCTAAATGACAGACAGAAGACCACACTTAATGCAATTGTGAAAAATTTTCCCAAACTTTTTGCCGAACCTGAAGAAAGACTGACCTATACTACGAAAGTGCAAGGAAGCATAAGGACGTCCACAGATACACCAGTATACACCAAATTTTATCCGTACCCAATGTCATTGAAAGTGGAAGTAGAGAAACAATTCAAAGACTTGCTACAGAATGGTATAATAAGACCTTCAAGGTCTCCATACAATTCACCTGTATGGATAGTACCATAAAAAACAGACGCATCCGGAGAAAAGAAATATCGTATGGTAATCGATTACAGGAAATTGAACCTAGTAACTATATCGGACAGATGTCCTATACCCGAAATAAATGGAGTACTAACAGAAATAAATACTAGTCAGTACTCGATTTAATCCCAAAGGGAATCGGATATAGAGAAGACAGCTTTTTCGGCAAATCACGGTAAATACGAATTTACCCGGCTATCTTTTGGTCTCAAGAACGCTCCTTCAATTTTTCAAAGAGCTCTTGGTGACATTTTAAGGAACCACATAGGAAAGAGATGTTACGTCTACATCGACGACATCATAATATTTAGTAAAGGTTTTATAATATCCGAAAATGGCCTCAAAACAAATCCACAGAAAACAGACGCAATAGCAAATTTTCCAGTACCTCAAATCTTAAAAGAACTTCGATCCTTTTTAGGACTTTCAGGTTATTATCACCGCTTCATCAAATACTATGCGAAGGTCGCGAAACCCCTCACAGTCCTTTTAAGGGGAGAAGGCGGACGAGTGTCCAAAAATCAATCAAAGAAAGTCACGGTAACATTGAATACAGACGCCATAGATTCCTTCGAGAAACTTAAACGATCGTTCATTGGTAAAGACATAATGCTTGCATACCCCGACTACTCCAAAGAATTTGTGCTAACAACAGATGCCTCCAATTACGCAATTGGAGCTGTACTATCCCAAAACGACAAGCCAATAACCTTCAATACAGGATGGACCAAAATTCAAACTGGGACCTACAAAATTATACATACAATAGACATAGATGAATACCAAAGGACTTTGGACGAACTTAACTCCACGGTAAGATAAAAAATAACTTCTGGCAATCCCTTACTCCCCTTCCTGTAGCATGAAATAACCGGAATACAAAGTTTCTTAAGTAGACTAAAGCCAAAGGTAAATAAAAGATCCATAAACGCAATTGGTACCGCATGAAAATGGCTCACAGGGAGCCCAGATCACGAAGATCTCGTTATGTTAGAAAATCATATAAATAACTACTTGAAAATAAAAATAACCAATTAATAATAAATAGAGAAATGGGCGAAAGAATAAATAATATAACGGAAGTGTCAAACAAAATATTTAAAATATTAAAAGACAGGGAAGATGTTCAGCATGATATTGCTGTAAACATTAAATTTAAGCTACAATTAATAAAAGACGAAATCATAAATATCAAGTATGCAATATATTGGGCTAAAGTTGGCATTGTGAACTCATATATATTTTATAATGTTGAAATGAACCTAATAAAAGAAATTATCGAGAAAAATAATATTCCATTTACTAATATAGAAGAGGCATTTGAATTCAGTAATGTTAAAATAGCTTCTAGTAGTTCTAAGATTTTGTACTTAATCGAAATTCCAATAACTGATAACAATTTATGTGAATCACTATTAATAAAGGCAATAAAGAAAAGAAATATATTATATAAAAACCATTTGAAAAAATTATAAGATGTAAAAATAAAATCTTTGGAAAGAAAAGCAACTGGAAGGGAAATATTGTAGACATCAGTAACTCCACATGTATTCCTCACCTACTCAAAAGCCGACCAAGTAACTGCATCACGATAAACAACCAACACATTCCCACTGTACAAGAAGTCCTCCCAGGAATAATACTTTTAAATCAATTTAACGACACCGTTTGCATCAACAAAGAAGAAATTAACCTAACTGGATCATTCGCAATTCAGTACCATAACTCCACAATTACAATAAACAACCAAACATTTTTGTCTAATGAAATCTCTACCGGTAAACCCCTTCCTGCAGTTCTACAACCAAATGCAACACTTACGGCCGAAGAAGAATTGCTAAGCCTGGAAATGTTGAAAGAACTTCACCTAAAAAACATAAACTATATCGAAACTTTAAAAGGTAAAGGGTTAACAGCATCAATAGTTAAATTTGGGATATCTGGTATAACTTTAATTCTAATGGCAATCGGGGTAGTAAAACTAACTTCAACAAAAGGCCCAAAGCTAATGGCCAAACACGTCTCCAAAGGTTTCAAAAACGCCTCATTACAAGAGGTAATACTTGAACAATTTCAACAACCCCAACCACCTCCTCGAGTGGACCAAAAAATCTCTCATCATCCTGCTCAGAACAAGGACGTTCGTTTTTAAATGGAGAAGTTAACACGCGCTACATTTATTTTCTCTTTTTTTGCTTGTGCTACTTTTTATTTAATTGTTTAATTCAGTAACACACATAAATTGTAGACATTAGGTAAGCAATTTATTCCCAAATTGTGCCGGAAATACAAATAACAGAACAATAACCTGTAGGCACTAATTAAGCAATTCTTTCCAAAGAATAAAAAATGCAATGATTGCATTAAAGTTGTAAACTTATTATAATTAATAAAATTGTAAAATAAAATTTTAGTCTTAATCTTGAATCCAAATAAAGCGGAGCATTACCTCCGACCCTTTTTAGAAAGAAAATAAAATATTTGAATTTAAAACTTGCATAAAGATAATTTAGCTCGACAGTAAAGAAAGACAAACTGAGGTCATAAACATTAGCGTGTTTTGTTCATCTAAGCATTTAGCCTATCACGAACTACTATTGCCAATAACATTTTTGAAATCTCCTCTCCTTGTATTTATTCCATATTTAAAAATGCATTGGAGTTTGCCGCTGAATGTTTACTCAATCGCCAAACTTAAACTAATCTCAATCCACATCATTTGAATTTATAATTCAACAGTGTGCAACGCAACAATGGAACAAAAGAAGCAGGACTTATCGCAGCTTTTTGCAATTTGCTACACTAATATAAAATATTTCAATTAATAGGAACCTGAAGCCTTGGAGAAATAAGTCTACGGACATGCCTACCTCCCATATAAGTTAAGGTGCAGAAGTGTAGAAAAAAACATGTTTGCAGCAATAAGCATTTCTTCGGAAATTAGCACTACACGCGCATTGCTAAATAAAAAATACATAAATAAATTATTTCAAATTCAGTTCGCATGAAATGTGATTCCCTTTTGCTTATGGTCATTGTTGTTGTGTTTTTTATTAAACAATGTTTTGTTTTACCTATAAGAAGTTGTGGGTTTCTTCAAACTCAGTTCTACTTTGCACTCAAACTCGCATAGCGAGATTTAAATTATAAAATAAATATGTAGATTTAAATACTTGTGAAATTTACTTGATGTCCATAATAAAATAAATAAAAAATAACTTGTTTTTATTAAATTAAAAAGTTAACTTGGTTTGTTATTCTTCTTCTTCTTTTGGCGCTACATTAGTTCCGATACAACCACAAGAAATTATGAATATGGTTTGTTATTATTTAATGGAAAAAACTAACTGGCGCCCAACGTTTAAAACTTCAGTCAACATATGTAGGTGAACAAAAAAAGGCACAATATAGTGTCAAATAAAAAAAGAGGCACAATATCGTGTCAAATCCTAAAAAACTAAGTGAACAAATTTTTTAAATATAAAACTCGAAAAAAGAGAACAAAAGACTTGAAAAATACGAATGAAAATACAATCTTGGAAATTAGAAAATAAAACAGAACGCAGAGTGTTACGACATTTAGAAGAGCAACAAAAAACAATTATACTTAGAAATCAAATTGTAAAACACCAAGAAAAGCTGAAATAAATCTCAACTGCCGAAGAAAAAAATGAGCCTAGACATAATACTGCAGCTAAGGGCCAACATGAGGACTTATTTGTAAGCATTAATAATAAGATAATTATCTACTATTTTATTTTACAGTTAAATTTAATAAAAAGTTGGATTTTAAAACAAATAAAAGCATTTGATAAAAATCGGGTTTACATTTTTATGGAATGCCATACCGTAGTTTTTTCATACCGTAGCCTTCGGACTTGCCGACTGCATTAGCTCTAGCTCAAGAGCTGGAAACAAACCAAAATCGATACCACTTCGCAGCCATTTATAATCATGGGCTTAATAAGGCCCAACAAAATCGTCTCGCCCGACTATCCCCAAGACAAAATCAACAAAATATTAGACAAAACCCTTTCAATCAGCAACTGACCCATCCACAAGCCGCTCCAGGTTACTTTGGGCAACAAAATGTGCCATTTATTAAAAATCGTCCCCAACACCCTTTCAATCCATCGCAACGTCTTAGCACCACAAATTTTAATTCCCAATTTCATCTAAATATTCGCAGTTTTGTTCCGAATCCAGCCCAATATTCAAACAAAACTACAACTCCCCACGAAGTTCCCTAACATTAGATACCGATGTAAGCATGCGAACGTTGCGCAGTAACAATTTTCAGGGATTTCAAGCCCACAAAATGGGGCTTAGCATCTGACAAACCCCGGAAAAGTCCAAAGAATCAACCAACTTGAACATGAAGTCCCACAAAACGAATTTCTTGAAGAAACTTACGACTATACGACAGACCCTAGTCTTCAACCCTATCAAGACCCATCAGAAAATCAGTACTATACTGATCCAGTCCCTGAGGATGAAATTAATTCTTTAGAGTAGGGCCAGTACTCCCCTATATCGAAAGAATGATAGGTGCTAAGAATATAAAACTCCTGATTGACACTGGTGCCAATAAAAGCTATATCACAAACGTTATCGGATTAAAAAATATTAAAAACTTAGAAAACCCGTTCTTAGTAATATCAATTCATGGAGCCGACATTATCAACCAAAAAACCTCAGTAAATGTCCTAAATAAAACTGAAACTTTTTATATTCTTCCAAATTTACCCCTGTTTGACGGCATTATTGGATTTACTTTCATAAAAAATATAAAGGGCTTATCGTCACAGAACACGATATTATCTACTTTGATGGTGGTCAAGAAAAGCTAAGATATCTTGAATTAGATACAGTTAGTGCTTTAATAAGTGACGTCTGCATTCCAAAAAATGTTGAAGAGGTTTTCTTCGAAAACTCAGGTGTTTTTGCAAATCGAAATGGAGCTTTACCGTACAACACTAAAATTTCTGCTACAATTAGAACCAAAGACCAAAAAATAAAAAGGGGTTGGGTGAACATGGTAAACCCAACAGACCTCTAGTGTTTGACTTTATCAAGCTTAATTCAAAAACAATTCCGGACAAATACCCGATACCCGACCCGTCTATTATCCTATCAAATCTTGGGAAGTCTAGGTTTTTCACAACTTTAGACCTAAAAAGTGGGTTTTATCAAATTAATTTGGTCGAGGGTGATCGCGAAAAAACTGCTTTTAGCATAAATAACGGAAAATACGAGTTTTGCCGTTTGCCATTTGGGCTTAAAAACGCGCCTAGTATTTTCCAGAGGGCTATTGATGACGTTTTGCGTGAAGAAATAGGGAAATCCTGCCACGTTTACATTGATGACATCATAATATTTTGATTATGATGATATCATAATCTGCGCAGAAACATATTGATGATATCGATAGGATACTAAAGAAACTCTGCCACGCTAACATGAGGGTGTCATTGGAAAAGTAAAAATTTTTCAAAACCTCTGTTGAGTACTTAGGATTTATTGTTTCAACCAATGGGATAAAGACCTGTCCCAAGAAATTCGAAGCTATCGTAAATTACGAAGTCCCTAATAAGCTGAGAAGCCTAAGGTCCTTTTTGGGTTTGGCAGGCTATTATAGGAGATTTTTCAAGGACTATGCCGCTATTGCGAAACTTCTTACTAAATTTTTACAAGGCGAGAGTGGACATGTTGGTACTAAACATTCAAAACACATCAAAATATGCTTAGATGAGGACGGCATAAATTCCTTCTTTTGTACCTAAACTTTGAAAGGCCTTTCGATCTCAGAACAGACGCTTCATCCCGTGCGGTCCTTTTACAGAATGGCCGTCCTATCACTATGATATCCCGCACCTTGTGCCCTACCAAAGAAAATTATGCCACAAATGAGCGTGAACTCCTGGCTATTGTGTGGGCTTTAAAAAACCTCAGACGCTATTTATATGGGGTTAATAACCTCAACATATTTACCGAACTCCTCACATTTTCAATATCCGACAAAAATTCTAGTTCGAAATTGAAACGGTGGAGAGCCTTCATGGAGGAGTACTCTCCAGTTTTTTTTTTTTTTTATAAGCCCGGAAAAGACATATTGTCATAGTTGCCGATGCTCTTTCCAGACAATTTGTTCATAACCTCGAAGATTCTATATCTATAACCTCCCTCCAAGCCTGTGGAAGCGAAATTTTAATTACCGAAATTATTCCCTCCGTCGAAAATCCTGTTCAATGGTTAAGAAACCAAGTAATTCTTACCCAAGGAACTGAAAATAAAAAGGAAACTAAAATTATTTTCAGAGACCGTATTCGACACCATGTAACATACACCGAAATTAAAATCCTTTTAGACACATTTAAAAATTGTATAAGTTTGCAGGTAGCTAACGAAATTCATTGCGATGCATACGTTAGCTCAAATTCAGAATCTCCTCATAACAAATTACCTGTAAAATTTCGTTACACAGATAAATTTTTGACGGATATTTTCAATCCCGATGATCAAATGGAAATCCTAACAAATGAGAAAAATAGAGCACATCTTTCAGTGTTGGAAAACACAAAGCAAGTCTTTCAAGATTCTATTTCCCAAATATTAGAAAAAAACTTAAAGAAATCACAAAACACTGCAAAATTTTTCATGTAGCAAAATACCAAAGACATCCTCAGAAACAGAAAATTGGAGAAACCCCCATTCCTTCTTTTCCCGGTGAAATACTTCACATTTATAACACAGACAAAAAATTTTTTGTTGACTTGTTTAGATAAATTTTCCAAATTTGCCATAGTGAAACCCAAATCCTGCAGAGCCATAATTGATGTCAAACCGGCACTCATAGAAATTTTAAATTTTTTCAAAGAAATAAAAACAATAATTTGTGATAACGAAAAATCCTAATTTCAGTGCTGAAATTTACACAAGGCCACAAATGCACAGCTCTTCCAACGGCCAAGTCGAAAGGTTCCACGGAACACTAACAGAAATCGCTAGATGCCTTAAATTAGAATGTGCTTTTGAAAATACAATAGACTTGGTCCTTATGGGCACCGCAAGATATAACAGGTCAATTCATTCAACCACCGAACTTAGGCCAATCATCTGATGTTACCACAATGTTTGATGAACAGGATCCGGGTCGGTTTCTTTCCCTAGTAGTTTGCTGGTGGAGCTAAGCGCTTTTTCAGAATTACACCTGCTTGGACCACTTACACAAACTTTCTTAAGTTTTTTTTATTCAATTTTAATATTTAATTAAAGGAAATAGCCCCTAATGTATGTATGTACACACACACACAAACATATGTACTTATTTACATTTGTTTTCACCTATTACAGTTAATTCAGCCGCACTAAAAATAACGCATCCCAGCTATGCATATGTGTATATATGTATGTAAGTGAAATAAAACGTTAGTTGTGGTTGAGTTTTGTTCATAAACTGATTTTTATTTTAAATATTCACCTTAAGTGCTAAACATGAATATCTTAAACTAATCTAGGATTATCAAGATTCTTTCTTATCATTAGTGTGTTTGTTTAATATTCCAAACTAAAATATATTTCTTATCCCTATATTTATTTAAGATGCTATTTGTTTAGTTTCTTAACTAAAATGTTTTTCTTATCTTATGTTAGTTTAAGATATCGCTTAAAAGAACTGGTGGTTGGTTTTAGGGTATGTTGGTGTCTATCGTGTGTACATGTGAGTCGCGGGTGGTAGCGTGTATGTCACTTGTATGTATGTATATGAAGATCGATTAAGAAATCCGACAATACACTGACTATCAGGTCTGTTCTGAAAATCACTCAGTTTCAAATCAAGAACTGTTTTAAATTAACGAAAATAATTTCATGATGTGCTGCAAATCATAAGTGTTGTCGTTTTTCAGCGTGGTTTTAATTTTTATAAAAAAAAACGCGAAAACCCAGCTGATTTAGATTTGCCTTTGCTATATTCTTGAAAGAAAACATTAAAATTTTAAAATACCGTTAGCAGCTTTATATGCCGTAATTGTTTTAAGAAAAACACAATTGCATATTGAACACGTGAAAAACGTCATATACGAAATTTTTTAAACGATTATTTAATTGGTTATAAGGCTCTAATAAATTGTTTTTCATCTTCATATCATTTTACCGTCTTAACAAAATAGATTTCCAAATGTTGTTGGCAGAGCTAACGCCACGGTTGCATCATAGTAGCATTCCTACAAATATTCAGCTAGTTGCTATTCTCAGATAATATAATAAAGTTTTGCAAAGAAAAAGGTTATAGCAACGAAAAATAGTTTGGTTTCAAATAAAAGCTTTCAAAGATTAACGCAATTCAATAAACTACCTCTTCCATAAATTTGAATTGGAACAAAAAACTATTTACAGGGGTTAAAAGGCCAGTGTTTAAATTCCAGGTCTAATATATGAATTGATGGAACTGAGATTTCCATATACATTTTATCATAACGCTTATGTATGTATGTATAAGTTAAACGAATTTAGTTGTAATTAATTGAAAACAACTTTATTGTTGAAGGGTGAGTTAATAACTGAATTTTACAATTCTTACTTAAACTAAAGAGACTTAAACCGCAGCCACCAAATTACGCTGCGCCGCTGTCGCTCTGCTAACATTTCCACTGTGCTTTGTGCTGTCTGCTGACTCTGCGGCTCGTGTAGAATATTTGGCTGTCCACTTGTAGCCAAATTGTGAAATATCAAATATGCTGATGTAGCGGCTCGTGTGGAATACAGGAGTGTGGGAAATGGTTGGTTGTTTGGCTTCACAAAATTGTGAAATATCAAATATGCAGATGTAGCGGCTCGTGTGGGGTTTTTGGTTGCTTTGATGCAACCAACATGTGGGAATATGGGGACACGAGGGTTCCTCATGATAACTCCTCCCCTTGTAAGTGGGGGCCGTCCTCGGTCCTCTTAACAGCGTTCTTTATTGCATCTTCAATGGACCTGGTTATGATGATCTTTTTTTTTGTGATGACCCTACGTCGTAATAGGTAGGCTGCCAGTCCTATAACCACAAAAGCACCAACAGTTGATAGACCTGCGATTTGGCCCTGCTCAATCGTATGTTGTAAATGACGGATGTGCTGAAGATTCTGTTGGTTAACATGATGGAGATAGGGGGCGCTTAGTATCTCGGTGTGTTGTGTTAGGTTAATCGCAGAAGCCCATGGAGTTTCAGGTTGCAGAGGAGTCGTTGAATTCTCGTTGTAGTATACTGAATCGTTGATTTTTACATGGTCCTTGAAAATGACCAGCTAGGTACCATTAACTGTAATAGGGGCTTCACTACTTTCTTCTACGATTGCCAGTTGATCGTTGATGACTACCAGTCCATCGCCTATCGGCGTAATCGGCGTGAGATTGTTGAATGTAGTGCTGCAGCTCGCAGTGTTACGTGTCAGTAGTTGAAGAGCGCACGATGTGGCTGACGATGGTAGGCAAAACGTTGGTATTGTGTCGCTGCAGTTCCTTACCGCTAAGGTACGATTGTGGCATACCGCTAAGGTGGATTCTTGTAGGTGGAGCATTTGGTGGCCGTGAGCTACTGGTAAAATAGTAATTTTCCTACATCTAAGCTTAGGAATAGGATATCGTATTAGGAAGTAAATTACATTATCGTATTGTAAGATCTTAATATTAGCTACAGCCATAACATCGGCCACAGAGAGGTTTGTGAAGTGCTCATTTTTTATTATGAAGTTTATTTCGTTACTGTCTAAAAGAATGGGATTCAAGACTCCAATTTTTGCGAATGTGATAGAAGTGATAAGATTGTCTAAGTCTGTTATTATTGCTCTGTTTCTTGCTAAGAGCATATCATAAAGGTGGCTAGTGTCTATTTCTCTTTGTTTTTCCGTTCTGAAGATTTTATTTACTGTAGTGGTGAGACTATTAATTTCTTTTTGTACCTCTGTGTTGATAGTAAACTGTCTGTCCTGGGAGTCAATTAGTTGTTCCGCTGTGTTTGTTAGTCTGTCAAAGTCGTCGTGGTCTGGGGTCCCTGCGATGTATTTCAGTACCGTCCCTATAGCGTTCAAGCTCCTCGCTTGTCTGTGATGAGTATTTACCGTCTGTAGTAGTCTACTTATCTGGTTTATGTCTGCGTCCAGCAGCTTCCTCATGTGTGTTTGCGGGAAGTGGTCCTTAGCTGTCTCGTCCTTCAGTCGCTCGTACAGAGTCAGGTTGGTAACGTGTTTGATGTGTCCAAAACTTTCCCAGATAACAAGGTCACCGCCGGTCACCGGAATGTATCTTCCATTTGAGTAGTCTATTAGTCGTCCAATTGTTGCCGATATCAGTATGGCTATAATCAGTTTTAGAGCGATTCTGAAAGCGTAATAAATATCTTTTATAATTCATCACCCACATAGGACGTAATTTCAGCGGAGATTGTCCTTATGGACCCTCCTCCCTCTTATGAGAACGGTTGTGCCCAGGTCTTTTTCGACTTCCTCTTCAGAGTAAAGAGGTGTAAGTTTATTACCTAGTCTCCTGTTATTTTTTACGAGCACTTTTTCTCCAACGGCAAAGTCCCTATCTTGTCTATTCTTATTGTGCGTCTCTAAGTTTTTAATCTGGGTGTTTTTTATACGTGACACTATTTGTGCGTCGCCTTTCGTGGAATGAAAGACGGTAGTAGGTTTCATATTAGTTACTGAATGTATTGACCTGTTATATTCGATGGTAGCTAAAAGAACTATTTCTTCGGTATCGTCTAAATTTTTGTCGAGTTTAAGGCATCTAGATACTTCCATCAGTGTGTTGTGGAATCGCTCTACCTGTCCATTTGAGGTATTGTGCAGGGGTGGAGCGTTCGCAATATCGATGTCGAAACGGTTCTTTAATGTGGATTTTATGCTATGTGAATTAAGCGACTTTTCATTGTCACAGTAAATAGTTTTTGTACCTGAAAAAACGTTGAGTAACTGGAGGAGCTGAGGCTTAACGTCTACTATCGTCCTGGACTTTAGTGACTGTACTATTGCAAATTTTGAAAATTTGTCGATGCAAGTCAAAAAATATTTCGATCCTGTGGAAAATATATCAATGTGGAGAATTTCTCCGCAATATGTGGGTATGGGTGTTTGGGCAATGATTTGCTTTTTTGGATGGCGGTCATACTTCGCTTGGGAGCATACGCGACAATTTGCTACGAATTGTTTAGCCTTTTTTTCCATTTTCGGAAAAAAATAGTCCTCCACTATGTGCTTTACGTTTTCTTGTGCTGCTCGGTGTGCTCGATTGTGTTCGGCTGCGATAATTTCCTGCTGTTCGTTCGGGTCTGATATATCAATAACTAGCTTCTCCGTGTGTCTGAATTTCACGGTTGGAAAGAGTTCAATCAATTTATGCTGGAATCGAGCCAATGTGTGTAGGTCACACTGCAGAGCGTTTACTACATCTACTTTTACGGCCTCCTGTAGATTTTTAATTAAATCATCGTCGGTTCGGAATGTAATCAGGTGTCTTGTTTTTTTTTCCAAAAATTATAAAAGTTCTTTTCTGGGGTTCTACGCCTTCCTCTACAAGTATCTGATTACGGAAGCAATTTACCGGCTTATCGGTTATCTCAATCGTGTTGGTAGATGACTCTTCGCTGTGGATTGTTTCGACACTCATATTGTCTAAGGCGTTAATGTGTTGCCTAGACAGCGCATCTGCAACCACGTTTTCCTTGCCTGGTTTGTAGATTAGCTTTGCGTTGCATTCATCTATGAAAGCTTTCCACCTTTTAATTTTCGAGTTCGGATTTCTGTCCGAAACGGCAAAGGTTAATGGTTGGTGGTCTGTGAATACGTTTAATTCTGATACGCCATAGAAATAGTTTCTAAGCGTTTTTAGTGCCCAGACGATGGCTAATAATTCCCGTTCATTAGTGGCGTAATGTTCCTCGGTACCTGTCAAAGTGCGGGAAATCATAGTTATAGGTTTTCCCACTTGCGAAAGGACAGCACCTATAGCATGGGAGGATGCGTCTGTGGTTAAATCGAACGGTTTTTTGAAATTTGGGTAGGTTAATGTTACGTCCTCAGACGCTAGTATTTCTTTTATTTTATTAAAGGCTTTTTTCTGTTCACTGGTCAAATCAATTTTGATTTTTTTCGACTGTGTTGCAGTAACTCGGCCGTACTCTCCTCTCAGTATGTTCGATAGTGGTTTCGCAATATTGGCGAAGTCGCGTATAAAGCAGCGGTAGTATCCCGCTAAGCCTAAGAATGGCCTTAGACCTCTTAGAGTGCTGGGCTCAGGGAATTTTCTAATTGTTTCAATTTTTTCCACACAGGTTTTGATTCCTCCTTGTGAAACTATGAACCCTAGGTATTCGACCTCGGTTTGGAAAAATTTTGATTTTTCTGCCGAGACCCTCATATTGGCTTCAAATAGACTTCGCATTACTACTTCCGTATCTTTTAAGTGGTCTTGCTCATTTTTCGAGAATATTATTACATCGTCCACGTAGACGAAACATCTCTTTCCGATGTGTTCTCTTAGCACATCGTCTATCGCCCTTTGGAAAATGCTGGGCGCGTTCTTCAGGCCGAAGGCCAGTCTACAAAATTCGTATTTTCCGTTTTTTACAGAAAATGCCGTTTTTTCCCTATCGGGTTCAGAGAGCTGAATTTGGTGGAAACCTGATTTTAGGTCGAGTGTAGTGAAGAATTTGCTCCCACCAAGATTGGATAGAGTTTACGTGATTTCAGGAATCGGGTACCTGTCGCTGATAGTTTTGTCATTAAGTTTTCGAAAATCTATTACTAATCTTTTTTTTTCCTGTCCGTTTTCGTCAAAACCCTTTTTTTTACGACCCATATTGGGTTGTTATAGGGCGACCTAGACTTCCGAATTATGCCGTTCGCCAGTAGATCCTGGATTTCATTGTTAACAAAATCCGCAACGCCCAGTGGGTACGGGTACAGTCTTGAGTACACTGGATCTTCATTCTCCGTGCGGATCGTCGCAACTACATTAGTATTATATGGGAGTGCTTCGTTGGGGTCTGCAAATACTCCATTTACATTGCCAATTACTTTGAAGAATGCGTCTTTGAACTCCCTTGGTACTGCCTTAGCCTGAAGTTGTAAATGATTCATATCCTGGCTGGTTATAAATAAAATAACCTCCTTTCCATGGTCATGAGTAATTGTGTTATTTTTTAAATCGATGGACGCATGTACCTTATTCAACAAGTTAAGGCCAATAACGCCGTCGAATGATGTCAACTCGGGTAGAATGAAAAAGTCTTCTACCACGCCGAAAATTTTAATTGTGCATTTGAGTTTGATAGGGGTAACTCCATGAATAGATTTTACTGCAAATGAATTTTGAACCACCTTTATTCCTTTTAGTTCCGGTAGGGGTTTGATGTAACTCCTTGAGGCCCCTGTGTCGACAAGAAGTTTGATTTCTTTCCCTCCTATTGTCCTCGAAATCCAAGGCAGGAGGGACTTTCCTCTAAAAAATTAAGCTCGTCGCCTTCAATTTCGTCCACAGCCTGTCCCGTTTCTTCATCATACGTTGGCTCGTCTATTGGTTCGTGTTCTTCACTAAGATGGTTCACACGTTGCATTTTTGGTCCTGTGTATCGCCCTGAATTTGCCGCTCGTTTCTGCACATTTCCCTGCGGCCTGTCATTATAGTCGTGACTCTGCTAGTTTGTTTTCTGTTTAAATTGGGATAGAGAAGGGTCCACTTCCATAGGTTCGACGCGTCTATGATCGGAGTAGTTACCACTCGTATGTGGCTTTTGATTACTTGAGGGGTTCTGCGGTTGGCCAGCCTGTTTCTGTCTGGTAGCCAAATAATGAGGGTTCTTCTGTCCTACACTGTGATCCGTATTATGGGAATTTTGGGCTGAACTTGCCTTTTTGTTGTATGAACTATCAGATTTATTTGCGAAATTTTTCGCGAACGCGTAGCGCTCATTATTAGCATCTACTTCTTGTGCCAGGGCCAACGCAGAAGGGAGGTCGTTTGGCCTTGAAGCAAACAGGATATCGGAAAGGGGTTTCCTTAACCCTTATATGAAAACCCTAAGTGCATCGGCCCTGTATTTTTCGTTTAGAGTGTCTGCTACACTATTTTCATATGACATGATTGTCTTATTGGCTAACAAGGTTAGCTTCTTTTCTACCTCATCGTAGAAGTCTAGTAACTGCATCGAACCCTGCCTCAGTGTGGACAGTTCCTGTTCGATCAGGTATATCGGACGTTTGTCCGCGTACGTGAAGTCGAGACGGGCAATGATTGCCTTAAAATTTAGTACTGTGCTAAAGGACGAGAGTACCGCATCGGCGGCACCTCGCACTTTATTTCTGAGGATAATTACCCCTTGATAGTGGCGTTCACTGCCATCGTATCTTGCGAATAACTCATACGCATTGTTCGCGGCCTCGCGCCATGACACGTAGGTGCCTGGCTGACCGGAAAATTCCGGAAGAGATTTTATGGCGTCTAGGGTGATATCACAAGGTACTAGCGGATTTATCCGAACCTTCGTGAACCTTTCGACCTGAGGTTTGTCGACAGCAAGTCGACTGTTAATCGCGGTTATTTTCTTGTCGAACTCTAACTTTTGAGCGGCCAGTGCCTTCTTCACTTCTGCCTGAATTAGCTCACTTATTTGTTCGGTATTCATTGTTTCTTCTGTTTCTAATACCAAATTCTTGAATAAAGTTTCTACCTCTTCACACATAAATTATTCGCAAAAAAAGGAGGATTTCGAAAATGTTTTTATTTCACTTAATTGCTTTATTTTCTTTTTTTAAACAAACAAAAAAACGGGCACTTCACTTACCTTGTCATTCTTAAAGGTTAGCCTTAACTAGTTTCCGTTGTTGCCCTTCTGTTGAATGTTAGTTCCTTGGTGCGTCTTTAGATTATTTTCACTGTTGTTGGCCTTCTGTTGGATGTTAGTTCCTTGGTGCGTCTTCAGGTTATTTTCACTGTTGTTGGTCGCTGCCCAAAGATATTCGTTCCTTGGTGACTTCAGATTAATTTCACTGTTGTTGATCGCTCCCCAAAGATATTCGTTCCTTGGTGACTTCAGATTAATTTCACTGTTGTTGATCGCTGCCCAAAGATATTCGTTCCTTGGTGACTACAGATTAATTTCACTGTTGTTGATCGCTGCCCAAAGATATTCGTTCCTTGGCGACTTCAGATTAATTTGAGCACACACACTAGGGTCCGTTTTTTTTTTGTTTTTAATGATGTTTTTATTACAGTTTTTGGGTTTTTGATAATCACTTTTCACGAATTTATATTTTTAAGTTTTCGCAAGGTGAACCATGTTATGTGTTTTTTCTTTTGCCCCTTTTTTTTAGGGTATTTGCTTTTAGGTTTGCAGTTACACTTTCCACGAAGTACTAATTATTACTTTAGCTTTATTTTCTCGCGAAGTGCACCATGTTGCGTTTTTTTTCTTTTATCCTTTTTTACAGGATATTTGCTTTTAGCTTGCAGTTTCACTTTCCACAAAGTTCTAATTTTTACTTTAGATTTATTTTTTCGCGAAGTGAACCACGTTGGGCGCCAGTTAAACGAATTTAGTTGTAATTAATTGAAAACAACTTTATTGTTGAAGGGTGAGTTAATAACTGAATTTTAAAATTCTTACTTAAACTAAAGAGACTTAAACCGCAGCCACCAAATTACGCTGCGCCGCTGTCGCTCTGCTAACATTTCCACTGTGCTTTGTGCTGTCTGCTGACTCTGCGGCTCGTGTAGAATATTTGGCTGTCCACTTGTAGCCAAATTGTGAAATATCAAATATGCTGATGTAGCGGCTCGTGTGGAATACAGGAGTGTGGGAAATTGTTGGTTGTTTGGCTTCACAAAATTGTGAAATATCAAATATGCTGATGTAGCGGCTCGTGTGGGGTTTTTGGTTGCTTTGATGCAACCAACATGTGGGAATATGGGGACACGAGGGTTCCTCATGATTACTTATATACATACATACATATAACATGATAAATTAGTATTTTAGACATTTTTAGTAAAATCACAAAAGTAATAAATTATTTAAAATTATTAACGGCTTGCAATAACTCGCCCATTCTATTTAATACTTATATTATGGATCTGATTGAAATTTTTGGAAACATAATAGCATTATTATATACCACGCGAATTTTTTTCAGCGTTGTGTGGCTGTTTAATTTCATCAATATCGACAACTTGCATGCTCTTAGATCCCAATTAACTAAATGACATTTTAAATTCAAAAGTTATTCATGTGATTTTCGCCATCGATCATTACGTTTTCCTAATTTACAAGACTTTGTGTCCCATTCACTATGGGACACAGCTTGCTAGCTTTACGAATAATTTTGACATATTTGACAATAAGAGTATAAACCTGTAAAACTCTACCTTCGTATTACCTTTGCCAGACTTAGGTACCAAGTAATCAGTGAAATCTTCCATTTTGAGGTAAACTACTCCAAGCGTAAAATACTATTAAAAGTTTAGAGTATCATCCTTTTTGCAATGTAAGGTAGCTCTAACCTGCAGTTTTGTAGCAGTAACATTAACAGCAGCTGCCTTAAGTGCAGTTTAAAATACTATAATAGAGTCATCTATGGCAGTAGAAGTTCTCAACGGCATATTTTCCGAGCAGTGGGTACTCAAGTATTTTTTGATATTTCAGCCAATTAATGCGTGAAACTGTCTTTAAATTTCTGAAAGGTGGTAAAATTTCATTTGAGTTTATGGTTACGATTTTGGGCGACTGATATAAAAAAAATCTTGAGATGTTTCAGTTTGCAGCATTTCACTAGGCAAACCTTTCACTACTATGCACAGAGTGTAAAACTCCAAAAGCAAAATCTGTAGGAAAAAAAACAAACCAACGAGTTAAAATTACTAGGGAAATGATCGCGAAGAGAATTGGAAATTGAGAACGTATGCAAGAAGGATAGTGGGCATTCACACCAGGAAATTCTTTCAGCTAAGCTGATTATCTTTCTGGCAACGTGGTGAGGGGAACATAAGATAACTACAGATTGCTTGTACTTTCAATTCGTTTGTTTTTTTCTAATTCGTACTCGGCAAAAATTACGAGTGTGTGTAAATGTGTGTTTTCAATGAGAAATGTGTGTCTTTCCTATCTTAACAGTTAAATTGTGACATAGAAATACTGATTGCGCCAGGCGTATTATTTCCCGTTAGATGACGTAGTTTAATCCACGCAGGGTTGCCAATGTCATGTATTGTATTTCCAAACCAATTAGAGCTTTCTTTGTATTGAAAACTTTTATTTTTAATATTGTATTAACAATCCAAAATGAGAATATTTTGCATTTGGATGATGAATATGAATGTCATAATCCTACTGATGTTGAATTTGAAGCAACTTTGTATGTAGATATGAAGGATAGAGTAAATTTGGAATCAATGAACAATATATTGAGATCTCGGATTTTGTTCACCGGACAGGACCCCCTTAGCTTAGAAGATTCAAAGCTCCAAGGTGAAAATGCAAATATCTGTCTTTGTATGTAAAAAATGTAGATGAAATGGATACGATATGAAAGGCTTTCAAAAACCGTTTTATATGTTCATATAAATATAATAAAAAATAGACCAAAAATAAGCATTTTGAGCACTACTTTTTAATGTACTAAAATAATACAGAGTGTTTTTTTAGAGGTATAGAACTTCGAATTGAAATAAAACACAAGAAAATCGTTTTAATGTCCATCAATTTGGCTTTATTGGAAGGATAATTTTATGCCATTAATGTTTAAATATGATTTCGGGCATGTGGCCGCCGCGGCTGGCTCGAATAAAGCCAATTCTACAGGTCCAATTTTTGATGGACAAAGCTCCAATTGCTGTGCACGGTGGCGAATCGATTCATTCGGGTCCTCTTCAACACTTTGCTCTACAGCGGCAATTGTTTCTTCGGCGCGCACTGTTCGACGTCTCTGCGGATGCGTATTATCACATAGAGTAAACGTAGTGCGAAAACGATCCATGGTTAACCGAATTAATTGCTCTGATGACCATAAAATGGACGGAGCTTGCGGTAAACTTCGCGAACTGAACCATTATTTTCGAAATAAATTTGCACGATTTGCAAGGGTTGTTCTTTTGTCAACCTGTTCATGATGAAATGGCAAACCAAACTAAATATTAATCACTTGACAGCTGACAAAATGGCCGTCAGTTAAAAAAGTGATGCCAACTTAAAGTTCTATACCTCAATAAAAAACACCCTATATTATCGTGAAAAATTGACCACAAAAAAGCATTTTAAAAAGTGGGTAGATTGAGTTTTAGTGATGTATTTCTATATAAAACCTAAGTTTATGGACAAAATATGTATACATATATGTACATACGTTTGAAAGCACTTTTTTTCTGGGTTCTAAACTAAAGTTTGGTGAATGTACCTTCGGCAAAAGCAATTTGAAAAGTCTGAGAAGGCAATATATTCTAGATTAATTCATAATTTCCCATCAAAAAACTTTGTATGTTTTCTTTGACAGTTCTCCAAGAATTAATTTATTGGATTTCGTTGTAGATCAAGAGTTTTGAGCTTAAATATAGTATACAAAAATAATTATTATTATAAAAAACGTGTGTGAAGTTTGTTTAAAAGCTTTAAGTGCAAAAAAACTGGCCAATCAAATTGTAAACATGAAGTGCGCAGTGAGAAATTGTGGTAAAAACAAATTTTGTGCGAGTTTTTAATAAATATTGTAAGTAAGTTAGAAGTGTTTTGGTTTGTGCAGTTCTTTAATAATTAAGCAAAGGTTTTAGTAATAAAGCAATTCTAAAATTGAAACCGGGAGCAGTCCCGAAACACTACCATATAAGGAGCGAACGAAAAATAAAATACTGACGCAAACGAAGACAGTTTGCAACTGTACATAAATATTTAGAAGTCGAAATGTACATGTCGCAACTGATTAAAGGAAGGAAGGTATTATATCAAAATTTTCGGTACAGGTAAAAAATTGTTTGGGGCTACATTTGAAAGGTTAGAAAAATATTGTTTAATGAGGAAATTATTCGAAATATATATGGCCGAAAGTTTAATAAAATAACAAACTAATATTATATTTTAAATCATATAAATAAGTATTTTAAATGCTTTTTAATTATACATACACTTTTAATATTTCCATATTTTCATAGCGTAATTAATATATAAAAACAAAAAAATTATTTCTCATAAAATTATTTAAGGGGAAAAATTAGAAATTACCCCCACTGTGGTATTTAGATACCTTTTCAATGTCAGACTATTTCGTGACGTCATATGACCAATATGCGCACAAAATAAAATTTTTGTATACGGGATGGCGTAATCTATATCTCTATGATTCTTGTATAATACCTTATTTACTTGCATTACTTACGAGTATTGAATCCGATAAGTGCAGAGAAAAGGCAATAATTTTGCCAATTCTGAATTCAACTAAAATTAATCTTGATGAGTTCAAATAAAAAATTGATTAATGAGTTCTGATTGACTTCAAACAAATATTTTTGGATAAATTCTAGCAGAATTGAAATAAAAATTTTTGATGAATGATGAGTGAACTCTAATAAAAAAATTGTCGACGAATTTTTGGGTGAATTTAAATGAAAATTTGTTGGTGAATTCAGAGTGAATTCAAGTATGAATTGTCGACGACTCCTAATTGAACTCAAGATTGCACTTAATAGAGTTTAATTGAAGTTAAAAGTTCTGAGTGAATGTATTTGTGTGGACAGAATAGAGGATTTTGATTCTAAATTGTATGAATACAACTACATATGTACATATATAATATCATCGTTTCCTTAACTTAGTCATTTAATAATATATTGAGTAATAATTAAGGTTTGGAAATTGATTTAAGTATAGGAAAAATATTATTAATATTAAGATTTATATTTTAAATTTAATTTATATGTATATTCTGAGCTGCTGACTCCAGTAAACAATGGACAAAGACAAAACAATCTGGCTAAACGTAGAGCAACTACGTTTTAAATTGGAGGTACTTGAACTTCCTAAAGTAGGGAATAAGGAACTTTGAGGGAAGAATTGTTGCAATATTTTAGACTAACTAGCATAAGCTGCGGCTGGCTTGGATGATACGCCAGCATCGGACCCTTAGCGACATCAAGGACTCGGTTTCATTCTTTGCGGGTGATAGACTGCCAGAAATTTTGTCTATCTATCGAATTCGAAGATTGACGTACGCGCACTCTTCAAAAGTTCATTTACGCTAAACAATTGCTGACGTGAGCCTTCAAGGTATTTACTCGAAGTCAATCGGGCACAAGAGACAGGCTAAATTAAGAAACTATAATTGAAAAATTCGATTCCAAGCTGTCTTCTCTGGAAGTACATAAATTGTTGAGAAATCGTAAAAGCGAACCGTCAAGTTCGTATAAGAACCAACCGAAAACGTTTGCGGAAACCGACATCACAGAAAGTATTAGTAAACGATGATATCATTCTTGACATCAGTGCAATTTGTCTAATGCAGGCCCTAACAATGGTAAAAAGTGTTTTTAATGCCACATTCGTAGGAATGTAAGAGAGAGTAAAAGAGAGGGCAAGAGACACCAAAATAATAGTTTTAATAAAACCAATGGTAATGTGCACACCCTTTCAAATTATATTCTCCCACCTTCCAAAAAAATTGTTAAGTATTTCTCTGATAGTAGACACGGGGAGTGACATCTTCGCTGTAAGCTATGATATGATATTCCTTTTTTGGGTGATTTTGACGTCGATCCAGCCAAGAAGTCATTGGTCGGTATAAGCGATTTTACAGGTGGAATAAAAGTTGACAACATTGAATTGACAGTAGTGAAAATGTAGAGGATGCCAGCCTAGTAGACGAGCTGAAAACCGAATTCGGAGATTACAAATATCCGCCTTGGTAGAAAACTTGTTTGAAGATCAGCTAGAATTTAGGTATCTGGAAAATGAGGCTCAAAACTAATTGAAAAACATAATAAATTTAAACAAATTTGTCCATGTACCCATGGAGCCAGAATCACCGCGTTTGTGATGGATAATTAAGCTTAGGAGTTTTTGTGCATGCTTTTGGAATTTATAACTCCCCTGCCATGTTTTGCCTATGGGGTTTTGGGAAACTGCTAAGCGACATTAGACCGAAGTCCATTATATATGGCTAACGTAGTAATTTTTTCGGAAAACGAGAAAGATGACATTGAAAAGTTGAAAAGGTACTTAAAGTCGTAGAAAACTTAACTATAAGGCCGTCAGAGGAAAAAACTTGTGCGGTGTCAAGATTTCCTTTTCTACTGAATCAAAAGGCTCTGCAGCATTTTCTAAGACTCACATCTTATTTTAGGAGATTAATGCCTGGTTACGCAATAATTGCAAAACAATTAACTGGCGTTTTTCGAAAAATTATAAGCTTAAGATAGCAGACGAAGGAAAACTGGCTTTTGAGCAGCTGAAAAATTTGTTGGTGATGGCTATATAAAACACACTAGTTGTGATACAACCACAAGAAGAAAATATAAATATGGATCATTGCTGACGACCAGGAACAACTAAATAAGGATAACGATTTTCGGTTCTGCACATGGAATGTCAGGTCCCTGAACAGACTACGTGCAGCCGATGAACTTGCGGAGGCCCTGGAAGCCTATAAGGCTGACATCACCGCCATCCAGGAAGTGCGATGGGATGGGCCGGGCAAAAAGAAAGTGAGAAACTGCGACATCTACTACGGTGATTGCTACAAAGAGCGGCGACAGCGCTTGTTTGGATGCGGGTTTGTTGTTCGAGGAAAACTTAGGCAAAGAGTCTTAAGTTTTAAATACGTGAGCGAACGCCTCATTACAATCCGCATCAAGGTTAGACTCAGCAACATTAGCCTAATCTGCGCCCACGCCCCTACGGAGGATAAAGATGACGACAGCAAGGATGACTTTTATAATCTCCTAGAAAGAACATACGATCAATGCCCCAGCTACGACACCAAGATCGTCCTAGGAGATTTCAACGCAAAGCTGGGCAAGGAAGACATCCTCGCTAGAGTCATCGGGAAACACAGCCTGCATGACGACACATCCGATAACGAACTCAAGCTGATAGATTTTGTGATGGGGCGAAATCTCACTGTAGCAAGCACGCGATTTCCTCACTTTAACAATCACAAAGGGACCTGGCGGTCCCCTGATCAATCAACCGTCAACCAAATTGATCACATTGCGATCGACGGCAGACACTCCTCCAGTATTCTTGATGTCCGAATATTCCAAGGAGCCAACATTGATTCCGATCACTTCCTTGTTGTAGCCAAGGTAAGATCACGGATATTAGTAGCAAAACGGAGTAGAGCACGACCACAACAGTTTGACGTCGCAAAGCTACAATCGCAATCGACCGCTGGGAAATTTGGCGATCTAGTCTCCCTTAAGATCTCAGAGAGTCCAGCCTTGCCAGGCGAAACAACCAATGAGGAATGGAACCGCTGCCAAAACGCCATCAGAGATGCTGCCTCTGATGTATTGGGTTTTAAAATGCCACCCGGAAAAACCCATTGTTTGACGACGAGTGCAGGCAGGCACATTCAACGAAGCTAGCAGCGTATAAGGCGACGTTGGAGAGAAGGACGAGAGAAGCTCGTGAGCTGTACGAACGTAAGAGAAGGGAAGAACATCGGTTCCCAAAAGGAAGAAGAAAGAGGATGAGAAGCGCACTATCGAGGAACTTGAGAAGTGTTACGGGAGGAATAATATCTGAAAGTTTTACCAACGGGTAAAACAACTATCCAATGGATATAAGTTTCAGACAGAAGCCTGTCCTGCCGACAGTTTAACGGCGAGCAAAGCACCAATTCCATCGCCAGGCAGAATATTCCACTCCAGATAACGGACGATGATGGTAGAGAATTCCGTCCCCCGATCTGAATGAAGTCAAGATAGCAATATCGAGATTAAAATCAAACAAAGCTGCAGGAGCGGACGAAGATATGGTCGGAGGAAAGCATGCCCGACGAGTGGAATCTCAGCATCGTTTGCCCGATCCACAAAAAAGGAGACCCCTTCAACTGCGCCAACTACCGAGGAATAAGTCTCCTGAACATCGCCTACAAGATCTTCTCTGCCGTTTTGTGTGAAACCATTCATGAACAGTTTGATAGGTCCTTATCAGTGTGGTTTCAGGCCGGGGCAGTCCACCATTGACCAAATTTTCACACTACGGCGGATCCTGGAAAAGACCCAAGAGATGCAAATCGACACCCATCACCTATTCGTCAATTTTAAGGCCGTATATGACAGTGTGTATAGGGACGAGCTATACGAAGCCATGTCTAGTTTTGACATTCCTACTAAACTCGTCAGGCTGTGTAGGATGACGATGGAGAACTCTCGCTGCTCCATCAAGGTAAGTAACGAATTCACCGAGACCTTCAATGTCAGAAGGGGATTTATACAAAGCGACGCACTGTCATGTGACTTTTAGAGGCACGATCTTCCAAAAGTCCGTGCAATTGCTAGCATACGCTGACGACATTGACGTGATTGGTCGAACACAGCGAGCCGTCAATGAAGCGTTTGCTGGTATTTCTACGGAGGTGGCCAAAATGGGTTTAGCGGTGAACGAGGGCAAAACGAAGTATATGCTGTCATCAAAAAAGGACGCGCAACACCGACGACTAGGCCAGAACGTCACCATAGGCAGCTAGAACTTCGAGGTAGTGAAGGACTTCGTCTACCTTGGCTCCCAAGTCAACAGTATAAATAACATCAGTACCGAGATCAAACGCAGAATAACTCTTGCCAATCGCTGTTTCTTTGGGCTCAAGAGGAAATTGAGTAGTAAGGCCGTTTCTCGAAAAACCAAGCTGACACTATATACCACTTTGATAATCCCTGTACTTCTCTATGGCGCAGAAGCATGGTCGGTGTCGAAGGCGGATGAGGAAGTCCTTGGTATTTTCAAGAGAAAAGTTCTGCGTTCAATCTTCGGCCCTGTTTGCGTTGATGGTTTGTGGAGAAGAAGATTCAATCATGAACTGTACGGGTTGTACAGCGACATAAGCCTAACCAGGCGCCTACGGATCTAACGGCTAAGATGGTTGGGCCATGTTGAGCGCATGGAGAATACTGCTCCGATAGCGCACACAAGTGGAGAGGGACCTCAACCAACTTGGTGTTCACAATTGGAGAACGCTGGCTAAAGACCGTGCCAGCTGGAAAACTTTGTTGGTTGAGGCTCAGGTTCCCCACGGACTGTAGCGCCAAAAGAAAAAGAAGATGGCTATAACATAAATATATACAGATTTGTATGCACTAGTATGGATTTGTTTTGTTACAACCAGGCAACGAAGACCTATTAATGCATCCAGTCGAGAACTAATGAAAATACTACTTTTATGAGCTGGGAGTGCTGTTGAGTGAGTTATTTGAAACGTCCAATTTCGAGGTGAATTTAATGTAAAGAAGGCCGAATGTGACATCCTGACTCGAGACAAAGACAGACAAAGATTTATTATTTTTGGTACAAACTTCGGCGCATAAGCAAACATACATACATATGTATATAATTCAATTGTTTATTTTATGATACCCGTTGTCATTTCTAAGCCAGATTATTTTTATAACAATAATAATAAAACCTTTAATCCTGATGGTTTCAATGCCAAAAAGTAAGCGTTCATACCTAGTAATAAGCGCATTGTGAAAATATTTTGAATTGAATTTAAAATGAATTATTGGAAATTTTAGTATATGTACATACACATGAAACTAGATAAAAAATTCGAGCTTTTATCAAGAAGTAATTAGTAATGCGATTCCCTCAATGCAAGTCCACAACTTTAATATGGTATTATTTTTTGCAATATTTTAGACTAACTAGCATAAGCATCGGCTGGCTTGGATGATACGCCAGCATCGGACCCTTAGCGACATCAAGGACTCGGTTTCATTCTTTGCGGGTGATAGACTGCCAGAAATTTTGTCTATCTATCGAATTCGAAGATTGACGTACGCGCACTCTTCAAAAGTTCATTTACGCTAAACAATTGCTGACGTGAGCCTTCAAGGTATTTACTCGAAGTCAATCGGGCACAAGAGACAGGCTAAATTAAGAAACTATAATTGAAAAATTCGATTCCAAGCTGTCTTCTCTGGAAGTACATAAATTGTTGAGAAATCGTAAAAGCGAACCGTCAAGTTCGTATAAGAACCAACCGAAAACGTTTGCGGAAACCGACATCACAGAAAGTATTAGTAAACGATGATATCATTCTTGACATCAGTGCAATTTGTCTAATGCAGGCCCTAACAATGGTAAAAAGTGTTTTTAATGCCACATTCGTAGGAATGTAAGAGAGAGTAAAAGAGAGGGCAAGAGACACCAAAATAATAGTTTTAATAAAACCAATGGTAATGTGCACACCCTTTCAAATTATATTCTCCCACCTTCCAAAAAAATTGTTAAGTATTTCTCTGATAGTAGACACGGGGAGTGACATCTTCGCTGTAAGCTATGATATGATATTCCTTTTTTGGGTGATTTTGACGTCGATCCAGCCAAGAAATCATTGGTCGGTATAAGCGATTTTACAGGTGGAATAAAAGTTGACAACATTGAATTGACAGTAGTGAAAATGTAGAGGATGCCAGCCTAGTAGACGAGCTGAAAACCGAATTCGGAGATTACAAATATCCGCCTTGGTAGAAAACTTGTTTGAAGATCAGCTAGAATTTAGGTTTCTGGAAAATGAGGCTCAAAACTAATTGAAAAACATAATAAATTTAAACAAATTTGTCCATGTACCCATGGAGCCAGAATCACCGCGTTGGTGATGGATAATTAAGCTTAGGAGTTTTTGTGCATGCTTTTGGAATTTATAACTCCCCTGCCATGTTTTGCCTATGGGGTTTTGGGAAACTGCTAAGCGACATTAGACCGAAGTCCATTATATATGGCTAACGTAGTAATTTTTTCGGAAAACGAGAAAGATGACATTGAAAAGTTGAAAAGGTACTTAAAGTCGTAGAAAACTTAACTATAAGGCCGTCAGAGGAAAAAACTTGTGCGGTGTCAAGATTTCCTTTTCTACTGAATCAAAAGGCTCTGCAGCATTTTCTAAGACTCACATCTTATTTTAGGAGATTAATGCCTGGTTACGCAATAATTGCAAAACAATTAACTGGCGTTTTTCGAAAAATTATAAGCTTAAGATAGCAGACGAAGGAAAACTGGCTTTTGAGCAGCTGAAAAATTTGTTGGTGATGGCTATATAAAACACACTAGTTGTGATACAACCACAAGAAGAAAATATAAATATGGATCATTGCTGACGACCAGGAACAACTAAATAAGGATAACGATTTTCGGTTCTGCACATGGAATGTCAGGTCCCTGAACAGACTACGTGCAGCCGATGAACTTGCGGAGGCCCTGGAAGCCTATAAGGCTGACATCACCGCCATCCAGGAAGTGCGATGGGATGGGCCGGGCAAAAAGAAAGTGAGAAACTGCGACATCTACTACGGTGATTGCTACAAAGAGCGGCGACAGCGCTTGTTTGGATGCGGGTTTGTTGTTCGAGGAAAACTTAGGCAAAGAGTCTTAAGTTTTAAATACGTGAGCGAACGCCTCATTACAATCCGCATCAAGGTTAGACTCAGCAACATTAGCCTAATCTGCGCCCACGCCCCTACGGAGGATAAAGATGACGACAGCAAGGATGACTTTTATAATCTCCTAGAAAGAACATACGATCAATGCCCCAGCTACGACACCAAGATCGTCCTAGGAGATTTCAACGCACAGCTGGGCAAGGAAGACATCCTCGCTAGAGTCATCGGGAAACACAGCCTGCATGACGACACATCCGATAACGAACTCAAGCTGATAGATTTTGTGATGGGGCGAAATCTCACTGTAGCAAGCACGCGATTTCCTCACTTTAACAATCACAAAGGTACCTGGCGGTCCCCTGATCAATCAACCGTCAACCAAATTGATCACATTGCGATCGACGGCAGACACTCCTCCAGTATTCTTGATGTCCGAACATTCCAAGGAGCCAACATTGATTCCGATCACTTCCTTGTTGTAGCCAAGGTAAGATCACGGATATTAGTAGCAAAGCGGAGTAGAGCACGACCACAACAGTTTGACGTCGCAAAGCTACAATCGCAATCGACCGCTGGGAAATTTGGCGATCTAGTCTCCCTTAAGATCTCAGAGAGTCCAGCCTTGCCAGGCGAAACAACCAATGAGGAATGGAACCGCTGCCAAAACGCCATTAGAGATGCTGCCTCTGATGTATTGGGTTTTAAAATGCCACCCGGAAAAACCCATTGTTTGACGACGAGTGCAGGCAGGCACATTCAACGAAGCTAGCAGCGTATAAGGCGACGTTGGAGAGAAGGACGAGAGAAGCTCGTGAGCTGTACGAACGTAAGAGAAGGGAAGAACATCGGTTCCCAAAAGGAAGAAGAAAGAGGATGAGAAGCGCACTATCGAGGAACTTGAGAAGTGTTACGGGAGGAATAATATCTGAAAGTTTTACCAACGGGTAAAACAACTATCCAATGGATATAAGTTTCAGACAGAAGCCTGTCCTGCCGACAGTTTAACGGCGAGCAAAGCACCAATTCCATCGCCAGGCAGAATATTCCACTCCAGATAACGGACGATGATGGTAGAGAATTCCGTCCCCCGATCTGAATGAAGTCAAGATAGCAATATCGAGATTAAAATCAAACAAAGCTGCAGGAGCGGACGAAGATATGGTCGGAGGAAAGCATGCCCGACGAGTGGAATCTCAGCATCGTTTGCCCGATCCACAAAAAAGGAGACCCCTTCAACTGCGCCAACTACCGAGGAATAAGTCTCCTGAACATCGCCTACAAGATCTTCTCTGCCGTTTTGTGTGAAACCATTCATGAACAGTTTGATAGGTCCTTATCAGTGTGGTTTCAGGCCGGGGCAGTCCACCATTGACCAAATTTTCACACTACGGCGGATCCTGGAAAAGACCCAAGAGATGCAAATCGACACCCATCACCTATTCGTCAATTTTAAGGCCGTATATGACAGTGTGTATAGGGACGAGCTATACGAAGCCATGTCTAGTTTTGACATTCCTACTAAACTCGTCAGGCTGTGTAGGATGACGATGGAGAACTCTCGCTGCTCCATCAAGGTAAGTAACGAATTCACCGAGACCTTCAATGTCAGAAGGGGATTTATACAAAGCGACGCACTGTCATGTGACTTTTAGAGGCACGATCTTCCAAAAGTCCGTGCAATTGCTAGCATACGCTGACGACATTGACGTGATTGGTCGAACACAGCGAGCCGTCAATGAAGCGTTTGCTGGTATTTCTACGGAGGTGGCCAAAATGGGTTTAGCGGTGAACGAGGGCAAAACGAAGTATATGCTGTCATCAAAAAAGGACGCGCAACACCGACGACTAGGCCAGAACGTCACCATAGGCAGC
This sequence comes from Epicampocera succincta, assembly GCA_932526305.1. Taxonomy (NCBI): domain Eukaryota; kingdom Metazoa; phylum Arthropoda; class Insecta; order Diptera; family Tachinidae; genus Epicampocera; species Epicampocera succincta. Next base: position 27,842,888 of record OW052035.1, on the reverse strand, counting down.
TAGAACTTCGAGGTAGTGAAGGACTTCGTCTACCTTGGCTCCCAAGTCAACAGTATAAATAACATCAGTACCGAGATCAAACGCAGAATAACTCTTGCCAATCGCTGTTTCTTTGGGCTCAAGAGGAAATTGAGTAGTAAGGCCGTTTCTCGAAAAACCAAGCTGACACTATATACCACTTTGATAATCCCTGTACTTCTATATGGCGCAGAAGCATGGTCGGTGTCGAAGGCGGATGAGGAAGTCCTTGGTATTTTCAAGAGAAAAGTTCTGCGTTCAATCTTCGGCCCTGTTTGCGTTGATGGTTTGTGGAGAAGAAGATTCAATCATGAACTGTACGGGTTGTACAGCGACATAAGCCTAACCAGGCGCCTACGGATCTAACGGCTAAGATGGTTGGGCCATGTTGAGCGCATGGAGAATACTGCTCCGATAGCGCACACAAGTGGAGAGGGACCTCAACCAACTTGGTGTTCACAATTGGAGAACGCTGGCTAAAGACCGTGCCAGCTGGAAAACTTTGTTGGTTGAGGCTCAGGTTCCCCACGGACTGTAGCGCCAAAAGAAAAAGAAGATGGCTATAACATAAATATATACAGATTTGTATGCACTAGTATGGATTTGTTTTGCTACAACCAGGCAACGAAGACCTCTTAATGCATCCAGTCGAGAACTAATGAGGCTGTACAAAAATACTACTTTTATGAGCTGGGAGTGCTGTTGAGTGAGTTATTTGAAACGTCCAATTTCGAGGTGAATTTAATGTAAAGAAGGCCGAATGTGGCATCCTGACTCGAGACAAAGACAGACAAAGATTTATTATTTTTGGTACAAACTTCGGCGCATAAGCAAACATACATACACATGTATATAATTCAATTGTTTATTTTATGATACCCGTTGTCATTTCTAAGCCAGATTATTTTTATAACAATAATAATAAAACCTTTAATCCTGATGGTTTCAATGCCAAAAAGTAAGCGTTCATACCTAGTAATAAGCGCATTGTGAAAATATTTTGAATTGAATTTAAAATGAATTATTGGAAATTTTAGTATATGTACATACACATGAAACTAGATAAAAAATTCGAGCTTTTATCAAGAAGTAATTAGTAATGCGATTCCCTCAATGCAAGTCCACAACTTTAATATGGTATTATTTTACCTTTGAAGTAAGATTGAAAGTATTTAATAATATGTTATTGTATGCATAGTATAATAATTGTTTTTGAATATTACTTTGAGGAGTGTTTCTTCCTAATGGGTAGTAAACATTTATATATACATAAATATATATACACATATGTGTGTATATACATATATGTGTATATATACATATATAAACTATTATAAAAATGTATGTATTCGATTGCAAATGAAATTTTTCATATGTATATGATTTTTTCTAGTCTTATATTATGTTTATTTCAATTTGTTTAAGATATTGCCGATTCGTTGTGGACATTTCGAATCAAACTTGCGGCATCAATTTCTAGGATGAGAATAAAATACGGCGCACTTCAACTTTTACAACTTTTACCTTCGCATTTGCAGAATGAAAATGTAGCAAAAGCTGTAATAAACCCTATCGTAACTGGATGGATAAATCCGTTTTTGATAAGGTAATTTATTTACTACTAATAACATTCATTTTAAAAATCCTGGATTGTGAAATTGTTTATTTGGCTTTATATTGATTTAAGTACATTTTACGAATATCTGTGAGTCTGGTCATCGTCGTCCATAGATCCCGTTATAAATTGTACTTTAAACCTCTTCCTTGTCCATTCACAACCCCTGTTATTTCTCCAAAGTTTTTTATTTTTAATTGCAATAGTTCATAGTTCTATTTTTTTGGTGAAATGGGAAAATGAGGAGTAAAATATAATCAAAAACGTTGATCGAAGTCGAGTTTGCTGAGAAGGTATTGATTGAGAGGTATAACTATAGATTTCAACTTTACGCTTTACAAGGTGGGAGATTTATTCACAACTGGATTTATTTCTTCTTCTTCTTTTGGTGCTACAGTCCGTGGTGAAACTGGGCCTTAACCAACAAGCTTTTCCAGCTGGCACGGTCTTTAGCCAGCATCCTCCAATTTTGCACACCAAGTTGGTTGAGGTCCCTCTCAATTGCCTCTTGAGCCCAAAGAAACAGCGATTGGCAAGAGTTATTCTGCGTTTGATCTCGGTACTGATGTTATTTATACTGTTGACTTGGGAGCCAAGGTAGACGAATTCCTTCACTACCTCGAAGTTCTAGCTGCCTATGGTGACGTTCTGGCCTAGTCGTCGGTGTTGCGCGTCCTTTTTTGATGACAGCATATACTTCGTTTTGCCCTCGTTCACCGCTAAACCCATTTTGGCCACCTCCGTAGAAATACCAGCAAACGCTTCATTGACGGCTCGCTGTGTTCGACCAATCACGTCAATGTCGTCAGCGTATGCTAGCAATTGCACGGACTTTTGGAAGATCGTGCCTCTAAAAGTCACATGACAGTGCGTCGCTTTGTATAAATCCCCTTCTGACATTGAAGGTCTCGGTGAATTCGTTACTTACCTTGATGGAGCAGCGAGAGTTCTCCATCGTCATCCTACACAGCCTGACGAGTTTAGTAGGAATGTCAAAACTAGACATGGCTTCGTATAGCTCGTCCCTATACACACTGTCATATACGGCCTTAAAATTGACGAATAGGTGGTGGGTGTCGATTTGCATCTCTTGGGTCTTTTCCAGGATCCGCCGTAGTGTGAAAATTTGGTCAATGGTGGACTGCCCCGGCCTGAAACCACACTGATAAGGACCTATCAAACTGTTCATGAATGGTTTCACACAAAACGGCAGAGAAGATCTTGTAGGCGATGTTCAGGAGACTTATTCCTCGGTAGTTGGCGCAGTTGAAGGGGTCTCCTTTTTTGTGGATCGGGCAAACGATGCTGAGATTCCACTCATCGGGCATGCTTTCCTCCGACCATATCTTACAGATGAGCTGGTGCATGCGCCCAACCAGGTCATCTCCGGCTGCCTTAAATAGTTCCGCGGACAGTCCGTCCGCTCCTGTAGCTTTGTTTGATTTTAATCTCGATATTGCTATCTTGACTTCATTCAGATCGGGGGACGGAATTCTCTACCATCATCGTCCGTTACCTGGAGTGTTTTGCTCGCCGTTAAACTGTCTGCAGAAGTGATCCTTCCAGATTCTCAGCATCGATTGCGACTCTACTACGATTTGTTCCTCTTCGTCACGACAGGCTTCTGTCCGAAGCTTATATCCATTCGATAGTATTTTTACCCGTTGGTAAAACTTTCGGATATTATTCCTGTCGTAGCACCTCTCCAGTTCCTCGATCGCGCGCTTCTCATGCTCTTTCTTTTTCCTTTTTGAGAAGCCGGTGTTCTTCCCTTTTCTTACATTCGTAGAGCTCACGAGCTGCTCTCGTCCTTCTCTCCAACGTCGCCTTATACGCTGCTAGCTTCGCTGAATGTGCCTGCCTGCACTCGTCGTCAAAACATGGGTTTTTTCCGGGTGGCATTTTAAAACTCAATACATCAGAGGCAGCATCTCTGATGGTGTTTTGGCAACGGTTCCATTTCTCATCGGTTGTTTCGCCTGGCAAGGCTAGACTCTCTGAGAGCTTAAGGGAGACTAGATCGCCAAATTTCACAGCGGTTAATTGCGATTGTAGCTTTGCGACGTCAAACTGTTGTGGTCGTGCTCTACTCCGTTTTGCTACTGATATCCGTGATCTTACCTTGGCTACAACGAGGAAGTGATCGGAGTCAATCTTGGCTCCTCGGAATGTTCGGACATCAAGAATACTGGAGGAGTGTCTGCCGTTGATCGCAATGTGATCAATTTGGTTGACGGTTGATTGATCAGGGGACCGCCAGGTCCCTTTGTGAAAGTTGAGGTGAGGGAATCGCGTGCTTGCTACAGTGAGATTTCGCCCCATCACAAAATCTAGCAGCTTGAGTCCGTTATCGGATGTGTCGTCATGCAGGCTGTGTTTCCCGATGACTCTAGCGAGGATGTCTTCCTTGCCCAGCTTTGCGTTGAAATCTCCTAGGACGATCTAGGAGATTATAAAAGTCATCCTTGCTGTCGTCATCTTTATCCTCCGTAGGAGCGTGGGCGCAGATTAGACTAATGTTGCCGAGTCTAACCTTGATACGGATTGTAATGAGGCGTTCGCTCACGTATTTAAAACTTAAGACTCTTTGCCTAAGTTTTCCTCGAACAACAAACCCGCATCCAAACAAGCGCTGTCGCCGCTCTTTGTAGCAATCACCGTAGTAGATGTCGCAGTTTCTCACTTTCTTTTTGCCCGGCCCATCCCATCCCACTTCCTGGAAGGCGGTGATGTCAGCCTAATAGGCTTCCAGGGCCTCCGCAAGTTCATCGCAAGAAAATCGTTATCCTTATTTCGTTGTCCATGGTCGTCAGCAATAAGGTCATCCATATTTATATTTCCTTTCTGTGGTTGTAACGAAACTAATGTGTTTTTACACGGTACGGAAGTTAACCCCACGCACAACCCCCGAAACCTGGAGGACCGGGTCCTAGTTTAGACCCCTGGACAGAGGGGATTCGCTGCACAATTTGGTTCACCTCTAAGCGGATGCTGTAGGGGCTATCCAGGGGCGCCACGAGGAGGCAGTATGTCAGCTTGACCAGTCCATTTTCAGGGATCGCTGCTGGCTTCTCGCCAGGTTGAGAGCAATCAACAACTTTGCCCTGAGTGCACTGGCCCATCCCCCTATTTATTTGTCATTATTATATTTTTAAATGTTTCTATCACTCATATTCTTACTATTTCCACGTTAAATGTTATTGTATTTAATTATTTTCAACGGACTTAGTTTTTTTTTTCATTCACATTCACATATAATTACAATATACATGTCTATATATCTATTAACTTAAATTCTCTTATTTTCTAATATTTGCTTCACATTTTCAGTTGAATTCTCATTTTGTCAATTGTAGTATTATCACTTTTAATTATTAAGTTGTTGAACTTGTTAGGAAATTTTGTTCGCAACAGGTTATAACCAACAAACCCTTCAACTCCTTTTTATCTCGAAAATAGAAACGAACACAATGAATAAGAAAAATATATTTGGGCTAATCGAGGCAGCAGTGGATATTTCCAAAACGGAAATTTTACCACAAATTCAGAGTTTGACAGCAGCTGTCCAACAACTGCAATCTAGTCGAGTTGAAACATTTAATCCAGTTACTATTCAGACTGGTGTTGGTATCGGTAAAATAAATTTGGACCTTATACAATCTCTTCCACAGTTTGGTGGGAGTCCAAGGGGTATCCATTTTAGAGAGATGCCACGAAATTTGCAATGAACTATTACTTGAAATGTTCGGAAACCTATTTTGTTGCAATGGGTATATTGAGAAATAAAATAAACGGTGAAGCAAATTCGACCTTCAGCGTATTCAATACAATTTTTGATTTCGATGCAGTTATTATTATTGGACGAATTCTACTCGGATAAAAGACCGCTCTAGCTATTATAGTACGAATTACGTAAGTGTTTTAAGACAGGAAAATTATCTATAACAGAATATTATGATTAAGTTAACAAACAATTAAATCTCATTATTAATAAAATTATAATAACTAATTCCGATAAGGAAGAGGATATAACTGCTTTGAACGATCGTGCGTTCAAACGCACTGCGAGTTTTTGTATCTGAATTTCGTAAACCGTTATATGATATTTGTTTTCCGGCAAATCCACCATACTTACCCACAGCCTTGGCAACAGCTCAGAGAGTTAGAACAGAATCACAAAAGGTATAAGTTTGCAAACGATATTGCTAATTCTAGGAATTTTTTGCAGCCAAACGCGCACACTTCTAAAAATATGTTCAGCAACACAATCCTAAGCTATTTAAATTCGAAAGAAATAGGACAATATGACACACCTGTTCCAATAGAAATTGACAAGGGGACATCGTATTTTCGAAAACCTATGGTACAAAAGAATGATTTTGGCATCGAGAACCAAAAATTTAACACTGGCTATGGTAGTCGAAAAGGCATTGTTTACGACAACCAGCCCAAAAGGCCACACACCTCTAACATTTCAGGTCAGTCTCTCGTTCAAAAGTTACAGAAAATTAATTATGTTGAGAACTAGGATTCAAATGAAAGCACTCTTGAGCGCGACAATTTTTCTGTTATTGAGTCTGGCAGAGATATAGTAGATAATTTGAATTTTTTAGTATAAAATCGATCTTACCATATGTTGCTAAAAAATTAATTAATGGTCCCGAGCTTAACATATTGTTGGATACAGGAACATCTAAGAACTATATTCGAAACTTAAATTTTCATATTCGTGTTAAATCGGTAGAGTCTCCGTTTTATATTAGATCAATCAATGGCTCCACCTGTATTAAACAGAAATGCGAGATGAATTTACTCAGCCACGGAACAATATTCTTTATACTACCGTCTTTAGCGTCTTTTGACGCTATAGTAGGGTAAAATTTCTTTAAGGAAATTGAAGCTTCAATTGATACAAAAAATTAAATTATTTTTTACAAATTCGGAAAAGAATCACTTAACCATTTTTCATGCAACCAGGTTAATTCAATAGAAGTTGACAGGAAAGACGTTCCACCAGATTTATTAAGAGAACTCGAACTGCTTCTTGAAAATAATTTGAACGCATTTGCAGACCTAATTAGAGCATTGCCAGCCTGTCCGAAGTGGAAGCCACAATTAATTTAACAAAACAGGAGCCTATTTACTCTCGTAGTTACCCATATCCTATTTCGGCGTCCGAATTCATGAACAAAGACATAGAAAGTCTTTTCAGGAACGGAATTATAAGGAAATCGTCCTACCCTTATAATTCACCAGTTCGTGTGGTCAGCAAAAAGGGCGTTGATTGTAATCGTATACAGAATTTGAGAATGGTGACTGACTTTCGCAAAATGAACGGATTTACAATACCTGACAGGTATCCAATGCCTGATATTAGCGTAATTTTTTTAAACAATATTTTACAACACTTGATTTAAAATCTGGATTCCACCAGATAAACTTGGCCGAAATGGCTGAATATGAATTCTGACGGCTACTGTTTGGGCTTAAAAATGTCCCAAGTATTTTTCAACAGGCCATTCATGATTTACTGCGCGATGTGATAGGGAAATTTTGTTTTATTTATATGGATGACGTGACAATATTTTCAGTAGACGCAGAGAACCATATTCGCGATGTCGTTATGGTACTGAACAAATTATCAGGCGCTGGAATGCGAGTTTCAGTAGAGAAATCAAAATTTTTTAAGTCCGAAGTCGAGTTTCTTGGATTTGTTATTTCTCAAAATGGTATCAAAACAAGCCCTAGGAGAGTTAACGATATTCTGAGCTTTCAAATAACCAAAACGCTAAGGGCGTTGAGGTCCTTCATGGGACCAGCAAGTTAGTATCGCAAATATCGCAAATTTATAAGGAACTATGCCGATATTGTTAAACCACTTACTAGAGGCCTCCGAGGAGTAAACGGCAATGTTGGCTCTAAAATTTCAAAAAACGTTAGTATGCATTTATCCCAAGAGACAAACGGATTTTAGCATCGTGCTTCTTCAACACACGGACTTTGACAAGCTTTTTGTGCTTACGACAGAAGCTAGTTCCAATGCGATAGGTGCAGTTCTTTCAGATGGTGGAAAGCCAATTACGATGCTTTTACGCACATATTCCTCAAGGGAACAAAACTACGCCACAAACGAACCTGAATTGCTATCCATTGTCTGGTCCTTGCAAAAATTGCGGCACTATTTATATACAATAAAAAATATTCACATATGTATGTATATACCGATCATTATCCGCTCACCTTCACTATTTCGGAAAAAATCAAGAGATGGCAAACTTCTTTTGCGGATTTTACCCCAATTTTCTTTTGCAAGCCTGGAAAGGAGATTTCTTTTTCGAGAACAACAAAATCCGCGGATGTGCCGTCAATCAATTCATAAATTAAATTCTATCTAGAGCAACAGGTATTCTAAACCCACAAAATATTTATTTCAAAAATATAAAAGATACATAATTAATTTTGATAACATATAGAATCTTTTGCTTACTTTATGAGCCTCTGTAAGTTTTAATGTTGTTAATGCAATAGATTGTGATTTATGCACTTTATCAGAAATCCAGAATGATCGCCCCCATAGATCTCTTGAAGAATATTACAAACAAATTACGTCAGAATATTTTTTTCGCACGACAAAACGGATGCTCAGATTGATTACAAGGAATTGCAAAATATGCCTGGAAAACAAGTATAAAGGGAAACCTGCACAGCCTTCAATTGGCGCGTCACCCGTACCAAGATTTCCCGGCGAAATTATCCACATGGATATATTTTCAACATCCAAAATGCATTTTTTAACTTGCTTCGATAAAGGTTTCACTCGACTTTGCTCGAAATCGCAAGGTGCGTCAAAGCAGAGAGCGATATAACCGATTTTTGTGATTTAATATTAGTTGCAACTTATAAATACAATAGAACTGTTTCTGTCACTGAGACAAGAATGATAGATGTTATTCAGTATAAAGATACAAGTATTTTACAAAATGTATACGAAAAAATTGTAGCTGCACAAACAAGAATAGAAACAAAATTGGAAATTGAGAAACAAGGAAGGAGATGTAGTATTTGTTCGAAGGAACAAATGATTAGGCAACAAGTTTGAAAAAGTTTACATAGAGAAAATTGTCGAAAAGGATTTAGGAACAGAAGTGTTGATAGACGGAAAGAGGGTGCATAAAAAACATAAGATAAATAGAATCAATACTTTGAAAGATTTATGGGAAGAAGAATTATTTGTTGATGTAATTTAAGACTATCTATAATTATTTCAGAAAGTTCACATATAATTATTTCAGAAAGTTCAAATATTTAAAGGGGAAAATGAATAATAACAATAATATTTATCGTAACGGGGCGTTACGATTTAAGAAGGGGGAAGTTAACATCGGTTAACATAAAATATATATATATTATTATAAGTTGTTATTGTGAATTATTTTTATTTTTTGGCATCGCCAATTAGAGTAAGAATGTAACGAAAAGGAATGAAAAATAAAGAAATGGCAGTCACATTTTGATACTCAAGCACGTATTCATTAAATTAATTATAATTAATTTATTTTATCCTCTGGACCATTATGGCAGGCAAAAATGTTGGCTATTCTTTTTCTGACATTTTTCCGTTAATAAAGTCAATTGATTTTATTTTGTAATGCTGCATATTGCTGTAAAGGGTGGTTAAATTTCAAGGGCCGATGTTGATTTTGAATAAAACACAAACTATTTAGGAAATTATTGTAATTTTATTTTATTATGATGTATTGGTATTACTCAATTATGTATGGAACAAAATATTGGCCAAATGGGCGCCGCGACCTCGACGGCACACCTCCATCCGATGGTCCAAATTTTCGATGACGCTGAGGCATAATGGAGGTTCTATGCCGTTAATGTGCCGAATTATCTGATCCTTTAGGTCTTGAATTGTTGCTGGCTTATCGACGTACACCTTTTCTTTCAAATAACCCCAAAGAAAAAAGTCCAACGGTGTCAAATCACATGATCTTGGCGGCCAATTGACATCGCGTCAATCACATTACGTGAGATAACACGGCCATTGAATTTGTTGCGCAAAAGAGCCATTGTTTCGTTAGCTGTGTGGCAAGTGGCACCGTCTTGCTGAAACCACATATCGTCCACATCCATATCTTCCAATTCGGGCCATAAAAAGTTCGTTATCATCTCACGATAGCGAACACCATTCACAGTAACTGCCTGACCGGCCTCATTTTGGAAAAAATACGGCCCGATGATGCCGCCAGCCCATAAACCGCACCAAACAGTCACTCTTTGTGGGTGCATTGGTTTTTCGACAATCACTCTTGGATTCTCATTCGCCCAAATGCGGCAATTCTGTTTATTGACGAATCCACTGAGGTGAAAATGTGCCTCATCACTGAAGATGATTTTCTTCGAAAATTGATCATCCACTGTTGCCATTTCTTGCCACCATTCTGCCCATTCACGACGTTTGGAATGGTCAAGAGGCTTTAGTTCTTGTGCCAATTGCACCTTGTAAGCGTGTAAATGCAAGCCTTTATGCATAATGTTCATCAACGACGAGCGTGAGAGGTGCAATTGTTGGGAACGACGACGAGTTGAGGTGGACGGCTCTTCAGCCACACTATCGCGAACAGCAGCAATATTTTCTGCAGTACGAGCTGTACGAGCATGCACTGGTGTTCTCACATCTTCTACAGACCCGGTTCGCTCGAATTTTCCCACGATTTTTGCGATTGTGCGCACATTTGGACGATGAAATTGACCAAAAAAATTACGAAGTGCACGATATGCATTTTGATTTGAACTCCCATTTTCATAATAAGTCTGGATAACTTTAACGCGTTGTTGGATTGTGTATCTCTCCATGGTTCAAATTGAGTAAGTCTGAAATAGAGAAATGTCAAATAAAATTCGGAAAAAAACTTGGCGTTTAGGTGTGGTTCACATTCAACATCGGCCCATACAATTTAACCACCCTTTATAATGTTTACTGGTTAATAACCACAAAATAAATGGCCGCAGCCATTCCTGTGCTTTCAGCGCTACCACATAGCAATTACTCGGTAATTTTTACCGGTTACCACTCAATGTGACTACAAATTGTTACAGCATTAATTAATTCATTCGCTTGTTATCCTTTGTTTTTATTCATATAAAATAAATAGAAATCTTTTAACTTTAAAATTAGTGTTGTTTATTGGGAACTAACAGAGGAAACAATTTTGCCCTACAGAAGGCTTCCAAATATATACATACATATGTATCTGCATTGGAGGATTAATTGCTATTGTAAGCAAATGGTAGTTCTGATTTTATTCCTTAAAAATTGGTTTAAGGGAAATACCTTAAGTCCGAGTTTGTTATATACGACAATTTTCATTTATTTACACTATGTTGAAAAGTATTGAGTAAGTTTCAATTTAAATTCTATCCAAGCATTTTTACAAACTATAAGCTGCAGCGAATTTTTGTTGTATCGGTCCATTCTGTACAGTGCATCTGCTTTACTGCTTTTATATCCTGCGTACTTCTGTGTAATAAAATTTTAATTGCAACAAGTTTCGAATTGGGTTCTTTGGTTGCAAACGTAAAATTACAAATTGTATTCCAAATAATTAAGGTCTGAAATATTATGTTGCCCTACAGTAATTAATTGTTCCCGTTTTTGTGAAATCTGAATATAATAGTATTGGTTCACTAATTAGTGATGTTTTATTGTCTTAAAGCCCATTGGTTCAAAAATACTTACTTTCTTATCCTTCTGCAGATACTTTGACAAAGCTTTTGCTATTATTAAATAGTCTGTTATAAAAGTTTTGGGTATTTGAATTGATTAATTGAAAGCACATTAAATTTTGTTTGTGTTTTGCTTTTATTTCTTTAGCCATAACAATACGACCTAACAATTCTGTTTCTTTTTATGAATGTTCTGTTTCTAGATTTCAGTGTCAATATTCGCTATAGGGTATTTATAATTTTTAATAATTTGCAACGGCTTTTTTGACACGATACCAACTGAAGAGGAATATGTCAAATTCCTATTTCTTATTATGTTATTTTCTCACTTCTCTTTTGTGTACATAGCGGTATATATCAGAATTCGAGATTAATGGCCTATCATTTAGAATCCTAATTGTATGTCATAAAGCATTCTTGAAATTTAATTGATTATATTTTTGGGAATATAATGCTGAATATTTTTTTACAAGTTGCAGGATATTGTAGGAAAAAAATATTTATAAGAGCGGTTACTGATATCACATATTTTTGGGGCATCTCAGCGGCACTTTTTTTGAATAATGTTGTCGGTTTATAAGTACAAAATTGGAAATTAGTTAATACAAGTTTTTAATACAGGTATAAGAGATATATATGTATATGTATGTACATGATGCTATTTTTTCTATTGATATATTTTTTTTCTCAGTTATATTATTTATTGGATCTTCAACTCTAAATTGAACTAACAATGATTATTTAAATCGTAAACGTAGAATTATTAATAAATAGTCCCACCAGTGCTGGACAAAAATATTAGGATCAGCAGTTTCTTGATTGTCTTATGTCTCGCGTGTTTGACTGAGGGCAATTCTCTGCCAGTAAGTGAAGGATATTTTCACATATATTTGCACATGTTTCGAAATCGTGGGACGTCTAGGTCTGTGTGAATACGCCGATTTCCGACGTGCCAGAGGCTACCGTAATTATATGGAGGATTTTATTTTGAATTTTCTTCACATTCGATGGAGAGGCGGTGCCCCATAATTGAATGCCATAGGACCATATAGGTTTTAGAATGGAGTTGTATAACAGGTGCTTACAATGTAGGCTCAGTGTAGAATTACTGCCGATAAGCCAATTCATTGAATTTGATTTGTATCAGCTTTGCATCTATATGGGGTTTCCAAGTTAGGCGACGATCCAGGTGAATACCGAGATATTTTACTGTTGGAATGTTGTTGAATAATCTGGTTGTTAATTAGTATTGGCGGGCATGTTTCTCTGCGTAAAGTAAAAGTGACGTGTAGACATGTTTATTCATTAACTTTTATCAGCCATTGATTTGGCCATTTTTCTAGCTGAGATATATAACATTGAAATGTGCGCGATGATTCCAGAGGATTTTCATGATCGCTTAGAAAAGCTGTGTCATCAGTGAATGTTGATGTGTGAAAGTCACTAATTAACGATGAGTCAGAGGCATTTATCAAATATAAGGGGCCAAGAATGCTGCCCTGAGGAACTCCGGCTTCCATCGGATGTGTTGGGCTTAAAAACTTGCCTTCTTTAACTTTAAATTTTCGGGAATTTAAATATCTTATTAAAAGCCTAAGGGTGTTTGCGGATAAATTTTGCTTTTAAGTTTTAAATTTAAGTAGACCTTCATGCCACATCTTATCAAAAGCCTGTGAAATAACAATGAAGAGCACTGAACAATACTTTTTTCCTCGAAAGTTTTCCTAATCACACTTACAAGTCTGTTTATAGTGCTATGTTGCCCCCTGAAACCGAATTAATTATCAGGAATGCATCCAATGTCATTCACTATGGGATCCAGCTTGGACAATAAGTCTATATGTGTTAGGATTCAACCTTTGTATTATCTTTGCGGAGTTAGGTATCATAGTAATCAGCAAATCTTCCATTCTGAGGGAAGTACTCTCAGCGAAAAATACTATTAAAAGTGAAGAGCAAGAGGAAAAAATGATTAGTGTTTCGCTTTTTGTTTATTATATGTACATACATATATGTCAGAATTTAGGTGATGCTGTTCAGTGCCCAGGGTACATACACGACAATAAACAGATAAACGTTAACCCAACATTGTGTGTTTTTGTGTTGTATTTGTATTTTATGTTATTGTTATTTTGAAATTTTTTCTATTGTTTTTTCACCAGAATCTTTGGTAGGAATCGAACCTACAACCTCTGGACTATTGGTAGACTACTCTACCAACTCATCCATTGAGGCACTCAGCCGATGGAGCTTTTTTCGAATTTAAGCTAGCAATGGGTGTTTGGAATTTCTTAATATTGAATCTCATAGGAACATCTGTTAGAGCGAAGTCTGGTGTCAGTTTCTCGATATCAGCAGATAACCTTGGCTTAAATATTTTTTGCAGATTAACAACAGGTTAACTTTTTCAGTATCACCTCCTGCCCAACTTCCATTGGAGTATCTAATGGAGGGTTACACATCAAGAATCTCTCCGTTTCTTTGGATGCTCATAGCGTGTAGTTTTATTGTGGCATTGCATAAGGTTCAAGCAGGAAAGCTTACAGAGAAGCGGTTTTTTGAATTTTTACTAGCTTTTTGAGCGTTGCCATTCTCTTCGAACTCTTCTTTTTTCAGTTAGAAGCCTTTTTATATATATAGAGTAAATTTTATTATATCTAACCTGCAGATTTGTAGCAGTAGTATTAAGAGCAGCTTAAGGTTAGCTTCAAGTACTCTAATAGTCATCTATATCAGCAGAAGTTCTGAACGGCATATTTTCCGAGCAATGGGTACTCAAGTACCCAATCAATACGTGAAACTGTAATTAAATATCTGGAAGGTGATAAAATTTTGCGTGAGTAATTGGTCACGATTGTAGGTGAGTGGTCCAAAGATAAATCTAGGGATGTTTCCTTTCACAGTTGGCCGAACTGTGGATTTGAAAAATTTATGATGATGCATGATGTATTTTGTTGTTAACTATGAAACTGCTGGGGAAACATCCTTCACGAAAAACGAACCGCAGAAGATCTTTACATATCATATCCAGGGGATACGACCTACATATGTGCCAACTGACGCAAGACCGCAAGCATTCACCGCAGATGCTAACAATAAGCAAATTTTTAAAGTTATATTTTTAAGCATTAGTTGTAATAACACGAGCTCAGATCATCTACCTGTAAAGAACACAAAAAATTAAAATTTAAGCGTTTGTCAAAAATAATATATGTACGTATCTTAAAATGAGCTCAAGTAACGTGAAACAAAGAGACACTTTAAAGAATAGACTTATCGAAACAATTTCCAGTGTTAACATATAATAATGAAAACTACACACTACACAGCAAGAGAAATCTGAAAATTTCAGTTCTGCAAGTCCTAGTTCAGAAAACCCTATAAATGTTTTAGTAAAAAAGTATTTTTTTTATAAAAAACAATGAATAAAAAAAGCACTGAAAAAGATGGAATAAAGAATAAATGTTTAAAATGTTTCCCAAAATGAGAAGTAAAATACATTACAGAGTTCATAAATTCATGCCACTATTTCTCTAAAGTATGAAAAAGTACAAAAGTAGTGCTGTACTGTCTGTCTGCCTCCGTTAAGCAAAATATTTGAAAAAGTTATTAAAAGAAAAATTTAAGAACTATTAGACTCACAAAACATTTCACAAGTACAACAACTTGGCTTCCGTACGGAGCACAATTCTACTCAGTCCTGATTATAATACGAAACAGGCACAGTCCTACTCGATATTAAGTCCGTTTTGAATCCGTTTGGCATAATGGTATAATATATAAAATGATACGGCTCTGGTTTTCGTCATCGTTAATGAAAATTATGTTCAGCTTTCTTTGAAGAAAATTTACCGTTTTCATTGGTTTGAATAACTACAGAACAAGAAATACGAGCAAGTTATCCTCAGGGATCCTGCCTATCACCCATATTATATAACATATATATCTCAGAATTCCATATTTGCAGACGTCACCGCTATACTCAGATTGGGATATCTCTGTCATTGGAAACCTTAAAGATGCTTTAACTGTACTGAATGAATATTTTTTTAAAATGGAAATACTTGTAAATAGGCTTACCACCTTTGAATATGTCCAAAAGTGTATACATACATACTATATTTTGAAGTAAAATAAATAAAAAAATTTTTTAGTCATATATTTTTATTCATTTTATATGAGCTAATTAGAAAAACGATAATAATAATAACAAAATAAAAGCCTTACTTCTATTGACTTAATAACATAATTAAAATTTTTATAAAAAAGTTAACAAAATAGAAAATTAACAGAATAAAATAAATACTTAATGTAAAGCTTTATATTTATATTTTTTGTTCGATTTTGCTGCTTCGATCAATTTTTTGTTTGAATCGGTTTTTGCTTAATAAAATTTCGTTAAAGACAAGAAAAAGCTGAACATAAAAGAAAAACGAATTACCGTTACAAAAAGTGTTGAGGTTGAGCTGTAGTAATGCGAAAAGAGCGATTTTAGACACGCAATTTTGCAAATGACATGACATTTGACATATTGCGTAAGGAAATAATATTGGGGATGGCGGTGGAAAAAAATAATCGATTAAATATCGATCGGTTTTGTTTCTTATTTATTGTATACAATATTCACCTTTATTGTGTTTGGCGTAGTCGAAAAACGACAGCTGTCGTAGTTGCAGTCGTATTTACAATTTTATGTTACCGTCTAAAATTTTCGATTAGCAAAATTTTGTAAAAGATTCACAATAAAAAAGAATACGCTTAATTAAATTATTTTGCAACGTCCTGTTAAAGATCTCTCAAACAAGAGTTTGAATTAAAAATACGTATAGTAAAATATTATAAATTTTATGTTATTTTACTTGTGAAAAGGTTAAGTGTAGGTTTTTATTCATTGCCATCGTCTGAAGATGAAGAGGCACTCAGTATTCAGGACATAAATGCTGTAAGAAAGCAGTTGAGACAGCAAACAAATAATTTTACACTTCCAAACAAAAAATGAGTTTAAAAACAATAATTATCATATAACGAAAATATTGGTGTACATACAATGTATATATTTTATTCAGATTTATTAGTTATTTTAGACTTAATAGACGCTTTTAAATACCCAAAAAGAAATATAGCTGTATCAAAGCTAATCAAGTTAACAGCAATAATGAGAATACTCGCAGAAGGCAGTTACCAAAAAGGTGCTGGGAATGAACCTCTGCCAAAAGACAGTAAGCGAGTCTTTTAATGAGTGCATAGATGCGATGTACAGTGAACTGTGTCCAAGATGGATTTCATTTGAAGTGGATGAAGCAAAACAAAATGAAACAAAGACACTTTTATCGTAAAACAGGACTCCCTGGTATTATTGGTTGCATCGATGGAACGCATGTTTCAATTATACCACCACTAGTTGTAATTATATTTCAATGATATTAAATTTTATACATGCTTACATTTTATTTCCTTCCATTGAAATTATTTCTCAATTAATTTTAATAACGTTGTGATCAAAATGTTTAACGACAATTTGTTACACTTTTGACAGACGTCGTTTTTGTAATAGATTTGAAAAGTGTCGTATTCATTGGCGTTTTTCGCCAATCACGGTACCATTTTTAAAAAACGACTAGTTTACGCCGCAAAAACGCCAAAAGACAATAAAGGTGATTAATTGACGTTTAGAGGATATTTATTACCGTAACTGCAATAGACAGAGATATTTATATAAAAAAACCTTTTATAACCAAAAAAGCATATTCACAAATTTTTTTTGATATAAAAAACGTATTATACGCTCCAAAAACGTATAGGTGGCAAGCTTACTTGCCATTTACATTTCTAGCCTCTTCGGATCGTGGGTGTATAATATTTCAAGTAAAACCATCTTGTCTTAATGTTCTTTACTTTTGTATACGAATATGATGTATTGATTTTGGAGGGCAGTTCCAACATGAATATTTTATATTCTCTTTATGAATACTTGGATATTGAATTTTGGGAATTAGTGGCTGAGCAAACTAACATATATTCGGCGCAAAAACGAGATTTAAAGTCAACCAACGTAATTAGTATTGAAATTATACGTCGTGTTGGTATGCAACTCAATCATGAGTTCTCTTAAATATCTTCAAGCAAAGCTGTTTTGGAGTAGATATCTTTGTGTGCCAGTTATAAGGGACACAATGAGTCGATATCGATTTTTCGAAATCAGAAATTATGTACATTTTGCTGGTAGCAACCGCCCAAGTATCACATGTAACCTTTGGAAAGCAAGACTTATTATTGAGCTCAATATTGAAAAAATGTCATAGCTTCCCGCGTTCGAAGCGGACGTCAATAACCGGGCAAATGATTGCGTTTTCAGGAGGTTGCCAGTATCAAAGCTTTACCCACTAGGACTCAAAAACTATGTATGAAAAGCCTAGGACTCGGAGCGGAAATTGTTGATAAGTTTTGCCGAACAATTAAAAATGATTCTGATTTATATACCGACAGCTTCTTCACTAGGCTAAAGCTTGCTTATTATATAATTCAAAAAAACGGAATTTCGCTGACAGGATTTGTAACGACAAACAAAATTGGCCGAGCAGTTCAAAAGCTAAAAGCAGTAAATTATTTAAAAAGGGGAGAATGTGATGAGCGGGCTCGCAGTGATGACTGGGTATGTGTGGTAAAATGGCTGGACGCAAAAGCTGTTACCCTATTATCCACTTGCTCAAGCACCTCCCCTGCTAGTACTTGCAAGTTTTGGTGCAAAAAAGAAAACTTGGAAATTATAATGCATGGATGGGTGGTATACTTGTGTGACAGGCTTATAGGGTACTGTCGACTTGGTTGTAACTTTGTAGACTTGGTTGTGTGAAACTATTGGGTAATGTAAAAAAAAAATAAACCAGCGAAAGACCGCGTTGTCTTACTACTATAGTGAAGAAATCTGGCTAAAGTCATGATGAAGGACGACGGCGGCAAAGTGTATGAAGATTTTTCAGATCATCACTCAAAGTCACGGTCCAGCACAAGCACCTTTCCTAAGAACAACTTAAATTCTTATTACGATGCACATTAATGGCAAAATGAGACATCGTGTAGTAGTGCCACACCCACAACACTCCGGTTGTGCACCACAATTTTCTATTCAAATCAAAACATTCAATCAAAAACATACGACTGTTTTATTTCCTACCCAATAAGTGAAAAAAATAAATGAAATATATAAAAAAAATAAATTTCAAGCTCAGGTTTTAAGAGGCTAGAAGGATAAATTGCTAGAAGGATCCTAAGCTGAAGTTTAATCATCATCGATACAGCAAATGAATTAACCAGATTGCTTTACTCCTTATTAACAGAAATTCCAAGCTCAGCTTACACAATAAAAATTTTATATTAAAATTCACTTTTCAAGCCATAATGTTCTATGCCGTTCCTGTTTGGTCTACATCAGTAGACTGGCACATTAAAAACAGCAAGTTGCTCAAAACGAATTGTTAAAAATGATGTACAAATTGCCCTGGTATTACTCTACTAAACGATTGCACACACTGGCCAACGTTAACTCCAGATGCCTGCACTCTGAGTATTTATATACATATCAGTGAACTTGTTTCTTTATAATTTTATCCTTATTTTATTTTTTATTTCTACCTTTTAAAAAATTCATTTTTGACATGTTGACTCAACACTTTTTTTAAATTTAATGAATTGACTGTATCCAAAATCGGAGACGTATTTTATTTATTACCACGGCCCTATTTACGTGGCAAAAGCGGTTGTGATACCAAATGACAACTATTTGATTTAGTTCATGCTTTTGGGGTAAAATAATTGATCGACATGACTCCACTGATTTGGAAACTGCATTTTCTGAGACCTTCTTCGTCCATATACGGATTGAGTGACAACAATTCACTACATTTTAAAATTTAACCCTTTTAGCTCAGAATTTCGTATTCATTGATATATATAGGATTTTTGGGCGTAACGGCATAAAAATGTTTCGTCTTTTCTTTCTTCCTCGGCAGAAAGTTCTTGTCTTAACAATTGAACGCTCTTTAGCTTTCGGGACAGACTTGCTACGTAGCGTAATACGGTTTTTCGTTCATTCTTTTAATTGGAAAAACGATTAATAATGTTCTCAATTGTACTCACTTGTGTAACAACTAAAACTTTCTTATTCGATTTGAGTTCTGTCGTACATGTATCTTCATTTCGCCGTCTTTTGGCCATTGAGCAAGGTTTTCTAATAAAAATTTAGGACCAGTTATCCAACTATTGTTTGCATAAAATCATCAGCTGGGTTAAATTTTCCTGGATGCTACAGCTTTCAAGTATTTCGGCAACCCTTTTAACCACATACTGAGTCGCTGCAAAGAAAAATTCTGTTACTTGAATAGTGTTGCCGCTTACAGTTCTAGTTTCGATATTGTGTGGTAGCGAATAAGAGCGCAGCTAGTTTTACTACAAAGAACAGCTGTATTTTATTTTCAATTTGTGCTCTCCAATATGCTACTACTGCTAATGCTTCTTCGCTGGAGACTGCAAACAAATGCAATTGCATTTTTACGAAGTTTTTCATGTAGCATCGAGGCACTTTCAGTTGTTGTATTATAGGTAACTCTTTTAACCACATTCTCCACCGATCACTTAAATTGGCAGGCAGCTTTTGATCACAATGCAATCTTGATTTCCACGTCGATTGCATTAATAACTTTACCGAAAACATAAGATTGACTAAAAGGGCGAATGGATCGAAAACAGACATAGACACACTTAAAACTTCGCGCTTGGTGGGAATCCTTTTCCATATTTAATATATACTACAGAAAACGATGTAGCCTTAGACTGCATTTAAATATGTCTGATTTTGTGCTCCAATGCATATCAAGAACACGATCGCTTTTTCCTTCGAACCATAGTGACTTTTCGTTACTAATAGAATTTCCACATTCTTTATTTATGAGATCTGAATTAGACAAAATATTTTTTAATAGGAAACATGCGGGTTTATATATTTTAATAATTTCTTTCACAACTTTTGCAGCTTCTTCTTCCGTATTAAAGCATTCGACATAGTCATTAACGTAATGACGATGAGTAATACCTTCTTAGAATAATTTCCTTTAAGTAATTCAGCATTCATATTTTTAACAAATTGAGGGATTGTTAGCAAGCAGGTAGCACCAAATATCAATCTTTACAATAGGTATGTCTCAACTGGCTTACTGTTATTTCCTTCTTTCCAAAGAAATTTCAGGCAAGGCTGGCCTTCTTCTGCCACACCTATTTGGTGAAACATTTCGGTGATGTCACTACACACAGCAAATGGAGCTTAGCGAAATTTAAAGAAATTGCGATAAGCGGTTTGTTGAGATTAGGACCGGCAATTAAAGCTTTGTTGAGTGATATGTTATCAACTTTTACGGCTGCTTCAAATACTAACTGTAAACCGGTTTTATTTGGGTTGCGTATTTGCAAATAAAACGATTTTACTAAGGGATTTTCTAATTCACGTTCCTTCAACCTGGGACCGGAGCCTTTGTCTAGATAACTGTTAATTTTTTCTTTATATTACTGTGCATAATTTTGATTACGTGCCATTTTTCTTTCTACGCCTTGAAGACGCTTAAACTATCAGGTAAACCTTTAAAGTTTTCTTTCCATAATAGTGGCGTTACAAAATGATCGCCTAGACACTTATTCAGAATATGTAGAGCTTTTGATTCTTCTTGCGACATTTCAACGTTGCATTGCTGACGTAAACAGTTTTTCAATTTTACAGTATTTTTCAACTCTTTTTAAATGCAAGATATTTTGCTTTTGAGCAATAGTGTGGTTATTATTAACACCATTTGCCATCCACCCCAAGCATGGTAGGTTCGGAATCTCTAACCACCTGTGGCACTTCTATCGGCGCTATTAAAAACGCATGAGTCAAGCTTATTGTAAATAATTAGTATTATGCAGTTCCAACACTTGAATTGGAACTGTAATAATTGGTTTTTTTATCTTCAAGCACTTGTAACTTGAAGGCAATGAATTGAACTTAAAACTCAATTTGATTTTGGCGACTGACAAAATATTTGAATTTTATTGCGATACTTATACTAAATTCATAAACAAAAATTGCCGACCTAATGTCTGCATAAAATTAAAATTTATAAGAAGTTGACCAATGAAAACGAAATTGTAATTAATGCAACTTTAGAAATTCAATAAAAAAATTGTAATTAGTGCAACATTAGCAATTTAATATATTTTATTAATATGTTGCTTTGGTTGGACAATCAACCAATTCATTTAATTAGTAGGTGTTTTCTAACACTTATAATCATTTTAAGCTGAATATTTTTATAATCAATAATCGGCAGGTTTCTCATATGCTAACTTTCGTACTTACTATGGCATAATTTTGGCAAGGTAAAGATAGACTGGATGAAGTAAATACCTTGGAAATGTTACATTTTTTGGCACCATCATATGTTACACTAATAGTAATGTCAATAATTTCAGAACTTTTAGAAGATGTAAATTGCGAAAACCACTGGACATCTAAAGTGGTCTTTTTTCCGTGAACCCCAAGTTCATTGGCGGTTTGAGCGTCAAGAATAGTTGTATCAGACCCATCATAATTTTATTCTTTAACTTTCTTCCCTGTTCACTCGTCATTTTGAGAAAGGACCAACACCGTTCTATCGAGGGGCATGGACTTTCACATGAACCGCACGGTTTCAGAGTGGCGCTTGCGTTCAGCCGCCTGGCTACTGCTCTTTTTGGCACACGAGTTTGTTGTTTTCGTATGGCTCCTGAACTAGTGATTGACATTGTATCAGCGACGGTGAGGATGATGTGCTGGTCAGTGCATTGCCCAATTTGGCCTGTGATGCAGAGGTTTTTCAGCCTCCAAGGGGTAAGAGTTCGCGTGCATGCGATAAAGCCAGTTCGGGGTGGTGCGGTTATTAGAACTCTCTCAGTTGTTGATTGAGAGGGAGAAAATTTTCGCAAACGCAAAATTTGCGGAATTAGGTTCGATGGTGTCAATTGACAAAAAGATTGGTCCGAGCGTAGTTGTCCAATGAGTGCATGGCGGATTCCATGGAGGATCTTTATGAAATGAATTTCAGGGATATGATGTCTGCTGCCACATTTCGCAGGTGTCTGCGTATGGTTTCTGGCCCGTGGAAAACCAATGAGCTGGCTGAGAAATTAACATTAAATGGAGTGTATATAAAATGGTTTAGATTTGTGGCTAGGCTTCAAGACCCGGTGGGGGGCTGTTTTATGTGTCTGGGATTTGATCACGGGATCAAAGTTCATGTTACAGCTGGGGTTTGCCGCCAGTGCGGCCAGACTGGACATTTGGCTGGGCATATGAGGCTTTCATCGGCTTGCCCGATTATAGCGGCTAGGGTTGCGATCGCTGGGCCAGACATTAGGATGCTTTCTGACCACACTTACATATTCAGTAATTTGCGAGTTTGGACAGGCAATGTGTGCTTTTGATGCAGCTCTTGCGTTTGTTAGTGGTGGCTGTGTAAGGAGGTTACCTATGGCGTGGCGTGTGTTTATGGACGAGGGGGTTTCCCGGCTGTCATAGTGCGAGATAGGGACATAAAATCCACAGTCGTTAGTTGTAGCCAATGTGGGGTATGTATTCGTGTTAGGGGGCGTTTGGAGAGCTGCTAGTGGCTCTCTGTAGGTATAACCAACCCCTGGAGCCTAATATGAGGTATATGGATACGGTGCTGCTTCTTGCGAGTTGCAGTCCGTTCATCCGGGGTCTAGATGCAAATATATCTTCTCCCATGTGGTTCTCTAAGATGCGAGGACTTTCGTCTGAACATCGGAGCCGCACGAAAGGTCACATGCTCATCGAATGGATTTGTTAACTAAGTAACTCTTCTAAAGCCAAAGAAGTGATCAAGGCATTGATTTATTTCAATGAAACTACTGATAAAATGTATCAGAGGCAAATCTTACCTCTGAAACAATTCCCTATTGAACAATAAGATCGACAAAATTTTTCCTCAATAATGTATGAACTGGAGTGCTATTTTCCTACCAAAAAAGTACTTATATGTGAGTTTACCAGAAGAATTCATGGCATACGTTTCATCCAGAAATTATTATTTTTAAAAAATTAAAGGTGTTGCTTGGTTTAGTTTGCCAGCACCTGCCTTGATGGCTATATCTGGCAGTGGATCAAATCCACTTGAGTGAACATGGTGATGATTCACTAGCGCCCCCATGTGCCTTGTAAGGCCACACAAGTGGCAATTTCTTATAGTATGATGCACGTCTTAAATCCTAAATCCCTTGCTTAAGAGCTCAGGCCTTCCGCAACAGGCAAAACAATGCGAATTTTCTCAATTCTACTTTTTATAAGATGTACTTCAGATCGTCCAGAAGAATGGCAGAGGGTAAATTTTCTTATGATGGAAAATATTGCTTTTAAAATTTTCGTTTGTTGACATTTGCACGGCAACAGAGTCTGGAAAATTTGTACAATAGTGGCTGGCAGTTGAAAATTGCTCGACAAAAGAACTTGAACAGGCGCTAGGAATGTGCGTGACTGCAGATAGTTGAATTTCAGCAAGATTATTCGTAGCGACCGTATTATGGGTGGCAGCACAAAGTTGCATGGCAGCAGGATTGTGCTTAGCGGCAGTATTGTGCGTGGTGACAGAATTTTGCACGACAGCAGAGGTATGTGCGGCATAGAAACAGGGCTGCGCGTAGTTGACCCTAGTTCTGGCTTACTGTTAGTTGCGCTATTCGTAGGCACTGCTGTCGAAGACAAACTTGTTGTCAGCTGAGCTGATGGCGGTAAACTTAAGGACGCTTTTAGGACGATGATCTTTTTGCGTTGACTCTACGGCAACTCCACTTTCTTTCTTCATCATTTCTACTTCAAAGGAACAAATGTTTGTAGGTGGGACTCCCTTAATTCTTCTTTCACTGGTTCGTGTGGGAGTGTTGTTGCCGCTGATTAAACGATTAATTTGTTCCTTTTGACAAATGACAATTTTACATACATACAGTTGATACAATTAACAAATGGCTTTACAAGACAATTAAATCAACAAGCGAGATATGGACAACCCAGTGACAATAAAAAACAAGGCTGTAGCTTTTGAGCAATACAGATGTTTTGCTGCTGGCTGCCATATAAGATTCTGCGTCACAAGCTAGAATAAACTCCCACGTTAAAGCAAAACAGGTGATAAATAAAGATAAAGTTTTCACAACGTTTATTAAATATTAAATTATTGTTGTTTGCCTAGCTGGCTATAAAGGCGTTAGGTTTATTCTTCAATTTATTGCTCCTCGGTTTCTGGCACAGAATGATTTTGTAAAGCTTTAAATTATTTATTTTAAGTTAATTTAGAAATTGCCAGAAAACACTCCGTTAATAAATACAACACATAAATACTTTTTTTTCTTTTACATGAATTGATATACCTACATAAGTAGATAATATGACGTTACTAATACATTGTAATTTGTTAATATACATACATACATACAGAATATACTCAATACAAACGAACGCAAATACAGTTACAAACATTGAAGAGTTTTAACAGACAATATCAAAGAGATCAAATTTAAGTTTTGTAGCTTTGCAAACGTTCTCACTCATTATCGGGTTGCCCTCTCAACTACAATATTGGTCATAAAATTGTTCACACCACTACTGTATGCACTGCTTAAGACAGTGTTGGGACAACCATGTAACAATTTAAAAGGTATATGTGCACGTAGGCATTCACACAAAGAGAATAAGTATTAGCCAACACTATGTTAGAAATTTAGAGAGCAAAGAACTTAAACTTCAAGCGATATGGTAGAGGAGCCACATAAGAGAACTGGACCAGTGTTTGAATTGCCAAGAAAATGGCCACATCAAAACTTATTGCAAGTTACCTCCTGTTTGCGTTATGTGCGGTGGTCTGCACGTTACATCTAAATGCGACAAACCCAAAAATGACTCCAGAGTAAAAAAATGCTGCAACTGCGGAGGAAATCATACTGCGAACTATAGAGGTTGCCCTGTTTTTGCAAATCAAGTTTCGTATGCCAGTGTGTTAACAGCAACCCAACCAACAGTACAGAAAGAGTTACCGAATAATGAACCAACCGCCTCCAGCTTTAGTCGTGTGAAAGGTCTGGTTGAAAATATTGTGCAATCCTTAAACCATTTTATGGTCAGTATGACAAGCATGATGCAAAAAATGCAGAGTACACTATTGCAAGCCATACTAATAGGTCATGAACTGTCTCTGAATATGTTTCTGGAACACGAACGGCATCCGCCAACATAAAAATGAGCTCGAATGTTTTCTTATAAGTCCAAAAATTTATGTTATGCTTATTTCGGAGACTTATATGACATCAAGTGGGCAACCAACTTATTGGCCATCTGACCATCAGAAATTTCCGGACGTTATTGATTTCGATGTGAAAGGCATTCCCACAGAATTTATAGAGGCTGAAGCATCGCTAGAGCTCTTTTCAGATCACTCGCCCACTATCACCGTCTGTAGTCCCCACTAATTTGTGACTGGTAAATTACTTTTAGCCACACCTATAAATTGGCTCAAATATAAAAAATATATATCCGCTCATTCAACGGAAAACCTTTCACTCAGAACTCCGGAAGACATCGATGCCTGCCTTGGCAGAATTAATGAACAAATTGAAAAAGCCGCAGAACAACCTTCTTCCGCCTAAATGAGTGAACTACCGCCCGTTGTTGGTAGACCACCTGTAGAAATAAGATTTCAGCTATTAGAAGTTGTAAAGGCTATTGATAATCTAAATGTTAAAAAAGCTCATGCTTTCGATAAAATAAGCAACAAGATGCTTTTAGAACTGCCTCGAATAACAAAAATAATTATTTTATTTATTTTTAACGCTATCTTACGGCTTGAATACTATCCGCCTATATGGAAAGTAGCCTTGGTAAATATGATTCCTAAGCTGGGAAAGGATCCATCAAAAATAGACTCTTATAGGCCTATAAGCTTATTACCTACTACACATGTCAAAATTGTTCGAGAGGTTCCTCATTACCAGACTGACCCCGATTTTGAATAAAAACAAGTGTATTCCCAATCATCAATTTGGTTTTAGGCCACATCATAGTACCATTGAGCAAACACACCGATTAGTACAAGTTATAAGAAGAGCCTTAGAAGAGAAAAAATTTTGTTCCGCTCTTTTTATTGACGTTTCACAGGCTTTCGACAAAGTGTGGCATGAAGGCCTGTTATTTAAACTGAAAGAAAATCTGGCAGTGAATATTCATAGTCTATTACAAAGCTACATTATTGGGCGACATTTTCTGATCAAAGAAGGTGATTATTCGAGTTGTCTTCAACCGAAAGGGGCTGGCGTCCCTCAAGGTAGTATCTTGGGACCAATTCTATGTGTGCTATTCACTGCTGGCATGCCAACAACTAATCTGACGCACACGGCAACATTTGCTGATGATACTGGTTTTTTCAGTACACACAAAGATCCAAATGTTGCCTCGATGCAGTTACAGCAACACATAATCCATGTAGAAAAATAGGCAAACCAATGGGCTATAAAACTATATGAACAGAAAAGTACCTACGTAACTTTTACACTACGCAAGAATTCCTGCACCACAATTCATATTAACAGCCAAATTGTCACTCAAAAAACGCATATGAAATATCTTGGCATTCATCTAGATCGCCGGCTCACATGGAAGCCACATATAGAGGCGAAGTTGACGCAATTGAAGTTAAAAACAGCTCAAATCCACTGTCCAATTGGAAGAAACTCGATCCTTCGGCTCGATTGTAAACTTTTGTTTTACTACAACACAATATTGGTGCTATGGGATCCAGTTGTGGGGCACTGGTTCTAGTGTCGAAAAAATACAACGCCGTCAAAACAAAATCCTGCGAATGATAACTGCCGCCCCTTGGTACATTAAAAACAGCAATATTCACAAGGACCTATAAGTCCCACTTGTTGCGTGCGAAATATCAAACTATGTGGCCAACTAGTTAGATAAACTAGAAACACACCCAAATCCACTAGCTCGAAACATGTTACAACAGCGTGGACAAACTCGTCTGAGAAAGAAGGATACTATTCATCTCAGATGAACTTCTCGGAAGTTAGTGTAACAACATAAAAATTTCGATAACTAAATCTAGTCTCGCTCTGTCTGGACTTTTATCAAATATTTAGATTTAAGATTTGAATACTTTCTGTTAGTTCATGCAAATGAAGATACAAAAATAAATTCAAAGTTAACAAAAAAAAAATGTTAGAACTTTAACATTAAATTTGTTTAAAATCATGTCTTACCAACAAAAATAAATTTACTTATTTAATTTTTTCATTTAGAACCAGAAAAAGGCAGTACCGTCATGCGTTTTAGAAAAGTATATATTTGAAAGAAATCATCTTTTGTGAATTATTAAGGGTCTATAAAATTTTTGAATATTATTCTTGTTGGTTAACGGAATGCCTGTGAGTTTTGCTTTAGATAATAATAGTTAACTTTAGTATACAGGTATGCAATATATGCTCTATTTTTTGCTAAATCCAGCCTAGAAAATTTTGTTAAAATACAACGATTTAGATTTCAAAGGAAAATGACATTCATTAAATGAGAAGCTCAATATATAAGGAGGTGAGTACTCCTTGGTAATCCTGCAATGGGGTGGTGTGGTCTTCTGCTATACTACCAAGTTTAGGGATGGGTGCAAGCGAAAACAAGTAGGCTCCCCTGAACAATCGGTTAAAAATTTTTGTTTGTTTTTTATTTTACTGGTACAACAATGTGATATTTGAGACACATGGCGGCTAACCAATCGCTGCAACGCATCTGAGCCGTGCCAAATTTGTCAGTAACACAGTGACTGCGTGGCACCTAAGCAAAACCTGGGTTATTCTTCCGTTTTCAAATAAGAATTTTTTTCAAACCTGTTTATATTGTTATTACTTATTATACTATATTATTATTGTTATTGTTATCTCGATCTATTTCGACCCTGTTAAAGTTTCAAACCATTTGATGCATTTTCGTCTAATACTGTTTCTTTTCATTATTTTTTTTGCTTATTGAGTCATTTATGCAAAGTTTTCATCTGCTTTTTTATTTTGTAAATGTCACTAAAATGATTCAATTCCAACCTGTATTTCTCACTAATTGATTAATTTTGTGTTTAGCTAATTTTTGGTAACTAGGGTATGATTGTTTTGGGTTCTCTGGATTCTTTCTTCCTTAACAAAACACAAAAATCTAATGGTTAAATGTTTTTGCTGTTGTTATTACTGCACTTATTTGTGCTAATAAAGATATGATCAATGCATGTGCTTGTATTTTTGCTTATATCCCATCTCGTGCTTTCGTCTATCGTTACTCTAAATGTTGACAGCATTTTCAAATATTTATTTACCCACATATGTATCAACATAAGTATCTACTTATATGTTGTTATGTTCTGTTTATTTATATCGATATCTATGTCCCCAACTATGAGCAACTATTGCTGGGTTTGCGTTTAAGTTGTGTATTAAATTGTTCTTTATTTATTTTGATTGAATTGCTTATATTTATACACATATATTTGTACTGATTGAGCGAGGCATAGTGCGGAGAAAGCTCTTCATAGTTTATTGTTTTGTAAACGTAAATTTTTTCCCTTGGTTTTAGTTAATCATAGTTATCTACGATTAAAAGTAGTAGGCTCATCATTTACATAATCATAATTGCTGTTATTACTTGTTGGTGTGTTTTTATCATCGGCGTTAAGTGTGTTTGCGTTTACTTTATTCACCTTTAATTTTTCCATGAATTCGGTTTATTTTTATCCCCTTATATTTCTCATAATAATACTCATATTGCTTACACCGAATCCATCACTCAAAAATGTAATACAGCTACATTTTATATGGGTTTGCTACCCAATCTTTCAACTAAACGTCATTCAGTAAGCTTTTGAGGAAAGGCAAAATTTGAGAACGCGGAACTTACCAGCAGGAAACCTTTGAAGAATTAAGTCAGGAAGCTCCAGAGGTAGTTTTTTGGAGTGCAAGGAGTGTATGGCTATTATTTGAGGCATCAGCACAAATAGATCATAAATAACTGAACTCGATCAAATCACATCGTGGTTAATTAAATGGTAAGCCCTAGAGCTAATGCCATTTTATAATGAGATTCCCTATAGAAAGGAAAGACGAAACGTCATCGTGTCGTGCTCCAGTAAAACCAAAATATGTACCATTTACCATACAAATCATCCAAGAACCAGAGCAAACGAGTACGTTTCATAAAAGACAACGGTACACGATTCAATCATCAGAAGTACCAAAAACATTTAAAGGCTATATTTGTTACAAAACTTTTTTCAGCACCGCACTCACTATAACTCAGTATAGTTCGGGTTACATTAATCTTGATAATAAACTACGCAGTGCGTGGGTATTTGCATTGATGGCAGGATGAACTCACAGCATGTAAAAAGTGAATTTACTATTTTTATCCTGAAGAGAGTTGTAAAAATATGCGGAAGTTTTCCAAAAGTTTGCTTTTAACTAACAAAGTGCCGATAAGCAAGAATTTAATTATAACTTCATAAGTCGCGAAGGGTCGTCAAAAAAGAGCAATCTAATATTAATAAGGAAACGCGTTTCATTAAAAGCCGTTAAGTGCAGCTTAAGTGGCACCTAAATACTACGACTCATACATCAATTACTAAATTTATATAGCCTTTAAAAATTGAAGTGTCTGATTGCGAAAATTAATATAAGATATTTGAACATGAATTTCCAAAAAGTGTAGAATCAAAACGGGATGTTGATGGGTGATAGAAAAAAGAAACACTGCATAATTTTATATTTAGGTGTTATATCAAGTAAAAGTTAACCTTCACGACCTCATAAAATATTCGTCTCCAAAGCCGATATTCTGGTTAAATTGGTAAGAGTTATAGGTGTAGAAGAAGAGTGCGATTTCGGAAACCAACATATCGGGCATGTATTTTCTTCTATTCACCCAGTTTATTCTGAAAAGCTTATTATTTCAAAAGCTGTCATTGGCAGAGTCGACTTTTCATGAACATAATTACAAACCTAGAAACGATGTTTTACGGGAAATTTACCGAAGCTTCGATATAGTATATAAATTACAAAAAAAAATAATTCATAATTTTGTTTAAATATTTTATACATTTTATGATAGAAAAACAGCTGCGAAGATCGGGAGGAATTCGTCCGTAAATATTTGTTTTATAAGTTGATCGTGTGAAGCACAATAACGATGAATAAGCAAGTTATGTGTACAAGTGTTTACATTTAGTGCAAAGAAGCAAATTAAAAAATGAATAACAAAATTTTAAGTTTCGTGAAAACTTGGAAAATAATGCACATAATTTTTATGGCAAAAGCGTTTTTCGTTGTGCGCAATAATTTAACAGAAATGATCTTGGATTCGAAAGAATTGGCTTTGCAGAAGTAAAGTTCAAAGATGAAGAAAACTTTTTTAAATCAACAAGGATGTCAGTTACTTTACTAAAATAAAGATTGCAAAATGTTCCAGAAGAAAGCCAATTGATGAGGAGACTCAATTGGGCCTTACTCTAGTGGAAGTAGTTATAAAAAGAAACTACTTCGTGTCAGAAATTTTTTCATTTTAATTAGCTTGTATGTATCCAGCTCATGGTTGCAGTACACAATCCTTGGTATGGACGTACAAAATAGGTGTATCAACAGTGCGAAAAATTGTTTATGAAACTTGCAAATTGATCTGTAATGATCGATGAATTTTTTGCCCAAAAAACCTGTGGTTCTCTTGTTAACAACCACAAAAAACTTTTAGTATTGTGTGATGCAGGAGCACTTGCTGATGGAGGAGCACTTGGCAGCCAAAATCATGACACAGTTTTTGCTAAAAGTGCGTTTGGAATGATGGTTTTGAGAAACCAAGTTCATATTACACGAGATGATACAGTACCAGGTCAAAATAAAAAACATGAAATAACTTTGTTCATAATCTAAATTACTAAATCTACCACGATGGTGGTAGAAAATTTTAATAAGATGTTGTCTGTGGAACGTGTTTTTATTGAAAATAGATAGAGAATCCTATTATCCATTCATGAATGAAAATAATTGCATACAAATTTTTCTTACCAAACTGCCAATACTTACGCATATTTCCGTCTTCATTTAAACATTTTCATAGCATTTCGATGCCAGACTGTACATGCAGGGATGCTGCTTTGCGTTTTCTATTAATATGGCGCTACTATCCATTTTCAAGTTGTTTCCGTTAATTTGTTTGTTATTAAGCAGCTGATAGGTTGACCATATGAAAAATATGGATTAATAAGAGTAAACAATTATTTAAAAAAATCACGTCCGAAAGATGAATTTTTGAACAAAGTATTTGAGGTGGTGAATGTATTTTGAGAACGTTGTTATAAATTTCTTTCTACATGCAATAATATAATAGTAAACAATATTATTCCACAAAATAGACTTGTGTCTACATAAGAAATCTGGTCACATTATTGCCCAGAAATCGCTAATAGTCGAATCTTTGCAAGATTTGAACATTTTAAAAACAAGAAGTGTTGCGGGTAAAGCGGCCCAAGCTCAAGATAGCCAATGTGGATTTTAAACACAACAAGTGTAAGAGTTTTAGAAAACTTTAATTCTTTATTCTTACGCTTTAATATGTTAAAATTCCTAAAATTATAAATAAATTCATTATACTAAATAAACTTACATACTAAACTGCTGATATACTAACTTTTATGTATGGCTACTCCAAGCGAAGCTTCGTAATCCTTATGACCTGAACGAATGAATCTCTTAAATCTATGTAGGTGTTTTATATACTTATGTATGTGGTCTCGATTAAATATGGCCTCATAATTATACCGCGTGGAAAATTAAAAGGAATAATTGAACATTTTGCCATGCTCATCTCTCTACATATCGATAACAGTAATGTCATATTAGCGATTTATGAGTGGCGGTAACACTCCCCCACAGTATGGCGAGATTTCGAAGACTTACTCTACTTTCTTTCAGCCACGTCTAAAACCGCTAATTTTGCAGCAGGTCTTTCTAAAACGCCACAAACTGTCAAAACTTTTGCCTTTCGTACTTGTCCATCTTCGGATTTGGCAACTTCGATGACCTTTCCTTTTGTCCACACGTTTCTCGGGTTATTTGTTGTCGTCGCAGCTGCGCCATAAAAATCTTTACGCATGGCAGTCTTCATCGCGTATATAAATCTGATGGAACATTTGTTCGATGTCACCACAGATTGCAATTTGCCTTTGCCGAAAACGAAAAAGAATAGCTGCAAGAGAAGACAGCAAATCTGGCCCTTTGAGCAGCATAGAGTTAAGTGAAATACCATTTGCCTTCGCGGCCGCATCCCAAACTATTCTTGTTTTATTCGGTTTGTTTTTGTTAAATACCGGAAACATTGGTAAATACCATACATTTTGTTTATCATCTTCATTGTTTACTTTGGCTATGTAATTTCTTTCAAAATATTCAGAAATTGTTTTTTCGAAATGTTGAAACAACTCTTTATTTTTTCTTAGAGTTTTTTCGAGACAAATCAGTCGTCTCTTCGCCATATCAAAGCTTTGTGGAAGTGTAATATTGTCATATCGCCACAGCAAAGCTGTCTCGTAATGGCCATCGCATCTTTGTTTCGTATATGTTTCTAGCAAACTTAATGCCCTTTGGTCATCTTTTCCAAGAGCTGGAGTATAGTTACTTATCCCTGCTAACTCAGTTGTATAAAACTGTTTGAGTAAGTGAGTAAGAATTTGGTCGTTTTCACCTTTACACTCGCAAGAGTAAAAATTATATTGAATTTGGGCCTTTTCTCCAACACTGGAGTTGCCACATATTAGCCAGCCGAGGCGAGTATGTAAAGCGACGGGTTCGTTTTTCTTGCCTTCTTTAACACGAGTTGGCACACATAATTTCAAGTTATTTAATCCTAAAAGTACATCTGGTACAGCATTTTCAAAATCGGCGATGGGTAGCCCTTTAAGGTGCGGAAATTTTTTACGTAACTTTTTATAATTAAAGCTCTGACTCGGAAGCGATAGTTGTTTAACCGTACGAACAGAAATAGAAAATTCAGTTTTATTCATACCTGAAATTTTCATTGAGACTATTTTTGAGTCTTCTTCGTTGCGACCTATTTCACCTGTCCATTTCAAGCATAGAGGTTGTGACTCACCATTTAAATCTAGTTTATTAATTAATTGTTCATTTACCAGACTTACAGACGAACCCTCGTCTATAAATGCAAAAGTATTAAAACAGACTGCTGTCGACCAGTCATATGTGGCACTAAACAAGGGCCATTCTTCAGGAGTGCCGGTAAAAATTGGAAGCTCTTTTGGTACTGACTGCCGCGTGCTTATTTGTTGTTGCGAAAGCCTGTGAGAAGGTAATATAACAGGTTGGAGGTTTGATGGGTTCATGGAAAACGTTGAATCCATGTAACCAAATTGTACAGGTGTCTCTAATGTGTGATTTTCTGCATTTACGTTGTCTGAATTATTACATAAATTTGCCGTTGTCGGCTGCTGACGGTTCGTTGTTGGGTCATTAATAAATGAAGACATGTTATTAACGAATGACGTAGTTGTACATACGGGCGGAGTTATTGTTTTTGTCGTATAAACTAAGTCATTACTTACGTTTTGGCAATATGGTTTAGT
Source organism: Epicampocera succincta (assembly GCA_932526305.1). Classification (NCBI taxonomy): domain Eukaryota; kingdom Metazoa; phylum Arthropoda; class Insecta; order Diptera; family Tachinidae; genus Epicampocera; species Epicampocera succincta. Next base: position 27,808,784 of record OW052035.1, on the reverse strand, counting down.
AGTGTTAGGCATTTCTTGCGTTGTTGTGGCTTGTGGTACAAATGTGTAAGGTGGCGTTTCAAACTGACGAGCTGCGGAAACTATATTTTGGTGTGCGGTTGCAATAGCCGAAGTAGGGAGTTGGATTTGATTATCTAACCACTCATGTACAGATCTGACAGCTGAGTGTTTATTAACTGATTGTGCGTCCTCGAAGTCATCTACTGCTTGTTCGAGAATTTGGTATTTCTTTTTAATGAAATCTCTTTCAAGTTGTGTCTCTTTTTCTAGACGTCGTAGCTCAAGAGCTTGTCGGCGGGAGCGGGAAGCGGCCGAAGAGCCACTACGAATGGAAGAGGCAGAATCGATCGTGATTTGATGTTGTACCGTACAATTTTGGCAACTCCACGTAGGTTGGTCTTGATTGCTGCTGAGATTGACACATGGTAAATGAAAATTAAGATGGCACTTGCTGCATTTTATAAATTTTTCGTTGTCTGTGGACTTGTTGCAAATGTGACAGTTGTTCAGTGCAGGACTTAACTGAGTTGGTCGTTGACGACTTAGTGGTTGACCCTGTGAGGGAGTGGAAGGTTGCATTCTGTTAGGACTTACGTTTTAACACCCAAGATGATTCCTTCAAACGATCCGATGAGGCACATAAAAGAATTTTAATGTTGCGGGTAAAGCGGCCCAAGCTCAAGATAGCCAATGTGGATTTTAAACACAACAAGTGTAAGAGTTTTAGAAAACTTTAATTCTTTATTCTTACGCTTTAATATGTTAAAATTCCTAAAATTATAAATAAATTCATTATACAAACTTACATACTAAACTGCTGATATACTAACTTTTATGTATGGCTACTCCAAGCGAAGCTTCGTAATCCTTATGACCTGAACGAATGAATCTCTTAAATCTATGTAGGTGTTTTATATACTTATGTATGTGGTCTCGATTAAATATGGCCTCATAATTATACCGCGTGGAAAATTAAAAGGAATAATTGAACATTTTGCCATGCTCATCTCTCTACATATCGATAACAGTAATGTCATATTAGCGATTTATGAGTGGCGGTAACAGTAATGTCATATTAGCGATTTATGAGTGGCGGTAACAAGAAGAACTCTAATTGCGAATTTATATTATCAAAATCTTACTAAAACTGGAGAGATTCTTTAGTTATACTACATATGCAATTAGTGTACCATTGTACTTTTCGACTTTGAGTAGTTCCAAAATTGCCATCCCTTTTCCTACCATAAGCCCTATGTGTCTTTTACAAAACGCTGCCTTTGTTGATTTTATTTGAAAAAAAATAAATTTTGCAATTATGTACTTATTTTGTTATATTTTTTATCTTTAAGCTAAGTTTGATTTTGGATTTTGGAAATAAATAAAGTTGCAGTTGGTTTTCAACCACTCGAGCAAACACCAAAACTGGCGACGAGGAAAACAAAATTTTTTAAATTTAAGAAAAAATAAAAAATAAAAAAACAAAAAAAAAAATAGTAAAAAACTAAAATAATAATAAAAAATAATAGTAAAAAATATTTTAATAGTTTAAAGGTTATGTATAAAGAAAGAAATTATTATGAGTTAAAATACGGGATAATTGCGGAATAAAAGAGAGAAGATTTTATTAAAGAAATAAACACCAAAACTAAGTACATTTGTTATTATAAAGAAAAGTGAATGATTTATCAAAGAAAAAGAGGCAAACACACGCACAAGTATTGGAAAACTACCCTTTAATTAATTTGTAGAAGTCGATCTGCCGGACAAACGTTCAGTGAAAAAAAAGCAGCTTGCATTGAAACAAAAATTCTACACAAAAGATAAGTTGCGCATTAAAAATATTAAGCTACAAATAAAAACGCAATAAAAAGACTTTAGAGGAAAATCATAATCATATATCGAATGGATCTTTGAAAATAAAACTTTAAGAAATCAAATTAAAGGAAAATGTTTAAGGAACAAAATTAATAGAAAATTTTTAAGAAATCAAAGTAAAAAGAAAATTTTAAGACATAAAATTTAAAAAAAATAAAATTCAAAGCAATTTTTTATGAAAGAGTGCGAATAAAAGCCGAAAATCTTATTTGAAAATTTTATGAAACATAAACTGAACTAAAAGAAAGCATTTGAAACATATGAACAAAAGCCAAACCTAATGAAAATAATGAAATAAATAATAAAAATGTTTTAACGAGAACATTAAATTTATGAGAAATATTCTGTGAAATAACGCTGAACTTAAATACAAAGTTTCCTACTGTGCAGCCAAAATAAGTGTGAAAGAAAAACCGAACGCTCAAAATAAAAGGAATAAAGCCTTGGTCAGCAACAACGGCAACAGGTACCACAACAGAACAGCAACCCCGAATAGGAAGATATAGACGACATAAGTGGAGAATCAACAACAACAACAGGTACCACAACGAAACAACAACCCTAATTAAGAAGGTACATCATCAATAAAGTAAATTTATTTGTATCTATAAATTTAATAATTTGTATCTATAAGTTATATTCCTTTTGTATCAATGAATTATTTCAAGTAAAAAAATAAAAATAATTTGTATGTAATGATAAGTGCTTTGCGTTGAATGGAGAGAGTTGAAAGTATAGGTGCGTCTTGGAAAGGGCAATAATTATTTTCGGTGCGGGGTGTGATATTTATTATTTTTTTCTTCTCTTTCCTTTATCCGAAAGTCCAGGAATTCAATCTAATACTGAGTTATGTTAGAGAAATTCCAAATTTCGATGGAAGTCAGCAGAGCCAACTGCCAGACTTCTTAGCACAAATTGAATGCTTGTTGCCGTCGATCGTGGTATTCGACGAGAATAATAGGAGAATTTTATTTGGATACATAAAAAACAAGTGTATAGGGGAAACAAGAGAGGCAATACACCGTTACGGAACGGTAACGACCTGGGAGACACTGAAGGAGATACTCGTTAACAATTTTGGGGAAAAGGAAACCAGTAGGGAATTAATGGACAAATTAAAAACTTGGAGGTTGGACTCAACAATCGAAAAATACCATTTCAGTATAAATAGCATCATGAACAGACTACATAACAGGCGATTGACTCATACTGAGGATGGGTTTTCGGCGGAAGAAATAAACAGAATTTCGTTGGAGGTGTTCAAGGATCACTTACCTGAACCAACGAAAACCATAATATTTGCAAGAAATTTGGAAGCGGCTTTCAGAATAATCCTAGAAGCAAGACAGCAGGGCTACATCGCTACAGGACCTTACCAGAAAAGAAATACGGGAACCTCATTTAGGACGACTTTCAGCGATGAAGTGAGAGATACTCGCTTCAGGAATAATGGCTTTAGCAATTCTAGGAACCAGGGTTCGTATAGTGGTCACTATCATCAGAATGCCAATAATGGGCATAACCACAGCAATGGCACAAACGGTGGTAACACTAATTACACTTTTAAACGCCAAAGCAATAATAATAATCACAATAATTACAATAATAACAATAATACTAATAATGGTAGTGCCAATAGGAGTAACTACCGAAACAATTTTAGAAACACACAAGGGTCCGACGGGGGAAGAAATGCAAACCAAACGAGAAACACGCGTTTTTCGCGTGGAGGCGGTTAGAAGCCGATGGAAATTGGAAGTTCTAATATAAATTTTCATGGGCCCAACCATCGACACTGGAGCAGAGTTCAGTATCATTAATGAAAAACTTTGCAATCCGAAATGAAAACAGGATGCTAATGTTACGTTGAAAGCAATCGGTAATTAATTTCAAGTGAAGAAGCTTTGCCAGTTCCCCATTTTTAAAGAATTTAATGTAGATTATTTGTGTGAGTTTTTAAAATACAACTTTAGTGACAAATTTGATGGGCTGATAGGAAATAATATCTTCTCAGACCTTAATTACGGGAAGAAACAGATAACAACGGAAAACGCATTTATTCCCTTCTATCTCAACAAAGAAGAAGAAGAGTATAAAATTAAGTGCAGCAACGAAAATGTTGTTGCAATTTTGAGCAATGAAATAGAGTTTACTGATTCAAATTCAATATCAAATTTGAAAACACCACATTTGAACGCAGTTCACGGTGATAAACTGAAATCACTGCTAAAAGCATATAATAAAACCTTTTATAGGGAATTGACAATCTGGCCTTTACATATAGAAACCCAGCATGAGATCCCTGTGTACTCCAAATTATATAGATACCCCGAAATATAATAGTACCATTTGGATTGTTCCAAAAAAGATGTCCACCACAGGCGATCAAAGATGGCGCCTCGTGATTGACTATAGGAAATTAAATAGCATCACTACTGAGGACAGGTTCCCAATTCCAAATATAGATGATATATTTGATAAGTTGGGAAGATGTCAATATTTTACAACCCTAGATTTGTCCCAGGGCTTTCACCAGATTGAAATGGATGAAAAAGACATCCATAAGACAGGCTTTTCAACTGCGAGTGGTCATTACGAATTTTTGCGTATGCCCTTTGGTTTGAAGAATGCCCCCTCCACGTTTCAGAGACTGCTGAACGAAGTTCTGAGGGAGCACATTGGCAAAATATGTCTGGTATACTTGGATGACATCCTGGTATTCTCTACTAGCATAGAGGAACATTTGGAGTCTTTTAGCAAGATACTGCGCTCTCTGCAAAAGGCCAATCTGAAGATCCAGTTAAGCAAGTGCAGCTTTTTGAGGCAGGAAACAGAATTTTTGGGCCATCTGGTCACCTGCTACGGCATAAAGCCGAATCCAAATAAAGTAGAAGCCATGGACAGAATCCCGCTTCGGAAAACCCAAAAAGAAATCAAATAATTTCTGGGAATAACTGGTTACTGTAGGCGGTTCATAACAGATTATTCAAAAGTAACATACCCCTTAGTAAAATATTTGAAGAAAGGCTCAAAAATAAACCTCAAAGACGAGAACTATAAAAAAGCGTTTGTGAAATTAAAGCTATTAATAAAGTCTGACCCTATTTTGGTACGCCCAGATTTTCAAAAAGAATTTACCCTAGATGCTAGCAATTTTGCTCTCGGAGCGGCGCTCATGCAGAATGATAGAATAATCTGCTATGCGAGCCGATCATTAAACGGTCACGAAAAAAACTATAGTACTATAGAGAAGGAACTCTTGTATATAGTTTGGGCAACGAAATACTTCCATCCTTACCTATTTGGTAGAAGGTTCACGGTTAAAACGGACCATATACCCTTAGTTTAGTTAAGCAATTTGAAGGAGCCAAACTCAAAACTGCAACGTAAACTTTACCAAAGATTGAACGCAGAACTTTTCACTCGCTCAATCACTCTCCTCATCTGCTTTTGAAATTGTCTATACTTCCGCGCCATAGAGAAGGGATGATCAAAGTGGTACCATAAAATGCAGACCCTATCATTGTTTAAACAAATGATCAACTTTCATAGCCACATTCTTTTTATAAAAAAACATATCCTATAAGAAATCAGCCGAACAGCAAAAATGAGAGTTAATACAGAAGTTATTCCGATATACATACAACAAATCCAAAGGCATGACGCATCACATAAGTGCAATTGAAAATCTTGTTTTTAGCTTAAAAAAATTGGAGAAACACTCAACGAAAATATGTTAATATCAAGGCTACTCTCAACATTACTCGATACTTATAACGCATTTACAACCGCATGGGAAGAGAGTACAACTAAGAAGAGAGGAAAAATAGAAAAAAATAATTTTATCCAAACAATGTTATATACGAGTATGTGCCTGCCTTTAAGAAAAACCTGTTATCTGTGAATTCCCTAACAGAAAACAATGCTCAAGTAATATTTACAAAAAATTATGTAACAATAGAGAAATATTAAAAGGTATTCAAAACTAAAATGGACTTTGCACAATTAACTTACATTTGAATGAAGGAATAAAAAATAAACGTATATAACTATTAATACAAATGATATGGAATAGCACCGCAAGCTCGGTCACGCCGGAAAAGACAAAGTAAAGAAAATGTTACAAATGGTTGAAGGGTTGAAAATAACTGGTGCAGACATCGATAATATGCCAATTGCAAGATTTGCATACAGTCGAAACAAACAAGGTTTGCCTATAAAACAAACATATCAAAAGCTGACTAACCACTGGAAATTATTCATACAGATATTTGTGGTCCAGTTCCACCGACATCGTGGGATAACAAAAGGTGCATATTAACAATTACAGATGATTATACTAACTACACTAAAATATACTTGCTTACCAATAACAATGAAACATTTGGGTATATAAAAACGTACATATATTAAAGAAGCTGAACGACAACTAAACCTAAAATAAAAACAATAAGATGTCATTGCGGAGGTGAATGTACTAGTAACAGTATAACACACTTTTGCAAACAAATTGGAATATTATTAGATTCCACACCACCATACATATTAAATTGAACCGTCAAAACGCCAAACTTAAAATACCTACAGATTTTTGGAAGAGAAGCGTTCAGTAAAAACTTCCAGCACATACAAAAACTAGAAAAGCGAAGCAAAAAATACATCATGATCGGATAAACACCCACTGGATACAAGCTATGGGATGAAGAACAACGCAAAGTACTATTAGAAAGAAGAGATGTGATATTCCTAAACAAAATTCACTATCCTGAATGGAGAAAAAAGATAATAATACTGTTAAGGTAATAACTAAAACTAAAAAGAATCAATACAAGAGGAAAACGAATAATTAGTTAAAAGGTCTGAGAAAGAATATGCTACAAGTAATGAAGAAGAAGAAGGAGTCTTAAACGAATCCATGGGAGAAGAAAAAACACAACATGCAGAAGACAATATACAAGGCTCAATTGAAACTGCTGAAAATACTGGAAGAAAAAGGAAAAAACCTACTTACCTGAAAGATTATGTCACTAACGTAGCCTACTGCTTAATAACTCACGAATATGTTCCTGAAATATATGAGGAAGCAATTTAAAGTTTAGACTGGAATAAATCCATAAACAAAGAATTAGCAGCACTGAAAATGTTTAAAACGTGAAGAGAGGAAAACCCTCAATAGATACGAAGTGGATTTTTAAAATTAAAGAAGATGCAACGAAAAAAGCCAGACTTGTACAGTGATGTGTACTACGTACCGGTTGCAAGAAGTTCAACGATAAGAATGTTTTTCTTGAAAGCGGTAAATGAAATAGAGATAAGACAATTAGACATTCCAGCTTTTCTAAACGGTAAACTCAAATATACATACATTAATCCACCTCAAATGTAAAAAAATGTCCTTAAAGTACAACGTGCCCTATATGGATTAGAAGAATCGCCAAAATGGTGGAATCAGACTATTGACAGTTTTGCAAAAAATGAAAGAGTTTAACCGATCAGAATATGACTATTGTCAAACTGCAGTGGAGGTAAAGCGCCTATGGAGACCAACTTCTATATAATACAGGAAAATGGCGAGAATGAACACGAAGAAAACGACAGATACAGAGAGTTAATAGCAAGTTTACTATATTTAGCTATATCATCAAGACCAGATCTGGCGTATGCAGTTTCTTACCTTAGTCGCTTTCTCGATAGACCGAATAATAAGACGTGGAAAGCTGCAAAGAGAATACTAAGATACTTAAAGAAAACCAGATATAGGGGGCTAATATTTAGAAAAGGAAAGAAGCAAAACGCGTAGCACTTTCAACAGTAGAGGCCGAATATATTGCTCCGGCCATGATGGCATAAGAACTGGTTAATCTTAAAGAAATAAGCGAACATCTGAACTGCAATATCAAGGCCAATATTTTTGTCGACAATCAAGGCGCCATTTGTATGACCGAAAGCTATGAGAACTCGAAAAGAGCAAAACACATAGATATAAAATTTAATTTTATTAAAGACTTAGTAAAATATGTATGTTTAAATCAGAATTTAGCTGATATATACACAAAATCTCAATGTTATCAAAATTTTTAAAATGTAGTAACAAAATTCAATAACTTTGAAAACACTGCAAAGTATTTATGTATCTAAATACTATAATAATTGATATTGAACTATTGAATCTTTTACAGTTGTATATAAGATTACTAAGTTCAACATGATGGGGTTTTCATTAAAATAATGAACTGCAATTTTAATGTTATTGAAATTAAACTTGAGAGGAGTGTTAGTTAAACAAATCATTAACTGTCATATTGACATTCTCTTTATGAAAAAAACGTAACCTAAGAAGAATTACAATAAAAACTAAAAAAAAAAAATAAAAAACTAATAACAAAAAACGTGTTTTTGAAAAATAACCAAACATAATAACATATAGTGTCAGCTTGATCTTTCGAGAAAAGGCTCTACTACTCAATTGCCGCTCGAGCCCACAGAAGCAGAGTTATTCTGCGTTTAATCCCGGTACCGATGTTGTTCGCACTGTTTACTTGGAAGCCGAGGTAGACGATGTCCTTCACTATTTCGAAGCTTTGACGTTCTGTGCGTTCTTTCTCGATGACAGCATATACTTTGTTTTGCCCTCGTCACATAATAGAGCGTCGCCTTGTCTAAAGCCTTTTTGACATTCGGTGAATTCTTTACCGACCTTGATGGAGCAGAGAGAATTTTTCATCATTGTCCTGCACAACAACGAGTTGCATAGGAATGTCAAAATTAGACATGGCGTTGTATAGCGCTGATCTCTATGAACACTGTCATCTACGGCCTTAAAATCGGTGGGTATAGATTTGCATCCGTTCCAGCAGCTTTGTTCGCTGTTATGTTGTCAGCTTTGATAATATTTTGTTCTTCTTTCAACTTATGGATTCTGTGTCTCAGTCTTTTCTTATTATCCATAGAATTCACACCCAGGGGCAGGTTAAGTGGAGACGACTTACACCCAGTCAGGGCACTCTGCTTTGCAGATTGCATGTTCTTCCGAAACCTTCATCAAAGGTCACTTGGCTGAACGGGGTCCAACACGCAGGAAGAAGAAAATCTTCGAGGTGCTGTTGCCTTGCGTTTGTTTTTATGCACGGAACTAGATTGCGGGGAATGAACAGGGGAGCTGGTTAAGGCCTGATGTTACTTGTTGTCTTTTCCCGCTTTTTGGGGAATTGTGTAAAACTTATAGCTCTACCTCTTTAGCTAGGTCTTATGATTTGTGTCGTGTAGTATATTATTTTCAGCTATGTGACCCTTCCAAGCCACATGGGGTGCTAGTGACCTATTACTAGCATAAAATCAATTCCAAAATCTGTCCATAGAATTCAATGCATGCTGTGGAAATTTCAACAAGCCTTGGGGTCGGTATTATCCTTAAGTGCAGCGTCCATTGACAGAATGGACTCGTCTATTCCAGCTTCGGTCACATTCCTGTCAAAAGTTACTCCAAATGTAGTAAGATTGTGAGATAGTCACAACTCTGGATCTTTGAATCTATGGAAATGATCTTAACACTTGCCAAGCAATAATCCAGATAAGACGATTGTCCAAATTCCAGAGCAAAAACTCCCGAAGATTCCGTCCCCTCGCGTTTGCGTGGTGGACTCTACAGTAACGATGACTTAAATTGGGATCAGCACCAACTACAATACCACAGCCACCTAAAACGTCGAGAATTTCATCCATATACGGTGCCTTAAGTACACTGAAGGAATGACCAGATCGATCGAAGTAGATCTTCGAATTCATATGGCCGTCATCTCGATATTATCCATTTCGAGAACAATCTCTCTTCATGGTCTCCCCAATTAAAACAGTAGTACCATAACCTCGTCCATCATTCCGGTTGCGTTCAAATACTGTTTAACAGGAAATGTCAAGTCTATGCCAGCACATCAGGTGAAAACCCACTACCAGTAAAACGTCCGCACTTTGTAGTCTTAAAAATAAATCCAATTAATATCGTCTATTCCTCGAAGTGATTAAATTAACGTTAATAAAAATTGCCTCAAGTTCACAAGCCGTAGAAGTTGCAAGTGTTGTGGTTTTTGTTGTATTTTCTTAAATAGGAAAAATTTAGATATCTGTAGTGACAGCAAAGATATAAAATTGATTTTATTGTGATGGAAATAAAATTGTAGTTGAAATTATGATGAAAAAAATTAAGAGTCGTGAGAAACAATTAGCGGTCTCGAGTGCGATAAGAAAACTATAGTTGAAATCACTATGTAGTAATATAAAAGTGTGCTATTAAATTTGTGCTACAGTTAGACGTTGCTATGGTTTTTCTTACTTTTTCTTTGAATAGAAAATGTTTAGAAATGTTTAGCGATTAATAAATCGTAAAGAAATCAAATGATTTTATTTTGATGGGAATAAAATTGTAGTAGAAATTATGATTAGAAAAGTAAAAGAGTTGTGGCAATTGTTTGTATAAAAAGAGAATATTAAAACAAATTTACAAATGCCGTAGAGAAACGAGTTTTTCATGAATTTTTAGCTGTGGTAATGGCTGTTATTAAAATTAGAATTTTTGGGGAGATATTCTAAAAGTCTTAGGTGCGTTAGGAATTTTAAAGATTTTCATAGAAAATTTGTAGAGAAATGATTAACGATTTTAAGTGCGGTAAAAGTTTCATAAATGTTAAGGAAGGGAGAGTGTGATTTGGTTACATAAGAGTATAGAAGTTGAAGTTGGGGAAATACATTTTTTATTTAATTATAAGGGAGACCAGTGCTAACTTATTTAATTTCGCAAAAGATGATAATGAAACAATTCTGTTTTTTTCCTTGCCATCATCAACAACGGCAACTATAACGATAACATTTATTGTAACAACTACAACTTCAACAACGTCTGCAACAACTTTGGCAAAATTTGCAACCACTTCAATAACAGCTACAACAATACGATATCCCATACCGAAAAAGATGGAAATATAAATTCCAAATTTGCGCAGCTGCTTTTAGCACGGAAAAATGGTGTAGCAAGATTTTAGCCAAATGCGCTAATCTTTGTCGGCAATATAAAAACTTGGCTGAAAAAATGGAAAAAATTCAATAAGAAGAGATAAATATTAAGGGAAAAGACAAAAAAGTATTTGGCTCAAGAAGGGTTGACGAGCGGCACTAACGTAAACAGTTCTCCACTGGAAAACTTATACAACAGTTCCTACAAGTATGATGGGTAAAGTATTACACATCTGAATAGAATTACCAAACAGGGAGAGTGTTATAACATACAACCATTGTCCTTACTACATATAATGGGAAATGATACCGATGATAATGTTAATGACGACGATTTATAATATACTTTAATGGAGAATTAATAAAATTAGAATTAAGTTGAGTTTTTCATTCGCTTTTTTATTAGAAATTCCATTATTTAGGTTTCGTTTACATTATTATTTGCTATACTATATTTTTCTAATAGATCGTCTAATCCAGCTGATGTCACCATTTTGAGATAAGTATTCGCGGTGTGTCTGTATCTGTATGTGTATCTGTATAAAGAATAGTAAACAATTAAATAAAATTAACAACTTTTAAATGTTTTTATATAATAAGATTTTCTTTATATACATAAGGTTTAATAAAATTACATTCCTCTCGGCGCATATTTGATTAAAATTGTTATTTTAATGATTTTTGCAAATAAAGGGTGGTTAAATTGTATGGGCCGATGTTGAATGTGAACCACACCTAAACGCCAAGTTTTTTTCCGAATTTTATTTGACATTTCTCTATTTCAGACTTACTCAATTTGAACCATGGAGAGATACACAATCCAACAACGTGTTAAAGTTATCCAGACTTATTATGAAAATGGGAGTTCAAATCAAAATGCATATCGTGCACTTCGTAATTTTGTTGGCCAATTTCATCGTTCAAATGTGCGTACAATCGCAAAAATCGTGGAAAAATTCGAGCAAACCGGGTCTGTAGAAGATGTGAGAACACCAGTGCATGCTCGTACAGCTCGTACTGCAGAAAATATTGCTGCTTTTCGCGATAGTGTGGCTGAAGAGCCGTCCACCTCAACTCGTCGTCGTTCCCAACAATTGCACCTCTCACGCTCGTCGTTGATGAACATTATACATAAAGATTTGCATTTACACCCTTACAAGGTGCAATTGGCTCAAGAACTAAAGCCTCTTGACCATTCCAAACGTCGTGAATGGGCAGAATGGTGGCAAGAAGTGGCAACAGTGGATGATCAATTTTCGAAGAAAATCATCTTCAGTGATGAGGCACATTTTCACCTCAGTGGATTCGTCAATAAACAGAATTGCCGCATTTGGCCGAATGAGAATCCAAGAGTGATTGTCGAAAAACCAATGCACCCACAACGAGTGACTGTTTGGTGCGGTTTATGGGCTGGCGGCATAATCGGGCCGTATTTTTTCCAAAATGAGGCCGGTCAGGCAGTTACTGTGAATGGTGTTCGCTATCGTGAGATGATAACGAACTTTTTATGGCCCGAATTGGAAGATATGGATGTGGACGATATGTGGTTTCAGCAGGACGGTGCCACTTGCCACACAGCTAACGAAACAATTGCTCTTTTGCGCAACAAATTCAATGGCCGTGTTATCTCACGTAAGGGCCATGTCAATTGGCCGCCAAGATCATGTGATTTGACACCGTTGGACTTTTTTCTTTGGGGTTATTTGAAAGAAAAGGTGTACGTCGATAAGCCAGCAACAATTCAAGACCTAAAGGATCAGATAATTCGGCACATTAACGGCATAGAACCTCCATTATGCCTCAGCGTCATCGAAAATTTGGACCATCGGATAGAGGTGTGCCGCCGAGGTCGCGGCGCCCATTTGGCCGATATTTTCTTCCATACATAATTGAGTAATACCAATACATCATAATAAAATAAAATTACAATAATTTCCTAAATACTTTGTGTTTTATTCAAAATCAACATCGGCCCTTGAAATTTAACCACCCTCTATTTACATTAACATTATTTTTATATAAAGGTTTTATATTTGAACACTTCAAATCATCCAGATTAGTTATACACATTTCTATTTCTCCTCCAAAAAGTTCTTTTAACCATTTCGATTTTTCGAAACCATACACAACAACATATTAGTCTTATTCTTTCCGTTTTTCCATTACTATTATTATGTAACTTATGAAGTCTTCCAATGTAGAATCAACACTATTCCATTGCATACCATGTCATTTGTTATACAGGAATTTTTTTGTAGTCCTTTGCTTACTTGTTAATTAGGAATATTTCAAGGCAGACTTCTTTTGCATACAATTTATTAGCAATGTAAAAGCCTTGTACATCGATGACTATAAACCTATCTTGCTGCTGCTTCATTATCCCTGACAGAACTGAAAATAAACAAAACTTATTGTCTTTGTAGCTTTCGAATGAAATTTACAAAAGGACATTACAGCTCGATAAAAGTTTAAAATGATCTCCAAATATATTTTTCCTTAAATAATAGTTACCAGATGAGAGCTCCAATGTTAAGTGTATTTATCGGTAAAAACACAACATTGTTTTCTAGTTCCAACATCATTTTGATTCCATATTTTGTTGTTTGATTTATATATTTAATAAGTTTTATTTTCTGATCGACAGGAATTTCTTTTAATAGTGGAATATCCTTCGAATATTTTTTCTCCTCATTTCTATTCAGGAAATTCAATATCTAACTCATTTTTAAAAGAATAAAAATTTAGTTATTTATTTGCAATTTTTCAAATACAACTGTTGATGGTTTATTTTTGGAACAGCTATTTAAACAAAATTTATAGGCGAAGGCATATATGTATATGTCTTTGTTATACGATAAGAATTTCCTGCTTACGTAAATACAACAAACTGTACATTGGTTGCACAGCTGCGGAAATGTGTTTTGATATTATGAAACAATGATATTATGAAAGTAGATTAAAACTGATTCGAAAAAAAAAATTTTACCCCTTAAATTATTACCCTCTCAACGGCAAATAAGAGTTAAATTAGTCAACTCACTCTTATCAAAGACATTTTTTTCTGAGATTTGTCAAAAAGTGTAGAAGTTTCTGATTATGCGAAAGCGGTGGCGGTGGTATTACAAATAATATGTATTCCAAGGATTGTAAAACATATGTATATTCCAAATACAAAATGGCATTATCATTGTTGCGTATGGGTTTAGTGTTGGTTCGGCCGTCAAGCAAAAGGCATTGAGTTAAGGGGATCGCATAATAATAAGTACAACTCCTTTATTGTCTATTCCCTTTAGTATATAAATTCTTAGTTAATAAACCATATTGATGTTTATGTAAGTATGTGGATTTGTGCATATATGTAAATAACACAGGCGACGAGGATGGAACTACAACATATGCATAAGCATACAAAATTAAATACAGGCATTCAGTATATACATAGAATCCACAAAGAGTACATAACAAAACACAAACTATAAATTTGAATATTGTGGGGCCTTTCTAGGGCAAAATATTTTTCTTGGTTGTAGACTCGTTTTTTAAATTGCTTGAAGTGTGCGTAGTGAATTCAGCACCAGCTGCAGCTGCAATAAAAGTATTACGCCATCTCGTTGCTATCAAGGGTTACCGGATGCACTTTTGAAGTTTATGGAAAACAATTTTATTCGGCACATTCGATGTGCACCTTTTAATCCAGCCACTAATGGTCAAGCTGAACGAATGGTTCAACATAAAAGAATATTTAAAAAGATTTGACACATTGACCTCATTTTAAGAGGGTTTGTGTTCAGTCAACATACGACACCTCCTTCAACTACAAATCGTTCTCCAGCGGAATTGTTGTTCAATCACGAATTGTAAGCATTTTGAACCTATTAGTACGAAGCCGTTCATTACAGGAAGTTCAGTCTGTGTACGTAACTATGGCTCTGGCCCTAAACGGGTTGAAGGTCAAATACGTAATCAAACGTGTCCTATATCGTATGACGTTTAATTAAATGACTCCCGCGTAATTAAACGTCATTAGGACCAGCTTCGTAGCTGTACTACAATGACATCACCGAATGGCTCTAGCACTGTAACTCTATCAAACGACGAATCAAGACGCAAATTCTACAACCATCGGAAGCAAAAGCTGATACATCTCATCAACAATTTGAAGACCCGTTGGAATCGGCCAGACTACCGGCTCGTGATTGCCAATATAACTTCTGTTCACCACAATTATTATCATCTCTTCGCAAATCGCGGCGGAAACGGCTACGTGCGCAGTCCTATGATTCTTTTGGGTGTTGTGGTTGGTTCGGCCGGTTTTCCAATAATTTCATGTAGAATCTTGTCAACTTTATAGGACGTCAATCCGTTTGCATTAAACTCAATTAGACAGAGTGGCGAAATTATTGCCCACTTGAAACAATATTCATCTATGCATTGTTGGTGTTAAAGTAATATGTTGAGAGCCTTTAATACATTTATATTCGTTTAAATTAATTTCGAGGCGTAATATGTCAATCAATGTCCAGCCGTTATCACACTGCTGAAGTTCACTAATTTTTTCAATATTTAACGACATCACATTGTTCTTTGCAAAGGTTAAGAGTATCATCTCTTGTCAAAGATATACTTAGAATAGTCATTTTAGTTTGATGTGATTTTATTTCAATTGTACATGCTTCTTGTTCTTCTTTAACCAACATGTACTGACGAAATGGTTCAATGTTAAACTTTATACTAGAGTAGTTTTATAGCACATCATTTAACAATGCAACCAGTTTGTCTCTAATTGTAGACTAACAATTTTTGAGGTATTAAATCAGCGTTATTGTGATTGTTGAATACTGATTTGGGCGTTTTATACCGCCGTTACCGCCATCATCATCGAAACCAATGTAAATGGCCGGTTTTTCAACACTGTTATTTTAAGTTGATTGATCCTTATATTATAATGCCATTTTGTATTTGGAATATATATATGTTCCATTCAAAGAAAAAGTAAGGAAAACCACAGGCAACGTCTAAGTGCAGCAAAAATGTAATAGCACACTGTTATATTACTATATAATCATTTCAACTATAGTTTTCTTATCGCACCCAAGACCGCTATGTGTTTCTCACGAATCTTTTCATTCTCTCATCATAATTTCAACTACAATTTTATTTCTATCACAATAAAATCACTTCAAGTACAATTTCATATCTTTGCGGTCTGTAGTCTAAATTTTTCGTATTTAAAGAAAAAACAACAAAAACCGCAACACTTGCTTCTTCTACACAACATTTAACACTACATATTCTCCGTACCCAATCGACTAACCAGAACATACATAGCCATGACATCTCATGGGGACTTAGATCACTGAATGGACCATTATTATTAGTATTCACTAACTCCGCTCATGCGGTTTTAGACTCAAACAAGAGTCAGAAAGTTGAGCAAAGATTCGTATGACAACTAACCTTTGATAACAATTCACCTATGATGAAGTTGTAGTGCACGAAGTAAAACTTGCTCCTCGGAAAAAAACAGTAAAACAGTTACAAGTTGACACAATTAAACGAAATTCCTCCGCTTCCATAAAAAAGAAATATTTTTAACGGACGAGCGAACCATACAAATATTCAGACAAAACAATGCACCTCCTAATAACCCGCGGCAATATCCCACATAGCCACAAACATCAAAGTAATCGTATGCAAAAGATATAGAATGGTTTTGGCAATTAAAATAATATATAGTTTAGCTCAAGGTATGATTTCCTTTTTACCGATCAACACTTTTACTTTCAACTTCTCTTAATTTTTAGGGACAAAAATGCTGCAGAATGCCTGCTACTACAAAACGGATTTATACCAAGTAAAAGTGAAGTAGAACTAGAGGCAAATCAGTATAAATGGGACAATGTATGCCCACTCTTCTTATCATGTATTCCTGCTAACCGGAGAAATTTTGCTAATTCCGAATTAGTCGTGAAACATTTTTTTATAATACAGGTTTGTATACTATATGTAAAAATCTAAGTTTTTAACTCGGGTAACAAAATTTGCAACACAACATAAAATGAAATAAAAAAATGCAAAGTGAAAGAATAAAGAAGTGGATTATTGAACATTTTCGCCTTTTGCTATTTTATGTTACAACATAAGAATTGGCGACAGTGACAGGACACTTAATTAATAAATTAATTAATTTTCGTGGCAGTCATCATTTTCGCTGTCTAACGGAATCCCGAAAAACGTTAACACATTTGCTAGCCGCCGTGCTCTAATTAAATTAGTCATCGAACTTCAGATCTTCATCATCGCTTTCGTCATAATCATAAATTTATTAAACATCAGCATTATTGTCATCTGCTGTTTACGCACATAGAAACAGTCAGTCAGCATTTAGCAGCATCTTAATCATCGAACACTCTTCCCAACGTTACATACATAAATAAGTTTACAGGTAAGAGAGTGAAACTAATCAATTCCCTTACATTAAATTCCAATATTGTATATGTACAATACTGCTTGTCCCTATAATCAGTGTTCACACTTTTAAACAAAGTTGGTAATTTTATTAAAACTGTGGTACCATTTTGAAATCTTGCAGATAGTCGATGAATCTATAACTCATTTTATAACTCATATGATTGATCTGTACCAAATTTTAATCAATCTTAAATATATTAAATTAAAATTTCTTAAACGGTATTGGAGTTTCTTTTTATTACAAAAAAATGAAAACTGATAAAAGTTATTGCACAAACACTGAATCAGGAGCCAAAATTCTTCCCTCTTTAAAGCAACAGCGCTCAAAAATAATGCGAAACATCACACAAATGCAAGTCAAATTAGAAAATGATTGTGCTAATTCTAATTTTACAGTTTTGTAATGATACAAATTTTCGACGCAGCTAACATGACTCGATGGGACATCGACCAAAGCTCTATTTTTAAGTCTTCTCAATAAAAAATGTAGCTGTGGTGGTATAGAACAAAATTTTTTTGAATACAACTCAATCTTGTGCGTATTTTCACAATCGTTTGGCTCAACTGAAGTTCCTTAAATTTGATGCAAAGTACTCAAAATTGTCGAGGTTCATTAGTATTTGGTTTTTAAAATTTAGTACATCAACATTCCTGTTGTTGGAAAATTCAACTATTTGCTCAATTGTTTATCTGGTCAGGCATTAGGGGTGATAAAACCATTTCAAGTAGTTGATTCAAATTATCAAAAGGCGTTTGATCATTTGGTTTAACGATATGATAACAAAACGTTGATTTTCATCGATAACATAAACTCATTATTTTCGATATCAACGATATATGAAGTTTTCGTCATTCCTAACACGTAATCGTTGTTTAAATCTGCTTCCAACAGCCATTGTGTTTGTTAGAGCCTGCTTTGGAAGTCACCCACCTCTTCGAGCCTTATCAGATCCTTATTCAGAAGTGAATATTATTACACAATAAGCTGTCCGTCGTCTTCGCTTAAAAGAACATAAATCTATTCAAGAAATAGCCGGAGCGTTTGGCATCAGCTGAACTTCGTCGTAACTGCTATGCTAAAATAAAGCATTTCTGACTATGAATGGACAACAATTTTTCACTACCGAGACTTATTTCTTTTCAACGCCCAGCCTAGCAAATCAATGTTTCTGACTGGAAGGTACCCAGTGGCCTGAAACTAGCCGACCCACAATTTTACTTGCCTCAGCGCATGGATATGCTCCTTAGATCAGAAGTATTTTTTTGATTTTCTCCTTGACGAAAAAATCCATCTGGAAAATGAACTACCCTGCCTTATCAGTACATCTTTTGCTGGTTATCTGCCGGCAGAATAAACACTCAACTCCCACATCGTACTCTTTCGTGTAATGTTCGTAATATTCATCATCATTAGTAAAGGCCTTTTAGGAAATTGAAGAATTTAGTCAAGCGACATCTGTTCTCACCAGAAAAGAAGAAGAATGTGAAGAGCATTTCATAAAAAACACAATTTCAACAATAATGGAAGAGTTTAGGTATGTTACCATTGAAATCATCACCAAAACTTCTTGGAAATTCGGTCGAAATAGTTGGCCAAAGATTTTTATATTTAGAAAAACATCTTTCCAGAGATGCGAATATTAAACAGATGTATTCTGAGTTTATGCACGAATACGTCAAACTAGGCCACAGTTTACCCGTGAGCTTCAAACGCTTAGAATTTCCTCATTATGTAATTCCTATCATTAATTTTTACGCCCTCAAAGCGCTACTGCTAAGCTTAGAGTAGTTTTTGACGCGTCTTGTCGTACCTCCACTCCACGTAAAAACAATTTAACAGGATCTTATAATCACACTTTTGTCATTTCGGCTAATCAAATTGGCAAATAGCCCTATACGACATTGCAGTTCGTTGTAAGACATTAATCCAAGACATGTGGAAGCAGAAATTAGAATGGACCGCACCATTAAACGACGGATTGATGAACACATGACGAAAAATGGAAGAAAGTTTCAAATACATCAATAAAATTGAAATCCCTAGATTTATGGGTACTTCACCACAATTGAAGTTTGAAGTGCATGGATTAGCCTATAGATGCTGTAGCTAGGTACATGTAATAAAAAATAACCTATTCACCACCTTCGATGGGTCCACCGTTGAAACATATTTTAACAAGTCAAGCGGTGCTAAAAATTTATTCTGCGGAGGCTAAAACAGAATTGGATAGAGATGCATCAATGTTGGGCTTTGGCGCAATTTTACTGCAACAATTTGATGGACAATGGCACCCAGTTTATTTTTACAGCGAGAAGACATAAGATTCGGAGGCAAAACTCTATAGTTTTCATTTAGAAATAAAAATCTTTTGGCAACAAAGTTGGACCTCATTACATTAGCATTTCAACAAAGGTACAAAAAAGACAATTTATTGCAGTCTATATCCAGATATATATTATATATGCAAGATTTTAATCACAATTTGCAGCACCGAAAAGGAGAAAGCATGCAGCACGTCGATGCACTGAGCAGATATTCAATAAATATTGTTAGCGTGGAGTCTGAATTCAAATGTCGTTTAAAAAAAGCACAAATTACAAATTATAATATTGTATATATAAAATCAATAATCGAAATCTTACAAATTGATCCTTACGATAATGATAAGTAGAGAGGAGGTCCTCTGTGTAAAGAAATCGATGGCAATGAAGGTTTTGTAGTTTCACGTCTTATGGAAAAATAAATTATAACTAAATAATATAAACTATGAATACTGTCATTTTGGTCAAGTAAAAGCGGTACATCAAATAAAACAGTATTACTTAATCTCTCACTTAGATCATAAAGTGAACAAAGTTGTACAAAATTGTATAAAGTGCATCCTGTTTAACAAAAAACAAAGCAGACTCGAAGGGTTTTTATAACATATCGACAAGGGTGATCAACCGCTTCCACAGTCCATATTGACTATCATATTCACATACATAGGCCCAGGTTCACCACGGACTGTAGCGCCAAAAGAAGAAGAAGATTCACATACATATGCTGGCGATTGTAGATGAGTTCAGCAAGTTCGTATGGCTCTTCCCAATAAAAATTACCGGCGTAAACGTAGTGATAATCAAGCTCGAGTTTTGAAGAACTATATTTGGTGACCCAAAACGTGTAATAAGTAATAGAGGGGAAGCGTTCATGTCAACAGCATTTGAAGATTTTTACAAAAACAAAGGAATAGAACATATTAAAATAACAGCGTGCGTAGCACGAGGCAACGGATAAATAGAACGGGTAAACAGAACAAAATTGGCTGTGATTTCCAAGCTTTCATCGGAGAAGTCACAGCAATGGTTCAAATACGTAGGAAGTGTACAAAAAGCAATTAACTTCAACTATCACAGATCAATATGCAGATCACCATTTAAAGTGTTATTTGGCGTAAAGATGAGGAACGATAATAAAAGTGATATCGTACAAGCTCTCGAAGAATGAGACAAAAAGGCAAATAACGAAAGCCCAAGCCAAATACAAGCAAAACTTTAGCCGGAAAAGAAAGTACAATTGCTAAGGCCTACTTAATTCCTGTTCTCATTTAAGACAAATCAGCATTGCTCACAGTTATACTACAAGATATGTCTGTATCAATGAGCGGCGGGACATGTTTTAAATTTCCCGATCACATATTTAATACTCAGTTCTAAAAGCTGTTAAAACGAAACGACCGATATTTTTACAAACAGCTATGATCTATGCGCTGCAATACTATTTGTATAATGAAATTCAATATGTAAGATCTAACCGTTGAAGAAAGACAATTCAGAAAAGATAACGGAGCCATTCGTCGATACATCTTTAAAATTTATTGGCAAATTATTTATATTGAAATCTTAAGCAATGTAAATGCGCTTAAAAATGTAGTTATTTAAATACTCTTAATGTATTATTAAATATACATATGTACATATATATGTGGGAACACAGGATAGCGAAAAGATATATCAAGTTAATACAATATTATAGTAGCGTGGTAGCTTAGAAGTTACACTGTGAGAAATAAAGTTGAAGAAAAGTTGTAAAAAGTAGCCTTCACTGACACAGTTAGTTAATTCTTTTAAGTGCAAGAATAATATTAAAAATTGTTCCGGACGGACATTAACTTAATTTAATTATTTTTTAAATTCACCACTCTCTTTTAAATATTTTTTTTAATAAATGAATAAATAAAAATATACATATAAAGCTATGAAAGCTTAAACAAATCGTGAGTTTTAATCATATATATAATAAACTAACAACAAGCAACAGTTAATTATTATGTAGTTTTATATAATAGTATAATTTTGTTAACTTGCCTGAATATAATGAGTATTTTATTTTTTCTATTTCTAAGGATCGTTCATTTTCGGTGGGACCGGCAATAATGGCAAGATTATTAAATTTGTTTGACCTTAATGGAGATATCGTCCAAACAAATATAAATTCACCTCGGTCAACAGCTTATTTGGCATCGTTGTTTTATTCAGTTAATAAAATAAATAACTTTAACGTGTATGGCTCTGGATCGCATCTACAAAGTTTTAGAAAATATATGGAAGATCTTGGTATTTACAATACTCGCCTATATGCGGAATCATTTACGTCGTTTCCTTTAGAATCTAATCGGTTCCGAACTGTTGTGGGCATATTCGCAAATCCACCAAACTCTTTTAGTGCGATATCAGACCCGATAAATTTTATTTGTTCACGTGGAGGTGACTTAAAAGTGCTGGAAATGTTAACTGAACCATCTTTGAGTCCAGATGGAAAGGAAAGAACAAGGCTACTTTTGGAACAACAACTTTTAACTTTGCAAATGGCTATGTCGCGTCCACAAGTACAATTTCTTCTTTACGAAACCCACTCAGCGGTAAAAACTGAAAACCAGGAAATGGTAGAACATTCCGTTAAAACTTTCAATAAGACGGCTCTAAGAAAACATCGTGGTGTCTTTTTAGAGAAAGAAACAGTAGAAAAGGAATATACGAAAAAATCGTCTGCTGCAAATAATTTTGACTCACAAGAGAAGGAAAGTTCTTTAATTGACATACATCCAAATTTTAATAGAAATATAGAATTTAAAAAACCCTCGAAAAATAGCAATGTTTTCGGAGAATACAAAGAAATCACGCTACCGGAAATCGATCAATTCATATGTGTTGATTTGCCTGATATTTGTAAAAATCAAGATAAATGTCTTCAAAATCACAACACTGGTTCCTTTCTCTCCCTCATTCGGCGAAAGAAAATAACTCAATTAAATGCTAAATACCTCATACAAACTGCAGAAAAAAGAGGATTGTTTGGAAAACCTGAAGGCAGCGATAGCTTAAAACCAAAGCCAGTGAAATCACAAGAGGAAAAATCTTCGCCCCAATATAGTAAAGTAGTTGTCGACGAGAACGTGAAAAAAATCATGTTTTATAAAGATATTTCGGTAAATATGAGTTATATTTCGGTTAAAAAAATTATGTTTACAGCCTTATTACGAATTCCGTCCGGAAATTGTTACTATTTATTTATAATTTATGACAATTAAAATTGTAATGAATTCTTATATAGCTAAAGAATATCGGCTATTATGAATGACAGGAAGTAATTAACCAATTTTGAAATATGTTACTACTATTTTTATTAATTGGAAATAAATGTTATTTAAGTTGTTTTTATTTTTGTCAAGATTTGACCGAATTGAAAAAATACATGTTAAGTTTTTGGTACGTGTTACAAATGAACCATTGGCAACAGCTGTTTGGCATTTGTTTATAACTAAACAAGGCATTTTAAGAACACATGTATGTAAACATTTTTAAATTTTCTTTTCTTTTTAATAAATTTTCAAATACATAGATCTCGGCAATCCATACACCACGGTCAATACAAGGCTATTGTGAGCATGCTGATGGAAAGACTGGAAATTGTGCGAGGATTCCCCAAACCATCAAACAATTTTCAGCTTTTGGGAAGAGTATATATTGAGTAGTCTTCAGAAAGGAAATTTCTCTGCCAAAAAAATGAGTCCACAGCAACTAGAGCTGGTTTAAAAAAAATACATATCTTAACTAACATTGAAGAGCCGACAACAGATACATATGAGTACATAAATACATATGTATGCATGTATGTTCATAATGCAAATATACGCAACGCAAAGAAGTTGATTTCGTAATAATTAAAAGAATTAAAGTCCGATATCTTTACCTGAAATTAGTTACATATTTTTATATGTATGTACATATGTAGATTTAATTCGCATTGTTTCTTATGTATGTACATTAGGGGGTCCCTTACTGTTATTTTTGGCGCATACACGCTGAAAATTTTCGAAATTATATAAAAAGGCACCTACAAAACTTTACTTTAATCTAATAATAATGCGATTTAGTTCAGTGGTACTGATATGTGCCCATAATATATATTAAGGATAAAAAAACAACATATCGAATGTTAGCAATGTACATACATTATCTTGAAGGTGCATCCTCTAGTTATTAACGAAATAGAATTAGCAGTAAATATTTTTAAACTAATCTATAACTTCAAACTTATAACAAACTTATAAAACGCTCTAATAATGAAAAAAACGAAAAGATGAGCGGCTGCCAATTATAGTTTCATATGTAGTTCATCTGGCAAACACCAAGAAAAAGCAATAAGAATAGTCATGCAATGCCTGCAATCTAATTGACAAGGTACAATTAATATGTTGTGATGCAACATCTACGAACAGTGGTCGTTTTAATGGAGTTTATGCTCTTTTGGAGCCAACTTTAGAAAGAACCTTGGCGCTTTTCGCTTGTCGTCATCATGTTTATGAGCTAGTGCTTAAAAATGTATTTGAAACCAATATTAAGAAAATTTTGGATTATGCAGAAATACCAATTTTTAAACAAAATCAGAGACAATTGAAAAAATATCGATGCAAATAAGATAAAATTGAACCATGCATCGATTTTTTTAGAAAGCACATTCCTGATGAATTTTTTTTATCCATTTCAATGTTTTATAAATCAGCAGCAGCACTCTGGCCAGGTTTATTCATTGATAATATGTTTGCTCGAGTCCCGGGTCAACATAGCTGCAAATGATAAACGTGCTCTGTAGGATATCTGCTTATTTGTAGCGATAATTTACCTTAAGCCATGGCTCGAAGGTGCAAGAACTGTAAAAGCCTCTAATCAGGATTTGCGCTTTTTAGAAAAACGAAACAACTTCGACTTCATTGATAATGAAACCAAGACAAATATGCTTGTCAAGCAGGGAATAAATATCGTATTTTAATAAACTGAAATGTCAGAAACTTTGTTTGGTGAGTCACAATTATTTTATTATGAATGTTATCTTTGTATTCAATTATAATTTTTTAAAAATTAAAATTGGATTTTTATATAACAATTTTTAATACAACTTTTCTTTGTTTCAGATAAAAGAATGGATAGTTTTGTATCAATTAAGAGCAATATATTTCTCATCGATCGATGATGGTTTCCATCGCACAAATGTGGCATCTTAGATTAATAACGTTGCATTTCTAGAAACGAAGAGAAGAATAACTCTTTTGCGAGTGGTAACTGATGCTATTTAAAGAACAGTCAAACTAGTGCAAGATTTTCAGTGACTCACAGTGACTACAGATGAAGAGCAAAAACAGTTTTTGTTGCTCTGTGTTGAGGAGCACAGAAATTTGTTTCCAGACTGTAGAGAAAGTACATTAAAAAAAGTTATGCCATCGATTTTGAAAATGAAAATATTCTTAATAAAACAAGTTTTTTTTATAGATTTTTTTATTGTTTTCATTTATTGCATTTTCCAAATTACATGATAGAATAACAAAATTTCATATTGTATTTAGATATAATTTTCTATATATTAAAAATTGGAAGGGACGCGTTTCGACATTACATACATATACAACATATGCATGTTTTGCCCTGCGAATACATTTTAAATACGTTTTATGTAGCGGTTTGTTAGGTTATTGCATAGTACTTTCAGTAATTCGGTTTTATTATTCACTTAAATAACTTTTGTTTGTTCAGTATTCAGCCGTTTTCAATGTGCAGCTCTTTAAATCAACAAACGTTGATTATCTTCTTGTAAGCAACCTGGTTTCAATGCACTTTCAGAGCTACATGCTCTCATGCTGTCATTCCATTTTTATTGATTGCACCCAATAGATCCCTCACCACATGTATGATATCGCAACGCCTCGTCAACCAAATAAAAGGCATTACGAGCGTCTCTTGAGATAATGATACAAATAAATTTTGTGGACAAAGTTGGTCCACAAATGACGAAGTTGTTCGACAAACAATTATTTGGGCGAGCAACCAAATCGTTTAAGACGTGTGAAAGGAGTTGCTTTCAAGGCCAGCCTTAGAGCTCAGTATTTGCATGTAAGTTTATATACATACATCGTATTATGGTTTTAAATTGTTAATATACGTATATTAATGTACAAACGTATGGTTAAGAATTTAGTTCGATTCCAATTTGAGGTTGGAGTTATGGTATAGCATCGTTAACCCAATTAACTTAGTTCGTAACTATTGTAATACGTATTGACATTTGCGAATAAGTGGATAAAAGAATAAATTGAAATAAAGGCAAAAAATAAATGAAAAACTTTAATTGTTTTTTTAATTTTATAGAATTTTTAATAAGATTTCAATTCAAGATGTTGACTTTATTTTTAACAAGAGGATTGTTAAATGGATTATAAGGTAATAACAAACAATGCTCTATGCAAGACTAAAGACATAACTTTTGCCTCAGGATAGTTCCTAAATTCTCTTCGAAAAAGAAAATATAAAAATTGCTTGGTTAAACGAAAATTTACTCCTTATAAACCGCATTTCAGAAAAGCTTTTCCTCTGCCGATTGGTTAGAAATTTTTACCAAAAAACCACACACCAAATCTGAGATTAAGAATAATGTAAATGTTGATCTATGGGAATCGCCTGAGTAAGCCACGGGCACAATACTGTAAGCAGCTTACAACTGGGCAGCGAACATTAGCTGATAGGAGAAGGTCTACATTTATTGCCGAAATATTCCATTGAAAACGTGACATTATGTACACATGTACATATATGCTAAAATTGAACTTGAATTTTTCTATGTATTTGCTCGTATATATGTATCTTCTATTTTTCCAAAGCCCTGAGTTTTTGTTTTAGAAATTACTTAATTTTTATGGATTCTCAAATAATAAATTATTTAATTTATATTTTTGTCATCAAATTACAGCTTACCCGCCTTGAAAGTGCAACAGAGGCTAGCATATTCCGATCAAATTTAGACAAGTGTTCCTGTAAAGGAGGACCTGTACGCTTCAATTACAAAAACAGAGCATGCTCTCGGCAAGTAGTAATTTTTGTAAGTATTAAAAGTAATCACCTGAGCCTTTTTCTTTTTGTAAAGGAAATCGCAAAGTAGTTAAAATAAAAATGTTTAAATATATTTATATGTGTAATAGAAACAACTGTCGTCTGTAAAAATAATTAGTTTATTTTTCAGTTATCCAGCTTGGTCTTACGTCTTAAATGTCAGTTTTATATCACAGCATTTTTTATAAACTCACCAAGAAGTCTTCCCATGGAATAAATATAATTTAGACAAGTAACGTCTTGCCATAAGAAAAGCACGGCCCCAAAAATTAATATCTCTCAAAAAGATGTTTCGATTTCATTTTGTTTCATCATATATGTACATATGTACCTTTCGTGAAATTCATTATCAGTATATTACATAAATAAACATTTCAAGTGCCCTTTGACATTTAGCTTTGAATGGTAAAAAAAAAACGTTAAAACCTCAAGGAATAAAATATAATAAAGTATCAACATACCTAAAGCATGCGAACTTTATTTAAAAAATATGTCGAATTTTCATTCTTGTCGAAAATATTTATTTATTCATCAATTTCTATTTGTTTGTTGTGATATTTATATGTCCCTGAGGTCTCAGCTATTCGATTATTATCTCCTCAATCGACGCAAGACGCCATTATGGGGTGCAAATCTGGCAATTATTGGTGAACTGCGGTGTTGTTTTTGGCCAATAAAGTACGATCATGCAAAGGGCCTTTAGGATAAAATTCAGAAAAAATCATGGAGTGACGCAACCTAATATTAATTCATTAGTTATCTGTAACAATTGTCTTCACTCTGTCAACTGTTTCATCGGTTGTCGAAGGCTGCCAAATCTGATAAGTACAATGGTTGAAATTAAATGGTCTTACAATTGAAATAGTAGTCTGAACTGAAGCAAAAATCAGTCTAATTTATTATTTTAAAAAATTAAAGCTTGTTGTTTTAAGACATTCAAACATTGCACATCATCTTTTTAGCTGCAGAACTAATGTTCTTAATAACATTTTAAAACAAATTTTAACATCATTTAAATATTATACATTTTTTAGATTGAGTCATAAGTGTATAATTTTTCTTCACTACATAACACTTTATCTACAGTTTTGTGAAATGGAACAGATGGGGTAGGTTTTAACTCAGCTGATAAACATAGTCAATCTATATTAGTACAAATTGATGTGCAGACATTAGAGTATGAACTCTAATATGTATAAAAAAACTTTAGAAGACTTTCCTCATGAAAATATTGACATGTCTTGTTCTATAAATAGGTGGTAAATAAAAATTGAAAAGACCTGCAAAGTCTTCAATACCAGGAAGTAGCTCCCCAAGCATTCCACCATCACCACCTCTATGAATTGTAATATGACCAACATAAGCAACTCAGCGAATTAAGAAGCCTTGTTTTTTTTCCAGATACTAACTGTACCTTGAAATGTTCTTTATTTATTAATATTAAACCTTAAGCTATATTTAATTGTTGAGAGTTTTATATGAACTATGGTTTTGTGAGTTTACCTATAAACTGAAGAGCAAAAGAATTTTTAGGGTTATTTATAATTTTGCTACTCTTAAGATTCGAAATGGTTATATATTACAATGTGTGAGAAAGTTGGGTAGGTATGTTTTAAAGGTATTGAAGATATAAATATTTTGTGTTTTTCCTACACAGTATTTAATTTTTTGTTGTTTTGTTTCATATAGATAAAGGTATTTTGTAATTTGTAGTTATTCTTTTCTTAAAAACATATTTACGATAAATCTATTTTGGAGTGATAAAAATTTGTCTCGGTTCTTCATTTCTTTAATCTTTCTAATTCCCTGTTATATAAAATTTTTCTCTGGCTCTTATTTGTTTTATTGTTATAAAATATTTGACTAGTTTTAAAATTACATAAGACAATTATATTGTAAGAGTAATTGTCCTGTGTGGCAATCGCAAATTTCTTCAGTGAATCTAAATTATTATGTAAAAGCTAAACCTGATGCTGATGTCAAAATTCTAATTACTTCTAAATCCTCATCGTGTTTATTGCGGATAGCTTCTAGTATTCTGTCATGTGTATTCCTAAAAGTAATATTATTTGCGGTTATCTAATTACTGTATTTAACCAACACGATTCCTGATGTAGTCTGGTTGTCTGGTGTAGCAGTTAAGACGGCGACGAAATAAATGGTATATGGCAGCAAGTACGAACCGGAAATAGCAGTAAACGGCGATTGTGAAATTCTCCCAAAATGCAACAACATAAAAACATAAATTTTTGTGAAGATCCTAGAACTTCAACACAAAATCGATTTCAATTACTTGATAGTGAAGCTACAACAGAAGAAGAAACCTAAGTTCTAAAATTTCTAGATGTTGCTTGCCTAATGAACTTACCTATCAAAACTTTCTCGCTAACTGAAGCTTAGAATGAAATTAAATAAAATGGAACATCTGAGCAATGTTATTGTGGCAACTCCATGGAAAAAACGTTATTGCTGTGCAGTATTTTTAGACGTTAAACAAACCTTAGAAAAAGTGTGGCATGAAGAATTATTGATTAAGCTTAAAATATTTTTGCCAACTCCTTTTTATTTGCTCTGGAAAGTCTACTTAGAAGATAGAACCTTTTATTTAAATATTCATAATTAAAGTCAAACATATGTATTATCAGAGCAGGCGGTCCTCAGTGTTTTTTGTCTGTATTATACACAGTTTTCATACTTAAGAATGCACTTCAATGAAAGATCGCATAAAAAGGCAACACTTAAACATAAAGACAAAAAAAAATGCATTGGTTACTCGGAAAAAAGTCAGAGCTAAGCCTGAAAAATAAACGAAAAATTTACAATATAACATTAAAACCGGTATGGGCCTATATATTCAACTACGGATGGTAGTTAATGCTCCGTGGTATGTACCAAGCAAGTTCACAAAGATCTCAAATAAATACTCTAAGTAAATACAATAATATTTTGGCAATTACGCTATTAGATGAAAAAGGGGAAGTTAGGAGACTGAAAAGGCTGCATGTTATTAGATTTACCCTTTAGAAAAGAGGTCGACCCTCTTAATTATATTTATTATTAAGCTTGCTGAAGCTTAAAGTTAAAGAATTCTAAACGGTTTGATCTAAAAAAATATATCAAGGCGCACCAACTCGCGCCTTTAGTTAAATGAAACACTTTTATTCAAATCACCTTTTAATCAAATTTATTAACAATTAAGTAATAGCACAATTTACTTTTAATAATTATTTATTACACAATAATTTCTAAGCTTCCGATACTCGTGACACCTTAGCCAAGACTGCTTGTTCCTAGCCACCTTTGTTGGCTCGTTGGATTTGATGATTACGTTGCACCAACATGTGCAGGTATGTAGACGCTGATCATGCAAAATTATTTTCCCATTGTTTCAGCAAGAAGGCAATTTCTAATTGGATCGGAAGCGCGTGTTGAAGTAAAAGTGCTTAAGTTGCAAAGTTATTTTTTGGCGACAGTATTGCCACTGTTGTTAACTTTAATAATGTATGTGAAGTGTTTATGTTTTTATTTTCATCACTAAATTTACTTATTATTGTACAAATAGATTGTAAACAAGAAAAGAATGAAAAAAAGAATGCTGAGTGGGGTAAATTAAATTGCTTACAGTACTTGTTCAAGTCTGTTCCGACTAAAAGTAGTAGTTGTATTTGATCCATTAAAATGTGGTTCTTTGTTTCTAGTCCTTCTTTAACGTCTAGTATTTTTTAAAATCTTGAGTTACAGATTATTTGCTTGTCGTTATTTTTGACAAGTTCTTTTATTTCTTCCTCTATTTGAGTTGCTTCATCATAGTTGGGTATTCCATTAATAAATTTTAGTGCTGGTTCGATGCAGTTCAATCTTCTTTTACTCCTGTTTTGCTGGAGTTGATCCTCAAGGGATTCTATTTTTCGTATCCAAATTAGTTTCTCAAGAATTTTATTATTAATAAATATTTTTGTTAAATTCTCTATTTGCAATAAGAATGTAAGTTCGTCGAATAAAAGTCATCTGGTCTGGCTAAAATGTACTTTTTCAACATTCTCGATTTTAATTATTGCTTCTGGTGTGTGCAATGACATTGCTTGTGCGACTAATATTAGGTATAATTTGTTCATCTTGTCCAATTGCGATGTTTTTTATGTTATGTGTGGGCTTTCCTCCCATATAATTTTTTTTTGGATCCAATATGTTTTTTTCTTTTGATTACGGTAATTTTCACTTTTTCGAATGTTCAGTGTTTGAAATTTTTGTTCAGTCTTTCCAAAATTTCATCTCTTACTGTAAATGAGTGTTTTATTTTATATATTCGCGTTAGTTCTCTGATAGAATTCTGGGCTCTCTCAACTTCTGTCTTCGTTTGCTGTTGAACTATGTACTGGGTCTCTATCTTCTCTCTATCATTTTTTATTCACATTTCTTTAAATGCTGGTGTGATAAAACCTGCCTCGTTATCTGTCAATTTGGTTTGACAATCTTACTTTTTTAAAAGATTTTATGACCGTGAGGAAAGGAAAATCAAATCTTTCATGCGTAAGTACATGCATCCGGTAATAATTTATGTATGTGCATTAGGCATATAACATACATACCTACTGCTGCAATGTTCAACAGGTTGATGTTGATACTAGCATGTCAGAAAGCGACGACATACAATTTATACCTTCAATGTGTATGAATTCATACTTTATTTGTGTATTTTTAAGGATTTAAGCAATCCCCGTTGTTTGTTATGGTTTGAGCATTTCTAGATGGATTTGTTTTTTAGTTATTCTTTGAGAATCTTTAAATAAGTTGCGAGAACTAGTCATCGCTTAACTTTTATTATCTATATTATTTTAAAGCTGTGAATTGAATTTAATGCTGTCAAATAGCAATTTATGTTTTTTTATTCTAGACTAATTTGTTTTATTTATACACAGAAAAAATAAGTTTAAAATTAAGAAAATATATACACACATACATAAATATCTACAAAAAAATTGCTTTATAGTTTTTCGAATACAATTTCAACATTTTGTTTCAAATTCGATTTTGTTGGCTACACTGAACTATTTATTGTTATCTATAAAAGGAACATTTTTGTTTTTTTAATTGAACATTCTACAATAAATTTTATTTTAAGAATTCGTTTTTGGTTGGGTTTACTTTTTATAAAAATTAAATTTATTTACTGCGTCATTTTTCCAAGGAAGAACATTAACATCGTTAAAGAAATTTCGAAAATTGTCCCTTATTTCGGAAGCTTCTTTTTAATCTCATGAATGGTAAAGTTTCCCATAGTGGCTCTTCTTCACCTTCCCTACCTAGAAAATGGTGAAAGGCACAACAACTCAGTGTTATAAGTTCCGCTTTTTTAACAGAAAGATTTTTTTCCCGTTAAAAAATTTGGACTCTACTCGAAAGTCTTCCAATTGCATTTTTAACCACACGCCTTGCTCTTGATAAACGGTAGTGAAAATTTTGTTGGTAATGGATTGTCTTTGACTGTATGGCTTCAATATCCTTGAAGTTAAACGAAAAGCTTCGTCAGATATGAACATGTAGGGTAAGGTAAAATAACCTTTAAATTCTTTCCTGGCAAAAATTCGTCTTCGGGAAATTTAGCAAATTTCGGTTTATGGAGTCACCTATATCTGATGCATTAAATGTAGGAGCAACATTGGCTCTACCATTCGCCCCAACATATATCATTATAAATCTATAATTGGCATCCACCATAGCCATGAAAATTATACTATTAAACCCCTTTTAATTATAATAGTAGGATCCATTTGAAGATTTTGCTCTAAATGCAATGTGTTTCCCATATAAAAAAAAGATACGTTACAAGAAAATATACACACACATAGCGTAAAATACATTACCAATCGCTCCAAGACACATTGGAAAATTCCATTTGTGATAGACATACATATCTGAAATCTTTTTCCATTCAGACTCAGACTTGCACAGCTAAAATGTTTATACACACATATACAAACATGCATACATATGCACATAATATTAATATTAACAAAATTCACTATTTTTCTCTTCAAAGGATCAAAATACCTGCAAATATATGTCTCGTAATGAAAGTATATTGCCTGGGCAGTTTCAGGAATCAGGATAGATATTGAAGACAAGGAAACTCTAAATCCGTAAGATAGGTCTTTGTATGTATTTCCCGTTGCAAAAAACCGTAATGTTATTAAAAGTCTAAAAATATAAAAACATTATTGTAATTAGAATAATATTATTTGATAGAAAATATTTTTACCGCGTAGTTGCTGAAATTGATTCCTCATATTAGTACTCTGCTTAGAAATTGTGGGACTTACTAAGCGCAACAAGACTTTTCTTTGGAAATCCTGCAAAAGTTTATGAAACTCTTTGGGTCCTCCAGTTGCAACTCTTTCATAGCAGTGTATGGTAAGTCTTTGTCCATATAACGACGTTGGAGCGATTCCCGGCACCAAATTGATCGTTTTCTTTTCGAGGATGCCTTTCTCTCTTTTTCTTCACATAAACTTATCATAAATGCAGCGAATAAAGCCCCTATTGCATGTTCGTTTGCCATTTCTTTTATTAAACTTGCTTATTTATTTCAATGAACACAAATTTATTTGTAAAATTACTTTGCGTTCACTTTTTCTTCTTTTTTAAACAGCTGGTTTCATTTCACTTTATTTTGGTGTTTTACCAAGGGTGTAAACGTAAAAATATCTGTGGTAAGATTCTTATTCTCATTTTTAAAATACGGAGATAATTTCATAGGATTTTCTCTTTGGTTTTACATACGACTTGTGTTACCGTCCAAACTCCCTTTTACTTGTTTCATGTTTTCGGTTTCTATTTAATCTTTGTACCATTGTCTTATGTGATACACTTCCAGAATGATTTGGGTTCTTTTCAGAGATTGCATAAGTGAGTGGTTGATGGTCAGTAAAAATAGCCAAGTCGGCTACGTCATATGTATAATATATGCTACAGAAAGCAGTCTTAAAATTAACAATTCCTTCTCGTTAGCACTACAGTTTTGCTCTGTAGCACTTAACGGCTCCAATAGCTAGATTATTCAACGTGTTCTCTTAATTTCAGTTTCAATATATCTAAAGTTTCTATGGGGGCTTGATCCAAATGAATTTTTGTATTACTACTTTCAATTTTGCTTATATGGGAATACGGCCAAGTTATTCAATTTCAGGCATACAAAATTTAGACTTCTTGTCCGTATCTTTTAGAGTAGTTTTATTTAGTGCTTGGAATACTAAGTGAATATGTTTCATGTGTTTCTCGGGAGAAGATGAATGAATCTATCTATTGTCTATGTAGATGTACATTTTCATATGAATTCTCTGAGTATATCATATACGCATTGTTGGAAAATTGACGCTGCCCTTTTTAAAGCAAAAAGCATACGAACAAATTCATGTTTGCGGCCATTGACCCACAACGCTGTTTTTTCCCCTACTTTTATATGGTGGAAACCAGATCCTAAATCCTGAGTGTTAATGGACCTATACTATTATTTTATCTCATTAGCTCCCTTATTTCTGATTCGTATTTCCTAAGTAATTTATTCTTTGTGTTTCTTCAGGCACAATAAACAATTTTGTCCCTACGTCTATAACTGCGCTTAATATTAATATAATATATTAATTCTTTACATTATGTCGTAATTATCATTAGTCTTGATTTCAAAAAATTCGAACTTTTTTTTAACACATTTCTTTTCTGCTTATAATTTAATATTGTTTTAATGTGCATGGCAAGCATTTGCAATGGTTTTGTCTTAATTCTATTGCCTATGAATAAGCTTTTATTAAAAAATTTATGGGTTGCACCGCAGTGTATAAAGATTTTATATTCTTTTTCATCCTAATCATTCAAAAAAATGTAGTATAACCCGTCTATCAGTTTAAAGTCTTAGACATACTAATATTACAAAATAATATCAATTATTACCTTTGTTTGCTGCAATGCTGCTATTGTCATTTTCTTGATGGGTTGTTCTTATGTTATTATTTCTTTGTGATTGATGATGTGGTGGTTGCTTAGTGTTACCTGATGATGTATCTATTGGTTCAGATCTAAATGTGCTTTCATGTTCCTAATTTGGGCGTCGTTGAATACTGATACGAAATGTGTCTAGAAGGTTGATATTATTGATAATTTTTTGGAGTTGTTGCGTGTGGTTATTATGCTGGTGTTTTGTAGGATGTCGTCGATCATATTGAAGATTTCGATGCTTATTGTCATGCTCAATGGTTTGTGCTATGTTATAGGCATGTTCGAGATCTTGGATTGGGTTGCCATATAATGTGGAGCGTATAAAGTTGTTATTAATGCCATTTTTAAATGTTTGGATTGCTTCTTCCATAGGATGTGCTTATAGCTTTACTCACGTCGTCATGAAACTCTCATAATCATTTTCGTCCTTGGATGAGTTTTGTTAGATGATCTTTTAATACATAAAGTGGTAACAGTCCGTGTAGTCTAATCTATTGATTATTGGATCGAAATTCGAAATTGCAGTGTGGTTAAGTAAAATATCGGTTGTAGGACCTGTTATCTTTAATTTTATTTTTCTCAACGCTTTAACATAGCGATTTGAATTGCAATATTGGTTGATGCTGTCTATTACTCTGGTGGCATCAAATGTAGAGAAGGCTTTAAAAATGTCTAAGTTTATTTTATTAGGTCTATTGTATGTGGCTAGTGGGATTGACTAGTATCTGATCAACCCTATTTCTTAAAACTGCATTTCCCTGTTGTAGGTTTTGCAGTGCCAATTGCAAACTAGCCACTTTCTTCTTGAGCCATATTTTCTAAGTTCCTATTGTGGACCTATGTTTAATTTTTAATAAAAACTATTTTTCACTTCATAATACATAAGTTTATTTTTGTTATTTTTCAACAGTGCCTGGTTCTATGCAAGACTTACTGTTTATCATTCTTTTGACGATTATGCGCCTTTTCTGTATTTAATATTTCTTCAACTGAATTCAGATTAGACTTAAACACTATGTGCTCTGTTAACTGTTTACTTAATTTTGTATTCTTTTCTGAAATACCAGTGTTTTCTCTTAAAAACTATTTTCTCAAAATGGGTAATAAACATATTGTTGGGTTTTTTCCATATCAACCTTGTTTACAATTTAATACGTAATTTGAGTGCTTGCATATTTTATCTTATTCCCATTGTTTACATATTACTTTTCAGTTTCTTTATTTTATTACTTATTTTATTTTCGTTCATAATATTTGAGTTTGCCATTTTTTATTTTTAAAATATAATATTTTGTTTAGTCTATTTTTTATCATAAATTTAGTTTAAGCTAATACAATTTTGCGAACTTCAAATTTTCAATTTCGTTGTCCATTTTTGGCCACTAACAGTATCTCCGGCTAAGTGCTTTCATTTTGAGCACTCCTACATGTGCAGAGCGAAGTTAGTTAGACATGAGGAGGGCGGCATTACTGAAAGTTTTCTCAGATAAATTTAAATAAAGTGACTGTTGAAGATTTTGTTTACATGATGGATCTGCAACCACAATATAGGATTCCTGAAAGTTAGATGATTAAAATTATTCAAAAGAGCTTGAGGGAAGATAAAAATGGTAGAAAAGTGCAACGAAGCCGAATTGAAAGTATTCGGTCATACAGATGCAAGACCGCACCCAGCGCCTGGTAGCCGATATGCAGGGCAAATTAATAAAATCTTTGAAGACCCAGTCTAAACTACAATTCCTCGAAACTCACTAGTGTGTTGGAATTGCAGACAGGTTGGCCATATGTATGTTTATGGATTTCCAATCAACTGAACTGGTAAATTGCGTGAAATGAAGGGTAAAAACTTTAGCTGAGAACAAGTTGCAGCGGGAATCATCGATCTGTAAAAAACCCCGAAATATAACACTCTATAAAAGGTTGACTATAGGTTCATTTTGAAAGTTTTTTGATTGAACTCTAACCCATTGTCGGTATGCACTGTTTCTGGTGCGTTAAATTTATGGAATACCTGATAAGTCAGAAAATCGATAGCATTACTGGCTGTGGTATATCTCATTGGTTTGATAAAAATACATTTTATGCATAGTTGCCTTTCTTTCATCCCTATCAAAAACCTAAATAAGGCTTCAGAAAAGATCTATCAGTAGTAACTTTCTGGCCTATCAGGCTACCAAGTCAGCTGCTTAGACTTCCTTTAACTGTCTAGGGAATTACTGGCAGAAGGAGTTGGATAAACCCAGCTCTCGTGCAAGGTGTTTCTGTTATGTGCCGTTGCACATTTTCATTCAACTTTGTAAGCCTTCTTTCCAACTCAAGATGATCAGTTTTCTATTGTGTGTATTATGTATGTACGTATGTATGTCATTAATAAAATTTTGTCATTATGAAAACATTTTTATCATAAAAGCAGTTCCATTTTTCGCCATTCTTGCAAATTACACACTGTAGAGTTTTCCCAGCTATTAGGGAAAAATAATAACACCCTTAATTCATTGAAATACATAAAATATAAATTGTTTTTTTTTCTTAATTCTACGAACAATGTACATACATACATACGTACAGTGTACGTTATATACGTATGTATGTATTTACGCACATACCATTTTCTTAAATTCTCTAGAAATTTAAAAGAATTATCACAAAAAAATTGTACCTAAGTCCATTTTATTTCCAAGAATTTTTGTTATGAATGGTGATTCTATAAAGTATTTTTTTTTTTGGGAATCGGACGAACACTTGGTCCGGCTGAGTAGTAAATTTTTGCTTTTTTCATGAACTTATTCATTGATTTTAGCTGAGTTTTTTGTACGAAAGTCAGTTTTTTTGCAAGAATAATTTCTGTAAGTCATGGGCGACAATATATTGAGCTCATCGTTGAGTTCTCAGCGTTAAGGTGAACTGATGTTGCCTGTATGTAATATTTCAAAAAATACTCAAGTACATAATGTTTTACTGTGTTCCAAATGAGTACCTATATGCGTTCTGCCATCAGGAGGGTTTTTAAATTAAAAGTTATAGCCATCTAAGTTATAGAATTTGGCAAGATGGGTTTTGGCACTTACTATAATGTCAATATTATTAATATCTGGTTTGTTTTGACTTAAGCCGTTTGAATTCCAAAAACAAATTTTTAAAAACTCATTGGGTCCGACTATTAATTCCGTTCCGCGGCTGCGGATAACATTTTTTGTGCGGAAGCAAAAATTCATTGCGCCGCTGCGGTATCGTTCCGTTGTTGCGGTATCATCTCTACAGTTGCGGTATTGTCATATTATTGATTCCGCAATATACATACATAGATATTTTCCTCTATTTTGCTTACGGTCAATTTTTATATGAAAGAACAAAAATGTAAGGAAATGTAAATTTTATAAAAGTGTTGTTTAATTGTGTAATTCATGTGTTTGATTTTTTTTTTATTTTTTTATAGTAGCAAAAAAGAAGAATATACAAATAAAATGCAAATAGAAGCAATGGTAGATTTATTGAAAAAAATCGAGACATTGCTTGTGGCTTTAGCCAACGCGCTCCGGCAGACATGAAAAAATTCTGGGAAGACTTAAAACAGGGATGTTAAATTAAGTTCGCGGAAAGAGAATACCGCAGGAATGAATAATTGCAATTTTCATATCGATCGATATTTCTTTCCGCTAACTTTTCCTTTCGTGCGGAATCAATAATACCAGCCATTATGTTTGGATTTTCACATTAGGATCTTTTGTGAATAACGCCACGTACAACACAAACCGTTAACAACTTGTGTGGCCTAACTTTCAGTGTGTATTCTTATTTTATTTCTATATTCTTATTATTTATTTATTCAATTGGCGCAGAGCTTTCGATACCACTAACAAACCTCTTCCGCATTTAAAATGTTTACCTTTGTAGAGTTTTTCGTTTCATGATTGAATTGCAGTTTCCCTTTCTAAAGGACGCAACATGGAAACTTTCTTTGCCAACGATTTCTGATAACCTGTTAACCAGGGTATGTGAAGTAGTCTCACGCAGATATAAAGGCAAAGGCTTATGAGTTTTTGATGACGCGGTTGTGGCTTCCAATTCCTCCTGACCACCAAGTATTTCAAATCGATTTTAACTTACAGTGTTGTTATTTTCATATGGCTGTAGTTTTGTTTCACTGGGGCTAGATTTTCGCGCAGTTATCGTACCATGGACAGCACGCATGCCTTATTTCGTTACAAAACCTTAAATTTTTCGATATGTCTTGATGAATAAAATATCACATTGTAAAAAAATATTTA
Source organism: Epicampocera succincta (assembly GCA_932526305.1). Taxonomy (NCBI): domain Eukaryota; kingdom Metazoa; phylum Arthropoda; class Insecta; order Diptera; family Tachinidae; genus Epicampocera; species Epicampocera succincta. Next base: position 27,769,749 of record OW052035.1, on the reverse strand, counting down.
TAACAGTTACATACATATGTACATTCATCTAATTAATTACAAACATTAAAATAAAAATATTTATTTTGAGTTTAAAATAAAAACCTTTAAATTAAGTTCCTTTTTTTAATAAAAAAAATAACAAATCAACTAAAATTTTTCATAATTTTGAAAGCTGTCCAAATCCTCTTCAATGTAAGCTACCATCCATGTTACAGAATTCAAGTCCATTCGTTGGAATGAATTTCGTGTTTTGCTTCTCCACAAATCGTGCAACGAATAAATTTTTTATAATAAAACTACTTCCTATTTTTAAAGGGGAATTGAATTAATTACTGATTTTGTTTTTAACATAAATTTTCTATAAAACGTTACATACGTTTATATTTTATTTAAAAAAATAAATATAAAATTGAGTTCTTTTACATTTTATTGCTTTTAATTTTTTTCGGAATAGGTGTGAAGAAGCTCTACTAAGAATGATCTGAATGAAACTACGAAATTTGAACCATTCAAATTGGAATATACATATGTATGACATCTTCTTGCCATGCATATATACGGACATTCCGATCGGAATGATCCCACATTCCTTCTTATTTGATAAAGCTTTTTCAGATTCCGAAAAATTCTAATGGTTTCATTCGAAAAGCTTTTTCAGTTTATATTTCCTGAAGAAGCAATGGAGCTCTGCGACAAGGCCGATATTCGCCACTTCATACGTTTAATTGCTGTTAAAAATAATTTTTCTATTTTTGATGGATTTCTTTAAATAAAATTTTTATGCCATATAAAAAATTCAAATTCAAATGGTCGAATACTCCAATATTTATAAATGATATGATTTAAATCCTCAAAATTTTTCATAAATTAAAAAAATCGATTTAAACTCTCCGAATTTAGATTAGAGTGTGATCACCTCTTCTGATGGATCTTTTGGATGGTGTGTGTCACAGAGTTTTTCCGATTGCTGGGGATGGAAATTGTTTGTTTGTATCCATTGCTCATATTGTTTACGCAGCAGCTTCTAGGCGAATGGAAGTCCGCCAAGCTATTGTGAATTATGTGGTCGAAAATTGGAACTGTTTCGAATTTTTTTCACAATTATAATGATGCTAGAAAATATGCTATTGATATAAGCAGAAGGGAATCTTACGGTACATCATAGGAACTTCAGGCTGTCGCAGAAATTTGTCTATACTTATTTGAGGTTTGGCGAAATGGCGGCCCTATTTACAGGGGATCTTTTAAATGGTCATTTTGATGTTTATGAGCATGTTTTAATATCCACTCAACAACCTTCAGAAATCCCAAGTATTTTTTCTAAATCAAAAATTATATTGTCTAAAAGAAAAACATCTTATCGGAAAAAAAAGTTTATTTTAATACTCAGGAAAAACTCAGCGATAAAATTGAACGGTTAAATAAGGACAAAAAAATTAAATTCTTAGCTTATAGTCAACAGGATGCAAATACCAAGATGAAGCGTTCAAAAAAGCAAAAACAAAATACTACATCACGGAGATGGAAAGAGTCCGAGGAAGATAAAAACAATAGATTGAGAAAAGATGCAGCCCGAAAGATGGCGAACAGATTGTTTGAAGCTGATGAGCAGAGAATAAAGAGGCTGGAAAAAAACAAGATAGGAAATGCATCTCAAAGACTTACCGAATGTGTTGTACGTAGAAGTAAGCGATTAGAAGAGATGAGAAAAAGAAATGCAACCAAAAGACTTAATGAATCCGATATACGCAGCTATAAGAGATTAGAGGAGATGAGAAAGAGAAATGAAGCTAAAAGACTGAGTGAAGCCGATGTCCAGAGAAGCAAAAGATTAGAAGATAATAGAAAAAGGAAGGCGGCCCACAACCTAAATAAAACTGATGAGCAAAAAAGAAAAAAGTTAAGAGAGGATACAAACCGAAAAGCAGCCCAAAGAAAACAAGAACCAGTTTCTGAGAAAAGAAGGAGATTAGAAGGAAATTAGCAAGGAATAGCGAATAAAAGATTGTTAGAGGAAGAAAACGTTGCAGTGCCTGCCAAAAGATCAGCACAAAATTCGCCAATTTCGCGGCGAAAACACAACAAAAAAATTTAAATCAAAAAGATTTTGTTGAAGAGCATTACTGTGGAAACATGACATACGACTGTTGTTTTTGTGCCGCTAAAAATTTGTTTAAGGAAAAGGCACCGGTTGGGAAATTTTCAAATTGTTGTCAGAAAGGAAAAGTGGACCTTACCTCTTTATCATCTCACCCTTATCCTGCCATTCTGAAAGTTTAACAACTGGAAAACATGGACAATCAAAATTAACAGTGCAGTTTGGTTTGTATCATTAGGTGCTCAAATCAAAGGACCGCCAGGTTACGGTCCATATTGTTTCCACATCCATGGTCACATTTATCATAGGGCATTGACTCTTCATTCTGAATCTGGTGGTAAAATAAAATAAGCCCAATTGTACATTTTTACAGCATAACCCAAATTCAAGAAACAACGCGACCTCATTTTCAGACACAACCCAAACCCCATTTATTTACTTTCAAATCCCAATGAATGCCACCTCAACCAAATAATAAACTTTTTAAACCAAACGCAATTATAACATTTTATTTAAGAACCCACCCAACAAAGAATTGTATACCCATATAATGAAATATGTTTATTTACAGTACACATGTATAAAACTTTCTTATATATACATACTGAGCCTAAGGCTAATCAGCTAACTTAACTTTGACAATAAACATCAGTTTTGTTTCTAAATCTGGACTCAGCGGTACTCATGAACAAAAAGAAATATGAAATCTTTGTTCAATTTGTTTCATTCAATTGGCCTGCGTGAGGTCTGTGCGAGTCACGAAAAACAATTGTACGAATGTTAAATAAATTATTACAAACAAAAATTGATTATAATGATTGAATACTTCTTATTCTTGAGCAAATTGTTTGTTTTAGGTAAAACTTCTAAATTGTTGTTCTTGGGTAAAACAAAGAAAAGTTATGACCGATTTTATTCTTACTCATGCTCTCAGTGTGAGAGAAAACAATGGCCTTAAGACAAAGTTAGTGATATCTCTTGGCACGAGTGCTAACATAATTCTGAATAAGAACTTGCATTTGAAATTATAATTAAAGTTGATCAGTTCTTCCAATTTTATTTTTCAGAAGAGGAAAGTGAAGCATTTATGGATGAACACCCTCAAAGCATTTCACAGCAAAAATGATAATGTTGTTTCAAAAAATACGAGAAATCGGGAACTAAAGCACATTTCTTGGAAAAAACTCCACTTTCCTGTACATTCTTTAAATCTATACTTTTAAAACACTTACTTCATTATTCACTTTAAAGCCAAGAAATTTATTTTAAATCGAAAAATGTTGCTGTCTTTATGTATTTTGCAGATATTTCGTACTACTTGAGAAACAAATGCTTATAAATACATGTAATTAACGACAATGGTTAAGTTAAACATTAACTTTCAACATATTTTGTTACTTATGTATGTATGTACTTGCTAAATGAAAACTGAACGAAAAACACTGTTTTTTAAGGCAATACTTTTATTAAATAAAGTTATTAAATAAAGTTATTAATTATATTATTGTGTTTTATTTAAAGTTAGAAACCGAAATGTATAAAGATATCGGCGTGGATAACGGTATAGTTGTTTTTGAACTTCGGTAACGGTAATAATTTTTTTTTTATTTCGGGAATAAAATAATAAAATTAAGTTTATTAATTCGAACAGTATGTATGTATATAGTTTTGTTAAACTATTTGAAGAAGGGTTATTTTTACATACTTACATATGTAAAAGTTTTTGATTCTTAAAGCATTTACTTATAAAAAAGTTGTATATATTACATCGTTTAAGCTCATTATTGTTCATATACATATACATATATAATTAAATATTAATTATTGTTCAAATTAGCAAATTAAATAAACTACAATTTAAAGTTATACAAGGTTTCAATAGATACTTACAAAAATTATTTATTAGCCGAATAAAATAAGCAACTACAAAGCATTAAAGACCTTAAAAAGGGTTAGACTACATTAAAACAATGAAAAATAATTCAACTAAATGATCAAAAACAAGTTAGAAAAAAGTATTACTTGCAGAAATATTGTACTATGCAGATATATTGAACACATAAACATATGAGGCACATGTAGAAATTTGTGTATGTTGTTACGGCGTCCTCGTCGGAAATAGGCAGAGTTTATGAGTTTGGTTCGTTTAGATAGGCAATTGTTAAATTGTGCCCAGAGAAAGCGGCCAAAGTTAAACAAAAAGAATCCGTAATAAGCGAGGGAGAATTGCGTGTGTAGATGTTACTTCTGTCCAATCCCCAGGGTATTTTCTAACCTTACTAGCAAGTACAATGCTGTAAATTCAACATTTAGATATTTGATGATTAGTACGAAGAATAATATAATTACGTTTACCAGGAAGCAGAGATGTAATCGTGGGTGAACTCACCATTTGCGACGAAAATAATTCACTGCTCATTCTGATACTACAAAAAAGTGGTGTTGCTAATGAAGTGTTGACGGAAGTATTTTCAACTGCATCATTGCTTCTACCATTCTAGCAAAAATTCCGGTACCATTCAACCACGCTTTACTATTTGTTGTAGTAGTGGTCGTCGCGGTGTTGGTATATCGGGATGGTCACCCTTACTAGCCGTCAACCGAACAGTCTATGTACATAAATACCTAAACACTAAAGGAGTCAGTAACTCCCCTCAAACATCCGCTTAGTATTAAAACCAAAAAGGGAATTAAAAAACTTAAAGAGTTAGAGTAATTAAAGTCTAAATAGGTGTAGCTTAAATCGCTGTTGACCGACTTAAACAATGACTTAATAATTTACTTATTTAAGATATGTATATACATATACATAAATATATATATATATTGTATATATGTACATATATATGAAGGTAGAAAGTATAAATTTATATTAAAACACCAATCTAAATAAGAGAAAAATAAGGATATGTAAAAATTAATAACAGATAAATTAATAATAAGAAATATAAGCTATTACTTAATACAAATATACTTATATTTATGAACATTTGTAAAATAAATCAGTAGTTCAGTAAAGAAAACTTAAAATTAAAACTATCGACTGTGAATAAAATATGCGTGTATAAAGAAATAAAATATTTCCGACCTTAACTATGTGCCGTAACCTCAAAAATTTCACCCGACGTAGCATCGATTTTCAACACAAAGTGCCATGAAAATTTGGACTTATGCCGCTTAAGTTCTAATATCAATTAGAGTGTACTTTAATTAGATATCTAAGACCTATCCGAACTAACTAATGCGGCGCCAAACGGATTAAACCTTTGGCTTCCATCGGAACTCCATTAATACGTAAACGAGTTTCTTTGTCGCAATTAGATTACCCTTCAATTAGATTTCTAAAACTTACAAAGATCACGTAGAAGGAACTAATACGGCGGCAACAGATTAAGCATTTTTTTCATCCGTTTTCATCGAATTCTACTAATAAACCAAACACTCTTACTATTAACCTGAAAGTGCACCGCCACGTGGAATATCTAGATTCAGTTTACTAGTAAGCCAAACATAAAACCTTGGCCGCCATTTCTTTTGAATGTTTTATAAACGACTTAAAAGTAAAATGGTGTATAAATCGAAGATTAAACAGCAATTTTGGTTAGGTGTATTTTTATATTTCCAATTCCTAATCGCAGTAAGCGGTTAAGAAATAGAACAAAAATGCACCTACACTTCCCAGTTGCGTTACTAACAACTTCAGTGGAGCTTCACTGTTTTAGATTCTATTCTGGATCACCAAGGATACCTACCTTATCTTATCAAGCAAACAAAGAGCAGTTTATTTTAAAAAGTTAAAAAAAAGTTAAACATCAGTATATTCTTGAATTAGCTCTAATTTTATTACCTGTTCCACATTTGAGTTGAGTGTAAGCGAAAACTCAGTAGAAATCTCAACTCTATATAAGCACAAAAATTTTACGATAGTTGTGGCACGTAATTTTGTTATATTATTGTGTTTGTTTGTTGTAAAGTATATGTATGTATATTAAACAAATTAACCATAGACAGTTAATTTTAGCATGCCAATTTTGTGATTTCATCACATTCGATAAGAACTTCAATCAGATAAGGCGCTACAGGCGACAACTTTGAATAGAAAAATCAGGAAGCGAATAGAGAAAAAGCTTATTGAGGTTTGGATAAGGGAATTGCTCTTGCCATCTTCCTCCTCAGAACTTCCATCATCAAGTTTATTTTCGTCTCCACCCGCAACAACATCAGCAGCACACCATTAAGAACATAATTACCCTCATCGGAGTCAAGACCATCTGCACACCCACCTACCTCAGTAACATCAGCACCACAACCAACATCCCCATCATGAGCACAGGCCTGCCAGATGGAATATCTTCACTATTATTAACATAAATATATGTACATTTTACATATGTGAATATTTTTAAATAAATGAAAAGAAAAAATATAATAAAAAACGATGTTTGTATTTTTTATTATTTTTTTGTTTAGATATGAAAGATATAAAAATGATAAAGCAGAAATAACAATCGTTACTCATATAGAAAACGTTATTGTGTCATTACTAAGAATGGTAATAAAAGATATTTGTAACTTCATGGAAAGATTTTCCAATATTGTTTCTGAATAACTTTAAGCCGTTGAAAAATAAATATGGAGACCACTATAAAGATTGTTGTTTTTCAGACGCAAATAAAAAATGTGCACCTTGATACTTGTTCCTGCTTCAATATCAAAAGAAAACAATGGTTGTAGAGAAAGACGCCAAATACCTGATGAAGTTGTATTTCAACATACATATGTATGTATATAAACCTTACCAAATGTAAAATATGTACTTTTCATAAATAAATGAATCAATTTTGAATTTTTGGTATTTATTTTACTTATTTCGTCAAACAAAATATATTTATGCATACATATGTATGTATGTATGTACATATATTTATAATAATTTTCCAATTTCATTTGTAAGAGGAATATATTCAAACATTTTGTCAAGTATAATCATGTGATATGTAGAGTTATTTTCCGGAATATTTTTGAGTCTTTAATTCAATGCGAAAATATATAGGTCCCGATTTAACAGATTCGTATTGATGTCTTACATCTAAGACAATGATTGGTGCCATTCTTTTAAAATGTTCTCTTGTGAGTGAAGGCTGTGGATTACGTAAATAGTAGCTGTGTTGAAATACATTTCATAAAACCAAGCAAAGGGTCTTAACATAATTTGTTTAAAAGCTTCATGTGCTGTTAGTGGAATATTTATCATATAAACAGTTGTAATTTCATTACTTAACACATGTATACCTGATATTTTCCAATGCTTCTTCTGCATTGCCAAATAGCATTTTTTCTTAACTTAGTTTCTGTATGGCTATTTTAATTTCTTCTTCATTTAATAAAACAGAATTTATAATTCCACTTTTTACCCATTCTATGTCATATCGTATGTTAAAAACTATTTAACTAGTCTAATCTTGTTTTGCATACTTATGATTATTTTTGTATACCATTATTGTCTCTTTTTATATATATTGACATAGTTTCTGTGATTTTGGTTGAGATATTTATTCTTTCATCGAAGAGTTTATTGAACGTTATATGACCATTGTTGTTATCATTTAATCTTAATAATATAATCTTGTTGATTATTTCCCAATCCTCGTGATCTGGGTATCCCGCGAAACACCTACACACTTATCGACCTTTTTAGTCGTATATGTTAGTCGGGTTTCAGTGATTGTAGTATGTCTATGGTTATCATTATTTCATATTTCTGAAGTTTAGATTAGTCGGAATTTTTGCAGGGCCGTCGTTAATGTTAACTATTTTTGCTGTACTGTAGTCAAATATTTGTATAGGGTGTTTTTTATTGAGGTATAGAACTTTAAGTTGGCATCACTTTTTTAACTGGCGGCCATTTTGTCAGCTGTCAAGTGATTAATATTTAGTTTGGTTTGCCATTTCATCATGAACAGGTTGACAACGCTTGCAAATCGTGCAAATTTATTTCGAAAATAATGGTTCAGTTCGCGAAGTTTACCGCAAGTTCCGTCCATTTTATGGTCGACATAATCGTCCATCAGAGCAATTAATTCGGTTAACGATGGATCGTGTGATTTGACACCATTGGATTATTTTCTTTGGGGATATGTGAAGTCGCTCGTCTACGCCAACAAACCAGAAACGTTAGGGGACTTGGAAGCCAACATTCGTGGCGTTATTGCCAACATACGGCCCCATATGCTCGAAAAAGTGGTTGAAAATTGGACCTGTAGAATTGGCTTTATTCGAGCCAGCCGCGGCGGCCACATGCCCGAAATCATATTTAAACATTAATGGCATAAAATTATCCTTCCAATAAAGCCAAATTGATGGACATTAAAACGATTTTCTTGTGTTTTATTTCAATTCGAAGTTCTATACCTCTAAAAAAACACCCTGTACGTCCGTTGCTAGCCCTTGTTTATCAACGTCATTATTACAATGAAAATTGAAGGCCAATAAACTTTTATGGTATTCCCTACTCTATAAATAAACTCGATCTTATAACTTCCGATGTCGCTTGATGTTATTGCTGCCTGGTAAGACCCAAATGATGATACTCACTGGTTCAAAGTCTTCCGGAAGCATTGATTTTTCTTGCAGGTTTTTCACCGTTCTTTTTTCCTTGGCTACCAAGATACTGTATACTAGACTTCAAAGTTTTCTATTTATTTTTTGTTCTGTTTTTGTTCAGTACCTCTTTAGTTATTCATGTTGGAGTCACTTTTGACCTTTACTTTTTATCATTTGAGGATTGATGCTACTTATGTGAGTCGCGTTTTTGAATTTGAAGATTTTATTATTAAGTTCTGTTTATGTGAGTCACTTTTGGTTCTCAAGAGTCACTTTCTATTTTCCACTTTTGTTATATGAGAATTTTTTTCCGACTTAAAAACTTTTTTTATTACAATTTAATTTTTGACACCGATTTAAGGACTTTTTTACTTTTTGATCACCGTTTAAGGACTTTTTCAAAAAACTTCCCGCTTTAAGGATTTTTAACACAGTTCCACTGCTTTGAGAAATTGAAAGACCACTCAAAGGACTTTTACTGCTTTAAGGATTTTTATTACCGTTCTAAGGATTTTTGCTACCGTTTTAAGAGTTTTTAACTCCGTTTTAAAGATCTTTTACCTTTTAAATTTGGCGCCAGTTATAGATTTCTTAATTAAAGCTCCTATAAAATGAATTTAATTTTCTTATTTTAAGCTGCGACGTAATCGCAACTATTAAGTTTATTAACTTTATTAAACAAGAAAAAATCTTCGATTCCGAACCTGTGGGACAACGCATTAGAGGACGCCCACGGAACCGATGGCGCACACAAGTGGAGAGGGACCTCAACCAACTTGGTGTGCACAATTGGAGAACGCTGGCTCACCACGGCCCAGGTTCACCACGGACTGTAGCGCCAAAAGAAGACGAAGAAACAAGAAAAAAATAACAATCAATGATTGACTTAAATACTAACTTCCTGCAAGCTTTAGCGGTGGCGTGATCCTATTCTCCAGAATTTGGTGCTACAGTTGCGAGCTTCCTTCATTAGTGGCGTGAACCAATTCTCTATAATTTGGTTGTTACTGCAGGTGCCAATAAATGAATGTGAAAAACAATTTTTCAGCAATTTGGCAGCTTGTGCCGGAAGTTTTCTTTCTTTGTTTTGCAATTGCATGTGCCAGTTGTATGAGCTATTTAATTTGTATGAATTCCTTGAAAAATGAAAGTTTGCATTTTTGGTTGCAATGGAGTGTACACGTATATTTTATGTAAATATCTAAGAGGAAATTCCCAATTTTTTATAAACAGTTTTTTATAACTTTTATGATATTTTTGTCACGCAACTTCGGTAAATTTTTTAGAAAAGTTTTGCAATAAATGATTGCATTTTTCGTTGCAATTAAATACACATATGTATATTCAGCATATAGCCACGAATATTATTTAATAAAAATTAGAAGCAGAAATATTTAATTTTTTGTCCGCAAAAATTTTTAATGAAAAATTTAAAATTTCTTTTCCCATATATGAAAATAATATGCCCGTGGCTATATTTTGAATATGTGTTAACTCAGTTGCACCCAAATACGGCCCCAGTTTTGTAAAAAAATTTTCAAACTTCACCGAATTTAAGTCGTAAATATGGTATAAGGCTATTCACATGAAATTTGTTCAAAATTCTTCGAAAAAGTGTAAAAAAAATATTACAAAAATGTGTCTTAATTCTGAATATCTGTATTCTCAGCTACAATAAAAATGCGCCCATTAATTGGAAGAAATGGTTCAATATTCATTTCCATGACTAATATGTAATAAAAGTTGGTATAAGAATTTGCTCATGAATTTTTTTTCAAAATTGCTTAACAAATAATTATACGAAAAATTTCATAAAAATTATATAAACATTTTTCATAACAAATTATATAATATAATATTAAATATTATATTCTGAATAAGTGTATACTCAACTAAAAATGCGCCCATTTCTTAATCTTGACAAAATAATCGTAAAAATGATACAGTCGATTAATTATTCTGATGACATCTACCGAATATTTACATAAGGAACTTTATGTAAATACCGGATATTCGCGGCAAGTACTTATTGGGAAATGGAAGAAATTTCTGGAATAAAAACAAGGCACGCATTTCTAAGGGAAGTTTTTCTTATAAAAGAGCACGATCGTGGTCGTGGCACTGACCAGTCTCTATAAATATTTACAAAACTAAAGCACGTAAACTTAAACATATTTTATTAAAGGTTCCTGTTTTCATACATAAAAGTAAATATTTGAATTATTATAATCCATTAATATAATACATAGTAAACTAATCTGTAATGAATTAATAGTTTGGTTTTATTTGGGGTTTATAATCTTGTGAAGACTGTGCACTAGGGCTAACTCCCGCAAGAAATTTCTTCACAATTCACCAAAAATTGTGTTACAAAAAATGATAAAAACAAATTTTTCATAAAAATTATATAAAAATTTTTCCGGAAAAATTAAAAGTTTCGGCTTTCATACTTGCATAGAACACATCCCTTGCTATATTTTGAATATGTGTATACTCCATTGGAACCAACTGTGCGCCCATTTAATGTAAATTGTATTCAACTTTACAAAACTTACGCGAATAAAAATTCATGCAAATGGTGTAAAAGTTGCCTATGAAAATTTTGTTCAAAACTCACCGAAATAGCGTGAAAAGAAATCATAAAATTGAACAAAAAATTCCATAAAAATTGTGTTTGAAAAATTAAAAATTTTTGCTACGATATTTGAATAGAATACACCAGTGGCTACATTTAAAATACGTCTATACTATTCTGCTACCACAAAGGCTCCCATTTTTTCATTGAAATTGAAGATTATACAAATATTTGATTTGATTATACAATAATTGAAGATTATACAAAAAATTTAATAAACATTTTGATATAAAAAATTACAAATTTCTGCTTCCATATTCGAGAAAATTTTATACGTGGCTATATTCTGAATATATTTATAATCAGCTGCAACTAAAAATGCGGTCATTCATTGTAAAAATTTATTCAAAAATCACAAAATTTGCATAACACAAAAATCATAAACAAATATATAAATATTTTATAATAATTTTTAAAAATTTCCCATGCAAACTTGGAAATTTCTGCTTCTATTTTAAAATACAACATTTTTAAAATAAAAAAATACAACGGTGGCTACATTGGGCATACGTGCATATTCAGTTGAAACCCAAAATGAGCCCATTTATTGTAAAAAATTCACACAAAAATCATAACGAAGATACTAAAACTTTCATAAAAAATATAAAAAGAATGTTCATGAAAACTCGAAATTTCTTTTAAAATATTTAAATAAATTACACCCGTGGCTATTATGTAATCAGTTTCAACCCAAATATTGGACTAATTTTGTAATAGCTTGTTCAAGTTTCACTAAACTTGCGTGACTAAAAAGTATAAAAACGGTATGAACATTTTCCCAGGAAAAATTTCTTTAAAATTTGCGTAAAAAAAAATTATAAAATTATTATTCTTATTACAAAAAAATCATAAAAATTGTATAAAACTTTTTCTTAAAAAAAATTAGAAATTTCTGATTCCATATTCAAACAAATTTTGTGCGTGGCTATGTTCTGAATACATGTACATATGTATACTTAGTCCCAACTAAAAATAGTGTCATTGGTTATACAATTTTACTCAAAATTAAATTGCATTACAAAAAATTATAAAAATTATTCGACTTATATCATAAAAATTATAAAAGAAATGTTCATGAAAATAAATATTTCTGCTTCCATATTTGAATACAATACACAAGTGGCAACATTCTGAATATCTGTGTGCTCAGTTGCAACTAAAAATGCCACAATTTGCTGTGAAACTTTTTTCACAATTCACCAAAAAATTATTAAAATTATATAAAAACTTTTCAAAATCTTAAAAAAAATTTTCATAAAAATTTTAAATATCTGGTTATATATAAATTCATCTACACCTGTGGCTATATTCTTCACATCTGCATATTCAATTGCAACCCTAAATGCAGCCATTCATTGTAAACAATTATTCAAAACTCACCGAATTTGCGTGACCAAGATATCATAATAGAGACATAACAATTGAAAACAGTGTTCAGAATTCAACAAAGGAGCGTGAGAAAAAAATTATAAAAATCATACAAAAAATTCCATTAAAATTATAAAATTTTGTTTATAAAAATAAATATTTCTGCTTCCATATTTGAATAGAATACAGCCGTGGCTACATTTTCAATATGTGGATACCAACTCAGTGGCAACCCAAATACCGCCCCATATTCGTAACAATTTGTTCTATAGTGAACATATTTGGGTGACTGAAAAATCATAAAAAATATATAAAATTTGTTCATGAAAATTTATAAATTTCTGCCTTCATATTTAAAAAAAATTTTCCCCGTGGCTCAATTCTGAATAAATATATACTCTTCTTCTTTCTTTTGCGCTACATTCTGGGATGAACCTGGTCCTCAATCAACAAGCGTGTCCAGCTGGCACGATATTTAGCTATCAGCCTCCAATTTTGCATTCCAAGAGGGTTGAAGTCTCTCTCCACTTGGGTGCACCATCAGTTCCGAAACCCTCGTCTATTGGCTTGTCTTACTGGCTAGGAGTCGAAGTTTCTGCGGAACTTTCCATGCGTGCTACGTTGCCTAACTACCTTAGCCATTGGATCCGTAGACGCCTGGTTAGGTTTATGTCGCTGTACAGTTCGTGCTCCAGAAACCATCAACGCAAACAGATCCAAAGATTGAACGCAGAACTTTTCTCTCAAAAATACCAAGAACTTCCTCCCCATGGAGGTGCTGATGTTGTTCGCCGAGATACACGAAGTCCTTTATTACTTTAAAGTTATAGCTGCATATGATGACGTTCTGACCCAGTCGCCGATGTTGTGTCTCCTTTCTCGATTACAGTTTATACCTCGTTTTGCCCTCGTTCACCGCTAGACCAATTTTGGCCTCCTCCATTGAAATACCAACAAACGCTCCATTGACGGTTCGCTGTGTTCGACCAGTCACGTCAATGTACTCAGCGTATGCTAGCAGTTGTACGGACTTTTGGAAGATCGTGTCTCTGTTGTTGGCGTGTGAGCTTTGCACGATCTTTTCAAGAATTACATTAAAAAAGTCACACGATAGTGCGTCGTCTTGTCTAAAGCCTTTTCTGACATTGAAGGTCTCGTTACCAACCTTGATGGAGCAGCGAGAATTCTCCATAGTCATCCTACACAACCTGACGCGTTGGTAATAATGTCAAAACTAGACATGGCGTTGTATAGCTAGTCCCTATGCACACTGTCATATGCAGCCTTAAAGTCGACGAATAGGTGGTGGGTGTCGATTTGCATCCATCGCTCTTTTCTCGGATCTGCCGTAGTGTACAAATTTTGTCAATGGTGGAGTTCCCGACCTGAAACCGCACCGACCTATTAAACTGTTCACAATAAGTTTCAGGCGCTCCCACAAAACGGCAAAAAAGATGAGGAGGCTTATCCCTCGGTAGTTGGCGCAGTTGAAGGTTTCTCCTTTTTAGTATATCTTGCAAACTCTATTGAGATTCTACTCGTTGGGCATATTTTCCTCTGACCACTTCTTACAGATGCGCGAAACCAGATCATCTCCGACTGCCTTAAATAGATCTGCGTACAGTCCGGCCGTTTCAGCAGCTTTGTTTACTTTTAATCTCGATATTGCTATTTTGATTTCATATAGGTCGGGAAGATGGAATTCTCTACCATCATCATTCTCAGTATCGACTTAAACTCTACTATGATTTGTCTTTTGGGTTACGACAGGCTTCTGTCCGAAACTTATATCCAATGGAGAGTTGCTTTACCAGTTGGTAAAACCTTCCAATATTGTTTTCAGAACTTTAGGTAGACTAGATCGGCGAATTTCCCAACTGTCTATTGCGATAGTAGCTCTGGACGCCAAACTGTTGTGGTCGTGTTCTACTCCGTATCCCTATCGATATCCGTGATATTATCTTGGCTACAAGAAAGAAGTGATCCGAGTCAATGTGTGCTCCTCAGAATGTTCCGAGTCTAGCTTTGATGCGGTTTGCTGTGAGGCGCTCACAAATATGCCACGTTTTTTTTCTATGTCCATGGTCGTCAGAAGTAGGGTCTACCATATTTATTACTTGCTGTTGTTCCCGAACTGTTAAATGTTTTACACGACAGGGAAGTTACCTAAGTGGAACGGGTGCTGGTTTAGACCCTTGGACAAAGAGAAGTTGCTGCATACATTGGTTCGCCTCTAAGCGGGTGCTATAGAGGCTATTGAGAGGCGCCATGAAAAGGCAGGATATCACCTTGACCAGAGTATTTACAGGGATCGTTGCTGGCCTTTCGCTTGTTCGAGAGCCATCAACAGCTTTGTCTTAAATGCACTGGCCCATGCCCCTCAGTTCCTACTAAAAATGTTGTCATATATTGTAAATTTTTTTTTAAAACTCACCGATATTGAAGGACTAGAAAATCATACAAATTATACAAAAAATTTCATAAAAGATAAAAAAAATGTTAATGAAAAATGACAAATTTCTGCTTACATATTTGAATGTGTTTATACGCAGGTGCAACTAAAAATTCGGTAACTTATTCTAAAATTTATGCAAATCTCACCGAATTTTAGTAATTAAAAATTATAAAAATGGTATAAAAAAGTTCGTGACAAAAAAATTAAAAAAAAAAAAAACATAAAAAACTTTCATAAAAAATTGGAAATTTCTGCTTACATATTTAAATAAATTCTGAACTATATTCTCAGTAGGAACCCACAAAATTTGTTGAAAATTCACAGTAATTGGGTACCAAAACATAATAAAAATTAAAAAAAAAATTTCCTAATTATTATAAAAAAAATTATCATGAAAAATTGGTTATTTCTGATTACATATTTATATAAATAACATCTGTATCTATATACTGAACATGTGTAAACTGAGTAGCAAATCAAAACGTGCTCATTTATTTAAAAAAATTATTCAAACTTCACGTGACGAAAAATTATAAAAATTACATAAATATTTTCCAATGAATACTGTGTTCAAAATTCACAGTAGTAGCGTGAGAAAAAGTTCATATTTTTCGAAATTTGCTCAAAATACGCCGAATTTGAGTGACTAAAAAATAATGAAAATAATATTAAAATTTTCATAAAAATTATATTAAAATTTTCCAATGAAAAATTGAAAATTTCTGCTTCTATATTTTAATTTATAACACCCCCGACTATAATTTTTAAATATGTGTACACTCAGTTGCAACCAAGAAAGCGCCAATTTAAATTAAAATTTTTGTAAGAAATTCACCAAAATTACGTGACAAAAAACTTCATAAAAATATTTAAAAAAATTTCATGAAAAAATTTAAATTTCTACTGTTAATTTAAATAAAAAACTCCCGTGCCTATATTTTAAATATGGATATACATATATAAATTCAAGCAAAACTGCGGCCATTTATTGTAAAAATATAGAAAAAAATTCTCTTTGAGTTCTGGTTTTATAATGATTTTTATTGTCACAAAAATTTTCTTAGCTTAAGTAAAATACTCAAATGCAAATATTCAAAATACAAAAATTAAAAAACAATACTGAGCATAATATCGAGTACCACTAGCAATTCCATGAATCAAGCCGGATATGTAGTTAGCAGACGTTTACGTCTGCACTAAATGCATGAGCAACTATCTCACGGTATGTTGTGTATGTCACTCTTCCCTTCTTTAGAGATTTCGATGTTCTCATTGATTTTTCTTACACTTCGTTTAGTTTTAATGAAATTTAAGAACGTAATTTTTTGCAGTATAATGACAAAAATTAATATAAACATTATATAATTAGTTTCCTTTGTATCATAATGTCCATGATAATTATTTTTTAACTCTATTTTTTATCCTTGTTATTATTTAAAAATTTTTCCGATGTATAAAATGGGACAATATTTGTTAATGGATTGTTTATTTTACTTTCAAATTCGAAAGATCTAATTTTACGTTTACAATTATTAACCGTACATGTATTCAAAACACAGCTCCTTGTATGATGTTTCTAGTTCGGTTGTATTAATCTCCACGACATAATTACTATGACCAGAGTATAGTAACCTCACCATGGCTGACTAAAATATAACCAAAGTTATTCGTGATTTTATCAACCAAAATATTTTTACCAAGTCCTGGAAATAGGTAGGGCAAACCCTTTCCTGTCCTTTTGAAAGGGTATTCTATTTTATTTAATCGTTTTCTTTTATTCTCTTCATTTATATATTTCATATTAATTGGATTTTCACTTCTCTTTATATTGGCACTATTGATTCTACTTGATTTCTTACCTTGCAGGTCCACTAAGGGTTGAGATTTGTTAAAAAATATGTTGTAAGGTTTTCCTCCGGTGCTAGAGTGGTTTATATTATGGTTATATGTAAAGATAGCTTGTTCAATGCTAGTATAAATTAATTCTTTTACTCCTGATGTACTAATAATTCGCAGTTTTTCATTAAATGTTTTATGCAGTCTTTCGATGTCACCTATACCCGTTTTACCTGTGGTAATTTTTAAAATTGATCGATTTTTAGTACTTTCGGCGGGCCCATAGTATTAAATACCCTCAACAATGCGCGTTTTGTTTCCAACCAGTTTAAACTCGAGACCTTTTCAGCCAATGCGAACTTTGAATAAAGGTCAATGCATGTTAAATAGTTCTCCCTATTCCATTGCCAGAAGTCAATAATAAACTTTTCTCGGATTTCATATACCGGAGGCGTCAGTTTAACTGGTAACCTATGTGTTATATGGTCGGACTTGAATAAATTGCATAATTCACAGGCATTGATGATTTTGGAAATTTCTTTAACATAATTTGGATAATAATATTTCCTTGAAAATATATTTATAATCTTTTCTATTCCAAATGCATCTCCATTACAATGGTCTTAAGTCTCCAATATTCTGTAACGTTTTCCAATTACCTCATTGCCTTTGTTAAGTCAGTAGTTCCTGATTGTATTAAATTTTCATAGAAATCCTGAAACTGAACAAAACCTTCGTTATTTGGCATAAAATTGCCGACTTTTTACTAATGATATGGTTTTTTATAATATTTTTGATATCATCATGATTCAATTCCACATAGCACAGAGTAGTAACATTGTTTGAAAATACCGTTCGTTTTTCAGCACTCTCAGCGCTACCCCTAACAAGCCTCATTTGATTCCGAAATGTATTTTAATCAGCGACATAATTGTCCTTACCGTTAATATGTTCTATATCATAATTGAACTCTTTAAGCCTATTTCTCCATCTTTGGAGCTTAGTGTTTGGCTCCTTTAAATTGTAAAGCCACTGAAAAGGTTTATGGTCACTGTTCATTAAAAATTTCCTACCGTAGAGATATGGGCGAAAATACATTGTTGCTACTGTACTGTTCTATGTGCAGTTTTTTTTAAAACCGGCTGGGCCAGTAACATATAAAGTAAACCTCTGCGGCTTCAGTTCTAATTTTATAATGATTTTCACCAAAATTACGTGAAAAAATACTTCATAGAAATTAAAAAAATAGAAATTTCTGCTATTAAAAAAAAAAAACTCCCGTGCCTATATTTTAAATATAGATATATCCAATGCAAGCCAGCTGCGGCCATTTATTGTAAAAATACAGTAACAAATTCACCGTAAGTTCTGAACAAAAAATTTTGCATCAACATAATTACACTTTTTACACCGCTGCTGTTTTTGCATCTGTCCATGTCTGGTTATTCAGCCTTAGTTCTTGAAGGATAGTGCGTCTCCAGGTGTTTCTTGGACGACCACGGTTTCTTGAGCCATGAAGATTCCACTCTAGTGCCATTCTTGTAATACTGTTGGGCTTCCTTCTCAATGTATGGCGATCCACACCCCTTTTTTCTTTTTGATCTGTTTCTATAGGGGTTCTCCTCTGTAAGGGTCCAGAGATCTGCGTTGCTGATGGTATTAAGCCAGAATATTCTACATTGATTCTTGGGCGTTTGTTGATGATTACCTGAAGTTTTTGTGTGGTGGTGTTCGATACAAGCCAAGTTTCGCTACTATATAGCAATGTTGACTTTACACAATCGCTGAATATTCTTAGCTTGGTACGCCTAAATATGAATGAGCTTCCCCATACGGAATACAGGCGCCCGAATGCTGCTTTCGCTCTGTTGAGTCTGTTATCTACGTCTGTTTCTGCGCCACCGTTTGTTGCCACAGTACTACCCAGATAGCAGAAGCTATCGACGTAATCGACTGGTTGGCCTTGTAGCATGATGTTTTCTGTGCTCGTGTTGTTAATTCTCATGGCTTTGGTTTTCGTGATATTTATCTCAAGTCCAACATTGCGAGCCAGTCTTTCTAGGTGTTCGAGTTTTTGACTGCATATTGGAGACGTTATGCGAGAGTAGAAAATATCATCTGCATAATCCAAATGCTCGAGTTGGCGTGAGAGACTCCACGTGATTCCTCTTCTCTCTAAACACACTTGGCTCATTATTTCATTCAGGACGATGCTGAATAATAGAAGTGAAAGTGGGCATCCTTGCTTGACTCCAGCGTTTGTTTGAAATAGTTGGCTGATGTTGCCGTTATGAAGAACTGAGAGGTCTGCGTCCTCGTACATAGCTCTGATGATTTTGACTATTTTTTGGGGTACTCCTTTTCTACTCAATGCTTTCCATACAGCGATACGTTTGATAGCTTTCTTGAAATCGACAAACAGTATATACAGGGGAGTACGCCATTCCAAAGATTGTTCAATAATAATGCGTAAGGTGTTAGCCTGATCTATGCAGCTTCTGTTTGGCCGGAAACCTGCCTGTTCGTCACGTAATTAATCTTCAATGTTTTCTCTAAGCCCTCCCTGTATTGTTGCTGCTAGAACTTTGTATATTGTATTAAGAAGAGTTATTCCTCTCCAGTTCTTGCAGTCTTTCAAGTCGCCTTTCTTTGGTAACTTTACAATGATACCTTTCTTCCAAGTTGGAGACAGCGTTTCCTCCTCCCAGACTGTTCTGATGTGGGGCCGTAGAAGTCTCGCCGTGGTTTCGATGTCAACCTGCAGAATTTCTGCGGGTATGCCATCCTCGCCTGCTATATATTAGTTGTTAGTTGTTTAATGGCCTGTTTTATCTCGTTTAGTCTGGGAGGGTTGCAGGCAATTCTAAGTTTGTTTGTTTGTGCATGGCCGTGGTTATTTGTTTCGAAGTCCTCAGTGTCATCTATGGCAAAGTTACTGATTTCTTCGAAGTGTTCTCTCCACCTTAGCGTCTGTGCTTCATTGCTTGTTAATAATGTGCTCTTACGATCAGCAACTGCTTGCCTACTGTTACATTTCCGATTGGTCAGGCAGTCAATCGTCTGATGTAGTTTTCTCACGTTATTTTGACTGGCTGCTTTCTCTGCTGTACTTGCTAGCCGTTCCAGGAACTTCCGTTTATCTTTTCTTGCAGCTTTCTTTACTCGACTTGCCAGCTGTTGCTGTTTTAAGGTTTCTGTATTGTTTTGTCAGCTGCAATTTGAGCTCGCTTCTCTGACACATCAGGTTCCAAATGTCGTCTGATATCCATGTTTTCCGCTGTGGCCGTACTATTCCCAATGATTCTTCAGCAGCTTGATTGTATACTGCAACGATATCTCCCCATGAGTGTTGTTCGTTTATTGGCAGCCTCTCGCGAATTGCCATTGCTAACGCGTTTCCGCTTGAGGTGTTTTGTAGTTGTTGTATGTGAAGTCGCTTCCGCCTTGTGTCCGGTATTTCTTCCTTGACATTTCAGTTTTATCTTGATTTCGCCTGTGATAAGCTCATTATCACTTGCAATGTCAGCACCTCTTCTATTCCTGACATCTATTAAAGAGCTTCTCCATCTTCTGCTCACGCATATATGATCTATCTGATTGCGTGTATTACCGCTAGGAGATGTCCACGTATATTTGTGTATCTCCTTGTGCGGGAAGATAGAACCACCAGCGACGAGTTGGAATGTCTGGCACAGTTCTATTAGGCGGTCGCCATTCCTGTTCCTTACTCCACATCCATGCGTTCCAATGGTAGAGCGAATGTTGGTGTTATCGCTTCCTATTTTCGCGTTAAAATCACCCATGAGTATATCGATATCTCCTTTTCTAGTCTCGTTAAGCGTTGATGTTACTTGCGCTTAAAATTCATCTTTCTTAGCGTTTTCTGTTGGGGCATAGCACTGTATAAGGGTGACGTGTTTTATTTTGCTCTTGAAGCGGGCCATGATTACCTGCTCAGATATGGGTTTTCATGTTTAGAGGGAGTTTCTGATTTTCTTAGATATTATAAATCCTTCTCTACTTTCGCTGCCCCTTTCTTTTCCGCTGTGGAGCACAGTATTGCCATTTCCAGTGATAAGCTCTCCGTTGCTATTCCATCTCATTTCGCTTATACCTAAGACTTCGATGTTGTATGATTTTTTTTTCATCGTTTGGTTATAAACCTAACAAGGGGTACACCCATTGATAATAATGCATATGCGGATGGTAGAAATAGAAATCAAAATGTAGGTAATAGATTTAATAATTCACCTCAAGAAAGCCAATGGAATGGAAATCCTTACTACCAAAATGATATAATAATTAGTGGCAGTACAGACAAAACAACAATTTTAATAACGGAAAGATTAACAACTTCAATCAATTCACAAATTCGGGGAATTTCCAAAAACCACAGACAGAAAACCCTAGACAAGGTTCAGGACAATATCGCCAAAACCCATTTAGGCAAGGTCAGGTCGAACCAGTGGAAATTGATAATATCCAATCAAAGATGAGTAGACTTCAAATGGTAGGCCAAAATCAAAAAGAAATTCTAGTCAATTATAGCAGAAGAGAAGAAGTAAATAATTATATTTTTTTACGAAGCGGCCTTGGCATGGCTACCCAAAATAAAATTAGTAATTAATAATAAAAGTTATAGTCTTTTAATAGAAATTAAAAGGCCCAATAATATTTAGCACAATCACAAATGAAGATGCAATAAATTATGAGGTGTGCATAATGGCACCAGAAGAGTTTAATTTACCGAACAACGCAAGAGTGAGATGGAAGGCAGCACCATTCACACGAAGAAAGTACGAATTTATAATAGGTATGGATATCTTACAGCTTCTCAAGGCACATATAAAAATCGAAGAAAGAAAAATACTTTAAAATAAAATGCAAAGCAAATTTCTAAATCACCCCTACAATCTTAACCAAATTTATGCCCTTGAAGCAACAGATTAAAAATTGGACAGATTAAAATTAGATCATTTAAACGAAGATGAGTTTAGAGAAATTACAACGCTACTGAAGCGATTTAATAATTTGTCTACTATAGTATACTCATAGTAGTACCAAAAAAGATGGACAATTCGAGTGAAAAAAAAGTTTCGTTTAGTAATAGACTATAGAAAATTAAATGACGTAACAATTGATGATAAGTATCCACTTCCAAACATTGATTCAATACTAGATAAACTAGGAGGGGCTCAATACTTTACAACGCTCGATTTGGCAAAGGGCTACCACCAAATCTTAGTAAAAGAGGAAAACAGGGAAAAAACGGTATTCGTCTGTACGAGTTCATAAGGATTCCGTTTGGTTTAAAAACCGCTCCCGCAACCTTGCAGCGTCTCATGAATGAGATTTTGCGAAATTTTATAAACAGGACATGCGTAGTCTATTTGGACAACATCCTGATTTTTAGTACCACAATACAAGAACACGTGAAAGCAATTAAAATCAAAGTATTGAAAAATTCAAATAGATAAATGTAATTTTTTGAGGAAGGAAACGGAATTTCTGGGCCACATCCTAACGAAAGATGGCATGAAACCGAATCCTAATAAAATTAAAGTTATTGAAAATTTAGAATTACCAAAAACCGAAAAGCAGATATAAAGTTTTTTGGGCTTGACGAAATACTTGAAAAGAGAGACTAGAATTAATTTGAAAGACCCAACATACATTGAAGCGTTCGAAAAATTAAAGACACTAATACATAAGTACACATCCAATTTTATGCTATCCAGACTTCCAAAAACAATTCACGTTGACGACAAATGCATCTAACTACGCTATTGGCGCAGTATTGTCGCAGGAAGGACATCCAGTTTGCTATGCATCAAGGACATTGAACAACCATGAGATAAACTACTCTGCAACGGATAAAGAATTTTTGGCGATAATGTGGAGTATCAACTATTTTAGGCCATATGTATACGGCAGAACATTTAAAATTTTAACTGATCATCAGCCAATTAAATTTCTACACTCAAAGTACACGGGCAAGGATAAGTCACCACGACATCAGAGATGGCTACTAAAACTAGGAGAATACCAATTCGATATTGAATATTTAAAAGACAAGGATAATAAGGTGGCCGACTTCCTAAGTAGGTTAGAAAATAATGAGAACATTGTTACGGAAGAAATGGAGAATAAGAATATAGCCACTTTAAAATTTTCGGTCAACAATATAGAGGACGACGTCACAATGGCACCATTACATTCAGCCAAAGAAGAATTGGGTGATCATTTCTTTATAAAAGAAGAAATTGTGAATAAGTACAAAACCCAAATAGTTTTAACAAATAACAAAATAGAAGAATTTAGAGATGTACATGGGAAAAGGATTATTTTAATTGCAGAAAGTAACTTTAATCAAATGTGAGAAATGTTTAGAAGAAACACCTCAAAAGAGAAAATAAGGATATTCTCGGAACTATCTGAAAACAATTACAACAAAGTACAATTAAAACTCATTGAAATGTATTCAAACGACAATCAAATAAAATTTATTAAGTGTACAAAGAGAGCACAGGACATTTAAACCGGAGTGGAAGCAGTAAGACAAATATCATTATACCATGTAAGAGAGAGTATGCACTTGGGCATACAAGAAACTTATAATAAAATTAAAAATAAAATATATTACCCGTTATGGGTTTTTTTTTTATATCTTTTCCCAAACCGAAAAAATGATATGTAAAATGAAATAAGTCTATAAAAACTGCTGTAGATGATTAAGAAGAAAAATTGTTTATGAGTTGATCTCTTAAAGTTAAGAATTAAATTATTGTAAAAATGTAAATATTACTGTAACAATAAAATGAAAAAAAAAAAAAAAAAAAAAAAAAAAAAATATATTACCCAAAATTAATGGAGCTGATTCAGATCATTATGACTCAGTGCGAAATTTGCCAAGAAGTGAAATATGAAAGAAAACCCATCAAACCAAAATTTAATATTACCGAAACACCAACAGAAAAAAATGAAATTATACCATAGATACGTACGAATATGTCATGAAAGGATTCCACTTTTTAACCACCATAGATAAATTTTCAAAATTTGGAGCGGCTTATCAATTAAACGATAGAAATCATATCACCATTATTGAACACCTAGAAGACCATTTCACTAAATTGGGAAAACCAAGGAAAATAAGGGCAGACAATGAATTTAAAACCGCAAGGATAAAAGAATTTTTGGACAATGAAAACATAGAACTTCATCTAACCAAGCCCAACAGCCATAGGGGTAATGCAGACGCTGAACGACTCCATAATACAATAGCAGAAAAATTTAGAATTTTGTACAAATTAGAAAAAGGGTTGTCAGTTAAACAGTTAATACAAAAAGCCATTCGAAATTATAATGATAGATTCCATTCAGCAACAAAATATACACCAAAGGAAGTGCATGATTATAAAGTAGATTTTGAAATAGTGAAAAACAATTTAGAAGCAACAAAACATAAAATCATAAATAGATAAAATAAAAATAGAGATGAGTATGAGGAAAAAAGATCAGAAGGATTCCTGAAAAACTATAAAGCGGTTACGTACAATGAGCAACCAAAATATAGGAAACAAAAACTAAAAAATATACACCCTAGTAATATTAAAAAACCCCTTAAATTTACAGATACTGACAATATTGACGATACTGATAGGATTTCCACAGATTGCAGGGCTAATGACAACTAAACAATTGACAGAACAAAACGGATACATAGATATTTACACAAGAAATTGTTAAGGAAACTGACATAATTTTACATATTATTAATCTACAAGAACTTGAAGACATATTAATAAGCGTAGCGGATAACATTAATTCTATGAATATTGATAACAAAGAAATATTTAATTCTTTAAAAAGACGCTAGAAATAAACTAATGACATTATTACCAAGACAAACAAGACAAAGACGCGGACTAGTTAACGGTATAGGTAGTATATCAAAATGGTTATTTGGAACCATGGACGACGAGGACAGAAAAACGGTACAAAATCATATTTTTAAACTTGATGAAATCACAGAAAACAATAATCAACAAATTGTTATTAATGATTATTTTAATACCACTATAAAGCATTTAAAGAATGTTATTAAAAATGACAGAAAGAAAATAGAAGAAGAATTGAATTACATATATAAATAAATTTGTAGAAACAGAATATAATAAAAATTTGTACTTAGAACAGTTAACTAATATACAATTAATAAAAAAATAAAATAGAACAATTACAGGATAACGTAATTTCAGCAAAATATGGTATGATACATCCAAGCATCCTAACTAATAACGAAATTCAAGTATATGAAATAGATTACAACAAACTAAAGTAAATTCAGCTGGCAACAGCATATTTTAATAATTCAGTTTTAACTTTTATTATAAAAATTCCCAAGAAACTTATAACAGTCAAATTAAAAACAATCGTACCATTACCAAACAATAACAGTAATGAAATAGACTTGTAATAGAAACATATTTTGAATTCGAAAACAAATATAAATTCGAAGAAAATAAACATATAAAAGAATTAAAATTAAGTAATCATTGTGTTTTGAAAAATCATTGCCAACTCATAAGTAACATAGATTTGGAAGTTCGACCTTTAGATATACATATGTATATTTTAGTTAAAAATGCAAATGTAATAATGATCACGATGTATTAAAAGGAAACTATATAATAACTTTCAATAATTGTACGATTAGAACCAAAGATTATTATTTTTCAAATATATTAGAAACTGCTGAAGAAAAACAAATATATAAAAATACAAATATCATACAGAATTTTTCACATAAAATAACGTTTGATGAAATTAAAGAAGAAAATAACAATAATTCTAAAAATATTAAAACGTTAAAATATCATAGCACTGTATCTTATGGACTTAACTTTCGATTAGCAATAACAATAATTATCATCTTAATTTTTGTAATTATAAAACAAACATATATTAAAGTAATATTAAATAAAAGAATTCAGGAGAATTCTGACCTAAGGGGGAGATTTCCGGTGGATTTCGCAAGACATAATATTCCCAGTGTAAATATTAAGCATTTTATCATAATTTTAACAATAATTAAAGTCATAAAACTTTATTAACAATACACACTCATATAAATGAAAATGTTAGTCAACAAATGTAATTTTAGCTAAGTAAGCAAAACTGTAATACATTTTAAGTTCTTTAAAAATATTAAATTAAATAAAAGACAGACTGATCTGACCACTGAACTTGATCACAACGTGTCTTTTTTAAAAACGCTTGAACGACGGTAAGATATATTATTCACGTGCAATCATTCAATACAACGCAAAACTCTTGACATTCCATTGTAGAAGTCCATCTAAAATGACAATTAAATATATATATATGTATGTACATATTATTTTATTTTATTTAAATCAGTAGAGAATAATTACAAATTACTAATTAATGTATTATTTTTGGCCATGGCTACTAGGTCTTAGGCTCAGCATGTGTCTATACATACATAAGTAAATTTTTTACATGTGTACTATAAATAAAAATATTTCATTATATGGGTATACAATTCTTTGTTGGGTGAGTTCTTCAACAAAATGTTATAATTGCGTTTCGTTTCAAAAGTTTATTATTTGGTTGAGGTGGGATTCATTGGGATTTGAAAGTAAATATATGGGGTTTGGGTTGTGTCTGAAGATGAGGTCGCGTAGTTTCTTGAACTTGGGGCATGCTGCAAAAATTATTATACAACAAGGGCTGATGCTGCAATCGCAGATTGTTTTTCTACATTACCCCTCTCGGGAGCATATGGCTTCCTCAAAGCATCTCCACCTAACACGATTCGCCGCTGATGTTTTTGCGTCTTCCCATGTCTGGTTATTCAGCTTTAGTTCTTGAAGGATAGTGCGTCTCCAGGTGTTTCTTGGACGACCACAGTTTCTTGAGCCCTGAGGATTTTATTCTAGCGCCATTCTTGTAATTCTGTCAGGCTTCCTTCCCAATGTATGGTCGATCCACCCCCATTTTATTTTTTATACCTAATTGCAACCAAAAATTCAGCCCATGGCTTTGTTTTTAAAATGCGTTTACTCCATTGCAACCAAAAATGTGCCCAGTATAATTTTCAATATTTTCAAAGCTAAAATTTCACTTTAAATAAAGAATACTAACAACAAATTTCATTTATTTGTATTTTGTTTTTGCATGTAACTGTTATTTTGCATCTTGTCGACAGTACGGCGGTTTGCTGTGAGGCGCTCACAAACATGCCACGTTTTTTTTCTATGTCCATGGTCGTCAGAAGTAGGGTCTACCATATTTATTACTTGCTGTTGTTCCCGAACTGTTAAATGTTTTACACGACAGGGAAGTTACCTGAGTGAACGGGTGCTGGTTTAGACCCTTGGACAAAGAGAAGTTGCTGCATACATTGGTTCGCCTCTAAGCGGGTGCTATAGAGGCTATTGAGAGGCGCCATGAAAAGGCAGGATATCACCTTGACCAGAGTATTTACAGGGATCGTTGCTGGCCTTTCGCTAGTTCGAGAGCAATCAACAGCTTTGCCTTAAATGCACTGGCCCATGCCCCTCAGTTCCTACTAAAAATGTTGTCATTTATTGTAAATTTTTTTTTAAAACTCACCGATATTGAAGGACTAGAAAATCATACAAATTATACAAAAAATTTCATAAAAGATAAAAAAAAATGTTAATGAAAAATGACAAATTTCTGCTTACATATTTGAATGTGTTTATACGCAGGTGCAACTAAAAATTCGGTAACTTATTCTAAAATTTATGCAAATCTCACCGAATTTTAGTAATTAAAAATTATAAAAATGGTATAAAAAAGTTCGTGACAAAAAAATTAAAAAAAAAAAACATAAAAAACTTTCATAAAAAATTGGAAATTTCTGCTTACATATTTAAATAAATTCTGAACTATATTCTCAGTAGGAACCCACAAAATTTGTTGAAAATTCACAGTAATTGGGTACCAAAACATAATAAAAATTAAAACAAAAATTCCTAATTATTATAAAAAAAATTATCATGAAAAATTGGTTATTTCTGATTACATATTTATATAAATAACATCTGTATCGCAGATTGAACATGTGTAAACTGAGTAGCAACTCAAAACGTGCTCATTTATTTAAAAAAATTATTCAAACTTCACGTGACGAAAAATTATAAAAATTACATAAATATTTTCCAATGAATACTGTGTTCAAAATTCACAGTAGTAGCGTGAGAAAAAGTTCATATTTTTCGAAATTTGCTCAAAATACGCCGAATATAAGTGACTAAAAAATAATCAAAATAATATTAAAATTTTCATAAAAATTATATTAAAATTTTCCAATGAAAAATTGAAAATTTCTGCTTATATATTTTAATTTATAACACCCCCCCCCCCCCCCCCCCCCCCTATAATTTTTAAATATGTGTACACTCAGTTGCAACCAAGAAAGCGCCAATTTAAATTAAAATTTTTGTAAGAAATTCACCAAAATTACGTGACAAAAAACTTCATAAAAATATTTAAAAAAATTTCATGAAAAAATTTAAATTTCTGCTGTTAATTTAAATAAAAAACTCCCGTGCCTATATTTTAAATATGGATATACATATATAAATTCAAGCAAAACTGCGGCCATTTATTGTAAAAATATAGAAAAAAATTCTCTTTGAGTTCTGGTTTTATAATGATTTTTATTGTCACAAAAATTTTCTTAGCTTAAGTAAAATACTCAAATGCAAATATTCAAAATACAAAAATTAAAAAACAATACTGAGCATAATATCGAGTACCACTAGCAATTCCATGAATCAAGCCGGATATGTAGTTAGCAGACGTTTACGTCTGCACTAAATGCATGAGCAACTATTTCACGGTATGTTGTGTATGTCACTCTTCCCTTCTTTAGAGATTTCGATGTTCTCATTGATTTTTCTTACACTTCGTTTAGTTTTAATGAAATTTAAGAACGTAATTTTTTGCAGTATAATGACAAAAATTAATATAAACATTATATAATTAGTTTCCTTTGTATCATAATGTCCATGATAATTATTTTTTAACTCTATTTTTTATCCTTGTTATTATTTAAAAATTTTTCCGATGTATAAAATGGGACAATATTTGTTAATGGATTGTTTATTTTACTTTCAAATTCGAAAGATCTAATTTTACGTTTACAATTATTAAGCGTACATGTATTCAAAACACAGCTCCTTGTATGATGTTTCTAGTTCGGTTGTATTAATCTCCACGACATAATTACTATGACCAGTTGGTATAGTAACCTCACCATGGCTGACTAAAATATAACCAAAGTTATTCGTGATTTTATCAACCAAAATATTTTTAGCAAGTCCTGGAAATAGGTATGGCAAACCCTTTCCTGTCCTTTTGAAAGGGTATTCTATTTTATTTAATCGTTTTCTTTTATTCTCTTCATTTATATATTTCATATTATATTATGGTTTATATTATGGTTATATGTAAAGATAGCTTGTTCAATGCTAGTATAAATTAATTCTTTTACTCCTGATGTACTAATAATTCGCAGTTTTTCATTAAATGTTTTATGCAGTCTTTCGATGTCACCTATACCCGTTTTACCTGTGGTAATTTTTAAAATTGATCGATTTTTAGTACTTTCGGCGGGCCCATAGTATTAAATACCCTCAACAATGCGCGTTTTGTTTCCAACCAGTTTAAACTCGAGACCTTTTCAGCCAATGCGAACTTTGAATAAAGGTCAATGCATGTTAAATAGTTCTCCCTATTCCATTGCCAGAAGTCAATAATAAACTTTTCTCGGATTTCATATACCGGAGGCGTCAGTTTAACTGGTAACCTATGTGTTATATGGTCGGACTTGAATAAATTGCATAATTCACAGGCATTGATGATTTTGGAAATTTCTTTAACATAATTTGGATAATAATATTTCCTTGAAAATATATTTATAATCTTTTCTATTCCAAATGCATCTCCATTACAATGGTCTTAAGTCTCCAATATTCTGTAACGTTTTCCAATTACCTCATTGCCTTTGTTAAGTCAGTAGTTCCTGATTATATTAAATTTTCATAGAAATCCTGAAGCTGAACAAAACCTTCGTTATTTGGCATAAAATTGCCGACTTTTTACTAATGATATGGTTTTTTATAATATTTTTGATATCATCATGATTCAATTCCACATAGCACAGAGTAGTAACATTGTTTGAAAATACCGTTGGTTTTGCAGCACTCTCAGCGCTACCCCTAACAAGCCTCATTTGATTCCGAAATGTATTTTAATCAGCGACATAATTGTCCTTACCGTTAAAACTTTTTATATCATAATTGAACTCTTTAAGCCTATTTCTCCATCTTTGGAGCTTAGTGTTTGGCTCCTTTAAATTGTAAAGCCACTGAAAAGGTTTATGGTCACTGTTCATTAAAAATTTCCTACCGTAGAGATATGGGCGAAAATACATTGTTGCTACTGTACTGTTCTATGTGCAGTTTTTTTTAAAACCGGCTGGGCCAGTAACATATAAAGTAAACCTCTGCGGTTTCAGTTCTAATTTTATAATGATTTTCACCAAAATTACGTGAAAAAATACTTCATAGAAATTAAAAAAATAGAAATTTCTGCTATTAAAAAAAAAACTCCCGTGCCTATATTTTAAATATAGATATATCCAATGCAAGCCAGCTGCGGCCATTTATTGTAAAAATACAGTAACAAATTCACCGTAAGTTCTGAACAAAAAATTTTGCATCAACATAATTACACTTTTTACACCGCTGCTGTTTTTGCATCTGTCCATGTCTGGTTATTCAGCCTTAGTTCTTGAAGGAAAGTGCGTCTCCAGGTGTTTCTTGGACGACCACGGTTTCTTGAGCCCTGAAGATTCCACTCTAGTGCCATTCTTGTAATACTGTTGGGCTTCCTTCTCAATGTTTGGCGATCCACACCCCTTTTTTCTTTTTGATCTGTTTCTATAGGGGTTCTCCTCTGTAAGGGTCCAGAGATCTGCGTTGCTGATGGTATTAAGCCAAAATATTCTACATATGATTCTTAGGCGTTTGTTGATGATTACCTGAAGTTTTTGTGTGGTGGTGTTCGATACAAGCCAAGTTTCGCTACTATATAGCAATGTTGACTTTACACAAGCGCTGAATATTCTTAGCTTGGTACGCCTAAATATGAATGAGCTTCCCCATACGGAATACAGGCGCCCGAATGCTGCTTTCGCTCTGTTGAGTCTGTTATCTACGTCTGTTTCTGCGCCACCGTTTGTTGCCACAGTACTACCCAGATAGCAGAAGCTATCTACGTAATCGACTGGTTGGCCTTGTAGCATGATGTTTTCTGTGCTCGTGTTGTTAATTCTCATGGCTTTGGTTTTCGTGATATTTATCTCAAGTCCAACATTGTGAGCCAGTCTTTCTAGGTGTTCGAGTTTTTGACTGCATGTTGGAGACGTTATGCGAGAGTAGAAAATATCATCTGCATAATCCAAATGCTCGAGTTGGCGTGAGAGACTCCACGTGATTCCTCTTCTCTCTAAACACACTTGGCTCATTATTTCATTCAGGACGATGCTGAATAATAGAAGTGAAAGTGGGCATCCTTGCTTGACTCCAGCGTTTGTTTGAAATAGTTGGCTGATGTTGCCGTTATGAAGAACTGAGAGGTCTGCGTCCTCGTACATAGCTCTGATGATTTTGACTATTTTTTGGGGTACTCCTTTTCTACTCAATGCTTTCCATACAGCGATACGTTTGATAGCTTTCTCGAAATCGACAAACAGTATATACAGGGGAGTACGCCATTCCAAAGATTGTGCAATAATAATGCGTAAGGTGTTAGCCTGATCTATGCAGCTTCTGTTTGGCCAGAAACCTGCCTGTTCGTCACGTAATTAATCTTCAATGTTTTCTCTAAGCCCTCCCTGTATTGTTGCTGCTAGAACTTTGTATATTGTATTAAGCAGAGTTATTCCTCTCCAGTTCTTGCAGTCTTTCAAGTCGCCTTTCTTTGGTAACTTTACAATGATACCTTTCTTCCAAGTTGGAGACAGCGTTTCCTCCTCCCAGACTGTTCTGATGTGGGGCCGTAGAAGTCTCGCCGTGGTTTCGATGTCAACCTGCAGAATTTCTGCGGGTACGCCATCCTCGCCTGCTATATATTAGTTTTTAGTTGTTTAATGGCCTGTTCTATCTCGTTTAGTCTGGGAGGGTTGCACATTTTTGGTTGCAATAGAGTAAACACATTTTAAAAACAAAGCCATGGGCTGAATTTTTGGTTGCAATTAGGTATAAAAAATAAAATGGGGGTGGATCGACCATACATTGGGAAGGAAGCCCGACAGTATTACAAGAATGTCACTAGAATGGAATTTTCAGGGTTCAAGAAACTGTGGTCGTCCAAGAAACACCTGGAGACGCACTATCCTTCAAGAACTAAAGCTGAATAACCAGACATGGGAAGACGCAAAAATAGCAGCGGCCAAATTCAAGAAACTACGCGACCTCATCTTCAGACACAACCCAAACCCCATATATTTACTTTCAAATCCCAATGAAGAAAGGATAAAATTCTAATCTCTAACAAATAACAAAATTTAATTTTATAAATGAAAATGCATTTCTTCTTCTTCAATAAAATATGTAATTAAAAAATGTTCTATTTTTCATTTTAATAAAATATGTTGCCTTTTAACTATATTAACTTTTGACTATATTAACTAAATAATTTATTCTTTTGATACGAACATTAAAATATGGAACTTATTTATTTTTTACTTACATATATTTGGTTATAGCCTGAGTTAATTTTTCAGCTGATTCCAAATTTGTAAAATATCGGCAGTTCTTTGTAAAAAAAATAGTGTTAAATCGGATCACTGTTATTTTCATTGTTGACCGAACCACGTCATCAATGCCTTCTTTATAGCAGGAAGTTCTCCATCTTTCAGGCTTTTTTAATTTTAATGATTTATATATTTATAATTTTCTTATCAATTCCATTTAATTAATCAAGTCCTCTTTAAGTGCATATGTGTCATTGTATCTGAAAACTTCCGTTATTTTGGAATTAACAACAGACTATCATATAGAAGGACCAACAAAATATCAAACGTTCGAATTATAGAGTGCAACATGTAAAACTGTACGGTTTGAGGAAGTCCACGGGAAATCTTAAGTCTAGATTATTGGGTCTCTAAATTATGTTTTTGTGTGATTAAGTCTTGAATGGATACATATGTATGTATATTATACATATAAACACTTTGTAACAATTTTTCTACATATGAGGAGACTTAAAAGCTATATGTCGACGATCGTGAAACCCTAAATGAAAATAACTATGTATGTATATGAAATTATAATATCCAATCTTACAGCAATCGATAGAGCTGTCGCATTTTTCGATTTTGAATCCAAGAAAGGATCAATACATTTGCGTGTACTCATGTCACATAAAACTAATAATGTGTCGCACGAAGAACGTGGAGAACAGAGATGAAATTGAAAAAAATGCGTCAAGAAACACACAATGACAAATGCATGGCTTTCAAGCTGTAAAATTAGTGCTCAATTACATGCAAGTGCTGCATGTTTCAAAAGAAATTCGAAATACATAATTTCACAATGCTTCAGATAATTATGCTTACAATGGAGTGGAACTAATGAGAATGTAGGCTCTTTTGTTTTTTTCAACATTTATTATTAAGCACTTAAGGGATTTCCATTCTCGATCGCCCGAATTTCATAACCGAAATGTTATTTTGTCTAATGCTTTGGTCGCTTTTTCAGAAGATACCAATATATCGATTGAACATACAGTTTGTAAAAAAAAGGTTTTATATACTAAAAAAAAATTAAAAACTTTAAATGATACTTTAAATTTTAAGTAAAATTTATGTATTAATTATATTTTTTTTTAATTCACAGGATTTTAGATATTTCTAAGCATATTTCAATACAAAAATAACAAATTTTTTTTTCAAAATTCTACTAAGTTCCATTAAATGTTTTCAAAATTGTTAAAAATCAACTACAGCTTCCAGACCATGGAGCTAATAAGTTGTTGTATATAGTATTCTGTATGTATTTTTTCCCGCTCTTCTTTTATAAATGATATTAATTGGTTTCTGTTTTTCAGAGACCTTCTTCTCCCTCTTTTCTTTAAATAGACCTACAAATTTTGTATCGAGTGTAAGTCTGTCTTTATGCCGGGGTATTTATAAATTTTCTGCAATTATATAAAAGCCAGGATCTACAAATATATGATTTATGTTTTGGGTCGTTATCTTGGTTAAATTTATATTTCAACTTTTAGTGATTTTCAGAATCAACAAATCCGAATTTTCGAGATAGACTTCCTTAGTCATTGTATCATCCAATATCCTTGTTTCCCAACACTCTTGCTTGATATACAACACCACACCATAACGGATAATTTTTCCGAACTTTACTTTTGATATTATATTTTTATTCTCTAAAGCCGTCAGAGGTTTGGCAATAAAGCATTACCTTCGCTTTTTCACAGAAAATTACGTCATTCCAGTATTCCAGAGGAAATGAAATGTAGTCAATTGCAAAGTTATATATCTTCTGAATGTTTTGCGCGGAAAGCAGTGGTTTTTTCCTGGCCACTCTTGAAGAGTATTTACAATTTTTCAGCACGTTTCGAACTGTCTGATGAGAGATATCTTCTCCACATTCATTATTGATGTCAAGTGCTATTCCCCTGGTACTTAAATGAAGATTTTTGACAATAAATTTTAAAATTTTCGTTTCAATGCACCGCTTTTTTTTCGTTTTTGGTCTACCTAGTGTTGTTTAGGTTCAAGTTTACCTTTTTTCAGCACGGTTAATGAGATTTCCTTTTTAATAGTTAATATACTAGCTGGGTAATATTTTTATCGAGTCGTTGTCCTGGTATTGTTTAAACTTAATTACGTTACGTAATCACTTGTTGTGCGAGTTATATATGTATGTACACACCAACTCAATGGCCAATGCACTAGACAAAATGATGCATAATTTAATTCATTGTAAATTTAATATTTTATTTTAATAAAGTTATGCTTTGTGTGCAAGTTCAATAAACTGAACTTCCACACAAGCCAAATAATAACATTTTTCCTAAGAAGTGATCCAATTAATATTTAAGTTTAATTAACAATTATTAAAATATTGTAAACTAAGAATCAATCTAAAGAATATTTAAGCTTACTTAGCAATTAAGTATTATATTGTAAATCAAAATTAATAAATCAGAAATAAATTGGTAATCGAAGAAAAAGGTTTTTTTTTATTAAACTAAATTTAAAGATAACATATTTCGCGTTCTGAAGTCATTTGATCAGTAAATGCTACCTGCTATTATTCATTTGCAATATCATCATTAAAAGAACATACATTTAATAAATGTAAAAAAAATAAAGATTTTTTTTTTACACCATTCAAAGTAGTTAAAAATGGATTTGCAGTGTTGTTGCTGTAATACATGCGTTTATTACTCAAAATTCCGTCGCCGTACTGTCGACAAGATGCAAAATAACAGTTACATGCAAAAACAAAATACAAATAAATGAAATTTGTTGTTATTATTCTTTATTTAAAGTGAAATTTTAGCTTTGAAAACATTTTTTCACAAACTGTACATATGTGTTTCAATTGGAATGAGACCTTACACATTCCCTTATAGAAAGCAAAATTAATAAAAGACAAATAAACATAATCTCACATTTTGTTCAATTTATAACTGAATCACGCAGAGTTCCAGCACCCTTATATGCGAAGCATTAACATATGTACATAATGACTATTTTTTGAATTTTGGAAGTATTTCTCCGATATACTCATACATTCGACCAGGTAAACATATTGCTTAGTAAACAAATTCTAAAGATATTTATAACCAATATTAATCCCAATTTTTAGGTAAGAGCATTGGTGATCCAACAGTAAATATGTTTGTTCCAGGCCTTAGCATATAATTCGTAAAGAACAATTAATTTTAACATTAATATAACAGACGAGTATGAGCTGCCAACATAGAGATCGAAGTCTACTATTAAAAATGTTTTCCCTAAACGACTTTATCAAGAAAAATTGTAGAAAATTTTTGAGCGTGGAATAAAAAGGAAGAAAACGAAAAATTTCCATAAAAAAGAACCTAAAAAGATAAAAATGACACAAGCAAATATGAATGAAAGTGAAAATGAATTAGCACTAAAATTGTAAAGAAAAAACTTTTTTCAATGACAAGTGCTGCAAAGAACTAAACTAAAAATGAAAAACGCCTGCAAGTCCTAAGATAACAAATAAGCACCTAAAGAGCAAGTTATGTATATAAAACAGCAACTATCGCATGATCAAAACAAAAATCAATTGTGCGCTTGATACCAATTCAAAGGAAAACAGGGAAACTATCTTAACAAGAACCGAATCTATCAAACCCAAAAAACTCAAAAAGCTCACTAAATTCTTCTACCTCATCCTTTTATCCCATTTTTATTAAGTTCTTTCAACAAGACCAAAGACATTAAAAGAACGAACGACAACAGAAGCAACACCAGCGGCAATTGTAAGACAATGAAAGAACCAACAACCACTAGAAGCGACAGACGATAGAAATAGCAACAACAATAAGTACACACAACAACCATCCGGTATAACAACAACTATATATGTTATGCAGCTGTCTGTAACATAACATTCTGTGTCACAAGGTAGAATAAACTCCATGCGACGTGCTTTTGGTGAATAGTAACTGTGAAAGGGCCGAAAAAATCGACGCCTGTGTATGAGAAAGGCCGAACATAAGGAGTAACTCTG
This sequence comes from Epicampocera succincta, assembly GCA_932526305.1. Lineage (NCBI taxonomy): Eukaryota > Metazoa > Arthropoda > Insecta > Diptera > Tachinidae > Epicampocera > Epicampocera succincta. The sequence continues at coordinate 27,732,916 of OW052035.1, read as the reverse complement.
TCCATCGGTAAAACTCCCATTTGAGGTTAAAACAGTTTAGATTTTTGTAGCTTACTGACATGTTGACTCAACACTTTTTTTAAATTTAATGAATTGACTGTATCCAAAATCGGAGACGTATTTTATTTATTACCACGGTCCTATTTACGTGGCAAAAACGGTTGTGATACCAAATGACAACTATTTGATTTAGTTCATGCTTTTGGGGTAAAATAATTGATCGACATGACTCCACTGATTTGGAAACTGCATTTTCTATTCATATTTCTATTCAACCACTAGCTCGTATGAGACCTTCTTCGTCCATATACGGATTGAGTGACAACAATTCATTTTAAAATTTAACCCTTTTAGCTCAGAATTTCGTATTCATTGATATATATAGGATTTTTGGGCGTAACGGCATAAAAATGTTTCGTCTTTTCTTTCTTCCTCGGCAGAAAGTTCTTGTCTTAACAATTGAACGCTCTTTAGCTTTCGGGACAGACTTGCTACGTAGCGTAATACGGTTTTTCGTTCATTCTTTTAATTGGAAAAACGATTAATAATGTTCTCAATTGTACTCAATTGTGTAACAACTAAAACTTTCTTATTCGATTTGAGTTCTGTCGTACATGTATCTTCATTTCGCCGTCTTTTGGCCATTGAGCAAGGTTTTCTAATAAAAATTTAGGACCAGTTATCCAACTATTGTTTGCATAAAATCATCAGCTGGGTTAAATTTTCCTGGATGCTACAGCTTTCAAGTATTTCGGCAACCCTTTTAACCACATACTGTCTGTATTTCGTGTGATCGCTTCTGATCCACTGTAATGTTGTTGCGGAGTCGCTGCAAAGAAAAATTCTGTTACTTGAATAGTGTTGCCGCTTACAGTTCTAGTTTCGATATTGTGTGGTAGCGAATAAGAGCGCAGCTAGTTTTACTACAAAGAACAGCTGTATTTTATTTTCAATTTGTGCTCTCCAATATGCTACTACTGCTAATGCTTCTTCGCTGGAGACTGCAAACAAATGCAATTGCATTTTTACGAAGTTTTTCATGTAGCATCGAGGCACTTTCAGTTGTTGTATTATAGGTAACTCTTTTAACCACATTCTCCACCGATCACTTAAATTGGCAGGCAGCTTTTGATCACAATGCAATCTTGATTTCCACGTCGATTGCATTAATAACTTTACCGAATATATAAGATTGACTAAAAGGGCGAATGGATCGAAAACAGACATAGACACACTTAAAACTTCGCGCTTGGTGGGAATCCTTTTCCATATTTAATATATACTACAGAAAACGATGTAGCCTTAGACTGCATTTAAATATGTCTGATTTTGTGCTCCAATGCATATCAAGAACACGATCGCTTTTTCCTTCGAACCTTAGTGACTTTTCGTTACAAATAGAATTTCCACATTCTTTATTTATGAGATCTGAATTAGACAAAATATTTTTTAATAGGAAACATGCGGGTTTATATATTTTAATAATTTCTTTCACAACTTTTGCAGCTTCTTCTTCCGTATTAAAGCATTCGACATAGTCATTAACGTAATGACGATGAGTAATACCTTCTTAGAATAATTTCCTTTAAGTAATTCAGCATTCATATTTTTAACAAATTGAGGGATTGTTAGCGAGCAGGTAGCACCAAATATCAATCTTTACAATAGGTATGTCTCAACTGGCTTACTGTTATTTCCTTCTTTCCAAAGAAATTTCAGGCAAGGCTGGCCTTCTTCTGCCACACCTATTTGGTGAAACATTTCGGCGATGTCACTACACACAGCAAATGGAGCTTAGCGAAATTTAAAGAAATTGCGATAAGCGGTTTGTTGAGATTAGGACCGGCAATTAAAGCTTTGTTGAGTGATATGTTATCAACTTTTACGGCTGCTTCAAATACTAACTGTAAACCGGTTTTATTTGGGTTGCGTATTTGCAAATAAAACGATTTTACTAAGGGATTTTCTAATTCACGTTCCTTCAACCTGGGACCGGAGCCTTTGTCTAGATAACTGTTAATTTTTTCTTTATATTACTGTGCATAATTTTGATTACGTGCCATTTTTCTTTCTACGCCTTGAAGACGCTTAAACTATCAGGTAAACCTTTAAAGTTTTCTTTCCATAATAGTGGCGTTACAAAATGATCGCCTAGACACTTATTCAGAATATGTAGAGCTTTTGATTCTTCTTGCGACATTTCAACGTTGCATTGCTGACGTAAACAGTTTTTCAATTTTACAGTATTTTTCAAATCTTTTTAAATGCAAGATATTTTGCTTTTGAGCAATAGTGTGGTTATTATTAACACCATTTGCCATCCACCCCAAGCATGGTAGGTTCGGAATCTCTAACCACCTGTGGCACTTCTATCGGCGCTATTAAAAACGCATGAGTCAAGCTTATTGTAAATAATTAGTATTATGCAGTTCCAACACTTGAATTGGAACTGTAATAATTGGTTTTTTTATCTTCAAGCACTTGTAACTTGAAGGCAATGAATTGAACTTAAAACTCAATTTGATTTTGGTGACTGACAAAATATTTGAATTTTATTGCGATACTTATACTAAATTCATAAACAAAAATTGCTGACCTAATGTCTACATAAAATTAAAATTTATAAGAAGTATACGAAATTGTAATTAATGCAACTTTAGAAATTCAATAAAAAAATTGTAATTAGTGCAACATTAGCAATTTAATATATTTTATTAATATGTTGCTTTGGTTGGACAATCAATCAATTCATTTAATTAGTAGGTGTTTTCTAACACTTATAATCATTTTAAGCTTAATATTTTTATAATCAATAATCGGTAGGTTTCTCATATGCTAACTTTCGTACTTACTAAGGCATAATTTTGGCAAGGTAAAGATAGACTGGATGAAGTAAATACCTTGGAAATGTTACATTTTTTGGCACCATCATATGTTACACTAATAGTAATGTCAATAATTTCAGAACTTTTAGAAGATGTAAATTGCGAAAACCACTGGACATCTAAAGTGGTCTTTTTTCCGTGAACCCCAAGTTCGTTGGCGGTTTGAGCGTCAAGAATAGTTGTATCAGACCCATCATTATTTTATTCTTTAACTTTCTTCCCTGTTCACTCGTCATTTTGAGAAAGGACCAACACCGTTCTATCGAGGGGCATGGACTTTCACATGAACCGCACGGTTTCAGAGTGGCGCTTACGTTCAGCCACCTGGCTACTGCTCTTTTTGGACCACGAGTTTGTTGTTTTCGTATGGCTCCTGAACTAGTTATTGACATTGTATCAGCGACGGTGAGGATGATGTGCTGGTCAGTGCATTGCCCAATTTGGCCTGTGATGCAGAGGTTTTTCAGCCTCCAAGGGGTAAGAGTTCGCGTGCATGCGATAAAGCCAGTTCGGGGTGGTGCGGTCATTAGAACTCTCTCAGTTGTTGATTGAGAGGGAGAAAATTTTCGCAAACGCAAAATTTGCGGAATTAGGTTCGATGGTGTCAATTGACAAAAAGATTGGTCCGAGCGTAGTTGTCCAATGAGTGCATGGCGGATTCCATGGAGGATCTATGATGTCTGCTGCCACATTGGCAGAGGGTAAATTTTCTTATGATGGAAAATATTGCTTTTAAAATTTTCGTTTGTTGACATTTGCACGGCAACAGAGTCTGGCAAATTTGTACAATAGTGGCTGGCAGTTGAAAATTGCTCGACAAAAGAACTTGAACAGGCGCTAGGAATGTGCGTGACTGCAGATAGTTGAATTTCAGCAAGATTATTCGTAGCGACCGTATTATGGGTGGCAGCACAAAGTTGCATGGCAGCAGGATTGTGCTTAGCGGCAGTATTGTGCGTGGTGACAGAATTTTGCACGACAGCAGAGGTATGTGCGGCATAGAAACAGGGCTGCGCGTAGTTGACCCTAGTTCTGGCTTACTGTTAGTTGCGCTATTCGTAGGCACTGCTGTCGAAGACAAACTTGTTGTCAGCTGAGCTGATGGCGGTAAACTTAAGGACGATGATCTTTTTGCGTTGACTCTACGGGCAACTCCACTTTCTTTCTTCATCATTTCTACTTCAAAGGAACAAAGGTTTGTAGGTGGTACTCCGTTAATTCTTCTTTCACTGGTTCGTGTGGGAGTGTTGTTGCCGCTCATTAAACTATTAATTTGTTCCTTTAGACAAATGACAATTTTACATACATACAGTTGATACAATTAACAAATGGCTTTACAAGACAATTAAATCAACAAGCGAGATATGGACAACCCAGTGACAATAAAAAACAAGGCTGTAGCTTTTGAGCAATACAGATGTTTTGCTGCTGGCTGCCATATAAGATTCTGCGTCACAAGCTAGAATAAACTCCCACGTTAAAACAAAACAGGTGATAAATAAAGATAAAGTTTTCACAACGTTTATTAAATATTAAATTATTGTTGTTTGCCTAGCTGGCTATAAAGGCGTTAGGTTTATTCTTCAATTTATTGCTCCTCGGTTTCTGGCACAGAATGATTTTGTAAAGCTTTAAATTATTTATTTTAAGTTAATTTAGAAATTGCCAGAAAACACTCCGTTAATAAATACAACACATAAATACTTTTTTTTCTTTTACATGAATTGATATACCTACATAAGTAGATAATATGACGTTACTAATACATTGTAATTTGTTAATATACATACATACATACAGAATATACTCAATACAAACGAACGCAAATACAGTTACAAACATTGAAGAGTTTTAACAGACAATATCAAAGAGATCAAATTTAAGTTTTGTAGCTTTGCAAACGTTCTCACTCATTATCGGGTTGCCCTCTCAACTACAACATTGGTCATAAAATTGTTCACACCACTACTGTATGCACTACTTAAGACAGTGTTGGGACAACCATGTAACAATTTAAAAGGTATATATGCACGTAGGCATTCACACAAAGAGAATAAGTATTAGCCAACACTATGTTAGAAATTTAGAGAGCAAAGAACTTAAACTTCAAGCGATATGGTAGAGGAGCCACATAAGAGAACTGGACCAGTGTTTGAACTGCCAAGAAAATGGCCACATCAAAACTTATTGCAAGTTACCTCCTGTTTGCGTTGTGTGCGGTGGTCTGCACGTTACATCTAAATGCGACAAACCCAAAAATGACTCCAGATGACTCCAGAGTAAAAAAATGCTGCAACTGCGGAGGAAATCATACTGCGAACTATAGAGGTAGCCCTGTTTTTGCAAATCAAGTTTCGTATGCCAGTGTGTTAACAGCAACCCAACCAACAGTACAGAAAGAGTTACCGAATAATGAGCCAACCGCCTCCAGCTTTAGTCGTGTGAAAGGTCTGGTTGAAAATATTGTGCAATCCTTAAACCATTTTATGGTCAGTATGACAAGCATGATGCAAAAAATGCAGAGTACACTATTGCAAGCCATACTAAATAGGTCATGAACTGTCTCTGAATATGTTTCTGGAACGCGAACGGCATCCGCCAACATAAAAATGAGCTCGAATGTTTTCTTATAAGTCCAAAAATTTATGTTATGCTTATTTCGGAGACTTATATGACATCAAGTGACCATCAGAAATTTCCGGACGTTATTGATTTCGATGTGAAAGGCATTCCCACAGAATTTATAGAGGCTGAAGCATCGCTAGAGCTCTCTTCAGATCACTCGCCCACTATCACCGTCTGTAGTCCCCACTAATTTGTGACTGGTAAATTACTTTTAGCCACACCTATAAATTGGCTCAAATATAAAAAATATATATCCGCTCATTGCACGGAAAACCTTTCACTCAGAACTCCGGAAGACATCGATGCCTGCCTTGGCAGAATTAATGAACAAATTGAAAAAGCCGCTGAAGAACCTTCTTCCGCCTAAATGAGTGAACTACCGCCCGTTGTTGGTAGACCACCTGTAGAAATAAGATTTCAGCTATTAGAAGTTGTAAAGGCTATTGATAATCTAAATGTTAAAAAAGCTCATGCTTTCGATAAAATAAGCAACAAGATGCTTTTAGAACTGCCTCGAATAACAAAAATAATTATTTTATTTATTTTTAACGCTATCTTACGGCTTGAATACTATCCGCCTATATGGAAAGTAGCCTTGGTAAATATGATTCCTAAGCTGGGAAAGGATCCATCAAAAATAGACTCTTATAGGCCTATAAGCTTATTACCTACTACACATGTCAAAATTGTTCGAGAGGTTCCTCATTACCAGACTGACCCCGATTTTGAATAAAAACAAGTGTATTCCCAATCATCAATTTGGTTTTAGGCCACATCATAGTACCATTGAGCAAACACACCGATTAGTACAAGTTATAAGAAGAGCCTTAGAAGAGAAAAAATTTTGTTCCGCTCTTTTTATTGACGTTTCACAGGCTTTCGACAAAGTGTGGCATGAAGGCCTGTTATTTAAACTGAAAGAAAATCTGGCAGTGAATATTCATAGTCTATTACAAAGCTACATTATTGGGCGACATTTTCTGATCAAAGAAGGTGATTATTCGAGTTGTCCTCAACCGAAAGGGGCTGGCGTCCCTCAAGGTAGTATCTTGGGACCAATTCTATGTGTGCTATTCACTGCTGGCATGCCAACAACTAATCTGACGCACACGGCAACATTTGCTGATGATACTGGTTTTTTCAGTACACACAAAGATCCAAATGTTGCCTCGATGCAGTTACAGCAACACATAATCCATGTAGAGAAATAGGCAAACCAATGGGCTATAAAAATATATGAACAGAAATGTACCTACGTAACTTTTACACTACGCAAGAATTCCTGCACCACAATTCATATTAACAGCCAAATTGTCACTCAAAAAACGCATATGAAATATCTTGGCATTCATCTAGATCGCCGGCTCACATGGAAGCCACATATAGAGGCGAAGTTGACGCAAATGAAGTTAAAAACAGCTCAAATCCACTGTCTAATTGGAAGAAACTCGATCCTTCGGCTCGATTGTAAACTTTTGTTTTACTACAACACAATATTAGTGCTATGGGATCCAGTTGTGGGGCACTGGTTCTAGTGTCGAAAAAATACAACGCCGTCAAAACAAAATCCTGCGAATGATAACTGCCGCCCCTTGGTACATTAAAAACAGCAATATTCACAAGGACCTATAAGTCCCACTTGTTGCGTGCGAAATATCAAACTATGTGGCCAACTAGTTAGATAAACTAGAAACACACCCAAATCCACTAGCTCGAAACATGTTACAACAGCGTGGACAAACTCGTCTGAGAAAGAAGGATACTATTCATCTCAGATGAACTTCTCGGAAGTTAGTGTAACAACATAAAAATTTCGATAACTAAATCTAGTCTGGCTCTGTCTGGACTTTTATCAAATATTTAGATTTAAGATTTGAATACTTTCTGTTAGTTCATGCAAATGAAGATACAAAAATAAATTCAAAGTTAACAAAAAAAAATGTTAGAAACTTTAACATTAAATTTTTTTAAAATCATGTCTTACCAACAAAAATAAATTTACTTATTTATTTTTTTCATTTAGAACCAGAAAAAGGCAGTATCGTCATGCGTTTTAGAAAAGTATATATTTGAAAGAAATCATCTTTTGTGAATTATTAAGGGTCTATAAAATTTTTGAATATTATTCTTGTTGGTTAACGGAATGCCTGTGAGTTTTGCTTTAGATAATAATAGTTAACTTTAGTATACAGGTATGCAATATATGCTCTATTTTTTGCTAAATCCAGCCTAGAAAATTTTGTTAAAATACAACGATTTAGATTTCAAAGGAAAATGACATTCATTAAATGAGAAGCTCAATATATAAGGAGGTGAGTACTCCTTGGTAATCCTGCAATGGGGTGGTGTGGTCTTCTGCTATACTACCAAGTTTAGGGATGGGTGCAAGCGAAAACAAGTAGGCTCCCCTGAACAATCGGTTAAAAATTTTTGTTTGTTCTTTCTGTTACTGGTACAACAATGTGATATTTGAGACACATGGCGGCTAACCAATCGCTGCAACGCATCTGAGCCGTGCCAAATTTGTCAGTAACACAGTGACTGCGTGGCACCTAAGCAAAACCTGGGTTATTCTTCCGTTTTCAAATAAGAATTTTTTTCAAACCTGTTTATATTGTTATTACAAACTTATATTGTTATCTCGATCTATTTCGACCCTGTTAAAGTTTCAAACCATTTGATGCATTTTCGTCTAATACTGTTTCTTTTCATTATTTTTTTTTGCTTATTGAGTCATTTATGCAAAGTTTTCATCTGCTTTTTTATTTTGTAAATGTCACTAAAATGATTCAATTCCAACCTGTATTTCTCACTAATTGATTAATTTTGTGTTTAGCTAATTTTTGGTAACTAGGGTATGATTGTTTTGGGTTCTCTGGATTCTTTCTTCCTTAACAAAACCTTAAAAAAATCGAATGGTTAAATGTTTTTGCTGTTGTTATTACTGCACTTATTTGTGCTAATAAAGATATGATCAATGCATGTGCTTGTATTTTTGCTTATATCCCATCTCGTGCTTTCGTCTATCGTTACTCTAAATGTTGACAGCATTTTCAAATATTTATTTACCCACATATGTATCAACATAAGTATCTACTTATATGTTGTTATGTTCTGTTTATTTATATCGATATCTATGTCCCCAACTATGAGCAACTATTGCTGGGTTTGCGTTCAAGTTGTGTATTAAATTGTTCTTTATTTATTTTGATTGAATTGCTTATATTTATACACATATATTTGTACTGATTGAGCGAGGCATAGTGCGGAGAAAGCTCTTCATAGTTTATTGTTTTGTAAACGTAAATTTTTTCCCTTGGTTTTAGTTAATCATAGTTATCTACGATTAAAAGTAGTAGGCTCATCATTTACATAATCATAATTGCTGTTATTACTTGTTGGTGTGTTTTTATCATCGGCGTTAAGTGTGTTTGCGTTTACTTTATTCACCTTTAATTTTTCCATGAATTCGGTTTATTTTTATCCCCTTATATTTCTCATAATAATACTCATATTGCTTACACCGAATCCATCACTCAAAAATGTAATACAGCTACATTTTATATGGGTTTGCTACCCAATCTTTCAACTAAACGTCATTCAGTAAGCTTTTGAGGAAAGGCAAAATTTGAGAACGCGGAACTTACCAGCAGGAAACCTTTGAAGAATTAAGTCAGGAAGCTCCAGAGGTAGTTTTTTGGAGTGCAAGGAGTGTATGGCTATTATTTGAGGCATCAGCACAAATAGATCATAAATAACTGAACTCGATCAAATCACATCGTGGTTAATTAAATGGTAAGCCCTAGAGCTAATGCCATTTTATAATGAGATTCCCTATAGAAAGGAAAGACGAAACGTCATCGTGTCGTGCTCCAGTAAAACCAAAATATGTACCATTTACCATACAAATCATCCAAGAACCAGAGCAAACGAGTACGTTTCATAAAAGACAACGGTACACGATTCAATCATCAGAAGTACCAAAAACATTTAAAGGCTATATTTGTTACAAAACTTTTTTCAGCACCGCACTCACTATAACTCAGTATAGTTCGGGTTACATTAATCTTGATAATAAACTACGCAGTGCGTGGGTATTTGCATTGATGGCAGGATGAACTCACAGCATGTAAAAAGTGAATTTACTATTTTTATCCTGAAGAGAGTTGTAAAAATATACGGAAGTTTTCCAAAAGTTTGCTTTTAACTAACAAAGTGCCGATAAGCAAGAATTTAATTATAACTTCATAAGTCGCGATGGGTCGTCAAGAAAGAGCAATCTAATATTAATAAGGAAACGCGTTTCATCAAAAGCCGTTAAGTGCAGATTAAGTGGCACCTAAATACTACGACTCATACATCAATTACTAAATTTATATAGCCTTTAAAAATTGAAGTGTCTGATTGCGAAAATTAATATAAGATATTTGAACATGAATTTCCAAAAAGTGTAGAATCAAAACGGGATGTTGATGGGTGATAGAAAAAAGAAACACTGCATAATTTTATATTTAGGTGTTATATCAAGTAAAAGTTAACCTTCACGACCTCATAAAATATTCGTCTCCAAAGCCGATATTCTGGTTAAATTGGTAAGAGTTATAGGTGTAGAAGAAGAGTGCGATTTCGGAAACCAACATATCGGGCATGTATTTTCTTCTATTCACCCAGTTTATTCTGAAAAGCTTATTATTTCAAAAGCTGTCATTGGCAGAGTCGACGCTATCTGAATGTTTGGCTGGCTTTCCATGAACATAAATACAAACCTAGAAACGATGTTTTACGGGAAATTTACCGAAGCTTCGATATAGTATATAAATTACAAAAAAAAAAATAATTCATAATTTTGTTTAAATATTTTATACATTTTATGATAGAAAAACAGCTGCGAAGATCGGGAGGAATTCGTCCGTAAATATTTGTTTTATAAGTTGATCGTGTGAAGCACAATAACGATGAATAAGCAAGTTATGTGTACAAGTGCTTACATTTAGTGCAAAGAAGCAAATTAAAAAATGAATAACAAAATTTTAAGTTTCGTGAAAACTTGGAAAATAATGCACATAATTTTTATGGCAAAAGCGTTTTTCGTTGTGCGCAATAATTTAACAGAAACGATCTTGGATTCGAAAGAATTGGCTTTGCAGAAGTAAAGTTCAAAGATGAAGAAAACTTTTTTAAATCAACAAGGATGTCAGTTACTTTACTAAAATAAAGATTGCAAAATGTTCCAGAAGAAAGCCAATTGATGAGGAGACTCAATTGGGCCTTACTCTAGTGGAAGTAGTTATAAAAAGAAACTACTTCGTGTCAGAAATTTTTTCATTTTAATTAGCTTGTATGTATCCAGCTCATGGTTGCAGTACACAATCCTTGGTATGGACGTACAAAATAGGTGTATCAACAGTGCGAAAAATTGTTTATGAAACTTGCGAATTGATCTGTAATGATCGATGAATTTTTTGCCCAAAAAACCTGTGGTTCTCTTGTTAACAACCACAAAAAACTTTTAGTATTGTGTGCTGCAGGAGCACTTGCTGATGGAGGAGCACTTGGCAGCCAAAATCATGACACAGTTTTTGCTAAAAGTGCGTTTGGAATGATGGTTTTGAGAAACCAAGTTCATATTACACGAGATGATACAGTACCAGGTCAAAATAAAAAACATGAAATAACTTTGTTCATAATCTAAATTACTAAATCTACCACGATGGTGGTAGAAAATTTTAATAAGATGTTGTCTGTGGAACGTGTTTTTATTGAAAATAGATAGAGAATCCTATTATCCATTCATGAATGAAAATAATTGCATACAAATTTTTCTTACCAAACTGCCAATACTTACGCATATTTCCGTCTTCATTTGAACATTTTCATAGCATTTCGATGCCAGACTGTACAGGCAGGGATGCTGCTTTGCGTTTTCTATTAATATGGCGCTACTATCCATTTTCAAGTTGTTTCCGTTAATTTGTTTGTTATTAAGTAGCTGATAGGTTGACCATATGAAAAATATGGATTAATAAGAGTAAACAATTATTAAAAAAAACACGTCCGAAAGATGAATTTTTGAACAAAGTATTTGAGGTGGTGAATGTATTTTGAGAACGTCGTTATAAATTTCTTTCTACATGCAATAATATAATAGTAAACAATATTATTCCACAAAATAGACTTGTGTCTACATAAGAAATCTGGTCACATTATTGCCCAGAAATCGCTAATAGTCGAATCTTTGCAAGATTTGAACATTTTAAAAACAAGAAGAACTCTAATTGCGAATTTATATTATCAAAATCTTACTAAAACTGGAGAGATTCTTTAGTTATACTACATATGCAATTAGTGTACCATTGTACTTTTCGACTTTGAGTAGTTCCAAAATTGCCATCCCTTTTCCTACCATAAGCCCTATGTGTCTTTTACAAAACGCTGCCTTTGTTGATTTTATTTGAAAAAAAATAAATTTTGCAATTATGTACTTATTTTATTATATTTTTTATCTTTAAGCTAAGTTTGATTTTGGATTTTGGAAATAAATAAAGTTGCAGTTGGTTTTCAACCACTCGAGCAAACACCAAAACTGGCGACGAGGAAAACAAAATTTTTTAAATTTAAGAAAAAATAAAAATATAAAAAAACAAAAAAAAAAATAGTAAAAAACTGAAATAATAATAAAAAATAATAGTAAAAAATATTTTAATAGTTTAAAGGTTATGTATAAAGAAAGAAATTATTATGAGTTAAAATACGGGATAATTGCGGAATAAAAGAGTGAAGATTTTATTAAAGAAATAAACACCAAAACTAAGTACATTTGTTATTATAAAGAAAAGTGAATGATTTATCAAAGAAAAAGAGGCAAACACACGCACAAGTATTGGAAAACTACCCTTTAATTAATTTGTAGAAGTCGATCTGCCGGACAAACGTTCAGTGAAAAAAAAGCAGCTTGCATTGAAACAAAAATTCTACACAAAAGATAAGTTGCGCATTAAAAATATTAAGCTACAAATAAAAACGCAATAAAAAGACTTTAGAGGAAAATCATAATCATAATGGATCTTTGAAAATAAAACTTTAAGAAATCAAATTAAAGGAAAATGTTTAAGGAACAAAATTAATAGAAAATTTTTAAGAAATCAAAGTAATAAGAAAATTTTAAGACATAAAATTTAAAAAAAATAAAATTCAAAGCAATTTTTTATGAAAGAGTGCGAATAAAAGCCGAAAATCTTATTTGAAAATTTTATGAAACATAAACTGAACTAAAAGAAAGCATTTGAAACATATGAACAAAAGCCAAACCTAATGAAAATAATGAAATAAATAATAAAAATGTTTTAACGAGAACATTAAATTTATGAGAAACATTCTGTGAAATAACGCTGAACTTAAATACAAAGTTTCCTACTGTGCAGCCAAAATAAGTGTGAAAGAAAAACCGAACGCTCAAAATAAAAGGAATAAAGCCTTGGTCAGCAAAAACGGCAACAGGTACCACAACAGAACAGCAACCCCGAACAGGAAGATATAGACGACATAAGTGGAGAATCAACAACAACAACAGGTACCACAACGAAACAACAACCCTAATTAAGAAGGTACATCATCAATAAAGTAAATTTATATTCCTTTTGTATCTATAAGTTATATTCCTTTTGTATCAATGAATTATTTAAGTAAAAAAATAAAAATAATTTGTATGTAATGATAAGTGCTTTGCGTTGAATGGAGAGAGTTGAAAGTATAGATGCGTCTTGGAAAGGGCAATAATTATTTTCGGTGCGGGGTGTGATATTTATTATTTTTTTCTTCTCTTTCCTTTATCCGAAATGGAAAATAATTTAGTCCAGGAATTCAATCTAATACTGAGTTATGTTAGAGAAATTCCAAATTTCGATGGAAGTCAGCAGAGCCAACTGCCAGACTTCTTAGCACAAATTGAATGCTTGTTGCCGTCGATCGTGGTATTCGACGAGAATAATAGGAGAATTTTATTTGGATACATAAAAAACAAGTGTATAGGGGAAACAAGAGAGGCAATACACCGTTACGGAACGGTAACGACCTGGGAGACACTGAAGGAGATACTCGTTAACAATTTTGGGGAAAAGGAAACCAGTAGGGAATTAATGGACAAATTAAAAACTTGGAGGTTGGACTCAACAATCGAAAAATACCATTTCAGTATAAATAGCATCATGAACAGACTACATAACAGGCGATTGACTCATACTGAGGATGGGTTTTCGGCGGAAGAAATAAACAGAATTTCGTTGGAGGTGTTCAAGGATCACTTACCTGAACCAACGAAAACCATAATATTTGCAAGAAATTTGGAAGCGGCTTTCAGAATAATCCTAGAAGCAAGACAGCAGGGCTACATCGCTACAGGACCTTACCAGAAAAGAAATACGGGAACCTCATTTAGGACGACTTTCAGCGATGAAGTGAGAGATACTCGCTTCAGGAATAATGGCTTTAGCAATTCTAGGAACCAGGGTTCGTATAGTGGTCACTATCATCAGAATGCCAATAATGGGCATAACCACAGCAATGGCGCAAACGGTGGTAACACTAATTACACTTTTAAACGCCAAAGCAATAATAATAATCACAATAATTACAATAATAACAATAATACTAATAATGGTAGTGCCAATAGGAGTAACTACCGAAACAATTTTAGAAACACACAAGGGTCCGACGGGGGAAGAAATGCAAACCAAACGAGAAACACGCGTTTTTCGCGTGGAGGCGGTTAGAAGCCGATGGAAATTGGAAGTTCTAATATAAATTTTCATGGGCCCAACCATCGACACTGGAGCAGAGTTCAGTATCATTAATGAAAAACTTTGCAATCCGAAATGAAAACAGGATGCTAATGTTACGTTGAAAGCAATCGGTAATTAATTTCAAGTGAAGAAGCTTTGCCAGTTCCCCATTTTTAAAGAATTTAATGTAGATTATTTGTGTGAGTTTTTAAAATACAACTTTAGTGACAAATTTGATGGGCTGATAGGAAATAATATCTTCTCAGACCTTAATTACGGGAAGAAACAGATAACAACGGAAAACGCATTTATTCCCTTCTATCTCAACAAAGAAGAAGAAGAGTATAAAATTAAGTGCAGCAACGAAAATGTTGTTGCAATTTTGAGCAATGAAATAGAGTTTACTGATTTAAATTCAATATCAAATTTGAAAACACCACATTTGAACGCAGTTCACGGTGATAAACTGAAATCACTGCTAAAAGCATATAATAAAACCTTTTATAGGGAATTGACAATCTGGCCTTTACATATAGAAACCCAGCATGAGATCCCTGTGTACTCCAAATTATATAGATACCCCGAAATATAATAGTACCATTTGGATTGTTCCAAAAAAGATGTCCACCACAGGCGATCAAAGATGGCGCCTCGTGATTGACTATAGGAAATTAAATAGCATCACTACTGAGGACAGGTTCCCAATTCCAAATATAGATGATATATTTGATAAGTTGGGAAGATGTCAATATTTTACAACCCTAGATTTGGCCCAGGGCTTTCACCAGATTGAAATGGATGAAAAAGACATCCATAAGACAGGCTTTTCAACTGCGAGTGGTCATAACGAATTTTTGCGTATGCCCTTTGGTTTGAAGAATGCCCCCTCCACGTTTTAGAGACTGATGAACGAAGTTCTGAGGGAGCACATTGGCAAAATATGTCTGGTATACTTGGATGACATCCTGGTATTCTCCTGCATCCTGCAACGGCATAAAGCCGAATCCAAAGAAAGTAGAAGCCATAGACAGAATCCCGCTTCGGAAAACCCAAAAAGAAATCAAATAATTTCTGGGAATAACTGGTTACTATAGGCGGTTCATAAAAGATTATTCAAGAGTAGCATACCCCTTAGTAAAATACTTGAAGAAAGGCTCAAAAATAAACCTCAAAGACGAGGACTATAAAAAAGCGTTTGTGAAATTAAAGCTATTAATAAAGTCTGACCCTATTTTGGTACGCCCAGATTTTCAAAAAGAATTTACCCTAGTTACGGGTGCTAGCAATTTTGCTCTTGGAGCGGCGCTCATGCAGAATGATAGAATAATCTGCTATGCGAGCCGATCATTAAACGGTCACGAAAAAAACTATAGTACTATAGAGAAGGAACTCTTGGCTATCGTTTGGGCAACGAAATACTTCCGTCCTTACCTATTTGGTAGAAGGTTCACGGTTAAAACGGACCATAGACCCTTAGTTTGGTTAAGCAATTTGAAGGAGCCAAACTCAAAACTGCAACGTAAACTGGACCAAAGATTGAACGCAGAACTTTTCACTCGCTCAATCACTCTCCTCATCTGCTTTTGAAATTGTCTATACTTCCGCGCCATAGAGAAGGGATGATCAAAGTGGTACCATAAAATGCAGACCCTATCATTGTTTAAACAAATGATCAACTTTCATAGCCACATTCTTTTTATAAAAAAAACATATCCTATGAGAAATCAGCCGAACAGCAAAAATGAGAGTTAATACAGAAGTTATTCCGATATACATACAACAAATCCAAAGGCATGACGCATCACATAAGTGCAATTGAAAATCTTGTTTTTAGCTTAAAAAAATTGGAGAAACACTCAACGAAAATATGTTAATATCAAGGCTACTCTCAACATTACTCTATACTTATAACGCATTTACAACAGCATGGGAAGAGAGTACAGCTAAGAAGAGAGGAAAAATAGAAAAAAATAATTTTATCCAAACAATGTTATATACGAGTATGTGCCTGACTTTAAGAAAAACCTGTTATCTGTGAATTCCCTAACAGAAAACAATGCTCAAGTAATATTTACAAAAAATTATGTAACAATAGAGAAATATTAAAAGGTATTCAAAACTAAAATGGACTTTGCACAATTAACTTACATTTGAATGAAGGAATAAAAAATAAACGTATATAACTATTAATACAAATGATATGGAATAGCACCGCAAGCTCGGTCACGCCGGAAAAGACAAAGTAAAGAAAATGTTACAAATGGTTGAAGGGTTGAAAATAACTGGTGCAGACATCGATAATATGCCAATTGCAAGATTTGCATACAGTCGAAACAAACAAGGTTTGCCTATAAAACAAACTTTTCAAAAGCTGACTAACCACTGGAAATTATTCATACAGATATTTGTGGTCCAGTTCCACCGACATCGTGGGATAACAAAAGGTGCATATTAACAATTACAGATGATTATACTAACTACACTAAAATATACTTGCTTACCAATAACAATGAAACATTTGGGTATATAAAAACGTACATATATTAAAGAAGCTGAACGACAACTAAACCTAAAATAAAAACAATAAGATGTCATTGCGGAGGTGAATGTACTAGTAACAGTATAACACACTTTTGCAAACAAATTGGAATATTATTAGATTCCACACCACCATACATATTAAATTGAACCGTCAAAACGCCAAACTTAAAATACCTACAGATTTTTGGAAGAGAAGCGTTCAGTAAAAACTTCCAGCACCTACAAAAACTAGAAAAGCGAAGCAAAAAATACATCATGATCGGATAAACACCCACTGGATACAAGCTATGGGATGAAGAACAACGCAAAGTACTATTAGAAAGAAGAGATGTGATATTCCTATACAAAATTCACTATCCTGAATGGAGAAAAAAGATAATAATACTGTAAAGGTAATAACTAAAACTAAAAAGAATCAATACAAGAGGAAAACGAATAATTAGTTAAAAGGTCTGAGAAAGAATATGCTACAAGTAATGAAGAAGAAGAAGGAGTCTTAAACGAATCCATGGGAGAAGAAAAAACACAACATGCAGAAGACAATATACAAGGCTCAATTGAAACTGCTGAAAATACTGGAAGAAAAAGGAAAAAACCTACTTACCTGAAAAATTATGTCACTAACGTAGCCTACTGCTTAATAACTCACGAATATGTTCCTGAAATATATGAGGAAGCAATTTAAAGTTTAGACTGGAATAAATCCATAAACAAAGAATTAGCAGCACTGAAAATGTTTAAAAACGTAAAGAGAGGAAAACCCTCCATAGATACGAAGTGGATTTTTAAAATTAAAGAAGATGGAACGAAAAAAGCCAGACTTGTACAGTGATGTGTACTACGTACCGGTTGCAAGAAGTTCAACGATAAGAATGTTTTTCTTGAAAGCGGTAAATGAAATAGAGATAAGACAATTATACATTCCAGCTTTTCTAAACGGTAAACTCAAATATACATACATTAATCCACCTCAAATGTAAAAAAATGTCCTTAAAGTACAACGTGCCCTATATGGATTAGAAGAATCGCCAAAATGGTGGAATCAGACTATTGACAGTTTTGCAAAAAAATGAAAGAGTTTAACCGATCAGGATATGACTATTGTCAAACTGCAGTGGAGGTAAAGCGCCTATGGAGACCAACTTCTATATAATACAGGAAAATGGCGAGAATGAACACGAAGAAAACGACAGATACAGAGAGTTAATAGCAAGTTTACTAATATTTAGCTATATCATCAAGACCAGATCTGGCGTATGCAGTTTCTTACCTTAGTCGCTTTCTCGATAGACCGAATAATAAGACGTGGAAAGCTGCAAAGAGAATACTAAGATACTTAAAGAAAACCAGATATAGGGGGCTAATATTTAGAAAAGGAAAGAAGCAAAACTGCGTAGCACTTTCAACAGTAGAGGTCGAATATATTGCTCCGGCCATGATGGCATAAGAACTGGTTAATCTTAAAGAAATAAGCGAACATCTGAACTGCAATATCAAGTCCAATATTTTTGTCGACAATCAAGGCGCCATTTGTATGACCGAAAGCTATGAGAACTCGAAAAGAGCAAAACACATAGATATAAAATTTAATTTTATTAAAGACTTAGTAAAATATGTATGTTTAAATCAGAATTTAGCTGATATATACACAAAATCTCAATGTTATCAAAATTTAAAAATGTAGTAACAAAATTCAATAACTTTGAAAACACTGCAAATATTATATTTCTATTATTTAGATACATAATACTATAATAATTGGTATTGAAACTATTGAATCTTTTACAGTTGTATATAAGATTACTAAGTTCAACATGATGGGGTTTTCATTAAAATAATGAACTGCAATTTTAATGTTATTGAAATTAAACTTGAGAGGAGTGTTAGTTAAACAAATCATTAACTGTCATATTGACATTCTCTTTATGAAAAAAACGTAACCTAAGAAGAATTACAATAAAAACTAAAAAAAAAAATAAAAAACTAATAACGAAAAACGTGTTTTTGAAAAATAACCAAACATAATAACATATAGTGTCAGCTTGATCTTTCGAGAAAAGGCTCTACTACTCAATTGCCGCTCGAGCCCACAGAAGCAGAGTTATTCTGCGTTTAATCCCGGTACCGATGTTGTTCGCACTGTTTACTTGGAAGCCGAGGTAGACGATGTCCTTCACTATTTCGAAGCTTTGACGTTCTGTGCGTTCTTTCTCGATGACAGCATATACTTTGTTTTGCCCTCGTCACATAATAGAGCGTCGCCTTGTCTAAAGTCTTTTTGACATTCGGTGAATTTTTTACCGACCTTGATGGAGCAGAGAGAATTTTTCATCATTGTCCTGCACAACAACGAGTTTGCATAGGAATGTCAAATTAGACATGGCGTTGTATAGCGCTGATCTCTATGAACACTGTCATCTACGGCCTTAAAATCGGTGGGTATAGATTTGCATCCGTTCCAGCAGCTTTGTTCGCTGTTATGTTGTCAGCTTTGATAATATTTTGTTCTTCTTTCAACTTATGGATTCTGTGTCTCAGTCTTTTCTTATTATCCATAGAATTCACACCCAGGGGCAGGTTAAGTGGAGACGACTTACACCCAGTCAGGGCACTCTGCTTTGCAGATTGCATGTTCTTCCGAAACCTTCATCAAAGGTCACTTGGCTGAACGGGGTCCAACACGCAGGAAGAAGAAAATCTTCGAGGTGCTGTTGCCTTGCGTTTGTTTTTATGCACGGAACTAGATTGCGGGGAATGAACAGGGGAGCTGGTTAAGGCCTGATGTTACTTGTTGTCTTTTCCCGCTTTTTGGGGAATTGTGTAAAACTTATAGCTCTACCTCTTTAGCTAGGTCTTATGATTTGTGTCGTGTAGTAAATTATTTTCAGCTATGTGACCCTTCCAAGCCACATGGGGCGCTAGTGACCTATTACTAGCATAAAATCAATTCCAAAATCTGTCCATAGAATTCAATGCATGCTGTGGAAATTTCAACAAGCCTTGGGGTCGGTATTATCCTTAAGTGCAGCGTCCATTGACAGAATGGACTCGTCTATTCCAGCTTCGGTCACATTCCTGTCAAAAGTTACTCCAAATGTAGTAAGATTGTGAGATAGTCACAACTCTGGATCTTTGAATCTATGGAAATGATCTTAACACTTGCCAAGCAATAATCCAGATAAGACGATTGTCCAAATTCCAGAGCAAAGATTCCGTCCCCTCGCGTTTGCGTGGTGGCCTCTACAGTAACGATGACTTAAATTGGGATCAGCACCAACTACAATACCACAGCCACCTAAAACGTCGAGAATTTCATCCATATACGGTGCCTTAAGTACATTGAAGGAATGACCAGATCGATCGAGGTAGATCTTCGAATTCATATGGCCGTCATCTCGATATTATCCATTTCGAGAACAATCTCTCTTCATGGTCTCCCCAATTAAAACAGTAGTACCATAACCTCGTCCATCATTCCGGTTGCGTTCAAATACTGTTTAACAGGAAATGTCAAGTCTATGCCAGCACATCAGGTGAAAACCCACTACCAGTAAAACGTCCGCACTTTGTAGTCTTAAAAATAAATCCAATTAATATCGTCTATTCCTCGAAGTGATTAAATTAACGTTAATAAAAATTGCCTCAAGTTCACAAGCCGTAGAAGTTGCAAGTGTTGTGGTTTTTGTTGTATTTTCTTAAATAGGAAAAATTTAGAAATCTGTAGTGACAGCAAAGATATAAAATTGATTTTATTGTGATGGAAATAAAATTGTAGTTGAAATTATGACGAAACATGTTACAACAGCGTGGACAAACTCGTCTGAGAAAGAAGGATACTATTCATCTCAGATGAACTTCTCGGAAGTTAGTGTAACAACATAAAAATTTCGATAACTAAATCTAGTCTGGCTCTGTCTGGACTTTTATCAAATATTTAGATTTAAGATTTGAATACTTTCTGTTAGTTCATGCAAATGAAGATACAAAAATAAATTCAAAGTTAACAAAAAAAAATGTTAGAAACTTTAACATTAAATTTTTTTAAAATCATGTCTTACCAACAAAAATAAATTTACTTATTTATTTTTTTCATTTAGAACCAGAAAAAGGCAGTATCGTCATGCGTTTTAGAAAAGTATATATTTGAAAGAAATCATCTTTTGTGAATTATTAAGGGTCTATAAAATTTTTGAATATTATTCTTGTTGGTTAACGGAATGCCTGTGAGTTTTGCTTTAGATAATAATAGTTAACTTTAGTATACAGGTATGCAATATATGCTCTATTTTTTGCTAAATCCAGCCTAGAAAATTTTGTTAAAATACAACGATTTAGATTTCAAAGGAAAATGACATTCATTAAATGAGAAGCTCAATATATAAGGAGGTGAGTACTCCTTGGTAATCCTGCAATGGGGTGGTGTGGTCTTCTGCTATACTACCAAGTTTAGGGATGGGTGCAAGCGAAAACAAGTAGGCTCCCCTGAACAATCGGTTAAAAATTTTTGTTTGTTCTTTCTGTTACTGGTACAACAATGTGATATTTGAGACACATGGCGGCTAACCAATCGCTGCAACGCATCTGAGCCGTGCCAAATTTGTCAGTAACACAGTGACTGCGTGGCACCTAAGCAAAACCTGGGTTATTCTTCCGTTTTCAAATAAGAATTTTTTTCAAACCTGTTTATATTGTTATTACAAACTTATATTGTTATCTCGATCTATTTCGACCCTGTTAAAGTTTCAAACCATTTGATGCATTTTCGTCTAATACTGTTTCTTTTCATTATTTTTTTTTGCTTATTGAGTCATTTATGCAAAGTTTTCATCTGCTTTTTTATTTTGTAAATGTCACTAAAATGATTCAATTCCAACCTGTATTTCTCACTAATTGATTAATTTTGTGTTTAGCTAATTTTTGGTAACTAGGGTATGATTGTTTTGGGTTCTCTGGATTCTTTCTTCCTTAACAAAACCTTAAAAAAATCGAATGGTTAAATGTTTTTGCTGTTGTTATTACTGCACTTATTTGTGCTAATAAAGATATGATCAATGCATGTGCTTGTATTTTTGCTTATATCCCATCTCGTGCTTTCGTCTATCGTTACTCTAAATGTTGACAGCATTTTCAAATATTTATTTACCCACATATGTATCAACATAAGTATCTACTTATATGTTGTTATGTTCTGTTTATTTATATCGATATCTATGTCCCCAACTATGAGCAACTATTGCTGGGTTTGCGTTCAAGTTGTGTATTAAATTGTTCTTTATTTATTTTGATTGAATTGCTTATATTTATACACATATATTTGTACTGATTGAGCGAGGCATAGTGCGGAGAAAGCTCTTCATAGTTTATTGTTTTGTAAACGTAAATTTTTTCCCTTGGTTTTAGTTAATCATAGTTATCTACGATTAAAAGTAGTAGGCTCATCATTTACATAATCATAATTGCTGTTATTACTTGTTGGTGTGTTTTTATCATCGGCGTTAAGTGTGTTTGCGTTTACTTTATTCACCTTTAATTTTTCCATGAATTCGGTTTATTTTTATCCCCTTATATTTCTCATAATAATACTCATATTGCTTACACCGAATCCATCACTCAAAAATGTAATACAGCTACATTTTATATGGGTTTGCTACCCAATCTTTCAACTAAACGTCATTCAGTAAGCTTTTGAGGAAAGGCAAAATTTGAGAACGCGGAACTTACCAGCAGGAAACCTTTGAAGAATTAAGTCAGGAAGCTCCAGAGGTAGTTTTTTGGAGTGCAAGGAGTGTATGGCTATTATTTGAGGCATCAGCACAAATAGATCATAAATAACTGAACTCGATCAAATCACATCGTGGTTAATTAAATGGTAAGCCCTAGAGCTAATGCCATTTTATAATGAGATTCCCTATAGAAAGGAAAGACGAAACGTCATCGTGTCGTGCTCCAGTAAAACCAAAATATGTACCATTTACCATACAAATCATCCAAGAACCAGAGCAAACGAGTACGTTTCATAAAAGACAACGGTACACGATTCAATCATCAGAAGTACCAAAAACATTTAAAGGCTATATTTGTTACAAAACTTTTTTCAGCACCGCACTCACTATAACTCAGTATAGTTCGGGTTACATTAATCTTGATAATAAACTACGCAGTGCGTGGGTATTTGCATTGATGGCAGGATGAACTCACAGCATGTAAAAAGTGAATTTACTATTTTTATCCTGAAGAGAGTTGTAAAAATATACGGAAGTTTTCCAAAAGTTTGCTTTTAACTAACAAAGTGCCGATAAGCAAGAATTTAATTATAACTTCATAAGTCGCGATGGGTCGTCAAGAAAGAGCAATCTAATATTAATAAGGAAACGCGTTTCATCAAAAGCCGTTAAGTGCAGATTAAGTGGCACCTAAATACTACGACTCATACATCAATTACTAAATTTATATAGCCTTTAAAAATTGAAGTGTCTGATTGCGAAAATTAATATAAGATATTTGAACATGAATTTCCAAAAAGTGTAGAATCAAAACGGGATGTTGATGGGTGATAGAAAAAAGAAACACTGCATAATTTTATATTTAGGTGTTATATCAAGTAAAAGTTAACCTTCACGACCTCATAAAATATTCGTCTCCAAAGCCGATATTCTGGTTAAATTGGTAAGAGTTATAGGTGTAGAAGAAGAGTGCGATTTCGGAAACCAACATATCGGGCATGTATTTTCTTCTATTCACCCAGTTTATTCTGAAAAGCTTATTATTTCAAAAGCTGTCATTGGCAGAGTCGACGCTATCTGAATGTTTGGCTGGCTTTCCATGAACATAAATACAAACCTAGAAACGATGTTTTACGGGAAATTTACCGAAGCTTCGATATAGTATATAAATTACAAAAAAAAAAATAATTCATAATTTTGTTTAAATATTTTATACATTTTATGATAGAAAAACAGCTGCGAAGATCGGGAGGAATTCGTCCGTAAATATTTGTTTTATAAGTTGATCGTGTGAAGCACAATAACGATGAATAAGCAAGTTATGTGTACAAGTGCTTACATTTAGTGCAAAGAAGCAAATTAAAAAATGAATAACAAAATTTTAAGTTTCGTGAAAACTTGGAAAATAATGCACATAATTTTTATGGCAAAAGCGTTTTTCGTTGTGCGCAATAATTTAACAGAAACGATCTTGGATTCGAAAGAATTGGCTTTGCAGAAGTAAAGTTCAAAGATGAAGAAAACTTTTTTAAATCAACAAGGATGTCAGTTACTTTACTAAAATAAAGATTGCAAAATGTTCCAGAAGAAAGCCAATTGATGAGGAGACTCAATTGGGCCTTACTCTAGTGGAAGTAGTTATAAAAAGAAACTACTTCGTGTCAGAAATTTTTTCATTTTAATTAGCTTGTATGTATCCAGCTCATGGTTGCAGTACACAATCCTTGGTATGGACGTACAAAATAGGTGTATCAACAGTGCGAAAAATTGTTTATGAAACTTGCGAATTGATCTGTAATGATCGATGAATTTTTTGCCCAAAAAACCTGTGGTTCTCTTGTTAACAACCACAAAAAACTTTTAGTATTGTGTGCTGCAGGAGCACTTGCTGATGGAGGAGCACTTGGCAGCCAAAATCATGACACAGTTTTTGCTAAAAGTGCGTTTGGAATGATGGTTTTGAGAAACCAAGTTCATATTACACGAGATGATACAGTACCAGGTCAAAATAAAAAACATGAAATAACTTTGTTCATAATCTAAATTACTAAATCTACCACGATGGTGGTAGAAAATTTTAATAAGATGTTGTCTGTGGAACGTGTTTTTATTGAAAATAGATAGAGAATCCTATTATCCATTCATGAATGAAAATAATTGCATACAAATTTTTCTTACCAAACTGCCAATACTTACGCATATTTCCGTCTTCATTTGAACATTTTCATAGCATTTCGATGCCAGACTGTACAGGCAGGGATGCTGCTTTGCGTTTTCTATTAATATGGCGCTACTATCCATTTTCAAGTTGTTTCCGTTAATTTGTTTGTTATTAAGTAGCTGATAGGTTGACCATATGAAAAATATGGATTAATAAGAGTAAACAATTATTAAAAAAAACACGTCCGAAAGATGAATTTTTGAACAAAGTATTTGAGGTGGTGAATGTATTTTGAGAACGTCGTTATAAATTTCTTTCTACATGCAATAATATAATAGTAAACAATATTATTCCACAAAATAGACTTGTGTCTACATAAGAAATCTGGTCACATTATTGCCCAGAAATCGCTAATAGTCGAATCTTTGCAAGATTTGAACATTTTAAAAACAAGAAGAACTCTAATTGCGAATTTATATTATCAAAATCTTACTAAAACTGGAGAGATTCTTTAGTTATACTACATATGCAATTAGTGTACCATTGTACTTTTCGACTTTGAGTAGTTCCAAAATTGCCATCCCTTTTCCTACCATAAGCCCTATGTGTCTTTTACAAAACGCTGCCTTTGTTGATTTTATTTGAAAAAAAATAAATTTTGCAATTATGTACTTATTTTATTATATTTTTTATCTTTAAGCTAAGTTTGATTTTGGATTTTGGAAATAAATAAAGTTGCAGTTGGTTTTCAACCACTCGAGCAAACACCAAAACTGGCGACGAGGAAAACAAAATTTTTTAAATTTAAGAAAAAATAAAAATATAAAAAAACAAAAAAAAAAATAGTAAAAAACTGAAATAATAATAAAAAATAATAGTAAAAAATATTTTAATAGTTTAAAGGTTATGTATAAAGAAAGAAATTATTATGAGTTAAAATACGGGATAATTGCGGAATAAAAGAGTGAAGATTTTATTAAAGAAATAAACACCAAAACTAAGTACATTTGTTATTATAAAGAAAAGTGAATGATTTATCAAAGAAAAAGAGGCAAACACACGCACAAGTATTGGAAAACTACCCTTTAATTAATTTGTAGAAGTCGATCTGCCGGACAAACGTTCAGTGAAAAAAAAGCAGCTTGCATTGAAACAAAAATTCTACACAAAAGATAAGTTGCGCATTAAAAATATTAAGCTACAAATAAAAACGCAATAAAAAGACTTTAGAGGAAAATCATAATCATAATGGATCTTTGAAAATAAAACTTTAAGAAATCAAATTAAAGGAAAATGTTTAAGGAACAAAATTAATAGAAAATTTTTAAGAAATCAAAGTAAAAAGAAAATTTTAAGACATAAAATTTAAAAAAAATAAAATTCAAAGCAATTTTTTATGAAAGAGTGCGAATAAAAGCCGAAAATCTTATTTGAAAATTTTATGAAACATAAACTGAACTAAAAGAAAGCATTTGAAACATATGAACAAAAGCCAAACCTAATGAAAATAATGAAATAAATAATAAAAATGTTTTAACGAGAACATTAAATTTATGAGAAACATTCTGTGAAATAACGCTGAACTTAAATACAAAGTTTCCTACTGTGCAGCCAAAATAAGTGTGAAAGAAAAACCGAACGCTCAAAATAAAAGGAATAAAGCCTTGGTCAGCAAAAACGGCAACAGGTACCACAACAGAACAGCAACCCCGAACAGGAAGATATAGACGACATAAGTGGAGAATCAACAACAACAACAGGTACCACAACGAAACAACAACCCTAATTAAGAAGGTACATCATCAATAAAGTAAATTTATATTCCTTTTGTATCTATAAGTTATATTCCTTTTGTATCAATGAATTATTTAAGTAAAAAAATAAAAATAATTTGTATGTAATGATAAGTGATTTGCGTTGAATGGAGAGAGTTGAAAGTATAGATGCGTCTTGGAAAGGGCAATAATTATTTTCGGTGCGGGGTGTGATATTTATTATTTTTTTCTTCTCTTTCCTTTATCCGAAATGGAAAATAATTTAGTCCAGGAATTCAATCTAATACTGAGTTATGTTAGAGAAATTCCAAATTTCGATGGAAGTCAGCAGAGCCAACTGCCAGACTTCTTAGCACAAATTGAATGCTTGTTGCCGTCGATCGTGGTATTCGACGAGAATAATAGGAGAATTTTATTTGGATACATAAAAAACAAGTGTATAGGGGAAACAAGAGAGGCAATACACCGTTACGGAACGGTAACGACCTGGGAGACACTGAAGGAGATACTCGTTAACAATTTTGGGGAAAAGGAAACCAGTAGGGAATTAATGGACAAATTAAAAACTTGGAGGTTGGACTCAACAATCGAAAAATACCATTTCAGTATAAATAGCATCATGAACAGACTACATAACAGGCGATTGACTCATACTGAGGATGGGTTTTCGGCGGAAGAAATAAACAGAATTTCGTTGGAGGTGTTCAAGGATCACTTACCTGAACCAACGAAAACCATAATATTTGCAAGAAATTTGGAAGCGGCTTTCAGAATAATCCTAGAAGCAAGACAGCAGGGCTACATCGCTACAGGACCTTACCAGAAAAGAAATACGGGAACCTCATTTAGGACGACTTTCAGCGATGAAGTGAGAGATACTCGCTTCAGGAATAATGGCTTTAGCAATTCTAGGAACCAGGGTTCGTATAGTGGTCACTATCATCAGAATGCCAATAATGGGCATAACCACAGCAATGGCGCAAACGGTGGTAACACTAATTACACTTTTAAACGCCAAAGCAATAATAATAATCACAATAATTACAATAATAACAATAATACTAATAATGGTAGTGCCAATAGGAGTAACTACCGAAACAATTTTAGAAACACACAAGGGTCCGACGGGGGAAGAAATGCAAACCAAACGAGAAACACGCGTTTTTCGCGTGGAGGCGGTTAGAAGCCGATGGAAATTGGAAGTTCTAATATAAATTTTCATGGGCCCAACCATCGACACTGGAGCAGAGTTCAGTATCATTAATGAAAAACTTTGCAATCCGAAATGAAAACAGGATGCTAATGTTACGTTGAAAGCAATCGGTAATTAATTTCAAGTGAAGAAGCTTTGCCAGTTCCCCATTTTTAAAGAATTTAATGTAGATTATTTGTGTGAGTTTTTAAAATACAACTTTAGTGACAAATTTGATGGGCTGATAGGAAATAATATCTTCTCAGACCTTAATTACGGGAAGAAACAGATAACAACGGAAAACGCATTTATTCCCTTCTATCTCAACAAAGAAGAAGAAGAGTATAAAATTAAGTGCAGCAACGAAAATGTTGTTGCAATTTTGAGCAATGAAATAGAGTTTACTGATTTAAATTCAATATCAAATTTGAAAACACCACATTTGAACGCAGTTCACGGTGATAAACTGAAATCACTGCTAAAAGCATATAATAAAACCTTTTATAGGGAATTGACAATCTGGCCTTTACATATAGACACCCAGCATGAGATCCCTGTGTACTCCAAATTATATAGATACCCCGAAATATAATAGTACCATTTGGATTGTTCCAAAAAAGATGTCCACCACAGGCGATCAAAGATGGCGCCTCGTGATTGACTATAGGAAATTAAATAGCATCACTACTGAGGACAGGTTCCCAATTCCAAATATAGATGATATATTTGATAAGTTGGGAAGATGTCAATATTTTACAACCCTAGATTTGGCCCAGGGCTTTCACCAGATTGAAATGGATGAAAAAGACATCCATAAGACAGGCTTTTCAACTGCGAGTGGTCATAACGAATTTTTGCGTATGCCCTTTGGTTTGAAGAATGCCCCCTCCACGTTTTAGAGACTGATGAACGAAGTTCTGAGGAAGCACATTGGCAAAATATGTCTGGTATACTTGGATGACATCCTGGTATTCTCCTGCATCCTGCAACGGCATAAAGCCGAATCCAAAGAAAGTAGAAGCCATAGACAGAATCCCGCTTCGGAAAACCCAAAAAGAAATCAAATAATTTCTGGGAATAACTGGTTACTATAGGCGGTTCATAAAAGATTATTCAAGAGTAGCATACCCCTTAGTAAAATACTTGAAGAAAGGCTCAAAAATAAACCTCAAAGACGAGGACTATAAAAAAGCGTTTGTGAAATTAAAGCTATTAATAAAGTCTGACCCTATTTTGGTACGCCCAGATTTTCAAAAAGAATTTACCCTAGTTACGGGTGCTAGCAATTTTGCTCTTGGAGCGGCGCTCATGCAGAATGATAGAATAATCTGCTATGCGAGCCGATCATTAAACGGTCACGAAAAAAACTATAGTACTATAGAGAAGGAACTCTTGGCTATCGTTTGGGCAACGAAATACTTCCGTCCTTACCTATTTGGTAGAAGGTTCACGGTTAAAACGGACCATAGACCCTTAGTTTGGTTAAGCAATTTGAAGGAGCCAAACTCAAAACTGCAACGTAAACTGGACCAAAGATTGAACGCAGAACTTTTCACTCGCTCAATCACTCTCCTCATCTGCTTTTGAAATTGTCTATACTTCCGCGCCATAGAGAAGGGATGATCAAAGTGGTACCATAAAATGCAGACCCTATCATTGTTTAAACAAATGATCAACTTTCATAGCCACATTCTTTTTATAAAAAAAACATATCCTATGAGAAATCAGCCGAACAGCAAAAATGAGAGTTAATACAGAAGTTATTCCGATATACATACAACAAATCCAAAGGCATGACGCATCACATAAGTGCAATTGAAAATCTTGTTTTTAGCTTAAAAAAATTGGAGAAACACTCAACGAAAATATGTTAATATCAAGGCTACTCTCAACATTACTCTATACTTATAACGCATTTACAACAGCATGGGAAGAGAGTACAGCTAAGAAGAGAGGAAAAATAGAAAAAAATAATTTTATCCAAACAATGTTATATACGAGTATGTGCCTGACTTTAAGAAAAACCTGTTATCTGTGAATTCCCTAACAGAAAACAATGCTCAAGTAATATTTACAAAAAATTATGTAACAATAGAGAAATATTAAAAGGTATTCAAAACTAAAATGGACTTTGCACAATTAACTTACATTTGAATGAAGGAATAAAAAATAAACGTATATAACTATTAATACAAATGATATGGAATAGCACCGCAAGCTCGGTCACGCCGGAAAAGACAAAGTAAAGAAAATGTTACAAATGGTTGAAGGGTTGAAAATAACTGGTGCAGACATCGATAATATGCCAATTGCAAGATTTGCATACAGTCGAAACAAACAAGGTTTGCCTATAAAACAAACTTTTCAAAAGCTGACTAACCACTGGAAATTATTCATACAGATATTTGTGGTCCAGTTCCACCGACATCGTGGGATAACAAAAGGTGCATATTAACAATTACAGATGATTATACTAACTACACTAAAATATACTTGCTTACCAATAACAATGAAACATTTGGGTATATAAAAACGTACATATATTAAAGAAGCTGAACGACAACTAAACCTAAAATAAAAACAATAAGATGTCATTGCGGAGGTGAATGTACTAGTAACAGTATAACACACTTTTGCAAACAAATTGGAATATTATTAGATTCCACACCACCATACATATTAAATTGAACCGTCAAAACGCCAAACTTAAAATACCTACAGATTTTTGGAAGAGAAGCGTTCAGTAAAAACTTCCAGCACCTACAAAAACTAGAAAAGCGAAGCAAAAAATACATCATGATCGGATAAACACCCACTGGATACAAGCTATGGGATGAAGAACAACGCAAAGTACTATTAGAAAGAAGAGATGTGATATTCCTATACAAAATTCACTATCCTGAATGGAGAAAAAAGATAATAATACTGTAAAGGTAATAACTAAAACTAAAAAGAATCAATACAAGAGGAAAACGAATAATTAGTTAAAAGGTCTGAGAAAGAATATGCTACAAGTAATGAAGAAGAAGAAGGAGTCTTAAACGAATCCATGGGAGAAGAAAAAACACAACATGCAGAAGACAATATACAAGGCTCAATTGAAACTGCTGAAAATACTGGAAGAAAAAGGAAAAAACCTACTTACCTGAAAAATTATGTCACTAACGTAGCCTACTGCTTAATAACTCACGAATATGTTCCTGAAATATATGAGGAAGCAATTTAAAGTTTAGACTGGAATAAATCCATAAACAAAGAATTAGCAGCACTGAAAATGTTTAAAACGTAAAGAGAGGAAAACCCTCCATAGATACGAAGTGGATTTTTAAAATTAAAGAAGATGGAACGAAAAAAGCCAGACTTGTACAGTGATGTGTACTACGTACCGGTTGCAAGAAGTTCAACGATAAGAATGTTTTTCTTGAAAGCGGTAAATGAAATAGAGATAAGACAATTATACATTCCAGCTTTTCTAAACGGTAAACTCAAATATACATACATTAATCCACCTCAAATGTAAAAAAATGTCCTTAAAGTACAACGTGCCCTATATGGATTAGAAGAATCGCCAAAATGGT
This sequence comes from Epicampocera succincta, assembly GCA_932526305.1. Lineage (NCBI taxonomy): Eukaryota > Metazoa > Arthropoda > Insecta > Diptera > Tachinidae > Epicampocera > Epicampocera succincta. The sequence continues at coordinate 27,701,659 of OW052035.1, read as the reverse complement.
GGAATCAGACTATTGACAGTTTTGCAAAAAATGAAAGAGTTTAACCGATCAGGATATGACTATTGTCAAACTGCAGTGGAGGTAAAGCGCCTATGGAGACCAACTTCTATATAATACAGGAAAATGGCGAGAATGAACACGAAGAAAACGACAGATACAGAGAGTTAATAGCAAGTTTACTATATTTAGCTATATCATCAAGACCAGATCTGGCGTATGCAGTTTCTTACCTTAGTCGCTTTCTCGATAGACCGAATAATAAGACGTGGAAAGCTGCAAAGAGAATACTAAGATACTTAAAGAAAACCAGATATAGGGGGCTAATATTTAGAAAAGGAAAGAAGCAAAACTGCGTAGCACTTTCAACAGTAGAGGCCGAATATATTGCTCCGGCCATGATGGCATAAGAACTGGTTAATCTTAAAGAAATAAGCGAACATCTGAACTGCAATATCAAGTCCAATATTTTTGTCGACAATCAAGGCGCCATTTGTATGACCGAAAGCTATGAGAACTCGAAAAGAGCAAAACACATAGATATAAAATTTAATTTTATTAAAGACTTAGTAAAATATGTATGTTTAAATCAGAATTTAGCTGATATATACACAAAATCTCAATGTTATCAAAATTTAAAAATGTAGTAACAAAATTCAATAACTTTGAAAACACTGCAAATATTATATTTCTATTATTTAGATACATAATACTATAATAATTGGTATTGAACTATTGAATCTTTTACAGTTGTATATAAGATTACTAAGTTCAACATGATGGGGTTTTCATTAAAATAATGAACTGCAATTTTAATGTTATTGAAATTAAACTTGAGAGGAGTGTTAGTTAAACAAATCATTAACTGTCATATTGACATTCTCTTTATGAAAAAAACGTAACCTAAGAAGAATTACAATAAAAACTAAAAAAAAAAATAAAAAACTAATAACGAAAAACGTGTTTTTGAAAAATAACCAAACATAATAACATATAGTGTCAGCTTGATCTTTCGAGAAAAGGCTCTACTACTCAATTGCCGCTCGAGCCCACAGAAGCAGAGTTATTCTGCGTTTAATCCCGGTACCGATGTTGTTCGCACTGTTTACTTGGAAGCCGAGGTAGACGATGTCCTTCACTATTTCGAAGCTTTGACGTTCTGTGCGTTCTTTCTCGATGACAGCATATACTTTGTTTTGCCCTCGTCACATAATAGAGCGTCGCCTTGTCTAAAGCCTTTTTGACATTCGGTGAATTTTTTACCGACCTTGATGGAGCAGAGAGAATTTTTCATCATTGTCCTGCACAACAACGAGTTGCATAGGAATGTCAAAATTAGACATGGCGTTGTATAGCGCTGATCTCTATGAACACTGTCATCTACGGCCTTAAAATCGGTGGGTATAGATTTGCATCCGTTCCAGCAGCTTTGTTCGCTGTTATGTTGTCAGCTTTGATAATATTTTGTTCTTCTTTCAACTTATGGATTCTGTGTCTCAGTCTTTTCTTATTATCCATAGAATTCACACCCAGGGGCAGGTTATGTGGAGACGACTTACACCCAGTCAGGGCACTCTGCTTTGCAGATTGCATGTTCTTCCGAAACCTTCATCAAAGGTCACTTGGCTGAACGGGGTCCAACACGCAGGAAGAAGAAAATCTTCGAGGTGCTGTTGCCTTGCGTTTGTTTTTATGCACGGAACTAGATTGCGGGGAATGAACAGGGGAGCTGGTTAAGGCCTGATGTTACTTGTTGTCTTTTCCCGCTTTTTGGGGAATTGTGTAAAACTTATAGCTCTACCTCTTTAGCTAGGTCTTATGATTTGTGTCGTGTAGTAAATTATTTTCAGCTATGTGACCCTTCCAAGCCACATGGGGCGCTAGTGACCTATTACTAGCATAAAATCAATTCCAAAATCTGTCCATAGAATTCAATGCATGCTGTGGAAATTTCAACAAGCCTTGGGGTCGGTATTATCCTTAAGTGCAGCGTCCATTGACAGAATGGACTCGTCTATTCCAGCTTCGGTCACATTCCTGTCAAAAGTTACTCCAAATGTAGTAAGATTGTGAGATAGTCACAACTCTGGATCTTTGAATCTATGGAAATGATCTTAACACTTGCCAAGCAATAATCCAGATAAGACGATTGTCCAAATTCCAGAGCAAAGATTCCGTCCCCTCGCGTTTGCGTGGTGGACTCTACAGTAACGATGACTTAAATTGGGATCAGCACCAACTACAATACCACAGCCACCTAAAACGTCGAGAATTTCATCCATATACGGTGCCTTAAGTACATTGAAGGAATGACCAGATCGATCGAGGTAGATCTTCGAATTCATATGGCCGTCATCTCGATATTATCCATTTCGAGAACAATCTCTCTTCATGGTCTCCCCAATTAAAACAGTAGTACCATAACCTCGTCCATCATTCCGGTTGCGTTCAAATACTGTTTAACAGGAAATGTCAAGTCTATGCCAGCACATCAGGTGAAAACCCACTACCAGTAAAACGTCCGCACTTTGTAGTCTTAAAAATAAATCCAATTAATATCGTCTATTCCTCGAAGTGATTAAATTAACGTTAATAAAAATTGCCTCAAGTTCACAAGCCGTAGAAGTTGCAAGTGTTGTGGTTTTTGTTGTATTTTCTTAAATAGGAAAAATTTAGAAATCTGTAGTGACAGCAAAGATATAAAATTGATTTTATTGTGATGGAAATAAAATTGTAGTTGAAATTATGATGAAAAAAATGAAGAGTCGTGAGAGACAATTAGCGGTCTCGAGTGCGATAAGAAAACTATAGTTGAAATCACTATGTAGTAATATAAAAGTGTGCTATTAAATTTGTGCTACAGTTAGACGTTGCTATGGTTTTTCTTACTTTTTCTTTGAATAGAAAATGTTTAGAAATGTTTAGCGATTAATAAATCGTAAAGAAATCAAATAATTTTATTTTGATGGGAATAAAATTGTGTAGAAATTATGATTAGAAAAGTAAAAGAGTTGTGGCAATTGTTTGTATAAAAAGAGAATATTAAAACAAATTTACAAATGCCGTAGAGAAACGAGTTTTTCATGAATTTTTAGCTGTGGTAATGGCTGTTATTAAAATTAGAATTTTTGGGGAGATATTCTAAAAGTCTTAGGTGCGTTAGGAATTTTAAAGATTTTCATAGAAAATTTGTAGAGAAATGATTAACGATTTTAAGTGCGGTAAAAGTTTCATAAATGTTAAGGAAGGGAGAGTGTGATTTGGTTACATAAGAGTATAGAAGTTGAAGTTGGGGAAATACATTTTTTATTTAATTATAAGGGAGACCAGTGCTAACTTATTTAATTTCGCAAAAGATGATAATGAAACAATTCTGTTTTTTTCCTTGCCATCATCAACAACGGCAACTATAACGATACATTTATTGTAACAACTACAACTTCAACAACGTCTGCAACAACTTTGGCAAAATTTGCAACCACTTCAATAACAGCTACAACAATACGATATCCCATACCGAAAAAGATGGAAATATAAATTCCAAATTTGCGCAGCTGCTTTTAGCACGGAAAAATGGTGTAGCAAGATTTTAGCCAAATGCGCTAATCTTTGTCGGAAATATAAAAACTTGGCTGAAAAAATGGAAAAAATTCAATAAGAAGAGATAAATATTAAGGGAAAAGACAAAAAAGTATCTGGCTCAAGAAGGGTTGACGAGCGGCACTAACGTAAACAGTTCTCCGCTGGAAAACTTATACAACAGTTCCTACAAGTATGATGGGTAAAGTATTACACATCTGAATAGAATTACCAAACAGGGAGAGTGTTATAACATAAAACCATTGTCCTTACTACATATAATGGGAAATGATGCCGATGATAATGTTAATGACGATGATTTATAATATACTTTAATGGAGAATTAAAAAAATTAGAATTAAGTTGAGTTTTTCATTAGAAATTTTTTATTAGAAATTTCATTATTTAGGTTTCGTTTACATTATTATTTGCTATACTATATTTTTCTAATAGATCGTCTAATCCAGCTGATGTCACCATTTTGAGATAAGTATTCGCGGTGTGTCTGTATCTGTATGTGTATCTGTATAAAGAATAGTAAACAATTAAATAAAATTAACAACTTTTAAATGTTTTTATATAATAATATTTTCTTTATATACATAAGGTTTAATAAAATTACATTCCTCTCGGCGCATATTTCATTAAAATTGTTATTTTAATGATTTTTGCAAATATTTACATTAACATTATTTTTATATAAAGGTTTTATATTTGAACACTTCAAATCATCCAAATTAGTTATACACATTTCTATTTCTCTTCCAAGAAGTTCTTTTAACCATTTCGATTTTTCGAAACTATACACAACAACATATTAGTCTTATTCTTTCCGTTTTTCCATTATTATTATTATGTAACTTATGAAGTCTTCCAATGTAGAATCAACACTATTCCATTGCATACCATGTCATTTGTAATACAGCAATTTTTTTGTAGTCCTTTGCTTACTTGTTAATTAAGAATATTTCAAGGCAGACTTCTTTTGCATACAATTTATTAGCAATGTAAAAGCCTTGTACATCGATGACTATAAACCTATCTTGCTGCTGCTTCATTATCCCTGACAGTACTGAAAATAAACAAAACTTATTGTCTTTGTAGCTTTCGAATGAAATTTACAAAAGGACATTACAGCTCGATAAAAGTTTAAAATGATCTCCAAATATCTTTTTCCTTAAATAATAGTTACCAGATGAGAGCTCCAATGTTAAGTGTATTTATCGGTAAAAACACAACATTGTTTTCTAGTTCCAACATCATTTTGATTCCATATTTTATTGTTTGATTTATATATTTAATAAGTTTTATTTTCTGATCGACAGGAATTTCTTTTAATAGTGAAATATCCTTCGAATATTTTTTCTCCTCATTTCTATTCAGGAAATTCAATATCTAACTCATTTTTAAAAGAATAAAAATTTAGTTATTTATTTGCAATTTTTCAAATACAACTGTTGATGGTTTATTTTTGGAACAGCTATTTAAACAAAATTTATAGGCGAAGGCATATATGTATATGCCTTTGTTATACGATAAGAATTTCCTGCTTACGTAAATACAACAAACTGTACATTGGTTACACAGCTGCGTAAATGTGATTTGATATTATGAAATAATTTTAGATTAAAACTGTTTCGAAAAAAAAAATTTTTACCCCTTAAATTATTATCCTCTCAACGGCAAATAAGAGTTAAATTAGTCAACTCACTCTTGTCAAACACATTTTTTTCTGAGATTTGTCAAAAAGGGGGAATGGGCCAGTGCACTCAGGGCAAAGTTGTTGATTGCTCTCAACCTGGCGAGAAGCCAGCAGCGATCCCTGAAAATGGACTGGTCAAGCTGACATACTGCCTCCCCGTGGCGCCCCTGGATAGCCCCTACAGCACCCGCTTAGAGGTGAACCAAAGTGTGCAGCGAATCCCCTCTGTCCAGGGGTCTAAACCAGGACCCGGTCCTCCAGGTTTCGGGGGTTGTGCGTGGGGGTAACTTCCCTACCGTGTAAAAACACACTAGTTACTAGTTAGAAGAACGGCAAATAAGAGTTAAATTAGTCAACTCACTCTTGTCAAACACATTTTTTTCTGAGATTTGTCAAAAAGTGTAGAAGTTTCTGATTATGCGAAAGCGGTGGCGGTGGTATTACAAATAATATGTATTCCAAGGTTTGTAAAACATATGTATATTCCAAATACAAAATGGCATTATCATTGTTGCGTATGGGTTTAGTGTTGGTTCGGCCGTCAAGCAAAAGGCATTGAGTTAAGGGGATCGCATAATAATAAGTACAACTCCTTTATTGTCTATTCCCTTTAGTATATAAATTCTTAGTTAATAAACCATATTGATGTTTATGTAAGTATGTGGATTTGTGCATATATGTAAATAACACAGGCGACGAGGATGGAACTACAACATATGCATAAGCATACAAAATTAAATACAGGCATTCAGTATATACATAGAATCCACAAAGAGTACATAACAAAACACAAACTATAAGTTTGAATATTGTGAACAGTTACTAAATTATCGTAGTGACAAACTTCAGCAATATACATATGTAACTGTGCTTAAATTATTTGCTATCATTAGCAATTTTAAAAACAATGTATTCATTCCAATACTTTTAAAAGTGCAGTGAGCATATGGATGCCGTTGTACGATCTCTTTGCACCATTAGCGTTCCCGAAACAGGTTAGTGGGTTGAGTTTAAATGAAATAAAGGAAGTACTCACGAAACACTTTTTCCCACAACCTTCGGAAATTACCGCGTTTTATCATTTCCATAAGCGTGACCAACATGGTGATGAATCTGTCAGTAACTACAGTGCGTCTTTCGCAGTGCACATTCAGTATCGAAGAATAACTCACCGAAAGTATAAGTCGAAAACGCGTCAGGTTCCAGTTAAAAGTAAATCATACCGACATGAATCTATCAATCAAATTATTAGGGTAGTCAACCAGAAAAAAACGTTATAATATAACTTAAATATATATTATATGTATAGTTTAATCAACGGACGCACATGCACTTTTGAAGTAGTCCTTTCAAAATGCGAATTATCACTTCGTGATTATCAACACAACAATATTCCAGTCAAGGGGATTATTGATATGTCAGTTCGTTACAATAACCGCATAATCGAAAATTTTCCAGTTGTCATCGCTAATGGGTGCGGTGCAAATCGAGTTGGTTGTAAACATAGGGCATACGTATACGAAGGCGTCTTTACTCTCAACAGCGTTGTCAATATAAAAACTGTATTAGAAAAGTACAAACACTCGTTCTCAGAAAAACTTGGTTGTTACACGGAGCACCTGTGTCATTGCAAGTTGATTTGGCAGTGCCGCCAAAGAAATTTCCACTACGTCGAATACCATTTGCGATTAAAGGCTTGGTGGAGGAGGATATCGAGCGATTATGTCGTCAAGTATTTTAGAGTAGAATACTCAGATTGGGCCACTCCCATGGTTCCCGAATTAAAGCAGGACGGCTCTATCCGTATATGCAACGATTATAAATCAACGTTAAATTTAGCAATCAAACCGCATTGTCATCAAATTCCAGCGGTTAACACGCTTGATGGCATATCTTTTTTTTTGCGAAAATCGACTTAGCGCAAGCAAACCATTTACACATAAAGGGCCTTCAAAGTTAACAGGCTGCAATTTAGCATTTCCTCTGCACCGATAATTTTTCAAGGTTTTATCGAAAATGTTCCGCAGAGCCTTAGAGAAACGAGTTTTTCATGAATTTTTAGCTCTGGTAAAGGCTGTTATTAAAATTAGAATTTTTGGGGAGATATTCTAAAAGTCTTAGGTGCGTTAGGAATTTTAAAGATTTTCATAGAAAATTTGTAGAGAAATGATTAACGATTTTAAGTGCGGTAAAAGTTTCATAAATGTTAAGGAAGGGAGAGTGTGATTTGGTTACATAAGAGTATAGAAGTTGAAGTTGGGGAAATACATTTTTTATTTAATTATAAGGGAGACCAGTGCTAACTTATTTAATTTCGCAAAAGATGATAATGAAACAATTCTGTTTTTTTCCTTGCCATCATCAACAACGGCAACTATAACGATACATTTATTGTAACAACTACAACTTCAACAACGTCTGCAACAACTTTGGCAAAATTTGCAGAGCCTATCTGGCGTATTGTCATATTTCCACGAGATTATAATAATGGGTAAGTCAGACGAGGAGTTATCCAACAGACTTTTGGAGGTATTTTTACGTTTCGAAAAGGCTGGGTTGCGATTATGAAAAGATTAGGGCCGTTTTGGTGTTGCATCAGTCGATTTTTTGGGGTTTAAAATTTATGCTTTGGGCATACGTCCTTCCCCCGATAAAATCAAAGCAATTCACGAAGCACCATCTCCTAAAGATAAGAAACAACTGCAAGCATTCTTAGGCTTATTGAGTTTTTACCATGCATTTTTACCACACAAAGCCACTGTTGCAGAACCATTTATCGGTTATTAGATAAAAATGCACGCTGGTCATGGGGTGAACAACATGATAATTCGTTATATTAAAATGAGAAACTTCCGCTTGTAGTAACATGTAGTGCGTCGCCTTATGAGCTGGGGGCAGTTCTTAGCCATAAATTAATGCATGGATCAGAAAAAGCGATAGCTTTTTACTCACGAACGCTTTCCCGAGCCGAAAGATATATAGAGAAGCAAGTGCGCCGAGGTTACAAAATTTCACAACTATCTCTATGGTCGGTCGTTCACGCTCATAATCACATTGGCCACTACTGAGCAATTTTTCTTAAACTTATGAATTGAAATTGGTACATCGTGCGGGTAAAAAAAATGGGTTATGCAGACTTTTTGAGCCGCTGCCCTTTGGAAACTAAACAAGAATCACCGTCTTCCGGAGAGATTCTACTAATGATAGAACTACCAGCTAAGTCTGCCATTAATGCACAAACAATTGCGTCGCAAACATCGAAAGGCCTAACATTGACTCGGACATCGAGCATACTGGAAAAAACTGTAATTCTTGTCAACAAACTGGCAACGAAGAACTTCGCACTGCAATTCAACATTGGGTGTCAGCAAAACGTCCTTGGTCTCGTATACACGTTGACTTCGCCGGACCTTTCTAGGGCAAAATATTTTTCTTGGTTGTAGACTCGTTTTTTAAATTGCTTGAAGTGAAGTGAAAAAAGCTCAAAACAAGTATCTTATGCTAATATAGTAAAATCTAGTACAACAAGCTTAAACCCAGAACCCACACATAAAACTTCTGAACCGCATTTTAGCAATATTGAGGCAACATTGCAGTCCCTTGTTTAGTCGGTTAACAGTTTTACGACCTCTATGACCACCATGACGCAGGAAATGCTGAAAATTCAGTGTACTATTTACAGGCTATTTTAAATAAATGATTTGCCTAAATATTTGCTTCTCGAACGCTAACGGCATCCGCCAACATAAAAATGAGCTCGAATACTTCCTGAAGGAAAAAGACATCGACGTAATGATGATTGCTGAAACTCACTTGACGTCCACTAGCTTTTTTAGACTAATGGTTACATTCTATACGATACAAAGATCCTCATGTAAGAGCTTGTGGAGGTTCGGGAATTCTGATGAAATCCATAATCAAACATTATTTGATGAACGACACATGCGAGAGTTATCTTCAAGCAACAAACATCTGTGTAGAACATTTTCGTAACAAGTTAGTTTTTTCATCAATTTACTCGCCGCCCCGATTTACAGCATCAGAAAACCAACATTTAAATTTGTTCAATCAATTAGGACCTCGATTTCTTGCAGCTGGCGACTATAACGCAATGAAGCTGAATTTCCGCCATCTGTTAGCAGATCCCCCACGCCTCTAAGGTTTAATATTAAAAGTATTGAAAACGCTATTAGTAATCTGATTCACAAGAAAGCTCTAGGCGTAATAGTATTAAAATGCTCGAAGAGCTAGAAGAATTTTACTCTTTATTTTTAATGCTATTTTACGTCTTGAATATTATCTAGCAGAGGGAAAGGTGCCTATGATCACTGTGATACCAAAGCCTGGGATAGATCCCACTAAAGTTGAATCCTATAGGCCAATAAGTCTTTTGCCAACAATTTCAAAGTTATTAGAAAAGTTGCTAATGACGAAGTTAACTCCCATATTAAACGATGTAGGATGTATCCCAAATCACCAATGCGGTTTTAGGGGTAAGCATAGCACCATTGAGCAAACACAAAGGTAAATGAATGCCATAAGGAAGTCCTTCGAAGACGAAAAATATTGCTCAGCTCTTTTCATTTACGTCTCCCAAGCTGTTGACAAAGTGTGGCATGACAAAATAAAGCTAAACTAGCCTTCGAACACCCATGAACTTTTGAAAAACCACTTATACGGCCGAAAATTCATCATTAGTGAAGGTGGCTTCTCAAGCTCCCCTCAACCAATTAATGCAGGAGTTCCTCAGGAAGCATCCTGGGTCCTACTTTGTATTTGATTTACGCCTCTGATATGCTAACAGGCTTCCAAATTCATACTTCAACTTCTGCGGATCATACAGCATTCCTCAATGTGCACGAAAATCATCAATTAGCTTCGCTAAATTTGCAAAAACATATTGACGAACTGGAGAAATGGCTTAAGTTTTGGAAAATCAAATTAAGCGAACAAAAATGCACTCACGTCACATTCACATTGCGCAGGGAAACATGCACGCCCATAAAAATTAACAACCAAACAATCCGCAACATAGTGATGTCAAATACCTCGGCCGTAGACTAACATGGAATTCCCATATTAATGCGAAAATGACGCAGATGAAACTTAAAGCAGCGCAGTTAAATTGGCTCATGGGCAGAAACTCTACTTTAGAATTATATTGCAAACTTCTGCTGTACAAAGCGATTCTAAAACCAATATGGTGGTATGGAATTCAGCTATGGGGTACTGCCTCGGCATCACACATTGAAAGAATTCAAAGGCAAAAAAATAAAATTCTCCGCATAATAACAGCAGCGCCATGGTATGTTAAAAACTCACGAGGATGTAAGCGTACTCTGGTAAAAACTGAGTTTGCAAGTTACGTGACTAAGTATATCAACAAACTTGAAGTTCTTCCAAACCCTCTTGCGCGTAACATCCTTAATTTTGGTGGCCATACTCGACTGAGGAGAAGGGATACCCTTGCAATCATCCGATCGCAAGACCGATGACTTTTCCAAAATTGCACCCGTATTAATAAAATCTTGAAGTCTGGCACTAGCTGGGCTCAAGTAGAAATTTTGTGTTAGTATTAAGATTTGTATACTTATTGTTCGTTAATTTTTGAAGATACAATAAATAATCAAATGTAAAAAAATGAAATAAAATAAAAAAAGGATTTTTTAAAAAATATATATTATTTATATAATAAATAAGAAATTCAAGATGGAAGCAACAACAACAGATTCATGTTCAACAAATAACTTAACAAAGGAATCCCCAATAGCTATATCGGATGTTCTTAAAGAGGCATCAGGGGTTAGAAAATACACAGAAAGCAAAAACTATGCATTGCCATCATTTATAAGGGAAGTCGAACTCTTCATCTCGATTTTTAAAGACACTATTCTAGAGGACTATGTTTTTCAGAGGTGTATAACAAACAAAATCGAAGGTGCCGAGTTGGCAGGAAGTTTAAAAGGAGTTCATCGCAATCTTCGGTCTATCAATAAGAAATTATAATGTAAGTGAATACTATTTTAACTTAAGCGATGTTTTGAGCAAGCAAACTCAATGAAAAATATGAACAAGATGAGAATAAGCCTAGTGAATTTCGCCCAGAAATAAACGAGTCCATGATTTTTAAAACTTTTCTAAGTAATATTCTACCCTATACGGCCAGACTTACATATAGTAGGGTGATTATCTAACCACATAGGGCATAGTTCACAAGCCATTTCCCACCGAAAAATAATTCAGGTAAGTTTAGACAACCAAATAAATCATGCAATTTCCGGCAGACAAACAGTGCAGGATCATACCGTTATTCAAACGTTCCTAGACTCGAAAAAGACGGACGAAGATCACGACAAGTTCGAAATCCTTTTAGACAAAACCCCTATAGCCGTGTAGAGCCAATAGATTTGACCATCTTGATGAGCAAAATTTTCCGTTACCAGCCCAAAAGCAAATTTACCGTTAGTAGACTTGACTTTCAAAATATTGCTTCCATAGTACAAGCGATAAAAATTAGACAGATCCATAGTTTTTAAGACATTAAACGGACAGATGGAAGTGAACTATGATATTATTACAGAAGTTAAAGGCCGACAACCCTTTGAGTTGAAAGTCAATAAGTTTCGATGGTCTTATAGGACAAAATATTCTGAAAAGTCTAAATATTAATGTAGCGAGTGCATATATCGAGGTAAACAACAAGAAAATAAAATTCTGCAATGCTTGTCCGTACATTAGAAGTTGCAATACGCTCTCAAGAGTCGACATGAACGAAGAAGAAAGTAGGGAATTAAATAACCAACTCGATTCGAATAAGGACTTGTGTTTCCAAGAGGGCAAAGCACTAAGTCATACCAACGAAGTTCAACATGAAATTTTACAAGAACAATCAGGCTGTATATTCCAATACATACCCTTATCCTCAAATCCTGGAGTGCTTGCACAGAATATCATTACAAAAAGCAACTCTCCGATCTGTATAGTTCCGAAGAAGATGGCCTATTCTTGTTAGAAAAAGTGGCGAATAATCATAATCTACCGCAAACTGAATGAAATAACTGCCGACGACAAATTTCCGATGCATAATATCGAAAGTATATTAGACAAACTTGGAAAGTCACAGTATTTCACTACCCTTGACTTAGCCAAGGGTTTTCTGCACATCGAAATAAAAAAGGGAGAAGATGTAGTTTTCGTGATGAATAAAGCGCCTTCAACCTTTCAACGCTGAATGAATTCAGTTTTAAGGAGCTTAATTAACAAAGCATGCGTTGATATGATATACAAAAAATAAATATTGTATTCGATAGACTGAGAGAACACAATCGCAAAATTCAGGTGGACAAATCTAAGTTCTATGTAAAGGAGATTTAGGACACATTTTAACTACAAAAGATGTAAAACCAAATCCCTCCAAAGTGGAAAAATACAAAAGTTAAAACTCCCAAAACGCAAAAACAAATCAAAACCTTTCGTGGAGCCACCAGTAACTATAGAAAATTTATTCCAGACTATGCTAAAATAGCACAAGGGATGACAAAATATCTAAAGAAAGAAGCAAAGGTTAACTAAAACAACCCACAATATATTGACGCATTTGAAAAATAGAAAAGGCTATTTATGAAACCATCCATCTTTAAGTATTCCGATTATTCAAAAAAATTAAACTATTAAGGGATGCCAGCGATTATGCCGTCGGTGCAGTGCTTATGCAGGATGAACTACCAATCAGATATGTCAACAGGGCACTTAACAACCATGAAATGGCGAAAAAGAGCTTTTAGCAATTGTTTTGGCCACTAAGTATTACAAGACTCTTTGAGCTAATAACGGACCATCAACCGTTAGTATGCCTACACATAAAACATAAAAGTAAAGATATTAACCCCAGAGTACCAATATGGCTAATGGAACTACGCGAATACAACCTAAACATAAATCACATTAAAGGTAAATAAAATAAAATTGGAGACCTCCTGAGCAGAATGAGCCGCAATGCAGGAGGAATTCATGCGATTGACACTGATGACAATATGAGAGTAACAATTCATTCGCAGCAGAATTTCCAATTCTAGACACTGTTGTAAATAGGTTTATAACTCAAATAATACTAACAGCATATAAAAGAAAGGAAATACATATCGATCAAGGAAAAAGGAAAATTGCTGTCAGTAAGAACGACATCGAATCCAACTTCATGACTGACATATTTAGAAGATTCCTAAAAGGGGTTGCTCACCGTGAGTCCGGTCCGTTTCAAACAGTAATTTGCATTGTGCTGTTTGCTGTTTTTATTAACCTTAACATTTGGAGCTCTTAAACTTTCTTTGCAGCAATGTGTGTTTGTACATATACTCGTACCTCAGTGCATTTGCGCCCAAAAATATTAACAGAATTCTGAAAGCAGCAAACAGTTACAATTTAAACTGTAGTTTTATAACAAAGTTCTTTTTATTTACTTTGTCATAACTTTGTAACTATAAAACCATTAATCAGGCGTCTTAAAACATTCGAACGTAGAAAATCATTTCTTCAGAAGAAAAATAGTTTAATATTATTTTTCTACATATAACCTGTAAAAGGATTGCAGGATTAAACAGGGGTAAGGTAGGAATTTTTTCTGAACTAAGCTATGAAACTTATGATCAGGTACAGCTCAAGCTGATTGAACTATTGATAATAGTTTTATAAAGTATCAGACTGAGGGATTAAAAAATAGGATTTATTTCAAACCTTAAAACATTTGTTCGCAAAATGCATTAATTATTGTGATACTTGTAACAAATCATAATCTATGCATAAAAGCATAGAGTAGTATAACAAATCATTTCATCCGCTCATTAAAGAAATGAGAATAAGTAAAATTATGAAGAGACAAATGAGGAATGTTATGTTGAAAATTACAAAACATTGAGGCATAAATATTAAACGAAAAAATCAATTTTCAGACCAATTGGACATCAATCGCTTTACTGACAATAATAATACTAACGGCAATAGCATCCCTAACAATCTAAGCAGTCAATAATTCTGATGGATTTGCTGCAATCAAATTCGACGAAACAAAAATTATATTAAACTATAACAAAATAATTCATATAATTGAGATTCGAAGATTACGGAAGTAATCAACAACTTAGAAAAAGAGAAAAGGAGGCACTTTCATCCCATTAAGAACAAAATACTCCTAGAACACAAATTAGAAAAACCAAAGGTAAAAACACAAACTTTACACAATAACAATGAGTAACAGAGATCGAGTACACATTGAAGAGCATTTAAAAATGGCAGATAAAAATAGTCATAAAGCAATAGATCATCTTAAAAAAACATATTCATAAATCACTATTTTAATCAAACCATAAACAAACTCAAGGCAATAATAAATAAAGACAGGAAAAGTATCTCAAATCAGTTCAAGATGATAAGGAAGAATGGTAACAAAATACTTGACGAGATGAATTACTTAGACATCTTGCTCAAATTAAACATTTTATTGGGCAATTTAGACAACATCCAAAATAACATGGTTTCCGCAAAACTCAGTATAATGACTAGCAATATTCTAACGGACAAGGAAATCAACGATTTCAAAATTGATTTTTATAAACTTCAGTATATACGGCTACGAGCCGCAAAATACAAAGATGATCACATTCGTCTTAGAAACACTAAGACTTGAATTTTAATTGTGTTTCTTACTTTATTCCGTTTTTTAATATTTTCTATTTTATTTTACAATTTATTTTAACTAATTGATTTAAAACTAAAAATGCTTATTTCGTATATTGTTATTAAAACTAATTAAATTAATTATTTATTATTTTATTATATGAACTAATTAAATTGCTTGTTTATTATTTTACTTAAAGTTATTAGCAAACAGTTCAGTGACTTCTGTTAAATGTGGAGCTTCTAGGGGATGAAATCGTCAAAAACTACATATTTCTGTGCAAAAATCGTCAAAATCGTAATTTTAGAAAGTCGTAAAAAAATCGTCATATAAAAAATATTTTTTTTGTATTTTAGTTGTTTTATTACAAAAACTATAACAATGGTTCAAACTTATTATATATACGTATATATCTTGAAAACCATTAAAATTATAAGTAAAAGTTAATAAAACTTAAAATGAAATCAGAACATACGAACATATATATTTATTTTTAAAACAGATAATTTATAAAAAAATAATTAACATTTTTGTTATAGAAACATTTTATGTACATATACATATATATTAGAGTTTAACATTTTTAACAAATTTGAACTGATCTCAGTGTAATAGCAGTTTGACTTTTAAAGTTTTAAATAGTCTTTTGTGTATAAGATGCCTTCTAAAGAATCGTTTTGTAAGCGATTACGAACTTTGAATTTATTTAAGTTCACCTGACTAAATATCCTTTCGACACTTGCCGATGAATGTGGTAAAGTCATTATATTGCGAATAAAATTCGTTTAGTTGAACACAACGAAATCATAACATACCAAAAAACCAACTCTAAAAATGCAATACTAAAAAAAGTTGTCATATGTGTTAATTTTAGAAAAATCGTCACTAGTGTATTTTGAGAGGTGAAAATCGTCAAAACAGAGAAATCGTCAATTCTGGCAACAGTGTGCACAACTTGAGTTAAGTAATCAACCTTTTTATTGTTTCCAATTTATATTTATTTTTGGTGGAGTCAGAGCTGTCTCTGACGTAACTCACGTGGTCCTATTACTTACATATTTTTCATACTAATTACATATTTCTTTTAATTGAAACTGCAAAAAATATTTCATTAAAACATCAAAAAATATTTCAATGACAGAACTACCATCAGAGACTGTAAACCCCACTTCTCACGGATTAATTCTTTATGACTCCTTTAAAATAAGCGAATCTTCAATAGAACTACATAAATAAATTTCTTAATGTTTCGGTTTTATTCAATACTTTGTTGTTGTTTTCCCACAGTTTGGTCGGGCAAAGTCTTGCGGTTACACTTCGGTTTCTAGCTACTAGAGATTCCTACCGGTCCCTGGAGTACTTGCTCCGTATTTCCCGCCGGACTATTAGCAAGTTTGCTCCAGAAGTTTTAAATGTCATCGTCGAAGTTCTTGCACCTCAATATCTAAAGGCAAGTTAAGCATTAACCATACATTCGTTTGATTGTATTTTCATACATATGTACATCCACAGATGCAATTTTACTACACAAACTTTTTTTATAATAGACTCCTTGTTCTGAAGAAAAGTGGAATAGTGTTTCAGAAGGGTTCGAAAAGATCTGTCAGTTTCTTCATACTTTAGGTGAAATAGATGGGAAACATATTCGCATCAAGAACTCACACCACCAAGTGTCTAAATTTTATAATTATAAAGAACTTTTTAGTACTGTCCTGCTAGCAGAGCATGCTTCGCCGCGTCAAATATCCAAAACGCCATATCTTTTCATCAATTCAAAACTGGCTATTCCAGAAGAAATATTTAACTGTAGTACTGATGGCGATGTTGCATTCCAGTGGTAAAAGATAAAGACACAGGTGCCGTATGAAGTTGCAAATTGCATTGAATTTGCATCCTTCTTAACTAGATCCAACAACACCATCGGCCCTTTTCTGGACCACACAACAACATCAGTCCTTTCAGGACTATCAAAAACATTAACCAAGAGATTGTTTTTTATTTCAAACTAAATTTTAGCTGAGTCCTTATCTAAGTATGTACTCGTATTCAAGAATGATTAAATAAAGATTACGCCTTGCGCATGGTTTACCGTTTGATGACGTTTTGGTCCCCTCGCAAAGCTTACCAAGTCTGTATCATATGAGAAATTTATAATTTCTTACAAAAAATTTATGTATTGTGTATTAGTCCTGTAATTAATTTACTCAGAGAGTTCTAAAAAAAAGTATTTCATCGGTGCCTAATAAACAACGAATTTCGTGTCATATTTTATAATAAATACATATACATAAATAATATAAAAATAATTAAAATTATATAAAAAGTGTTTATATTTGGTTGTTAAAAAGCTGCAAAACTAAGAAAAACAAAATAGAGTGAAAAGATAAGAAAAGTAAATTTGAAATGTGCAGTGAGAAAATGCAGACAAAGTAACAGCAAAAAAACAAGTGAGAAATTATGTTAAAATCTAATATTTTGCGTATTTTTAATAAAACTTTTTGTGTTTTCAAAAAGCTGTATCGTTTTACAATTTTCCAAAAGATGAAGCTCGAAGGACGTTATAGGTAATATTTTGCAAAAGAGTGAAGCCTGTAAATGTGTATAAAAAAAATTTGTGCTTTACATTTCAACCAAGAGGATTTTTAAAGATATTGAAGACATGCTATTCACTACTTTGTATGATATTGAAACAGCCAATATGAATTCTGGAAAGTTAATAAGTTTTAAGTTTATTTTCAAGTTAAAAACAAGCGTTTGTCTTTTAATTCTATCCATCTCTATAAAAAAATTTCTCTCTGAAAACTATATTTTATTTGCAGCAATTGTGAAATATTGTAATAAAAGTAATGAAAATCTATATATGGAATTCTTATAAAGAATTTGTTTGCTTTCAAAAAATGTATTTAGAAAAATAACAATTTGTCCCACTGTCATGTTCTTACACAAACATAATAGTTCTACAGCTGAATTTTATTAGCCAATGAGAAGACAGCTTGAGTGACGTCAGAGTTCCAACATGCGCAGAAATGTTTTTTTATGGCTGCGTGATGGCGTAATCTTTATTTAATCATTCTTGCTCGTATGTATGTCCTTAACTTAAGCCACATCAAAAAAAAACTTTATTAAAAACGAGAAAACAATATATTTCATTTATTTCATTTCTATAACAATAACAAATAAAATTAAAGTAAAGAAATATAAGTGGAAATACATACATATGTGTATGTACAAAAACAAATTGGAATTATATTCCATCTTATTGACTACCAGTTTTCTTCATTTAGCGTCTAATAAAGAGTAGGTAGTTACACATACATATGTATGTATGTATGTGTGTTCTTACACAAAATGGGGAAAAATCCTCATTACTTTTTAAATAATTTTTAGAAAGTAAAAAGTGCAAGAAAAAGAAAACTATATATTGAGATTAATGGTATTAAAATAAAAAACTTTTTTATATGTAAGTAACTCCCACACTTCTCTTTTTATCTTTTGGACATTTTTTAAAAACTATCAGCCAGGATCTGCATATCACCACGAAATGAAAGTGAAATTGATTTTAATTCCACATAATCGATTTTATTGTGTTCTGAAAGTTGTATGAAACAGTTTTTTTAGTGCGGTTTTTTGTTTTGATAAGTTATTTGAAACAAGTTAAGAAAAAACAAAATTTTGTTGTACTTTTCTGCAAATCACTTTTTGTCAAAAAATCGGCAAAAGTGTAATTTTCATCTATTTGGTGTTTTAGAAATCGCTTAAATGGTTTATAAAACTAAATTTCATTTTCAAATTGTTTCGGCCGTTTTTTCTGTTAAATTTTTATGTTCTGTAAATGAATTTTGCTACAAAAAAACGTATTTAAAACAGTTGGCCTTTGACAGCACGAAAAACATACTTTTTGAGTAAATATATCAAATAGTTTGTTGTAAATAATTTCATAAGCTAAAAAACCAAATGTAAGTAGTAAATAATATTTTGATAATAAATTTTTTGGCAAAATTAACCATATTTGTTAAAGGGGAGTACACAAAAATGTGGAGCAAGAGGATATTTTCTTGGATTTTATGGAAAAACATCCATGACTGGCTAAATGGTATTATAAAGGTGACAGAGTAGTCGCGGAAGAAATGTAGAAGGAGTTATCTGATGAGCTCAATAGTAATGGCCCGCCACGAAAAGACATCAATGGCTGGAAGAAAACTTCGAATGACTGAAAAGGTACTATTCGTAAAAAACTGGCTCACAACAAGGCAGAAGCAATAGCTACGGGTGGAGGACTGAACAACATGCAATATGTGACCTCCAAAGAAGATACAATTGCTAAACTTTGTGTCATTTCCACTGCAGTTAAAGGTATATCAGCTACTAGATCTTTTGGAATAAAGATTGTACCGTCAACATCTAATTCCAGCCTTGAATTGGGAAATATTGATGACAACGCAAACAGTACTTTAAATATTGAAATGCAAGATTCGGCAGAGCCAATTGGAAATTATACAGAAAAAAGATGTAGACCAGATGCAGATGCTAACGAAAATCCTCCACAAAAAAGATGTCGGCAAGAACCGATACAACATGTCTTGCAATCTTTTATTTCCAGCCACACTGCTACTAATGAAAAAATTCTAGAAGCATTGAACAATTTTAATGAAAGATCAAAAAACATTTTAAGGGAGTTTCAGGATACATCGAAGCAATTGTATAAAATACGAACATTTTTGGATGATGTAACAAATGTATTGAGGGAAAAAATAGAAAGCAAAACCTTTACCATTAGGAGAAAATGAAGGAAGATAAACGCTACAACTTTGAGGTAGAAAAACAAATTGAAGGAGAAAAATTAAATTAAATTAAAACAGTTGAACTTAGAAATAGAAAGGAACCTTACAAAATAAAAAACTCATTTCGCTATTTGGTTATTTTTTTTTAGCAAAGATGTGTGTTACTATTTTTCATTATTTATTTGCAAAGACCTTTAAAGAGTTTACTTATGTATATCCATGCTTATATACTATGTACATATGTATGTGTACATATACATACAGACATATGTATACTAATAAATGAATTGCGATACTATAGACTCCTGGCTATTTCATTTCTCATTCTAATTGCTTCATTTAAGAATCTCAATTCCGTGTCTGTGTCGGCATTTATAGAAGACTCTTCAATATCGCCATATGGAACTTCATCATTATCAAATGCTTCGACATTATAAAATCTACAAATATTGTGGAGTGCGCAACAAATATTGATAATTTTAACGGACTTATTTGGTTCGTATGTTAGGGTGTAAAAGAGACATCTAAAGCGGTTTTTCAAAACACCAATAACCCGTTCAATTATATTTCGGGAAGATGTATGTATGTTGCTTATTGAATTTATGTTCTGCAGTTCCTGCTGTAGGACTTCTATATGGCGTTAGTAAAAATGGTTTCAGAGAATATCCTGCATCACCCAAAAGCCATGATTTCTTATCACCATTTTCATAATTTCTCCTCAGGTGGCATCTCTCAGCACTTAACTTCCATATAAATGAATCATGGCACTGACCAGGTCGGCATGCATCCACTGCCATAATATTCATTTTATAATCCGTAGTCTATACATTATAATAGAACAATATAAATATGCATCTTAATTTTATGTGGGTACCGTCCACACCACAGTCCTTTTGGACTTTGAAATTTCGTCTTCATTTATTTGAAACATTATCCATTTTGGGCATATGACATCTTCTAATACGTTAAACATGTTGGCCAGAATTTTGACGCGGTACTCCTTTCCATAACAAGATTATAATTATTTCCTATCAATTGTTGTGCGCTCCCCCGTCCAAATTAACGAAGTGCCGTTGCTAATTGTAAAATCTCTGGATGGTTGCTTCGGCCAGTTTGGTTGATATTTCATTTAACAGCATCAAAAAGCCTTCTTTATTTAATCTCAAATATGCTAGAAATTTCTTTCTTTGTTTAAGATAATTTTCACTACAATTTTATTGGTAATGGTGGTTTACAACACGTTAAATAATAATTTTGCACAGAAATTTAAAATTTTGTTTGTTTATTTTTTTAATTGTCAAATGCTATTGTTAATGAATGTCATTCACAGTACAACAAAATTTAGTTTCTTCTTAACTTGTTTCAAATAACTGATCAAGACAAAAAACCGCACTATAAAACTGTTTCATACGATTTTCAGACCGCAACAAAATCGATTATGTGGAATATAAAGCAATTTCACTTTCATTTCGTGGTAATATGCAGAGCCTGGATGAATATGAAAAATTTATATACTAACATCCAAGTAACATTTAAACAGACCGAACTCGATTGTTTGTCGTTTAAACTCTTTCTGATTTTATTCAAGACAAGAATTCTTAAACTAAGTTACAAAACATTCTTAAAAATAAAGTAAAATAAAAGTGAATCAAATTACACATAAAAAAAAGGAAAATTTAATTCATTCTGTCGCAACAAAGTGGTGGCATCACGTTACTTCTGGGGGATAACTACAAATCAGCACTTTTGTTTGTTTAAAATTAAACAAACAAAATTATTAGCGATAAGAATAAATTTATGGGAATAAGTTTGCAACGTTACTTCCATACACACATATGTATGTATGTATGTATGTATAATTTATAAACTACTTATTTATATACATATATAATGTTGATTACGAATTAATGCAGCGATTTGGTTGAATTGTGCAAAAATCAAATAAACGCAATTGAGTTTCTCTGTAATTAAAGACTTATTTATTTTATTACCATAAAATAATAACCTAATATAATTCTTATTAACTAAAAATTTTATTCATTTACCTGTAATTAAAGAAACGACATTTAATGTTTATAATTTACTGACAATTCTTTGTTTTCTTTAAAACGCTAAAACAAATTAAATTTCTTATTCCTTTTATTTCTTCTTTTATTTTTCTCAAACAACTGTTTTTATACCAGAACAACTGTTTTTAAGCCTCATTTACTGCCTTCTTCTAATATAAGTCAGTACCTTAAATGAAGAAATTCATTAATCAATTTCTTTACATATATACATAGGTACTTAGTTGCTTGTCGTTTGCCTAAGACAAATCGCCCGATCCAGGAAGCGTATTTCATTATAATAATAAAGATGCGGTGTATATATATCGTCCACTGGTATTCCCGATTTTTTTTTAGGATTCCACTTCTTTTTTCTACTAAGTAAGCAGATCTTAAATTTTTTTTATTTTTTTCTTCATTGCTTTTTCACTCTTGCACATATTGATTGTTTTTTTTTAATAAAATATGTACTTATTTTTATTTGATATGTAGTATATTAAATTATTTTCCCTTTTTAGTATTCAGTGTGGTGCCCATGTTAGCATTGGCCGAATTAAAACAAATGTTTTCATAAAAATTATTTCTTTCTTACTATGACCTATGATTTGCCATGTTATTGGGCCTCCGGGCTTTTAAATAAATTGAATGTTTTCCATGTATTGAATTCGTAAATGAAATTTTTGTTTTTTGTTTTGTTGGTAATTTTATTTTTGTTTATCATCATCCGTTGGACAGTCATCTGTATTGTGAAAAGTACTACAATCTCAACTTTTGTTGTTCAAAGTTCATTTTCTGCATTGTGGAACTATTATACTATAGAGTGGTCTAGTTCTATGATTATGATTTCATGTTGGTTGTGATTTAACATTATCATTTGAAGTGTAGCGTTCTTAGAGCTCGTGATGCAGATGCGCTGGCTCATCATATAAAATTTCTTACATGCACTTGTCTAAGTTGTAGAAATATGAGTATAGAATTGTATAAGGACTTCAAAAATTCCAAAAATGAATTCGATTCAGTTAAGAAAAAATTTACTATGCTACCTAGTAAACTAATTAAGTTTGTTATTCTTTTTAACAAATATCCAAAATCCTTCCCCTAAGAATTTACAACCGAACATAAGATCTGCATCATCCCACAATTCCTAATTCTGGCTTAGCGTTCAATGTTACCCCTGGTGTAATAGTACAAAAAAACTCAAGCTTGACTTTCCAAACCAATAAATCTGAACGTAATACTTCCTGTACTCAAAGGAAGCATATCTTTATATCCAGTTTTGTATCCGATATGACTTTCATTTGTTCTAAAATTACAAAACATTTTATAAAAACGAAAAATAAGCTTAACCGAGATCCGAAATCATTTTACATTTTACCATATCAAGGTGGGCCTCATGGAGTTTCAAGCAGTATTCTGAACCGCTGTGCTGAGTTTTAAGCCGCACCCTTAAAACTTTTACTCAAGACTTCAATAAAGTATGGAGGGATTCTTATTTATACCTCTATTTCAAACTGGAAATAAATCTGAGATCGCAACCTACAAGGGTATACCGTGCCAGCTGGAAAACTTTGTTGGTTGAGGCCCAGGTTCACCACGGACTGTAGCGCCAAAAGAAGAAGAAGAAGAACATGTTGTGAAGCCATTCAACTAATGTTTTGCATCTTACGTCATTAATTAATACTGGTTTCACTGAAAAGAAGCAAACCGATTCTGTTTCTGTATAAATTATAGTTAATGTGTTGTACCGACGTCTGTATTAACTGGCTGAGATCGGATCTCGGATCGGTACAACACATTAACGGTCTTTAGCCAGCGTTCTCCAATTTTGCACACCAAGTTGGTTGAGGTCCCTCTCCACTTGTGTGCGCCATCGGTTCCGTGGGCGTCCTCTACTGCGTTGTCCCACAGGTTCGGAATTGAAGATTCTACGGGTCGGAGCAGTATTCTCCATGCGCTCTACATGGCCCAACCATCTTAGCCGTTGGATCCGTAGGCGCCTGGTTAGGCTCATGTCGCTGTACAACCCGTACAGTTCATGATTGAATCTTCTTCTCCAGAAACCATCAACGCAAACAGGGCCGAAGATTGAACGCAGAACTTTTCTCTCGAAAATACCAAGGACTTCCTCATCCGCCTTCGACACCGTCCATGCTTCTGCGCCATAAAGAAGTACAGGGATTATCAAAGTGGTATATAGTGTCAGCTTGGTTTTTCGAGAGAGGGCCTTACTACTCAATTGCCTCTTGAGCCCAAAGAAGCAGCGATTGGCAAGAGTTATTCTGCGTTTGATCTCGGCACTGATGTTATTTATACTGTTGACTTGGGAGCCAAGGTAGACGAAGTCCTTCACTACCTCGAAGTTCTAGCTGCCTATGGTGACGTTCTGGCCTAGTCGTCGGTGTTGCGCGTCCTTTTTTGATGACAGCATATACTTCGTTTTGCCCTCGTTCACCGCTAGACCCATTTTGGCCGCCTCCGTTGAAATACCAGCAAACGCTTCAGTGACGGCTCGCTGTGTTCGACCAATCACGTCAATGTCGTCAGCGTATGCTAGCAGTTGCACGGACTTTTGGAAGATCGTGCCTCTGTTGTTGGCGTGTGAGTTTTGCACGATCTTCTCAAGAATTATGTTAAAAAAATCACATGACAGTGCGTCGCCTTGTCTAAATCCCTGAAGCCATGTTGGCTTACTGATAATAAAGAAGAAGATTGGCGACAGAGATATTCCATGACGAGTTTTTCAAATTGTTTAGGAATAGCGCTTCGCTTTGCTATACCCTTGTAGGTTGCGATCTCAGATTTATTTCCAGTTTGAAATAGAGGTATAAATAAGAATCCCTCCATACTTTATTGAAGTATTGAGTAAAAGTTTTAACGGTGCGGCTTAAAACTCAGCACAGCGGTTAAGAATACTGCTTGAAACTCCATGAGGCCCACCTTGATATGGTAAAATGTAAAATGATTTCGGATCTCGGTTAAGCTTATTTTTCGTTTTTATAAAATGTTTTGTAATTTTAGAACAAATGAAAGTCATATCGGATACAAAACTGGATATAAAGATATGCTTCCTTTGAGTACAGGAAGTATTACGTTCAGATTGATTGGTTTGGAAAGTCAAGCTTGAGTTTTTTTGTACTATTACACCAGGGGTAACATTGAACGCTAAGCCAGAATTAGGAATTGTGGGATGATGCAGATCTTATGTTCGGTTGTAAATTCTTAGGGGAAGGATTTTGGATATTTGTTAAAAAGAATAACAAACTTAATTAGTTTACTAGGTAGCATAGTAAATTTTTTCTTAACTGAATCGAATTCATTTTTGGAATTTTTGAAGTCCTTATACAATTCTATACTCATATTTCTACAACTTAGACAAGTGCATGTAAGAAATTTTATATGATGAGCCAGCGCATCTGCATCACGAGCTCTAAGAACGCTACACTTCAAATGATAATGTTAAATCACAACCAACATGAAATCATATTGTCATTAACAGAAATAGCACATTAGAACTAGACCACTCTATAGTATAATAGTTCCACAATGCAGAAAATGAACTTTTATAAGTTGAGATTGTAGTACTTTTCACAATACAGATGACTGTCCAACGGATGATGATAAACAAAAATAAAATGATCAACAAAAGAAAAAACAAAAATTTCATTTACGAATTCAATACATGGAAAACAGTCAATTTATTTAAAAGCCCGGAGGCCCAATAACATGGCAAATCATAGGTCATAGTAAGAAAGAAATAATTTTTATAAAAACATTTGTTTTAATTCGGCCAATGCTAACATGGGCACCACACTGAATACTAAAAAGGGAAAATAATTTAATATACTACATATCAAATAAAAATAAGTACATATTTTATTAAAAAAAAACAATCAATATGTGCAAGAGTGAAAAAGCAATGAAGAAAAAAATAAAAAAAATTTAAGATCTGCTTACTTAGTAGAAAAAAGAGGTGGAATCCTAAAAAAAAATCGGGAATACCAGTGGACGATATATATACACCGCATCTTTATTATTATAATGAAATACGCTTCCTGGATCGGGCGATTTGTCTTAGGCAAACGACAAGCAACTAAGTACCTATGTATATATGTAAAGAAATTGATTAATGAATTTCTTCATTTAAGGTACTGACTTATATTAGAAGAAGGCAGTAAATGAGGCTTAAAAACAGTTGTTCTGGTATAAAAACAGTTGTTTGAGAAAAATAAAAGAAGAAATAAAAGGAATAAGAAATTTAATTTGTTTTAGCGTTTTAAAGAAAACAAAGAATTGTCAGTAAATTATAAACATTAAATGTCGTTTCTTTAATTACAGGTAAATGAATAAAATTTTTAGTTAATAAGAATTATATTAGGTTATTATTTTATGGTAATAAAATAAATAAGTCTTTAATTACAGAGAAACTCAATTGCGTTTATTTGATTTTTGCACAATTCAACCAAATCGCTGCATTAATTCGTAATCAACATTATATATGTATATAAATAAGTAGTTTATAAATTATACATACATACATACATATGTGTGTATGGAAGTAACGTTGCAAACTTATTCCCATAAATTTATTCTTATCGCTAATAATTTTGTTTGTTTAATTTTAAGCAAACAAAAGTGCTGATTTGTAGTTATCCCCCAGAAGTAACGCGATGCCACCACTTTGTTGCGACAGAATGAATTAAATTTTCCTTTTTTTTATGTGTAATTTGATTCACTTTTATTTTACTTTATTTTTAAGAATGTTTTGTAACTTAGTTTAAGAATTCTTGTCTTGAATAAAATCAGAAAGAGTTTAAACGACAAACAATCGAGTTCGGTCTGTTTAAATGTTACTTGGATGTTAGTATATAAATTTTTCACATTCATCCAGGCTCTGCATATTACCACGAAATGAAAGTGAAATTGCTTTATATTCCACATAATCGATTTTGTTGTGGTCTGAAAATCTATGAAACAGTTTTATAGTGCGGTTTTTTGTCTTGATCAGTTATTTGAAACAAGTTAAGAAGAAACTAAATTTTGTTGTACTGTGAATGACATTCATTAACAATAGCATTTGACAATTAAAAAAATAAACAAACAAAATTTTAAATTTCTGTGCAAAATTATTATTTAACGTGTTGTAAACCACCATTACCAATAAAATTGTAGTGAAAATTATCTTAAACGAAGAAAGAAATTTGTAGCATATTTGAGATTAAATAAAGAAGGCTTTTTGATGCTGTTAAATGAAATATCAACCAAACTGGCCGAAGCAACCATCCAGAGATTTTACAATTAGCAACGGCACTTCGTTAATTTGGACGGGGGAGCGCACAACAATTGATAGGAAATGATTATAATCTTGTTATGGAAAGGAGTACCGCGTCAAAATTCTGGCCAACATGTTTAACGTATTAGAAGATGTCATATGCCCAAAATGGATAATGTTTCAAAAAAATGAAGACGAAATTTCAAAGTCCAAAAGGACTGTGGTGTGGACGGTACCCACATAAAATTAAGATGCATATTTATATTGTTCTATTATAATGTATAGACTACGGATTATAAAATGAATATTATGGCAGTGGATGCATGCCGACCTGGTCAGTGCCATGATTGCCACCTGAGGAGAAATTATGAAAATGGTGATAAGAAATCATGGCTTTTGGGTGATGCAGGATATTCTCTGGAACCATTTTTACTAACGCCATATAGAAGTCCTACAGCAGGAACTGCAGAGCATAAATTCAATAAGCAACATACATACATCTTCCCGAAATATAATTGAACGGGTTATTGGTGTTTTGAAAAACCGCTTTAGATGTCTCTTTTACACCCTAACATACGAACCAAATAAGTCCGTTAAAATTATCAATATTTGTTGCGCACTCCACAATATTTGTAGATTTTATAATGTCGAAGCATTTGATAATGATGAAGTTCCATATGGCGATATTGAAGAGTCTTCTATAAATGCCGACACAGACACGGAATTGAGATTCTTAAATGAAGCAATTAGAATGAGAAATGAAATAGCCAGGAGTCTATAGTATCGCAATTCATTTATTAGTATACATATGTCTGTATGTATATGTACACATACATATGTACATAGTATATAAGCATGGATATACATAAGTAAACTCTTTAAAGGTCTTTGCAAATAAATAATGAAAAATAGTAACACACATCTTTGCTAAAAAAAAAATAACCAAATAGCGAAATGAGTTTTTTATTTTGTAAGGTTCCTTTCTATTTCTAAGTTCAACTGTTTTAATTTAATTTAATTTTTCTCCTTCAATTTGTTTTTCTACCTCAAAGTTGTAGCGTTTATCTTCCTTCATTTTCTCCTAATGGTAAAGGTTTTGCTTTCTATTTTTTCCCTCAATACATTTGTTACATCATCCAAAAATGTTCGTATTTTATACAATTGCTTCGATGTATCCTGAAACTCCCTTAAAATGTTTTTTGATCTTTCATTAAAATTGTTCAATGCTTCTAGAATTTTTTCATTAGTAGCAGTGTGGCTGGAAATAAAAGATTGCAAGACATGTTGTATCGGTTCTTGCCGACATCTTTTTTGTGGAGGATTTTCGTTAGCATCTGCATCTGGTCTACATCTTTTTTCTGTATAGTTTCCAATTGGCTCTGCCGAATCTTGCATTTCAATATTTAAAGTACTGTTTGCGTTGTCATCAATATTTCCCAATTCAAGGCTGGAATTAGATGTTGACGGTACAATCTTTATTCCAAAAGATCTAGTAGCTGATATACCTTTAACTGCAGTGGAAATGACACAAAGTTTAGCAATTGTATCTTCTTTGGAGGTCACATATTGCATGTTGTTCAGTCCTCCACCCGTAGCTATTGCTTCTGCCTTGTTGTGAGCCAGTTTTTTACGAATAGTACCTTTTCAGTCATTCGAAGTTTTCTTCCAGCCATTGATGTCTTTTCGTGGCGGGCCATTACTATTGAGCTCATCAGATAACTCCTTCTACATTTCTTCCGCGACTACTCTGTCACCTTTATAATACCATTTAGCCAGTCATGGATGTTTTTCCATAAAATCCAAGAAAATATCCTCTTGCTCCACATTTTTGTGTACTCCCCTTTAACAAATATGGTTAATTTTGCCAAAAAATTTATTATCAAAATATTATTTACTACTTACATTTGGTTTTTTAGCTTATGAAATTATTTACAACAAACTATTTGATATATTTACTCAAAAAGTATGTTTTTCGTGCTGTCAAAGGCCAACTGTTTTAAATACGTTTTTTTGTAGCAAAATTCATTTACAGAACATAAAAATTTAACAGAAAAAACGGCCGAAACAATTTGAAAATGAAATTTAGTTTTATAAACCATTTAAGCGATTTCTAAAACACCAAATAGATGAAAATTACACTTTTGCCGATTTTTTGACAAAAAGTGATTTGCAGAAAAGTACAACAAAATTTTGTTTTTTCTTAACTTGTTTCAAATAACTTATCAAAACAAAAAACCGCACTAAAAAAACTGTTTCATACAACTTTCAGAACACAATAAAATCGATTATGTGGAATTAAAATCAATTTCACTTTCATTTCGTGGTGATATGCAGATCCTGGCTGATAGTTTTTAAAAAATGTCCAAAAGATAAAAAGAGAAGTGTGGGAGTTACTTATATATATAAAAGTTTTTTATTTTAATACCATTAATCTCAATATATAGTTTTCTTTTTCTTGCACTTTTTACTTTCTAAAAATTATTTAAAAAGTAATGAGGATTTTTCCCCATTTTGTGTAAGAACACACATACATACATACATATGTATGTGTAACTACCTACTCTTTATTAGACGCTAAATGAAGAAAACTGGTAGTCAATAAGATGGAATATAATTCCAATTTGTTTTTGTACATACACATATGTATGTATTTCCACTTATATTTCTTTACTTTAATTTTATTTGTTATTGTTATAGAAATGAAATAAATGAAATATATTGTTTTCTCGTTTTTAATAAAGTTTTTTTTTGATGTGGCTTAAGTTAAGGACATACATACGAGCAAGAATGATTAAATAAAGATTACGCCATCACGCAGCCATAAAAAAACATTTCTGCGCATGTTGGAACTCTGACGTCACTCAAGCTGTCTTCTCATTGGCTAATAAAATTCAGCTGTAGAACTATTATGTTTGTGTAAGAACATGACAGTGGGACAAATTGTTATTTTTCTAAATAAATTTTTTGAAAGCAAACAAATTCTTTATAAGAATTCCATAAATAGATTTTCATTACTTTTAATACAATATTTCACAATTGCTGCAAATAAAATATAGTTTTCAGAGAGAAATTTTTTTATAGAGATGGATAGAATTAAAAGACAAACGCTTGTTTTTAACTTGAAAATAAACTTAAAACTTATTAACTTTCCAGAATTCATATTGGCTGTTTCAATATCATACAAAGTAGTGAATAGCATGTCTTCAATATCTTTAAAAATCCTCTTGTTTGAAATGTAAAGCACAAATTTTTTTTATACACATTTACAGGCTTCACTCTTTTGCAAAATATTACCTATAACGTCCTTCGAGCTTCATCTTTTGGAAAATTGTAAAACGATACAGCTTTTTGAAAACACAAAAAGTTTTATTAAAAATACGCAAAATATTAGATTTTAACATAATTTCTCACTTGTTTTTTTGCTGTTACTTTGTCTGCATTTTCTCACTGCACATTTCAAATTTACTTTTCTTATCTTTTCACTCTATTTTGTTTTTCTTAGTTTTGCAGCTTTTAAACAACCAAATATAAACACTTTTTATATAATTTTAATTATTTTTATATTATTTATGTATATGTATTTATTATAAAATATGACACGAAATTCGTTGTTTATTAGGCACCGATGAAATACTTTTTTTTAGAACTCTCTGAGTAAATTAATTACAGAACTAATACACAATACATAAATTTTTTGTAAGAAATTATAAATTTCTCATATGATACAGACTTGGTAAGCTTTGCGAGGGGACCAAAACGTTATATCCCGGTGTACTTGACTACTTTACAATAAAACTTCCAACCGACTTTCTTATAACAGATGTTAAATTAACTACCTCCTTACCAAATGACAGATATCTAGAAATTGATGAAAATTCCGACAACTTAGTGAGCTAAATAAAAGTAAGATTGTATTGAAATAAAACGTTGTAAATCGAGATATAATAATATAGCTGATGTCTAACATGTCATCGATATCATCTTGCAAATATTGTTTCTGGATGTTGAGAACTATTCGGAGTAGTGTCAGAAGTGAAGAGATTTGGCCGTTAAGTACAGCGCAGGTGATAATTCTAACTATTTTGAGATATGAGCTATATTTCCCAATGTAATCTAATATGTAGTTGTAGGTTTACTCTACGTAATATGCTGTTTTTCGTTTTTCTTTGGCGAGTTCTACTTTATTTTTTTCAGAGAACATATTGTATTTTATCGTGGGCCATTTAGTACATGCCGCCACACACAACTACTAGTTAGATCTTGACTTTCGGAGACCCTGTTGCCCATGAACATAGATAAAGTTGAGGAATGTGCTAGTGCAGAACTCTTTGAGGACCAGTCCATAAAAATGCGTGTAAATTTGGAAACGAAAAGAGATACTTAATTTTTGAGAACAAATTTGCTAATAGTTGCGCACCACATAATTCAAGCTTAGACAAAGATTTTCTGTTTATAGGACAACTGTGGATTTAGCTGGAAATAATTTAGATGATGAAAACTGCACCCAAAAATAAAAACAGCAACAGTAGGCGCAAACTGAAGAGTCACAGAAACCATGTAGTTGAATAGGTTTATATTCAGGAACAAGACAAAAGCGAGGTATTTGAATCGAAGAAAGCATTTTGAGATCTGAGACAAACGTTTCCCAACCTCCATGTAATTCTTGAGGAATAGACTCGTTCCATCCAATTTTGAGAATCCACAACTCTTCCAATAATTATTTTTGATTTTATGAGTAGCAGAAATCCAAAAATCAAAAATCCAAATCCAAATGGATCAAAAAATTATGACGAGAGGGACAAAATTTTTCGTTTTGTAATTTTTTCAACAAATTGAAATTAAAGTGAAAATGAAAATAGGAAAACGGGCATTTGCTAATCCCATGTTATTTCAATAACTGTTATTAATATTCAAATCTTTAAAGGTTTTATCGTCTGGAAAATCTTTGTGGTTCAAATGCCATTTGTTTAATTGAAAACAACCGCGAGTAAGAATTTCTTTTACCTCCATTTTAATTCGAACTAAATTTTTAATTGTATTTGCGCTATAGAGAAAATCATCCCCGAGAAACGAAGGCTGGATAATTCCATATGTGACATTATTCAGGTGGTAAGTACGAATTTCCTCTTCCTCTGAATGTCTCTACAAAATATATTGAAATTTATGATTACGAGGATCAACTAGATAGGGGCATGGGCCAGTGCATCCAAAGCAAAGTTGTTGATTGCTTTCAACCTGTCGAGAGCCCAGCAACGATCCCTGTAAGTGCTCTGGTCAAGCTGATTTACTGCCTCCTCATGGCG
Source organism: Epicampocera succincta (assembly GCA_932526305.1). Taxonomy (NCBI): domain Eukaryota; kingdom Metazoa; phylum Arthropoda; class Insecta; order Diptera; family Tachinidae; genus Epicampocera; species Epicampocera succincta. The sequence continues at coordinate 27,669,310 of OW052035.1, read as the reverse complement.
CCCTCTGAATAGCCCCTACAGCAGCGGCTTAGAGGTGAACCAATGTAACTAGGTTCGGTGGTTGTGCGTGGGGATAACTTCCCTACCGTGTAAAAAACTTAACAAACCACGTGCTGCCTATGACTTAACGGAGGCCTTGGAAGACTATAAGGCTGACATCACCGCCATCCAGGAAGTGCGATTCACATTCACAAAGGGATCTGGCGGTCCCCTTATCAATCAACCGTCAACCAGATTGATCATATTTGCAATTGAAGGCAGACACTCACCCAGTATTCTTGATGTCCGAACATGCCAAGGAGCGCCTGAGACCATTCGTAAACAGTGTGATAGGTCCTTATCAGTGCGGTTTGAGGCCGGGGAAGTCCACAATTGACTAAATTTTCACACGGCAGATCCTGGAAAAAAACCCAAGAGATGCAAATCAACACCCACCACTTATTCGTTGATTTTAAGGCCGAATATGATGCGATGCGACAAAGGGATGCGATGTGTTGTTTTGACATTCCTACCAAGCTCGTCAGGTTGTGTAGGATGACGATGGAGAGGTTTTTCGGCTCCATCAAAGTAACGAACTCACCTTCAATGTCAGGAAAGCTTTAGGCACGGCGACGCATTGTCCTGTGACTTTTTTAACATAATTCTTGAAAAGATCGTGTAAAACTCATACGCCAAAAACAGAGGCACGATCTTCCAAAAGTCCGTGCAATTGCTAGCATACGCTGACGATATTGACGTGATTGGTCGAACACAGCGAGCTTTCAATGAAGTTTTTGTTGGTATTTCTATGGAGGGCGGTGAAATGGGGCTAGCGATGAACGAGTGCAAAACGAAGTATATGTTGTCATCGAGAAAGGACACACAAAATCAACGACTGGGCCAGAATTTAAACATAGGCAGCTTTAACTGCCAGGTACTGAATCACTTCGTTTATCCCTGCTCCGAAGTGAACAACACGAACAACATCAGTACCGATTTTCAATGTTTGATAAGCCAAATTCAAGAGCGATTATTTGATTGAACGTCGTTATAAAATTGTTGTACTCACATACTTACCACTAAATGTGGTCAACTTAAGCTGTGGCAATTAGCCATAGCCGGAAAATAAATTGTACAATCAGACAACGTTGCATTGCGTACTTCTTCACCCAGTTTAGATTGAATATTGAATTTAGCTGAAATGTACAAATCTTCGATGTAGGGCCTAGCGTTGTCATCTGGCTCCAACCTTTGAATTTGACTTTGACCCGACAGTATTTGTTCGGAATACTACCTCAAAATTCCCAAGCGACACTTCAGATTGAGGTTAATTTTGTTCACCCCCTTCATTGGCTTCAAGCAAAAGTGTGAATAAATTTAAATACAATATTTGATTTGAATTTGAAAATAAATATAAATAAATTGTTACATTAAAATTAGTCTTATACGATGACCTAATAGGACGAAATATTCATAAATGGATATTGGTAATAATGGGCCATGACGATAGGGAAGAAATTTGGGAACACTTAAAAGTATACAGATATTAATAGTCATAACGCAATTAATAAGTGCAAGAAATACTTTTCGTTGTATTCGCTCGTTGCTGTTTACACATCTCCAAAGTCGACATTTTATATTAAAAATCGGGGAGGTTATTTATTTGTATAACAAACGAAGAGCCAACAAAAATTTATTCCAAAAGCCTTTTTTTTAAAATCGTAATACAAAATTTCTCCACCACTGCTGACACGAACCGTAATTTAAACCGCTATCAGGTTTTACAATGTTTTTATGTATTTAATATACATATATATATGTATATACATATATGTAGAGTGCGAGATTTTTAATTTTTTTTTTAAATTATGAACTTTAGCACTCAACAACTGTTCGAACATATACAATATTTTCAATACAGAAATGCCACAACAGTTTTAAATATATATATATTTTTCAAATGTTTGAAATGTACCACACAAATTATTTATTTAACCACACTGTCTATACAGATTTTTGTTATAGTTTTTTTATTTTATATAAGGGCTCCACTGTTGTTTTTGTAATATTTGTTTCTCACTTCACACAATGAAACAATTTTAAGTGTTAATACACCAACAGTAATAAAAAATAACTTGTATTCCATTTGGAGATAACAATATGCAGGTACAAAATATATAAATCAGAAACAAATACTAAAAATAAAAACTAGCGGTTAATAACCAAAAAAAGTAACGTGGGCCTGGCGTATAAAAAAATTATGACAAATTACAGTGGGCGTGATTAAAAAAATGTAAACAAATTTAATATAAATTTAAATGAGAAGTTAAGCGAAAATAATATATGCAAACAATATTAAAATTAATTGAAATTAATCAAAGAATGAAATATAGTATATGACGGTGACTCAACAAATTTAGCAAATCACACGTAAAAACATGTCCCCTGTAGGGGACATAGCAAACATTCCTCGAATGTTGTATGTAATTCATAGGAGTATCTTAACACATACTGAATTCGGATGCTAATTTTTGAAGCAATGAAAATGGATTTATAGCGTTTGTTCCGATAGTTGATTAATAGGCTTCTAATCATATTTTTTCAAGGTCATACCATACTGTATTTTGGACAATTTAGGCCTTGTAGGTAGCCTGGAGGTATCTTATATGCGAAGATTTAATCGTTATCGTCAATATATTATCTGAGCGTTTTCAAAAGGTAGTATGTTGCAAGCACTGGACAGGAGAAACAATAATTTGAAAATGCGTCTATCGTTACTAATAGGCTTTGCGTCATATAGAACTCGCAGCAATGGTTGAGCCAATTGACGAAAGATACGAACACCGCAACTTGCTACACGTTTACGCTTTCAGTAGGATTTGGAAAAATTTTCTATCACGCTAATTCAGTCAATTTTGAATTATTTTTGCAAACGCCTGAGCACATATTTGGTAACAACTGGGTTTTAGTATATTCAGATAGCCACAAGTGAAATTTACGTAGATATGGAAAAAGGATGTTTCCAATTGCGCATGGGAAAGTTTTAAATTTATAATTGTTTTAGTCATGGGAAAACTTTCAATAATTTTTATGGGTTTTCTACCACGCACGATTGGCGAATTTTGAATAGTTTTTGCAGTATATGGACACTTGTGTTGCAGTTGAGTTTAGACATTTTCAGAATATAGCCGCAATTGTAATTTATCGAAATCTGAATGAAGGAAATACCAATTGCGTAACGACATTATAAACGTAATGTTTATTTAATTTTTATTCATCAATTTTTATTACGTAAGGTCGGTGAATTTCGAAAGTTTTTGCAAAAAAGGCATGTATTTTATTGCAGCTGATTTTATATATGTTCAGAACTAATTAGTACTACATATTTCTATACTTGAGAAATTGAATAGTTTTAAAATGATATTTATGAGCTTCCTACCACGCAGCTTAGCCGAATTTCGATAAAAAAAATATGTACATGAATGCACATTTTTGGTTGCAACTGAATTTTCAAATTTCAATTATACATTTTTGCAGCTGTGTGTATAAATTAACACCTCAGAAATTATAAATTTACCAACAAAGTTTCAACTTAAAATTAACCTGCCGACACATTTTTTATAAATATTGTTCAGTGGTTCAAGTACACCTACTTGCTGACTGTACGTCTACTAGATGTTATTAACTTTAAAACCTGACAATTAATTAGTTTAGTTTTAAGTGAAGTTAATTTTGATTAGTTAATAAACAACGGTCAAATGACGTAAAAACAAAAAAAAGATATATACAATTTTTTTTTATTTATATTTAAATACAGGCCAGACACGGAACCACATCAAATATACAGAAGAATTAACAATCTTTATGTAAACTCGGTGAGTGAATTAGCAATAGATGTGCAAAATATAAAATACAAATCCAGATGAACTAACAATATATCATAGTGGTGATCATAGTATAGATTTAAGCAATATTTATAGCGTATTAGTAAACACAAATAAGGAAATTACACAGGGTACTTTGTTAGACAAAATTTACGACATGCGTGATTTAGGTAGCATATTAGACATCATGACAAGACGAAGGTACGAAAACAGTTGCATCAGACCAGAATTTAGAATATATAGACAGAAAAATATTTATAATTACAACATGAATAAAGCACAAAGAAACTCCTTTCACAATTGTAACAATTACAGAAATAACAACAATAAACATTTTAATAAAAACATGAACCAAAATCTTAACAATTTTGGTAAGAATTTTAATAATTCACGACGATATAGAATCCAATACAATAAAGATAATAACCTGAGGTTCGCTCAGATAGGAAACCCTAGGCCAAATTCCTGCCAATACCGCTGGAATCAACCCAGGCAAGTCGAAACGAACCCATGGAAATAGATAATGTCGCACTAAAGCAGAACCATTTTTATAATTTACACAAATCCGCCCAGGCAGGAAATTCAGGGTCAAATCCTTGTAATTCCTATAGAAATCAAAGCTATCAAAACCAAAACGTATTGAATACAGAATACAGTAGTGTTATGATCCAAACCCAGTGATGTAGGTCAAATCAGACAAAGGCAGGATCATTTTTGCAGGATCCAGGATCCAAATCAGATTGTTTACCCATCATAGAAATCACAATTAGCGGAACAAATTATGTTGAACTAATAGACACAGGAGCTAATATAAGTCGAATGGCAAAAATATAAACGATTTTGGAAAATTTTTATTGAAACAACCAATTAATTTCAGCACAATAAATACAAAAGATATAGTTAAGTATGAAGCTTTAACTGATGCTTCTAATGAGTTTAATCTCCCCTTTCATGCAAAAATTAGATGCAAGATAACGGAATTTAGGAAGTAAAAATATAGTTTTATAATAGGAATCGACCTATTGAACTGTTTTGACACAATTATAAATTTAATAAACGCATATATATCAATTAATAAAAATATTTGTAGATTTATAACAAACCCCTATAAAAATATTGAATGCTGTACGTTAGGGGAATTAAATTCGAAGAAGAACATAAAGAAATAACGAAGATATTAAGTAGATTTAAGAAACTCTTCTTTAAAGAAGGTGATAAATTGACAGGTACCATGAGCATACATCATGAAATTAGGACGACGACAGACGAGGAAATAAATGACAAACTATATAGATATCCGCCACAGTACGAAGTAAGAAGACAGATAAAAGAAATGGGAATAATTAGGAAAAGTAGGTAAAGATATTCCAGTCCCTTAATAGTAGTGCCAAAAAAGATAGATAATTCTCTAAAACCAAAATACAGATTGGTAGTAGATTGCAGAAAGTTAAATGCGCTGACTATAGATGACAAGTTTCCATTGACCAACATAGAGTCAATATTGGTCAAATTAGGAAGGGCGCAATACTTCACAACTATAGATTTGGCCAAAGGCTACCGTCAAATCCTAATTGATGCAAAAGATGAATGAAACTCTACGGGACTTCATCAACAAGACATGCGTAGTTTATTTAGACGACATATTGATATTTTATTTATTTGTTTTTAGGGCGAACAGGGTATTACAGAAAATTTATAAAAGATTCTGCCAAGTAGCCCAACCCATTATAAAGTATTTAAAAAAAGTAGTAAAGATAAACATGAAAGATCGTACTTAAATAGAGGCATTCTGAGTAGAATAGAAAAACCTAATGAAGAACAAACCTGCAAGTAATCCTACGTAATGAGGTAAACTTCAATATCGGGAACAATCAAGAAGGGAATGATAACGTATCAATTGTTACTGTTCATTCAGCAGAAGAAAATCTACGGAACCATTTTTTCATTAAAGAAGAAATCGTAAATATATATAAAATACAAATAATTGTAACAAATAATAAAGTACAAGAATCCCAAAAAATACATGGAAAGAGGATTATTTTTATTGCAGAATGTGACTTGTAACACATGGGAGAAATTTTCAGAAAATATATTCGGAAAGGAAAAATAGGAATATATTCAGAACTAAGGGAACATACCTATAATACGGTTCAAGAAAAATTAATAGAAATGTTCTCTAATGATAACCACCTAAAATTTGTGAAATGCATAATGTGAGCACAGGACATAGAAAGCAGAAAAACAAATAACTTTTTATCATGTAGGAGAGAGCTTACATTCAGGCATAGTTGAAATATATAATCAAATGAAAAAACTCATGGAATTAATTCAAATGGTAATTAACTAGTGTGAGGTATGCCAGCAAGTAAAGTATGATAGGAAGCCAATTAAGGCAAAATTTTTAAATACAGAAACACCATCTACGTAATAAAATGAACTCATTTCTTGACGGTAATAGACAAATTTTCTAAGTTCGGTGTAGCATACCAACTAAACGATAGAAATCATTTAACAGTTATGGAACAACTGGAAAACCATTTTGCTAAGATAGGAAAACCGAAAAAGATAGTAGCCGATAACGAATTTAAAACTCTCAGAATAAAAGAATTTTGATCGCAGGAAAATGAAAATATTTAATTACATCTAACTAAGCCCAATAGTCATACGGGCAACGCTGAAATAGAAAGATTCCATAATACGATAGCAGAAAAATTCAGATTTCTATACCAATTTAATAAAAACATTCCAGTGAAACAATTGATTCATAAAACAATAAGAAATTATAATAACCGCTACCACTCAAGCATTAAATGTTCACGGCATACAATTAGGAAAAATCTACAATAACCGGATTAAAAATAATTTAGAAGATAACAAAAGAAAAGTAATACATAAATTATATGAACATAGAGAAAATCCGTACTTTTGTGTAGTTTTCCGTACATGAAATCTAAAATATCCCAAACAATAAGTAACTGCGATACATGTCAAAGACTTAAGTATGACAGAAACCCTCCAAAAACTAAATTTGAAAAACCACCAACACCAACTAAACCGTTAGACATACTTCACATAGACATTTATACAATAAACGCTTACATTATATACGCAATAAAATTCTTACAATTATAGATAAATTATCTAAATTTTCTGCAGCATATACTTTAACAGCTAGAAACAGTATTTGTATTATCAAATCTTTAAAACCTTTTTTGAGTATGCATGGAATCCCCAACAAAATTGTTTGTGACCAAGGAACTGAATTCAATTCAAATTTATTTACGGATTTTTGTAACCAGTACCAAATTAATTTACACTTCACCTCTTTCCAACAATCAAGCAGTAATGCACCCGTTGAAAGACTCCATTCAACACTAACTGAAATATATAGATTAATAACAGAAAAATTAAAAAACAAAAAGTTAGAAATGGATCATGACGATATTTTGACTGAATCTCTTATAACATACAATAATGCTATTCACTCTTCCACAAAACTAACACCTTTTGAACATTTTTATGGTAGAACAAATAAATTAGATGGCGAGATCACATTCAATAATGATCATGATATCTTTCCATAATAAATCCAGTTATATGATTGTATCAGAAAAAAACTACAAACCGATACAGATAAACGCATAGAAAAACTTAACGCAAATAGGCAAGATCCTTTAAACTACGACGAAAATGAGTACATATATAAAAAAGAATGTAAAAGTAATAAACTCACACCAAGATTTACTAAACACGAAATAAAAAGAAATAACAAAGTCACATTAATAACTACACGAAACAAAAAAATACACAAATCTAAAATAAAGAAAAACCGATATTAAAACAATATATCATCTTTTTCAGATTAATAACCACAATACACGCACAAACACTTAACAACAAACACTTGCAAATAAAATTAGGAACGGCTAAAACAATAACGGATTACACCAATCTTATACACATTATTAAACTTGATTCATATAAAAACAATATCATGAAAATCGAAGAATCATTAAAACATTTTATACCATCACATTATAGCAAAGGGCTCTTAAAAATGACAAACTTGAAATTAACAGATCTTAAAAATATATTAAATTCAATAACACCCAGATATCGCAACAAAAAAGGATTATTGAATGGCATGGGATCAGCAGTAAAATTCATTGCTGGTAACATGGATAGCAACGATGCTACCCGTATTAATGAAGCAATATTTAATTAAACAACCAAAGAACAGACCGAAAGAAGTAAACAAGATGTACATCTAGAATTATTGAAAGATTAGAAAATATTACAAACCATATAAACACCGAGCAAGATATTATTGTAAAATCACTACAGAACTCTCAGAATAGCATCTTCTCCAACTCCAAACTTATAAGCGGTAGTCAATACTGTAATCAAATAAATTATCATATCGATTTACTAACAAACCATATCACAAGTATTTCTGAAGCAATGACATTATCCACACTTGGCATCATACCAAAAATTATCCTAAATATAGAAGAACTAAAAGAAATCGAAGATAATTTAGGATATCAATCTATCAAAGTCGAAACCATAGAACATTTATATGAGCTACTATAATTACAGGCGTTCTATAATAATACAAATATCATTTTCAATATTCTCATTCCTCATATCCCTCCGGAACAATACATAATCTCTCATACAATTCCCATACCAATTAATAAAACTAAAGAAATTATTATAAAACCATATACAATTTATAACAATAAAAAGATTCAATACTTTGACAATTTATGCAAGAAACCCTGTTCTCCTGCAAGGAGAGCTTGCAACAAGAAAGTGTAGAAAAATCTCCATGCTTTGGCAAAATCACACACAATCAGGAAGCTACCTGTAATCTAAACGATGTTGGCCAAATCACCAAAATATCTCAACCAGAACACGGGCTTGTATTAGCAACAAACTTACCACCAACCAAAATAAAAACATCATGCGATTTGAAGGAACTAAGTATCGAGGCAAATCTACTAATACATTTTAATAACTGTGACGTTACCATTAATAAAATAGAATAGAAGGGAAATCCAAACATTTATTGGAATGATTTTATCATTAATACAACAGCCGAAGTAAATATAAAATCTTTTTCCACAATTGAAAGTTTGAGTATACCTAAGCTCAAAGAATACCACTTAAAAAACAAATTGGCAATCGAGATTCTATCTACTCAAACGGAACTCCATCGCTGTATAAATTATGGTTTTGTAACAGCAATTATCCTCATTATAATGATAGTTTTAGCAGTGAAAAGAAAAACAAAATATAATGTGAAAGAATTACCTACAACAAGTTTAGTCGCTCCTGACCGTCAGAACTTTTGGTCATCGCTCCACTCTAAGGGGGAGGAGTTATGGAAACCCCCATAACAACAAATACAACAGCAACGCCACCAACAAAACCACCTAGGTTAGCTCAGACATAAGTTATTACTTGTTTAAATTGAATCATCAATATTTTTATTTGACCTAATTAATATTTCACAATAATAATTTAGTCTAAAGAGCATTTTTACAATTTGTTTTATAACTTTCGTATTTAACTTAATCCGCATATTCTTAATATAAATAATTGTAATATTTATTTAAGAAATTAATTAATAAAGTGACAAGAAAAAGGTGAACAGTTGAAGTTCTATTTTTTTTAGTGTTATAAGAAAAACACTTATAACTCACGCCAAGACAAATATGTTTTATGAGTAGTGAATCTGCCTGTTGAACACAAAAATAAATATAATGCAAAAAAATAGTCTCATGGCTTTTGGTCCCATATAACTATATGCATGTTAAGAATATACATATAAAGGCAAAATGTATGAGAATTTGAATGTGGAACCAGAAAATTCCAACTATATGTATGTTTGTATTACATGGGAAAATTTCTAAATATTTGTTCATAAAAATTCGGTTAATTTTAAAAAAGCTATGCAGTATAGCGGCACATTTAATAAAGCCAGATTTATAATTTTTTAAATATGGAAGCGAAGCTTCTATTTATACATGAACATATTTAGATAATTTTTATGATATTTTAAGTATATAAATTCGCTAAACATTAATAAAAATATATATATAAGCAAATTTTTATAAGGGTATTTTTGGTTGCAACTGAGTTCGCATATATTCAAAATAAGTCCACATGTGTAATTAACTTAAATATCGGAGAAGAATTTCCCATTTGTAAATAACATGATTTTTCTATCACACAAATTCTATAAGTTTTGAAAAATGTTTGTAATGTATGGCTAAATTTTTGGTTGCAACTGAGTTTTCGCATATTTGGAATGTAGTAATGAGTGTATTTTACATAAATATGGAATCAGAACTTAGATGGGAAAATGTTTAAATAATTTTTATGATTTTTCCATCATGGAAAGTGAAAAAATGTGGAAGCAGATTTTTATTCTACACTTATTGTTGATTCAGACATATTTAAATAATTTTTAAAATTTTCAACCACGCAAACTCGGTGAATTGAAAATTTATTTAATATATGGGAAAATTTTTTGTGGTAACTAAGTTTACACTTACTCAGAATACAGCCAGCCACGTTTGCATTTGTTTTTATATATTGAAGCAGAAGTTTCAACGTGGATATAGCAAAGTATTTAAATGATTTTTAAGAATTTTCTACGCTTTAATACAGTAAACTTCGGAAAATGTTTGCTTTGTTTTGTTTGTAAACGATTAATTGTTTGAGTACATGGAAAAACTTTTAATAGTTTTTAAAATTTTCTTATTACGAAATTTTGTGAATTTTGAAAATTGTCGTAGTAGTATGTATAGGTTATATTGGTTATAGCTGAAGATAAACATATTCAAAATATAACCACGATTCTAATTTACTGAAATATGGAAACCAACACTTTTAATTTTACATGGGAAAAATGTTAATCAATTAGTATAATTTCTATCACGCAAATTCGATAAATTTATATATGTACACATGAGCACAGTTTTGGTTGCAACTGACTTTACACAAATTATGGAAGCAGAAGTTTCCATAAAAAATAATCTAAAACTATTTTTATTTATTAAGCCAATGGATATAAACCTGACGGTGATTATCACAACATGAGCTACAAAACTAAACTTATGATCAAGAGGCGTACATTAAGACATTCAAAATGAAAAACGATGAAAAGTGAAAATATAGGGTAAAAATGATTACCTTAGTTTTATCTGGTGTCCTTTAAGGTAATCATTTTTACCCTATATTTTCACTTTTCATTCATTTTTGTGGAAAAAGATTTTATATTTACTTCGGCTGTTGTATTAATGATAAAATCATTCCAATAAATGTTTGGATTTCCCTTCTATTCTATTTTATTAATGGTAACGTCACAGTTATTAAAATGTATTAGTAGATTTGCCTCGATACTTAGTTCCTTCAAATCGCATGATGTTTTTATTTTGGTTGGTGGTAAGTTTGTTGCTAATACAAGCCCGTGTTCTGGTTGAGATATTTTGGTGATTTGGCCAACATCGTTTAGATTACAGGTAGCTTCCTGATTGTGTGTGATTTTGCCAAAGCATGGAGATTTTTCTACACTTTCTTGTTGCAAGCTCTCCTTGCAGGAGAACAGGGTTTCTTGCATAAATTGTCAAAGTATTGAATCTTTTTATTGTTATAAATTGTATATGGTTTTATAATAATTTCTTTAGTTTTATTAATTGGTATGGGAATTGTATGAGAGATTATGTATTGTTCCGGAGGGATATGAGGAATGAGAATATTGAAAATGATATTTGTATTATTATAGAACGCCTGTAATTATAGTAGCTCATATAAATGTTCTATGGTTTCGACTTTGATAGATTGATATCCTAAATTATCTTCGATTTCTTTTAGTTCTTCTATATTTAGGATAATTTTTGGTATGATGCCAAGTGTGGATAATGTCATTGCTTCAGAAATACTTGTGATATGGTTTGTTAGTAAATCGATATGATAATTTATTTGATTACAGTATTGACTACCGCTTATAAGTTTGGAGTTGGAGAAGATGCTATTCTGAGAGTTCTGTAGTGATTTTACAATAATATCTTGCTCGGTGTTTATATGGTTTGTAATATTTTCTAATCTTTCAATAATTCTAGATGTACATCTTGTTTACTTCTTTCGGTCTGTTCTTTGGTTGTTTAATTAAATATTGCTTCATTAATACGGGTAGCATCGTTGCTATCCATGTTACCAGCAATGAATTTTACTGCTGATCCCATGCCATTCAATAATCCTTTTTTGTTGCGATATCTGGGTGTTATTGAATTTAATATATTTTTAAGATCTGTTAATTTCAAGTTTGTCATTTTTAAGAGCCCTTTGCTATAATGTGATGGTATAAAATGTTTTAATGATTCTTCGATTTTCATGATATTGTTTTTATATGAATCAAGTTTAATAATGTGTATAAGATTGGTGTAATCCGTTATTGTTTTAGCCGTTCCTAATTTTATTTGCAAGTGTTTGTTGTTAAGTGTTTGTGCGTGTATTGTGGTTATTAATCTGAAAAAGATGATATATTGTTTTAATATCGGTTTTTCTTTATTTTAGATTTGTGTATTTTTTTGTTTCGTGTAGTTATTAATGTGACTTTGTTATTTCTTTTTATTTCGTGTTTAGTAAATCTTGGTGTGAGTTTATTACTTTTACATTCTTTTTTATATATGTACTCATTTTCGTCGTAGTTTAAAGGATCTTGCCTATTTGCGTTAAGTTTTTCTATGCGTTTATCTGTATCGGTTTGTAGTTTTTTTCTGATACAATCATATAACTGGATTTATTATGGAAAGATATCATGATCATTATTGAATGTGATCTCGCCATCTAATTTATTTGTTCTACCATAAAAATGTTCAAAAGGTGTTAGTTTTGTGGAAGAGTGAATAGCATTATTGTATGTTATAAGAGATAAAATTTAGATAATTTATCTATAATTGTAAGAATTTTATTGCGTATATAATGTAAGCGTTTATTGTATAAATGTCTATGTGAAGTATGTCTAACGGTTTAGTTGGTGTTGGTGGTTTTTCAAATTTAGTTTTTGGAGGGTTTCTGTCATACTTAAGTCTTTGACATGTATCGCAGTTACTTATTGTTTGGGATATTTTAGATTTCATGTACGGAAAACTACACAAAAGTACGGATTTTCTCTATGTTCATATAATTTATGTATTACTTTTCTTTTGTTATCTTCTAAATTATTTTTAATCCGGTTATTGTAGATTTTTCCTAATTGTATGCCGTGAACATTTAATGCTTGAGTGGTAGCGGTTATTATAATTTCTTATTGTTTTATGAATCAATTGTTTCACTGGAATGTTTTTATTAAATTGGTATAGAAATCTGAATTTTTCTGCTATCGTATTATGGAATCTTTCTATTTCAGCGTTGCCCGTATGACTATTGGGCTTAGTTAGATGTAATTAAATATTTTCATTTTCCTGCGATCAAAATTCTTTTATTCTGAGAGTTTTAAATTCGTTATCGGCTACTATCTTTTTCGGTTTTCCTATCTTAGCAAAATGGTTTTCCAGTTGTTCCATAACTGTTAAATGATTTCTATCGTTTAGTTGGTATGCTACACCGAACTTAGAAAATTTGTCTATTACCGTCAAGAAATGAGTTCATTTTATTACGTAGATGGTGTTTCTGTATTTAAAAATTTTGCCTTAATTGGCTTCCTATCATACTTTACTTGCTGGCATACCTCACACTAGTTAATTACCATTTGAATTAATTCCATGAGTTTTTTCATTTGATTATATATTTCAACTATGCCTGAATGTAAGCTCTCTCCTACATGATAAAAATTTATTTGTTTTTCTGCTTTCTATGTCCTGTGCTCACATTATGCATTTCACAAATTTTAGGTGGTTATCATTAGAGAACATTTCTATTAATTTTTCTTGAACCGTATTATAGGTATGTTCCCTTAGTTCTGAATATATTCCTATTTTTCCTTTCCCAATATATTTTCTGAAAATTTCTCCCATGTGTTACAAGTCACATTCTGCAATAAAAATAATCCTCTTTCCATGTATTTTTTGGGATTCTTGTACTTTATTATTTGTTACAATTATTTGTATTTTATATATATTTACGATTTCTTCTTTAATGAAAAAATGGTTCCGTAGATTTTCTTCTGCTGAATGAACAGTAACAATTGATACGTTATCATTCCCTTCTTGATTGTTCCCGATATTGAAGTTTACCTCATTACGTAGGATTACTTGCAGGTTTGTTCTTCATTAGGTTTTTCTATTCTACTCAGAATGCCTCTATGTAAGTACGATCTTTCATGTTTATCTTTACTACTTTTTTTAAATACTTTATAATAGGTTGGGCTACTTGGCAGAATCTTTTATAAATTTTCTGTAATACCCTGTTCGCCCTAAAAACAAATAAATAAAATATCAATATGTCGTCTAAATAAACTACGCATGTCTTGTTGATGAAGTCCCGTAGAGTTTCATTCATCTTTTGCATCAATTAGGATTTGACGGTAGCCTTTGGCCAAATCTATAGTTGTGAAGTATTGCGCCCTTCCTAATTTGACCAATATTGACTCTATGTTGGTCAATGGAAACTTGTCATCTATAGTCAGCGCATTTAACTTTCTGCAATCTACTACCAATCTGTATTTTGGTTTTAGAGAATTATCTATCTTTTTTGGCACTACTATTAAGGGACTGGAATATCTTTACCTACTTTTCCTAATTATTCCCATTTCTTTTATCTGTCTTCTTACTTCGTACTGTGGCGGATATCTATATAGTTTGTCATTTATTTCCTCGTCTGTCGTCGTCCTAATTTCATGATGTATGCTCATGGTACCTGTCAATTTATCACCTTCTTTAAAGAAGAGTTTCTTAAATCTACTTAATATCTTCGTTATTTCTTTATGTTCTTCTTCGAATTTAATTCCCCTAACGTACAGCATTCAATATTTTTATAGGGGTTTGTTATAAATCTACAAATATTTTTATTAATTGATATATATGCGTTTATTAAATTTATAATTGTGTCAAAACAGTTCAATAGGTCGATTCCTATTATAAAACTATATTTTTACTTCCTAAATTCCGTTATCTTGCATCTAATTTTTGCATGAAAGGGGAGATTAAACTCATTAGAAGCATCAGTTAAAGCTTCATACTTAACTATATCTTTTGTATTTATTGTGCTGAAATTAATTGGTTGTTTCAATAAAAATTTTCCAAAATCGTTTATATTTTTGCCATTCGACTTATATTAGCTCCTGTGTCTATTAGTTCAACATAATTTGTTCCGCTAATTGTGATTTCTATGATGGGTAAACAATCTGATTTGGATCCTGGATCCTGCAAAAATGATCCTGCCTTTGTCTGATTTGACCTACATCACTGGGTTTGGATCATAACACTACTGTATTCTGTATTCAATACGTTTTGGTTTTGATAGCTTTGATTTCTATAGGAATTACAAGGATTTGACCCTGAATTTCCTGCCTGGGCGGATTTGTGTAAATTATAAAAATGGTTCTGCTTTAGTGCGACATTATCTATTTCCATGGGTTCGTTTCGACTTGCCTGGGTTGATTCCAGCGGTATTGGCAGGAATTTGGCCTAGGGTTTCCTATCTGAGCGAACCTCAGGTTATTATCTTTATTGTATTGGATTCTATATCGTCGTGAATTATTAAAATTCTTACCAAAATTGTTAAGATTTTGGTTCATGTTTTTATTAAAATGTTTATTGTTGTTATTTCTGTAATTGTTACAATTGTGAAAGGAGTTTCTTTGTGCTTTATTCATGTTGTAATTATAAATATTTTTCTGTCTATATATTCTAAATTCTGGTCTGATGCAACTGTTTTCGTACCTTCGTCTTGTCATGATGTCTAATATGCTACCTAAATCACGCATGTCGTAAATTTTGTCTAACAAAGTACCCTGTGTAATTTCCTTATTTGTGTTTACTAATACGCTATAAATATTGCTTAAATCTATACTATGATCACCACTATGATATATTGTTAGTTCATCTGGATTTGTATTTTATATTTTGCACATCTATTGCTAATTCACTCACCGAGTTTACATAAAGATTGTTAATTCTTCTGTATATTTGATGTGGTTCCGTGTCTGGCCTGTATTTAAATATAAATAAAAAAAAATTGTATATATCTTTTTTTTGTTTTTACGTCATTTGACCGTTGTTTATTAACTAATCAAAATTAACTTCACTTAAAACTAAACTAATTAATTGTCAGGTTTTAAAGTTAATAACATCTAGTAGACGTACAGTCAGCAAGTAGGTGTACTTGAACCACTGAACAATATTTATAAAAAATGTGTCGGCAGGTTAATTTTAAGTTGAAACTTTGTTGGTAAATTTATAATTTCTGAGGTGTTAATTTATACACACAGCTGCAAAAATGTATAATTGAAATTTGAAAATTCAGTTGCAACCAAAAATGTGCATTCATGTACATATTTTTTTTATCGAAATTCGGCTAAGCTGCGTGGTAGGAAGCTCATAAATATCATTTTAAAACTATTCAATTTCTCAAGTATAGAAATATGTAGTACTAATTGGTTCTGAACATATATAAAGTCAGCTGCAATAAAATATATGCCTTTTTTGCAAAAACTTTCGAAATTCACCGACCTTACGTAATAAAAATTGATGAATAAAAATTAAATAAACATTTTTCGTTACGCAATTGGTATTTCCTTCATTCAGATTTCGATAAATTACAATTGCGGCTATATTCTGAAAATGTCTAAACTCAACTGCAGCACAAGTGTCCATATACTGCAAAAACTATTCAAAATTCGCCAATCGTGCGTGGTAGAAAACCCATAAAAATTATTGAAAGTTTTCCCATGACTAAAACAATTATAAATTTAAAACTTTCCCATGCGCAATTGGAAACATCCTTTTTCCATATCTACGTAAATTTCACTTGTGGCTATCTGAATATACTAAAACCCAGTTGTTACCAAATATGTGCTCAGGCGTTTGCAAAAATAATTCAAAATTGACTGAATTAGCGTGATAGAAAATTTTTCCAAATCCTACTGAAAGCGTAAACGTGTAGCAAGTTGCGGTGTTCGTATCTTTCGTCAATTGGCTCAACCATTGCTGCGAGTTCTATATGACGCAAAGCCTATTAGTAACGATAGACGCATTTTCAAATTATTGTTTCTCCTGTCCAGTGCTTGCAACATACTACCTTTTGAAAACGCTCAGATAATATATTGACGATAACGATTAAATCTTCGCATATAAGATACCTCCAGGCTACCTACAAGGCCTAAATTGTCCAAAATACAGTATGGTATGACCTTGAAAAAATATGATTAGAAGCCTATTAATCAACTATCGGAACAAACGCTATAAATCCATTTTCATTGCTTCAAAAATTAGCATCCGAATTCAGTATGTGTTAAGATACTCCTATGAATTACATACAACATTCGAGGAATGTTTGCTATGTCCCCTACAGGGGTCATGTTTTTACGTGTGATTTGCTAAATTTGTTGAGTCACCGTCATATACTATATTTCATTCTTTGATTAATTTCAATTAATTTTAATATTGTTTGCATATATTATTTTCGCTTAACTTCTCATTTAAATTTATATTAAATTTGTTTACATTTTTTTAATCACGCCCACTGTAATTTGTCATAATTTTTTTATACGCCAGGCCCACGTTACTTTTTTTGGTTATTAACCGCTAGTTTTTATTTTTAGTATTTGTTTCTGATTTATATATTTTGTACCTGCATATTGTTATCTCCAAATGGAATACAAGTTATTTTTTATTACTGTTGGTGTATTAACACTTAAAATTGTTTCATTGTGTGAAGTGAGAAACAAATATTACAAAAACAACAGTGGAGCCCTTATATAAAATAAAAAAACTATAACAAAAATCTGTATAGACAGTGTGGTTAAATAAATAATTTGTGTGGTACATTTCAAACATTTGAAAAATATATATATATTTAAAACTGTTGTGGCATTTCTGTATTGAAAATATTGTATATGTTCGAACAGTTGTTGAGTGCTAAAGTTCATAATTTAAAAAAAAAATTAAAAATCTCGCACTCTACATATATGTATATACATATATATATGTATATTAAATACATAAAAACATTGTAAAACCTGATAGCGGTTTAAATTACGGTTCGTGTCAGCAGTGGTGGAGAAATTTTGTATTACGATTTTAAAAAAAAGGCTTTTGGAATAAATTTTTGTTGGCTCTTCGTTTGTTATACAAATAAATAACCTCCCCGATTTTTAATATAAAATGTCGACTTTGGAGATGTGTAAACAGCAACGAGCGAATACAACGAAAAGTATTTCTTGCACCTATTAATTGCGTTATGACTATTAATATCTGTATACTTTTAAGTGTTCCCAAATTTCTTCCCTATCGTCATGGCCCATTATTACCAATATCCATTTATGAATATTTCGTCCTATTAGGTCATCGTATAAGACTAATTTTAATGTAACAATTTATTTATATTTATTTTCAAATTCAAATCAAATATTGTATTTAAATTTATTCACACTTTTGCTTGAAGCCAATGAAGGGGGTGAACAAAATTAACCTCAATCTGAAGTGTCGCTTGGGAATTTTGAGGTAGTATTCCGAACAAATACTGTCGGGTCAAAGTCAAATTCAAAGGTTGGAGCCAGATGACAACGCTAGGCCCTACATCGAAGATTTGTACATTTCAGCTAAATTCAATATTCAATCTAAACTGGGTGAAGAAGTACGCAATGCAACGTTGTCTGATTGTACAATTTATTTTGTACTTAAGTTGACCACATTTAGTGGTAAGTATGTGAGTACAACAATTTTATAACGACGTTCAATCAAATAATCGCTCTTGAATTTGGCTTATCAAACATTGAAAATCGGTACTGATGTTGTTCGTGTTGTTCACTTCGGAGCAGGGATAAACGAAGTGATTCAGTACCTGGCAGTTAAAGCTGCCTATGTTTAAATTCTGGCCCAGTCGTTGATTTTGTATGTCCTTTCTCGATGACAACATATACTTCGTTTTGCCCTCGTTCATCGCTAGCCCCATTTCACCGCCCTCCATAGAAATACCAACAAAAACTTCATTGAAAGCTCGCTGTGTTCGACCAATCACGTCAATATCGTCAGCGTATGCTAGCAATTGCACGGACTTTTGGAAGATCGTGCCTCTGTTTTTGGCGTATGAGTTTTACACGATCTTTTCAAGAATTATGTTAAAAAAGTCACAGGACAATGCGTCGCCGTGCCTAAAGCTTTCCTGACATTGAAGGTGAGTTCGTTACTTTGATGGAGCCGAAAAACCTCTCCATCGTCATCCTACACAACCTGACGAGCTTGGTAGGAATGTCAAAACAACACATCGCATCCCTTTGTCGCATCGCATCATATTCGGCCTTAAAATCAACGAATAAGTGGTGGGTGTTGATTTGCATCTCTTGGGTTTTTTTCCAGGATCTGCCGTGTGAAAATTTAGTCAATTGTGGACTTCCCCGGCCTCAAACCGCACTGATAAGGACCTATCACACTGTTTACGAATGGTCTCAGGCGCTCCTTGGCATGTTCGGACATCAAGAATACTGGGTGAGTGTCTGCCTTCAATTGCAAATATGATCAATCTGGTTGACGGTTGATTGATAAGGGGACCGCCAGATCCCTTTGTGAATGTGAATCGCACTTCCTGGATGGCGGTGATGTCAGCCTTATAGTCTTCCAAGGCCTCCGTTAAGTCATAGGCAGCACGTGGTTTGTTAAGTTTTTTACACGGTAGGGAAGTTATCCCCACGCACAACCACCGAACCTAGTTACATTGGTTCACCTCTAAGCCGCTGCTGTAGGGGCTATTCAGAGGGCGCCATGAGGAGGCAGTAAATCAGCTTGACCAGAGCACTTACAGGGATCGTTGCTGGGCTCTCGACAGGTTGAAAGCAATCAACAACTTTGCTTTGGATGCACTGGCCCATGCCCCTATCTAGTTGATCCTCGTAATCATAAATTTCAATATATTTTGTAGAGACATTCAGAGGAAGAGGAAATTCGTACTTACCACCTGAATAATGTCACATATGGAATTATCCAGCCTTCGTTTCTCGGGGATGATTTTCTCTATAGCGCAAATACAATTAAAAATTTAGTTCGAATTAAAATGGAGGTAAAAGAAATTCTTACTCGCGGTTGTTTTCAATTAAACAAATGGCATTTGAACCACAAAGATTTTCCAGACGATAAAACCTTTAAAGATTTGAATATTAATAACAGTTATTGAAATAACATGGGATTAGCAAATGCCCGTTTTCCTATTTTCATTTTCACTTTAATTTCAATTTGTTGAAAAAATTACAAAACGAAAAATTTTGTCCCTCTCGTCATAATTTTTTGATCCATTTGGATTTGGATTTTTGATTTTTGGATTTCTGCTACTCATAAAATCAAAAATAATTATTGGAAGAGTTGTGGATTCTCAAAATTGGATGGAACGAGTCTATTCCTCAAGAATTACATGGAGGTTGGGAAACGTTTGTCTCAGATCTCAAAATGCTTTCTTCGATTCAAATACCTCGCTTTTGTCTTGTTCCTGAATATAAACCTATTCAACTACATGGTTTCTGTGACTCTTCAGTTTGCGCCTACTGTTGCTGTTTTTATTTTTGGGTGCAGTTTTCATCATCTAAATTATTTCCAGCTAAATCCACAGTTGTCCTATAAACAGAAAATCTTTGTCTAAGCTTGAATTATGTGGTGCGCAACTATTAGCAAATTTGTTCTCAAAAATTAAGTATCTCTTTTCGTTTCCAAATTTACACGCATTTTTATGGACTGGTCCTCAAAGAGTTCTGCACTAGCACATTCCTCAACTTTATCTATGTTCATGGGCAACAGGGTCTCCGAAAGTCAAGATCTAACTAGTAGTTGTGTGTGGCGGCATGTACTAAATGGCCCACGATAAAATACAATATGTTCTCTGAAAAAAATAAAGTAGAACTCGCCAAAGAAAAACGAAAAACAGCATATTACGTAGAGTAAACCTACAACTACATATTAGATTACATTGGGAAATATAGCTCATATCTCAAAATAGTTAGAATTATCACCTGCGCTGTACTTAACGGCCAAATCTCTTCACTTCTGACACTACTCCGAATAGTTCTCAACATCCAGAAACAATATTTGCAAGATGATATCGATGACATGTTAGACATCAGCTATATTATTATATCTCGATTTACAACGTTTTATTTCAATACAATCTTACTTTTATTTAGCTCACTAAGTTGTCGGAATTTTCATCAATTTCTAGATATCTGTCATTTGGTAAGGAGGTAGTTAATTTAACATCTGTTATAAGAAAGTCGGTTGGAAGTTTTATTGTAAAGTAGTCAAGTACACCGGGATATATTATGTTATTTATGGCTGATGCTATATTTTCTTGCAATTGTGTTGTCTTGTTTTCCAGATTTGTTAGTTTACGCATTTGATCTATCCCGAACAATTTCACTATTTATTCTTCCAATTAACCTTTAAGAATTCCTGATCTAAGTTTTGTTAATTTCCACCTCTTTCAGTTTCTTAATAGTTGGTTAAGGGTATTAATTGCGTTATGACTATTAATATCTGTATACTTTTAAGTGTTCCCAAATTTCTTCCCTATCGTCATGGCCCATTATTCTCAATAGCCATTTATGAATATTTCGTCCTGTTAGATCATCGTATAAGACTAATTTTAATGTAACAATTTATTTATATTTATTTTCAAATTCAAATCAAATATTGTATATAAATTTATTCACACTTTTGCTTTTGTTTATTCGCTTTTTGCTTCTATAATTTGATATAATTTTGTTCATGCAGGCCCACCGTATCTTTATTTTGTTTAGGAACAGTTAATCCTTTTGCAATAATTTGTTTGTCATATAGTTTCTTAATGCTTGTATTTGTTGTTCTTAATAGTAACGTAATCTTATTTTACTTTGTTGTTGCATTAATATTTCTGAATTGCATTGGTTCATTCAACAACACCAATGATCCTTATATATAAGAATACTTGTGTTAGGTTTAAGAAAAAGAATTTTAAATAAAGAAAACATTGTTAAAGTTGAATTGATAAAGTGATCTCCCCTTTTAATTTTGCTCGCTTACCACGAACGTAAATTCGCATTGCCCGTAAGTATCACTTGCCATCGAACATTTCAGTGGCCTATAGACAACAATTCAAGTAATACCGAATTGCTCTATAGTGCTGCCGGTGAGAAACCTCCTCATCGTACACCTCTTTTTTTCATACTTATGTAAGGTTTTAATTTTATGTATATTTTAATTTCCGCTCTTATAATGTTTTTCTTTTGTAAGTCCATTTATTCTACAACTTTTTCTATTTGGTTTACTATGTTCAATATTTGCTAAGGATGTGAAATGAACTTCAACCCCTTAATATTTTTGGAATTGTTTGACTGCAACTACATCCAGCTCGTTATCCGTAATTAGCATTTCCGGTTCGCCAAGGTATTAAACTTAAAAGTATTGCCAATAGATACCCATGTCCTATCTTTTAGTGCATATTTCGTAAACTTTATATATTTTGTGGATACAATTTCGTCATGTCTATTAGAAGTTTGAGTTATGTTTAGCGAGTGTTTAATAGGGTTTCTGTCATATTTGGCCACGATGCAACTTTCCCAATAAAATGCATGATTTTAAGGTATTTAAATATCTATTTCTTACAAAGAATTTTATAAACAAATCTTGAAATCAAATAACAAATTGATGTCAAAACAAAACACTACTAATAGTAATTTTTTCGGTAAATTTTCTTTTATTGACTGCAACAATTCTTCATCAATATGTCATCTTCAAAAAATTCATTTAAACTGATGATCGCACTATCGTCTTCATGTGATAGAATTCGGTTGAGACCATCATCTACAACGTTTTCTTTGTCCTTTATACAATTTACATCAAAATTTAATTCATTTTGTTTTATTTTTCATCTCTGTAATTTTTAATTTGCTTCCTTGAAATTAGTTACGCATACTAAAGGGCTGTGATCAGTTTTCTGCTGTGCGAACTGAGAGACCCCTTCCACTCTGAACCCCGAAAAGCAGGATTCTCTGGCGGTAGAAACAAACTGATACGAAATATGCCATTTACTGCCTAAACAGTTGAAAATTAAGAATCATAAAACACAAAGATTAACCGTTAGATTTCAGAAAACATCTAGAATACTTCACATTTGCACTTTTCCAAAGCCCAATTATGCGACACATTGGCAGAGAATAGTACAAAGTGGCATTTTATATACCCAGCCACTAAACATTTGAAAAGAATAATGCAGAGTCGTACTTTAAGGAGGACCTTGCCGCGATGATAACTCAGATTGAAAGCTGTTTCAATTTCAGATCGTTCTACCTCTCCCAGCCTTGATAGTGTTTGGGAGGCCGGTGTCAATCTACTAAACACCATTTGAAGAGCTAATGCTTAAGTGCCACAACATGTACAAAAACAACATGAAAATATGTGGCGTTCAATTTGGTTGTTCTTGGAATTATTGCCAGCTTCTTCAATAAATTCTCTTGGCGATGCCGATGTTTATTGTAAAATACAACCTCTGCTTTACCGACCGCGTGTAAAATTTCCTATCCGTATTCTCTTATCTTCTTTTACACGATAAGACTTATTTAATTTTTTGAAATATCGTAATACATGTATTACGATGAAAGCACACAGTAAGCAAGGATCTCATATCTAGAAACTAATCAGCCATATTCTGTAAGCATAATGCAAAAAATTCTTCGTTTTCAAGATGAAATTATATTTTTCGTATTTTGTAAGGTGAATTTACATAGTTTTACTCAGTGGTAACAGTTTTGCTTTTAAAGCATTACACATTATTTATAGGATTTCTTACACAGAGTATAAATTTTCAGTCTTTAAGTGCTTCCAGGACAACCAAAAATTAATATTTCGCGAGCTACAGCCATATATGGAAAATACGTCATTCTTTTGAAATATGCGATGGTACACTTTTAAAATTTCAAAAAGAATTATAAATTTCTTAAGATTTAATAAGCACAAAAGCGAAACCTGGGATATTACAAACCAACCCGTTTGTACTCTCGAAGCCTAAAAATTTACAAAAATACAAACTATATATGCATGTATGTACATACACAATTAAATAAGAGTTCATAACTGATTTTTAATAAAATTTATTTAACTGATTAATTCAAAGTTCAGTGTTAGCAAATGTTTTTTATATGTATGTATGTTTGTATGCTATATGTTGAGATTGAAAAAGCTCAACCTTTTCGTGCCTGACTACGTGCAGGTGCCACTGTTGTTGCTAGTGTTGTCATTAAACTAGTCACCACATCAACTTTTACTTCTTCACTGCTCGCATCAATCAATGAGATGTCATTGATTGTTATGTTTTGATTAACGTTTCGTACATCAGTTGGAATGCTTATTTGAAATTGCAGCAAGACTACCAAATACGTTACCATAGTTGTCAGTAGCTGTAATTAATGAAAGAAAAATTGCCGTTGAATTTTTATTTTAAAAATATAATTTGAAATTGATTTTGTATGAAAGCACTTACGCCTTTAAACAGATTCCGATTAACATCAAAAAACCCTCCGCAATTGATGTTTGAAGGGTTAATTTCAGTGGCTCGAAGAAACATATTGATTTCTGTTTGCGCATCCGAGTTCATCCAGTTCAATTCAACCATAAGTAATTTCTTCTGAAAATTTGTTCGAACATTGAAGGATGCATAATGCGCTTGATCGCAGATGAAAAATAAAAGGCAGACGTTCCAAATAGCCGTTATTGCAAGACCTATATCTTTAATTCCAAATCCTTCTGAAAGCTGCGACATAAGACCATAAATAGACAGTGTTATTATGAAGAAAAGATAAAGATTTAAAAAGGTAAATGTGTAGCAAGTTGCGGTGCCCGTATCTCTCGTCAATTTGCTCAATCTCAACCAGAGGGCACGGTAGTCTGCAACCATTGCGGCGGGTCCTATATGACGCAATGCGTGTTAGTAACAATAGACGCATTCTAAAATTATTGTTTCTCCTGTACAGTGCTTCAAGCATTTTACTTTTTGAAAACGTTCTGCTAATATATTGGCGGTGATGCTTAAAGCTTCACATATAAGATACCACCAGGCTCCCAACATGGCCGTCAAATTGTCCAAAACACAGTATGGTATGACCTTGAAAAAATATGATTAGAAGCCTATTAATACACTATCGATGGCAGGACCAAAGGCTGTAAGTCATTTTCACTGTTTCAAAAGTAAGCACCCGAATTCAGTATGTGTTAAGCTACTCCTATGAATTGTTATTCGAAGAATGTTTGTTATATCCACCTACAGACGACATGCTTCTAGGTTTGACTGAGTTTTCGACTAATGTATATGCTTTCCTCCATGTCTGTCAAAATTTGTATGTGATAGAAAATTTTTCCCACTACAAATGTTATGAATATAAAGTTGTTTTCTTGTCTTTTCTGAATTCCAAATGGAAAATCTGGTATTAAAATATTATAGGCGCAATATTATTTCTTTAACGGCTTTTCAAAAGGCTTATGTATGCATTTAATGAAAATATGTAAGCCTTTTTTTCAAAAAAGAGAATAACGGGAACAAATGTGCCCATTTAAACTAACTTAGTGCAATGTTGGCGGTGTGAATGTCCACTGTTTAAGATAGTCTAAAGGCCGTGTGACACTATGACACTATTACGTAGAGTTCAATACACATACATACAATTATTTTAATTTATTACATAAAATATATGTTTGTTGAAATATTTTCATTTATAACATAAAAAAATATTTGTGTTAAATATTTCTTTAAGCAAGTTGATGGTGTCTTACATGATAACCCGCCGCTAAATGTTTTTGCATACCATAGATTTCAGGCAGTATTTCTGAAAATGAAAAGATCTGTTCAAACATGTTCTATTGTCATCTCTGGCATGCTTTTCTATTTTAAATATGCGTCCCTTCTTTTAGCATCTAAACATTTATGTACATATATTCATAGCCTGAACAAGCATAAATATTGCATATATTATTACGGGACATAACACATAGTGTAGCGTGATCTTTTTTCATATGCATGTACATGCATTTTTAAAAAAAAAGCCACAAGCGTTGTTGTTGTAAAGTTAGTTTTACGTGAACATAATTGCTGTTTGTGAAATATATTTATTGGCCAGAGAAGCCAAGCATTCTTGATTCTGGCTTTGATTATTGATTTCACGCATTGGTTGTTTTAACTACCGGCGGCATCTTACAACACATCTGATGTCAGATGTTTGTACGTTGCAGAATAGAAATTATATCAGATGACAGCTATCGAACTTTATAAAATTTTGCTTTAAAAGAAACTCATGGCATGTACGTACATACATATGTATGTAACTTTTGAAAAATATAGAAACTATAGTGTAAAAAACATATCACCGGTTTGTTGGTGGGTGGCGTAACATATAAAGATTTTAAGAGACAGATATTTGTGTTATTAGGCAAATACTATTAGAGGAACGTATAAAATATTTTTTGAATTCGGCATTGCAGCCTTTATTTCCATCATCCGCAATTATGAGTCATACTTGTACTATATCGAAATCGGCCATTGTTACGTGAGTTATTACAACTGAAAGCACTGAAAGAATCGGTAAAGCTATGGTTATGTTTTTTGATTTTAAATGTAATGGAACGCTATGTCCAGAAATTTGATAGTATAGAATCTGTAACGGCAAAAGTAATTAATTCATCGGAAATAACAATTATTATTTTATGCCTCGAAATCATCCCAATCATTAATAAGTCGCGATATTTTGCGAGTTTGCCACCACAATATTGGAATAACAATAACTGGTAAAATATTGACCAAAAATAAATATGCAATCACAGCTTCTTCGAATGGACCATTGAGCGATGACACAATTATTATGCGATTATTAGCGACATAGGCAACGTAAATCTGAAAAACAATTCACATAAATTATAAAAAGCAGTTTTTAATATCATACATATTTATAAAGGAGCGAACAGAATCTTTATTTAGCATCAAACATTTTTAAAGCGATACCATCAGAAAAAAAAGCTTAAATCCAAATTTTAATATACACATAAATGTATGCATATGTATGTATAATAAAAAGTTTAATTTGATAAGTTTACTTCATTTAAGATATCACTTTCCTCTTTCGGCAAATCCATGTGTATTGTATGTACATAGAAAACTGTTTCTTTTTGTGGGCAAACGTCACTGTCAGTAAAAGACTTATCTATTGTATTTATATAAGAACTAAATATATTGTAATATGCTTTAAAATATATTGAGGGAGCCTTTGAAGTGAGCTTTTGCCATTCCTCTACTTCTTTATTTAAAAATACTCTTCGATGTTGTGATGTTCACCTGAACATCTTGAGGCAAATGCTATCTAATTCCTACTGCCAGCAATTTCCTAGACAGTTGAAGAAAGAAAGCTACCGAGTTGGTAGCCCGAAATTCTCGAGCTATAAGTTAAGCCGCTGCCAAGCAACCGGTTAAACAAAAGTGTCAGCGTTGATATTTTATTTTATTAACATTATACTGACTTTGAATTAGACTCCTTTTCATTTTATTATTGGTTTTAAATAGGAATTATGCTGACTATGAAGAAACCTCTTTTTATTAAAACCATTTTTTTTTATTGCCAACTTACGCTGACTTCAAAATTAATTTTCTCACCTGAATTAAATACCTTTTTATTTTTACTTCAAAGCTCACTAAAATGCCGTTTTTGATGAAAATTGAGTAACTGTCAGCATTATCGTTTTTTGCTTATTTGAGGGAATGGAAATGCGATCGGAAGTTTCTTTTATTTGGAAATTAAATAAACTTGTTTGTCTTGACAAGTCTCTATAACGAGACAACTCACCATTAAAATAAGTAAAATAAGAAAACCTGTTTATTAAAATAAAGCAAAATTTTTATTAAGTTAAATGGACAACTAGTAAGTGGCGCCCAACAAAAAAAAAAACTCACGGTTAAAAATTCTCATAGAGAATAAGTGGAGTAAAAAAATCCTCGTAGAGGATAATTATAAAACTAACCCACAGTTAAAAATTCTGATACAGAATAAAGTGAATTCAAAAAAATTCTGGCAAAGGATAATTGTAGAAAAGGACGGTAAAAAAATTCTCATAGAGAATAAAGTGAATTTAAAAAATTCTTGCAAAAGATAATTGTAGAAAAGGACGGTAAAAAATTCTCATAGAAATAAAGTGAATTTAAAAAACCTTGCAGAGGATAATTGTAGAAAAGGGTGGTAAAAAAATTATCATAGGGAATAAGCGAAAAAGAAAAAATCCTCGTAGGGGATAAATACAACACAATGACAATGAAATATCAATTTAATTAATAAAAAACTATCGAGTAACCAGCAAGAAAAAACACCATAGTCAGGAAATGTAATAAAGACAGTGGAAACAAAATAGCAATCTATAAAGGAAACTATCAAATTAAACGACAAGAAAAAACCTCAAAAGTTTAAGCAGCAACATCGAATGAAGGAAGAATCCTCATAGAGACAAACAATGAAAATCGAATACTGAAGCCTTCTACAACCAGCAGCGGGAATAAGAAGAAATATCAGCAAGGGTAAACTACGGCTACATCATGAACGCAGTTGCTCTAATAGTAATGTAAGTCACGATTGCTTAATAATTAAAAGTAATAAAGAAACCAAGAAGTAAACGTATGCAAATTAGATTAAGTAGTATAAAATAAAGGTGATCATTAAAAAGTTAATATCAATATATATTATATTTTAATTAAATTTTTTCGTACAAATTGTAATTTTTATAAGTCTATAGATTATAGCCGAAATAAAGTGCTATTGTTTTACACATCCAAATTGTTCAAGATTTCGTTCAAGTTTATAAAAGGATAAATTGACTTAAGTTCCCTCTTCCTGTATGAGTTCTGACGAAAGATCGGACCGACTGTGCTCGCTTGACGACTTGGCTAAGAGATTGGACAGACTTTCCGTGCGCAGTAAAGTAGGTATGAACGCTAATCAATTGCAACCCTTATTAGACACGACAATCATCCGAGCGACAGAACTAGCGAAACAAGTATTTCAAGCACAAATTGACGATCTCACTGGTAGACTTGCTTATTGGAACAATTTTAAGCAGAGCTCGTCATCGCTCCACTATCAACACGATAGGAATCATCCACACTACGAATGGGTCAATTGGGTTATCACCCAGGTACCACCAGGAATCAAACTGGACTACAGGGTCCCGGAATTCAGACCAACAGTTTTGGAAAACACAGCAATAGGATACACAGACATGAGCCTATGGAAGTAGATAGAATCATGAGAAGCTTACAAAGGGATATGCACAAAAATAACCCTCAAGCTGTAAAAAGATCTGTGGAATCATCCAGACAATACCTTCCACCAGCAAAATCTCAAAGGGTGAATCAAGAGGAACATTTTGAAGTTGGATCAGTCTATGACGAGCATGAAAATGATTCAGAGTGTTGTGAGATAGAGGAAGTGAATTTTTTAAGGGTCGTTCCCTCCTCCCATATGTAGAACGGGTAATAGGAGGGAGAACAATTAGAATTTTATTAGATACTGGCACTTCAAAGAACTATATTAAACCAATGAGTAGTATTAAAGGGGTCAAGAATATTACGAACCCATTCCTGGTCAAGTCTGTGCATGGTCATTCTAAGATTACGAGCAAGTGTTTAGTTAGAATTTTTGATAAAAACGCGAATTTTTTCCTGTTACCAGAACTTGGAACCTTTGATGCAGTAGTAAGGGTAGACCTTTTAAATGAAGTAAAGGCAAATATAGATTTTGGGAGGAACACTCTTGAATATGTTGGCGGAAAGGAGGAACTACTGTATGTTCACTGTAGAGATGTGAAGAAATTGTCAATATCTCAAGAGAATCAAACCGCTTCCCAGGGACCTTTAGAAATGCTGTTAATGGCCCATAAGAAGGTTTTTGCCGATTCAGATGAAGCCTTACTCTACAATACTTCAGTGGTGGCAGCCATAAAAACAAATGATGACCAACCAGTATATTCAAGACCCTACCCATATCCCCCTGCTCTAACGGAATTTGTCAGTAGAGAGATTAATGATTTGTTAAAAAACAAAGTTATCCAGCCATCGCGCTCCCCTTACAATAATCCCATTTGGATTGTTAACAGAAAAGGAATAGAGTAAAACGGAGGAGCAAAGCATCGTATGGTGATTGACTTCAGGAAGCTCAACGAGAAAACATTTAGTGAAAGGTATCCAATTCCAGATATATCTGTTATTTTGGCAAGTCTGGGGAAGCCTTCGGTGTTTTCAACCTTTGATCTTAAGTCGGGTTTCCATCAGATAAAACTTAGGGAACAGGACCGACAGAAGACAGCCTTTTCAATAAACCACGGCAAATTCGAATTTTGCAGACTCCCTTTTTGGCTGTGCAATTGGTAACGTGTTACGAGAAGAAATAGATAGATGTTGCTACGTCTACATCAATGATGTCATTCGTCGTCTCAAAGGAAGGCATAAAAACTTCCCCTGATAAAAAAAAGACATAGTGGAGTACGAAACTCCTAGGACCTGGCGAGGTCTGCGCTCTTTTCTCGGACTAGCAGGGTATTATAGGCGATTTGTCAAAAACTACTCTGCCATATTAAAACCCCTGACCAGGTACCTTAGAGGAGAAAATGGCTCGGTGGGAGCGGGTAAAAATGTAAAGATTGAGCTAGATCGCGAAGCTTTGGCAGCTTTCGAGCAGGTTAAAAAGATAATGGCATCCGAAGATATCTTACTGCTGCAACCCGATTATGAGCAACCCTTTGACCTCACAACCGATGCATCATCAAATGCAATAGGTGCAGTCCTGTCACAGAAAGGAAGACCAATAACTATGATTTCTCGCACCTTAACAAGAACAGAGGAAAACTACGGTACTAATGAACGTGAGCTTCTAGCGATAGTATGGGCCTTACAGAAATTAAGGAACTATCTGTACGGTGTTAAAAGACTAAACCTATTCACTGATCATCAGCCTCTTACGTTTACTATTTCGGAAAAGAACCCAAATTCGAAAATAGGACGATGGATATCTTTTATTCAACAATTTTCGCCTAAATTCATTTACAAACCCGGTAAGGAGAATTTTATAGCAGACGCGTTGTCCCGACAACACATAAATACTATCCATTCGTCCTCATCGATAGGAACAGCACATAGTGAGGTGTACTTGAGTCAGGTCATTAAATCTGTGTCGAACCCAATAAATTGCTTCAAGAACCAAACAGTGGTGGAGGAAGGCGAAATTCCAAAGATTTCTAAAAAAATTATGTTTAAATCTTAATTAAGGCATGTAATTGTGTTTGATTCAATTGAAAATTTATTGAGAGACATGAAGACTTGCGTGAATCCTAATATCGCCAATGCACTGCTGTGCGATCTATCGGTTCTTGGCAAAATTCAGAACGAGCTATGTACGTAAGAGATTTCCTTCCACTAGACTCGTTTACACTTCTCTCCAAGTAATTGACGTATTTAACGAGAATAATCAAGGCGAAATCATAACTGCGGAACATAATAGGGCATATAGGTCAGCAAAAGAAAACGAGAAACAAATATGAAAATACTACTTTTTTCCGGGGATAAGGAGGAAGCTAATGGAGGTTGTAGCTAATTGTAGAATATGTAAAGAATCGAAATACAATCGACATCCAATTAAGCAAGGAGTAGGCGCGAGTTATAGAAACAACAACAACCCCACCAACAAAACCACCTAGATTAAGTAGGTTAGTCAGCATACGTTAAATATAATAAATGGGTTAATAAGTAAATAAAAACATTGGTAAGCAAAATTATGCGAATTGCAAAATAATAATATATTTAATAAACAAAATGTTTAAATAACCAAAACAACAATGTATTGAACTTTTAATGGTGAAAGAACTTCCGTATTTAACAGAATTATTTTATAAGTATAATTTTAAATAACAAAAACAATATGTATTGCACTTTTATTAGCGTAAGCACTTTTGTATTTAGATAATAAGTTTCATTGTTAACAAAAATAAAAAATAAAATCAATAATATTTGGACAGTAGAATGAAACAGCTGTGTTTTTTTTTTTTAATTTAATAAAGTAGTAATAAGTTAACTCGCGACTCCCATTCCGAACTATACAGGTGATATTTTGCATGTGGATATCTTTATCACTGACAAAAAACACTTCTTGACGTGCTTCGATAAATTTTCCAAGTTCGCTTTTGTCTTGCCGATATCCTCAAGGGCCATAGTGCATGTAAAGAAACCACTTTTACAAATTCTTAACATGTTCAGCAATACTAAAATTATAGTGGGTGATAACGAAAAATCCTTAAATTCACAAGCTATAGGAACATTTCTAAGAGAAAATTTTCGGATAGAGATATTACCAATTCCTCCCATGCATAGCACCTCTAACGGTCAAGTGGAGTGCTTCCACAGCACCCTAGGAGAAATTGCACGCTGCCTGAGGGCAGGAAATAAAATAGAAGACACAGTTGACTTGATTCTTCTGGCAACGATGGAATATAATAGGTCTATTCAATCCGTGACAAAGCCTATAAAAATAGTGCATTTCATGTCCTCAGAACTAAGGAACTCAGTAAGGGGGAGAATAGAGAAAGCACAGGTGGCAT
Organism: Epicampocera succincta; assembly: GCA_932526305.1. Lineage (NCBI taxonomy): Eukaryota > Metazoa > Arthropoda > Insecta > Diptera > Tachinidae > Epicampocera > Epicampocera succincta. Next base: position 27,636,648 of record OW052035.1, on the reverse strand, counting down.
GTCTGGCAAAACGTAACGGGATATCTGATAATAGGAAATTTGATCAGGGAGAAAGAGTCTTCGTTAAAACAAATAAAAGGCTAGGAAATAAGTCTTCGAAATTGTATGTGGAAAAAATAATTCAAAAGGACCTTGGGTCTACAGTTTTGATTGACAACAAGGTAGTTCATAAAGATAACATAAGGTAAATTTTTAATCTTACAGGCCTTTATTCTCTTCAGCGAAATGTGAAGTTCAGATATTAGACTACTCGAACTCCGAAATAGTTACTCTTGGGACCGGACGTACACTAATACAAGATGGAGACTTTAGGCTGATTCATGTAAGAGACATACCCTTATACGAGCGAGAGCTGAAACTAATAGACGGACACATTAAATATAGAATACAATCTCACAACCTTTTACTGTCATATTTGGATCATAAAGTGAACAGCATAAGAGACATTATAGACAGAATTAAACCTTTCCGCAAGATGAAAAGGTCCATTGATGCGATAGGAACCGCCTGGAAGGGGATCGCGGGACTCCTGACAGAGACGACTTTCGACTGATAAATGAAAGAATTAATAACAGTATGAGACAGACAGAAAACCAGATCATCATCAACCATTTAATCGAAGATAAACTTAATGAAGTAGCAAACAGAACGAACAAAATTTTGAAAGACTTACAGAGGGACAAGGACGTACCAAAAACAGCTGCACTTCGGTTCAAGTTTGAGTTGAAGGTTCTGAAGAAAGAGGTAACATGAGTAGAACAGGCTTTGATGTGGGCTAAAAGTAACGTTATTAACACATTTCTTTTTTCTGAAAAGGAAAATTCAGTTAAGCAACAAAGTTTTCCATATTCTAACCTTGAGCAATGTCTAAAATTCGCTGATTTGAAAATAGCTACTAATAGCTGTTATTTTGTATATGATTACCTTGTCTATCGTAAAAACGAATTATTGTCATTCAATATTAATAAAACCTGTAAAAAAGAATAAGGAAATTGTAATATTAGACAGTTCCAATATAATGACTTGTCAAGACGAAATTTATGAGATCAAGAATACGTGTAAATCATACGATGATTTGAACATTTGTGAACGTAGTAACTTAAGAGATATATCGCGTACGAAATGCATTCCTAATCTCCCCAAAAGTAAGCCAGCGGTATGCAGGAAAAGTAACAATTCTCACATTCCTTCTTTCGAAGTTTTACAACCCGGCATTCTACTTTTTAATTCTTACAACGAAAATGTTGTTATAAATAATAACCAGGTGGCTATAAACGGTACGTTCATAGTAACCTATCACAACGCGTCGGTATTCGTCAATAACCCCAGGGATACAGGCCATTGCAACCATTTTGGCCTCCTTAAATTCCACCCACATCTTCGCAGAGACGCTACCGCTGCAATTAATTAAAGAATTGCATTTAAATAACCAGTGCTACATAGAGTCACTTAAAAAAGAGAGCAGGGCAGGCTCTTTATTAAGCCTATGAACTACGTTTCTGACTCTGCTCGTGGTGGTGAGCCTTGCCTTTGGTGTTAGGGTGAAGAAAAAGCGATCTCGCGATATAACCGGTTGGTTGGAGAGCGAAGCACAATAAAATAAAGGGGAAGAGTTAAGCCGCTGCCAAGCAACTGGTTAAACAAAAGTGTCAGCGTTGATATTTTTTTTATTAACATTATGCTGACTTTGAATTAAACTCCTTTTCATTTTATTATTGGTTTTAAATAGGAATTATGCTGACTATGAAGAAACCTCTTTTTATGATTATGAAAATTGAGTAACTGTAAGCATTATCGTTTTTTGCTTATTTGAGGGAATGGAAATGCGATCGGAAGTTTCTTTTATTTGGAAATGAAATAAACTTGTTAGTCTTGACAAGTCTCTATAACGAGACAACTCACCATTAAAATAAGTAAAATAAGAAAAACTGTTTATTAAAATAAAGCAAATTCAATTTATTAAAATAAAGAAAACTTTTTTTTATTAAGTTAAATTGACAACTAGTAAGTTATATCAGGCCTTATGCAACACTTAATTCCTTACTGAAACAGAGCCTGTTGCAAGACAACAGTACTTCGAGGATAAGGATCACCAGAGTTAGCGACGCTCATGCATAAACATGTTAATAAACATATACATGTTATTTCCCTAATATTCTTTTAAGATAACAAGTAAATTTCCATAGATGATAAGAGGGTAATTAGTAACTAGGCATATCATAAACAACAATTTATGTAAACACACGAAAACAACCCTAACTAAATATGTAAAATAATCTAAACTACTGAGCAAAGGAATAAGATAAAAAGGGTCAAACAAATATCATAAATATACAAATATTGTTAAGACCATAAAATATCATAAATATACAAATATTGTAAAGATCATAAAATATCATAAATATGGTAAGCATATGTACAAAACATGTTCTTTATCTCTTTGTTCAAAAATATCCATTAAGACAAAGGAAATATTATTTGTAACAAATTAGTATTTAAAAAGATATTTTTGGAATTTGGCAGTTTAGTTAAGATTTAGCATAAGTACTGAACAGAACTCATTTTAAGAAAATATAAATAAAAAATAAAAGTCGCGTAGCCGACCAAAAAATTATATTTTTTTATTTAACGTGAAAACGTAGAATTTAATTGGCGATCTTGCCAGGAGCAACATATACTTTGTTGTTTCAGCGAGGCGGACCATCGGAATCCTTGTCGCAGCAAGGACATATAAATCTTCATAGAAGAAAAAATAAATAATTCTCCATAGAAGAGGATATAATTTAAACAATGTACTTAGTAAAAAATTTACATATGTGAATAATTTTTTAAAGTAAAAAGAAAATAAGCCAATAATAAGGTCGTGCGTAGATGTCAAAAAGAAGATCTATATTTGATAAATTACGTCCTTTAGAGCATATAGAAGAAACGACTATGTCAAATAACGTAGAAATCGAAATGCTTACACAGCAAATGGCGGCATTACAAGCCATGATGCAGACAATGATACAGCAACATACAACGGAAGGTAATGCACTGAAACATCAAATACAACAGGTAGGAGTAAACCATCTTATAAACCAACCTCGACCCGCACCACTGGAAGCAATAGAAACAAGAATTACAAACCTCAATGAAGTCAAGTTAGAAGTTTTTAAATCACTCCTTGATGGTGAAATCACAAAATACCGAGTATGGAGAGAGGATACATCTCGTATGATGGATAGCGTTGAGCCTCTCAAGGGCACAAGTATCTATTCACAAGCATTACAAATAGTCAAGACAAAAATACAAGGAGCAGCAGCGCAGGTCTTGGCAAATCATGGCACTATATTCAATTTTGATGCCATTAGAAATAGACTCGACTACACCTATGCAGATACACGTCCCCTGTACGTTTTGCAGGAGGAAATGAAAAGGTGTTATCAGGTAAGAAAAACCCTAAAAGAATTCCATGATGAAATAAATAAAAGCTTGAGCCTGATAATTTCAAAAATATCGATGTCCGGATATGGACAAGAAGCCGTAAGTGCAATGACAGATCAAGCCAAACAAGATTCCGTCAGAGTATTTATAACGGGAGTTAACAATACGTTTGTACAATCCACGTTATATGCAAACGCTCCAGAAAATTTAGAGCATGCATACACTATTGTACGCACCATTGAGCATGACAGTAGACACCAGAACTTGAAGCTGTTATATGAATCTAAACATCCGCAGAAGACGCACGAAGCACAGAGACAACAGTTCCAGTCAACTCACAGGTATCCACCACGGCAACAGTTCTCAACAAAACAACATTTCAACAAATTCCAACCACGACCAGAGTCCATGGATGTAAGTTCCGGTAACATAATCCAGCGACAACCCACATACTTTAACTCAAATCATCAATACAACAATCAACCATGGAAACGACAACGTGAGCCCAGCGGAAATTTCCAACAGAACAAACTAATGAGAAATAACAACATCACCACTGAAGATGATACTAGCAGCATCATTGTAGAACCAGGTATTGTAAATAAACTAATTTTTAAGAATCTATAACTAAAAAACGGGTTGCCCCACATAACCATGATCGATGAAAAAATATCATATGATGTATTAATGGACACCGGAGCAACCCATAATTACATTAAAAAGTCATTACAATTAAATTATCCACAAAAAATACAACCTATGCAAGTCATTTCAATGCATGGAACGTCACTAGTTAATACCAAACAAACACTAAAATTTCTCGGCAGGAACATAGATTTCTTCGAGTTAGATAACATGGGAAAAACTGATTTGATATTAGGATGGAAGGGAGTAAATATGCTAAACGCAACAATAGATAGTAGAAACATGACATTTACAATAAATAGAACTGAAGAAATTAGTAATGTAAACTATACCATAGGTAATGAATTATATAAAGAAGATATAGATAAGTTGATGAAGGATAACAATGGCATAGGACCATTACCCTTCACTACAACGATTGAAGCCACGATTCGGACAAAAACAGACGAACCCATTTGGACGAAGCAGTACCCATACCCCATAGCGGATAACGACTTCGTAAACAATGAAATTAGGAAGTTATTACAAGATGGTATAATCCAACGTAGTAATAGCCCATATAATTCACCCATTTGGACTGTTCCAAAAAAAGGCGTAGACGAAACAGGTCGACCAAAACGTCGTATGGTCGTTGATTTTCAAAAATTAAATTCAAATACTATAACAGACAGATATATTATTCCTGACGTAAACATGACTATACAGAACTTAGGAAAAGCCAAATATTTTACAACTTTAGATTTAGAATCAAGATTCCATCAGGTTAAAATTAAGGAAGAAGATACAGAAAAAACTGCATTCTGTGTAAATGGTGGCAAGTAGGAATTTGTGCGTATGCCGTTTGGACTAAAAAATGCTCCTTCAATATTTCAAAGATGTGTTGATGATATCCTGAGGGAGTAGATTGGCAAGTTCGCATACGTCTACATTGATGATGTACTAATATATTCTTCAACACCAGAAGAACATATGAAACATATCAATATCATATTCAATGCTTTAAATCAGGCAACACTTAGGGTATCAAACGAAAAATCAAAGTTTTTTCAAACAGAAGTCGAATACTTAGGTCACATTATCAAACATAACAGAATTTTGACAAATCCAGAAAAAGTAGAAACAATTGAAAAATATCCTTTACCAGAAACACTCAAAGACTTAAGAGGATTTTTGGGAATGACAGGTTATTATAGAAAATTTATACAAGGATACGCCAACATAGCTAAGCCCCTTACAGTTCACTTACGAGGAAACAACGGACAGATAGGAAAAAATAAAAGTGCTACAACAAAAATCAATTTAGACGAAGCTGCTATACAAGGATTTAAAAAATTAAAAAAATTTTTAAAAGAACAGGTTGAAGTCTTCCAACCGAATTATGATAAACCATTTGAAATAACTACTGATGCATCCAACATAGCTATTGGAGCCGTACTTAGCCAAACAAAAAAAACCAATATATTTCCTTAGCAGAACATTAAGTAAAACGGAAGAAAATTATAGCACAAACGAGAAAGAATTACTAGCAATAATTTGGGCATTACAGAAACTTAGGAATTACATATACGGAACAACTGACCTCACTATCTACACAGATCATCAGTCACTAACTCACTCCATATCAGAAAAAAACCCAAACCCAAAACTAAAGCGATGGAAGGCCATAATAGAAGATTTTGGAGCAAAATTAGTATATAAGCCAGGACATCAAAATGTGGTAGCTGACGCCTTGTCAAGACAACATATAAACACGTCATCCATCGATACGGTACACTCAGCTGAAAGTTCGTTTTCAGAAACTATCAAACAGGTAAAACAACCACTAAATGCATACAGCATTCAAGTCGAGCTTGTACCAAATAATAAAATAAATGAAACACGAACTCGTACGATATTTCAAAATAGAGTTAGACACACGATAAACTTTACGAATGAACAAAACCTTATACTTGAAGTGAGAAAAATACTACAACAAAGTAAGACGACCGCATTATATACCACAAGAGAAAAAATCTATGCACTAAGCCCTATTATAACAAACACTTTCAATGGTATAAACTTTGTATATACACCAACAAAACTTATTGATGTTCGAGAGAAAGAAAAACAAGCTGAAATAGTCAAAAAAAATACACGATAGAGCACACAGAGGCTACAGAAACAACATACAGGAGATACTCGAAAATTGCTTTTGGCCAGAAATTAAACAACAATGCAAAGCATTTAACAAAAAGTGCACACCTTGCCTATATGGTAAATATGAGAGGAATCCAACAAGAGAACCATTAGGAGATTCCGACATTCCAACAGAACCAAGCAAATACATACATATGGACATATATTTTCAACGACAACAAAACATATCTAGTCGCCATTGATAAATTCTCAAAATATGTTACTTTGGGGGAAATTGACTCAAGAGAGCGCATGGCTGAGAAAATTTAAGAAATTCTCACAAATAACTATCCAAACTGCACACGATTGATGACTGACTGACGAAAAATGTCTAAATACACCAGCAGTAAATATGATGTGTATAAAATATGGCATAAAAAAGATAAAAACACCAGTCTACAGATCGACATCAAATGGACAAGTAGAACGCGTACCATTTCCGAGCTTGCAAGAATATTTAAAATACAAAACGATACAACAATAGCTGAGGAAATACATAAAACAATAAGAGAAATAAATAACACCATACACACACTCACAGGACAAACACCAGTTGATATTTTATTTAACAAAATAAAATACGACAAAAAAGCCATATATGAAAAACTAAAAAACACTTGAAAGACTAAACCAAGGTACTAAACATCGAACCTTTCAACCAAATGAACAAATTCTTGTGAAAATAAAAGGAGTGAGAAAGAAAAAAGAAGCCAGATACATTAAGCACATTGTGAAGGAAGACCGTGAGGACACTGTTTTAACCACGAGGGGTGTGATCGTACACAAAGATAACATTAAGAACTACACAATCAGCAAAGATGATACTCTACCTGATATTTCTCGTAATGGTCATGTCAAAAACCAAAGCAGAAGTAGAAATGAAAAACTTAAACGGACAAAAATACGTCCTAACCAGGACCGATGATGTTTTCCTATATGATGAACACACATATCTCTTCCATGTCACTAATTTAACAAAGATACTAACGTCTTACAAACAAATTATCCGAGATCAATATAACGCCAGTATCCAAGAAACACTCTTAATAAAGAAAATTGAAATATTGGAAAATCAATTGAACGAACATAAAAGATACACAAGATCCTTAAATTTCCTAGGATCAGCTTTGAAGTTTGTCACAGGAATTCCAGACCACGATGATTTTATCAATATGGAAAGAGCAATAAATACACTCATAAATAACAATGAGAAACAACGTTTGATTAACTCAAGGTTCGAAAAAATAATTGATACACTACAAGGTAACACATTGGAAAACCATATTATCCTCGAACAAGTTCACGAACAGCTCCTACTATTAGTTAGAACAATTAATGCCGCAAAGAATAATAAATATTTAACCGAATCCCTAAATTTTGACGACATAAGAGAAATAATAAAACATGAATTGATCTCAGTACCTGTAATAAACATTTTGGAGTACGCAGACATTCATATAGCAAGAACGAAAGACTTAATTATAACAATTTATAAATACCCAATTCTCAAGAGATATTGTAAACTTTTTAAAATTACGCCTATAAGTTTTAGGCACAGAAAAATAAAAACAGATGATCAAATCGCTCAATGTGATAAAAACTATGTTAGAGTAAACCTTTGCAAGAACTATTTGGAAAAAACCATTTGCAGAACAAATAATGAAACAGACACATGTATTCTCGCACTACTCAACAATAGAAATAGTAAATGCGAGGTCATACAAGAATATAATAATCCGATAACGGAATTTTACGAAGGTTTCATATTATTGGATGGTACTCATCAAATTGACAATATCACTACTACAGGCATAACTCTAGTAAAATATACTGACAAAGTTAGAGTAGATAACAATACTTACAGAAATATACATGACAGACTCATAGAGGCTATCCACACAAAACATGATGAAGATTTTGAAATCATAAACATCCTCACCTCAGATCGTAAAAACGCATTTAATAATATCGACTCATTAAAAAGATTAGTCATTCCATATGAGGAACACCCTATACGTTCAACTTTTTATACACTATTTTTCATAGCTATAATTTCAGGAATATTCTATATTGGGCTCAAAATATTTAAATATGTATTAATATATAGAAGAAAACATACAAAACAAAACTTTAGAATTAATTACAATCAACAAGTTGAAAGAAGTATTAGAGATCTCTCGTTTTAACCCAGGGGAGAGTTAGCGACGCTCATGCATAAACATGTTAATAAACATGTTATTTCCCAAATATTCTTTTAAGATAACAAGTAAATTTCTATAGATGATAAGAGGGTAATTAGTAACTAGACATATCATAAACAACAATTTATGTAAACACACGTAAACAACCTTAACTAAATATGTAAAATAATCTAAACTACTGAGCAAAGGAATAAGATAAAAAGGGTCAAACAAATATCATAAATATACAAATATTGTTAAGACCATAAAATATCATAAATATACAAATATTGTAAAGATCATAAAATATCATAAATATGGTAAGCATATGTACAAAACATGTTCTTTATCTCTTTGTTCAAAAATATCCATTAAGACAAAGGAAATATTATTTGTAACAAATTAGTAATTAAAAAGATATTTTTGGAATTTGGCAGTTTAGTTAAGATTTAGCATAAGTACTGAACAGAACTCATTTTAAGAAAATATAAATTATATTTTTTTATTTAACGTGGAAACGTAGAATTTAATTCCAGCGAATTTGTCTTTCCAAGCCTTTTTATACATTTTTAAGTTTGAGCCACAGCCAGAACGTTTCAGGCAAGAAAAGCCGCTCAACCCATGACCAATGCCAAAGGCATTCCGGGGCTTTTGGACAATTGACCTTTGGTGGAGAAGAACATCCTTACTCAAAAGTATACATGGACTTACTAAAGTTTTAATTGCCACACCAACCGAGGGAACCCTTCCACTCTATACCCCGAAAGGGGGGCTCAGGTGTGAGAATTGTACAGCGCAAAACTTGACACGTATGGGAATTAAAAATGCAAACTTATATCCAGTATGCGAAATACTGCTTAAACAGTTGTAAATTACTTTTGTTATTCTAGCGATCGTAAAAACACAAAGATAAGCCGTTGGATTTCATAAAAAAAGTAGAATACTTCAGCAAAAAACAAAGCAAAGACATATTATTTTTTATTTTAGCAACTGCTGATGGCTCGGGGTATGAGTGACATGGAAACTAATGCAAAGGATTTTAATTTTTGTTTGTTTCAAAAACAGAAACAAAATCGCATTACGAATTCAAACTATAGAGTGAGGGAAGACCAAACCTCAAATTCAATAGAACTTTCGCGGTCAAAATGTCATTTCTAGAGAGCTGCGCATATAAACTGAAATAAATAATTGTACTATTTATTTTATATTTTACATAAAACACAAAAAATAACTAAAATTTTTTAATTTATCTTATAATTTGTAATTATATATATATATATATATATATATATATATATATATATATAGAAAGTACTGATATTAATACGCCACCCTAATATTATATATCTGTCAAGTGATTTATGTTTAGTTTGGTTTGTCATTTCAACATAAATAGACTGACGCTTGAACAGATTCGGCGAATTAGTACGAAACAGCGATGAAACTCACTTTTGTTTGAATGGATGATGATAATCCTCAAGTATATGTTCTTTATGAAATCATTGGTCCGTTCTTTTTTAAAAACGATGAACCATTGAAGAACCATGATGTGCAGGAGCTGTCGTTTCAACAAGACGGCGCAACATATCACACAGCTCGTGCTCGTGAAACGATATACGGCCACAAACGTTGGATAAAGTCATTAAAAATAGCACCAGATTAGACTATGTCCAAGCCAGCCGTGGCGGTCATATGCCAGAAGTCATATTTAAAGTTCTATACCTCTATATATATATATATATATATATATATATATATATATATATTAACAACGATCTGTTGTGAACGCCCTTATTGATTTGGTTAACAACAATTAATTGTGGAATTTAATTTTATTTGATTGTTTGACGCTTATTTATTTTATTGTTTGGCAATTACATATGTTCTTTATTTAGGCAATGTTTCTATCGATATCATATTGCAAGATTATCTCATTATGTGGTGAACACATAATTTGGTTGCTTAATGTTCGACTAATTTTAACTTTTGATTTTAATAAACAAAGTGCATTTCTAAGCACATTTTCAAGTTAGATTTAAGTTAAAAATTAGAATCACTGAAATCATAGTGAATCACTGAAAAAAGAACAGTCTTTTATTTGAAATTGAGCTCATATAACCGACAACACTTCACTTGTATACATATATACTCAGCTTTACTATATTTTACATTACAGATTACAAGTCCATACATACATATATGCGATTTATTATTGTTTGACATATGTACATATGAATCAACTTGTACTAAATTTTATTATAAGTATATGTTATATTTTTTAAGAACTTAGTTCGTAGGGATATGTTTTGCATACTGGTCTGGGATAGAGTAAATATATATTATATATTTTTAAATATGGAGTTTCTTACATTACTTAATATAGGGCATTCTAGTAGAAAATATTGTGGGGTTATTGGATAGTTAATGTTACAATTACGTAGTGGGGTAAAATTATTATTGAAGAATATTCCGTGAGTCCAAATCATATATATTTATTACAATCTTGTCAATAGAATCCCGTTCTGTAATTTGTTGTATAGTCGCATATGATTTTTCTGTCCTTATTTATCATACGGTACTTTCTTGAGCAAGTGTTAAATTCATTATATTTATCTCTTAATGTGTAAAGTCGTTACCACGTCTTCCGCGGTGTCCAGGAAACCATATTAATTTTATATTTGTAATCATAATGTTTCTTATATTGGGTGCATATATTCATTGCTTAAAGTGTTGATCACTGAGTACAAAGGCGAAAGAGAATCTGTTCAAATTGCAAATTTACCACTCTTGTTTTTCAAAGCCTGGTACATAGCTATTATTTTTGCCGAAAAAATTGTGTTTGAGATGGGCGACTTTCAAAACACTATTAGCGGAAGTTATTTTGTATGTAACAACTGTATCAGTCTTAGATCCATCTCTTAATAGAAAATTATAGTCTGAAATGTTTTTCGTTTATTTATTAGCTTCATATTTTAAATTGAACATAGTGCTCCAGATGAGGATCTAATAAAAGTATTGAATTCATTGCATTGATTTGTGAGTTTGGAGCATAACCAAAGAATTGTAAGGCGTACAACGCGGTTATACAAACATTTGAGTATATTTAACCGACGGTATAATGAGGATTGCAGTTGATCTATATGGTATTTCCAATTATAACGTTTATTAATGTGTAGTCCTTGTATAACTAAGGTTTTAACTCTAGTCAGGGTTGCACGTGATGACTGAACTTCGAAATGACAGTATTTTATTTGTCTCGTTGCGACTTAACTATAAGGTTGAATTCATCCGCATTGGCGCAAAAGTTTATTTCCTCTCGTAAGAGTATTAAAATATATAACTATAACTATAATGCAATAAGAAAGAGAAATACAAAAAGATGGGATCCTTGTGAATTTCCATTGTGTAATTCAAACGTGTTTGAATATTGATTTCCAGTTGGAATTGTTATTTTCTATTTGACATACATTTTTTACGTAATTGACAACATTGAGGCCGATTTTCCATTCTACAGAATGAATGCCTTTTTCCCAAATACTCTTTCAAAGTCCAGGGACACTGTGGTAAGGTTCTAACATAATGAGAGGCAATTAGCATTTTGATAATCTATGTACAGAAGACCGCCTCCTTTCCCGTATTGTCGTTTATTCAGTAGCTAATTTGATGTAAGAAAATACCATAATCTATTAGCAATTATTTTGTCTAAGACCTTTGCGAGACATGAATTTAATAATATAGCGCGATATAATCATTGACTTTAGAATTTGAATTACAACACTATTTTTAAAGCGTTGGGGTATGGAAGTTGTAAATATATTATTGTATAGGCTTAAAACACTTTCCTTAAGTATTTTGAATTAGCATAGGATAAGATGTCTTATTCATTCCTGGAGTCTTTGCTTAGAATTGAAAAAATTTCTATACGAGTAATTTTTGATTCCATTTTAATTCCCTCCATACGGGGAATAGTACGATGGGGAGTTGCGTCCAAATTTAGTTTTTTAAACATAGAATTATTTAAGCAGTTGGAATCGTTAGATATATCAGATCAGTATATACCAAATACGTTTCATATATTCACTGATATCATGGCTTATTAAACAGGATATACAGGGAATTCCCCGTGTAGCTTTGTAGCCACTACAAATCTTTTTGCATTTTATTTTTGCATACATTGCATTTCCCTTTTTGTACGAGATAAACAAAATCAAAAGTCACCTTCTATTTTTCACATTTTAATTCTTCCAGTGATTGATTCTCTGTACCATAGAACATTTTTACATCGAAACTTTGATGGAGGAATTGAACTATTGCCTGATTGTAAAATAAGTTTACAAATGTTCGTTGTTTCTTTATCTATGTTCCCACAAAAAGTTTTAGTTGTTTTAAAGGATTCGCATAAAAGCTTATATTCAGTCTAGTCGGCATTACCTGTGTTAAATCTTGGTTTGGTAAGAAAGTAGTGCATTTTATTAGAAGGGAACAAAGTTAAGTTCCACTTGGCCTGTGAGGCAAGAATGGATGAGTAAAATGAGAGGTCTATGTGGGAAAATGTGTTGGTGATTTGTTATTCAAAAATACTAGGTAACTTCTGTTCCTATACCTGGACAACATGTTACCCCTACGACTATTGGAAGAGGAGCCCAAATTCATGCGTGGACTGTTAAAATCGCCAATAACCAAATTTGGTAATTTCGATTTAAATGCGTTTTCGAGATTTTTGTCAGTCAATTCCACCGTAGAATTTTCGATATTATTTCAATGCAGATTGCTTCAAATTTATTAGATAATGAAATCTGTTTTTGTTCTAAAGATTTATGGACTAAAATTGCCACGTTTCCATATTTCGTAGTTTGTGTATTTAAAGCATATAATGTACAGTTTATAGGATTTGGGATATTTAGGATTGAGTGTAGAAGGGTTTATTGGATACATATAATTTAGTAATAGTAACTCATTATAATTATTGCTAAATTTTTACGTTGTTACTAATTTTTATGTTGAGAAAAAAAATATTTGAAACGTATTTATGAGGAATTCATATTTTATTTTTTTCTTCTTAATGCGTATATTTGATAGAGCAGTATATTATCAATGTTAAACTACAATAACATATGGCTTTAAGTGTTTGATTGAATTAAATGCTGTTGTGCTAAGATTAGAATAGTAAAAGCTTCAAATAAAAGACGTCATCTACGTTCAACAAGTTGTTTTCTAATGACAACAAGATCCGCAAAAAGAACATCTCAACATACGACATTTATATTTTTAAGACGTTAATACACATGAAAAACAAATCCAAATATTAAATAAAGAACATTCCGAAATCACTGATCCCTTTTAAAACCTGAAGGACCTACCAGCCACTGACGTATATTGGAAACAGACGATACCACTTCTTAAGGTGTACGGGATTGATGGAAGCATTCCACATCCTTGAGCAAATAGCGATAATTTCTCTAAACCTTTGACACCCGGTAAGGACCCTTATATTTCGGAATTAATTTAAGCGATACTCATCAAAACTCTGTCCCTTATTGATATTAACTCTAGGAAGATACTTTCTTAACGTATTAAGTATTCTCCCACGTTGCACTGCGCCAAACAACATTACACAAAGATGCTGACCAATGGGTTTATGTACAGTGTTATTCAATGTATACTCAACCTTCTCGATTACCTTTTCCCAAACGATCCCTTTTTTCTGGGCCACCAATTTTGCGAACATAGGCCCCTTCCACTTAACCGTTCACATGTGGCGATCCCGTCGCCACTATATTGTGTTTAATACCATCCGTCAAAAACTTCCCCAAAATCCCCTGAATGTTTCTCGCTCACTAATTATAATACACCTAGTCGTGAGCGTCGGATAAAGCCTTACAAATTTAGAACAGGCATTTACTGTCAGCAATATGTATTTCATTGTCCTGCCATTATCTATTGTTCACAATGGTCTATGTGAACTGTATCGAAAGGGTTCTCTGGTTTGTGCAATTTTAGGCAAGAATCCCGCACTTTTACCATTCTTTGAAGAAAAGACTATGTAGTTAACACAATTCTCCAGATACCAGCCTTCGTCCTACTCTTGGGAATCCAATAACTCTTAAGAATAAAGTCTAACATTTTGCCCATTCCCACGTGTCCCATTTCATCATGATATTTGTAAAAAATGTGGCCTTTCATCTTCTCCGGAACATGTAAAAACAAATTCCACTCGCCATTTTTTCGTTATAACACCCCATTCCGCGTCTCATACAAAGAATGTTCCGAATTTCGAAGTTCCTGCTTTAAATCTATCAATTTCTGCAAATATATTCGCCTCAATTACCAACACATAAGAACATCTGGTAAGCGTATATAAGAAACAAGTATATTATCACCCTATCATGCCTGACCATATCGACAAAAATTCTACCCACAAACCTCTAGAAAACCGATGGAGCATTTTTCAAGGCAAAAGCCATCCTTAAAAATTCAAAATGAAAAACAACATTTCATTAAGCAAGGGAATTGGATAGTCATTCTTTAATGTTATTCTGTTCAGCCTCATAGTTCACGCACATCCCCATGTCTCCTGTCTTTTTCCTCATCAAAACTATACATGTTACGACTCACTGGACCTTTAGCCAGATATTCATCCAATAACTTCTGCAATTTCGTCCTTCCTGAATACGAAAACCTACTAGGTTATCATCGGTTAGGCTTAGCCTAACATCACCATACATTCAGGTTTCAAATAATATTCCTCATAAATGGTGCTCAACCTCTAGACACATCCTTATAACGCATACTATTCCCAATGATAAAATCAAATTCCCTGGACCTTTCCATGTCCATCGCCAAAATCGCATATCCTCCACAACATTATAATCCGTGTTCCTTGAATGATATCAGCTTAAAGCCTGGCCCTAAAAGTCCGTAGCAAGCAGACATTCGTATGATGTCACCTCATCGGACACAACAAGCATATCCAAACCAACAATGCTGCCCCCAATATCAACAAAACACTCGAATTTACCATAAATATCCAGCATGGATCCATTTTTTCCATAAACTATATTGTCGCAGCTTAAAAGAGAATTCAAATTAATGTGCTTTAACATTTTTTATCTCTGTCACAAAACTAACTGCGCTGCCAGAATTTATCAGGCATTCCACAGCAAAATGCCCAAATGGATTGCGATGAAGCACCGGAATGTGTTGACTTTTTCTTCATTTGGCTGCTTGCTTCTTGATTGGAAACGTCCGCTTTTCTTTAGCTCAATTTGAATATACTTTAAGGAATTACGATTTGCTGAAAACTTGCTGGTGTTCGGAGCTGAGCGTTAGGAGTACCTTCAATAATATGCTCGATTAGGTCATCTTCTTTCGACAATACTATTTTTTATTGCAATATTCAATAAATGTTTCGTCGTATTTCCTGCGGGCGTTAAAACTTTCTTGCATCATAAGCTTATTTTCCTTTTTAGAAAAAAAGTGTTCTAATTCCTGCAAAATAACCTCCCTTGCAGCTTCTCAGAAGGTAGAATGTAGCCATATTTGAGCTTTCCCTTTCAGCTTACACATTATTTATGAAAATGAGAGGTCTATGTGGGAAAATGTGTTGGTGATTTGTTATTCAAAAATACTAGGTAACTTCTGTTCCTATACCTGGACAACATGTTACCTGAATGTAATCATTCCCTTCAAATGTTAAACTGTATTGTCCTTCTCATCGATTCTGGTCACTGCTTATGTCCTCACCTTCTCGTCTTATTATGGTTTCAGCTTTCATTCTCAAAAAATCGTTTTCCTTATTTAGTAGCTCTTATTGCTATCAGTTGTTGACGGACGTTCATTAGCTTCTCCATTTGCCTCAAAATTATTTTCATAATTACCTTCCTTTTAATCAATGTTAATCCTTTAGTTAATCCTCTTTCTAACTTATTTCTTCTTTTTTATTTATAGTTTAACTTTTTGAATTGAGAGAAGAAAAAAAACGTAACTTTAATTTAACTTTACTAATTCACAATAAACTCCACAATGGTAAAGGCAGAGTTTGTTTCATTTATGGGAAATAAAGCTTAGAGATAATTGAGTAAGACTAATAAGAGAATAAACTAAAATAATGAATAAGATGGAATACAAAGTTAACTGCAATTATTGTTTCTGATTTTTGTCAAAAGTATGAATGAGAGATTGATCTAGTTGAAAAAGAACACAAGATAATGAATGAAAATACAAGGTGAGATATAAAGTGGTTACAAAAATTACAGCTTGCTCGATTTTGTCTCCCACTTTTTAAGCGTTTTTTTGTAGTATAATTGGCTGTTTATCGTTAGGATCATGTGATGAACTGCTTAGTTCGTCTGTGCTCAGTCGATATTCGATAGAGACTTGTCGATATCACTAATAAGGTCGGAGTTGTGATTCTGATAGAGGTTCAATAAAGCTAGGTGTGGAAGGTGTCTCTGATGTATTGGCCTTAATTGGACAACATTTCTTCCAAACTGCTGTTTTTGCCAGCCAACATTCTTCGTTCAGATCCTCATTAGTGCGGAATGGCTTGGAATTATTACGGCAGATTGTTTAATTTTTACATAACTTAGTTATATGCCCGTATTGATCTTTTTAAATTTTAAAGGCAATGGGATGTATGGACGTACTCTTACTTTCTCGTATCCGATTGCTACGTTGGAAGATAAAACTGTGGACGCAAAGGTATTCATACCAATTGCAAAAAAACTTGCCATCAACGTTTTGTAGAATCTTTTTAACGAAGGTAACATAGGATAGTATTTCGGATTCTCCTCCGGCTTTTTCAAGGGATCTGAAGAACAGTTCAAATTATCGCGAGACTCATATTAACGAATTTCAAATTATCACTGTGTTGATAAACAAGATATTATGTCTCCACGCAAATCAGTTCAAGTCATATGTTGTCTAGTATGTTTTTTGCTCTGTAAATGTCAATTTTATGTTGCGGGTTAGCTACATTTCTTGTGTTTCTTTCAAAAACATTTCTTCTGTAAAAAGCATTAGCAATGTCATGTGATAAAATTTCAAATTCTATTTTTGAAACATCTGAAACGAAATATCTACATATGAATGTGGTTAAAAAAAATACGTCAACGCATCTATAAGCTAAAAAGCAACAATAAACTTAAATTGAAATTTATTTAAATTTGTTTTCTGCCACATTGTTAACTATTAAGATCTCAGACATAAAATTAAAATGGAATAAAATTTGATAAAAGAAAAGGATTTAGTACATATGTATGTATAGCAGCTGTTGTAATGAAAATGGCTGATGTCAGATGTATGTAAATATACATGAAAGTTTGTGACCTAAAATTAAAAAACACATATAAGTTAACCAATTTTGGCAGGCGTGAAGAAAAACATCCGATATATGTATGTATGTATAAAATTAAAAACGCATAAGCAAAAACATGTCATCTATGGGTAAATTTAGTAATGACTTACACTTGTTGCTGAGTTTTCCCCTTTTGTATACACAACAACCGAGTAAAAAATGTACACTGTGTAACAATCTATATATATATTTTAAAACGTCTTGTAAAACATATTTTATAAAAATGCCGTCTTCATACGGGCAACATTGCTTTGCCACCGCAAGTGCAACAACGGAAAAGGCTTTTAATATTTCGCTATCATCATATTTTTCAATGTGATCTGGCTGTTTTACAAATTTACTGGGAACTTTGACTTTCATTTCATCAAGCAATTTTTGCCTTTCATCATCTTTGTATTTCTCATAATTAATATGGCATGACAAGTAATGCCGCCTTATATTAAATTTGTCGCACTTTGCTAATTACTTCAACATTGCAGCTTCCTTTTACGATTTAAAAAAAAAAACATCAGTTCCCAAGAATTATTGAACATTGTTGCTCTGTGTACTTTTGTGTTGATTACGAAAAAAAACCAAAACAATTCCAAACAAGCGTGCGTGGTGTTACTTTCACAAAGCTTCAGCAGAGACTGATGATAGACTGATGTTTTGAAACGAACAAAGTTGTTGTATACATACATGTGAATTGCCGACCGTGTCTGTGTGAAAAATACGAATATTGACTGCCTCGCGAGGCTATGGAGTGGCTATCACTGCATTAGATAGACGTTTACAGACAAAAAAAACATATATAACATTTTTTATGTAACAAAATTTAGTTATGAACGTGTTAATGCTTGGTGCGAGTAGACACTCTTACGATCGATACAAGAATAACTGTAAAACATTAGGTTGGGTTTACTTAACATGCCTCAATGATTGATTAAAAATACTTTAACTTATCATAAACTATAAGAAGCGTTTTTGTCAACAACTTCTTCTTCTTCTTCTTTTGGCGCCACAGTCCGGGGTGGACCTGGGCCTCAACCAACAAGCTTTTCCAGCTGGCACGGTCTTTAGCCAGCATCCTCCAATTTTGCACACCAAGTTGGCTGAGGACCCTCTCCACTTGTGTGCGCCATCGGTTCCGTGGGCGTCCTCTATTGCGTTATCTCACTCAGAGTCGAAAATTCTACGGAGCAATATTTTACATGCCCTCTACATGGCCCAACCACCTTAGCCGTTGGATCCGTAGACGTCTGGTTAGACTCATGTCGCTGTACAACCCGTACAGTTCGTGATTGAATCTTCTACTCCAGGAACCATCAACGCAAACAGGGCTGAAGATTTAACGCAGAACTTTTCTCTCGAAAATACCAAGGACTTCCTCATCCGCCTTCGATACTGTCCACGCCATAGAGAAGTACAGGGGATATCAAAGTGGTATATAGTATCAGCTTGGTTTTTCGAGAGAGGGCCTTACTACTCAATTGCCTCTTGAGCCCAAAGAAGCAGCGATTGGAAAGAGTTATTCTGCGTTTAATCTCGGTACTGATGTTGTTCGTGCTGTTCAATTGGGAGCCAAGGTAGACGAAGTCCTTCACTACCTCGAAGTTGTACCTGCCTATGGTGACGTTCCGGCCCAGTCGTCGATGTTGTGCGTCCTTTCTCAATGACAGCATATACTTCGTTTTGCCGTCGTTCACCGTTAGACCCATTTTGGCCGCCTCCGTTGAAATACCAGCAAACGCTTCATTGACGGCTCACTGTGTTCGACCAATCACGTCAATGTCGTCAGCGTATGCTAGCAGTTGTAAGGACTTTTGGAAGATCGTGCCCCTGTTGTTAGCGTGTGAATTTTGCACGATCTTCTCAAGAATTATATTAAAAAAGTCACATGAAAGTGCGTCATCTCGTCTAAAGCCTTTTCTGACCTTGAAGGTCTCGGTGAATTCGTCACCAACCTTGATGGAGCAGCGAGAATTCTCCATCGTCCTCCTACACAATGGAATTCTCTACCATCATCGTCCATTATGTGGGGTGGAGTATTCTGCCTGGCACTGGAATTGGTGTTTTCCTCGCCGTTAAACATTCTGCAGAATTCTCTCTGCATCGATATCGACTCTACCACGATTTGTCCCTCTTCGTTACGACAGGCTTCTTTCCGAAGGTTATATCCATTGGATAGTTGCTTTACCCGTTGGTAAAACTTTCAGATATTATTCCTCCCGTAACACTTCTCAAGTTCCTCGATAGCGCGCTTCTCATCCTCTTTCTTCTTCCTTTTGGGAACCGGTGTTCTTCCCTTCTCTTATGTTCGTACAGCTCACGAGCTGCTCTCGTCCTTCTCTCCAACGTCACCTTATACGTTGCTAGCTTCGCTGAATGTGCCTGCCTGCACTTGTTATCAAACCATGGGGTTTTCCCGGGTGGCATTTTAAAACCCAATACATCAGAGACAGCCTCTCTGATGGCGTTTTGGCAACGGTTCAATTCCTCATCGGTTGTTTGGCCTGGCAGGGTTGGTCTCTCTGAGAGCTTAAGGGAGACTAGATCAGCGAATTTCCCAGCGGTCGATTGTAGCTTTGCGGCGTCAAACTGTTGTGGTCGTGCTCTACTCCGTTGTGCTACTGATATCCGTGATGTTATATTGGCTACAACAAGGAAGTGATTGGACATCAAGAATACTGGAGGAGTGTTTGCCATCGATCGCAATATGATCAATCTGGTTGACGGTTGATTGATCAGGGGACCGCCAGGTCCCTTTGTGATTGTTAAAGTGAGGAAATCGCGTGCTTGATACAGTGAGGTTTCGCCCCATCACGAAGTCTAGCAGCCTGAGTCCGTTATGGGAAATGTCATCATGCAGGCTGTGTTTTCCGATGACTCTAGCGAAGACGTCTTCCTTGCCCAGCTTTGCGTTGAAATCTCTTAGGACGATCTTGGTGTCGTAGCTGGGGCATTGATTGTATGTTCTTTCTAGCCTAAGTCTGCCTCGAACAACAAACCTGCATCTAAACAAGCGCTGCCTTCGCTCCTTGTAGCAATCACCGTAGTAGATGTCGGAGTTTTTCATTCTCTTTTTGCCAGCTCATCGGCTGCACGTGGTCTGTTCAGGGACCTGACATTCCACGTGCAGAACCGAAAATCGTTATCCTTATTTCGTTGTCCATTTCGTCGTCAGCAGTAGGGTCTTCCATATTTATATATCTAGCTTGTTTTTGTGTCTGAACTAATGCGTTTTTACACGGTAGGGAAGTTACCCCCACGCACAACCCCGAACCTGGAGGACTGGGTCGTGGTTTAGACCCCTGGACAGAGGGTATTCGCTGCATACTTTGGTTCACAATAAGCAGGTGCTTTAGAGGCTATCCAGGGGGTGCCACGGGGAGGCAGTATGTCAGCTTGACCAGGTTGCTCGCCAGGTTGAGAGCAATCAACAACTTTACCCTGAATGCACTGGCCCATCCCCCAACAACAACTTAAAAACTATTTTAAGAACAAATTTAATGAACTATTTACCATTAAAAAGGCGAAAAATGCAAATGAGTAAGCAAATAAAAGTGATCCAAAAACTATTTTAATTTTTCCCGGTCCAGAACGCTTTATTGGCATGGCTCCAATAATGCTAAGAAACCACCTTATCGGAGATACATTTTTGTAGAATACATTCTAAAAGAAAAAAAATTATTTCTGTATTAAAATCAGGTAAGAAGAAAATATAATTGCTCCCATTTTCACAAAATTTAAAATTAGTTTGATCTATATTTTATTTGCCACAAAGGGTGCTGTTTTTAATCATACTAATCCGTGCATATTTTTAAGCCGAGGTAGAATTATTTTTGCGGAGTCGTATATTCGTCCCATATTGTGCCAAAAAAGAAATTTTACTAGAATCGGTGGCTGTTCAGGATTTTCATACCCCTGATGATTTCCGAACCCTGAATTAACGTAACGTAATATTCTTTTTTTCTTTCTCTTGCATTTTTCTATATAAACGAGGATTATTATTACATATTTTTCGAAAACTATTTAACTATAAAACTTCTAGGTCTTGTGCAAGAGCCAACGATCTCACAACCACATATGTCAAGTACCCTCGCATCTACAACGTTCCAAAACGCTTCATTCACTTCAAGTGCAAGACTGCCAAAAATTGAGCTACCATCATTTACAGGCGACTACATTGAATGGATACCTTATCGTGATATGTTTATTTCATTAGTCCACAGCAATCATTCCCTTTCTAACATTCAAAAATATTTTTACCTTAAAAGTTCATGCAAAGGGTCTCCACTATAGATTATAAATCAATATCCCGCATCAGATAACAATTACGCAGCCTTAGAAGAAAGGTACCATATCAAACGCAAAATTGTTGAACAAATACTGAAAAAAACTATTCAACCTACCAAATTGTAATGCGTCATTCAAAAGTATTAAAAATTTGCTTGATACTACTCGTTCAACAATCGCTTTATTAAAATCTTTAACCATTGATGTTGACAATTGGGATGCTATATTGATTTTTATAACAAGCCAAAAACTGGATACACAAACAAGGAAAGAGTGGGAACAGTCTAATAATTTTGATAATGAAATACCATCCATGGCAAGTATGTTGCAATTTTTAGAAATGTCTTTTCGCACACTAGAATCTGTAGAAGAAGCAAATTCTGCGATGAAACCAGAAAAACCAAAAGTAAGTAAACATACAGTGCAACAATTTAGTAAGAGAAACTTTCACACTAACAACACGGCGATAAATAATAATCTCTGCCCTTGCTGCAAACGTCGTCATCCACTGTATAAATGCTTTAAATTATTGTCATTATTGACAGCAGAGAAAAAATCTCTAATACAACAAAATAACATTTGTTCAAATTGTTTACATAGCGGCCACAGCATAAATCACTGAATTCAACAGCTCGCTCCCAACAATGTAAACAAAAGCATCACACTATTTTACATAGTGCTTTCTTTACAGAAATTCAACGCACTCAACCTTCTGCTAACATACAATCCCCATCATTACAACATAATCATCAAACTGTCTAATCTAACGAGGAGTTATATTCCCATGTTGCTTC
Source organism: Epicampocera succincta (assembly GCA_932526305.1). Lineage (NCBI taxonomy): Eukaryota > Metazoa > Arthropoda > Insecta > Diptera > Tachinidae > Epicampocera > Epicampocera succincta. The sequence continues at coordinate 27,613,798 of OW052035.1, read as the reverse complement.
ACAAGATGTTAATAAACGACCTCAAGTTCTCTTAGCTACAGCCACTGTTTTAGTTAAACATAACAAAGGTGAACATATGGTAAAAGCTTTAATTGATCGCAAGCTTCTTTTATAACACTTGAATTGACACATCTTTTAAATCTACATAAAAAGATAATAGTTAATACCTCTGTAACTGGAATTGGAAAAAATAACAGAACGTCTGTAAATTCTTGTGTTAATCTACAGCTGACCTCTAATTACAACAAAAGCTTTTGTTTACGAATAAATGCACTAGTAATAACAAGATTGACGGCATATAAACCTGAAAACATTAATAAACATGATTTGCCAAATTTGAACGAATTTTATTTGTCAAATCGACAATTTTATTTACCAGCAAAAATTTATATCTTATTGGGAAGTGATGTCTATGGTGAGATTTTACTACAAAATTCCGTGAAAATTCCGCATAGTGTTTATTTACAGGAGAGTCATTTTGGGTGGCTGGTATCTGGTCCTCTTGCAAACAGCTCTACTCTCCACCAGGTAAACGTAAACGTCTGTAACCTTGAGACGCAACTACGACTGTTTTGGGAGCAAGAGGAACTATGCGATGAAAGAAAACTATCGATTGAAGAGGAATTGTGTGAGAACCATTTTTTGCAAACCTTCACAAAAAGTACCAGTGGTCGGTACACAGTACACTTACCTTTTAAAAATACACTTTTAGGAAAGCCGTTGCCTAAATTCAACAACACAGATTACAGTGCATTGAGAAGATTAAAACATTTAGAATCTTCGTTTACAACAAGACTACAGTTTGCAGCAGCATATAAAGAATTTATGGCTGAGTACATAAAACTAACCCATATGGAAAAAATAGGTAAATATCCACATGATATTCCAAATGAATGCTATTTTTTTCCGCATCACGGTGTTTTTCGTGAAAGTAGTACCACTACTAGACTGAGAGTAGTGTTCGATGGCAGCAGTAAAACACCACCGCAAACATCTATAAATGAAGAGTTAAGCCCTGGACCACCTTTACAAAATGACTTGCCAGATATAATTACGATGGCGACGATTTAAAGTCGCATTTACTGCTGATTTAGAAAAAATGTTTAGGCAGATAAATGTTTGCGAAGAGCATCAAAATTATCAGTGCATCTTGTGGAGGGATGAAAACACAAACGACATTAATATCTATAAACTTAAAACCGTGACATATGGCACCACCAGTGCACCGTTTCTTGCAATAAGAGTAATTCAACAAATTGCTTCTGACGGACAAAAAACCTTCCCACTTGCTAGTAAGGTTCTTCAAAGTGACACATATGTTGACGATGTTATCTCTGGAGCAGATACTCTTCATGAGTCAACAAATTTACAGCAACAACTCTGTGCTCTATTAACCAGTGCGGGATTTAATTTACGTAAGGGGAACTCTAACTCTTTAGCATTTCTAAAACATATTCCAAAAGATAGCCTAGCAATAAACAATTTTGAGCTGAAAAATCGTGAAATTGTGAAACCTCTAGGTTTATCATGGGACCCGCAAACTGATTGCTTTTATTTTAAAATTAATTGTAACTTTACTGAGAAAATAACAAAAAGCGCAGTACTGTCTGATTCTGCAAGACTTTTTGATCCTCTTGGTTGGCTGGCTCCTACTACTATTATCGCGAAAATAATGTGTCAAAAACTCTGGCGCGACGGACTTGATTGGTCAGATGAACTACCTAAGCTACTAAGCGATGAATGGATAAATTATCGTGCAGCATTAACATCTATCGAAAAAATTGTTTTACCACGTTGGTTTCAGTGTATGTCTACTGTCTCTGTCGAACTACACGGATTTTGTGATGCATCAAAACAAGCTTTTGCAGCGGCAATTTATATCAGATCTGTGTCTGAAGATGGTCTAGTACATGTTAGTCTCATACAGGCCAAAACCAAAGTGGCACCCTTGAAATACTTACCATTCCAAAGCTCGAATTAAATGCTGCCGTTTTAGTATCTAAATTACCAAACAAAGTTAAACCCAGTTTAAGTTTAAATATCAATAAAATTACATATTGGTCAGACAGTAGCACTGTTTTGAATTGGATAAAATGTCAGTCTTCATTATTGCCAGTTTATGAGGCAAATCGAGTTTCCCAAATACTTACGACTTACAAACATTATAGACTGGAAACACGTCTCTACAAAACAAAACAACACCTGCAGATTGTGCAACAAGGGGTGTACCTCCCCAAGACTTATGTTCATACACACTTTGGTGGAACGGGCCCACTTGGCTAATAAATAGTCCAGAAACTTGGCCAGTGAAAAAATTTTGAAATTCCTCACCACTGACAAGGATGGAAATAGGAGTTGCTACAGCCACAATAGTTATATCAAATAATCAAAAATCCTATCCAGAATTATTTTCAAAATTTTCTACGTTCACAAAATTACAACGAGTAACAGCCTACACACTACAATGGTATTACAACTTAAAACATTTAATAAATAGAAATAAACCCGGTGAAGTACTAAACTTAAATCCTGATGGCTCAAATTTAAACAAATGCAAATATCTTTCAACTTTTAAACTAAAACGAGCTCAACTAGTTTTAGTTAAACAATGTCAACAAATTTCATTTCATGAAGAAATTAAATGTTTTCAAAAACAAAAATGTTTACCTTATAATAGTAATACTCTGCAGCTTCAACCATTTATAGATGATGAAGGCTTGATTCGTGTTGGTGGCAGAATTAATAAGGCAAATGTTGAATTATTAAAACACGATCCCATTTCACCACTTATTGTTGTAGATGCCCATTTTAAAACATTACATGGCGGTGTTCAGTTAATGCAATCTTATGTGATGTCTCGCTTCTGGATAATTTCCTCAAGAAATATAGCAAAGGCCGTTAAACGTAAATGTGTTATCTGTTTAAGATATGCGGCCAAGGCTTCACAACAGATAATGGGCAATTTGCTATCTGTTCGTGTTCAATTTGCACGGCCATTCAAACACAGCGGACTTGATTATGCAGGACCCATAATGATAAAACAATCAACCCTTCGTCGAAGTTCAACTTCAAAGGGTTACATATGTCTCTTTGTATGCATGTACAAAGGCAGTGCACCTAGAATTGGTATCAAGTCTCAGCACCGAGGCTTTTTAGCTGCCTTCAGGCGATTTATTTCAAGACGAGGGCCATGCACCGATTTGTATTCTGACTGCGGAACAACATTTATTGGTGCAAATAAAGAGGTACGCGCTCTACACAACCGCGCAAAGAGTTCTCTTAATAACGAGTTAGCAGAAACTCTCAACAATGATTGAACTAACTGGCACTTCATTCCCCCCGCTTCCCCACGTTTCGGAGGATTACGGGAAGCCGGTGTAAAATCTACGAAGCACCATTTGCGCCGTATTATGAAAGACCATACCCTAACTTTTGAGGAATTATCTACCCTATTATGCCAAATTGAAAGTTGTCTAAATTCTAGTCCGCTTTGCCCGCTCTCATCTGATCCAGCTGACTTAAATGTATTGATACCAGCTCATTTTTTGGTTGGAGAACCAACTACTACCGTTTCCGACGAAGATTTTCTTGATACTCAAATAGATCACTTATCACGATGGAAGCGAATCGAAAAATTAAAACAACACTTTTGGCAACGGTGGACTAAAGAATACCTTTGTAGGTTACAATCAAGACCAAAATGGAATTCAGGAAAACGGGAAATAAAAATTGGAGACATCGTGCTTGTTCTAGATGAAAGATTTTCAACAGGACACTGGCCACTTGCTCGAGTAGAACAAGTACATCCAGGTTCAGATGGCGTTATTCGAGTTGTTACGCTATACAGCAATGGAAAGGTTTTGAAACGTCCTGTGGCAAAAATTTTTTTTCTTCCCGAATCTATTGTCGAGGCCACCAATCCTATTAGCCAACCGGTTTAAGAACTATCGTCCTTAGTGGGGGAGGAATGTTCAGGATTTTCATACCCCTGATGATTTCCGAACCCTGAATTAACGTAACGTAATATTCTTTTTTTCTTTCTCTTGCATTTTTCTTTTGCATTAAACATAGGTAGCTTTGTAGCATTGAATACATAAAATTATCGATTATTAGCTCTTTGGAATTGAAGTTGTTCGTCACGAATTATAGTAATATTTTTATAAATTTAAATAAAGAAAATTAATTGAATTATTAATTAAAATAAAACAAATCGTTTCAATCGGAAATTCTCGTACAGTGGCACAAGTTCATATTATCGTGCTTTATTGGCAAATTGTAAGCCTAAACTATAAAATTTCAAAACTCGCCAGAATCAAAAAGTAATAAGCGATTTTCGGTCAAATGTATTAAATTATTTTGCTTACGTTAAAGGTATGGAAATGTATTTACATACATACTAATAAGGTATCACATAGTTAAGAAAACCAAGCAAATATTAAAAGGTATTTTTAGCAGAACAAATTTTCATTTGCCAATGAATTTGAAATTTATTATTTACATCCATAAATAGTTTTCGTCATTATATAAGTATTTTACCTTGAACGCCTGGCAATATGCTCAGCTTAAGGTGCCTATTTACTTATGAGTTGTAACTATAATTTGTGGGGATCGCCGTCTTTTTTCAATTCAAAGCGTCTTACGTGCACAAGTCACTTGTACGTAAAAATTTTACAATGTTTGCATATCTTTTTACTACGAAAAGACAGTGTATAATGTTCAAACTTGTTGTGAATTCTTCAATGTAAAGCGGTAGCCAGCTATTTCTATTCCAAATCTTTTATCCATGCGTAAAAAAATGCATGGTGATGTTTAGTTATAATTTCCTGTTTCATGGTCTTTTAAATAATATTATATGTTTTGAACAATATTCCTTCTTCATATTTTTATTTTTTTGCATACACAAATAAATAATCAAGTTAGCAATTGCATCATTCCCAACTTTTTTTATTTCACGACGTTTAACTTTATTGGACTACCTTTGAACTCAAAACTTTCTTCACAAAAAGTTTAAAAAAAAGACTTGAAAAAATTCAAAATAATCGAATCCAATTTTTATTATAGCAAATATTCGGTTCTTCGTGCACAATAGCTTAATACAGAGATGTACAACAGCTATCTCAACAACCTAATATAATTTTCTGCATGGTTCAAAATCTTTCTTCAAAAAAAATTATTAAAAAATTATCTATCATTCCAAAAGTAATGAAATATTTGGACTCTCAGTCAATTTTAGATATGCTAATAAGTGATTTTCTCATGAACTTACTCTCATGCGCATTTAGATAACGATGATACCCTTAAAAAATCAACTCAAATCAGGGTATTTCCATTGCGCAAATTGATACCTCATATATCGTTAATTGTATTAAAACTTTCAAATCATTAACTGTGAGTGAGTGCTATGTGTTAATGAAATGTTCTTCGACTTTGTCTCTGTCACGATCTACTATTTTTAATATATCGGTTAAATATGGGTATTTCCCCCAAAAAAGAAAGAGTTTTTTATTGTGCCTTTATTCAAGTCAAATTTCACTAATTACTGGAGTACTGCTAAACTGAGTGGCATTACTAACTTTTCAAAAATGTAGCACACCAACTTATTTCACTTATTACAATGCTTTCCAGTATGGATTTCCAGTTACTAAGAATATTCTAAAATTAACAATAGTGGTTAATAGAGCGTGTACAAAGGTAATCGCCTGATATCGGCTATATTGACTTCAGCAAAGTAAACCAGTCTGTTAAAAAAAAAAAACTGGATAAAAGGGGTTTTTATTCCAGCATCCAGCACCTCATTTCTATCCCAAGTGGATGTGATATCGTAGTATATAATGAATTTTCAGGTAGCTGTCACCAATTTTGTTGTAACGTTGATTGTAGAGCCTAATGTTATCGTTAAAAGAAGAAGCCAAGTAAAATTGTACTGAATATTTCTTGTAAGGCATTGGCAACGATGGTAATGTATGAATTGGAAAGTTCCCTTTTCAGTTTTGAGATCGCAAACCCACATAAGTTCACCACCTCCCTTCTAAATTCTGCTAATTCTACCCAATGGTTATTATAGTACCGGAGTATTGTCTTCCTTAAAGATAACAAGTATGCTTTTAATTCCGTTCGGTAAAAGCAACTTCCATTTTTCCCTCTTCTTCTACTCATGTTGTTAATGAATAATTTAAGGTAGTATTATTGCCTACTGCTATTTATTCACACATCACTATATTATAACATATGAATTCCGTTTTATTCGATGCATAAGACATAAACGAGAGTAAATTACTTATGCTCAGAGTAAATGTATTGAAACAATATACTGGTTTTTTTATACATGTAATTGCCTATTACATGCAAATTCATACACGCGCATACATACATATATACTTACTTACGGTATTATTTAATATGTATGTATAAACTCTCATTAGTTATAAGCACTGTTACATATTCTCTTTGGATTTTTATTACATACCTAAAATATTTTACTGACTTCACTTGTCTTTACTGCCTCGCTGTGATCATACCTACTTAAGACCTAATAAAGTAATCCTTGTAATAATTTAATTTACGCATAAAGTTAAATTCTCATACATAAATTTGGTGCCGAAACCCGGTAATTGATGCATAAATTGATGCGTGCCTAGTGGAAGTTTAATAAAATAAATTTGAAGAGTGGAAAACCAATAAAATGGCGAAATTACACCAACACATCGAAAACCAAAGAGATTTGTTACGGAATCTGAAGAAAACCGCTAAGCTTTATGATTCGCAAACGAATAAAACGCATGGATTTGCACAATCGGTTTTAGACGAAATAGAAGCGAGTTTTGCAAAATTTAAAGAAGGTAATAGTCATTTATGTTCCATAGTCCATGAGAATACCATTAATACAGAAAATATTACGTATTTCGAAGAGGATGTTTATTACCATTTTTTACCCTTAAGGGTCTGTTGCTTGATTTCATGGAATCTTGTGATCTTCGTTCGCCTGGAGTTCAATCCAGTACGTTTGCTGGTGCTGGTCATTCTAGAAATGAAACATTTTCGGTTCAGGCACGCTTACCGAAAATTGACTTGCCAATCTTTAGTGGAGATTATTTAGCCTGGATGTCATGCCAAGATATGTTTATTTCACTAGTGTATAATAATCCCAGCTTGTCTGATGTCCAAAAATTTTGTTTTTTGAAAACCTCTTGCAAGGAAACTCCACTGGATATCGTGAATGAATATCCAGCAACGGACGCTAGCTACACTTTAGCTTGGACAGCATTGCAAAATAGATATCACAATAAAAGGAAAATAGTTGATACTATTTTTAAAAAATTATTTTAGATACCTGTTTCTGATGGCTCTGCCAAAAGCATTCAGTTAATTTTAGATACAACCCGCACTAGTATAGTGCTTCTACGCAGCTTAGAAGTAAATACTGAAGGTGAACATGCTATGCTTATATATATGACTGTGAAGAAGCTGGACTTACAAATACGCAAGGAATGGGAGCAATCTCTAAAAGCGTCAACGGAAATTCCTCCAATAGGAGATTTATTCAAATTCCTAGAAGCGACATTTCGAACATTAGAAACACTTTCTGATCAGACCGATTCAAGTCCTAATGCAGTTCGTTTGTCATCAAAATCCTCACTACATAATAACGGTAAAAACAATTTTCGACGGTATACAAACGCTGTTTCTACAAGCAACGACTCGAACTGCCCCTGCTGCAATAAGCGCCATCGTCTTTCCAAATGTTTGAAGTTTGGTTCGTTAGCATCTGCTGCAATGAAAGATTTTTTAAATTCAAAGGGAATATGTAGAAATTGCTTAACACCTGGCCACTTTAGTAACAACCGTCGTGTAGTTTCTCGCTGTCAAGTCTGCCAACTAAATCACCATACAACAGTGCATAATGAATATTCGGCAACCCATTCAGTTGCGAACTCACCTACTGAATCCGCTATGATTTGTGAACCCCCTCGTTTTCGCAAATACTTCAGAACGTCACTGCTCCTATAGTTGATAATTGCAAGAAATATAGTGGCAGGAAAAGGTTTCAAATTCTCTTGTTCTTGAAATTCTTTGTTAGCAACACTTCAAAGCTACTACTATACGTGATTCATCAGGACGTTATATGGTGTCTCTACCCTTTAAATCTCTGCTCAAAAACTTCCCGTTTTTGCACAAACAGACTATACAGCACTTTCTCGCTTAAAAAGTATTGAAGCCAAATGTAAATTGAATAAGAAGCTTTACGCAGACTTTATGGAAGAGTACGAACGGCTTGGTCATATGGAAAAGGTAGACGCCTATCCTCTTGATTTGGATAGGGATGGGTTCTTTTTGCCCCATCATGCTGTTCTAATTTTTGCATGAAAGGGGAGATTAAACTCATTAGAAGCATCAGTTAAAGCTTCATACTTAACTATATCTTTTGTATTTATTGTGCTGAAATTAATTGGTTGTTTCAATAAAAATTTTCCAAAATCGTTTATATTTTTGCCATTCGACTTATATTAGCTCCTGTGTCTATTAGTTCAACATAATTTGTTCCGCTAATTGTGATTTCTATGATGGGTAAACAATCTGATTTGGATCCTGGATCCTGCAAAAATGATCCTGCCTTTGTCTGATTTGACCTACATCACTGGGTTTGGATCATAACACTACTGTATTCTGTATTCAATACGTTTTGGTTTTGATAGCTTTGATTTCTATAGGAATTACAAGGATTTGACCCTGAATTTCCTGCCTGGGCGGATTTGTGTAAATTATAAAAATGGTTCTGCTTTAGTGCGACATTATCTATTTCCATGGGTTCGTTTCGACTTGCCTGGGTTGATTCCAGCGGTATTGGCAGGAATTTGGCCTAGGGTTTCCTATCTGAGCGAACCTCAGGTTATTATCTTTATTGTATTGGATTCTATATCGTCGTGAATTATTAAAATTCTTACCAAAATTGTTAAGATTTTGGTTCATGTTTTTATTAAAATGTTTATTGTTGTTATTTCTGTAATTGTTACAATTGTGAAAGGAGTTTCTTTGTGCTTTATTCATGTTGTAATTATAAATATTTTTCTGTCTATATATTCTAAATTCTGGTCTGATGCAACTGTTTTCGTACCTTCGTCTTGTCATGATGTCTAATATGCTACCTAAATCACGCATGTCGTAAATTTTGTCTAACAAAGTACCCTGTGTAATTTCCTTATTTGTGTTTACTAATACGCTATAAATATTGCTTAAATCTATACTATGATCACCACTATGATATATTGTTAGTTCATCTGGATTTGTATTTTATATTTTGCACATCTATTGCTAATTCACTCACCGAGTTTACATAAAGATTGTTAATTCTTCTGTATATTTGATGTGGTTCCGTGTCTGGCCTGTATTTAAATATAAATAAAAAAAAATTGTATATATCTTTTTTTTGTTTTTACGTCATTTGACCGTTGTTTATTAACTAATCAAAATTAACTTCACTTAAAACTAAACTAATTAATTGTCAGGTTTTAAAGTTAATAACATCTAGTAGACGTACAGTCAGCAAGTAGGTGTACTTGAACCACTGAACAATATTTATAAAAAATGTGTCGGCAGGTTAATTTTAAGTTGAAACTTTGTTGGTAAATTTATAATTTCTGAGGTGTTAATTTATACACACAGCTGCAAAAATGTATAATTGAAATTTGAAAATTCAGTTGCAACCAAAAATGTGCATTCATGTACATATTTTTTTTATCGAAATTCGGCTAAGCTGCGTGGTAGGAAGCTCATAAATATCATTTTAAAACTATTCAATTTCTCAAGTATAGAAATATGTAGTACTAATTGGTTCTGAACATATATAAAGTCAGCTGCAATAAAATATATGCCTTTTTTGCAAAAACTTTCGAAATTCACCGACCTTACGTAATAAAAATTGATGAATAAAAATTAAATAAACATTTTTCGTTACGCAATTGGTATTTCCTTCATTCAGATTTCGATAAATTACAATTGCGGCTATATTCTGAAAATGTCTAAACTCAACTGCAGCACAAGTGTCCATATACTGCAAAAACTATTCAAAATTCGCCAATCGTGCGTGGTAGAAAACCCATAAAAATTATTGAAAGTTTTCCCATGACTAAAACAATTATAAATTTAAAACTTTCCTATGCGCAATTGGAAACATCCTTTTTCCATATCTACGTAAATTTCACTTGTGGCTATCTGAATATACTAAAACCCAGTTGTTACCAAATATGTGCTCAGGCGTTTGCAAAAATAATTCAAAATTGACTGAATTAGCGTGATAGAAAATTTTTCCAAATCCTACTGAAAGCGTAAACGTGTAGCAAGTTGCGGTGTTCGTATCTTTCGTCAATTGGCTCAACCATTGCTGCGAGTTCTATATGACGCAAAGCCTATTAGTAACGATAGACGCATTTTCAAATTATTGTTTCTCCTGTCCAGTGCTTGCAACATACTACCTTTTGAAAACGCTCAGATAATATATTGACGATAACGATTAAATCTTCGCATATAAGATACCTCCAGGCTACCTACAAGGCCTAAATTGTCCAAAATACAGTATGGTATGACCTTGAAAAAATATGATTAGAAGCCTATTAATCAACTATCGGAACAAACGCTATAAATCCATTTTCATTGCTTCAAAAATTAGCATCCGAATTCAGTATGTGTTAAGATACTCCTATGAATTACATACAACATTCGAGGAATGTTTGCTATGTCCCCTACAGGGGTCATGTTTTTACGTGTGATTTGCTAAATTTGTTGAGTCACCGTCATATACTATATTTCATTCTTTGATTAATTTCAATTAATTTTAATATTGTTTGCATATATTATTTTCGCTTAACTTCTCATTTAAATTTATATTAAATTTGTTTACATTTTTTTAATCACGCCCACTGTAATTTGTCATAATTTTTTTATACGCCAGGCCCACGTTACTTTTTTTGGTTATTAACCGCTAGTTTTTATTTTTAGTATTTGTTTCTGATTTATATATTTTGTACCTGCATATTGTTATCTCCAAATGGAATACAAGTTATTTTTTATTACTGTTGGTGTATTAACACTTAAAATTGTTTCATTGTGTGAAGTGAGAAACAAATATTACAAAAACAACAGTGGAGCCCTTATATAAAATAAAAAAACTATAACAAAAATCTGTATAGACAGTGTGGTTAAATAAATAATTTGTGTGGTACATTTCAAACATTTGAAAAATATATATATATTTAAAACTGTTGTGGCATTTCTGTATTGAAAATATTGTATATGTTCGAACAGTTGTTGAGTGCTAAAGTTCATAATTTAAAAAAAAAATTAAAAATCTCGCACTCTACATATATGTATATACATATATATATGTATATTAAATACATAAAAACATTGTAAAACCTGATAGCGGTTTAAATTACGGTTCGTGTCAGCAGTGGTGGAGAAATTTTGTATTACGATTTTAAAAAAAAGGCTTTTGGAATAAATTTTTGTTGGCTCTTCGTTTGTTATACAAATAAATAACCTCCCCGATTTTTAATATAAAATGTCGACTTTGGAGATGTGTAAACAGCAACGAGCGAATACAACGAAAAGTATTTCTTGCACTTATTAATTGCGTTATGACTATTAATATCTGTATACTTTTAAGTGTTCCCAAATTTCTTCCCTATCGTCATGGCCCATTATTACCAATATCCATTTATGAATATTTCGTCCTATTAGGTCATCGTATAAGACTAATTTTAATGTAACAATTTATTTATATTTATTTTCAAATTCAAATCAAATATTGTATTTAAATTTATTCACACTTTTGCTTGAAGCCAATGAAGGGGGTGAAAAAAATTAACCTCAATCTGAAGTGTCGCTTGGGAATTTTGAGGTAGTATTCCGAACAAATACTGTCGGGTCAAAGTCAAATTCAAAGGTTGGAGCCAGATGACAACGCTAGGCCCTACATCGAAGATTTGTACATTTCAGCTAAATTCAATATTCAATCTAAACTGGGTGAAGAAGTACGCAATGCAACGTTGTCTGATTGTACAATTTATTTTGTACTTAAGTTGACCACATTTAGTGGTAAGTATGTGAGTACAACAATTTTATAACGACGTTCAATCAAATAATCGCTCTTGAATTTGGCTTATCAAACATTGAAAATCGGTACTGATGTTGTTCGTGTTGTTCACTTCGGAGCAGGGATAAACGAAGTGATTCAGTACCTGGCAGTTAAAGCTGCCTATGTTTAAATTCTGGCCCAGTCGTTGATTTTGTGTGTCCTTTCTCGATGACAACATATACTTCGTTTTGCCCTCGTTCATCGCTAGCCCCATTTCACCGCCCTCCATAGAAATACCAACAAAAACTTCATTGAAAGCTCGCTGTGTTCGACCAATCACGTCAATATCGTCAGCGTATGCTAGCAATTGCACGGACTTTTGGAAGATCGTGCCTCTGTTTTTGGCGTATGAGTTTTACACGATATTTTCAAGAATTATGTTAAAAAAGTCACAGGACAATGCGTCGCCGTGCCTAAAGCTTTCCTGACATTGAAGGTGAGTTCGTTACTTTGATGGAGCCGAAAAACCTCTCCATCGTCATCCTACACAACCTGACGAGCTTGGTAGGAATGTCAAAACAACACATCGCATCCCTTTGTCGCATCGCATCATATTCGGCCTTAAAATCAACGAATAAGTGGTGGGTGTTGATTTGCATCTCTTGGGTTTTTTTCCAGGATCTGCCGTGTGAAAATTTAGTCAATTGTGGACTTCCCCGGCCTCAAACCGCACTGATAAGGACCTATCACACTGTTTACGAATGGTCTCAGGCGCTCCTTGGCATGTTCGGACATCAAGAATACTGGGTGAGTGTCTGCCTTCAATTGCAAATATGATCAATCTGGTTGACGGTTGATTGATAAGGGGACCGCCAGATCCCTTTGTGAATGTGAATCGCACTTCCTGGATGGCGGTGATGTCAGCCTTATAGTCTTCCAAGGCCTCCGTTAAGTCATAGGCAGCACGTGGTTTGTTAAGTTTTTTACACGGTAGGGAAGTTATCCCCACGCACAACCACCGAACCTAGTTACATTGGTTCACCTCTAAGCCGCTGCTGTAGGGGCTATTCAGAGGGCGCCATGAGGAGGCAGTAAATCAGCTTGACCAGAGCACTTACAGGGATCGTTGCTGGGCTCTCGACAGGTTGAAAGCAATCAACAACTTTGCTTTGGATGCACTGGCCCATGCCCCTATCTAGTTGATCCTCGTAATCATAAATTTCAATATATTTTGTAGAGACATTCAGAGGAAGAGGAAATTCGTACTTACCACCTGAATAATGTCACATATGGAATTATCCAGCCTTCGTTTCTCGGGGATGATTTTCTCTATAGCGCAAATACAATTAAAAATTTAGTTCGAATTAAAATGGAGGTAAAAGAAATTCTTACTCGCGGTTGTTTTCAATTAAACAAATGGCATTTGAACCACAAAGATTTTCCAGGCGATAAAACCTTTAAAGATTTGAATATTAATAACAGTTATTGAAATAACATGGGATTAGCAAATGCCCGTTTTCCTATTTTCATTTTCACTTTAATTTCAATTTGTTGAAAAAATTACAAAACGAAAAATTTTGTCCCTCTCGTCATAATTTTTTGATCCATTTGGATTTGGATTTTTGATTTTTGGATTTCTGCTACTCATAAAATCAAAAATAATTATTGGAAGAGTTGTGGATTCTCAAAATTGGATGGAACGAGTCTATTCCTCAAGAATTACATGGAGGTTGGGAAATGTTTGTCTCAGATCTCAAAATGCTTTCTTCGATTCAAATACCTCGCTTTTGTCTTGTTCCTGAATATAAACCTATTCAACTACATGGTTTCTGTGACTCTTCAGTTTGCGCCTACTGTTGCTGTTTTTATTTTTGGGTGCAGTTTTCATCATCTAAATTATTTCCAGCTAAATCCACAGTTGTCCTATAAACAGAAAATCTTTGTCTAAGCTTGAATTATGTGGTGCGCAACTATTAGCAAATTTGTTCTCAAAAATTAAGTATCTCTTTTCGTTTCCAAATTTACACGCATTTTTATGGACTGGTCCTCAAAGAGTTCTGCACTAGCACATTCCTCAACTTTATCTATGTTCATGGGCAACAGGGTCTCCGAAAGTCAAGATCTAACTAGTAGTTGTGTGTGGCGGCATGTACTAAATGGCCCACGATAAAATACAATATGTTCTCTGAAAAAAATAAAGTAGAACTCGCCAAAGAAAAACGAAAAACAGCATATTACGTAGAGTAAACCTACAACTACATATTAGATTACATTGGGAAATATAGCTCATATCTCAAAATAGTTAGAATTATCACCTGCGCTGTACTTAACGGCCAAATCTCTTCACTTCTGACACTACTCCGAATAGTTCTCAACATCCAGAAACAATATTTGCAAGATGATATCGATGACATGTTAGACATCAGCTATATTATTATATCTCGATTTACAACGTTTTATTTCAATACAATCTTACTTTTATTTAGCTCACTAAGTTGTCGGAATTTTCATCAATTTCTAGATATCTGTCATTTGGTAAGGAGGTAGTTAATTTAACATCTGTTATAAGAAAGTCGGTTGGAAGTTTTATTGTAAAGTAGTCAAGTACACCGGGATATATTATGTTATTTATGGCTGATGCTATATTTTCTTGCAATTGTGTTGTCTTGTTTTCCAGATTTGTTAGTTTACGCATTTGATCTATCCCGAACAATTTCACTATTTATTCTTCCAATTAACCTTTAAGAATTCCTGATCTAAGTTTTGTTAATTTCCACCTCTTTCAGTTTCTTAATAGTTGGTTAAGGGTATTAATTGCGTTATGACTATTAATATCTGTATACTTTTAAGTGTTCCCAAATTTCTTCCCTATCGTCATGGCCCATTATTCTCAATAGCCATTTATGAATATTTCGTCCTGTTAGATCATCGTATAAGACTAATTTTAATGTAACAATTTATTTATATTTATTTTCAAATTCAAATCAAATATTGTATATAAATTTATTCACACTTTTGCTTTTGTTTATTCGCTTTTTGCTTCTATAATTTGATATAATTTTGTTCATGCAGGCCCACCGTATCTTTATTTTGTTTAGGAACAGTTAATCCTTTTGCAATAATTTGTTTGTCATATAGTTTCTTAATGCTTGTATTTGTTGTTCTTAATAGTAACGTAATCTTATTTTACTTTGTTGTTGCATTAATATTTCTGAATTGCATTGGTTCATTCAACAACACCAATGATCCTTATATATAAGAATACTTGTGTTAGGTTTAAGAAAAAGAATTTTAAATAAAGAAAACATTGTTAAAGTTGAATTGATAAAGTGATCTCCCCTTTTAATTTTGCTCGCTTACCACGAACGTAAATTCGCATTGCCCGTAAGTATCACTTGCCATCGAACATTTCAGTGGCCTATAGACAACAATTCAAGTAATACCGAATTGCTCTATAGTGCTGCCGGTGAGAAACCTCCTCATCGTACACCTCTTTTTTTCATACTTATGTAAGGTTTTAATTTTATGTATATTTTAATTTCCGCTCTTATAATGTTTTTCTTTTGTAAGTCCATTTATTCTACAACTTTTTCTATTTGGTTTACTATGTTCAATATTTGCTAAGGATGTGAAATGAACTTCAACCCCTTAATATTTTTGGAATTGTTTGACTGCAACTACATCCAGCTCGTTATCCGTAATTAGCATTTCCGGTTCGCCAAGGTATTAAACTTAAAAGTATTGCCAATAGATACCCATGTCCTATCTTTTAGTGCATATTTCGTAAACTTTATATATTTTGTGGATACAATTTCGTCATGTCTATTAGAAGTTTGAGTTATGTTTAGCGAGTGTTTAATAGGGTTTCTGTCATATTTGGCCACGATGCAACTTTCCCAATAAAATGCATGATTTTAAGGTATTTAAATATCTATTTCTTACAAAGAATTTTATAAACAAATCTTGAAATCAAATAACAAATTGATGTCAAAACAAAACACTACTAATAGTAATTTTTTCGGTAAATTTTCTTTTATTGACTGCAACAATTCTTCATCAATATGTCATCTTCAAAAAATTCATTTAAACTGATGATCGCACTATCGTCTTCATGTGATAGAATTCGGTTGAGACCATCATCTACAACGTTTTCTTTGTCCTTTATACAATTTACATCAAAATTTAATTCATTTTGTTTTATTTTTCATCTCTGTAATTTTTAATTTGCTTCCTTGAAATTAGTTACGCATACTAAAGGGCTGTGATCAGTTTTCTGCTGTGCGAACTGAGAGACCCCTTCCACTCTGAACCCCGAAAAGCAGGATTCTCTGGCGGTAGAAACAAACTGATACGAAATATGCCATTTACTGCCTAAACAGTTGAAAATTAAGAATCATAAAACACAAAGATTAACCGTTAGATTTCAGAAAACATCTAGAATACTTCACATTTGCACTTTTCCAAAGCCCAATTATGCGACACATTGGCAGAGAATAGTACAAAGTGGCATTTTATATACCCAGCCACTAAACATTTGAAAAGAATAATGCAGAGTCGTACTTTAAGGAGGACCTTGCCGCGATGATAACTCAGATTGAAAGCTGTTTCAATTTCAGATCGTTCTACCTCTCCCAGCCTTGATAGTGTTTGGGAGGCCGGTGTCAATCTACTAAACACCATTTGAAGAGCTAATGCTTAAGTGCCACAACATGTACAAAAACAACATGAAAATATGTGGCGTTCAATTTGGTTGTTCTTGGAATTATTGCCAGCTTCTTCAATAAATTCTCTTGGCGATGCCGATGTTTATTGTAAAATACAACCTCTGCTTTACCGACCGCGTGTAAAATTTCCTATCCGTATTCTCTTATCTTCTTTTACACGATAAGACTTATTTAATTTTTTGAAATATCGTAATACATGTATTACGATGAAAGCACACAGTAAGCAAGGATCTCATATCTAGAAACTAATCAGCCATATTCTGTAAGCATAATGCAAAAAATTCTTCGTTTTCAAGATGAAATTATATTTTTCGTATTTTGTAAGGTGAATTTACATAGTTTTACTCAGTGGTAACAGTTTTGCTTTTAAAGCATTACACATTATTTATAGGATTTCTTACACAGAGTATAAATTTTCAGTCTTTAAGTGCTTCCAGGACAACCAAAAATTAATATTTCGCGAGCTACAGCCATATATGGAAAATACGTCATTCTTTTGAAATATGCGATGGTACACTTTTAAAATTTCAAAAAGAATTATAAATTTCTTAAGATTTAATAAGCACAAAAGCGAAACCTGGGATATTACAAACCAACCCGTTTGTACTCTCGAAGCCTAAAAATTTACAAAAATACAAACTATATATGCATGTATGTACATACACAATTAAATAAGAGTTCATAACTGATTTTTAATAAAATTTATTTAACTGATTAATTCAAAGTTCAGTGTTAGCAAATGTTTTTTATATGTATGTATGTTTGTATGCTATATGTTGAGATTGAAAAAGCTCAACCTTTTCGTGCCTGACTACGTGCAGGTGCCACTGTTGTTGCTAGTGTTGTCATTAAACTAGTCACCACATCAACTTTTACTTCTTCACTGCTCGCATCAATCAATGAGATGTCATTGATTGTTATGTTTTGATTAACGTTTCGTACATCAGTTGGAATGCTTATTTGAAATTGCAGCAAGACTACCAAATACGTTACCATAGTTGTCAGTAGCTGTAATTAATGAAAGAAAAATTGCCGTTGAATTTTTATTTTAAAAATATAATTTGAAATTGATTTTGTATGAAAGCACTTACGCCTTTAAACAGATTCCGATTAACATCAAAAAACCCTCCGCAATTGATGTTTGAAGGGTTAATTTCAGTGGCTCGAAGAAACATATTGATTTCTGTTTGCGCATCCGAGTTCATCCAGTTCAATTCAACCATAAGTAATTTCTTCTGAAAATTTGTTCGAACATTGAAGGATGCATAATGCGCTTGATCGCAGATGAAAAATAAAAGGCAGACGTTCCAAATAGCCGTTATTGCAAGACCTATATCTTTAATTCCAAATCCTTCTGAAAGCTGCGACATAAGACCATAAATAGACAGTGTTATTATGAAGAAAAGATAAAGATTTAAAAAGGTAAATGTGTAGCAAGTTGCGGTGCCCGTATCTCTCGTCAATTTGCTCAATCTCAACCAGAGGGCACGGTAGTCTGCAACCATTGCGGCGGGTCCTATATGACGCAATGCCTGTTAGTAACAATAGACGCATTCTAAAATTATTGTTTCTCCTGTACAGTGCTTCAAGCATTTTACTTTTTGAAAACGTTCTGCTAATATATTGGCGGTGATGCTTAAAGCTTCACATATAAGATACCACCAGGCTCCCAACATGGCCGTCAAATTGTCCAAAACACAGTATGGTATGACCTTGAAAAAATATGATTAGAAGCCTATTAATACACTATCGATGGCAGGACCAAAGGCTGTAAGTCATTTTCACTGTTTCAAAAGTAAGCACCCGAATTCAGTATGTGTTAAGCTACTCCTATGAATTGTTATTCGAAGAATGTTTGTTATATCCACCTACAGACGACATGCTTCTAGGTTTGACTGAGTTTTCGACTAATGTATATGCTTTCCTCCATGTCTGTCAAAATTTGTATGTGATAGAAAATTTTTCCCACTACAAATGTTATGAATATAAAGTTGTTTTCTTGTCTTTTCTGAATTCCAAATGGAAAATCTGGTATTAAAATATTATAGGCGCAATATTATTTCTTTAACGGCTTTTCAAAAGGCTTATGTATGCATTTAATGAAAATATGTAAGCCTTTTTTTCAAAAAAGAGAATAACGGGAACAAATGTGCCCATTTAAACTAACTTAGTGCAATGTTGGCGGTGTGAATGTCCACTGTTTAAGATAGTCTAAAGGCCGTGTGACACTATGACACTATTACGTAGAGTTCAATACACATACATACAATTATTTTAATTTATTACATAAAATATATGTTTGTTGAAATATTTTCATTTATAACATAAAAAAATATTTGTGTTAAATATTTCTTTAAGCAAGTTGATGGTGTCTTACATGATAACCCGCCGCTAAATGTTTTTGCATACCATAGATTTCAGGCAGTATTTCTGAAAATGAAAAGATCTGTTCAAACATGTTCTATTGTCATCTCTGGCATGCTTTTCTATTTTAAATATGCGTCCCTTCTTTTAGCATCTAAACATTTATGTACATATATTCATAGCCTGAACAAGCATAAATATTGCATATATTATTACGGGACATAACACATAGTGTAGCGTGATCTTTTTTCATATGCATGTACATGCATTTTTAAAAAAAAAGCCACAAGCGTTGTTGTTGTAAAGTTAGTTTTACGTGAACATAATTGCTGTTTGTGAAATATATTTATTGGCCAGAGAAGCCAAGCATTCTTGATTCTGGCTTTGATTATTGATTTCACGCATTGGTTGTTTTAACTACCGGCGGCATCTTACAACACATCTGATGTCAGATGTTTGTACGTTGCAGAATAGAAATTATATCAGATGACAGCTATCGAACTTTATAAAATTTTGCTTTAAAAGAAACTCATGGCATGTACGTACATACATATGTATGTAACTTTTGAAAAATATAGAAACTATAGTGTAAAAAACATATCACCGGTTTGTTGGTGGGTGGCGTAACATATAAAGATTTTAAGAGACAGATATTTGTGTTATTAGGCAAATACTATTAGAGGAACGTATAAAATATTTTTTGAATTCGGCATTGCAGCCTTTATTTCCATCATCCGCAATTATGAGTCATACTTGTACTATATCGAAATCGGCCATTGTTACGTGAGTTATTACAACTGAAAGCACTGAAAGAATCGGTAAAGCTATGGTTATGTTTTTTGATTTTAAATGTAATGGAACGCTATGTCCAGAAATTTGATAGTATAGAATCTGTAACGGCAAAAGTAATTAATTCATCGGAAATAACAATTATTATTTTATGCCTCGAAATCATCCCAATCATTAATAAGTCGCGATATTTTGCGAGTTTGCCACCACAATATTGGAATAACAATAACTGGTAAAATATTGACCAAAAATAAATATGCAATCACAGCTTCTTCGAATGGACCATTGAGCGATGACACAATTATTATGCGATTATTAGCGACATAGGCAACGTAAATCTGAAAAACAATTCACATAAATTATAAAAAGCAGTTTTTAATATCATACATATTTATAAAGGAGCGAACAGAATCTTTATTTAGCATCAAACATTTTTAAAGCGATACCATCAGAAAAAAAAGCTTAAATCCAAATTTTAATATACACATAAATGTATGCATATGTATGTATAATAAAAAGTTTAATTTGATAAGTTTACTTCATTTAAGATATCACTTTCCTCTTTCGGCAAATCCATGTGTATTGTATGTACATAGAAAACTGTTTCTTTTTGTGGGCAAACGTCACTGTCAGTAAAAGACTTATCTATTGTATTTATATAAGAACTAAATATATTGTAATATGCTTTAAAATATATTGAGGGAGCCTTTGAAGTGAGCTTTTGCCATTCCTCTACTTCTTTATTTAAAAATACTCTTCGATGTTGTGATGTTCACCTGAACATCTTGAGGCAAATGCTATCTAATTCCTACTGCCAGCAATTTCCTAGACAGTTGAAGAAAGAAAGCTACCGAGTTGGTAGCCCGAAATTCTCGAGCTATAAGTTAAGCCGCTGCCAAGCAACCGGTTAAACAAAAGTGTCAGCGTTGATATTTTATTTTATTAACATTATACTGACTTTGAATTAGACTCCTTTTCATTTTATTATTGGTTTTAAATAGGAATTATGCTGACTATGAAGAAACCTCTTTTTATTAAAACCATTTTTTTTTATTGCCAACTTACGCTGACTTCAAAATTAATTTTCTCACCTGAATTAAATACCTTTTTATTTTTACTTCAAAGCTCACTAAAATGCCGTTTTTGATGAAAATTGAGTAACTGTCAGCATTATCGTTTTTTGCTTATTTGAGGGAATGGAAATGCGATCGGAAGTTTCTTTTATTTGGAAATTAAATAAACTTGTTTGTCTTGACAAGTCTCTATAACGAGACAACTCACCATTAAAATAAGTAAAATAAGAAAACCTGTTTATTAAAATAAAGCAAAATTTTTATTAAGTTAAATGGACAACTAGTAAGTGGCGCCCAACAAAAAAAAAAACTCACGGTTAAAAATTCTCATAGAGAATAAGTGGAGTAAAAAAATCCTCGTAGAGGATAATTATAAAACTAACCCACAGTTAAAAATTCTGATACAGAATAAAGTGAATTCAAAAAAATTCTGGCAAAGGATAATTGTAGAAAAGGACGGTAAAAAAATTCTCATAGAGAATAAAGTGAATTTAAAAAATTCTTGCAAAAGATAATTGTAGAAAAGGACGGTAAAAAATTCTCATAGAAATAAAGTGAATTTAAAAAACCTTGCAGAGGATAATTGTAGAAAAGGGTGGTAAAAAAATTATCATAGGGAATAAGCGAAAAAGAAAAAATCCTCGTAGGGGATAAATACAACACAATGACAATGAAATATCAATTTAATTAATAAAAAACTATCGAGTAACCAGCAAGAAAAAACACCATAGTCAGGAAATGTAATAAAGACAGTGGAAACAAAATAGCAATCTACAAAGGAAACTATCAAATTAAACGACAAGAAAAAACCTCAAAAGTTTAAGCAGCAACATCGAATGAAGGAAGAATCCTCATAGAGACAAACAATGAAAATCGAATACTGAAGCCTTCTACAACCAGCAGCGGGAATAAGAAGAAATATCAGCAAGGGTAAACTACGGCTACATCATGAACGCAGTTGCTCTAATAGTAATGTAAGTCACGATTGCTTAATAATTAAAAGTAATAAAGAAACCAAGAAGTAAACGTATGCAAATTAGATTAAGTAGTATAAAATAAAGGTGATCATTAAAAAGTTAATATCAATATATATTATATTTTAATTAAATTTTTTCGTACAAATTGTAATTTTTATAAGTCTATAGATTATAGCCGAAATAAAGTGCTATTGTTTTACACATCCAAATTGTTCAAGATTTCGTTCAAGTTTATAAAAGGATAAATTGACTTAAGTTCCCTCTTCCTGTATGAGTTCTGACGAAAGATCGGACCGACTGTGCTCGCTTGACGACTTGGCTAAGAGATTGGACAGACTTTCCGTGCGCAGTAAAGTAGGTATGAACGCTAATCAATTGCAACCCTTATTAGACACGACAATCATCCGAGCGACAGAACTAGCGAAACAAGTATTTCAAGCACAAATTGACGATCTCACTGGTAGACTTGCTTATTGGAACAATTTTAAGCAGAGCTCGTCATCGCTCCACTATCAACACGATAGGAATCATCCACACTACGAATGGGTCAATTGGGTTATCACCCAGGTACCACCAGGAATCAAACTGGACTACAGGGTCCCGGAATTCAGACCAACAGTTTTGGAAAACACAGCAATAGGATACACAGACATGAGCCTATGGAAGTAGATAGAATCATGAGAAGCTTACAAAGGGATATGCACAAAAATAACCCTCAAGCTGTAAAAAGATCTGTGGAATCATCCAGACAATACCTTCCACCAGCAAAATCTCAAAGGGTGAATCAAGAGGAACATTTTGAAGTTGGATCAGTCTATGACGAGCATGAAAATGATTCAGAGTGTTGTGAGATAGAGGAAGTGAATTTTTTAAGGGTCGTTCCCTCCTCCCATATGTAGAACGGGTAATAGGAGGGAGAACAATTAGAATTTTATTAGATACTGGCACTTCAAAGAACTATATTAAACCAATGAGTAGTATTAAAGGGGTCAAGAATATTACGAACCCATTCCTGGTCAAGTCTGTGCATGGTCATTCTAAGATTACGAGCAAGTGTTTAGTTAGAATTTTTGATAAAAACGCGAATTTTTTCCTGTTACCAGAACTTGGAACCTTTGATGCAGTAGTAAGGGTAGACCTTTTAAATGAAGTAAAGGCAAATATAGATTTTGGGAGGAACACTCTTGAATATGTTGGCGGAAAGGAGGAACTACTGTATGTTCACTGTAGAGATGTGAAGAAATTGTCAATATCTCAAGAGAATCAAACCGCTTCCCAGGGACCTTTAGAAATGCTGTTAATGGCCCATAAGAAGGTTTTTGCCGATTCAGATGAAGCCTTACTCTACAATACTTCAGTGGTGGCAGCCATAAAAACAAATGATGACCAACCAGTATATTCAAGACCCTACCCATATCCCCCTGCTCTAACGGAATTTGTCAGTAGAGAGATTAATGATTTGTTAAAAAACAAAGTTATCCAGCCATCGCGCTCCCCTTACAATAATCCCATTTGGATTGTTAACAGAAAAGGAATAGAGTAAAACGGAGGAGCAAAGCATCGTATGGTGATTGACTTCAGGAAGCTCAACGAGAAAACATTTAGTGAAAGGTATCCAATTCCAGATATATCTGTTATTTTGGCAAGTCTGGGGAAGCCTTCGGTGTTTTCAACCTTTGATCTTAAGTCGGGTTTCCATCAGATAAAACTTAGGGAACAGGACCGACAGAAGACAGCCTTTTCAATAAACCACGGCAAATTCGAATTTTGCAGACTCCCTTTTTGGCTGTGCAATTGGTAACGTGTTACGAGAAGAAATAGATAGATGTTGCTACGTCTACATCAATGATGTCATTCGTCGTCTCAAAGGAAGGCATAAAAACTTCCCCTGATAAAAAAAAGACATAGTGGAGTACGAAACTCCTAGGACCTGGCGAGGTCTGCGCTCTTTTCTCGGACTAGCAGGGTATTATAGGCGATTTGTCAAAAACTACTCTGCCATATTAAAACCCCTGACCAGGTACCTTAGAGGAGAAAATGGCTCGGTGGGAGCGGGTAAAAATGTAAAGATTGAGCTAGATCGCGAAGCTTTGGCAGCTTTCGAGCAGGTTAAAAAGATAATGGCATCCGAAGATATCTTACTGCTGCAACCCGATTATGAGCAACCCTTTGACCTCACAACCGATGCATCATCAAATGCAATAGGTGCAGTCCTGTCACAGAAAGGAAGACCAATAACTATGATTTCTCGCACCTTAACAAGAACAGAGGAAAACTACGGTACTAATGAACGTGAGCTTCTAGCGATAGTATGGGCCTTACAGAAATTAAGGAACTATCTGTACGGTGTTAAAAGACTAAACCTATTCACTGATCATCAGCCTCTTACGTTTACTATTTCGGAAAAGAACCCAAATTCGAAAATAGGACGATGGATATCTTTTATTCAACAATTTTCGCCTAAATTCATTTACAAACCCGGTAAGGAGAATTTTATAGCAGACGCGTTGTCCCGACAACACATAAATACTATCCATTCGTCCTCATCGATAGGAACAGCACATAGTGAGGTGTACTTGAGTCAGGTCATTAAATCTGTGTCGAACCCAATAAATTGCTTCAAGAACCAAACAGTGGTGGAGGAAGGCGAAATTCCAAAGATTTCTAAAAAAATTATGTTTAAATCTCAATTAAGGCATGTAATTGTGTTTGATTCAATTGAAAATTTATTGAGAGACATGAAGACTTGCGTGAATCCTAATATCGCCAATGCACTGCTGTGCGATCTATCGGTTCTTGGCAAAATTCAGAACGAGCTATGTACGTAAGAGATTTCCTTCCACTAGACTCGTTTACACTTCTCTCCAAGTAATTGACGTATTTAACGAGAATAATCAAGGCGAAATCATAACTGCGGAACATAATAGGGCATATAGGTCAGCAAAAGAAAACGAGAAACAAATATGAAAATACTACTTTTTTCCGGGGATAAGGAGGAAGCTAATGGAGGTTGTAGCTAATTGTAGAATATGTAAAGAATCGAAATACAATCGACATCCAATTAAGCAAGGAGTAGGCGCGAGTTATAGAAACAACAACAACCCCACCAACAAAACCACCTAGATTAAGTAGGTTAGTCAGCATACGTTAAATATAATAAATGGGTTAATAAGTAAATAAAAACATTGGTAAGCAAAATTATGCGAATTGCAAAATAATAATATATTTAATAAACAAAATGTTTAAATAACCAAAACAACAATGTATTGAACTTTTAATGGTGAAAGAACTTCCGTATTTAACAGAATTATTTTATAAGTATAATTTTAAATAACAAAAACAATATGTATTGCACTTTTATTAGCGTAAGCACTTTTGTATTTAGATAATAAGTTTCATTGTTAACAAAAATAAAAAATAAAATCAATAATATTTGGACAGTAGAATGAAACAGCTGTGTTTTTTTTTTTTAATTTAATAAAGTAGTAATAAGTTAACTCGCGACTCCCATTCCGAACTATACAGGTGATATTTTGCATGTGGATATCTTTATCACTGACAAAAAACACTTCTTGACGTGCTTCGATAAATTTTCCAAGTTCGCTTTTGTCTTGCCGATATCCTCAAGGGCCATAGTGCATGTAAAGAAACCACTTTTACAAATTCTTAACATGTTCAGCAATACTAAAATTATAGTGGGTGATAACGAAAAATCCTTAAATTCACAAGCTATAGGAACATTTCTAAGAGAAAATTTTCGGATAGAGATATTACCAATTCCTCCCATGCATAGCACCTCTAACGGTCAAGTGGAGTGCTTCCACAGCACCCTAGGAGAAATTGCACGCTGCCTGAGGGCAGGAAATAAAACAGAAGACACAGTTGACTTGATTCTTCTGGCAACGATGGAATATAATAGGTCTATTCAATCCGTGACAAAGCCTATAAAAATAGTGCATTTCATGTCCTCAGAACTAAGGAACTCAGTAAGGGGGAGAATAGAGAAAGCACAGGTGGCATGTCTGGCAAAACGTAACGGGATATCTGATAATAGGAAATTTGATCAGGGAGAAAGAGTCTTCGTTAAAACAAATAAAAGGCTAGGAAATAAGTCTTCGAAATTGTATGTGGAAAAAATAATTCAAAAGGACCTTGGGTCTACAGTTTTGATTGACAACAAGGTAGTTCATAAAGATAACATAAGGTAAATTTTTAATCTTACAGGCCTTTATTCTCTTCAGCGAAATGTGAAGTTCAGATATTAGACTACTCGAACTCCGAAATAGTTACTCTTGGGACCGGACGTACACTAATACAAGATGGAGACTTTAGGCTGATTCATGTAAGAGACATACCCTTATACGAGCGAGAGCTGAAACTAATAGACGGACACATTAAATATAGAATACAATCTCACAACCTTTTACTGTCATATTTGGATCATAAAGTGAACAGCATAAGAGACATTATAGACAGAATTAAACCTTTCCGCAAGATGAAAAGGTCCATTGATGCGATAGGAACCGCCTGGAAGGGGATCGCGGGACTCCTGACAGAGACGACTTTCGACTGATAAATGAAAGAATTAATAACAGTATGAGACAGACAGAAAACCAGATCATCATCAACCATTTAATCGAAGATAAACTTAATGAAGTAGCAAACAGAACGAACAAAATTTTGAAAGACTTACAGAGGGACAAGGACGTACCAAAAACAGCTGCACTTCGGTTCAAGTTTGAGTTGAAGGTTCTGAAGAAAGAGGTAACATGAGTAGAACAGGCTTTGATGTGGGCTAAAAGTAACGTTATTAACACATTTCTTTTTTCTGAAAAGGAAAATTCAGTTAAGCAACAAAGTTTTCCATATTCTAACCTTGAGCAATGTCTAAAATTCGCTGATTTGAAAATAGCTACTAATAGCTGTTATTTTGTATATGATTACCTTGTCTATCGTAAAAACGAATTATTGTCATTCAATATTAATAAAACCTGTAAAAAAGAATAAGGAAATTGTAATATTAGACAGTTCCAATATAATGACTTGTCAAGACGAAATTTATGAGATCAAGAATACGTGTAAATCATACGATGATTTGAACATTTGTGAACGTAGTAACTTAAGAGATATATCGCGTACGAAATGCATTCCTAATCTCCCCAAAAGTAAGCCAGCGGTATGCAGGAAAAGTAACAATTCTCACATTCCTTCTTTCGAAGTTTTACAACCCGGCATTCTACTTTTTAATTCTTACAACGAAAATGTTGTTATAAATAATAACCAGGTGGCTATAAACGGTACGTTCATAGTAACCTATCACAACGCGTCGGTATTCGTCAATAACCCCAGGGATACAGGCCATTGCAACCATTTTGGCCTCCTTAAATTCCACCCACATCTTCGCAGAGACGCTACCGCTGCAATTAATTAAAGAATTGCATTTAAATAACCAGTGCTACATAGAGTCACTTAAAAAAGAGAGCAGGGCAGGCTCTTTATTAAGCCTATGAACTACGTTTCTGACTCTGCTCGTGGTGGTGAGCCTTGCCTTTGGTGTTAGGGTGAAGAAAAAGCGATCTCGCGATATAACCGGTTGGTTGGAGAGCGAAGCACAATAAAATAAAGGGGAAGAGTTAAGCCGCTGCCAAGCAACTGGTTAAACAAAAGTGTCAGCATTGATATTTTTTTTATTAACATTATGCTGACTTTGAATTAAACTCCTTTTCATTTTATTATTGGTTTTAAATAGGAATTATGCTGACTATGAAGAAACCTCTTTTTATGATTATGAAAATTGAGTAACTGTAAGCATTATCGTTTTTTGCTTATTTGAGGGAATGGAAATGCGATCGGAAGTTTCTTTTATTTGGAAATGAAATAAACTTGTTAGTCTTGACAAGTCTCTATAACGAGACAACTCACCATTAAAATAAGTAAAATAAGAAAAACTGTTTATTAAAATAAAGCAAATTCAATTTATTAAAATAAAGAAAACTTTTTTTTATTAAGTTAAATTGACAACTAGTAAGTTATATCAGGCCTTATGCAACACTTAATTCCTTACTGAAACAGAGCCTGTTGCAAGACAACAGTACTTCGAGGATAAGGATCACCAGAGTTAGCGACGCTCATGCATAAACATGTTAATAAACATATACATGTTATTTCCCTAATATTCTTTTAAGATAACAAGTAAATTTCCATAGATGATAAGAGGGTAATTAGTAACTAGGCATATCATAAACAACAATTTATGTAAACACACGAAAACAACCCTAACTAAATATGTAAAATAATCTAAACTACTGAGCAAAGGAATAAGATAAAAAGGGTCAAACAAATATCATAAATATACAAATATTGTTAAGACCATAAAATATCATAAATATACAAATATTGTAAAGATCATAAAATATCATAAATATGGTAAGCATATGTACAAAACATGTTCTTTATCTCTTTGTTCAAAAATATCCATTAAGACAAAGGAAATATTATTTGTAACAAATTAGTATTTAAAAAGATATTTTTGGAATTTGGCAGTTTAGTTAAGATTTAGCATAAGTACTGAACAGAACTCATTTTAAGAAAATATAAATAAAAAATAAAAGTCGCGTAGCCGACCAAAAAATTATATTTTTTTATTTAACGTGAAAACGTAGAATTTAATTGGCGATCTTGCCAGGAGCAACATATACTTTGTTGTTTCAGCGAGGCGGACCATCGGAATCCTTGTCGCAGCAAGGACATATAAATCTTCATAGAAGAAAAAATAAATAATTCTCCATAGAAGAGGATATAATTTAAACAATGTACTTAGTAAAAAATTTACATATGTGAATAATTTTTTAAAGTAAAAAGAAAATAAGCCAATAATAAGGTCGTGCGTAGATGTCAAAAAGAAGATCTATATTTGATAAATTACGTCCCTTAGAGCATATAGAAGAAACGACTATGTCAAATAACGTAGAAATCGAAATGCTTACACAGCAAATGGCGGCATTACAAGCCATGATGCAGACAATGATACAGCAACATACAACGGAAGGTAATGCACTGAAACATCAAATACAACAGGTAGGAGTAAACCATCTTATAAACCAACCTCGACCCGCACCACTGGAAGCAATAGAAACAAGAATTACAAACCTCAATGAAGTCAAGTTAGAAGTTTTTAAATCACTCCTTGATGGTGAAATCACAAAATACCGAGTATGGAGAGAGGATACATCTCGTATGATGGATAGCGTTGAGCCTCTCAAGGGCACAAGTATCTATTCACAAGCATTACAAATAGTCAAGACAAAAATACAAGGAGCAGCAGCGCAGGTCTTGGCAAATCATGGCACTATATTCAATTTTGATGCCATTAGAAATAGACTCGACTACACCTATGCAGATACACGTCCCCTGTACGTTTTGCAGGAGGAAATGAAAAGGTGTTATCAGGTAAGAAAAACCCTAAAAGAATTCCATGATGAAATAAATAAAAGCTTGAGCCTGATAATTTCAAAAATATCGATGTCCGGATATGGACAAGAAGCCGTAAGTGCAATGACAGATCAAGCCAAACAAGATTCCGTCAGAGTATTTATAACGGGAGTTAACAATACGTTTGTACAATCCACGTTATATGCAAACGCTCCAGAAAATTTAGAGCATGCATACACTATTGTACGCACCATTGAGCATGACAGTAGACACCAGAACTTGAAGCTGTTATATGAATCTAAACATCCGCAGAAGACGCACGAAGCACAGAGACAACAGTTCCAGTCAACTCACAGGTATCCACCACGGCAACAGTTCTCAACAAAACAACATTTCAACAAATTCCAACCACGACCAGAGTCCATGGATGTAAGTTCCGGTAACATAATCCAGCGACAACCCACATACTTTAACTCAAATCATCAATACAACAATCAACCATGGAAACGACAACGTGAGCCCAGCGGAAATTTCCAACAGAACAAACTAATGAGAAATAACAACATCACCACTGAAGATGATACTAGCAGCATCATTGTAGAACCAGGTATTGTAAATAAACTAATTTTTAAGAATCTATAACTAAAAAACGGGTTGCCCCACATAACCATGATCGATGAAAAAATATCATATGATGTATTAATGGACACCGGAGCAACCCATAATTACATTAAAAAGTCATTACAATTAAATTATCCACAAAAAATACAACCTATGCAAGTCATTTCAATGCATGGAACGTCACTAGTTAATACCAAACAAACACTAAAATTTCTCGGCAGGAACATAGATTTCTTCGAGTTAGATAACATGGGAAAAACTGATTTGATATTAGGATGGAAGGGAGTAAATATGCTAAACGCAACAATAGATAGTAGAAACATGACATTTACAATAAATAGAACTGAAGAAATTAGTAATGTAAACTATACCATAGGTAATGAATTATATAAAGAAGATATAGATAAGTTGATGAAGGATAACAATGGCATAGGACCATTACCCTTCACTACAACGATTGAAGCCACGATTCGGACAAAAACAGACGAACCCATTTGGACGAAGCAGTACCCATACCCCATAGCGGATAACGACTTCGTAAACAATGAAATTAGGAAGTTATTACAAGATGGTATAATCCAACGTAGTAATAGCCCATATAATTCACCCATTTGGACTGTTCCAAAAAAAGGCGTAGACGAAACAGGTCGACCAAAACGTCGTATGGTCGTTGATTTTCAAAAATTAAATTCAAATACTATAACAGACAGATATATTATTCCTGACGTAAACATGACTATACAGAACTTAGGAAAAGCCAAATATTTTACAACTTTAGATTTAGAATCAA
Organism: Epicampocera succincta; assembly: GCA_932526305.1. Lineage (NCBI taxonomy): Eukaryota > Metazoa > Arthropoda > Insecta > Diptera > Tachinidae > Epicampocera > Epicampocera succincta. Next base: position 27,582,959 of record OW052035.1, on the reverse strand, counting down.
GATTCCATCAGGTTAAAATTAAGGAAGAAGATACAGAAAAAACTGCATTCTGTGTAAATGGTGGCAAGTAGGAATTTGTGCGTATGCCGTTTGGACTAAAAAATGCTCCTTCAATATTTCAAAGATGTGTTGATGATATCCTGAGGGAGTAGATTGGCAAGTTCGCATACGTCTACATTGATGATGTACTAATATATTCTTCAACACCAGAAGAACATATGAAACATATCAATATCATATTCAATGCTTTAAATCAGGCAACACTTAGGGTATCAAACGAAAAATCAAAGTTTTTTCAAACAGAAGTCGAATACTTAGGTCACATTATCAAACATAACAGAATTTTGACAAATCCAGAAAAAGTAGAAACAATTGAAAAATATCCTTTACCAGAAACACTCAAAGACTTAAGAGGATTTTTGGGAATGACAGGTTATTATAGAAAATTTATACAAGGATACGCCAACATAGCTAAGCCCCTTACAGTTCACTTACGAGGAAACAACGGACAGATAGGAAAAAATAAAAGTGCTACAACAAAAATCAATTTAGACGAAGCTGCTATACAAGGATTTAAAAAATTAAAAAAATTTTTAAAAGAACAGGTTGAAGTCTTCCAACCGAATTATGATAAACCATTTGAAATAACTACTGATGCATCCAACATAGCTATTGGAGCCGTACTTAGCCAAACAAAAAAAACCAATATATTTCCTTAGCAGAACATTAAGTAAAACGGAAGAAAATTATAGCACAAACGAGAAAGAATTACTAGCAATAATTTGGGCATTACAGAAACTTAGGAATTACATATACGGAACAACTGACCTCACTATCTACACAGATCATCAGTCACTAACTCACTCCATATCAGAAAAAAACCCAAACCCAAAACTAAAGCGATGGAAGGCCATAATAGAAGATTTTGGAGCAAAATTAGTATATAAGCCAGGACATCAAAATGTGGTAGCTGACGCCTTGTCAAGACAACATATAAACACGTCATCCATCGATACGGTACACTCAGCTGAAAGTTCGTTTTCAGAAACTATCAAACAGGTAAAACAACCACTAAATGCATACAGCATTCAAGTCGAGCTTGTACCAAATAATAAAATAAATGAAACACGAACTCGTACGATATTTCAAAATAGAGTTAGACACACGATAAACTTTACGAATGAACAAAACCTTATACTTGAAGTGAGAAAAATACTACAACAAAGTAAGACGACCGCATTATATACCACAAGAGAAAAAATCTATGCACTAAGCCCTATTATAACAAACACTTTCAATGGTATAAACTTTGTATATACACCAACAAAACTTATTGATGTTCGAGAGAAAGAAAAACAAGCTGAAATAGTCAAAAAAAATACACGATAGAGCACACAGAGGCTACAGAAACAACATACAGGAGATACTCGAAAATTACTTTTGGCCAGAAATTAAACAACAATGCAAAGCATTTAACAAAAAGTGCACACCTTGCCTATATGGTAAATATGAGAGGAATCCAACAAGAGAACCATTAGGAGATTCCGACATTCCAACAGAACCAAGCAAATACATACATATGGACATATATTTTCAACGACAACAAAACATATCTAGTCGCCATTGATAAATTCTCAAAATATGTTACTTTGGGGGAAATTGACTCAAGAGAGCGCATGGCTGAGAAAATTTAAGAAATTCTCACAAATAACTATCCAAACTGCACACGATTGATGACTGACTGACGAAAAATGTCTAAATACACCAGCAGTAAATATGATGTGTATAAAATATGGCATAAAAAAGATAAAAACACCAGTCTACAGATCGACATCAAATGGACAAGTAGAACGCGTACCATTTCCGAGCTTGCAAGAATATTTAAAATACAAAACGATACAACAATAGCTGAGGAAATACATAAAACAATAAGAGAAATAAATAACACCATACACACACTCACAGGACAAACACCAGTTGATATTTTATTTAACAAAATAAAATACGACAAAAAAGCCATATATGAAAAACTAAAAAACACTTGAAAGACTAAACCAAGGTACTAAACATCGAACCTTTCAACCAAATGAACAAATTCTTGTGAAAATAAAAGGAGTGAGAAAGAAAAAAGAAGCCAGATACATTAAGCACATTGTGAAGGAAGACCGTGAGGACACTGTTTTAACCACGAGGGGTGTGATCGTACACAAAGATAACATTAAGAACTACACAATCAGCAAAGATGATACTCTACCTGATATTTCTCGTAATGGTCATGTCAAAAACCAAAGCAGAAGTAGAAATGAAAAACTTAAACGGACAAAAATACGTCCTAACCAGGACCGATGATGTTTTCCTATATGATGAACACACATATCTCTTCCATGTCACTAATTTAACAAAGATACTAACGTCTTACAAACAAATTATCCGAGATCAATATAACGCCAGTATCCAAGAAACACTCTTAATAAAGAAAATTGAAATATTGGAAAATCAATTGAACGAACATAAAAGATACACAAGATCCTTAAATTTCCTAGGATCAGCTTTGAAGTTTGTCACAGGAATTCCAGACCACGATGATTTTATCAATATGGAAAGAGCAATAAATACACTCATAAATAACAATGAGAAACAACGTTTGATTAACTCAAGGTTCGAAAAAATAATTGATACACTACAAGGTAACACATTGGAAAACCATATTATCCTCGAACAAGTTCACGAACAGCTCCTACTATTAGTTAGAACAATTAATGCCGCAAAGAATAATAAATATTTAACCGAATCCCTAAATTTTGACGACATAAGAGAAATAATAAAACATGAATTGATCTCAGTACCTGTAATAAACATTTTGGAGTACGCAGACATTCATATAGCAAGAACGAAAGACTTAATTATAACAATTTATAAATACCCAATTCTCAAGAGATATTGTAAACTTTTTAAAATTACGCCTATAAGTTTTAGGCACAGAAAAATAAAAACAGATGATCAAATCGCTCAATGTGATAAAAACTATGTTAGAGTAAACCTTTGCAAGAACTATTTGGAAAAAACCATTTGCAGAACAAATAATGAAACAGACACATGTATTCTCGCACTACTCAACAATAGAAATAGTAAATGCGAGGTCATACAAGAATATAATAATCCGATAACGGAATTTTACGAAGGTTTCATATTATTGGATGGTACTCATCAAATTGACAATATCACTACTACAGGCATAACTCTAGTAAAATATACTGACAAAGTTAGAGTAGATAACAATACTTACAGAAATATACATGACAGACTCATAGAGGCTATCCACACAAAACATGATGAAGATTTTGAAATCATAAACATCCTCACCTCAGATCGTAAAAACGCATTTAATAATATCGACTCATTAAAAAGATTAGTCATTCCATATGAGGAACACCCTATACGTTCAACTTTTTATACACTATTTTTCATAGCTATAATTTCAGGAATATTCTATATTGGGCTCAAAATATTTAAATATGTATTAATATATAGAAGAAAACATACAAAACAAAACTTTAGAATTAATTACAATCAACAAGTTGAAAGAAGTATTAGAGATCTCTCGTTTTAACCCAGGGGAGAGTTAGCGACGCTCATGCATAAACATGTTAATAAACATGTTATTTCCCAAATATTCTTTTAAGATAACAAGTAAATTTCTATAGATGATAAGAGGGTAATTAGTAACTAGACATATCATAAACAACAATTTATGTAAACACACGTAAACAACCTTAACTAAATATGTAAAATAATCTAAACTACTGAGCAAAGGAATAAGATAAAAAGGGTCAAACAAATATCATAAATATACAAATATTGTTAAGACCATAAAATATCATAAATATACAAATATTGTAAAGATCATAAAATATCATAAATATGGTAAGCATATGTACAAAACATGTTCTTTATCTCTTTGTTCAAAAATATCCATTAAGACAAAGGAAATATTATTTGTAACAAATTAGTAATTAAAAAGATATTTTTGGAATTTGGCAGTTTAGTTAAGATTTAGCATAAGTACTGAACAGAACTCATTTTAAGAAAATATAAATTATATTTTTTTATTTAACGTGGAAACGTAGAATTTAATTCCAGCGAATTTGTCTTTCCAAGCCTTTTTATACATTTTTAAGTTTGAGCCACAGCCAGAACGTTTCAGGCAAGAAAAGCCGCTCAACCCATGACCAATGCCAAAGGCATTCCGGGGCTTTTGGACAATTGACCTTTGGTGGAGAAGAACATCCTTACTCAAAAGTATACATGGACTTACTAAAGTTTTAATTGCCACACCAACCGAGGGAACCCTTCCACTCTATACCCCGAAAGGGGGGCTCAGGTGTGAGAATTGTACAGCGCAAAACTTGACACGTATGGGAATTAAAAATGCAAACTTATATCCAGTATGCGAAATACTGCTTAAACAGTTGTAAATTACTTTTGTTATTCTAGCGATCGTAAAAACACAAAGATAAGCCGTTGGATTTCATAAAAAAAGTAGAATACTTCAGCAAAAAACAAAGCAAAGACATATTATTTTTTATTTTAGCAACTGCTGATGGCTCGGGGTATGAGTGACATGGAAACTAATGCAAAGGATTTTAATTTTTGTTTGTTTCAAAAACAGAAACAAAATCGCATTACGAATTCAAACTATAGAGTGAGGGAAGACCAAACCTCAAATTCAATAGAACTTTCGCGGTCAAAATGTCATTTCTAGAGAGCTGCGCATATAAACTGAAATAAATAATTGTACTATTTATTTTATATTTTACATAAAACACAAAAAATAACTAAAATTTTTTAATTTATCTTATAATTTGTAATTATATATATATATATATATATATATATATATATATATATATAGAAAGTACTGATATTAATACGCCACCCTAATATTATATATCTGTCAAGTGATTTATGTTTAGTTTGGTTTGTCATTTCAACATAAATAGACTGACGCTTGAACAGATTCGGCGAATTAGTACGAAACAGCGATGAAACTCACTTTTGTTTGAATGGATGATGATAATCCTCAAGTATATGTTCTTTATGAAATCATTGGTCCGTTCTTTTTTAAAAACGATGAACCATTGAAGAACCATGATGTGCAGGAGCTGTCGTTTCAACAAGACGGCGCAACATATCACACAGCTCGTGCTCGTGAAACGATATACGGCCACAAACGTTGGATAAAGTCATTAAAAATAGCACCAGATTAGACTATGTCCAAGCCAGCCGTGGCGGTCATATGCCAGAAGTCATATTTAAAGTTCTATACCTCTATATATATATATATATATATATATATATATATATATATATTAACAACGATCTGTTGTGAACGCCCTTATTGATTTGGTTAACAACAATTAATTGTGGAATTTAATTTTATTTGATTGTTTGACGCTTATTTATTTTATTGTTTGGCAATTACATATGTTCTTTATTTAGGCAATGTTTCTATCGATATCATATTGCAAGATTATCTCATTATGTGGTGAACACATAATTTGGTTGCTTAATGTTCGACTAATTTTAACTTTTGATTTTAATAAACAAAGTGCATTTCTAAGCACATTTTCAAGTTAGATTTAAGTTAAAAATTAGAATCACTGAAATCATAGTGAATCACTGAAAAAAGAACAGTCTTTTATTTGAAATTGAGCTCATATAACCGACAACACTTCACTTGTATACATATATACTCAGCTTTACTATATTTTACATTACAGATTACAAGTCCATACATACATATATGCGATTTATTATTGTTTGACATATGTACATATGAATCAACTTGTACTAAATTTTATTATAAGTATATGTTATATTTTTTAAGAACTTAGTTCGTAGGGATATGTTTTGCATACTGGTCTGGGATAGAGTAAATATATATTATATATTTTTAAATATGGAGTTTCTTACATTACTTAATATAGGGCATTCTAGTAGAAAATATTGTGGGGTTATTGGATAGTTAATGTTACAATTACGTAGTGGGGTAAAATTATTATTGAAGAATATTCCGTGAGTCCAAATCATATATATTTATTACAATCTTGTCAATAGAATCCCGTTCTGTAATTTGTTGTATAGTCGCATATGATTTTTCTGTCCTTATTTATCATACGGTACTTTCTTGAGCAAGTGTTAAATTCATTATATTTATCTCTTAATGTGTAAAGTCGTTACCACGTCTTCCGCGGTGTCCAGGAAACCATATTAATTTTATATTTGTAATCATAATGTTTCTTATATTGGGTGCATATATTCATTGCTTAAAGTGTTGATCACTGAGTACAAAGGCGAAAGAGAATCTGTTCAAATTGCAAATTTACCACTCTTGTTTTTCAAAGCCTGGTACATAGCTATTATTTTTGCCGAAAAAATTGTGTTTGAGATGGGCGACTTTCAAAACACTATTAGCGGAAGTTATTTTGTATGTAACAACTGTATCAGTCTTAGATCCATCTCTTAATAGAAAATTATAGTCTGAAATGTTTTTCGTTTATTTATTAGCTTCATATTTTAAATTGAACATAGTGCTCCAGATGAGGATCTAATAAAAGTATTGAATTCATTGCATTGATTTGTGAGTTTGGAGCATAACCAAAGAATTGTAAGGCGTACAACGCGGTTATACAAACATTTGAGTATATTTAACCGACGGTATAATGAGGATTGCAGTTGATCTATATGGTATTTCCAATTATAACGTTTATTAATGTGTAGTCCTTGTATAACTAAGGTTTTAACTCTAGTCAGGGTTGCACGTGATGACTGAACTTCGAAATGACAGTATTTTATTTGTCTCGTTGCGACTTAACTATAAGGTTGAATTCATCCGCATTGGCGCAAAAGTTTATTTCCTCTCGTAAGAGTATTAAAATATATAACTATAACTACAATGCAATAAGAAAGAGAAATACAAAAAGATGGGATCCTTGTGAATTTCCATTGTGTAATTCAAACGTGTTTGAATATTGATTTCCAGTTGGAATTGTTATTTTCTATTTGACATACATTTTTTACGTAATTGACAACATTGAGGCCGATTTTCCATTCTACAGAATGAATGCCTTTTTCCCAAATACTCTTTCAAAGTCCAGGGACACTGTGGTAAGGTTCTAACATAATGAGAGGCAATTAGCATTTTGATAATCTATGTACAGAAGACCGCCTCCTTTCCCGTATTGTCGTTTATTCAGTAGCTAATTTGATGTAAGAAAATACCATAATCTATTAGCAATTATTTTGTCTAAGACCTTTGCGAGACATGAATTTAATAATATAGCGCGATATAATCATTGACTTTAGAATTTGAATTACAACACTATTTTTAAAGCGTTGGGGTATGGAAGTTGTAAATATATTATTGTATAGGCTTAAAACACTTTCCTTAAGTATTTTGAATTAGCATAGGATAAGATGTCTTATTCATTCCTGGAGTCTTTGCTTAGAATTGAAAAAATTTCTATACGAGTAATTTTTGATTCCATTTTAATTCCCTCCATACGGGGAATAGTACGATGGGGAGTTGCGTCCAAATTTAGTTTTTTAAACATAGAATTATTTAAGCAGTTGGAATCGTTAGATATATCAGATCAGTATATACCAAATACGTTTCATATATTCACTGATATCATGGCTTATTAAACAGGATATACAGGGAATTCCCCGTGTAGCTTTGTAGCCACTACAAATCTTTTTGCATTTTATTTTTGCATACATTGCATTTCCCTTTTTGTACGAGATAAACAAAATCAAAAGTCACCTTCTATTTTTCACATTTTAATTCTTCCAGTGATTGATTCTCTGTACCATAGAACATTTTTACATCGAAACTTTGATGGAGGAATTGAACTATTGCCTGATTGTAAAATAAGTTTACAAATGTTCGTTGTTTCTTTATCTATGTTCCCACAAAAAGTTTTAGTTGTTTTAAAGGATTCGCATAAAAGCTTATATTCAGTCTAGTCGGCATTACCTGTGTTAAATCTTGGTTTGGTAAGAAAGTAGTGCATTTTATTAGAAGGGAACAAAGTTAAGTTCCACTTGGCCTGTGAGGCAAGAATGGATGAGTAAAATGAGAGGTCTATGTGGGAAAATGTGTTGGTGATTTGTTATTCAAAAATACTAGGTAACTTCTGTTCCTATACCTGGACAACATGTTACCCCTACGACTATTGGAAGAGGAGCCCAAATTCATGCGTGGACTGTTAAAATCGCCAATAACCAAATTTGGTAATTTCGATTTAAATGCGTTTTCGAGATTTTTGTCAGTCAATTCCACCGTAGAATTTTCGATATTATTTCAATGCAGATTGCTTCAAATTTATTAGATAATGAAATCTGTTTTTGTTCTAAAGATTTATGGACTAAAATTGCCACGTTTCCATATTTCGTAGTTTGTGTATTTAAAGCATATAATGTACAGTTTATAGGATTTGGGATATTTAGGATTGAGTGTAGAAGGGTTTATTGGATACATATAATTTAGTAATAGTAACTCATTATAATTATTGCTAAATTTTTACGTTGTTACTAATTTTTATGTTGAGAAAAAAAATATTTGAAACGTATTTATGAGGAATTCATATTTTATTTTTTTCTTCTTAATGCGTATATTTGATAGAGCAGTATATTATCAATGTTAAACTACAATAACATATGGCTTTAAGTGTTTGATTGAATTAAATGCTGTTGTGCTAAGATTAGAATAGTAAAAGCTTCAAATAAAAGACGTCATCTACGTTCAACAAGTTGTTTTCTAATGACAACAAGATCCGCAAAAAGAACATCTCAACATACGACATTTATATTTTTAAGACGTTAATACACATGAAAAACAAATCCAAATATTAAATAAAGAACATTCCGAAATCACTGATCCCTTTTAAAACCTGAAGGACCTACCAGCCACTGACGTATATTGGAAACAGACGATACCACTTCTTAAGGTGTACGGGATTGATGGAAGCATTCCACATCCTTGAGCAAATAGCGATAATTTCTCTAAACCTTTGACACCCGGTAAGGACCCTTATATTTCGGAATTAATTTAAGCGATACTCATCAAAACTCTGTCCCTTATTGATATTAACTCTAGGAAGATACTTTCTTAACGTATTAAGTATTCTCCCACGTTGCACTGCGCCAAACAACATTACACAAAGATGCTGACCAATGGGTTTATGTACAGTGTTATTCAATGTATACTCAACCTTCTCGATTACCTTTTCCCAAACGATCCCTTTTTTCTGGGCCACCAATTTTGCGAACATAGGCCCCTTCCACTTAACCGTTCACATGTGGCGATCCCGTCGCCACTATATTGTGTTTAATACCATCCGTCAAAAACTTCCCCAAAATCCCCTGAATGTTTCTCGCTCACTAATTATAATACACCTAGTCGTGAGCGTCGGATAAAGCCTTACAAATTTAGAACAGGCATTTACTGTCAGCAATATGTATTTCATTGTCCTGCCATTATCTATTGTTCACAATGGTCTATGTGAACTGTATCGAAAGGGTTCTCTGGTTTGTGCAATTTTAGGCAAGAATCCCGCACTTTTACCATTCTTTGAAGAAAAGACTATGTAGTTAACACAATTCTCCAGATACCAGCCTTCGTCCTACTCTTGGGAATCCAATAACTCTTAAGAATAAAGTCTAACATTTTGCCCATTCCCACGTGTCCCATTTCATCATGATATTTGTAAAAAATGTGGCCTTTCATCTTCTCCGGAACATGTAAAAACAAATTCCACTCGCCATTTTTTCGTTATAACACCCCATTCCGCGTCTCATACAAAGAATGTTCCGAATTTCGAAGTTCCTGCTTTAAATCTATCAATTTCTGCAAATATATTCGCCTCAATTACCAACACATAAGAACATCTGGTAAGCGTATATAAGAAACAAGTATATTATCACCCTATCATGCCTGACCATATCGACAAAAATTCTACCCACAAACCTCTAGAAAACCGATGGAGCATTTTTCAAGGCAAAAGCCATCCTTAAAAATTCAAAATGAAAAACAACATTTCATTAAGCAAGGGAATTGGATAGTCATTCTTTAATGTTATTCTGTTCAGCCTCATAGTTCACGCACATCCCCATGTCTCCTGTCTTTTTCCTCATCAAAACTATACATGTTACGACTCACTGGACCTTTAGCCAGATATTCATCCAATAACTTCTGCAATTTCGTCCTTCCTGAATACGAAAACCTACTAGGTTATCATCGGTTAGGCTTAGCCTAACATCACCATACATTCAGGTTTCAAATAATATTCCTCATAAATGGTGCTCAACCTCTAGACACATCCTTATAACGCATACTATTCCCAATGATAAAATCAAATTCCCTGGACCTTTCCATGTCCATCGCCAAAATCGCATATCCTCCACAACATTATAATCCGTGTTCCTTGAATGATATCAGCTTAAAGCCTGGCCCTAAAAGTCCGTAGCAAGCAGACATTCGTATGATGTCACCTCATCGGACACAACAAGCATATCCAAACCAACAATGCTGCCCCCAATATCAACAAAACACTCGAATTTACCATAAATATCCAGCATGGATCCATTTTTTCCATAAACTATATTGTCGCAGCTTAAAAGAGAATTCAAATTAATGTGCTTTAACATTTTTTATCTCTGTCACAAAACTAACTGCGCTGCCAGAATTTATCAGGCATTCCACAGCAAAATGCCCAAATGGATTGCGATGAAGCACCGGAATGTGTTGACTTTTTCTTCATTTGGCTGCTTGCTTCTTGATTGGAAACGTCCGCTTTTCTTTAGCTCAATTTGAATATACTTTAAGGAATTACGATTTGCTGAAAACTTGCTGGTGTTCGGAGCTGAGCGTTAGGAGTACCTTCAATAATATGCTCGATTAGGTCATCTTCTTTCGACAATACTATTTTTTATTGCAATATTCAATAAATGTTTCGTCGTATTTCCTGCGGGCGTTAAAACTTTCTTGCATCATAAGCTTATTTTCCTTTTTAGAAAAAAAGTGTTCTAATTCCTGCAAAATAACCTCCCTTGCAGCTTCTCAGAAGATAGAATGTAGCCATATTTGAGCTTTCCCTTTCAGCTTACACATTATTTATGAAAATGAGAGGTCTATGTGGGAAAATGTGTTGGTGATTTGTTATTCAAAAATACTAGGTAACTTCTGTTCCTATACCTGGACAACATGTTACCTGAATGTAATCATTCCCTTCAAATGTTAAACTGTATTGTCCTTCTCATCGATTCTGGTCACTGCTTATGTCCTCACCTTCTCGTCTTATTATGGTTTCAGCTTTCATTCTCAAAAAATCGTTTTCCTTATTTAGTAGCTCTTATTGCTATCAGTTGTTGACGGACGTTCATTAGCTTCTCCATTTGCCTCAAAATTATTTTCATAATTACCTTCCTTTTAATCAATGTTAATCCTTTAGTTAATCCTCTTTCTAACTTATTTCTTCTTTTTTATTTATAGTTTAACTTTTTGAATTGAGAGAAGAAAAAAAACGTAACTTTAATTTAACTTTACTAATTCACAATAAACTCCACAATGGTAAAGGCAGAGTTTGTTTCATTTATGGGAAATAAAGCTTAGAGATAATTGAGTAAGACTAATAAGAGAATAAACTAAAATAATGAATAAGATGGAATACAAAGTTAACTGCAATTATTGTTTCTGATTTTTGTCAAAAGTATGAATGAGAGATTGATCTAGTTGAAAAAGAACACAAGATAATGAATGAAAATACAAGGTGAGATATAAAGTGGTTACAAAAATTACAGCTTGCTCGATTTTGTCTCCCACTTTTTAAGCGTTTTTTTGTAGTATAATTGGCTGTTTATCGTTAGGATCATGTGATGAACTGCTTAGTTCGTCTGTGCTCAGTCGATATTCGATAGAGACTTGTCGATATCACTAATAAGGTCGGAGTTGTGATTCTGATAGAGGTTCAATAAAGCTAGGTGTGGAAGGTGTCTCTGATGTATTGGCCTTAATTGGACAACATTTCTTCCAAACTGCTGTTTTTGCCAGCCAACATTCTTCGTTCAGATCCTCATTAGTGCGGAATGGCTTGGAATTATTACGGCAGATTGTTTAATTTTTACATAACTTAGTTATATGCCCGTATTGATCTTTTTAAATTTTAAAGGCAATGGGATGTATGGACGTACTCTTACTTTCTCGTATCCGATTGCTACGTTGGAAGATAAAACTGTGGACGCAAAGGTATTCATACCAATTGCAAAAAAACTTGCCATCAACGTTTTGTAGAATCTTTTTAACGAAGGTAACATAGGATAGTATTTCGGATTCTCCTCCGGCTTTTTCAAGGGATCTGAAGAACAGTTCAAATTATCGCGAGACTCATATTAACGAATTTCAAATTATCACTGTGTTGATAAACAAGATATTATGTCTCCACGCAAATCAGTTCAAGTCATATGTTGTCTAGTATGTTTTTTGCTCTGTAAATGTCAATTTTATGTTGCGGGTTAGCTACATTTCTTGTGTTTCTTTCAAAAACATTTCTTCTGTAAAAAGCATTAGCAATGTCATGTGATAAAATTTCAAATTCTATTTTTGAAACATCTGAAACGAAATATCTACATATGAATGTGGTTAAAAAAAATACGTCAACGCATCTATAAGCTAAAAAGCAACAATAAACTTAAATTGAAATTTATTTAAATTTGTTTTCTGCCACATTGTTAACTATTAAGATCTCAGACATAAAATTAAAATGGAATAAAATTTGATAAAAGAAAAGGATTTAGTACATATGTATGTATAGCAGCTGTTGTAATGAAAATGGCTGATGTCAGATGTATGTAAATATACATGAAAGTTTGTGACCTAAAATTAAAAAACACATATAAGTTAACCAATTTTGGCAGGCGTGAAGAAAAACATCCGATATATGTATGTATGTATAAAATTAAAAACGCATAAGCAAAAACATGTCATCTATGGGTAAATTTAGTAATGACTTACACTTGTTGCTGAGTTTTCCCCTTTTGTATACACAACAACCGAGTAAAAAATGTACACTGTGTAACAATCTATATATATATTTTAAAACGTCTTGTAAAACATATTTTATAAAAATGCCGTCTTCATACGGGCAACATTGCTTTGCCACCGCAAGTGCAACAACGGAAAAGGCTTTTAATATTTCGCTATCATCATATTTTTCAATGTGATCTGGCTGTTTTACAAATTTACTGGGAACTTTGACTTTCATTTCATCAAGCAATTTTTGCCTTTCATCATCTTTGTATTTCTCATAATTAATATGGCATGACAAGTAATGCCGCCTTATATTAAATTTGTCGCACTTTGCTAATTACTTCAACATTGCAGCTTCCTTTTACGATTTAAAAAAAAAAACATCAGTTCCCAAGAATTATTGAACATTGTTGCTCTGTGTACTTTTGTGTTGATTACGAAAAAAAACCAAAACAATTCCAAACAAGCGTGCGTGGTGTTACTTTCACAAAGCTTCAGCAGAGACTGATGATAGACTGATGTTTTGAAACGAACAAAGTTGTTGTATACATACATGTGAATTGCCGACCGTGTCTGTGTGAAAAATACGAATATTGACTGCCTCGCGAGGCTATGGAGTGGCTATCACTGCATTAGATAGACGTTTACAGACAAAAAAAACATATATAACATTTTTTATGTAACAAAATTTAGTTATGAACGTGTTAATGCTTGGTGCGAGTAGACACTCTTACGATCGATACAAGAATAACTGTAAAACATTAGGTTGGGTTTACTTAACATGCCTCAATGATTGATTAAAAATACTTTAACTTATCATAAACTATAAGAAGCGTTTTTGTCAACAACTTCTTCTTCTTCTTCTTTTGGCGCCACAGTCCGGGGTGGACCTGGGCCTCAACCAACAAGCTTTTCCAGCTGGCACGGTCTTTAGCCAGCATCCTCCAATTTTGCACACCAAGTTGGCTGAGGACCCTCTCCACTTGTGTGCGCCATCGGTTCCGTGGGCGTCCTCTATTGCGTTATCTCACTCAGAGTCGAAAATTCTACGGAGCAATATTTTACATGCCCTCTACATGGCCCAACCACCTTAGCCGTTGGATCCGTAGACGTCTGGTTAGACTCATGTCGCTGTACAACCCGTACAGTTCGTGATTGAATCTTCTACTCCAGGAACCATCAACGCAAACAGGGCTGAAGATTTAACGCAGAACTTTTCTCTCGAAAATACCAAGGACTTCCTCATCCGCCTTCGATACTGTCCACGCCATAGAGAAGTACAGGGGATATCAAAGTGGTATATAGTATCAGCTTGGTTTTTCGAGAGAGGGCCTTACTACTCAATTGCCTCTTGAGCCCAAAGAAGCAGCGATTGGAAAGAGTTATTCTGCGTTTAATCTCGGTACTGATGTTGTTCGTGCTGTTCAATTGGGAGCCAAGGTAGACGAAGTCCTTCACTACCTCGAAGTTGTACCTGCCTATGGTGACGTTCCGGCCCAGTCGTCGATGTTGTGCGTCCTTTCTCAATGACAGCATATACTTCGTTTTGCCGTCGTTCACCGTTAGACCCATTTTGGCCGCCTCCGTTGAAATACCAGCAAACGCTTCATTGACGGCTCACTGTGTTCGACCAATCACGTCAATGTCGTCAGCGTATGCTAGCAGTTGTAAGGACTTTTGGAAGATCGTGCCCCTGTTGTTAGCGTGTGAATTTTGCACGATCTTCTCAAGAATTATATTAAAAAAGTCACATGAAAGTGCGTCATCTCGTCTAAAGCCTTTTCTGACCTTGAAGGTCTCGGTGAATTCGTCACCAACCTTGATGGAGCAGCGAGAATTCTCCATCGTCCTCCTACACAATGGAATTCTCTACCATCATCGTCCATTATGTGGGGTGGAGTATTCTGCCTGGCACTGGAATTGGTGTTTTCCTCGCCGTTAAACATTCTGCAGAATTCTCTCTGCATCGATATCGACTCTACCACGATTTGTCCCTCTTCGTTACGACAGGCTTCTTTCCGAAGGTTATATCCATTGGATAGTTGCTTTACCCGTTGGTAAAACTTTCAGATATTATTCCTCCCGTAACACTTCTCAAGTTCCTCGATAGCGCGCTTCTCATCCTCTTTCTTCTTCCTTTTGGGAACCGGTGTTCTTCCCTTCTCTTATGTTCGTACAGCTCACGAGCTGCTCTCGTCCTTCTCTCCAACGTCACCTTATACGTTGCTAGCTTCGCTGAATGTGCCTGCCTGCACTTGTTATCAAACCATGGGGTTTTCCCGGGTGGCATTTTAAAACCCAATACATCAGAGACAGCCTCTCTGATGGCGTTTTGGCAACGGTTCAATTCCTCATCGGTTGTTTGGCCTGGCAGGGTTGGTCTCTCTGAGAGCTTAAGGGAGACTAGATCAGCGAATTTCCCAGCGGTCGATTGTAGCTTTGCGGCGTCAAACTGTTGTGGTCGTGCTCTACTCCGTTGTGCTACTGATATCCGTGATGTTATATTGGCTACAACAAGGAAGTGATTGGACATCAAGAATACTGGAGGAGTGTTTGCCATCGATCGCAATATGATCAATCTGGTTGACGGTTGATTGATCAGGGGACCGCCAGGTCCCTTTGTGATTGTTAAAGTGAGGAAATCGCGTGCTTGATACAGTGAGGTTTCGCCCCATCACGAAGTCTAGCAGCCTGAGTCCGTTATGGGAAATGTCATCATGCAGGCTGTGTTTTCCGATGACTCTAGCGAAGACGTCTTCCTTGCCCAGCTTTGCGTTGAAATCTCTTAGGACGATCTTGGTGTCGTAGCTGGGGCATTGATTGTATGTTCTTTCTAGCCTAAGTCTGCCTCGAACAACAAACCTGCATCTAAACAAGCGCTGCCTTCGCTCCTTGTAGCAATCACCGTAGTAGATGTCGGAGTTTTTCATTCTCTTTTTGCCAGCTCATCGGCTGCACGTGGTCTGTTCAGGGACCTGACATTCCACGTGCAGAACCGAAAATCGTTATCCTTATTTCGTTGTCCATTTCGTCGTCAGCAGTAGGGTCTTCCATATTTATATATCTAGCTTGTTTTTGTGTCTGAACTAATGCGTTTTTACACGGTAGGGAAGTTACCCCCACGCACAACCCCGAACCTGGAGGACTGGGTCGTGGTTTAGACCCCTGGACAGAGGGTATTCGCTGCATACTTTGGTTCACAATAAGCAGGTGCTTTAGAGGCTATCCAGGGGGTGCCACGGGGAGGCAGTATGTCAGCTTGACCAGGTTGCTCGCCAGGTTGAGAGCAATCAACAACTTTACCCTGAATGCACTGGCCCATCCCCCAACAACAACTTAAAAACTATTTTAAGAACAAATTTAATGAACTATTTACCATTAAAAAGGCGAAAAATGCAAATGAGTAAGCAAATAAAAGTGATCCAAAAACTATTTTAATTTTTCCCGGTCCAGAACGCTTTATTGGCATGGCTCCAATAATGCTAAGAAACCACCTTATCGGAGATACATTTTTGTAGAATACATTCTAAAAGAAAAAAAATTATTTCTGTATTAAAATCAGGTAAGAAGAAAATATAATTGCTCCCATTTTCACAAAATTTAAAATTAGTTTGATCTATATTTTATTTGCCACAAAGGGTGCTGTTTTTAATCATACTAATCCGTGCATATTTTTAAGCCGAGGTAGAATTATTTTTGCGGAGTCGTATATTCGTCCCATATTGTGCCAAAAAAGAAATTTTACTAGAATCGGTGGCTGTTCAGGATTTTCATACCCCTGATGATTTCCGAACCCTGAATTAACGTAACGTAATATTCTTTTTTTCTTTCTCTTGCATTTTTCTATATAAACGAGGATTATTATTACATATTTTTCGAAAACTATTTAACTATAAAACTTCTAGGTCTTGTGCAAGAGCCAACGATCTCACAACCACATATGTCAAGTACCCTCGCATCTACAACGTTCCAAAACGCTTCATTCACTTCAAGTGCAAGACTGCCAAAAATTGAGCTACCATCATTTACAGGCGACTACATTGAATGGATACCTTATCGTGATATGTTTATTTCATTAGTCCACAGCAATCATTCCCTTTCTAACATTCAAAAATATTTTTACCTTAAAAGTTCATGCAAAGGGTCTCCACTATAGATTATAAATCAATATCCCGCATCAGATAACAATTACGCAGCCTTAGAAGAAAGGTACCATATCAAACGCAAAATTGTTGAACAAATACTGAAAAAAACTATTCAACCTACCAAATTGTAATGCGTCATTCAAAAGTATTAAAAATTTGCTTGATACTACTCGTTCAACAATCGCTTTATTAAAATCTTTAACCATTGATGTTGACAATTGGGATGCTATATTGATTTTTATAACAAGCCAAAAACTGGATACACAAACAAGGAAAGAGTGGGAACAGTCTAATAATTTTGATAATGAAATACCATCCATGGCAAGTATGTTGCAATTTTTAGAAATGTCTTTTCGCACACTAGAATCTGTAGAAGAAGCAAATTCTGCGATGAAACCAGAAAAACCAAAAGTAAGTAAACATACAGTGCAACAATTTAGTAAGAGAAACTTTCACACTAACAACACGGCGATAAATAATAATCTCTGCCCTTGCTGCAAACGTCGTCATCCACTGTATAAATGCTTTAAATTATTGTCATTATTGACAGCAGAGAAAAAATCTCTAATACAACAAAATAACATTTGTTCAAATTGTTTACATAGCGGCCACAGCATAAATCACTGAATTCAACAGCTCGCTCCCAACAATGTAAACAAAAGCATCACACTATTTTACATAGTGCTTTCTTTACAGAAATTCAACGCACTCAACCTTCTGCTAACATACAATCCCCATCATTACAACATAATCATCAAACTGTCTAATCTAACGAGGAGTTATATTCCCATGTTGCTTCACAAGATGTTAATAAACGACCTCAAGTTCTCTTAGCTACAGCCACTGTTTTAGTTAAACATAACAAAGGTGAACATATGGTAAAAGCTTTAATTGATCGCAAGCTTCTTTTATAACACTTGAATTGACACATCTTTTAAATCTACATAAAAAGATAATAGTTAATACCTCTGTAACTGGAATTGGAAAAAATAACAGAACGTCTGTAAATTCTTGTGTTAATCTACAGCTGACCTCTAATTACAACAAAAGCTTTTGTTTACGAATAAATGCACTAGTAATAACAAGATTGACGGCATATAAACCTGAAAACATTAATAAACATGATTTGCCAAATTTGAACGAATTTTATTTGTCAAATCGACAATTTTATTTACCAGCAAAAATTTATATCTTATTGGGAAGTGATGTCTATGGTGAGATTTTACTACAAAATTCCGTGAAAATTCCGCATAGTGTTTATTTACAGGAGAGTCATTTTGGGTGGCTGGTATCTGGTCCTCTTGCAAACAGCTCTACTCTCCACCAGGTAAACGTAAACGTCTGTAACCTTGAGACGCAACTACGACTGTTTTGGGAGCAAGAGGAACTATGCGATGAAAGAAAACTATCGATTGAAGAGGAATTGTGTGAGAACCATTTTTTGCAAACCTTCACAAAAAGTACCAGTGGTCGGTACACAGTACACTTACCTTTTAAAAATACACTTTTAGGAAAGCCGTTGCCTAAATTCAACAACACAGATTACAGTGCATTGAGAAGATTAAAACATTTAGAATCTTCGTTTACAACAAGACTACAGTTTGCAGCAGCATATAAAGAATTTATGGCTGAGTACATAAAACTAACCCATATGGAAAAAATAGGTAAATATCCACATGATATTCCAAATGAATGCTATTTTTTTCCGCATCACGGTGTTTTTCGTGAAAGTAGTACCACTACTAGACTGAGAGTAGTGTTCGATGGCAGCAGTAAAACACCACCGCAAACATCTATAAATGAAGAGTTAAGCCCTGGACCACCTTTACAAAATGACTTGCCAGATATAATTACGATGGCGACGATTTAAAGTCGCATTTACTGCTGATTTAGAAAAAATGTTTAGGCAGATAAATGTTTGCGAAGAGCATCAAAATTATCAGTGCATCTTGTGGAGGGATGAAAACACAAACGACATTAATATCTATAAACTTAAAACCGTGACATATGGCACCACCAGTGCACCGTTTCTTGCAATAAGAGTAATTCAACAAATTGCTTCTGACGGACAAAAAACCTTCCCACTTGCTAGTAAGGTTCTTCAAAGTGACACATATGTTGACGATGTTATCTCTGGAGCAGATACTCTTCATGAGTCAACAAATTTACAGCAACAACTCTGTGCTCTATTAACCAGTGCGGGATTTAATTTACGTAAGGGGAACTCTAACTCTTTAGCATTTCTAAAACATATTCCAAAAGATAGCCTAGCAATAAACAATTTTGAGCTGAAAAATCGTGAAATTGTGAAACCTCTAGGTTTATCATGGGACCCGCAAACTGATTGCTTTTATTTTAAAATTAATTGTAACTTTACTGAGAAAATAACAAAAAGCGCAGTACTGTCTGATTCTGCAAGACTTTTTGATCCTCTTGGTTGGCTGGCTCCTACTACTATTATCGCGAAAATAATGTGTCAAAAACTCTGGCGCGACGGACTTGATTGGTCAGATGAACTACCTAAGCTACTAAGCGATGAATGGATAAATTATCGTGCAGCATTAACATCTATCGAAAAAATTGTTTTACCACGTTGGTTTCAGTGTATGTCTACTGTCTCTGTCGAACTACACGGATTTTGTGATGCATCAAAACAAGCTTTTGCAGCGGCAATTTATATCAGATCTGTGTCTGAAGATGGTCTAGTACATGTTAGTCTCATACAGGCCAAAACCAAAGTGGCACCCTTGAAATACTTACCATTCCAAAGCTCGAATTAAATGCTGCCGTTTTAGTATCTAAATTACCAAACAAAGTTAAACCCAGTTTAAGTTTAAATATCAATAAAATTACATATTGGTCAGACAGTAGCACTGTTTTGAATTGGATAAAATGTCAGTCTTCATTATTGCCAGTTTATGAGGCAAATCGAGTTTCCCAAATACTTACGACTTACAAACATTATAGACTGGAAACACGTCTCTACAAAACAAAACAACACCTGCAGATTGTGCAACAAGGGGTGTACCTCCCCAAGACTTATGTTCATACACACTTTGGTGGAACGGGCCCACTTGGCTAATAAATAGTCCAGAAACTTGGCCAGTGAAAAAATTTTGAAATTCCTCACCACTGACAAGGATGGAAATAGGAGTTGCTACAGCCACAATAGTTATATCAAATAATCAAAAATCCTATCCAGAATTATTTTCAAAATTTTCTACGTTCACAAAATTACAACGAGTAACAGCCTACACACTACAATGGTATTACAACTTAAAACATTTAATAAATAGAAATAAACCCGGTGAAGTACTAAACTTAAATCCTGATGGCTCAAATTTAAACAAATGCAAATATCTTTCAACTTTTAAACTAAAACGAGCTCAACTAGTTTTAGTTAAACAATGTCAACAAATTTCATTTCATGAAGAAATTAAATGTTTTCAAAAACAAAAATGTTTACCTTATAATAGTAATACTCTGCAGCTTCAACCATTTATAGATGATGAAGGCTTGATTCGTGTTGGTGGCAGAATTAATAAGGCAAATGTTGAATTATTAAAACACGATCCCATTTCACCACTTATTGTTGTAGATGCCCATTTTAAAACATTACATGGCGGTGTTCAGTTAATGCAATCTTATGTGATGTCTCGCTTCTGGATAATTTCCTCAAGAAATATAGCAAAGGCCGTTAAACGTAAATGTGTTATCTGTTTAAGATATGCGGCCAAGGCTTCACAACAGATAATGGGCAATTTGCTATCTGTTCGTGTTCAATTTGCACGGCCATTCAAACACAGCGGACTTGATTATGCAGGACCCATAATGATAAAACAATCAACCCTTCGTCGAAGTTCAACTTCAAAGGGTTACATATGTCTCTTTGTATGCATGTACAAAGGCAGTGCACCTAGAATTGGTATCAAGTCTCAGCACCGAGGCTTTTTAGCTGCCTTCAGGCGATTTATTTCAAGACGAGGGCCATGCACCGATTTGTATTCTGACTGCGGAACAACATTTATTGGTGCAAATAAAGAGGTACGCGCTCTACACAACCGCGCAAAGAGTTCTCTTAATAACGAGTTAGCAGAAACTCTCAACAATGATTGAACTAACTGGCACTTCATTCCCCCCGCTTCCCCACGTTTCGGAGGATTACGGGAAGCCGGTGTAAAATCTACGAAGCACCATTTGCGCCGTATTATGAAAGACCATACCCTAACTTTTGAGGAATTATCTACCCTATTATGCCAAATTGAAAGTTGTCTAAATTCTAGTCCGCTTTGCCCGCTCTCATCTGATCCAGCTGACTTAAATGTATTGATACCAGCTCATTTTTTGGTTGGAGAACCAACTACTACCGTTTCCGACGAAGATTTTCTTGATACTCAAATAGATCACTTATCACGATGGAAGCGAATCGAAAAATTAAAACAACACTTTTGGCAACGGTGGACTAAAGAATACCTTTGTAGGTTACAATCAAGACCAAAATGGAATTCAGGAAAACGGGAAATAAAAATTGGAGACATCGTGCTTGTTCTAGATGAAAGATTTTCAACAGGACACTGGCCACTTGCTCGAGTAGAACAAGTACATCCAGGTTCAGATGGCGTTATTCGAGTTGTTACGCTATACAGCAATGGAAAGGTTTTGAAACGTCCTGTGGCAAAAATTTTTTTTCTTCCCGAATCTATTGTCGAGGCCACCAATCCTATTAGCCAACCGGTTTAAGAACTATCGTCCTTAGTGGGGGAGGAATGTTCAGGATTTTCATACCCCTGATGATTTCCGAACCCTGAATTAACGTAACGTAATATTCTTTTTTTCTTTCTCTTGCATTTTTCTTTTGCATTAAACATAGGTAGCTTTGTAGCATTGAATACATAAAATTATCGATTATTAGCTCTTTGGAATTGAAGTTGTTCGTCACGAATTATAGTAATATTTTTATAAATTTAAATAAAGAAAATTAATTGAATTATTAATTAAAATAAAACAAATCGTTTCAATCGGAAATTCTCGTACAGTGGCACAAGTTCATATTATCGTGCTTTATTGGCAAATTGTAAGCCTAAACTATAAAATTTCAAAACTCGCCAGAATCAAAAAGTAATAAGCGATTTTCGGTCAAATGTATTAAATTATTTTGCTTACGTTAAAGGTATGGAAATGTATTTACATACATACTAATAAGGTATCACATAGTTAAGAAAACCAAGCAAATATTAAAAGGTATTTTTAGCAGAACAAATTTTCATTTGCCAATGAATTTGAAATTTATTATTTACATCCATAAATAGTTTTCGTCATTATATAAGTATTTTACCTTGAACGCCTGGCAATATGCTCAGCTTAAGGTGCCTATTTACTTATGAGTTGTAACTATAATTTGTGGGGATCGCCGTCTTTTTTCAATTCAAAGCGTCTTACGTGCACAAGTCACTTGTACGTAAAAATTTTACAATGTTTGCATATCTTTTTACTACGAAAAGACAGTGTATAATGTTCAAACTTGTTGTGAATTCTTCAATGTAAAGCGGTAGCCAGCTATTTCTATTCCAAATCTTTTATCCATGCGTAAAAAAATGCATGGTGATGTTTAGTTATAATTTCCTGTTTCATGGTCTTTTAAATAATATTATATGTTTTGAACAATATTCCTTCTTCATATTTTTATTTTTTTGCATACACAAATAAATAATCAAGTTAGCAATTGCATCATTCCCAACTTTTTTTATTTCACGACGTTTAACTTTATTGGACTACCTTTGAACTCAAAACTTTCTTCACAAAAAGTTTAAAAAAAAGACTTGAAAAAATTCAAAATAATCGAATCCAATTTTTATTATAGCAAATATTCGGTTCTTCGTGCACAATAGCTTAATACAGAGATGTACAACAGCTATCTCAACAACCTAATATAATTTTCTGCATGGTTCAAAATCTTTCTTCAAAAAAAATTATTAAAAAATTATCTATCATTCCAAAAGTAATGAAATATTTGGACTCTCAGTCAATTTTAGATATGCTAATAAGTGATTTTCTCATGAACTTACTCTCATGCGCATTTAGATAACGATGATACCCTTAAAAAATCAACTCAAATCAGGGTATTTCCATTGCGCAAATTGATACCTCATATATCGTTAATTGTATTAAAACTTTCAAATCATTAACTGTGAGTGAGTGCTATGTGTTAATGAAATGTTCTTCGACTTTGTCTCTGTCACGATCTACTATTTTTAATATATCGGTTAAATATGGGTATTTCCCCCAAAAAAGAAAGAGTTTTTTATTGTGCCTTTATTCAAGTCAAATTTCACTAATTACTGGAGTACTGCTAAACTGAGTGGCATTACTAACTTTTCAAAAATGTAGCACACCAACTTATTTCACTTATTACAATGCTTTCCAGTATGGATTTCCAGTTACTAAGAATATTCTAAAATTAACAATAGTGGTTAATAGAGCGTGTACAAAGGTAATCGCCTGATATCGGCTATATTGACTTCAGCAAAGTAAACCAGTCTGTTAAAAAAAAAAAACTGGATAAAAGGGGTTTTTATTCCAGCATCCAGCACCTCATTTCTATCCCAAGTGGATGTGATATCGTAGTATATAATGAATTTTCAGGTAGCTGTCACCAATTTTGTTGTAACGTTGATTGTAGAGCCTAATGTTATCGTTAAAAGAAGAAGCCAAGTAAAATTGTACTGAATATTTCTTGTAAGGCATTGGCAACGATGGTAATGTATGAATTGGAAAGTTCCCTTTTCAGTTTTGAGATCGCAAACCCACATAAGTTCACCACCTCCCTTCTAAATTCTGCTAATTCTACCCAATGGTTATTATAGTACCGGAGTATTGTCTTCCTTAAAGATAACAAGTATGCTTTTAATTCCGTTCGGTAAAAGCAACTTCCATTTTTCCCTCTTCTTCTACTCATGTTGTTAATGAATAATTTAAGGTAGTATTATTGCCTACTGCTATTTATTCACACATCACTATATTATAACATATGAATTCCGTTTTATTCGATGCATAAGACATAAACGAGAGTAAATTACTTATGCTCAGAGTAAATGTATTGAAACAATATACTGGTTTTTTTATACATGTAATTGCCTATTACATGCAAATTCATACACGCGCATACATACATATATACTTACTTACGGTATTATTTAATATGTATGTATAAACTCTCATTAGTTATAAGCACTGTTACATATTCTCTTTGGATTTTTATTACATACCTAAAATATTTTACTGACTTCACTTGTCTTTACTGCCTCGCTGTGATCATACCTACTTAAGACCTAATAAAGTAATCCTTGTAATAATTTAATTTACGCATAAAGTTAAATTCTCATACATAAATTTGGTGCCGAAACCCGGTAATTGATGCATAAATTGATGCGTGCCTAGTGGAAGTTTAATAAAATAAATTAGAAGAGTGGAAAACCAATAAAATGGCGAAATTACACCAACACATCGAAAACCAAAGAGATTTGTTACGGAATCTGAAGAAAACCGCTAAGCTTTATGATTCGCAAACGAATAAAACGCATGGATTTGCACAATCGGTTTTAGACGAAATAGAAGCGAGTTTTGCAAAATTTAAAGAAGGTAATAGTCATTTATGTTCCATAGTCCATGAGAATACCATTAATACAGAAAATATTACGTATTTCGAAGAGGATGTTTATTACCATTTTTTACCCTTAAGGGTCTGTTGCTTGATTTCATGGAATCTTGTGATCTTCGTTCGCCTGGAGTTCAATCCAGTACGTTTGCTGGTGCTGGTCATTCTAGAAATGAAACATTTTCGGTTCAGGCACGCTTACCGAAAATTGACTTGCCAATCTTTAGTGGAGATTATTTAGCCTGGATGTCATGCCAAGATATGTTTATTTCACTAGTGTATAATAATCCCAGCTTGTCTGATGTCCAAAAATTTTGTTTTTTGAAAACCTCTTGCAAGGAAACTCCACTGGATATCGTGAATGAATATCCAGCAACGGACGCTAGCTACACTTTAGCTTGGACAGCATTGCAAAATAGATATCACAATAAAAGGAAAATAGTTGATACTATTTTTAAAAAATTATTTTAGATACCTGTTTCTGATGGCTCTGCCAAAAGCATTCAGTTAATTTTAGATACAACCCGCACTAGTATAGTGCTTCTACGCAGCTTAGAAGTAAATACTGAAGGTGAACATGCTATGCTTATATATATGACTGTGAAGAAGCTGGACTTACAAATACGCAAGGAATGGGAGCAATCTCTAAAAGCGTCAACGGAAATTCCTCCAATAGGAGATTTATTCAAATTTCTAGAAGCGACATTTCGAACATTAGAAACACTTTCTGATCAGACCGATTCAAGTCCTAATGCAGTTCGTTT
This sequence comes from Epicampocera succincta, assembly GCA_932526305.1. Lineage (NCBI taxonomy): Eukaryota > Metazoa > Arthropoda > Insecta > Diptera > Tachinidae > Epicampocera > Epicampocera succincta. The sequence goes on along the minus strand of OW052035.1, from coordinate 27,557,312 downwards.
GTCATCAAAATCCTCACTACATAATAACGGTAAAAACAATTTTCGACGGTATACAAACGCTGTTTCTACAAGCAACGACTCGAACTGCCCCTGCTGCAATAAGCGCCATCGTCTTTCCAAATGTTTGAAGTTTGGTTCGTTAGCATCTGCTGCAATGAAAGATTTTTTAAATTCAAAGGGAATATGTAGAAATTGCTTAACACCTGGCCACTTTAGTAACAACCGTCGTGTAGTTTCTCGCTGTCAAGTCTGCCAACTAAATCACCATACAACAGTGCATAATGAATATTCGGCAACCCATTCAATTGCGAACTCACCTACTGAATCCGCTATGATTTGTGAACCCCCTCGTTTTCGCAAATACTTCAGAACGTCACTGCTCCTATAGTTGATAATTGCAAGAAATATAGTGGCAGGAAAAGGTTTCAAATTCTCTTGTTCTTGAAATTCTTTGTTAGCAACACTTCAAAGCTACTACTATACGTGATTCATCAGGACGTTATATGGTGTCTCTACCCTTTAAATCTCTGCTCAAAAACTTCCCGTTTTTGCACAAACAGACTATACAGCACTTTCTCGCTTAAAAAGTATTGAAGCCAAATGTAAATTGAATAAGAAGCTTTACGCAGACTTTATGGAAGAGTACGAACGGCTTGGTCATATGGAAAAGGTAGACGCCTATCCTCTTGATTTGGATAGGGATGGGTTCTTTTTGCCCCATCATGCTGTTTTAAGAGAAAACTGCTCGACAACCAAGTTGAGGGTTGTTTTCGACGATAGCTGTAAGTGGTCTGCTCAGCCCTTGTTAAATGAAGAACTGGCAGCTGATCCTGCATTACAAAATGATCTGCCTACAATCATTATTCGGTTGAGACGTTTCAAAATTGGTTTTAGGGCAGATTTAGAAAAAATTTTTAGACAAATACTCGTAATACCGGAGCAACGAAAGTTGCAACAAATTCTTTGGAGAAATATGAGATCCGAAGAGATACCAATTTACCGGCTTTCAACGGTTACTTATGGTACAACATCTGCGCCCTTTCTTTCGATTAGAGTGTTACAACAGCTAGCGCTAGACGAACAGGAAAAATATCCAATGGCTTGTAGCGTGCTCAACACAGATACTTATTTTGATGATGTTATTTCTGGGGCGGATAATTTAGCAGAAGCTTACCAGTTGCATACTGAGCTATGTAGCTTGCTAAATAAAGGTCAGCTTAATCTACGTAAATGGACAACAAACTCAAGAGAACTACTAGATTTGAATCCCGTAGACTTCAGGGAAACTTCCAACATATTCGAGTTGAATCAACCTAATACAGTAAAAGCTCTGGGTTTGAAGTGGGACATAGCAGATGACTGCTTTTCATTTGATATTAATTTTGATAATACATCAGTAGTTACAAAACAAAGCTTGTTATCAGATGCCGCAAAACTTTACGATCCTCTAGGCTGGCTATCTCCTACCACAATTCTCGCAAAAATAGAATTTCAAAACCTATGGTTACTTGGTATTGATTGGAACGATCGCCTGCCCGATGCTATGGAGAAAAAATGGTTAATATATCGCAATAATTTAAAACATCTGGAAAATATTAAAATTCCGCGTTGGATTGGAGTGCGCAAGGAGGTTAAAGTTGAAATTCATGGGTTTTCCTACTCTTCTAAGCTAGCTTATGCAGCGGCAGTCTATGCAAAAACCAGTTCTGATTTGGGTACAAAAGTATATCTAATTCAGGCAAAAACTAAAGTGGGCCCTATAAAGCGGTTAACTATACCCCGAATGGAATTGTGTGGTGCCACTTTATTAGCTAAGCTAGTAGATAAAGTAATTTCTTCACTTAATCAAGGAATTTCGAATGTTTACTATTGGACTGATAGCACAACTGTGCTTGCATGGATTCGTGGTCAGTCGTCTAAGTTGCCTGTATATGTTGGAAATCGAGTTGCCGAAATTCAACGCACCTCTAATGCATCTCAATGGCGATATATATCTACAAGTGAAAATCCTGCTGACTGCGCGTCCCGTGGTATACTACCCAGTGAATTGACTGAACATGAATTATGGTGGCATGGTCCTAACTGGCTATCGGAACCATCAGAAAATTGGCCAAAACAACCTCAAATAAACTTAAATGAAATTGATAAAATTTCTGAACCATCCTTAAATATACATGCAACTGCGACATATGTCAACCAATATCCAGATTTATTAAGAAGATTTTCTTCTCTTGGTAAGCTGATACGTGTTGTTGCATACATATTTCGTTTTAAACATAACACTCAAGTTAATAAAAACCCGCAGATTGAAAGTAACAGTAAGATGACAGGGTTTCTTTCAACCGAAGAGTTGAAATTTGCTCGATTCAGAATTGTACAAGTTTCACAACAAGTGGATTTTTCACATGAAATTTTTGAACTTAAACAGAAAGGTAAAATTATAAGGAACAATGCTCTAGCACAGTTGTGCCCATTTTTTGATGCATATCAAATACTTAGAGTTGGTGGTAGAATTCAAAATTCCGATCTTAGCTATGGTTCCAAACATCCAATTTTGCTAAAGAAGCAAAATCCATTGTCTAATCTAATCTTTCTAGATGCACATATTAAAACTCTACATGGTGGTTTGATCCAAATGCAAGCTTATGTCTCACGAGAATATTGGATACTATCCAGTAGAAGCATTGCAAAACGAAACTTGCGGAGATGTGTGACTTGTTTTAAATACAACGCAAAAGTAGCCCAGCAGATGATGGGAAACCTCCCTAGTGTTCGTCTCAGGCCGGCACGGCCATTCAAGCACAGTGGGGTCGATTATGCCGGTCCAATCGTCATGAAACAGTCAACTGCAAGAAATTCAGTGACCACAAAGGGTTATATATGTTTGTTTATTTGCATGGTTACGAAAGCGCTGCACTTGGAAGCAGCAACAAACATGTCAACTGATGCGTTTCTGGCAGCTTTTAGGCGTTTTGTGTCTCGTCGCGGCCCCTGTACTGATTTGTATTCAGACTGTGGTACCAACTTTGTTGGAGCTAACAAAGAGCTGCAAATTCTGTATAATCGCAGTAAGTCGGCAATCCCAGATGAAATATACAACAAACTGGCTGCGAATAGCACAAAGTGGCATTTCATACCTCCAGCCTCTCCAAACTTTGGTGGTCTTTGGGAGGCCGGCGTCAAATCCACTAAACACCATTTGAACAGAGTGATGCAGAATCGTATTCTAACATTTGAAGAGCTTACTACGCTGCTAGCTCAGATTGAAAGCTGTTTGAATTCAAGACCGTTATGCCCCCTTTCTTCAGACCCATCTGACTGTCATGCGCTAACTCCTGCCCACTTGTTGATTGGGGAGCCTACGCTTTGTGTACCAGAAGAGGATTTGCTCAAGGTCAACATTGATCGATTGAATAGATGGAAAGTTGTTGAAAAGCTCAAACAGCATTTTTGGCGACGTTGGTCAAACGAATGGTTGTGCCGAATGCAAGCGAGACCTAAATGGCTTAAAATAACACAAAGTCCAAAAGTTGGAGATTTAGTGGTATTATTCAATGAACGTGGTACTCCAGGAAACTGGCCGCTTGCTCGTATCAAGGATATTCATCCTGGCAAAGACGGTTGTGTACGGGTGGTCACTCTATCCGCAAATGGCAAAGTCTTCAAACGTCCAATTTCCAAAATTGCGCCTTTGCCGATGAATGATTGCTTTGATAATACAGAAAATGATGCCAACTCTAAACCATACGGTGATGACTCTCCCGCATTGTAAGCACTATCGCACTTAGTGGGGGAGAATGTTAATGAATAATTTAAGGTAGTATTATTGCCTACTGCTATTTATTCACACATCACTATATTATAACATATGAATGCCGTTTTATTCGATGCATAAGACATAAACGAGAGTAAATTACTTATGCTCAGAGAAAATGTATTGAAACAAAATACTGGTTTTTTTTATGCATGCAATTGCCTATTACATGCAAATTCATATACACGCATATACATACATATGTATATTCTTACTTACGGTATTATTTAATATGTATAAACTCTCATTAGTTATAAGCACTGTTACATATTCTTTTTAGATTTTATTATTATACTTAAAATATTTTTACTGACTTCACTTGTCTTTACTGCCTCGCTGCGATCATACATATTTAAGACTTAATAAAGTAATCCGTGTAATAATTTTAATTTACGGTAATACATAAACTGAAATAAAATTGCAGTTACAAAAAGCGGTGAATTTATTAATCCTAAATTAACCGAAACCATCAATTTAACTTAGCCTAAAGTTAAGTTCTCATACATAAATTTGGTGCCGAAACCCGGGAATTGATGCATAAATTGAAGCGTGCCTAGTGGAAGTTCAATAAAATAAATTTGAAGACTGGAAAACCAATAAAATGGCGGAATTACACCAACATATCGAGAACCAAAGAGATTTGTTACGGAACCTGAAGAAAACCGCTAAGCTTTATGATTTGCAAACGAATAAAACGCATGGATTTGCACAATCGGTTTTAGACGAAATAGAAGCGAATTTTGCAAAATTTAAAGAAGGTAATAGTCATTTATGTTCCATAGTCCATGAAAATACCATTAATACAGAAATTATTCCGTATTTCGAAGAAGATGTTTATTACCAGTTTCAGAAGGAATTTTTTACCGTTAAGGGTCTGTTGCTTGATTTCATGGAATCTTGTGATCTTCGTTCGCCTGGAATTCAATCCAGCACGTTTGCTGGTTCTGGTCATTCAAGAAATGAAACATTTTCGGTTCAGGCACGGTTACCGAAAATTGACTTGCCAATCTTTAGTGGAGATTAATTAGCCTGGATGTCATACCAAGATATGTTTATTTCACTAGTGCATAATAATCCCAGCCTGTCTGATGTCCAAAAATTTTGTTTTTTGAAAACCTCTTGCAAGGAAACTCCACTGGATATCGTGAATGAATATCCAGCAACGGATGCTAGCTACACTTTAGCTTGGACAGCATTGCAAAATAGATATCACAATAAAAGGAAAATAGTTGATACTATTTTTAAAAAGTTATTTTCGATACCTGTTTCTTATGGCTCCGCCAAAAGCATTCAGTTAATTTTAGATACAACCCGCACTAGTATAGCGCTTCTACGCAGCTTAGAAGTAAATACTGAAGGTGAACATGCTATGCTTATATATATGACTGTGAAGAAGCTGGACTTACAAATACGCAAGGAATGGGAGCAATCTCTAAAAGCGTCAACGGAAATTCCTCCAATAGGAGATTTATTCAAATTCCTAGAAGCAATATTTCGAACATTAGAAACACTTTCTGATCAGGCCGATTCAAGTCCTAATGCAGTTCGTTTGTCATCAAAATCTTCACTAAATAATAACGGCAAAAGGAATTTTCGACGGTATGCAAACGCTGTTTCTACAAGCAACGACTCCAACTGCCCCTGCTGCAATAAGCGTCATCTTCTTTTCAAATGTTTCAAGTTTGCTTCGTTAGCATCTGCTGCAAAGAAAGATTTTTTAAATTCAAAGCGAATATGTATAAATTGCTTAACACCTGGCCACTTTAGTAACAACTGTCGTGTAGTTTCTCGCTGTCAAGTCTGCTAACAGAATCACCATACAACAGTGCATAATGAATATTCGGCAACCCACTCAATTGCGAACTCACCTACTGAATCCGAAACACCCCTCGTCTTCGCAAATACTTCAGAACGTCACTGCTCATGTAGTTGATAATTGCAAGAAATATAGTGGCAGGAAAAGGTCTCAAATTCTCTTAGCAACATTACGGGTCGTGCTAAAAACCTATCAAGGCGTCTTTGTCTTGCGGGCCCTCCTTGACCAATGTGCCCAGGCTACTTTTATCACCAAAAAGGTTGCGGACGCTCTAAAATTACCTTACACAAAGGATTTTGTAGAAATTAGCGTGGTTGGTGGACATCAACCCACGATTGTACGAAAACATGTTAATTTTACTATGTTCTCAAGAACCAACACTAATTTTAAGATCGATTGTGAAGCCTTAGTTTTACCAAAAATAACTGGATATCAACCTATGGCTATAAATGAGAAACTTTTACCTGATTTAAGTAAATTTTCGTTAGCTGATCCTTATTTCTCAGAACCTGGAGAAATTGATCTTTTGCTAGGAGGAGATATCTATGGAGATATCGTATTACCTCAACAACATACATTTAACAATGGTCCTTTTTTGCAATTGACACAATTCGGGTGGATAGTTTCGGGTCCTATTCCAGACAAAAATTTACATCACAGTATTACTGTAAACGTTTGTTTTTTAGATAAACAATTACAGTCCTTTTGGGAACAGGAAGAACTGATAGAGAAGAGGGTTTTTACAGAAGAAGAAATTCTTTGTGAAGAACACTTCAAAGCTACTACTATACGTGATTCATCAGGACGTTATATGGTGTCTCTACCCTTTAAATCTCTTCTCAAGAGTAGCTTACTTCCCGTTTTTGCACAAACAGACTATACAGCAATTTCTCGCTTAAAAAGTATTGAAGCCAAATGTAAATTGAATAAGAACTTTGGGAAGCTTTACACAGACTTTATGGAAGAGTACGAACGGCTTGGTCATATGGAAAAGGTAGGCACTTATCCTCTTGACTTGGATAGGAATGGGTTCCTTTTGCCCCATCATGGTGTTTTAAGAGAAAACAGCTCGACAACCAAGTTGAGGGTTGTTTTCGACGGTAGCTGTAAGCGGTCAGCTCAGCCCTCGTTAAATGACGAACTGGCAGCTGGTCCTGCATTACAAAATGATCTGCCTACAATCATTAATCGGTGGAGACGTTTCAAAATTGGTTTTAGGGCAGATTTAGAAAAAATGTTTCGACAAATACTCGTAATACCGGAGCAACGAAAGTTTCAACAAATTCTTTGGAGAAATATGAGATCCGAAGAGATACTAATTTACCGGCTCTCAACGGTCACTTATGGTACAACATCTGCGCCTTTTCTTTCGATTAGAGTGTTACAACAGCTAGCACTAGACGAACAGGAAAAATATCCAATGGCTTGTAGCGTGCTCAACACAGATACTTATGTTGATGATGTTATTTCTGGGGCGGATAGTTTAGCAGAAGCTTACCAGTTGCATACTGAGCTATGTAGCTTCCTAAATAAAGGTCAGTTTAATCTACGTAAATGGACAACAAACTCAAGAGAACTACTAGATTTGATTCCCGTAGACTTCAGGGAAACTTCCAACATATTCGAGTTGAATCAACCTAATACAGTAAAAGCTCTGGGTTTGAAGTGGGACATAGCAGAGGACTGCTTTTCATTTGATATTAATTTTGATAATACATCAGTAGTTACAAAACAAAGCTTGTTATCAGATGCCGCAAAACTTTACGATCCTCTAGGCTGGCTATCCCCTACCACAATTCTCGCAAAAATAGAATTTCAAAACCTATGGTTACTTGGTATTGATTGGAACGATCGCCTGCCCGATGCTATGGAGAAAAAATGGTTAATATATCGCAATAATTTAAAACATCTGGAAAATATTAAAATTCCGCGTTGGATTGGAGTGCGCAAGGAGGTTAAAGTTGAAATTCATGGGTTTTCCGACTCTTCTAAGCTAGCTTATGCAGCGGCAGTCTATGCAAAAACCAGTTCTGATTTGGGTACAAAAGTATATCTAATCCAGGCAAAAACTAAAGTGGCCCCTATAAAGCGGTTAACTATACCCAGAATGGAATTGTGTGGTGCCACTTTATTAGCTAAGCTAGTAGATAAAGTAATTTCTTCACTTAATCAAGGAATTTCGAATGTTTACTATTGGACTGATAGCACAACTGTGCTTGCATGGATTCGTGGTCAGTCGTCTAAGTTGCCTGTATATGTTGGAAATCGAGTTGCCGAAATTCAACGCACCTCTAATGCATCTCAATGGCGATATATATCTACAAGTGAAAATCCTGCTGACTGCGCGTCCCGTGGTATACTACCCAGTGAATTGACTGAACATGAATTATGGTGGCATGGTCCTAACTGGCTATCGGAACCATCAGAAAATTGGCCAAAACAACCTCAAATAAACTTAAATGAAATTGATAAAATTTCTGAACCATCCTTAAATATACATGCAACTGCGACATATGTCAACCAATATCCAGATTTATTAAGAAGATTTTCTTCTCTTGGTAAGCTGATACGTGTTGTTGCATACATATTTCGTTTTAAACATAACACTCAAGTTAATAAAAACCCGCAGATTGAAAGTAACAGTAAGATGACAGGGTTTCTTTCAACCGAAGAGTTGAAATTTGCTCGATTCAGAATTGTACAAGTTTCACAACAAGTGGATTTTTCACATGAAATTTTTGAACTTAAAAAAAAAGGTAAAATTATAAGGAACAATGCTCTAGCACAGTTGTGCCCGTTTTTTGATGCATATCAAATACTTAGAGTTGGCGGTAGAATTCAAAATTCCGATCTTGGCTATGGTTCCAAACATCCAATTTTGCTAAAGAAGCAAAATCCATTGTCTAATCTAATCTTTCTAGATGCACATATTAAAACTCTACATGTTGGTTTGATCCAAATGCAAGCTTATGTCTCACGAGAATATTGGATACAATCCAGTAGAAGCATTGCAAAACAAAACTTGCGGAGATGTGTGACTTGTTTTAAATACAACGCAAAAGCAGCCCAGCAGATGATGGGAAACCTCCCTAGTGTTCGTCTCAGGCCGGCACGGCCATTTAAGCACAGTGGGGTCGATTATCCAATCGTCATTAAACAGTCAACTGCAAGAAATTCAGTGACCACAAAGGGTTATATATGTTTGTTTATTTGCATGGTTACGAAAGCGCTGTACTTGGAAGCAGCAACAAACATGTCAACTGATGCGTTTCTGGCAGCTTTTAGGCGTTTTGTGTCTCGTCGCGGCCCCTGTACTGATTTGTATTCAGACTGTGGTACAAACTTTGTTGGAGCTAACAAAGAGCTGCAAATTCTTTATAATCGCAGTAAGTCGGCAATCCCAGATGAAATATACGACAAACTGGCTGCGAATGGCACAAAGTGGCTTTTCATACCTCCAGCCTCTCCAAACTTTGGTGGTCTTTGGGAGGCCGGCGTCAAATCCACTAAACACCATTTAAGCAGAGTGATGCATAATCGTATTCTAACGTTTGAAGAGCTTACTACGCTGCTCAGATTGAAAGCTGTTTGAATTCAAGACCGTTACGCCCCCTATCTTCAGACCCATCTGACTGTCATACGCTAACTCCTGTCCACTTGTTGATTGGGGAGCCTACGTTTGTGTACCAGAAGAGGATTTGCTCGAGGTCAACATTGATCGATTGAATAGATGGAAAGTTGTTGAAAAGCTCAAACAGCATTTTTGGCGACGTTGGTCAAACGAATGGTTGTGCCGAATGCAAGCGATACCTAAATGGCTTAAAATAACACAAAGTCCAAAAGTTGGAGATTTAGTGGTATTATTCAATGAACGTGGTGTTCCAGGAAATTGGCCGCTTGCTCGTATCAAGGTTATTCATCCTGGCAAAGACGGTTGTGTACGGGTGGTCACTCTATCCGCAAATAGCAAAGTCTTCAAACGTCCAATTTCCAAAATTGCGCCTTTGCCAATGAATGATTGCTTTGATGATACAGAAAATGATGCCAACTCTAAACCATACGGTGATGACTCTCCCGCATTGTAAGCACTATCGCACTTAGTGGGGAAGAATGTTAATGAATAATTTAAGGTAGTATTATTGCCTACTGCTATTTATTCACACATCACTATATTATAACATATGAATTCCGTTTTATTCGATGCATAAGACATAAACGAGAGTAAATTACTTATGCTCAGAGAAAATGTATTGAAACAAAATACTGTTTTTTTATACATGCAATTGCCTATTACATGCAAATTCATATACGCGCATACATACATATGTATAAACTCTCATTAGTTATAAGCACTGTTACATATTCTTTTTGGATTTTTATTATATACTTAAAATATTTTACTGACTTCACTTGTCTTTACTGCCTCGCTGCGATCATACCTACTTAAGACCTAATAAAGTAATCCTTGTAATAATTTAATTTACGCATAAAGTTAAATTCTCATACATAAATTTGGTGCCGAAACCCGGTAATTGATGCATAAATTGATGCGTGCCTAGTGGAAGTTTAATAAAATAAATTTGAAGAGTGGAAAACCAATAAAATGGCGAAATTACACCAACACATCGAAAACCAAAGAGATTTGTTACGGAATCTGAAGAAAACCGCTAAGCTTTATGATTCGCAAACGAATAAAACGCATGGATTTGCACAATCGGTTTTAGACGAAATAGAAGCGAGTTTTGCAAAATTTAAAGAAGGTAATAGTCATTTATGTTCCATAGTCCATGAGAATACCATTAATACAGAAAATATTACGTATTTCGAAGAGGATGTTTATTACCATTTTTTACCCTTAAGGGTCTGTTGCTTGATTTCATGGAATCTTGTGATCTTCGTTCGCCTGGAGTTCAATCCAGTACGTTTGCTGGTGCTGGTCATTCTAGAAATGAAACATTTTCGGTTCAGGCACGCTTACCGAAAATTGACTTGCCAATCTTTAGTGGAGATTATTTAGCCTGGATGTCATGCCAAGATATGTTTATTTCACTAGTGTATAATAATCCCAGCTTGTCTGATGTCCAAAAATTTTGTTTTTTGAAAACCTCTTGCAAGGAAACTCCACTGGATATCGTGAATGAATATCCAGCAACGGACGCTAGCTACACTTTAGCTTGGACAGCATTGCAAAATAGATATCACAATAAAAGGAAAATAGTTGATACTATTTTTAAAAAATTATTTTAGATACCTGTTTCTGATGGCTCTGCCAAAAGCATTCAGTTAATTTTAGATACAACCCGCACTAGTATAGTGCTTCTACGCAGCTTAGAAGTAAATACTGAAGGTGAACATGCTATGCTTATATATATGACTGTGAAGAAGCTGGACTTACAAATACGCAAGGAATGGGAGCAATCTCTAAAAGCGTCAACGGAAATTCCTCCAATAGGAGATTTATTCAAATTCCTAGAAGCGACATTTCGAACATTAGAAACACTTTCTGATCAGACCGATTCAAGTCCTAATGCAGTTCGTTTGTCATCAAAATCCTCACTACATAATAACGGTAAAAACAATTTTCGACGGTATACAAACGCTGTTTCTACAAGCAACGACTCGAACTGCCCCTGCTGCAATAAGCGCCATCGTCTTTCCAAATGTTTGAAGTTTGGTTCGTTAGCATCTGCTGCAATGAAAGATTTTTTAAATTCAAAGGGAATATGTAGAAATTGCTTAACACCTGGCCACTTTAGTAACAACCGTCGTGTAGTTTCTCGCTGTCAAGTCTGCCAACTAAATCACCATACAACAGTGCATAATGAATATTCGGCAACCCATTCAATTGCGAACTCACCTACTGAATCCGCTATGATTTGTGAACCCCCTCGTTTTCGCAAATACTTCAGAACGTCACTGCTCCTATAGTTGATAATTGCAAGAAATATAGTGGCAGGAAAAGGTTTCAAATTCTCTTGTTCTTGAAATTCTTTGTTAGCAACACTTCAAAGCTACTACTATACGTGATTCATCAGGACGTTATATGGTGTCTCTACCCTTTAAATCTCTGCTCAAAAACTTCCCGTTTTTGCACAAACAGACTATACAGCACTTTCTCGCTTAAAAAGTATTGAAGCCAAATGTAAATTGAATAAGAAGCTTTACGCAGACTTTATGGAAGAGTACGAACGGCTTGGTCATATGGAAAAGGTAGACGCCTATCCTCTTGATTTGGATAGGGATGGGTTCTTTTTGCCCCATCATGCTGTTTTAAGAGAAAACTGCTCGACAACCAAGTTGAGGGTTGTTTTCGACGATAGCTGTAAGTGGTCTGCTCAGCCCTTGTTAAATGAAGAACTGGCAGCTGATCCTGCATTACAAAATGATCTGCCTACAATCATTATTCGGTTGAGACGTTTCAAAATTGGTTTTAGGGCAGATTTAGAAAAAATTTTTAGACAAATACTCGTAATACCGGAGCAACGAAAGTTGCAACAAATTCTTTGGAGAAATATGAGATCCGAAGAGATACCAATTTACCGGCTTTCAACGGTTACTTATGGTACAACATCTGCGCCCTTTCTTTCGATTAGAGTGTTACAACAGCTAGCGCTAGACGAACAGGAAAAATATCCAATGGCTTGTAGCGTGCTCAACACAGATACTTATTTTGATGATGTTATTTCTGGGGCGGATAATTTAGCAGAAGCTTACCAGTTGCATACTGAGCTATGTAGCTTGCTAAATAAAGGTCAGCTTAATCTACGTAAATGGACAACAAACTCAAGAGAACTACTAGATTTGAATCCCGTAGACTTCAGGGAAACTTCCAACATATTCGAGTTGAATCAACCTAATACAGTAAAAGCTCTGGGTTTGAAGTGGGACATAGCAGATGACTGCTTTTCATTTGATATTAATTTTGATAATACATCAGTAGTTACAAAACAAAGCTTGTTATCAGATGCCGCAAAACTTTACGATCCTCTAGGCTGGCTATCTCCTACCACAATTCTCGCAAAAATAGAATTTCAAAACCTATGGTTACTTGGTATTGATTGGAACGATCGCCTGCCCGATGCTATGGAGAAAAAATGGTTAATATATCGCAATAATTTAAAACATCTGGAAAATATTAAAATTCCGCGTTGGATTGGAGTGCGCAAGGAGGTTAAAGTTGAAATTCATGGGTTTTCCGACTCTTCTAAGCTAGCTTATGCAGCGGCAGTCTATGCAAAAACCAGTTCTGATTTGGGTACAAAAGTATATCTAATTCAGGCAAAAACTAAAGTGGGCCCTATAAAGCGGTTAACTATACCCCGAATGGAATTGTGTGGTGCCACTTTATTAGCTAAGCTAGTAGATAAAGTAATTTCTTCACTTAATCAAGGAATTTCGAATGTTTACTATTGGACTGATAGCACAACTGTGCTTGCATGGATTCGTGGTCAGTCGTCTAAGTTGCCTGTATATGTTGGAAATCGAGTTGCCGAAATTCAACGCACCTCTAATGCATCTCAATGGCGATATATATCTACAAGTGAAAATCCTGCTGACTGCGCGTCCCGTGGTATACTACCCAGTGAATTGACTGAACATGAATTATGGTGGCATGGTCCTAACTGGCTATCGGAACCATCAGAAAATTGGCCAAAACAACCTCAAATAAACTTAAATGAAATTGATAAAATTTCTGAACCATCCTTAAATATACATGCAACTGCGACATATGTCAACCAATATCCAGATTTATTAAGAAGATTTTCTTCTCTTGGTAAGCTGATACGTGTTGTTGCATACATATTTCGTTTTAAACATAACACTCAAGTTAATAAAAACCCGCAGATTGAAAGTAACAGTAAGATGACAGGGTTTCTTTCAACCGAAGAGTTGAAATTTGCTCGATTCAGAATTGTACAAGTTTCACAACAAGTGGATTTTTCACATGAAATTTTTGAACTTAAACAGAAAGGTAAAATTATAAGGAACAATGCTCTAGCACAGTTGTGCCCATTTTTTGATGCATATCAAATACTTAGAGTTGGTGGTAGAATTCAAAATTCCGATCTTAGCTATGGTTCCAAACATCCAATTTTGCTAAAGAAGCAAAATCCATTGTCTAATCTAATCTTTCTAGATGCACATATTAAAACTCTACATGGTGGTTTGATCCAAATGCAAGCTTATGTCTCACGAGAATATTGGATACTATCCAGTAGAAGCATTGCAAAACGAAACTTGCGGAGATGTGTGACTTGTTTTAAATACAACGCAAAAGTAGCCCAGCAGATGATGGGAAACCTCCCTAGTGTTCGTCTCAGGCCGGCACGGCCATTCAAGCACAGTGGGGTCGATTATGCCGGTCCAATCGTCATGAAACAGTCAACTGCAAGAAATTCAGTGACCACAAAGGGTTATATATGTTTGTTTATTTGCATGGTTACGAAAGCGCTGCACTTGGAAGCAGCAACAAACATGTCAACTGATGCGTTTCTGGCAGCTTTTAGGCGTTTTGTGTCTCGTCGCGGCCCCTGTACTGATTTGTATTCAGACTGTGGTACCAACTTTGTTGGAGCTAACAAAGAGCTGCAAATTCTGTATAATCGCAGTAAGTCGGCAATCCCAGATGAAATATACAACAAACTGGCTGCGAATAGCACAAAGTGGCATTTCATACCTCCAGCCTCTCCAAACTTTGGTGGTCTTTGGGAGGCCGGCGTCAAATCCACTAAACACCATTTGAACAGAGTGATGCAGAATCGTATTCTAACATTTGAAGAGCTTACTACGCTGCTAGCTCAGATTGAAAGCTGTTTGAATTCAAGACCGTTATGCCCCCTTTCTTCAGACCCATCTGACTGTCATGCGCTAACTCCTGCCCACTTGTTGATTGGGGAGCCTACGCTTTGTGTACCAGAAGAGGATTTGCTCAAGGTCAACATTGATCGATTGAATAGATGGAAAGTTGTTGAAAAGCTCAAACAGCATTTTTGGCGACGTTGGTCAAACGAATGGTTGTGCCGAATGCAAGCGAGACCTAAATGGCTTAAAATAACACAAAGTCCAAAAGTTGGAGATTTAGTGGTATTATTCAATGAACGTGGTACTCCAGGAAACTGGCCGCTTGCTCGTATCAAGGATATTCATCCTGGCAAAGACGGTTGTGTACGGGTGGTCACTCTATCCGCAAATGGCAAAGTCTTCAAACGTCCAATTTCCAAAATTGCGCCTTTGCCGATGAATGATTGCTTTGATAATACAGAAAATGATGCCAACTCTAAACCATACGGTGATGACTCTCCCGCATTGTAAGCACTATCGCACTTAGTGGGGGAGAATGTTAATGAATAATTTAAGGTAGTATTATTGCCTACTGCTATTTATTCACACATCACTATATTATAACATATGAATGCCGTTTTATTCGATGCATAAGACATAAACGAGAGTAAATTACTTATGCTCAGAGAAAATGTATTGAAACAAAATACTGGTTTTTTTTATGCATGCAATTGCCTATTACATGCAAATTCATATACACGCATATACATACATATGTATATTCTTACTTACGGTATTATTTAATATGTATAAACTCTCATTAGTTATAAGCACTGTTACATATTCTTTTTAGATTTTATTATTATACTTAAAATATTTTTACTGACTTCACTTGTCTTTACTGCCTCGCTGCGATCATACATATTTAAGACTTAATAAAGTAATCCGTGTAATAATTTTAATTTACGGTAATACATAAACTGAAATAAAATTGCAGTTACAAAAAGCGGTGAATTTATTAATCCTAAATTAACCGAAACCATCAATTTAACTTAGCCTAAAGTTAAGTTCTCATACATAAATTTGGTGCCGAAACCCGGGAATTGATGCATAAATTGAAGCGTGCCTAGTGGAAGTTCAATAAAATAAATTTGAAGACTGGAAAACCAATAAAATGGCGGAATTACACCAACATATCGAGAACCAAAGAGATTTGTTACGGAACCTGAAGAAAACCGCTAAGCTTTATGATTTGCAAACGAATAAAACGCATGGATTTGCACAATCGGTTTTAGACGAAATAGAAGCGAATTTTGCAAAATTTAAAGAAGGTAATAGTCATTTATGTTCCATAGTCCATGAAAATACCATTAATACAGAAATTATTCCGTATTTCGAAGAAGATGTTTATTACCAGTTTCAGAAGGAATTTTTTACCGTTAAGGGTCTGTTGCTTGATTTCATGGAATCTTGTGATCTTCGTTCGCCTGGAATTCAATCCAGCACGTTTGCTGGTTCTGGTCATTCAAGAAATGAAACATTTTCGGTTCAGGCACGGTTACCGAAAATTGACTTGCCAATCTTTAGTGGAGATTAATTAGCCTGGATGTCATACCAAGATATGTTTATTTCACTAGTGCATAATAATCCCAGCCTGTCTGATGTCCAAAAATTTTGTTTTTTGAAAACCTCTTGCAAGGAAACTCCACTGGATATCGTGAATGAATATCCAGCAACGGATGCTAGCTACACTTTAGCTTGGACAGCATTGCAAAATAGATATCACAATAAAAGGAAAATAGTTGATACTATTTTTAAAAAGTTATTTTCGATACCTGTTTCTTATGGCTCCGCCAAAAGCATTCAGTTAATTTTAGATACAACCCGCACTAGTATAGCGCTTCTACGCAGCTTAGAAGTAAATACTGAAGGTGAACATGCTATGCTTATATATATGACTGTGAAGAAGCTGGACTTACAAATACGCAAGGAATGGGAGCAATCTCTAAAAGCGTCAACGGAAATTCCTCCAATAGGAGATTTATTCAAATTCCTAGAAGCAATATTTCGAACATTAGAAACACTTTCTGATCAGGCCGATTCAAGTCCTAATGCAGTTCGTTTGTCATCAAAATCTTCACTAAATAATAACGGCAAAAGGAATTTTCGACGGTATGCAAACGCTGTTTCTACAAGCAACGACTCCAACTGCCCCTGCTGCAATAAGCGTCATCTTCTTTTCAAATGTTTCAAGTTTGCTTCGTTAGCATCTGCTGCAAAGAAAGATTTTTTAAATTCAAAGCGAATATGTATAAATTGCTTAACACCTGGCCACTTTAGTAACAACTGTCGTGTAGTTTCTCGCTGTCAAGTCTGCTAACAGAATCACCATACAACAGTGCATAATGAATATTCGGCAACCCACTCAATTGCGAACTCACCTACTGAATCCGAAACACCCCTCGTCTTCGCAAATACTTCAGAACGTCACTGCTCATGTAGTTGATAATTGCAAGAAATATAGTGGCAGGAAAAGGTCTCAAATTCTCTTAGCAACATTACGGGTCGTGCTAAAAACCTATCAAGGCGTCTTTGTCTTGCGGGCCCTCCTTGACCAATGTGCCCAGGCTACTTTTATCACCAAAAAGGTTGCGGACGCTCTAAAATTACCTTACACAAAGGATTTTGTAGAAATTAGCGTGGTTGGTGGACATCAACCCACGATTGTACGAAAACATGTTAATTTTACTATGTTCTCAAGAACCAACACTAATTTTAAGATCGATTGTGAAGCCTTAGTTTTACCAAAAATAACTGGATATCAACCTATGGCTATAAATGAGAAACTTTTACCTGATTTAAGTAAATTTTCGTTAGCTGATCCTTATTTCTCAGAACCTGGAGAAATTGATCTTTTGCTAGGAGGAGATATCTATGGAGATATCGTATTACCTCAACAACATACATTTAACAATGGTCCTTTTTTGCAATTGACACAATTCGGGTGGATAGTTTCGGGTCCTATTCCAGACAACAATTTACATCACAGTATTACTGTAAACGTTTGTTTTTTAGATAAACAATTACAGTCCTTTTGGGAACAGGAAGAACTGATAGAGAAGAGGGTTTTTACAGAAGAAGAAATTCTTTGTGAAGAACACTTCAAAGCTACTACTATACGTGATTCATCAGGACGTTATATGGTGTCTCTACCCTTTAAATCTCTTCTCAAGAGTAGCTTACTTCCCGTTTTTGCACAAACAGACTATACAGCAATTTCTCGCTTAAAAAGTATTGAAGCCAAATGTAAATTGAATAAGAACTTTGGGAAGCTTTACACAGACTTTATGGAAGAGTACGAACGGCTTGGTCATATGGAAAAGGTAGGCACTTATCCTCTTGACTTGGATAGGAATGGGTTCCTTTTGCCCCATCATGGTGTTTTAAGAGAAAACAGCTCGACAACCAAGTTGAGGGTTGTTTTCGACGGTAGCTGTAAGCGGTCAGCTCAGCCCTCGTTAAATGACGAACTGGCAGCTGGTCCTGCATTACAAAATGATCTGCCTACAATCATTAATCGGTGGAGACGTTTCAAAATTGGTTTTAGGGCAGATTTAGAAAAAATGTTTCGACAAATACTCGTAATACCGGAGCAACGAAAGTTTCAACAAATTCTTTGGAGAAATATGAGATCCGAAGAGATACTAATTTACCGGCTCTCAACGGTCACTTATGGTACAACATCTGCGCCTTTTCTTTCGATTAGAGTGTTACAACAGCTAGCACTAGACGAACAGGAAAAATATCCAATGGCTTGTAGCGTGCTCAACACAGATACTTATGTTGATGATGTTATTTCTGGGGCGGATAGTTTAGCAGAAGCTTACCAGTTGCATACTGAGCTATGTAGCTTCCTAAATAAAGGTCAGTTTAATCTACGTAAATGGACAACAAACTCAAGAGAACTACTAGATTTGATTCCCGTAGACTTCAGGGAAACTTCCAACATATTCGAGTTGAATCAACCTAATACAGTAAAAGCTCTGGGTTTGAAGTGGGACATAGCAGAGGACTGCTTTTCATTTGATATTAATTTTGATAATACATCAGTAGTTACAAAACGAAGCTTGTTATCAGATGCCGCAAAACTTTACGATCCTCTAGGCTGGCTATCCCCTACCACAATTCTCGCAAAAATAGAATTTCAAAACCTATGGTTACTTGGTATTGATTGGAACGATCGCCTGCCCGATGCTATGGAGAAAAAATGGTTAATATATCGCAATAATTTAAAACATCTGGAAAATATTAAAATTCCGCGTTGGATTGGAGTGCGCAAGGAGGTTAAAGTTGAAATTCATGGGTTTTCCGACTCTTCTAAGCTAGCTTATGCAGCGGCAGTCTATGCAAAAACCAGTTCTGATTTGGGTACAAAAGTATATCTAATCCAGGCAAAAACTAAAGTGGCCCCTATAAAGCGGTTAACTATACCCAGAATGGAATTGTGTGGTGCCACTTTATTAGCTAAGCTAGTAGATAAAGTAATTTCTTCACTTAATCAAGGAATTTCGAATGTTTACTATTGGACTGATAGCACAACTGTGCTTGCATGGATTCGTGGTCAGTCGTCTAAGTTGCCTGTATATGTTGGAAATCGAGTTGCCGAAATTCAACGCACCTCTAATGCATCTCAATGGCGATATATATCTACAAGTGAAAATCCTGCTGACTGCGCGTCCCGTGGTATACTACCCAGTGAATTGACTGAACATGAATTATGGTGGCATGGTCCTAACTGGCTATCGGAACCATCAGAAAATTGGCCAAAACAACCTCAAATAAACTTAAATGAAATTGATAAAATTTCTGAACCATCCTTAAATATACATGCAACTGCGACATATGTCAACCAATATCCAGATTTATTAAGAAGATTTTCTTCTCTTGGTAAGCTGATACGTGTTGTTGCATACATATTTCGTTTTAAACATAACACTCAAGTTAATAAAAACCCGCAGATTGAAAGTAACAGTAAGATGACAGGGTTTCTTTCAACCGAAGAGTTGAAATTTGCTCGATTCAGAATTGTACAAGTTTCACAACAAGTGGATTTTTCACATGAAATTTTTGAACTTAAAAAAAAAGGTAAAATTATAAGGAACAATGCTCTAGCACAGTTGTGCCCGTTTTTTGATGCATATCAAATACTTAGAGTTGGCGGTAGAATTCAAAATTCCGATCTTGGCTATGGTTCCAAACATCCAATTTTGCTAAAGAAGCAAAATCCATTGTCTAATCTAATCTTTCTAGATGCACATATTAAAACTCTACATGTTGGTTTGATCCAAATGCAAGCTTATGTCTCACGAGAATATTGGATACAATCCAGTAGAAGCATTGCAAAACAAAACTTGCGGAGATGTGTGACTTGTTTTAAATACAACGCAAAAGCAGCCCAGCAGATGATGGGAAACCTCCCTAGTGTTCGTCTCAGGCCGGCACGGCCATTTAAGCACAGTGGGGTCGATTATCCAATCGTCATTAAACAGTCAACTGCAAGAAATTCAGTGACCACAAAGGGTTATATATGTTTGTTTATTTGCATGGTTACGAAAGCGCTGTACTTGGAAGCAGCAACAAACATGTCAACTGATGCGTTTCTGGCAGCTTTTAGGCGTTTTGTGTCTCGTCGCGGCCCCTGTACTGATTTGTATTCAGACTGTGGTACAAACTTTGTTGGAGCTAACAAAGAGCTGCAAATTCTTTATAATCGCAGTAAGTCGGCAATCCCAGATGAAATATACGACAAACTGGCTGCGAATGGCACAAAGTGGCTTTTCATACCTCCAGCCTCTCCAAACTTTGGTGGTCTTTGGGAGGCCGGCGTCAAATCCACTAAACACCATTTAAGCAGAGTGATGCATAATCGTATTCTAACGTTTGAAGAGCTTACTACGCTGCTCAGATTGAAAGCTGTTTGAATTCAAGACCGTTACGCCCCCTATCTTCAGACCCATCTGACTGTCATACGCTAACTCCTGTCCACTTGTTGATTGGGGAGCCTACGTTTGTGTACCAGAAGAGGATTTGCTCGAGGTCAACATTGATCGATTGAATAGATGGAAAGTTGTTGAAAAGCTCAAACAGCATTTTTGGCGACGTTGGTCAAACGAATGGTTGTGCCGAATGCAAGCGATACCTAAATGGCTTAAAATAACACAAAGTCCAAAAGTTGGAGATTTAGTGGTATTATTCAATGAACGTGGTGTTCCAGGAAATTGGCCGCTTGCTCGTATCAAGGTTATTCATCCTGGCAAAGACGGTTGTGTACGGGTGGTCACTCTATCCGCAAATAGCAAAGTCTTCAAACGTCCAATTTCCAAAATTGCGCCTTTGCCAATGAATGATTGCTTTGATGATACAGAAAATGATGCCAACTCTAAACCATACGGTGATGACTCTCCCGCATTGTAAGCACTATCGCACTTAGTGGGGAAGAATGTTAATGAATAATTTAAGGTAGTATTATTGCCTACTGCTATTTATTCACACATCACTATATTATAACATATGAATTCCGTTTTATTCGATGCATAAGACATAAACGAGAGTAAATTACTTATGCTCAGAGAAAATGTATTGAAACAAAATACTGTTTTTTTATACATGCAATTGCCTATTACATGCAAATTCATATACGCGCATACATACATATATACTTACTTACGGTATTATTTAATATGTATGTATAAACTCTCATTAGTTATAAGCACTGTTACATATTCTCTTTGGATTTTTATTACATACCTAAAATATTTTACTGACTTCACTTGTCTTTACTGCCTCGCTGTGATCATACCTACTTAAGACCTAATAAAGTAATCCTTGTAATAATTTAATTTACGCATAAAGTTAAATTCTCATACATAAATTTGGTGCCGAAACCCGGTAATTGATGCATAAATTGATGCGTGCCTAGTGGAAGTTTAATAAAATAAATTAGAAGAGTGGAAAACCAATAAAATGGCGAAATTACACCAACACATCGAAAACCAAAGAGATTTGTTACGGAATCTGAAGAAAACCGCTAAGCTTTATGATTCGCAAACGAATAAAACGCATGGATTTGCACAATCGGTTTTAGACGAAATAGAAGCGAGTTTTGCAAAATTTAAAGAAGGTAATAGTCATTTATGTTCCATAGTCCATGAGAATACCATTAATACAGAAAATATTACGTATTTCGAAGAGGATGTTTATTACCATTTTTTACCCTTAAGGGTCTGTTGCTTGATTTCATGGAATCTTGTGATCTTCGTTCGCCTGGAGTTCAATCCAGTACGTTTGCTGGTGCTGGTCATTCTAGAAATGAAACATTTTCGGTTCAGGCACGCTTACCGAAAATTGACTTGCCAATCTTTAGTGGAGATTATTTAGCCTGGATGTCATGCCAAGATATGTTTATTTCACTAGTGTATAATAATCCCAGCTTGTCTGATGTCCAAAAATTTTGTTTTTTGAAAACCTCTTGCAAGGAAACTCCACTGGATATCGTGAATGAATATCCAGCAACGGACGCTAGCTACACTTTAGCTTGGACAGCATTGCAAAATAGATATCACAATAAAAGGAAAATAGTTGATACTATTTTTAAAAAATTATTTTAGATACCTGTTTCTGATGGCTCTGCCAAAAGCATTCAGTTAATTTTAGATACAACCCGCACTAGTATAGTGCTTCTACGCAGCTTAGAAGTAAATACTGAAGGTGAACATGCTATGCTTATATATATGACTGTGAAGAAGCTGGACTTACAAATACGCAAGGAATGGGAGCAATCTCTAAAAGCGTCAACGGAAATTCCTCCAATAGGAGATTTATTCAAATTCCTAGAAGCGACATTTCGAACATTAGAAACACTTTCTGATCAGACCGATTCAAGTCCTAATGCAGTTCGTTTGTCATCAAAATCCTCACTACATAATAACGGTAAAAACAATTTTCGACGGTATACAAACGCTGTTTCTACAAGCAACGACTCGAACTGCCCCTGCTGCAATAAGCGCCATCGTCTTTCCAAATGTTTGAAGTTTGGTTCGTTAGCATCTGCTGCAATGAAAGATTTTTTAAATTCAAAGGGAATATGTAGAAATTGCTTAACACCTGGCCACTTTAGTAACAACCGTCGTGTAGTTTCTCGCTGTCAAGTCTGCCAACTAAATCACCATACAACAGTGCATAATGAATATTCGGCAACCCATTCAATTGCGAACTCACCTACTGAATCCGCTATGATTTGTGAACCCCCTCGTTTTCGCAAATACTTCAGAACGTCACTGCTCCTATAGTTGATAATTGCAAGAAATATAGTGGCAGGAAAAGGTTTCAAATTCTCTTGTTCTTGAAATTCTTTGTTAGCAACACTTCAAAGCTACTACTATACGTGATTCATCAGGACGTTATATGGTGTCTCTACCCTTTAAATCTCTGCTCAAAAACTTCCCGTTTTTGCACAAACAGACTATACAGCACTTTCTCGCTTAAAAAGTATTGAAGCCAAATGTAAATTGAATAAGAAGCTTTACGCAGACTTTATGGAAGAGTACGAACGGCTTGGTCATATGGAAAAGGTAGACGCCTATCCTCTTGATTTGGATAGGGATGGGTTCTTTTTGCCCCATCATGCTGTTTTAAGAGAAAACTGCTCGACAACCAAGTTGAGGGTTGTTTTCGACGATAGCTGTAAGTGGTCTGCTCAGCCCTTGTTAAATGAAGAACTGGCAGCTGATCCTGCATTACAAAATGATCTGCCTACAATCATTATTCGGTTGAGACGTTTCAAAATTGGTTTTAGGGCAGATTTAGAAAAAATTTTTAGACAAATACTCGTAATACCGGAGCAACGAAAGTTGCAACAAATTCTTTGGAGAAATATGAGATCCGAAGAGATACCAATTTACCGGCTTTCAACGGTTACTTATGGTACAACATCTGCGCCCTTTCTTTCGATTAGAGTGTTACAACAGCTAGCGCTAGACGAACAGGAAAAATATCCAATGGCTTGTAGCGTGCTCAACACAGATACTTATTTTGATGATGTTATTTCTGGGGCGGATAATTTAGCAGAAGCTTACCAGTTGCATACTGAGCTATGTAGCTTGCTAAATAAAGGTCAGCTTAATCTACGTAAATGGACAACAAACTCAAGAGAACTACTAGATTTGAATCCCGTAGACTTCAGGGAAACTTCCAACATATTCGAGTTGAATCAACCTAATACAGTAAAAGCTCTGGGTTTGAAGTGGGACATAGCAGATGACTGCTTTTCATTTGATATTAATTTTGATAATACATCAGTAGTTACAAAACAAAGCTTGTTATCAGATGCCGCAAAACTTTACGATCCTCTAGGCTGGCTATCTCCTACCACAATTCTCGCAAAAATAGAATTTCAAAACCTATGGTTACTTGGTATTGATTGGAACGATCGCCTGCCCGATGCTATGGAGAAAAAATGGTTAATATATCGCAATAATTTAAAACATCTGGAAAATATTAAAATTCCGCGTTGGATTGGAGTGCGCAAGGAGGTTAAAGTTGAAATTCATGGGTTTTCCGACTCTTCTAAGCTAGCTTATGCAGCGGCAGTCTATGCAAAAACCAGTTCTGATTTGGGTACAAAAGTATATCTAATCCAGGCAAAAACTAAAGTGGCCCCTATAAAGCGGTTAACTATACCCAGAATGGAATTGTGTGGTGCCACTTTATTAGCTAAGCTAGTAGATAAAGTAATTTCTTCACTTAATCAAGGAATTTCGAATGTTTACTATTGGACTGATAGCACAACTGTGCTTGCATGGATTCGTGGTCAGTCGTCTAAGTTGCCTGTATATGTTGGAAATCGAGTTGCCGAAATTCAACGCACCTCTAATGCATCTCAATGGCGATATATATCTACAAGTGAAAATCCTGCTGACTGCGCGTCCCGTGGTATACTACCCAGTGAATTGACTGAACATGAATTATGGTGGCATGGTCCTAACTGGCTATCGGAACCATCAGAAAATTGGCCAAAACAACCTCAAATAAACTTAAATGAAATTGATAAAATTTCTGAACCATCCTTAAATATACATGCAACTGCGACATATGTCAACCAATATCCAGATTTATTAAGAAGATTTTCTTCTCTTGGTAAGCTGATACGTGTTGTTGCATACATATTTCGTTTTAAACATAACACTCAAGTTAATAAAAACCCGCAGATTGAAAGTAACAGTAAGATGACAGGGTTTCTTTCAACCGAAGAGTTGAAATTTGCTCGATTCAGAATTGTACAAGTTTCACAACAAGTGGATTTTTCACATGAAATTTTTGAACTTAAACAGAAAGGTAAAATTATAAGGAACAATGCTCTAGCACAGTTGTGCCCATTTTTTGATGCATATCAAATACTTAGAGTTGGTGGTAGAATTCAAAATTCCGATCTTAGCTATGGTTCCAAACATCCAATTTTGCTAAAGAAGCAAAATCCATTGTCTAATCTAATCTTTCTAGATGCACATATTAAAACTCTACATGGTGGTTTGATCCAAATGCAAGCTTATGTCTCACGAGAATATTGGATACTATCCAGTAGAAGCATTGCAAAACGAAACTTGCGGAGATGTGTGACTTGTTTTAAATACAACGCAAAAGTAGCCCAGCAGATGATGGGAAACCTCCCTAGTGTTCGTCTCAGGCCGGCACGGCCATTCAAGCACAGTGGGGTCGATTATGCCGGCCCAATCGTCATGAAACAGTCAACTGCAAGAAATTCAGTGACCACAAAGGGTTATATATGTTTGTTTATTTGCATGGTTACGAAAGCGCTGTACTTGGAAGCAGCAACAAACATGTCAACTGATGCGTTTCTGGCAGCTTTTAGGCGTTTTGTGTCTCGTCGCGGCCCCTGTACTGATTTGTATTCAGACTGTGGTACAAACTTTGTTGGAGCTAACAAAGAGCTGCAAATTCTTTATAATCGCAGTAAGTCGGCAATCCCAGATGAAATATACGACAAACTGGCTGCGAATGGCACAAAGTGGCTTTTCATACCTCCAGCCTCTCCAAACTTTGGTGGTCTTTGGGAGGCCGGCGTCAAATCCACTAAACACCATTTAAGCAGAGTGATGCATAATCGTATTCTAACGTTTGAAGAGCTTACTACGCTGCTCAGATTGAAAGCTGTTTGAATTCAAGACCGTTACGCCCCCTATCTTCAGACCCATCTGACTGTCATACGCTAACTCCTGTCCACTTGTTGATTGGGGAGCCTACGTTTGTGTACCAGAAGAGGATTTGCTCGAAGTCAACATTGATCGATTGAATAGATGGAAAGTTGTTGAAAAGCTCAAACAGCATTTTTGGCGACGTTGGTCAAACGAATGGTTGTGCCGAATGCAAGCGATACCTAAATGGCTTAAAATAACACAAAGTCCAAAAGTTGGAGATTTAGTGGTATTATTCAATGAACGTGGTGTTCCAGGAAATTGGCCGCTTGCTCGTATCAAGGTTATTCATCCTGGCAAAGACGGTTGTGTACGGGTGGTCACTCTATCCGCAAATAGCAAAGTCTTCAAACGTCCAATTTCCAAAATTGCGCCTTTGCCAATGAATGATTGCTTTGATGATACAGAAAATGATGCCAACTCTAAACCATACGGTGATGACTCTCCCGCATTGTAAGCACTATCGCACTTAGTGGGGAAGAATGTTAATGAATAATTTAAGGTAGTATTATTGCCTACTGCTATTTATTCACACATCACTATATTATAACATATGAATTCCGTTTTATTCGATGCATAAGACATAAACGAGAGTAAATTACTTATGCTCAGAGAAAATGTATTGAAACAAAATACTGGTTTTTTTTATGCATGCAATTGCCTATTACATGCAAATTCATATACACGCATATACATACATATGTATATTCTTACTTACGGTATTATTTAATATGTATAAACTCTCATTAGTTATAAGCACTGTTACATATTCTTTTTAGATTTTATTATTATACTTAAAATATTTTTACTGACTTCACTTGTCTTTACTGCCTCGCTGCGATCATACATATTTAAGACTTAATAAAGTAATCCGTGTAATAATTTTAATTTACGGTAATACATAAACTGAAATAAAATTGCAGTTACAAAAAGCGGTGAATTTATTAATCCTAAATTAACCGAAACCATCAATTTAACTTAGCCTAAAGTTAAGTTCTCATACATAAATTTGGTGCCGAAACCCGGGAATTGATGCATAAATTGAAGCGTGCCTAGTGGAAGTTCAATAAAATAAATTTGAAGACTGGAAAACCAATAAAATGGCGGAATTACACCAACATATCGAGAACCAAAGAGATTTGTTACGGAACCTGAAGAAAACCGCTAAGCTTTATGATTTGCAAACGAATAAAACGCATGGATTTGCACAATCGGTTTTAGACGAAATAGAAGCGAATTTTGCAAAATTTAAAGAAGGTAATAGTCATTTATGTTCCATAGTCCATGAAAATACCATTAATACAGAAATTATTCCGTATTTCGAAGAAGATGTTTATTACCAGTTTCAGAAGGAATTTTTTACCGTTAAGGGTCTGTTGCTTGATTTCATGGAATCTTGTGATCTTCGTTCGCCTGGAATTCAATCCAGCACGTTTGCTGGTTCTGGTCATTCAAGAAATGAAACATTTTCGGTTCAGGCACGGTTACCGAAAATTGACTTGCCAATCTTTAGTGGAGATTAATTAGCCTGGATGTCATACCAAGATATGTTTATTTCACTAGTGCATAATAATCCCAGCCTGTCTGATGTCCAAAAATTTTGTTTTTTGAAAACCTCTTGCAAGGAAACTCCACTGGATATCGTGAATGAATATCCAGCAACGGATGCTAGCTACACTTTAGCTTGGACAGCATTGCAAAATAGATATCACAATAAAAGGAAAATAGTTGATACTATTTTTAAAAAGTTATTTTCGATACCTGTTTCTTATGGCTCCGCCAAAAGCATTCAGTTAATTTTAGATACAACCCGCACTAGTATAGCGCTTCTACGCAGCTTAGAAGTAAATACTGAAGGTGAACATGCTATGCTTATATATATGACTGTGAAGAAGCTGGACTTACAAATACGCAAGGAATGGGAGCAATCTCTAAAAGCGTCAACGGAAATTCCTCCAATAGGAGATTTATTCAAATTCCTAGAAGCAATATTTCGAACATTAGAAACACTTTCTGATCAGGCCGATTCAAGTCCTAATGCAGTTCGTTTGTCATCAAAATCTTCACTAAATAATAACGGCAAAAGCAATTTTCGACGGTATGCAAACGCTGTTTCTACAAGCAACGACTCCAACTGCCCCTGCTGCAATAAGCGTCATCTTCTTTTCAAATGTTTCAAGTTTGCTTCGTTAGCATCTGCTGCAAAGAAAGATTTTTTAAATTCAAAGCGAATATGTATAAATTGCTTAACACCTGGCCACTTTAGTAACAACTGTCGTGTAGTTTCTCGCTGTCAAGTCTGCTAACAGAATCACCATACAACAGTGCATAATGAATATTCGGCAACCCACTCAATTGCGAACTCACCTACTGAATCCGCTATGATTCGTGAACACCCCTCGTCTTCGCAAATACTTCAGAACGTCACTGCTCATGTAGTTGATAATTGCAAGAAATATAGTGGCAGGAAAAGGTCTCAAATTCTCTTAGCAACATTACGGGTCGTGCTAAAAACCTATCAAGGCGTCTTTGTCTTGCGGGCCCTCCTTGACCAATGTGCCCAGGCTACTTTTATCACCAAAAAGGTTGCGGACGCTCTAAAATTACCTTACACAAAGGATTTTGTAGAAATTAGCGTGGTTGGTGGACATCAACCCACGATTGTACGAAAACATGTTAATTTTACTATGTTCTCAAGAACCAACACTAATTTTAAGATCGATTGTGAAGCCTTAGTTTTACCAAAAATAACTGGATATCAACCTATGGCTATAAATGAGAAACTTTTACCTGATTTAAGTAAATTTTCGTTAGCTGATCCTTATTTCTCAGAACCTGGAGAAATTGATCTTTTGCTAGGAGGAGATATCTATGGAGATATCGTATTACCTCAACAACATACATTTAACAATGGTCCTTTTTTGCAATTGACACAATTCGGGTGGATAGTTTCGGGTCCTATTCCAGACAACAATTTACATCACAGTATTACTGTAAACGTTTGTTTTTTAGATAAACAATTACAGTCCTTTTGGGAACAGGAAGAACTGATAGAGAAGAGGGTTTTTACAGAAGAAGAAATTCTTTGTGAAGAACACTTCAAAGCTACTACTATACGTGATTCATCAGGACGTTATATGGTGTCTCTACCCTTTAAATCTCTTCTCAAGAGTAGCTTACTTCCCGTTTTTGCACAAACAGACTATACAGCAATTTCTCGCTTAAAAAGTATTGAAGCCAAATGTAAATTGAATAAGAACTTTGGGAAGCTTTACACAGACTTTATGGAAGAGTACGAACGGCTTGGTCATATGGAAAAGGTAGGCACTTATCCTCTTGACTTGGATAGGAATGGGTTCCTTTTGCCCCATCATGGTGTTTTAAGAGAAAACAGCTCGACAACCAAGTTGAGGGTTGTTTTCGACGGTAGCTGTAAGCGGTCAGCTCAGCCCTCGTTAAATGACGAACTGGCAGCTGGTCCTGCATTACAAAATGATCTGCCTACAATCATTAATCGGTGGAGACGTTTCAAAATTGGTTTTAGGGCAGATTTAGAAAAAATGTTTCGACAAATACTCGTAATACCGGAGCAACGAAAGTTTCAACAAATTCTTTGGAGAAATATGAGATCCGAAGAGATACTAATTTACCGGCTCTCAACGGTCACTTATGGTACAACATCTGCGCCTTTTCTTTCGATTAGAGTGTTACAACAGCTAGCACTAGACGAACAGGAAAAATATCCAATGGCTTGTAGCGTGCTCAACACAGATACTTATGTTGATGATGTTATTTCTGGGGCGGATAGTTTAGCAGAAGCTTACCAGTTGCATACTGAGCTATGTAGCTTCCTAAATAAAGGTCAGTTTAATCTACGTAAATGGACAACAAACTCAAGAGAACTACTAGATTTGATTCCCGTAGACTTCAGGGAAACTTCCAACATATTCGAGTTGAATCAACCTAATACAGTAAAAGCTCTGGGTTTGAAGTGGGACATAGCAGAGGACTGCTTTTCATTTGATATTAATTTTGATAATACATCAGTAGTTACAAAACGAAGCTTGTTATCAGATGCCGCAAAACTTTACGATCCTCTAGGCTGGCTATCCCCTACCACAATTCTCGCAAAAATAGAATTTCAAAACCTATGGTTACTTGGTATTGATTGGAACGATCGCCTGCCCGATGCTATGGAGAAAAAATGGTTAATATATCGCAATAATTTAAAACATCTAGAAAATATTAAAATTCCGCGTTGGATTGGAGTGCGCAAGGAGGTTAAAGTTGAAATTCATGGGTTTTCCGACTCTTCTAAGCTAGCTTATGCAGCGGCAGTCTATGCAAAAACCAGTTCTGATTTGGGTACAAAAGTATATCTAATCCAGGCAAAAACTAAAGTGGCCCCTATAAAGCGGTTAACTATACCCAGAATGGAATTGTGTGGTGCCACTTTATTAGCTAAGCTAGTAGATAAAGTAATTTCTTCACTTAATCAAGGAATTTCGAATGTTTACTATTGGACTGATAGCACAACTGTGCTTGCATGGATTCGTGGTCAGTCGTCTAAGTTGCCTGTATATGTTGGAAATCGAGTTGCCGAAATTCAACGCACCTCTAATGCATCTCAATGGCGATATATATCTACAAGTGAAAATCCTGCTGACTGCGCGTCCCGTGGTATACTACCCAGTGAATTGACTGAACATGAATTATGGTGGCATGGTCCTAACTGGCTATCGGAACCATCAGAAAATTGGCCAAAACAACCTCAAATAAACTTAAATGAAATTGATAAAATTTCTGAACCATCCTTAAATATACATGCAACTGCGACATATGTCAACCAATATCCAGATTTATTAAGAAGATTTTCTTCTCTTGGTAAGCTGATACGTGTTGTTGCATACATATTTCGTTTTAAACATAACACTCAAGTTAATAAAAACCCGCAGATTGAAAGTAACAGTAAGATGACAGGGTTTCTTTCAACCGAAGAGTTGAAATTTGCTCGATTCAGAATTGTACAAGTTTCACAACAAGTGGATTTTTCACATGAAATTTTTGAACTTAAAAAAAAAGGTAAAATTATAAGGAACAATGCTCTAGCACAGTTGTGCCCGTTTTTTGATGCATATCAAATACTTAGAGTTGGCGGTAGAATTCAAAATTCCGATCTTGGCTATGGTTCCAAACATCCAATTTTGCTAAAGAAGCAAAATCCATTGTCTAATCTAATCTTTCTAGATGCACATATTAAAACTCTACATGGTGGTTTGATCCAAATGCAAGCTTATGTCTCACGAGAATATTGGATACAATCCAGTAGAAGCATTGCAAAACAAAACTTGCGGAGATGTGTGACTTGTTTTAAATACAACGCAAAAGCAGCCCAGCAGATGATGGGAAACCTCCCTAGTGTTCGTCTCAGGCCGGCACGGCCATTTAAGCACAGTGGGGTCGATTATCCAATCGTCATTAAACAGTCAACTGCAAGAAATTCAGTGACCACAAAGGGTTATATATGTTTGTTTATTTGCATGGTTACGAAAGCGCTGTACTTGGAAGCAGCAACAAACATGTCAACTGATGCGTTTCTGGCAGCTTTTAGGCGTTTTGTGTCTCGTCGCGGCCCCTGTACTGATTTGTATTCAGACTGTGGTACAAACTTTGTTGGAGCTAACAAAGAGCTGCAAATTCTTTATAATCGCAGTAAGTCGGCAATCCCAGATGAAATATACGACAAACTGGCTGCGAATGGCACAAAGTGGCTTTTCATACCTCCAGCCTCTCCAAACTTTGGTGGTCTTTGGGAGGCCGGCGTCAAATCCACTAAACACCATTTAAGCAGAGTGATGCATAATCGTATTCTAACGTTTGAAGAGCTTACTACGCTGCTCAGATTGAAAGCTGTTTGAATTCAAGACCGTTACGCCCCCTATCTTCAGACCCATCTGACTGTCATACGCTAACTCCTGTCCACTTGTTGATTGGGGAGCCTACGTTTGTGTACCAGAAGAGGATTTGCTCGAAGTCAACATTGATCGATTGAATAGATGGAAAGTTGTTGAAAAGCTCAAACAGCATTTTTGGCGACGTTGGTCAAACGAATGGTTGTGCCGAATGCAAGCGATACCTAAATGGCTTAAAATAACACAAAGTCCAAAAGTTGGAGATTTAGTGGTATTATTCAATGAACGTGGTGTTCCAGGAAATTGGCCGCTTGCTCGTATCAAGGTTATTCATCCTGGCAAAGACGGTTGTGTACGGGTGGTCACTCTATCCGCAAATAGCAAAGTCTTCAAACGTCCAATTTCCAAAATTGCGCCTTTGCCAATGAATGATTGCTTTGATGATACAGAAAATGATGCCAACTCTAAACCATACGGTGATGACTCTCCCGCATTGTAAGCACTATCGCACTTAGTGGGGAAGAATGTTAATGAATAATTTAAGGTAGTATTATTGCCTACTGCTATTTATTCACACATCACTATATTATAACATATGAATTCCGTTTTATTCGATGCATAAGACATAAACGAGAGTAAATTACTTATGCTCAGAGAAAATGTATTGAAACAAAATACTGTTTTTTTATACATGCAATTGCCTATTACATGCAAATTCATATACGCGCATACATACATATGTATAAACTCTCATTAGTTATAAGCACTGTTACATATTCTTTTTGGATTTTTATTATATACTTAAAATATTTTACTGACTTCACTTGTCTTTACTGCCTCGCTGCGATCATACCTACTTAAGACCTAATAAAGTAATCCTTGTAATAATTTAATTTACGCATAAAGTTACATTCATACACATGTAAATATTTTTGTGTCCTTCCAATATTTTTTGTTAGTTTTTGACGTTATTTTGCCTCGATGGATAAAGGGGGAGAATAGTCCAGAAGTCTTAAGTTCGATTTCCTGGCGAAAGATACAAATGCGTATTTTCTTTTTCTATTTTCAATTACATCCGTAATTCTTTCATAAACAAAAAGTATCGCGTAGTCTTTCCATAAATACAGTTTGAAAATAAAATCTTTAAGGCGTATCAGATTCCAGAACAGTTTTAGTCCTAAGAATCCTAAGTGCAATCTTGCAATTTTAATTAAAATCTTTGTACCCTTTGTTCGTTGGCCAATTGGTGGCGATTGTTGCTACAAAAGGCGTTCAGTTCTAGTTCTTAACAGATACGCCATACACCTGCCTAACAAGCAGAAATAACAATGGCAAAAAAATAAATGTCCATATCAGAGGGAGACAAAATAGGAGCACAAGGACAAAAAGGTCACAAAATAAAAGCAAGTATCCGTAGAATAGGGAGAAAATCTTTGGAATTAATAAAAACTTTGAGAAGTGAAATTATTTAAACAAAAAACTATTTTAAAACAATAAAAAATTCGAAAACGAAAATTTAAATCAAAACACTAACTTTAGTGCAAAAAGTTTAAAATCGCTAAATAGTTCATAAACTAAAAATATTCCAAGCCGAAAAAAGGCAAATTTATACAAGACACCAACAGGTCGAAAGAGTATGAGCCTACATCAACTAAAGGAAAAGAGGAATTCTTAGCGAAAAATTGCAGCATTGTAGGATCCTTGGTAAGATATTTAATATAAATGACAATTTAAAAATATTTTAAAGACATTTTAGTAACCAAGATTTTCAGTTGAACATTGGTCAACATTTTTGTGTAGTATTGTGTAATTAGAATAGAGAATTATAATTTTTCCTTAGTATAATGAAGGAAGTTTGAGTATTTTGGACTTTTGCAATCAAGTTAAAAAAAACTGACACATTTAATGCATAATACTATTATGACTCACGGTACGAACACACAACTTACTAATGAAATAAATAACGAAAGTCGACAGTACGCTCATAGAGTATTTATTACCAGTCTAAATTCAACACTTCCTAAATACTTTATAATACTAATACTTTTAACGTCCGAGCTAATTTTGTAATCCAATTTAATAAGGGACTATGAAACAATACCCAAATACTCTTCGATCTTCACAAAGAAATCAAAGCCGCAACAACATTTACCAGAATAGGAACAAATTTTTCCCCAGTATGTAACAAAAACCAGAAGCAGTGAAGATACACAGTGCGATAACGTTCAGCAAGAAAAAGCACAAATAAGCTTTCAAATAACAAAATAAAAATTCACTTCTCAATTACATAAATTGAGGGACTAAATGTAACTAGCACAAAAAAAACACATTAAACTATGTATAAAAAGGGAATGACGTTAAAAATAGAGAATTCTTGTCATAAATAATAAAATACATAAGAATTTATGTCCATACGCTTGAACGCGTTCAACATACTGCGAGCCCAAGAGCTTGGTAACTCCAGCCGAAGTTGAGGCGATACGCAGAATTCAGACGAATACGATGGCGGTAAAGTGGGCATGACAGGCACAACGACATCTCATTCTGATATGCTTCCATCTTTAGATCTGGTATGGAAGAGTGGATGAGCGAGGGATTGGTAGCAGCTGAAATGGCGGATGATATTCACAAATTGGCAGGGTTGCGCTGAATGCCGTTTGTGAGACGTAAACTTAATGTAATCTCATTGGGGTGGTTATAGTTTATGTACGTATGTCTAGTTATATACGTATATGTATGTTTGACGGATTAAGCGTGGCCCGGTCAACTTTTGTGGAGGACAATTTCACAATCGACTTACGTATAGTTTCCCTTAATTGACAATATCAGCAAATTTTAACTTTGTGCTCCAGTCTGTATACTAAGGTTGTGATCCCGCCAAGACGCCATTCGGTTCGTCTTTTACGATAACAATGTAGTCTAGACGGAAAGTGTTTCGCTCCTTTTTCCATTTATATCGGCGTTGCAGATCCAATATGTATTAAATTTTCCAACGCTGTGCAAAAATGTGCTGTGTGGCTTTCACTCGTTCTCAACTTTTGAGCAAAATAATTTATTGATGGATGGGAGGCGGCAGTTGTGAGACGAGCACCACGCACAAAATGTTCTAGTGTGAGGGGTACAATTTCATTAGCGTTTCTAACTACGGCTTCGATTTGTACAAGCAGAGGTGAGAATTCCTCAAATGTGAAGATTAAAGACTTTTCAATTTTCTAAACAGCTCTTTTTTCTTGCTCGGCTGTTTTGAGGAAGAGATTATGGTTTTGAAGAAGAGATTTATTTGCGACGAGAAAATTTCTTCCCTTGTCAATTTTTGGAAGGCCTCTGAATCCAGTATATTTGTCAAAACAGGCAAGAAACGCATCCGTGGTGATGTGTGAATACCGCGGGTAGAGAAGCATGCGCAAACTGCTGCGTAGCCTTTCATAACTTTAGCACTTTAGATTTACTTATTTTGTTAAACATCCACTTGTATTTTATTTAAAACACCAGTTTTTATTTAAATCACTTGCACTTTATTGCCTTTAAAATTAAAAAAATGCTTAATTCTCTCTCTTATGCGGACTTTGAAATTCCGCTTCATTGATCTCTTTGTCCAGTGATGACACTTTCTGCCCTTAAAAATCGTACTAACAAGTTCAAGCGTGCGCTGGCTCCTTGCATAAATGGAAATTTATTAAAACTTATATCTTACACAGAGCGTGTACTAAGGTCAAAAAAATGTTTGCCTAGTGACACAAATATTAATGATCAATTAAGATTACGTAAAATTATAAAAAAAATTCTTGCACGCCAAAAAAACTTCCAAATTCTCCAGATCTTTACATCGCTGTAGCCACAGTTTTGTGCTCACTCATATAAACAATATATAAATGGATAATATAATTTAAAATTTGTCGCCTATTACAACTTATGGTCATGACATACATATATATACATACATATGAGTGACATACACAATATACCATAATGGAATGTGTAGCCTGCTCTTCGCTAACGTAAGCGTTTGCTCAACGTTGCAATTTGAACCTCTTTGTATAATTTTTGCAAACCAAGCATTTGTACTTTTGCAGTTTGAAGTTGAAGAAAATAAATTCATTAATTAAGCAGAAATATAACAAACAAGAAGTTTTATATTTTATTGGCGCAGTCGGAACTAACGAATCTACATTAAAAAATTTAATAATAAGAAAATAAGTTAAGTGCTTAAATAAAAGAAAAATTAAAATAAAATTAAATACATTAATTAAACCAAAACTCTGACTAAAGTGTATTAAATAAACTTAAAAGAAACCCAAATTAAATTGAAAAAAAAAATTTTACTGTAAATGAATCTAAGCAGATCTAAAGTATTGACAAAATAAATAAGTGATACAAAATTTAAAAATTGACTTATGAATGCAGCAGAACAACTCCATAGAAGATATTAACGAACTTCTAAGCAACTTAAGAATCGCAAACATGCCGGACAATAAGGAAAAGAAGGAATTTGCGATGCAAAACCTTAACTTTATAGAACTCTATATCTTATTATCTCCTCTATAAGTGGATTAGAAGGCGAAATAAAGCAACTTTTTTAAAACGCAAATCAAAGAAAACTAGTTGGGCCAGCAGCAGATCTTCTGAGAAGAGAAAGCCTAGGTGACTGGCGAACATTAAGGGCAGAGCTCAAAGAAGAATTCGGCGAAATAAAGGCAATTTCAACACTGATACTGGAACTAGGTAACATAAAATTTATTAATAGTGTTAAGTTGTTTTGCGACACATTAAATAATGAAATTTGTAATATAAGAGAATGTATTAAATTGAGTGAAGACTCCGAAACTAGAAAAGCCATTTACAAATCAGAAGTCAATAGATTTAGTCTTGAAATTCTAAAGAAAAAATTACCTTACCATATTGTTGCTTTACTTAATGTCAACACTTTATCAGACAGAAGGAATGTGCAGCCAATAACTCAAGTTTGTGAAATGCCTCACAATTCTTTCCCATCTCAATATCGAACAAATGCTTCTTCTCAATTATATAATCACGGACAGCAATTTTATAATTCTAACCAAATTAATCGGAATGGTCAAGCTCCATTTAATCATTTTAATAAAAGTGAACAAATCAATTGGAACAATTCAAATCAATCGAGAATCAGACGGTATGGAGCTCCTGTTCCAATGGAACAGGATGAATCAAATTTTCATTTACATGCCCCAGTGAATTACCGGTCGTAACATTTTATATAAATAATAAACCATTAAATTTTCTCGTAGATACAGGATCATCTGTTAGTCTAATTAGGAGAAATACCTTATCAACAAAAATACAGAAAATAAAACCGATTATTTTAAAAACAGCAACGGCTTCAGTAAGTTTAGATTGTACTCAAGATTTTTTTATACATGGCAGGATGCTAAAGCTTTATGTATATGAGTTTTCGGATAGTTATGAAGGATTGTTAGGTTGTGACGCACTCCGAGTTTTGAACGCAAAAATTTACGTTGCTAAGAATACTGTAGTTTTGGATAACCTGGAATATCCAACAGAATTTTATGGTAGTAGTGGAAGTTACTACGAATTAAAACGCAAAATCTGAATATCCATGAAATTGAAATGGATGAGGAAAAATCTAGATTTCGAATGGACCACCTCAACTGGGAGGAGCGTTCAGCCTTAGTTAAGTTATTACGAAAATACAATAATATATTTTACAAAGAAGGTGATAACTTGACCTTTATTCATGCAACGACCATCCATGAGGACCCCATCTATAGCAAATCATATAGATATCCTGAAGTTCATAGAGAAGAAGTGAATCGCCAGATAAGTGAGAGACAAAACATTATTTGTCACAGTAATTCCCGTTATTCTTCACCAATATGAGTTGTACCCAAGAAACCTGATGCGTCAGGGAAAGACAAATGGCGTATTGTCGTAGATTATCGTAAATTAAATGAAATCACGATATCGGACCGATACCCTATTCCCAACATGGATGAGATTCTGGACAAGTTGGGAAGGTGTCTGTACTTCGCAACTATTGACCTGGCAAAGGCTTTTCATCAGATAGAGATAGACCCCTTTGATGGGAAAAATACCGCATTTTCCACTTCAAATGGTCATTTTGAGTTTATGAGGATGCCTTTTGGGCTGAAAAACGCCCCATCAACTTTTCAAAGGTTGATGAATGAGATATTGGGAGAACTTGTTGGTAGACACTGCTTGGTATATCTCGATGACATCATAATTTTCAGTGCATCCTTACAAGAGCATGTCGAATCGCTCGACAGAGTGCTCAAGATGTAGGCGGATGCAAACTTAAAAGTTCAACTCGACAAGTGCGAGTTTCTTAAGAGAGAAGCTGAGTTTTTGGGTCACTTAGTGACACCTGAAGGGGTCAAACCTAAGCCGAAAAATACGAGCGCTATTATTAAATACCCAATATCAAAAACAGAAAAAGAAATAAGACAATTTTTAGGACTTGCTGGGTTTTACAGAAAATTTATAAGAGACTTTGCCCGAATCACTAAACCTTTGACATCCTGTTTGAAAAAAGGAAATAAAATCAATTATAACGATAAAAATTATATTAAAGCGGTCGAAACAATAAAGATTTTGATTACAAATGAACCGATTCTCTCATACCCGAACTATGAAAAGGTCTTTACACTGACTACAGATGCTTCAAACGTTGCTCTGGGCGCAGTGTTGAGTCAGCAAGATAAACCGATATGCTTTGCAAGCAGGACGCTCAACGAACATGAGCTTAACTATTCGACTATTGAACGTGAACTTCTAGCTTTGGTGTGGTCTACAAAGTATTTCAGGCCATACCTCTTTGGCAGAAAATTTTTGGTAAATAGTGACCATAAGACCCTCCAATGGCTACATAATCTCAAGGAACCAAACACCAAACTCCAAAAGTGGAGAATCAAACTTAATGAGTTCGATTTCGATATAAACCATATTCCTGGAAAGGTAAATCACGTTGCCGATGCTCTTTCTAGAATAAAACTTAATGAATGTAATATGAACGAAAATATTTATTCTGATATGGCCACCATTCATTCAGCGGAAGAAGACAATTCTAACTATTTTCCTGTATCCGAAAGGACACTAAATACATTTAGAAATCAATTAAGGCTTTTTAGCAATAATATAGCAAAAATCGTCAAACAAAAAATATTTTCAAATACAGTTACTACTATATATTACGCAAGCTTAAATTCTGAAGAAATTAAAAAAATTATTAAGAAACATTTGTTAGGGAAAAAGTCAGGAATTTTTATGCCAAATAATGTAGACTTTCTCCGTTTTCAAGATGTTTATAAGGACATAATACGCTCAGGAAATACTGAGGTAATGAGAGTGATGAGGGAATTAGAAAACGCAACAGAATACGCAAAATTTAAAACTATTATAATGGAACTTCATTTAGAAGGAATGCATCAAGGAATTGGAAAAGTTGTTATGGAATTTTCAAAAAGATATTGGGGGATATTCTGCGTTTCGATTCGGATCGTAAATTTCTCCGTTTGGCAGCTATGGTATTCTGCGTTTCGATTCCGCTCAGTTTCTTTCGATTGTATGTATTATGCATTACGAACAGAGTTCCGTTTTTCTCAGTTGTTGTTTTGTTAACGGAGTTGTTTTCTTTATTTGTGTGTTTTAGTTAAAAAGTTCAAAATTGAAGAAATGTAAGTAGAAAATGAGATAAAATGTTCAGAAACGATTAGAAAACATTTAAAATTATTTTTAATTAATTTATTTAATTAAATTAATTTTTTTGTTTTTCTAATTTTTATACCCGAATCTGATGTTTTTTTATGTATTACAGGTCAAAAACAACAACACCAGATCAATACGAAAAATTGGCAAATTTAATGGCATCCAAAGCAGACATTGCATCTGGATACCATCAACGGTCAAAGGAGGAAGTACTAGCGTTCTGGGAGGAAGTGGCAGGAATCCTTAATGCACTAGGTCATCCAACAAAAAATGCCAGTGCATGGAAAAAAGTAGGTATGGTTTGCGTATAATTATTGCAGAAATTAATATAAATTTATAGGTGTGGATTGACTGGAAGTGCTACATAAAGAAGAAGATGTCAGCAAACAAAAGGGAAATGATGAGCACCGGAGGAGGCCCTTGCCGCTTGCAGCGTATTAGCCCCTTGGAAGAAAAAGTAGTACAGCTGACGGGGCTAGTAACCAGTACATCTGGTACATGCGGTGCACAAGATTTTGGTGTTGCCTGTGAGGTTCAGGAACACTCAGAAATGGATATATCGGCACGTTCTGAAGACATTCCCACCACTTCAAAAAAGAGACAGGGCCCAAAAGAAACAACCTCGGACTTGTTAATGGAACAGTTAAAGTCTCAAAAAGAATTCTACCAAGAGACCAAAGACTTCAACAACACAATGGCTAAGAAATATGACGAAATTTCAACGCACCTAAGACGTATGAATCGCTCGTTGGAAAAAATGGCAGAAATCACAGGAAAACAATTAGAAGAAGAGAAACGTCACAATAGAGTTAAGGAGGAATTATTAAAAAAAAAAAGTGGAAATTAAACTCAAAATGCTTCACCTTGAACATCCCGATCAATTAGACTAAGTACAATATGTGATAAATTTACCAAATATGTGATAAGTAGTACAAAATGTTTAAAACGATTACGAAACGAATTTTTAACTATTTACTAATTTCTTTTATTAAATGGAGTGTCCTTATTTTTTTTTTATTAAATAAAAGTTTTTTATTGAATTGAATTAAAATTGATATTTCATTTGTTTTTATTTGAACTACAAAAATTAAAAAAAAATACAATAATATATATACAAATATATATTTATATATAATGCAGAGTAATTTTTTATTAAATAATTATAATAAATAAATGGAAAACATAAAAAAGAGAGTATAATATTTCTTTTGTTAACTCTAAAAACACGAGATTATATTTTGGCGAATATCACGTGCTATTGAAGCGTAGTCAGAGTCAAAATTTTCCTCTTCGCCTTCTCCCTCACTACCCTCAACTTCACTTTCATTAGTTTCCACATCTTCTACTCGGTAATGTATACAAATGTTCTGAAGGGCACAAACAACATTAATTATTTGACTGGCTTTTTGCGGGGAGTAATGAAGTTGCCTAGCACCCAATAAACAGCGAAATCGGTTTTTTAAAACCCCAATAGTTCGTTCCACTATATTTCTTGTCTTAGAGTGGCGAATGTTGTAGTTGCTTTCCCTGCTACCTTCGCTTGGAGTTCGATACGGAGTCATTAGCCAAGGT
Organism: Epicampocera succincta; assembly: GCA_932526305.1. Lineage (NCBI taxonomy): Eukaryota > Metazoa > Arthropoda > Insecta > Diptera > Tachinidae > Epicampocera > Epicampocera succincta. The sequence continues at coordinate 27,516,428 of OW052035.1, read as the reverse complement.
TCTAAGGGGTATCCTGCATCACCTGTTAAAAATACCATTAAGATTTTAATATATACTTCCAAACAATAACATAAAAACTTACCTAATATCCAAGTATTTCGCTCTCCGTTCCTATAATTTCGTTCTAATTTAGCCTTCGCTTTACTTAAGGCCCATACATGTGAATCGTGGTTGCTGCCAGGGTATCTTGCATCAATACACCTTATGCGCATTTTGTTATCACAGATCTACTTATAATCATTACTTTAATTAAGCAACATTTTTATCTTAAAACAAACATACCACCATTGCATTAATGCTAAAAAATCCCTTCCTGTTATAATAAAGGAAGTCCTCTTTAGATGGCTTTATAATCTTAATATGTGTGCCATCGACACACATAATGACACCTGGAAATCCAGCCTTTGAGTAGAAATCTCGCTTTGCCTCAATCTTTTCCTCCTCACTAACGTCAAATTTTATCCATTGAGGACAAAGCTTGGGCTGCATTACCTCAAAAAAATTTGATAATGACTTCGACACCGTAGGTTGCGCCATTCCAACATTAAAATCTGCTCCAACTCCGTTTTGATAGCTACCTTCTGAAGAATCTTAAAGCTGCCACAACTCGGTTAAGCGGTGAAGAAGAAGTCAAAGAATTTGGCTGCACCTCACGAGCAAATATGTCTAAAACATATTTGAACGCGTCTTTGTTCAAACGAAAGTTCTTTTTAAATCTGTAAAAGTAAATTATTTTTCAACATTTACATATTTCTTTCACAATAAAAATTACAATTGACATACTTACAATTGATCGCTCATTTCAAATGGATTGCACCTGTCTCTAATTCTGAACTTTTCAACCCTTGCCTCTTTATTTCTCATGTTGTTCTCCTCTGTCACCAACAATAATGCAGCTGTTATGGACTCCATTCCTCCTTGAAATTCAAAAAAATTAATTGCAAACAACCTGAATTAATCCTCTATAATTTTTATTAAAGTTTTGTTTTGGTCTTTAGATATTTCATCACAACACTATTAATTTCTTTTAATTATGTACCTTTATCTTCACAAGATTCTTTGCACCGTAATATGTTTATGAACAACTAATTTTAGTTTGTTTTATATTTTTTTATTTTATTTAACAATTTTTTTATTAAACTTTATCAAAAACTTACTTTTACATTAAATTTGACATTTGTTTATGAAAATGATAACAAACTTGCTTATTTTGCTATTTCATTTCCACATTCCACAGTGATGCTATTAATTTTGTAAACATTGTTGTCTTCTTCTTTTTCTTTCGATTCCGTTTTTCTGCAGAATACCAATTTACGATTGCAACGGAACTGAATGCGGAGACGTAATCGAAACGCAGAATAGGGGTGATTACTATCCAAACTATGTAAAAGAAATCTCAAAAATTATCAATGCATGCGAATTTTGCAACTTGTGCAAATCCGATCACATAGCACATAATTTGCCTTTTAAATTAACGCCCCCGGTGTATGATACACGCGAAAAATTTGTTATTGATTTTTGGCAATGGAATAGGGAGAACTATTTGACATGCATTGACCTTTATTCGAAGCTTGCAATGGCTGAAAGGGTATCAAATTTGAACTGGGTTGAAACAAAGCGGGCATTGTTAAGGATTTTTAATGCTATGGGACCGCCGAAAACTTTAAAAAATTGTCCAAGATCAAGGAATAAATAATGTGAATATTAGGCAATGGTGCGAACAGTTAAACATAGTTTTAGAAGTTACCACTGGTAAAACTGGCATAGGTGACATTGAAAGACTTCATAAGACATTCAAGACAAAACGAATCAATAACGTAAATTCGAAAAAAAAGAAAATCCTATTAATGGTAAATATGTTAACGCGGAAAATAAAAGAAAACGGCTAAACAAAATAGAAAATCCTTTTAAAAAAGCAGAGGTATAAGAAAAGAAGATGATGGGGAACATTTTGTTGTAAAATTTAGGAATAGAAATTTTAGAAAATATAAAAATCATTTTAAAAGAAACAGAGTAACAAATGTTAATGATTGCAGGAATCAATCTGAACCGGCACCTGCAGAAGAGAGTCTTGGAACATCTCACTCAAATTGAAAGTTACTGAATGTTCATCAGAGCTATGATCTTGTTGTATTTGACATTCGGAATCGTCGCCCAAACTATTAAGGTTGATAAAATTAATGATAATTTTGGCTATGTTATTGTTGACCAAGGAGAAGTGGGAATTCCTACTTTCTATGGTAATCATATTGTTGAGATCAATACTACCGAACTAGAGAAATCCTTCCAAGAATTGTGGAGTGAGTATAATAGTCATAAATACTTACAGTGCGCAATCATAAAAAAATATCTCAATATGGCAGAACAGGAAAAACAATTATTCATAAAAAGGCACAAACGGGGCCTATTTAATGCATTAGGTAGTGGTCTGAAGTTTCTTTTTGGAACCCTTGATAGTGAGGATAGGGACACGATAGAAGAATCTATAATTGAAATTAAGAACAGAATTGATAATGGTGACATAAACACAAATAGTATTATGGAACACGTTAACGCTGGAAATACACTTTTAAATGAACTAAGAAATTCAACAAATACTCTTCAGAATTCACTTGTTAACAAAATTATTGCCGATACATTTCTTGACAATGTCAAAACCTACTTAGAGCATGTTCAAGATATTCAAATGGGAATGCAATTGGCTAAATTAGGCATTATTAATCCCAAACTTATTGACATTGAAACCATATCACACCTAAATGCGCAACAATTTGAATCTATTAAGACCTCTGTTTGGACTAAAGAAAATTTAATAAAGGGTGGTTAAATTTCAAGAGCCGATGTTGATTTTGAATAAAACACAAACTATTTAGGAAATTATTGTAATTTTATTTTATTATGATGTATTGGTATTACTCAATTATGTATGGAACAAAATATCGGCCAAATGGGCGCCGCGACCTCGGCGGCACACCTCCATCCGATGGTCCAAATTTTCGATGACGCTGAGGCATAATGAAGGTTCTATGCCGTTAATGTGCCGAATTATCTGATCCTTTAGGTCTTGAATTGTTGCTGGCTTATCGACGTACACCTTTTCTTTCAAATAACCCCAAAGAAAAAAGTCCAACGGTGTCAAATCACATGATCTTGGCGGCCAATTGACATCGCCATTACGTGAGATAACACGGCCATTGAATTTGTTGCGCAAAAGAGCCATTGTTTCGTTAGCTGTGTGGCAAGTGGCACCGTCCTGCTGAAACCACATATCGTCCACATCCATATCTTCCAATTCGGGCCATAAAAAGTTCGTTATCATCTCACGATAGCGAACACCATTCACAGTAACTGCCTGACCGGCCTCATTTTGGAAAAAATACGGCCCGATGATGCCGCCAGCCCATATACCGCACCAAACAGTCACTCTTTGTGGGTGCATTGGTTTTTCGACAATCACTCTTGGATTCTCATTCGCCCAAATGCGGCAATTCTGTTTATTGACGAATCCACTGAGGTGAAAATGTGCCTCATCACTGAAGATGATTTTCTTCGAAAATTGATCATCCACTGTTGCCATTTCTTGCCACCATTCTGCCCATTCACGACGTTTGGAATGGTCAAGAGGCTTTAGTTCTTGAGCCAATTGCACCTTGTAAGCGTGTAAATGCAAGTCTTTATGCATAATGTTCATCAACGACGAGCGTGAGAGGTGCAATTGTTGGGAACGACGACGAGTTGAGGTGGACGGTTCTTCAGCCACACTATCGCGAACAGCAGCAATATTTTCTGCAGTACGAGCTGTACGAGCATGCACTGGTGTTCTCACATCTTCTACAGACCCGGTTTGCTCGAATTTTTCCACGATTTTTGCGATTGTACGCACATTTGGACGATGAAATTGACCAAAAAAATTACGAAGTGCACGATATGCATTTTGATTTCAACTCCCATTTTCATAATAAGTCTGGATAACTTTAACACGTTGTTGGATTGTGTATCTATCCATGGTTCAAATTGAGTAAGTCTGAAATAGAGAAATGTCAAATAAAATTCGGAAAAAAACTTGGCGTTTAGGTTCACATTCAACATCGGCCCATACAATTTAGCCACCCTTTATATTTTGTACTGACCATACCAAAAAACTTTACATTGTATCCTAGATTTAAGATATTACCAATTCCTGATAATAATGGCCAAAAAATAGTATTCAGTTTAAAAGTAGATCTTGTAAGGAAAAATGGAAAAATGTTTGCATTAAAAAATCAAACAATTAAACCATTATATGACTTATGCCTGGAAAATTTATTGAATAACCAATTATCAAATTGTACTTTTAAAACAAATAAAGAAACCAGTATATCTTTTGTACCACCAAATATGGTGCTAATAAAAAACATCCCAAATACAATGATTAACCAGAATTGATATGATTTAAATATATCGATTAATGGAAATAATTTATTAACTTTAAGCAATTGTAAACTTAAAATTGGGTCTTTTGAATTTGAAAGCAAAATAAATAATCCTCAAACAAATATTGTCCCATATGTAAAAACATCTGAAAATCTAATTAAAAATAACAAAGATTATATAACCAAAATGGAATTAAAAAATAATTACCATAAGAATTTTGTAGTAAAAGAGACAAACTATATTTTTTTTGCATTAATTTTTATTATTGTAATAATTTTAGTATTAATATTATTACAAAAAACTAAATTCCCAAATATTATAAGAAACAAATGTGGGAAAGAAAAGATCAATGAGGGCATTGAAATTTCTTGCGAAGGGAGGAGTGACATACACAATATACCATAATGGAATGTGTAGCGTGCTCTTCGCTAACGTAAGCGTTTCCACGCTCAACGTTGCAATTTGAACCTCTTTGTTTAATTTTTGCGAACCAAGCATTTGTACTTTTGCAGTTTGAAGTTGAAGAAAATAAATTCTTTAATTAAGCAGAAATATAACAAACAAGAAGTTTTATATTTTATTTATGTATGTATGTATCAGCAAAAATCCATGAAAAATGTTGAAACACTTCAACAGTTGTTAACTCTTTATGATTCCTTTAAAAGAAACGAATCTTTAATAGAATTAAATAAATTTCTTATTTCTTTTTTTTATATTTTGATTTGTATTTGGTTTTTTATTGACTTGTATTATTATTAAGTATATATGTAAAGAACCAGAATTTCAATAAAAATTGTCAAGGTAACTCACTTTTCAACTTGAGCGAGGCAAACGAGCCTACGCTTTAAAAATGAGCTTAAAAACACAGTCAAAGCTCTTCTAAAATTTTAACTTTTTCACTTTTTCTATTGCTAAAAAACCTTCAATTCGTAAGTATGATCACATGAACGAAAAACATGAGCGTGTGCATAGAAATGTAGAAAAAAAACGGTATTATAACTACTAATCCCATCTTTTTCTTCTCGATTGTTTTTAATATACACCAAAATTGTTTTTTCTTATATATTCGGATGTTCGTTATATTGAGCCTCAAAAATGAAGACATTCGGTAGTTAATATTAAAAAGCAACCCATTTGTTATATCTTGAATTTGTTAAATTGAGTATTTGTTATACCGAGCTTTGACTATATACAAAACTTGAGGCAATTAAATTTTAACCCAACAATTGCAATTTAATTTGCGTAGAGAAATAAATAGCGTCGTTGTATGTGTAATAATATATTAAAAAGCTACAATCCAAGATACAAAATGAAAATCTTTTTTAAAATCGTTTATAATGTGACGCATGCTAATGGCATTCAAACGCGGAAGTTCGTGAGCAAACCTTAAATGAGACGGCCCAACAAGGCCATAAACAGACATTTCGAACTATTATTCATTATACATATGAATATGTATATTTATGTATATATATTATTATTTTTGTAAAGTCGGCAAATAAAGAATTTCCACCTCTTTTAATTCAGAAGATTGATTTAGTCTTAAGGTTATCTGGCGCAGTCATGCAGTACAGACAAACTTATACGCTAAGTATCTAAAATCATTCACACCAAGAAAAACCTAAAGACCACAGCAAAGCATAACTTCCAGTCAATCAGGCATGCACTAGACCTGTGTAAACAAATAAATTTAATAAGCCAACGCCAAGAAAAACATTCCATAACATATGCAGACATAACCAAAATAGAACCAATTAAGTGACATAAGACAACTACAGGGCGAAACTAACGTAACTCATCAAACTGCAGAATTCATTGATAGTAGATCTGGATATACTCACTTCAGAAACTCTAAGAAATCCTACTCCATTATTTTGAACTTTGAAAACTTTTAAACACGTTCTGACCCTGTACAATTATAACGAGATGGAGGATGTAGAAAATTCTTTAGTCCAACACCTCTAGGATTCGAAAGGATAACTAGACATTAACAAACGTTTCATCAGGTATATCTTCTCCGCTTAGACGTTTATTTCGTTTTCTAATAGAAACAAGTGCATCGGGATCATTAATCAATTCAGAATAAGGTGAAAATAAATTAATGTCCACAAATAACAATAACTAAAATTCATAATAAACAATTGAATACAAAAGTAAAAATATCTTCCCTCATGGAGTTGAATTTCGGAACTACTTCGACGGTCTTATAGATTTTAATACATTAACCCATTTAAGAGCAAAGATCGACTTAGAGAGCAAATGGCTTATGACGAGAAATTCAATTATTCCCTTGCTTTTTAAAATAAACTTAACGTCCGGCACCATAAACTTAACGTCCGGCACCAAAAATAAAAGCCATCATAATGCACATTCTCATTATATAACAATTAACAACATAAAAATTCCTTCGATCAAAGTTCTAAATTAATAGAAAACCTTAGAATAGATCATTTAAATTCAGAAGAAAGAAAAATCTTTGCAAGAAGATCAAAAGACGGTATTTCCATCATATCTTATAATGTCTACAAAACAGGGGTAAAAAGTCAAGTCACTGATATATAAAAACAAGGTATTATTCACACTGGCGGGCCCCAGTGTGGATAGTTCCCAAAAATTCAGATGGCAGCGGAAAACGTAAATGACGCTAACTGATACAAGCCCAATACCAAACATTAACGAGACACTTAATACCGTGGGTTTGGCCTATTTAGAGAATGTCTATTCAATTTTTCTCCAAGAGAAGAATTTAAAAGTTTTAAAGCACTCAAGGAAGCCAATTTCAAAAGGCATTAGGTCATAAAACCAAGCCCTTTTCAAATATCACCCATTAAAAATTATGCAATTTCCACAAAACAAATCGAATTGAAATAATTTTTTTGGGTATTACCGTAAATTAATAAAAAAAAAATTCAAAAATAATAAAACCATTTACAGAATAATAAAAACTGTATAATCAATGATAAATACAAGGAAAGTATTGAAATTTGTAAAAGCATTTTCCAATTGTTTAGGCTAAAGTGATGCTAATGAGCTGGGACTCTCTTAGATCAATTGAAGACTTGAAGCCAAACATTAGTACACATTCTAGAGATAATTACAATTTCTTCAGATCTTTACATCGCTGTAGCAACAGTTTTGTACTCACTCATATAAGCACTATCGAAATGGAGAGTATAATTTAAAATCTGTCGCCTAGTGAAACTTGTGGTCATGATAAGCAAAAATGCATAAAAAATGTTGGAGCAGTTCGACAGTATTGTACATACATATATATCTACAGATGTCTTGAAAGTACTACTTCACCAATAACAAAAGAAAAAATTGCAAACAGAATTCAATAATATCGTCCAACATCGATTTTACATATAATGAACAATATTTTATTTTAAGTGCGGAAAAGGCAATTGTCATCGTTTTTGAAGAAAAAAATATACTTAATCCCTACCAATATGGATTTTGAAGAGGATGTGGCGTAGAAGAAGCAATAATAAATACTCAAAATTACATTTGGAAAATGTTACAAAAAGGTAGTAGCAGAGTTGCTGCCGCCTTATTTAATCTCTCGAAAGCATATGATATGAATGACCACATTAGCTTTAGACTTAGAGTTTCTCGATAAATGTGTTGGTACAGTATTCGACCAATAGTTCAGTGGTCGTAGATTCAGTTCCTATCAAGCACTATCGTGAAAAAGGCAATAGTCAAAAATTCTATAAAAACAACTAAACAATAACGTAAGAAATAACTCAATAACAAGATGTGTGCACTGAGAACTGAGCAATCGGAACAACATCAGCTAAATTCTGACAACCACATCTCTGCACAAAAAAGGAATATAGCTAATATTCCAAACAAAAATTCTATCCTCCTCCGCATAACCTAGTTCTAGTATAATGCACTGACCATGTAGAAGTTGAACCTGAGTACTGGTAAAAAGTAATTATGGTGGTCACGCCAATGAAATTTAACTTTTCCGATCATAATTGCAAAATAGAAAACAATTCCTTAAGGTAGTGTCCACATTTATTTACTATACTAAAAAGATCTTCAAAACTTTGAATTACAAGAACAATTTTTTATATAAGCCGATGATATATTAAATTTTATCCATACAAGTATGAAGTAGACTAAAGCCTTATATGTAAAATGGTTCAGCCCTAGTCTTTTAATATATAAATACGTAATTATAAATAAGTTGTTTATGAAGCCAATATCAACGAAACTAATAAGATTTAGCTTTAATTAGAATAAAAAACACTATTCAGTTAAGTACTTGGTCCTCAACCTGCAGTCAAATTCAGCATGGAAGCAACAAATACATTACGGGATGCCAAAACAAGACAGGAAGCATACATTTTAACAACTCACCTCCTAATATTAAATGCTGTCCTGTAGTTCCAAGGCTTAAAAAACTGTTTACAGTGTTTGAAAAATATATTTTCCAGACTTATTTTGAAATATGTATGTATGTATGTATAATGCTGATAAAACAAAAATTCTGATGGACAATCTGCTTTAGCCTACATAATAAAATGACTTTATTTCGTAACGGGTGATATTTTAGTATGTTATAATTCCGTCGAATCCAGACAAGAATGGCATAAAAATATTGGATCTTAATGCTTCCAAAGGCCAATATGTATGAAATATAGAAGGTTATAAGGAAAAACTCAACCAGAAAAAACTAAGGAAGAATTTTGAAGCATTGAATTACATTTTATAATTTTTATTACATGCAATTAACTACTTTGAATGAATACTATTTTAGTAGGCGCTGTGAGAAAGAAATCAATTTTCTTGCTTGAAATTTCTAAAGATAACTTTTCCTGGCCAAATTAGTAGAACAAATAACTTGAAAAAATTAAAAACACGAATAAAATAAATAATATTGTTTTTACTTTGTAGGAATTTACGTGTTATTTTCTCATGTCAGAGTATTTTCATTTCATGATTAGTTAGTAGTAGTTTAGGTAAGTGCTCATGTGTTCTTGCTCAAATGTGTCGAAAACACAAGTATTTTGTGGAGAGTAGTTTTGGAAGAACTTCTAAGAAAACTGCTGTGCTTCCCTTAATTATACTGAACGTAAAGTTTATGTAGTACGTACCACTTTGATATTGTGAGAATTTATAGTTCTGTAAGCAAACACACTGCAGACGTGTAAAGTGAAATACAAATAAATTGTTTATTGGTTTACTTCCAACACGAGTATTCATTCTGATATTTGTTAGATACTGATGTTGCATTTGGGTATCCTATTTTACTCTTAATGTTTCTTTGTTGTGATATCCATTTGGTATTAAGCCTTTCGCTATATTGTATCCATATGGATAGATTCAACTTTGCAAGCATCTGACAGTCTCCAAGTCAAAGAATTAAATATCGACTTTTTATTGCTTTTTAAGATATTATATATTATGTTCATTAATATTTTTTATTAATGTATTTTTTGGAAAAAAAGGGATTTTTATTTAACAAATTTCATAAGCATATATCTGACTTTATTTAAAACAAACACATTCAACATAAAGAAAGCTGTTTATTTAAAATTTTTGCATCACTATTTTTTTGTTTTAAACAAAACCGAAGCTGTGCGGATTTTTTAAACATTGCATGTATTCATATGGATACAAACGCAATTTGTGGTTATAAATGATATACTCGTATAAGTACACACAACACAGAGAAAAAAATCATAAATTATATTTTGATAATTATTTTACTACCCTGAATTTAGTATTATGTATATTTACGCCAAAAAGAAATTTGGGCCACTGGTACTCTAAGAGGAAACAGATTCGGCAAAGTTGATCTAAAACCTGAGAAAGATTTGAAAAAAGAAGCCCGTAGAAGTTTTGACTATCGTATAGAGAGAGAAGATAACATTTTCCGTCTCAGGTGGCTTGATGGCGGAATTGTGCTACAGGTGACATCAATCCATGGTCATGAACCCGTGAAGAAAGTTTCGCGATTTTCTTCCGAAAAAAAAGATACATATTGTATCAGAGTACAATTCCAACATGGGAGGAGTATATAAAATGGATTTCCTGCTTTCTTTATATAGAATTTCCATAAGATCTGAGAAGTGGACTATTAAGATTTTTGATCACTTCACTGATTTGTCAGTGTGCAACTCGTGGTTAGAGTACCGAATTGATCAAATAAACAATAACCCGAAAAATAAATATATGGAATTGTTGAGCGTAACGATATTTCCAATGGGCTTTTAGCTCGGTCCAATCAACACTCATGCTCCCGTAAAAGAGGACGCCCAACGTCATGCCGTAATGATGATACACCAATTACTCCAACATCCTCCGACAAGAAACGCAAAGCTACACCTTCAACTTCTGTTCGATATGATGGAAATCAACATTGGCCGGAACGCACGACCATCAAAGGAAGATGCAAAGTAAAAAGATGTAAGAGTCAAACTAGATTCAAGTGCTCGAAGTACAACGTTTTTCTGTGCATTCCCAATGGATTGAGAAATTGTTTCAAGGAATTTCATTATATATCATATGAATAAATTATTGGTAAGATATTAGATTATAAATGTACATTCATATATACATTTTTAAAATCAGTTCTAATAACCCCTTTTCTAGAACAGGTTGTACTAAGTATCACCAGTTATACAGAACTAGTTCTAGAAAAGGTTTTTTTAAAAAATCTTATTGGTTTTATGCTATTTTTTGTCTTTATTTACTTTAATTATATGAATTTAAGGTTTATAATTTTAGTTTGTTTTAGTTTTTTGCTTTAATTTAAAAAATAAATTAATTTTATGTATTAAAATTACTGAAGTAAATAAAAACTCAAATATAAAAGAACATATTAAGCTCGCATTTTTCTTTACCGTAACCGAAATATGTATCCATATGGATACAGTCCAAAATACACATTTAGGGTAATTTTTTTTCTTAATTTTTTGAAAATCGAGTATTGATTATTGTTACATGGGCTTTACGAGTTCATTAGAATGCCATTTGGCCTAAAGACGCGCCCAGAATTTGATGAATAAAATTCTAAGGGCCCATATCAATAAAACCTGTGTCGTATTGGATGACATCTTGATTTTTAGTACTTCATTAACCGAACATATAAAAACCAAAAGAGATATTTTTCTTGGCTAAGTCCCAATTAAATTGAAGTGATTGAAAAAATAGAATTGCAAAGAACTGAAAATCAAATAAAACAGTTTTTTGGGATTGATATCGGAAATTTTGTTTAGGATTACGCGAGGGTGGCTCAACACATAACAAAATATTTAAAAGGAATGAAAATAACTACGAAAGAACCGACACATATAAAAGCTTTTTAAAAACTTAAGCTACTTATAATATCGGACCCCATCTTGAGATGTCGTGATTTTGAGAAACAATTTATAATAACAACGTATGCGTCCAACTACGCAATTCGTGCGATGTTATCGCAGGAAAGGCACTTGCAAAAACAAGTAACAAAGACATATTACAAGCCAAGTTATTAGAGATAAGAAATAAACTGAAGACATTAGTACCAACAAAAAAAGAGGTATTGTAAACGCAGTAGGTACTGAATGACAGACAAACCATACAAAAACGTTTACTTCAGAGAAACGAGACATTAAAGAAAAACATATAAGCAAACAATAAAGCAATAAAACAAATAAAAGATATTGGGAAAATCGATAGAAAAGAAATTGAGAGAGCTCTTAATAATATAAATAAAATGGTATATGAAGAACATTAACAACATATTTATTTGCAACAAATGACAAAAAATTAATTGATAAAATGTAAAATAGAACAAATCCAAGTCAATGTAGCTTCAGCGAAGTTCGGGTTAATTCATCCCAATATTCTAACAAATCACGAAATTACTAAATATAACACTGATTTTAATAAATTAAAATATTTGCAAATAGGAATAACTTTAACTAACTAATAATACCTATTTAATATTAAGTATCGAAATTCGAAAATTGTTTATACACCAAAAATTGTATAATTACCAAATAAAGATAAGAAAGAAATAGAAGCAAAAAATAAAATAAAACCGTGCAATTTGAAGAAAATTCTAGACAACTAAAACCCTTATAAAACGAAAAATCAACGAATATTTAACAATTGTTCAGTAGAAATTAATGATTACTACTACTCTAACTTAATTGAAAAAGTCGACGGAAATATTGTGAGCCTGCATTATGATGATCTAAAGAACTTTACAGAAAAACTTACATTTGAGCAAACAAATGAAGAAAGTAAAATAAATTTCAAAAATATTTCTAATTTAAAAACCCATACGCATATATTAATAACTGTCATTTGGAGAATAAAACTAAGAACGTTCCGCTAACTCGGTACTCTACAGGCCATAATTTGGGGAAGTTTTCGTTGTGACTTGGAATGCTTCTGTACAAAGTTGTATTAAATAAATAAATTGATATGATTTAAATATATCGATTAATGGAAATAATTTATTAACTTTAAGCAATTGTAAACTTAAAATTGGGTCTTTTGAATTTGAAAGCAAAATAAATAATCCTCAAACAAATATTGTCCCATATGTAAAAACATCTGAAAATCTAATTAAAAATAACAAAGATTATATAACCAAAATGGAATTAAAAAATAATTACCATAAGAATTTTGTAGTAAAAGAGACAAACTATATTTTTTTTGCATTAATTTTTATTATTTTAATAATTTTAGTATTAATATTATTACAAAAAACTAAATTCCCAAATATTATAAGAAACAAATGTGGGAAAGAAAAGATCAATGAGGGCATTGAAATTTCTTGCGAAGGGAGGAGTGACATACACAATATACCATAATGGAATGTGTAGCGTGCTCTTCGCTAACGTAAGCGCTTCCACGCTCAACGTTGCAATTTGAACCTCTTTGTTTAATTTTGCGAACCAAGCATTTGTACTTTTGCAGTTTGAAGTTGAAGAAAATAAATTCATTAATTAAGCAGAAATATAACAAACAAGAAGTTTTATATTTTATTTATGTATGTATGTATCAGCAAAAATCCATGAAAAACGTTGAAACAGTTCAACAGTTGTTAACTCTTTATGATTCCTTTAAAAGAAACGAATCTTCAATAGAATTAAATAAATTTCTTATTTCTTTTTTTTATATTTTGATTTGTATTTGGTTTTTTATTAACTTGTATTATTATTAAGTATATATGTAAAGAACCAGAATTTCAATAAAAATTGTCAAGGTAACTCACTTTTCAACTTGAGCGAGGCAAACGAGCCTACGCTTTAAAAATGAGCTTAAAAACACAGTCAAAGCTCTTCTAAAATTTTAATTTTTTCACTTTTTCTATTGCTAAAAAACCTTCAATTTGTAAGTATGATCACATGAACGAAAAACATGAGCGTGTGCATAGAAATGTAGAAAAATAACGGTATTATAACTACTAATCCCATCTTTTTCTTCTCGATTGTTTTTAATATACACCAAAATTGTTTTTTCTTATATATTCGGATGTTCGTTATATTGAGCCTCAAAAATGAAGACATTCGGTAGTTAATATTAAAAAGCAACCCATTTGTTATATCTTGAATTTGTTAAATTGAGTATTTGTTATACCGAGCTTTGACTATATACATAACTTGAGGCAATTAAATTTTAACCCAACAATTGCAATTTAATTTGCGTAGAGAAATAAATAGCGTCGTTGTATGTGTAATAATATATTAAAAAGCTACAATCCAAGATACAAAATGAAAATCTTTTTTAAAATCGTTTATAATGTGACGCATGCTAATGTGCATAGAAATGTAGAAAAATAACGGTATTATAACTACTAATCCCATCTTTTTCTTCTCGTTTGTTTTTAATATACACCAAAATTGTTTTTTCTTATATATTCGGATGTTCGTTATATTGAGCCTCAAAAATGAAGACATTCGGTAGTTAATATTAAAAAGCAACCCATTTGTTATATCTTGAATTTGTTAAATTGAGTATTTGTTATACCGAGCTTTGACTATATACATAACTTGAGGCAATTAAATTTTAACCCAACAATTGCAATTTAATTTGCGTAGAGAAATAAATAGCGTCGTTGTATGTGTAATAATATATTAAAAAGCTACAATCCAAGATACAAAATGAAAATCTTTTTTAAAATCGTTTATAATGTGACGCATGCTAATGGCATTCAAACGCGGAAGTTCGTGAGCAAACCTTAAATGAGACGGCCCAACAAGGCCATAAACAGACATTTCGAACTATTATTCATTATACATATACATACAAATAAATTTAATAAGCCAAAGCCAAGAAAAACATTCCATAACATATGCAGACATAACCAAAATAGAACCAATTAAGTGACATAAGACAACTACAGGGCGAAACTAACGTAACTCATCAAACTGCAGAATTCATTGATAGTAGATCTGGATATACTCACTTCAGAAACTCTAAGAAATCCTACTCCATTATTTTGAACTTTGAAAACTTTTAAACACGTTCTGACCCTGTACAATTATAACGAGATGGAGGATGTAGAAAATTCTTTAGTCCAACACCTCTAGGATTCGAAAGGATAACTAGACATTAACAAACGTTTCATCAGGTATATCTTCTCCGCTTAGACGTTTAATTCGTTTTCTAACAGAAACAAGTGCATCGGGATCATTAATCAATTCAGAATAAGGTGAAAATAAATTAATGTCCACAAATAACAATAACTAAGATTCATAATAAACAATTGAATACAAAAGTAAAAATATCTTCCCTCATGGAGTTAAATTTCGGAACTACTTCGACGGTCTTATAGATTTTAATACATTAACCCATTTAAGAGCAAAGATCGACTTAGAGAGCAAATGGCTTATGACGAGAAATTCAATTATTCCCTTGCTTTTTAAAATAAACTTAACGTCCGGCACCATAAACTTAACGTCCGGCACCATAAACTTAACGTCCGGCACCAAAAATAAAAGCCATCATAATGCACATTCTCATTATATAACAATTAACAACATAAAAATTTCTTCGATCAAAGTTCTAAATTAATAGAAAACCTTAGAATAGATCATTTAAATTCAGAAGAAAGAAAAATCTTTGCAAGAAGATCAAAAGACGGTATTGCCATTATATCTTATAAAGTCTACAAAACAGGGGTAAAAAGTCAAGTCACTGATATATAAAAACAAGGTATTATTCACACTGGCGGGCCCCAGTGTGGATAGTTCCCAAAAATTCAGATGGCAGCGGAAAACGTAAATGACGCTAACTGATACAAGCCCAATACCAAACATTAACGAGATACTTAATACCGTGGGTTTGGCCTATTTAGAGAATGTCTATTCAATTTTTCTCCAAGAGAAGAATTTAAAAGTTTTAAAGCACTCAAGGAAGCCAATTTCAAAAGGCATTAGGTCATAAAACCAAGCCCTTTTCAAATATCACCCATTAAAAATTATGCAATTTCCACAAAACAAATCGAATTGAAATAATTTTTTTGGGTATTACCGTAAATTAATAAAAAAAAAATTCAAAAATAATAAAACCATTTACAGAATAATAAAAACTGTATAATCAATGATAAATACAAGGAAAGTATTGAAATTTGTAAAAGCATTTTCCAATTGTTTAGGCTAAAGTGATGCTAATGAGCTGGGACTCTCTTAGATCAATTGAAGACTTGAAGCCAAACATTAGTACACATTCTAGAGATAATTACAATTTCTTCAGATCTTTACATCGCTGTAGCAACAGTTTTGTACTCACTCATATAAGCACTATCGAAATGGAGAGTATAATTTAAAATCTGTCGCCTAGTGAAACTTGTGGTCATGATAAGCAAAAATGCATAAAAAATGTTGGAGCAGTTCGACAGTATTGTACATACATATATATCTACAGATGTCTTGAAAGTACTACTTCACCAATAACAAAAGAAAAAATTGCAAACAGAATTCAATAATATCGTCCAACATCGATTTTACATATAATGAACAATATTTTATTTTAAGTGCGGAAAAGGCAATTGTCATCGTTTTTGAAGAAAAAAATATACTTAATCCCTACCAATATGGATTTTGAAGAGGATGTGGCGTAGAAGAAGCAATAATAAATACTCAAAATTACATTTGGAAAATGTTAGAAAAAGGTAGTAGCAGAGTTGCTGCCGCCTTATTTAATCTCTCGAAAGCATATGATATGAATGACCACATTAGCTTTAGACTTAGAGTTTCTCGATAAATGTGTTGGTACAGTATTCGACCAATAGTTCAGTGGTCGTAGATTCAGTTCCTATCAAGCACTATCGTGAAAAAGGCAATAGTCAAAAATTCTATACAAGCAACTAAACAATAACGTAAGAAATAACTCAATAACAAGATGTGTGCACTGAGAACTGAGCAATCGGAACAACATCAGCTAAATTCTGACAACCACATCTCTGCACAAAAAAGGAATATAGCTAAATTCCAAACAAAAATTCTATCCTCCTCCGCATAACCTAGTTCTATTATAATGCACTGACCATGTAGAAGTTGAACCTGAGTACTGGTAAAAAGTAATTATGGTGGTCACGCCAATGAAATTTAACTTTTCCGATCATAATTGCAAAATAGAAAACAATTCCTTAAGGTAGTGTCCACATTTATTTACTATACTAAAAAGATCTTCAAAACTTTGAATTACAAGAACAATTTTTTATATAAGCCGATGATATATTAAATTTTATCATATATATTAAATTTATTATACAAGTATGAAGTAGACTAAAGCCTTATATGTAAAATGGTTCAGCCCTAGTCTTTTAATATATAAATACGTAATTATAAATAAGTTGTTTATGAAGCCAATATCAACGAAACTAATAAGATTTAGCTTTAATTAGAATAAAAAACACTATTCAGTTAAGTACTTGGTCCTCAACCTGCAGTCAAATTCAGCATGGAAGCAACAAATACATTACGGGATGCCAAAACAAGACAGGAAGCATACATTTTAACAACTCACCTCCTAATATTAAATGCTGTCCTGTAGTTCCAAGGCTTAAAAAACTGTTTACAGTGTTTGAAAAATATATTTTCCAGACTTATTTTGAAATATGTATGTATGCATATGTGTATGTATAATGCTGATAAAACAAAAATTCTGATGGACAATCTGTTTTAGCCTACATAATAAAATGACTTTATTTCGTAACGGGTGATATTTTAGTATGTTATAATTCCGTCGAATCCAGACAAGAATGGCATAAAAATATTGGATCTTAATGCTTCCAAAGGCCAATATGTATGAAATATAGAAGGTTATAAGGAAAAACTCAACCAGAAAAAACTAAGGAAGAATTTTGAAGCATTGAATTACATTTTATAATTTTTATTACATGCAATTAACTACTTTGAATGAATACTATTTTAGTAGGCGCTGTGAGTAAGAAATCAATTTTCTTGCTTGAAATTTCTAAAGATAACTTTTCCTGGCCAAATTAGTAGAACAAATAACTTGAAAAAATTAAAAACAGGAATAAAATAAATAATATTGTTTTTACTTTGTAGGAATTTACGTGTTATTTTCTCATGTCAGAGTATTTTCATTTCATGATTAGTTAGTAGTAGTTTAGGTAAGTGCTCATGTGTTCTTGCTCAAATGTGTCGAAAACACAAGTATTTTGTGGAGAGTAGTTTTGGAAGAACTTCTAAGAAAACTGCTGTGCTTCCCTTAATTATACTGAACGTAAAGTTTATGTAGTACGTACCACTTTGAAATTGTGAGAATTTATAGTTCTGTAAGCAAACACACTGCAGACGTGTAAAGTGAAATACAAATAAATTGTTTATTGGTTTACTTCCAACACGAGTATTCTGATATTTGTTAGATACTGATGTTGCATTTGGGTATCCTATTTTACTCTTAATGTTTCTTTGTTGTGATATCCATTTGGTATTAAGCCTTTCGCTATATTGTATCCATATGGATAGATTCAACTTTGCAAGCATCTGACAGTCTCCAAGTCAAAGAATTAAATATCGACTTTTTTATTGCTTTTTAAGATATTATATATTATGTTCATTAATATTTTTTATTAATGTATTTTTTGGAAAAAAAGGGATTTTTATTTAACAAATTTCATAAGCATATATCTGACTTTATTTAAAACAAACACATCCAACATAAAGAAAGCTGTTTATTTTAAATTTTTGCCTCACTATTTTTTTGTTTTAAACAAAACCGAAGCTGTGCGGATTTTTTAAACATTGCATGTATTCATATGGATACAAACGCAATTTGTGGTTATAAATGATATACTCGTATAAGTACACACAACACAGAGAAAAAAAACATAAATTATATTTTGATAATTATTTTACTACCCTGAATTTAGTATTATGTATATTTACGCCAAAAAGAAATTTGGGCCACTGGTACTCTAAGAGGAAACAGATTCGGCAAAGTTGATCTAAAACCTGAGAAAGATTTGAAAAAAGAAGCCCGTAGAAGTTTTGACTACCGTATAGAGAGAGAAGATAACATTTTCCGTCTCATGTGGCTTGATGGCGGAATTGTTCTACAGGTGACATCAATCCATGGTCATGAACCCGTGAAGAAAGTTTCGCGATTTTCTTCCGAAAAAAAAGATACATATTGTATCAGAGTACAATTCCAACATGGGAGGAGTATATAAAATGGATTTCCTGCTTTCTTTATATAGAATTTCCATAAGATCTGAGAAGTGGACTATTAAGATTTTTGATCATTTCACTGATTTGTCAGTGTGCAACTCGTGGTTAGAGTACCGAATTGATCAAATAAACAATAACCCGAAAAATAAATATATGGAATTGTTGAGCGTAACGATATTTCCAATGGGCTTTTAGCTCGGTCCAATCAACACTCATGCTCCCGTAAAAGAGGACGCCCAACGTCATGCCGTAATGATGATACACCAATTACTCCAACATCCTCCGACAAGAAACGCAAAGCTACACCTTCAACTTCTGTTCGATATGATGGAAATCAACATTGGCCGGAACGCACGACCATAAAAGGAAGATGCAAAGTAAAAAGATGTAAGAGTCAAACTAGATTCAAGTGCTCGAAGTACAACGTTTTTCTGTGCATTCCCAATGGATTGAGAAATTGTTTCAAGGAATTTCATTATATATCATATGAATAAATTATTGGTAAGATATTAGATTATAAATGTACATTCATATATACATTTTTAAAATCAGTTCTAATAACCCCTTTTCTAGAACAGGTTGTACTAAGTATCACCAGTTATACAGAACTAGTTCTAGAAAAGGTTTTTTTAAAAAATCTTATTGGTTATATGCTATTTTTTGTCTTTATTTACTTTAATTATATGAATTTAAGGTTTATAATTTTAGTTTGTTTTAGTTTTTTGCTTTAATTTAAAAAATAAATTAATTTTATGTATTAAAATTACTGAAGTAAATAAAAACTCAAATATAAAAGAACATATTATGCTCGCATTTTTCTTTACCGTAATCGAAATATGTATCCATATGGATACAGTCCAAAATACACATTTAGGGTAATTTTTTTTTGAAAATCTAGTATTGATTATTGTTACATGGGCTTTACGAGTTCATTAGAATGCCATTTGGCCTAAAGACGCGCCCAGAATTTGATGAATAAAATTCTAAGGGCCCATATCAATAAAACCTGTGTCGTATTGGATGACATCTTGATTTTTAGTACTTCATTAACCGAACATATAAAAACCAAAAGAGATATTTTCGCAATTCTTGAAAGTAAAATTTTAAGATACAAGTAGATACATGTAATTTCCTAAGAAACGAATCAGAATTTCTTGGCTAAGTCCCAATTAAATTGAAGTGATTGAAAGAATAGAATTGCCAAGAACTGAAAATCAAATAAAACAGTTTTTTGGGATTGATATCGGAAATTTTGTTTAGGATTACGCGAGTGTGGCTCAACACATAACAAAATATTTAAAAGGAATGAAAATAACTACGAAAGAACCGACACATATAAAAGCTTTTTAAAAACTTAAGCTACTTATAATATCGGACCCCATCTTGAGATGTCGTGATTTTGAGAAACAATTAATAATAACAACGTATGCGTCCAACTACGCAATTCGTGCGATGTTATCGCAGGAAAGGCACTTGCAAAAACAAGTAACAAAGACATATTACAAGCCAAGTTATTAGAGATAAGAAATAAACTGAAGACATTAGTACCAACAAAAAAAGAGGTATTGTAAACGCAGTAGGTACTGAATGACAGACAAACCATACAAAAACGTTTACTTCAGAGAAACGAGACATTAAAGAAAAACATATAAGCAAACAATAAAGCAATAAAACAAATAAAAGATATTGGGAAAATCGATAGAAAAGAAATTGAGAGAGCTCTTAATAATATAAATAAAATGGTATATGAAGAACATTAACAACATATTTATTTGCAACAAATGACAAAAAATTAATTGATAAAATGTAAAATAGAACAAATCCAAGTCAATGTAGCTTCAGCGAAGTTCGGGTTAATTCATCCCAATATTCTAACAAATCACGAAATTACTAAATATAACACTGATTTTAATAAATTAAAATATTTGCAAATAGGAATAACTTTAACTAACTAATAATACCTATTTAATATTAAGTATCGAAATTCGAAAATTGTTTATACACCAAAAATTGTATAATTACCAAATAAAGATAAGAAAGAAATAGAAGCAAAAAATAAAATAAAACAGTGCAATTTGAAGAAAATTCTAGACAACTAAAACCCTTATAAAACGAAAAATCAACGAATATTTAACAATTGTTCAGTAGAAATTAATGATTACTACTACTCTAACTTAATTGAAAAAGTCGACGGAAATATTGTGAGCCTGCATTATGATGATCTAAAGAACTTTACAGAAAAACTTACATTTGAGCAAACAAATGAAGAAAGTAAAATAAATTTCAAAAATATTTCTAATTTAAAAACCCATACGCATATATTAATAACTGTCATTTGGAGAATAAAACTAAGAACGTTCCGCTAACTCGGTACTCTACAGGCCATAATTTGGGGAAGTTTTCGTTGTGACTTGGAATGCTTCTGTACAAAGTTGTATTAAATAAATAAATTGATATGATTTAAATATATCGATTAATGGAAATAATTTATTAACTTTAAGCAATTGTAAACTTAAAATTGGGTCTTTTGAATTTGAAAGCAAAATAAATAATCCTCAAACAAATATTGTCCCATATGTAAAAACATCTGAAAATCTAATTAAAAATAACAAAGATTATATAACCAAAATGGAATTAAAAAATAATTACCATAAGAATTTTGTAGTAAAAGAGACAAACTATATTTTTTTTGCATTAATTTTTATTATTTTAATAATTTTAGTATTAATATTATTACAAAAAACTAAATTCCCAAATATTATAAGAAACAAATGTGGGAAAGAAAAGATCAATGAGGGCATTGAAATTTCTTGCGAAGGGAGGAGTGACATACACAATATACCATAATGGAATGTGTAGCGTGCTCTTCGCTAACGTAAGCGTTTCCACGCTCAACGTTGCAATTTGAACCTCTTTGTTTAATTTTGCGAACCAAGCATTTGTACTTTTGCAGTTTGAAGTTGAAGAAAATAAATTCATTAATTAAGCAGAAATATAACAAACAAGAAGTTTTATATTTTATTTATGTATGTATGTATCAGCAAAAATCCATGAAAAACGTTGAAACACTTCAACAGTTGTTAACTCTTTATGATTCCTTTAAAAGAAACGAATCTTCAATAGAATTAAATAAATTTCTTATTTCTTTTTTTTTTATATTTTGATTTGTATTTGGTTTTTAATTGACTTGTATTATTATTAAGTATATATGTAAAGAACCAGAATATCAATAAAAATTGTCAAGGTAACTCACTTTTCAACTTGAGCGAGGCAAACGAGCCTACGCTTTAAAAATGAGCTTAAAAACACAGTCAAAGCTCTTCTAAAATTTTAATTTTTTCACTTTTTCTATTGCTAAAAAACCTTCAATTCGTAAGTATGATCACATGAACGAAAAACATGAGCGTGTGCATAGAAATGTAGAAAAATAACGGTATTATAACTACTAATCCCATCTTTTTCTTCTCGTTTGTTTTTAATATACACCAAAATTGTTTTTTCCTATATATTCGGATGTTCGTTATATTGAGCCTCAAAAATGAAGACATTCGGTAGTTAATATTAAAAAGCAACCCATTTGTTATATCTTGAATTTGTTAAATTGAGTATTTGTTATACCGAGCTTTGACTATATACAAAACTTTATGCAATTAAATTTTAACCCAACAATTGCTATTTAATTTGCGTAGAGAAATAAATAGCGTCGTTGTATGTGTAATAATATATTAAAAAGCTACAATCCAAGATACAAAATGAAAATCTTTTTTAAAATCGTTTATAATGTGACGCATGCTAATGGCATTCAAACGCGGAAGTTCGTGAGCAAACCTTAAATGAGACGGCCCAACAAGGCCATAAACAGACATTTCGAACTATTATTCATTATACATATGAATATGTATATTTATGTATATATATTACTATTTTTGTAAAGTCGGCAAATAAAGAATTTCCACCTCTTTTAATTCAGAAGTTTGATTTAGTCTTAAGGTTATCTGGCGCAGTCATGCAGTACAGACAAACTTATACGCTAAGTATCTAAAATCATTCACACCAAGAAAAACCTAAAGACCACAGCAAAGCATAACTTCCAGTCAATCAGGCATGCACTAGACCTGTGTAAACAAATAAATTTAATAAGCCAACGCCAAGAAAAACATTCCATAACATATGCAGACATAACCAAAATAGAACCAATTAAGTGACATAAGACAACTACAGGGCGAAACTAACGTAACTCATCAAACTGCAGAATCCATTGATAGTAGATCTGGATATACTCACTTCAGAAACTCTAAGAAATCCTACTCCATTATTTTGAACTTTGAAAACTTTTAAACACGTTCTGACCCTGTACAATTATAACGAGATGGAGGATGTAGAAAATTCTTTAGTCCAACACCTCTAGGATTCGAAAGGATAACTAGACATTAACAAACGTTTCATCAGGTATATCTTCTCCGCTTAGACGTTTATTTCGTTTTCTAATAGAAACAAGTGCATCGGGATCATTTATCAATTCAGAATAAGGTGAAAATAAATTAATGTCCACAAATAACAATAACTAAAATTCATAATAAACAATTGAATACAAAAGTAAAAATATCTTCCCTCATGGAGTTAAATTTCGGAACTACTTCGACGGTCTTATAGATTTTAATACATTAACCCATTTAAGACCAAAGATCGACTTAGAGAGCAAATGGCTTATGACGAGAAATTCAATTATTCCCTTGCTTTTTAAAATAAACTTAACGTCCGGCACCATAAACTTAACGTCCGGCACCAAAAATAAAAGCCATCATAATGCACATTCTCATTATATAACAATTAACAACATAAAAATTCCTTCGATCAAAGTTCTAAATTAATAGAAAACCTTAGAATAGATCATTTAAATTCAGAAGAAAGAAAAATCTTTGCAAGAAGATCAAAATACGGTATTTCCATTATATCTTATAATGTCTACAAAACAGGGGTAAAAAGTCAAGTCACTGATATATAAAAACAAGGTATTATTCATACTGGCGGGCCCCAGTGTGGATAGTTCCCAAAAATTCAGATGGCAGCGGAAAACGTAAATGACGCTAACTGATACAAGCCCAATACCAAACATTAACGAGATACTTAATACCGTAGGTTTGGCCTATTTAGAGAATGTCTATTCAATTTTTCTCCAAGAGAAGAATTTAAAAGTTTTAAAGCACTCAAGGAAGCCAATTTCAAAAGGCATTAGGTCATAATACCAAGCCCTTTTCAAATATCACCCATTAAAAATTATGCAATTTCCACAAAACAAATCGAATTGAAATAATTTTTTTGGGTATTACCGTAAATTAATAAAAAAAAAATTCAAAAATAATAAAACCATTTACAGAATAATAAAAACTGTATAATCAATGATAAATACAAGGAAAGTATTGAAATTTGTAAAAGCATTTTCCAATTGTTTAGGCTAAAGTGATGCTAATGAGCTGGGACTCTCTTAGATCAATTGAAGACTTGAAGCCAAACATTAGTACACATTCTAGAGATAATTACAATTTCTTCAGATCTTTACATCGCTGTAGCAACAGTTTTGTACTCACTCATATAAGCACTATCGAAATGGAGAGTATAATTTAAAATCTGTCGCCTAGTGAAACTTGTGGTCATGATAAGCAAAAATGCATAAAAAATGTTGGAGCAGTTCGACAGTATTGTACATACATATATATCTACAGATGTCTTGAAAGTACTACTTCACCAATAACAAAAGAAAAAATTGCAAACAGAATTCAATAATATCGTCCAACATCGATTTTACATATAATGAACAATATTTTATTTTAAGTGCGGAAAAGGCAATTGTCATCGTTTTTGAAGAAAAAAATATACTTAATCCCTACCAATATGGATTTTGAAGAGGATGTGGTGTAGAAGAAGCAATAATAAATACTCAAAATTACATTTGGAAAATGTTAGAAAAAGGTAGTAGCAGAGTTGCTGCCGCCTTATTTAATCTCTCGAAAGCATATGATATGAATGACCACATTAGCTTTAGACTTAGAGTTTCTCGATAAATGTGTTGGTACAGTATTCGACCAATAGTTCAGTGGTCGTAGATTCAGTTCCTATCAAGCACTATCGTGAAAAAGACAATAGTCAAAAATTCTATACAAGCAACTAAACAATAACGTAAGAAATAACTAAATAACAAGATGTGTGCACTGAGAACTGAGCAATCGGAACAACATCAGCTAAATTCTGACAACCACATCTCTGCACAAAAAAGGAATATAGCTAATATTCCAAACAAAAATTCTATCCTCCTCCGCATAACCTAGTTCTAGTATAATGCACTGACCATGTAGAAGTTGAACCTGAGTACTGGTAAAAAGTAATTATGGTGGTCACGCCAATGAAATTTAACTTTTCCGATCATAATTGCAAAATAGAAAACAATTCCTTAAGGTAGTGTCCACATTTATTTACTATACTAAAAAGATCTTCAAAACTTTGAATTACAAGAACAATTTTTTATATAAGCCGATGATATATTAAATTTTATCATATATATTAAATTTATTATACAAGTATGAAGTAGACTAAAGCCTTATATGTAAAATGGTTCAGCCCTAGTCTTTTAATATATAAATACGTAATTATAAATAAGTTGTTTATGAAGCCAATATCAACGAAACTAATAAGATGTAGCTTTAATTAGAATAAAAAACACTATTCAGTTAAGTACTTGGTCCTCAACCTGCAGTCAAATTCAGCATAGAAGCAATAAATACATTACGGGATGCCAAAACAAGACAGGAAGCATACATTTTAACAACTCACCTCCTAATATTAAATGCTGTCCTGTAGTTCCAAGGCTTAAAAAACTGTTTACAGTGTTTGAAAAATATATTTTCCAGACTTATTTTGAAATATGTATGTATGTATGTATAATGCTGATAAAACAAAAATTCTGATGGACAATCTGTTTTAGCCTACATAATAAAATGACTTTATTTCGTAACGGGTGATATTTTAGTATGTTATAATTCCGTCGAATCCAGACAAGAATGGCATAAAAATATTGGATCTTAATGCTTCCAAAGGCCAATATGTATGAAATATAGAAGGTTATAAGGAAAAACTCAACCAGAAAAAACTAAGGAAGAATTTTGAAGCATTGAATTACATTTTATAATTTTTATTACATGCAATTAACTACTTTGAATGAATACTATTTTAGTAGGCGCTGTGAGTAAGAAATCAATTTTCTTGCTTGAAATTTCTAAAGATAACTTTTCCTGGCCAAATTAGTAGAACAAATAACTTGAAAAAATTAAAAACAGGAATAAAATAAATAATATTGTTTTTACTTTGTAGGAATTTACGTGTTATTTTCTCATGTCAGAGTATTTTCATTTCATGATTAGTTAGTAGTAGTTTAGGTAAGTGCTCATGTGTTCTTGCTCAAATGTGTCGAAAACACAAGTATTTTGTGGAGAGTAGTTTTGGAAGAACTTCTAAGAAAACTGCTGTGCTTCCCTTAATTATACTGAACGTAAAGTTTATGTAGTACGTACCACTTTGAAATTGTGAGAATTTATAGTTCTGTAAGCAAACACACTGCAGACGTGTAAAGTGAAATACAAATAAATTGTTTATTGGTTTACTTCCAACACGAGTATTCTGATATTTGTTAGATACTGATGTTGCATTTGGGTATCCTATTTTACTCTTAATGTTTCTTTGTTGTGATATCCATTTGGTATTAAGCCTTTCGCTATATTGTATCCATATGGATAGATTCAACTTTGCAAGCATCTGACAGTCTCCAAGTCAAAGAATTAAATATCGACTTTTTTATTGCTTTTTAAGATATTATATATTATGTTCATTAATATTTTTTATTAATGTATTTTTTGGAAAAAAAGGGATTTTTATTTAACAAATTTCATAAGCATATATCTGACTTTATTTAAAACAAACACATCCAACATAAAGAAAGCTGTTTATTTTAAATTTTTGCATCACTATTTTTTTGTTTTAAACAAAACCGAAGCTGTGCGGATTTTTTAAACATTGCATGTATTCATATGGATACAAACGCAATTTGTGGTTATAAATGATATACTCGTATAAGTACACACAACACAGAGAAAAAAATCATAAATTATATTTTGATAATTATTTTACTACCCTGAATTTAGTATTATGTATATTTACGCCAAAAAGAAATTTGGGCCACTGGTACTCTAAGAGGAAACAGATTCGGCAAAGTTGATCTAAAACCTGAGAGAGATTTGAAAAAAGAAGCCCGTAGAAGTTTTGACTACCGTATAGAGAGAGAAGATAACATTTTCCGTCTCAGGTGGCTTGATGGCGGAATTGTGCTACAGGTGACATCAATCCATGGTCATGAACCCGTGAAGAAAGTTTCGCGATTTTCTTCCGAAAAAAAAGATACATATTGTATCAGAGTACAATTCCAACATGGGAGGAGTATATAAAATGGATTTCCTGCTTTCTTTATATAGAATTTTAGAAGATCTGAGAAGTGGACTATTAAGATTTTTGATCACTTCACTGATTTGTCAGTGTGCAACTCGTGGTTAGAGTACCGAATTGATCAAATAAACAATAACCCGAATTCATTATATATCATATGAATAAATTATTGGTAAGATATTAGATTATAAATGTACATTCATATATACATTTTTAAAATCAGTTCTAATAACCCCTTTTCTAGAACAGGTTGTACTAAGTATCACCAGTTATACAGAACTAGTTCTAGAAAAGGTTTTTTTAAAAAATCTTATTGGTTATATGCTATTTTTTGTCTTTATTTACTTTAATTATATGAATTTAAGGTTTATAATTTTAGTTTGTTTTAGTTTTTTGCTTTAATTTAAAAAATAAATTAATTTTATGTATTAAAATTACTGAAGTAAATAAAAACTCAAATATAAAAGAACATATTATGCTCGCATTTTTCTTTACCGTAATCGAAATATGTATCCATATGGATACAGTCCAAAATACACATTTAGGGTAATTTTTTTTTGAAAATCTAGTATTGATTATTGTTACATGGGCTTTACGAGTTCATTAGAATGCCATTTGGCCTAAAGACGCGCCCAGAATTTGATGAATAAAATTCTAAGGGCCCATATCAATAAAACCTGTGTCGTATTGGATGACATCTTGATTTTTAGTACTTCATTAACCGAACATATAAAAACCAAAAGAGATATTTTCGCAATTCTTGAAAGTAAAATTTCAAGATACAAGTAGATACATGTAATTTCCTAAGAAACGAATCAGAATTTCTTGGCTAAGTCCCAATTAAATTGAAGTGATTGAAAGAATAGAATTGCCAAGAACTGAAAATCAAATAAAACAGTTTTTTGGGATTGATATCGGAAATTTTGTTTAGGATTACGCGAGGGTGGCTCAACACATAACAAAATATTTAAAAGGAATGAAAATAACTACGAAAGAACCGACACATATAAAAGCTTTTTAAAAACTTAAGCTACTTATAATATCGGACCCCATCTTGAGATGTCGTGATTTTGAGAAACAATTTATAATAACAACGTATGCGTCCAACTACGCAATTCGTGCGATGTTATCGCAGGAAAGGCACTTGCAAAAACAAGTAACAAAGACATATTACAAGCCAAGTTATTAGAGATAAGAAATAAACTGAAGACATTAGTACCAACAAAAAAAGAGGTATTGTAAACGCAGTAGGTACTGAATGACAGACAAACCATACAAAAACGTTTACTTCAGAGAAACGAGACATTAAAGAAAAACATATAAGCAAACAATAAAGCAATAAAACAAATAAAAGATATTGGGAAAATCGATAGAAAAGAAATTGAGAGAGCTCTTAATAATATAAATAAAATGGTATATGAAGAACATTAACAACATATTTATTTGCAACAAATGACAAAAAATTAATTGATAAAATGTAAAATAGAACAAATCCAAGTCAATGTAGCTTCAGCGAAGTTCGGGTTAATTCATCCCAATATTCTAACAAATCACGAAATTACTAAATATAACACTGATTTTAATAAATTAAAATATTTGCAAATAGGAATAACTTTAACTAACTAATAATACCTATTTAATATTAAGTATCGAAATTCGAAAATTGTTTATACACCAAAAATTGTATAATTACCAAATAAAGATAAGAAAGAAATAGAAGCAAAAAATAAAATAAAACAGTGCAATTTGAAGAAAATTCTAGACAACTAAAACCCTTATAAAACGAAAAATCAACGAATATTTAACAATTGTTCAGTAGAAATTAATGATTACTACTACTCTAACTTAATTGAAAAAGTCGACGGAAATATTGTGAGCCTGCATTATGATGATCTAAAGAACTTTACAGAAAAACTTACATTTGAGCAAACAAATGAAGAAAGTAAAATAAATTTCAAAAATATTTCTAATTTAAAAACCCATACGCATATATTAATAACTGTCATTTGGAGAATAAAACTAAGAACGTTCCGCTA
The DNA here is from genome assembly GCA_932526305.1 of Epicampocera succincta. Classification (NCBI taxonomy): domain Eukaryota; kingdom Metazoa; phylum Arthropoda; class Insecta; order Diptera; family Tachinidae; genus Epicampocera; species Epicampocera succincta. The sequence continues at coordinate 27,486,838 of OW052035.1, read as the reverse complement.
ACTCGGTACTCTACAGGCCATAATTTGGGGAAGTTTTCGTTGTGACTTGGAATGCTTCTGTACAAAGTTGTATTAAATAAATAAATTGATATGATTTAAATATATCGATTAATGGAAATAATTTATTAACTTTAAGCAATTGTAAACTTAAAATTGGGTCTTTTGAATTTGAAAGCAAAATAAATAATCCTCAAACAAATATTGTCCCATATGTAAAAACATCTGAAAATCTAATTAAAAATAACAAAGATTATATAACCAAAATGGAATTAAAAAATAATTACCATAAGAATTTTGTAGTAAAAGAGACAAACTATATTTTTTTTGCATTAATTTTTATTATTTTAATAATTTTAGTATTAATATTATTACAAAAAACTAAATTCCCAAATATTATAAGAAACAAATGTGGGAAAGAAAAGATCAATGAGGGCATTGAAATTTCTTGCGAAGGGAGGAGTGACATACACAATATACCATAATGGAATGTGTAGCGTGCTCTTCGCTAACGTAAGCGCTTCCACGCTCAACGTTGCAATTTGAACCTCTTTGTTTAATTTTGCGAACCAAGCATTTGTACTTTTGCAGTTTGAAGTTGAAGAAAATAAATTCATTAATTAAGCAGAAATATAACAAACAAGAAGTTTTATATTTTATTTATGTATGTATGTATCAGCAAAAATCCATGAAAAACGTTGAAACAGTTCAACAGTTGTTAACTCTTTATGATTCCTTTAAAAGAAACGAATCTTCAATAGAATTAAATAAATTTCTTATTTCTTTTTTTTATATTTTGATTTGTATTTGGTTTTTTATTAACTTGTATTATTATTAAGTATATATGTAAAGAACCAGAATTTCAATAAAAATTGTCAAGGTAACTCACTTTTCAACTTGAGCGAGGCAAACGAGCCTACGCTTTAAAAATGAGCTTAAAAACACAGTCAAAGCTCTTCTAAAATTTTAATTTTTTCACTTTTTCTATTGCTAAAAAACCTTCAATTTGTAAGTATGATCACATGAACGAAAAACATGAGCGTGTGCATAGAAATGTAGAAAAATAACGGTATTATAACTACTAATCCCATCTTTTTCTTCTCGATTGTTTTTAATATACACCAAAATTGTTTTTTCTTATATATTCGGATGTTCGTTATATTGAGCCTCAAAAATGAAGACATTCGGTAGTTAATATTAAAAAGCAACCCATTTGTTATATCTTGAATTTGTTAAATTGAGTATTTGTTATACCGAGCTTTGACTATATACATAACTTGAGGCAATTAAATTTTAACCCAACAATTGCAATTTAATTTGCGTAGAGAAATAAATAGCGTCGTTGTATGTGTAATAATATATTAAAAAGCTACAATCCAAGATACAAAATGAAAATCTTTTTTAAAATCGTTTATAATGTGACGCATGCTAATGGCATTCAAACGCGGAAGTTCGTGAGCAAACCTTAAATGAGACGGCCCAACAAGGCCATAAACAGACATTTCGAACTATTATTCATTATACATATGAATATGTATATTTATGTATATATATTACTATTTTTGTAAAGTCGGCAAATAAAGAATTTCCACCTCTTTTAATTCAGAAGTTTGATTTAGTCTTAAGGTTATCTGGCGCAGTCATGCAGTACAGACAAACTTATACGCTAAGTATCTAAAATCATTCACACCAAGAATAACCTAGAGACCACAGCAAAGCATAACTTCCAGTCAAACAGGCATGCACTAGACCTGTGTAAACAAATAAATTTAATACGCCAACGCCAAGAAAAACATTCCATAACATATGCAGACATAACCAAAATAGAACCAATTAAGTGACATAAGACAACTACAGGGCGAAACTAACGTAACTCATCAAACTGCAGAATCCATTGATAGTAGATCTGGATATACTCACTTCAGAAACTCTAAGAAATCCTACTCCATTATTTTGAACTTTGAAAACTTTTAAACACGTTCTGACCCTGTACAATTATAACGAGATGGAGGATGTAGAAAATTCTTTAGTCCAACACCTCTAGGATTCGAAAGGATAACTAGACATTAACAAACGTTTCATCAGGTATATCTTCTCCGCTTAGACGTTTATTTCGTTTTCTAACAGAAACAAGTGCATCGGGATCATTAATCAATTCAGAATAAGGTGAAAATAAATTAATGTCCACAAATAACAATAACTAAGATTCATAATAAACAATTGAATACAAAAGTAAAAATATCTTCCCTCATGGAGTTAAATTTCGGAACTACTTCGACGGTCTTATAGATTTTAATACATTAACCCATTTAAGAGCAAAGATCGACTTAGAGAGCAAATGGCTTATGACGAGAAATTCAATTATTCCCTTGCTTTTTAAAATAAACTTAACGTCCGGCACCATAAACTTAACGTCCGGCACCAAAAATAAAAGCCATCATAATGCACATTCTCATTATATAACAATTAACAACATAAAAATTTCTTCGATCAAAGTTCTAAATTAATAGAAAACCTTAGAATAGATCATTTAAATTCAGAAGAAAGAAAAATCTTTGCAAGAAGATCAAAAGACGGTATTTCCATTATATCTTATAATGTCTACAAAACAGGGGTAAAAAGTCAAGTCACTGATATATAAAAACAAGGTATTATTCACACTGGCGGGCCCCAGTGTGGATAGTTCCCAAAAATTCAGATGGCAGCGGAAAACGTAAATGACGCTAACTGATACAAGCCCAATACCAAACATTAACGAGATACTTAATACCGTGGGTTTGGCCTATTTAGAGAATGTCTATTCAATTTTTCTCCAAGAGAAGAATTTAAAAGTTTTAAAGCACTCAAGGAAGCCAATTTCAAAAGGCATTAGGTCATAAAACCAAGCCCTTTTCAAATATCACCCATTAAAAATTATGCAATTTCCACAAAACAAATCGAATTGAAATAATTTTTTTGGGTATTACCGTAAATTAATAAAAAAAAAAATTCAAAAATAATAAAACCATTTACAGAATAATAAAAACTGTATAATCAATGATAAATACAAGGAAAGTATTGAAATTTGTAAAAGTATTTTCCAATTGTTTAGGCTAAAGTGATGCTAATGAGCTGGGACTCTCTTAGATCAATTGAAGACTTGAAGCCAAACATTAGTACACATTCTAGAGATAATTACAATTTCTTCAGATCTTTACATCGCTGTAGCAACAGTTTTGTACTCACTCATATAAGCACTATCGAAATGGAGAGTATAATTTAAAATCTGTCGCCTAGTGAAACTTGTGGTCATGATAAGCAAAAATGCATAAAAAATGTTGGAGCAGTTCGACAGTATTGTACATACATATATATCTACAGATGTCTTGAAAGTACTACTTCACCAATAACAAAAGAAAAAATTGCAAACAGAATTCAATAATATCGTCCAACATCGATTTTACATATAATGAACAATATTTTATTTTAAGTGCGGAAAAGGCAATTGTCATCGTTTTTGAAGAAAAAAATATACTTAATCCCTACCAATATGGATTTTGAAGAGGATGTGGCGTAGAAGAAGCAATAATAAATACTCAAAATTACATTTGGAAAATGTTAGAAAAAGGTAGTAGCAGAGTTGCTGCCGCCTTATTTAATCTCTCGAAAGCATATGATATGAATGACCACATTAGCTTTAGACTTAGAGTTTCTCGATAAATGTTTTGGTACAGTATTCGACCAATAGTTCAGTGGTCGTAGATTCAGTTCCTATCAAGCACTATCGTGAAAAAGGCAATAGTCAAAAATTCTATACAAACAACTAAACAATAACGTAAGAAATAACTCAATAACAAGATGTGTGCACTGAGAACTGAGCAATCGGAACAACATCAGCTAAATTCTGACAACCACATCTCTGCACAAAAAAGGAATATAGCTAAATTCCAAACAAAAATTCTATCCTCCTCCGCATAACCTAGTTCTAGTATAATGCACTGACCATGTAGAAGTTGAACCTGAGTACTGGTAAAAAGTAATTATGGTGGTCACGCCAATGAAATTTAACTTTTCCGATCATAATTGCAAAATAGAAAACAATTCCTTAAGGTAGTGTCCACATTTATTTACTATACTAAAAAGATCTTCAAAACTTTGAATTACAAGAACAATTTTTTATATAAGCCGATGATATATTAAATTTTATCCATACAAGTATGAAGTAGACTAAAGCCTTATATGTAAAATGGTTCAGCCCTAGTCTTTTAATATATAAATACGTAATTATAAATAAGTTGTTTATGAAGCCAATATCAACGAAACTAATAAGATTTAGCTTTAATTAGAATAAAAAACACTATTCAGTTAAGTACTTGGTCCTCAACCTGCAGTCAAATTCAGCATGGAAGCAACAAATACATTACGGGATGCCAAAACAAGACAGGAAGCATACATTTTAACAACTCACCTCCTAATATTAAATGCTGTCCTGTAGTTCCAAGGCTTAAAAAACTGTTTACAGTGTTTGAAAAATATATTTTCCAGACTTATTTTGAAATATGTATGTATGTATGTATAATGCTGATAAAACAAAAATTCTGATGGACAATCTGTTTTAGCCTACATAATAAAATGACTTTATTTCGTAACGGGTGATATTTTAGTATGTTATAATTCCGTCGAATCCAGACAAGAATGGCATAAAAATATTGGATCTTAATGCTTCCAAAGGCCAATATGTATGAAATATAGAAGGTTATAAGGAAAAACTCAACCAGAAAAAACTAAGGAAGAATTTTGAAGCATTGAATTACATTTTATAATTTTTATTACATGCAATTAACTACTTTGAATGAATACTATTTTAGTAGGCGCTGTGAGAAAGAAATCAATTTTCTTGCTTGAAATTTCTAAAGATAACTTTTCCTGGCCAAATTAGTAGAACAAATAACTTGAAAAAATTAAAAACAGGAATAAAATAAATAATATTGTTTTCACTTTGTAGGAATTTACGTGTTATTTTCTCATGTCAGAGTATTTTCATTTCATGATTAGTTAGTAGTAGTTTAGGTAAGTGCTCATGTGTTCTTGCTCAAATGTGTCGAAAACACAAGTATTTTGTGGAGAGTAGTTTTGGAAGAACTTCTAAGAAAACTGCTGTGCTTCCCTTAATTATACTGAACGTAAAGTTTATGTAGTACGTACCACTTTGAAATTGTGAGAATTTATAGTTCTGTAAGCAAACACACTGCAGACGTGTAAAGTGAAATACAAATAAATTGTTTATTGGTTTACTTCCAACACGAGTATTCTGATATTTGTTAGATACTGATGTTGCATTTGGGTATCCTATTTTACTCTTAATGTTTCTTTGTTGTGATATCCATTTGGTATTAAGCCTTTCGCTATATTGTATCCATATGGATAGATTCAACTTTGCAAGCATCTGACAGTCTCCAAGTCAAAGAATTAAATATCGACTTTTTTATTGCTTTTTAAGATATTATATATTATGTTCATTAATATTTTTTATTAATGTATTTTTTGGAAAAAAAGGGATTTTTATTTAACAAATTTCATAAGCATATATCTGACTTTATTTAAAACAAACACATCCAACATAAAGAAAGCTGTTTATTTTAAATTTTTGCCTCACTATTTTTTTGTTTTAAACAAAACCGAAGCTGTGCGGATTTTTTAAACATTGCATGTATTCATATGGATACAAACGCAATTTGTGGTTATAAATGATATACTCGTATAAGTACACACAACACAGAGAAAAAAATCATAAATTATATTTTGATAATTATTTTACTACCCTGAATTTAGTATTATGTATATTTACGCCAAAAAGAAATTTGGGCCACTGGTACTCTAAGAGGAAACAGATTCGGCAAAGTTGATCTAAAACCTGAGAAAGATTTGAAAAAAGAAGCCCGTAGAAGTTTTGACTATCGTATAGAGAGAGAAGATAACATTTTCCGTCTCAGGTGGCTTGATGGCGGAATTGTGCTACAGGTGACATCAATCCATGGTCATGAACCCGTGAAGAAAGTTTCGCGATTTTCTTCCGAAAAAAAAGATACATATTGTATCAGAGTACAATTCCAACATGGGAGGAGTATATAAAATGGATTTCCTGCTTTCTTTATATAGAATTTCCATAAGATCTGAGAAGTGGACTATTAAGATTTTTGATCACTTCACTGATTTGTCAGTGTGCAACTCGTGGTTAGAGTACCGAATTGATCAAATAAACAATAACCCGAAAAATAAATATATGGAATTGTTGAGCGTAACGATATTGCCAATGGGCTTTTAGCTCGGTCCAATCAACACTCATGCTCCCGTAAAAGAGGACGCCCAACGTCATGCCGTAATGATGATACACCAATTACTCCAACATCCTCCGACAAGAAACGTAAAGCTACACCTTCAACTTCTGTTCGATATGATGGAAATCAACATTGGCCGGAACGCACGACCATCAAAGGAAGATGCAAAGTAAAAAGATGTAAGAGTCAAACTAGATTCAAGTGCTCGAAGTACAACGTTTTTCTGTGCATTCCCAATGGATTGAGAAATTGTTTCAAGGAATTTCATTATATATCATATGAATAAATTATTGGTAAGATATTAGATTATAAATGTACATTCATATATACATTTTTAAAATCAGTTCTAATAACCCCTTTTCTAGAACAGGTTGTACTAAGTATCACCAGTTATACAGAACTAGTTCTAGAAAAGGTTTTTTTTAAAAAATCTTATTGGTTTTATGCTATTTTTTGTCTTTATTTACTTTAATTATATGAATTTAAGGTTTATAATTTTAGTTTGTTTTAGTTTTTTGCTTTAATTTAAAAAATAAATTAATTTTATGTATTAAAATTACTGAAGTAAATAAAAACTCAAATATAAAAGAACATATTATGCTCGCATTTTTCTTTATCGTAACGGAAATATGTATCCATATGGATACAGTCCAAAAATACACATTTAGGGTAATTTTTTTTTGAAAATCGAGTATTGATTATTGTTACATGGGCTTTACGAGTTCATTAGAATGCCATTTGGCCTAAAGACGCGCCCAGAATTTGATGAATAAAATTCTAAGGGCCCATATCAATAAAACCTGTGTCGTATTGGATGACATCTTGATTTTTAGTACTTCATTAACCGAACATATAAAAACCAAAAGAGATATTTTCGCAATTCTTGAAAGTAAAATTTCAAGATACAAGTAGATACATGTAATTTCCTAAGAAACGAATCAGAATTTCTTGGCTAAGTCCCAATTAAATTGAAGTGATTGAAAAAATAGAATTGCCAAGAACTGAAAATCAAATAAAACAGTTTTTTGGGATTGATATCGGAAATTTTGTTTAGGATTACGCGAGGGTGGCTCAACACATAACAAAATATTTAAAAGGAATGAAAATAACTACGAAAGAACCGACACATATAAAAGCTTTTTAAAAAAAACTTAAGCTACTTATAATATCGGACCCCATCTTGAGATGTCGTGATTTTGAGAAACAATTTATAATAACAACGTATGCGTCCAACTACGCAATTCGTGCGATGTTATCGCAGGAAAGGCACTTGCAAAAACAAGTAACAAAGACATATTACAAGCCAAGTTATTAGAGATAAGAAATAAACTGAAGACATTAGTACCAACAAAAAAAGAGGTATTGTAAACGCAGTAGGTACTGAATGACAGACAAACCATACAAAAACGTTTACTTCAGAGAAACGAGACATTAAAGAAAAACATATAAGCAAACAATAAAGCAATAAAACAAATAAAAGATATTGGGAAAATCGATAGAAAAGAAATTGAGAGAGCTCTTAATAATATAAATAAAATGGTATATGAAGAACATTAACAACATATTTATTTGCAACAAATGACAAAAAATTAATTGATAAAATGTAAAATAGAACAAATCCAAGTCAATGTAGCTTCAGCGAAGTTCGGGTTAATTCATCCCAATATTCTAACTGTTACCGCCACTCATAAATCGCTAATATGACACTACTGTTACCGCCACTCATAAATAGCTAATATGACATTACTGTTACCGCCACTCATAAATCGCTAATATGACATTACTGTTATCGATATGTAGAGAGATGAGCATGGCAAAATGTTCAATTATTCCTTTTAATTTTCCACGCGGTATAATTATGAGGCCATATTTAATCGAGACCACGTACATAAGTATATAAAACACCTACATAGATTTAAGAGATTCATTCGTTCAGGTCATAAGGATTACGAAGCTTCGCTTGGAGTAGCCATACATAAAAGTTAGTATATCAGCAGTTTAGTATGTAAGTTTGTATAATGAATTTATTTATAATTTTAGGAATTTTAACATATTAAAGCGTAAGAATAAAGAATTAAAGTTTTCTAAAATTCTTACACTTGTTGTGTTTAAAATCCACATTGGCTATCTTGAGCTTGGGCCGCTTTACCCGCAACACTAACAAATCACGAAATTACTAAATATAACACTGATTTTAATAAATTAAAATATTTGCAAATAGGAATAACTTTAACTAACTAATAATACCTATTTAATATTAAGTATCGAAATTCGAAAATTGTTTATACACCAAAAATTGTATAATTACCAAATAAAGATAAGAAAGAAATAGAAGCAAAAAATAAAATAAAACAGTGCAATTTGAAGAAAATTCTAGACAACTAAAACCCTTATAAAACGAAAAATCAACGAATATTTAACAATTGTTCAGTAGAAATTAATGATTACTACTACTCTAACTTAATTGAAAAAGTCGACGGAAATATTGTGAGCCTGCATTATGATGATCTAAAGAACTTTACAGAAAAACTTACATTTGAGCAAACAAATGAAGAAAGCAAAATAAATTTCAAAAATATTTCTAATTTAAAAACCCATACGCATATATTAATAACTGTCATTTGGAGAATAAAACTAAGAACGTTCCGCTAACTCGGTACTCTACAGGCCATAATTTGGGGAAGTTTTCGTTGTGACTTGGAATGCTTCTGTACAAAGTTGTATTAAATAAATAAATTGATATGATTTAAATATATCGATTAATGGAAATAATTTATTAACTTTAAGCAATTGTAAACTTAAAATTGGGTCTTTTGAATTTGAAAGCAAAATAAATAATCCTCAAACAAATATTGTCCCATATGTAAAAACATCTGAAAATCTAATTAAAAATAACAAAGATTATATAACCAAAATGGAATTAAAAAATAATTACCATAAGAATTTTGTAGTAAAAGAGACAAACTATATTTTTTTTGCATTAATTTTTATTATTTTAATAATTTTAGTATTAATATTATTACAAAAAACTAAATTCCCAAATATTATAAGAAACAAATGTGGGAAAGAAAAGATCAATGAGGGCATTGAAATTTCTTGCGAAGGGAGGAGTGACATACACAATATACCATAATGGAATGTGTAGCGTGCTCTTCGCTAACGTAAGCGCTTCCACGCTCAACGTTGCAATTTGAACCTCTTTGTTTAATTTTGCGAACCAAGCATTTGTACTTTTGCAGTTTGAAGTTGAAGAAAATAAATTCATTAATTAAGCAGAAATATAACAAACAAGAAGTTTTATATTTTATTTATGTATGTATGTATCAGCAAAAATCCATGAAAAACGTTGAAACAGTTCAACAGTTGTTAACTCTTTATGATTCCTTTAAAAGAAACGAATCTTCAAAAGAATTAAATAAATTTCTTATTTCTTTTTTTTTATATTTTGATTTGTATTTGGTTTTTTATTGACTTGTATTATTATTAAGTATATATGTAAAGAACCAGAATTTCAATAAAAATTGTCAAGGTAACTCACTTTTCAACTTGAGCGAGGCAAACGAGCCTACGCTTTAAAAATGAGCTTAAAAACACAGTCAAAGCTCTTCTAAAATTTTAACTTTTTCACTTTTTCTATTGCTAAAAAACCTTCAATTCGTAAGTATGATCACATGAACGAAAAACATGAGCGTGTGCATAGAAATGTAGAAAAATAACGGTATTATAACTACTAATCCCATCTTTTTCTTCTCGTTTGTTTTTAATATACACCAAAATTGTTTTTTATTATATATTCGGATGTTCGTTATATTGAGCCTCAAAAATGAAGACATTCGGTAGTTAATATTAAAAAGCAACCCATTTGTTATATCTTGAATTTGTTAAATTGAGTATTTGTTATACCGAGCTTTGACTATATACAAAACTTTATGCAATTAAATTTTAACCCAACAATTGCAATTTAATTTGCGTAGAGAAATAAATAGCGTCGTTGTATGTGTAATAATATATTAAAAAGCTACAATCCAAGATACAAAATGAAAATCTTTTTTAAAATCGTTTATAATGTGACGCATGCTAATGGCATTCAAACGCGGAAGTTCGTGAGCAAACCTTAAATGAGACGGCCCAACAAGGCCATAAACAGACATTTCGAACTATTATTCATTATACATATGAATATGTATATTTATGTATATATATTATTATTTTTGTAAAGTCGGCAAATAAAGAATTTCCACCTCTTTTAATTCAGAAGTTTGATTTAGTCTTAAGGTTATCTGGCGCAGTCATGCAGTACAGACAAACTTATACGCTAAGTATCTAAAATCATTCACACCAAGAAAAACCTAAAGACCACAGCAAAGCATAACTTCCAGTCAATCAGGCATGCACTAGACCTGTGTAAACAAATAAATTTAATAAGCCAACGCCAAGAAAAACATTCCATAACATATGCAGACATAACCAAAATAGAACCAATTAAGTGACATAAGACAACTACAGGGCGAAACTAACGTAACTCATCAAACTGCAGAATCCATTGATAGTAGATCTGGATATACTCACTTCAGAAACTCTAAGAAATCCTACTCCATTATTTTGAACTTTGAAAACTTTTAAACACGTTCTGACCCTGTACAATTATAACGAGATGGAGGATGTAGAAAATTCTTTAGTCCAACACCTCTAGGATTCGAAGGGATAACTAGACATTAACAAACGTTTCATCAGGTATATCTTCTCCGCTTAGACGTTTATTTCGTTTTCTAATAGAAACAAGTGCATCGGGATCATTAATCAATTCAGAATAAGGTGAAAATAAATTAATGTCCACAAATAACAATAACTAAAATTCATAATAAACAATTGAATACAAAAGTAAAAATATCTTCCCTCATGGAGTTAAATTTCGGAACTACTTCGACGGTCTTATAGATTTTAATACATTAACCCATTTAAGAGCAAAGATCGACTTAGATAGCAAATGGCTTATGACGAGAAATTCAATTATTCCCTTGCTTTTTAAAATAAACTTAACGTCCGGCACCATAAACTTAACGTCCGGCACCAAAAATAAAAGCCATCATAATGCACATTCTCATTATATAACAATTAACAACATAAAAATTCCTTCGATCAAAGTTCTAAATTAATAGAAAACCTTAGAATAGATCATTTAAATTCAGAAGAAAGAAAAATCTTTGCAAGAAGATCAAAAGACGGTATTTCCATTATATCTTATAATGTCTACAAAACAGGGGTAAAAAGTCAAGTCACTGATATATAAAAACAAGGTATTATTCACACTGGCGGGCCCCAGTGTGGAGAGTTCCCAAAAATTCAGATGGCAGCGGAAAACGTAAATGACGCTAACTGATACAAGCCCAATACCAAACATTAACGAGATACTTAATACCGTGGGTTTGGCCTATTTAGAGAATGTCTAAACAATTTTTCTCCAAGAGAAGAATTTAAAAGTTTTAAAGCACTCAAGGAAGCCAATTTCAAAAGGCATTAGGTCATAAAACCAAGCCCTTTTCAAATATCACCCATTAAAAATTATACAATTTCCACAAAACAAATCGAATTGAAATAATTTTTTTGGGTATTACCGTAAATTAATAAAAAAAAAAAATTCAAAAATAATAAAACCATTTACAGAATAATAAAAACTGTATAATCAATGATAAATACAAGGAAAGTATTGAAATTTGTAAAAGCATTTTCCAATTGTTTAGGCTAAAGTGATGCTAATGAGCTGGGACTCTCTTAGATCAATTGAAGACTTGAAGCCAAACATTAGTACACATTCTAGAGATAATTACAATTTCTTCAGATCTTTACATCGCTGTAGCAACAGTTTTGTACTCACTCATATAAGCACTATCGAAATGGAGAGTATAATTTAAAATCTGTCGCCTAGTGAAACTTGTGGTCATGATAAACAAAAATGCATAAAAAATGTTGGAGCAGTTCGACAGTATTGTACATACATATATATCTACAGATGTCTTGAAAGTACTACTTCACCAATAACAAAAGAAAAAATTGCAAACAGAATTCAATAATATCGTCCAACATCGATTTTACATATAATGAACAATATTTTATTTTAAGTGCGGAAAAGGCAATTGTCATCGTTTTTGAAGAAAAATATATACTTAATCCCTACCAATATGGATTTTGAAGAGGATGTGGTGTAGAAGAAGCAATAATAAATACTCAAAATTACATTTGGAAAATGTTAGAAAAAGGTAGTAGCAGAGTTGCTGCCGCCTTATTTAATCTCTCGAAAGCATATGATATGAATGACCACATTAGCTTTAGACTTAGAGTTTCTCGATAAATGTGTTGGTACAGTATTCGACCAATAGTTCAGTGGTCGTAGATTCAGTTCCTATCAAGCACTATCGTGAAAAAGACAATAGTCAAAAATTCTATACAAGCAACTAAACAATAACGTAAGAAATAACTCAATAACAAGATGTGTGCACTGAGAACTGAGCAATCGGAACAACATCAGCTAAATTCTGACAACCACATCTCTGCACAAAAAAGGAATATAGCTAATATTCCAAACAAAAATTCTATCCTCCTCCGCATAACCTAGTTCTAGTATAATGCACTGACCATGTAGAAGTTGAACCTGAGTACTGGTAAAAAGTAATTATGGTGGTCACGCCAATGAAATTTAACTTTTCCGATCATAATTGCAAAATAGAAAACAATTCCTTAAGGTAGTGTCCACATTTATTTACTATACTAAAAAGATCTTCAAAACTTTGAATTACAGGAACAATTTTTTATATAAGCCGATGATATATTAAATTTTATCCATACAAGTATGAAGTAGACTAAAGCCTTATATGTAAAATGGTTCAGCCCTAGTCTTTTAATATATAAATACGTAATTATAAATAAGTTGTTTATGAAGCCAATATCAACGAAACTAATAAGATTTAGCTTTAATTAGAATAAAAAACACTATTCAGTTAAGTACTTGGTCCTCAACCTGCAGTCAAATTCAGCATGGAAGCAACAAATACATTACGGGATGCCAAAACAAGACAGGAAGCATACATTTTAACAACTCACCTCCTAATATTAAATGCTGTCCTGTAGTTCCAAGGCTTAAAAAACTGTTTACAGTGTTTGAAAAATATATTTTCCAGACTTATTTTGAAATATGTATGTATGTATGTATAATGCTGATAAAACAAAAATTCTGATGCACAATCTGTTTTAGCCTACATAATAAAATGACTTTATTTCGTAACGGGTGATATTTTAGTATGTTATAATTCCGTCGAATCCAGACAAGAATGGCATAAAAATATTGGATCTTAATGCTTCCAAAGGCCAATACGTATGAAATATAGAAGGTTATAAGGAAAAACTCAACCAGAAAAAACTAAGGAAGAATTTTGAAGCATTGAATTACATTTTATAATTTTTATTACATGCAATTAACTACTTTGAATGAATACTATTTTAGTAGGCGCTGTGAGAAAGAAATCAATTTTCTTGCTTGAAATTTCTAAAGATAACTTTTCCTGGCCAAATTAGTAGAACAAATAACTTGAAAAAATTAAAAACACGAATAAAATAAATAATATTGTTTTTACTTTGTAGGAATTTACGTGTTATTTTCTCATGTCAGAGTATTTTCATTTCATGATTAGTTAGTAGTAGTTTAGGTAAGTGCTCATGTGTTCTTGCTCAAATGTGTCGAAAACACAAGTATTTTGTGGAGAGTAGTTTTGGAAGAACTTCTAAGAAAACTGCTGTGCTTCCCTTAATTATACTGAACGTAAAGTTTATGTAGTACGTACCACTTTGAAATTGTGAGAATTTATAGTTGTGTAAGCAAACACACTGCACACGTGTAAAGTGAAATACAAATAAATTGTTTATTGGTTTACTTCCAACACGAGTATTCTGATATTTGTTAGATACTGATGTTGCATTTGGGTATCCTATTTTACTCTTAATGTTTCTTTGTTGTGATATCCATTTGGTATTAAGCCTTTCGCTATATTGTATCCATATGGATAGATTCAACTTTGCAAGCATCTGCCAGTCTCCAAGTCAAAGAATTAAATATCGACTTTTTTATTGCTTTTTAAGATATTATATATTATGTTCATTAATATTTTTTATTAATGTATTTTTTGGAAAAAAAGGGATTTTTATTTAACAAATTTCATAAGCATATATCTGACTTTATTTAAAACAAACACATCCAACATAAAGAAAGCTGTTTATTTTAAATTTTTGCATCACTATTTTTTTGTTTTAAACAAAACCGAAGCTGTGCGGATTTTTTAAACATTGCATGTATTCATATGGATACAAACGCAATTTGTGGTTATAAATGATATACTCGTATAAGTACACACAACACAGAGAAAAAAATCATAAATTATATTTTGATAATTATTTTACTACCCTGAATTTAGTATTATGTATATTTACGCCAAAAAGAAATTTGGGCCACTGGTACTCTAAGAGGAAACAGATTCGGCAAAGTTGATCTAAAACCTGAGAAAGATTTGAAAAAAGAAGCCCGTAGAAGTTTTGACTACCGTATAGAGAGAGAAGATAACATTTTCCGTCTCAGGTGGCTTGATGGCGGAATTGTGCTACAGGTGACATCAATCCATGGTCATGAACCCGTGAAGAAAGTTTCGCGATTTTCTTCCGAAAAAAAAGATACATATTGTATCAGAGTACAATTCCAACATGGGAGGAGTATATAAAATGGATTTCCTGCTTTCTTTATATAGAATTTCCATAAGATCTGAGAAGTGGACTATTAAGATTTTTGATCACTTCACTGATTTGTCAGTGTGCAACTCGTGGTTAGAGTACCGAACTGATCAAATAAACAATAACCCGAAAAATAAATATATGGAATTGTCGAGCGTAACGATATTGCCAATGGGCTTTTAGCTCGGTCCAATCAACACTCATGCTCCCGTAAAAGAGGATGCCCAACGTCATGCCGTAATGATGATACACCAATTACTCCAACGTCCTCCGACAAGAAACGCAAAGCTACACCTTCAACTTCTGTTCGATATGATGGAAATCAACATTGGCCGGAACGCACGACCATCAAAGGAAGATGCAAAGTAAAAAGATGTAAGAGTCAAACTAGATTCAAGTGCTCGAAGTACAACGTTTTTCTGTGCATTCCCAATGGATTGAGAAATTGTTTCAAGGAATTTCATTATATATCATATGAATAAATTATTGGTAAGATATTAGATTATAAATGTACATTCATATATACATTTTTAAAATCAGTTCTAATAACCCCTTTTCTAGAACAGGTTGTACTAAGTATCACCAGTTATACAGAACTAGTTCTAGAAAAGGTTTTTTTTAAAAAATCTTATTGGTTTTATGCTATTTTTTGTCTTTATTTACTTTAATTATATGAATTTAAGGTTTATAATTTTAGTTTGTTTTAGTTTTTTGCTTTAATTTAAAAAATAAATTAATTTTATGTATTAAAATTACTGAAGTAAATAAAAACTCAAATATAAAAGAACATATTATGCTCGCATTTTTCTTTACCGTAACCGAAATATGTATCCATATGGATACAGTCCAAAAATACACATTTAGGGTAATTTTTTTTTGAAAATCGAGTATTGATTATTGTTACATGGGCTTTACGAGTTCATTAGAATGCCATTTGGCCTAAAGACGCGCCCAGAATTTGATGAATAAAATTCTAAGGGCCCATATCAATAAAACCTGTGTCGTATTGGATGACATCTTGATTTTTAGTACTTCATTAACCGAACATATAAAAACCAAAAGAGATATTTTCGCAATTCTTGAAAGTAAAATTTTAAGATACAAGTAGATACATGTAATTTCCTAAGAAACGAATCAGAATTTCTTAGCTAAGTCCCAATTAAATTGAAGTGATTGAAAGAATAGAATTGCCAAGAACTGAAAATCAAATAAAACAGTTTTTTGGGATTGATATCGGAAATTTTGTTTAGGATTACGCGAGGGTGGCTCAACACATAACAAAATATTTAAAAGGAATGAAAATAACTACGAAAGAACCGACACATATAAAAGCTTTTTAAAAACTTAAGCTACTTATAATATCGGACCCCATCTTGAGATGTCGTGATTTTGAGAAACAATTAATAATAACAACGTATGCGTCCAACTACGCAATTCGTGCGATGTTATCGCAGGAAAGGCACTTGCAAAAACAAGTAACAAAGACATATTACAAGCCAAGTTATTAGAGATAAGAAATAAACTGAAGACATTAGTACCAACAAAAAAAGAGGTATTGTAAACGCAGTAGGTACTGAATGACAGACAAACCATACAAAAACGTTTACTTCAGAGAAAGGAGACATTAAAGAAAAACATATAAGCAAACAATAAAGCAATAAAACAAATAAAAGATATTGGGAAAATCGATAGAAAAGAAATTGAGAGAGCTCTTAATAATATAAATAAAATGGTATATGAAGAACATTAACAACATATTTATTTGCAACAAATGACAAAAAATTAATTGATAAAATGTAAAATAGAACAAATCCAAGTCAATGTAGCTTCAGCGAAGTTCGGGTTAATTCATCCCAATATTCTAACAAATCACGAAATTACTAAATATAACACTGATTTTAATAAATTAAAATATTTGCAAATAGGAATAACTTTAACTAACTAATAATACCTATTTAATATTAAGTATCGAAATTCGAAAATTGTTTATACACCAAAAATTGTATAATTACCAAATAAAGATAAGAAAGAAATAGAAGCAAAAAATAAAATAAAACAGTGCAATTTGAAGAAAATTCTAGACAACTAAAACCCTTATAAAACGAAAAATCAACGAATATTTAACAATTGTTCAGTAGAAATTAATGATTACTACTACTCTAACTTAATTGAAAAAGTCGACGGAAATATTGTGAGCCTGCATTATGATGATCTAAAGAACTTTACAGAAAAACTTACATTTGAGCAAACAAATGAAGAAAGTAAAATAAATTTCAAAAATATTTCTAATTTAAAAACCCATACGCATATATTAATAACTGTCATTTGGAGAATAAAACTAAGAACGTTCCGCTAACTCGGTACTCTACAGGCCATAATTTGGGGAAGTTTTCGTTGTGACTTGGAATGCTTCTGTACAAAGTTGTATTAAATAAATAAATTGATATGATTTAAATATATCGATTAATGGAAATAATTTATTAACTTTAAGCAATTGTAAACTTAAAATTGGGTCTTTTGAATTTGAAAGCAAAATAAATAATCCTCAAACAAATATTGTCCCATATGTAAAAACATCTGAAAATCTAATTAAAAATAACAAAGATTATATAACCAAAATGGAATTAAAAAATAATTACCATAAGAATTTTGTAGTAAAAGAGACAAACTATATTTTTTTGCATTAATTTTTATTATTTTAATAATTTTAGTATTAATATTATTACAAAAAACTAAATTCCCAAATATTATAAGAAACAAATGTGGGAAAGAAAAGATCAATGAGGGCATTGAAATTTCTTGCGAAGGGAGGAGTGACATACACAATATACCATAATGGAATGTGTAGCGTGCTCTTCGCTAACGTAAGCGCTTCCACGCTCAACGTTGCAATTTGAACCTCTTTGTTTAATTTTTGCGAACCAAGCATTTGTACTTTTGCAGTTTGAAGTTGAAGAAAATAAATTCATTAATTAAGCAGAAATATAACAAACAAGAAGTTTTATATTTTATTTATGTATGTATGTATCAGCAAAAATCCATGAAAAACGTTGAAACAGTTCAACAGTTGTTAACTCTTTATGATTCCTTTAAAAGAAACGAATCTTCAATAGAATTAAATAAATTTCTTATTTCTTTTTTTTTATATTTTGATTTGTATTTGGTTTTTTATTAACTTGTATTATTATTAAGTATATATGTAAAGAACCAGAATTTCAATAAAAATTGTCAAGGTAACTCACTTTTCAACTTGAGCGAGGCAAACGAGCCTACGCTTTAAAAATGAGCTTAAAAACACAATCAAAGCTCTTCTAAAATTTTAATTTTTTCACTTTTTCTATTGCTAAAAAACCTTCAATTCGTAAGTATGATCACATGAACGAAAAACATGAGCGTGTGCATAGAAATGTAGAAAAATAACGGTATTATAACTACTAATCCCATCTTTTTCTTCTCGTTTGTTTTTAATATACACCAAAATTGTTTTTTCTTATATATTCGGATGTTCGTTATATTGAGCCTCAAAAATGAAGACATTCGGTAGTTAATATTAAAAAGCAACCCATTTGTTATATCTTGAATTTGTTAAATTGAGTATTTGTTATACCGAGCTTTGACTATATACAAAACTTTATGCAATTAAATTTTAACCCAACAATTGCAATTTAATTTGCGTAGAGAAATAAATAGCGTCGTTGTATGTGTAATAATATATTAAAAAGCTACAATCCAAGATACAAAATGAAAATCTTTTTTAAAATCGTTTATATTGTGACGCATGCTAATGGCATTCAAACGCGGAAGTTCGTGAGCAAACCTTAAATGAGACGGCCCAACAAGGCCATAAACAGACATTTCGAACTATTATTCATTATACATATGAATATGTATATTTATGTATATATATTACTATTTTTGTAAAGTCGGCAAATAAAGAATTTCCACCTCTTTTAATTCAGAAGTTTGATTTAGTCTTAAGGTTATCTGGCGCAGTCATGCAGTACAGACAAACTTATACGCTAAGTATCTAAAATCATTCACACCAAGAAAAACCTAAAGACCACAGCAAAGCATAACTTCCAGTCAATCAGGCATGCACTAGACCTGTGTAAACAAATAAATTTAATAAGCCAACGCCAAGAAAAACATTCCATAACATATGCAGACATAACCAAAATAGAACCAATTAAGTGACATAAGACAACTACAGGGCGAAACTAACGTAACTCATCAAACTGCAGAATCCATTGATAGTAGATCTGGATATACTCACTTCAGAAACTCTAAGAAATCCTACTCCATTATTTTGAACTTTGAAAACTTTTAAACACGTTCTGACCCTGTACAATTATAACGAGATGGAGGATGTAGAAAATTCTTTAGTCCAACACCTCTAGGATTCGAAAGGATAACTAGACATTAACAAACGTTTCATCAGGTATATCTTCTCCGCTTAGACGTTTATTTCGTTTTCTAACAGAAACAAGTGCATCGGGATCATTAATCAATTCAGAATAAGGTGAAAATAAATTAATGTCCACAAATAACAATAACTAAAATTCATAATAAACAATTGAATACAAAAGTAAAAATATCTTCCCTCATGGAGTTAAATTTCGGAACTACTTCGACGGTCTTATAGATTTTAATACATTAACCCATTTAAGAGCAAAGATCGACTTAGAGAGCAAATGGCTTATGACGATAAATTCAATTATTCCCTTGCTTTTTAAAATAAACTTAACGTCCGGCACCATAAACTTAACGTCCGGCACCAAAAATAAAAGCCATCATAATGCACATTCTCATTATATAACAATTAACAACATAAAAATTCCTTCGATCAAAGTTCTAAATTAGTAGAAAACCTTAGAATAGATCATTTAAATTCAGAAGAAAGAAAAATCTTTGCAAGAAGATCAAAAGACGGTATTTCCATTATATCTTATAATGTCTACAAAACAGGGGTAAAAAATCAAGTCACTGATATATAAAAACAAGGTATTATTCACACTGGCGGGCCCCAGTGTGGATAGTTCCCAAAAATTCAGATGGCAGCGGAAAACGTAAATGACGCTAACTGATACAAGCCCAATACCAAACATTAACGAGATACTTAATACCGTGGGTTTGGCCTATTTAGAGAATGTCTATTCAATTTTTCTCCAAGAGAAGAATTTAAAAGTTTTAAAGCACTCAAGGAAGTCAATTTCAAAAGGCATTAGGTCATAAAACCAAGCCCTTTTCAAATATCACCCATTAAAAATTATGCAATTTCCACAAAACAAATCGAATTGAAATAATTTTTTTGGGTATTACCGTAAATTAATAAAAAAAAAAATCAAAAATAATAAAACCATTTACAGAATAATAAAAACTGTATAATCAATGATAAATACAAGGAAAGTATTGAAATTTGTA
This sequence comes from Epicampocera succincta, assembly GCA_932526305.1. Taxonomy (NCBI): domain Eukaryota; kingdom Metazoa; phylum Arthropoda; class Insecta; order Diptera; family Tachinidae; genus Epicampocera; species Epicampocera succincta. The sequence goes on along the minus strand of OW052035.1, from coordinate 27,466,331 downwards.
AAAGCATTTTCCAATTGTTTAGGCTAAAGTGATGCTAATGAGCTGGGACTCTCTTAGATCAATTGAAGACTTGAAGCCAAACATTAGTACACATTCTAGAGATAATTACAATTTCTTCAGATCTTTACATCGCTGTAGCAACAGTTTTGTACTCACTCATATAAGCACTATCGAAATGGAGAGTATAATTTAAAATCTGTCGCCTAGTGAAACTTGTGGTCATGATAAGCAAAAATGCATAAAAAATGTTGGAGCAGTTCGACAGTATTGTACATACATATATATCTACAGATGTCTTGAAAGTACTACTTCACCAATAACAAAAGAAAAAATTGCAAACAGAATTCAATAATATCGTCCAACATCGATTTTACATATAATGAACAATATTTTATTTTAAGTGCGGAAAAGGCAATTTACATCGTTTTTGAAGAAAAAAATATACTTAATCCCTACCAATATGGATTTTGAAGAGGATGTGGCGTAGAAGAAGCAATAATAAATACTCAAAATTACATTTGGAAAATGTTAGAAAAAGGTAGTAGCAGAGTTGCTGCCGCCTTATTTAATCTCTCGAAAGCATATAATATGAATGACCACATTAGCTTTAGACTTAGAGTTTCTCGATAAATGTGTTGGTACAGTATTCGACCAATAGTTCAGTGGTCGTAGATTCAGTTCCTATCAAGCACTATCGTGAAAAAGACAATAGTCAAAAATTCTATACAAGCAACTAAACAATAACGTAAGAAATAACTCAATAACAAGATGTGTGCACTGAGAACTGAGCAATCGGAACAACATCAGCTAAATTCTGACAACCACATCTCTGCACAAAAAAGGAATATAGCTAATATTCCAAACAAAAATTCTATCCTCCTCCGCATAACCTAGTTCTAGTATAATGCACTGACCATGTAGAAGTTGAACCTGAGTACTGGTAAAAAGTAATTATGGTGGTCACGCCAATGAAATTTAACTTTTCCGATCATAATTGGAAAATAGAAAACAATTCCTTAAGGTAGTGTCCACATTTATTTACTATACTAAAAAGATCTTCAAAACTTTGAATTACAAGAACAATTTTTTATATAAGCCGATGATATATTAAATTTTATCCATACAAGTATGAAGTAGACTAAAGCCAAATATGTAAAATGGTTCAGCCCTAGTCTTTTAATATATAAATACGTAATTATAAATAAGTTGTTTATGAAGCCAATGTCAACGAAACTAATAAGATTTAGCTTTAATTAGAATAAAAAACACTATTCAGTTAAGTACTTGGTCCTCAACCTGCAGTCAAATTCAGCATGGAAGCAACAAATACATTACGGGATGCCAAAACAAGACAGGAAGCATACATTTTAACAACTCACCTCCTAATATTAAATGCTGTCCTGTAGTTCCAAGGCTTAAAAAACTGTTTACAGTGTTTGAAAAATATATTTTCCAGACTTATTTTGAAATATGTATGTATGTATGTATAATGCTGATAAAACAAAAATTCTGATGGACAATCTGCTTTAGCCTACATAATAAAATGACTTTATTTCGTAACGGGTGATATTTTAGTATGTTATAATTCCGTCGAATCCAGACAAGAATGGCATAAAAATATTGGATCTTAATGCTTCCAAAGGCCAATATGTATGAAATATAGAAGGTTATAAGGAAAAACTCAACCAGAAAAAACTAAGGAAGAATTTTGAAGCATTGAATTACATTTTATAATTTTTATTACATGCAATTAACTACTTTGAATGAATACTATTTTAGTAGGCGCTGTGAGAAAGAAATCAATTTTCTTGCTTGAAATTTCTAAAGATAACTTTTCCTGGCCAAATTAGTAGAACAAATAACTTGAAAAAATTAAAAACAGGAATAAAATAAATAATATTGTTTTTACTTTGTAGGAATTTACGTGTTATTTTCTCATGTCAGAGTATTTTCATTTCATGATTAGTTAGTAGTAGTTTAGGTAAGTGCTCATGTGTTCTTGCTCAAATGTGTCGAAAACACAAGTATTTTGTGGAGAGTAGTTTTGGAAGAACTTCTAAGAAAACTGCTGTGCTTCCCTTAATTATACTGAACGTAAAGTTTATGTAGTACGTACCACTTTGAAATTGTGAGAATTTATAGTTGTGTAAGCAAACACACTGCACACGTGTAAAGTGAAATACAAATAAATTGTTTATTGGTTTACTTCCAACACGAGTATTCTGATATTTGTTAGATACTGATGTTGCATTTGGGTATCCTATTTTACTCTTAATGTTTCTTTGTTGTGATATCCATTTGGTATTAAGCCTTTCGCTATATTGTATCCATATGGATAGATTCAACTTTGCAAGCATCTGCCAGTCTCCAAGTCAAAGAATTAAATATCGACTTTTTTATTGCTTTTTAATATATTATATATTATGTTCATTAATATTTTTTATTAATGTATTTTTTGGAAAAAAAGGGATTTTTATTTAACAAATTTCATAAGCATATATCTGACTTTATTTAAAACAAACACATCCAACATAAAGAAAGCTGTTTATTTTAAATTTTTGCATCACTATTTTTTTGTTTTAAACAAAACCGAAGCTGTGCGGATTTTTTAAACATTGCATGTATTCATATGGATACAAACGCAATTTGTGGTTATAAATGATATACTCGTATAAGTACACACAACACAGAGAAAAAAATCATAAATTATATTTTGATAATTATTTTACTACCCTGAATTTAGTATTATGTATATTTACGCCAAAAAGAAATTTGGGCCACTGGTACTCTAAGAGGAAACAGATTCGGCAAAGTTGATCTAAAACCTGAGAAAGATTTGAAAAAAGAAGCCCGTAGAAGTTTTGACTACCGTATAGAGAGAGAAGATAACATTTTCCGTCTCAGGTGGCTTGATGGCGGAATTGTGCTACAGGTGACATCAATCCATGGTCATGAACCCGTGAAGAAAGTTTCGCGATTTTCTTCCGAAAAAAAAGATACATATTATATCAGAGTACAATTCCAACATGGGAGGAGTATATAAAATGGATTTCCTGCTTTCTTTATATAGAATTTCCATAAGATCTGAGAAGTGGACTATTAAGATTTTTGATCACTTCACTGATTTGTCAGTGTGCAACTCGTGGTTAGAGTACCGAATTGATCAAATAAACAATAACCCGAAAAATAAATATATGGAATTGTTGAGCGTAACGATATTGCCAATGGGCTTTTAGCTCGGTCCAATCAACACTCATGCTCCCGTAAAAGAGGACGCCCAACGTCATGCCGTAATGATGATACACCAATTACTCCAACATCCTCCGACAAGAAACGCAAAGCTACACCTTCAACTTCTGTTCGATATGATGGAAATCAACATTGGCCGGAACGCACGACCATCAAAGGAAGATGCAAAGTAAAAAGATGTAAGAGTCAAACTAGATTCAAGTGCTCGAAGTACAACGTTTTTCTGTGCATTCCCAATGGATTGAGAAATTGTTTCAAGGAATTTCATTATATATCATATGAATAAATTATTGGTAAGATATTAGATTATAAATGTACATTCACATATACATTTTTAAAATCAGTTCTAATAACCCCTTTTCTAGAACAGGTTGTACTAAGTATCACCAGTTATACAGAACTAGTTCTAGAAAAGGTTTTTTTTAAAAAATCTTATTGGTTTTATGCTATTTTTTGTCTTTATTTACTTTAATTATATGAATTTAAGGTTTATAATTTTAGTTTGTTTTAGTTTTTTGCTTTAATTTAAAAAATAAATTAATTTTATGTATTAAAATTACTGAAGTAAATAAAAACTCAAATATAAAAGAACATATTATGCTCGCATTTTTCTTTACCGTAACCGAAATATGTATCCATATGGATACAGTCCAAAAATACACATTTAGGGTAATTTTTTTTTGAAAATCGAGTATTGATTATTGTTACATGGGCTTTACGAGTTCATTAGAATGCCATTTGGCCTAAAGACGCGCCCAGAATTTGATGAATAAAATTCTAAGGGCCCATATCAATAAAACCTGTGTCGTATTGGATGACATCTTGATTTTTAGTACTTCATTAACCGAACATATAAAAACCAAAAGAGATATTTTCGCAATTCTTGAAAGTAAAATTTCAAGATACAAGTAGATACATGTAATTTCCTAAGAAACGAATCAGAATTTCTTGGCTAAGTCCCAATTAAATTGAAGTGATTGAAAAAATAGAATTGCCAAGAACTGAAAATCAAATAAAACAGTTTTTTGGGATTGATATCGGAAATTTTGTTTAGGATTACGCGAGGGTGGCTCAACACATAACAAAATATTTAAAAGGAATGAAAATAACTACGAAAGAACCGACACATATAAAAGCTTTTTAAAAACTTAAGCTACTTATAATATCGGACCCCATCTTGAGATGTCGTGATTTTGAGAAACAATTTATAATAACAACGTATGCGTCCAACTACGCAATTCGTGCGATGTTATCGCAGGAAAGGCACTTGCAAAAACAAGTAACAAAGACATATTACAAGCCAAGTTATTAGAGATAAGAAATAAACTGAAGACATTAGTACCAACAAAAAAAGAGGTATTGTAAACGCAGTAGGTACTGAATGACAGACAAACCATACAAAAACGTTTACTTCAGAGAAACGAGACATTAAAGAAAAACATATAAGCAAACAATAAAGCAATAAAACAAATAAAAGATATTGGGAAAATCGATAGAAAAGAAATTGAGAGAGCTCTTAATAATATAAATAAAATGGTATATGAAGAACATTAACAACATATTTATTTGCAACAAATGACAAAAAATTAATTGATAAAATGTAAAATAGAACAAATCCAAGTCAATGTAGCTTCAGCGAAGTTCGGGTTAATTCATCCCAATATTCTAACAAATCACGAAATTACTAAATATAACACTGATATTAATAACTTAAAATATTTGCAAATAGGAATAACTTTAACTAACTAATAATACCTATTTAATATTAAGTATCGAAATTCGAAAATTGTTTATACACCAAAAATTGTATAATTACCAAATAAAGATAAGAAAGAAATAGAAGCAAAAAATAAAATAAAACAGTGCAATTTGAAGAAAATTCTAGACAACTAAAACCCTTATAAAACGAAAAATCAACGAATATTTAACAATTGTTCAGTAGAAATTAATGATTACTACTACTCTAACTTAATTGAAAAAGTCGACGGAAATATTGTGAGCCTGCATTATGATGATCTAAAGAACTTTACAGAAAAACTTACATTTGAGCAAACAAATGAAGAAAGTAAAATAAATTTCAAAAATATTTCTAATTTAAAAACCCATACGCATATATTAATAACTGTCATTTGGAGAATAAAACTAAGAACGTTCCGCTAACTCGGTACTCTACAGGCCATAATTTGGGGAAGTTTTCGTTGTGACTTGGAATGCTTCTGTACAGAGTTGTATTAACCCAGTTAAAAAATTGGCATAGAAAAATATTTAATAGGTCCTTATATGCACATACACACATAATTCGATAATTACACAATTTTCTTTTTGTCCTGAGTACATAGGACATTCTGAATTAGTACAACAGTCGTCCCACTCGATACTGACATCATTCTTTTATAATTTAACTTGTAGGATTTTTTTATATAACCCAATTCCTCAATCGATCGATGGCAGGACCAAAGGCTGTAAGTCCATTTTCACTGTTTCAAAAGTAAGCACCCGAATACAGTATGTGTTAAGCTACTCCTATGAATTGTTATTCGAAGAATGTTTGTTATATCCACCTACAGACGACATGCTTCTACGTTTGACTGAGTTTTCGACTAATGTATATGCTTTCCTCCATGTCTGTCAAAATTTGTATGTGATAGAAAATTTTTCCCACTACAAATGTTATGAATATAAAGTTGTTTTCTTGTCTTTTCTGAATTCCAAATGGAAAATCTGGTATTAAAATATTATAGGCGCAATATTATTTCTTTAACGGCTTTTCAAAAGGCTTATGTATGCATTTAATGAAAATATGTAAGCCTTTTTTTCAAAAAAGAGAATAACGGGAACAAATGTGCCCATTTAAACTAACTTAGTGCAATGTTGGCGGTGTGAATGTCCACTGTTTAAGATAGTCTAAAGGCCGTGTGACACTATGACACTATTACGTAGAGTTCAATACACATACATACAATTATTTTAATTTATTACATAAAATATATGTTTGTTGAAATATTTTCATTTATAACATAAAAAAATATTTGTGTTAAATATTTCTTTAAGCAAGTTGATGGTGCCTTACATGATAACCCGCCGCTAAATGTTTTTGCATACCATAGATTTCAGGCAGTATTTCTGAAAATGAAAAGATCTGTTCAAACATGTTCTATTGTCATCTCTGGCATGCTTTTCTTTTTTAAATATGCGTCCCTTCTTTTAGCATCTAAACATTTATGTACATATATTCATAGCCTGAACAAGCATATATTATCACGGGACATCACACATAGTGTAGCGTGATCTTTTTTCATATGCATGTACATGCATTTAAAAAAAAAAAGCCACAAGCGTTGTTGTTGTAAAGTTAGTTTTACGTGAACATAATTGCTGTTTGTGAAATATATTTATTGGCCAGAGAAGCCAAGCATTCTTGATTCTGGCTTTGATTATTGATTTCACGCATTGGTTGTTTTAACTACCGGCGGCATCTTACAACACATCTGATGTCAGATGTTTGTACGTTGCAGAATAGAAATTATATCAGATGACAGCTATCGAACTTTATAAAATTTTGCTTTAAAAGAAACTCATGGCATGTACGTACATACATATGTATGTAACTTTTGAAAAATATAGAAACTATAGTGTAAAAAACATATCACCGGTTTGTTGGTGGGTGGCTTAACATCTAAAGATTTTAAGAGACAGATATTTGTGTTATTAGGCAAATACTATTAGAGGAACGTATAAAATATTTTTTGAATTCGGCATTGCAGCCTTTATTTCCATCATCCGCAATTATGAGTCATACTTGTACTATATCGAAATCGGCCATTGTTACGTGAGTTATTACAACTGAAAGCACTGAAAGAATCGGTAAAGCTATGGTTATGTTTTTTGATTTTAAATGTAATGGAACGCTATGTCCAGAAATTTGATAGTATAGAATCTGTAACTGCAAAAGTAATTAATTCATCGGAAATAACAATTATTATTTTATACCTCGAAATCATCCCAATCATTAATAAGTCGCGATATTTTGCGAGTTTCCCACCACAATATTGGAATAACTATAACTGGTAAAATATTGACCAAAAATAAATATGCAATCACAGCTTCTTCGAATGGACCATTGAGCGATGACACAATTATTATGCGATTATTAGCGACATAGGCGACGTAAATCTGAAAAACAATTCACATAAATTATAAAAAGCAGTTTTTAATATCATACATATTTATAAAGGAGTGAACAGAATCTTTATTTAGCATCAAACATTTTTAAAGCGATACCATCAGAAAAAAAAGCTTAAATCCAAATTTTAATATACACATAAATGTATGCATATGTATGTATAATAAAAAGTTTAATTTGATAAGTTTACTTCATTTAAGATATCACTTTCCTCTTTCGGCAAATCCATGTGTATTGTATGTACATAGAAAACTGTTTCTTTTTGTGGGCAAACGTCACTGTCAGTAAAAGACTTATCTATTGTATTTATATAAGAACTAAATATATTGTAATATGCTTTAAAATATATTGAGGGAGCCTTTGAAGTGAGCTTTTGCCATTCCTCTACTTCTTTATTTAAAAATACTCTTAGATGTTGTGATGTTCACCTGAACATCTTGAGGCAAATGCTATCTAATTCCTACTGCCAGCAATTTCCTAGACAGTTGAAGAAAGAAAGCTACCGAGTTGGTAGCCCGAAATTCTCGAGCTATAAGTTAAGCCGCTGCCAAGCAACCGGTTAAACAAAAGTGTCAGCGTTGATATTTTATTTTATTAACATTATACTGACTTTGAATTAAACTCCTTTTCATTTTATTATTGGTTTTAAATAGGAATTATGCTGACTATGAAGAAACCTCTTTTTATTAAAACCATTTTTTTTTATTGCCAACTTACGCTGACTTCAAAATTAATTTTCTCACCTGAATTAAATACCTTTTTATTTTTACTTCAAAGTTCACTAAAAAGCCGTTTTTGATGAAAATTGAGTAACTGTCAGCATTATCGTTTTTTGCTTATTTGAGGGAATGGAAATGCGATCGGAAGTTTCTTTTATTTGGAAATTAAATAAACTTGTTAGTCTTGACAAGTCTCTATAACGAGACAACTCACCATTAAAATAAGTAAAATAAGAAAACCTGTTTATTAAAATAAAGCAAAATTTTTATTAAGTTAAATGGACAACTAGTAAGTGGCGCCCAACAAAAAAAAAACTCACGGTTAAAAATTCTCATAGAGAATAAGTGGAGTAAAAAAATCCTCGTAGAGGATAATTATAAAACTAACCCACAGTTAAAAATTCTGATACAGAATAAAGTGAATTCAAAAAAATTCTGGCAAAGGATAATTGTAGAAAAGGACGGTAAAAAAATTCTCATAGAGAATAAAGTGAATTTAAAAAATTCTTGCAAAAGATAATTGTAGAAAATTACGGTAAAAAATTCTCATAGAAATAAAGTGAATTTAAAAAATCCTTGCAGAGGATAATTGTAGAAAAGGGTGGTAAAAAAATTATCATAGGGAATAAGCGAAAAAGAAAAAATCCTCGTAGGGGATAAATACAACACAATGACAATGAAATATCAATTTAATTAATAAAAAACTATCGAGTAACCAGCAAGTAAAAACACCATAGTCAGGAAATGTAATAAAGACAGTGGAAACAAAATAGCAATCTACAAAGGAAACTATCAAATTAAACGACAAGAAAAAACCTCAAAAGTTTAAGCAGCAACATCGAATGAAGGAAGAATCCTCATAGAGACAAACAATGAAAATCGAATACTGAAGCCTTCTACAACCAGCAGCGGGAATAAGAAGAAATATCAGCAAGGGTAAACTACGGCTACATCATGAACGCAGTTGCTCTAATAGTAATGTAAGTCACGATTGCTTAATAATTAAAAGTAATAAAGAAACCAAGAAGTAAACATATGCAAATTAGATTAAGTAGTATAAAATAAAGGTGATCATTAAAAAGTTAATATCAATATAAATTATATTTTAATTAAATTTTTTCGTACAAATTGTAATTTTTATAAGTCTATAGATTATAGCCCAAATAAAGTGCTATTGTTTTACACATCCAAATTGTTCAAGATTTCGTTCAAGTTTATAAAAGGATAAATTGACTTAAGTTCCCTCTTCCTGTATGAGTTCTGACGAAAGATCGGACCGACTCTGCTCGCTTGACGACTTGGCTAAGAGATTGGACAGACTTTCCGTGCGCAGTAAAGTAGGTATGGACGCTAATCAATTGCAATCCTTATTAGACACGACAATCAGCCGAGCGACAGAACTAGCGAAACAAGTATTTCAAGCACAAATTGACGATCTCACTGGTAGACTTGCTTATTGGAACAATTTTAAGCAGAGCTCGTCATCGCTCCACTATCAACACGATAGGAATCATCCACACTACGAATGGGTCAATTGGGTTATCACCCAGGTACTACCAGGAATCAAACTGGACTACAGGGTCCCGGAATTCAGAGCAACAGTTTTGGAAAACACAGCAATAGGATACACAGACATGAGCCTATGGAAGTAGATAGAATCATGAGAAGCTTACAAAGGGATATGCACAAAAATAACCCTCAAGCTGTAAAAAGATCTGTGGAATCATCCAGACAATACCTTCCACCAGCAAAATCTCAAAGGGTGAATCAAATGACTTATGAGTGGGAAGACAACAATGGTGACGAAGAGGAACATTTTGAAGTTGGATCAGTCTATGACGAGCATGAAAATGATTCAGAGTGTTGTGAGATAGAGGAAGTGAATTTTTTAAGGGTCGTTCCCTCCTCCCATATGTAGAACGGGTAATAGGAGGGAGAACAATTAGAATTTTATTAGATACTGGCACTTCAAAGAACTATATTAAACCAATGAGTAGTATTAAAGCGGTCAAGAATATTACGAACCCATTCCTTGTCAAGTCTGTGCATGGTCATTCTAAGATTACGAGCAAGTGTTTAGTTAGAATTTTTGATAAAAACGCGAATTTTTTCCTGTTACCAGAACTTGGAACCTTTGATGCAGTAGTAAGGGTAGACCTTTTAAATGAAGTAAAGGCAAATATAGATTTTGGGAGGAACACTCTTGAATATGTTGGCGGAAAGGAGGAACTACTGTATGTTCACTGTAGAGATGTGAAGAAATTGTCAATATCTCAAGAGAATCAAACCGCTTCCCAGGGACCTTTAGAAATGCTGTTAATGGCCCATAAGAAGGTTTTTGCCGATTCAGATGAAGCCTTACTCTACAATACTTCAGTGGTGGCAGCCATAAAAACAAATGATGACCAACCAGTATATTCAAGACCCTACCCATATCCCCCTGCTCTAACGGAATTTGTCAGTAGAGAGATTAATGATTTGTTAAAAAACAAAGTTATCCAGCCATCGCGCTCCCCTTACAATAATCCCATTTGGATTGTTAACAGAAAAGGAATAGATGAAAACGGAGGAGCAAAGCATCGTATGGTGATTGACTTCAGGAAGCTCAACGAGAAAACATTTAGTGAAAGGTATCCAATTCCAGATATATCTGTTATTTTGGCAAGTCTGGGGAAGCCTTCGGTGTTTTCAACCTTTGATCTTAAGTCGGGTTTCCATCAGATAAAACTTAGGGAACAGGACCGACAGAAGACAGCCTTTTCAATAAACCACGGCAAATTCGAATTTTGCAGACTCCCTTTTTGGCTGTGCAATTGGTAACGTGTTACGAGAAGAAATAGATAGATGTTGCTACGTCTACATCAATGATGTCATTCGTCGTCTCAAAGGAAGGCATAAAAACTTCCCCTGATAAAAAAAAGACATAGTGGAGTACGAAACTCCTAGGACCTGGCGAGGTCTGCGCTCTTTTCTCGGACTAGCAGGGTATTATAGGCGATTTGTAAAAAACTACTCTGCCATATTAAAACCCCTGACCAGGTACCTTAGAGGAGAAAATGGCTCGGTGGGAGCGGGTAAAAATGTAAAGATTGAGCTAGATCGCGAAGCTTTGGCAGCTTTCGAGCAGGTTAAAAAGATAATGGCATCCGAAGATATCTTACTGCTGCAACCCGATTATGAACAACCCTTTGACCTCACAACCGATGCATCATCAAATGCAATAGGTGCAGTCCTGTCACAGAAAGGAAGACCAATAACTATGATTTCTCGCACCTTAACAAGAACAGAGGAAAACTACGGTACTAATGAACGTGAGCTTCTAGCGATAGTATGGGCCTTACAGAAATTTAGGAACTATCTGTACGGTGTTAAAAGACTAAACCTATTCACTGATCATCAGCCTCTTACGTTTACTATTTCGGAAAAGAACCCAAATTCGAAAATAGGACGATGGATATCTTTTATTCAACAATTTTCGCCTAAATTCATTTACAAACCCGGTAAGGAGAATTTTATAGCAGACGCGTTGTCCCGACAACACATAAATACTATCCATTCGTCCTTGAGTGAGGTCATTAAATCTGTGTCGAACCCAATAAATTGCTTCAAGAACCAAACAGTGGTGGAGGAAGGCGAAATTCCAAAGATTTCTAAAAAAATTATGTTTAAATCTCAATTAAGGCATGTAATTGTGTTTGATTCAATTGAAAATTTATTGAGAGACATGAAGACTTGCGTGAATCCTAATATCGCCAATGCACTGCTGTGCGATCTATCGGTTCTTGGCAAAATTCAGAACGAGCTATTTACGTAAGAGATTTCCTTCCACTAGACTCGTTTACACTTCTCTCCAAGTAATTGACGTATTTAACGAGAATAATCAAGGCGAAATCATAACTGCGGAACATAATAGGGCATATAGGTCAGCAAAAGAAAACGAGAAACAAATATGAAAATACTACTTTTTTCCGGGGATAAGGAGGAAGCTAATGGAGGTTGTAGCTAATTGTAGAATATGTAAAGAATCGAAATACAATCGACATCCAATTAAGCAAGGAGTAGGCGCGAGTTATAGAAACAACAACAACCCCACCAACAAAACCACCTAGATTAAGTAGGTTAGTCAGCATACGTTAAATATAATAAATGGGTTAATAATATGTATTGCACTTTTATTAGCGTAAGCACTTTTGTATTTAGATAATAAGTTTCATTGTTAACAAAAATAATAAATAAAATCAATAATATTTGGACAGTAGAATGAAACAGCTGTGTTTTTTTTTTTAATTTAATAAAGTAGTAATAAGTTAACTCGCGACTCCCATTCCGAACTATACAGGTGAAATTTTGCATGTGGATATCTTTATCACTGACAAAAAACACTTCTTGACGTGCTTCGATAAATTTTCCAAGTTCGCTTTTGTCTTGCCGATATCCTCAAGGGCCATAGTGCATGTAAAGAAACCACTTTTACAAATTCTTAACATGTTCAGCAATACTAAAATTATAGTGGGTGATAACGAAAAATCCTTAAATTCACAAGCTATAGGAACATTTCTAAGAGAAAATTTTCGGATAGAGATATTACCAATTCCTCCCATGCATAGCACCTCTAACGGTCAAGTGGAGTGCTTCCACAGCACCCTAGGAGAAATTGCACGCTGCCTGAGGGCAGGAAATAAAATAGAAGACACAGTTGACTTGATTCTTCTGGCAACGATGGAATATAATAGGTCTATTCAATCCGTGACAAAGCCTATAAAAATAGTGCATTTCATGTCCTCAGAACTAAGGAACTCAGTAAGGGGGAGAATAGAGAAAGCACAGGTGGCATGTCTGGCAAAACGTAACGGGATATCTGATAATAGGAAATTTGATCAGGGAGAAAGAGTCTTCGTTAAAACAAATAAAAGGCTAGGAAATAAGTCTTCGAAATTGTATGTGGAAAAAATAATTCAAAAGGACCTTGGGTCTACAGTTTTGATTGACAACAAGGTAGTTCATAAAGATAACATAAGGTAAATTTTTAATCTTACAGGCCTTTATTCTCTTCAGCGAAATGTGAAGTTCAGATATTAGACTACTCGAACTCCGAAATAGTTACTCTTGGGACCGGACGTACACTAATACAAGATGGAGACTTTAGGCTGATTCATGTAAGAGACATACCCTTATACGAGCGAGAGCTGAAACTAATAGACGGACACATTAAATATAGAATACAATCTCACAACCTTTTACTGTCATATTTGGATCATAAAGTGAACAGCATAAGAGACATTATAGACAGAATTAAACCTTTCCGCAAGATGAAAAGGTCCATTGATGCGATAGGAACCGCCTGGAAGGGGATCGCGGGACTCCTGACAGAGACGACTTTCGACTGATAAATGAAAGAATTAATAACAGTATGAGACAGACAGAAAACCAGATCATCATCAACCATTTAATCGAAGATAAACTTAATGAAGTAGCAAACAGAACGAACAAAATTTTGAAAGACTTACAGAGGGACAAGGACGTACCAAAAACAGCTGCACTTCGGTTCAAGTTTGAGTTGAAGGTTCTGAAGAAAGAGGTAACATGAGTAGAACAGGCTTTGATGTGGGCTAAAAGTAACGTTATTAACACATTTCTTTTTTCTGAAAAGGAAAATTCAGTTAAGCAACAAAGTTTTCCATATTCTAACCTTGAGCAATGTCTAAAATTCGCTGATTTGAAAATAGCTACTAATAGCTGTTATTTTGTATATGATTACCTTGTCTATCGTAAAAACGAATTATTGTCATTCAATATTAATAAAACCTGTAAAAAAGAATAAGGAAATTGTAATATTAGACAGTTCCAATATAATGACTTGTCAAGACGAAATTTATGAGATCAAGAATACGTGTAAATCATACGATGATTTGAACATTTGTGAACGTAGTAACTTAAGAGATATATCGCGTACGAAATGCATTCCTAATCTCCCCAAAAGTAAGCCAGCGGTATGCAGGAAAAGTAACAATTCTCACATTCCTTCTTTCGAAGTTTTACAACCCGGCATTCTACTTTTTAATTCTTACAACGAAAATGTTGTTATAAATAATAACCAGGTGGCTATAAACGGTACGTTCATAGTAACCTATCACAACGCGTCGGTATTCGTCAATAACCCCAGGGATACAGGCCATTGCAACCATTTTGGCCTCCTTAAATTCCACCCACATCTTCGCAGAGACGCTACCGCTGCAATTAATTAAAGAATTGCATTTAAATAACCAGTGCTACATAGAGTCACTTAAAAAAGAGAGCAGGGCAGGCTCTTTATTAAGCCTATGAACTACGTTTCTGACTCTGCTCGTGGTGGTGAGCCTTGCCTTTGGTGTTAGGGTGAAGAAAAAGCGATCTCGCGATATAACCGGTTGGTTGGAGAGCGAAGCACAATAAAATAAAGGGGAAGAGTTAAGCCGCTGCCAAGCAACTGGTTAAACAAAAGTGTCAGCGTTGATATTTTTTTTATTAACATTATGCTGACTTTGAATTAAACTCCTTTTCATTTTATTATTGGTTTTAAATAGGAATTATGCTGACTATGAAGAAACCTCTTTTTATGATTATGAAAATTGAGTAACTGTAAGCATTATCGTTTTTTGCTTATTTGAGGGAATGGAAATGCGATCGGAAGTTTCTTTTATTTGGAAATGAAATAAACTTGTTAGTCTTGACAAGTCTCTATAACGAGACAACTCACCATTAAAATAAGTAAAATAAGAAAAACTGTTTATTAAAATAAAGCAAATTCAATTTATTAAAATAAAGAAAACTTTTTTTTATTAAGTTAAATTGACAACTAGTAAGTTATATCAGGCCTTATGCAACACTTAATTCCTTACTGAAACAGAGCCTGTTGCAAGACAACAGTACTTCGAGGATAAGGATCACCAGAGTTAGCGACGCTCATGCATAAACATGTTAATAAACATATACATGTTATTTCCCTAATATTCTTTTAAGATAACAAGTAAATTTCCATAGATGATAAGAGGGTAATTAGTAACTAGGCATATCATAAACAACAATTTATGTAAACACACGAAAACAACCCTAACTAAATATGTAAAATAATCTAAACTACTGAGCAAAGGAATAAGATAAAAAGGGTCAAACAAATATCATAAATATACAAATATTGTTAAGACCATAAAATATCATAAATATACAAATATTGTAAAGATCATAAAATATCATAAATATGGTAAGCATATGTACAAAACATGTTCTTTATCTCTTTGTTCAAAAATATCCATTAAGACAAAGGAAATATTATTTGTAATAAATTAGTATTTAAAAAGATATTTTTGGAATTTGGCAGTTTAGTTAAGATTTAGCATAAGTACTGAACAGAACTCATTTTAAGAAAATATAAATAAAAAATAAAAGTCGCGTAGCCGACCAAAAAATTATATTTTTTTATTTAACGTGAAAACGTAGAATTTAATTGGCGATCTTGCCAGGAGCAACATATACTTTGTTGTTTCAGCGAGACGGACCATCGGAATCCTTGTCGCAGCAAGGACATATAAATCTTCATAGAAGAAAAAATAAATAATTCTCCATAGAAGAGGATATAATTTAAACAAAGTACTTAGTAAAAAATTTACATATGTGAATAAATTTTTAAAGTAAAAAGAAAAAAAGCCAATAATAAGGTCGTGCGTAGATGTCAAAAAGAAGATCTATATTTGATAAATTACGTCCCTTAGAGCATATAGAAGAAACGACTATGTCAAATAACGCAGAAATCGAAATGCTTACACAGCAAATGGCGGCATTACAAGCCATGATGCAGACAATGATACAGCAACATTCAACGGAAGTTAATGCACTGAAACATCAAATACAACAGGTAGGAGTAAACCATCTTATAAACCAACCTCGACCCGCACCACTGGAAGCAATAGAAACAAGAATTACAAACCTCAATGAAGTCAAGTTAGAAGTTTTTAAATCACTCCTTGATGGTGAAATCACAAAATACCGAGTATGGAGAGAGGATACATCTCGTATGATGGATAGCGTTGAGCCTCTCAAGGGCACAAGTATCTATTCACAAGCATTACAAATAGTCAAGACAAAAATACAAGGAGCAGCAGCGCAGGTCTTGGCAAATCATGGCACTATATTCAATTTTGATGCCATTAGAAATAGACTCGACTACACCTATGCAGATACACGTCCCCTGTACGTTTTGCAGGAGGAAATGAAAAGGTGTTATCAGGTAAGAAAAACCCTAAAAGAATTCCATGATGAAATAAATAAAAGCTTGAGCCTGATAATTTCAAAAATATCGATGTCCGGATATGGACAAGAAGCCGTAAGTGCAATGACAGATCAAGCCAAACAAGATTCCGTCAGAGTATTTATAACGGGAGTTAACAATACGTTTGTACAATCCACGTTATATGCAAACGCTCCAGAAAATTTAGAGCATGCATACACTATTACGCACCATTGAGCATGACAGTAGACACCAGAACTTGAAGCTGTTATATGAATCTAAACATCCGCAGAAGACGCACGAAGCACAGAGACAACAGTTCCAGTCAACTCACAGGTATCCACCACGGCAACAGTTCTCAACAAAACAACATTTCAACAAATTCCAACCACGACCAGAGTCCATGGATGTATGTTCCGGTAACATAATCCAGCGACAACCCACATACTTTAACTCAAATCATCAATACAACAATCAACCATGGAAACGAAACGAAAAATATCATATGATGTATTAATGGACACCGGAGCAACCCATAATTACATTAAAAAGTCATTACAATTAAATTATCCACAAAAAATACAACCTATGCAAGTCATTTCAATGCATGGAACGTCACTAGTTAATACCAAACAAACACTAAAATTTCTCGGCAGGAACATAGATTTCTTCGAGTTAGATAACATGGGAAAAACTGATTTGATATTAGGATGGAAGGGAGTAAATATGCTAAACGCAACAATAGATAGTAGAAACATGACATTTACAATAAATAGAACTGAAGAAATTAGTAATGTAAACTATACCATAGGTAATGAATTATATAAAGAAGATATAGATAAGTTGATGAAGGATAACAATGGCATAGGACCATTACCCTTCACTACAACGATTGAAGCCACGATTTGGACAAAAACAGACGAACCCATTTGGACGAAGCAGTACCCATACCCCATAGCGGATAACGACTTCGTAAACAATGAAATTAGGAAGTTATTACAAGATGGTATAATCCAACGTAGTAATAGCCCATATAATTCACCCATTTGGACTGTTCCAAAAAAAGGCGTAGACGAAACAGGTCGACCAAAACGTCGTATGGTCGTTGATTTTCAAAAATTAAATTCAAATACTATAACAGACAGATATATTATTCCTGACGTGAACATGACTATACAGAACTTAGGAAAAGCCAAATATTTTACAACTTTAGATTTAGAATCAAGATTCCATCAGGTTAAAATTAAGGAAGAAGATACAGAAAAAACTGCATTCTGTGTAAATGGTGGCAAGTAGGAATTTGTGCGTATGCCTTTTGGACTAAAAAATGCTCCTTCAATATTTCAAAGATGTGTTGATGATATCCTGAGGGAGTAGATTGGCAAGTTCGCATACGTCTACATTGATGATGTACTAATATATTCTTCAACACCAGAAGAACATATGAAACATATCAATATCATATTCAATGCTTTAAATCAGGCAACACTTAGGGTATCAAACGAAAAATCAAAGTTTTTTCAAACAGAAGTCGAATACTTAGGTCACAATATCAAACATAACAGAATTTTGACAAATCCAGAAAAAGTAGAAACAATTGAAAAATATCCTTTACCAGAAACACTCAAAGACTTAAGAGGATTTTTGGGTATGACAGGTTATTATAGAAAATTTATACAGGGATACGCCAGCATAGCTAAGCCCCTTACAGTTCACTTACGAGGAGACAACGGACAGATAGGAAAAAATAAAAGTGCTACAACAAAAATCAATTTAGATTTAAAAAAAAAAATTAATTTAATAAAATTTTAAAAAAATGTTTAAAAGAACAGGTTGAACTCTTCCAACCGAATTATGATAAACCATTTGAAATAACTACTGATGCATCCAACATAGCTATTGGAGCCGTACTGAGCCAAACAAAATAAAACCAATATTTTTCCTTAGCAGAACATTAAGTAAAACGGAAGAAAATTATAGCACAAATGAGAAAGAATTACTAGCAATAATTTGGGCATTACAGAAACTTAGGAATTACATATACGGAACAACTGACCTCACTATCTACACAGATCATCAGTCACTAACTCACTCCATATCAGAAAAAAACCCAAACCCAAAACTAAAGCGATGGAAGGCCATAATAGAAGATTTTGGAGCAAAATTAGTATATAAGCAAGGACATCAAAATGTGGTAGCTGACGCCTTGTCAAGACAACATATAAACACGTCATCCATCGATACGGTACACTCAGCTGAAAGTTCGTTTTCAGAAACTATCAAACAGGTAAAACAACCACTAAATGCATACAGCATTCAAGTCGAGCTTGTACCAAATAATAAAATAAATGAAACACGAACTCGTACGATATTTCAAAATAGAGTTAGACACACGATAAACTTTACGAATGAACAAAACCTTATACTTGAATTGAGAAAAATACTACAACAAAATAAGACGACCGCATTATATACCACAAGAGAAAAAATCTGTGCACTAAGCCCTATTATAACAAACACTTTCAATGGTATAAACTTTGTATATACACCAACAAAACTTATTGATGTTCGAGAGAAAGAAAAACAAGCTGAAATAGTCAAAAAAAATACACGATAGAGCACACAGAGGCTACAGAAACAACATACAGGAGATACTCGAAAATTACTTTTGGCCAGAAATTAAACAACAATGCAAAGCATTTAACAAAAAGTGCACACCTTGCCTATATGGTAAATATGAGAGGAATCCAACAAGAGAACCATTAGGAGATTCCGACATTCCAACAGAACCAAGCAAATACATACATATGGACATATATTTTCAACGACAACAAAACATATCTAGTCGCCATTGATAAATTCTCAAAATATGTTACTTTGGGGGAAATTGACTCAAGAGAGCGCATGGCTGAGAAAATTTAAGAAATTCTCACAAATAACTATCCAAACTGCACACGATTGATGACTGACTGACGAAAAATGTCTAAATACACCAGCAGTAAATATGATGTGTATAAAATATGGCATAAAAAAGATAAAAACACCAGTCTACAGATCGACATCAAATGGACAAGTAGAACGCGTACCATTTCCGAGCTTGCAAGAATATTTAAAATACAAAACGATACAACAATAGCTGAGGAAATACATAAAACAATAAGAGAAATAAATAACACCATACACACACTCACAGGACAAACACCAGTTGATATTTTATTTAACAAAATAAAATACGACAAAAAAGCCATATATGAAAAACTAAAAAAGGCATCAGAAAAAACACTTGAAAGACTAAATCAAGGTACTAAACATCGAACCTTTCAACCAAATGAACAAATTCTTGTGAAAATAAAAGGAGTGAGAAAGAAAAAAGAAGCCAGATACATTAAGCACATTGTGAAGGAAGACCGTGAGGACACTGTTTTAACCACGAGGGGTGTGATCGTACACAAAGATAACATTAAGAACTACACAATCAGCAAAGATGATACTCTACCTGATATTTCTCGTAATGGTCATGTCAAAAACCAAAGCAGAAGTAGAAATGAAAAACTTAAACGGACAAAAATACGTCCTAACCAGGACCGATGATGTTTTCCTATATGATGAACACACATATCTCTTCCATGTCACTAATTTAACAAAGATACTAACGTCTTACAAACAAATTATCCGAGATCAATATAACGCCAGTATCCAAGAAACACTCTTAATAAAGAAAATTGAAATATTGGAAAATCAATTGAACGAACATAAAAGATACACAAGATCCTTAAATTTCCTAGGATCAGCTTTGAAGTTTGTCACAGGAATTCCAGACCACGATGATTTTATCAATATGGAAAGAGCAATAAATACACTCATAAATAACAATGAGAAACAACGTTTGATTAACTCAAGGTTCGAAAAAATAATTGATACACTACAAGGTAACACATTGCAAAACCATATTATCCTCGAACAAGTTCACGAACAGCTCCTACTATTAGTTAGAACAATTAATGCCGCAAAGAATAATAAATATTTAACCGAATCCCTAAGTTTTGACGACATAAGAGAAATAATAAAACATGAATTGATCTCAGTACCTGTAATAAACATTTTGGAGTACGCAGACATTCATATAGCAAGAACGAAAGACTTAATTATAACAATTTATAAATACCCAATTCTCAAGAGATATTGTAAACTTTTTAAAATTACGCCTATAAGTTTTAGGCACAGAAAAATAAAAACAGATGATCAAATCGCTCAATGTGATAAAAACTATGTTAGAGTAAACCTTTGCAAGAACTATTTGGAAAAAACCATTTGCAGAACAAATAATGAAACAGACACATGTATTCTCGCACTACTCAACAATAGAAATAGTAAATGCGAGGTCATACAAGAATATAATAATCCGATAACGGAATTGTACGAAGGTTTCATATTATTGGATGGTACTCATCAAATTGACAATATCACTACTACAGGCATAACTCTAGTAAAATATACTGACAAAGTTAGAGTAGATAACAATACTTACAGAAATATACATGACAGACTCATAGAGGCTATCCACACAAAACATGATGAAGATTTTGAAATCATAAACATCCTCACCTCAGATCGTAAAAACGCATTTAATAATATCGACTCATTAAAAAGATTAGTCATTCCATATGAGGAACACCCTATACGTTCATCTTTTTATACACTATTTTTCATAGCTATAATTTCAGGAATATTCTATATTGGGCTCAAAATATTTAAATATGTATTAATATATAGAAGAAAACATACAAAACAAAACTTTAGAATTAATTACAATCAACAAGTTGAAAGAAGTATTAGAGATCTCTCGTTTTAACCCAGGGGAGAGTTAGCGACGCTCATGCATAAACATGTTAATAAACATGTTATTTCCCAAATATTCTTTTAAGATAACAAGTAAATTTCTATAGATGATAAGAGGGTAATTAGTAACTAGACATATCATAAACAACAATTTATGTAAACACACGTAAACAACCTTAACTAAATATGTAAAATAATCTAAACTACTGAGCAAAGGAATAAGATAAAAAGGGTCAAACAAATATCATAAATATACAAATATTGTTAAGACCATAAAATATCATAAATATACAAATATTGTAAAGATCATAAAATATCATAAATATGGTAAGCATATGTACAAAACATGTTCTTTATCTCTTTGTTCAAAAATATCCATTAAGACAAAGGAAATATTATTTGTAACAAATTAGTAATTAAAAAGATATTTTTGGAATTTGGCAGTTTAGTTAAGATTTAGCATAAGTACTGAACAGAACTCATTTTAAGAAAATATAAATTATATAATTTTATTTAACGTGAAAACGTAGAATTTAATTCCAGCGAATTTGTCTTTCCAAGCCTTTTTATACATTTTTAAGTTTGAGCCACAGCCAGAACGTTTCAGGCAAGAAAAGCCGCTCAACCCATGACCAATGCCAAAGGCATTCCGGGGCTTTTGGACAATTGACCTTTGGTGGAGAAGAACATCCTTACTCAAAAGTATACATGGACTTACTAAAGTTTTAATTGCCACACCAACCGAGGGAACCCTTCCACTCTATACCCCGAAAGGGGGGCTCAGGTGTGAGAATTGTACAGCGCAAAACTTGACACGTATGGGAATTAAAAATGCAAACTTATATCCAGTATGCGAAATACTGCTTAAACAGTTGTAAATTACTTTTGTTATTCTAGCGATCGTAAAAACACAAAGATAAGCCGTTGGATTTCATAAAAAAAGTAGAATACTTCAGCAAAAAACAAAGCAAAGACATATTATTTTTTATTTTAGCAACTGCTGATGGCTCGGGGTATGAGTGACATGGAAACTAATGCAAAGGATTTTAATTTTTGTTTGTTTCAAAAACAGAAACAAAATCGCATTACGAATTCAAACTATAGAGTGAGGGAAGACCAAACCTCAAATTCAATAGAACTTTCGCGGGCAAAATGTCATTTCTAGAGAGCTGCGCATATAAACTGAAATAAATAATTGTACTATTTATTTTATATTTTACATAAAACACAAAAAATAACTAAAATTTTTTAATTTATCTTATAATTTGTAATTATATATATATATATATATATATATATATATATATATATAGAAAGTACTGATATTAATACGCCACCCTAATATTATATATCTGTCAAGTGATTTATGTTTAGTTTGGTTTGTCATTTCAACATAAATAGACTGACGCTTGAACAGATTCGGCGAATTAGTACGAAACAGCGATGAAACTCACTTTTGTTTGAATGGATGATGATAATCCTCAAGTATATGTTCTTTATGAAATCATTGGTCCGTTCTTTTTTAAAAACGATGAACCATTGAAGAACTATGATGTGCAGGAGCTGTCGTTTCAACAAGACGGCGCAACATATCACACAGCTCGTGCTCGTGAAACGATATACGGCCACAAACGTTGGATAAAGTCATTAAAAATAGCACCAGATTAGACTATGTCCAAGCCAGCCGTGGCGGTCATATGCCAGAAGTCATATTTAAAGTTCTATACCTCTATATATATATATATATATATATATATATATATTAACAACGATCTGTTGTGAACGCCCTTATTGATTTGGTTAACAACAATTAATTGTGGAATTTAATTTTATTTGATTGTTTGACGCTTATTTATTTTATTGTTTGGCAATTACATATGTTCTTTATTTAGGCAATGTTTCTATCGATATCATATTGCAAGATTATCTCATTATGTGGTGAACACATAATTTGGTTGCTTAATGTTCGACTAATTTTAACTTTTGATTTTAATAAACAAAGTGCATTTCTAAGCACATTTTCAAGTTAGATTTAAGTTAAAAATTAGAATCACTGAAATCATAGTGAATCACTGAAAAAAGAACAGTCTTTTATTTGAAATTGAGCTCATATAACCGACAACACTTCACTTGTATACATATATACTCAGCTTTACTATATTTTACATTACAGATTACAAGTCCATACATACATATATGCGATTTATTATTGTTTGACATATGTACATATGAATCAACTTGTACTAAATTTTATTATAAGTATATGTTATATTTTTTAAGAACTTAGTTCGTAGGGATATGTTTTGCATACTGGTCTGGGATAGAGTAAATATATATTATATATTTTTAAATATGGAGTTCCTTACATTACTTAATATAGGGCATTCTAGTAGAAAATATTGTAGGGTTATTGGATAGTTAATGTTACAATTACGTAGTGGGGTAAAATTATTATTGAAGAATATTCCGTGAGTCCAAATCATATATATTTATTACAATCTTGTCAATAGAATCCCGTTCTGTAATTTGTTGTATAGTTGCATATGATTTTTCTGTCCTTATTTATCATACGGTACTTTCTTGAGCAAGTGTTAAATTCATTATATTTATCTCTTAATGTGTAAAGTCGTTACCACGTCTTCCGCGGTGTCCAGGAAACCATATTAATTTTATATTTGTAATCATAATGTTTCTTATATTGGGTGCATATATTCATTGCTTAAAGTGTTGATCACTGAGTACAAAGGCGAAAGAGAACCTGTTCAAATTGCAAATTTACCACTCTTGTTTTTCAAAGCCTGGTACATAGCTATTATTTTTGCCGAAAAAATTGTGTTTGAGATGGGCGACTTTCAAAACACTATTAGCGGAAGTTATTTTGTATGTAACATCTGTATCAGTCTTAGATCCATCTCTTAATAGAAAATTATAGTCTGAAATGTTTTTCGTTTATTTATTAGCTTCATATTTTAAATTGAACATAGTGCTCCAGATGAGGTTCTAATAAAAGTATTGAATTCATTGCATTGATTTGTGAGTTTGGAGCATAACCAAAGAATTGTAAGGCGTACAACGCGGTTATACAAACATTTGAGTATATTTAACCGACGGTATAATGAGGATTGCAGTTGATCTATATGGTATTTCCAATTATAACGTTTATTAATGTGTAGTCCTTGTATAACTAAGGTTTTAACTCTAGTAAGGGTTGCACGTGATGACTGAACTTCGAAATGACAGTATTTTAGTCTCGTTGCGATTTAACTATAAGGTTGAATTCATCCGCATTGGCGCAAAAGTTTATTTCCTCTCGTAAGAATATTAAAATATATAACTATAACTACAATGCAATAAGAAAGAGAAATACAAAAAGATGGGATCCTTGTGAATTTCCATTGTGTAATTCAAACGTGTTTGAATATTGATTTCCAGTTGGAATTGTTATTTGATTGTAAAATAAGTTTACAAATGTTCGTTGTTTCTTTATCTATGTTCCCACAAAAAGTTTTAGTTGTTTTAAAGGATTCGCATAAAAGCTTATATTCAGTCTAGTCGGCATTACCTGTGTTAAATCTTGGTTTGGTAAGAAAGTAGTGCATTTTATTAGAAGGGAACAAAGTTAAGTTCCACTTGGCCTGTGAGGCAAGAATGGATGAGTAAAATGAGAGGTCTATGTGGGAAAATGTGTTGGTGATTTGTTATTCAAAAATACTAGGTAACTTCTGTTCCTATACCTGGACAACATGTTACCCCTACGACTATTGGAAGAGGAGCCCAAATTCATGCGTGGACTGTTAAAATCGCCAATAACCAAATTTGGTAATTTCGATTTAAATGCGTTTTCGAGATTTTTGTCAGTCAATTCCACCGTAGAATTTTCGATATTATTTCAATGCAGATTGCTTCAAATTTATTAGATAATGAAATCTGTTTTCGTTCTAAAGATTTATGGACTAAAATTGCCACGTTTCCATATTTCGTAGTTTGTGTATTTAAAGCATATAATGTACAGTTTATAGGATTTGGGATATTTAGGATTGAGTGTAGAAGGGTTTATTGGATACATATAATTTAGTAATAGTAACTCATTATAATTATTGCTAAATTTTTACGTTGTTACTAATTTTTATGTTGAGAAAAAAAATATTTGAAACGTATTTATGAGGAATTCATATTTTATTTTTTTCTTCTTAATGCGTATATTTGATAGAGCAGTATATTATCAATGTTAAACTACAATAACATATGGCTTTAAGTGTTTGATTGAATTAAATGCTGTTGTGCTAAGATTAGAATAGTAAAAGCTTCAAATAAAACACGTCATCTACGTTCAACAAGTTGTTTTCTAATGACAACAAGATCCGCAAAAAGAACATCTCAACATACGACATTTATATTTTTAAGACGTTAATACACATGAAAAACAAATCCAAATATTAAATAAAGAACATTCCGAAATCACTGATCCCTTTTAAAACCTGAAGGACCTACCAGCCACTGACGTATATTGGAAACAGACGATACCACTTCTTAAGGTGTACGGGATTGATGGAAGCATTCCACATCCTTGAGCAAATAGCGATAATTTCTCTAAACCTTTGACACCCGGTAAGGACCCTTATATTTCGGAATAAATTTAAGCGATACTCATCAAAACTCTGTCCCTTATTGATATTAACTCTAGGAAGATACTTTCTTAACGTATTAAGTATTCTCTCACGTTGCACTGCACCAAACAACATTACACAAAGATGCTGACCAATGGGTTTATGTACAGTGTTATTCAATGTATACTCAACCTTCTCGATTACCTTTTTCCAAAAGATCCCTTTTTTCTGGGCCACCAATTTTGCGAACATAGGCCCCTTCCACTTAACCGTTCACATGTGGCGATCCCGTCGCCACTATATTATGTTTAATACCATCCGTCAAAAACTTCCCGAAATCCCCTGAATGTTTCTCGCTCACTAATTATAATACACCTAGTCGTGAGCGTCGGATAAAGCCTTACAAATTTAGAACAGGCATTTACTGTTAGCAATATGTGTTTCATTGTCCTGCCATTATCTATTGTTCACAATGGTCTATGTGAACTGTATCGAAAGGGTTCTCTGGTTTGTGCAATTTTAGGCAAGAATCCCGCACTTTTACCATTCTTTGAAGAAAAGACTATGTAGTTAACACAATTTTCCAGATACCAGCCTTCGTCCTACTCTTGGGAATCCAATAACTCTTAAGAATAAAGTCTAACATTTTGCCCATTCCCACGTGTCCCATTTCATCATGATATTTGTAAAAAATGTGGCCTTCCATCTTCTCCGGAACATGTAAAAACAAATTCCACTCGCCATTTTTTCGTTATAACACCCCATTCCGCGTCTCATACAAAGAATGTTCCGAATTTTGAAGTTCATCCCTGATCATATCGACAAAAATTCTACCCACAAACCTCTAGAAAACCGATGGAGCATTTTTCAAGGCAAAAGCCATCCTTAAAAATTCAAAATGAAAAACAACATTTCATTAAGCAAGGGAATTGGATAGTCATTCTTTAATGTTATTCTGTTCAGCCTCATAGTTCACGCACATCCCCATGTCTCCTGTCTTTTTCCTCATCAAAACTATACATGTTACGACTCACTGGACCTTTAGCCAGATATTCATCCAATAACTTCTGCAATTTCGTCCTTCCTGAATACGAAAACCTACTAGGTTATCATCGGTTAGGCTTAGCCTAACATCACCATACATTCAGGTTTCAAATAATCAGCCTGATTACGGTTCTCGAAAATGTGCTTCGACTACAGTCGTATTGGCTCTCGAATTTTTTTCTTTGTGGAACTACGTAAAATATTCGACTGCAAGGAATTTGTAACAGAATAAAAAGAAGGGAGTGACACAAAATGTTTAAATTAGTTTAATATTGTGAAGCAGTCTGTTGTGAACTGTCAAAAAAAAATAATAATAAAAACAAATTGGCGGCATCAAAAAGTGTTCAAAATTGTGTAAAAAATTGTGAAAAAATAAATAAAATGTTAAGTTGTGCATTATTTTTATCCTCTGATGATGAAGATGAGTATACGGTTGCAGAGCTGAATACTCTGCGAAAGCAAATAAGAAATTCTTCAAATATATTTGCTATGCCAGATTCAAAGTAAGTAAAATTAAGAAGAAAGAAAGTTAAATAATATTCTTTTACAGATTTGTTAGCTATTTCCGATTAAATAAATCAGCTTTCAAATATGTTCTTGACACGATTCAGCCAAAATTGGAAGAATCGAAACGAACTTCTGCAGTGCCGAACATACTAAAACTGGCAGCAACAATGCGCATACTTGCGGAAGGAAGCTACCAGAAAGGAGCTGGTAATGACTACAATGTAGGTCTTTCTCAGTCATCT
This sequence comes from Epicampocera succincta, assembly GCA_932526305.1. Lineage (NCBI taxonomy): Eukaryota > Metazoa > Arthropoda > Insecta > Diptera > Tachinidae > Epicampocera > Epicampocera succincta. Next base: position 27,438,678 of record OW052035.1, on the reverse strand, counting down.
GTCAGCAAAGTATTTAAGGAGTGCATTAATGCAATGAATAGTGAACTATGCAAAAGCTGGATATCCTTCAATATGACTGAGAATGAAAAGTGCGAAATTAAGGAACATTTCTACAACAAAACCGGTTTTCCTGGTGTCATAGGATGTATCGATGGCACACACATTAAAATTTTAGCACCAAGAACTCTGGAACGTTTTAAATATTACAATAGAAAAGGATTCTACAGTTTAAATGCAACCGTGGTATGTATAAACTGTAATTTCAATTATGTCAAAGAAGAATTTTATTTACAAAATTTGTTACAGGTTTGTGACCATAAGCTACAAATAAGATACATATCATCCCACTATCCAGGATCAGCTCACGATTCATTGATATGGAATGCTAGTGAATTGAAGCAGTTTTTAAAAAGCAACCATATTAATGGCGATAAAAACACTTGGGTATTAGGTAAGACCAATATAATTCAGCAAAATAGTCTGCAAGAAAGTATTTATGGTTATTTTTTTAGGTGATGCAGGCTATCCGCTGGAGCCATTCTTAATTACACCATTTAGGTCAGCAGGAGAGGGTACCCCTGAGAGTCGTTTTAACCATGTGCACGCGCAAACCAGAAATGTTGTAGAGCGCACAATAGGCGTACTAAAAAATAGGTTTCGCTGCATATTGGGAGCAAGACAGTTGCACTACCCACCAAATGTAGCATCAAAAATTACAAATGTTTGTGCAGCCTTACACAATATTTGTATTTATTATAAAATGGATCTCCCAGAAATAAATGTTGAAATTGATGGCAGAGATAGTTTAAATATTGAAACAGCTGAAGATTTAACAGCTTCAAATTTAAGATGTAAAATAATGCAATCAATGAACCTTTAACATTTTATAAATAAATACATTCTTGATTTATAAAAATAATAATTTATTCATTTTAATTCATTTTAATTCAAAAAATCACATATTGAAATATCTATTTGATATTTTATTTAATATAAAAAACATTCTTAATCTATAAACTTAAAATTTATTCATTTGAATTCAAGGTACATATGTAGATATGTATGTAGTTGTGTTTATAAAATATTTTTAAAATATCTTATAAAATATAAAATCACAATTCTTTCATTTGGTTTAAATATAAACATAAAAAGTGGTAAATACTGTAAAAAAAAATAAATATCAAGGCAAATTTGGTTAGTAAAGAAAAAACACATGAATGAATAAAAAAATGAGAACTTAATGGTTGAAATGGTTTTTATACTCTTCCAGTTCAACTCTTCGTTTTTTGATATCGATTTCATCGGTTCTTAATTTCAGCATCAATCTTCTGAACTCGTCCTTTTTCTTAGCTTCTTTCTTGTTAAATTCCAATGTTTCTTTTTTTATTTTCAGACTTTCCTCCTTTAGTTTGTGTTGTTTTCGAGCATATCTTTCTATTTGCTTTAACGATTCTTTTACCTCATCGTATAAGTTTGTTTGGACTTTTAATTGCTGCTCAATTAGGTCTTCTTTGACAGAAACATTTCTTGCAGCTTTCCTACGAAAATTTTTTGGTGTACTTTTTATAACCGTGTCATCATTTTCATCGAATTCAACGCAAGAAATATTTCCAATTTCTTTAAATGAATTGATGCCTATTTCCTCGCCATCGGGACTGATAATGCTGTTCAACTGCAATAAAGCTGATGCAGCTTCTTCCACTGGTGTCAATGTATATTGGTTGTTTGCGCCTCCACCAGTTGCGCGCCATTCAGTTTTGTTGTGCAATAATTTCTTTTTTAAATTACATTTGTAATCTGCCCACACTTTCATCCATGCAGGCCCGGTACGAGAAGGTGGTCCTAAAGAGTTCAACTTATTTGCTATTTCTTCCCATTCTGCTTTTGTGTCCACTTTGTGTAAACCATTGTGGTATGATTGCGCCAATTCTGGCTTTTTTTCAAGCAGCTCTACCATTTTTTCAAATTGCTTTTTTGTGGTAATTTTCAGTCTAAAAGTGTTTGCATTAAATAAAAATATTTTCCGTAAAACTTATAAACAATAATACTTACTCTTTTGTTGCTTTCATAAGTTTTAAATATATTTTTTCTTTTCTGTCGAATAAACTAAAATGACCGACTCCTTTTACAACTTTTGACGTTTGATTTCGAGAATCGTAGTTTAACAAATTGTAAAAGAGTTGTTAACAGGGTTGTTTTTTTTAGGCTTTCGAGAAATGTAGTACCATAGTGTAAAAACGACAAATTTAAAGCTCGAATACGAGAACCGAAATCAGGCTGAATATTCCTCATAAATGGTGCTCAACCTCTAGACACATCCTTATAACGCATACTATTCCCAATGACAAAATCAAATTCCCTGGACCTTTCCATGTCCATCGCCAAAATCGCATATCCTCCACAACATTATAATCCGTGTTCCTTGAATGATATCAGCTTAAAGCCTGGCCCTAAAAGTCCGTAGCAAGCAGACATTCGTATGATGTCACCTCATCGGACACAACAAGCATATCCAAACCAACAATGCTGCCCCCAATATCAACAAAACACTCGAATTTACCATAAATATCCAGCATGGATCCATTTTTTCCATAAACTATATTATCGCAGCTTAAAAGAGAATTCAAATTAATGTGCTTTAACCTTTTTTATCTCTGTCACAAAACTAACTGCGTTGCCAGAATTTATCAGGCATTCCACAGCAAAATGCCCAAATGGATTGCGATGAAGCACCGGAATGTGTTGACTTTTTCTTCATTTGGCTGCTTGCTTCTTGATTGGAAACGTCCGCTTTTCTTTAGCTCAATTTGAATATACTTTAAGGAATTACGATTTGCTGAAAACTTGCTGGTGTTCGGAGCTGAACGTTAGGAATACCTTCAATAATATGCTCGATTAGGTCATCTTCTTTCGACAATAGTATTTTTTATTGCAATATTCAATAAATGTTTCGTCGTATTTCCTGCGGGCGTTAAAACTTTCTTGCATCATAAGCTTATTTTCCTTTTTAGAAAAAAAGTGTTCTAATTCCTGCAAAATAACCTCCCTTGCAGCTTCTCAGAAGATAGATTTAGAATGTAGCCATATTTGAGCTTTCCCTTTCAGCTTACACATTATTTATGCTTTCTTTGTGTTTTCACCCACGGCGTATACGCCACTTATATTTTTAAAGTGGCCAACCCACAAATCAGGAAATTTGTTGCCTTCATAACCGAGTAATCATTCCCTTCAAATGTTAAACTGTATCGTCCTTCTCATCGATTCTGGTCACTGCTTATGTCCTCACCTTCTCGTCTTATTATGGTTTCAGCTTTCATTATCAAAAAATCGTTTTTCTTATTTAGTAGCTCTTATTGCTATCAGTTGTTGACGGACGTTCATTAGCTTCTCCATTTGCCTCAAAATTATTTTCATAATTACTTTCCACATTGTCAATCGTTATTATTTCTATACACTATAATAATCCATGTTAATCCTCTTTCTAACTTATTTCTTCTTTTTTATTTATAGTTTAACTTTTTGAATTGAGAGAAGAAAAAAACGTAACTTTAATTTAACTTTACTAATTCACAATAAACTCCACAATGGTAAAGGCAGAGTTTGTTTCATTTATGGGAAATAAAGCTTAGAGATAATTGAGTAAGACTAATAAGAGAATAAACTAAAATAATGAATAAGATGGAATACAAAGTTAACTGCAATTATTGTTTCTGATTTTTGTCAAAAGTATGAATGAGAGATTGATCTAGTTGAAAAAGAACACAAGATAATGAATGAAAATACAATGTGAGATATAAAGTGGTTACAAAAATTACAGCTTGCTCGATTTTGTCTCCCACTTTTTAAGCGTTTTTTTTGTAGTATAATTGGCTGTTTATCGTTAGGATCATGTGATGAACTGCTTAGTTCGTCTGTGCTCAGTCGATATTCGATAGAGACTTGTCGATATCACTAATAAGGTCGGAGTTGTGATTCTGATAGAGGTTCAATAAAGCTAGGTGTGGAAGGTGTCTCTGATGTATTGGCCTTAATTGGACAACATTTCTTCCAAACTGCTGTTTTTGCCAGCCAACATTCTTCGTTGAGATCCTCATTAGTGCGGAATGGCTTGGAATTATTACGGCAGATTGTTTAATTTTTACATAACTTAGTTATATGCCCGTATTAATCTTTTTAAATTTTAAAGGCAATGGGATGTATGGACGTACTCTTACTTTCTCGTATCCGATTGCTACGTTGGAAGATAAAACTGTGGACGCAAAGGTAGTCATACCAATTGCAAAAAAACTTGCCATCAACGTTTTGTAGAATCTTTTTAACGAAGGTAACATAGGATAGTATTTCGGATTCTCCTCCGGCTTTTTCAAGGGATCTGAAGAACAGTTCAAATTATCGCGAGACTCATATTAACGAATTTCAAATTATCACTGTGTTGATAAACAAGATATTATGTCTCCACGCAAATCAGTTCAAGTCATATGTTGTCTAATATGTTTTTTGCTCTGTAAATGTCAATTTTATGTTGCCGGTTAGCTACATTTCTTGTGTTTCTTTCAAAAACATTTCTTCTGTAAAAAGCATTAGCAATGTCATGTGATAAAATTTCAAATTCTATTTTTGAAACATCTGAAACGAAATATCTACATATGAATGTGGTTAAAAAAATACGTCAACGCATCTATAAGCTAAAAAGCAACAATAAACTTAAATTGAAATTTATTTAAATTTGTTTTCTGCCACATTGTTAACTATTAAGATCTCAGACATAAAATTAAAATGGAATAAAATTTGATAAAAGAAAAGGATTTAGTACATATGTATGTATAGCAGCTGTTGTAATGAAAATGGCTGATGTCAGATGTATGTAAATATACATGAAAGTTTGTGACCTAAAATTAAAAAACACATATAAGTTAACCAATTTTGGCAGGCGTGAAGAAAAACATCCGATATATGTATGTATGTATAAAATTAAAAACGCATAAGCAAAAACATGTCATCTATGGGTAAATTTAGTAATGACTTACACTTGTTGCTGAGTTTTCCCCTTTTGTATACACAACAACCGAGTAAAAAATGTACACTGTGTAGCAATCTATATATATATTTTAAAACGTCTTGTAAAACATATTTTATAAAAATGCCGTCTTCATACGGGCAAAATTGCTTTGCCACCGCAAGTGCAACAACGGAAAAGGCTTTTAATATTTCGCTATCATCATATTTTTCAAAGTGATCTGGCTGTTTTACAAATTTACTGGGGACTTTGACTTTTATTTCATCAATCAATTTTTGCCTTTCATCATCTTTGCATTTCTCATAATTAATATGGCATGACAAGTAATGCCGCCTTATATTAAATTTGTCGCACTTTGCTAATTACTTCAACATTGCGGCTTCCTTTTACGATTTAAAAAAAAAAAACATCAGTTCCCAAGAATTATTGAACATTGTTGTTCTGTGTACTTTTGTGTTGATTACGAAAAAAAAACCAAAACAATTCCAAACAAGCGTGCGTGGTGTTACGTTCACAAAGCTTCAGCAGAGACTGATGATAGACTGATGTTTTGAAACGAACAAAGTTGTTGTATACATACATGTGAATTGCCGACCGTGTCTGTGTGAAAAATACGAATATTGACTGCCTCGCGAGGCTATGGAGTGGCTATCACTGCATTAGATAGACGTTTACAGACAAAAAAAACATATATAACATTTTTTATGTAACAAAATTTAGTTATGAACGTGTTAATGCTTGGTGCGAGTAGACACTCTTACGATCGATACAAGAATAACTGTAAAACATTAGGTTGGGTTTACTTAACATGCCTCAATGATTGATTAAAAATACTTTAACTTATCATAAACTATAAGAAGCGTTTTTGTCAACAACTTCTTCTTCTTCTTCTTTTGGCGCCACAGTCCGGGGTGGACCTGGGCCTCAACCAACAAGCTTTTCCAGCTGGCACGGTCTTTAGCCAGCATCCTCCAATTTTGCACACCAAGTTGGCTGAGGACCCTCTCCACTTGTGTGCGCCATCGGTTCCGTGGGCGTCCTCTATTGCGTTATCTCACTCAGAGTCGAAAATTCTACGGAGCAATATTTTACATGCCCTCTACATGGCCCAACCACCTTAGCCGTTGGATCCGTAGACGTCTGGTTAGACTCATGTCGCTGTACAACCCGTACAGTTCGTGATTGAATCTTCTACTCCAGAAACCATCAACGCAAACAGGGCTGAAGATTTAACGCAGAACTTTTCTCTCGAAAATACCAAGGACTTCCTCATCCGCCTTCGATACTGTCCACGCCATAGAGAAGTACAGGGGATATCAAAGTGGTATATAGTGTCAGCTTGGTTTTTCGAGAGAGGGCCTTACTACTCAATTGCCTCTTGAGTCCAAAGAAGCAGCGATTGTAAAGAGTTATTCTGCGTTTAATCTCGGTACTGATGTTGTTCGTGCTGTTCAATTGGGAGCCAAGGCAGACGAAGTTGTTCACTACCTTGAAGTTGTAGCTGCCTATGGTGACGTTCCGGCCCAGTCGTCGATGTTGTGCGTCCTTTCTCAATGACAGCATATACTTCGTTTTGCCGTCGTTCACCGTTAGACCCATTTTGGCCGCCTCCGTTGAAATACCAGCAAACGCTTCATTGACGGCTCACTGTGTTCGACCAATCACGTCAATGTCGTCAGCGTATGCTAGCAGTTGTAAGGACTTTTGGAAGATCGTGCCCCTGTTGTTAGCGTGTGAATTTTGCACGATCTTCTCAAGAATTATATTAAAAAAGTCACATGAAAGTGCGTCATCTCGTCTAAAGCCTTTTCTGACCTTGAAGGTCTCGGTGAATTCGTCACGAACCTTGATGGAGCAGCGAGAATTCTCCATCGTCCTCCTACACAATGGAATTCTCTACCATCATCGTCCATTATGTGGGGTGGAATATTCTGCCTGGCACTGGAATTGGTGTTTTCCTCGCCGTTAAACATTCTGCAGAATTCTCTCTGCATCGATTGCGACTCTACCACGATTTGTCCCTCTTCGTTACGACAGGCTTCTGTCCGAAGGTAATATCCATTGGATAGTTGCTTTACCCGTTGGTAAAACTTTCAGATATTATTCCTCCCGTAACACTTCTCAAGTTCCTCGATAGCGCGCTTCTCATCCTCTTTCTTCTTCCTTTTGGGAACCGGTGTTCTTCCCTTCTCTTATGTTCGTACAGCTCACGAGCTGCTCTCGTCCTTCTCTCCAACGTCACCTTATACGTTGCTAGCTTCGCTGAATGTGCCTGCCTGCACTTGTTATCAAACCATGGGTTTTTCCCGGGTGGCATTTTAAAACCCAATACATCAGAGACAGCCTCTCTGATGGCGTTTTGGCAACGGTTCAATTCCTCATCGGTTGTTTGGCCTGGCAGGGTTGGTCTCTCTGAGAGCTTAAGGGAGACTAAATCAGCGAATTTCCCAGCGGTCGATTGTAGCTTTGCGGCGTCAAACTGTTGTGGTCGTGCTCTACTCCGTTGTGCTACTGATATCCGTGATCTTATATTGGCTACAACAAGGAAGTGATTGGACATCAAGAATACTGGAGGAGTGTTTGCCATCGATCGCAATATGATCAATCTGGTTGACGGTTGATTGATCAGGGGACCGCCAGGTCCCTTTGTGATTGTTAAAGTGAGGAAATCGCGTGCTTGATACAGTGAGGTTTCGCCCCATCACGAAGTCTAGCAGCCTGAGTCCGTTATGGGAAATGTCATCATGCAGGCTGTGTTTTCCGATGACTCTAGCGAAGATGTCTTCCTTGCCCAGCTTTGCGTTGAAATCTCTTAGGACGATCTTGGTGTCGTGGCTGGGGCATTGATTGTATGTTCTTTCTAGCCTAAGTCTGCCTCGAACAACAAACCTGCATCTAAACAAGCGCTGCCTTCTTATAATCTTAATATGTGTGCCATCGACACACATAATGACACCTGGAAATCCAGCCTTTGAGTAGAAATCTCGCTTTGCCTCAATCTTTTCCTCCTCACTAACGTCAAATTTTATCCATTGAGGACAAAGCTTGGACTGCATTACCTCAAGAAAATTTGATAATGACTTCGACACCGTAGGTTGCGCCATTCCAACATTAAAATCTGCTCCAACTCCGTTTTGATAGCTACCTTTTGCAAAGAATCTTAAAGCTGCCACAACTCGGTTAAGCGGTGAAGAAGAAGTCAAAGAATTTGGCTGCACCTCACGAGCAAATATGTCTAAAACATATTTGAACGCGTCTTTGTTTAAACGAAAGTTCTTTTTAAATCTGTAAAAGTAAATTATTTTTCAACATTTACATATTTCTTTCACAATAAAAATTACAATTGACATACTTACAATTGATCGCTCATTTCAAATGGATTGCACCTGTCTCTAATTCTGAACTTTTCAACCCTTGCCTCTTTATTTCTCATGTTGTTCTCCTCTGTCACCAACAATAATGCAGCTGTTATGGACTCCATTCCTCCTTGAAATTCAAAAAAATTAATTGCAAACAACCTGAATTAATCCTCTATAATTTTTATTAAAGTTTTGTTTTGGTCTTTAGATATTTCATCACAACACTATTAATTTCTTTTAATTATGTACCTTTATCTTCACAAGATTCTTTGCACCGTAATATGTTTATGAACAACTAATTTTAGTTTGTTTTATATTTTTTTATTTTATTTAACAATTTTTTTATTAAACTTTATCAAAAACTTACTTTTACATTAAATTTGACATTTGTTTATGAAAATGATAACAAACTTGCTTATTTTGCTATTTCATTTCCACATTCCACAGTGATGCTATTAATTTTGTAAACATTGTTGTCTTCTTCTTTTTCTTTCGATTTCGTTTTTCTGCAGAATACCAATTTACGATTGCAACGGAACTGAATGCGGAGACGTAATCGAAACGCAGAATAGGGGTGATTACTATCCAAACTATGTAAAAGAAATCTCAAAAATTATCAATGCATGCGAATTTTGCAACTTGTGCAAATCCGATCACATAGCACATAATTTGCCTTTTAAATTAACGCCCCCGGTGTATGATACACGCGAAAAATTTGTTATTGATTTTTGGCAATGAAATAGGGAGAACTATTTGACATGCATTAACCTTTATTCGAAGTTTGCAATGGCTGAAAGGGTATCAAATTTGAACTGGGTTGAAACAAAGCGGGCATTGTTAAGGATTTTTAATGCTATGGGACCGCCGAAAACTTTAAAAAATTGTCCAAGATCAAGGAATAAATAATGGGGGCTATTCTGCGTTTCGATTCGGATCGTAAATTTCTCCGTTTGGCAGCTTTGGTATTCTGCGTTTCGATTCCGCTGAGTTTCTTTCGATTGTATGTATTATGCATTACGAACGGAGTTCCGTTTTTCTCAGTTGTTGTTTTGTTAACGGAGTTGTTTTCTTTATTTGTGTGTTTTAGTTAAAAAGTTCAAAATTGAAGAAATGTAAGTAGAAAATGAGATAAAATGTTCAGAAACGATTAGAAAACATTTAAAATTATTTTTAATTAATTTATTTAATTAAATTAATTTTTTTGTTTTTCTAATTTTTATACCCGAATCTGGTGTTTTTTATGTATTACAGGTCAAAAACAACAACACCAGATCAATACGAAAAATTGGCAAATTTAATGGCATCCAAAGCAGACATTGCATCTGGATACCATCAACGGTCAAAGGAGGAAGTACTAGCGTTTTGGGAGGAAGTGGCAGGAATCCTTAATGCACTAGGTCCTCCAACAAAAAATGCCAGTGCATGGAAAAAAGTAGGTATGGTTTGCGTATAATTATTGCAGAAATTAATATAAATTTATAGGTGTGGATTGACTGGAAGTGCTACATAAAGAAGAAGATGTCAGCAAACAAAAGGGAAATGATGAGCACCGGAGGAAGCCCTTGCCGCTTGCAGCGTATTAGCCCCTTGGAAGAAAAAGTAGTACAGCTGACGGGGCTAGTAACCAGTACATCTGGTACATGCGGTGCACAAGATTTTGGACACAATGACAATGAAATATCAATTTAATTAATAAAAAACTATCGAGTAACCAGCAAGAAAAAACACCATAGTCAGGAAATGTAATAAAGACAGTGGAAACAAAATAGCAATCTACAAAGGAAACTATCAAATTAAACGACAAGAAAAAACCTCAAAAGTTTAAGCAGCAACATCGAATGAAGGAAGAATCCTCATAGAGACAAACAATGAAAATCGAATACTGAAGCCTTCTACAACCAGCAGCGGGAATAAGAAGAAATATCAGCAAGGGTAAACTACGGCTACATCATGAACGCAGTTGCTCTAATAGTAATGTAAGTCACGATTGCTTAATAATTAAAAGTAATAAAGAAACCAAGAAGTAAACATATGCAAATTAGATTAAGTAGTATAAAATAAAGGTGATCATTAAAAAGTTAATATCAATATAAATTATATTTTAATTAAATTTTTTCGTACAAATTGTAATTTTTATAAGTCTATAGATTATAGCCCAAATAAAGTGCTATTGTTTTACACATCCAAATTGTTCAAGATTTCGTTCAAGTTTATAAAAGGATAAATTGACTTAAGTTCCCTCTTCTCCACAACAGCATTTAATTCAATCAAACACTTAAAGCCATATGTTATTGTAGTTTAACATTGATAATATACTGCTCTATCAAATATACGCATTAAGAAGAAAAAAATAAAATATGAATTCCTCATAAATACGTTTCAAATATTTTTTTTCTCAACATAAAAATTAGTAACAACGTAAAAATTTAGCAATAATTATAATGAGTTACTATTACTAAATTATATGTATCCAATAAACCCTTCTACACTCAATCCTAAATATCCCAAATCCTATAAACTGTACATTATATGCTTTAAATACACAAACTACGAAATATGGAAACGTGGCAATTTTAGTCCATAAATCTTTAGAACGAAAACAGATTTCATTATCTAATAAATTTGAAGCAATCTGCATTGAAATAATATCGAAAATTCTACGGTGGAATTGACTGACAAAAATCTCGAAAACGCATTTAAATCGAAATTACCAAATTTGGTTATTGGCGATTTTAACAGTCCACGCATGAATTTGGGCTCCTCTTCCAATAGTCGTAGGGGTAACATGTTGTCCAGGTATAGGAACAGAAGTTACCTAGTATTTTTGAATAACAAATCACCAACACATTTTCCCACATAGACCTCTCATTTTACTCATCCATTCTTGCCTCACAGGCCAAGTGGAACTTAACTTTGTTCCCTTCTAATAAAATGCACTACTTTCTTACCAAACCAAGATTTAACACAGGTAATGCCGACTAGACTGAATATAAGCTTTTATGCGAATCCTTTAAAACAACTAAAACTTTTTGTGGGAACATAGATAAAGAAACAACGAACATTTGTAAACTTATTTTACAATCAAATAACAATTCCAACTGGAAATCAATATTCAAACACGTTTGAATTACACAATGGAAATTCACAAGGATCCCATCTTTTTGTATTTCTCTTTCTTATTGCATTGTAGTTATAGTTATATATTTTAATATTCTTACGAGAGGAAATAAACTTTTGCGCCAATGCGGATGAATTCAACCTTATAGTTAAATCGCAACGAGACTAAAATACTGTCATTTCGAAGTTCAGTCATCACGTGCAACCCTTACTAGAGTTAAAACCTTAGTTATACAAGGACTACACATTAATAAACGTTATAATTGGAAATACCATATAGATCAACTGCAATCCTCATTATACCGTCGGTTAAATATACTCAAATGTTTGTATAACCGCGTTGTACGCCTTACAATTCTTTGGTTATGCTCCAAACTCACAAATCAATGCAATGAATTCAATACTTTTATTAGAACCTCATCTGGAGCACTATGTTCAATTTAAAATATGAAGCTAATAAATAAACGAAAAACATTTCAGACTATAATTTTCTATTAAGAGATGGATCTAAGACTGATACGCCAACATATTCAAGAGTGTTCCTCCCAAAATCTATATTTGCCTTTACTTCATTTAAAAGGTCTACCCTTACTACTGCATCAAAGGTTCCAAGTTCTGGTAACAGGAAAAAATTCGCGTTTTTATCAAAAATTCTAACTAAACACTTGCTCGTAATCTTAGAATGACCATGCACAGACTGGACAAGGAATGGGTTCGTAATATTCTTGACCGCTTTAATACTACTCATTGGTTTAATATAGTTCTTTGAAGTGCCAGTATCTAATAAAATTCTAATTGTTCTCCCTCCTATTACCCGTTCTACATATGGGAGGAGGGAACGACCCTTAAAAAATTCACTTCCTCTATCTCACAACACTCTGAATCATTTTCATGCTCGTCATAGACTGATCCAACTTCAAAATGTTCCTCTTCGTCACCATTATTGTCTTCCCACTCATAAGCCATTTGATTCACCCTTTGAGATTTTGCTGGTGGAAGGTATTGTCTGGATGATTCCACAGATCTTTTTACAGCTTGAGGGTTATTTTTGTGCATATCCCTTTGTAAGCTTCTCATGATTCTATCTACTTCCATAGGCTCATGTCTGTGTATCCTATTGCTGTGTTTTCCAAAACTGTTGCTCTGAATTCCGGGACCCTGTAGTCCAGTTTGATTCCTGGTAGTACCTGGGTGATAACCCAATTGACCCATTCGTAGTGTGGATGATTCCTATCGTGTTGATAGTGGAGCGATGACGAGCTCTGCTTAAAATTGTTCCAATAAGCAAGTCTACCAGTGAGATCGTCAATTTGTGCTTGAAATACTTGTTTCGCTAGTTCTGTCGCTCGGCTGATTGCCGTGTCTAATAAGGATTGCAATTGATTAGCGTCCATACCTACTTTACTGCGCACGGAAAGTCTATTTATCCCCTACGAGGATTTTTTCTTTTTCGCTTATTCCCTATGATAATTTTTTTACCACCCTTTTCTACAATTATCCTCTGCAAGGATTTTTTAAATTCACTTTATTTCTATGAGAATTTTTTACCGTAATTTTCTACAATTATCTTTTGCAAGAATTTTTTAAATTCACTTTATTCTCTATGAGAATTTTTTTACCGTCCTTTTCTACAATTATCCTTTGCCAGAATTTTTTTGAATTCACTTTATTCTGTATCAGAATTTTTAACTGTGGGTTAGTTTTATAATTATCCTCTACGAGGATTTTTTTACTCCACTTATTCTCTATGAGAATTTTTAACCGTGAGTTTTTTTTTTGTTGGGCGCCACTTACTAGTTGTCCATTTAACTTAATAAAAATTTTGCTTTATTTTAATAAACAGGTTTTCTTATTTTACTTATTTTAATGGTAGTTGTCTCGTTATAGAGACTTGTCAAGACTAACAAGTTTATTTAATTTCCAAATAAAAGAAACTTCCGATCGCATTTCCATTCCCTCAAATAAGCAAAAAACGATAATGCTGACAGTTACTCAATTTTCATCAAAAACGGCTTTTTAGTGAACTTTGAAGTAAAAATAAAAAGGTATTTAATTCAGGTGAGAAAATTAATTTTGAAGTCAGCGTAAGTTGGCAATAAAAAAAAATGGTTTTAATAAAAAGAGGTTTCTTCATAGTCAGCATAATTCCTATTTAAAACCAATAATAAAATGAAAAGGAGTTTAATTCAAAGTCAGTATAATGTTAATAAAATAAAATATCAACGCTGACACTTTTGTTTAACCGGTTGCTTGGCAGCGGCTTAACTTATAGCTCGAGAATTTCGGGCTACCAACTCGGTAGCTTTCTTTCTTCAACTGTCTAGGAAATTGCTGGCAGTAGGAATTAGATAGCATTTGCCTCAAGATGTTCAGGTGAACATCACAACATCTAAGAGTATTTTTAAATAAAGAAGTAGAGGAATGGCAAAAGCTCACTTCAAAGGCTCCCTCAATATATTTTAAAGCATATTACAATATATTTAGTTCTTATATAAATACAATAGATAAGTCTTTTACTGACAGTGACGTTTGCCCACAAAAAGAAACAGTTTTCTATGTACATACAATACACATGGATTTGCCGAAAGAGGAAAGTGATATCTTAAATGAAGTAAACTTATCAAATTAAACTTTTTATTATACATACATATGCATACATTTATGTGTATATTAAAATTTGGATTTAAGCTTTTTTTTCTGATGGTATCGCTTTAAAAATGTTTGATGCTAAATAAAGATTCTGTTCGCTCCTTTATAAATATGTATGATATTAAAAACTGCTTTTTATAATTTATGTGAATTGTTTTTCAGATTTACGTCGCCTATGTCGCTAATAATCGCATAATAATTGTGTCATCGCTCAATGGTCCATTCGAAGAAGCTGTGATTGCATATTTATTTTTGGTCAATATTTTACCAGTTATAGTTATTCCAATATTGTGGTGGGAAACTCGCAAAATATCGCGACTTATTAATGATTGGGATGATTTCGAGGTATAAAATAATAATTGTTATTTCCGATGAATTAATTACTTTTGCAGTTACAGATTCTATACTATCAAATTTCTGGACATAGCGTTCCATTACATTTAAAATCAAAAAACATAACCATAGCTTTACCGATTCTTTCAGTGCTTTCAGTTGTAATAACTCACGTAACAATGGCCGATTTCGATATAGTACAAGTATGACTCATAATTGCGGATGATGGAAATAAAGGCTGCAATAATAGGGGATAAATGTCTGACGAAAGATCGGACCGACTCTGCTCGCTTGACGACTTGGCTAAGAGATTGGACAGACTTTCCGTGCGCAGTAAAGTAGGTATGGACGCTAATCAATTGCAATCCTTATTAGACACGACAATCAGCCGAGCGACAGAACTAGCGAAACAAGTATTTCAAGCACAAATTGACGATCTCACTGGTAGACTTGCTTATTGGAACAATTTTAAGCAGAGCTCGTCATCGCTCCACTATCAACACGATAGGAATCATCCACACTACGAATGGGTCAATTGGGTTATCACCCAGGTACTACCAGGAATCAAACTGGACTACAGGGTCCCGGAATTCAGAGCAACAGTTTTGGAAAACACAGCAATAGGATACACAGACATGAGCCTATGGAAGTAGATAGAATCATGAGAAGCTTACAAAGGGATATGCACAAAAATAACCCTCAAGCTGTAAAAAGATCTGTGGAATCATCCAGACAATACCTTCCACCAGCAAAATCTCAAAGGGTGAATCAAATGACTTATGAGTGGGAAGACAACAATGGTGACGAAGAGGAACATTTTGAAGTTGGATCAGTCTATGACGAGCATGAAAATGATTCAGAGTGTTGTGAGATAGAGGAAGTGAATTTTTTAAGGGTCGTTCCCTCCTCCCATATGTAGAACGGGTAATAGGAGGGAGAACAATTAGAATTTTATTAGATACTGGCACTTCAAAGAACTATATTAAACCAATGAGTAGTATTAAAGCGGTCAAGAATATTACGAACCCATTCCTTGTCAAGTCTGTGCATGGTCATTCTAAGATTACGAGCAAGTGTTTAGTTAGAATTTTTGATAAAAACGCGAATTTTTTCCTGTTACCAGAACTTGGAACCTTTGATGCAGTAGTAAGGGTAGACCTTTTAAATGAAGTAAAGGCAAATATAGATTTTGGGAGGAACACTCTTGAATATGTTGGCGGAAAGGAGGAACTACTGTATGTTCACTGTAGAGATGTGAAGAAATTGTCAATATCTCAAGAGAATCAAACCGCTTCCCAGGGACCTTTAGAAATGCTGTTAATGGCCCATAAGAAGGTTTTTGCCGATTCAGATGAAGCCTTACTCTACAATACTTCAGTGGTGGCAGCCATAAAAACAAATGATGACCAACCAGTATATTCAAGACCCTACCCATATCCCCCTGCTCTAACGGAATTTGTCAGTAGAGAGATTAATGATTTGTTAAAAAACAAAGTTATCCAGCCATCGCGCTCCCCTTACAATAATCCCATTTGGATTGTTAACAGAAAAGGAATAGATGAAAACGGAGGAGCAAAGCATCGTATGGTGATTGACTTCAGGAAGCTCAACGAGAAAACATTTAGTGAAAGGTATCCAATTCCAGATATATCTGTTATTTTGGCAAGTCTGGGGAAGCCTTCGGTGTTTTCAACCTTTGATCTTAAGTCGGGTTTCCATCAGATAAAACTTAGGGAACAGGACCGACAGAAGACAGCCTTTTCAATAAACCACGGCAAATTCGAATTTTGCAGACTCCCTTTTTGGCTGTGCAATTGGTAACGTGTTACGAGAAGAAATAGATAGATGTTGCTACGTCTACATCAATGATGTCATTCGTCGTCTCAAAGGAAGGCATAAAAACTTCCCCTGATAAAAAAAAGACATAGTGGAGTACGAAACTCCTAGGACCTGGCGAGGTCTGCGCTCTTTTCTCGGACTAGCAGGGTATTATAGGCGATTTGTAAAAAACTACTCTGCCATATTAAAACCCCTGACCAGGTACCTTAGAGGAGAAAATGGCTCGGTGGGAGCGGGTAAAAATGTAAAGATTGAGCTAGATCGCGAAGCTTTGGCAGCTTTCGAGCAGGTTAAAAAGATAATGGCATCCGAAGATATCTTACTGCTGCAACCCGATTATGAACAACCCTTTGACCTCACAACCGATGCATCATCAAATGCAATAGGTGCAGTCCTGTCACAGAAAGGAAGACCAATAACTATGATTTCTCGCACCTTAACAAGAACAGAGGAAAACTACGGTACTAATGAACGTGAGCTTCTAGCGATAGTATGGGCCTTACAGAAATTAAGGAACTATCTGTACGGTGTTAAAAGACTAAACCTATTCACTGATCATCAGCCTCTTACGTTTACTATTTCGGAAAAGAACCCAAATTCGAAAATAGGACGATGGATATCTTTTATTCAACAATTTTCGCCTAAATTCATTTACAAACCCGGTAAGGAGAATTTTATAGCAGACGCGTTGTCCCGACAACACATAAATACTATCTGTTGCGGGTGAAGCGGCCCAAGCTCAAGATAGCCAATGTGGATTTTAAACACAACAAGTGTAAGAATTTTAGAAAACTTTAATTCTTTATTCTTACGCTTTAATATGTTAAAATTCCTAAAATTATAAATAAATTCATTATACAAACTTACATACTAAACTGCTGATATACTAACTTTTATGTATGGCTACTCCAAGCGAAGCTTCGTAATCCTTATGACCTGAACGAATGAATCTCTTAAATCTATGTAGGTGTTTTATATACTTATGTATGTGGTCTCGATTAAATATGGCCTCATAATTATACCGCGTGGAAAATTAAAAGGAATAATTGAACATTTTGCCATGCTCATCTCTCTACATGTCGATAACAGTAATGTCATATTAGCGATTTATGAGTGGCGGTAACACTATCCATTCGTCCTTGAGTGAGGTCATTAAATCTGTGTCGAACCCAATAAATTGCTTCAAGAACCAAACAGTGGTGGAGGAAGGCGAAATTCCAAAGATTTCTAAAAAAATTATGTTTAAATCTCAATTAAGGCATGTAATTGTGTTTGATTCAATTGAAAATTTATTGAGAGACATGAAGACTTGCGTGAATCCTAATATCGCCAATGCACTGCTGTGCGATCTATCGGTTCTTGGCAAAATTCAGAACGAGCTATTTACGTAAGAGATTTCCTTCCACTAGACTCGTTTACACTTCTCTCCAAGTAATTGACGTATTTAACGAGAATAATCAAGGCGAAATCATAACTGCGGAACATAATAGGGCATATAGGTCAGCAAAAGAAAACGAGAAACAAATATGAAAATACTACTTTTTTCCGGGGATAAGGAGGAAGCTAATGGAGGTTGTAGCTAATTGTAGAATATGTAAAGAATCGAAATACAATCGACATCCAATTAAGCAAGGAGTAGGCGCGAGTTATAGAAACAACAACAACCCCACCAACAAAACCACCTAGATTAAGTAGGTTAGTCAGCATACGTTAAATATAATAAATGGGTTAATAATATGTATTGCACTTTTATTAGCGTAAGCACTTTTGTATTTAGATAATAAGTTTCATTGTTAACAAAAATAATAAATAAAATCAATAATATTTGGACAGTAGAATGAAACAGCTGTGTTTTTTTTTTAATTTAATAAAGTAGTAATAAGTTAACTCGCGACTCCCATTCCGAACTATACAGGTGAAATTTTGCATGTGGATATCTTTATCACTGACAAAAAACACTTCTTGACGTGCTTCGATAAATTTTCCAAGTTCGCTTTTGTCTTGCCGATATCCTCAAGGGCCATAGTGCATGTAAAGAAACCACTTTTACAAATTCTTAACATGTTCAGCAATACTAAAATTATAGTGTGTGATAACGAAAAATCCTTAAATTCACAAGCTATAGGAACATTTCTAAGAGAAAATTTTCGGATAGAGATATTACCAATTCCTCCTATGCATAGCACCTCTAACGGTCAAGTGGAGTGCTTCCACATCACCCTAGGAGAAATTGCACGCTGCCTGAGGGCAGGAAATAAAATAGAAGACACAGTTGACTTGATTCTTCTGGCAACGATGGAATATAATAGGTCTATTCACTCCGTGACAAAGCCTATAAAAATAGTGCATTTCATGTCCTCAGAACTAAGGAACTCAGTAAGGGGGAGAATAGAGAAAGCACAGGTGGCATGTCTGGCAAAACGTAACGGGATATCTGATAATAGGAAATTTGATCAGGGAGAAAGAGTCTTTGTTAAAACAAATAAAAGGCTAGGAAATAAGTCTTCGAAATTGTATGTGGAAAAAATAATTCAAAAGGACCTTGGGTCTACAGTTTTGATTGACAACAAGGTAGTTCATAAAGATAACATAAGGTAAATTTTTAATCTTACAGGCTTTTATTCTCTTCAGCGAAATGTGAAGTTCAGATATTAGACTACTCGAACTCCGAAATAGTTACTCTTGGGACCGGACGTACACTAATACAAGATGGAGACTTTAGGCTGATTCATGTAAGAGACATACCCTTATACGAGCGAGAGCTGAAACTAATAGACGGACACATTAAATATAGAATACAATCTCACAACCTTTTACTGTCATATTTGGATCATAAAGTGGACAGCATAAGAGACATTATAGACAGAATTAAACCTTTCCGCAAGATGAAAAGGTCCGTTGATGCGATAGGAACCGCCTGGAAGGGGATCGCGGGACTCCTGACAGAGACGACTTTCGACTGATAAATGAAAGAATTAATAACAGTATGAGACAGACAGAAAACCAGATCATCATCAACCATTTAATCGAAGATAAACTTAATGAAGTAGCAAACAGAACGAACAAAATTTTGAAAGACTTACAGAGGGACAAGGACGTACCAAAAACAGCTGCACTTCGGTTCAAGTTTGAGTTGAAGGTTCTGAAGAAAGAGGTAACATGAGTAGAACAGGCTTTGATGTGGGCTAAAAGTAACGTTATTAACACATTTCTTTTTTCTGAAAAGGAAAATTCAGTTAAGCAACAAAGTTTTCCATATTCTAACCTTGAGCAATGTCTAAAATTCGCTGATTTGAAAATAGCTACTAATAGCTGTTATTTTGTATATGATTACCTTGTCTATCGTAAAAACGAATTATTGTCATTCAATATTAATAAAACCTGTAAAAAAGAATAAGGAAATTGTAATATTAGACAGTTCCAATATAATGACTTGTCAAGACGAAATTTATGAGATCAAGAATACGTGTAAATCATACGATGATTTGAACATTTGTGAACGTAGTAACTTAAGAGATATATCGCGTACGAAATGCATTCCTAATCTCCCCAAAAGTAAGCCAGCGGTATGCAGGAAAAGTAACAATTCTCACATTCCTTCTTTCGAAGTTTTACAACCCGGCATTCTACTTTTTAATTCTTACAACGAAAATGTTGTTATAAATAATAACGAGGTGGCTATAAACGGTACGTTCATAGTAACCTATCACAACGCGTCGGTATTCGTCAATAACCCCAGGGATACAGGCCATTGCAACCATTTTGGCCTCCTTAAATTCCACCCACATCTTCGCAGAGACGCTACCGCTGCAATTAATTAAAGAATTGCATTTAAATAACCAGTGCTACATAGAGTCACTTAAAAAAGAGAGCAGGGCAGGCTCTTTATTAAGCCTATGAACTACGTTTCTGACTCTGCTCGTGGTGGTGAGCCTTGCCTTTGGTGTTAGGGTGAAGAAAAAGCGATCTCGCGATATAACCGGTTGGTTGGAGAGCGAAGCACAATAAAATAAAGGGGAAGAGTTAAGCCGCTGCCAAGCAACTGGTTAAACAAAAGTGTCAGCGTTGATATTTTTTTTATTAACATTATGCTGACTTTGAATTAAACTCCTTTTCATTTTATTATTGGTTTTAAATAGGAATTATGCTGACTATGAAGAAACCTCTTTTTATGATTATGAAAATTGAGTAACTGTAAGCATTATCGTTTTTTGCTTATTTGAGGGAATGGAAATGCGATCGGAAGTTTCTTTTATTTGGAAATGAAATAAACTTGTTAGTCTTGACAAGTCTCTATAACGAGACAACTCACCATTAAAATAAGTAAAATAAGAAAAACTGTTTATTAAAATAAAGCAAATTCAATTTATTAAAATAAAGAAAACTTTTTTTTATTAAGTTAAATTGACAACTAGTAAGTTATATCAGGCCTTATGCAACACTTAATTCCTTACTGAAACAGAGCCTGTTGCAAGACAACAGTACTTCGAGGATAAGGATCACCAGAGTTAGCGACGCTCATGCATAAACATGTTAATAAACATATACATGTTATTTCCCTAATATTCTTTTAAGATAACAAGTAAATTTCCATAGATGATAAGAGGGTAATTAGTAACTAGGCATATCATAAACAACAATTTATGTAAACACACGAAAACAACCCTAACTAAATATGTAAAATAATCTAAACTACTGAGCAAAGGAATAAGATAAAAAGGGTCAAACAAATATCATAAATATACAAATATTGTTAAGACCATAAAATATCATAAATATACAAATATTGTAAAGATCATAAAATATCATAAATATGGTAAGCATATGTACAAAACATGTTCTTTATCTCTTTGTTCAAAAATATCCATTAAGACAAAGGAAATATTATTTGTAATAAATTAGTATTTAAAAAGATATTTTTGGAATTTGGCAGTTTAGTTAAGATTTAGCATAAGTACTGAACAGAACTCATTTTAAGAAAATATAAATAAAAAATAAAAGTCGCGTAGCCGACCAAAAAATTATATTTTTTTATTTAACGTGAAAACGTAGAATTTAATTGGCGATCTTGCCAGGAGCAACATATACTTTGTTGTTTCAGCGAGACGGACCATCGGAATCCTTGTCGCAGCAAGGACATATAAATCTTCATAGAAGAAAAAATAAATAATTCTCCATAGAAGAGGATATAATTTAAACAAAGTACTTAGTAAAAAATTTACATATGTGAATAAATTTTTAAAGTAAAAAGAAAAAAAGCCAATAATAAGGTCGTGCGTAGATGTCAAAAAGAAGATCTATATTTGATAAATTACGTCCCTTAGAGCATATAGAAGAAACGACTATGTCAAATAACGCAGAAATCGAAATGCTTACACAGCAAATGGCGGCATTACAAGCCATGATGCAGACAATGATACAGCAACATTCAACGGAAGTTAATGCACTGAAACATCAAATACAACAGGTAGGAGTAAACCATCTTATAAACCAACCTCGACCCGCACCACTGGAAGCAATAGAAACAAGAATTACAAACCTCAATGAAGTCAAGTTAGAAGTTTTTAAATCACTCCTTGATGGTGAAATCACAAAATACCGAGTATGGAGAGAGGATACATCTCGTATGATGGATAGCGTTGAGCCTCTCAAGGGCACAAGTATCTATTCACAAGCATTACAAATAGTCAAGACAAAAATACAAGGAGCAGCAGCGCAGGTCTTGGCAAATCATGGCACTATATTCAATTTTGATGCCATTAGAAATAGACTCGACTACACCTATGCAGATACACGTCCCCTGTACGTTTTGCAGGAGGAAATGAAAAGGTGTTATCAGGTAAGAAAAACCCTAAAAGAATTCCATGATGAAATAATTAAAAGCTTGAGCCTGATAATTTCAAAAATATCGATGTCCGGATATGGACAAGAAGCCGTAAGTGCAATGACAGATCAAGCCAAACAAGATTCCGTCAGAGTATTTATAACGGGAGTTAACAATACGTTTGTACAATCCACGTTATATGCAAACGCTCCAGAAAATTTAGAGCATGCATACACTATTACGCACCATTGAGCATGACAGTAGACACCAGAACTTGAAGCTGTTATATGAATCTAAACATCCGCAGAAGACGCACGAAGCACAGAGACAACAGTTCCAGTCAACTCACAGGTATCCACCACGGCAACAGTTCTCAACAAAACAACATTTCAACAAATTCCAACCACGACCAGAGTCCATGGATGTAAGTTCCGGTAACATAATCCAGCGACAACCCACATACTTTAACTCAAATCATCAATACAACAATCAACCATGGAAACGAAACGAAAAATATCATATGATGTATTAATGGACACCGGAGCAACCCATAATTACATTAAAAAGTCATTACAATTAAATTATCCACAAAAAATACAACCTATGCAAGTCATTTCAATGCATGGAACGTCACTAGTTAATACCAAACAAACACTAAAATTTCTCGGCAGGAACATAGATTTCTTCGAGTTAGATAACATGGGAAAAACTGATTTGATATTAGGATGGAAGGGAGTAAATATGCTAAACGCAACAATAGATAGTAGAAACATGACATTTACAATAAATAGAACTGAAGAAATTAGTAATGTAAACTATACCATAGGTAATGAATTATATAAAGAAGATATAGATAAGTTGATGAAGGATAACAATGGCATAGGACCATTACCCTTCACTACAACGATTGAAGCCACGATTTGGACAAAAACAGACGAACCCATTTGGACGAAGCAGTACCCATACCCCATAGCGGATAACGACTTCGTAAACAATGAAATTAGGAAGTTATTACAAGATGGTATAATCCAACGTAGTAATAGCCCATATAATTCACCCATTTGGACTGTTCCAAAAAAAGGCGTAGACGAAACAGGTCGACCAAAACGTCGTATGGTCGTTGATTTTCAAAAATTAAATTCAAATACTATAACAGACAGATATATTATTCCTGACGTGAACATGACTATACAGAACTTAGGAAAAGCCAAATATTTTACAACTTTAGATTTAGAATCAAGATTCCATCAGGTTAAAATTAAGGAAGAAGATACAGAAAAAACTGCATTCTGTGTAAATGGTGGCAAGTAGGAATTTGTGCGTATGCCTTTTGGACTAAAAAATGCTCCTTCAATATTTCAAAGATGTGTTGATGATATCCTGAGGGAGTAGATTGGCAAGTTCGCATACGTCTACATTGATGATGTACTAATATATTCTTCAACACCAGAAGAACATATGAAACATATCAATATCATATTCAATGCTTTAAATCAGGCAACACTTAGGGTATCAAACGAAAAATCAAAGTTTTTTCAAACAGAAGTCGAATACTTAGGTCACAATATCAAACATAACAGAATTTTGACAAATCCAGAAAAAGTAGAAACAATTGAAAAATATCCTTTACCAGAAACACTCAAAGACTTAAGAGGATTTTTGGGTATGACAGGTTATTATAGAAAATTTATACAGGGATACGCCAGCATAGCTAAGCCCCTTACAGTTCACTTACGAGGAGACAACGGACAGATAGGAAAAAATAAAAGTGCTACAACAAAAATCAATTTAGATTTAAAAAAAAAAATTAATTTAATAAAATTTTAAAAAAATGTTTAAAAGAACAGGTTGAACTCTTCCAACCGAATTATGATAAACCATTTGAAATAACTACTGATGCATCCAACATAGCTATTGGAGCCGTACTGAGCCAAACAAAATAAAACCAATATTTTTCCTTAGCAGAACATTAAGTAAAACGGAAGAAAATTATAGCACAAATGAGAAAGAATTACTAGCAATAATTTGGGCATTACAGAAACTTAGGAATTACATATACGGAACAACTGACCTCACTATCTACACAGATCATCAGTCACTAACTCACTCCATATCAGAAAAAAACCCAAACCCAAAACTAAAGCGATGGAAGGCCATAATAGAAGATTTTGGAGCAAAATTAGTATATAAGCAAGGACATCAAAATGTGGTAGCTGACGCCTTGTCAAGACAACATATAAACACGTCATCCATCGATACGGTACACTCAGCTGAAAGTTCGTTTTCAGAAACTATCAAACAGGTAAAACAACCACTAAATGCATACAGCATTCAAGTCGAGCTTGTACCAAATAATAAAATAAATGAAACACGAACTCGTACGATATTTCAAAATAGAGTTAGACACACGATAAACTTTACGAATGAACAAAACCTTATACTTGAATTGAGAAAAATACTACAACAAAATAAGACGACCGCATTATATACCACAAGAGAAAAAATCTGTGCACTAAGCCCTATTATAACAAACACTTTCAATGGTATAAACTTTGTATATACACCAACAAAACTTATTGATGTTCGAGAGAAAGAAAAACAAGCTGAAATAGTCAAAAAAAATACACGATAGAGCACACAGAGGCTACAGAAACAACATACAGGAGATACTCGAAAATTACTTTTGGCCAGAAATTAAACAACAATGCAAAGCATTTAACAAAAAGTGCACACCTTGCCTATATGGTAAATATGAGAGGAATCCAACAAGAGAACCATTAGGAGATTCCGACATTCCAACAGAACCAAGCAAATACATACATATGGACATATATTTTCAACGACAACAAAACATATCTAGTCGCCATTGATAAATTCTCAAAATATGTTACTTTGGGGGAAATTGACTCAAGAGAGCGCATGGCTGAGAAAATTTAAGAAATTCTCACAAATAACTATCCAAACTGCACACGATTGATGACTGACTGACGAAAAATGTCTAAATACACCAGCAGTAAATATGATGTGTATAAAATATGGCATAAAAAAGATAAAAACACCAGTCTACAGATCGACATCAAATGGACAAGTAGAACGCGTACCATTTCCGAGCTTGCAAGAATATTTAAAATACAAAACGATACAACAATAGCTGAGGAAATACATAAAACAATAAGAGAAATAAATAACACCATACACACACTCACAGGACAAACACCAGTTGATATTTTATTTAACAAAATAAAATACGACAAAAAAGCCATATATGAAAAACTAAAAAAGGCATCAGAAAAAACACTTGAAAGACTAAATCAAGGTACTAAACATCGAACCTTTCAACCAAATGAACAAATTCTTGTGAAAATAAAAGGAGTGAGAAAGAAAAAAGAAGCCAGATACATTAAGCACATTGTGAAGGAAGACCGTGAGGACACTGTTTTAACCACGAGGGGTGTGATCGTACACAAAGATAACATTAAGAACTACACAATCAGCAAAGATGATACTCTACCTGATATTTCTCGTAATGGTCATGTCAAAAACCAAAGCAGAAGTAGAAATGAAAAACTTAAACGGACAAAAATACGTCCTAACCAGGACCGATGATGTTTTCCTATATGATGAACACACATATCTCTTCCATGTCACTAATTTAACAAAGATACTAACGTCTTACAAACAAATTATCCGAGATCAATATAACGCCAGTATCCAAGAAACACTCTTAATAAAGAAAATTGAAATATTGGAAAATCAATTGAACGAACATAAAAGATACACAAGATCCTTAAATTTCCTAGGATCAGCTTTGAAGTTTGTCACAGGAATTCCAGACCACGATGATTTTATCAATATGGAAAGAGCAATAAATACACTCATAAATAACAATGAGAAACAACGTTTGATTAACTCAAGGTTCGAAAAAATAATTGATACACTACAAGGTAACACATTGGAAAACCATATTATCCTCGAACAAGTTCACGAACAGCTCCTACTATTAGTTAGAACAATTAATGCCGCAAAGAATAATAAATATTTAACCGAATCCCTAAGTTTTGACGACATAAGAGAAATAATAAAACATGAATTGATCTCAGTACCTGTAATAAACATTTTGGAGTACGCAGACATTCATATAGCAAGAACGAAAGACTTAATTATAACAATTTATAAATACCCAATTCTCAAGAGATATTGTAAACTTTTTAAAATTACGCCTATAAGTTTTAGGCACAGAAAAATAAAAACAGATGATCAAATCGCTCAATGTGATAAAAACTATGTTAGAGTAAACCTTTGCAAGAACTATTTGGAAAAAACCATTTGCAGAACAAATAATGAAACAGACACATGTATTCTCGCACTACTCAACAATAGAAATAGTAAATGCGAGGTCATACAAGAATATAATAATCCGATAACGGAATTGTACGAAGGTTTCATATTATTGGATGGTACTCATCAAATTGACAATATCACTACTACAGGCATAACTCTAGTAAAATATACTGACAAAGTTAGAGTAGATAACAATACTTACAGAAATATACATGACAGACTCATAGAGGCTATCCACACAAAACATGATGAAGATTTTGAAATCATAAACATCCTCACCTCAGATCGTAAAAACGCATTTAATAATATCGACTCATTAAAAAGATTAGTCATTCCATATGAGGAACACCCTATACGTTCAACTTTTTATACACTATTTTTCATAGCTATAATTTCAGGAATATTCTATATTGGGCTCAAAATATTTAAATATGTATTAATATATAGAAGAAAACATACAAAACAAAACTTTAGAATTAATTACAATCAACAAGTTGAAAGAAGTATTAGAGATCTCTCGTTTTAACCCAGGGGAGAGTTAGCGACGCTCATGCATAAACATGTTAATAAACATGTTATTTCCCAAATATTCTTTTAAGATAACAAGTAAATTTCTATAGATGATAAGAGGGTAATTAGTAACTAGACATATCATAAACAACAATTTATGTAAACACACGTAAACAACCTTAACTAAATATGTAAAATAATCTAAACTACTGAGCAAAGGAATAAGATAAAAAGGGTCAAACAAATATCATAAATATACAAATATTGTTAAGACCATAAAATATCATAAATATACAAATATTGTAAAGATCATAAAATATCATAAATATGGTAAGCATATGTACAAAACATGTTCTTTATCTCTTTGTTCAAAAATATCCATTAAGACAAAGGAAATATTATTTGTAACAAATTAGTAATTAAAAAGATATTTTTGGAATTTGGCAGTTTAGTTAAGATTTAGCATAAGTACTGAACAGAACTCATTTTAAGAAAATATAAATTATATTTTTTTATTTAACGTGAAAACGTAGAATTTAATTCCAGCGAATTTGTCTTTCCAAGCCTTTTTATACATTTTTAAGTTTGAGCCACAGCCAGAACGTTTCAGGCAAGAAAAGCCGCTCAACCCATGACCAATGCCAAAGGCATTCCGGGGCTTTTGGACAATTGACCTTTGGTGGAGAAGAACATCCTTACTCAAAAGTATACATGGACTTACTAAAGTTTTAATTGCCACACCAACCGAGGGAACCCTTCCACTCTATACCCCGAAAGGGGGGCTCAGGTGTGAGAATTGTACAGCGCAAAACTTGACACGTATGGGAATTAAAAATGCAAACTTATATCCAGTATGCGAAATACTGCTTAAACAGTTGTAAATTACTTTTGTTATTCTAGCGATCGTAAAAACACAAAGATAAGCCGTTGGATTTCATAAAAAAAGTAGAATACTTCAGCAAAAAACAAAGCAAAGACATATTATTTTTTATTTTAGCAACTGCTGATGGCTCGGGGTATGAGTGACATGGAAACTAATGCAAAGGATTTTAATTTTTGTTTGTTTCAAAAACAGAAACAAAATCGCATTACGAATTCAAACTATAGAGTGAGGGAAGACCAAACCTCAAATTCAATAGAACTTTCGCGGGCAAAATGTCATTTCTAGAGAGCTGCGCATATAAACTGAAATAAATAATTGTACTATTTATTTTATATTTTACATAAAACACAAAAAATAACTAAAATTTTTTAATTTATCTTATAATTTGTAATTATATATATATATATATATATATATATATATATAGAAAGTACTGATATTAATACGCCACCCTAATATTATATATCTGTCAAGTGATTTATGTTTAGTTTGGTTTGTCATTTCAACATAAATAGACTGACGCTTGAACAGATTCGGCGAATTAGTACGAAACAGCGATGAAACTCACTTTTGTTTGAATGGATGATGATAATCCTCAAGTATATGTTCTTTATGAAATCATTGGTCCGTTCTTTTTTAAAAACGATGAACCATTGAAGAACTATGATGTGCAGGAGCTGTCGTTTCAACAAGACGGCGCAACATATCACACAGCTCGTGCTCGTGAAACGATATACGGCCACAAACGTTGGATAAAGTCATTAAAAATAGCACCAGATTAGACTATGTCCAAGCCAGCCGTGGCGGTCATATGCCAGAAGTCATATTTAAAGTTCTATACCTCTATATATATATATATATATATATATATATATATTAACAACGATCTGTTGTGAACGCCCTTATTGATTTGGTTAACAACAATTAATTGTGGAATTTAATTTTATTTGATTGTTTGACGCTTATTTATTTTATTGTTTGGCAATTACATATGTTCTTTATTTAGGCAATGTTTCTATCGATATCATATTGCAAGATTATCTCATTATGTGGTGAACACATAATTTGGTTGCTTAATGTTCGACTAATTTTAACTTTTGATTTTAATAAACAAAGTGCATTTCTAAGCACATTTTCAAGTTAGATTTAAGTTAAAAATTAGAATCACTGAAATCATAGTGAATCACTGAAAAAAGAACAGTCTTTTATTTGAAATTGAGCTCATATAACCGACAACACTTCACTTGTATACATATATACTCAGCTTTACTATATTTTACATTACAGATTACAAGTCCATACATACATATATGCGATTTATTATTGTTTGACATATGTACATATGAATCAACTTGTACTAAATTTTATTATAAGTATATGTTATATTTTTTAAGAACTTAGTTCGTAGGGATATGTTTTGCATACTGGTCTGGGATAGAGTAAATATATATTATATATTTTTAAATATGGAGTTCCTTACATTACTTAATATAGGGCATTCTAGTAGAAAATATTGTAGGGTTATTGGATAGTTAATGTTACAATTACGTAGTGGGGTAAAATTATTATTGAAGAATATTCCGTGAGTCCAAATCATATATATTTATTACAATCTTGTCAATAGAATCCCGTTCTGTAATTTGTTGTATAGTTGCATATGATTTTTCTGTCCTTATTTATCATACGGTACTTTCTTGAGCAAGTGTTAAATTCATTATATTTATCTCTTAATGTGTAAAGTCGTTACCACGTCTTCCGCGGTGTCCAGGAAACCATATTAATTTTATATTTGTAATCATAATGTTTCTTATATTGGGTGCATATATTCATTGCTTAAAGTGTTGATCACTGAGTACAAAGGCGAAAGAGAATCTGTTCAAATTGCAAATTTACCACTCTTGTTTTTCAAAGCCTGGTACATAGCTATTATTTTTGCCGAAAAAATTGTGTTTGAGATGGGCGACTTTCAAAACACTATTAGCGGAAGTTATTTTGTATGTAACATCTGTATCAGTCTTAGATCCATCTCTTAATAGAAAATTATAGTCTGAAATGTTTTTCGTTTATTTATTAGCTTCATATTTTAAATTGAACATAGTGCTCCAGATGAGGTTCTAATAAAAGTATTGAATTCATTGCATTGATTTGTGAGTTTGGAGCATAACCAAAGAATTGTAAGGCGTACAACGCGGTTATACAAACATTTGAGTATATTTAACCGACGGTATAATGAGGATTGCAGTTGATCTATATGGTATTTCCAATTATAACGTTTATTAATGTGTAGTCCTTGTATAACTAAGGTTTTAACTCTAGTAAGGGTTGCACGTGATGACTGAACTTCGAAATGACAGTATTTTAGTCTCGTTGCGATTTAACTATAAGGTTGAATTCATCCGCATTGGCGCAAAAGTTTATTTCCTCTCGTAAGAATATTAAAATATATAACTATAACTATAATGCAATAAGAAAGAGAAATACAAAAAGATGGGATCCTTGTGAATTTCCATTGTGTAATTCAAACGTGTTTGAATATTGATTTCCAGTTGGAATTGTTATTTGATTGTAAAATAAGTTTACAAATGTTCGTTGTTTCTTTATCTATGTTCCCACAAAAAGTTTTAGTTGTTTTAAAGGATTCGCATAAAAGCTTATATTCAGTCTAGTCGGCATTACCTGTGTTAAATCTTGGTTTGGTAAGAAAGTAGTGCATTTTATTAGAAGGGAACAAAGTTAAGTTCCACTTGGCCTGTGAGGCAAGAATGGATGAGTAAAATGAGAGGTCTATGTGGGAAAATGTGTTGGTGATTTGTTATTCAAAAATACTAGGTAACTTCTGTTCCTATACCTGGACAACATGTTACCCCTACGACTATTGGAAGAGGAGCCCAAATTCATGCGTGGACTGTTAAAATCGCCAATAACCAAATTTGGTAATTTCGATTTAAATGCGTTTTCGAGATTTTTGTCAGTCAATTCCACCGTAGAATTTTCGATATTATTTCAATGCAGATTGCTTCAAATTTATTAGATAATGAAATCTGTTTTCGTTCTAAAGATTTATGGACTAAAATTGCCACGTTTCCATATTTCGTAGTTTGTGTATTTAAAGCATATAATGTACAGTTTATAGGATTTGGGATATTTAGGATTGAGTGTAGAAGGGTTTATTGGATACATATAATTTAGTAATAGTAACTCATTATAATTATTGCTAAATTTTTACGTTGTTACTAATTTTTATGTTGAGAAAAAAAATATTTGAAACGTATTTATGAGGAATTCATATTTTATTTTTTTCTTCTTAATGCGTATATTTGATAGAGCAGTATATTATCAATGTTAAACTACAATAACATATGGCTTTAAGTGTTTGATTGAATTAAATGCTGTTGTGCTAAGATTAGAATAGTAAAAGCTTCAAATAAAACACGTCATCTACGTTCAACAAGTTGTTTTCTAATGACAACAAGATCCGCAAAAAGAACATCTCAACATACGACATTTATATTTTTAAGACGTTAATACACATGAAAAACAAATCCAAATATTAAATAAAGAACATTCCGAAATCACTGATCCCTTTTAAAACCTGAAGGACCTACCAGCCACTGACGTATATTGGAAACAGACGATACCACTTCTTAAGGTGTACGGGATTGATGGAAGCATTCCACATCCTTGAGCAAATAGCGATAATTTCTCTAAACCTTTGACACCCGGTAAGGACCCTTATATTTCGGAATAAATTTAAGCGATACTCATCAAAACTCTGTCCCTTATTGATATTAACTCTAGGAAGATACTTTCTTAACGTATTAAGTATTCTCTCACGTTGCACTGCACCAAACAACATTACACAAAGATGCTGACCAATGGGTTTATGTACAGTGTTATTCAATGTATACTCAACCTTCTCGATTACCTTTTTCCAAAAGATCCCTTTTTTCTGGGCCACCAATTTTGCGAACATAGGCCCCTTCCACTTAACCGTTCACATGTGGCGATCCCGGCGAATGAATGTTTCTCGCTCACTAATTATAATACACCTAGTCGTGAGCGTCGGATAAAGCCTTACAAATTTAGAACAGGCATTTACTGTTAGCAATATGTGTTTCATTGTCCTGCCATTATCTATTGTTCACAATGGTCTATGTGAACTGTATCGAAAGGGTTCTCTGGTTTGTGCAATTTTAGGCAAGAATCCCGCACTTTTACCATTCTTTGAAGAAAAGACTATGTAGTTAACACAATTTTCCAGATACCAGCCTTCGTCCTACTCTTGGGAATCCAATAACTCTTAAGAATAAAGTCTAACATTTTGCCCATTCCCACGTGTCCCATTTCATCATGATATTTGTAAAAAATGTGGCCTTCCATCTTCTCCGGAACATGTAAAAACAAATTCCACTCGCCATTTTTTCGTTATAACACCCCATTCCGCGTCTCATACAAAGAATGTTCCGAATTTTGAAGTTCATCCCTGATCATATCGACAAAAATTCTACCCACAGACCTCTAGAAAACCGATGGAGCATTTTTCAAGGCAAAAGCCATCCTTAAAAATTCAAAATGAAAAACAACATTTCATTAAGCAAGGGAATTGGATAGTCATTCTTTAATGTTATTCTGTTCAGCCTCATAGTTCACGCACATCCCCATGTCTCCTGTCTTTTTCCTCATCAAAACTATACATGTTACGACTCACTGGACCTTTAGCCAGATATTCATCCAATAACTTCTGCAATTTCGTCCTTCCTGAATACGAAAACCTACTAGGTTATCATCGGTTAGGCTTAGCCTAACATCACCATACATTCAGGTTTCAAATAATCAGCCTGATTACGGTTCTCGAAAATGTGCTTCGACTACAGTCGTATTGGCTCTCGAATTTTTTTCTTTGTGGAACTACGTAAAATATTCGACTGCAAGGAATTTGTAACAGAATAAAAAGAAGGGAGTGACACAAAATGTTTAAATTAGTTTAATATTGTGAAGCAGTCTGTTGTGAACTGTCAAAAAAAAATAATAATAAAAACAAATTGGCGGCATCAAAAAGTGTTCAAAATTGTGTAAAAAATTGTGAAAAAATAAATAAAATGTTAAGTTGTGCATTATTTTTATCCTCTGATGATGAAGATGAGTATACGGTTGCAGAGCTGAATACTCTGCGAAAGCAAATAAGAAATTCTTCAAATATATTTGCTATGCCAGATTCAAAGTAAGTAAAATTAAGAAGAAAGAAAGTTAAATAATATTCTTTTACAGATTTGTTAGCTATTTCCGATTAAATAAATCAGCTTTCAAATATGTTCTTGACACGATTCAGCCAAAATTGGAAGAATCGAAACGAACTTCTGCAGTGCCGAACATACTAAAACTGGCAGCAACAATGCGCATACTTGCGGAAGGAAGCTACCAGAAAGGAGCTGGTAATGACTACAATGTAGGTCTTTCTCAGTCATCTGTCAGCAAAGTATTTAAGGAGTGCATTAATGCAATGAATAGTGAACTATGCAAAAGCTGGATATCCTTCAATATGACTGAGAATGAAAAGTGCGAAATTAAGGAACATTTCTACAACAAAACCGGTTTTCCTGGTGTCATAGGATGTATCGATGGCACACACATTAAAATTTTAGCACCAAGAACTCTGGAACGTTTTAAATATTACAATAGAAAAGGATTCTACAGTTTAAATGCAACCGTGGTATGTATAAACTGTAATTTCAATTATGTCAAAGAAGAATTTTATTTACAAAATTTGTTACAGGTTTGTGACCATAAGCTACAAATAAGATACATATCATCCCACTATCCAGGATCAGCTCACGATTCATTGATATGGAATGCTAGTGAATTGAAGCAGTTTTTAAAAAGCAACCATATTAATGGCGATAAAAACACTTGGGTATTAGGTAAGACCAATATAATTCAGCAAAATAGTCTGCAAGAAAGTATTTATGGTTATTTTTTTAGGTGATGCAGGCTATCCGCTGGAGCCATTCTTAATTACACCATTTAGGTCAGCAGGAGAGGGTACCCCTGAGAGTCGTTTTAACCATGTGCACGCGCAAACCAGAAATGTTGTAGAGCGCACAATAGGCGTACTAAAAAATAGGTTTCGCTGCATATTGGGAGCAAGACAGTTGCACTACCCACCAAATGTAGCATCAAAAATTACAAATGTTTGTGCAGCCTTACACAATATTTGTATTTATTATAAAATGGATCTCCCAGAAATAAATGTTGAAATTGATGGCAGAGATAGTTTAAATATTGAAACAGCTGAAGATTTAACAGCTTCAAATATAAGATGTAAAATAATGCAATCAATGAACCTTTAACATTTTATAAATAAATACATTCTTGATTTATAAAAATAATAATTTATTCATTTTAATTCATTTTAATTCAAAAAATCACATATTGAAATATCTATTTGATATTTTATTTAATATAAAAAACATTCTTAATCTATAAACTTAAAATTTATTCATTTGAATTCAAGGTACATATGTAGATATGTATGTAGTTGTGTTTATAAAATATTTTTAAAATATCTTATAAAATATAAAATCACAATTCTTTCATTTGGTTTAAATATAAACATAAAAAGTGGTAAATACTGTAAAAAAAAATAAATATCAAGGCAAATTTGGTTAGTAAAGAAAAAACACATGAATGAATAAAAAAATGAGAACTTAATGGTTGAAATGGTTTTTATACTCTTCCAGTTCAACTCTTCGTTTTTTGATATCGATTTCATCGGTTCTTAATTTCAGCATCAATCTTCTGAACTCGTCCTTTTTCTTAGCTTCTTTCTTGTTAAATTCCAATGTTTCTTTTTTTATTTTCAGACTTTCCTCCTTTAGTTTGTGTTGTTTTCGAGCATATCTTTCTATTTGCTTTAACGATTCTTTTACCTCATCGTATAAGTTTGTTTGGACTTTTAATTGCTGCTCAATTAGGTCTTCTTTGACAGAAACATTTCTTGCAGCTTTCCTACGAAAATTTTTTGGTGTACTTTTTATAACCGTGTCATCATTTTCATCGAATTCAACGCAAGAAATATTTCCAATTTCTTTAAATGAATTGATGCCTATTTCCTCGCCATCGGGACTGATAATGCTGTTCAACTGCAATAAAGCTGATGCAGCTTCTTCCACTGGTGTCAATGTATATTGGTTGTTTGCGCCTCCACCAGTTGCGCGCCATTCAGTTTTGTTGTGCAATAATTTCTTTTTTAAATTACATTTGTAATCTGCCCACACTTTCATCCATGCAGGCCCGGTACGAGAAGGTGGTCCTAAAGAGTTCAACTTATTTGCTATTTCTTCCCATTCTGCTTTTGTGTCCACTTTGTGTAAACCATTGTGGTATGATTGCGCCAATTCTGGCTTTTTTTCAAGCAGCTCTACCATTTTTTCAAATTGCTTTTTTGTGGTAATTTTCAGTCTAAAAGTGTTTGCATTAAATAAAAATATTTTCCGTAAAACTTATAAACAATAATACTTACTCTTTTGTTGCTTTCATAAGTTTTAAATATATTTTTTCTTTTCTGTCGAATAAACTAAAATGACCGACTCCTTTTACAACTTTTGACGTTTGATTTCGAGAATCGTAGTTTAACAAATTGTAAAAGAGTTGTTAACAGGGTTGTTTTTTTTAGGCTTTCGAGAAATGTAGTACCATAGTGTAAAAACGACAAATTTAAAGCTCGAATACGAGAACCGAAATCAGGCTGAATATTCCTCATAAATGGTGCTCAACCTCTAGACACATCCTTATAACGCATACTATTCCCAATGACAAAATCAAATTCCCTGGACCTTTCCATGTCCATCGCCAAAATCGCATATCCTCCACAACATTATAATCCGTGTTCCTTGAATGATATCAGCTTAAAGCCTGGCCCTAAAAGTCCGTAGCAAGCAGACATTCGTATGATGTCACCTCATCGGACACAACAAGCATATCCAAACCAACAATGCTGCCCCCAATATCAACAAAACACTCGAATTTACCATAAATATCCAGCATGGATCCATTTTTTCCATAAACTATATTATCGCAGCTTAAAAGAGAATTCAAATTAATGTGCTTTAACCTTTTTTATCTCTGTCACAAAACTAACTGCGTTGCCAGAATTTATCAGGCATTCCACAGCAAAATGCCCAAATGGATTGCGATGAAGCACCGGAATGTGTTGACTTTTTCTTCATTTGGCTGCTTGCTTCTTGATTGGAAACGTCCGCTTTTCTTTAGCTCAATTTGAATATACTTTAAGGAATTACGATTTGCTGAAAACTTGCTGGTGTTCGGAGCTGAACGTTAGGAATACCTTCAATAATATGCTCGATTAGGTCATCTTCTTTCGACAATAGTATTTTTTATTGCAATATTCAATAAATGTTTCGTCGTATTTCCTGCGGGCGTTAAAACTTTCTTGCATCATAAGCTTATTTTCCTTTTTAGAAAAAAAGTGTTCTAATTCCTGCAAAATAACCTCCCTTGCAGCTTCTCAGAAGATAGATTTAGAATGTAGCCATATTTGAGCTTTCCCTTTCAGCTTACACATTATTTATGCTTTCTTTGTGTTTTCACCCACGGCGTATACGCCACTTATATTTTTAAAGTGGCCAACCCACAAATCAGGAAATTTGTTGCCTTCATAACCGAGTAATCATTCCCTTCAAATGTTAAACTGTATCGTCCTTCTCATCGATTCTGGTCACTGCTTATGTCCTCACCTTCTCGTCTTATTATGGTTTCAGCTTTCATTATCAAAAAATCGTTTTCCTTATTTAGTAGCTCTTATTGCTATCAGTTGTTGACGGACGTTCATTAGCTTCTCCATTTGCCTCAAAATTATTTTCATAATTACTTTCCACATTGTCAATCGTTATTATTTCTATACACTATAATAATCCATGTTAATCCTCTTTCTAACTTATTTCTTCTTTTTTATTTATAGTTTAACTTTTTGAATTGAGAGAAGAAAAAAACGTAACTTTAATTTAACTTTACTAATTCACAATAAACTCCACAATGGTAAAGGCAGAGTTTGTTTCATTTATGGGAAATAAAGCTTAGAGATAATTGAGTAAGACTAATAAGAGAATAAACTAAAATAATGAATAAGATGGAATACAAAGTTAACTGCAATTATTGTTTCTGATTTTTGTCAAAAGTATGAATGAGAGATTGATCTAGTTGAAAAAGAACACAAGATAATGAATGAAAATACAATGTGAGATATAAAGTGGTTACAAAAATTACAGCTTGCTCGATTTTGTCTCCCACTTTTTAAGCGTTTTTTTTGTAGTATAATTGGCTGTTTATCGTTAGGATCATGTGATGAACTGCTTAGTTCGTCTGTGCTCAGTCGATATTCGATAGAGACTTGTCGATATCACTAATAAGGTCGGAGTTGTGATTCTGATAGAGGTTCAATAAAGCTAGGTGTGGAAGGTGTCTCTGATGTATTGGCCTTAATTGGACAACATTTCTTCCAAACTGCTGTTTTTGCCAGCCAACATTCTTCGTTGAGATCCTCATTAGTGCGGAATGGCTTGGAATTATTACGGCAGATTGTTTAATTTTTACATAACTTAGTTATATGCCCGTATTGATCTTTTTAAATTTTAAAGGCAATGGGATGTATGGACGTACTCTTACTTTCTCGTATCCGATTGCTACGTTGGAAGATAAAACTGTGGACGCAAAGGTAGTCATACCAATTGCAAAAAAACTTGCCATCAACGTTTTGTAGAATCTTTTTAACGAAGGTAACATAGGATAGTATTTCGGATTCTCCTCCGGCTTTTTCAAGGGATCTGAAGAACAGTTCAAATTATCGCGAGACTCATATTAACGAATTTCAAATTATCACTGTGTTGATAAACAAGATATTATGTCTCCACGCAAATCAGTTCAAGTCATATGTTGTCTAATATGTTTTTTGCTCTGTAAATGTCAATTTTATGTTGCCGGTTAGCTACATTTCTTGTGTTTCTTTCAAAAACATTTCTTCTGTAAAAAGCATTAGCAATGTCATGTGATAAAATTTCAAATTCTATTTTTGAAACATCTGAAACGAAATATCTACATATGAATGTGGTTAAAAAAATACGTCAACGCATCTATAAGCTAAAAAGCAACAATAAACTTAAATTGAAATTTATTTAAATTTGTTTTCTGCCACATTGTTAACTATTAAGATCTCAGACATAAAATTAAAATGGAATAAAATTTGATAAAAGAAAAGGATTTAGTACATATGTATGTATAGCAGCTGTTGTAATGAAAATGGCTGATGTCAGATGTATGTAAATATACATGAAAGTTTGTGACCTAAAATTAAAAAACACATATAAGTTAACCAATTTTGGCAGGCGTGAAGAAAAACATCCGATATATGTATGTATGTATAAAATTAAAAACGCATAAGCAAAAACATGTCATCTATGGGTAAATTTAGTAATGACTTACACTTGTTGCTGAGTTTTCCCCTTTTGTATACACAACAACCGAGTAAAAAATGTACACTGTGTAGCAATCTATATATATATTTTAAAACGTCTTGTAAAACATATTTTATAAAAATGCCGTCTTCATACGGGCAAAATTGCTTTGCCACCGCAAGTGCAACAACGGAAAAGGCTTTTAATATTTCGCTATCATCATATTTTTCAAAGTGATCTGGCTGTTTTACAAATTTACTGGGGACTTTGACTTTTATTTCATC
This sequence comes from Epicampocera succincta, assembly GCA_932526305.1. Taxonomy (NCBI): domain Eukaryota; kingdom Metazoa; phylum Arthropoda; class Insecta; order Diptera; family Tachinidae; genus Epicampocera; species Epicampocera succincta. The sequence continues at coordinate 27,400,056 of OW052035.1, read as the reverse complement.
AATCAATTTTTGCCTTTCATCATCTTTGCATTTCTCATAATTAATATGGCATGACAAGTAATGCCGCCTTATATTAAATTTGTCGCACTTTGCTAATTACTTCAACATTGCGGCTTCCTTTTACGATTTAAAAAAAAAAAACATCAGTTCCCAAGAATTATTGAACATTGTTGCTCTGTGTACTTTTGTGTTGATTACGAAAAAAAAACCAAAACAATTCCAAACAAGCGTGCGTGGTGTTACTTTCACAAAGCTTCAGCAGAGACTGATGATAGACTGATGTTTTGAAACGAACAAAGTTGTTGTATACATACATGTGAATTGCCGACCGTGTCTGTGTGAAAAATACGAATATTGACTGCCTCGCGAGGCTATGGAGTGGCTATCACTGCATTAGATAGACGTTTACAGACAAAAAAAACATATATAACATTTTTTATGTAACAAAATTTAGTTATGAACGTGTTAATGCTTGGTGCGAGTAGACACTCTTACGATCGATACAAGAATAACTGTAAAACATTAGGTTGGGTTTACTTAACATGCCTCAATGATTGATTAAAAATACTTTAACTTATCATAAACTATAAGAAGCGTTTTTGTCAACAACTTCTTCTTCTTCTTCTTTTGGCGCCACAGTCCGGGGTGGACCTGGGCCTCAACCAACAAGCTTTTCCAGCTGGCACGGTCTTTAGCCAGCATCCTCCAATTTTGCACACCAAGTTGGCTGAGGACCCTCTCCACTTGTGTGCGCCATCGGTTCCGTGGGCGTCCTCTATTGCGTTATCTCACTCAGAGTCGAAAATTCTACGGAGCAATATTTTACATGCCCTCTACATGGCCCAACCACCTTAGCCGTTGGATCCGTAGACGTCTGGTTAGACTCATGTCGCTGTACAACCCGTACAGTTCGTGATTGAATCTTCTACTCCAGAAACCATCAACGCAAACAGGGCTGAAGATTTAACGCAGAACTTTTCTCTCGAAAATACCAAGGACTTCCTCATCCGCCTTCGATACTGTCCACGCCATAGAGAAGTACAGGGGATATCAAAGTGGTATATAGTGTCAGCTTGGTTTTTCGAGAGAGGGCCTTACTACTCAATTGCCTCTTGAGTCCAAAGAAGCAGCGATTGTAAAGAGTTATTCTGCGTTTAATCTCGGTACTGATGTTGTTCGTGCTGTTCAATTGGGAGCCAAGGCAGACGAAGTTGTTCACTACCTTGAAGTTGTAGCTGCCTATGGTGACGTTCCGGCCCAGTCGTCGATGTTGTGCGTCCTTTCTCAATGACAGCATATACTTCGTTTTGCCGTCGTTCACCGTTAGACCCATTTTGGCCGCCTCCGTTGAAATACCAGCAAACGCTTCATTGACGGCTCACTGTGTTCGACCAATCACGTCAATGTCGTCAGCGTATGCTAGCAGTTGTAAGGACTTTTGGAAGATCGTGCCCCTGTTGTTAGCGTGTGAATTTTGCACGATCTTCTCAAGAATTATATTAAAAAAGTCACATGAAAGTGCGTCATCTCGTCTAAAGCCTTTTCTGACCTTGAAGGTCTCGGTGAATTCGTCACGAACCTTGATGGAGCAGCGAGAATTCTCCATCGTCCTCCTACACAATGGAATTCTCTACCATCATCGTCCATTATGTGGGGTGGAATATTCTGCCTGGCACTGGAATTGGTGTTTTCCTCGCCGTTAAACATTCTGCAGAATTCTCTCTGCATCGATTGCGACTCTACCACGATTTGTCCCTCTTCGTTACGACAGGCTTCTGTCCGAAGGTTATATCCATTGGATAGTTGCTTTACCCGTTGGTAAAACTTTCAGATATTATTCCTCCCGTAACACTTCTCAAGTTCCTCGATAGCGCGCTTCTCATCCTCTTTCTTCTTCCTTTTGGGAACCGGTGTTCTTCCCTTCTCTTATGTTCGTACAGCTCACGAGCTGCTCTCGTCCTTCTCTCCAACGTCACCTTATACGTTGCTAGCTTCGCTGAATGTGCCTGCCTGCACTTGTTATCAAACCATGGGTTTTTCCCGGGTGGCATTTTAAAACCCAATACATCAGAGACAGCCTCTCTGATGGCGTTTTGGCAACGGTTCAATTCCTCATCGGTTGTTTGGCCTGGCAGGGTTGGTCTCTCTGAGAGCTTAAGGGAGACTAGATCAGCGAATTTCCCAGCGGTCGATTGTAGCTTTGCGGCGTCAAACTGTTGTGGTCGTGCTCTACTCCGTTGTGCTACTGATATCCGTGATCTTATATTGGCTACAACAAGGAAGTGATTGGACATCAAGAATACTGGAGGAGTGTTTGCCATCGATCGCAATATGATCAATCTGGTTGACGGTTGATTGATCAGGGGACCGCCAGGTCCCTTTGTGATTGTTAAAGTGAGGAAATCGCGTGCTTGATACAGTGAGGTTTCGCCCCATCACGAAGTCTAGCAGCCTGAGTCCGTTATGGGAAATGTCATCATGCAGGCTGTGTTTTCCGATGACTCTAGCGAAGATGTCTTCCTTGCCCAGCTTTGCGTTGAAATCTCTTAGGACGATCTTGGTGTCGTGGCTGGGGCATTGATTGTATGTTCTTTCTAGCCTAAGTCTGCCTCGAACAACAAACCTGCATCTAAACAAGCGCTGCCTTCTTATAATCTTAATATGTGTGCCATCGACACACATAATGACACCTGGAAATCCAGCCTTTGAGTAGAAATCTCGCTTTGCCTCAATCTTTTCCTCCTCACTAACGTCAAATTTTATCCATTGAGGACAAAGCTTGGACTGCATTACCTCAAGAAAATTTGATAATGACTTCGACACCGTAGGTTGCGCCATTCCAACATTAAAATCTGCTCCAACTCCGTTTTGATAGCTACCTTTTGCAAAGAATCTTAAAGCTGCCACAACTCGGTTAAGCGGTGAAGAAGAAGTCAAAGAATTTGGCTGCACCTCACGAGCAAATATGTCTAAAACATATTTGAACGCGTCTTTGTTTAAACGAAAGTTCTTTTTAAATCTGTAAAAGTAAATTATTTTTCAACATTTACATATTTCTTTCACAATAAAAATTACAATTGACATACTTACAATTGATCGCTCATTTCAAATGGATTGCACCTGTCTCTAATTCTGAACTTTTCAACCCTTGCCTCTTTATTTCTCATGTTGTTCTCCTCTGTCACCAACAATAATGCAGCTGTTATGGACTCCATTCCTCCTTGAAATTCAAAAAAATTAATTGCAAACAACCTGAATTAATCCTCTATAATTTTTATTAAAGTTTTGTTTTGGTCTTTAGATATTTCATCACAACACTATTAATTTCTTTTAATTATGTACCTTTATCTTCACAAGATTCTTTGCACCGTAATATGTTTATGAACAACTAATTTTAGTTTGTTTTATATTTTTTTATTTTATTTAACAATTTTTTTATTAAACTTTATCAAAAACTTACTTTTACATTAAATTTGACATTTGTTTATGAAAATGATAACAAACTTGCTTATTTTGCTATTTCATTTCCACATTCCACAGTGATGCTATTAATTTTGTAAACATTGTTGTCTTCTTCTTTTTCTTTCGATTTCGTTTTTCTGCAGAATACCAATTTACGATTGCAACGGAACTGAATGCGGAGACGTAATCGAAACGCAGAATAGGGGTGATTACTATCCAAACTATGTAAAAGAAATCTCAAAAATTATCAATGCATGCGAATTTTGCAACTTGTGCAAATCCGATCACATAGCACATAATTTGCCTTTTAAATTAACGCCCCCGGTGTATGATACACGCGAAAAATTTGTTATTGATTTTTGGCAATGAAATAGGGAGAACTATTTGACATGCATTAACCTTTATTCGAAGTTTGCAATGGCTGAAAGGGTATCAAATTTGAACTGGGTTGAAACAAAGCGGGCATTGTTAAGGATTTTTAATGCTATGGGACCGCCGAAAACTTTAAAAAATTGTCCAAGATCAAGGAATAAATAATGGGGGCTATTCTGCGTTTCGATTCGGATCGTAAATTTCTCCGTTTGGCAGCTTTGGTATTCTGCGTTTCGATTCCGCTGAGTTTCTTTCGATTGTATGTATTATGCATTACGAACGGAGTTCCGTTTTTCTCAGTTGTTGTTTTGTTAACGGAGTTGTTTTCTTTATTTGTGTGTTTTAGTTAAAAAGTTCAAAATTGAAGAAATGTAAGTAGAAAATGAGATAAAATGTTCAGAAACGATTAGAAAACATTTAAAATTATTTTTAATTAATTTATTTAATTAAATTAATTTTTTTGTTTTTCTAATTTTTATACCCGAATCTGGTGTTTTTTATGTATTACAGGTCAAAAACAACAACACCAGATCAATACGAAAAATTGGCAAATTTAATGGCATCCAAAGCAGACATTGCATCTGGATACCATCAACGGTCAAAGGAGGAAGTACTAGCGTTTTGGGAGGAAGTGGCAGGAATCCTTAATGCACTAGGTCCTCCAACAAAAAATGCCAGTGCATGGAAAAAAGTAGGTATGGTTTGCGTATAATTATTGCAGAAATTAATATAAATTTATAGGTGTGGATTGACTGGAAGTGCTACATAAAGAAGAAGATGTCAGCAAACAAAAGGGAAATGATGAGCACCGGAGGAGGCCCTTGCCGCTTGCAGCGTATTAGCCCCTTGGAAGAAAAAGTAGTACAGCTGACGGGGCTAGTAACCAGTACATCTGGTACATGCGGTGCACAAGATTTTGGTGTTGCCTGTGAGGTTCAGGAACACTCAGAAATGGATATATCGGCACGTTCTGAAGACATTCCCACCACTTCAAAAAAGAGACAGGGCCCAAAAGAAACAACCTCGGACTTGTTAATGGAACAGTTAAAGTCTCAAAAAGAATTCTACCAAGAGACCAAAGACTTCAACAACACAATGGCTAAGAAATATGATGAAATTTCAACGCACCTAAGACGTATGAATCGCTCGTTGGAAAAAATGGCAGAAATCGCAGGAAAACAATTAGAAGAAGAGCAACGTCACAATAGAGTTAAGGAGGAATTATTAAAAAAAAAAGTGGAAATTAAACTCAAAATGCTTCACCTTGAACATCCCGATCAATTAGACTAAGTACAATATGTGATAAATTTACCAAATATGTGATAAGTAGTACAAAATGTTTAAAACAATGAATTTTTAACTATTTACTAATTTCTTTTATTAAATGGAGTGTCCTTATTTTTTTTTTATTAAATAAAAGTTTTTTATTGAATTGAATTAAAATTGATATTTCATTTGTTTTTATTTGAACTACAAAAATTAAAAAAAAATACAATAATATATATACAAATATATATTTATATATAATGCAGAGTAATTTTTTATTAAATAATTATAATAAATAAATGGAAAACATAAAAAAGAGAGTATAATATTTCTTTTGTTAACTCTAAAAACACGAGATTATATTTTGGCGAATATCACGTGCTATTGAAGCGTAGTCAGAGTCAAAATTTTCCTCTTCGCCTTCTCCCTCACTACCCTCAACTTGACTTTCATTAGTTTCCACATCTTCTACTCGGTAATGTATACAAATGTTCTGAAGGGCACAAACAACATTAATTATTTGACTGGCTTTTTGCGGGGAGTAATGAAGTTGCCTAGCACCCAATAAACAGCGAAATCGGTTTTTTAAGACCCCAATAGTTCGTTCCACTATATTTCTTGTCTTAGAGTGGCGAATGTTGTAGTTGCTTTCCCTGCTACCTTCGCTTGGAGTTCGATACGGAGTCATTAGCCAAGGTTCTAAGGGGTATCCTGCATCACCTGTTAAAAATACCATTAAGATTTTAATATATACTTCCAAACAATAACATAAAAACTTACCTAATATCCAAGTATTTCGCTCTCCGTTCCTATAATTTCGTTCTAATTTAGCCTTCGCTTTACTTAAGGCCCATACATGTGAATCGTGGTTGCTGCCAGGGTATCTTGCATCAATACACCTTATGCGCATTTTGTTATCACAGATCTACTTATAATCATTACTTTAATTAAGCAACATTTTTATCTTAAAACAAACATACCACCATTGCATTAATGCTAAAAAATCCCTTCCTGTTATAATAAAGGAAGTCCTCTTTAGATGGCTTTATAATCTTAATATGTGTGCCATCGACACACATAATGACACCTGGAAATCCAGCCTTTGAGTAGAAATCTCGCTTTGCCTCAATCTTTTCCTCCTCACTAACGTCAAATTTTATCCATTGAGGACAAAGCTTGGACTGCATTACCTCAAGAAAATTTGATAATGACTTCGACACCGTAGGTTGCGCCATTCCAACATTAAAATCTGCTCCAACTCCGTTTTGATAGCTACCTTTTGCAAAGAATCTTAAAGCTGCCACAACTCGGTTAAGCGGTGAAGAAGAAGTCAAAGAATTTGGCTGCACCTCACGAGCAAATATGTCTAAAACATATTTGAACGCGTCTTTGTTTAAACGAAAGTTCTTTTTAAATCTGTAAAAGTAAATTATTTTTCAACATTTACATATTTCTTTCACAATAAAAATTACAATTGACATACTTACAATTGATCGCTCATTTCAAATGGATTGCACCTGTCTCTAATTCTGAACTTTTCAACCCTTGCCTCTTTATTTCTCATGTTGTTCTCCTCTGTCACCAACAATAATGCAGCTGTTATGGACTCCATTCCTCCTTGAAATTCAAAAAAATTAATTGCAAACAACCTGAATTAATCCTCTATAATTTTTATTAAAGTTTTGTTTTGGTCTTTAGATATTTCATCACAACACTATTAATTTCTTTTAATTATGTACCTTTATCTTCACAAGATTCTTTGCACCGTAATATGTTTATGAACAACTAATTTTAGTTTGTTTTATATTTTTTTATTTTATTTAACAATTTTTTTATTAAACTTTATCAAAAACTTACTTTTACATTAAATTTGACATTTGTTTATGAAAATGATAACAAACTTGCTTATTTTGCTATTTCATTTCCACATTCCACAGTGATGCTATTAATTTTGTAAACATTGTTGTCTTCTTCTTTTTCTTTCGATTCCGTTTTTCTGCAGAATACCAATTTACGATTGCAACGGAACTGAATGCGGAGACGTAATCGAAACGCAGAATAGGGGTGAATGTGAATATTAGGCAATGGTGCGAACAGTTAAACATAGTTTTAGAAGTTACCACTGGTAAAACTGGCATAGGTGACATTGAAAGACTTCATAAGACATTAAATGAAAAACTAAGAATTCTTCATACTTCAGGTGATAAAGAACTGATTTACATGAGCGTCGAACAAGCGATATTTGCCTACAATCACACAATAAACCGTTCTAGTATAGGAGAAAAGCCATATAATATATTTTTTAATAAAGCTCAACCATCGATAGATATTCAAGACAAAACGAATCAATAACGTAAATTCGAAAAAAAAGAAAATCCTATTAATGGTAAATATGTTAACGCGGAAAATAAAAGAAAACGGCTAAACAAAATAGAAAATCCTATTAAAAAAGCAGAGGTATAAGAAAAGAAGATGATGGGGAACATTTTGTTGTAAAATTTAGGAATAGAAATTTTAGAAAATATAAAAATCATTTTAAAAGAAACAGAGTAACAAATGTTAATGATTGCAGGAATCAATCTGAACCGGCACCTGCAGAAGAGAGTCTTGGAACATCTCACTCAAATTGAAAGTTACTGAATGTTCATCAGAGCTATGATCTTGTTGTATTTAACATTCGGAATCGTCGCCCAAACTATTAAGGTTGATAAAATTAATGATAATTTTGGCTATGTTATTGTTGACCAAGGAGAAGTGGGAATTCCTACTTTCTATGGTAATCATATTGTTGAGATCAATACTACCGAACTAGAGAAATCCTTCCAAGAATTGTGGAGTGAGTATAATAGTCATAAATACTTACAGTGCGCAATCATAAAAAAATATCTCAATATGGCAGAACAGGAAAAACAATTATTCATAAAAAGGCACAAACGGGGCCTATTTAATGCATTAGGTAGTGGTCTGAAGTTTCTTTTTGGAACCCTTGATAGTGAGGATAGGGACACGATAGAAGAATCTATAATTGAAATTAAGAACAGAATTGATAATGGTGACATAAACACAAATAGTATTATGGAACACGTTAACGCTGGAAATACACTTTTAAATGAACTAAGAAATTCAACAAATACTCTTCAGAATTCACTTGTTAACAAAATTATTGCCGATACATTTCTTGACAATGTCAAAACCTACTTAGAGCATGTTCAAGATATTCAAATGGGAATGCAATTGGCTAAATTAGGCATTATTAATCCCAAACTTATTGACATTGAAACCATATCACACCTAAATGCGCAACAATTTGAATCTATTAAGACCTCTGTTTGGACTAAAGAAAATTTAATAAAGGGTGGTTAAATTTCAAGAGCCGATGTTGATTTTGAATAAAACACAAAGTATTTAGGAGATTATTGTAATTTTATTTTATTATGATGTATTGGTATTACTCAATTATGTATGGAACAAAATATCGGCCAAATGGGCGCGGCGACCTCGGCGGCACACCTCCATCCGATGGTCCAAATTTTCGATGACGCTGAGGCATAATGAAGGTTCTATGCCGTTAATGTGCCGAATTATCTGATCCTTTAGGTCTTGAATTGTTGCTGGCTTATCGACGTACACCTTTTCTTTCAAATAACCCCAAAGAAAAAAGTCCAACGGTGTCAAATCACATGATCTTGGCGGCCAATTGACATCGCCATTACGTGAGATAACACGGCCATTGAATTTGTTGCGCAAAAGAGCCATTGTTTCGTTAGCTGTGTGGCAAGTGGCACCGTCCTGCTGAAACCACATATCGTCCACATCCATATCTTCCAATTCGGGCCATAAAAAGTTCGTTATCATCTCACGATAGCGAACACCATTCACAGTAACTGCCTGACCGGCCTCATTTTGTAAAAAATACGGCCCGATGATGCCGCCAGCCCATAAACCGCACCAAACAGTCACTCTTTGTGGGTGCATTGGTTTTTCGACAATCACTATTGCCCAAATGCGGCAATTCTGTTTATTGACGAATCCACTGAGGTGAAAATGTGCCTCATCACTGAAGATGATTTTCTTCGAAAATTGATCATCCACTGTTGCCATTTCTTGCCACCATTCTGCCCATTCACGACGTTTGGAATGGTCAAGAGGCTTTAGTTCTTGAGCCAATTGCACCTTGTAAGCGTGTAAATGCAAGTCTTTATGCATAATGTTCATCAACGACGAGCGTGAGAGGTGCAATTGTTGGGAACGACGACGAGTTGAGGTGGACGGTTCTTCAGCCACACTATCGCGAACAGCAGCAATATTTTCTGCAGTACGAGCTGTACGAGCATGCACTGGTGTTCTCACATCTTCTACAGACCCGGTTTGCTCGAATTTTTCCACGATTTTTGCGATTGTACGCACATTTGGACGATGAAATTGACCAAAAAAATTACGAAGTGCACGATATGCATTTTGATTTGAACTCCCATTTTCATAATAAGTCTGGATAACTTTAACACGTTGTTGGATTGTGTATCTCTCCATGGTTCAAATTGAGTAAGTCTGAAATAGAGAAATGTCAAATAAAATTCGAAAAAAAAACTTGGCGTTTAGGTGTGGTTCACATTCAACATCGGCCCATACAATTTAGCCACCCTTTATATTTTGTACTGACCATACCAAAAAACTTTACATTGTATCCTAGATTTAAGATATTACCAATTCCTGATAATAATGGCCAAAAAATAGTATTCAGTTTAAAAGTAGATCTTGTAAGGAAAAATGGAAAAATGTTTGCATTAAAAAATCAAACAATTAAACCATTATATGACTTATGCCTGGAAAATTTATTGAATAACCAATTATCAAATTGTACTTTTAAAACAAATAAAGAAACCAGTATATCTTTTGTACCACCAAATATGGTGCTAATAAAAAACATCCCAAATACAATGATTAACCAGAATTGATATGATTTAAATATATCGATTAATGGAAATAATTTATTAACTTTAAGCAATTGTAAACTTAAAATTGGGTCTTTTGAATTTGAAAGCAAAATAAATAATCCTCAAACAAATATTGTCCCATATGTAAAAACATCTGAAAATCTAATTAAAAATAACAAAGATTATATAACCAAAATGGAATTAAAAAATAATTACCATAAGAATTTTGTAGTAAAAGAGACAAACTATATTTTTTTTGCATTAATTTTTATTATTTTAATAATTTTAGTATTAATATTATTACAAAAAACTAAATTCCCAAATATTATAAGAAACAAATGTGGGAAAGAAAAGATCAATGAGGGCATTGAAATTTCTTGCGAAGGGAGGAGTGACATACACAATATACCATAATGGAATGTGTAGCGTGCTCTTCGCTAACGTAAGCGTTTCCACGCTCAACGTTGCAATTTGAACCTCTTTGTTTAATTTTGCGAACCAAGCATTTGTACTTTTGCAGTTTGAAGTTGAAGAAAATAAATTCATTAATTAAGCAGAAATATAACAAACAAGAAGTTTTATATTTTATTTATGTATGTATGTATCAGCAAAAATCCATGAAAAACGTTGAAACAGTTCAACAGTTGTTAACTCTTTATGATTCCTTTAAAAGAAACGAATCTTCAATAGAATTAAATAAATTTCTTATTTCTTTTTTTTTATATTTTGATTTGTATTTGGTTTTTTATTGACTTGTATTATTATTAAGTATATATGTAAAGAACCAGAATTTCAATAAAAATTGTCAAGGTAACTCACTTTTCAACTTGAGCGAGGCAAACGAGCCTACGCTTTAAAAATGAGCTTAAAAACACAGTCAAAGCTCTTCTAAAATTTTAACTTTTTCACTTTTTCTATTGCTAAAAAACCTTCAATTCGTAAGTATAATCACATGAACGAAAAACATGAGCGTGTGCATAGAAATGTAGAAAAAAAACGGTATTATAACTACTAATCCCATCTTTTTCTTCTCGATTGTTTTTAATATACACCAAAATTGTTTTTTCTTATATATTCGGATGTTCGTTATATTGAGCCTCAAAAATGAAGACATTCGGTAGTTAATATTAAAAAGCAACCCATTTGTTATATCTTGAATTTGTTAAATTGAGTATTTGTTATACCGAGCTTTGACTATATACATAACTTGAGGCAATTAAATTTTAACCCAACAATTGCAATTTAATTTGCGTAGAGAAATAAATAGCGTCGTTGTATGTGTAATAATATATTAAAAAGCTACAATCCAAGATACAAAATGAAAATTTTTTTTAAAATCGTTTATAATGTGACGCATGCTAATGGCATTCAAACGCGGAAGTTCGTGAGCAAACCTTAAATGAGACGGCCCAACAAGGCCATAAACAGACATTTCGAACTATTATTCATTATACATATGAATATGTATATTTATGTATATATATTATTATTTTTGTAAAGTCGGCAAATAAAGAATTTCCACCTCTTTTAATTCAGAAGTTTGATTTAGTCTTAAGGTTATCTGGCGCAGTCATGCAGTACAGACAAACTTATACGCTAAGTATCTAAAATCATTCACACCAAGAAAAACCTAAAGACCACAGCAAAGCATAACTTCCAGTCAATCAGGCATGCACTAGACCTGTGTAAACAAATAAATTTAATAAGCCAACGCCAAGAAAAACATTCCATAACATATGCAGACATAACCAAAATAGAACCAATTAAGTGACATAAGACAACTACAGGGCGAAACTAACGTAACTCATCAAACTGCAGAATCCATTGATAGTAGATCTGGATATACTCACTTCAGAAACTCTAAGAAATCCTACTCCATTATTTTGAACTTTGAAAACTTTTAGACACGTTCTGACCCTGTACAATTATAACGAGATGGAGGATGTAGAAAATTCTTTAGTCCAACACCTCTAGGATTCGAAAGGATAACTAGACATTAACAAACGTTTCATCAGGTATATCTTCTCCGCTTAGACGTTTATTTCGTTTTCTAACAGAAACAAGTGCATCGGGATCATTAATCAATTCAGAATAAGGTGAAAATAAATTAATGTCCACAAATAACAATAACTAAGATTCATAATAAACAATTGAATACAAAAGTAAAAATATCTTCCCTCATGAAGTTAAATTTCGGAACTACTTCGACGGTCTTATAGATTTTAATACATTAACCCATTTAAGAGCAAAGATCGACTTAGAGAGCAAATGGCTTATGACGAGAAATTCAATTATTCCCTTGCTTTTTAAAATAAACTTAACGTCCGGCACCATAAACTTAACGTCCGGCACCAAAAATAAAAGCCATCATAATGCACATTCTCATTATATAACAATTAACAACATAAAAATTTCTTCGATCAAAGTTCTAAATTAATAGAAAACCTTAGAATAGATAATTTAAATTCAGAAGAAAGAAAAATCTTTGCAAGAAGATCAAAAGACGGTATTTCCATTATATCTTATAATGTCTACAAAACAGGGCTAAAAAGTCAAGTCACTGATATATAAAAACAAGGTATTATTCACACTGGCGGGCCCCAGTGTGGATAGTTCCCAAAAATTCAGATGGCAGCGGAAAACGTAAATGACGCTAACTGATACAAGCCCAATACCAAACATTAACGAGATACTTAATACCGTGGGTTTGGCCTATTTAGAGAATGTCTATTCAATTTTTCTCCAAGAGAAGAATTTAAAAGTTTTAAAGCACTCAAGGAAGCCAATTTCAAAAGGCATTAGGTCATAAAACCAAGCCCTTTTCAAATATCACCCATTAAAAATTATGCAATTTCCACAAAACAAATCGAATTGAAATAATTTTTTTGGGTATTACCGTAAATTAATAAAAAAAAAATTCAAAAATAATAAAACCATTTACAGAATAATAAAAACTGTATAATCAATGATAAATACAAGGAAAGTATTGAAATTTGTAAAAGCATTTTCCAATTGTTTAGGCTAAAGTGACGCTAATGAGCTGGGACTCTCTTAGATCAATTGAAGACTTGAAGCCAAACATTAGTACACATTCTAGAGATAATTACAATTTCTTCAGATCTTTACATCGCTGTAGCAACAGTTTTGTACTCACTCATATAAGCACTATCGAAATGGAGAGTATAATTTAAAATCTGTCGCCTAGTGAAACTTGTGGTCATGATAAGCAAAAATGCATAAAAAATGTTGGAGCAGTTCGACAGTATTGTACATACATATATATCTACAGATGTCTTGAAAGTACTACTTCACCAATAACAAAAGAAAAAATTGCAAACAGAATTCAATAATATCGTCCAACATCGATTTTACATATAATGAACAATATTTTATTTTAAGTGCGGAAAAGGCAATTGTCATCGTTTTTGAAGAAAAAAATATACTTAATCCCTACCAATATGGATTTTGAAGAGGATGTGGCGTAGAAGAAGCAATAATAAATACTCAAAATTACATTTGGAAAATGTTAGAAAAAGGTAGTAGCAGAGTTGCTGCCGCCTTATTTAATCTCTCGAAAGCATATGATATGAATGACCACATTAGCTTTAGACTTAGAGTTTCTCGATAAATGTGTTGGTACAGTATTCGACCAATAGTTCAGTGGTCGTAGATTCAGTTCCTATCAAGCACTATCGTGAAAAAGGCAATAGTCAAAAATTCTATACAAGCAACTAAACAATAACGTAAGAAATAACTCAATAACAAGATGTGTGCACTGAGAACTGAGCAATCGGAACAACATCAGCTAAATTCTGACAACCATATCTCTGCACAAAAAAGGAATATAGCTAAATTCCAAACAAAAATTCTATCCTCCTCCGCATAACCTAGTTCTAGTATAATGCACCATGTAGAAGTTGAACCTGAGTACTGGTAAAAAGTAATTATGGTGGTCACGCCAATGAAATTTAACTTTTCCGATCATAATTGCAAAATAGAAAACAATTCCTTAAGGTAGTGTCCACATTTATTTACTATACTAAAAAGATCTTCAAAACTTTGAATTACAAGAACAATTTTTTATATAAGCCGATGATATATTAAATTTTATCCATACAAGTATGAAGTAGACTAAAGCCTTATATGTAAAATGGTTCAGCCCTAGTCTTTTAATATATAAATACGTAATTATAAATAAGTTGTTTATGAAGCCAATATCAACGAAACTAATAAGATTTAGCTTTAATTAGAATAAAAAACACTATTCAGTTAAGTACTTGGTCCTCAACCTGCAGTCAAATTCAGCATGGAAGCAACAAATACATTACGGGATGCCAAAACAAGACAGGAAGCATACATTTTAACAACTCACCTCCTAATATTAAATGCTGTCCTGTAGTTCCAAGGCTTAAAAAACTGTTTACAGTGTTTGAAAAATATATTTTCCAGACTTATTTTGAAATATGTATGTATGTATGTATAATGCTGATAAAACAAAAATTCTGATGGACAATCTGTTTTAGCCTACATAATAAAATGACTTTATTTCGTAACGGGTGATATTTTAGTATGTTATAATTCCGTCGAATCCAGACAAGAATGGCATAAAAATATTGGATCTTAATGCTTCCAAAGGCCAATATGTATGAAATATAGAAGGTTATAAGGAAAAACTCAACCAGAAAAACCTAGGGAGGCATTTTGAAGCATTGAATTACATTTTATAATTTTTATTAGATGCAATTAACTACTTTGAATGAATACTATTTTAGTAGGCGCTGTGAGAAAGAAATCAATTTTCTTGCTTGAAATTTCTAAAGATAACTTTTCCTGGCCAAATTAGTAGAACAAATAACTTGAAAAAATTAAAAACACGAATAAAATAAATAATATTGTTTTTACTTTGTAGGAATTTACGTGTTATTTTCTCATGTCAGAGTATTTTCATTTCATGATTAGTTAGTAGTAGTTTAGGTAAGTGCTCATGTGTTCTTGCTCAAATGTGTCGAAAACACAAGTATTTTGTGGAGAGTAGTTTTGGAAGAACTTCTAAGAAAACTGCTGTGCTTCCCTTAATTATACTGAACGTAAAGTTTATGTAGTACGTACCACTTTGAAATTGTGAGAATTTATAGTTCTGTAAGCAAACACACTGCAGACGTGTAAAGTGAAATACAAATAAATTGTTTATTGGTTTACTTCCAACACGAGTATTCTGATATTTGTTAGATACTGATGTTGCATTTGGGTATCCTATTTTACTCTTAATGTTTCTTTGTTGTGATATCCATTTGGTATTAAGCCTTTCGCTATATTGTATCCATATGGATAGATTCAACTTTGCAAGCATCTGACAGTCTCCAAGTCAAAGAATTAAATATCGACTTTTTTATTGCTTTTTAAGATATTATATATTATGTTCATTAATATTTTTTATTAATGTATTTTTTGGAAAAAAAGGGATTTTTATTTAACAAATTTCATAAGCATATATCTGACTTTATTTAAAACAAACACATCCAACATAAAGAAAGCTGTTTATTTTAAATTTTTGCATCACTATTTTTTTGTTTTAAACAAAACCGAAGCTGTGCGGATTTTTTAAACATTGCATGTATTCATATGGATACAAACGCAATTTGTGGTTATAAATGATATACTCGTATAAGTACACACAACACAGAGAAAAAAATCATAAATTATATTTTGATAATTATTTTACTACCCTGAATTTAGTATTATGTATATTTACGCCAAAAAGAAATTTGGGCCACTGGTACTCTAAGAGGAAACAGATTCGGCAAAGTTGATCTAAAACCTGAGAAAGATTTGAAAAAAGAAGCCCGTAGAAGTTTTGACTACCGTATAGAGAGAGAAGATAACATTTTCCGTCTCAGGTGGCTTGATGGCGGAATTGTGCTACAGGTGACATCAATCCATGGTCATGAACCCGTGAAGAAAGTTTCGCGATTTTCTTCCGAAAAAAAAGATATATATTGTATCAGAGTACAATTCCAACATGGGAGGAGTATATAAAATGGATTTCCTGCTTTCTTTATATAGAATTTTAGAAGATCTGAGAAGTGGACTATTAAGATTTTTGATCACTTCACTGATTTGTCAGTGTGCAACTCGTGGTTAGAGTACCGAATTGATCAAATAAACAATAACCCGAAAAATAAATATATGGAATTGTTGAGCGTAACGATATTGCCAATGGGCTTTTAGCTCGGTCCAATCAACACTCATGCTCCCGTAAAAGAGGACGCCCAACGTCATGCCGTAATGATGATACACCAATTACTCCAACATCCTCCGACAAGAAACGCAAAGCTACACCTTCAACTTCTGTTCGATATGATGGAAATCAACATTGGCCGGAACGCACGACCATCAAAGGAAGATGCAAAGTAAAAAGATGTAAGAGTCAAACTAGATTCAAGTGCTCGAAGTACAACGTTTTTCTGTGCATTCCCAATGGATTGAGAAATTGTTTCAAGGAATTTCATTATATATCATATGAATAAATTATTGGTAAGATATTAGATTATAAATGTACATTCATATATACATTTTTAAAATCAGTTCTAATAACCCCTTTTCTAGAACAGGTTGTACTAAGTATCACCAGTTATACAGAACTAGTTCTAGAAAAGGTTTTTTTAAGAAATCTTATTGGTTTTATGCTATTTTTTGTCTTTATTTACTTTAATGATATGAATTTAAGGTTTATAATTTTAGTTTGTTTTAGTTTTTTGCTTTAATTTAAAAAATTAATTAATTTTATGTATTAAAATTACTGAAGTAAATAAAAACTCAAATATAAAAGAACATATTATGCTAGCATTTTTCTTTACCGTAACCGAAATATGTATCCATATGGATACAGTCCAAAATACACATTTAGGGTAATTTTTTTTTGAAAATCGAGTATTGATTATTGTTACATGGGCTTTACGAGTTCATTAGAATGCCATTTGGCCTAAAGACGCGCCCAGAATTTGATGAATAAAATTCTAAGGGCCCATATCAATAAAACCTGTGTCGTATTGGATGACATCTTGATTTTTAGTACTTCATTAACCGAACATATAAAAACCAAAAGAGATATTTTCGCAATTCTTGAAAGTAAAATTTCAAGATACAAGTAGATACATGTAATTTCCTAAGAAACGAATAAGAATTTCTTGGCTAAGTCCCAATTAAATTGAAGTGATTGAAAGAATAGAATTGCCAAGAACTGAAAATCAAATAAAACAGTTTTTTGGGATTGATATCGGAAATTTTGTTTAGGATTACGCGAGGGTGGCTCAACACATAACAAAATATTTAAAAGGAATGAAAATAACTACGAAAGAACCGACACATATAAAAGCTTTTTAAAAACTTAAGCTACTTATAATATCGGACCCCATCTTGAGATGTCGTGATTTTGAGAAACAATTTATAATAACAACGTATGCGTCCAACTACGCAATTCGTGCGATGTTATCGCAGGAAAGGCACTTGCAAAAACAAGTAACAAAGACATATTACAAGCCAAGTTATTAGAGATAAGAAATAAACTGAAGACATTAGTACCAACAAAAAAAGAGGTATTGTAAACGCAGTAGGTACTGAATGACAGACAAACCATACAAAAACGTTTACTTCAGAGAAACGAGACATTAAAGAAAAACATATAAGCAAACAATAAAGCAATAAAACAAATAAAAGATATTGGGAAAATCGATAGAAAAGAAATTGAGAGAGCTCTTAATAATATAAATAAAATGGTATATGAAGAACATCAACAACATATTTATTTGCAACAAATGACAAAAAATTAATTGATAAAATGTAAAATAGAACAAATCCAAGTCAATGTAGCTTCAGCGAAGTTCGGGTTAATTCATCCCAATATTCTAACAAATCACGAAATTACTAAATATAACACTGATTTTAATAAATTAAAATATTTGCAAATAGGAATAACTTTAACTAACTAATAATACCTATTTAATATTAAGTATCGAAATTCGAAAATTGTTTATACACCAAAAATTGTATAATTACCAAATAAAGATAAGAAAGAAATAGAAGCAAAAAATAAAATAAAACAGTGCAATTTGAAGAAAATTCTAGACAACTAAAACCCTTATAAAACGAAAAATCAACGAATATTTAACAATTGTTCAGTAGAAATTAATGATTACTACTACTCTAACTTAATTGAAAAAGTCGACGGAAATATTGTGAGCCTGCATTATGATGATCTAAAGAACTTTACAGAAAAACTTACATTTGAGCAAACAAATGAAGAAAGTAAAATAAATTTCAAAAATATTTCTAATTTAAAATCCCATACGCATATATTAATAACTGTCATTTGGATAATAAAACTAAGAACGTTCCGCTAACTCGGTACTCTACAGGCCATAATTTGGGGAAGTTTTCGTTGTGACTTGGAATGCTTCTGTACAAAGTTGTATTAAATAAATAAATTGATATGATTTAAATATATCGATTAATGGAAATAATTTATTAACTTTAAGCAATTGTAAACTTAAAATTGGGTCTTTTGAATTTGAAAGCAAAATAAATAATCCTCAAACAAATATTGTCCCATATGTAAAAACACCTGAAAATCTAATTAAAAATAACAAAGATTATATAACCAAAATGGAATTAAAAAATAATTACCATAAGAATTTTGTAGTAAAAGAGACAAACTATATTTTTTTTGCATTAATTTTTATTATTTTAATAATTTTAGTATTAATATTATTACAAAAAACTAAATTCCCAAATATTATAAGAAACAAATGTGGGAAAGAAAAGATCAATGAGGGCATTGAAATTTCTTGCGAAGGGAGGAGTGACATACACAATATACCATAATGGAATGTGTAGCGTGCTCTTCGCTAACGTAAGCGTTTCCACGCTCAACGTTGCAATTTGAACCTCTTTGTTTAATTTTGCGAACCAAGCATTTGTACTTTTGCAGTTTGAAGTTGAAGAAAATAAATTCATTAATTAAGCAGAAATATAACAAACAAGAAGTTTTATATTTTATTTATGTATGTATGTATCAGCAAAAATCCATGAAAAACGTTGAAACAGTTCAACAGTTGTTAACTCTTTATGATTCCTTTAAAAGAAACGAATCTTCAATAGAATTAAATAAATTTCTTATTTCTTTTTTTTTTATATTTTGATTTGTATTTGGTTTTTTATTGACTTGTATTATTATTAAGTATATATGTAAAGAACCAGAATTTCAATAAAAATTGTCAAGGTAACTCACTTTTCAACTTGAGCGAGGCAAACGAGCCTACGCTTTAAAAATGAGCTTAAAAACACAGTCAAAGCTCTTCTAAAATTTTAATTTTTTCACTTTTTCTATTGCTAAAAAACCTTCAATTCGTAAATATGATCACATGAACGAAAAACATGAGCGTGTGCATAGAAATGTAGAAAAATAACGGTATTATAACTACTAATCCCATCTTTTTCTTCTCGTTTGTTTTTAATATACACCAAAATTGTTTTTTCTTATATATTCGGATGTTCGTTATATTGAGCCTCAAAAATGAAGACATTCGGTAGTTAATATTAAAAAGCAACCCATTTGTTATATCTTGAATTTGTTAAATTGAGTATTTGTTATACCGAACTTTGACTATATACAAAACTTTATGCAATTAAATTTTAACCCAACAATTGCAATTTAATTTGCGTAGAGAAATAAATAGCGTCGTTGTATGTGTAATAATATATTAAAAAGCTACAATCCAAGATACAAAATTAAAATCTTTTTTAAAATCGTTTATAATGTGACGCATGCTAATGGCATTCAAACGCGGAAGTTCGTGAGCAAACCTTAAATGAGACGGCCCAACAAGGCCATAAACAGACATTTCGAACTATTATTCATTATACATATGAATATGTATATATATGTATATATATTATTATTTTTGTAAAGTCGGCAAATAAAGAATTTCCACCTCTTTTAATTCAGAAGTTTGATTTAGTCTTAAGGTTATCTGGCGCAGTCATGCAGTACAGACAAACTTATACGCTAAGTATCTAAAATCATTCACACCAAGAAAAACCTAAAGACCACAGCAAAGCATAACTTCCAGTCAATCAGGCATGCACTAGACCTGTGTAAACAAATAAATTTAATAAGCCAACGCCAAGAAAAACATTCCATAACATATGCAGACATAACCAAAATAGAACCAATTAAGTGACATAAGACAACTACAGGGCGAAACTAACGTAACTCATCAAACTGCAGAATCCATTGATAGTAGATCTGGATATACTCACTTCAGAAACTCTAAGAAATCCTACTCCATTATTTTGAACTTTGAAAACTTTTAGACACGTTCTGACCCTGTACAATTATAACGAGATGGAGGATGTAGAAAATTCTTTAGTCCAACACCTCTAGGATTCGAAAGGATAACTAGACATTAACAAACGTTTCATCAGGTATATCTTCTCTGCTTAGACGTTTATTTCGTTTTCTAACAGAAACAAGTGCATCGGGATCATTAATCAATTCAGAATAAGGTGAAAATAAATTAATGTCCACAAATAACAATAACTAAGATTCATAATAAACAATTGAATACAAAAGTAAAAATATCTTCCCTCATGAAGTTAAATTTCGGAACTACTTCGACGGTCTTATAGATTTTAATACATTAACCCATTTAAGAGCAAAGATCGACTTAGAGAGCAAATGGCTTATGACGAGAAATTCAATTATTCCCTTGCTTTTTAAAATAAACTTAACGTCCGGCACCATAAACTTAACGTCCGGCACCAAAAATAAAAGCCATCATAATGCACATTCTCATTATATAACAATTAACAACATAAAAATTTCTTCGATCAAAGTTCTAAATTAATAGAAAACCTTAGAATAGATCATTTAAATTCAGAAGAAAGAAAAATCTTTGCAAGAAGATCAAAAGACGGTATTTCCATTATATCTTATAATGTCTACAAAACAGGGGTAAAAAGTCAAGTCACTGATATATAAAAACAAGGTATTATTCACACTGGCGGGCCCCAGTGTGGATAGTTCCCAAAAATTCAGATGGCAGCGGAAAACGTAAATGACGCTAACTGATACAAGCCCAATACCAAACATTAACGAGATACTTAATACCGTGGGTTTGGCCTATTTAGAGAATGTCTATTCAATTTTTCTCCAAGAGAAGAATTTAAAAGTTTTAAAGCACTCAAGGAAGCCAATTTCAAAAGGCATTAGGTCATAAAACCAAGCCCTTTTCAAATATCACCCATTAAAAATTATGCAATTTCCACAAAACAAATCGAATTGAAATAATTTTTTTGGGTATTACCGTAAATTAATAAAAAAAAAATTCAAAAATAATAAAACCATTTACAGAATAATAAAAACTGTATAATCAATGATAAATACAAGGAAAGTATTGAAATTTGTAAAAGCATTTTCCAATTGTTTAGGCTAAAGTGACGCTAATGAGCTGGGACTCTCTTAGATCAATTGAAGACTTGAAGCCAAACATTAGTACACATTCTAGAGATAATTACAATTTCTTCAGATCTTTACATCGCTGTAGCAACAGTTTTGTACTCACTCATATAAGCACTATCGAAATGGAGAGTATAATTTAAAATCTGTCGCCTAGTGAAACTTGTGGTCATGATAAGCAAAAATGCATAAAAAATGTTGGAGCAGTTCGACAGTATTGTACATACATATATATCTACAGATGTCTTGAAAGTACTACTTCACCAATAACAAAAGAAAAAATTGCAAACAGAATTCAATAATATCGTCCAACATCGATTTTACATATAATGAACAATATTTTATTTTAAGTGCGGAAAAGGCAATTGTCATCGTTTTTGAAGAAAAAAATATACTTAATCCCTACCAATATGGATTTTGAAGAGGATGTGGCGTAGAAGAAGCAATAATAAATACTCAAAATTACATTTGGAAAATGTTAGAAAAAGGTAGTAGCAGAGTTGCTGCCGCCTTATTTAATCTCTCGAAAGCATATGATATGAATGACCACATTAGCTTTAGACTTAGAGTTTCTCGATAAATGTGTTGGTACAGTATTCGACCAATAGTTCAGTGGTCGTAGATTCAGTTCCTATCAAGCACTATCGTGAAAAAGGCAATAGTCAAAAATTCTATACAAGCAACTAAACAATAACGTAAGAAATAACTCAATAACAAGATGTGTGCACTGAGAACTGAGCAATCGGAACAACATCAGCTAAATTCTGACAACCACATCTCTGCACAAAAAAGGAATATAGCTAAATTCCAAACAAAAATTCTATCCTCCTCCGCATAACCTAGTTCTAGTATAATGCACCATGTAGAAGTTGAACCTGAGTACTGGTAAAAAGTAATTATGGTGGTCACGCCAATGAAATTTAACTTTTCCGATCATAATTGCAAAATAGAAAACAATTCCTTAAGGTAGTGTCCACATTTATTTACTATACTAAAAAGATCTTCAAAACTTTGAATTACAAGAACAATTTTTTATATAAGCCGATGATATATTAAATTTTATCCATACAAGTATGAAGTAGACTAAAGCCTTATATGTAAAATGGTTCAGCCCTAGTCTTTTAATATATAAATACGTAATTATAAATAAGTTGTTTATGAAGCCAATATCAACGAAACTAATAAGATTTAGCTTTAATTAGAATAAAAAACACTATTCAGTTAAGTACTTGGTCCTCAACCTGCAGTCAAATTCAGCATGGAAGCAACAAATACATTACGGGATGCCAAAACAAGACAGGAAGCATACATTTTAACAACTCACCTCCTAATATTAAATGCTGTCCTGTAGTTCCAAGGCTTAAAAAACTGTTTACAGTGTTTGAAAAATATATTTTCCAGACTTATTTTGAAATATGTATGTATGTATGTATAATGCTGATAAAACAAAAATTCTGATGGACAATCTGTTTTAGCCTACATAATAAAATGACTTTATTTCGTAACGGGTGATATTTTAGTATGTTATAATTCCGTCGAATCCAGACAAGAATGGCATAAAAATATTGGATCTTAATGCTTCCAAAGGCCAATATGTATGAAATATAGAAGGTTATAAGGAAAAACTCAACCAGAAAAAACTAAGGAAGAATTTTGAAGCATTGAATTACATTTTATAATTTTTATTACATGCAATTAACTACTTTGAATGAATACTATTTTAGTAGGCGCTGTGAGAAAGAAATCAATTTTCTTGCTTGAAATTTCTAAAGATAACTTTTCCTGGCCAAATTAGTAGAACAAATAACTTGAAAAAATTAAAAACACGAATAAAATAAATAATATTGTTTTTACTTTGTAGGAATTTACGTGTTATTTTCTTATGTCAGAGTATTTTCATTTCATGATTAGTTAGTAGTAGTTTAGGTAAGTGCTCATGTGTTCTTGCTCAAATGTGTCGAAAACACAAGTATTTTGTGGAGAGTAGTTTTGGAAGAACTTCTAAGAAAACTGCTGTGCTTCCCTTAATTATACTGAACGTAAAGTTTATGTAGTACGTACCACTTTGAAATTGTGAGAATTTATAGTTCTGTAAGCAAACACACTGCAGACGTGTAAAGTGAAATACAAATAAATTGTTTATTGGTTTACTTCCAACACGAGTATTCTGATATTTGTTAGATACTGATGTTGCATTTGGGTATCCTATTTTACTCTTAATGTTTCTTTGTTGTGATATCCATTTGGTATTAAGCCTTTCGCTATATTGTATCCATATGGATAGATTCAACTTTGCAAGCATCTGCCAGTCTCCAAGTCAAAGAATTAAATATCGACTTTTTTATTGCTTTTTAAGATATTATGTATTATGTTCATTAATATTTTTTATTAATGTATTTTTTGGAAAAAAAGGGATTTTTATTTAACAAATTTCATAAGCATATATCTGACTTTATTTAAAACAAACACATCCAACATAAAGAAAGCTGTTTATTTTAAATTTTTGCATCACTATTTTTTTGTTTTAAACAAAACCGAAGCTGTGCGGATTTTTTAAACATTGCATGTATTCATATGGATACAAACGCAATTTGTGGTTATAAATGATATATTCGTATAAGTACACACAACACAGAGAAAAAAATCATAAATTATATTTTGATAATTATTTTACTACCCTGAATTTAGTATTATGTATATTTACGCCAAAAAGAAATTTGGGCCACTGGTACTCTAAGAGGAAACAGATTCGGCAAAGTTGATCTAAAACCTGAGAAAGATTTGAAAAAAGAAGCCCGTAGAAGTTTTGACTACCGTATAGAGAGAGAAGATAACATTTTCCGTCTCAGGTGGCTTGATGGCGGAATTGTGCTACAGGTGACATCAATCCATGGTCATGAACCCGTAAAGAAAGTTTCGCGATTTTCTTCCGAGAAAAAAGATACATATTGTATCAGAGTACAATTCCAACATGGGAGGAGTATATAAAATGGATTTCCTGCTTTCTTTATATAGAATTTTAGAAGATCTGAGAAGTGGACTATTAAGATTTTTGATCACTTCACTGATTTGTCAGTGTGCAACTCGTGGTTAGAGTACCGAATTGATCAAATAAACAATAACCTGAAAAATAAATATATGGAATTGTTGAGCGTAACGATATTGCCAATGGGCTTTTAGCTCGGTCCAATCAACACTCATGCTCCCGTAAAAGAGGACGCCCAACGTCACGCCGTAATGATGATACACCAATTACTCCAACATCCTCCGACAAGAAACGCAAAGCTACACCTTCAACTTCTGTTCGATATGATGGAAATCAACATTGGCCGGAACGCACGACCATCAAAGGAAGATGCAAAGTAAAAAGATGTAAGAGTCAAACTAGATTCAAGTGCTCGAAGTACAACGTTTTTCTGTGCATTCCCAATGGATTGAGAAATTGTTTCAAGGAATTTCATTATATATCATATGAATAAATTATTGGTAAGATATTAGATTATAAATGTACATTCATATATACATTTTTAAAATCAGTTCTAATAACCCCTTTTCTAGAACAGGTTGTACTAAGTATCACCAGTTATACAGAACTAGTTCTAGAAAAGGTTTTTTTTTAAAAATCTTATTGGTTTTATGCTATTTTTTGTCTTTATTTACTTTAATTATATGAATTTAAGGTTTATAATTTTAGTTTGTTTTAGTTTTTTGCTTTAATTTAAAAAATAAATTAATTTTATGTATTAAAATTACTGAAGTAAATAAAAACTCAAATATAAAAGAACATATTATGCTCGCATTT
This sequence comes from Epicampocera succincta, assembly GCA_932526305.1. Classification (NCBI taxonomy): domain Eukaryota; kingdom Metazoa; phylum Arthropoda; class Insecta; order Diptera; family Tachinidae; genus Epicampocera; species Epicampocera succincta. Next base: position 27,374,705 of record OW052035.1, on the reverse strand, counting down.
TTCTTTACCGTAACCGAAATATGTATCCATATGGATACAGTCCAAAAATACACATTTAGGGTAATTTTTTTTTGAAAATCGAGTATTGATGATTGTTACATGGGCTTTACGAGTTCATTAGAATGCCATTTGGCCTAAAGACGCGCCCAGAATTTGATGAATAAAATTCTAAGGGCCCATATCAATAAAACCTGTGTCGTATTGGATGACATCTTGATTTTTAGTACTTCATTAACCGAACATATAAAAACCAAAAGAGATATTTTCGCAATTCTTGAAAGTAAAATTTCAAGATACAAGTAGATACATGTAATTTCCTAAGAAACGAATCAGAATTTCTTGGCTAAGTCCCAATTAAATTGAAGTGATTGAAAAAATAGAATTGCCAAGAACTGAAAATCAAATAAAACAGGTTTTTGGGATTGATATCGGAAATTTTGTTTAGGATTACGCGAGGGTGGCTCAACACATAACAAAATATTTAAAAGGAATGAAAATAACTACGAAAGAACCGACACATATAAAAGCTTTTTAAAAACTTAAGCTACTTATAATATCGGACCCCATCTTGAGATGTCGTGATTTTGAGAAACAATTTATAATAACAACGTATGCGTCCAACTACGCAATTCGTGCGATGTTATCGCAGGAAAGGCACTTGCAAAAACAAGTAACAAAGACATATTACAAGCCAAGTTATTAGAGATAAGAAATAAACTGAAGACATTAGTACCAACAAAAAAAGAGGTATTGTAAACGCAGTAGGTACTGAATGACAGACAAACCATACAAAAACGTTTACTTCAGAGAAACGAGACATTAAAGAAAAACATATAAGCAAACAATAAAGCAATAAAACAAATAAAAGATATTGGGAAAATCGATAGAAAAGAAATTGAGAGAGCTCTTAATAATATAAATAAAATGGTATATGAAGAACATTAACAACATATTTATTTGCAACAAATGACAAAAAATTAATTGATAAAATGTAAAATAGAACAAATCCAAGTCAATGTAGCTTCAGCGAAGTTCGGGTTGATTCATCCCAATATTCTAACAAATCACGAAATTACTAAATATAACACTGATTTTAATAAATTAAAATATTTGCAAATAGGAATAACTTTAACTAACTAATAATACCTATTTAATATTAAGTATCGAAATTCGAAAATTGTTTATACACCAAAAATTGTATAATTACCAAATAAAGATAAGAAAGAAATAGAAGCAAAAAATAAAATAAAACAGTGCAATTTGAAGAAAATTCTAGACAACTAAAACCCTTATAAAACGAAAAATCAACGAATATTTAACAATTGTTCAGTAGAAATTAATGATTACTACTACTCTAACTTAATTGAAAAAGTCGACGGAAATATTGTGAGCCTGCATTATGATGATCTAAAGAACTTTACAGAAAAACTTACATTTGAGCAAACAAATGAAGAAAGTAAAATAAATTTCAAAAATATTTCTAATTTAAAAACCCATACGCATATATTAATAACTGTCATTTGGAGAATAAAACTAAGAACGTTCCGCTAACTCGGTACTCTACAGGCCATAATTTGGGGAAGTTTTCGTTTTGACTTGGAATGCTTCTGTACAAAGTTGTATTAAATAAATAAATTGATATGATTTAAATATATCGATTAATGGAAATAATTTATTAACTTTAAGCAATTGTAAACTTAAAATTGGGTCTTTTGAATTTGAAAGCAAAATAAATAATCCTCAAACAAATATTGTCCCATATGTAAAAACACCTGAAAATCTAATTAAAAATAACAAAGATTATATAACCAAAATGGAATTAAAAAATAATTACCATAAGAATTCTGTAGTAAAAGAGACAAACTATATTTTTTTTGCATTAATTTTTATTATTTTAATAATTTTAGTATTAATATTATTACAAAAAACTAAATTCCCAAATATTATAAGAAACAAATGTGGGAAAGAAAAGATCAATGAGGGCATTGAAATTTCTTGCGAAGGGAGGAGTGACATACACAATATACCATAATGGAATGTGTAGCGTGCTCTTCGCTAACGTAAGCGTTTCCACGCTCAACGTTGCAATTTGAACCTCTTTGTTTAATTTTGCGAACCAAGCATTTGTACTTTTGCAGTTTGAAGTTGAAGAAAATAAATTCATTAATTAAGCAGAAATATAACAAACAAGAAGTTTTATATTTTATTTATGTATGTATGTATCAGCAAAAATCCATGAAAAACGTTGAAACAGTTCAACAGTTGTTAACTCTTTATGATTCCTTTAAAAGAAACGAATCTTCAATAGAATTAAATAAATTTCTTATTTCTTTTTTTTTACATTTTGATTTGTATTTGGTTTTTTATTGACTTGTATTATTATTAAGTATATATGTAAAGAACCAGAATTTCAATAAAAATTGTCAAGGTAACTCACTTTTCAACTTGAGCGAGGCAAACGAGCCTACGCTTTAAAAATGAGCTTAAAAACACAGTCAAAGCTCTTCTAAAATTTAAACTTTTTCACTTTTTCTATTGCTAAAAAACCTTCAATTCGTAAGTATGATCACATGAACGAAAAACATGAGCGTGTGCATAGAAATGTAGAAAAATAACGGTATTATAACTACTAATCCCATCTTTTTCTTCTCGTTTGTTTTTAATATACACCAAAATTGTTTTTTCTTATATATTCGGATGTTCGTTATATTGAGCCTCAAAAATGAAGACATTCGGTAGTTAATATTAAAAAGCAACCCATTTGTTATATCTTGAATTTGTTAAATTAAGTATTTGTTATACCGAGCTTTGACTATATACATAACTTGAGGCAATTAAATTTTAACCCAACAATTGCAATTTAATTTGCGTAGAGAAATAAATAGCGTCGTTGTATGTGTAATAATATATTAAAAAGCTACAATCCAAGATACAAAATGAAAATCTTTTTTAAAATCGTTTATAATGTGACGCATGCTAATGGCATTCAAACGCGGAAGTTCGTGAGCAAACCTTAAATGAGACGGCCCAACAAGGCCATAAACAGACATTTCGAACTATTATTCATTATACATATGAATATGTATATTTATGTATATATATTACTATTTTTGTAAAGTCGGCAAATAAAGAATTTCCACCTCTTTTAATTCAGAAGTTTGATTTAGTCTTAAGGTTATCTGGCGCAGTCATGCAGTACAGACAAACTTATACGCTAAGTATCTAAAATCATTCACACCAAGAAAAACCTAAAGACCACAGCAAAGCATAACTTCCAGTCAATCAGGCATGCACTAGACCTGTGTAAACAAATAAATTTAATAAGCCAACGCCAAGAAAAACATTCCATAACATATGCAGACATAACCAAAATAGAACCAATTAAGTGACATAAGACAACTACAGGGCGAAACTAACGTAACTCATCAAACTGCAGAATCCATTGATAGTAGATCTGGATATACTCACTTCAGAAACTCTAAGAAATCCTACTCCATTATTTTGAACTTTGAAAACTTTTAAACACGTTCTGACCCTGTACAATTATAACGAGATGGAGGATGTAGAAAATTCTTTAGTCCAACACCTCTAGGATTCGAAAGGATAACTAGACATTAACAAACGTTTCATCAGGTATCTCCGCTTAGACGTTTATTTCGTTTTCTAACAGAAACAAGTGCATCGGGATCATTAATCAATTCAGAATAAGGTGAAAATAAATTAATGTCCACAAATAACAATAACTAAGATTCATAATAAACAATTGAATACAAAAGTAAAAATATCTTCCCTCATGGAGTTAAATTTCGGAACTACTTCGACGGTCTTATAGATTTTAATACATTAACCCATTTAAGAGCAAAGATCGACTTAGAGAGCAAATGGCTTATGACGAGAAATTCAATTATTCCCTTGCTTTTTAAAATAAACTTAACGTCCGGCACCATAAACTTAACGTCCGGCACCAAAAATAAAAGCCATCATAATGCACATTCTCATTATATAACAATTAACAACATAAAAATTTCTTCGATCAAAGTTCTAAATTAATAGAAAACCTTAGAATAGATCATTTAAATTCAGAAGAAAGAAAAATCTTTGCAAGAAGATCAAAAGACGGTATTTCCATTATATCTTATAATGTCTACAAAACAGGGGTAAAAAGTCAAGTCACTGATATATAAAAACAAGGTATTATTCACACTGGCGGGCCCCAGTGTGGATAGTTCCCAAAAATTCAGATGGCAGCGGAAAACGTAAATGACGCTAACTGATACAAGCCCAATACCAAACATTAACGAGATACTTAATACCGTGGGTTTGGCCTATTTAGAGAATGTCTATTCAATTTTTCTCCAAGAGAAGAATTTAAAAGTTTTAAAGCACTCAAGGAAGCCAATTTCAAAAGGCATTAGGTCATAAAACCAAGCCCTTTTCAAATATCACCCATTAAAAATTATGCAATTTCCACAAAACAAATCGAATTGAAATAATTTTTTTGGGTATTACCGTAAATTAATAAAAAAAAAATTCAAAAATAATAAAACCATTTACAGAATAATAAAAACTGTATAATCAATGATAAATACAAGGAAAGTATTGAAATTTGTAAAAGCATTTTCCAATTGTTTAGGCTAAAGTGATGCTAATGAGCTGGGACTCTCTTAGATCAATTGAAGACTTGAAGCCAAACATTAGTACACATTCTAGAGATAATTACAATTTCTTCAGATCTTTACATCGCTGTAGCAACAGTTTTGTACTCACTCATATAAGCACTATCGAAATGGAGAGTATAATTTAAAATCTGTCGCCTAGTGAAACTTGTGGTCATGATAAGCAAAAATGCATAAAAAATGTTGGAGCAGTTCGACAGTATTGTACATACATATATATCTACAGATGTCTTGAAAGTACTACTTCACCAATAACAAAAGAAAAAATTGCAAACAGAATTCAATAATATCGTCCAACATCTATTTTACATATAATGAACAATATTTTATTTTAAGTGCGGAAAAGGCAATTGTCATCGTTTTTGAAGAAAAAAATATACTTAATCCCTACCAATATGGATTTTGAAGAGGATGTGGCGTAGAAGAAGCAATAATAAATACTCAAAATTACATTTGGAAAATGTTAGAAAAAGGTAGTAGCAGAGTTGCTGCCGCCTTATTTAATCTCTCGAAAGCATATGATATGAATGACCACATTAGCTTTAGACTTAGAGTTTCTCGATAAATGTGTTGGTACAGTATTCGACCAATAGTTCAGTGGTCGTAGATTCAGTTCCTATCAAGCACTATCGTGAAAAAGACAATAGTCAAAAATTCTATACAAGCAACTAAACAATAACGTAAGAAATAACTCAATAACAAGATGTGTGCACTGAGAACTGAGCAATCGGAACAACATCAGCTAAATTCTGACAACCACATCTCTGCACAAAAAAGGAATATAGCTAATATTCCAAACAAAAATTCTATCCTCCTCCGCATAACCTAGTTCTAGTATAATGCACTGACCATGTAGAAGTTGAACCTGAGTACTGGTAAAAAGTAATTATGGTGGTCACGCCAATGAAATTTAACTTTTCCGATCATAATTGCAAAATAGAAAACAATTCCTTAAGGTAGTGTCCACATTTATTTACTATACTAAAAAGATCTTCAAAACTTTGAATTACAAGAACAATTTTTTATATAAGCCGATGATATATTAAATTTTATCCATACAAGTATGAAGTAGACTAAAGCCTTATATGTAAAATGGTTCAGCCCTAGTCTTTTAATATATAAATACGTAATTATAAATAAGTTGTTTATGAAGCCAATATCAACGAAACTAATAAGATTTAGCTTTAATTAGAATAAAAAACACTATTCAGTTAAGTACTTGGTCCTCAACCTGCAGTCAAATTCAGCATGGAAGCAACAAATACATTACGGGATGCCAAAACAAGACAGGAAGCATACATTTTAACAACTCACCTCCTAATATTAAATGCTGTCCTGTAGTTCCAAGGCTTAAAAAACTGTTTACAGTGTTTGAAAAATATATTTTCCAGACTTATTTTGAAATATGTATGTATGTATGTATAATGCTGATAAAACAAAAATTCTGATGGACAATCTGTTTTAGCCTACATAATAAAATGACTTTATTTCGTAACGGGTGATATTTTAGTATGTTATAATTCCGTCGAATCCAGACAAGAATGGCATAAAAATATTGGATCTTAATGCTTCCAAAGGCCAATATGTATGAAATATAGAAGGTTATAAGGAAAAACTCAACCAGAAAAACCTAGGGAGGCATTTTGAAGCATTGAATTACATTTTATAATTTTTATTACATGCAATTAACTACTTTGAATGAATACTATTTTAGTAGGCGCTGTGAGAAAGAAATCAATTTTCTTGCTTGAAATTTCTAAAGATAACTTTTCCTGGCCAAATTAGTAGAACAAATAACTTGAAAAAATTAAAAACACGAATAAAATAAATAATATTGTTTTTACTTTGTAGGAATTTACGTGTTATTTTCTCATGTCAGAGTATTTTCATTTCATGATTAGTTAGTAGTAGTTTAGGTAAGTGCTCATGTGTTCTTGCTCAAATGTGTCGAAAACACAAGTATTTTGTGGAGAGTAGTTTTGGAAGAACTTCTAAGAAAACTGCTGTGCTTCCCTTAATTATACTGAACGTAAAGTTTATGTAGTACGTACCACTTTGAAATTGTGAGAATTTATAGTTCTGTAAGCAAACACACTGCAGACGTGTAAAGTGAAATACAAATAAATTGTTTATTGGTTTACTTCCAACACGAGTATTCTGATATTTGTTAGATACTGATGTTGCATTTGGGTATCCTATTTTACTCTTAATGTTTCTTTGTTGTGATATCCATTTGGTATTAAGCCTTTCGCTATATTGTATCCATATGGATAGATTCAACTTTGCAAGCATCTGACAGTCTCCAAGTCAAAGAATTAAATATCGACTTTTTTATTGCTTTTTAAGATATTATATATTATGTTCATTAATATTTTTTATTAATGTATTTTTTGGAAAAAAAGGGATTTTTATTTAACAAATTTCATAAGCATATATTTGACTTTATTTAAAACAAACACATCCAACATAAAGAAAGCTGTTTATTTTAAATTTTTGCATCACTATTTTTTTGTTTTAAACAAAACCGAAGCTGTGCGGATTTTTTAAACATTGCATGTATTCATATGGATACAAACGCAATTTGTGGTTATAAATGATATATTCGTATAAGTACACACAACACAGAGAAAAAAATCATAAATTATATTTTGATAATTATTTTACTACCCTGAATTTAGTATTATGTATATTTACGCCAAAAAGAAATTTGGGCCACTGGTACTCTAAGAGGAAACAGATTCGGCAAAGTTGATCTAAAACCTGAGAAAGATTTGAAAAAAGAAGCCCGTAGAAGTTTTGACTATCGTATAGAGAGAGAAGATAACATTTTCCGTCTCAGGTGGCTTGATGGCGGAATTGTGCTACAGGTGACATCAATCCATGGTCATGAACCCGTGAAGAAAGTTTCGCGATTTTCTTCCGAAAAAAAAGATACATATTGTATCAGAGTACAATTCCAACATGGGAGGAGTATATAAAATGGATTTCCTGCTTTCTTTATATAGAATTTCCATAAGATCTGAGAAGTGGACTATTAAGATTTTTGATCACTTCACTGATTTGTCAGTGTGCAACTCGTGGTTAGAGTACCGAATTGATCAAATAAACAATAACCCGAAAAATAAATATATGGAATTGTTGAGCGTAACGATATTGCCAATGGGCTTTTAGCTCGGTCCAATCAACACTCATGCTCCCGTAAAAGAGGACGCCCAACGTCATGCCGTAATGATGATACACCAATTACTCCAACATCCTCCGACAAGAAACGCAAAGCTACACCTTCAACTTCTGTTCGATATGATGGAAATCAACATTGGCCGGAACGCACGACCATCAAAGGAAGATGCAAAGTAAAAAGATGTAAGAGTCAAACTAGATTCAAGTGCTCGAAGTACAACGTTTTTCTGTGCATTCCCAATGGATTGAGAAATTGTTTCAAGGAATTTCATTATATATCATATGAATAAATTATTGGTAAGATATTAGATTATAAATGTACATTCATATATACATTTTTAAAATCAGTTCTAATAACCCCTTTTCTAGAACAGGTTGTACTAAGTATCACCAGTTATACAGAACTAGTTCTAGAAAAGGTTTTTTTTAAAAAATCTTATTGTTTTTATGCTATTTTTTGTCTTTATTTACTTTAATTATATGAATTTAAGGTTTATAATTTTAGTTTGTTTTAGTTTTTTGCTTTAATTTAAAAAATAAATTAATTTTATGTATTAAAATTACTGAAGTAAATAAAAACTCAAATATAAAAGAACATATTATGCTCGCATTTTTCTTTACCGTAACCGAAATATGTATCCATATGGATACAGTCCAAAAATACACATTTAGGGTAATTTTTTTTTTGAAAATCGAGTATTGATTATTGTTACATGGGCTTTACGAGTTCATTAGAATGCCATTTGGCCTAAAGACGCGCCCAGAATTTGATGAATAAAATTCTAAGGGCCCATATCAATAAAACCGTGTCGTATTGGATGACATCTTGATTTTTAGTACTTCATTAACCGAACATATAAAAACCAAAAGAGATATTTTCGCAATTCTTGAAAGTAAAATTTCAAGATACAAGTAGATACATGTAATTTCCTAAGAAACGAATCAGAATTTCTTAGCTAAGTCCCAATTAAACTGAAGTGATTGAAAGAATAGAATTGCCAAGAACTGAAAATCAAATAAAACAGTTTTTTGGGATTGATATCGGAAATTTTGTTTAGGATTACGCGAGGGTGGCTCAACACATAACAAAATATTTAAAAGGAATGAAAATAACTACGAAAGAACCGACACATATAAAAGCTTTTTAAAAACTTAAGCTACTTATAATATCGGACCCCATCTTGAGATGTCGTGATTTTGAGAAACAATTTATAATAACAACGTATGCGTCCAACTACGCAATTCGTGCGATGTTATCGCAGGAAAGGCACTTGCAAAAACAAGTAACAAAGACATATTACAAGCCAAGTTATTAGAGATAAGAAATAAACTGAAGACATTAGTACCAACAAAAAAAGAGGTATTGTAAACGCAGTAGGTACTGAATGACAGACAAACCATACAAAAACGTTTACTTCAGAGAAACGAGACATTAAAGAAAAACATATAAGCAAACAATAAAGCAATAAAACAAATAAAAGATATTGGGAAAATCGATAGAAAAGAAATTGAGAGAGCTCTTAATAATATAAATAAAATGGTATATGAAGAACATCAACAACATATTTATTTGCAACAAATGACAAAAAATTAATTGATAAAATGTAAAATAGAACAAATCCAAGTCAATGTAGCTTCAGCGAAGTTCGGGTTAATTCATCCCAATATTCTAACAAATCACGAAATTACTAAATATAACACTGATTTTAATAAATTAAAATATTTGCAAATAGGAATAACTTTAACTAACTAATAATACCTATTTAATATTAAGTATCGAAATTCGAAAATTGTTTATACACCAAAAATTGTATAATTACCAAATAAAGATAAGAAAGAAATAGAAGCAAAAAATAAAATAAAACAGTGCAATTTGAAGAAAATTCTAGACAACTAAAACCCTTATAAAACGAAAAATCAACGAATATTTAACAATTGTTCAGTAGAAATTAATGATTACTACTACTCTAACTTAATTGAAAAAGTCGACGGAAATATTGTGAGCCTGCATTATGATGATCTAAAGAACTTTACAGAAAAACTTACATTTGAGCAAACAAATGAAGAAAGTAAAATAAATTTCAAAAATATTTCTAATTTAAAAACCCATACGCATATATTAATAACTGTCATTTGGAGAATAAAACTAAGAACGTTCCGCTAACTCGGTACTCTACAGACCATAATTTGGGGAAGTTTTCGTTGTGACTTGAAATGCTTCTGTACAAAGTTGTATTAAATAAATAAATTGATATGATTTAAATATATCGATTAATGGAAATAATTTATTAACTTTAAGCAATTGTAAACTTAAAATTGGGTCTTTTGAATTTGAAAGCAAAATAAATAATCCTCAAACAAATATTGTCCCATATGTAAAAACATCTGAAAATCTAATTAAAAATAACAAAGATTATATAACCAAAATGGAATTAAAAAATAATTACCATAAGAATTTTGTAGTAAAAGAGACAAACTATATTTTTTTTGCATTAATTTTTATTATTTTAATAATTTTAGTATTAATATTATTACAAAAAACTAAATTCCCAAATATTATAAGAAACAAATGTGGGAAAGAAAAGATCAATGAGGGCATTGAAATTTCTTGCGAAGGGAGGAGTGACATACACAATATACCATAATGGAATGTGTAGCGTGCTCTTCGCTAACGTAAGCGTTTCCACGCTCAACGTTGCAATTTGAACATCTTTGTTTAATTTTGCGAACCAAGCATTTGTACTTTTGCAGTTTGAAGTTGAAGAAAATAAATTCATTAATTAAGCAGAAATATAACAAACAAGAAGTTTTATATTTTATTTATGTATGTACATATGTATCAGCAAAAATCCATGAAAAACGTTGAAACAGTTCAACAGTTGTTAACTCTTTATGATTCCTTTAAAAGAAACGAATCTTCAATAGAATTAAATAAATTTCTTATTTCTTTTTTTTTATATTTTGATTTGTATTTGGTTTTTTATTGACTTGTATTATTATTAAGTATATATGTAAAGAACCAGAATTTCAATAAAAATTGCCAAGGTAACTCACTTTTCAACTTGAGCGAGGCAAACGAGCCTACGCTTTAAAAATGAGCTTAAAAACACAGTCAAAGCTCTTCTAAAATTTTAATTTTTTCACTTTTTCTATTGCTAAAAAACCTTCAATTCGTAAGTATGATCACATGAACGAAAAACATGAGCGTGTGCATAGAAATGTAGAAAAATAACGGTATTATAACTACTAATCCCATCTTTTTCTTCTCGTTTGTTTTTAATATACACCAAAATTGTTTTTTCTTATATATTCGGATGTTCGTTATATTGAGCCTCAAAAATGAAGACATTCGGTAGTTAATATTAAAAAGCAACCCATTTGTTATATCTTGAATTTGTTAAATTGAGTATTTGTTATACCGAGCTTTGACTATATACATAACTTGAGGCAATTAAATTTTAACCCAACAATTGCAATTTAATTTGCGTAGAGAAATAAATAGCGTCGTTGTATGTGTAATAATATATTAAAAAGCTACAATCCAAGATACAAAATGAAAATCTTTTTTAAAATCGTTTATAATGTGACGCATGCTAATGGCATTCAAACGCGGAAGTTCGTGAGCAAACCTTAAATGAGACGGCCCAACAAGGCCATAAACAGACATTTCGAACTATTATTCATTATACATATGAATATGTATATTTATGTATATATATTATTATTTTTGTAAAGTCGGCAAATAAAGAATTTCCACCTCTTTTAATTCAGAAGTTTGATTTAATCTTAAGGTTATCTGGCGCAGTCATGCAGTACAGACAAACTTATACGCTAAGTATCTAAAATCATTCACACCAAGAAAAACCTAAAGACCACAGCAAAGCATAACTTCCAGTCAATCAGGCATGCACTAGACCTGAGTAAACAAATAAATTTAATAAGCCAACGCCAAGAAAAACATTCCATAACATATGCAGACATAACCAAAATAGAACCAATTAAGTGACATAAGACAACTACAGGGCGAAACTAACGTAACTCATCAAACTGCAGAATCCATTGATAGTAGATCTGGATATACTCACTTCAGAAACTCTAAGAAATCCTACTCCATTATTTTGAACTTTGAAAACTTTTAAACACGTTCTGACCCTGTACAATTATAACGAGATGGATGATGTAGAAAATTCTTTAGTCCAACACCTCTAGGATTCGAAAGGATAACTAGACATTAACAAACGTTTCATCAGGTATATCTTCTCCGCTTAGACGTTTATTTCGTTTTCTAATAGAAACAAGTGCATCGGGATCATTAATCAATTCAGAATAAGGTGAAAATAAATTAATGTCCACAAATAACAATAACTAAAATTCATAATAAACAATTGAATACAAAAGTAAAAATATCTTCCCTCATGGAGTTAAATTTCGGAACTACTTCGACGGTCTTATAGATTTTAATACATTAACCCATTTAAGAGCAAAGATCGACTTAGAGAGCAAATGGCTTATGACGAGAAATTCAATTATTCCCTTGCTTTTTAAAATAAACTTAACGTCCGGCACCATAAACTTAACGTCCGGCACCAAAAATAAAAGCCATCATAATGCACATTCTCATTATATAACAATTAACAACATAAAAATTCCTTCGATCAAAGTTCTAAATTAATAGAAAACCTTAGAATAGATCATTTAAATTCAGAAGAAAGAAAAATCTTTGCAAGAAGATCAAAAGACGGTATTTCCATTATATCTTATAATGTCTACAAAACAGGGGTAAAAAGTCAAGTCACTGATATATAAAAACAAGGTATTATTCACACTGGCGGGCCCCAGTGTGGAGAGTTCCCAAAAATTCAGATGGCAGCGGAAAACGTAAATGACGCTAACTGATACAAGCCCAATACCAAACATTAACGAGATACTTAATACCGTGGGTTTGGCCTATTTAGAGAATGTCTATTCAATTTTTCTCCAAGAGAAGAATTTAAAAGTTTTAAAGCACTCAAGGAAGCCAATTTCAAAAGGCATTAGGTCATAAAACCAAGCCCTTTTCAAATATCACCCATTAAAAATTATGCAATTTCCACAAAACAAATCGAATTTTTATTGCCATAATATTTTGGGTATTACCGTAAATTAATAAAAAAAAAATTCAAAAATAATAAAACCATTTACAGAATAATAAAAACTGTATAATCAATGATAAATACAAGGAAAGTATTGAAATTTGTAAAAGCATTTTCCAATTGTTTAGGCTAAAGTGATGCTAATGAGCTGGGACTCTCTTAGATCAATTGAAGACTTGAAGCCAAACATTAGTACACATTCTAGAGATAATTACAATTTCTTCAGATCTTTACATCGCTGTAGCAACAGTTTTGTACTCACTCATAGAAGCACTATCGAAATGGAGAGTATAATTTAAAATCTGTCGCCTAGTGAAACTTGTGGTCATGATAAGCAAAAATGCATAAAAAATGTTGGAGCAGTTCGACAGTATTGTACATACATATATATCTACAGATGTCTTGAAAGTACTACTTCACCAATAACAAAAGAAAAAATTGCAAACAGAATTCAATAATATCGTCCAACATCGATTTTACATATAATGAACAATATTTTATTTTAAGTGCGGAAAAGGCAATTGTCATCGTTTTTGAAGAAAAAAATATACTTAATCCCTACCAATATGGATTTTGAAGAGGATGTGGTGTAGAAGAAGCAATAATAAATACTCAAAATTACATTTGGAAAATGTTAGAAAAAGGTAGTAGCAGAGTTGCTGCCGCCTTATTTAATCTCTCGAAAGCATATGATATGAATGACCACATTAGCTTTAGACTTAGAGTTTCTCGATAAATGTGTTGGTACAGTATTCGACCAATAGTTCAGTGGTCGTAGATTCAGTTCCTATCAAGCACTATCGTGAAAAAGGCAATAGTCAAAAATTCTATACAAACAACTAAACAATAACGTAAGAAATAACTCAATAACAATATGTGTGCACTGAGAACTGAGCAATCGGAACAACATCAGCTAAATTCTGACAACCACATCTCTGCACAAAAAAGGAATATAGCTAATATTCCAAACAAAAATTCTATCCTCCTCCGCATAACCTAGTTCTAGTATAATGCACTGACCATGTAGAAGTTGAACCTGAGTACTGGTAAAAAGTAATTATGGTGGTCACGCCAATGAAATTTAACTTTTCCGATCATAATTGCAAAATAGAAAACAATTCCTTAAGGTAGTGTCCACATTTATTTACTATACTAAAAAGATCTTCAAAACTTTGAATTACAAGAACAATTTTTTATATAAGCCGATGATATATTAAATTTTATCCATACAAGTATGAAGTAGACTAAAGCCTTATATGTAAAATGGTTCAGCCCTAGTCTTTTAATATATAAATACGTAATTATAAATAAGTTGTTTATGAAGCCAATATCAACGAAACTAATAAGATTTAGCTTTAATTAGAATAAAAAACACTATTCAGTTAAGTACTTGGTCCTCAACCTGCAGTCAAATTCAGCATGGAAGCAACAAATACATTACGGGATGCCAAAACAAGACAGGAAGCATACATTTTAACAACTCACCTCCTAATATTAAATGCTGTCCTGTAGTTCCAAGGCTTAAAAAACTGTTTACAGTGTTTGAAAAATATATTTTTCAGACTTATTTTGAAATATGTATGTATGTATGTATAATGCTGATAAAACAAAAATTCTGATGGACAATCTGTTTTAGCCTACATAATAAAATGACTTTATTTCGTAACGGGTGATATTTTAGTATGTTATAATTCCGTCGAATCCAGACAAGAATGGCATAAAAATATTGGATCTTAATGCTTCCAAAGGCCAATATGTATGAAATATAGAAGGTTATAAGGAAAAACTCAACCAGAAAAAACTAAGGAAGAATTTTGAAGCATTGAATTACATTTTATAATTTTTATTACATGCAATTAACTACTTTGAATGAATACTATTTTAGTAGGCGCTGTGAGAAAGAAATCAATTTTCTTGCTTGAAATTTCTAAAGATAACTTTTCCTGGCCAAATTAGTAGAACAAATAACTTGAAAAAATTAAAAACACGAATAAAATAAATAATATTGTTTTTACTTTGTAGGAATTTACGTGTTATTTTCTCATGTCAGAGTATTTTCATTTCATGATTAGTTAGTAGTAGTTTAGGTAAGTGCTCATGTGTTCTTGCTCAAATGTGTCGAAAACACAAGTATTTTGTGGAGAGTAGTTTTGGAAGAACTTCTAAGAAAACTGCTGTGCTTCCCTTAATTATACTGAACGTAAAGTTTATGTAGTACGTACCACTTTGAAATTGTGAGAATTTATAGTTCTGTAAGCAAACACACTGCAGACGTGTAAAGTGAAATACAAATAAATTGTTTATTGGTTTACTTCCAACACGAGTATTCTGATATTTGTTAGATACTGATGTTGCATTTGGGTATCCTATTTTACTCTTAATGTTTCTTTGTTGTGATATCCATTTGGTATTAAGCCTTTCGCTATATTGTATCCATATGGATAGATTCAACTTTGCAAGCATCTGACAGTCTCCAAGTCAAAGAATTAAATATCGACTTTTTTATTGCTTTTTAAGATATTATATATTATGTTCATTAATATTTTTTATTAATGTATTTTTTGGAAAAAAAGGGATTTTTATTTAACAAATTTCATAAGCATATATTTGACTTTATTTAAAACAAACACATCCAACATAAAGAAAGCTGTTTATTTTAAATTTTTGCATCACTATTTTTTTGTTTTAAACAAAACCGAAGCTGTGCGGATTTTTTAAACATTGCATGTATTCATATGGATACAAACGCAATTTGTGGTTATAAATGATATATTCGTATAAGTACACACAACACAGAGAAAAAAATCATAAATTATATTTTGATAATTATTTTACTACCCTGAATTTAGTATTATGTATATTTACGCCAAAAAGAAATTTGGGCCACTGGTACTCTAAGAGGAAACAGATTCGGCAAAGTTGATCTAAAACCTGAGAAAGATTTGAAAAAAGAAGCCCGTAGAAGTTTTGACTACCGTATAGAGAGAGAAGATAACATTTTCCGTCTCAGGTGGCTTGATGGCGGAATTGTGCTACAGGTGACATCAATCCATGGTCATGAACCCGTAAAGAAAGTTTCGCGATTTTCTTCCGAAAAAAAAGATACATATTGTATCAGAGTACAATTCCAACATGGGAGGAGTATATAAAATGGATTTCCTGCTTTCTTTATATAGAATTTTAGAAGATCTGAGAAGTGGACTATTAAGATTTTTGATCACTTCACTGATTTGTCAGTGTGCAACTCGTGGTTAGAGTACCGAATTGATCAAATAAACAATAACCTGAAAAATAAATATATGGAATTGTTGAGCGTAACGATATTGCCAATGGGCTTTTAGCTCGGTCCAATCAACACTCATGCTCCCGTAAAAGAGGACGCCCAACGTCATGCCGTAATGATGATACACCAATTACTCCAACATCCTCCGACAAGAAACGCAAAGCTACACCTTCAACTTCTGTTCGATATGATGGAAATCAACATTGGCCGGAACGCACGACCATCAAAGGAAGATGCAAAGTAAAAAGATGTAAGAGTCAAACTAGATTCAAGTGCTCGAAGTACAACGTTTTTCTGTGCATTCCCAATGGATTGAGAAATTGTTTCAAGGAATTTCATTATATATCATATGAATAAATTATTGGTAAGATATTAGATTATAAATGTACATTCATATATACATTTTTAAAATCAGTTCTAATAACCCCTTTTCTAGAACAGGTTGTACTAAGTATCACCAGTTATACAGAACTAGTTCTAGAAAAGGTTTTTTTTAAAAAATCTTATTGTTTTTATGCTATTTTTTGTCTTTATTTACTTTAATTATATGAATTTAAGGTTTATAATTTTAGTTTGTTTTAGTTTTTTGCTTTAATTTAAAAAATAAATTAATTTTATGTATTAAAATTACTGAAGTAAATAAAATTTTTTCTTTACCGTAATTCATTCGTTTTCATTTTTCTTTACCGTAACCGAAATATGTATCCATATGGATACAGTCCAAAAATACACATTTAGGGTAATTTTTTTTTGAAAATCGAGTATTGATTATTGTTACATGGGCTTTACGAGTTCATTAGAATGCCATTTGGCCTAAAGACGCGCCCAGAATTTGATGAATAAAATTCTAAGGGCCCATATCAATAAAACCTGTGTCGTATTGGATGACATCTTGATTTTTAGTACTTCATTAACCGAACATATAAAAACCAAAAGAGATATTTTCGCAATTCTTGAAAGTAAAATTTCAAGATACAAGTAGATACATGTAATTTCCTAAGAAACGAATCAGAATTTCTTGGCTAAGTCCCAATTAAATTGAAGTGATTGAAAAAATAGAATTGCCAAGAACTGAAAATCAAATAAAACAGTTTTTTGGGATTGATATCGGAAATTTTGTTTAGGATTACGCGAGGGTGGCTCAACACATAACAAAATATTTAAAAGGAATGAAAATAACTACGAAAGAACCGACACATATAAAAGCTTTTTAAAAACTTAAGCTACTTATAATATCGGACCCCATCTTGAGATGTCGTGATTTTGAGAAACAATTTATAATAACAACGTATGCGTCCAACTACGCAATTCGTGCGATGTTATCGCAGGAAAGGCACTTGCAAAAACAAGTAACAAAGACATATTACAAGCCAAGTTATTAGAGATAAGAAATAAACTGAAGACATTAGTACCAACAAAAAAAGAGGTATTGTAAACGCAGTAGGTACTGAATGACAGACAAACCATACAAAAACGTTTACTTCAGAGAAACGAGACATTAAAGAAAAACATATAAGCAAACAATAAAGCAATAAAACAAATAAAAGATATTGGGAAAATCGATAGAAAAGAAATTGAGAGAGCTCTTAATAATATAAATAAAATGGTATATGAAGAACATCAACAACATATTTATTTGCAACAAATGACAAAAAATTAATTGATAAAATGTAAAATAGAACAAATCCAAGTCAATGTAGCTTCAGCGAAGTTCGGGTTAATTCATCCCAATATTCTAACAAATCACGAAATTACTAAATATAACACTGATTTTAATAAATTAAAATATTTGCAAATAGGAATAACTTTAACTAACTAATAATACCTATTTAATATTAAGTATCGAAATTCGAAAATTGTTTATACACCAAAAATTGTATAATTACCAAATAAAGATAAGAAAGAAATAGAAGCAAAAAATAAAATAAAACAGTGCAATTTGAAGAAAATTCTAGACAACTAAAACCCTTATAAAACGAAAAATCAACGAATATTTAACAATTGTTCAGTAGAAATTAATGATTACTACTACTCTAACTTAATTGAAAAAGTCGACGGAAATATTGTGAGCCTGCATTATGATGATCTAAAGAACTTTACAGAAAAACTTACATTTGAGCAAACAAATGAAGAAAGTAAAATAAATTTCAAAAATATTTCTAATTTAAAAACCCATACGCATATATTAATAACTGTCATTTGGAGAATAAAACTAAGAACGTTCCGCTAACTCGGTACTCTACAGGCCATAATTTGGGGAAGTATTCGTTGTGACTTGGAATGCTTCTGTACAAAGTTGTATTAAATAAATAAATTGATATGATTTAAATATATCGATTAATGGAAATAATTTATTAACTTTAAGCAATTGTAAACTTAAAATTGGGTCTTTTGAATTTGAAAGCAAAATAAATAATCCTCAAACAAATATTGTCCCATATGTAAAAACATCTGAAAATCTAATTAAAAATAACAAAGATTATATAACCAAAATGGAATTAAAAAATAATTACCATAAGAATTTTGTAGTAAAAGAGACAAACTATATATTTTTTCCATTAATTTTTATTATTTTAATAATTTTAGTATTAATATTATTACAAAAAACTAAATTCCCAAATATTATAAGAAACAAATGTGGGAAAGAAAAGATCAATGAGGGCATTGAAATTTCTTGCGAAGGGAGGAGTGACATACACAATATACCATAATGGAATGTGTAGCGTGCTCTTCGCTAACGTAAGCGTTTCCACGCTCAACGTTGCAATTTGAACCTCTTTGTTTAATTTTTGCGAACCAAGCATTTGTACTTTTGAAACAGTACAAATACCGTTGAAACAGTTCAACAGTTGTTAACTCTTTATGATTCCTTTAAAAGAAACGAATCTTCAATTGAATTAAATAAATTTCTTATTTCTTTTTTTTTTATATTTTGATTTGTATTTGGTTTTTTATTGACTTGTATTATTATTAAGTATATATGTAAAGAACCAGAATTTCAATAAAAATTGTCAAGGTAACTCACTTTTCAACTTGAGCGAGGCAAACGAGCCTACGCTTTAAAAATGAGCTTAAAAACACAGTCAAAGCTCTTCTAAAATTTTAATTTTTTCACTTTTTCTATTGCTAAAAAACCTTCAATTCGTAAGTATGATCACATGGACGAAAAACATGAGCGTGTGCATAGAAATGTAGAAAAATAACGGTATTATAACTACTAATCCCATCTTTTTCTTCTCGTTTGTTTTTAATAGACACCAAAATTGTTTTTTCTTATATATTCGGATGTTCGTTATATTGAGCCTCAAAAATGAAGACATTCGGTAGTTAATATTAAAAAGCAACCCATTTGTTATATCTTGAATTTGTTAAATTGAGTATTTGTTATACCGAGCTTTGACTATATACATAACTTTAGGCAATTAAATTTTAACCCAACAATTGCAATTTAATTTGCGTAGAGAAATAAATAGCGTCGTTGTATGTGTAATAATATATTAAAAAGCTACAATCCAAGATACAAAATGAAAATCTTTTTTAAAATCGTTTATAATGTGACGCATTCTAATGGCATTCAAACGCGGAAGTTCGTGAGCAAACCTTAAATGAGACGGCCCAACAAGGCCATAAACAGACATTTCGAACTATTATTCATTATACATATGAATATGTATATTTATGTATATATATTATTATTTTTGTAAAGTCGGCAAATAAAGAATTTCCACCTCTTTTAATTCAGAAGTTTGATTTAGTCTTAAGGTTATCTGGCGCAGTCATGCAGTACAGACAAACTTATACGCTAAGTATCTAAAATCATTCACACCAAGAAAAACCTAAAGACCACAGCAAAGCATAACTTCCAGTCAATCAGGCATGCACTAGACCTGTGTAAACAAATAAATTTAATAAGCCAACGCCAAGAAAAACATTCCATAACATATGCAGACATAACCAAAATAGAACCAATTAAGTGACATAAGACAACTACAGGGCGAAACTAACGTAACTCATCAAACTGCAGAATCCATTGATAGTAGATCTGGATATACTCACTTCAGAAACTCTAAGAAATCCTACTCCATTATTTTGAACTTTGAAAACTTTTAAACACGTTCTGACCCTGTACAATTACAACGAGATGGAGGATGTAGAAAATTCTTTAGTCCAACACCTCTAGGATTCGAAAGGATAACTAGACATTAACAAACGTTTCATCAGGTATATCTTCTCCGCTTAGACGTTTATTTCGTTTTCTAATAGAAACAAGTGCATCGGGATCATTAATCAATTCAGAATAAGGTGAAAATAAATTAATGACCACAAATAACAATAACTAAAATTCATAATAAACAATTGAATACAAAAGTAAAAATATCTTCCCTCATGGAGTTAATTTTCGGAACTACTTCGACGGTCTTATACATTTTAATACATTAACCCATTTAAGAGCAAAGATCGGCTTAGAGAGCAAATGGCTTATGACGAGAAATTCAATTATTCCCTTGCTTTTTAAAATAAACTTAACGTCCGGCACCATAAACTTAACGTCCGGCACCAAAAATAAAAGCCATCATAATGCACATTCTCATTATATAACAATTAACAACATAAAAATTTCTTCGATCAAAGTTCTAAATTAATAGAAAACCTTAGAATAGATCATTTAAATTCAGAAGAAAGAAAAATCTTTGCAAGAAGATCAAAAGACGGTATTTCTATTATATCTTATAATGTCTACAAAACAGGGGTAAAAAGTCAAGTCACTGATATATAAAAACAAGGTATTATTCACACTGGCGGGCCCCAGTGTGGATAGTTCCCAAAAATTCAGATGGCAGCGGAAAACGTAAATGACGCTAACTGATACAAGCCCAATACCAAACATTAACGAGATACTTAATACCGTGGGTTTGGCCTATTTAGAGAATGTCTATTCAATTTTTCTCCAAGAGAAGAATTTAAAAGTTTTAAAGCACTCAAGGAAGCCAATTTCAAAAGGCATTAGGTCATAAAACCAAGCCCTTTTCAAATATCACCCATTAAAAATTATGCAATTTCCACAAAACAAATCGAATTGAAATAATTTTTTTGGGTATTACCGTAAATTAATAAAAAAAAATTCAAAAATAATAAAACCATTTACAGAATAATAAAAACTGTATAATCAATGATAAATACAAGGAAAGTATTGAAATTTGTAAAAGCATTTTCCAATTGTTTAGGCTAAAGTGATGCTAATGAGCTGGGTCTCTCTTAGATCAATTGAAGACTTGAAGCCAAACATTAGTACACATTCTAGAGATAATTACAATTTCTTCAGATCTTTACATCGCTGTAGCAACAGTTTTGTACTCACTCATATAAGCACTATCGAAATGGAGAGTATAATTTAAAATCTGTCGCCTAGTGAAACTTGTGGTCATGATAAGCAAAAATGCATAAAAAATGTTGGAGCAGTTCGACAGTATTGTACATACATATATATCTACAGATGTCTTGAAAGTACTACTTCACCAATAACAAAAGAAAAAATTGCAAACAGAATTCAATAATATCGTCCAACATCGATTTTACATATAATGAACAATATTTTATTTTAAGTGCGGAAAAGGCAATTGTCATCGTTTTGAAGAAAAAAATATACTTAATCCCTACCAATATTTTGAAGAGGATGTGGTGTAGAAGAAGCAATAATAAATACTCAAAATTACATTTGGAAAATGTTAGAAAAAGGTAGTAGCAGAGTTGCTGCCGCCTTATTTAATCTCTCGAAAGCATATGATATGAATGACCACATTAGCTTTAGACTTAGAGTTTCTCGATAAATGTGTTGGTACAGTATTCGACCAATAGTTCAGTGGTCGTAGATTCAGTTCCTATCAAGCACTATCGTGAAAAAGACAATAGTCAAAAATTCTATACAAGCAACTAAACAATAACGTAAGAAATAACTCAATAACAAGATGTGTGCACTGAGAACTGAGCAATCGGAACAACATCAGCTAAATTCTGACAACCACATCTCTGCACAAAAAAGGAATATAGCTAATATTCCAAACAAAAATTCTATCCTCCTCCGCATAACCTAGTTCTAGTATAATGCACTGACCATGTAGAAGTTGAACCTGAGTACTGGTAAAAAGTAATTATGGTGGTCACGCCAATGAAATTTAACTTTTCCGATCATAATTGCAAAATAGAAAACAATTCCTTAAGGTAGTGTCCACATTTATTTACTATACTAAAAAGATCTTCAAAACTTTGAATTACAAGAACAATTTTTTATATAAGCCGATGATATATTAAATTTTATCCATAAAAGTATGAAGTAGACTAAAGCCTAGTCTTTTAATATATAAATACGTAATTATAAATAAGTTGTTTATGAAGCCAATATCAACGAAACTAATAAGATTTAGCTTTAATTAGAATAAAAAACACTATTCAGTTAAGTACTTGGTCCTCAACCTGCAGTCAAATTCAGCATGGAAGCAACAAATACATTACGGGATGCCAAAACAAGACAGGAAGCATACATTTTAACAACTCACCTCCTAATATTAAATGCTGTCCTGTAGTTCCAAGGCTTAAAAAACTGTTTACAGTGTTTGAAAAATATATTTTCCAGACTTATTTTGAAATATGTATGTATGTATGTATAATGCTGATAAAACAAAAATTCTGATGGACAATCTGCTTTAGCCTACATAATAAAATGACTTTATTTCGTAACGGGTGATATTTTAGTATGTTATAATTCCGTCGAATCCAGACAAGAATGGCATAAAAATATTGGATCTTAATGCTTCCAAAGACCAATATGTATGAAATAAAGAAGGTTATAAGGAAAAACTCAACCAGAAAAAACTAAGGAAGAATTTTGAAGCATTGAATTACATTTTATAATTTTTATTACATGCAATTAACTACTTTGAATGAATACTATTTTAGTAGGCGCTGTGAGAAAGAAATCAATTTTCTTGCTTGAAATTTCTAAAGATAACTTTTCCTGGCCAAATTAGTAGAACAAATAACTTGAAAAAATTAAAAACACGAATAAAATAAATAATATTGTTTTTACTTTGTAGGAATTTACGTGTTATTTTCTCATGTCAGAGTATTTTCATTTCATGATTAGTTAGTAGTAGTTTAGGTAAGTGCTCATGTGTTCTTGCTCAAATGTGTCGAAAACACAAGTATTTTGTGGAGAGTAGTTTTGGAAGAACTTCTAAGAAAACTGCTGTGCTTCCCTTAATTATACTGAACGTAAAGTTTATGTAGTACGTACCACTTTGAAATTGTGAGAATTTATAGTTCTGTAAGCAAACACACTGCAGACGTGTAAAGTGAAATACAAATAAATTGTTTATTGGTTTACTTCCAACACGAGTATTCTGATATTTGTTAGATACTGATGTTGCATTTGGGTATCCTATTTTACTCTTAATGTTTCTTTGTTGTGATATCCATTTGGTATTAAGCCTTTCGCTATATTGTATCCATATGGATAGATTCAACTTTGCAAGCATCTGACAGTCTCCAAGTCAAAGAATTAAATATCGACTTTTTTATTGCTTTTTAAGATATTATATATTATGTTCATTAATATTTTTTATTAATGTATTTTTTGGAAAAAAAGGGATTTTTATTTAACAAATTTCATAAGCATATATCTGACTTTATTTAAAACAAACACATCCAACATAAAGAAAGCTGTTTATTTTAAATTTTTGCATCACTATTTTTTTGTTTTAAACAAAACCGAAGCTGTGCGGATTTTTTAAACATTGCATGTATTCATATGGATACAAATGCAATTTGTGGTTATAAATGATATACTCGTATAAGTACACACAACACAGAGAAAAAAATCATAAATTATATTTTGATAATTATTTTACTACCCTGAATTTAGTATTATGTATATTTACGCCAAAAAGAAATTTGGGCCACTGGTACTCTAAGAGGAAACAGATTCGGCAAAGTTGATCTAAAACCTGAGAAAGATTTGAAAAAAGAAGCCCGTAGAAGTTTTGACTACCGTATAGAGAGACATCAATCCCTGGTCATGAACCCGTGAAGAAAGTTTCGCGATTTTCTTCCGAAAAAAAAGATACATATTGTATCAGAGTACAATTCCAACATGGGAGGAGTATATAAAATGGATTTCCTGCTTTCTTTATATAGAATTTTAGAAGATCTGAGAAGTGGACTATTAAGATTTTTGATCACTTCACTGATTTGTCAGTGTGCAACTCGTGGTTAGAGTACCGAATTGATCAAATAAACAATAACCTGAAAAATAAATATATGGAATTGTTGAGCGTAACGATATTGCCAATGGGCTTTTAGCTCGGTCCAATCAACACTCATGCTCCCGTAAAAGAGGACGCCCAACGTCATGCCGTAATGATGATACACCAATTACTCCAACATCCTCCGACAAGAAACGCAAAGCTACACCTTCAACTTCTGTTCGATATGATGGAAATCAACATTGGCCGGAACGCACGACCATCAAAGGAAGATGCAAAGTAAAAAGATGTAAGAGTCAAACTAGATTCAAGTGCTCGAAGTACAACGTTTTTCTGTGCATTCCCAATGGATTGAGAAATTGTTTCAAGGAATTTCATTATATATCATATGAATAAATTATTGGTAAGATATTAGATTATAAATGTACATTCATATATACATTTTTAAAATCAGTTCTAATAACCCCTTTTCTAGAACAGGTTGTACTAAGTATCACCAGTTATACAGAACTAGTTCTAGAAAAGGTTTTTTTTTAAAAATCTTATTGGTTTTATGCTATTTTTTGTCTTTATTTACTTTAATTATATGAATTTAAGGTTTATAATTTTAGTTTGTTTTAGTTTTTTGCTTTAATTTAAAAAATAAATTAATTTTATGTATTAAAATTACTGAAGTAAATAAAATTTTTTCTTTACCGTAATTCATTCGTTTTCATTTTTCTTTACCGTAACCGAAATATGTATCCATATGGATACAGTCCAAAAATACACATTTAGGGTAATTTTTTTTTGAAAATCGAGTATTGATTATTGTTACATGGGCTTTACGAGTTCATTAGAATGCCATTTGGCCTATAGACGCGCCCAGAATTTGATGAATAAAATTCTAAGGGCCCATATCAATAAAACCTGTGTCGTATTGGATGACATCTTGATTTTTAGTACTTCATTAACCGAACATATAAAAACCAAAAGAGATATTTTCGCAATTCTTGAAAGTAAAATTTCAAGATACAAGTACATACATGTAATTTCCTAAGAAACGAATCAGAATTTCTTAGCTAAGTCCCAATTAAATTGAAGTGATTGAAAGAATAGAATTGCCAAGAACTGAAAATCAAATAAAACAGTTTTTTGGGATTGATATCGGAAATTTTGTTTAGGATTACGCGAGGGTGGCTCAACACATAACAAAATATTTAAAAGGAATGAAAATAACTACGAAAGAACCGACACATATAAAAGCTTTTTAAAAACTTAAGCTACTTATAATATTGGACCCCATCTTGAGATGTCGTGATTTTGAGAAACAATTTATAATAACAACGTATGCGTCCAACTACGCAATTCGTGCGATGTTATCGCAGGAAAGGCACTTGCAAAAACAAGTAACAAAGACATATTACAAGCCAAGTTATTAGAGATAAGAAATAAACTGAAGACATTAGTACCAACAAAAAAAGAGGTATTGTAAACGCAGTAGGTACTGAATGACAGACAAACCATACAAAAACGTTTACTTCAGAGAAACGAGACATTAAAGAAAAACATATAAGCAAACAATAAAGCAATAAAACAAATAAAAGATATTGGGAAAATCGATAGAAAAGAAATTGAGAGAGCTCTTAATAATATAAATAAAATGGTATATGAAGAACATCAACAACATATTTATTTGCAACAAATGACAAAAAATTAATTGATAAAATGTAAAATAGAACAAATCCAAGTCAATGTAGCTTCAGCGAAGTTCGGGTTAATTCATCCCAATATTCTAACAAATCACGAAATTACTAAATATAACACTGATTTTAATAAATTAAAATATTTGCAAATAGGAATAACTTTAACTAACTAATAATACCTATTTAATATTAAGTATCGAAATTCGAAAATTGTTTATACACCAAAAATTGTATAATTACCAAATAAAGATAAGAAAGAAATAGAAGCAAAAAATAAAATAAAACAGTGCAATTTGAAGAAAATTCTAGACAACTAAAACCCTTATAAAACGAAAAATCAACGAATATTTAACAATTGTTCAGTAGAAATTAATGATTACTACTACTCTAACTTAATTGAAAAAGTCGACGGAAATATTGTGAGCCTGCATTATGATGATCTAAAGAACTTTACAGAAAAACTTACATTTGAGCAAACAAATGAAGAAAGTAAAATAAATTTCAAAAATATTTCTAATTTAAAAACCCATACGCATATATTAATAACTGTCATTTGGAGAATAAAACTAAGAACGTTCCGCTAACTCGGTACTCTACAGGCCATAATTTGGGGAAGTTTTCGTTGTGACTTGGAATGCTTCTGTACAAAGTTGTATTAAATAAATAAATTGATATGATTTAAATATATCGATTAATGGAAATAATTTATTAACTTTAAGCAATTGTAAACTTAAAATTGGGTCTTTTGAATTTGAAAGCAAAATAAATAATCCTCAAACAAATATTGTCCCATATGTAAAAACATCTGAAAATCTAATTAAAAATAACAAAGATTATATAACCAAAATGGAATTAAAAAATAATTACCATAAGAATTTTGTAGTAAAAGAGACAAACTATATTTTTTTTGCATTAATTTTTATTATTTTAATAATTTTAGTATTAATATTATTACAAAAAACTAAATTCCCAAATATTATAAGAAACAAATGTGGGAAAGAAAAGATCAATGAGGGCATTGAAATTTCTTGCGAAGGGAGGAGTGACATACACAATATACCATAATGGAATGTGTAGCGTGCTCTTCGCTAACGTAAGCGTTTCCACGCTCAACGTTGCAATTTGAACCTCTTTGTTTAATTTTGCGAACCAAGCATTTGTACTTTTGCAGTTTGAAGTTGAAGAAAATAAATTTATTAATTAAGCAGAAATATAACAAACAAGAAGTTTTATATTTTATTTATGTATGTATGTATCAGCAAAAATCCATGAAAAACGTTGAAACAGTTCAACAGTTGTTAACTCTTTATGATTCCTTTAAAAGAAACGAATCTTCAATAGAATTAAATAAATTTCTTATTTCTTTTTTTTTTATATTTTGATTTGTATTTGGTTTTTTATTGACTTGTATTATTATTAAGTATATATGTAAAGAACCAGAATTTCAATAAAAATTGTCAAGGTAACTCACTTTTCAACTTGAGCGAGGCAAACGAGCCTACGCTTTAAAAATGAGCTTAAAAACACAGTCAAAGCTCTTCTAAAATTTTAATTTTTTCACTTTTTCTATTGCTAAAAAACCTTCAATTCGTAAGTATAATCACATGAACGAAAAACATGAGCGTGTGCATAGAAATGTAGAAAAATAACGGTATTATAACTACTAATCCCATCTTTTTCTTCTCGTTTGTTTTTAATATACACCAAAATTGTTTTTTCTTATATATTCGGATGTTCGTTATATTGAGCCTCAAAAATGAAGACATTCGGTAGTTAATATTAAAAAGCAACCCATTTGTTATATCTTGAATTTGTTAAATTGAGTATTTGTTATACCGAGTTTTGACTATATACAAAACTTTATGCAATTAAATTTTAACCCAACAATTGCAATTTAATTTGCGTAGAGAAATAAATAGCGTCGTTGTATGTGTAATAATATATTAAAAAGCTACAATCCAAGATACAAAATGAAAATCTTTTTTAAAATCGTTTATAATGTGACGCATGCTAATGGCATTCAAACGCGGAAGTTCGTGAGCAAACCTTAAATGAGACGGCCCAACAAGGCCATAAACAGACATTTCGAACTATTATTCATTATACATATGAATATGTATATTTATGTATATATATTATTATTTTTGTAAAGTCGGCAAATAAAGAATTTCCACCTCTTTTAATTCAGAAGTTTGATTTAGTCTTAAGGTTATCTGGCGCAGTCATGCAGTACAGACAAACTTATACGCTAAGTATCTAAAATCATTCACACCAAGAAAAACCTAAAGACCACAGCAAAGCATAACTTCCAGTCAATCAGGCATGCACTAGACCTGTGTAAACAAATAAATTTAATAAGCCAACGCCAAGAAAAACATTCCATAACATATGCAGACATAACCAAAATAGAACCAATTAAGTGACATAAGACAACTACAGGGCGAAACTAACGTAACTCATCAAACTGCAGAATCCATTGATAGTAGATCTGGATATACTCACTTCAGAAACTCTAAGAAATCCTACTCCATTATTTTGAACTTTGAAAACTTTTAAACACGTTCTGACCCTGTACAATTATAACGAGATGGAGGATGTAGAAAATTCTTTAGTCCAACACCTCTAGGATTCGAAAGGATAACTAGACATTAACAAACGTTTCATCAGGTATATCTTCTCCGCTTAGACGTTTATTTCGTTTTCTAATAGAAACAAGTGCATCGGGATCATTAATCAATTCAGAATAAGGTGAAAATAAATTAATGTCCACAAATAACAATAACTAAAATTCATAATAAACAATTGAATACAAAAGTAAAAATATCTTCCCTCATGGAGTTAAATTTCGGAACTACTTCGACGGTCTTATAGATTTTAATACATTAACCCATTTAAGAGCAAAGATCGACTTAGATAGCAAATGGCTTATGACGAGAAATTCAATTATTCCCTTGCTTTTTAAAATAAACTTAACGTCCGGCACCATAAACTTAACGTCCGGCACCAAAAATAAAAGCCATCATAATGCACATTCTCATTATATAACAATTAACAACATAAAAATTCCTTCGATCAAAGTTCTAAATTAATAGAAAACCTTAGAATAGATCATTTAAATTCAGAAGAAAGAAAAATCTTTGCAAGAAGATCAAAAGACGGTATTTCCATTATATCTTATAATGTCTACAAAACAGGGGTAAAAAGTCAAGTCACTGATATATAAAAACAAGGTATTATTCACACTGGCGGGCCCCAGTGTGGATAGTTCCCAAAAATTCAGATGGCAGCGGAAAACGTAAATGACGCTAACTGATACAAGCCCAATACCAAACATTAACGAGATACTTAATACCGTGGGTTTGGCCTATTTAGAGAATGTCTATTCAATTTTTCTCCAAGAGAAGAATTTAAAAGTTTTAAAGCACTCAAGGAAGCCAATTTCAAAAGGCATTAGGTCATAAAACCAAGCCCTTTTCAAATATCACCCATTAAAAATTATGCAATTTCCACAAAACAAATCGAATTGAAATAATTTTTTTGGGTATTACCGTAAATTAATAAAAAAAAAATTCAAAAATAATAAAACCATTTACAGAATAATAAAAACTGTATAATCAATGATAAATACAAGGAAAGTATTGAAATTTGTAAAAGCATTTTCCAATTGTTTAGGCTAAAGTGATGCTAATGAGCTGGGACTCTCTTAGATCAATTGAAGACTTGAAGCCAAACATTAGTACACATTCTAGAGATAATTACAATTTCTTCAGATCTTTACATCGCTGTAGCAACAGTTTTGTACTCACTCATATAAGCACTATCGAAATGGAGAGTATAATTTAAAATCTGTCGCCTAGTGAAACTTGTGGTCATGATAAGCAAAAATGCATAAAAAATGTTGGAGCAGTTCGACAGTATTGTACATACATATATATCTACAGATGTCTTGAAAGTACTACTTCACCAATAACAAAAGAAAAAATTGCAAACAGAATTCAATAATATCGTCCAACATCGATTTTACATATAATGAACAATATTTTATTTTAAGTGCGGAAAAGGCAATTGTCATCGTTTTTGAAGAAAAAAATATACTTAATCCCTACCAATATGGATTTTGAAGAGGATGTGGCGTAGAAGAAGCAATAATAAATACTCAAAATTACATTTGGAAAATGTTAGAAAAAGGTAGTAGCAGAGTTGCTGCCGCCTTATTTAATCTCTCGAAAGCATATGATATGAATGACCACATTAGCTTTAGACTTAGAGTTTCTCGATAAATGTGTTGGTACAGTATTCGACCAATAGTTCAGTGGTCGTAGATTCAGTTCCTATCAAGCACTATCGTGAAAAAGGCAATAGTCAAAAATTCTATACAAGCAACTAAACAATAACGTAAGAAATAACTCAATAACAAGATGTGTGCACTGAGAACTGAGCAATCGGAACAACATCAGCTAAATTCTGACAACCACATCTCTGCACAAAAAAGGAATATAGCTAAATTCCAAACAAAAATTCTATCCTCCTCCGCATAACCTAGTTCTAGTATAATGCACTGACCATGTAGAAGTTGAACCTGAGTACTGGTAAAAAGTAATTATGGTGGTCACGCCAATGAAATTTAACTTTTCCGATCATAATTGCAAAATAGAAAACAATTCCTTAAGGTAGTGTCCACATTTATTTACTATACTAAAAAGATCTTCAAAACTTTGAATTACAAGAACAATTTTTTATATAAGCCGATGATATATTAAATTTTATCCATACAAGTATGAAGTAGACTAAAGCCTTATATGTAAAATGGTTCAGCCCTAGTCTTTTAATATATAAATACGTAATTATAAATAAGTTGTTTATGAAGCCAATATCAACGAAACTAATAAGATGTAGCTTTAATTAGAATAAAAAACACTATTCAGTTAAGTACTTGGTCCTCAACCTGCAGTCAAATTCAGCATGGAAGCAACAAATACATTACGGGATGCCAAAACAAGACAGGAAGCATACATTTTAACAACTCACCTCCTAATATTAAATGCTGTCCTGTAGTTCCAAGGCTTAAAAAACTGTTTACAGTGTTTGAAAAATATATTTTCCAGACTTATTTTGAAATATGTATGTATGTATGTATAATGCTGATAAAACAAAAATTCTGATGGACAATCTGCTTTAGCCTACATAATAAAATGACTTTATTTCGTAACGGGTGATATTTTAGTATGTTATAATTCCGTCGAATCCAGACAAGAATGGCATAAAAATATTGGATCTTAATGCTTCCAAAGGCCAATATGTATGAAATATAGAAGGTTATAAGGAAAAACTCAACCAGAAAAAACTAAGGAAGAATTTTGAAGCATTGAATTACATTTTATAATTTTTATTACATGCAATTAACTACTTTGAATGAATACTATTTTAGTAGGCGCTGTGAGAAAGAAATCAATTTTCTTGCTTGAAATTTCTAAAGATAACTTTTCCTGGCCAAATTAGTAGAACAAATAACTTGAAAAAAATTAAAAACACGAATGAAATAAATAATATTGTTTTTACTTTGTAGGAATTTACGTGTTATTTTCTCATGTCAGAGTATTTTCATTTCATGATTAGTTAGTAGTAGTTTAGGTAAGTGCTCATGTGTTCTTGCTCAAATGTGTCGAAAACACAAGTATTTTGTGGAGAGTAGTTTTGGAAGAACTTCTAAGAAAACTGCTGTGCTTCCCTTAATTATACTGAACGTAAAGTTTATGTAGTACGTACCACTTTGAAATTGTGAGAATTTATAGTTCTGTAAGCAAACACACTGCAGATGTGTAAAGTGAAATACAAATAAATTGTTTATTGGTTTACTTCCAACACGAGTATTCTGATATTTGTTAGATACTGATGTTGCATTTGGGTATCCTATTTTACTCTTAATGTTTCTTTGTTGTGATATCCATTTGGTATTAAGCCTTTCGCTATATTGTATCCATATGGATAGATTCAACTTTGCAAGCATCTGACAGTCTCCAAGTCAAAGAATTAAATATCGACTTTTTTATTGCTTTTTAAGATATTATATATTATGTTCATTAATATTTTTTATTAATGTATTTTTTGGAAAAAAAGGGATTTTTATTTAACAAATTTCATAAGCATATATCTGACTTTATTTAAAACAAACACATCCAACATAAAGAAAGCTGTTTATTTTAAATTTTTGCATCACTATTTTTTTGTTTTAAACAAAACCGAAGCTGTGCGGATTTTTTAAACATTGCATGTATTCATATGGATACAAACGCAATTTGTGGTTATAAATGATATACTCGTATAAGTACACACAACACAGAAAAAAAAATCATAAATTATATTTTGATAATTATTTTACTACCCTGAATTTAGTATTATGTATATTTACGCCAAAAAGAAATTTGGGCCACTGGTACTCTAAGAGGAAACAGATTCGGCAAAGTTGATCTAAAACCTGAGAAAGATTTGAAAAAAGAAGCCCGTAGAAGTTTTGACTACCGTATAGAGAGAGAAGATAACATTTTCCGTCTCAGGTGGCTTGATGGCGGAATTGTGCTACAGGTGACATCAATCCATGGTCATGAACCCGTGAAGAAAGTTTCGCGATTTTCTTCCGAAAAAAAAGATACATATTGTATCAGAGTACAATTCCAACATGGGAGGAGTATATAAAATGGATTTCCTGCTTTCTTTATATAGAATTTTAGAAGATCTGAGAAGTGGACTATTAAGATTTTTGATCACTTCACTGATTTGTCAGTGTGCAACTCGTGGTTAGAGTACCGAATTGATCAAATAAACAATAACCCGAAAAATAAATATATGGAATTGTTGAGCGTAACGATATTGCCAATGGGCTTTTAGCTCGGTCCAATCAACACTCATGCTCCCGTAAAAGAGGACGCCCAACGTCATGCCGTAATGATGATACACCAATTACTCCAACATCCTCCGACAAGAAACGCAAAGCTACACCTTCAACTTCTGTTCGATATGATGGAAATCAACATTGGCCGGAACGCACGACCATCAAAGGAAGATGCAAAGTAAAAAGATGTAAGAGTCAAACTAGATTCAAGTGCTCGAAGTACAACGTTTTTCTGTGCATTCCCAATGGATTGAGAAATTGTTTCAAGGAATTTCATTATATATCATATGAATAAATTATTGGTAAGATATTAGATTATAAATGTACATTCATATATACATTTTTAAAATCAGTTCTAATAACCCCTTTTCTAGAACAGGTTGTACTAAGTATCACCAGTTATACAGAACTAGTTCTAGAAAAGGTTTTTTTTAAAAAATCTTATTGGTTTTATGCTATTTTTTGTCTTTATTTACTTTAATGATATGAATTTAAGGTTTATAATTTTAGTTTGTTTTAGTTTTTTGCTTTAATTTAAAAAATAAATTAATTTTATGTATTAAAATTACTGAAGTAAATAAAAACTCAAATATAAAAGAACATATTATGCTCGCATTTTTCTTTACCGTAACCGAAATATGTATCCATATGGATACAGTCCAAAAATACACATTTAGTGTAATTTTTTTTTGAAAATCGAGTATTGATTATTGTTACATGGGCTTTACGAGTTCATTAGAATGCCATTTGGCCTAAAGACGCGCCCAGAATTTGATGAATAAAATTCTAAGGGCCCATATCAATAAAACCTGTGTCGTATTGGATGACATCTTGATTTTTAGTACTTCATTAACCGAACATATAAAAACCAAAAGAGATATTTTCGCAATTCTTGAAAGTAAAATTTCAAGATACAAGTAGATACATGTAATTTCCTAAGAAACGAATCAGAATTTCTTGGCTAAGTCCCAATTAAATTGAAGTGATTGAAAAAATAGAATTGCCAAGAACTGAAAATCAAATAAAACAGTTTTTTGGGATTGATATCGGAAATTTTGTTTAGGATTACGCGAGGGTGGCTCAACACATAACAAAATATTTAAAAGGAATGAAAATAACTACGAAAGAACCGACACATATAAAAGCTTTTTAAAAACTTAAGCTACTTATAATATCGGACCCCATCTTGAGATGTCGTGATTTTGAGAAACAATTTATAATAACAACGTATGCGTCCAACTACGCAATTCGTGCGATGTTATCGCAGGAAAGGCACTTGCAAAAACAAGTAACAAAGACATATTACAAGCCAAGTTATTAGAGATAAAAAATAAACTGAAGACATTAGTACCAACAAAAAAAGAGGTATTGTAAACGCAGTAGGTACTGAATGACAGACAAACCATACAAAAACGTTTACTTCAGAGAAACGAGACATTAAAGAAAAACATATAAGCAAACAATAAAGCAATAAAACAAATAAAAGATATTGGGAAAATCGATAGAAAAGAAATTGAGAGAGCTCTTAATAATATAAATAAAATGGTATATGAAGAACATTAACAACATATTTATTTGCAACAAATGACAAAAAATTAATTGATAAAATGTAAAATAGAACAAATCCAAGTCAATGTAGCTTCAGCGAAGTTCGGGTTAATTCATCCCAATATTCTAACAAATCACGAAATTACTAAATATAACACTGATTTTAATAAATTAAAATATTTGCAAATAGGAATAACTTTAACTAACTAATAATACCTATTTAATATTAAGTATCGAAATTCGAAAATTGTTTATACACCAAAAATTGTATAATTACCAAATAAAGATAAGAAAGAAATAGAAGCAAAAAATAAAATAAAACAGTGCAATTTGAAGAAAATTCTAGACAACTAAAACCCTTATAAAACGAAAAATCAACGAATATTTAACAATTGTTCAGTAGAAATTAATGATTACTACTACTCTAACTTAATTGAAAAAGTCGACGGAAATATTGTGAGCCTGCATTATGATGATCTAAAGAACTTTACAGAAAAACTTACATTTGAGCAAACAAATGAAGAAAGTAAAATAAATTTCAAAAATATTTCTAATTTAAAAACCCATACGCATATATTAATAACTGTCATTTGGAGAATAAAACTAAGAACGTTCCGCTAACTCGGTACTCTACAGGCCATAATTTGGGGAAGTTTTCGTTGTGACTTGGAATGCTTCTGTACAAAGTTGTATTAAATAAATAAATTGATATGATTTAAATATATCGATTAATGGAAATAATTTATTAACTTTAAGCAATTGTAAACTTAAAATTGGGTCTTTTGAATTTGAAAGCAAAATAAATAATCCTCAAACAAATATTGTCCCATATGTAAAAACATCTGAAAATCTAATTAAAAATAACAAAGATTATATAACCAAAATGGAATTAAAAAATAATTACCATAAGAATTGTGTAGTAAAAGAGACAAACTATATTTTTTTGCATTAATTTTTATTATTTTAATAATTTTAGTATTAATATTATTACAAAAAACTAAATTCCCAAATATTATAAGAAACAAATGTGGGAAAGAAAAGATCAATGAGGGCATTGAAATTTCTTGCGAAGGGAGGAGTGACATACACAATATACCATAATGGAATGTGTAGCGTGCTCTTCGCTAACGTAAGCGTTTCCACGCTCAACGTTGCAATTTGAACCTCTTTGTTTAATTTTGCGAACCAAGCATTTGTACTTTTGCAGTTTGAAGTTGAAGAAAATAAATTCATTAATTAAGCAGAAATATAACAAACAAGAAGTTTTATATATTATTTATGTATGTATGTATCAGCAAAAATCCATGAAAAACGTTGAAACAGTTCAACAGTTGTTAACTCTTTATGATTCCTTTAAAAGAAACGAATCTTCAATAAAATTAAATAAATTTCTTATTTCTTTTTTTTATATTTTGATTTGTATATGGTTTTTTATTGACTTGTATTATTATTAAGTATATATGTAAAGAACCAGAATTTCAATAAAAATTGTCAAGGTAACTCACTTTTCAACTTGAGCGAGGCAAACGAGCCTACGCTTTAAAAATGAGCTTAAAAACACAGTCAAAGCTCTTCTAAAATTTTAATTTTTTCACTTTTTCTATTGCTAAAAAACCTTCAATTCGTAAGTATGATCACATGAACGAAAAACATGAGCGTGTGCATAGAAATGTAGAAAAATAACGGTATTATAACTACTAATCCCATCTTTTTCTTCTCGTTTGTTTTTAATATACACCAAAATTGTTTTTTCTTATATATTCGGATGTTCGTTATATTGAGCCTCAAAAATGAAGACATTCGGTAGTTAATATTAAAAAGCAACCCATTTGTTATATCTTGAATTTGTTAAATTGAGTATTTGTTATACCGAGCTTTGACTATATACATAACTTTAGGCAATTAAATTTTAACCCAACAATTGCAATTTAATTTGCGTAGAGAAATAAATAGCGTCGTTGTATGTGTAATAATATATTAAAAAGCTACAATCCAAGATACAAAATGAAAATCTTTTTTAAAATCGTTTATAATGTGACGCATGCTAATGGCATTCAAACGCGGAAGTTCGTGAGCAAACCTTAAATGAGACGGCCCAACAAGGCCATAAACAGACATTTCGAACTATTATTCATTATACATATGAATATGTATATTTATGTATATATATTATTATTTTTGTAAAGTCGGCAAATAAAGAATTTCCACCTCTTTTAATTCAGAAGTTTGATTTAGTCTTAGTCTGGCGCAGTCATGCAGTACAGACAAACTTATACGCTAAGTATCTAAAATCATTCACACCAAGAAAAACCTAAAGACCACAGCAAAGCATAACTTCCATTCAGGCATGCACTAGACCTGTGTAAACAAATAAATTTAATAAGCCAACGCCAAGAAAAACATTCCATAACATATGCAGACATAACCAAAATAGAACCAATTAAGTGACATAAGACAACTACAGGGCGAAACTAACGTAACTCATCAAACTGCAGAATCCATTGATAGTAGATCTGGATATACTCACTTCAGAAACTCTAAGAAATCCTACTCCATTATTTTGAACTTTGAAAACTTTTAAACACGTTCTGACCCTGTACAATTATAACGAGATGGAGGATGTAGAAAATTCTTTAGTCCAACACCTCTAGGATTCGAAAGGATAACTAGACATTAACAAACGTTTCATCAGGTATATCTTCTCCGCTTAGACGTTTATTTCGTTTTCTAATAGAAACAAGTGCATCGGGATCATTAATCAATTCAGAATAAGGTGAAAATAAATTAATGTCCACAAATAACAATAACTAAAATTCATAATAAACAATTGAATACAAAAGTAAAAATATCTTCCCTCATGGAGTTAAATTTCGGAACTACTTCGACGGTCTTATAGATTTTAATACATTAACCCATTTAAGAGCAAAGATCGACTTAGAGAGCAAATGGCTTATGACGAGAAATTCAATTATTCCCTTGCTTTTTAAAATAAACTTAACGTCCGGCACCATAAACTTAACGTCCGGCACCAAAAATAAAAGCCATCATAATGCACATTCTCATTATATAACAATTAACAACATAAAAATTCCTTCGATCAAAGTTCTAAATTAATAGAAAACCTTAGAATAGATCATTTAAATTTATAATGTCTACAAAACAGGGGTAAAAAGTCAAGTCACTGATATATAAAAACAAGGTATTATTCACACTGGCGGGCCCCAGTGTGGATAGTTCCCAAAAATTCAGATGGCAGCGGAAAACGTAAATGACGCTAACTGATACAAGCCCAATACCAAACATTAACGAGATACTTAATACCGTGGGTTTGGCCTATTTAGAGAATGTCTATTCAATTTTTCTCCAAGAGAAGAATTTAAAAGTTTTAAAGCACTCAAGGAAGCCAATTTCAAAAGGCATTAGGTCATAAAACCAAGCCCTTTTCAAATATCACCCATTAAAAATTATGCAATTTCCACAAAACAAATCGAATTTTTATTGCCATAATATTTTGGGTATTACCGTAAATTAATAAAAAAAAAATTCAAAAATAATAAAACCATTTACAGAATAATAAAAACTGTATAATCAATGATAAATACAAGGAAAGTATTGAAATTTGTAAAAGCATTTTCCAATTGTTTAGGCTAAAGTGATGCTAATGAGCTGGGACTCTCTTAGATCAATTGAAGACTTGAAGCCAAACATTAGTACACATTCTAGAGATAATTACAATTTCTTCAGATCTTTACATCGCTGTAGCAACAGTTTTGTACTCACTCATATAAGCACTATCGAAATGGAGAGTATAATTTAAAATCTGTCGCCTAGTGAAACTTGTGGTCATGATAAGCAAAAATGCATAAAAAATGTTGGAGCAGTTCGACAGTATTGTACATACATATATATCTACAGATGTCTTGAAAGTACTACTTCACCAATAACAAAAGAAAAAATTGCAAACAGAATTCAATAATATCGTCCAACATCTATTTTACATATAATGAACAATATTTTATTTTAAGTGCGGAAAAGGCAATTGTCATCGTTTTTGAAGAAAAAAATATACTTAATCCCTACCAATATGGATTTTGAAGAGGATGTGGCGTAGAAGAAGCAATAATAAATACTCAAAATTACATTTGGAAAATGTTAGAAAAAGGTAGTAGCAGAGTTGCTGCCGCCTTATTTAATCTCTCGAAAGCATATGATATGAATGACCACATTAGCTTTAGACTTAGAGTTTCTCGATAAATGTGTTGGTACAGTATTCGACCAATAGTTCAGTGGTCGTAGATTCAGTTCCTATCAAGCACTATCGTGAAAAAGGCAATAGTCAAAAATTCTATACAAGCAACTAAACAATAACGTAAGAAATAACTCAATAACAAGATGTGTGCACTGAGAACTGAGCAATCGGAACAACATCAGCTAAATTCTGACAACCACATCTCTGCACAAAAAAGGAATATAGCTAAATTCCAAACAAAAATTCTATCCTCCTCCGCATAACCTAGTTCTAGTATAATGCACTGACCATGTAGAAGTTGAACCTGAGTACTGGTAAAAAGTAATTATGGTGGTCACGCCAATGAAATTTAACTTTTCCGATCATAATTGCAAAATAGAAAACAATTCCTTAAGGTAGTGTCCACATTTATTTACTATACTAAAAAGATCTTCAAAACTTTGAATTACAAGAACAATTTTTTATATAAGCCGATGATATATTAAATTTTATCCATACAAGTTTGAAGTAGACTAAAGCCTTATATGTAAAATGGTTCAGCCCTAGTCTTTTAATATATAAATACGTAATTATAAATAAGTTGTTTATGAAGCCAATATCAACGAAACTAATAAGATTTAGCTTTAATTAGAATAAAAAACACTATTCAGTTAAGTACTTGGTCCTCAACCTGCAGTCAAATTCAGCATGGAAGCAACAAATACATTACGGGATGCCAAAACAAGACAGGAAGCATACATTTTAACAACTCACCTCCTAATATTAAATGCTGTCCTGTAGTTCCAAGGCTTAAAAAACTGTTTACAGTGTTTGAAAAATATATTTTCCAGACTTATTTTGAAATATGTATGTATGTATGTATAATGCTGATAAAACAAAAATTCTGATGGACAATCTGCTTTAGCCTACATAATAAAATGACTTTATTTCGTAACGGGTGATATTTTAGTATGTTATAATTCTGTCGAATCCAGACAAGAATGGCATAAAAATATTGGATCTTAATGCTTCCAAAGGCCAATATGTATGAAATATAGAAGGTTATAAGGAAAAACTCAACCAGAAAAAACTAAGGAAGAATTTTGAAGCATTGAATTACATTTTATAATTTTTATTACATGCAATTAACTACTTTGAATGAATACTATTTTAGTAGGCGCTGTGAGAAAGAAATCAATTTTCTTGCTTGAAATTTCTAAAGATAACTTTTCCTGGCCAAATTAGTAGAACAAATAACTTGAAAAAATTAAAAACACGAATAAAATAAATAATATTGTTTTTACTTTGTAGGAATTTACGTGTTATTTTCTCATGTCAGAGTATTTTCATTTCATGATTAGTTAGTAGTAGTTTAGGTAAGTGCTCATGTGTTCTTGCTCAAATGTGTCGAAAACACAAGTATTTTGTGGAGAGTAGTTTTGGAAGAACTTCTAAGAAAACTGCTGTGCTTCCCTTAATTATACTGAACGTAAAGTTTATGTAGTACGTACCACTTTGAAATTGTGAGAATTTATAGTTCTGTAAGCAAACACACTGCAGACGTGTAAAGTGAAATACAAATAAATTGTTTATTGGTTTACTTCCAACACGAGTATTCTGATATTTGTTAGATACTGATGTTGCATTTGGGTATCCTATTTTACTCTTAATGTTTCTTTGTTGTGATATCCATTTGGTATTAAGCCTTTCGCTATATTGTATCCATATGGATAGATTCAACTTTGCAAGCATCTGACAGTCTCCAAGTCAAAGAATTAAATATCGACTTTTTTTATTGCTTTTTAAGATATTATATATTATGTTCATTAATATTTTTTATTAATGTATTTTTTGGAAAAAAAGGGATTTTTATTTAACAAATTTCATAAGCTATATCTGACTTTATTTAAAACAAACACATCCAACATAAAGAAAGCTGTTTATTTTAAATTTTTGCATCACTATTTTTTTGTTTTAAACAAAACCGAAGCTGTGCGGATTTTTTAAACAATGCATGTATTCATATGGATACAAACGCAATTTGTGGTTATAAATGATATACTCGTATAAGTACACACAACACAGAGAAAAAAATCATAAATTATATTTTGATAATTATTTTACTACCCTGAATTTAGTATTATGTATATTTACGCCAAAAAGAAATTTGGGCCACTGGTACTCTAAGAGGAAACAGATTCGGCAAAGTTGATCTAAAACCTGAGAAAGATTTGAAAAAAGAAGCCCGTAGAAGTTTTGACTACCGTATAGAGAGAGAAGATAACATTTTCCGTCTCAGGTGGCTTGATGGCGGAATTGTGCTACAGGTGACATCAATCCATGGTCATGAACCCGTGAAGAAAGTTTCGCGATTTTCTTCCGAAAAAAAAGATACATATTGTATCAGAGTACAATTCCAACATGGGAGGAGTATATAAAATGGATTTCCTGCTTTTTTTATATAGAATTTTAGAAGATCTGAGAAGTGGACTATTAAGATTTTTGATCACTTCACTGATTTGTCAGTGTGCAACTCGTGGTTAGAGTACCGAATTGATCAAATAAACAATAACCCGAAAAATAAATATATGGAATTGTTGAGCGTAACGATATTGCCAATGGGCTTTTAGCTCGGTCCAATCAACACTCATGCTCCCGTAAAAGAGGACGCCCAACGTCATGCCGTAATGATGATACACCAATTACTCCAACATCCTCCGACAAGAAACGCAAAGCTACACCTTCAACTTCTGTTCGATATGATTGAAATCAACATTGGCCGGAACGCACGACCATCAAAGGAAGATGCAAAGTAAAAAGATGTAAGAGTCAAACTAGATTCAAGTGCTCGAAGTACAACGTTTTTCTGTGCATTCCCAATGGATTGAGAAATTGTTTCAAGGAATTTCATTATATATCTTCTTCTTCTTCTTTTGGCGCTACAGTCCGTGGTGAACCTGGGCCTCAACCAACAAAGTTTTGATTCTTTGTTGTTGTGTCGAAACTAGTGTGTTTTTACACGGTAGGGAAGTTACCCCCACGCACAACCCCCGAAACCTGGAGGACCGGGTCCTGGTTTAGACCCCTGGACAGAGGGGATTCGCTGCACACTTTGGTTCCCCTCTAAGCGGGTGCTGTAGGGGCTATCCAGGGGCGCCACGAGGAGGCAGTATGTCAGCTTGACCAGTCCATTTTCAGGGATCGCTGCTGGCTTCTCGCCAGGTTGAGAGCAATCAACAACTTTGCCCTGAGTGCACTGGCCCATTCCCCCATTCATTATATATCATATGAATAAATTATTGGTAAGATATTAGATTATAAATGTACATTCATATATACATTTTTAAAATCAGTTCTAATAACCCCTTTTCTAGAACAGGTTGTACTAAGTATCACCAGTTATACAGAACTAGTTCTAGAAAAGGTTTTTTTTTAAAAATCTTATTGGTTTTATGCTATTTTTTGTCTTTATTTACTTTAATTATATGAATTTAAGGTTTATAATTTTAGTTTGTTTTAGTTTTTTGCTTTAATTTAAAAAATAAATTAATTTTATGTATTAAAATTACTGAAGTAAATAAAATTTTTTCTTTACCGTAATTCATTCGTTTTCATTTTTCTTTACCGTAACCGAAATATGTATCCATATGGATACAGTCCAAAAATACACATTTAGGGTAATTTTTTTTTGAAAATCGAGTATTGATTATTGTTACATGGGCTTTACGAGTTCATTAGAATGCCATTTGGCCTAAAGACGCGCCCAGAATTTGATGAATAAAGTTCTAAGGGCCCATATCAATAAAACCTGTGTCGTATTGGATGACATCTTGATTTTTAGTACTTCATTAACCGAACATATAAAAACCAAAAGAGATATTTTCGCAATTCTTGAAAGTAAAATTTTAAGATACAAGTAGATACATGTAATTTCCTAAGAAACGAATCAGAATTTCTTGGCTAAGTCCCAATTAAATTGAAGTGATTGAAAAAATAGAATTGCCAAGAACTGAAAATCAAATAAAACAGTTTTTTGGGATTGATATCGGAAATTTTGTTTAGGATTACGCGAGGGTGGCTCAACACATAACAAAATATTTAAAAGGAATGAAAATAACTACGAAAGAACCGACACATATAAAAGCTTTTTAAAAACTTAAGCTACTTATAATATCGGACCCCATCTTGAGATGTCGTGATTTTGAGAAACAATTTATAATAACAACGTATGCGTAATACTACGCAATTCGTGCGATGTTATCGCAGGAAAGGCACTTGCAAAAACAAGTAACAAAGACATATTACAAGCCAAGTTATTAGAGATAAGAAATAAACTGAAGACATTAGTACCAACAAAAAAAGAGGTATTGTAAACGCAGTAGGTACTGAATGACAGACAAACCATACAAAAACGTTTACTTCAGAGAAACGAGACATTAAAGAAAAACATATAAGCAAACAATAAAGCAATAAAACAAATAAAAGATATTGGGAAAATCGATAGAAAAGAAATTGAGAGAGCTCTTAATAATATAAATAAAATGGTATATGAAGAACATTAACAACATATTTATTTGCAACAAATGACAAAAAATTAATTGATAAAATGTAAAATAGAACAAATCCAAGTCAATGTAGCTTCAGCGAAGTTCGGGTTAATTCATCCCAATATTCTAACAAATCACGAAATTACTAAATATAACACTGATTTTAATAAATTAAAATATTTGCAAATAGGAATAACTTTAACTAACTAATAATACCTATTTAATATTAAGTATCGAAATTCGAAAATTGTTTATACACCAAAAATTGTATAATTACCAAATAAAGATAAGAAAGAAATAGAAGCAAAAAATAAAATAAAACAGTGCAATTTGAAGAAAATTCTAGACAACTAAAACCCTTATAAAACGAAAAAT
Source organism: Epicampocera succincta (assembly GCA_932526305.1). NCBI lineage: Eukaryota > Metazoa > Arthropoda > Insecta > Diptera > Tachinidae > Epicampocera > Epicampocera succincta. The sequence goes on along the minus strand of OW052035.1, from coordinate 27,330,904 downwards.
CAACGAATATTTAACAATTGTTCAGTAGAAATTAATGATTACTACTACTCTAACTTAATTGAAAAAGTCGACGGAAATATTGTGAGCCTGCATTATGATGATCTAAAGAACTTTACAGAAAAACTTACATTTGAGCAAACAAATGAAGAAAGTAAAATAAATTTCAAAAATATTTCTAATTTAAAAACCCATACGCATATATTAATAACTGTCATTTGGAGAATAAAACTAAGAACGTTCCGCTAGCTCGGTACTCTACAGGCCATAATTTGGGGAAGTTTTCGTTGTGACTTGGAATGCTTCTGTACAAAGTTGTATTAAATAAATAAATTGATATGATTTAAATATATCGATTAATGGAAATAATTTATTAACTTTAAGCAATTGTAAACTTAAAATTGGGTCTTTTGAATTTGAAAGCAAAATAAATAATCCTCAAACAAATATTGTCCCATATGTAAAAACATCTGAAAATCTAATTAAAAATAACAAAGATTATATAACCAAAATGGAATTAAAAAATAATTACCATAAGAATTGTGTAGTAAAAGAGACAAACTATATTTTTTTGCATTAATTTTTATTATTTTAATAATTTTAGTATTAATATTATTACAAAAAACTAAATTCCCAAATATTATAAGAAACAAATGTGGGAAAGAAAAGATCAATGAGGGCATTGAAATTTCTTGCGAAGGGAGGAGTGACATACACAATATACCATAATGGAATGTGTAGCGTGCTCTTCGCTAACGTAAGCGTTTCCACGCTCAACGTTGCAATTTGAACCTCTTTGTTTAATTTTTGCGAATCAAGCATTTGTACTTTTGAAACAGTACAAATACCGTTGAAACAGTTCAACAGTTGTTAACTCTTTATGATTCCTTTAAAAGAAACGAATCTTCAATAGAATTAAATAAATTTCTTATTTCTTTTTTTTTATATTTTGATTTGTATTTGGTTTTTTATTGACTTGTATTATTATTAAGTATATATGTAAAGAACCAGAATTTCAATAAAAATTGTCAAGGTAACTCACTTTTCAACTTGAGCGAGGCAAACGAGCCTACGCTTTAAAAATGAGCTTAAAAACACAGTCAAAGCTCTTCTAAAATTTTAATTTTTTCACTTTTTCTATTGCTAAAAAACCTTCAATTCGTAAGTATGATCACATGAACGAAAAACATGAGCGTGTGCATAGAAATGTAGAAAAATAACGGTATTATAACTACTAATCCCATCTTTTTCTTCTCGTTTGTTTTTAATATACACCAAAATTGTTTTTTCTTATATATTCGGATGTTCGTTATATTGAGCCTCAAAAATGAAGACATTCGGTAGTTAATATTAAAAAGCAACCCATTTGTTATATCTTGAATTTGTTAAATTGAGTATTTGTTATACCGAGCTTTGACTATATACATAACTTGAGGCAATTAAATTTTAACCCAACAATTGCAATTTAATTTGCGTAGAGAAATAAATAGCGTCGTTATATGTGTAATAATATATTAAAAAGCTACAATCCAAGATACAAAATGAAAATCTTTTTTAAAATCGTTTATAATGTGACGCATGCTAATGGCATTCAAACGCGGAAGTTCGTGAGCAAACCTTAAATGAGACGGCCCAACAAGGCCATAAACAGACATTTCGAACTATTATTCATTATACATATGAATATGTATATTTATGTATATATATTACTATTTTTGTAAAGTCGGCAAATAAAGAATTTCCACCTCTTTTAATTCAGAAGTTTGATTTAGTCTTAAGGTTATCTGGCGCAGTCATGCAGTACAGACAAACTTATACGCTAAGTATCTAAAATCATTCACACCAAGAATAACCTAAAGACCACAGCAAAGCATAACTTCCAGTCAATCAGGCATGCACTAGACCTGTGTAAACAAATAAATTTAATAAGCCAAAGCCAAGAAAAACATTCCATAACATATGCAGACATAACCAAAATAGAACCAATTAAGTGACATAAGACAACTACAGGGCGAAACTAACGTAACTCATCAAACTGCAGAATTCATTGATAGTAGATCTGGATATACTCACTTCAGAAACTCTAAGAAATCCTACTCCATTATTTTGAACTTTGAAAACTTTTAAACACGTTCTGACCCTGTACAATTATAACGAGATGGAGGATGTAGAAAATTCTTTAGTCCAACACCTCTAGGATTCGAAAGGATAACTAGACATTAACAAACGTTTCATCAGGTATATCTTCTCCGCTTAGACGTTTATTTCGTTTTCTAATAGAAACAAGTGCATCGGGATCATTAATCAATTCAGAATAAGGTGAAAATAAATTAATGTCCACAAATAACAATAACTAAAATTCATAATAAACAATTGAATACAAAAGTAAAAATATCTTCCCTCATGGAGTTAAATTTCGGAACTACTTCGACGGTCTTATAGATTTTAATACATTAACCCATTTAAGAGCCAAAAAAAGAGGTATTGTAAACGCAGTAGGTACTGAATGACAGACAAACCATACAAAAACGTTTACTTCAGAGAAACGAGACATTAAAGAAAAACATATAAGCAAACAATAAAGCAATAAAACAAATAAAAGATATTGGGAAAATCGATAGAAAAGAAATTGAGAGAGCTCTTAATAATATAAATAAAATGGTATATGAAGAACATTAACAACATATTTATTTGCAACAAATGACAAAAAATTAATTGATAAAATGTAAAATAGAACAAATCCAAGTCAATGTAGCTTCAGCGAAGTTCGGGTTAATTCATCCCAATATTCTAACAAATCACGAAATTACTAAATATAACACTGATTTTAATAAATTAAAATATTTGCAAATAGGAATAACTTTAACTAACTAATAATACCTATTTAATATTAAGTATCGAAATTCGAAAATTGTTTATACACCAAAAATTGTATAATTACCAAATAAAGATAAGAAAGAAATAGAAGCAAAAAATAAAATAAAACAGTGCAATTTGAAGAAAATTCTAGACAACTAAAACCCTTATAAAACGAAAAATCAACGAATATTTAACAATTGTTCAGTAGAAATTAATGATTACTACTACTCTAACTTAATTGAAAAAGTCGACGGAAATATTGTGAGCCTGCATTATGATGATCTAAAGAACTTTACAGAAAAACTTACATTTGAGCAAACAAATGAAGAAAGTAAAATAAATTTCAAAAATATTTCTAATTTAAAAACCCATACGCATATATTAATAACTGTCATTTGGAGAATAAAACTAAGAACGTTCCGCTAACTCGGTACTCTACAGGCCATAATTTGGGGAAGTTTTCGTTGTGACTTGGAATGCTTCTGTACAAAGTTGTATTAAATGAATAAATTGATATGATTTAAATATATCGATTAATGGAAATAATTTATTAACTTTAAGCAATTGTAAACTTAAAATTGGGTCTTTTGAATTTGAAAGCAAAATAAATAATCCTCAAACAAATATTGTCCCATATGTAAAAACATCTGAAAATCTAATTAAAAATAACAAAGATTATATAACCAAAATGGAATTAAAAAATAATTACCATAAGAATTTTGTAGTAAAAGAGACAAACTATATTTTTTTTGCATTAATTTTTATTATTTTAATAATTTTAGTATTAATATTATTACAAAAAACTAAATTCCCAAATATTATAAGAAACAAATGTGGGAAAGAAAAGATCAATGAGGGCATTGAAATTTCTTGCGAAGGGAGGAGTGACATACACAATATACCATAATGGAATGTGTAGCGTGCTCTTCGCTAACGTAAGCGTTTCCACGCTCAACGTTGCAATTTGAACCTCTTTGTTTAATTTTGCGAACCAAGCATTTGTACTTTTGCAGTTTGAAGTTGAAGAAAATAAATTTATTAATTAAGCAGAAATATAACAAACAAGAAGTTTTATATTTTATTTATGTATGTATGTATCAGCAAAAATCCATGAAAAACGTTGAAACAGTTCAACAGTTGTTAACTCTTTATGATTCCTTTAAAAGAAACGAATCTTCAATAGAATTAAATAAATTTCTTATTTCTTTTTTTTATATTTTGATTTGTATTTGTTTTTTTATTGACTTGTATTATTATTAAGTATATATGTAAAGAACCAGAATTTCAATAAAAATTGTCAAGGTAACTCACTTTTCAACTTGAGCGAGGCAAACGAGCCTACGCGTTAAAAATGAGCTTAAAAACACAGTCAAAGCTCTTCTAAAATTTTAATTTTTTCACTTTTTCTATTGCTAAAAAACCTTCAATTCGTAAGTATGATCACATGAACGAAAAACATGAGCGTGTGCATAGAAATGTAGAAAAATAACGGTATTATAACTACTAATCCCATCTTTTTCTTCTCGATTGTTTTTAATATACACCAAAATTGTTTTTTCTTATATATTCGGATGTTCGTTATATTGAGCCTCAAAAATGAAGACATTCGGTAGTTAATATTAAAAAGCAACCCATTTGTTATATCTTGAATTTGTTAAATTGAGTATTTGTTATACCGAGCTTTGACTATATACATAACTTGAGGCAATTAAATTTTAACCCAACAATTGCAATTTAATTTGCGTAGAGAAATAAATAGCGTCGTTGTATGTGTAATAATATATTAAAAAGCTACAATCCAAGATACAAAATGAAAATCTTTTTTAAAATCGTTTATAATGTGACGCATTCTAATGGCATTCAAACGCGGAAGTTCGTGAGCAAACCTTAAATGAGACGGCCCAACAAGGCCATAAACAGACATTTCGAACTATTATTCATTATACATATGAATATGTATATTTATGTATATATATTATTATTTTTGTAAAGTCGGCAAATAAAGAATTTCCACCTCTTTTAATTCAGAAGTTTGATTTAGTCTTAAGGTTATCTGGCGCAGTCATGCAGTACAGACAAACTTATACGCTAAGTATCTAAAATCATTCACACCAAGAAAAACCTAAAGACCACAGCAAAGCATAACTTCCAGTCAATCAGGCATGCACTAGACCTGTGTAAACAAATAAATTTAATAAGCCAACGCCAAGAAAAACATTCCATAACATATGCAGACATAACCAAAATAGAACCAATTAAGTGACATAAGACAACTACAGGGCGAAACTAACGTAACTCATCAAACTGCAGAATCCATTGATAGTAGATCTGGATATACTCACTTCAGAAACTCTAAGAAATCCTACTCCATTATTTTGAACTTTGAAAACTTTTAAACACGTTCTGACCCTGTACAATTACAACGAGATGGAGGATGTAGAAAATTCTTTAGTCCAACACCTCTAGGATTCGAAAGGATAACTAGACATTAACAAACGTTTCATCAGGTATATCTTCTCCGCTTAGACGTTTATTTCGTTTTCTAATAGAAACAAGTGCATCGGGATCATTAATCAATTCAGAATAAGGTGAAAATAAATTAATGACCACAAATAACAATAACTAAAATTCATAATAAACAATTGAATACAAAAGTAAAAATATCTTCCCTCATGGAGTTAAATTTCGGAACTACTTCGACGGTCTTATACATTTTAATACATTAACCCATTTAAGAGCAAAGATCGGCTTAGAGAGCAAATGGCTTATGACGAGAAATTCAATTATTCCCTTGCTTTTTAAAATAAACTTAACGTCCGGCACCATAAACTTAACGTCCGGCACCAAAAATAAAAGCCATCATAATGCACATTCTCATTATATAACAATTAACAACATAAAAATTCCTTCGATCAAAGTTCTAAATTAATAGAAAACCTTAGAATAGATCATTTAAATTCAGAAGAAAGAAAAATCTTTGCAAGAAGATCAAAAGACGGTATTTCCATTATATCTTATAATGTCTACAAAACAGGGGTAAAAAGTCAAGTCACTGATATATAAAAACAAGGCATTATTCACACTGGCGGGCCCCAGTGTGGATAGTTCCCAAAAATTCAGATGGCAGCGGAAAACGTAAATGACGCTAACTGATACAAGCCCAATACCAAACATTAACGAGATACTTAATACCGTGGGTTTGGCCTATTTAGAGAATGTCTATTCAATTTTTCTCCAAGAGAAGAATTTAAAAGTTTTAAAGCACTCAAGGAAGCCAATTTCAAAATGCATTAGGTCATAAAACCAAGCCCTTTTCAAATATCACCCATTAAAAATTATGCAATTTCCACAAAACAAATCGAATTGAAATAATTTTTTTGGGTATTACCGTAAATTAATAAAAAAAAAATTCAAAAATAATAAAACCATTTACAGAATAATAAAAACTGTATAATCAATGATAAATACAAGGAAAGTATTGAAATTTGTAAAAGCATTTTCCAATTGTTTAGGCTAAAGTGATGCTAATGAGCTGGGACTCACTCATATAAGCACTATCGAAATGGAGAGTATAATTTAAAATCTGTCGCCTAGTGAAACTTGTGGTCATGATAAGCAAAAATGCATAAAAAATGTTGGAGCAGTTCGACAGTATTGTACATACACATATATCTACAGATGTCTTGAAAGTACTACTTCACCAATAACAAAAGAAAAAATTACAAACAGAATTCAATAATATCGTCCAACATCGATTTTACATATAATGAACAATATTTTATTTTAAGTGCGGAAAAGGCAGTTGTCATCGTTTTTGAAGAAAAAAATATACTTAATCCCTACCAATATGGATTTTGAAGAGGATGTGGCGTAGAAGAAGCAATAATAAATACTCAAAATTACATTTGGAAAATGTTAGAAAAAGGTAGTAGCAGAGTTGCTGCCGCCTTATTTAATCTCTCGAAAGCATATGATATGAATGACCACATTAGCTTTAGACTTAGAGTTTCTCGATAAATGTGTTGGTACAGTATTCGACCAATAGTTCAGTGGTCGTAGATTCAGTTCCTATCAAGCACTATCGTGAAAAAGGCAATAGTCAAAAATTCTATACAAGCAACTAAACAATAACGTAAGAAATAACTCAATAACAAGATGTGTGCACTGAGAACTGAGCAATCGGAACAACATCAGCTAAATTCTGACAACCACATCTCTGCACAAAAAAGCAATATAGCTAAATTCCAAACAAAAATTCTATCCTCCTCCGCATAACCTAGTTCTAGTATAATGCACTGACCATGTAGAAGTTGAACCTGAGTACTGGTAAAAAGTAATTATGGTGGTCACGCCAATGAAATTTAACTTTTCCGATCATAATTGCAAAATAGAAAACAATTCCTTAAGGTAGTGTCCACATTTATTGACTATACTAAAAAGATCTTCAAAACTTTGAATTACAAGAACAATTTTTTCTATAAGCCGATGATATATTAAATTTTATCCATACAAGTATGAAGTAGACTAAAGCCTTATATGTAAAATGGTTCAGCCCTAGTCTTTTAATATATAAATACGTAATTATAAATAAGTTGTTTATGAAGCCAATATCAACGAAACTAATAAGATTTAGCTTTAATTAGAATAAAAAACACTATTCAGTTAAGTACTTGGTCCTCAACCTGCAGTCAAATTCAGCATGGAAGCAACAAATACATTACGGGATGCCAAAACAAGACAGGAAGCATACATTTTAACAACTCACCTCCTAATATTAAATGCTGTCCTGTAGTTCCAAGGCTTAAAAAACTGTTTACAGTGTTTGAAAAATATATTTTCCAGACTTATTTTGAAATATGTATGTATGTATGTATAATGCTGATAAAACAAAAATTCTGATGGACAATCTGTTTTAGCCTACATAATAATATGACTTTATTTCGTAACGGGTGATATTTTAGTATGTTATAATTCCGTCGAATCCAGACAAGAATGGCATAAAAATATTGGATCTTAATGCTTCCAAAGGCCAATATGTATGAAATATAGAAGGTTATAAGGAAAAACTCAACCAGAAAAAACTAAGGAAGAATTTTGAAGCATTGAATTACATTTTATAATTTTTATTACATGCAATTAACTACTTTGAATGAATACTATTTTAGTAGGCGCTGTGAGAAAGAAATCAATTTTCTTGCTTGAAATTTCTAAAGATAACTTTTCCTGGCCAAATTAGTAGAACAAATAACTTGAAAAAATTAAAAACACGAATAAAATAAATAATATTGTTTTTACTTTGTAGGAATTTACGTGTTATTTTCTCATGTCAGAGTATTTTCATTTCATGATTAGTTAGTAGTAGTTTAGGTAAGTGCTCATGTGTTCTTGCTCAAATGTGTCGAAAACACAAGTATTTTGTGGAGAATAGTTTTGGAAGAACTTCTAAGAAAACTGCTGTGCTTCCCTTAATTATACTGAACGTAAAGTTTATGTAGTACGTACCACTTTGAAATTGTGAGAATTTATAGTTCTGTAAGCAAACACACTGCAGACGTGTAAAGTGAAATACAAATAAATTGTTTATTGGTTTACTTCCAACACGAGTATTCTGATATTTGTTAGATACTGATGTGCATTTGGGTATCCTATTTTACTCTTAATGTTTCTTTGTTGTGATATCCATTTGGTATTAAGCCTTTCGCTATATTGTATCCATATGGATAGATTCAACTTTGCAAGCATCTGACAGTCTCCAAGTCAAAGAATTAAATATCGACTTTTTTATTGCTTTTTAAGATATTATATATTATGTTCATTAATATTTTTTATTAATGTATTTTTTGGAAAAAAAGGGAGTTTTATTTAACAAATTTCATAAGCATATATCTGACTTTATTTAAAACAAACACATCCAACATAAAGAAAGCTGTTTATTTTAAATTTTTGCATCACTATTTTTTTGTTTTAAACAAAACCGTAGCTGTGCGGATTTTTTAAACATTGCATGTATTCATATGGATACAAACGCAATTTGTGGTTATAAATGATATACTCGTATAAGTACACACAACACAGAGAAAAAAATCATAAATTATATTTTGATAATTATTTTACTACCCTGAATTGAGTATTATGTATATTTACGCCAAAAAGAAATTTGGGCCACTGGTACTCTAAGAGGAAACAGATTCGGCAAAGTTGATCTAAAACCTGAGAAAGATTTGAAAAAAGAAGCCCGTAGAAGTTTTGACTACCGTATAGAGAGAGAAGATAACATTTTCCGTCTCAGGTGGCTTGATGGCGGAATTGTGCTACAGGTGACATCAATCCATGGTCATGAACCCGTGAAGAAAGTTTCGCGATTTTCTTCCGAAAAAAAAGATACATATTGTATCAGAGTACAATTCCAACATGGGAGGAGTATATAAAATGGATTTCCTGCTTTCTTTATATAGAATTTTAGAAGATCTGAGAAGTGGACTATTAAGATTTTTGATCACTTCACTGATTTGTCAGTGTGCAACTCGTGGTTAGAGTACCGAATTGATCAAATAAACAATAACCCGAATTCATTATATATCATATGAATAAATTATTGGTAAGATATTAGATTATAAATGTACATTCATATATACATTTTTAAAATCAGTTCTAATAACCCCTTTTCTAGAACAGGTTGTACTAAGTATCACCAGTTATACAGAACTAGTTCTAGAAAAGGTTTTTTTAAAAAATCTTATTGGTTTTATGCTATTTTTTGTCTTTATTTACTTTAATTATATGAATTTAAGGTTTATAATTTTAGTTTGTTTTAGTTTTTTGCTTTAATTTAAAAAATAAATTAATTTTATGTATTAAAATTACTGAAGTAAATAAAAACTCAAATATAAAAGAACATATTATGCTCGCATTTTTCTTTACCGTAACCGAAATATGTATCCATATGGATACAGTCCAAAAATACACATTTAGGGTAATTTTTTTTTGAAAATCGAGTATTGATTATTGTTACATGGGCTTTACGAGTTCATTAGAATGCCATTTGGCCTAAAGACGCGCCCAGAATTTGATGAATAAAATTCTAAGGGCCCATATCAATAAAACCTGTGTCGTATTGGATGACATCTTGATTTTTAGTACTTCATTAACCGAACATATAAAAACCAAAAGAGATATTTTCGCAATTCTTGAAAGTAAAATTTCAAGATACAAGTAGATACATGTAATTTCCTAAGAAACGAATCAGAATTTCTTGGCTAAGTCCCAATTAAATTGAAGTGATTGAAAAAATAGAATTGCCAAGAACTGAAAATCAAATAAAACAGTTTTTTGGGATTGATATCGGAAATTTTGTTTAGGATTACGCGAGGGTGGCTCAACACATAACAAAATATTTAAAAGGAATGAAAATAACTACGAAAGAACCGACACATATAAAAGCTTTTTAAAAACTTAAGCTACTTATAATATCGGACCCCATCTTGAGATGTCGTGATTTTGAGAAACAATTTATAATAACAACGTATGCGTCCAACTACACAATTCGTGCGATGTTATCGCAGGAAAGGCACTTGCAAAAACAAGTAACAAAGACATATTACAAGCCAAGTTATTAGAGATAAGAAATAAACTGAAGACATTAGTACCAACAAAAAAAGAGGTATTGTAAACGCAGTAGGTACTGAATGACAGACAAACCATACAAAAACGTTTACTTCAGAGAAACGAGACATTAAAGAAAAACATATAAGCAAACAATAAAGCAATAAAACAAATAAAAGATATTGGGAAAATCGATAGAAAAGAAATTGAGAGAGCTCTTAATAATATAAATAAAATGGTATATGAAGAACATTAACAACATATTTATTTGCAACAAATGACAAAAAATTAATTGATAAAATGTAAAATAGAACAAATCCAAGTCAATGTAGCTTCAGCGAAGTTCGGGTTAATTCATCCCAATATTCTAACAAATCACGAAATTACTAAATATAACACTGATTTTAATAAATTAAAATATTTGCAAATAGGAATAACTTTAACTAACTAATAATACCTATTTAATATTAAGTATCGAAATTCGAAAATTGTTTATACACCAAAAATTGTATAATTACCAAATAAAGATAAGAAAGAAATAGAAGCAAAAAATAAAATAAAACAGTGCAATTTGAAGAAAATTCTAGACAACTAAAACCCTTATAAAACGAAAAATCAACGAATATTTAACAATTGTTCAGTAGAAATTAATGATTACTACTACTCTAACTTAATTGAAAAAGTCGACGGAAATATTGTGAGCCTGCATTGATGATCTAAAGAATGATGATGATCTAAAGAACTTTACAGAAAAACTTACATTTGAGCAAACAAATGAAGAAAGTAAAATAAATTTCAAAAATATTTCTAATTTAAAAACCCATACGCATATATTAATAACTGTCATTTGGAGAATAAAACTAAGAACGTTCCGCTAACTCGGTACTCTACAGGCCATAATTTGGGGAAGTTTTCGTTGTGACTTGGAATGCTTCTGTACAAAGTTGTATTAAATGAATAAATTGATATGATTTAAATATATCGATTAATGGAAATAATTTATTAACTTTAAGCAATTGTAAACTTAAAATTGGGTCTTTTGAATTTGAAAGCAAAATAAATAATCCTCAAACAAATATTGTCCCATATGTAAAAACATCTGAAAATCTAATTAAAAATAACAAAGATTATATAACCAAAATGGAATTAACAAATAATTACCATAAGAATTTTGTAGTAAAAGAGACAAACTATATTTTTTTTGCATTAATTTTTATTATTTTAATAATTTTAGTATTAATATTATTACAAAAAACTAAATTCCCAAATATTATAAGAAACAAATGTGGGAAAGAAAAGATCAATGAGGGCATTGAAATTTCTTGCGAAGGGAGGAGTGACATACATAATATACCATAATGGAATGTGTAGCGTGCTCTTCGCTAACGTAAGCGTTTCCACGCTCAACGTTGCAATTTGAACCTCTTTGTTTAATTTTGCGAACCAAGCATTTGTACTTTTGCAGTTTGAAGTTGAAGAAAATAAATTCATTAATTAAGCAGAAATATAACAAACAAGAAGTTTTATATTTTATTTATGTATGTATGTATCAGCAAAAATCCATGAAAAACGTTGAAACAGTTCAACAGTTGTTAACTCTTTATGATTCCTTTAAAAGAAACGAATCTTCAATAGAATTAAATAAATTTCTTATTTCTTTTTTTTATATTTTGATTTGTATTTGGTTTTTTATTGACTTGTATTATTATTAAGTATATATGTAAAGAACCAGAATTTCAATAAAAATTGTCAAGGTAACTCACTTTTCAACTTGAGCGAGGCAAACGAGCCTACGCTTTAAACATGAGCTTAAAAACACAGTCAAAGCTCTTCTAAAATTTTAATTTTTTCACTTTTTCTATTGCTAAAAAACCTTCAATTCGTAAGTATGATCACATGAAAGAAAAACATGAGCGTGTGCATAGAAATGTAGAAAAATAACGGTATTATAACTACTAATCCCATCTTTTTCTTCTCGTTTGTTTTTAATATACACCAAAATTGTTTTTTCTTATATATTCGGATGTTCGTTATATTGAGCCTCAAAAATGAAGACATTCGGAAGTTAATATTAAAAAGCAACCCATTTGTTATATCTTGAATTTGTTAAATTGAGTATTTGTTATACCGAGCTTTGACTATATACATAACTTGAGGCAATTAAATTTTAACCCAACAATTGCAATTTAATTTGCGTAGAGAAATAAATAGCGTCGTTGTATGTGTAATAATATATTAAAAAGCTACAATCCAAGATACAAAATGAAAATCTTTTTTAAAATCGTTTATAATGTGACGCATGCTAATGGCATTCAAACGCGGAAGTTCGTGAGCAAACCTTAAATGAGACGGCCCAACAAGGCCATAAACAGACATTTCGAACTATTATTCATTATACATATGAATATGTATATTTATGTATATATATTATTATTTTTGTAAAGTCGGCAAATAAAGAATTTCCACCTCTTTTAATTCAGAAGTTTGATTTAGTCTTAAGGTTATCTGGCGCAGTCATGCAGTACAGACAAACTTATACGCTAAGTATCTAAAATCATTCACACCAAGAAAAACCTAAAGACCACAGCAAAGCATAACTTCCAGTCAATCAGGCATGCACTAGACCTGTGTAAACAAATAAATTTAATAAGCCAACGCCAAGAAAAACATTCCATAACATATGCAGACATAACCAAAATAGAACCAATTAAGTGACATAAGACAACTACAGGGCGAAACTAACGTAACTCATCAAACTGCAGAATCCATTGATAGTAGATCTGGATATACTCACTTCAGAAACTCTAAGAAATCCTACTCCATTATTTTGAACTTTGAAAACTTTTAAACACGTTCTGACCCTGTACAATTACAACGAGATGGAGGATGTAGAAAATTCTTTAGTCCAACACCTCTAGGATTCGAAAGGATAACTAGACATTAACAAACGTTTCATCAGGTATATCTTCTCCGCTTAGACGTTTATTTCGTTTTCTAATAGAAACAAGTGCATCGGGATCATTAATCAATTCAGAATAAGGTGAAAATAAATTAATGTCCACAAATAACAATAACTAAAATTCATAATAAACAATTGAATACAAAAGTAAAAATATCTTCCCTCATGGAGTTAAATTTCGGAACTACTTCGACGGTCTTATAGATTTTAATACATTAACCCATTTAAGAGCAAAGATCGACTTAGAGAGCAAATGGCTTATGACGAGAAATTCAATTATTCCCTTGCTTTTTAAAATAAACTTAACGTCCGGCACCATAAACTTAACGTCCGGCACCAAAAATAAAAGCCATCATAATGCACATTCTCATTATATAACAATTAACAACATAAAAATTCCTTCGATCAAAGTTCTAAATTAATAGAAAACCTTAGAATAGATCATTTAAATTCAGAAGAAAGAAAAATCTTTGCAAGAAGATCAAAAGACGGTATTTCCATTATATCTTATAATGTCTACAAAACAGGGGTAAAAAGTCAAGTCACTGATATATAAAAACAAGGCATTATTCACACTGGCGGGCCCCAGTGTGGATAGTTCCCAAAAATTCAGATGGCAGCGGAAAACGTAAATGACGCTAACTGATACAAGCCCAATACCAAACATTAACGAGATACTTAATACCGTGGGTTTGGCCTATTTAGAGAATGTCTATTCAATTTTTCTCCAAGAGAAGAATTTAAAAGTTTTAAAGCACTCAAGGAAGCCAATTTCAAAATGCATTAGGTCATAAAACCAAGCCCTTTTCAAATATCACCCATTAAAAATTATGCAATTTCCACAAAACAAATCGAATTGAAATAATTTTTTTGGGTATTACCGTAAATTAATAAAAAAAAAAATTCAAAAATAATAAAACCATTTACAGAATAATAAAAACTGTATAATCAATGATAAATACAAGGAAAGTATGGAAATTTATAAAAGCATTTTCCAATTGTTTAGGCTAAAGTGATGCTAATGAGCTGGGACTCTCTTAGATCAATTGAAGACTTGAAGCCAAACATTAGTACACATTCTAGAGATAATTACAATTTCTTCAGATCTTTACATCGCTGTAGCAACAGTTTTGTACTCACTCATATAAGCACTATCGAAATGGAGAGTATAATTTAAAATCTGTCGCCTAGTGAAACTTGTGGTCATGATAAGCAAAAATGCATAAAAAATGTTGGAGCAGTTCGACAGTATTGTACATACATATATATCTACAGATGTCTTGAAAGTACTACTTCACCAATAACAAAAGAAAAAATTGCAAACAGAATTCAATAATATCGTCCAACATCGATTTTACATATAATGAACAATATTTTATTTTAAGTGCGGAAAAGGCAATTGTCATCGTTTTTGAAGAAAAAAATATACTTAATCCCTACCAATATGGATTTTGAAGAGGATGTGGCGTAGAAGAAGCAATAATAAATACTCAAAATTACATTTGGAAAATGTTAGAAAAAGGTAGTAGCAGAGTTGCTGCCGCCTTATTTAATCTCTCGAAAGCATATGATATGAATGACCACATTAGCTTTAGACTTAGAGTTTCTCGATAAATGTGTTGGTACAGTATTCGACCAATAGTTCAGTGGTCGTAGATTCAGTTCCTATCAAGCACTATCGTGAAAAAGGCAATAGTCAAAAATTCTATACAAGCAACTAAACAATAACGTAAGAAATAACTCAATAACAAGATGTGTGCACTGAGAACTGAGCAATCGGAACAACATCAGCTAAATTCTGACAACCACATCTCTGCACAAAAAAGGAATATAGCTAAATTCCAAACAAAAATTCTATCCTCCTCCGCATAACCTAGTTCTAGTATAATGCACCATGTAGAAGTTGAACCTGAGTACTGGTAAAAAGTAATTATGGTGGTCACGCCAATGAAATTTAACTTTTCCGATCATAATTGCAAAATAGAAAACAATTCCTTAAGGTAGTGTCCACATTTATTTACTATACTAAAAAGATCTTCAAAACTTTGAATTACAAGAACAATTTTTTATATAAGCCGATGATATATTAAATTTTATCCATACAAGTATGAAGTAGACTAAAGCCTTATATGTAAAATGGTTCAGCCCTAGTCTTTTAATATATAAATACGTAATTATAAATAAGTTGTTTATGAAGCCAATATCAACGAAACTAATAAGATTTAGCTTTAATTAGAATAAAAAACACTATTCAGTTAAGTACTTGGTCCTCAACCTGCAGTCAAATTCAGCATGGAAGCAACAAATACATTACGGGATGCCAAAACAAGACAGGAAGCATACATTTTAACAACTCACCTCCTAATATTAAATGCTGTCCTGTAGTTCCAAGGCTTAAAAAACTGTTTACAGTGTTTGAAAAATATATTTTTCAGACTTATTTTGAAATATGTATGTATGTATGTATAATGCTGATAAAACAAAAATTCTGATGGACAATCTGTTTTAGCCTACATAATAAAATGACTTTATTTCGTAACGGGTGATATTTTAGTATGTTATAATTCCGTCGAATCCAGACAAGAATGGCATAAAAATATTGGATCTTAATGCTTCCAAAGGCCAATATGTATGAAATATAGAAGGTTATAAGGAAAAACTCAACCAGAAAAAACTAAGGAAGAATTTTGAAGCATTGAATTACATTTTATAATTTTTATTACATGCAATTAACTACTTTGAATGAATACTATTTTAGTAGGCGCTGTGAGAAAGAAATCAATTTTCTTGCTTGAAATTTCTAAAGATAACTTTTCCTGGCCAAATTAGTAGAACAAATAACTTGAAAAAATTAAAAACACGAATAAAATAAATAATATTGTTTTTACTTTGTAGGAATTTACGTGTTATTTTCTCATGTCAGAGTATTTTCATTTCATGATTAGTTAGTAGTAGTTTAGGTAAGTGCTCATGTGTTCTTGCTCAAATGTGTCGAAAACACAAGTATTTTGTGGAGAGTAGTTTTGGAAGAACTTCTAAGAAAACTGCTGTGCTTCCCTTAATTATACTGAACGTAAAGTTTATGTAGTACGTACCACTTTGATATTGTGAGAATTTATAGTTCTGTAAGCAAACACACTGCAGACGTGTAAAGTGAAATACAAATAAATTGTTTATTGGTTTACTTCCAACACGATTATTCATTCTGATATTTGTTAGATACTGATGTTGCATTTGGGTATCCTATTTTACTCTTAATGTTTCTTTGTTGTGATATCCATTTGGTATTAAGCCTTTCGCTATATTGTATCCATATGGATACATTCAACTTTGCAAGCATCTGACAGTCTCCAAGTCAAAGAATTAAATATCGACTTTTTATTGCTTTTTAAGATATTATATATTATGTTCATTAATATTTTTTATTAATGTATTTTTTGGAAAAAAAGGGATTTTTATTTAACAAATTTCATAAGCATATATCTGACTTTATTTAAAACAAACACATTCAACATAAAGAAAGCTGTTTATTTAAAATTTTTGCATCACTATTTTTTTGTTTTAAACAAAACCGAAGCTGTGCGGATTTTTTAAACATTGCATGTATTCATATGGATACAAACGCAATTTGTGGTTATAAATGATATATTCGTATAAGTACACACAACACAGAGAAAAAAATCATAAATTATATTTTGATAATTATTTTACTACCCTGAATTTAGTATTATGTATATTTACGCCAAAAAGAAATTTGGGCCACTGGTACTCTAAGAGGAAACAGATTCGGCAAAGTTGATCTAAAACCTGAGAAAGATTTGAAAAAAGAAGCCCGTAGAAGTTTTGACTATCGTATAGAGAGAGAAGATAACATTTTCCGTCTCAGGTGGCTTGATGGCGGAATTGTGCTACAGGTGACATCAATCCATGGTCATGAACCCGTGAAGAAAGTTTCGCGATTTTCTTCCGAAAAAAAAGATACATATTGTATCAGAGTACAATTCCAACATGGGAGGAGTATATAAAATGGATTTCCTGCTTTCTTTATATAGAATTTTAGAAGATCTGAGAAGTGGACTATTAAGATTTTTGATCACTTCACTGATTTGTCAGTGTGCAACTCGTGGTTAGAGTACCGAATTGATCAAATAAACAATAACCCGAAAAATAAATATATGGAATTGTTGAGCGTAACGATATTGCCAATGGGCTTTTAGCTCGGTCCAATCAACACTCATGCTCCCGTAAAAGAGGACGCCCAACGTCATGCCGTAATGATGATACACCAATTACTCCAACATCCTCCGACAAGAAACGCAAAGCTACACCTTCAACTTCTGTTCGATATGATGGAAATCAACATTGGCCGGAACGCACGACCATCAAAGGAAGATGCAAAGTAAAAAGATGTAAGAGTCAAACTAGATTCAAGTGCTCGAAGTACAACGTTTTTCTGTGCATTCCCAATGGATTGAGAAATTGTTTCAAGGAATTTCATTATATATCATATGAATAAATTATTGGTAAGATATTAGATTATAAATGTACATTCATATATACATTTTTAAAATCAGTTCTAATAACCCCTTTTCTAGAACAGGTTGTACTAAGTATCACCAGTTATACAGAACTAGTTCTAGAAAAGGTTTTTTTTAAAAAATCTTATTGTTTTTATGCTATTTTTTGTCTTTATTTACTTTAATTATATGAATTTAAGGTTTATAATTTTAGTTTGTTTTAGTTTTTTGCTTTAATTTAAAAAATAAATTAATTTTATGTATTAAAATTACTGAAGTAAATAAAAACTCAAATATAAAAGAACATATTATGCTCGCATTTTTCTTTACCGTAACCGAAATATGTATCCATATGGATACAGTCCAAAAATACACATTTAGGGTAATTTTTTTTTTGAAAATCGAGTATTGATTATTGTTACATGGGCTTTACGAGTTCATTAGAATGCCATTTGGCCTAAAGACGCGCCCAGAATTTGATGAATAAAATTCTAAGGGCCCATATCAATAAAACCGTGTCGTATTGGATGACATCTTGATTTTTAGTACTTCATTAACCGAACATATAAAAACCAAAAGAGATATTTTTCTTGGCTAAGTCCCAATTAAATTGAAGTGATTGAAAAAATAGAATTGCAAAGAACTGAAAATCAAATAAAACAGTTTTTTGGGATTGATATCGGAAATTTTGTTTAGGATTACGCGAGGGTGGCTCAACACATAACAAAATATTTAAAAGGAATGAAAATAACTACGAAAGAACCGACACATATAAAAGCTTTTTAAAAACTTAAGCTACTTATAATATCGGACCCCATCTTGAGATGTCGTGATTTTGAGAAACAATTTATAATAACAACGTATGCGTCCAACTACGCAATTCGTGCGATGTTATCGCAGGAAAGGCACTTGCAAAAACAAGTAACAAAGACATATTACAAGCCAAGTTATTAGAGATAAGAAATAAACTGAAGACATTAGTACCAACAAAAAAAGAGGTATTGTAAACGCAGTAGGTACTGAATGACAGACAAACCATACAAAAACGTTTACTTCAGAGAAACGAGACATTAAAGAAAAACATATAAGCAAACAATAAAGCAATAAAACAAATAAAAGATATTGGGAAAATCGATAGAAAAGAAATTGAGAGAGCTCTTAATAATATAAATAAAATGGTATATGAAGAACATTAACAACATATTTATTTGCAACAAATGACAAAAAATTAATTGATAAAATGTAAAATAGAACAAATCCAAGTCAATGTAGCTTCAGCGAAGTTCGGGTTAATTCATCCCAATATTCTAACATATCACGAAATTACTAAATATAACACTGATTTTAATAAATTAAAATATTTGCAAATAGGAATAACTTTAACTAACTAATAATACCTATTTAATATTAAGTATCGAAATTCGAAAATTGTTTATACACCAAAAATTGTATAATTACCAAATAAAGATAAGAAAGAAATAGAAGCAAAAAATAAAATAAAACAGTGCAATTTGAAGAAAATTCTAGACAACTAAAACCCTTATAAAACGAAAAATCAACGAATATTTAACAATTGTTCAGTAGAAATTAATGATTACTACTACTCTAACTTAATTGAAAAAGTCGACGGAAATATTGTGAGCCTGCATTATGATGATCTAAAGAACTTTAAAGAAAAACTTACATTTGAGCAAACAAATGAAGAAAGCAAAATAAATTTCAAAAATATTTCTAATTTAAAAACCCATACGCATATATTAATAACTGTCATTTGGAGAATAAAACTAAGAACGTTCCGCTAACTCGGTACTCTACAGGCCATAATTTGGGGAAGTTTTCGTTGTGACTTGGAATGCTTCTGTACAAAGTTGTATTAACCCAGTTAAAAAATTGGCATAGAAAAATATTTAATAGGTCCTTATATGCACATACACACATAATTCGATAATTACACAATTTTCTTTTTGTCCTGAGTACATAGGACATTCTGAATTAGTACAACAGTCGTCCCACTCGATACTGACATCATTCTTTTATAATTTAACTTGTAGGATTTTTTTATATAACCCAATTCCTCAATAAAATTCAGTCTGTCTTAAATACCACAAGCAAGAAAAGTTAAAATTTTTGATGTGCACAGCGCACAGGACATTTGCATTCATATATTTTCCATTATTAATTTCAGCTACATAAAACTAAGATTAACCCTTTAAAAACTTAAATAAATATGAAAAGGTAAAACTTAAAACAAAAGTGAGGATCTTACTGGTGTAAATTGATGATTGACGGAGTCCATTGTAGATACTGATTGACGACTGTTTCTTTTTACGCCATTATGTTTCCCAAAACCGCTATCTAATCGGTTCAATAAAGCATTGGAATATTTTCGTACAGAGATGTTATTTACGGTGGGTTTAACATTGAGAAAAATTGCATCCTGTTTCTTTTTCCGATTATAGTTATTCCACATTTTAACTTATGCGATAACTATGTACTTATGAAAATAAACACAATCTTACTGCTCGAGTCGATTCGCAGTTAAGTAAGTGTAAATATTATGAGCAACTACTTACGAATGATTCTATACACAAATACGAGTACAAGACAATTTCAATTTCATATCTTGACTACTACGCTTATAAATTTTGTATAAACGTTATTGTTGAACTTCGGAATAAATAATTATGTTTGTTAAATTAAAAATACATTACCTAAGTTAAAATGTCCTCCTTTCACAAATATTAAAAGAAAATTGCTTCCATTTATTTATTAGCAGTAAAGTTCATTCTAGAATAAGTTACAGTTTTTAGTTGTTGCAAGCAGGCTGAAAGTGCCGCAGGTTTGCAGGTTTTCCTAAGAAAAGTACGAGATAATGAAATGATCAGTTATACATACGTATAAGATATGCACTAAAACCCCACATTGTGTGTTAAGTTTCATAAATATACTTTTTTTATTTTTATGTAAAAAAATAAAATTTGTATATGAAAAAAAGTTTGCTGGGTGTATAACTTCTGAACTGAAGTAAATCACGAAATAATAGCTGATGGCTTAGAATGGAAAATGCGTCCTTGTTTTAAATTTTAAAAATTCCTGTACGCACAATTTTTTCATTTCGGTTTTATAGACAAAAACTATTTTCGCTCCTTTTTTAATAATAAAAGTTTGCTGGGTATATAACTTCTAAGTGGAGTAAATAAGAAAACGATAAGTGAAGCGTTAAAATGGCACACGGGTCCTGTATGAAATATCAAAATTTTCTGGACGCAAATTTTTTAATTTTGATTTTATAGACAAAAACTTATTTGGCTCTATCATCATTTTTCACTTACAAGAGATTGCTGGGAGTGTATCTTCTGAAATGGAGTAAACCAGGAAGTGGGAAGTGGTGCCCTAGAATGGTACATGGGGCCTCTATGACTTTTTCACTCAAAAAAGTTTTCTAAGTGTGTATCTTCTGAACTGGAGTAAATCATCAAGTTACAACTGGTGATTTGGAATGGTGCATTGGATGGTGGCATTTATTTAAAATAAAACTCCATCTTCTCTTGGCTGTTGGTACAATAATGCTTATCTTTATCTATTCTACTACATAGTCGTACATTTTAAGTAAAGTACTCTGCTTTGAGCAGTATAAAAGAGTATTAATTTACAGGTGATATGCGGTAGAGTGATTGGCGTGCTTACACTATATGTGCTGGAAAATAAGTGATATTGCACTACACCTCCCTTTCATTGGGGAAAATGTTGAATCAATCAGTTGATCAGGCTGTTTGGTTAGACATTTTTTTTTTGTTTAAATTTATTTTTTTTTATTTTCCAAACGATAATCAGTCTTTTCACTCTTCCATTGTTAAATATACATATTTGTATATATTCATAATGTTTAAGTTATTATTGAATACTTAGCTACATATGTATATATATAATAAATGTAATTTTTAGTATTTCAAATGCAATGTGCAAACTTTAATAAATTGTTTATATGATGATAATATTACTTTCTTTTATTTTTATTTACAGACATTTTAGTTTGTTTTGATTTTTTCAAGTTCGTTTTCTTTCTGATATTCGAGTTTTACAGATTGATATTGGTTTAGTTAAGCTTTTCGAGCTCTGTTTTTGCGAACAGTGTTTTCTTTTTTTAATATTTTAGTGTTTTATAACTATTTACATTGACTCCTTCCATTTTCTTTATTATAAAAAGGCCTTTGTATGTACTTATATATTATTGAACTTATTATAAGGTTCTTTTTTTACAAACACACACACACTGGCTTAGTCAAATGGTCATATAGCTGTTTATTTATTTCTTTGTGCTTTCTTATTAAATTTTTTACCATAATGTGCGATTTTTATAAATAATATTTATCTTCTCTACTGTAGTATTCTGAAGGCTTATATCATTTGTCATAGTTACCTATTTTCCGAATACTAGCTCAAATGACACGTGTTCCAGTATGTATTCGTTAAATACGCGATGGTTCCTTTCTACTGTTCCTACTGTCTGAGCTACAGCTACCATGTTGAAAAATGTAATTTAATATGTTGTATATTACGTAATTCGCGAAATTTTTTGTTTTTAAATTCTGTTTCTAGATCAAATTTGACTTCATTTTCCCATATATTAAAATAAAATTCTCAAAAATAGTTTGTGCAACTTGTTGACACTCTTATCTGGAATGGATATAGTGACGAGATATTTTGGAAAGTTACATATTAGTGTAAGGGCATACAGTTTGTAAAAAAAATGTTTTCAAAGCTAAACTTTTTTAGGAATTTCACTTTAAATAAAGAATAATGACAACAAATTTCATATATGTATTTGTATTTTGTTTTTGCATGTAACTGCTATTTTGCATCTTGTCCACAGTACGGCGGCGGAATATTGAGTAATAAACGCATACATTACAACAACAACCCTTCAAAACAATTTTTATTTACTTTGAATGGTGTAAAAATAGTTTTCAAAAAGGCAAATGCAACAAAAAATCTGAATAATAGCAGGTAGCATTTACTGATCAAATGAATTCAGTACGCGCACACACGTAATTAAGGATGGTGTACGATGAGGAGGTTTCTCACCGGCAGCACTATAGAGCAATTCGGTATTCCTTGAATTGTTGTCTATAGGCCACTGAAATGTTCGATGGCAAGTGATAAAGGGTGGTTAAATTGTATGGGCCGATGTTGAATGTGAACCACACCTAAACGCCAAGTTTTTTTCCGAATTTTATTTGACATTTCTCTATTTCAGACTTACTCAATTTGAACCATGGAGAGATACACAATCCAACAACGTGTTAAAGTTATCCAGACTTATTATGAAAATGGGAGTTCAAATCAAAATGCATATCGTGCACTTCGTAATTTTTTTGGTCAATTTCATCGTCCAAATGTGCGTACAATCGCAAAAATCGTGGAAAAATTCGAGCAAACCGGGTCTGTAGAAGATGTGAGAACACCAGTGCATGCTCGTACAGCTCGTACTGCAGAAAATATTGCTGCTGTTCGCGATAGTGTGGCTGAAGAGCCGTCCACCTCAACTCGTCGTCGTTCCCAACAATTGCACCTCTCACGCTCGTCGTTGATGAACATTATGCATAAAGACTTGCATTTACACGCTTACAAGGTGCAATTGGCTCAAGAACTAAAGCCTCTTGACCATTCCAAACGTCGTGAATGGGCAGAATGGTGGCAAGAAATGGCAACAGTGGATGATCAATTTTCGAAGAAAATCATCTTCAGTGATGAGGCACATTTTCACCTCAGTGGATTCGTCAATAAACAGAATTGCCGCATTTGGGCGAATGAGAATCCAAGAGTGATTGTCGAAAAACCAATGCACCCACAAAGAGTGACTGTTTGGTGCGGTTTATGGGCTGGCGGCATCATCGGGCCGTATTTTTTCCAAAATGAGGCCGGTCAGGCAGTTACTGTGAATGGTGTTCGCTAACGTGAGATGATAACGAACTTTTTATGGCCCGAATTGGAAGATATGGATGTGGACGATATGTGGTTTCAGCAGGACGGTGCCACTTGCCACACAGCTAACGAAACAATGGCTCTTTTGCGCAACAAATTCAATGGCCGTGTTATCTCACGTAATGGCGATGTCAATTGGCCGCCAAGATCATGTGATTTGACACCGTTGGACTTTTTTCTTTGGGGTTATTTGAAAGAAAAGGTGTACGTCGATAAGCCAGCAACAATTCAAGACCTAAAGGATCAGATAATTCGGCACATTAACGGCATAGAACCTCCATTATGCCTCAGCGTCATCGAAAATATTGACCATCGGATGGAGGTGTGCCGCCGAGGTCGCGGCGCCCATTTGGCCGATATTTTGTTCCATACATAATTGAGTAATGCCAATACATCATAATAAAATAAAATTACAATAATTTCCTAAAAAGTTTGTGTTTTATTCAAAATCAACATCGGCCCTTGAAATTTAACCACCCTTTACTTACGGGCAATGCGAATTTACGTTCGTCGTACACGAGCAAAATTAAAAGGGATGATGACTTTAACACTTCAACTTTATAAATGTTTTCTTTATTTAAAATTATTTTTCAAATTCAAAATTCTTCTTATATAAGTTAACACCACAAAAGTTTCCACCCTTTAACAACCAATTTTTCGACAAGACCAAAACTGCCAAGTAATCATTCATTCTTTTGATCAACAACAATTGGGGCACATGCCAACTTAAGTTCAATAACAAGGGAAATGCACTTCCGCCACCTGCAGTTAAATTTCCAAAGAATTAAAATTCATTTTTATTTTGTTAATTCTTAATTTTCCAAAGAATTAAATGTCAATTTATTTTTGCCAATTTTTACTTTTCCAAATAATTGAACTATTTTATTTGTTATTAATTTTTATTTTTTGTCAATGTTCCGAAGAATTGTTGCCACCACCAAAAGTTTGGTATTTAAGCATTGTAAAAACTTCCATTCAGTTAGTTATAGAATTATATTAGTTAATAACTCAGCTCCGAAAAGAGCTTAAATAAAATAATAAAAATAAAGTAAAAAAAAGAAAAAGAAGTTACTCTTCTTTTTTTTAAGAGTTTCATACAGAGGAAACTCTAACTGGCGCCCGAGCATAAAAAGACATTCCGACAAAATCCTGAAAAAACAAGTAAGGACACCGGTAAAAGTTAAAAAGCGATCCTTAAATTAAAAAGTGAAGTTTAAAAAGTGCTCCTTAAACTAATCCTTAAATTAAAATAAAAAGTAAAATTTTAAAAGCTGATCCTTAAATTAAAAAGGTGATCCTTAAAAACTAAAAGTTATCCTTAAACTGATCTGCAAATTAAACTGATCTTTGAAAACTAACTCCTAAAAGGGAAACATTTTTAAAAGTGATTAAAGTGATTCTCCAAAAACTGATACAAAGCGTGATTTTTAGGAAAAAAGAACGCAAAATCGCTACAAAAATTGTAAAAATCTAATGTACGGCCCCTTAGTAGCATCGGCAAAACGATTGGTATCACGTACCTGCCCGCATTAGTGAAAAAAAGGTGATAACTAAAGTGAACACATGCTGCCTGACGACACGCAACCTGAAGAGATAAAATTCAAAGGGGTATCATCTTTGGCTATATTACCCATAAACTAAGAAGCGAAATCACCAGGAGTACACGAAACACCAGAAGCCATAGAAAAACTCAAGGCGGAGATCCGGTATAGAGTAAGATTTATGTTAAGAGCAAAAATTTACAATCCAGAAACTAAAACATATGCAAAACTATATGATTTAAAACTCTGGGCATTAAAATTTTTTTTTGTTGATACTGTAAGAAAAATGTCAAATCCAAATAATCTGATCCGACCACCCGTTATTCCCGCGAATCCTCCTCAGAACATTCAAATGAACATGGACGACTTAACGACACTTATTTCAAATGTTGTCACAAATATTTTCAGGCAACAAGGACCTCAAATGGTTCAGGCGGCTCTAAGCCCACATACTAATATGCAAAATGTTAGCGACCAACAGATAGACGAAAGACATAGGAATAATTTACAGGACATGGACAAAATTCCGGACGTAGTCAAATGCTTAAAGGAGTTTACAGGTCAACCTGGGGAATATAATTATATATAATATAAGAATATATAAAGAGTGTAGACAGAATTTTAGAAATTTACGAACCGCTTAAGGGAACGCCCAAATACTACGGCATTCTCAGCGTTATCAGAAATAAAATTACAGGCAACGCCGATATTTCACTAGAGTCATATAATACCCCACTGAATTGGAAAGCCATTTCAGAATGTTTAACTGTTCATTATGGCGACAAGCGAGATTTGTCAACATTAGAATACCAGATGACAACTCTGGTACAGGGTAACCAGAGCATACAAGATTTCTACCAGAGAGTATACACTCATCTGTCACTAATATTGAATAAGATAGGATGGTTACAAACGAGTAATGAATCACGTAATTTAATTACAAAATCTTACAGAGACAAAGCCCTAGACACCTTTATAAGGGGTCTAAATGGGGACTTACCCCGTCTATTAGGAAAAAGGGAACCAGTGGACCTACCACAGGCCCTCCATTTTTGTCTGAAACTTCAGAATCAAAACTTTCGCGCAACCCATGCTCACAATACAAGAAGAATTGCACCATCGCAATTGCCTCCAAAACAAAACTTTGAAAGAAAAGATACAAATAGATTCTACCCTCACTTAGCTTACATACGACAAAGTAATCAGCCAACATGGCAACCTACGCAACAAAGGATTTATCAAAACAATCCACAAAGGCCACCTAAGCCTCGAGCACGACCAGAGCCCATGGACGTGGATCAAAGTATGCATTCCCGGCATATAAATTACATAAACAGACCTCACCGCGATAACTTGCAAGGGAGAAGACCTGGTTCAATTTCATACCCCCAACAAAAGAGACTACAGAGAACATTCCACATTGATACAGTGCAAGTGCAGTCAGGAATACATGAAAAAGAATATATTGAGCCAACAGACATTCATTTTTTAGTTTAATAAGCTCTTCGTTACCTTATTTTGAGGTCAAAACGGAGAGCGGAAGCATTCTCAAGTTTTTAATAGATACAGCATCAAGCAAAAATTATCTCCAGCCACACTTGGCAAAGAAAAAAATTGAAAATAAAGCATCATTCTATGCAAAGTCAGTTGTCGGTGACATTAGAATTACTGAACACACAATGGTGAAACTTTTTAACATAAATCGAGAAATTAAATTCTTTTTAATGCCGTCCCTTAAGACTTTTGATGGCATCCTCGGAAACGATACCCTTAGAGAATTAGGAGTCGTAATTCACACAGGGGAGAACTACATGACATTGGGGAATAGGAAAAAAATAAACATTAAGCAGCTTCCATCTGCAACAGTAAATAATTTAAATATAAATAAAACATCGCCCCAACAAAAAAAAAAAGAGTATGAATATTATTACAAAGAAATTTCCTAAATTATTCATGGAACCTAACGAAAATCTAATGTATACCACTAGAGTTGTGGGAGAAATCAGAACCACAACGGACACGCCTGTGTATACTAAAGCCTACCCCTACCCTGCATCTTTGAAAACCGAATTAGAGAAACAAGTAGGAACGCTTATGAACGATGGCATTATAAGACCATCTAGATCCCCGTACAATTCACCCGTGTGGATTGAGGCAACATATTGGGAAATGCTGTTATGTTTACATAGATGACATAGTAATTTTTAGCAAAACAGAAGTAGAACATTTCTCGCATATTCAGCAAATATTTAGAACCTTGGAAGATGCCAACATGAAGGTTCAGCTAGGAAAATGTAAATTTTTTGAGGAAAGTGTTGAATTTTTAGGCCACGTAATAACTAATAAAGGTATAAAAACCAGTCTTGCAAAGGTAGAGGCTATTGCGTACTTCCCGCAGCCAAAATCCCTCAAAGAACTCCGAAGCTTTTTAGGTATATCTGGGTATTATCGGCGATTCATAAAGGATTATGCCAAAATCGCGAAACCCCTAACTTCCCTTTTAAAGGGGGAGGGAGGAAGGATATCGAAAAATAAATCCTCAAATGTAAAAATCGTGTTAAGCAAAGAAGCCGTAGAATCCTTTAGGAAAATTAAGAATTCACTTATTTCCGAAGACATTGTGCTCGCTTATCCAGATTATCAGAAGGATTTTGAATTGACAACAGACGCTTCCAACTTTGCGCTTGGAGCAGTCCTGTCCCAAAGCGACAGACCAATATCCTTTATATCTAGAACACTTAACAAGGCAGAGGAGCATTATGCTGCCAACGAAAAAGAAATTCTGGCCATCATTTGGGCCTTAAATTCAATTAAATTATTTGTATGGCTCAGCCAGAATAAACATTTTTGCGGACCACCAACCGCTCACGTATGCTCTTAGCAACAAGAATACTAATAGCAAAATGAAAAGGTGGAAAGCAATTCTCGAAGAATACAATTACGAGCTACACTATAAACCAGGGAAAATGAACGTGGTAGCAGACGCCTTATCTAGAAGGCCTCCACAAAAATCCTTCGTGCATACATTGTCAATAGCGACAAACTCAGATGAAAGTTCATCACATGGATTGATATATAGTGTAGAAACCCCTATTAATGTATTTAAAAACCAATTGTTCCTAAACATTGGTACAACTTCCACGTACCAATTTAAAATAATATTTCCCACGTATCATCGGCATATAATTACCGAGCCATTCTACTTCGAAGAAAAGTTAATAGAGATTCTACGACGATACCTTAACCCATCTGTCATAAATTGCGTAAAAACAAATGAAAGTATAATGGGAAAAATACAACAAGTATACCCACTACATTTCAGTAGGTACAGAGTTAGGTTCACTCAATTGCAAGTAGATGATGTAATAAATAATCAAGAACAAGAAGATATAATAGTCAGAACGCACAACAGAGCTCATAGGAATTGTAGGGAAAATAAACTACAAATTTTAGAAAGATTTTACTTCCCCGCCATGGCAAGGAAAATTAAGAAAATCGTTAAACAATGTGCAATCTGTAGAGAAAGTAAATACGACCGTCGACCAAATCAACCGGAGATTATGAAAACTCCTATTCCAACACACCCTGGCCACACGTTGCACATAGACTTATATAAAACCGATAATAAGCTAGTTTTGACTGCCATTGATAAATTTTCCAAATATGCCCAAGCACTCATAGTCAAGTCCCGATCAATAGAAGATATTAAAGAACCCCTCCGCAAGATACTTTTTTCCTTTGGGGTACCCAAAGTTATCGTTATAGACAATAAAAAATCGCTCAATGCCGCATCTATCACATTTATGGTAAAGGACCAATTGGGTATACAGATTTTTTAATTACCTCCCTACAAAAGCTCAGTAAATGGACAAGTGGAAAGGTTCCATTCAACATTGTCAGAAATAATGAGATGTTTAAAAAAGGAACAGGTACATAACACATTTGAAGAACTTCTTGACCGATCAGTCTATGAATATAATTATTCAGTACATTCTACCACGGGAAAAAGGCCCTTAGAAATTTTCTTTTAGCACGGTTAGCACAGATCCCAAACAATTTGAGGAAGCAAGAAAAGATAATATCGAAAGACTCAAAGGAATACAGGAAAGAGACCTACGATATCATAATAGGAAAAAAAAAGAACCAAGAACTTATGCTCCAGGAGATATTATATATGTAAAAATGGACCAGTGCCTAGGCACAAAATTAACTCCTAGATTCAAAAAAGAAGTAGTTAAAGAAAATAACACAACAACAATTGTGACAGAATCAAATAGAGTGGTTCATAAAAGTAACATAAAAAGTTAGAACTAAAAACATTTTTTTTTCCTTTTAAGGTAAACAATGACGATGTATTTGACACCAATTATTCTACTGATTATTATGACTCCAGGACAAGCTACGAACGTACAGGTATTTGATTACAGTTCAGCACAAATAGTTACTATCAACAACGGACTAGCAAAGATTCAGGACGGGACATTCAGACTTATTCATCTAATTAAACTTTATAAATACGAAACCTTTCTGACAAACGCCTATAACTACATAGAAGCATAGATTCCTAAGAACAATGTTCTTTTCCCTATATTAAAACAAGAAACTCAACAGACAATGGACATACTACAAGCACTAAAACCTTCCAAACACCTCCGACTAAAGAAATCAATAAATGCCTTAGGAACGTTGTGGAAGTATATCGCAGGGTCACCTGATCACGAAGATTTGGAAATAGTTAATAAAAATTTATTAAGATTAAATGATAATAATAATTATCAAGTAGTGATCAATAAACTTTTTAATGAAAGAATAAATAACTTGACCCTACTAGCTGAGAAAATCACAAATAGCATAAGTAAAGAGCACAATGGTATACAGGAAATAATTATAGACATGCAAAGCAAGATTAGACTGGTAAAAGAACAGCTCATTAACATTAAATACGCCATACAATGGGCAAAGAATAAAACTGTAAATTCAGTGTTACTAAATGAAGAAGAAATTAAATTAGCCATACAAAAATTAAGTGAAGAAAAAATGCCGTTCAATAATGCAGAAGAGGCATTAGAAATATCAGAGATAAATGTATTAAGTAATGAAATGACAATTGTTTATATGATAAAGATTCCACTAACGTCACAGGAAACATTTGAAAATATAATACTGAAACCTGTTATAACTAAAGAAAATATTGTAATTAATATAGATTTTGAGGAAATATTAAAAACTAAAGATAAAATCTATGGAATCGAAAAACAATGTAAAGATTATAATAGAATTAAAATTTGTAATAATAACCAAATCATAGACTTAAGAAATGAAACTTGCATAAGTAGAATTATACACGGCTTAAACTCCACTTGCACTACCACAAACGGACAAACGGACATATACTCCGAGTAGATGAAGTAAAATCAGGCGTGCTTCTACTAAATAATTTCAATGGAAGTATTGAAGTCAACTCAGAAAACCGAAATATAACGGGAACCCATCTTATTAATTTCTACAATTCGACAATCAAAGTAAATGAGAAAATCTATAGTAATTTCGAAGGCATCCCCTTAGCAGCTATGCCAGCTATCCTCCAACAAAACCCATTCAACAGATATCACATAGACGTACCATCGTTAGAATCACTAAAGGAACTGCACATCAGAAATACCAAGAAGATTAGTAACCTTAACACTCTTACTATAACATCTGGAACGGTATCAGTTAGTGCCATCACAATCACAGTTTGTATCATCTTAGTCTTATACCCACAATTCCATTACCTACCGAAACCAATTTGGATGAAAAACAACCAACGTACGTGAGCTTCTCCAACCTGCCGTACCCATAATACGCTTGAGGACAATCGATCTAAGAAGGGAGGAGTTAACACCACAAAAGTTTCCACCCTTTAACAACCAATTTTTCGGCAAGACCAAAACTGTCAACTTAAGTTCAATAACAAGGGAAATGCACTTCCGCCAACCAGCAGTTAAATTTCCAAAGAATTAAAATTCGTTTTTATTTTGTTAATTCTTAATTTTCCAAAGAATTAAATGTCAATTTATTTTTGCCAATTTTTACTTTTCCAAATAATTGAACTATTTTATTTTTTATTAATTTTTATTTTTTGTCAATGTTCCGAAGAATTGTAGTATCACGCCACCACCAAAGGTTTGGTATTTAAGCATTGTAAAAACTTCCATTCAGTTAGTTATAGAATTATATTATTTAATAACTTAGCTCCGAAAAGAGCTTAAATAAAATAATAAAAATAAAGTAATAAAAAAGAAAAAGAAATTACTCTTCTTTTTTTTAAGAGTTTCATACAGAGGAAACTCTAACTGGCGCCCGAGCATAAAAAGACATTCCGACAAAATCCTGAAAAAACAAGTAAGGACACCGGTAAAAGTTAAAAAGCGATCCTTAAATTAAAAAGTGAAGTTTAAAAAGTGCTCCTTAAACTAATCCTTAAATTAAAATAAAAAGTAAAATTTTAAAAGCTGATCCTTAAATTAAAAAGGTGATCCTTAAAAACTAAAAGTTATCCTTAAACTGATCTGCAAATTAAACTGATCTTTGAAAACTAACTCCTAAAAGGGAAACATTTTTAAAAGTGATTAAAGTGATTCTCCAAAAACTGATACAAAGCGTGATTTTTAGGAAAAAAGAACGCAAAATCGCTACAAAAATTGTAAAAATCTAATGTACGGCCCCTTAGTAGCATCGGCAAAACGATTGGTATCACGTACCTGCCCGCATTAGTGAAAAAAAGGTGATAACTAAAGTGAACACATGCTGCCTGACGACACGCAACCTGAAGAGATAAAATTCAAAGGGGTATCATCTTTGGCTATATTACCCATAAACTAAGAAGCGAAATCACCAGGAGTACACGAAACACTAGAAGCCATAGAAAAACTCAAGGCGGAGATCCGGTATAGAGTAAGATTTATGTTAAGAGCAAAAATTTACAATCCAGAAACTAAAACATATGCAAAACTATATGATTTAAAACTCTGGGCATTAAAATTTTTTTTTGTTGATACTGTAAGAAAAATGTCAAATCCAAATAATCTGATCCGACCACCCGTTATTCCCGCGAATCCTCCTCAGAACATTCAAATGAACATGGACGACTTAACGACACTTATTTCAAATGTTGTCACAAATATTTTCAGGCAACAAGGACCTCAAATGGTTCAGGCGGCTCTAAGCCCACATACTAATATGGAAAATGTTAGCGACCAACAGATAGACGAAAGACATAGGAATAATTTACAGGACATGGACAAAATTCCGGACGTAGTCAAATGCTTAAAGGAGTTTACAGGTCAACCTGGGGAATATAATTATATATAATATAAGAATATAAAAAGAGTGTAGACAGAATTTTAGAAATTTACGAACCGCTTAAGGGAACGCCCAAATACTACGGCATTCTCAGCGTTATCAGAAATAAAATTACAGGCAACGCCGATATTTCACTAGAGTCATATAATACCCCACTGAATTGGAAAGCCATTTCAGAATGTTTAACTGTTCATTATGGCGACAAGCGAGATTTGTCAACATTAGAATACCAGATGACAACTCTGGTACAGGGTAACCAGAGCATACAAGATTTCTACCAGAGAGTATACACTCATCTGTCACTAATATTGAATAAGATAGGATGGTTACAAACGAGTAATGAATCACGTAATTTAATTACAAAATCTTACAGAGACAAAGCCCTAGACACCTTTATAAGGGGTCTAAATGGGGACTTACCCCGTCTATTAGGAAAAAGGGAACCAGTGGACCTACCACAGGCCCTCCATTTTTGTCTGAAACTTCAGAATCAAAACTTTCGCGCAACCCATGCTCACAATACAAGAAGAATTGCACCATCGCAATTGCCTCCAAAACAAAACTTTGAAAGAAAAGATACAAATAGATTCTACCCTCACTTAGCTTACATACGACAAAGTAATCAGCCAACATGGCAACCTACGCAACAAAGGATTTATCAAAACAATCCACAAAGGCCACCTAAGCCTCGAGCACGACCAGAGCCCATGGACGTGGATCAAAGTATGCATTCCCGGCATATAAATTACATAAACAGACCTCACCGCGATAACTTGCAAGGGAGAAGACCTGGTTCAATTTCATACCCCCAACAAAAGAGACTACAGAGAACATTCCACATTGATACAGTGCAAGTGCAGTCAGGAATACATGAAAAAGAATATATTGAGCCAACAGACATTCATTTTTTAGTTTAATAAGCTCTTCGTTACCTTATTTTGAGGTCAAAACGGAGAGCGGAAGCATTCTCAAGTTTTTAATAGATACAGCATCAAGCAAAAATTATCTCCAGCCACACTTGGCAAAGAAAAAAATTGAAAATAAAGCATCATTCTATGCAAAGTCAGTTGTCGGTGACATTAGAATTACTGAACACACAATGGTGAAACTTTTTAACATAAATCGAGAAATTAAATTCTTTTTAATGCCGTCCCTTAAGACTTTTGATGGCATCCTCGGAAACGATACCCTTAGAGAATTAGGAGTCGTAATTCACACAGGGGAGAACTACATGACATTGGGGAATAGGAAAAAAATAAACATTAAGCAGCTTCCATCTGCAACAGTAAATAATTTAAATATAAATAAAACATCGCCCCAACAAAAAAAAAAAGAGTATGAATATTATTACAAAGAAATTTCCTAAATTATTCATGGAACCTAACGAAAATCTAATGTATACCACTAGAGTTGTGGGAGAAATCAGAACCACAACGGACACGCCTGTGTATACTAAAGCCTACCCCTACCCTGCATCTTTGAAAACCGAATTAGAGAAACAAGTAGGAACGCTTATGAACGATGGCATTATAAGACCATCTAGATCCCCGTACAATTCACCCGTGTGGATTGAGGCAACATATTGGGAAATGCTGTTATGTTTACATAGATGACATAGTAATTTTTAGCAAAACAGAAGTAGAACATTTCTCGCATATTCAGCAAATATTTAGAACCTTGGAAGATGCCACCATGAGGTTCAGCTAGGAAAATGTAAATTTTTTGAGGAAAGTGTTGAATTTTTAGGCCACGTAATAACTAATAAAGGTATAAAAACCAGTCTTGCAAGGGTAGAGGCTATTGCGAACTTCCCGCATCCAAAATCCCTCAAAGAACTCCGAAGCTTTTTAGGTATGTCTGGGTATTATCGGCGATTCATAAAGGATTATGCCAAAATCGCGAAACCCCTAACATCCCTTTTAAGGGGGGAGAGAGGAAGGATATCGAAAAATAAATCCTCAAATGTAAAAATCGTGTTAAGCAAAGAAGCCGTAGAATCCTTTAGGAAAATTAAGAATTCACTTATTTCCGAAGACATTGTGCTCGCTTATCCAGATTATCAGAAGGATTTTGAATTGACAACAGACGCTTCCAACTTTGCGCTTGGAGCAGTCCTGTCCCAAAGCGACAGACCAATATCCTTTATATCTAGAACACTTAACAAGGCAGAGGAGCATTATGCTGCCAACGAAAAAGAAATGCTGGCCATCATTTGGGCCTTAAATTCACTGCG
This sequence comes from Epicampocera succincta, assembly GCA_932526305.1. Classification (NCBI taxonomy): domain Eukaryota; kingdom Metazoa; phylum Arthropoda; class Insecta; order Diptera; family Tachinidae; genus Epicampocera; species Epicampocera succincta. The sequence continues at coordinate 27,295,867 of OW052035.1, read as the reverse complement.
AAATTATTTTTATGGCTCAGCCAGAATAAAAATTTTTACGGACCACCAACCGCTCACGTATGCTCTTAGCAACAAGAATACTAATAGCAAAATGAAAAGGTGGAAGACAATTCTCGAAGAATATAATTACGAGCTACACTATAAACCAGGGAAAATGAACGTGGTAGCAGACGCCTTATCTAGAAGGCCTCCACAAAAATCCTTCGTGTATACATTGTCAATAGCGACAAACTCAGATGAAAGTTCATCACATGGATTGATATATAGTGTAGAAACCCCTATTAATGTATTTAAACACCAATTGTTCCTAAACATTGCTACAACTTCCACGTACCAATTTAAAATAATATTTCCCACGTATCATCGGCATATAATTACCGAGCCATTCTACTTCGAAGAAAAGTTAATAGAGATTCTACGACGATACCTTAACCCATCTGTCATAAATTGCGTAAAAACAAATGAAAGTATAATGGGAAAAATACAACAAGTATACCCACTACATTTCAGTAGGTACAGAGTTAGGTTCACTCAATTGCAAGTAGATGATGTAATAAATAATCAAGAACAAGAAGATATAATAGTCAGAACGCACAACAGAGCTCATAGGAATTGTAGGGAAAATAAACTACAAATTTTAGAAAGATTTTACTTCCCCGCCATGGCAAGGAAAATTAAGAAAATCGTTAAACAATGTGCAATCTGTAGAGAAAGTAAATACGACCGTCGACCAAATCAACCGGAGATTATGAAAACTCCTATTCCAACACACCCTGGCCACACGTTGCACATAGACTTATATAAAACCGATAATAAGCTAGTTTTGACTGCCATTGATAAATTTTCCAAATATGCCCAAGCACTCATAGTCAAGTCCCGATCAATAGAAGATATTAAAGAACCCCTCCGCAAGATACTTTTTTCCTTTGGGGTACCCAAAGTTATCGTTATAGACAATGAAAAATCGCTCAATGCCGCATCTATCACATTTATGGTAAAGGACCAATTGGGTATACAGATTTTTTAATTACCTCCCTACAAAAGCTCAGTAAATGGACAAGTGGAAAGGTTCCATTCAAGATTGTCAGAAATAATGAGATGTTTAAAAAAGGAACAGGTACATAACACATTTGAAGAACTTCTTGACCGATCAGTCTATGAATATAATTATTCAGTACATTCTACCACGGGAAAAAGGCCCTTAGAAATTTTCTTTTAGCACGGTTAGCACAGATCCCAAACAATTTGAGGAAGCAAGAAAAGATAATATCGAAAGACTCAAAGGAATACAGGAAAGAGACCTACGATATCATAATAGGAAAAGAAAAGAACCAAGAACTTATGCTCCAGGAGATATTATATATGTAAAAATGGACCAGTGCCTAGGCACAAAATTAACTCCTAGATTCAAAAAAGAAGTAGTTAAAGAAAATAACACAACAACAATTGTGACAGAATCAAATAGAGTGGTTCATAAAAGTAACATAAAAAGTTAGAACTAAAAACATTTTTTTTTCCTTTAAGGTAAACAATGACGATGTATTTGACACCAATTATTCTACTGATTATTATGACTCCAGGACAAGCTACGAACGTAGAGGTATTTGATTACAGTTCAGCACAAATAGTTACTATCAACAACGGACTAGCAAATATTCAGGACGGGACATTCAGACTTATTCATCTAATTAAACTTGATAAATACGAAACCTTTCTGACAAACGCCTATAACTACATAGAAGCATAGATTCCTAAGAACAATGTTCTTTTCCCTATATTAAAACAAGAAACTCAACAGACAATGGACATACTACAAACACTAAAACCTTCCAAACACCTCCGACTAAAGAAATCAATAAATGCCTTAGGAACGTTGTGGAAGTATATCGCAGGGTCACCTGATCACGAAGATTTGGAAATAGTTAATAAAAATTTATTAAGATTAAATGATAATAATAATTATCAAGTAGTGATCAATAAACTTTTTAATGAAAGAATAAATAACTTGACCCTACTAGCTGAGAAAATCACAAATAGCATAAGTAAAGAGCACAATGGTATACAGGAAATAATTATAGACATGCAAAGCAAGATTAGACTGGTAAAAGAACAGCTCATTAACATTAAATACGCCATACAATGGGCAAAGAATAAAACTGTAAATTCAGTGTTACTAAATGAAGAAGAAATTAAATTAGCCATACAAAAATTAAGTGAAGAAAAAATGCCGTTCAATAATGCAGAAGAGGCATTAGAAATATCAGAGATAAATGTATTAAGTAATGAAATGACAATTGTTTATATGATAAAGATTCCACTAACGTCACAGGAAACATTTGAAAATATAATACTGAAACCTGTTATAACTAAAGAAAATATTGTAATTAATATAGATTTTGAGGAAATATTAAAAACTAAAGATAAAATCTATGGAATCGAAAAACAATGTAAAGATTATAATAGAATTAAAATTTGTAATAATAACCAAATCATAGACTTAAGAAATGAAACTTGCATAAGTAGAATTATACACGGCTTAAACTCCACTTGCACTACCACAAACGGACATCATATACTCCGAGTAGATGAAGTAAAATCAGGCGTGCTTCTACTAAATAATTTCAATGGAAGTATTGAAGTCAACTCAGAAAACCGAAATATAACGGGAACCCATCTTATTAATTTCTACAATTCGACAATCAAAGTAAATGAGAAAATCTATAGTAATTTCGAAGGCATCCCCTTAGCAGCTATGCCAGCTATCCTCCAACAAAACCCATTCAACAGATATCACATAGACGTACCATCGTTAGAATCACTAAAGGAACTGCACATCAGAAATACCAAGAAGATTAGTAACCTTAACACTCTTACTATAATATCTGGAACGGTATCAGTTAGTGCCATCACAATCACAGTTTGTATCATCTTAGTCTTATACCCACAATTCCATTACCTACCGAAACCAATTTGGATGAAAAACAACCAACGTACGTGAGCTTCTCCAACCTGTCGTACCCATAATACGCTTGAGGACAATCGATCTAAGAAGGGAGGAGTTAACACCACAAAAGTTTCCACCCTTTAACAACCAATTTTTCGACAAGACCAAAACTGTCAACTTAAGTTCAATAACAAGGGAAATGCACTTCCGCCAACCTGCAGTTAACTTTCCAAAGAATTAAAATTCGTTTTTATTTTGTTAATTCTTAATTTTCCAAAGAATTAAATGTCAATTTATTTTTGCCAATTTTTACTTTTCCAAATAATTGAACTATTTTATTTTTTATTAATTTTTATTTTTTGTCAATGTTCCGAAGAATTGTAGTATCACGCCACCACCAAAGGTTTGGTATTTAAGCATTGTAAAAACTTCCATTCAGTTAGTTATAGAATTATATTATTTAATAACTTAGCTCCGAAAAGAGCTTAAATAAAATAATAAAAATAAAGTAATAAAAAAGAAAAAGAAATTACTCTTCTTTTTTTTAAGAGTTTCATACAGAGGAAACTCTAACTTATATAAGGATCATTGGTATTGTTGTTATATTTGTTTCTCACTTCTAATGAACCAATGCAATTCAGCAATATTAATGTAACAAGTATAAGTAATATAAAATTTCGTTATTATTAAGAACAACAAATACAAGCATTCAGAAATTACATGAGAAACAAATCATTGCAAAGGGATTAACTGTTCCTAAATAAAATATTGTATTGACATTAATGTTATACGATGACCTAACATGCCGGCCCCATTGAAAGGACACTTTCAAGATGATGGAAGTAGTGCAAGTCTGTGGATAGGGCGTCGTATAATTCCCTTTGTTGTTTTAATATCTACAACTCGTATGCGATCATCTCTTCCATATACCACGTTGATGATTTTACCCATGAGCCAGCGCTGCGGAGGTAAATTTTCTTATTTGATAATGACCAGTGAACCATTAGTAATGTTTGGGTTGGAGTTAGTCCACTTGTTACGAGTCTGTAATTCATTTAAATAGTCGTGGGACCATTTTTTCCAAAAGCTACTTTTTATAACGTTTATTCGTAACCAGTACTCTAAGTTGTTAATATCTTTGATCGGGACATCACGTTCTGGCAAACTACGGAGGGGAGCGCCAATAAGAAAATGGCCTGGTGTAAGTGTCTCAAAGTCGCTGGGATCGGAAGACATAGGCGAAATAGGCCTTGAATTCAAAATATCTTATATTTCGATCATGGCGGTTGCAAGCTCCTCGAATGTAAGTCTTGCGTTGAAAAGCGTTTTATTCAAATGACCCTTAGCTGACTTGACCGCCACCTCCCACAATCCGCCCAAATGTGGTGCACTGGGGGCAATAAAGCGAAAGTTATTAAATTGATTCGAGCAAAAATTAACAATAAAATTATAATTTTTGGCCGCAAAAAGGAACGATTTTAATTGTGACAACTTACTATTTGCACCAACGAAATTAGTGGCGTTGTCGCAGAATATATCTGTTGGTAAACCCCTTCGACCAATCATCCGTTTGAGAGCAGCTATAAAAGCGTCAGTGGACAAATCTGACACAACCTCGATGTGGACAGCTTTTGTTGCTAGGCAGACGAAAATAGCCACGTACGTCTTATAAGGGACCTTGCCTTTGATTCGCAAATATGTGTTAAATGGACCACAAAAATCGACGGCACATCTAGCGAAAGGTCGTGAAGGATTAAGACGTTCTACCGGCAAATTTCCCATCATTTGTTGTAACAGCTTTGGGCAATAGCGAATGCATTGTTGACATGACTTGACAATACGACGACATAATTTTCTTGAATTGATTATCCAAAATCTTTGGCGAATAAGTGACATTAAAGCCTTTGGACCTGCATGGTAGTTACTAATGTGTAGATGACGAATATAACAGTCCACGAAATGACTTTTGCTGGGCAAAATTATTGGATGTTTTTCACCTTCGGACAAAGCAGTGAGCTCCAAACGGCCAACTTTGAGCAAGTTGAACCCATGTGAAGAGTCTATGAAGGGATTAAGACATTTAAGAACACCTTGTGGATCTCTTCTGTTTAGAGTTCGATGAATATCATCTTGAAAATTATCGTTTTGAATATTTGACGATTGACGATTCACAAAAACCATGTAGTTGAACAGACTGATAGTCCATAGCGAGACAAAAACGAGGAATATGCAGCAAAGTCAATGACTTAAGATCTGAGACAAATGCTTCCCAAACCACACGTAAATCATGAGGAACATTGTCATCCCAACCAACTTTGAGAATCCATAATTCTTGCATAATAATTTTAGATTTTATTATAATGGGCGATAAGAGACCAAGCGGATCGAAAAGTGAAGACGATAGCGACAGAATTGTTCGTTTAGTTACATTTGTATAAAGATTTATTTTAGGCGAAAACGAGAATAGAAATTTATCCCTTTGTTGGTCCCAAGTAATTCCAAGAGCACTTGTTTTTGTTGCGTCATCAATATTTAAATCCTTAATTGTTTTGTCATCTTGAAAATCTTTGTGGTTCGAGTGCCATTTGTCCAATTGGAAACAACCACGAGCGAGAATTTCGTTAACTTCATATTTAATTTGGGTTAATTCATCAATTGAGTTAGCGCCACAAAGAAAATCATCGACATAAAATGAAGACCTTATAGATTTCGCTCCAATTTCAAATTGTTCTGCATATTGATCTGCTATATACTGGAGGCTTTTTATGGCGAGATACGGTGCAGCTGACATTCCATATGTGACCGTATTAAGCTGATATGTACGAATTTGCTCTTCTTCAGAATTTCTCCACAAAATGTATTGGAATTTTCGATCATAAGGACCAATAAGAACTTGTCGGTACATTTTTACTATATCAGCGGCTATAGCAAAGCGATAAAGACGAAACCGAAGCAAAATAATATAAAGCTCGTCCTGAATTGTGGGTCCTACTATGAGAATGTCATTAAGCGATTTCTGGGATGACGCAGGGCAATAAGCGTCGAATACTACTCGCAGTTTCATGGAGGTACTATTCGGTTTGAAAACGCAATGATGGGGAATGAAATAATGTGGGACGTTTAACTGTGGGTTGCGAACCAGGTTCATGTGTCCACAATCCTCATACTCCTTCATAAAGGCTTCATATTGACCTTTAATACTGCTGTCACGAGCGAATCGCCTTTCCTCAGCTATAAATTTTTTTAAGGCCATGTTTCGGGAAAGACCTAAATTGTCAACAGATTCTTTAAAAGGAAGTCTTACAATAATCCTACCAGTAGATTCACGGTACACTGTGTCATTGAAAAATAATTCACATTCCGATTGTTCTGGAGTTAACATATTGCACCCATGATTAACATTTTCGATTTCCCACAAGCGCTGAAGTTTTTGATCAATTTCTTGTTCGATAGAAAATAAACAGGAATCATTTGAATTGTGATATGGACTTAAGGAATAACAACCTGTAACAATCCATCCAAATAGTTTCTTATGCAGTTTGGGCAAATTTGGACCAAGTTTAATTTGTCCAACCGACAATATATCAAAAAATGTTTCGGTGCCAATTAAAAAGTCGATACGTTTTGATTTGAAAAAGTTTTCATTAGTCAGTTTGGTGTTTGGAGGTAAATTCCAAGATGAGACATCTAATTCTGCATCAGGTTGATACGAAATATGTGGTGTGACACAGAATGAAAGTGAAACTTCAAAGTCGGTGAACGAGATTTGATATTTGCAGAAGATCTGTATTTACTTCTGTTGTGAGTATTTCTGATGCTAGGATTCTCATTCAATGTGGAGCGAGAATTGGCAGGTTCAGCCGTTGGGGACGTGGCGCTAGAAGCAGACTGAGACCGATGGAGCAAACGGTGGTGTAAGCGAGAACAGTGTTTGCACTTGAATGCAGATGAACAGTTGTTCACATGACACCCTTTTGACAAGCAATTTAAACATAAACCAAGTCGTTTGATATTTTCGAAACGTTGGCTTATATCCATGTCTTTAAATCGAGGGCATCAGGCTTCGAGCAAAGTACACACGCTCGGTTTTAAACAGAAAATTTGTGGCCAGATTTATGATTCTTAGGTTTGGACTTACCGGAATATTGATTGTCAAGCTTACGAGTGAGTTGATTGTGGCTGCTGTCAACTGATTCCAAAAACTGACAATGCCTTTCAAGGACCTTAGAACAATCATCCCAAGATGGCAATTTGGTGAAGTCTAAAGAATCTTTCCATTTTCGTCTAGTGTCATCATCAACCTTTTGCATAACAATGTGAATAAGCATAGAGTGAGCTATGTCAGTTTGGGAACCGAGTGACTGTGGGGAGCTATAAGAAGCAGAAACATTATCAACAAGACTGCGTATTTGCGTGCAGTTATATTTCGACATGGCGGGAAGTTCAAAAAGTGTGGTTATATTTTCCATAAAAATTAACGAGCTATTGTCGTAACGAGCCTTAAGCCTTTCTAGAGCCTTTGGATAATTTTTATTTGTGATTTGGAACGCTTTGACGGTTTCTAACGCTTGGCCTTGAAGGCAGTTTAACAAGTGGTTAAATTTCTCAATATTTGATAGGCCAAATTCTCGATCAATTACTTGAGTGAACGAAGTAATAAAATTTTTGAACTCACTGTACTTGCCACTAAATGTGGATAATTTGAGCTGTGGCAGTTTATGACGGGGGACAGGATAACAAACTGTTGATTCTGACATTGTACCATTTTAAACATCTTCACCGAGCTGCGCCTGAATGTTGAGTTTAGCTGAGATGTACAAATCTTCGATGTCGGGCCTTGCATTGTCTTCTGGGTCAAACTTTTCGATTTGAGTTTGATAAGTTAAGATTTGCTTGAAGTAGGACTCCAGAATTCCCAGACGACATTTTAATTCTGCTGACGAAAGCACCTTACCTTCACCCCTTCCACTGGCTTCAATTTGGTTTTTGATGCGGAAAATACTTTTCTTTGTATTTGCCCGTTGCAGTTTTATTTCCTCTAATGACATCACTTTCGCGTTGAAAAGTCAGCAAAATTCACAAGAAATTTAATTTTTTTTAAGGATAAGAACTACAAATTTCTTTTTTAACTGTTCCCAAAAACTCAGCTTTAGTAAGCACAATTCGAAATAGTTTTTGTTTAAGGTACCGTTTTTATTTGCTTTATGTACAGCAATAACGGGAGCCACAAGTTTGTATGTGAATTTATAAATTTCCACTATATACTGGAACAGTAAATGTTTTTTAAGTCCGTTAGTTTTTTCCTTTTTCAAAATTAGCGGATTTAAAGTCACCGTTTTTATAATAAATGTATATATATTTTTTATTATTATTTTTTATTTATATATTTATATAAAAAATAAAAGTACTTGAAGAGCCGACAAAAGTTTCACACTAAAGTTTATTTTATCACCACAAAGTTTTATGCACTATCTCTTTAGTCTTAGTACATCACGGAACGCACAACGAAAATTTGGAGAACCGATAAAATCACTTGCCCCACGTTGGGCGCCAAAATGTACGATGAGGAGGTTTCTCACCGGCAGCACTATAGAGCAATTCGGTATTACTTGAATTGTTGTCTATAGGCCACTGAAATGTTCGATGGCAAGTGATACTTACGGGCAATGCGAATTTACGTTTGTCGTACGCGAGCAAATTTAAAAGGGATGATGACTTTAACACTTCAACTTTAACAATGTTTTCTTTATATAAAATTATTTTTCTTAAACCTAACAAAATTCTTCTTATATACGGATTATATATAAGGATCATTGGTGTTGTTGTTATATTTGTTTCTCACTTCTAATGAAACAATGCAATTCAGCAAAATTAATGTAACAACAAGTAATATAAAATTGCGTTATTATTAAGAACAACAAATACAAGCATTCAGAAATTACATGAGAAACAAATCATTGCAAAGGGATTAACTGTTCCTAAATAAAATATTGTATTGACATTAATGTTATACGATGACCTAACATGCCGGCCCCATTGAAAGGACACTTTCAAGATGATGGAAGTAGTGCAAGTCTGTGGATAGGGCGTCGTATAATTCCCTTTGTTGTTTTAATATCTACAACTCGTATGCGATCATCTCTTCCATATAGCACGTTGATGATTTTACCTATGAGCCAGCGCTGCGGAGGTAAATTTTCTTATTTGATAATGACCAGTGAACCATTAGTAATGTTTGGGTTGGAGTTAGTCCACTTGTCTGTAGTTCATTTAAATAGTCGTGGGACCATTTTTTCCAAAAGCTACTTTTTATAACGTTTATTCGTAACCAGTAATCTAAGTTGTTAATATCTTTGATCGGGACATCACGTTCTGGCAAACTACGGAGGGGAGCGCCAATAAGAAAATGGTCTGGTGTAAGTGCCTCAAAGTCACTGGGATCGGAAGACATAGGCGAAATAGGCCTTGAATTCAAAATATCTTATATTTCGATCATGGCGGTTGCAAGCTCCTCGAATGTAAGTCTTGCGTTGAAAAGCGTTTTATTCAAATGACCCTTAGCTGACTTGACCGCCACCTCCCACAATCCGCCCAAATGTGGTGCACTGGGGGGAATAAAGCGAAAGTTATTAAATTGATTCGAGCAATAATTAACAATAAAATTATAATTTTTGGCCGCAAAAAGGAACGATTTTAATTGTGACAACTTACTATTTTCACCAACGAAATTAGTGGCGTTGTCGCAGAATATATCTGTTGGTAAACCCCTTCGACCAATCATCCGTTTGAGAGCAGCTATAAAAGCGTCAGTGGACAAATCTGACACAACCTCGATGTGGACAGCTTTTGTTTCTAGGCAGACGAAAATAGCCACGTACGTCTTATAAGGGACCTTGCCTTTGATTCGCAAATAAGTGTTAAATGGACCACAAAAATCGACGGCACATCTAGCGAAAGGTTGTGAAGGATTAAGACGTTCTACCAGCAAATTTCCCATCATTTGTTGTAACAGCTTTGGGCAATAGCGAATGCATTGTTGACATGACTTGACAATACGACGACATAATTTTCTTGAATTGATTATCCAAAATCTTTGGCGAATAAGTGACATTAAAGCCTTTGGACCTGCATGGTAGTTACTAATGTGTAGATGACGAATATAACAGTCCACGAAATGACTTTTGCTGGGCAAAATTATTGGATGTTTTTCACCTTCGGACAAAGCAGTGAGCTCCAAACGGCCACCAACTTTGAGCAAGTTGAACCCATGTGAAGAGTCTATGAAGGGATTAAGACATTTAAGAACACCTTGTGGATCTCTTCTGTTTAGAGTTCGATGAATATCATCTTGAAAATTATCGTTTTGAATATTATAGATGATGCGAACTTCAGCATTTTCTAGCTCTTGTGGGTGTAAAGACTCAGAAATAAAGATGCGAGATTGTTGTTTTTGTAAAAAGCGGAGCATCCAGGCAACGACACGATTAATTTTTAAATATGAACTATATTTTCTATAGAATGTAATAGATAATTAGATCTTGTTTCGAGATGCAAAACTGTTTTTCGTTTTTCTTTATCGATTTCTTGTTGGTTCTCATCAGAAAAACCTTCCATCTTATTTGTTGGCCACTGTGAAGAATCGAGTTTGACAAAGTCTGGTCCCCTAAACCAGACTGAAGAGGTGAGTTCTTTAACAGATGAGACTCGAAATATTGGATTGGCAGGATTGGAATGTGTCGGAACATAACGCCAATCGCAATCTATTGTGAGATGCTGAATTTGAGATACCCTGTTGCCCACAAAAACTGATAGCGTAGAAGAATGTTGCTTAAGCCAATGTAGAACTATTTGAGAATCTGTCCAAAGAAATACTTGTAATTTTGCAAATGAAAATATGTTTTTAATTTTTGAATAAAGTTGAGCAAGAAGTTGCTCACCGCATAATTCAAGTTTAGGCAACGATTTCTTCTTTGTAGGGGCAACTCTGGATTTGGCAGTTAAAGGTCGAACTGAAATTTTTTGTGATGACGATTGTGTACGAACGTAGAAACAACATCCGTAGGCACGAATTGACGATTCACAAAAACCATGTAGTTGAACAGACTGATAGTCCATAGCGAGACAAAAACGAGGAATATGCAGCAAAGTCAATGACTTAAGATCTGAGACAAATGCTTCCCAAACCACACGTAAATCATGAGGAACATTGTCATCCCAACCAACTTTGAGAATCCATAATTCTTGCATAATAATTTTAGATTTTATTATAATGGGCGATAAGAGTCCAAGCAGATCGAAAAGTGAAGACGATAGCGACAGAATTGTTCGTTTAGTTACATTTGTATAAAGATTTATTTTAGGCGAAAACGAGAATAGAAATTTATCCCTTTGTTGGTCCCAAGTAATTCCAAGAGCACTTGTTTTTGTTGCGTCATCAATATTTAAATCCTTAATTGTTTTGTCATCTTGAAAATCTTTGTGGTTCGAGTGCCATTTGTCCAATTGGAAACAACCACGAGCGAGAATTTCGTTAACTTCATATTTAATTTGGGTTAATTCATCAATTGAGTTAGCGCCACAAAGAAAATCATCGACATAAAATGAAGACCTTATAGATTTCGCTCCAATTTCAAATTGTTCTGCATATTGATCTGCTATATACTGGAGGTTTTTTATGGCGAGATACGGTGCAGCTGACATTCCATATGTGACCGTATTAAGCTGATATGTACGAATTTGCTCTTCTTCAGAATTTCTCCACAAAATGTATTGGAATTTTCGATCATAAGGACCAATAAGAACTTGTCGGTACATTTTTACTATATCAGCGGCTATAGCAAAGCGATAGAGACGAAACCGAAGCAAAATAATATAAACCTCGTCCTGAATTGTGGGTCCTACTATGAGAATGTCATTAAGCGATTTCTGAGATGACGCAGGGCAATAAGCGTCGAATACTACTCGCAGTTTCATGGAGGTACTATTCGGTTTGAAAACGCAATGATGGGGAATGAAATAATGTGGGACGTTTAACTGTGGGTTGCGAACCAGGTTCATGTGTCCACAATCCTCATACTCCTTCATAAAGGCTTCATATTGACCTTTAATACTGCTGTCACGAGCGAATCGCCTTTCCTGAGCTATAAATTTTTTTAAGGCCATGTTTCGGGAAAGACCTAAATTGTCAACAGATTCTTTAAAAGGAAGTCTTACAACAATCCTACCAGTAGATTCACGGTACACTGTGTCATTGAAAAATAATTCACATTCCGATTGTTCTGGAGTTAACATATTGCACCCATGATTAACATTTTCGATTTCCCACAAGCGCTGAAGTTTTTGATCAATTTCTTGTTCGATAGAAAATAAACAGGAATCATTTGAATTGTGATATGGACTTAAGGAATAACAACCTGTAACAATCCATCCAAATAGTGTCTTATGCAGTTTGGGCAAATTTGGACCAAGTTTAATTTGTCCAACCGACAATATATCAAAAAATGTTTCGGTGCCAATCAACAAGTCGATACGTTTTGATTTGAAAAAGTTTTCATTAGTCAGTTTGGTGTTTGGAGGTAAATTCCAAGATGAGACATCTAATTCTGCATCAGGTTGATACGAAATATGTGGTGTGACACAGAATGAAAGTGGAACTTCAAAGTCGGTGAACGAGATTTGATATTTGCAGAAGATCTGTATTTACTTCTGTTGTGAGTATTTCTGATGCTAGCAACTTCAGTTGTTTGTTTTGTGCGAGGCAGGTGTAATTTTTGAGAAAATTCATCAGTTATAAAATTCAATTGGGAGCAAGAATCCAACAAAGCGCGTCCCAACAGATAAGAACCAGTAGCATAGCGAACGAGAACCATGGCAGTAGCAAGTAACACGTGTTCCGGCGAAGATTTTTCCAAATGAGTATGGACCGAAGCAGGATTCTCATTCAATGTGGAGCGAGAATTGGCAGGTTCAGCCGTTGGGGACGTGGCGCTAGAAGCAGACTGAGACCGATGGAGCAAACGGTGGTGTAAGCGAGAACAGTGTTTGCACTTGAATGCAGATGAACAGTTGTTCACATGACACCCTTTTGACAAGCAATTTAAACATAAACCAAGTCGTTTGATATTTTCGAAACGTTGGCTTATATCCATGTCTTTAAATCGAGGGCATCAGGCTTCGAGGAAAGTACACACGCTCGGTTTTAAACAGAAAATTTGTGGCCAGATTTATGATTCTTAGGTTTGGACTTACCGGAATATTGATTGTCAAGCTTACGAGTGAGTTGATTGTGGCTGCTGTCAACTGATTCCAAAAACTGACAATGCCTTTCAAGGACCTTAGAACAATCATCCCAAGATGGCAATTTGGTGAAGTCTAAAGAATCTTTCCATTTTCGTCTAGTGTCATCATCAACCTTTTGCATAACAATGTGAATAAGCATAGAGTGAGCTATGTCAGTTTGGGAACCGAGTGACTGTGGGGAGCTATAAGAAGCAGAAACATTATCAACAAGACTGCGTATTTGCGTGCAGTTATATTTCGACATGGCGGGAAGTTCAAAAAGTGTGGTTATATTTTCCATAAAAATTAACGAGCTATTGTCGTAACGAGCCTTAAGCCTTTCTAGAGCCTTTGGATAATTTTTATTTGTGATTTGGAACGCTTTGACGGTTTCTAACGCTTGGCCTTGAAGGCAGTTTAACAAGTGGTTAAATTTCTCAATATTTGATAGGCCAAATTCTCGATCAATTACTTGAGTGAACGAAGTAATAAAATTTTTGAACTCACTGTACTTGCCACTAAATGTGGATAATTTGAGCTGTGGCAGTTTATGACGGGGGACAGGATAACAAACTGTTGATTCTGACATTGTACCATTTTAAACATCTTCACCGAGCTGCGCCTGAATGTTGAGTTTAGCTGAGATGTACAAATCTTCGATGTCGGGCCTTGCATTGTCTTCTGGGTCAAACTTTTCGATTTGAGTTTGATAAGTTAAGATTTGCTTGAAGTAGGACTCCAGAATTCCCAGACGACATTTTAATTCTGCTGACGAAAGCACCTTACCTTCACCCCTTCCACTGGCTTCAATTTGGTTTTTGATGCGGAAAATACTTTTCTTTGTATTTGCCCGTTGCAGTTTTATTTCCTCTAATGACATCACTTTCGCGTTGAAAAGTCAGCAAAATTCACAAGAAATTTAATTTTTTTTAAGGATAAGAACTACAAATTTCTTTTTTAACTGTTCCCAAAAACTCAGCTTTAGTAAGCACAATTCGAAATAGTTTTTGTTTAAGGTACCGTTTTTATTTGCTTTATGTACAGCAATAACGGGAGCCACAAGTTTGTATGTGAATTTATAAATTTCCACTATATACTGGAACAGTAAATGTTTTTTAAGTCCGTTAGTTTTTTCCTTTTTCAAAATTAGCGGATTTAAAGTCACCGTTTTTATAATAAATGTATATATATTTTTTATTATTATTTTTTATTTATATATTTATATAAAAAATAAAAGTACTTGAAGAGCCGACAAAAGTTTCACACTAAAGTTTATTTTATCACCACAAAGTTTTATGCACTATCTCTTTAGTCTTAGTACATCACGGAACGCACAACGAAAATTTGGAGAACCGATAAAATCACTTGCCCCACGTTGGGCGCCAAAATGTACGATGAGGAGGTTTCTCACCGGCAGCACTATAGAGCAATTCGGTATTACTTGAATTGTTGTCTATAGGCCACTGAAATGTTCGATGGCAAGTGATACTTACGGGCAATGCGAATTTACGTTTGTCGTACGCGAGCAAATTTAAAAGGGATGATGACTTTAACACTTCAACTTTAACAATGTTTTCTTTATATAAAATTATTTTTCTTAAACCTAACAAAATTCTTCTTATATACGGATTATATATAAGGATCATTGGTGTTGTTGTTATATTTGTTTCTCACTTCTAATGAAACAATGCAATTCAGCAAAATTAATGTAACAACAAGTAATATAAAATTGCGTTATTATTAAGAACAACAAATACAAGCATTCAGAAATTACATGAGAAACAAATCATTGCAAAGGGATTAACTGTTCCTAAATAAAATATTGTATTGACATTAATGTTATACGATGACCTAACATGCCGGCCCCATTGAAAGGACACTTTCAAGATGATGGAAGTAGTGCAAGTCTGTGGATAGGGCGTCGTATAATTCCCTTTGTTGTTTTAATATCTACAACTCGTATGCGATCATCTCTTCCATATAGCACGTTGATGATTTTACCCATGAGCCAGCGCTGCGGAGGTAAATTTTCTTATTTGATAATGACCAGTGAACCATTAGTAATGTTTGGGTTGGAGTTAGTCCACTTGTCTGTAGTTCATTTAAATAGTCGTGGGACCATTTTTTCCAAAAGCTACTTTTTATAACGTTTATTCGTAACCAGTAATCTAAGTTGTTAATATCTTTGATCGGGACATCACGTTCTGGCAAACTACGGAGGGGAGCGCCAATAAGAAAATGGTCTGGTGTAAGTGCCTCAAAGTCACTGGGATCGGAAGACATAGGCGAAATAGGCCTTGAATTCAAAATATCTTATATTTCGATCATGGCGGTTGCAAGCTCCTCGAATGTAAGTCTTGCGTTGAAAAGCGTTTTATTCAAATGACCCTTAGCTGACTTGACCGCCACCTCCCACAATCCGCCCAAATGTGGTGCACTGGGGGGAATAAAGCGAAAGTTATTAAATTGATTCGAGCAATAATTAACAATAAAATTATAATTTTTGGCCGCAAAAAGGAACGATTTTAATTGTGACAACTTACTATTTTCACCAACGAAATTAGTGGCGTTGTCGCAGAATATATCTGTTGGTAAACCCCTTCGACCAATCATCCGTTTGAGAGCAGCTATAAAAGCGTCAGTGGACAAATCTGACACAACCTCGATGTGGACAGCTTTTGTTTCTAGGCAGACGAAAATAGCCACGTACGTCTTATAAGGGACCTTGCCTTTGATTCGCAAATAAGTGTTAAATGGACCACAAAAATCGACGGCACATCTAGCGAAAGGTTGTGAAGGATTAAGACGTTCTACCAGCAAATTTCCCATCATTTGTTGTAACAGCTTTGGGCAATAGCGAATGCATTGTTGACATGACTTGACAATACGACGACATAATTTTCTTGAATTGATTATCCAAAATCTTTGGCGAATAAGTGACATTAAAGCCTTTGGACCTGCATGGTAGTTACTAATGTGTAGATGACGAATATAACAGTCCACGAAATGACTTTTGCTGGGCAAAATTATTGGATGTTTTTCACCTTCGGACAAAGCAGTGAGCTCCAAACGGCCACCAACTTTGAGCAAGTTGAACCCATGTGAAGAGTCTATGAAGGGATTAAGACATTTAAGAACACCTTGTGGATCTCTTCTGTTTACAGTTCGATGAATATCATCTTGAAAATTATCGTTTTGAATATTAGATGATGCGAACTTCAGCATTTTCTAGCTCTTGTGGGTGTAAAGACACAGAAGTAAAGATACGAGATTGTTGTTTTTGTAAAAAGCGGAGCATCCAGGCAACGACACGAATAATTTTTAAATATGAACTATACTTTTCTATAGAATGTAATAGATAATTAGATCTTGTTTCGAGATGCAAAACTGTTTTTCGTTTTTCTTTATCGATTTCTTGTTGGTTCTCATCAGAAACACCTTCCATCTTATTTGTTGGCCACTGTGAAGAATCGAGTTTGACAAAGTCTGGTCCCCTAAACCAGAGTGAAGAGGTGAGTTCTTTAAAAGATGAGCCTCGAGATATTGGATTGGCAGGATTGGAATGTATCGGAACATAACGCCTATCGCATTCTATTGTGAGATGCTGAATTTGAGATACCCTGTTGCCCACAAAAACTGATAGCGTAGAGAATGTTGCTTAAGCTAATGTGGAACTATTTGAGAATCTGTCCAAAGAAATACTTGTAATTTTGCAAATGAAAATATGTTTTTAATTTTTGAATAAAGTTGAGCAAGAAGTTGCTCACCGCATAATTCAAGTTTAGGCAACGATTTCTTCTTTGTAGGGGCAACTCTGGATTTGGCAGTTAAAAGCCGAACTGAAATTTTTTGTGATGACGATTGTGTACGAACGTAGAAACAACATCCGTAGGCACGAATTGACGATTCACAAAAACCATGTAGTTGAACAGACTGATAGTCCATAGCGAGACAAAAACGAGGAATATGCAGCAAAGTCAATGACTTAAGATCTGAGACAAATGCTTCCCAAACCACACGTAAATCATGAGGAACATTGTCATCCCAACCAACTTTGAGAATCCATAATTCTTGCATAATAATTTTAGATTTTATTATAATGGGCGATAAGAGACCAAGCGGATCGAAAAGTGAAGACGATAGCGACAGAATTGTTCGTTTAGTTACATTTGTATAAAGATTTATTTTAGGCGAAAACGAGAATAGAAATTTATCCCTTTGTTGGTCCCAAGTAATTCCAAGAGCACTTGTTTTTGTTGCGTCATCAATATTTAAATCCTTAATTGTTTTGTCATCTTGAAAATCTTTGTGGTTCGAGTGCCATTTGTCCAATTGGAAACAACCACGAGCGAGAATTTCGTTAACTTCATATTTAATTTGGGTTAATTCATCAATTGAGTTAGCGCCACAAAGAAAATCATCGACATAAAATGAAGACCTTATAGATTTCGCTCCAATTTCAAATTGTTCTGCATATTGATCAGCTATATACTGGAGGCTTTTTATGGCGAGATACGGTGCAGCTGACATTCCATATGTGACCGTATTAAGCTGATATGTACGAATTTGCTCTTCTTCAGAATTTCTCCACAAAATGTATTGGAATTTTCGATCATAAGGACCAATAAGAACTTGTCGGTACATTTTTACTATATCAGCGGCTATAGCAAAGCGATAAAGACGAAACCGAAGCAAAATAATATAAAGCTCGTCCTGAATTGTGGGTCCTACTATGAGAATGTCATTAAGCGATTTCTGGGATGACGCAGGGCAATAAGCGTCGAATACTACTCGCAGTTTCATGGAGGTACTATTCGGTTTGAAAACGCAATGATGGGGAATGAAATAATGTGGGACGTTTAACTGTGGGTTGCGAACCAGGTTCATGTGTCCACAATCCTCATACTCCTTCATAAAGGCTTCATATTGACCTTTAATACTGCTGTCACGAGCGAATCGCCTTTCCTGAGCTATAAATTTTTTTAAGGCCATGTTTCGGGAAAGACCTAAATTGTAAACAGATTCTTTAAAAGGAAGTCTTACAACAATCCTACCAGTAGATTCACGGTACACTGTGTCATTGAAAAATAATTCACATTCCGATTGTTCTGGAGTTAACATATTGCACCCATGATTAACATTTTCGATTTCCCACAAGCGCTGAAGTTTTTGATCAATTTCTTGTTCGATAGAAAATAAACAGGAATCATTTGAATTGTGATATGGACTTAAGGAATAACAACCTGTAACAATCCATCCAAATAGTTTCTTATGCAGTTTGGGCAAATTTGGACCAAGTTTAATTTGTCCAACCGACAATATATCAAAAAATGTTTCGGTGCCAATGAACAAGTCGATACGTTTTGATTTGAAAAAGTTTTCATTAGTCAGTTTGGTGTTTGGAGGTAAATTCCAAGATGAGACATCTAATTCTGCATCAGGTTGATACGAAATATGTGGTGTGACACAGAATGAAAGTGAAACTTCAAAGTCGGTGAACGAGATTTGATATTTGCAGAAGATCTGTATTTACTTCTGTTGTGAGTATTTCTGATGCTAGCAACTTCAGTTGTTTGTTTTGTGCGAGGCAGGTGTAATTTTTGAGAAAATTCATCAGTTATAAAATTCAATTGGGAGCAAGAATCCAACAAAGCGCGTCCCAATAGATAAGAACCAGTAGCATAGCGCACGAGAACCATGGCAGTAGCAAGTAACACGTGTTCCGGCGAAGATTTTTCCAAATGAGTATGGACCGAAGCAGGATTCTCATTCAATGTGGAGCGAGAATTGGCAGGTTCAGCCGTTGGGGACGTGGCGCTAGAAGCAGACTGAGACCGATGGAGCAAACGGTGGTGTAAGCGAGAACAGTGTTTGCACTTGAATGCAGATGAACAGTTGTTCACATGATGCCCTTTTGACAAGCAATTTAAACATAAACCAAGTCGTTTGATATTTTCGAAACGTTGGCTTATATCCATGTCTTTAAATCGAGGGCATCAGGCTTCGAGCAAAGTACACACGCTCGGTTTTAAACAGAAATTTTGTGGCCAGATTTATGATTCTTAGGTTTGGACTTACCGGAATATTGATTGTCAAGCTTACGAGTGAGTTGATTGTGGCTGCTGTCAACTGATTCCAAAAACTGACAATGCCTTTCAAGGACCTTAGAACAATCATCCCAAGATGGCAATTTGGTGAAGTCTAAAGAATCTTTCCATTTTCGTCTAGTGTCATCATCAACCTTTTGCATAACAATGTGAATAAGCATAGAGTGAGCTATGTCAGTTTGGGAACCGAGTGACTGTGGGGAGCTATAAGAAGCAGAAACATTATCAACAAGACTGCGTAGTTGCGTGCAGTTATATTTTGACATGGCGGGAAGTTCAAAAAGTGTGGTTATATTTTCCATAAAAATTAACGAGCTATTGTCGTAACGAGCCTTAAGCCTTTCTAGAGCCTTTGGATAATTTTTATTTGTGATTTGGAACGCTTTGACGGTTTCTAACGCTTGGCCTTGAAGGCAGTTTAACAAGTGGTTAAATTTCTCAATATTTGATAGGCCAAATTCTCGATCAATTACTTGAGTGAACGAAGTAATAAAATTTTTGAACTCACTGTACTTGCCACTAAATGTGGATAATTTGAGCTGTGGCAGTTTATGACGGGGGACAGGATAACAAACTGTTGATTCTGACATTGTACCATTTTAAACATCTTCACCGAGCTGCGCCTGAATGTTGAGTTTAGCTGAGATGTACAAATCTTCGATGTCGGGCCTTGCATTGTCTTCTGGGTCAAACTTTTCGATTTGAGTTTGATAAGTTAAGATTTGCTTGAAGTAGGACTCCAGAATTCCCAGACGACATTTTAATTCTGCTGACGAAAGCACCTTACCTTCACCCCTTCCACTGGCTTCAATTTGGTTTTTGATGCGGAAAATACTTTTCTTTGTATTTGCCCGTTGCAGTTTTATTTCCTCTAATGACATCACTTTCGCGTTGAAAAGTCAGCAAAATTCACAAGAAATTTAATTTTTTTTAAGGATAAGAACTACAAATTTCTTTTTTAACTGTTCCCAAAAACTCAGCTTTAGTAAGCACAATTCGAAATAGTTTTTGTTTAAGGTACCGTTTTTATTTGCTTTATGTACAGCAATAACGGGAGCCACAAGTTTGTATGTGAATTTATAAATTTCCACTATATACTGGAACAGTAAATGTTTTTTAAGTCCGTTAGTTTTTTCCTTTTTCAAAATTAGCGGATTTAAAGTCACCGTTTTTATAATAAATGTATATATATTTTTTATTATTATTTTTTATTTATATATTTATATAAAAAATAAAAGTACTTGAAGAGCCGACAAAAGTTTCACACTAAAGTTTATTTTATCACCACAAAGTTTTATGCACTATCTCTTTAGTCTTAGTACATCACGGAACGCACAACGAAAATTTGGAGAACCGATAAAATCACTTGCCCCACGTTGGGCGCCAAAATGTACGATGAGGAGGTTTCTCACCGGTAGCACTATAGAGCAATTCGGTATTACTTGAATTGTTGTCTATAGGCCACTGAAATGTTCGATGGCAAGTGATACTTACGGGCAATGCGAATTTACGTTTGTCGTACGCGAGCAAAATTAAAAAGGATGATGACTTTAACACTTCAACTTTAACAATGTTTTCTTTATATAAAATTCTTTTTCTTAAACCTAACAAAATTCTTCTTATATACGGATTATATATAAGGATCATTGGTGTTGTTGTTATATTTGTTTCTCACTTCTAATGAACCAATGCAATTCAGCAATATTAATGTAACAACAAGTAATATAAAATTTCGTTATTATTAAGAACAACAAATACAAGCATTCAGAAATTACATGAGAAACAAATCATTGCAAAGGGATTAACTGTTCCTAAATAAAATATTGTATTGACATTAATGTTATACGATGACCTAACATGCCGGCCCCATTGAAAGGACACTTTCAAGATGATGGAAGTAGTGCAAGTCTGTGGATAGGGCGTCGTATAATTCCCTTTGTTGTTTTAATATCTACAACTCGTATGCGATCATCTCTTCCATATACCACGTTGATGATTTTACCCATGAGCCAGCGCTGCGGAGGTAAATTTTCTTATTTGATAATGACCAGTGAACCATTAGTAATGTTTGGGTTGGAGTTAGTCCACTTGTTACGAGTCTGTAGTTCATTTAAATAGTCGTGGGGCCATTTTTTCCAAAAGCTACTTTTTATAACGTTTATTCGTAACCAGTACTCTAAGTTGTTAATATCTTTGATCGGGACATCACGTTCTGGCAAACTACGGAGGGGAGCGCCAATAAGAAAATGGTCTGGTGTAAGTGCCTCAAAGTCACTGGGATCGGAAGACATAGGCGAAATAGGCCTTGAATTCAAAATATCTTATATTTCGATCATGGCGGTTGCAAGCTCCTCGAATGTAAGTCTTGCGTTGAAAAGCGTTTTATTCAAATGACCCTTAGCTGACTTGACCGTCACCTCCCACAATCCGCCCAAATGTGGTGCACTGGGGGGAATTAAGCGAAAGTTATTAAATTGATTCGAGCAATAATTAACAATAAAATTATAATTTTTGGCCGCAAAAAGGAACGATTTTAATTGTGACAACTTACTATTTTCACCAACGAAATTAGTGGCGTTGTCGCAGAATATATCTTTTGATAAACCCCTTCGACCAATCATCCGTTTGAGAGCAGCTATAAAAGCGTCAGTGGACAAATCTGACACAAACTCGATGTGGACAGCTTTTGTTGCTAGGCAGACGAAAATAGCCACAAACGTCTTATAAGGGACCTTGCCTTTGATTCCCAAATAAGTGTTAAATGGACCACAAAAATCGGCGGCACATCTAGCGAAAGGTCGTGAAGGATTAAGACGTTCTACCAGCAAATTTCCCATCATTTGTTGTAACAGCTTTGGACAATAGCGAATGCATTGTTGACATGACTTGACAATACGACGACATAATTTTCTTGAATTGATTATCCAAAATCTTTGGCGAATAAGTGACATTAAAGCCTTTGGACCTGCATGGTAGTTACTAATGTGTAGATGACGAATATAACAGTCCACGAAATGACTTTTGCTGGGCAAAATTATTGGATGTTTTTCACCTTCGGACAAAGCAGTGAGCTCCAAACGGCCACCAACTTTGAGCAAGTTGAACCCATGTGAAGAGTCTATGAAGGGATTAAGACATTTAAGAACACCTTGTGGATCTCTTCTGTTTAGAGTTCGATGAATATCATCTTGAAAATTATCGTTTTGAATATTAAATGATGCGAACTTCAGCATTTTCTAGCTCTTGTGGGTGTAAAGACACAGAAGTAAAGATGCGAGATTGTTGTTTCTGTAAAAAGCGGAGCATCCAGGCAATGACACGAATAATTTTTAAATATGAACTATACTTTTCTATAGAATGTAATAGATAATTAGATCTTGTTTCGAGATGCAAAACTGTTTTTCGTTTTTCTTTATCGATTTCTTGTTGGTTCTCATCAGAAAAACCTTCCATCTTATTTGTTGGCCACTGTGAAGAATCGAGTTTGACAAAGTCTGGTCCCCTAAACCAGACTGAAGAGGTGAGTTCTTTAACAGATGAGCCTCGAAATATTGGATTGGCAGGATTGGAATGTGTCGGAACATAACGCCAATCGCAATCTATTGTGAGATGCTGAATTTGAGATACCCTGTTGCCCACAAAAACTGATAGCGTAGAAGAATGTTGCTTAAGCCAATGTAGAACTATTTGGGAATCTGTCCAAAGAAATACTTGTAATTTTGCAAATGAAAATATGTTTTTTAATTTTTGAATAAAGTTGAGCAAGAAGTTGCTCACCGCATAATTCAAGTTTAGGCAACGATTTCTTCTTTGTAGGGGCAACTCTGGATTTGGCAGTTAAAAGCCGAACTGAAATTTTTTGTGATGACGATTGTGTACGAACGTAGAAACAACATCCGTAGGCACGAATTGACGATTCACAAAAACCATGTAGTTGAACAGACTGATAGTCCATAGCGAGACAAAAACGAGGAATATGCAGCAAAGTCAATGACTTAAGATCTGAGACAAATGCTTCCCAAACCACACGTAAATCATGAGGAACATTGTCATCCCAACCAACTTTGAGAATCCATAATTCTTGCATAATAATTTTAGATTTTATTATAATGGGCGATAAGAGACCAAGCGGATCGAAAAGTGAAGACGATAGCGACAGAATTGTTCGTTTAGTTACATTTGTATAAAGATTTATTTTAGGCGAAAACGAGAATAGAAATTTATCCCTTTGTTGGTCCCAAGTAATTCCAAGAGCACTTGTTTTTGTTGCGTCATCAATATTTAAATCCTTAATTGTTTTGTCATCTTGAAAATCTTTGTGGTTCGAGTGCCATTTGTCCAATTGGAAACAACCACGAGCGAGAATTTCGTTAACTTCATATTTAATTTGGGTTAATTCATCAATTGAGTTAGCGCCACAAAGAAAATCATCGACATAAAATGAAGACCTTATAGATTTCGCTCCAATTTCAAATTGTTCTGCATATTGATCTGCTATATACTGGAGGCTAGTGCTCTTGGAATTACTTGGGACCAACAAAGGGATAAATTTCTATTCTCGTTTTCGCCTAAAATAAATCTTTATACAAATGTAACTAAACGAACAATTCTGTCGCTATCGTCTTCACTTTTCGATCCGCTTGGTCTCTTATCGCCCATTATAATAAAATCTAAAATTATTATGCAAGAATTATGGATTCTCAAAGTTGGTTGGGATGACAATGTTCCTCATGATTTACGTGTGGTTTGGGAAGCATTTGTCTCAGATCTTAAGTCATTGACTTTGCTGCATATTCCTCGTTTTTGTCTCGCTATGGACTATCAGTCTGTTCAACTACATGGTTTTTGTGAATCGTCAATTCGTGCCTACGGATGTTGTTTCTACGTTCGTACACAATCGTCATCACAAAAAATTTCAGTTCGGCTTTTAACTGCCAAATCCAGAGTTGCCCCTACAAAGAAGAAATCGTTGCCTAAACTTGAATTATGCGGTGAGCAACTTCTTGCTCAACTTTATTCAAAAATTAAAAACATATTTTCATTTGCAAAATTACAAGTATTTCTTTGGACAGATTCTCAAATAGTTCCACATTAGCTTAAGCAACATTCTCTACGCTATCAGTTTTTGTGGGCAACAGGATATCTCAAATTCAGCATCTCACAATAGATTGCGATAGGCGTTATGTTCCGACACATTCCAATCCTGCCAATCCAATATCTCGAGGCTCATCTTTTAAAGAACTCACCTCTTCAATCTGGTTTAGGGGACCAGACTTTGTCAAACTCGATTCTTCACAGTGGCCAACAAATAAGATGGAAGGTTTTTCTGATGAAAACCAACAAGAAATCGATAAAGAAAAACGAAAAACAGTTTTGCATCTCGAAACAAGATCTAATTATCTATTACATTCTATAGAAAAGTATAGCTCATATTTAAAAATTATTCGTGTCGTTGCCTGGATGCTCCGCTTTTTACAAAAACAACAATCTCGCATCTTTACTTCTGAGTCTTTACACCCACAAGAGCTAGAAAATGCTGAAGTTCGCATCATCTATAATATTCAAAACGATAATTTTCAAGATGATATTCATCGAACTCTAAACAGAAGAGATCCACAAGGTGTTCTTAAATGTCTTAATCCCTTCATAGACTCTTCACATGGGTTCAACTTGCTCAAAGTTGGTGGCCGTTTGGAGCTCACTGCTTTGTCCGAAGGTGAAAAACATCCAATAATTTTGCCCAGCAAAAGTCATTTCGTGGACTGTTATATTCGTCATCTACACATTAGTAACTACCATGCAGGTCCAAAGGCTTTAATGTCACTTATTCGCCAAAGATTTTGGATAATCAATTCAAGAAAATTATGTCGTCGTATTGTCAAGTCATGTCAACAATGCATTCGCTATTGTCCAAAGCTGTTACAACAAATGATGGGAAATTTGCTGGTAGAACGTCTTAATCCTTCACGACCTTTCGCTAGATGTGCCGTCGATTTTTGTGGTCCATTTAACACTTATTTGCGAATCAAAGGCAAGGTCCCTTATAAGACGTACGTGGCTATTTTCGTCTGCCTAGCAACAAAAGCTGTCCACATCGAGTTTGTGTCAGATTTGTCCACTGACGCTTTTATAGCTGCTCTCAAACGGATGATTGGTCGAAGGGGTTTACCAACAGATATATTCTGCGACAACGCCACTAATTTCGTTGGTGAAAATAGTAAGTTGTCACAATTAAAATCGTTCCTTTTTGCGGCCAAAAATTATAATTTTATTGTTAATTATTGCTCGAATCAATTTAATAACTTTCGCTTTATTCCCCCCAGTGCACCACATTTGGGCGGATTGTGGGAGGTGGCGGTCAAGTCAGCTAAGGGTCATTTGAATAAAACGCTTTTCAACGCAAGACTTACATTCGAGGAGCTTGCAACCGCCATGATCGAAATATAAGATATTTTGAATTCAAGGCCTATTTCGCCTATGTCTTCCGATTCCAGCGACTTTGAGGCACTTACACCAGACCATTTTCTTATTGGCGCTCCCCTCCGTAGTTTGCCAGAACGTGATGTCCCGATCAAAGATATTAACAACTTAGATTACTGGTTACGAATAAACGTTATAAAAAGTAGCTTTTGGAAAAAATGGTCCCACGACTATTTAAATGAACTACAGACAAGTGGACTAACTCCAACCCAAACATTACTAATGGTTCACTGGTCATTATCAAATAAGAAAATTTACCTCCGCAGCGCTGGCTCATGGGTAAAATCATCAACGTGGTATATGGAAGAGATGATCGCATACGAGTTGTAGATATTAAAACAACAAAGGGAATTATACGACGCCCTATCCACAGACTTGCACTACTTCCATCATCTTGAAAGTGTCCTTTCAATGGGGCCGGCATGTTAGGTCATCGTATAACATTAATGTCAATACAATATTTTATTTAGGAACAGTTAATCCCTTTGCAATGATTTGTTTCTCATGTAATTTCTGAATGCTTGTATTTGTTGTTCTTAATAATAACGCAATTTTATATTACTTGTTGTTACATTAATATTGCTGAATTGCATTGGTTCATTAGAAGTGAGAAACAAATATAACAACAACACCAATGATCCTCATATATCAGAAGAATTTTGTTAGGTTTAAGAAAAAGAATTTTATATAAAGAAAACATTGTTAAAGTTGAAGTGTTAAAGTCACCATCCCTTTTAATTTTGCTCGCGTACGACAAACGTAAATTCGCATTGCCCGTAAGTATCACTTGCCATCGAACATTTCAGTGGCCTATAGACAACAATTCAAGTAATACCGAATTGCTCTATAGTGCTACCGGTGAGAAACCTCCTCATCGTACATTTTGGCGCCCAACGTGGGGCAAGTGATTTTATCGGTTCTCCAAATTTTCGTTGTGCGTTCCGTGATGTACTAAGACTAAAGAGATAGTGCATAAAACTTTGTGGTGATAAAATAAACTTTAGTGTGAAACTTTTGTCGGCTCTTCAAGTACTTTTATTTTTTATATAAATATATAAATAAAAAATAATAATAAAAAATATATATACATTTATTATAAAAACGGTGACTTTAAATCCGCTAATTTTGAAAAAGGAAAAAACTAACGGACTTAAAAAACATTTACTGTTCCAGTATATAGTGGAAATTTATAAATTCACATACAAACTTGTGGCTCCCGTTATTGCTGTACATAAAGCAAACAAAAATGGTACCTTAAACAAAAACTATTTCGAATTGTGCTTACTAAAGCTGAGTTTTTGGGAACAGTTAAAAAAGAAATTTGTAGTTCTTATCCTTAAAAAATTAAATTTCTTGTGAATTTTGCTGACTTTTCAACGCGAAAGTGATGTCATTAGAGGAAATAAAACTGCAACGGGCAAATACAAAGAAAAGTATTTCCCGCATCAAAAACCAAATTGAAGCCAGTGGAAGGGGTGAAGGTAAGGTGCTTTCGTCAGCAGAATTAAAATGTCGTCTGGGAGTTGTGGAGTCCTACTTCAAGCAAATCTTAACTTATCAAACTCAAATCGAAAAGTTTGACCCAGAAGACAATGCAAGGCCCGACATCGAAGATTTGTACATCTCAGCTAAACTCAACATTCAGGCGCAGCTCGGTGAAGATGTTTAAAATGGTACAATGTCAGAATCAACAGTTTGTTATCCTGTCCCCCGTCATAAACTGCCACAGCTCAAATTATCCACATTTAGTGGCAAGTACAGTGAGTTCAAAAATTTTATTACTTCGTTCACTCAAGTAATTGATCGAGAATTTGGCCTATCAAATATTGAGAAATTTAACCACTTGTTAAACTGCCTTCAAGGCCAAGCGTTAGAAACCGTCAAAGCGTTCCAAATCACAATTAAAAATTATCCAAAGGCTATAGAAAGGCTTAAGGCTCGTTACGACAATAGCTCGTTAATTTTTATGGAAAATATAACCACACTTTTTGAACTTCCCGCCATGTCGAAATATAACTGCACGCAACTACGCAGTCTTGTTGATTATGTTTCTGCTTCTTATAGCTACCCACAGTCACTCGGTTCCCAAACTGACATAGCTCACTCTATGCTTATTCACATTGTTATGCATAAGGTTGATGATGACACTAGACGAAAATGGAAAGATTCTTTAGACTTCACCAAATTGCCATCTTGGGATGATTGTTCTAAGGCCCTTGAAAGGCATTGTCAGTTTTTGGAATCAGTTGACAGCAGCCACAATCAACTCACTCGTAAGCTTGACAATCAATATTCCGGTAAGTCCAAACCTAAGAATCATAAATCTGGCCACAAAATTTCTGTTTAAAACCGAGCGTGTGTACTTTGCTCGAAGCCTGATGCCCTCGATTTAAAGACATGGATATAAGCCAACGTTTCGAAAATATCAAACGACTTGGTTTATGTTTAAATTGCTTGTCAAAAGGGCATCATGTGAACAACTGTTCATCTGCATTCAAGTGCAAACACTGTTCTCGCTTACACCACCGTTTGCTCCATCGGTCTCAGTCTGCTTCTAGCGCCACGTCCCCAACGGCTGAACCTGCCAATTCTCGCTCCACATTGAATGAGAATCCTGCTTCGGTCCATACTCAGTTGGAAAAATCTTCGCCGGAACACGTGTTACTTGCTACTGCCATGGTTCTCGTTCGCTATGCTACTGGTTCTTATCTGTTGGGACGCGCTTTGTTGGATTCTTGCTCCCAATTGAATTTTATAACTGATGAATTTTCTCAAAAATTACACCTGCCTCGCACAAAACAAACAACTGAAGTTGCTAGCATCAGAAATACTCACAACAGAAGTAAATACAGATCTTCTGCAAATATCAAATCTCGTTCACCGACTTTGAAGTTTCACTTTCATTCTGTGTCACACCACATATTTCGTATCAACCTGATGCAGAATTAGATGTCTCATCTTGGAATTTACCTCCAAACACCAAACTGACTAATGAAAACTTTTTCAAATCAAAACGTATCGACTTGTTGATTGGCACCGAAACATTTTTTGATATATTGTCGGTTGGACAAATTAAACTTGGTCCAAATTTGCCCAAACTGCATAAGACACTATTTGGATGGATTGTTACAGGTTGTTATTCCTTAAGTCCATATCACAATTCAAATGATTCCTGTTTATTTTCTATCGAACAAGAAATTGATCAAAAACTTCAGCGCTTGTGGGAAATCGAAAATGTTAATCATGGGTGCAATATGTTAACTCCAGAACAATCGGAATGTGAATTATTTTTCATGACACAGTGTACCGTGAATCTACTGGTAGGATTGTTGTAAGACTTCCTTTTAAAGAATCTGTTGACAATTTAGGTCTTTCCCGAAACATGGCCTTAAAAAAATTTATAGCTCAGGAAAGGCGATTCGCTCGTGACAGCAGTATTAAAGGTCAATATGAAGCCTTTATGAAGGAGTATGAGGATTGTGGACACATGAACCTGGTTCGCAACCCACAGTTAAACGTCCCACATTATTTCATTCCCCATCATTGCGTTTTCAAACCGAATAGTACCTCCATGAAACTGCGAGTAGTATTCGACGCTTATTGCCCTGCGTCATCTCAGAAATCGCTTAATGACATTCTCATAGTAGGACCCACAATTCAGGACGAGCTTTATATTATTTTGCTTCGGTTTTGTCTTTATCGCTTTGCTATAGCCGCTGATATAGTAAAAATGTACCGGCAAGTTCTTATTGGTCCTTATGATCGAAAATTCCAATACATTTTGTGGAGAAATTCTGAAGAAGAGCAAATTCGTACATATCAGCTTAATACGGTCACATATGGAATGTCAGCTGCACCGTATCTCGCCATAAAAAGCCTCCAGTATATAGCAGATCAATATGCAGAACAATTTGAAATTGGAGCGAAATCTATAAGGTCTTCATTTTATGTCGATGATTTTCTTTGTGGCGCTAACTCAATTGATGAATTAACCCAAATTAAATATGAAGTTAACGAAATTCTCGCTCGTGATTGTTTCCAATTGGACAAATGGCACTCGAACCACAAAGATTTTCAAGATGACAAAACAATTAAGGATTTAAATATTGATGACGCAACAAAAACAAGTGCTCTTGGAATTACTTGGGACCAACAAAGGGATAAATTTCAATTCTCGTTTTCGCCTAAAATAAATCTTTATACAAATGTAACTAAACGAACAATTCTGTCGCTATCGTCTTCACTTTTCGATCCGCTTGGTCTCTTATCGCCCATTATAATAAAATCTAAAATTATTATGCAAGAATTATGGATTCTCAAAGTTGGTTGGGATGACAATGTTCCTCATGATTTACGTGTGGTTTGGGAAGCATTTGTCTCAGATCTTAAGTCATTGACTTTGCTGCATATTCCTCGTTTTTGTCTCGCTATGGACTATCAGTCTGTTCAACTACATGGTTTTTGTGAATCGTCAATTCGTGCCTACGGATGTTGTTTCTACGTTCGTACACAATCGTCATCACAAAAAATTTCAGTTCGGCTTTTAACTGCCAAATCCAGAGTTGCCCCTACAAAAAAGAAATCGTTGCCTAAACTTGAATTATGCGATGAGCAACTTCTTGCTCAACTTGATTCAAAAATTAAAAACATATTTTCATTTGCAAAATTACAAGTATTTCTTTGGACAGATTCTCAAATAGTTCCACATTAGCTTAAGCAACATTCTCTACGCTATCAGTTTTTGTGGGCAACAGGGTATCTCAAATTCAGCATCTCACAATAGATTGCGATAGGCGTTATGTTCCGACACATTCCAATCCTGCCAATCCAATATCTCGAGGCTCATCTTTTAAAGAACTCACCTCTTCAATCTGGTTTAGGGGACCAGACTTTGTCAAACTCGATTCTTCACAGTGGCCAACAAATAAGATGGAAGGTTTTTCTGATGAAAACCAACAAGAAATCGATAAAGAAAAACGAAAAACAGTTTTGCATCTCGAAACAAGATCTAATTATCTATTACATTCTACAGAAAAGTATAGCTCATATTTAAAAATTATTCGTGTCGTTGCCTGGATGCTCCGCTTTTTACAAAAACAACAATCTCGCATCTTTACTTCTGAGTCTTTACACCCACAAGAGCTAGAAAATGCTGAAGTTCGCATCATCTATAATATTCAAAACGATAATTTTCAAGATGATATTCATCGAACTCTAAACAGAAGAGATCCACAAGGTGTTCTTAAATGTCTTAATCCCTTCATAGACTCTTCACATGGGTTCAATTTGCTCAAAGTTGGTGGCCGTTTGGAGCTCACTGCTTTGTCCGAAGGTGAAAAACATCCAATAATTTTGCCCAGCAAAAGTCATTTCGTAGACTGTTATATTCCTCATCTACACATTAGTAACTACCATGCAGGTCCAAAGGCTTTAATGTCACTTATTCGCCAAAGATTTTGGATAATCAATTCAAGAAAATTATGTCGTCGTATTGTCAAGTCATGTCAACAATGCATTCGCTATTGCCCAAAGCTGTTACAACAAATGATGGGAAATTTGCTGGTAGAACGTCTTAATCCTTCACGACCTTTCGCTAGATGTGCCGTCGATTTTTGTGGTCCATTTAACACTTATTTGCGAATCAAAGGCAAGGTCCCTTATAAGACGTACGTGGCTATTTTCGTCTGCCTAGCAACAAAAGCTGTCCACATCGAGTTTGTGTCAGATTTGTCCACTGACGCTTTTATAGCTGCTCTCAAACGGATGATTGGTCGAAGGGGTTTACCAACAGATATATTCTGCGACAACGCCACTAATTTCGTTGGTGAAAATAGTAAGTTGTCACAATTAAAATCGTTCCTTTTTGCGGCCAAAAATTATAATTTTATTGTTAATTATTGCTCGAATCAATTTAATAACTTTCGCTTTATTCCCCCCAGTGCACCACATTTGGGCGGATTGTGGGAGGTGGCGGTCAAGTCAGCTAAGGGTCATTTGAATAAAACGCTTTTCAACGCAAGACTTACATTCGAGGAGCTTGCAACCGCCATGATCGAAATATAAGATATTTTGAATTCAAGGCCTATTTCGCCTATGTCTTCCGATCCCAGTGACTTTGAGGCACTTACACCAGACCATTTTCTTATTGGCGCTCCCCTCCGTAGTTTGCCAGAACGTGATGTCCCGATCAAAGATATTAACAACTTAGATTACTGGTTACGAATAAACGTTATAAAAAGTAGCTTTTGGAAAAAATGGTCCCACGACTATTTAAATGAACTACAGACTCGTAACAAGTGGACTAACTCCAACCCAAACATTACTAATGGTTCACTGGTCAATATCAAATAAGAAAATTTACCTCCGCAGCGCTGGCTCATGGGTAAAATCATCAACGTGGTATATGGAAGAGATGATCGCATACGAGTTGTAGATATTAAAACAACAAAGGGAATTATACGACGCCCTATCCACAGACTTGCACTACTTCCATCATCTTGAAAGTGTCCTTTCAATGGGGCCGGCATGTTAGGTCATCGTATAACATTAATGTCAATACAATATTTTATTTAGGAACAGTTAATGTCCTTGCAATGATTTGTTTCTCATGTAATTTCTGAATGCTTGTATTTGTTGTTCTTAATAATAACGCAATTTTATATTACTTGTTGTTACATTAATATTGCTGAATTGCATTGGTTCATTAGAAGTGAGAAACAAATATAACAACAACACCAATGATCCTCATATATCAGAAGAATTTTGTTAGGTTTAAGAAAAAGAATTTTATATAAAGAAAACATTGTTAAAGTTGAAGTGTTAAAGTCACCATCCCTTTTAATTTTGCTCGCGTACGACAAACGTAAATTCGCATTGCCCGTAAGTATCACTTGCCATCGAACATTTCAGTGGCCTATAGACAACAATTCAAGTAATACCGAATTGCTCTACAGTGCTACCGGTGAGAAACCTCCTCATCGTACATTTTGGCGCCCAACGTGGGGCAAGTGATTTTATCGGTATCGGTGGGGCAAGTGATTTTATCGGTTCTCCAAATTTTCGTTGTGCGTTCCGTGATGTACTAAGACTAAAGAGATAGTGCATAAAACTTTGTGGTGATAAAATAAACTTTAGTGTGAAACTTTTGTCGGCTCTTCAAGTACTTTTATTTTTTATATAAATATATAAATAAAAAATAATAATAAAAAATATATATACATTTATTATAAAAACGGTGACTTTAAATCCGCTAATTTTGAAAAAGGAAAAAACTAACGGACTTAAAAAACATTTACTGTTCCAGTATATAGTGGAAATTTATAAATTCACATACAAACTTGTGGCTCCCGTTATTGCTGTACATAAAGCAAACAAAAACGGTACCTTAAACAAAAACTATTTCGAATTGTGCTTACTAAAGCTGAGTTTTTGGGAACAGTTAAAAAAGAAATTTGTAGTTCTTATCCTTAAAAAAAATAAAATTTCTTGTGAATTTTGCTGACTTTTCAACGCGAAAGTGATGTCATTAGAGGAAATAAAACTGCAACGGGCAAATACAAAGAAAAGTATTTCCCGCATCAAAAACCAAATTGAAGCCAGTGGAAGGGGTGAAGGTAAGGTGCTTTCGTCAGCAGAATTAAAATGTCGTCTGGGAATTCTGGAGTCCAACTTCAAGCAAATCTTAACTTATCAAACTCAAATCGAAAAGTTTGACCCAGAAGACAATGCAAGGCCCGACATCGAAGATTTGTACATCTCAGCTAAACTCAACATTCAGGCGCAGCTCGGTGAAGATGTTTAAAATGGTACAATGTCAGAATCAACAGTTTGTTATCCTGTCCCCCGTCATAAACGGCCACAGCTCAAATTATCCACATTTAGTGGCAAGTACAGTGAGTTCAAAAATTTTATTACTTCGTTCACTCAAGTAATTGATCGAGAATTTGGCTTATCAAATATTGAGAAATTTAACCACTTGTTAAACTGCCTTCAAGGCCAAGCGTTAGAAACCGTCAAAGCGTTCCAAATCAGAATTAAAAATTATCCAAAGGCTATAGAAAGGCTTAAGGCTCGTTACGACAATAGCTCGTTAATTTTTATGGAAAATATAACCACACTTTTTGAACTTCCCGCCATGTCGAAATATAACTGCACGCAACTACGCAGTCTTGTTGATTATGTTTCTGCTTCTTATAGCTACCCACAGTCACTCGGTTCCCAAACTGACATAGCTCACTCTATGCTTATTCACATTGTTATGCAAAAGGTTGATGATGACACTAGACGAAAATGGAAAGATTCTTTAGACTTCACCAAATTGCCATCTTGGGATGATTGTTCTAAGGTCCTTGAAAGGCATTGTCAGTTTTTGGAATCAGTTGACAGCAGCCACAATCAACTCACTCGTAAGCTTGACAATCAATATTCCGGTAAGTCCAAACCTAAGAATCATAAATCTGGCCACAAATTTTCTGTTTAAAACCGAGCGTGTGTACTTTGCTCGAAGCCTGATGCCCTCGATTTAAAGACATGGATATAAGCCAACGTTTCGAAAATATCAAACGACTTGGTTTATGTTTAAATTGCTTGTCAAAAGGGCATCATGTGAACAACTGTTCATCTGCATTCAAGTGCAAACACTGTTCTCGCTTACACCACCGTTTGCTCCATCGGTCTCAGTCTGCTTCTAGCGCCACGTCCCCAACGGCTGAACCTGCCAATTCTCGCTCCACATTGAATGAGAATCCTGCTTCGGTCCATACTCATTTGGAAAAATCTTCGCCGGAACACGTGTTACTTGCTACTGCCATGGTTCTCGTTCGCTATGCTACTGGTTCTTATCTGTTGGGACGCGCTTTGTTGGATTCTTGCTCCCAATTGAATTTTATAACTGATGAATTTTTTCAAAAATTACACCTGCCTCGCACAAAACAAACAACTGAAGTTGCTAGCATCAGAAATACTCACAACAGAAGTAAATACAGATCTTCTGCAAATATCAAATCTCGTTCACCGACTTTGAAGTTTCACTTTCATTCTGTGTCACACCACATATTTCGTATCAACCTGATGCAGAATTAGATGTCTCATCTTGGAATTTACCTCCAAACACCAAACTGACTAATGAAAACTTTTTCAAATCAAAACGTATCGACTTGTTGATTGGCACCGAAACATTTTTTGATATATTGTCGGTTGGACAAATTAAACTTGGTCCAAATTTGCCCAAACTGCATAAGAAACTATTTGGATGGATTGTTACAGGTTGTTATTCCTTAAGTCCATATCACAATTCAAATGATTCCTGTTTATTTTCTATCGAACAAGAAATTGATCAAAAACTTCAGCGCTTGTGGGAAATCGAAAATGTTAATCATGGGTGCAATATGTTAACTCCAGAACAATCGGAATGTGAATTATTTTTCATGACACAGTGTACCGTGAATCTACTGGTAGGATTGTTGTAAGACTTCCTTTTAAAGAATCTGTTGACAATTTAGGTCTTTCCCGAAACATGGCCTTAAAAAAATTTATAGCTCAGGAAAGGCGATTCGCTCGTGACAGCAGTATTAAAGGTCAATATGAAGCCTTTATGAAGGAGTATGAGGATTGTGGACACATGAACCTGGTTCGCAACCCACAGTTAAACGTCCCACATTATTTCATTCCCCATCATTGCGTTTTCAAACCGAATAGTACCTCCATGAAACTGCGAGTAGTATTCGACGCTTATTGCCCTGCGTCATCTCAGAAATCGCTTAATGACATTCTCATAGTAGGACCCACAATTCAGGACGAGCTTTATATTATTTTGCTTCGGTTTTGTCTTTATCGCTTTGCTATAGCCGCTGATATAGTAAAAATGTACCGGCAAGTTCTTATTGGTCCTTATGATCGAAAATTCCAATACATTTTGTGGAGAAATTCTGAAGAAGAGCAAATTCGTACATATCAGCTTAATACGGTCACATATGGAATGTCAGCTGCACCGTATCTCGCCATAAAAAGCCTCCAGTATATAGCAGATCAATATGCAGAACAATTTGAAATTGGACCGAAATCTATAAGGTCTTCATTTTATGTCGATGATTTTCTTTGTGGCGCTAACTCAATTGATGAATTAACCCAAATTAAATATGAAGTTAACGAAATTCTCGCTCGTGATTGTTTCCAATTGGACAAATGGCACTCGAACCACAAAGATTTTCAAGATGACAAAACAATTAAGGATTTAAATATTGATGACGCAACAAAAACAAGTGCTCTTGGAATTACTTGGGACCAACAAAGGGATAAATTTCAATTCTCGTTTTCGCCTAAAATAAATCTTTATACAAATGTAACTAAACGAACAATTCTGTCGCTATCGTCTTCACTTTTCGATCCGCTTGGTCTCTTATCGCCCATTATAATAAAATCTAAAATTATTATGCAAGAATTATGGATTCTCAAAGTTGGTTGGGATGACAATGTTCCTCATGATTTACGTGTGGTTTGGGAAGCATTTGTCTCAGATCTTAAGTCATTGACTTTGCTGCATATTCCTCGTTTTTGTCTCGCTATGGACTATCAGTCTGTTCAACTACATGGTTTTTGTGAATCGTCAATTCGTGCCTACGGATGTTGTTTCTACGTTCGTACACAATCGTCATCACAAAAAATTTCAGTTCGGCTTTTAACTGCCAAATCCAGAGTTGCCCCTACAAAAAAGAAATCGTTGCCTAAACTTGAATTATGCGGTGAGCAACTTCTTGCTCAACTTGATTCAAAAATTAAAAACATATTTTCATTTGCAAAATTACAAGTATTTCTTTGGACAGATTCTCAAATAGTTCCACATTAGCTTAAGCAACATTCTCTACGCTATCAGTTTTTGTGGGCAACAGGGTATCTCAAATTCAGCATCTCACAATAGATTGCGATAGGCGTTATGTTCCGACACATTCCAATCCTGCCAATCCAATATCTCGAGGCTCATCTTTTAAAGAACTCACCTCTTCAATCTGGTTTAGGGGACCAGACTTTGTCAAACTCGATTCTTCACAGTGGCCAACAAATAAGATGGAAGGTTTTTCTGATGAAAACCAACAAGAAATCGATAAAGAAAAACGAAAAACAGTTTTGCATCTCGAAACAAGATCTAATTATCTATTACATTCTATAGAAAAGTATAGCTCATATTTAAAAATTATTCGTGTCGTTGCCTGGATGCTCCGCTTTTTACAAAAACAACAATCTCGCATCTTTACTTCTGAGTCTTTACACCCACAAGAGCTAGAAAATGCTGAAGTTCGCATCATCTATAATATTCAAAACGATAATTTTCAAGATGATATTCATCGAACTCTAAACAGAAGAGATCCACAAGGTGTTCTTAAATGTCTTAATCCCTTCATAGACTCTTCACATGGGTTCAATTTGCTCAAAGTTGGTGGCCGTTTGGAGCTCACTGCTTTGTCCGAAGGTGAAAAACATCCAATAATTTTGCCCAGCAAAAGTCATTTCGTGGACTGTTATATTCGTCATCTACACATTAGTAACTACCATGCAGGTCCAAAGGCTTTAATGTCACTTATTCGCCAAAGATTTTGGATAATCAATTCAAGAAAATTATGTCGTCGTATTGTCAAGTCATGTCAACAATGCATTCGCTATTGCCCAAAGCTGTTACAACAAATGATGGGAAATTTGCCGGCAGAACGTCTTAATCCTTCACGACCTTTCGCTAGATGTGCCGTCGATTTTTGTGGTCCATTTAACACTTATTTGCGAATCAAAGGCAAGGTCCCTTATAAGACGTACGTGGCTATTTTCGTCTGCCTAGCAACGAAAGCTGTCCACATCGAGTTTGTGTCAGATTTGTCCACTGACGCTTTTATAGCTGCTCTCAAACGGATGATTGGTCGAAGGGGTTTACCAACAGATATATTCTGCGACAACGCCACTAATTTCGTTGGTGAAAATAGTAAGTTGTCACAATTAAAATCGTTCCTTTTTGCGGCCAAAAATTATAATTTTATTGTTAATTATTGCTCGAATCAATTTAATAACTTTCGCTTTATTCCCCCCAGTGCACCACATTTGGGCGGATTGTGGGAGGTGGCGGTCAAGTCAGCTAAGGGTCATTTGAATAAAACGCTTTTC
The DNA here is from genome assembly GCA_932526305.1 of Epicampocera succincta. NCBI lineage: Eukaryota > Metazoa > Arthropoda > Insecta > Diptera > Tachinidae > Epicampocera > Epicampocera succincta. The sequence goes on along the minus strand of OW052035.1, from coordinate 27,257,914 downwards.
AACGCAAGACTTACATTCGAGGAGCTTGCAACCGCCATGATCGAAATATAAGATATTTTGAATTCAAGGCCTATTTCGCCTATGTCTTCCGATCCCAGTGACTTTGAGGCACTTACACCAGACCATTTTCTTATTGGCGCTCCCCTCCGTAGTTTGCCAGAACGTGATGTCCCGATCAAAGATATTAACAACTTAGATTACTGGTTACGAATAAACGTTATAAAAAGTAGCTTTTGGAAAAAATGTTCCCACGACTATTTAAATGAACTACAGACAAGTGGACTAACTCCAACCCAAACATTACTAATGGTTCACTGGTCATTATCAAATAAGAAAATTTACCTCCGCAGCGCTGGCTCATGGGTAAAATCATCAACGTGGTATATGGAAGAGATGATCGCATACGAGTTGTAGATATTAAAACAACAAAGGGAATTATACGACGCCCTATCCACAGACTTGCACTACTTCCATCATCTTGAAAGTGTCCTTTCAATGGGGCCGGCATGTTAGGTCATCGTATAACATTAATGTCAATACAATATTTTATTTAGGAACAGTTAATCCCTTTGCAATGATTTGTTTCTCATGTAATTTCTGAATGATTGTATTTGTTGTTCTTAATAATAACGAAATTTTATATTACTTGTTGTTACATTAATATTGCTGAATTGCATTGGTTCATTAGAAGTGAGAAACAAATATAACAACAATACCAATGATCCTTATATAAGTTAGAGTTTCCTCTGTATGAAACTCTTAAAAAAAAGAAGAGTAATTTCTTTTTCTTTTTTATTACTTTATTTTTATTATTTTATTTAAGCTCTTTTCGGAGCTAAGTTATTAAATAATATAATTCTATAACTAACTGAATGGAAGTTTTTACAATGCTTAAATACTAAACCTTTGGTGGTGGCGTGATACTACAATTCTTCGGAACATTGACAAACAATAAAAATTAATAAAAAATAAAATAGTTCAATTATTTGGAAAAGTAAAAATTGGCAAAAATAAATTGACATTTAATTCTTTGGAAAATTAAGAATTAACAAAATAAAAATGAATTTTAATTCTTTGGAAATTTAACTGCAGGTTGGCGGAAGTGCATTTCCCTTGTTATTGAACTTAAGTTGACAGTTTTGGTCTTGTCGAAAAATTGGTTGTTAAAGGGTGGAAACTTTTGTGGTGTTAACTCCTCCCTTCTTAGATCGATTGTCCTCAAGCGTATTATGGGTACGACAGGTTGGAGAAGCTCACGTACGTTGGTTGTTTTTCATCCAAATTGGTTTCGGTAGGTAATGGAATTGTGGGTATAAGACTAAGATGATTCAAACTGTGATTGTGATGGCACTAACTGATACCGTTCCAGATGTTATAGTAAGAGTGTTAAGGTTATTAATCTTCTTGGTATTTCTGATGTGCAGTTCCTTTAGTGATTCTAACGATGGTACGTCTATGTGATATCTGTTGAATGGGTTTTGTTGGAGGATAGCTGGCATAGCTGCTAAGGAGATGCCTTCGAAATTACTATAGATTTTCTCATTTACTTTGATTGTCGAATTGTAGAAATTAATAAGATGGGTTCCCGTTATATTTCGGTTTTCTGAGTTGACTTCAATACTTCCATTGAAATTATTTAGTAGAAGCACGCCTGATTTTACTTCATCTACTCGGAGTATATGATGTCCGTTTGTGGTAGTGCAAGTGGAGTTTAAGCCGTGTATAATTCTACTTATGCAAGTTTCATTTCTTAAGTCTATGATTTGGTTATTATTACAAATTTTAATTCTATTATAATCTTTACATTGTTTTTCGATTCCATAGATTTTATCTTTAGTTTTTAATATTTCCTCAAAATTTATCTTAATTACAATATTTTCTTTAGTTATAACAGGTTTCAGTATTATATTTTCAAATGTTTCCTGTGACGTTAGTGGAATCTTTATCATATAAACAATTGTCATATCATTACTTAATTCATTTATCTCTGATATTTCTAATGCCTCTTCTGCATTATTGAACGGCATTTTTTCTTCACTTAATTTTTGTATGGCTAATTTAATTTCTTTTTCATTTAGTAACACTGAATTTACAGTTTTATTCTTTGCCCATTGTATGGCGTATTTAATGTTAATGAGCTGTTCTTTTACCAGTCTAATCTTGCTTTGCATGTCTATAATTATTTCCTGTATACCATTGTGCTCTTTACTTATGCTATTTGTGATTTTCTCAGCTAGTAGGGTCAAGTTATTTATTCTTTCATTAAAAAGTTTATTGATCACTACTTGATAATTATTATTATCATTTAATCTTAATAAATTTTTATTAACTATTTCCAAATCTTCGTGATCAGGTGACCCTGCGATATACTTCCACAACTTTCCTAAGGCATTTATTGATTTCTTTAGTCGGAGGTGTTTGGAAGGTTTTAGTGCTTGTAGTATGTCCATTGTCTGTTGAGTTTCTTGTTTTAATATAGGGAAAAGAACATTGTTCTTAGGAATCTATGCTTCTATGTAGTTATAGGCGTTTGTCAGAAAGGTTTCGTATTTATAAAGTTTAATTAGATGAATAAGTCTGAATGTCCCGTCCTGAATCTTTGCTAGTCCGTTGTTGATAGTAACTATTTGTGCTGAACTGTAATCAAATACCTGTACGTTCGTAGCTTGTCCTGGAGTCATAATAATCAGTAGAATAATTGGTGTCAAATACATCGTCATTGTTTACCTTAAAAGGAAAAAAAAATGTTTTTAGTTCTAACTTTTTATGTTACTTTTATGAACCACTCTATTTGATTCTGTCACAATTGTTGTTGTGTTATTTTCTTTAACTACTTCTTTTTTGAATCTAGGAGTTAATTTTGTGCCTAGGCACTGGTCCATTTTTACATATATAATATCTCCTGGAGCATAAGTTCTTGGTTCTTTTCTTTTCCTATTATGATATCGTAGGTCTCTTTCCTGTATTCCTTTGAGTCTTTCGATATTATCTTTTCTTGCTTCCTCAAATTGTTTGGGATCTGTGCTAACCGTGCTAAAAGAAAATTTCTAAGGGCCTTTTTCCCGTGGTAGAATGTACTGAATAATTATATTCATAGACTGATCGGTCAAGAAGTTCTTCAAATGTGTTATGTACCTGTTCCTTTTTTAAACATCTCATTATTTCTGACAATGTTGAATGGAACCTTTCCACTTGTCCATTTACTGAGCTTTTGTAGGGAGGTAATTAAAAAATCTGTATACCCAATTGGTCCTTTACCATAAATGTGATAGATGCGGCATTGAGCGATTTTTCATTGTCTATAACGATAACTTTGGGTACCCCAAAGGAAAAAAGTATCTTGCGGAGGGGTTCTTTAATATCTTCTATTGATCGGGACTTGACTATGAGTGCTTGGGCATATTTGGAAAATTTATCAATGGCAGTCAAAACTAGCTTATTATCGGTTTTATATAAGTCTATGTGCAACGTGTGGCCAGGGTGTGTTGGAATAGGAGTTTTCATAATCTCCGGTTGATTTGGTCGACGGTCGTATTTACTTTCTCTACAGATTGCACATTGTTTAACGATTTTCTTAATTTTCCTTGCCATGGCGGGGAAGTAAAATCTTTCTAAAATTTGTAGTTTATTTTCCCTACAATTCCTATGAGCTCTGTTGTGCGTTCTGACTATTATATCTTCTTGTTCTTGATTATTTATTACATCATCTACTTGCAATTGAGTGAACCTAACTCTGTACCTACTGAAATGTAGTGGGTATACTTGTTGTATTTTTCCCATTATACTTTCATTTGTTTTTACGCAATTTATGACAGATGGGTTAAGGTATCGTCGTAGAATCTCTATTAACTTTTCTTCGAAGTAGAATGGCTCGGTAATTATATGCCGATGATACGTGGGAAATATTATTTTAAATTGGTACGTGGAAGTTGTACCAATGTTTAGGAACAATTGGTTTTTAAATACATTAATAGGGGTTTCTACACTATATATCAATCCATGTGATGAACTTTCATCTGAGTTTGTCGCTATTGACAATGTATGCACGAAGGATTTTTGTGGAGGCCTTCTAGATAAGGCGTCTGCTACCACGTTCATTTTCCCTGGTTTATAGTGTAGCTCGTAATTGTATTCTTCGAGAATTGCTTTCCACCTTTTCATTTTGCTATTAGTATTCTTGTTGCTAAGAGCATACGTGAGCGGTTGGTGGTCCGCAAAAATGTTTATTCTGGCTGAGCCATACAAATAATTTCATTGAATTTAAGGCCCAAATGATGGCCAGAATTTCTTTTTCGTTGGCAGCATAATGCTCCTCTGCCTTGTTAAGTGTTCTAGATATAAAGGATATTGGTCTGTCGCTTTGGGACAGGACTGCTCCAAGCGCAAAGTTGGAAGCGTCTGTTGTCAATTCAAAATCCTTCTGATAATCTGGATAAGCGAGCACAATGTCTTCGGAAATAAGTGAATTCTTAATTTTCCTAAAGGATTCTACGGCTTCTTTGCTTAACACGATTTTTACATTTGAGGATTTATTTTTCGATATCCTTCCTCCCTCCCCCCTTAAAAGGGATGTTAGGGGTTTCGCGATTTTGGCATAATCCTTTATGAATCGCCGATAATACCCAGATATACCTAAAAAGCTTCGGAGTTCTTTGAGGGATTTTGGCTGCGGGAAGTACGCAATAGCCTCTACCTTTGCAAGACTGGTTTTTATACCTTTATTAGTTATTACGTGGCCTAAAAATTCAACACTTTCCTCAAAAAATTTACATTTTCCTAGCTGAACCTTCATGTTGGCATCTTCCAAGGTTCTAAATATTTGCTGAATATGCGAGAAATGTTCTACTTCTGTTTTGCTAAAAATTACTATGTCATCTATGTAAACATAACAGCATTTCCCAATATGTTCCCTCAATATATCATCAAGAGTACGTTGGAAAATTGCGGGTGCATTCTTGAGGCCGAATGGCAAATGTGTAAATTCATATTTACCATTATTAACAGAAAAAGCTGTCTTCTCTATATCAGTTTCCTTGAGTGGAATCTGGTGGAAGCCACTTTTCAGGTCGAGTACAGAAAAATAATTGCTACTTCCAAGTCGAGATATTACTTCGGATATTTCCGGAATGGGATATTTGTCCGCAATTGTTACTGCGTTTAATTTTCTGTAATCTATCCCCATTCGGTATTGTTTCTCTCCCGATGTATCTGCTTTTTTCGGTACAATCCACACGGGTGAATTGTACGGGGATCTAGATGGTCTTATAATGCCATCGTTCATAAGCGTTCCTACTTGTTTCTCTACTTCGGTTTTCAAAGATTTTTCAAGAGAGGAGTGTCCGTTGTGGTTCTGATTTCTCCCACAGCTCTAGTGGTATACGTTAGCTTTTCATTAGGTTCCATGAATAATTTAGGAAATTTCTTTGTAATAATATTCATACTCTTTTTTTTTGTTGGGGCGATGTTTTATTTATATTTAAATTATTTACTGCTGCAGATGGAAGCTGCTTAATGTTTATTTTTTTCCCATTCCCCAATGTCATGTAGTTCTCCCCTGTGTGAATTACGACTCCTAATTCTCTAAGGGTATCGTTTCCGAGGATGCCATCAAAAGTCTTAAGGGACGGCATTAAAAAGAATTTAATTTCTCGATTTATGTTAAAAAGTTTCACCATTGTGTGTTCAGTAATTCTAATGTCACCGACAACTGACTTTGCATAGAATGATGCTTTATTTTCAATTTTTTTCTTTGCCAAGTATGGCTGGAGATAATTTTTGCTTGATGCTGTATCTATTAAAAACTTGAGAATGCTTCCGCTCTCCGTTTTGACCTCAAAATAAGGTAACGAAGAGCTTATTAAACTAAAAAATGAATGTCTGTTGGCTCAATATATTCTTTTTCATGTATTCCTGACTGCACTTGCTCTGTATCAATGTGGAATGTTCTCTGTAATTTCTTTTGTTGGCGGTATGAAATTGAACCAGGTCTTTTCCCTTGCAAGTTATCGCGGTGAGGTCTGTTTATGTAATTTATATGCCGGGAATGCATTGTGCTTTGTGGATTGTTTTGATAAATCCTTTGTTGCGTAGGTTGCCATGTTGGCTGATTACTTTGTGGTATGTAAGCTAAGTGAGGGTAGAATCTATTTGTATCTTTTCTTTCAAAGTTTTGCTTTGGAGGCAATTGCGATGGTGCAATTCTTCTTGTATTGTGAGCATGGGTTGCGCGAAAGTTTTGATTCTGAAGTTTCAGACAAAGATGGAGGGCCTGTGGTAGGTCCACTGGTTCCCTTTTTCCTAATAGACGGGGTAAGTCCCCATTTAGACCCCTTATAAAGGTGTCTAGGGCTTTGTCTCTGTAAGATTTTGTAATTAAATTACGTGATTCATTACTCGTTTGTAACCATCCTATCTTATTCAATATTAGTGACAGATGAGTGTATACTCTCTGGTAGAAATCTTGTATGCTCTGGTTACCCTGTGTCATCCGGTATTCTAATGTTGACAAATCTCGCTTGTCGCCATAATGAACAGTTAAACATTCTGAAATTGCTTTCCAATTCAGTGGGGTATTATATGACTCTAGTGAAATATCGGCGTTGCCTGTAATTTTATTTCTGATAACGCTGAGAATGCCGTAGTATTTGGGCGTTCCCTTAAGCGGTTCGTAAATTTCTAAAATTCTGTCTACACTCTTTTTATATTCTTATATTATATATAATTATATTCCCCAGGTTGACCTGTAAACTCCTTTAAGCATTTGACTACGTCCGGAATTTTGTCCATGTCCTGTAAATTATTCCTATGTCTTTCGTCTATCTGTTGGTCGCTAACATTTTGCATATTAGTATGTGGGCTTAGAGCCGCCTGAACCATTTGAGGTCCTTGTTGCCTGAAAATATTTGTGACAACATTTGAAATAAGTGTCGTTAAGTCGTCCATGTTCATTTGAATGTTCTGAGGAGGATTCGCGGGAATAACGGGTGGTCGGATCAGATTATTTGGATTTGACATTTTTCTTACAGTATCAACAAAAAAAAATTTTAATGCCCAGAGTTTTAAATCATATAGTTTTGCATATGTTTTAGTTTCTGGATTGTAAATTTTTGCTCTTAACATAAATCTTACTCTATACCGGATCTCCGCCTTGAGTTTTTCTATGGCTTCTGGTGTTTCTTGTACTCCTGGTGATTTCGCTTCTTCGTTTATGGGTAATATAGCCAAAGATGATACCCCTTTGAATTTTATCTCTTCAGGTTGCGTGTCGTCAGGCAGCATGTGTTCACTTTAGTTATCACCTTTTTCCACTAATGCGGGCAGGTACGTGATACCAATCGTTTTGCCGAGGCTACTAAGGGGCCGTACATTAGATTTTTGCAATTTTTGTAGCGATTTTGCGTTCTTTTTTCCTAAAAATAACGCTTTGATCAGTTTTTGGAGAATCACTTTAATCACTTTTAAAAATGTTTCCCTTTTAGGAGTTAGTTTTCAAAGATCAGTTTAATTTGCAGATCAGTTTAAGGATAACTTTTAGTTTTTAAGGATCACTTTTTTAATTTAAGGATCAGCTTTTAAAATTTTACTTTTTATTTTAATTTAAGGATTAGTTTAAGGAGCACTTTTTAAACTTCACTTTTTAATTTAAGGATCGCTTTTTAACTTTTACCGGTATCCTTACTTGTTTTTTTTCAGGATTTTGTCGGAATGTCTTTGTATGCTTGGGCGCCAGTTAGAGTTTCCTCTGTATGAAACTCTTAAAAAAAAGAAGAGTAATTTCTTTTTCTTTTTTTTACTTTATTTTTATTATTTTATTTAAGCTCTTTTCGGAGCTGAGTTATTAACTAATATAATTCTATAACTAACTGAATGGAAGTTTTTACAATGCTTAAATACCAAACCTTTGGTGGTGGCGTGATACTACAATTCTTCGGAACATTGACAAAAAATAAAAATTAATAACAAATAAAATAGTTCAATTATTTGGAAAAGTAAAAATTGGCAAAAATAAATTGACATTTAATTCTTTGGAAAATTAAGAATTAACAAAATAAAAATGAATTTTAATTCTTTGGAAATTTAACTGCAGGTGGCGGAAGTGCATTTCCCTTGTTATTGAACTTAAGTTGGTATGTGCCCCAATTGTTGTTGATCAAAAGAATGAATGATTACTTGGCAGTTTTGGTCTTGTCGAAAAATTGGTTGTTAAAGGGTGGAAACTTTTGTGGTGTTAACTTATATAAGAAGAATTTTGAATTTGAAAAATAATTTTAAATAAAGAAAACATTTATAAAGTTGAAGTGTTAAAGTCATCATCCCTTTTAATTTCGCTCGCGTACGACGAACGTAAATTCGCATTGCCCGTAAGTATCACTTGCCATCGAACTTTTCAGTGGCCTATAGACAACAATTCAAGGAATACCGAATTGCTCTATAGTGCTGCCGGTGAGAAACCTCCTCATCGTACACCATCCTTAATTACGTGTGTGCGCGTACTGAATTCATTTGATCAGTAAATGCTACCTGCTATTATTCAGATTTTTTGTTGCATTTGCCTTTTTGAAAACTATTTTTACACCATTCAAAGTAAATAAAAATTGTTTTGAAGGGTTGTTGTTGTAATGTATGCGTTTATTACTCAAAATGACAAGAAAATGAAATGACAAGATGCAAAATAGCAGTTACATGCAAAAACAAAATACAAATACATATATGAAATTTGTTGTCATTATTCTTTATTTAAAGTGAAATTCCTAAAAAAGTTTAGCTTTGAAAACATTTTTTTTACAAACTGTATGCCCTTACACTAATATGTAACTTTCCAAAATATCTCGTCACTATATCCATTCCAGATAAGAGTGTCAAGACAGTTGCACAAACTATTTTTGAGAATTTTATTTTAATATATGGGAAAATGAAGTCAAATTTGATCTAGAAACAGAATTTAAAAACAAAAAATTTCGCGAATTACGTAATATACAACATATTAAATTACATTTTTCAACATGGTAGCTGTAGCTCAGACAGTAGGAACAGTAGAAAGGAACCATCGCGTATTGAACGAATACATACTGGAACACGTGTCATTTGAGCTAGTATTCGGAAAATAGGTAACTATGACAAATGATATAAGCCTTCAGAATACTACAGTAGAGAAGATAAATATTATTTATAAAAATCGCACATTATGGTAAAAAATTTAATAAGAAAGCACAAAGAAATAAATAAACAGCTATATGACCATTTGACTAAGCCAGTGTGTTTGTGTTTGTAAAAAAAGAACCTTATAATAAGTTCAATAATATATAAGTACATACAAAGGCCTTTTTATAATAAAGAAAATGGAAGGAGTCAATGTAAATAGTTATAAAACACTAAAATACTAAAAAAAGAAAACACTGTTCGCAAAAACAGAGCTCGAAAAGCTTAACTAAACCAATATCAATCTGTAAAACTCGAATATCAGAAAGAAAACGAACTTGAAAAAATCAAAACAAACTAAAATGTCTGTAAATAAAAATAAAAGAAAGTAATATTATCATCATATAAACAATTTATTAACGTTTGCACATTGCATTTGAAATACTAAAAATTACATTTATTATATATATACATATGTAGCTAAGTATTCAATAATAACTTAAACATTATGAATATATACAAATATGTATATTTAACAATGGAAGAGTGAAAAGACTGATTATCGTTTGGAAAATAAAAATAAATAAATTTAAACAAAAAAAAAATGTCTAACCAAACAGCCTGATCAACTGATTGATTCAACATTTTCCCCAATGAAAGGGAGGTGTAGTGCAATATCACTTATTTTCCAGCACATATAGTGTAAGCACGCCAATCACTCTACCGCATATCACCTGTAAATTAATACTCTTTTATACTGCTCAAAGCAGAGTACTTTACTTAAAATGTACGACTATGTAGTAGAATAGATAAAGATAAGCATTATTGTACCAACAGCCAAGAGAAGATGGAGTTTTATTTTAAATAAATGCCACCATCCAATGCACCATTCCAAATCACCAGTTGTAACTTGATGATTTACTCCAGTTCAGAAGATACACACTTAGAAAACTTTTTTGAGTGAAAAAGTCATAGAGGCCCCATGTACCATTCTAGGGCACCACTTCCCACTTCCTGGTTTACTCCATTTCAGAAGATACACTCCCAGCAATCTCTTGTAAGTGAAAAATGATGATAGAGCCAAATAAGTTTTTGTCTATAAAATCAAAATTAAAAAATTTGCGTCCAGAAAATTTTGATATTTCATACAGGACCCGTGTGCCATTTTAACGCTTCACTTATCGTTTTCTTATTTACTCCACTTAGAAGTTATATACCCAGCAAACTTTTATTATTAAAAAAGGAGCGAAAATAGTTTTTGTCTATAAAACCGAAATGAAAAAATTGTGCGTACAGGAATTTTTAAAATTTAAAACAAGGACGCATTTTCCATTCTAAGCCATCAGCTATTATTTCGTGATTTACTTCAGTTCAGAAGTTATACACCCAGCAAACTTTTTTTCATATACATATTTTATTTTTTTACATAAAAATAAAAAAGTATATTTATGAAACTTAACACACAATGTGGGGTTTTAGTGCATATCTTATACGTATGTATAACTGATCATTTCATTATCTCGTACTTTTCTTAGGAAAACATGCAAACCTGCGGCACTTTCAGCCTGCTTGCAACAACTAAAAACTGTAACTTATTCTAGAATGAACTTTACTGCTAATAAATAAATGGAAGCAATTTTCTTTTAATATTTGTGAAAGGAGGACATTTTAACTTAGGTAATGTGTTTTTAATTTAACAAACATAATTATTTATTCCGAAGTTCAACAATAACGTTTATACAAAATTTATAAGCGTAGTAGTCAAGATATGAAATTGAAATTGTCTTGTACTCGTATTTGTGTATAGAATCATTCGTAAGTAGTTGCTCATAATATTTACACTTACTTAACTGCGAATCGACTCGAGCAGTAAGATTGTGTTTATTTTCATAAGTACATAGTTATCGCATAAGTTAAAATGTGGAATAACTATAATCGGAAAAAGAAACAGGATGCAATTTTTCTCAATGTTAAACCCACCGTAAATAACATCTCTGTACGAAAATATTCCAATGCTTTATTGAACCGATTAGATAGCGGTTTTGGGAAACATAATGGCGTAAAAAGAAACAGTCGTCAATCAGTATCTACAATGGACTCCGTCAATCATCAATTTACACCAGTAAGATCTTCACTTTTGTTTTAAGTTTTACCTTTTCATATTTATTTAAGTTTTTAAAGGGTTAATCTTAGTTTTATGTAGCTGAAATTAATAATGGAAAATATATGAATGCAAATGTCCTGTGCGCTGTGCACATCCAAAATGTTAACTTTTCTTGCTTGTGGTATTTAAGACAGACTGATTTTTATTGAGGAATTGGGTTATGTAAAAAAATCCCACAAGTTAAATTATAAAAGAATGATGTCAGTATCGAGTGGGACGACTGTTGTACTAATTCAGAATGTCCTATGTACTCAGGACAAAAAGAAAATTGTGTAATTATCGAATTATGTGTGTATGTGCATATAAGGACCTATTAAATATTTTTCTATGCCAATTTTTTAACTGGGTTAATACAACTTTGTACAGAAGCATTCCAAGTCACAACGAAAACTTCCCCAAATTATGGCCTGTAGAGTACCGAGCTAGCGGAACGTTCTTAGTTTTATTCTCCAAATGACAGTTATTAATATATGCGTATGGGTTTTTAAATTAGAAATATTTTTGAAATTTATTTTACTTTCTTCATTTGTTTGCTCAAATGTAAGTTTTTCTGTAAAGTTCTTTAGATCATCATAATGCAGGCTCACAATATTTCCGTCGACTTTTTCAATTAAGTTAGAGTAGTAGTAATCATTAATTTCTACTGAACAATTGTTAAATATTCGTTGATTTTTCGTTTTATAAGAGTTTTAATTGTCTAGAATTTTCTTCAAATTGCACTGTTTTATTTTATTTTTTGCTTCTATTTCTTTCTTATCTTTATTTGGTAATTATACAATTTTTGGTGTATAAACAATTTTCGAATTTCGATACTTAATATTAAATAGGTATTATTAGTTAGTTAAAGTTATTCCTATTTGCAAATATTTTAATTTATTAAAATCAGTATTATATTTAGTAATTTCGTGATTTGTTAGAATATTGGGATGAATTAACCCGAACTTCGCTGAAGCTACATTGACTTGGATTTGTTCTATTTTACTTTTTATCAATTAATTTTTTGTCATTTGTTGCAAATAAATATGTTGTTAATGTTCTTCACATACCATTTTATTTATGGTGGTTAAATTCAAGGGCCGATGTTGATTTTGAATAAAACACAAACTATTTAGGAAATTATTGTAATTTTATTTTATTATGATGTATTGGTATTACTCAATTATGTATGGAACAAAATATCGGCCAAATGGGCGCCGCGACCTCGGCGGCACACCTCCATCCGGTGGTTCATATTTTCGATGACGCTGAGGCATAATGGAGGTTCTATGCCGTTAATGTGCCGAATTATCTGATCCTTTAGGTCTTGAATTGTTGCTGGCTTATCGACGTACACCTTTTCTTTCAAATAACCCCAAAGAAAAAAGTCCAACGGTGTCAAATCACATGATCTTGGCGGCCAATTGACATCGCCATTACGTGAGATAACACGGCCATTGAATTTGTTGCGCAAAAGAGCCATTGTTTCGTTAGCTGTGTGGCAAGTGGCACCGTCCTGCTGAAACCACATATCGTCCACATCCATATCTTCCAATTCGGGCCATAAAAAGTTCCTTATCATCTCACGTTAGCGAACACCATTCACAGTAACTGCCTGACCGGCCTCATTTTGGAAAAAATACGGCCCGATGATGCCGCCAGCCCATAAACCGCACCAAACAGTCACTCTTTGTGGGTGCATTGGTTTTTCGACAATCACTCTTGGATTCTCATTCGCCCAAATGCGGCAATTCTGTTTATTGACGAATCCACTGAGGTGAAAATGTGCCTCATCACTGAAGATGATTTTCTTCGAAAATTGATCATCCACTGTTGCCATTTCTTGCCACCATTCTGCCCATTCACGACGTTTGGAATGGTCAAGAGGCTTTAGTTCTTGAGCCAATTGCACCTTGTAAGCGTGTAAATGCAAGTCTTTATGCATAATGTTCATCAACGACGAGCGTGAGAGGTGCAATTGTTGGGAACGACGACGAGTTGAGGTGGACGGCTCTTCAGCCACACTATCGCGAACAGCAGCAATATTTTCTGCAGTACGAGCTGTACGAGCATGCACTGGTGTTCTCACATCTTCTACAGACCCGGTTTGCTCGAATTTTTCCACGATTTTTGCGATTGTACGCACATTTGGACGATGAAATTGACCAAAAAAATTACGAAGTGCACGATATGCATTTTGATTTGAACTCCCATTTTCATAATAAGTCTGGATAACTTTAACACGTTGTTGGATTGTGTATCTCTCCATGGTTCAAATTGAGTAAGTCTGAAATAGAGAAATGTCAAATAAAATTCGGAAAAAAACTTGGCGTTTAGGTGTGGTTCACATTCAACATCGGCCCATACAATTTAACCACCCTTTATTATTAAGAGCTCTCTCAATTTCTTTTCTATCGATTTTCCCAATATCTTTTATTTGTTTTATTGCTTTATTGTTTGCTTATATGTTTTTCTTTAATGTCTCGTTTCTCTGAAGTAAACGTTTTTGTATGGTCTGTCTGTCATTCAGTACCTACTGCGTTTACAATACCTCTTTTTTTGTTGGTACTAATGTCTTCAGTTTATTTCTTATCTCTAATAACTTGGCTTGTAATATGTCTTTGTTACTTGTTTTTGCAAGTGCCTTTCCTGCGATAACATCGCACGAATTGCGTAGTTGGACGCATACGTTGTTATTATAAATTGTTTCTCAAAATCACGACATCTCAAGATGGGGTCCGATATTATAAATAGTTTAAGTTTTTAAAAAGCTTTTATATGTGTCGGTTCTTTCATAGTTATTTTCATTCCTTTTAAATATTTTGTTATGTGTTGAGCCACCCTCGCGTAATCCTAAACAAAATTTCCGATATCAATCCCAAAAAACTGTTTTATTTGATTTTCAGTTCTTGGCAATTCTATTTTTTCAATCACTTCAATTTAATTGGGACTTAGCCAAGAAATTCTGATTCGTTTCTTAGGAAATTACATGTATCTACTTGTATCTTGAAATTTTACTTTCAAGAATTGCGAAAATATCTCTTTTGGTTTTTATATGTTCGGTTAATGAAGTACTAAAAATCAAGATGTCATCCAATACGACACAGGTTTTATTGATATGGGCCCTTAGAATTTTATTCATCAAATTCTGGGCGCGTCTTTAGGCCAAATGGCATTCTAATGAACTCGTAAAGCCCATGTAACAATAATCAATACTCGATTTTCAAAAAATTAAGAAAAAAAATTACCCTAAATGTGTATTTTGGACTGTATCCATATGGATACATATTTCGGTTACGGTAAAGAAAAATGCGAGCATAATTTGTTCTTTTATATTTGAGTTTTTATTTACTTCAGTAATTTTAATACATAAAATTAATTTATTTTTTAAATTAAAGCAAAAAACTAAAACAAACTAAAATTATAAACCTTAAATTCATATAATTAAAGTAAATAAAGACAAAAAATAGCATAAAACCAATAAGATTTTTTAAAAAAAACCTTTTCTAGAACTAGTTCTGTATAACTGGTGATACTTAGTACAACCTGTTCTAGAAAAGGGGTTATTAGAACTGATTTTAAAAATGTATATATGAATGTACATTTATAATCTAATATCTTACCAATAATTTATTCATATGATATATAATGAAATTCCTTGAAACAATTTCTCAATCCATTGGGAATGCACAGAAAAACGTTGTACTATGAGCACTTGAATCTAGTTTGACTCTTACATCTTTTCACTTTGCATCTTCCTTTGATGGTCGTGCGTTCCGGCCAATGTTGATTTCCATCATATCGAACAGAAGTTGAAGGTGTAGCTTTGCGTTTCTTGTCGGAGGATGTTGGAGTAATTGGTGTATCATCATTACGGCATGACGTTGGGCGTCCTCTTTTACGGGAGCATGAGTGTTGATTGGACCGAGCTAAAAGCCCATTGGCAATATCGTTACGCTCAACAATTCCATATATTTATTTTTCGGGTTATTGTTTATTTGATCAATTCGGTACTCTAACCACGAGTTGCACACTGACAAATCAGTGAAGTGATCAAAAATCTTAATAGTCCACTTCTCAGATCTTATGGAAATTCTATATAAAGAAAGCAGGAAATCCATTTTATATACTCCTCCCATGTTGGAATTGTACTCTGATACAATATGTATCTTTTTTTTCGGAAGAAAATCGCGAAACTTTCTTCACGGGTTCATGACCATGGATTGATGTCACCTGTAGCACAATTCCGCCATCAAGCCACCTGAGACGGAAAATGTTATCTTCTCTCTCTATACGGTAGTCAAAACTTCTACGGGCTTCTTTTTTCAAATCTTTCTCAGGTTTTAGATCAACTTTGCCGAATCTGTTTCCTCTTAGAGTACCAGTGGCCCAAATTTCTTTTTGGCGTAAATATACATAATACTAAATTCAGGGTAGTAAAATAATTATCAAAATATAATTTATGATTTTTTTCTCTGTGTTGTGTGTACTTATACGAGTATATCATTTATAACCACAAATTGCGTTTGTATCCATATGAATACATGCAATGTTTAAAAAATCCGCACAGCTTCGGTTTTGTTTAAAACAAAAAAATAGTGATGCAAAAATTTAAAATAAACAGCTTTCTTTATGTTGGATGTGTTTGTTTTAAATAAAGTCAGATATATGCTTATGAAATTTGTTAAATAAAAATCCCTTTATTTCCAAAAAATACATTAATAAAAAATATTAATGAACATAATATATAATATCTTAAAAAGCAATAAAAAAGTCGATATTTAATTCTTTGACTTGGAGACTGTCAGATGCTTGCAAAGTTGAATCTATCCATATGGATACAATATAGCGAAAGGCTTAATACCAAATGGATATCACAACAAAGAAACATTAAGAGTAAAATAGGATACCCAAATGCAACATCAGTATCTAACAAATATCAGAATACTCGTGTTGGAAGTAAACCAATAAACAATTTATTTGTATTTCACTTTACACGTCTGCAGTGTGTTTGCTTACAGAACTATAAATTCTCACAATTTCAAAGTGGTACGTACTACATAAACTTTACGTTCAGTATAATTAAGGGAAGCACAGCAGTTTTCTTAGAAGTTCTTCCAAAACTACTCTCCACAAAATACTTGTGTTTTCGACACATTTGAGCAAGAACACATGAGCACTTACCTAAACTACTACTAACTAATCATGAAATGAAAATACTCTGACATGAGAAAATAACACGTAAATTCCTACAAAGTAAAAACAATATTATTTATTTTATTCGTGTTTTTAATTTTTTCAAGTTATTTGTTCTACTAATTTGGCCAGGAAAAGTTATCTTTAGAAATTTCAAGCAAGAAAATTGATTTCTTTCTCACAGCGCCTACTAAAATAGTATTCATTCAAAGTAGTTAATTGCATGTAATAAAAATTATAAAATGTAATTCAATGCTTCAAAATTCTTCCTTAGTTTTTTCTGGTTGAGTTTTTCCTTATAACCTTCTATATTTCATACATATTGGCCTTTGGAAGCATTAAGATCCAATATTTTTATGCCATTCTTGTCTGGATTCGACGGAATTATAACATACTAAAATATCACCCGTTACGAAATAAAGTCATTTTATTATGTAGGCTAAAACAGATTGTCCATCAGATTTTTTGTTTTATCAGCATTATACATACATACATACATATTTCAAAATAAGTCTGGAAAATATATTTTTCAAACACTGTAAACAGTTTTTTAAGCCTTGGAACTACAGGACAGCATTTAATATTAGGAGGTGAGTTGTTAAAATGTATGCTTCCTGTCTTGTTTTGGCATCCCGTAATGTATTTGTTGCTTCCATGCTGAATTTGACTGCAGGTTGAGGACCAAGTACTTAACTGAATAGTGTTTTTTATTCTAATTAAAGCTAAATCTTATTAGTTTCGTTGATATTGGCTTCATAAACAACTTATTTATAATTACGTATTTATATATTAAAAGACTAGGGCTGAACCATTTTACATATAAGGCTTTAGTCTACTTCATACTTGTATGGATAAAATTTAATATATCATCGGCTTATATAAAAAATTGTTCTTGTAATTCAAAGATTTGAAGATCTTTTTAGTATAGTAAATAAATGTGGACACTACCTTAAGGAATTGTTTTCTATTTTGCAATTATGATCGGAAAAGTTAAATTTCATTGGCGTGACCACCATAATTACTTTTTACCAGTACTCAGGTTCAACTTCTACATGGTCAGTGCATTATACTAGAACTAGGTTATGCGGAGGAGGATAGAATTTTTGTTTGGAATATTAGCTATATTCCTTTTTTGTGCAGAGATGCGGTTGTCAGAATTTAGCTGATGTTGTTCCGATTGCTTAGTTCTCAGTGCACACATCTTGTTATTGAGTTATTTCTTACGTTATTGTTTAGTTGTTTGTATAGAATTTTTGACTATTGCCCTTTTTCACGATAGTGCTTGATAGGAACTGAATCTACGACCACTGAACTATTGGTCGAATACTGTACCAACACATTTATCGAGAAACTCTAAGTCTAAAGCTAATGTGGTCATTCATATCATATGCTTTCGAGAGATTAAATAAGGCGGCAGCAACTCTGCTACTACCTTTTTCTAACATTTTCCAAATGTAACTTTGAGTATTTATTATTGCTTCTTCTACGCCACATCCTCTTCAAAATCCATATTGGTAGGGATTAAGTATATTTTTTTCTTCAAAAACGATGACAATTGCCTTTTCCGCACTTAAAATAAAATATTGTTCATTATATGTAAAATCGATGTTGGACGATATTATTGAATTCTGTTTGCAATTTTTTCTTTTGTTATTGGTGAAGTAGTACTTTCAAGACATCTGTAGATATATATGTATGTACAATACTGTCGAACTG
This sequence comes from Epicampocera succincta, assembly GCA_932526305.1. Taxonomy (NCBI): domain Eukaryota; kingdom Metazoa; phylum Arthropoda; class Insecta; order Diptera; family Tachinidae; genus Epicampocera; species Epicampocera succincta. Next base: position 27,239,724 of record OW052035.1, on the reverse strand, counting down.
CTCCAACATTTTTTATGCATTTTTGCTTATCATGACCACAAGTTTCACTAGGCGACAGATTTTAAATTATACTCTCCATTTCGATAGTGCTTATATGAGTGAGTACAAAACTGTTGCTACAGCGATGTAAAGATCTGAAGAAATTGTAATTATCTCTAGAATGTGTACTAATGTTTGGCTTCAAGTCTTCAATTGATCTAAGAGAGTCCCAGCTCATTAGCATCACTTTAGCCTAAACAATTGGAAAATCCTTTTACAAATTTCAATACTTTCCTTGTATTTATCATTGATTATACAGTTTTTATTATTCTGTAAATGGTTTTGTTATTTTTGAATTTTTTTTTATTAATTTACGGTAATACCCAAAAAAATTATTTCAATTCGATTTGTTTTGTGGAAATTGCATAATTTTTAATGGGTGATATTTGAAAAGGGCTTGGTTTTATGACCTAATGCCTTTTGAAATTGGCTTCCTTGAGTGCTTTAAAACTTTTAAATTCTTCTCTTGGAGAAAAATTGAATAGACATTCTCTAAATAGACCAAACCCACGGTATTAAGTATCCCGTTAATGTTTGGTATTGGGCTTGTATCAGTTAGCGTCATTTACGTTTTCCGCTGCCATCTGAATTTTTGGGAACTATCCACACTGGGGCCCGCCAGTGTGAATAATACCTTGTTTTTATATATCAGTGACTTAACTTTTTACCCCTGTTTTGTAGACATTATAAGATATAATGGAAATACCGTCTTTTGATCTTCTTGCAAAGATTTTTCTTTCTTTTGAATTTAAATGATCTATTCTAAGGTTTTCTATTAATTTAGAATTTGATCGAAGGAATTTTTATGTTGTTAATTGTTATATAATGAGAATGTGCATTATGATGGCTTTTATTTTTGGTGCCGGACGTTAAGTTTATGGTGCCGGACGTTAAGTTTATTTTAAAAAGCAAGGGAATAATTGAATTTCTCGTCATAAGCCATTTGCTCTCTAAGTCGATCTTTGCTCTTAAATGGGTTAATGTATTAAAATCTATAAGACCGTCGAAGTAGTTCCGAAATTTAACTCCATGAGGGAAGATATTTTTACTTTTGTATTCAATTGTTTATTATGAATTTTAGTTATTGTTATTTGTGGACATTAATTTATTTTCACCTTATTCTGAATTGATTAATGATCCCGATGCACTTGTTTCTATTAGAAAACGAAATAAACGTCTAAGCGGAGAAGATATACCTGATGAAACGTTTGTTAATGTCTAGTTATCCTTTCGAATCCTAGAGGTGTTGGACTAAAGAATTTTCTACATCCTCCATCTCGTTATAATTGTACAGGGTCAGAACGTGTTTAAAAGTTTTCAAAGTTCAAAATAATGGAGTAGGATTTCTTAGAGTTTCTGAAGTGAGTATATCCAGATCTACTATCAATGGATTCTGCAGTTTGATGAGTTACGTTAGTTTCGCCCTGTAGTTGTCTTATGTCACTTACTTGGTTCTATTTTGGTTATGTCTGCATATGTTATGGAATGTTTTTCTTGGCGTTGGCTTATTAAATTTATTTGTTTACACAGGTCTAGTGCATGCCTGATTGACTGGAAGTTATGCTTTGCTGTGGTCTTTAGGTTTTTCTTGGTGTGAATGATTTTAGATACTTAGCGTATAAGTTTGTCTGTACTGCATGACTGCGCCAGATAACCTTAAGACTAAATCAAACTTCTGAATTAAAAGAGGTGGAAATTCTTTATTTGCCGACTTTACAAAAATAATAAAATATATACATAAATATACATATTCATATGTATAATGAATAATAGTTCGAAATGTCTGTTTATGGCCTTGTTGGGCCGTCTCATTTAAGGTTTGCTCACGAACTTTAAAAAAACTTTTTAAAAAAGATTTTCATTTTGTATCTTGGATTGTAGCTTTTTAATATATTATTACACATACAACGACGCTATTTATTTCTCTACGCAAATTAAATTGCAATTGTTGGGTTAAAATTTAATTGCCTAAAGTTATGTATATAGTCAAAGCTCGGTATAACAAATACTCAATTTAACAAATTCAAGATATAACAAATGGGTTGCTTTTAGTTTTGGCTGCTATTAACTACCGAATGTCTTCATTTTTGAGGCTCAATATAACGAACATCCGAATATATAAGAAAAAACAATTTTGGTGTCTATTAAAAACAAACGAGAAGAAAAAGATGGGATTAGTAGTTATAATACCGTTATTTTTCTACATTTCTATGCACACGCTCATGTTTTTCGTTCATGTAATCATACTTACGAATTGAAGGTTTTTTAGCAATAGAAAAAGTGAAAAAATTTTAGAAGAGCTTTGACTGTGTTTTTAAGCTCATTTTTAAAGCGTAGGTTCGTTTGCCTCGCTCAAGTTGAAAAGTGAGTTACCTTGACAATTTTTATTGAAATTCTGGTTCTTTACATATGTACTTAATAATACAAGTCAATAAAAAACCAAATACAAATTAAAATATAAAAAAAAAAAAATAAGAAATTTATTTAATTCTATTGAAGATTCGTTTCTTTTAAAGGAATCATAAAGAGTTAACAACTGTTGAAGTGTTTCAACGTTTTTCATGGATTTTTGCTGATACATACATACATAAATAAAATATAAAACTTCTTGTTTGTTATATTTCTGCTTAATTAAAGAATTTATTTTCTTCAACTTCAAACTGCAAAAGTACAAATGCTTGGTTCGCAAAAATTAAACAAAGAGTTTCAAATTGCAACGTTGAGCGTGGAAACGCTTACGTTAGCGAAGAGCACGCTACACATTCCATTATGGTATATTGTGTATGTCACTCCTCCCTTCGCAAGAAATTTCAATGCCCTCATTGATCTTTTCTTTCCCACATTTGTTTCTTATAATATTTGGAAATTTAGTTTTTTGTAATAATATTAATACTAAAACTATTAAAATAATAAAAATTAATGCAAAAACAATATAGTTTGTCTCTTTTACTACAAAATTCTTATGGTAATTATTTTTTAATTCCATTTTGGTTATATAATCTTTGTTATTTTTAATTAGATTTTCAGATGTTTTTACATATGGGACAATATTTGTTTGAGGATTATTTATTTTGCTTTCAAATTTAAAAGACCCAATTTTAAGTTTACAATTGCTTAAAGTTAATAAATTATTTCCATTAATCGATATATTTAAATCATTACAATTCTGGTTAATCATTGTATTTCGGATGTTTTTTATTAGCACCATATTTGGTGGTACAAAAGATATCCTGGTTTCTTTATTTGTTTTAAAAGTACAATTTGATAATTGGTTATTCAATAAATTTTCCAGGCATAAGTCATATAATGGTTTAATTGTTTGATTTTTTAATGCAAACATTTTTCCATTTTTCCTTACAAGATCTACGTTTAAACTGAATACTATTTCTTGGCCATCATTATCAGGAATTGGTAATATCTTAAATCTAGGATACAATGTAAAGTTTTTTGGTATGGTCAGTACAAAATATATTAAATTTTCTTTAGTCCAAACAGAGGTCTTAATAGATTCAAATTGTTGCGCATTTAGGTGTGATATCGTTTCAATGTCAATAAGTTTGGGATTAATAATGCCTAATTTAGCCAATTGCATTCCCATTTGAATATCTTGAACATGCTCTAAGTAGGTTTTGACATTGTCAAGAAATGTATCGGCAATAATTTTGTTAACAAGTGAATTCTGAAGAGTATTTGTTGAATTTCTTAGTTCATTTAAAAGTGTATTTCCTGCGTTAACGTGTTCGATAATACTATTTGTGTTTATGTCACCATTATCAATTCTGTTCTTAATTTCAATTATAGATTCTTCTATCGTGTCCCTATCCTCACTATCAAGGGTTCCAAAAAGAAACTTCAGACCACTACCTAATGCATTAAATAGGCCCCGTTTGTGCCTTTTTATGAATAATTGTTTTTCCTGTTCTGCCATATTGAGATATTTTTTTATGATTGCGCACTGTAAGTATTTATGACTATTATACTCACTCCACAATTCTTGGAAGGATTTCTCTAGTTCGGTAGTATTGATCTCAACAATATGATTACCATAGAAAGTAGGAATTCCCACTTCTCATTGGTCAACAATAACATAGCCAAAATTATAATTAATTTTATCAACCTTAATAGTTTGGGCGACGATTCCGAATGTCAAATACAACAAGATCGTAGCTCTGATGAACATTCGGTAACTTTCAATTTGAGTGAGATGTTCCAAGACTCTCTTCTGCAGGTGCCGGTTCAGATTGATTCCTGCAATCATTAACATTTGTTACTCTGTTTCTTTTAAAATGATTTTTATATTTTCTAAAATTTCTATTCCTAAATTTTACAACAAAATGTTCCCCATCATCTTCTTTTCTTATACCTCTGGTTTTTTAAAAGGATTTTCTATTTTGTTTAGCCGTTTTCTTTTATTTTCCGCGTTAACATATTTACCAATAATAGGATTTTCTTTTCTTTTCGAATTTACGTTATTGATTCGTTTTGTCTTGCATATCTATCGATGGTTGAGCTTTATTAAAAAATATATTATATGGCTTTTCTCCTATACTAGAACGGTTTATTGTGTGATTGTAGGCAAATATCGCTTGTTCGACGCTCATGTAAATCAGTTCTTTATCACCTGAAGTATGAAGAATTCTTAGTTTTTCATTTAATGTCTTATGAAGTCTTTCAATGTCACCTATGCCAGTTTTACCAGTGGTAACTTCTAAAACTATGTTTAACTGTTCGCACCATTGCCTAATATTCACATTATTTAATCCTTGATCTTGGACAATTTTTTAAAGTTTTCGGCGGTCCCATAGCATTAAAAATCCTTAACAATGCCCGCTTTGTTTCAACCCAGTTCAAATTTGATACCCTTTCAGCCATTGCAAACTTCGAATAAAGGTCAATGCATGTCAAATAGTTCTCCCTATTCCATTGCCAAAGATCAATAACAAATTTTTCGCGTGTATCATACACCGGGGGCGTTAATTTAAAAGGCAAATTATGTGCTATGTGATCGGATTTGCACAAGTTGCAAAATTCGCATGCATTGATAATTTTTGAGATTTCTTTTACATAGTTTGGATAGTAATATCTTTTTGAAAATTCCATAACAACTTTTCCAATTCCTTGATGCATTCCTTCTAAATGGAGCTCCATTATAATAGTTTTAAATTTTGCGTATTCTGTTGCATTTTCTAATTCCCTCATCGCTCTCATTAACTCAGTATTTCCTGACCGTATTATGTCCTTATAAACATTTTGAAAACGGAGAAAGTCTACATTATTTGGCATAAAAATTCCTGACTTTTTCCCTAACAAATGTTTCTTAACAATTTTTTTAATTTCTTCAGAATTTAAGTTTGTGTAATATATAGTAGTAACTGTATTTGAAAATATTTTTTGTTTGACGATTTTTGCTATATTATTGCTAAAAAGCCTTAATTGATTTCTAAATGTATTTAGCGTCCTTTTGGATATAGGAATATAGTTAGCATTGTCTTCTTCCGCTGAGTGAATGGTGGCCATATCAGAATAAATATTTTCGTTCATATTACATTCATTCAGTTTTATTCTAGAAAGAGCATCGGCAACGTGATTTACCTTTCCAGGAATATGTTTTATATCGAAATCGAACTCATTAAGTTTGATTCTCCACCTTTGGAGTTTGGTGTTTGGTTCCTTGAGATTATGTAGCCATTGGAGGGTCTTATGGTCACTATTTACCAAAAATTTTCTGCCAAAGAGGTATGGCCTGAAATACTTTGTAGACCACACCAAAGCTAGAAGTTCACGTTCAATAGTCGAATAGTTAAGCTCATGTTCGTTGAGCGTCCTGCTTGCAAAGCATATCGGTTTATCTTGCTGACTCAACACTGCGCCCAGAGCAACGTTTGAAGCATCTGTAGTCAGTGTAAAGACCTTTTCATAGTTCGGGTATGAGAGAATCGGTTCATTTGTAATCAAAATCTTTATTGTTTCGACCGCTTTAATATAATTTTTATCGTTATAATTGATTTTATTTCCTTTTTTCAAACAGGATGTCAAAGGTTTAGTGATTCGGGCAAATTTTCTGTAAAACCCAGCAAGTCCTAAAAATTGTCTTATTTCTTTTCTTGTTTTTGGTATTGGGTATTTAATAATAGCGCTCGTATTTTTCGGCTTAGGTTTGACCCCTTCAACTCAGCTTCTCTCTTTAGAAACTCGCACTTGTCGAGTTGAACTTTTAAGTTTGCATCCACCAACCTCTTGAGCACTCTGTCGAGCGATTCGACATGCTATTGTAAGGATGCACTGAAAATTATGATGTCATCGAGATATACCAAGCAGTGTCTACCAACAAGTTCTCCCAATATCTCATTCATCAACCTTTGAAAAGTTGATGGGGCGTTTTTCAGCCAAAAAGGCATCCTCATAAACTCAAAATGACCATTTGAAGTGGAAAATGCGGTATTTTTCCCATCAAAGGGGTCCATCTCTATCTGATGAAAAGCCTTTGCCAGGTCAATAGTTGAGAAGTACAGACACCTTCCCAACTTGTCCAGAATCTCATCCATGTTGGGAATGGGGTATCGGTCCGATATCGTGATTTCATTTAATTTACGATAATCTACGACAATACGCCATTTGTCTTTCCCTGACGCATCAGGTTTCTTGGGTACAACCCATATTGGTGAAGAATAAGGGGAATTACTGTGACAAATAATGTTTTGTCTCTCACTTATCTGGCGATTCACTTCTTCTCTATGAACTTCAGGATATCTATATGATTTGCTATAGATGGGGTCCTCATGGATGGTTTTATTGCAATGTTTCGTTGCATGAATAAAGGTCAAGTTATCACCTTCTTTGTAAAATATATTATTGTATTTTCGAAATAACTTAACTAAGGCTGAACGCTCCTCCCAGTTGAGGTGGTCCATTCGAAATCTAGATTTTTCCTCATCCATTTCAATTTCATGGATATTCAGATTTTGCGTTTTAATTCGTAGTAACTTCCACTACTACCATAAAATTCTGTTGGATATTCCAGGTTATCCAAAACTACAGTATTCTTAGCAACGTCAATTTTTGCGTTCAAAACTCGGAGTGCGTCACAACCTAACAATCCTTCATAACTATCCGAAAAATCATATACATAAAGCTTTAGCATCCTGCCATGTATAAAAAAATGTACAGTACAAGTACAATCTAAACTTACTGATGCCGTTGCTGTTTTTAAAATAATCGGTTTTATTTTCTGTATTTTTGTTGATAAGGTATTTCTCCTAATTAGACTAACAGATGATCCTGTATCTACGAGAAAATTTAATGGTTTATTATTAATATAAAATGTTACGACCGGTAATTTACTGGGGCATGTAAATGAAAATTTGATTCATCCTGCTCCATTGGAACAGGAGCTCCACACCGTCTGATTCTAGATTGATTTGAATTGTTCCAATTGATTTGTTCACTTTTATTAAAATGATTAAATGTAGCTTGACCATTCCGATTAATTTGGTTAGAATTATAAAATTGCTGTCCGTGATTATATAATTGAGAAGAAGCATTTGTTCGATATTGAGATGGGAAAGAATTGTGAGACATTTCACAAACTTGAGTTATTGGCTGCACATTCCTTCCTCGTGAATAATTACCATGATTTAAACTTCTATTATTTTTACATTTCTTTTCCGTAAATTCAAAATAGTATAAACCATTTTCTTCAAAATTTTAAGAGATGATTTAAAGTCTGATAAAGTGTTGGCATTAAGTAAAGCAACAAACAAAAATATGGTAAGGTAATTTTTTCTTTAGAATTTCAAGACTAAATCTATTGACTTCTGATTTGTAAATGGCTTTTCTAGTTTCGGAGTCTTCACTTAATTTAATACATTCTCTTATTTTATAAATTTCATTATTTAATGTGTCGCAAAACAACTTAACACTATTAATAAATTTTATGTTACCTAGTTCCAGTATCAGTGTTGAAATTGCCTTTTTTCGCCGAATTCTTCTTTGAGCTCTGCCCTTAATGTTCGCCAGTCACCTGGGCTTTCTCTTCTCAGAAGATCTGCTGCTGGCCCAACTAGTTTTCTTTGATTTGCGTTGTAAAAAAGTTGCTTTATTTCGCCTTCCAATCCACTTATAGAGGAGATAATAAGATCGATATGGCCCAAAAACATCGCTAAAGATTTGCTGTTTCCATCAAAGAGTTCTATAAAGTTAAGGTTTTGCATCGCAAATTCCTTCTTTTCCTTATTGTCCGGCATGTTTGCGATTCTAAAGTTGCTTAAAAGTTCGTTAATATCTTCTATGGAGTTGGTCTGCTGCATTCATAAGTCAATTTTTAAATTTTGTATCACTTATTTATTTTGTCAATACTTTAGATCTGCTTAGATTCATTTACAGTAAATTTTTTTTTTCAATTTAATTTGGGTTTCTTTTAAGTTTATTTAATACACTTTAGTCAGTGTTTTGGTTTAATTAATGTATTTAATTTTATTTTAATTTTTGCTTTACTTTTTCTTTTATTTAAGCACTTAACTTATTTTCTTATTATTAAATTTCTTAATGTAGATTCGTTAGTTCCGACTGCGCCAATAAAATATAAAACTTCTTGTTTGTTATATTTCTGCTTAATTAATGAATTTATTTTCTTCAACTTCAAACTGCAAAAGTACAAATGCTTGGTTTGCAAAAATTAAACAAAGAGGTTCAAATTGCAACGTTGAGCGTGGAAACGCTTACGTTAGCGAAGAGCACGCTACACATTCCATTATGGTATATTGTGTATGTCACTCATATGTATGTATATATATATGTATGTCATGACCATAAGTTGTAATAGGCGACAAATTTTGAATTATATTATCCATTTATATATTGTTTATATGAGTGAGCACAAAACTGTGGCTACAGCGATGTAAAGATCTGGAGAATTTGGAAGTTTTTTTGGCGTGCAAGAATTTTTTTTATAATTTTACGTAATCTTAATTGATCATTAATATTTGTGTCACTAGGCAAACATTTTTTTGACCTTAGTAAACGCTCTGTGTAAGATATAAGTTTTAATAAATTTCCATTTATGCTAGGAGTCAGCGCACGCTTGAACTTGTTAGTACGATTTTTAAAAGCAGTTGATTCTTGATTTGCGTTGTTTATGACATGTGCTCACGGCTCTTACCACTTCGCGGGCGTGTAACTAGGTTCTGATGAACATGAAAATTAAAATTCTGAAGAAGTTGAAGTTCTGACACCAACATTGAGTAACAACTCATAAAACTAAATAAGTCATTTTTCTGCGATTTGAAAAAAAATGTGAGTGGTTTTCGGTCAACTTGTATGCCATCCAATTTTAGGACAGTGGATGCTTTGACATTGAGACTCACCTAAGTATATAGTATCTCGTATAAATTCTGCTGTAGTATTGTATAAATGTAATATCTTCATGCGAACTACTTATTTCATTCTTTTTTAAATTCTGTTTTGATCATTTGTTTTTATGTGGTATTGATATTGCAAAATTGCCACAGAAATAAATTTTTTTTAATTTTTTTAAAGTAGCTTGTAACCTAACTTCTCCCTATTTAACATGAAAGGCAAAATATTTCATATAATAACATCTCAAGATTTGTTTTTCAAAAACGCCGTTGTGACCACATTTCATCGAATTTGTACAGGTTTTTTAGATGAGTTTCGTTAATATTTTGAAACTGAAATGTTTTTATTGTTCAAAATCATTATATCGCAGCAATCGTGGAACCTTTAAAACAAATTTTGTTGCCAACGAAGATATAAAAGTCTCTTCCCACAACAATAATTTTTGATTATGCCGCCAGTCTGAATTCTTTACCAAATTGAATAAAAATAATAGGCAACGCAATTATGTTCAAAAGAAAGTCAAGTAAAATATTTGCATAAGCTACTTACTTGTATATAAGTTTTAAATTCAAATATTTTATTTGCTTTTTAAAAAGGGTCGGAGCTAATGCTCCGCTTTATTTGGATTCAAGATTAAGACTAAAATTTTATTTTATAATTTTATTAATTATAATAAGTTTACAACTTTAATGCAAGCATTGCATTTTGTTATTCCTTGGAAAGTCTACAATTTGTTTGTGTTACTGAATTAAACAATTAAACTAAAAGTAGCAAAAGCAAAAAAAGAGAAAATAAATGTAGCGCGTGTTAACTTATATGTACCTACTTATATAGTTTTCGATTCTTAAAAATGTATATTGTGTAATTTCTTTTTTTTCGTTTAAATTCATGTTTAATATTTCGTAGTCGTGTTCTTCTAATTTCAATCGTCATTTAATTGATGTAGTAAGTGGTTTATTATCCATTATAATTCTGAAGCAATTGGAAAAATCTTTTACAAATCTCAATAGTTTCCTTGTATTTATCATTGACTATAACAGTTTTATTTTTCTTTAAAGATTTTGTGAATGGTTTTATTATTTTTGGATATTTTTTATAAATTTACGGTAATACCCGAATGCGCCCATAAATGATTTTAATTCATATTTTGGGTTGTGGGAATCGCATAATTTTTAATGGGTCATATTTGATGAGGTCTTTTTTCTACCCTTTCAGTGGTCGCGATACAGCCTCAAAATGCACAGAAATTGTGCAATTGGACTTTGAAGTGGGCTTCCCTAAGTGCTTTAGAACTTTTTATATTCTCGCCATGTTCCTTAAGAAAAGTTGAATAGATATCCTCTAAATAGACCAAGCTAGTGCTTATTATTAGTCTAGTTATTCTTATATATGTATGTGCATTAATCCATTTTCAAGTGCTCAGTATATTCTGAATTGATTAATGTTGCCGATGCACTTGCATCTGTTAGAAAACGAAATGGATGTCTGAACGGAAACGATGTACTTTTATAAGCGCGGTTTGAGCCACTTTTGTTAATATCTAGGCATCCTTTGGAATCTTAGAGGTATTTGACTGTACAATTTTCTAAATCCTTAATCTCGTTATAATTGTCCATATAACGTGTCTAGTTTGTGGTATTATTTTTAGGGTCAGAATAAGTGTTAAAGTCCAAAGTGATGGAATTCCTTAGAACTTCGAGTTTCTGAAGAGGTTTTTTCCAGATCTAGTGTCAATAGGTTCTGACGTTTAATGGGCTGAGCTAGTTTTGCCCTGTGGTTGTCTTATGTTATTAAATTGGTTTTTTGTTATGTTATAGAATGTTTTTCTAGGTGTTGGTATATCAAATTTATTTGTTTACACACGTTTAGTGACTGGCTGACTGGAAATTATGCTGTATTGCTTTGCTATGGTCTGTATGTGTCTCTTGGCGTGAATTAATTTTAATACTTAGCGCATGAGTGTCATGGCCATCTAAAATGTTCCTCTTTTTTTCTTTATTCCTGTTTCCCTGCATAATATAAAACATGCTTTATTCCATAATACAATGCGGAAAAGTTACTGCCAGTTTCGTATCCCTAATTGATGAACACAATGGATTTCTAAGACCTGATAAGAATGTGTTAAGGCACATGTGGATAAACTGTTGAACCGTGCTCAACCGTGTGTACGTAAATTCTTATGTATTTGTTTGCCCTTCTTTTTGTTATAATTTTTTTTGTCTTTATTTTTGAAATTTGAAAAATGAAAAGAAATCTCTTTTTTACCGTTATATCATTTTTTATTTAGAAATTAATAGATCGGCAGAATAGCTGTTCCTTTCTTGTTGAGTTAGTTACAAACTGAAGAAAAAGTTTGAGTTTTTTTCTTTGAACATTTCCTCGAGATGTCTTAGGTTAGACTAGCAGTTGATGGGATTAGCAGGAGTGTCGTCATTCCAATTCTAAATGAGTGGAGTCCCCAAAAACTTCTCAACACTAGTTAAACACGCAATGATTAATGGTCAGTTTTTAACTTAATATTTACATACGAAATTAGTTAATTTTTCCTTATATTTAAATAGGGTTTAATTTTTTCAGTGTCAAATTGCGTTTGGTATTTAATTATGATAAAAGTATGGTAGCACTATTAAATGACAAAAAAATATAAACAACTTCTTCATTTAACAGCTGCTACTATTTAGTTAACTTAATATTGTAATACTTTGGTTTAAAAATTTTGTGGTTTCGAAATATTTGCCTGAATTTGCTTTCAAATTCTCGCTCCACATCCTTCCACACATTCACTTTTTGTTCTGCACCAACTCGGTCAGTCTTTTTGCACTCGATTATGCTGCTGTTTTTTTTTTTTTTTTGTTATCAAATAATGAAAAAACTTCAATGCGCAATTTTTATAATTTGCATAACTGTCAAAATCATATGCAAGTATAAAAAACTTAAGTTGTATTTAAATGAACGTGGTCAGTGATTTAAGTTGTATGTAAATATAATCTATAAAAACAAATTCGGTATTTAAACAGAACTTAAGTTTAAAACCCGTTTAATTTTTAAGTTAAAAACTGGCCCTAATTGTCAGAAAGCCTACACAAGGTCAACGAAGAATATTATACTCAAGGCAAAAGTTCCTCACGCAGATTTCAAAGAAAAAGTAGAGATCAGTTATGTACAGAATTGTATTTTGTGCAGTTGGATTTATTGTAAAAATAAATGCTTCGCTAGGAATATCAATTATAGCCTCATAATAAAACCCAACACTAAAATAAGAAAATACCACCAAAAATGGTAACGGATTACAACCTTTGCAACGAACGGCCAGTGTTCCGAAAAAATTCAATAAAACAAAATAAATTTCTGTAAACAAAAAATATCAGAAGAAATCTGAAAATACTTCGAAGTGTGGTGTAAAAACTATTTAGTTATTAAGCTTATCTATAAAGTATACACAAAACATCTACACACCCTGGTGCCCTTTATCAGTAAGTACATATCTAATCTTGGAAATGTCATGTAAGTATGTGAAACAAGGAACCGAAGTCCCAATATAATGATAATAACAATAAAAATGATAACCATAAATGAGGAAGAGCAGCTGGAAAACGAACAAAGCAAAAAATTTAAAGATGTAATGCCGTTGACCTCTCTTAATACCAACTTCATCTCGGTTCAATCCGATGTCATAGAATTGAAATCTGATATGAAAGAAATCAAGAGAACAATCGATCAACAGGCAGCTGGTGTTAGTGCAAGCAATTTGCAGGTAAAAGAAGACATAAAAAATGCGCTTAGAAACATAACAACTAAGAACACTTGTGACACAAGTAAAAAATTAAGTGAAAATAAAGAGATACGCAAATTAACGATATGGAAAAATGAATAAGCGACCTAGAACAGGAATTGATGAACAAGAATATTGAAACAAAAAACGTAACAAACATTGAAATATCTCCTTATGAATATGTGAAAACAATCGGTAAATCTGTGGGAATGGAAATCAAGGAAGGTGATGTTAATAATACATATTGCATAAATAAGCAAGACAAAATAATAGTGGTATTCGGGGGCGCTTGTCAATGAAGTCTTTCGATTCCATCGACAATGTGTCTGAAGAAGCTCGACAGCTTATGGGTCAGCTACCAGCTAACCGGGCGAATCCTGCAAGACCATTTCTATATTCCGGAGTTGATTATGCAGGCTCATTGCTAGTGGCAATATTGGCAGGTCGAGGCTGTTTTTAATTCTAGGCCTTTATGTGCTTTATCTGATGATACTGATTGAAAAGGAAGAGCCGCAATTTATGTAATTATTATTAATCTATTATTATCCTTTTTGAATTGATTTGTGTGTAAATGATATTGTTAGTTTTAAGTTTAATTAATGATGCACCATCTAATAACCTTAAGAATTTTTGTCATCCTCTTCGGAAATGAGGCGGGCGGAATGTTTGGACTTTTTTTGGTCTTCAGTGTACTTACAGTAATTACATATTTTGTTTCAGTAAGTAAGATGTAAGATATACCTGATGAAACGTTTGTTAATGTCTAGTTATCCTTTCGAATCCTAGAGGTGTTGGACTAAAGAATTTTCTACATCCTCCATCTCGTTATAATTGTACAGGGTCAGAACGTGTTTAAAAGTTTTCAAAGTTCAAAATAATGGAGTAGGATTTCTTAGAGTTTCTGAAGTGAGTATATCCAGATCTACTATCAATGGATTCTGCAGTTTGATGAGTTACGTTAGTTTCGCCCTGTAGTTGTCTTATGTCACTTAATTGGTTCTATTTTGGTTATGTCTGCATATGTTATGGAATGTTTTTCTTGGCGTTGGCTTATTAAATTTATTTGTTTACACAGGTCTAGTGCATGCCTGATTGACTGGAAGTTATGCTTTGCTGTGGTCTTTAGGTTTTTCTTGGTGTGCATGATTTTAGATACTTAGCGTATAAGTTTGTCTGTACTGCATGACTGCGCCAGATAACCTTAAGACTAAATCAAACTTCTGAATTAAAAGAGGTGGAAATTCTTTATTTGCAGACTTTACAAAAATAATAAAATATATACATAAATATACATATTCATATGTACAATGAATAATAGTTCGAAATGTCTGTTTATGGCCTTGTTGGGGCGTCTCATTTAAGGTTTGCTCACGAACTTCCGCGTTTGAATACCATTAGCATGCGTCACATTACAAACGATTTTAAAAAAGATATTCATTTTGTATCTTGGATTGTAGCTTTTTAATATATTATTACACATACAACGACGCTATTTATTTCTCTACGCAAATTAAATTGCAATTGTTGGGTTAAAATTTAATTGCCTAAAGTTATGTATATAGTCAAAGCTCGGTATAACAAATACTCAATTTAACAAATTCAAGATATAACAAATGGGTTGCTTTTAGTTTTGGCTGCTATTAACTACCGAATGTCTTCATTTTTGAGGCTCAATATAACGAACATCCGAATATATAAGAAAAAACAATTTTGGTGTCTATTAAAAACAAACGAGAAGAAAAAGATGGGATTAGTAGTTATAATACCGTTATTTTTCTACATTTCTATGCACACGCTCATGTTTTTCGTTCATGTAATCATACTTACGAATTGAAGGTTTTTTAGCAATAGAAAAAGTGAAAAAATTTTAGAAGAGCTTTGACTGTGTTTTTAAGCTCATTTTTAAAGCGTAGGTTCGTTTGCCTCGCTCAAGTTGAAAAGTGAGTTACCTTGACAATTTTTATTGAAATTCTGGTTCTTTACATATGTACTTAATAATACAAGTCAATAAAAAACCAAATACAAATTAAAATATAAAAAAAAAAATAAGAAATTTATTTAATTCTATTGAAGATTCGTTTCTTTTAAAGGAATCATAAAGAGTTAACAACTGTTGAAGTGTTTCAACGTTTTTCATGGATTTTTGCTGATACATACATACATAAATAAAATATAAAACTTCTTGTTTGTTATATTTCTGCTTAATTAAAGAATTTATTTTCTTCAACTTCAAACTGCAAAAGTACAAATGCTTGGTTCGCAAAAATTAAACAAAGAGTTTCAAATTGCAACGTTGAGCGTGGAAACGCTTACGTTAGCGAAGAGCACGCTACACATTCCATTATGGTATATTGTGTATGTCACTCCTCCCTTCGCAAGAAATTTCAATGCCCTCATTGATCTTTTCTTTCCCACATTTGTTTCTTATAATATTTGGAAATTTAGTTTTTTGTAATAATATTAATACTAAAACTATTAAAATAATAAAAATTAATGCAAAAACAATATAGTTTGTCTCTTTTACTACAAAATTCTTATGGTAATTATTTTTTAATTCCATTTTGGTTATATAATCTTTGTTATTTTTAATTAGATTTTCAGATGTTTTTACATATGGGGCAATATTTGTTTGAGGATTATTTATTTTGCTTTCAAATTTAAAAGACCCAATTTTAAGTTTACAATTGCTTAAAGTTAATAAATTATTTCCATTAATCGATATATTTAAATCATTACAATTCTGGTTAATCATTGTATTTCGGATGTTTTTTATTAGCACCATATTTGGTGGTACAAAAGATATCCTGGTTTCTTTATTTGTTTTAAAAGTACAATTTGATAATTGGTTATTCAATAAATTTTCCAGGCATAAGTCATATAATGGTTTAATTGTTTGATTTTTTAATGCAAACATTTTTCCATTTTTCCTTACAAGATCTACGTTTAAACTGAATACTATTTCTTGGCCATCATTATCAGGAATTGGTAATATCTTAAATCTAGGATACAATGTAAAGTTTTTTGGTATGGTCAGTACAAAATATATTAAATTTTCTTTAGTCCAAACAGAGGTCTTAATAGATTCAAATTGTTGCGCATTTAGGTGTGATATCGTTTCAATGTCAATAAGTTTGGGATTAATAATGCCTAATTTAGCCAATTGCATTCCCATTTGAATATCTTGAACATGCTCTAAGTAGGTTTTGACATTGTCAAGAAATGTATCGGCAATAATTTTGTTAACAAGTGAATTCTGAAGAGTATTTGTTGAATTTCTTAGTTCATTTAAAAGTGTATTTCCTGCGTTAACGTGTTCGATAATACTATTTGTGTTTATGTCACCATTATCAATTCTGTTCTTAATTTCAATTATAGATTCTTCTATCGTGTCCCTATCCTCACTATCAAGGGTTCCAAAAAGAAACTTCAGACCACTACCTAATGCATTAAATAGGCCCCGTTTGTGCCTTTTTATGAATAATTGTTTTTCCTGTTCTGCCATATTGAGATATTTTTTTATGATTGCGCACTGTAAGTATTTATGACTATTATACTCACTCCACAATTCTTGGAAGGATTTCTCTAGTTCGGTAGTATTGATCTCAACAATATGATTACCATAGAAAGTAGGAATTCCCACTTCTCATTGGTCAACAATAACATAGCCAAAATTATAATTAATTTTATCAACCTTAATAGTTTGGGCGACGATTCCGAATGTCAAATACAACAAGATCGTAGCTCTGATGAACATTCGGTAACTTTCAATTTGAGTGAGATGTTCCAAGACTCTCTTCTGCAGGTGCCGGTTCAGATTGATTCCTGCAATCATTAACATTTGTTACTCTGTTTCTTTTAAAATGATTTTTATATTTTCTAAAATTTCTATTCCTAAATTTTACAACAAAATGTTCCCCATCATCTTCTTTTCTTATACCTCTGCTTTTTTAAAAGGATTTTCTATTTTGTTTAGCCGTTTTCTTTTATTTTCCGCGTTAACATATTTACCAATAATAGGATTTTCTTTTCTTTTCGAATTTACGTTATTGATTCGTTTTGTCTTGCATATCTATCGATGGTTGAGCTTTATTAAAAAATATATTATATGGCTTTTCTCCTATACTAGAACGGTTTATTGTGTGATTGTAGGCAAATATCGCTTGTTCGACGCTCATGTAAATCAGTTCTTTATCACCTGAAGTATGAAGAATTCTTAGTTTTTCATTTAATGTCTTATGAAGTCTTTCAATGTCACCTATGCCAGTTTTACCAGTGGTAACTTCTAAAACTATGTTTAACTGTTCGCACCATTGCCTAATATTCACATTATTTAATCCTTGATCTTGGACAATTTTTTAAAGTTTTCGGCGGTCCCATAGCATTAAAAATCCTTAACAATGCCCGCTTTGTTTCAACCCAGTTCAAATTTGATACCCTTTCAGCCATTGCAAACTTCGAATAAAGGTCAATGCATGTCAAATAGTT
Source organism: Epicampocera succincta (assembly GCA_932526305.1). Lineage (NCBI taxonomy): Eukaryota > Metazoa > Arthropoda > Insecta > Diptera > Tachinidae > Epicampocera > Epicampocera succincta. The sequence continues at coordinate 27,222,074 of OW052035.1, read as the reverse complement.
CTCCCTATTCCATTGCCAAAGATCAATAACAAATTTTTCGCGTGTATCATACACCGGGGGCGTTAATTTAAAAGGCAAATTATGTGCTATGTGATCGGATTTGCACAAGTTGCAAAATTCGCATGCATTGATAATTTTTGAGATTTCTTTTACATAGTTTGGATAGTAATATCTTTTTGAAAATTCCATAACAACTTTTCCAATTCCTTGATGCATTCCTTCTAAATGGAGCTCCATTATAATAGTTTTAAATTTTGCGTATTCTGTTGCATTTTCTAATTCCCTCATCGCTCTCATTAACTCAGTATTTCCTGACCGTATTATGTCCTTATAAACATTTTGAAAACGGAGAAAGTCTACATTATTTGGCATAAAAATTCCTGACTTTTTCCCTAACAAATGTTTCTTAACAATTTTTTTAATTTCTTCAGAATTTAAGTTTGTGTAATATATAGTAGTAACTGTATTTGAAAATATTTTTTGTTTGACGATTTTTGCTATATTATTGCTAAAAAGCCTTAATTGATTTCTAAATGTATTTAGCGTCCTTTTGGATATAGGAATATAGTTAGCATTGTCTTCTTCCGCTGAGTGAATGGTGGCCATATCAGAATAAATATTTTCGTTCATATTACATTCATTCAGTTTTATTCTAGAAAGAGCATCGGCAACGTGATTTACCTTTCCAGGAATATGTTTTATATCGAAATCGAACTCATTAAGTTTGATTCTCCACCTTTGGAGTTTGGTGTTTGGTTCCTTGAGATTATGTAGCCATTGGAGGGTCTTATGGTCACTATTTACCAAAAATTTTCTGCCAAAGAGGTATGGCCTGAAATACTTTGTAGACCACACCAAAGCTAGAAGTTCACGTTCAATAGTCGAATAGTTAAGCTCATGTTCGTTGAGCGTCCTGCTTGCAAAGCATATCGGTTTATCTTGCTGACTCAACACTGCGCCCAGAGCAACGTTTGAAGCATATGTAGTCAGTGTAAAGACCTTTTCATAGTTCGGGTATGAGAGAATCGGTTCATTTGTAATCAAAATCTTTATTGTTTCGACCGCTTTAATATAATTTTTATCGTTATAATTGATTTTATTTCCTTTTTTCAAACAGGATGTCAAAGGTTTAGTGATTCGGGCAAATTTTCTGTAAAACCCAGCAAGTCCTAAAAATTGTCTTATTTCTTTTCTTGTTTTTGGTATTGGGTATTTAATAATAGCGCTCGTATTTTTCGGCTTAGGTTTGACCCCTTCAACTCAGCTTCTCTCTTTAGAAACTCGCACTTGTCGAGTTGAACTTTTAAGTTTGCATCCACCAACCTCTTGAGCACTCTGTCGAGCGATTCGACATGCTATTGTAAGGATGCACTGAAAATTATGATGTCATCGAGATATACCAAGCAGTGTCTACCAACAAGTTCTCCCAATATCTCATTCATCAACCTTTGAAAAGTTGATGGGGCGTTTTTCAGCCAAAAAGGCATCCTCATAAACTCAAAATGACCATTTGAAGTGGAAAATGCGGTATTTTTCCCATCAAAGGGGTCCATCTCTATCTGATGAAAAGCCTTTGCCAGGTCAATAGTTGAGAAGTACAGACACCTTCCCAACTTGTCCAGAATCTCATCCATGTTGGGAATGGGGTATCGGTCCGATATCGTGATTTCATTTAATTTACGATAATCTACGACAATACGCCATTTGTCTTTCCCTGACGCATCAGGTTTCTTGGGTACAACCCATATTGGTGAAGAATAAGGGGAATTACTGTGACAAATAATGTTTTGTCTCTCACTTATCTGGCGATTCACTTCTTCTCTATGAACTTCAGGATATCTATATGATTTGCTATAGATGGGGTCCTCATGGATGGTTTTATTGCAATGTTTCGTTGCATGAATAAAGGTCAAGTTATCACCTTCTTTGTAAAATATATTATTGTATTTTCGAAATAACTTAACTAAGGCTGAACGCTCCTCCCAGTTGAGGTGGTCCATTCGAAATCTAGATTTTTCCTCATCCATTTCAATTTCATGGATATTCAGATTTTGCGTTTTAATTCGTAGTAACTTCCACTACTACCATAAAATTCTGTTGGATATTCCAGGTTATCCAAAACTACAGTATTCTTAGCAACGTCAATTTTTGCGTTCAAAACTCGGAGTGCGTCACAACCTAACAATCCTTCATAACTATCCGAAAAATCATATACATAAAGCTTTAGCATCCTGCCATGTATAAAAAAATGTACAGTACAAGTACAATCTAAACTTACTGATGCCGTTGCTGTTTTTAAAATAATCGGTTTTATTTTCTGTATTTTTGTTGATAAGGTATTTCTCCTAATTAGACTAACAGATGATCCTGTATCTACGAGAAAATTTAATGGTTTATTATTAATATAAAATGTTACGACCGGTAATTTACTGGGGCATGTAAATGAAAATTTGATTCATCCTGCTCCATTGGAACAGGAGCTCCATACCGTCTGATTCTAGATTGATTTGAATTGTTCCAATTGATTTGTTCACTTTTATTAAAATGATTAAATGTAGCTTGACCATTCCGATTAATTTGGTTAGAATTATAAAATTGCTGTCCGTGATTATATAATTGAGAAGAAGCATTTGTTCGATATTGAGATGGGAAAGAATTGTGAGACATTTCACAAACTTGAGTTATTGGCTGCACATTCCTTCCTCGTGAATAATTACCATGATTTAAACTTCTATTATTTTTACATTTCTTTTCCGTAAATTCAAAATAGTATAAACCATTTTCTTCAAAATTTTAAGAGATGATTTAAAGTCTGATAAAGTGTTGGCATTAAGTAAAGCAACAAACAAAAATATGGTAAGGTAATTTTTTCTTTAGAATTTCAAGACTAAATCTATTGACTTCTGATTTGTAAATGGCTTTTCTAGTTTCGGAGTCTTCACTTAATTTAATACATTCTCTTATTTTATAAATTTCATTATTTAATGTGTCGCAAAACAACTTAACACTATTAATAAATTTTATGTTACCTAGTTCCAGTATCAGTGTTGAAATTGCCTTTTTTCGCCGAATTCTTCTTTGAGCTCTGCCCTTAATGTTCGCCAGTCACCTGGGCTTTCTCTTCTCAGAAGATCTGCTGCTGGCCCAACTAGTTTTCTTTGATTTGCGTTGTAAAAAAGTTGCTTTATTTCGCCTTCCAAACCACTTATAGAGGAGATAATAAGATCGATATGGCCCAAAAACATCGCTAAAGATTTGCTGTTTCCATCAAAGAGTTCTATAAAGTTAAGGTTTTGCATCGCAAATTCCTTCTTTTCCTTATTGTCCGGCATGTTTGCGATTCTAAAGTTGCTTAAAAGTTCGTTAATATCTTCTATGGAGTTGGTCTGCTGCATTCATAAGTCAATTTTTAAATTTTGTATCACTTATTTATTTTGTCAATACTTTAGATCTGCTTAGATTCATTTACAGTAAATTTTTTTTTCAATTTAATTTGGGTTTCTTTTAAGTTTATTTAATACACTTTAGTCAGTGTTTTGGTTTAATTAATGTATTTAATTTTATTTTAATTTTTGCTTTACTTTTTCTTTTATTTAAGCACTTAACTTATTTTCTTATTATTAAATTTCTTAATGTAGATTCGTTAGTTCCGACTGCGCCAATAAAATATAAAACTTCTTGTTTGTTATATTTCTGCTTAATTAATGAATTTATTTTCTTCAACTTCAAACTGCAAAAGTACAAATGCTTGGTTTGCAAAAATTAAACAAAGAGGTTCAAATTGCAACGTTGAGCGTGGAAACGCTTACGTTAGCGAAGAGCACGCTACACATTCCATTATGGTATATTGTGTATGTCACTCATATGTATGTATATATATATATGTATGTCATGACCATAAGTTGTAATAGGCGACAAATTTTAAATTATATTATCCATTTATATATTGTTTATATGAGTGAGCACAAAACTGTGGCTACAGCGATGTAAAGATCTGGAGAATTTGGAAGTTTTTTTGGCGTGCAAGAATTTTTTTTATACTTTTACGTAATCTTAATTGATCAGTAATATTTGTGTCACTAGGCAAACATTTTTTTGACCTTAGTAAACGCTCTGTGTAAGATATAAGTTTTAATAAATTTCCATTTATGCAAGGAGTCAGCGCACGCTTGAACTTGTTAGTACGATTTTTAAAAGCAGTTGATTCTTGATTTGCGTTGTTTATGACATGTGCTCACGGCTCTTACCACTTCGCGGGCGTGTAACTAGGTTCTGATGAACATGAAAATTTAAATTCTGAAGAAGTTGAAGTTCTGACACCAACATTGAGTAACAACTCATAAAACTAAATAAGTCATTTTTCTGCGATTTGAAAAAAAATGTGAGTGGTTTTCGGTCAACTTGTATGCCATCCAATTTTAGGACAGTGGATGCTTTGACATTGAGACTCACCTAAGTATATAGTATCTCGTATAAATTCTGCTGTAGTATTGTATAAATGTAATATCTTCATGCGAACTACTTATTTCATTCTTTTTTAAATTCTGTTTTGATCATTTGTTTTTATGTGGTATTGATATTGCAAAATTGCCACAGAAATAAATTTTTTTTAATTTTTTTAAAGTAGCTTGTAACCTAACTTCTCCCTATTTAACATGAAAGGCAAAATATTTCATATAATAACATCTCAAGATTTGCTTTTCAAAAACGCCGTTGTGACCACATTTCATCGAATTTGTACAGGTTTTTTAGATGAGTTTCGTTAATATTTTGAAACTAAAATGTTTTTATTGTTCAAAATCATTATATCGCAGCAATCGTCGAACCTTTAAAACAAATTTTGTTGCCAACGAAGATATAAAAGTCTCTTCCTACAACAATAATTTTTGATTATGCCGCCAGTCGTCTGAATTCTTTACCAAATTGAATAAAAATAATAGGCAACGCAATTATGTTCAAAAGAAAGTCAAGTAAAATATTTGCATAAGCTACTTACTTGTATATAAGTTTTAAATTCAAATATTTTATTTGCTTTTTAAAAAGGGTCGGAGCTAATGCTCCGCTTTATTTGGATTCAAGATTAAGACTAAAATTTTATGTTACAATTTTATTAATTATAATAAGCTTACAACTTTAATGCAAGCATTGCATTTTGTTATTCCTTGGAAAGTCTACAATTTGTTTGTGTTACTGAATTAAACAATTAAATAAAAAGTAGCAAAAGCAAAAAAAGAGAAAATAAATGTAGCGCGTGTTAACTTATATGTACCTACTTATATAGTTTTCGATTCTTAAAAATGTATATTGTGTAATTTCTTTTTTTTCGTTTAAATTCATGTTTAATATTTCGTAGTCGTGTTCTTCTAATTTCAATCGTCATTTAATTGATGTAGTAAGTGGTTTATTATCCATTATAATTCTGAAGCAATTGGAAAAATCTTTTACAAATCTCAATAGTTTCCTTGTATTTATCATTGACTATAACAGTTTTATTTTTCTTCAAAGATTTTGTGAATGGTTTTATTATTTTTGGATATTTTTTATAAATTTACGGTAATACCCGAATGCGCCCATAAATGATTTTAATTCATATTTTGGGTTGTGGGAATCGCATAATTTTTAATGGGTCATATTTGATGAGGTCTTTTTTCTACCCTTTCAGTGGTCGCGATACAGCCTCAAAATGCACAGAAATTGTGCAATTGGACTTTGAAGTGGGCTTCCCTAAGTGCTTTAGAACTTTTTATATTCTCGCCATGTTCCTTAAGAAAAGTTGAATAGATATCCTCTAAATAGACCAAGCTAGTGCTTATTATTAGTCTAGTTATTCTTATATATGTATGTGCATTAATCCATTTTCAAGTGCTCAGTATATTCTGAATTGATTAATGTTGCCGATGCACTTGCATCTGTTAGAAAACGAAATGGATGTCTGAACGGAAACGATGTACTTTTATAAGCGCGGTTTGAGCCACTTTTGTTAATATCTAGGCATCCTTTGGAATCTTAGAGGTATTTGACTGTACAATTTTCTAAATCCTTAATCTCGTTATAATTGTCCATATAATGTGTCTAGTTTGTGGTATTATTTTTAGGGTCAGAATAAGTGTTAAAGTCCAAAGTGATGGAATTCCTTACAACTTCGAGTTTCTGAAGAGGTTTTTTCCAGATCTAGTGTCAATAGGTTCTGACGTTTAATGGGCTGAGCTAGTTTTGCCCTGTGGTTGTCTTATGTTATTAAATTGGTTTTTTGTTATGTTATAGAATGTTTTTCTAGGTGTTGGTATATCAAATTTATTTGTTTACACACGTTTAGTGACTGGCTGACTGGAAATTATGCTGTATTGCTTTGCTATGGTCTGTATGTGTCTCTTGGCGTGAATTAATTTTAATACTTAGCGCATGAGTGTCATGGCCATCTAAAATGTTCCTCTTTTTTTCTTTATTCCTGTTTCCCTGCATAATATAAAACATGCTTTATTCCATAATACAATGCGGAAAAGTTACTGCCAGTTTCGTATCCCTAATTGATGAACACAATGGATTTCTAAGACCTGATAAGAATGTGTTAAGGCACATATGGATAAACTGTTGAACCGTGCTCAACCGTGTGTACGTAAATTCTTATGTATTTTTTTGCCCTTCTTTTTGTTATAATTTTTTTTCTCTTTATTTTTGAAATTTGAAAAATGAAAAGAAATCTCTTTTTTACCGTTATATCATTTTTTATTTAGAAATTAATAGATCGGCAGAATAGCTGTTCCTTTCTTGTTGAGTTAGTTACAAACTGAAGAAAAAGTTTGAGTTTTTTTCTTTGAACATTTCCTCGAGATGTCTTAGGTTAGACTAGCAGTTGATGGGATTAGCAGGAGTGTCGTCATTCCAATTCTAAATGAGTGGAGTCCCCAAAAACTTCTCAACACTAGTTAAACACGCAATGATTAATGGTCAGTTTTTAACTTAATATTTACATACGAAATTAGTTAATTTTTCCTTATATTTAAATAGGGTTTAATTTTTTCAGTCTCAAATTGCGTTTGGTATTTAATTATGATAAAAGTATGGTAGCACTATTAAATGACAAAAAAATATAAACAACTTCTTCATTTAACAGCTGCTACTATTTAGTTAACTTAATATTGTAATACTTTGGTTTAAAAATTTTGTGGTTTCGAAATATTTGCCTGAATTTGCTTTCAAATTCTCGCTCCACATCCTTCCACACATTCACTTTTTGTTCTGCACCAACTCGGTCAGTCTTTTTGCACTCGATTATGCTGCTGTTTTTTTTTTTTTTTTGTTATCAAATAATGAAAAAACTTCAATGCGCAATTTTTATAATTTGCATAACTGTCAAAATCATATGCAAGTATAAAAAACTTAAGTTGTATTTAAATGAACGTGGTCAGTGATTTAAGTTGTATGTAAATATAATCTATAAAAACAAATTCGGTATTTAAACAGAACTTAAGTTTAAAACCCGTTTAATTTTTAAGTTAAAAACTGGCCCTAATTGTCAGAAAGCCTACACAAGGTCAACGAAGAATATTATACTCAAGGCAAAAGTTCCTCACGCAGATTTCAAAGAAAAAGTAGAGATCAGTTATGTACAGAATTGTATTTTGTGCAGTTGGATTTATTGTAAAAATAAATGCTTCGCTAGGAATATCAATTATAGCCTCATAATAAAACCCAACACTAAAATAAGAAAATACCACCAAAAATGGTAACGGATTACAACCTTTGCAACGAACGGCCAGTATTCCGAAAAAATTCAATAAAACAAAATAAATTTCTGTAAACAAAAAATATCAGAAGAAATCTGAAAATACTTCGAAGTGTAGTGTAAAAACTATTTAGTTATTAAGCTTATCTATAAAGTATACACAAAACATCTACACACCCTGGTGCCCTTTATCAGTAAGTACATATCTAATCTTGGAAATGTCATGTAAGTATGTGAAACAAGGAACCGAAGTCCCAATATAATGATAATAACAATAAAAATGATAACCATAAATGAGGAAGAGCAGCTGGAAAACGAACAAAGCAAAAAATTTAAAGATGTAATGCCGTTGACCTCTCTTAATACCAACTTCATCTCGGTTCAATCCGATGTCATAGAATTGAAATCTGATATGAAAGAAATCAAGAGAACAATCGATCAACAGGCAGCTGGTATTAGTGCAAACAATTTGCAGGTAAAAGAAGACATAAAAAATGCGCTTAGAAACATAACAACTAAGAACACTTGTGAAACAAGTAAAAAATTAAGTGAAAATAAAGAGATACGCAAATTAACGATATGGAAAAATGAATAAGCGACCTAGAACAGGAATTGATGAACAAGAATATTGAAACAAAAAACGTAACAAACATTGAAATATCTCCTTATGAAATTGTGAAAACAATCGGTAAATCTGTGGGAATGGAAATCAAGGAAGGTGATGTTAATAATACATATTGCATAAATAAGCAAGACAAAATAATAGTGGAATTCGGGGGCGCTTGTCAATGAAGTCTTTCGATTCGATCGACAATGTGTCTGAAGAAGCTCGACAGCTTATGGGTCAGCTACCAGCTAACCGGGCGAATCCTGCAAGACCATTTCTATATTCCGGAGTTGATTATGCAGGCTCATTGCTAGTGGCAATATTGGCAGGTCGAGGCTGTTTTTAATTCTAGGCCTTTATGTGCTTTATCTGATGATACTGATTGAAAAGGAAGAGCCGCAATTTATGTAATTATTATTAATCTATTATTATCCATTTTGAATTGATTTGTGTGTAAATGATATTGTTAGTTTTAAGTTTAATTAATGATGCACCATCTAATAACCTTAAGAATTTTTGTCATCCTCTTCGGAAATGAGGCGGGCGGAATGTTTGGACTTTTTTTGGTCTTCAGTGTACTTACAGTAATTACATATTTTGTTTCAGTAAGTAAGATGTAAGATATACCTGATGAAACGTTTGTTAATGTCTAGTTATCCTTTCGAATCCTAGAGGTGTTGGACTAAAGAATTTTCTACATCCTCCATCTCGTTATAATTGTACAGGGTCAGAACGTGTTTAAAAGTTTTCAAAGTTCAAAATAATGGAGTAGGATTTCTTAGAGTTTCTGAAGTGAGTATATCCAGATCTACTATCAATGGATTCTGCAGTTTGATGAGTTACGTTAGTTTCGCCCTGTAGTTGTCTTATGTCACTTAATTGGTTCTATTTTGGTTATGTCTGCATATGTTATGGAATGTTTTTCTGTTCAAAAGAAAGTCAAGTAAAATATTTGCATAAGCTACTTACTTGTATATAAGTTTTAAATTCAAATATTTTATTTGCTTTTTAAAAAGGGTCGGAGCTAATGCTCCGCTTTATTTGGATTCAAGATTAAGACTAAAATTTTATTTTACAATTTTATTAATTATAATAAGTTAACAACTTTAATGCAAGCATTGCATTTTGTTATTCCTTGGAAAGTCTACAATTTGTTTGTGTTACTGAATTAAACAATTAAATAAAAAGTAGCAAAAGCAAAAAAAGAGAAAATAAATGTAGCGCGTGTTAACTTATATGTACCTACTTATATAGTTTTCGATTCTTAAAAATGTATATTGTGTAATTTCTTTTTTTTCGTTTAAATTCATGTTTAATATTTCGTAGTCGTGTTCTTCTAATTTCAATCGTCATTTAATTGATGTAGTAAGTGGTTTATTATCCATTATAATTCTGAAGCAATTGGAAAAATCTTTTACAAATCTCAATAGTTTCCTTGTATTTATCATTGACTATAACAGTTTTATTTTTCTTTAAAGATTTTGTGAATGGTTTTATTATTTTTGGATATTTTTTATAAATTTACGGTAATACCCGAATGCGCCCATAAATGATTTTAATTCATATTTTGGGTTGTGGGAATCGCATAATTTTTAATGGGTCATATTTGATGAGGTCTTTTTTCTACCCTTTCAGTGGTCGCGATACAGCCTCAAAATGCACAGAAATTGTGCAATTGGACTTTGAAGTGGGCTTCCCTAAGTGCTTTAGAACTTTTTATATTCTCGCCATGTTCCTTAAGAAAAGTTGAATAGATATCCTCTAAATAGACCAAGCTAGTGCTTATTATTAGTCTAGTTATTCTTATATATGTATGTGCATTAATCCATTTTCAAGTGCTCAGTATATTCTGAATTGATTAATGTTGCCGATGCACTTGCATCTGTTAGAAAACGAAATGGATGTCTGAACGAAAACGATGTACTTTTATAAGCGCGGTTCGAGCCACTTTTGTTAATATCTAGGCATCCTTTGGAATCTTAGAGGTATTTGACTGTACAATTTTCTAAATCCTTAATCTCGTTATAATTGTCCATATAACGTGTGTAGTTTGTGGTATTATTTTTAGAGTCAGAATAAGTTTTAAAGTCCAAAGTGATGGAATTCCTTAGAACTTCGAGTTTCTGAAGAGGTTTTTTCCAGATCTAGTGTCAATAGGTTCTGACGTTTAATGGGCTGAGCTAGTTTTGCCCTGTGGTTGTCTTATGTTATTAAATTGGTTTTTTGTTATGTTATAGAATGTTTTTCTAGGTGTTGGTATATCAAATTTATTTGTTTACACACGTTTAGTGACTGGCTGACTGGAAATTATGCTGTATTGCTTTGCTATGGTCTGTATGTGTCTCTTGGCGTGAATTAATTTTAATACTTAGCGCATGAGTGTCATGGCCATCTAAAATGTTCCTCTTTTTTTCTTTATTCCTGTTTCCCTGCATAATATAAAACATGCTTTATTCCATAATACAATGCGGAAAAGTTACTGCCAGTTTCGTATCCCTAATTGATGAACACAATGGATTTCTAAGACCTGATAAGAATGTGTTAAGGCACATGTGGATAAACTGTTGAACCGTGCTCAACCGTGTGTACGTAAATTCTTATGTATTTGTTTGCCCTTCTTTTTGTTATAATTTTTTTTGTCTTTATTTTTGAAATTTGAAAAATGAAAAGAAATCTCTTTTTTACCGTTATATCATTTTTTATTTAGAAATTAATAGATCGGCAGAATAGCTGTTCCTTTCTTGTTGAGTTAGTTACAAACTGAAGAAAAAGTTTGAGTTTTTTTCTTTGAACATTTCCTCGAGATGTCTTAGGTTAGACTAGCAGTTGATGGGATTAGCAGGAGTGTCGTCATTCCAATTCTAAATGAGTGGAGTCCCCAAAAACTTCTCAACACTAGTTAAACACGCAATGATTAATGGTCAGTTTTTAACTTAATATTTACATACGAAATTAGTTAATTTTTCCTTATATTTAAATAGGGTTTAATTTTTTCAGTCTCAAATTGCGTTTGGTATTTAATTATGATAAAAGTATGGTAGCACTATTAAATGACAAAAAAATATAAACAACTTCTTCATTTAACAGCTGCTACTATTTAGTTAACTTAATATTGTAATACTTTGGTTTAAAAATTTTGTGGTTTCGAAATATTTGCCTGAATTTGCTTTCAAATTCTCGCTCCACATCCTTCCACACATTCACTTTTTGTTCTGCACCAACTCGGTCAGTCTTTTTGCACTCGATTATGCTGCTGTTTTTTTTTTTTTTTTTGTTATCAAATAATGAAAAAACTTCAATGCGCAATTTTTATAATTTGCATAACTGTCAAAATCATATGCAAGTATAAAAAACTTAAGTTGTATTTAAATGAACGTGGTCAGTGATTTAAGTTGTATGTAAATATAATCTATAAAAACAAATTCGGTATTTAAACAGAACTTAAGTTTAAAACCCGTTTAATTTTTAAGTTAAAAACTGGCCCTAATTGTCAGAAAGCCTACACAAGGTCAACGAAGAATATTATACTCAAGGCAAAAGTTCCTCACGCAGATTTCAAAGAAAAAGTAGAGATCAGTTATGTACAGAATTGTATTTTGTGCAGTTGGATTTATTGTAAAAATAAATGCTTCGCTAGGAATATCAATTATAGTCTCATAATAAAACCCAACACTAAAATAAGAAAATACCACCAAAAATGGTAACGGATTACAACCTTTGCAACGAACGGCCAGTATTCCGAAAAAATTCAATAAAACAAAATAAATTTCTGTAAACAAAAAATATCAGAAGAAATCTGAAAATACTTCGAAGTGTAGTGTAAAAACTATTTAGTTATTAAGCTTATCTATAAAGTATACACAAAACATCTACACACCCTGGTGCCCTTTATCAGTAAGTACATATCTAATCTTGGAAATGTCATGTAAGTATGTGAAACAAGGAACCGAAGTCCCAATATAATGATAATAACAATAAAAATGATAACCATAAATGAGGAAGAGCAGCTGGAAAACGAACAAAGCAAAAAATTTAAAGATGTAATGCCGTTGACCTCTCTTAATACCAACTTCATCTCGGTTCAATCCGATGTCATAGAATTGAAATCTGATATGAAAGAAATCAAGAGAACAATCGATCAACAGGCAGCTGGTATTAGTGCAAACAATTTGCAGGTAAAAGAAGACATAAAAAATGCGCTTAGAAACATAACAACTAAGAACACTTGTGAAACAAGTAAAAAATTAAGTGAAAATAAAGAGATACGCAAATTAACGATATGGAAAAATGAATAAGCGACCTAGAACAGGAATTGATGAACAAGAATATTGAAACAAAAAACGTAACAAACATTGAAATATCTCCTTATGAAATTGTGAAAACAATCGGTAAATCTGTGGGAATGGAAATCAAGGAAGGTGATGTTAATAATACATATTGCATAAATAAGCAAGACAAAATAATAGTGGAATTCGGGGGCGCTTGTCAATGAAGTCTTTCGATTCGATCGACAATGTGTCTGAAGAAGCTCGACAGCTTATGGGTCAGCTACCAGCTAACCGGGCGAATCCTGCAAGACCATTTCTATATTCCGGAGTTGATTATGCAGGCTCATTGCTAGTGGCAATATTGGCAGGTCGAGGCTGTTTTTAATTCTAGGCCTTTATGTGCTTTATCTGATGATACTGATTGAAAAGGAAGAGCCGCAATTTATGTAATTATTATTAATCTATTATTATCCATTTTGAATTGATTTGTGTGTAAATGATATTGTTAGTTTTAAGTTTAATTAATGATGCACCATCTAATAACCTTAAGAATTTTTGTCATCCTCTTCGGAAATGAGGCGGGCGGAATGTTTGGACTTTTTTTGGTCTTCAGTGTACTTACAGTAATTACATATTTTGTTTCAGTAAGTAAGATGTAAGATATACCTGATGAAACGTTTGTTAATGTCTAGTTATCCTTTCGAATCCTAGAGGTGTTGGACTAAAGAATTTTCTACATCCTCCATCTCGTTATAATTGTACAGGGTCAGAACGTGTTTAAAAGTTTTCAAAGTTCAAAATAATGGAGTAGGATTTCTTAGAGTTTCTGAAGTGAGTATATCCAGATCTACTATCAATGGATTCTGCAGTTTGATGAGTTACGTTAGTTTCGCCCTGTAGTTGTCTTATGTCACTTAATTGGTTCTATTTTGGTTATGTCTGCATATGTTATGGAATGTTTTTCTGTTCAAAAGAAAGTCAAGTAAAATATATGCATAAGCTACTTACTTGTATATAAGTTTTAAATTCAAATATTTTATTTGCTTTTTAAAAAGGGTCGGAGCTAATGCTCCGCTTTATTTGGATTCAAGATTAAGACTAAAATTTTATTTTACAATTTTATTAATTATAATAAGTTAACAACTTTAATGCAAGCATTGCATTTTGTTATTCCTTGGAAAGTCTACAATTTGTTTGTGTTACTGAATTAAACAATTAAATAAAAAGTAGCAAAAGCAAAAAAAGAGAAAATAAATGTAGCGCGTGTTAACTTATATGTACCTACTTATATAGTTTTCGATTCTTAAAAATGTATATTGTGTAATTTCTTTTTTTTCGTTTAAATTCATGTTTAATATTTCGTAGTCGTGTTCTTCTAATTTCAATCGTCATTTAATTGATGTAGTAAGTGGTTTATTATCCATTATAATTCTGAAGCAATTGGAAAAATCTTTTACAAATCTCAATAGTTTCCTTGTATTTATCATTGACTATAACAGTTTTATTTTTCTTTAAAGATTTTGTGAATGGTTTTATTATTTTTGGATATTTTTTATAAATTTACGGTAATACCCGAATGCGCCCATAAATGATTTTAATTCATATTTTGGGTTGTGGGAATCGCATAATTTTTAATGGGTCATATTTGATGAGGTCTTTTTTCTACCCTTTCAGTGGTCGCGATACAGCCTCAAAATGCACAGAAATTGTGCAATTGGACTTTGAAGTGGGCTTCCCTAAGTGCTTTAGAACTTTTTATATTCTCGCCATGTTCCTTAAGAAAAGTTGAATAGATATCCTCTAAATAGACCAAGCTAGTGCTTATTATTAGTCTAGTTATTCTTATATATGTATGTGCATTAATCCATTTTCAAGTGCTCAGTATATTCTGAATTGATTAATGTTGCCGATGCACTTGCATCTGTTAGAAAACGAAATGGATGTCTGAACGAAAACGATGTACTTTTATAAGCGCGGTTCGAGCCACTTTTGTTAATATCTAGGCATCCTTTGGAATCTTAGAGGTATTTGACTGTACAATTTTCTAAATCCTTAATCTCGTTATAATTGTCCATATAACGTGTGTAGTTTGTGGTATTATTTTTAGGGTCAGAATAAGTTTTAAAGTCCAAAGTGATGGAATTCCTTAGAACTTCGAGTTTCTGAAGAGGTTTTTTCCAGATCTAGTGTCAATAGGTTCTGACGTTTAATGGGCTGAGCTAGTTTTGCCCTGTGGTTGTCTTATGTTATTAAATTGGTTTTTTGTTATGTTATAGAATGTTTTTCTAGGTGTTGGTATATCAAATTTATTTGTTTACACACGTTTAGTGACTGGCTGACTGGAAATTATGCTGTATTGCTTTGCTATGGTCTGTATGTGTCTCTTGGCGTGAATTAATTTTAATACTTAGCGCATGAGTGTCATGGCCATCTAAAATGTTCCTCTTTTTTTCTTTATTCCTGTTTCCCTGCATAATATAAAACATGCTTTATTCCATAATACAATGCGGAAAAGTTACTGCCAGTTTCGTATCCCTAATTGATGAACACAATGGATTTCTAAGACCTGATAAGAATGTGTTAAGGCACATGTGGATAAACTGTTGAACCGTGCTCAACCGTGTGTACGTAAATTCTTATGTATTTGTTTGCCCTTCTTTTTGTTATAATTTTTTTTGTCTTTATTTTTGAAATTTGAAAAATGAAAAGAAATCTCTTTTTTACCGTTATATCATTTTTTATTTAGAAATTAATAGATCGGCAGAATAGCTGTTCCTTTCTTGTTGAGTTAGTTACAAACTGAAGAAAAAGTTTGAGTTTTTTTCTTTGAACATTTCCTCGAGATGTCTTAGGTTAGACTAGCAGTTGATGGGATTAGCAGGAGTGTCGTCATTCCATTTCTAAATGAGTGGAGTCCCCAAAAACTTCTCAACACTAGTTAAACACGCAATGATTAATGGTCAGTTTTTAACTTAATATTTACATACGAAATTAGTTAATTTTTCCTTATATTTAAATAGGGTTTCATTTTTTCAGTCTCAAATTGCGTTTGGTATTTAATTATGATAAAAGTATGGTAGCACTATTAAATGACAAAAAAATATAAACAACTTCTTCATTTAACAGCTGCTACTATTTAGTTAACTTAATATTGTAATACTTTGGTTTAAAAATTTTGTGGTTTCGAAATATTTGCCTGAATTTGCTTTCAAATTCTCGCTCCACATCCTTCCACACATTCACTTTTTGTTCTGCACCAACTCGGTCAGTCTTTTTGCACTCGATTATGCTGCTGTTTTTTTTTTTTTTGTTATCAAATAATGAAAAAACTTCAATGCGCAATTTTTATAATTTGCATAACTGTCAAAATCATATGCAAGTATAAAAAACTTAAGTTGTATTTAAATGAACGTGGTCAGTGATTTAAGTTGTATGTAAATATAATCTATAAAAACAAATTCGGTATTTAAACAGAACTTAAGATTAAAACCCGTTTAATTTTTAAGTTAAAAACTGGCCCTAATTGTCAGAAAGCCTACACAAGGTCAACGAAGAATATTATACTCAAGGCAAAAGTTCCTCACGCAGATTTCAAAGAAAAAGTAGAGATCAGTTATGTACAGAATTGTATTTTGTGCAGTTGGATTTATTGTAAAAATAAATGCTTCGCTAGGAATATCAATTATAGCCTCATAATAAGACCCAACACTAAAATAAGAAAATACCACCAAAAATGGTAACGGATTACAACCTTTGCAACGAACGGCCAGTGTTCCGAAAAAATTCAATAAAACAAAATAAATTTCTGTAAACAAAAAATATCAGAAGAAATCTGAAAATATTTCGAAGTGTGGTGTAAAAACTATTTAGTTATTAAGCTTATCTATAAAATATACACAAAACATCTACACACCCTGGTGCCCTTTATCAGTAAGTACATATCTAATCTTGGAAATATCATGTAAGTATGTGAAACAAGGAACCGATCTCCCAATATAATGATAATAACAATAAAAATGATAACCATAAATGAGGAAGAGCAGCTGGAAAACGAACAAAGCAAAAAATTTAAAGATGTAATGCCGTTGACCTCTCTTAATACCAACTTAATCTCGGTTCAATCCGAAGTCATAGAATTGAAATCTGATATGAAAGAAATCAAGAGAACAATCGATCAACAGGCAGCTGGTGTTAGTGCAAGCAATTTGCAGGTAAAAGAAGACATAAAAAATGCGCGTAGAAACATAACAACTAAGAACACTTGTGACACAAGTAAAAAATTAAGTGAAAATAAAGAGATACGCAAATTAACGATATGGAAAAATGAATAAGCGACCTAGAACAGGAATTGATGAACAAGAATATTGAAACAAAAAACGTAACAAACATTGAAATATCTCCTTATGAAATTGTGAAAACAATCGGTAAGTCTGTGGGAATGGAAATCAAGGAAGGTGATGTTAATAATACATATTGCATAAATAAGCAAGACAAAATAATAGTGGAATTCTGGAATTGTCTGAAGAAGCTCGACAGCTTATGGGTCAGCTACCAGCTAACCGGGCGAATCCTGCAAGACCATTTCTATATTCCGGAGTTGATTATCATTGCTCGTGGCAATATTGGCAGGTCGAGGCTGTTTTTAATTCTAGGCCTTTATGTGCATTATCTGATGATACTGATTGAAAAGGAAGAGCCGCAAATTATGTAATTATTATTAATATATTATTATCCTTTTTGGATTGATTTGTGTGTAAATGATATTGTTAGTTTTAAGTTTAATTAATGATGCCCCATCTTATAACCTTAAGAATTTTTGTCATCCTCTTCGGAAATGAGGCGGGCGGAATGTTTGGTACTTACAGTAATTACATATGTCGTTTCAGTAAATCAGTCTTTGTTTCTTGCACTCGAATAGTTCGGTTGATTTTAAGTAAAAATAATAAAAATAAAACACATACATACAAATAGAAATAAGAAGTTTAAAAAATTGCGGTTTTCTTAAACAAATAATGTAGAGAACCGATTATATCAGAAATTCTCCGAACAAATTTTAATACAATACTATTTATCTAATAATCTTGGATTTTGTAAATTAACGAATTTTTAAGATCTTAAATAAATAAAACTGGAGCTCTTTCGAGTAGAGGCTAAACAATTTTTTTTAGTAAAGTTCCATTAAGGGCAGAAAGTGTCATCACTGGACAAAGAGATCAATGAAACGGAATTTCAAAGTCCGCATAAGAGAGAGAATTAAGCATTTTTTTAATTTTAAAGGCAATAAAGTGCAAGTGATTTAAATAAAAACTGGTGTTTTAAATAAAATACAAGTGGATGTTTAACAAAATAAGTAAACCTAAAGTGCTAAAGTTATGAAAGGTTACGCAGCAGTTTGCGCATGCTTCTTTACCCGCGGTATTCACACATCACCACGGATGCGTTTCTTGCCTGTTTTGACAAATATACTGGATTCAGAGGCCTTCCAAAAATTGACAAGGGAAGAAATTTTCTCGTCGCAAATAAATCTCTTCTTCAAAACCATAATCTCTTCCTCAAAACAGCCGAGCAAGCTTTAGAGAAAAAAGAGCTGTTTAGGATTCCATGGTCATTCATACCGCCATATGCACTTGAAGAAAATTGAAAAATCTTTAATCTTCACATTTGAGGAATTCTCACCTCTGCTTGTACAAATCGAAGCCGTAGTTAGAAACGCTAATGAAATTGTACCCCTCACCCTAGAACATTTTGTACGTGGTGCTCGTCTCACAACTGCCGCCTCCCATCCATCAATAAATTAATTTGCTCAAAAGTTGAGAACGAGTGAAAGCCACACAGCACATTTTTGCACAGCGTTGGAAAATTGAATACATATTGGATCTGCAACGCCGATATAAATGGAAAAAGGAGCGAAACACTTTCCGTCTAGACTACATTGTTATCGTAAAAGACGAACCAAATGGCGTCTTGGCGGGATCACAACCTTAGTATACAGACTGGAGCACAAAGTTAAAATTTGCTGATATTGTCAACTAAGGGAAACTATACGTAAGTCGATTGTGAAATTGTCCTCCACAAAAGTTGACCGGGCCACGCTTAATCCGTCAAACATACATATACGTATATAACTAGACATACGTACATAAACTATAACCACCCCAATGAGATTACATTAAGTTTACGTCTCACAAACGGCATTCAGGGCAACCCTGCCAATTTGTGAATATCATCCGCCATTTCAGCTGCTACCAATCCCTCGCTCATCCACTCTTCCATACCAGATCTGAAGATGGCAGCATATCAGAATGAGATGTCGTTGTGCCTGTCATGCCCACTTTACCGCCATCGTATTCGTCTGAATTCTGCGTATCGCCTCAACTTCGGCTGGAGTTACCAAGCTCTTGGGCTCGCAGTATGTTGAACGCGTTCAAGCGTATGGACATAAATTCTTATGTATTTTATTATTTATGACAAGAATTCTCTATTTTTAACGTCATTCCCTTTTTATACATAGTTTAATGTGTTTTTTTTTTTGTGCTAGTTACATTTAGTCCCTCAATTTATGTAATTGACAAGTGAATTTTTATTTTGTTATTTGAAAGCTTATTTGTGCTTTTTCTTGCTGAACGTTATCGCACTGTGTATCTTCACTGCTTCTGGTTTTTGTTACACACTGGGGAAAAATTTGTTCCTATTCTGGTAAATGTTGTTGCGGCTTTGATTTCTTTGTAAAAATCGAAGAGTATTTGGGTATTGTTTCATAGTCCCTTATTAAATTGGATTACAAAATTAGCTCGGACGTTAAAAGTATTAGTATTATAAAGTATTTAGGAAGTGTTGAATTTAGACTGGTAATAAATACTCTATGAGCGTACTGTCGACTTTCGTTATTTATTTCATTAGTAAGTTGTGTGTTCGTACCGTGAGTCATAATAGTATTATGCATTAAATGTGTCAGTTTTTTTAACTTGATTGCAAAAGTGCAAAATACTCAAACTTCCTTCATTATACTAAGGAAAAATTATAATTCTCTACTGTAATTACACAATACTACACAAAAATGTTGACCAATGTTCAATTGAAAATCTTGGTTACTAAAATGTTTTTAAATTATTTTTAAATTGCCATTTATATTAAATATCTTACCAAGGATCCTACAATGCTGCAATTTTTCGCTAAGAATTCCTCTTTTCCTTTAGTTGATGTAGGCTCATACTCTTTCGACCTGTTGGTGTCTTGTATAAATTTGCCTTTTTTCGGCTTGGAATATTTTTAGTTTATGAACTATTTAGCGATTTTAAACTTTTTGCACTAAAGTTGGTATTTGTGATTGTGTTGTGATTTAAATTTTCGTTTTCAAAACTTTTATTGTTTTAAAATTGTTTTTTGTTTAAATAATTTCACTTCTCAAAGTTTTTATTAATTCCAAAGATTTTCTCCCTATTCTACGGATACTTGCTTTTATTTTGTGACCTTTTTGTCCTTGTGCTCCTATTTTGTCTCCCTCTGATATGGACATTTATTTTTATGCCATTGTTATTTCTGCTTGTTAGGCAGGTGTATGGCGTATTTGTTAAGAACTAGAACTGAACGCCTTTTGTAGCAACAATCGCCACTAATTGGCCAACGAACAAAGGGTACAAAGATTTGAATTAAAATTGCAAGATTGCACTTAGGATTCTTAGGACTAAACCTGTTCTGGAATCTGATACGCCTTAAAGATTTTATTTTCAAACTGTATTTATGGAAAGACTACGCGATACTTTTTGTGTATGAAAGAATTACGGATGTAATTGAAAATAGAAAAAGAAAATACGCATTTGTATCTTTCGCCAGGAAATCGAACTTAAGACTTCTGGACTATTCTCCCCCTTTATCCATCGAGGCAAAATAACGTCAAAAACCAACAAAAAATATTGGAAGGACACAAAAATATTTACATGTGTATGAATGTAACTTTATGCGTAAATTAAATTATTACAAGGATTACTTTATTAGGTCTTAAGTAGGTATGATCGCAGCGAGGCAGTAAAGACAAGTGAAGTCAGTAAAATATTTTAAGTATATAATAAAAATCCAAAAAGAATATGTAACAGTGCTTATAACTAATGAGAGTTTATACATACATATTAAATAATACCGTAAGTAAGTATATACATATGTATGTATGCGCGTACATGAATTTGCATGTAATAGGCAATTGCATGTATAAAAAAACCAGTATTTTGTTTCAATACATTTTCTCTGAGCATAAGTAATTTACTCTCGTTTATGTCTTGTGCATCGAATAAAACGGAATTCATATGTTATAATATAGTGATGTGTGAATAAATAGCAGTAGGCAATAATACTACCTTAAATTATTCATTAACATCCTCCCCCACTAAGTGCGATAGTGCTTACAATGCGGGAGTGTCGAGTTGGCATCATTTTCTGTATCATCAAAGCAATCATTCATTGGCAAAGGCGCAATTTTGGAAATTGGACGTTTGAAGACTTTGCTATTTGCGGATAGAGTGACCACCCGTACACAACCGTCTTTGCCAGGATGAATATCCTTGATACGAGCAAGCGGCCAATTTCCTGGAACACCACGTTCATTGAATAATACCACTAAATCTCTAACTTTTGGACTTTGTGTTATTTTAAGCCATTTAGGTATCGCTTGCATTCGGCACAACCATTCGTTTGACCAACGTCGCCAAAAATGCTGTTTGAGCTTTTCAACAACTTTCCATCTATTCAATCGATCAATGTTGACCTCGAGCAAATCCTCTTCTGGTACACAAAGCGTAGGCTCCCCAATCAACAAGTGGACAGGAGTTAGCGTATGACAGTCAGATGGGTCTGAAGATAGGGGGCGTAACGGTCTTGAATTCAAACAGCTTTCAATCTGAGCAGCGTAGTAAGCTCTTCAAACGTTAGAATACGATTATGCATCACTCTGCTTAAATGGTGTTTAGTGGATTTGACGCCGGCCTCCCAAAGACCACCAAAGTTTGGAGAGGCTGGAGGTATGAAATGCCACTTTGTGCCATTCGCAGCCAGTTTGTCGTATATTTCATCTGGGATTGCCGACTTACTGCGATTATAAAGAATTTGCAGCTCTTTGTTAGCTCCAACAAAGTTTGTACCACAGTCTGAATACAAATCAGTACAGGGGCCGCGGCGAGACACAAAACGCCTAAAAGCTGCCAGAAACGCATCAGTTGAAATGTTTGTTGCTGCTTTCAAGTACAGCGCTTTCGTAACCATGCAAATAAACAAACATATATAACCCTTTGTGGTCACTGAATTTCTTGCAGTTGACTGTTTAATGACGATTGGATAATCGACCCCACTGTGCTTAAATGGCCGTGCCGGTCTGAGACGAACACTAGGGAGGTTTCCCATCATCTGCTGGGCTGCTTTTGCGTTGTATTTAAAACAAGTCACACATCTCCGCAAGTTTTGTTTTGCAATGCTTCTACTGGATAGTATCCAATATTCTCGTGAGACATAAGCTTGCATTTGGATCAAACCACCATGTAGAGTTTTAATATGTTCATCTAGAAAGATTAGATTAGACAATGGATTTTGCTTCTTTAGCAAAATTGGATGTTTGGAACCATAGCCAAGATCGGAATTTTGAATTCTACCGCCAACTCTAAGTATTTGATATGCATCAAAAAACGGGCACAACTGTGCTAGAGCATTGTTCCTTATAATTTTACCTTTCTTTTTAAGTTCAAAAATTTCATGTGCAAAATCCACTTGTTGTGAAACTTGTACAATTCTGAATCGAGCAAATTTCAACTCTTCGGTTGAAAGAAACCCTGTCATCTTACTGTTACTTTCAATCTGCGGGTTTTTATTAACTTGAGTGTTATGTTTAAAACGAAATATGTATGCAACAACACGTATCAGCTTACCAAGAGAAGAAAATCTTGTTAATAAATCTGGATATTGGTTGACATATGTCGCAGTTGCATGTATATTTAAGGATGGTTCAGCAATTTTATCAATTTCATTTAAGTTTATTGGAGGTTGTTTTGGCCAATTTTCTGATGGTTCCGATAGCCAGTTAGGAGCATGCCACCATAATTCATGTTCAGTCAATTCACTGGGTAGTATACCACGGGACGCGCAGTCAGCAGGATTTTCACTTGTAGATATATATCGCCATTGAGATGCATTAGACCTGCGTTGAATTTCGGCAACTCGATTTCCAACATATACAGGCCACTTAGACGACTGACCACGAATCCATGCAAGCACACTTGTGCTATCAGTCCAATAGTAAACATTCGAAATTCCTTGATTAAGTGAAGAAATTACTTTATCTACTAGCTTAGCTAATAAAGTGGCACCACACCATTTTCGGTTCAGGCACGCTTACCGAAAATTGACTTGCCAATCTTTAGTGGAGATTATTTAGCCTGGATGTCATGCCAAGATATGTTTATTTCACTAGTGTATAATAATCCCAGCTTGTCTGATGTCCAAAAATTTTGTTTTTTGAAAACCTCTTGCAAGGAAACTCCACTGGATATCGTGAATGAATATTCAGCAACGGACGCTAGCTACACTTTAGCTTGGACAGCATTGCAAAATAGATATCACAATAAAAGGAAAATAGATGATACTATTTTTAAAAAATTATTTTCGATACCTGTTTCTGATGGCTCTGCCAAAAGCATTCAGTTAATTTTAGATACAACCCGCACTAGTATAGTGCTTCTACGCAGCTTAGAAGTAAATACTGAAGGTGAACATGCTATGCTTATATATATGACTGTGAAGAAGCTGGACTTACAAATACGCAAGGAATGGGAGCAATCTCTAAAAGCGTCAACGGAAATTCCTCCAATAGGAGATTTATTCAAATTCCTAGAAGTGACATTTCGAACATTAGAAACACTTTCTGATCAGACCGATTCAAGTCCTAATGCAGTTCGTTTGTCATCAAAATCCTCACTACATAATAACGGTAAAAACAATTTTCGACGGTATGCAAACGCTGTTTCTACAAGCAACGACTCCAACTGCTCTGCTGCAATAAGCGCCATCTTCTTTCCAAAGGTTTGAAGTTTGGTTCGTTAGCATCTGCTGCAATGAAAGATTTTTTAAATTCAAAGCGAATATGTAGAAATTGCTTAACACCTGGCCACTTTAGTAACAACTGTCGTGTAGTTTCTCGCTGTCAAGTCTGCCAACAAAATCACCATACAACAGTGCATAATGAATATTCGGCAACCCATTCAATTGCGAACTCACCTACTGAATCCGCTATGATTTGTGAACCCCCCTCGTTTTCGCAAATACTTCAGAACGTCACTGCTCATGTAGTTGATAATTGCAAGGAATATAGTGGCAGGAAAAGGTCTCAAATTCTCTTGTTCTTGAAATTCTTTGTTAGCAACACTTCAAAGCTACTACTATACGTGATTCATCAGGACGTTATATGGTGTCTCTACCCTTTAAATCTCTGCTCAAGAGTAACTTACTTCCCGTTTTTGCACAAACAGACTATACAGCACTTTCTCGCTTAAAAAGTATTGAAGCCAAATGTAAATTGAATAAGAAGCTTTACGCAGACTTTATGGAAGAGTACGAACGGCTTGGTCATATGGAAAAGGTAGACGCCTATCCTCTTGATTTGGATAGGGATGGGTTCTTTTTGCCCCATCATGCTGTTTTAAGAGAAAACTGCTCGACAACCAAGTTGAGGGTTGTTTTCGACGATAGCTGTAAGTGGTCTGCTCAGCCCTTGTTAAATGAAGAACTGGCAGCTGATCCTGCATTACAAAATGATCTGCCTACAATCATTATTCGGTTGAGACGTTTCAAAATTGGTTTTAGGGCAGATTTAGAAAAAATTTTTAGACAAATACTCGTAATACCGGAGCAACGAAAGTTGCAACAAATTCTTTGGAGAAATATGAGATCCGAAGAGATACCAATTTACCGGCTTTCAACGGTTACTTATGGTACAACATCTGCGCCCTTTCTTTCGATTAGAGTGTTACAACAGCTAGCGCTAGACGAACAGGAAAAATATCCAATGGCTTGTAGCATGCTCGAAAACAGATACTTATTTTGATGATGTTATTTCTGGGGCGGATAATTTAGCAGAAGCTTACCAGTTGCATACTGAGCTATGTAGCTTGCTAAATAAAGGTCAGCTTAATCTACGTAAATGGACAACAAACTCAAGAGAACTACTAGATTTGAATCCCGTAGACTTCAGGGAAACTTCCAACATATTCGAGTTGAATCAACCTAATACAGTAAAAGCTCTGGGTTTGAAGTGGGACATAGCAGATGACTGCTTTTCATTTGATATTAATTTTGATAATACATCAGTAGTTACAAAACGAAGCTTGTTATCAGATGCCGCAAAACTTTACGATCCTCTAGGCTGGCTATCTCCTACCACAATTCTCGCAAAAATAGAATTTCAAAACCTATGGTTACTTGGTATTGATTGGAACGATCGCCTGCCCGATGCTGCTGAGCATATTGGCAGGCGTTCAAGGTAAAATGCTTATATAATGACGAAAACTATTTATGGATGTAAATAATAAATTTCAAATTCATTGGCAAATGAAAATTTGTTCTGCTAAAAATACCTTTTAATATTTGCTTGGTTTTTTTAACTATGTGATACCTTATTAGTATGTATGTAAATACATTTCCATACCTTTAACGTAAGCAAAATAATTTAATACATTTGACCGAAAATCGCTTATTACTTTTTGATTCTGGCGAGTTTTGAAATTTTATAGTTTAGGCTTACAATTTGCCAATAAAGCACGACAATATGAACTTGTGCCACTGTACGAGAATTTCCGATTGAAACGATTTGTTTTATTTTAATTAATAATTCAATTAATTTTCTTTATTTAAATTTATAAAAATATTACTATAATTCGTGACGAACAACTTCAATTCCAAAGAGCTAATAATCGATCATTTTATGTATTCAATGCTACAAAGCTACCTATTTTTAATGCAAAAGAAAAATGCAAGAGAAAGAAAAAAAGAATATTACGTTACGTTAATTCAGGGTTCGGAAATCATCAGGGGTATGAAAATCCTGAACATTCCTCTCCCACTAAGGACGATAGTTCTTAAACCGGTTGGCTAATAGGATTGGTGGCCTCGACATTAGATTCGGGAAGAAAAAAAATGTTTGCCACAGGACGTTTCAAGACCTTTTCATTGCTGTATAGCGTAACAACTCGAATAACGCCATCTGAACCTGGATGTACTTGTTCTACTCGAGCAAGTGGCCAGTGTCCTGTTGAAAATCTTTCATCTAGAACAAGCACGATATCTCCAATTTTTATTTCCCGTTTTCCTGAATTCCATTTTGGTCTTGATTGTAACCTACAAAGGTATTCTTTAGTCCACCGTTGCCAAAAGTGTTGTTTTAATTTTTCGATTCGCTTCCATCGTGATAAGTGATCTATTTGAGTATCAAGAAAATCTTCGTCGGAAACGGTAGTAGTTCGTTCTCCAACCAAAAAATGAGCTGGTATCAATACATTTAAGTCAGCTGGATCAGATGAGAGCGGGCAAAGCGGACTAGAATTTAGACAACTTTCAATTTGACATAATAGGGTAGATAATTCCTCAAAAGTTAGGGTATGGTCTTTCATAATACGGCGCAAATGGTGCTTCGTAGATTTTACACCGGCTTCCCATAATCCTCCGAAACTTGGGGAAGCGTGGGGAATGAAGTGCCAGTTAGTTCCATCATTGTTGAGAGTTTCTGCTAACTCGTTATTAAGAGAACTCTTTGCGCGGTTGTGTAGAGCGCGTAGCTCTTTATTTGCACCAATAAATGTTGTTCCGCAGTCAGAATACAAATCGGTGCATGGCCCTCGTCTTGAAATAAATCGCCTGAAGGCAGCTAAAAAGCCTCGGTGGTGAGACTTGATACCAATTCTAGGTGCACTGCCTTTGTGCATGCATACAAAGAGACATATGTAACCCTTTGAAGTTGCGCTTCGACGAAGGGTTGATTGTTTTATCATTATGGGTTCTGCATAATCAAGTCCGCTGTGTTTGAATGGCCGTGCAAACTGAACACGAACAGATGGCAAATTGCCCATTATCTGTTGTGAAGCCTTGGCCGCATATCTTAAACAGATAACACATTTACGTTTAACGGCCTTTGCTATATTTTATCCAGAAGCGAGACATCATATAAGATTGCATTAACTGAACACCGCCATGTAATGTTTTAAAATGGGCATCTACAACAATAAGTGGTGAAATGGGATCGTGTTTTGTTAATAATATGGGATTCTTCTTATTGAATTCAACATTTGCCTTATTAATTCTGCCACCAACACGAATCAAGCCTTCATCATCTATAAATGGTTGAAGCTGCAGAGTATTACTATTATAAGGTAAACATTTTTGTTTTTGAAAACATTTAATTTCTTCATGAAATGAAATTTGTTGACATTGTTTAACTAAAACTAGTTGAGCTCGTTTTAGTTTAAAAGTTGAAAGATATTTGCATTTGTTTAAATTTGAGCCATCAGGATTTAAGTTTAGTACTTCACCGGGTTTATTTCTATTTATTAAATGTTTTAAGTTGTAATACCATTGTAGTATGTAGGCTGTTACTCGTTGTAATTTTGTGAACGTAGAAAATTTTGAAAATAATTCTGGATAGGATTTTTGATTATTTGATATAACTATTGTGGCTGTAGCAACTCCTATTTCCATCCTTGTCAGTGGTGAGGAATTTCAAAATTTTTTCACTGGCCAAGTTTCTGGACTATTTATTAGCCAAGTGGGCCCGTTCCACCAAAGTGTGTATGAACATAAGTCTTGGGGAGGTACACCCCTTGTTGCACAATCTGCAGGTGTTGTTTTGTTTTGTAGAGACGTGTTTCCAGTCTATAATGTTTGTAAGTCGTAAGTATTTGGGAAACTCGATTTGCCTCATAAACTGGGAATAATGAAGACTGACATTTTATCCAATTCAAAACAGTGCTACTGTCTGACCAATATGTAATTTTATTGATATTTAAACTTAAACTGGGTTTAACTTTGTTTGCTAATTTAGATACTAAAACGGCAGCATTTAATTCGAGCTTTGGAATGGTAAGTATTTCAAGGGTGCCACTTTGGTTTTGGCCTGTATGAGACTAACATGTACTAGACCATCTTCAGACACAGATCTGATATAAATTGCCGCTGCAAAAGCTTGTTTTGATGCATCACAAAATCCGTGTAGTTCGACAGAGACAGTAGACATACACTGAAACCAACGTGGTAAAACAATTTTTTCGATAGATGTTAATGCTGCACGATAATTTATCCATTCATCGCTTAGTAGCTTAGGTAGTTCATCTGACCAATCAAGTCCTTCGCGCCAGAGTTTTTGACACATTATTTTCGCGATAATAGTAGTAGGAGCCAGCCAACCAAGAGGATCAAAAAGTCTTGCAGAATCAGACAGTACTGCGCTTTTTGTTATTTTCTCAGTAAAGTTACAATTAATTTTAAAATAAAAGCAATCAGTTTGCGGGTCCCATGATAAACCTAGAGGTTTCACAATTTCACGATTTTTCAGCTCAAAATTGTTTATTGCTAGGCTATCTTTTGGAATATGTTTTAGAAATGCTAAAGAGTTAAAGTTCCCCTTACGTAAATTAAATCCCGCACTGGTTAATAGAGCACAGAGTTGTTGCTGTAAATTTGTTGACTCATGAAGAGTATCTGCTCCAGAGATAACATCGTCAACATATGTGTCACTTTGAAGAACCTTACTAGCAAGTGGGAAGGTTTTTTGTCCGTCAGAAGCAATTTGTTGAATTACTCTTATTGCAAGAAACGGTGCACAGGTGGTGCCATATGTCACGGTTTTAAGTTTATAGATATTAATGTCGTTTGTGTTTTCATCCCTCCACAAGATGCACTGATAATTTTGATGCTCTTCACAAACATTTATCTGCCTAAACATTTTTTCTAAATCAGCAGTAAATGCGACTTTAAATCGTCGCCATCGTAATTATATCTGGCAAGTCCTTTTGTAAAGGTGGTCCAGGGCTTAACTCTTCATTTATAGATGTTTGCGGTGGTGTTTTACTGCTGCCATCGAACATTACTCTCAGTTTAGTAGTGGTACTACTTTCACGAAAAACACCGTGATGCGGAAAAAAATAGCATTCATTTGGAATATCATGTGGATATTTACCTATTTTTTCCATATGGTTTAGTTTTATGTACTCAGCCATAAATTCTTTATATGCTGCTGCAAACTGTAGTCTTGTTGTAAACGCAGATTCTAAATGTTTTAATCTTCTCAATGCGCTGTAATCTGTATTGTTGAATTTAGGCAACGGCTTTCCTAAAAGTGTATTTTTAAAAGGTAAGTGTACTGTGTACCGACCACTGGTACTTTTTGTGAAGGTTTGCAAAAAATGGTTCTCACACAATTCCTCTTCAATCGATAGTTTTCATTCATCGCATAGTTCCTCTTGCTCCCAAAACAGTCGTAGTTGCGTCTCAAGGTTACAGACGTTTACTTTTACCTGGTGGAGAAAATCACCCAAAATGACTCTCCTGTAAATAAACACTATGCAGAATTTTCACGGAATTTTGTAGTAAAATCTCACCATAGACATCACTTCCCAATAAGATATACATTTTTGCTGGTAAATAAAATTGTCGATTTGACAAATAAAATTCGTTCAAATTTGGCAAATCATGTTTATTAATGTTTTCAGGTTTATATGCCGTCAATCTTGTTATTACTAGTGCATTTATTCGTAAACAAAAGCTTTTGTTGTAATTAGAGGTCAGCTGTAGATCAACACAAGAATTTACAGACGTTCTGTTATTTTTCCAATTCCAGTTACAGAGGTATTAACTATTATCTTTTTATGTAGATTTAAAAGATGTGTCAATTCAAGTGTTATAAAAGAAGCTTGCGATCAATTAAAGCTTTTACCATATGTTCACCTTTGTTATGTTTAACTAAAACAGTGGCTGTAGCTAAGAGAACTTGATGTCGTTTATTAACATCTTGTGAAGCAACATGGGAATATAACTACTCGTTAGATTGGACAGTCTGATGATTATGTTGTAATGATGGGGATTGTATGTTAGCAGAAGGTTGAGTGCGTTGAATTTCTGTAAAGAAAGCACTATGTAAAATAGTGTGATGCTTTTGTTTACATTGTTGGGAGCGAGCTGTTGAATTCAGTGATTTATGCTGTGGCCGCTATGTAAACAATTTGAACAAATGTTATTTTGTTGTATTAGAGATTTTTTCTCTGCTGTCAATAATGACAATAATTTAAAGCATTTATACAGTGGATGACGACGTTTGCAGCAAGGGCAGAGATTATTATTTATCGCCGTGTTGTTAGTGTGAAAGTTTCTCTTACTAAATTGTTGCACTGTATGTTTACTTACTTTTGGTTTTTCTGGTTTCATCGCAGAATTTGCTTCTTCTACAGATTCTAGTGTGCGAAAAGACATTTCTAAAAATTGCAACATACTTGCCATGGATGGTATTTCATTATCAAAATTGTTAGACTGTTCCCACCCTTTCCTTGTTTGTGTATCCAGTTTTTGGCTTGTTATAAAAATCAATATAGCATCCCAATTGTCAACATCAATGGTTAAAGATTTTAATAAAGCGATTGTTGAACGAGTAGTATCAAGCAAATTTTTAATACTTTTGAATGACGCATTACAATTTAGTAGGTTGAATAGTTTTTTTCAGTATTTGTTCAACAATTTTGCGTTTGATATGGTACCTTTCTTCTAAGGCTGCGTAATTGTTATCTGATGCGGGATATTGATTTATAATCTATAGTGGAGACCCTTTGCATGAACTTTTAAGGTAAAAATATTTTTGAATGTTAGAAAGGGAATGATTGTTGTGGACTAATGAAATAAACATATCACGATAAGGTATCCATTCAATGTAGTCGCCTGTAAATGATGGTAGCTCAATTTTTGGCAGTCTTGCACTTGAAGTGAATGAAGCGTTTTGGAACGTTGTAGATGCGAGGGTACTTGACATATGTGGTTGTGAGATCGTTGGCTCTTGCGCAAGATCTAGAAGTTTTATAGTTAAATAGTTTTCGAAAAATATGTAATAATAATCCTCGTTTATATATGATACATCACTTTCACGTATAGTGTTTTCATGAACATATTCGCATATTTGATCGTGATTATCTTTAAAGTTTTTATAGGTTAGTTCAACTTCTTCAAGTACCGTTTGTACATAACCTCTTGTGAACTCGTCTTTCGGCTTCGATTCAATTTTACTCAGCAGTTTTTGTAAATGTTGGTTTGTAACCTTTTGAGCCTCGACAAGAGATAGAAGTGACTCCATTTTGTGAAGTTCTCAACGATAATAAATTTTGTTTAATTTGTTTTTGCACTTTCCGATATAACCAGTAGGTTCAGAGATTTTAGGATTCGTTAGAATTCAATTATCCGCCAATTGCATCAAAATTAAAGGCTGAAATAAATATATCCACGTAGGATGTGTAATAATTTTTATGAATTTATTATTTTCTATCTAGAGTTGATAGTTTCCCGGGTTTCGGCATCATTAAAATGTACGAGAATTTCTGATTGAAACGATTTGTTTTATTTTAATTAATAATTCAATTAATTTTCTTTATTTAAATTTATAAAAATATTATTATAATTCATGACGAACAACTTCAATTCCAAAAGGCTAATGATCGATAGTTTTATGTATTCAATGCTACAAAGCTACCTATTTTTAATGCAAAAGAAAAATGCAAGAGAAAGAAAAAAAGAATATTACGTTACGTTAATTCAGGGTTCGGAAATCATCAGGGGTATGAAAATCCTGAACAGCCACCGATTCTAGTAAAATTTCTTTTTTGGCACAATATGGGACGAATATTCGACTCCGCAAAAATAATTCTACCTCGGCTTAAAAATATGCACGGATTAGTATGATTAAAAACAGCACCCTTTGTGGCAAATAAAATATAGATCAAACTAATTTTAAATTTTGTGAAAATGGGAGCAACTATTTTCTTCTTACCTGATTTTAATACAGAAATAATTTTTTTTCTTTTAGAATGTATTCTACAAAAATGTATCTCCGATAAGGTGGTTTCTTAGCATTATTGGAGCCATGCCAATAAAACGTTCTGGACCGGGAAAAACTAAAACAGTTTTTGGATCACTTTTATTTGCTTACTCATTTGCATTTTTCGCCTTTTTAATGGTAAATACTGCATTAAATTTGTTTTTAAAATAGTTTTTAAGTTGTTGTTGGGGGATGGGCCAGTGCATTCAGGGTAAAGTTGTTGATTGCTCTCAACCTGGCGAGCATGCGCTGGTCAAGCTGACATACTGCCTCCTCGCGGCACCCCCCCGGATAGCCCCTAAAGCACCTGCTTATTGTGAACCAAAGTATGCAGCGAATACCCTCTGTCCAGGGGTCTAAACCACGACCCAGTCCTCCAGGTTCGGGGTTGTGCGTGGGGGTAACTTCCCTACCGTGTAAAAACGCATTAGTTCAGACACAAAAACAAGCTAGATATATAAATATGGAAGACCCTACTGCTGACGACGAAATGGACAACGAAATAAGGATAACGATTTTCGGTTCTGCACGTGGAATGTCAGGTCCCTGAACAGACCACGTGCAGCCGATGAGCTGGCAAAAAGAGAATGAAAAACTCCGACATCTACTACGGTGATTGCTACAAGGAGCGAAGGCAGCGCTTGTTTAGATGCGGGTTTGTTGTTCGAGGCAGACTTAGGCTAGAAAGAACATACGATCAATGCCCCAGCTACGACACCAAGATCGTCCTAAGAGATTTCAACGCAAAGCTGGGCAAGGAAGACATCTTCGCTAGAGTCATCGGAAAACACAGCCTGCATGACGACATTTCCCATAACGGACTCAGGCTGCTAGACTTCGTGATGGGGCGAAACCTCACTGTAGCAAGCACGCGATTTCCTCACTTTAACAATCACAAAGGGACCTGGCGGTCCCCTGATCAATCAACCGTCAACCATATTGATCATATTGCGATCGATGGCAAACACTCCTCCAGTATTCTTGATGTCCAATCACTTCCTTGTTGTAGCCAATATAAGATCACGGATATCAGTAGCACAACGGAGTAAAGCACGACCACAACAGTTTGACGCCGCAAAGCTACAATCGACCACTGGGAAATTCGCTGATCTAGTCTCCCTTAAGCTCTCAGAGAGACCAACCCTGCCAGGCCAAACAACCGATGAGGAATTGAACCGTTGCCAAAACGCCATCAGAGAGGCTGTCTCTGATGTATTGGGTTTTAAAATGCCACCCGGGAAAAACCCATGGTTTGATAACAAGTGCAGGCAGGCACATTCAGCGAAGCTAGCAACGTATAAGGTGACGTTGGAGAGAAGGACGAGAGCAGCTCGTGAGCTGTACGAACGTAAGAGAAGGGAAGAACACCGGTTCCCAAAAGGAAGAAGAAAGAGGATGAGAAGCGCGCTATCGAGGAACTTGAGAAGTGTTACGGGAGGAATAATATCTGAAAGTTTTACCAACGGGTAAAACAACTATCCAGTGGATATAAGTTTCAGACAGAAGCCTGTCGTGACGAAGAGGGACAAATCGTAATAGAGTCGCAATCGATGCTAAGAATCTGGAAAGTTCAGTTCTGCCGACATTTTAACGGCGAACAAAGCACCGATTCCATCGCCAGGCAGAATATTCCACTCCTGATAACGGACGATGATGGTAGAGAATTCCGTCCCTCCGACCTCAATGAAGTCAAGATAGCAATATCGATACTGAAATCAAACAAAGCTGCAGGAGCGGACGGACGGTTCGCGGAACGCGCATGCCCCAGCTCATCTGTAAGATATGGTCGGAGGAAAGCATGCCCGATGAGTAG
The DNA here is from genome assembly GCA_932526305.1 of Epicampocera succincta. Lineage (NCBI taxonomy): Eukaryota > Metazoa > Arthropoda > Insecta > Diptera > Tachinidae > Epicampocera > Epicampocera succincta. The sequence goes on along the minus strand of OW052035.1, from coordinate 27,188,567 downwards.
AATCTAAACATCGTTTGCCTGATCCACAAAAAAGGAGACCCCTTCAACTGCGGCAATTACCGAGGAATAAGTCTCCTGAACATCGCCTACAAGATTTTCTCTGCCGTTTTGTGTGACCGCCAGAAACCATTCGTGAACAGTTTGATAGGCCTTTATCAGGTTTCAGGCCGGGGAAGTCCACCATTGACCAAATTTTCACACAACGGCAGATCCTGGAAAAGACCCAAGAGAGGCAAATCGACACCCGCCACCTATTCGTCGATTTTAAGGCCGAATATGGCAGTGTGCGTAGGGACGAGCTATACAACGCCATGTCTAGTTTTGACATTCCTACCAAACTCGTCAGGTTTTGTAGGAGGACGATGGAGAATTCTCGCTGCTCCATCAAGGTTGGTGACGAATTCACCGAGACCTTCAAGGTCAGAAAAGGCTTTAGACGAGATGACGCACTTTTATGTGACTTTTTTAATATAATTCTTGAGAAGATCGTGCAAAATTCACACGCTAACAACAGGGGCACGATCTTCCAAAAGTCCTTACAACTGCTAGCATACGCTGACGACATTGACGTGATTGGTCGAACACAGTGAGCCGTCAATGAAGCGTTTGCTGGTATTTCAACGGAGGCGGCCAAAATGGGTCTAACGGTGAACGACGGCAAAACGAAGTATATGCTGTCATTGAGAAAGGACGCACAACATCGACGACTGGGCCGGAACGTCACCATAGGCAGCTACAACTTCAAGGTAGTGAACGACTTCGTCTACCTTGGCTCCCAATTGAACAGCACGAACAACATCAGTACCGAGATTAAACGCAGAATAACTCTTTCTAATCGCTGCTTCTTTGGGCTCAAGAGGCAATTGAGTAGTAAGACCCTCTCTCGAAAAACCAAGCTGACACTATATACCACTTTGATATCCCCTGTACTTCTCTATGGCGTGGATAGTATCGAAGGCGGATGAGGAAGTCCTTGGTATTTTCGAGAGAAAAGTTCTGCGTTAAATCTTCAGCCCTGTTTGCGTTGATGGTTTCTGGAGTAGAAGATTCAATCACGAACTGTACGGGTTGTACAGCGACATGAGCCTAACCAGACGTCTACGGATCCAACGGCTAAGGTGGTTGGGCCATGTAGAGGGCATGTAAAATATTGCTCCGTAGAATTTTCGACTCTGAGTGAGATAACGCAATAGAGGACGCCCACGGAACCGATGGCGCACACAAGTGGAGAGGGTTCTCAGCCAACTTGGTGTGCAAAATTGGAGGATGCTGGCTAAAGACCGTGCCAGCTGGAAAAGCTTGTTGGTTGAGGCCCAGGTCCACCCCGGACTGTGGCGCCAAAAGAAGAAGAAGAAGAAGTTGTTGACAAAAACGCTTCTTGTAGTTTATGATAAGTTAAAGTATTTTTAATCAATCATTGAGGCATGTTAAGTAAACCCAACCTAATGTTTTACAGTTATTCTTGTATCGATCGTAAGAGTGTCTACTCGCACCAAGCATTAAGACGTTCAGAACTAAATTTTGTTACATAAAAAATGTTATATATGTTTTTTTGTCTGTAAACATCTATCTAATGCAGTGATAGCCACTCCATAGCCTCGCGAGGCAGTCAATATTCGTATATTTCACACAGACACGGTCGGCAATTCACATGTATGTATACAACAACTTTGTTCGTTTCAAAACATCAGTCTATCATTAGTCTCTGCTCAAGCTTTGTGAAAGTAACACCACGCACGCTTGTTTGGAATTGTTTTGGTTTTTTTTCGTAATCAACACAAAAGTACACAGAGCAACAATGTTCAATAATTCTTGGGAACTGATGTTTTTTTTTTAAATCGTAAAAGGAAGCTGCAATGTTGAAGTAATTAGCAAAGTGCGACAAATTTAATATAAGGCGGCATTACTTGTCAGGCCATATTAATTATGAGAAATACAAAGATGATGAAAGGCAAAAATTGCTTGATGAAATGAAAGTCAAAGTTCCCAGTAAATTTGTAAAACAGCCAGATCACATTGAAAAATATGATGATAGCGAAATATTAAAAGCCTTTTCCGTTGTTGCACTTGCGGTGGCAAAGCAATGTTGCCCGTATGAAGACGGCATTTTTATAAAATATGTTTTACAAGACGTTTTAAAATATATATATAGATTGTTACACAGTGTACATTTTTTACTCGTTTGTTGTGTATACAAAAGGGGAAAACTCAGCAACAAGTGTAAGTCATTACTAAATTCACCCATAGATGACATGTTTTTGCTTATGTGTTTTTAATTTTATACATACATACATATATCGGATGTTTTTCTTCACGCCTGCCAAAATTGGTTAACTTATATGTGTTTTTTAATTTTAGGTCACAAACTTTCATGTATTTTTACATACATCTGACATCAGCCATTTTCATTACAACAGCTGCTATACATACATATGTACTAAATCCTTTTCTTTTATCAAATTTTATTCCATTTTAATTTTATGTCTGAGATCTTAATAGTTAACAATGTGACAGAAAACAAATTTAAATAAATTTCAATTTAAGTTTATTGTTGCTTTTTAGCTTGTAGATGCGTTGACGTATTTTTTTTAACCACATTCATATGTAGATATTTGGTTTCAGATGTTTCAAAAATAGAATTTGAAATTTTATCACATGACATTGCTAATGCTTTTTACAGAAGAAATGTTTTTGAAAGAAACACAAGAAATGTAGCTAACCGGCAACATAAAATTGACATTTACAGAGCAAAAAACATACTAGACAACATATGACTTGAACTGATTTGCGTGGAGACATAATATCTTGTTTATCAACACAGTGATAATTTGAAATTCGTTAATATGAGTCTCGCGATAATTTGAACTGTTCTTCAGATCCCTTGAAAAAGCCGGAGGAGAATCCGAAATACTATCCTATGTTACCTTCGTTAAAAAGGTTCATAAAAACGTTGCGTCCACAGTTTTATCTTCCGACGTAGCAATCGGATACGAGAAAGTAAGAGTACGTCCATACATCCCATTGCCTTTAAAATTTAAAAAGATCAATACGGGCGTATAACTAATATAATCTCAACGAAGAATGTTGACTTGCAAAAACAGCAGTTTGGAAGAAATGTTGTCCAATTAAGGCCAATACATCAGAGACACCTTCTACACCTAGCTTTATTGAACCTCTATCAGAATCACAACTCCGACCTTATTAGTGATATCGACAAGTCTCTATCGAATATCGACTGAGCACAGACGAACTAAGCAGTTCATCACATGATCCTAACGATAAACAGCCAATTATACTACAAAAAAACGCTTAAAAAGTGGGAGACAAAATCGAGCAAGCTGTAATTTTTGTAACCACTTTATATCTCACCTTGTATTTTCATTCATTATCTTGTGTTCTTTTTCAACTAGATCAATCTCTCATTCATACTTTTGACAAAAATCAGAAACAATAATTGCAGTTAACTTTGTATTCCATCTTATTCATTATTGTAGTTTATTCTCTTATTAGTCTTACTCAATTATCTCTAAGCTTTATTTCCCATAAATGAAACAAACTCTGCCTTTACCATTGTGGAGTTTATTGTGAATTAGTAAAGTTAAATTAAAGTTACGTTTTTTTTCTTCTCTCAATTCAAAAAGTTAAACTATAAATAAAAAGAAGAAATAAGTTAGAAAGAGGATTAACTAAAGGATTAACATTGATTAAAAGGAAGGTAATTATGAAAATAATTTTGAGGCAAATGGAGAAGCTAATGAACGTCCGTCAACAACTGATAGCAATAAGAGCTACTAAATAAGGAAAACGATTTTTTGAGAATGAAAGCTGAAACCATAATAAGACGAGAAGGTGAGGACATAAGCAGTGACCAGAATCGATGAGAAGGACGATACAGTTTAACATTTGAAGGGAATGATTACATTCAGGTAACATGTTGTCCAGGTATAGGAACAGAAGTTACCTAGTATTTTTGAATAACAAATCACCAACACATTTTCCCACATAGACCTCTCATTTTCATAAATAATGTGTAAGCTGAAAGGGAAAGCTCAAATATGGCTACATTCTATCTTCTGAGAAGCTGCAAGGGAGGTTATTTTGCAGGAATCAGAACACTTTTTTTCTAAAAAGGAAAATAAGCTTATGATGCGAGAAAGTTTTAACGCCCGCAGGAAATACGACGAAACATTTATTGAATATTGCAATAAAAAATAGTATTGTCGAAAGAAGATGACCTAATCGAGCATATTATTGAAGGTACTCCTAACGCTCAGCTCCGAACACCAGCAAGTTTTCAGCAAATCGTAATTCCTTAAAGTATATTCAAATTGAGCTAAAGAAAAGCGGACGTTTCCAATCAAGAAGCAAGCAGCCAAATGAAGAAAAAGTCAACACATTCCGGTGCTTCATCGCAATCCATTTGGGCATTTTGCTGTGGAATGCCTGATAAATTCTGGCAGCGCAGTTAGTTTTGTGACAGAGATAAAAAATGTTAAAGCACATTAATTTGAATTCTCTTTTAAGCTGCGACAATATAGTTTATGGAAAAAATGGATCCATGCTGGATATTTATGGTAAATTCGAGTGTTTTGTTGATATTGGGGGCAGCATTGTTGGTTTGGATATGCTTGTTGTGTCCGATGAGGTGACATCATACGAATGTCTGCCTGCTACGGACTTTTAGGGCCAGGCTTTAAGCTGATATCATTCAAGGAACACGGATTATAATGTTGTGGAGGATATGCGATTTTGGCGATGGACATGGAAAGGTCCAGGGAATTTGATTTTGTCATTGGGAATAGTATGCGTTATAAGGATGTGTCTAGAGGTTGAGCACCATTTATGAGGAATATTATTTGAAACCTGAATGTATGGTAATGTTAGGCTAAGCCTAACCGATGATAACCTAGTAGGTTTTCGTATTCAGGAAGGACGAAATTGCAGAAGTTATTGGATGAATATCTGGCTAAAGGTCCAGTGAGTCGTAACATGTATAGTTTTGATGAGGAAAAAGACAGGAGACATGGGGATGTGCGTGAACTATGAGGCTGAACAGAATAACATTAAAGAATGACTATCCAATTCCCTTGCTTAATGAAATGTTGTTTTTCATTTTGAATTTTTAAGGATGGCTTTTGCCTTGAAAAATGCTCCATCGGTTTTCTAGAGGTTTGTGGGTAGAATTTTTGTCGATATGGTCAGGCATGATAGGGTGATAATATACTTGTTTCTTATATACGCTTACCAGATGTTCTTATGTGTTGGTAATTGAGGCGAATATATTTGCAGAAATTGATAGATTTAAAGCAGGAACTTCGAAATTCGGAACATTCTTTGTATGAGACGCGGAATGTGGTGTTATAACGAAAAAATGGCGAGTGGAATTTGTTTTTACATATTCCGGAGAAGATGGAAGGCCACATTTTTTACAAATATCATGGGACACGTGGGAATGGGCAAAATGTTAGACTTTATTCTTAAGAGTTATTGGATTCCCAAGAGTAGGACGAAGGCTGGTATCTGGAAAATTGTGTTAACTACAGAGTCTTTTCTTCAAAGAATGGTAAAAGTGCGGGATTCTTGCCTAAAATTGCACAAACCAGAGAACCCTTTCGATACAGTTCACATAGACCATTGTGAACAATAGATAATGGCAGGACAATGAAACACATATTGCTAACAGTAAATGCCTGTTCTAAATTTGTATGGCTTTATCCGACGCTCACGACTAGGTGTATTATAATTAGTGAGCGAGAAACATTCAGGGGATTTCGGGAAGTTTTTGACGGATGGTATTAAACACAATATAGTGGCGACGGGATCGCCACATGTGAACGGTTAAGTGGAAGGGGCCTATGTTCGCAAAATTGGTGGCCCAGAAAAAAGGGATCTTTTGGGAAAAGGTAATCGAGAAGGTTGAGTCCACATTGAATAACACTGTACATATACCCATTGGTCAGCATCTTTGTGTAATGTTGTTTGGCGCAGTGCAACGTGGGAGAATACTTAATACGTTAAGAAAGTATCTTCCTAGAGTTAATATCAATAAGGGACAGAGTTTTGATGAGTATCGCTTAAATTAATTCCGAAATATAAGGGTCCTTACCGGGTGTCAAAGGTTTAGAGAAATTATCGCTATTTGCTCAAGGATGTGGAATGCTTCCATCAATCCCGTACACCTTAAGAAGTGGTATCGTCTGTTTCCAATATACGTCAGTGGCTGGTAGGTCCTTCAGGTTTTAAAAGGGATCAGTGATTTCGGAATGTTCTTTATTTAATATTTGGATTTGTTTTTCATGTGTATTAACGTCTTAAAAATATAAATGTCGTATGTTGAGATGTTCTTTTTTTAGAACAAAAACAGATTTCATTATCTAATAAATTTGAAGCAATCTGCATTGAAATAATATCGAAAATTCTACGGTGGAATTGACTGACAAAAATCTCGAAAACACATTTAAATCGAAATTACCAAATTTGGTTATTGGCGATTTTAACAGTCCACGCATGAATTGGGGCTCCTCTTCCAATAGTCCTAGAGGTAACATGTTGTCCAGGTATAGGAACAGAAGTTACCTAGTATTTTTGAATAACAAATCACGAACACATTTTCCCACATAGACCTCTCATTTTGATCATCCATTCTTGCCTCACAGGCCAAGTGGAACTTAACTTTGTTCCCTTCTAATAAAATGCACTACTTTCTTACCAAACCAAGATTTAACACAGGTCATGCCGACTAGACTGAATATAAGCTTTTATGCGAATCCTTTAAAACAACTAAAACTTTTTGCGGGAACATAGATAAAGAAACAACGAACATTTGTAAACTTATTTTACAATCAGGCAATAATTCAATTCCTCCATCAAAGTTTCGATGTAAAAATGTTCTATGGTACAGAGAATCAATCACTGGAAGAATTAAAATGTGAAAAATAGAAGGTGACTTTTGATTTTGTTTATCTCGTACAAAAAGGGAAATGCAATGTATGCAAAAATAAAATGCAAAAAGATTTGTAGTGGCTACAAAGCTACACGGGGAATTCCCTGTATATCCTGTTTAATAAGCCATGATATCAGTGAATATATGAAACGTATTTGGTATATACTGGTCTGATATATCTAACGATTCCAACTGCTTAAATAATTCTATGTTTAAAAAACTAAATTTGGACGCAACTCCCCATCGTACTATTCCCCGTATGGAGGGAATTAAAATGGAATCAAAAATTACTCGTATAGAAATTTTTTCAATTCTAAGCAAAGACTCCAGGAATGAATAAGACATCTTATCCTATGCTAATTCAAAATACTTAAGGAAAGTGTTTTAAGCCTATACAATAATATATTTACAACTTCCATACCCCAACGCTTTAAAAATAGTGTTGTAATTCAAATTCTAAAGTCAATGATTATATCGCGCTATATTAGTAAATTCATGTCTCGCAAAGGTCTTAGACAAAATAATTGCTAATAGATTATGGTATTTTCTTACATCAAATTAGCTACTGAATAAACGACAATACGGGAAAGGAGGCGGTCTTCTGTACATAGATTATCAAAATGCTAATTACCTCTCATTATGTTAGAACCTTACCACAGTGTCCCTGGACTTTGAAAGAGTATTTGGGAAAAAGGCATTCATTCTGTAGAATGGAAAATCGGCCTCAATGTTGTCAATTACGTAAAAAATGTATGTCAAATAGAAAATAACAATTCCAACTGGAAATCAATATTCAAACACGTTTGAATTACACAATGGAAATTCACAAGGATCCCATCTTTTTGTATTTCTCTTTCTTATTGCATTGTAGTTATAGTTATATATTTTAATACTCTTACGAGAGGAAATAAACTTTTGCGCCAATGCGGATGAATTCAATCTTATAGTTAAATCGCAACGAGACAAATAAAATACTGTCATTTCGAAGTTCAGTCATCACGTGCAACCCTTACTAGAGTTGAAACCTTAGTTATACAAGGACTACACATTAATAAACGTTATAATTGGAAATACCATATAGATCAACTGCAATCCTCATTATACCGTCGGTTAAATATACTCAAATGTTTGTATAACCGCGTTGTACGCCTTAAAATTCTTTGGTTATGCTCCAAACTCACAAATCAATGCAATGAATTCAATACTTTTATTAGAACCTCATCTGGAGCACTATGTTCAATTTAAAATATGAAGCTAATAAATAAACGAAAAACATTTCAGACTATAATTTTCTATTAAGAGATGGATCTAAGACTGATACAGATGTTACATACAAAATAACTTCCGCTAATAGTGGTTTGAAAGTCGCCCATCTCAAACTCAATTTTTTCGGCAAAAATAATAGCTATGTACCAGGCTTTGAAAAACATAAAAAACAAGAGTGGTAAATTTGCAATTTGAACAGATTCTCTTTCGCCTTTGTACTCAGTGATCAACACTTTAAGCAATGAATATATGCACCCAATATAAGAAACATTATGATTACAAATATAAAATTAATATGGTTTCCTGGACACCGCGGAATACGTGGTAACGACTTTACACATTAAGAGATAAATATAATGAATTTAACACTTGCTCAAGAAAGTACCGTATGATAAATAAGGACAGAAAAATCATATGCGACTATACAACAAATTACAGAACGGGATTCTATTGACAAGATTGTAATAAATATATATGATTTGGACTCACGGAATATTCTTCAATAATAATTTTACCCCACTACGTAATTGTAACATTAACTATCCAATAACCCCACAATATTTTCTACTAGAATGCCCTATATTAAGTAATGTAAGGAACTCCATATTTAAAAATATATAATATATATTTACTCTATCCCAGACCAGTATGCAAAACATATCCCTACGAACTAAGTTCTTAAAAAATATAACATATACTTATAATGAAATTTAGTACAAGTTGATTCATATGTACATATGTCAAACAATAATAAATCGCATATATGTATGTATGGACTTGTAATCTGTAATGTAAAATATAGTAAAGCTGAGTATATATGTATATAAGTGAAGTGTTGTCGGTTATATGAGCTCAATTTCAAATAAAAGACTTTTATTCTTTCAGTTCTTTTTTCAGTGATTCACTATGATTTCAGTGATTCTAATTTTTAACTTAAATCTAACTTGAAAATGTGCTTAGAAATGCACTTTGTTTATTAAAATCAAAAGTTAAAATTAGTCGCACATTAAGCAACCAAAGGTGAACACATAATGAGATAATCTTGCAATATGATATCGATAGAAACATTGCCTAAATAAAGAACGTATGTAATTGCCAAACAATAAAATAAATAAGCGTCAAACAATCAAATAAAATTAAATTCCACAATTAATTGTTGTTAACCAAATCAATAAGGGCGTTCACAACAGATCGTTGTTAATATATATGTTCGTTGTTAATATATATATGATCGTTGTTCAATTCTTCAATGGTTCATCGTTTTTAAAAAAGAATGGACCAATGATTTCATAAAGAACATATACTTGAGGATTATCATCATCCATTCAAACAAAAGTGAGTTTCATCGCTGTTTCGTACTAATTCGCCGAATCTGTTCAGGCGTCAGTCTATTTATGTTGAAATGACAAACCAAACTAAACATAAATCACTTGACAGATATATAATATTAGGGTGGCGTATTAATATCAGTACTTTCTATATATATATATATATATATAATTACAAATTATAAGATAAATTAAAAAATTTTAGTTATTTTTTGTGTTTTATGTAAAATATAAAATAAATAGTACAATTATTTATTTCAGTTTATATGCGCAGCTCTCTAGAAATGACATTTTGCCCGCGAAAGTTCTATTGAATTTGAGGTTTGGTCTTCCCTCACTCTATAGTTTGAATTCGTAATGCGATTTTGTTTCTGTTTTTGAAACAAACAAAAATTAAAATCCTTTGCATTAGTTTCCATGCCACTCATACCCCGAGCCATCAGCAGTTGCTAAAATAAAAAATAATATGTCTTTGCTTTGTTTTTTGCTGAAGTATTCTACTTTTTTTATGAAATCCAACGGCTTATCTTTGTGTTTTTACGATCGCTAGAATAACAAAAGTAATTTACAACTGTTTAAGCAGTATTTCGCATACTGGATATAAGTTTGCCTTTTTAATTCCCATACGTGTCAAGTTTTGCGCTGTACAATTCTCACACCTGAGCCCCCCTTTCGGGGTATAGAGTGGAAGGGTTCCCTCGGTTGGTGTGGCAATTAAAACTTTAGTAAGTCCATGTATACTTTTGAGTAAGGATGTTCTTCTCCACCAAAGGTCAATTGTCCAAAAGCCCCGGAATACCTTTGGCGTTGGTCATGGGTTGAGCTGTGTTCTGGCTGTGGCTCAAACTTAAAAATGCATAAAAAGGCTTGGAAAGACAAATTCGCTGGAATTACATTCTACGTTTTCACGTTAAATAAAAAAATATGATTTATATTTTCTTAAAATGAGTTCTGTTCAGTACTTATGCTAAATCTTAACTAAACTGCCAAATTCCAAAAATATCTTTTTAAATACTAATTTGTTACAAATAATATTTCCTTTGTCTTAATGGATATTTTGGAACAAAGAGATAAAGAACATGTTTTGTACATATGCTTACTGTTACCGCCACTCATAAATCGCTATTATGACATTACTGTTACCGCCACTCATAAATCGCTAATATGACATTACTGTTACCGCCACTCACAAATCGCTGATATGACATTACTGTTATCGATATGTAGAGAGATGAGCATGGCAAAATGTTCAATTATTCCTTTTAATTTTCCACGCGGTATAATTATGAGGCCATATTTAATCGAGACCACATACATAAGTATATAAAACACCTACATAGATTTAAGATATTCATTCGTTCAGGTCATAAGGATTACGAAGCTTCGCTTGGAGTAGCCATACATAAAAGTTAGTATATCAGCAGTTTAGTATGTAAGTTTGTATAATGAATTTATTTATAATTTTAGGAATTTTAACATATTAAAGCGTAAGAATAAAGAATTAAAGTTTTCTAAAATTCTTACACTTGTTGTGTTTAAAATCCACATTGGCTATCTTGAGCTTGGGCCGCTTTACCCGTACCATATTTATGATATTTTATGATCTTTACAATATTTGTATATTTATGATATTTTATGGTCTTTACAATATTTGTATATTTATGATATTTGTTTGACCCTTTTTATCTTATTCCTTTGCTCAGTAGTTTAGATTATTTTACATATTTAGTTAGGGTTGTTTACGTGTGTTTACATAAATTGTTGTTTATGATATGTCTAGTTACTAATTACCCTCTTATCATCTATGGAAATTTACTTGTTATCTTAAAAGAATATTAGGGAAATAACATGTTTATTAACATGTTTATGCATGAGCGTCGCTAACTCTCCCCTGTGTTAAAACGAGAGCGTCCCGATCTCTAATACTTCTTTCAACTTGTTGATTGTAATTAATTCTAAAGTTTTGTTTTGTATGTTTTCTTTTATATATTAATACATATTTAAATATTTTGAGCCCAATATAGAATACTCCTGAAATTATAGCTATGAAAAATAGTGTATAAAAAGTTGAACGTATAGGGTGTTCCTCATATGGAATGACTAATCTTTTTAATGAGTCGATATTATTAAATGCGTTTTTACGATCTGAGGTGAGGATGGAGTTATGCCTGTAGTAGTTATATTGTCAATTTGATGAGTACCATCCAATAATATGAAACCTTCGTCAATTTCCGTTATCGGATTATTATATTCTTGTATGACCTCGCATTTACTATTTCTATTGTTGAGTAGTGCGAGTATACATGTGTCTGTTTCATTATTTGTTCTACAAATGGATTTTTCCAAATAGTTCTTGCAAAGGTTTACTCTAACATAGTTTTTATCACATTGAGCGATTTGATCATCTGTTTTTATTTTTCTGTGACTAAAACTTATAGGCGTAATTTTAAAAAGTTTACAATATCTGTTGAGAATTGGGTATTTATAAATTGTTATAATTAAGTCTTTCGTTCTTGCTATATGAATGTCTGCGTACTCCAAAATGTTTATTACAGGTACTGAGATTAATTCATGTTTTATTATTTCTCTTATGTCGTCTAAATTTAGGGATTCGGTTAAATATTTATTATTCTTTGCGGCATTAATTGTTCTAACTAATAGTAGGAGCTGTTCGTGAACTTGTTCGAGGATAATATGGTTTTCCAATGTGTTACCTTGTAGTGTATCAATTATTTTTTCGAACCTTGAGTTAATCAAAAAGTGAGATAACGCAATAGAGGACGCCCACGGAACCGATGGCGCACACAAGTGGAGAGGGTTCTCAGCCAACTTGGTGTGCAAAATTGGAGGATGCTGGCTAAAGACCGTGCCAGCTGGAAAAGCTTGTTGGTTGAGGCCCAGGTCCACCCCGGACTGTGGCGCCAAAAGAAGAAGAAGAAGAAGTTGTTGACAAAAACGCTTCTTGTAGTTTATGATAAGTTAAAGTATTTTTAATCAATCATTGAGGCATGTTAAGTAAACCCAACCTAATGTTTTACAGTTATTCTTGTATCGATCGTAAGAGTGTCTACTCGCACCAAGCATTAAGACGTTCAGAACTAAACTTTGTTACATAAAAAATGTTATATATGTTTTTTTGTCTGTAAACATCTATCTAATGCAGTGATAGCCACTCCATAGCCTCGCGAGGCAGTCAATATTCGTATATTTCACACAGACACGGTCGGCAATTCACATGTATGTATACAACAACTTTGTTCGTTTCAAAACATCAGTCTATCATTAGTCTCTGCTCAAGCTTTGTGAAAGTAACACCACGCACGCTTGTTTGGAATTGTTTTGGTTTTTTTTCGTAATCAACACAAAAGTACACAGAGCAACAATGTTCAATAATTCTTGGGAACTGATGTTTTTTTTTTAAATCGTAAAAGGAAGCTGCAATGTTGAAGTAATTAGCAAAGTGCGACAAATTTAATATAAGGCGGCATTACTTGTCATGCCATATTAATTATGAGAAATACAAAGATGATGAAAGGCAAAAATTGCTTGATGAAATGAAAGTCAAAGTTCCCAGTAAATTTGTAAAACAGCCAGATCACATTGAAAAATATGATGATAGCGAAATATTAAAAGCCTTTTCCGTTGTTGCACTTGCGGTGGCAAAGCAATGTTGCCCGTATGAAGACGGCATTTTTATAAAATATGTTTTACAAGACGTTTTAAAATATATATATAGATTGTTACACAGTGTACATTTTTTACTCGTTTGTTGTGTATACAAAAGGGGAAAACTCAGCAACAAGTGTAAGTCATTACTAAATTCACCCATAGATGACATGTTTTTGCTTATGTGTTTTTAATTTTATACATACATACATATATCGGATGTTTTTCTTCACGCCTGCCAAAATTGGTTAACTTATATGTGTTTTTTAATTTTAGGTCACAAACTTTCATGTATTTTTACATACATCTGACATCAGCCATTTTCATTACAACAGCTGCTATACATACATATGTACTAAATCCTTTTCTTTTATCAAATTTTATTCCATTTTAATTTTATGTCTGAGATCTTAATAGTTAACAATGTGACAGAAAACAAATTTAAATAAATTTCAATTTAAGTTTATTGTTGCTTTTTAGCTTGTAGATGCGTTGACGTATTTTTTTTAACCACATTCATATGTAGATATTTGGTTTCAGATGTTTCAAAAATAGAATTTGAAATTTTATCACATGACATTGCTAATGCTTTTTACAGAAGAAATGTTTTTGAAAGAAACACAAGAAATGTAGCTAACCGGCAACATAAAATTGACATTTACAGAGCAAAAAACATACTAGACAACATATGACTTGAACTGATTTGCGTGGAGACATAATATCTTGTTTATCAACACAGTGATAATTTGAAATTCGTTAATATGAGTCTCGCGATAATTTGAACTGTTCTTCAGATCCCTTGAAAAAGCCGGAGGAGAATCCGAAATACTATCCTATGTTACCTTCGTTAAAAAGATTCATAAAAACGTTGCGTCCACAGTTTTATCTTCCGACGTAGCAATCGGATACGAGAAAGTAAGAGTACGTCCATACATCCCATTGCCTTTAAAATTTAAAAAGATCAATACGGGCATATAACTAATATAATCTCAACGAAGAATGTTGGCTCGCAAAAACAGCAGTTTGGAAGAAATGTTGTCCAATTAAGACCAATACATCAGAGACACCTTCCACACCTAGCTTTATTGAACCTCTATCAGAATCACAACTCCGACCTTATTAGTGATATCGACAAGTCTCTATCGAATATCGACTGAGCACAGACGAACTAAGCAGTTCATCACATGATCCTAACGATAAACAGCCAATTATACTACAAAAAAACGCTTAAAAAGTGGGAGACAAAATCGAGCAAGCTGTAATTTTTGTAACCACTTTATATCTCACCTTGTATTTTCATTCATTATCTTGTGTTCTTTTTCAACTAGATCAATCTCTCATTCATACTTTTGACAAAAATCAGAAACAATAATTGCAGTTAACTTTGTATTCCATCTTATTCATTATTGTAGTTTATTCTCTTATTAGTCTTACTCAATTATCTCTAAGCTTTATTTCCCATAAATGAAACAAACTCTGCCTTTACCATTGTGGAGTTTATTGTGAATTAGTAAAGTTAAAGTAAAGTTACGTTTTTTTTCTTCTCTCAATTCAAAAAGTTAAACTATAAATAAAAAAGAAGAAATAAGTTAGAAAGAGGATTAACTAAAGGATTAACATTGATTAAAAGGAAGGTAATTATGAAAATAATTTTGAGGCAAATGGAGAAGCTAATGAACGTCCGTCAACAACTGATAGCAATAAGAGCTACTAAATAAGGAAAACGATTTTTTGAGAATGAAAGCTGAAACCATAATAAGACGAGAAGGTGAGGACATAAGCAGTGACCAGAATCGATGAGAAGGACGATACAGTTTAACATTTGAAGGGAATGATTACATTCAGGTAACATGTTGTCCAGGTATAGGAACAGAAGTTACCTAGTATTTTTGAATAACAAATCACCAACACATTTTCCCACATAGACCTCTCATTTTCATAAATAATGTGTAAGCTGAAAGGAAAAGCTCAAATATGGCTACATTCTATCTTCTGAGAAGCTGCAAGGGAGGTTATTTTGCAGGAATTAGAACACTTTTTTTCTAAAAAGGAAAATAAGCTTATGATGCGAGAAAGTTTTAACGCCCGCAGGAAATACGACGAAACATTTATTGAATATTGCAATAAAAAATAGTATTGTCGAAAGAAGATGACCTAATCGAGCATATTATTGAAGGTACTCCTAACGCTCAGCTCCGAACATCAGCAAGTTTTCAGCAAATCGTAATTCCTTAAAGTATATTCAAATTGAGCTAAAGAAAAGCGGACGTTTCCAATCAAGAAGCAAGCAGCCAAATGAAGAAAAAGTCAACACATTCCGGTGCTTCATCGCAATCCATTTGGGCATTTTGCTGTGGAATGCCTGATAAATTCTGGCAGCGCAGTTAGTTTTGTGACAGAGATAAAAAATGTTAAAGCACATTAATTTGAATTCTCTTTTAAGCTGCGACAATATAGTTTATGGAAAAAATGGATCCATGCTGGATATTTATGGTAAATTCGAGTGTTTTGTTGATATTGGGGGCAGCATTGTTGGTTTGGATATGCTTGTTGTGTCCGATGAGGTGACATCATACGAATGTCTGCTTGCTACGGACTTTTAGGGCCAGGCTTTAAGCTGATATCATTCAAGGAACACGGATTATAATGTTGTGGAGGATATGCGATTTTGGCGATGGACATGGAAAGGTCCAGGGAATTTGATTTTGTCATTGGGAATAGTATGCGTTATAAGGATGTATCTAGAGGTTGAGCACCATTTATGAGGAATATTATTTGAAACCTGAATGTATGGTGATGTTAGGCTAAGCCTAACCGATGATAACCTAGTAGGTTTTCGTATTCAGGAAGGACGAAATTGCAGAAGTTATTGGATGAATATCTGGCTAAAGGTCCAGTGAGTCGTAACATGTATAGTTTTGATGAGGAAAAAGACAGGAGACATGGGGATGTGCGTGAACTATGAGGCTGAACAGAATAACATTAAAGAATGACTATCCAATTCCCTTGCTTAATGAAATGTTGTTTTTCATTTTGAATTTTTAAGGATGGCTTTTGCCTTGAAAAATGCTCCATCGGTTTTCTAGAGGTTTGTGGGTAGAATTTTTGTCGATATGGTCAGGCATGATAGGGTGATAATATACTTGTTTCTTATATACGCTTACCAGATGTTCTTATGTGTTGGTAATTGAGGCGAATATATTTGCAGAAATTGATAGATTTAAAGCAGGAACTTCGAAATTCGGAACATTCTTTGTATGAGACGCGGAATGGGGGTGTTATAACGAAAAAATGGCGAGTGGAATTTGTTTTTACATATTCCGGAGAAGATGGAAGGCCACATTTTTTACAAATATCATGATGAAATGGGACACGTGGGAATGGGCAAAATGTTAGACTTTATTCTTAAGAGTTATTGGATTCCCAAGAGTAGGACGAAGGCTGGTATCTGGAAAATTGTGTTAACTACATAGTCTTTTCTTCAAAGAATGGTAAAAGTGCGGGATTCTTGCCTAAAATTGCACAAACCAGAGAACCCTTTCGATACAGTTCACATAGACCATTGTGAACAATAGATAATGGCAGGACAATGAAACACATATTGCTAACAGTAAATGCCTGTTCTAAATTTGTAAGGCTTTATCCGACGCTCACGACTAGGTGTATTATAATTAGTGAGCGAGAAACATTCAGGGGATTTCGGGAAGTTTTTGACGGATGGTATTAAACACAATATAGTGGCGACGGGATCGCCACATGTGAACGGTTAAGTGGAAGGGGCCTATGTTCGCAAAATTGGTGGCCCAGAAAAAAGGGATCTTTTGGGAAAAGGTAATCGAGAAGGTTGAGTCCACATTGAATAACACTGTACATATACCCATTGGTCAGCATCTTTGTGTAATGTTGTTTGGCGCAGTGCAACGTGGGAGAATACTTAATACGTTAAGAAAGTATCTTCCTAGAGTTAATATCAATAAGGGACAGAGTTTTGATGAGTATCGCTTAAATTAATTCCGAAATATAAGGGTCCTTACCGGGTGTCAAAGGTTTAGAGAAATTATCGCTATTTGCTCAAGGATGTGGAATGCTTCCATCAATCCCGTACACCTTAAGAAGTGGTATCGTCTGTTTCCAATATACGTCAGTGGCTGGTAGGTCCTTCAGGTTTTAAAAGGGATCAGTGATTTCGGAATGTTCTTTATTTAATATTTGGATTTGTTTTTCATGTGTATTAACGTCTTAAAAATATAAATGTCGTATGTTGAGATGTTCTTTTTTTAGAACAAAAACAGATTTCATTATCTAATAAATTTGAAGCAATCTGCATTGAAATAATATCGAAAATTCTACGGTGGAATTGACTGACAAAAATCTCGAAAACACATTTAAATCGAAATTACCAAATTTGGTTATTGGCGATTTTAACAGTCCACGCATGAATTGGGGCTCCTCTTCCAATAGTCCTAGAGGTAACATGTTGTCCAGGTATAGGAACAGAAGTTACCTAGTATTTTTGAATAACAAATCACGAACACATTTTCCCACATAGACCTCTCATTTTGATCATCCATTCTTGCCTCACAGGCCAAGTGGAACTTAACTTTGTTCCCTTCTAATAAAATGCACTACTTTCTTACCAAACCAAGATTTAACACAGGTCATGCCGACTAGACTGAATATAAGCTTTTATGCGAATCCTTTAAAACAACTAAAACTTTTTGCGGGAACATAGATAAAGAAACAACGAACATTTGTAAACTTATTTTACAATCAGGCAATAATTCAATTCCTCCATCAAAGTTTCGATGTAAAAATGTTCTATGGTACAGAGAATCAATCACTGGAAGAATTAAAATGTGAAAAATAGAAGGTGACTTTTGATTTTGTTTATCTCGTACAAAAAGGGAAATGCAATGTATGCAAAAATAAAATGCAAAAAGATTTGTAGTGGCTACAAAGCTACACGGGGAATTCCCTGTATATCCTGTTTAATAAGCCATGATATCAGTGAATATATGAAACGTATTTGGTATATACTGGTCTGATATATCTAACGATTCCAACTGCTTAAATAATTCTATGTTTAAAAAACTAAATTTGGACGCAACTCCCCATCGTACTATTCCCCGTATGGAGGGAATTAAAATGGAATCAAAAATTACTCGTATAGAAATTTTTTCAATTCTAAGCAAAGACTCCAGGAATGAATAAGACATCTTATCCTATGCTAATTCAAAATACTTAAGGAAAGTGTTTTAAGCCTATACAATAATATATTTACAACTTCCATACCCCAACGCTTTAAAAATAGTGTTGTAATTCAAATTCTAAAGTCAATGATTATATCGCGCTATATTAGTAAATTCATGTCTCGCAAAGGTCTTAGACAAAATAATTGCTAATAGATTATGGTATTTTCTTACATCAAATTAGCTACTGAATAAACGACAATACGGGAAAGGAGGCGGTCTTCTGTACATAGATTATCAAAATGCTAATTACCTCTCATTATGTTAGAACCTTACCACAGTGTCCCTGGACTTTGAAAGAGTATTTGGGAAAAAGGCATTCATTCTGTAGAATGGAAAATCGGCCTCAATGTTGTCAATTACGTAAAAAATGTATGTCAAATAGAAAATAACAATTCCAACTGGAAATCAATATTCAAACACGTTTGAATTACACAATGGAAATTCACAAGGATCCCATCTTTTTGTATTTCTCTTTCTTATTGCATTGTAGTTATAGTTATATATTTTAATACTCTTACGAGAGGAAATAAACTTTTGCGCCAATGCGGATGAATTCAATCTTATAGTTAAATCGCAACGAGACAAATAAAATACTGTCATTTCGAAGTTCAGTCATCACGTGCAACCCTTACTAGAGTTGAAACCTTAGTTATACAAGGACTACACATTAATAAACGTTATAATTGGAAATACCATATAGATCAACTGCAATCCTCATTATACCGTCGGTTAAATATACTCAAATGTTTGTATAACCGCGTTGTACGCCTTAAAATTCTTTGGTTATGCTCCAAACTCACAAATCAATGCAATGAATTCAATACTTTTATTAGAACCTCATCTGGAGCACTATGTTCAATTTAAAATATGAAGCTAATAAATAAACGAAAAACATTTCAGACTATAATTTTCTATTAAGAGATGGATCTAAGACTGATACAGATGTTACATACAAAATAACTTCCGCTAATAGTGGTTTGAAAGTCGCCCATCTCAAACTCAATTTTTTCGGCAAAAATAATAGCTATGTACCAGGCTTTGAAAAACATAAAAAACAAGAGTGGTAAATTTGCAATTTGAACAGATTCTCTTTCGCCTTTGTACTCAGTGATCAACACTTTAAGCAATGAATATATGCACCCAATATAAGAAACATTATGATTACAAATATAAAATTAATATGGTTTCCTGGACACCGCGGAATACGTGGTAACGACTTTACACATTAAGAGATAAATATAATGAATTTAACACTTGCTCAAGAAAGTACCGTATGATAAATAAGGACAGAAAAATCATATGCGACTATACAACAAATTACAGAACGGGATTCTATTGACAAGATTGTAATAAATATATATGATTTGGACTCACGGAATATTCTTCAATAATAATTTTACCCCACTACGTAATTGTAACATTAACTATCCAATAACCCCACAATATTTTCTACTAGAATGCCCTATATTAAGTAATGTAAGGAACTCCATATTTAAAAATATATAATATATATTTACTCTATCCCAGACCAGTATGCAAAACATATCCCTACGAACTAAGTTCTTAAAAAATATAACATATACTTATAATGAAATTTAGTACAAGTTGATTCATATGTACATATGTCAAACAATAATAAATCGCATATATGTATGTATGGACTTGTAATCTGTAATGTAAAATATAGTAAAGCTGAGTATATATGTATATAAGTGAAGTGTTGTCGGTTATATGAGCTCAATTTCAAATAAAAGACTTTTATTCTTTCAGTTCTTTTTTCAGTGATTCACTATGATTTCAGTGATTCTAATTTTTAACTTAAATCTAACTTGAAAATGTGCTTAGAAATGCACTTTGTTTATTAAAATCAAAAGTTAAAATTAGTCGCACATTAAGCAACCAAAGGTGAACACATAATGAGATAATCTTGCAATATGATATCGATAGAAACATTGCCTAAATAAAGAACGTATGTAATTGCCAAACAATAAAATAAATAAGCGTCAAACAATCAAATAAAATTAAATTCCACAATTAATTGTTGTTAACCAAATCAATAAGGGCGTTCACAACAGATCGTTGTTAATATATATGTTCGTTGTTAATATATATATGATCGTTGTTCAATTCTTCAATGGTTCATCGTTTTTAAAAAAGAATGGACCAATGATTTCATAAAGAACATATACTTGAGGATTATCATCATCCATTCAAACAAAAGTGAGTTTCATCGCTGTTTCGTACTAATTCGCCGAATCTGTTCAGGCGTCAGTCTATTTATGTTGAAATGACAAACCAAACTAAACATAAATCACTTGACAGATATATAATATTAGGGTGGCGTATTAATATCAGTACTTTCTATATATATATATATATATATAATTACAAATTATAAGATAAATTAAAAAATTTTAGTTATTTTTTGTGTTTTATGTAAAATATAAAATAAATAGTACAATTATTTATTTCAGTTTATATGCGCAGCTCTCTAGAAATGACATTTTGCCCGCGAAAGTTCTATTGAATTTGAGGTTTGGTCTTCCCTCACTCTATAGTTTGAATTCGTAATGCGATTTTGTTTCTGTTTTTGAAACAAACAAAAATTAAAATCCTTTGCATTAGTTTCCATGCCACTCATACCCCGAGCCATCAGCAGTTGCTAAAATAAAAAATAATATGTCTTTGCTTTGTTTTTTGCTGAAGTATTCTACTTTTTTTATGAAATCCAACGGCTTATCTTTGTGTTTTTACGATCGCTAGAATAACAAAAGTAATTTACAACTGTTTAAGCAGTATTTCGCATACTGGATATAAGTTTGCCTTTTTAATTCCCATACGTGTCAAGTTTTGCGCTGTACAATTCTCACACCTGAGCCCCCCTTTCGGGGTATAGAGTGGAAGGGTTCCCTCGGTTGGTGTGGCAATTAAAACTTTAGTAAGTCCATGTATACTTTTGAGTAAGGATGTTCTTCTCCACCAAAGGTCAATTGTCCAAAAGCCCCGGAATACCTTTGGCGTTGGTCATGGGTTGAGCTGTGTTCTGGCTGTGGCTCAAACTTAAAAATGCATAAAAAGGCTTGGAAAGACAAATTCGCTGGAATTACATTCTACGTTTTCACGTTAAATAAAAAAATATGATTTATATTTTCTTAAAATGAGTTCTGTTCAGTACTTATGCTAAATCTTAACTAAACTGCCAAATTCCAAAAATATCTTTTTAAATACTAATTTGTTACAAATAATATTTCCTTTGTCTTAATGGATATTTTGGAACAAAGAGATAAAGAACATGTTTTGTACATATGCTTACTGTTACCGCCACTCATAAATCGCTATTATGACATTACTGTTACCGCCACTCATAAATCGCTAATATGACATTACTGTTACCGCCACTCACAAATCGCTGATATGACATTACTGTTATCGATATGTAGAGAGATGAGCATGGCAAAATGTTCAATTATTCCTTTTAATTTTCCACGCGGTATAATTATGAGGCCATATTTAATCGAGACCACATACATAAGTATATAAAACACCTACATAGATTTAAGATATTCATTCGTTCAGGTCATAAGGATTACGAAGCTTCGCTTGGAGTAGCCATACATAAAAGTTAGTATATCAGCAGTTTAGTATGTAAGTTTGTATAATGAATTTATTTATAATTTTAGGAATTTTAACATATTAAAGCGTAAGAATAAAGAATTAAAGTTTTCTAAAATTCTTACACTTGTTGTGTTTAAAATCCACATTGGCTATCTTGAGCTTGGACCGCTTTACCCGCAACATTAAAATTCTTTTATGTGCCTCATCGGATCGTTTGAAGGAATCATCTTGGGTGTTAAAACGTAAGTCCTAACAGAATGCAACCTTCCACTCCCTCACAGGGTCAACCACTAAGTCGTCAACGAACAACTCAGTTAAGTCCTGCACCGAACAACTGTAACATTTGCAACAAGTCCACAGACAACGAAAAATTTATAAAATGCAGCAAGTGCCATCTTAATTTTCATTTACCATGTGTCAATCTCAGCAGCAATCAAGACCAACCTACATGGAGTTGCCAAAATTGTACGGTACAACATCAAATCACGATCGATTCTGCCTCTTCCATTCGTAGTGGCTCTTCGGCCGCTTCCCGCTCCCGCCGACAAGCTCTTGAGCTACGACGTCTAGAAGAAGAGACACAACTTGAAAGAGATTTCATTAAAAAGAAATACCAAATTCTCGAACAAGCAGTAGATGACTTCGAGGACGCACAATCAGTTAATAAACACTCAGCTGTCAGATCTGTACATGAGTGGTTAGATAATCAAATCCAACTCCCTACTTCGGCTATTGCAACCGCACACCAAAATATAGTTTCCGCAGCTCGTCAGTTTGAAACGCCACCTTACACATTTGTACCACAAGCCACAACAACGCAAGAAATGCCTAACACTACTAAACCATATTGCCAAAACGTAAGTAATGACTTAGTTTATACGACAAAAACAATAACTCCGCCCGTATGTACAACTACGTCATTCGTTAATAACATGTCTTCATTTATTAATGACCCAACAACGAACCGTCAGCAGCCGACAACGGCAAATTTATGTAATAATTCAGACAACGTAAATGCAGAAAATCACACATTAGAGACACCTGTACAATTTGGTTACATGGATTCAACGTTTTCCATGAACCCATCAAACCTCCAACCTGTTATATTACCTTCTCACAGGCTTTCGCAACAACAAATAAGCACGCGGCAGTCAGTACCAAAAGAGCTTCCAATTTTTACCGGCACTCCTGAAGAATGGCCCTTGTTTAGTGCCACATATGACTGGTCGACAGCAGTCTGTGGTTTTACAGACGCTGAAAATCTTGTCAGGCTTCAAAGTTCTCTAAAGGGGGAAGCACTTCGATCTGTTAAACATATTTTGATCCATCCATCGGGTGTACCATGTGCTCTATCTACACTAAAATTGCTTTTCGGACAACCGGAAAAAATATTAAACTCACTAAAAAATAGAATAAGATCACTACCAGCACTGAACACAAATAAATTGAGCACAATTACCTCTTTCGCCGTGGAAGTAAAGGGCCTAGAAACAACAATTAAAGCCAGTGGTTTAATAAATGAACTGACCAATTCATCTTTATTACATGAATTAATAATGAAAATGCCATCACATTTTCAACTTAACTGGGGTGAACAAAAAATAAAACTAGCAAAAAATAACAAAAGAGTTAGTTTGACTGAATTCGCTAACTGGATATATGAAGTCGGTGTCTCAGCAAGCAGCATAAATATAGACAGTGACAGCAGCGCATCAAAGTCAATAGAGCAGTATTCGCGTAAGCCAAAAAACGTTTATGTGCATGCTCATGAAGAACAAAACAAAAAGATCTGTTTAGTGTGTTCTGGCAACTGCAATAGCGTTGAGAAGTGTAAAAAATTCTTGGGTGCGAATAGAAGCGAGCGATGGAACTTAGTAAGAATGTACAATCTATGTAAACTGTGCCTGCGACGTCACTACGGTATTTGCAGTAGCAGCATCGTTTGCAGAGAAAATAATTGTCAAATAAAACATAATACATTGCTGCATAAATCCATGACTGAAGATAGAGAAACAAACGCTACCAGAGAAACTGAAAATAAAAGCAAAAGAGATAATTTACATGCAGCCCATAGGAATGAATGCAATGAAATCTTATTTAAAATTATACCCATAACAATATACGGAAACAATAATAAACGTTTTAATACTTTTGCATTTATAGACGAGGGTTCGTCTGTAAGTCTGGTAAATGAACAATTAATTAATAAACTAGATTTAAATGGTGAGTCACAACCTCTATGCTTGAAATGGACAGGTGAAATAGGTCGCAACGAAGAAGACTCAAAAATAGTCTCAATGAAAATTTCAGGTATGAATAAAACTGAATTTTCTATTTCTGTTCGTACGGTTAAACAACTATCGCTTCCGAGTCAGAGCTTTAATTATAAAAAGTTATGTAAAAAATTTCCGCACCTTAAAGGGCTACCCATCGCCGATTTTGAAAATGCTGTACCAGATGTACTTTTAGGATTAAATAACTTGAAATTATGTGTGCCAACTCGTGTTAAAGAAGGCAAGAAAAACGAACCCGTCGCTTTACATACTCGCCTCGGCTGGCTAATATGTGGCAACTCCAGTGTTGGAGAAAAGGCCCAAATTCAATATAATTTTTACTCTTGCGAGTGTAAAGGTGAAAACGACCAAATTCTTACTCACTTACTCAAACAGTTTTATACAACTGAGTTAGCAGGGATAAGTAACTATACTCCAGCTCTTGGAAAAGATGACCAAAGGGCATTAAGTTTGCTAGAAACATATACGAAACAAAGATGCGATGGCCATTACGAGTCAGCTTTGCTGTGGCGATATGACAATATTACACTTCCACAAATCTTTGATATGGCGAAGAGACGACTGATTTGTCTCGAAAAAACTCTAAGAAAAAATAAAGAGTTGTTTGAACATTTCGAAGAAACAATTTCTGAATATTTTGAAAGAAATTACATAGCCAAAGTAAACAATGAAGATGATAAACAAAAGGTATGGTATTTACCAATGTTTCCGGTATTTAACAAAAACAAACCGAATAAAACAAGAATAGTTTGGGATGCGGCCGCGAAGGCAAATGGTATTTCACTTAACTCTATGCTGCCCAAAGGGCCAGATTTGCTGTCTTCTCTTGCAGCTATTCTTTTTCGTTTTCGGCAAAGGCAAATTGCAATCTGTGGTGACATCGAACAAATGTTCCATCAGATTTATATACGCGATGAAGACTGCCATGCGTAAAGATTTTTATGGCGCAGCTGCGACGACAACAAATAACCCGAGAAACGTGTGGCCAAAAGGAAAGGTCATCGAAGTTGCCAAATCCGAAGATGGACAAGTACGAAAGGCAAAAGTTTTGACAGTTTGTGGCGTTTTAGAAAGACCTGCTGCAAAATTAGCGGTTTTAGACGTGGCTGAAAGAAAGTAGAGTAAGTCTTCGAAATCTCGCCATACTGTGGGGGAGTGTTACCGCCACTCATAAATCGCTAATATGACATTACTGTTATCGATATGTAGAGAGATGAGCATGGCAAAATGTTCAATTATTCCTTTTAATTTTCCACGCGGTATAATTATGAGGCCATATTTAATCGAGACCACATACATAGGTATATAAAACACCTACATAGATTTAAGATATTCATTCGTTCAGGTCATAAGGATTACGAAGCTTCGCTTGGAGTAGCCATACATAAAAGTTAGTATATCAGCAGTTTAGTATGTAAGTTTGTATAATGAATTTATTTATAATTTTAGGAATTTTAACATATTAAAGCGTAAGAATAAAGAATTAAAGTTTTCTAAAATTCTTACACTTGTGTTTAAAATCCACATTGGCTATCTTGAGCTTGGGCCGCTTTACCCGCAACATTAAAATTCTTTTATTTGCCTCATCGGATCGTTTGAAGGAATCATCTTGGGTGTTAAAACGTAAGTCCTAACAGAATGCAACCTTCCACTCCCTCACAGGGTCAACCACTAAGTCGTCAACGACCAACTCAGTTAAGTCCTGCACTGAACAACTGTCACATTTGCAACAAGTCCACAGACAACGAAAAATTTATAAAATGCAGCAAGTGCCATCTTAATTTTCATTTACCATGTGTCAATCTCAGCAGCAATCAAGACCAACCTACGTGGAGTTGCCAAAATTGTACGGTACAACATCAAATCACGATCGATTCTGCCTCTTCCATTCGTAGTGGCTCTTCGGCCACCACCCGCTCCCGCCGACAAGCTCTTGAGCTACAACGTCTAGAAGAAGAGACACAACTTGAAAGAGATTTCATTAAAAAGAAATACCAAATTCTCGAACAAGCAGTAGATGACTTCGAGGACGCACAATCAGTTAATAAACACTCAGCTGTCAGATCTGTACATGAGTGGTTAGATAATCAAATCCAACTCCCTACTTCGGCTATTGCAACCGCACACCAAAATATAGTTTCCGCAGCTCGTCAGTTTGAAACGCCACCTTACACATTTGTACCACAAGCCACAACAACGCAAGAAATGCCTAACACTACTAAACCATATTGCCAAAACGTAAGTAATGACTTAGTTTATACGACAAAAACAATAACTCCGCCCGTATGTACAACTACGTCATTCGTTAATAACATGTCTTCATTTATTAATGACCCAACAACGAACCGTCAGCAGCCGACAACGGCAAATTTATGTAATAATTCAGACAACGTAAATGCAGAAAATCACACATTAGAGACACCTGTACAATTTGGTTACATGGATTCAACGTTTTCCATGAACCCATCAAACCTCCAACCTGTTATATTACCTTCTCACAGGCTTTCGCAACAACAAATAAGCACGCGGCAGTCAGTACCAAAAGAGCTTCCAATTTTTACCGGCACTCCTGAAGAATGGCCCTTGTTTAGTGCCACATATGACTGGTCGACAGCAGTCTGTGGTTTTACAGACGCTGAAAATCTTGTCAGGCTTCAAAGTTCTCTAAAGGGGGAAGCACTTCGATCTGTTAAACATATTTTGATCCATCCATCGGGTGTACCATGTGCTCTATCTACACTAAAATTGCTTTTCGGACAACCGGAAAAAATATTAAACTCACTAAAAAATAGAATAAGATCACTACCAGCACTGAACACAAATAAATTGAGCACAATTACCTCTTTCGCCGTGGAAGTAAAGGGCCTAGAAACAACAATTAAAGCCAGTGGTTTAATAAATGAACTGACCAATTCATCTTTATTACATGAATTAATAATGAAAATGCCATCACATTTTCAACTTAACTGGGGTGAACAAAAAATAAAACTAGCAAAAAATAACAAAAGAGTTAGTTTGACTGAATTCGCTAACTGGATATATGAAGTCGGTGTCTCAGCAAGCAGCATAAATATAGACAGTGACAGCAGCGCATCAAAGTCAATAGAGCAGTATTCGCGTAAGCCAAAAAACGTTTATGTGCATGCTCATGAAGAACAAAACAAAAAGATCTGTTTAGTGTGTTCTGGCAACTGTAATAGCGTTGAGAAGTGTAAAAAATTCTTGGGTGCGAATAGAAGCGAGCGATGGAACTTAGTAAGAATGTACAATCTATGTAAACTGTGCCTGCGACGTCACTACGGTATTTGCAGTAGCAGCATCGTTTGCAGAGAAAATAATTGTCAAATAAAACATAATACATTGCTGCATAAATCCATGACTGAAGATAGAGAAACAAACGCTACCAGAGAAACTGAAAATAAAAGCAAAAGAGATAATTTACATGCAGCCCATAGGAATGAATGCAATGAAATCTTATTTAAAATTATACCCATAACAATATACGGAAACAATAATAAACGTTTTAATACTTTTGCATTTATAGACGAGGGTTCGTCTGTAAGTCTGGTAAATGAACAATTAATTAATAAACTAGATTTAAATGGTGAGTCACAACCTCTATGCTTGAAATGGACAGGTGAAATAGGTCGCAACGAAGAAGACTCAAAAATAGTCTCAATGAAAATTTCAGGTATGAATAAAACTGAATTTTCTATTTCTGTTCGTACGGTTAAACAACTATCGCTTCCGAGTCAGAGCTTTAATTATAAAAAGTTATGTAAAAAATTTCCGCACCTTAAAGGGCTACCCATCGCCGATTTTGAAAATGCTGTACCAGATGTACTTTTAGGATTAAATAACTTGAAATTATGTGTGCCAACTCGTGTTAAAGAAGGCAAGAAAAACGAACCCGTCGCTTTACATACTCGCCTCGGCTGGCTAATATGTGGCAACTCCAGTGTTGGAGAAAAGGCCCAAATTCAATATAATTTTTACTCTTGCGAGTGTAAAGGTGAAAACGACCAAATTCTTACTCACTTACTCAAACAGTTTTATACAACTGAGTTAGCAGGGATAAGTAACTATACTCCAGCTCTTGGAAAAGATGACCAAAGGGCATTAAGTTTGCTAGAAACATATACGAAACAAAGATGCGATGGCCATTACGAGTCAGCTTTGCTGTGGCGATATGACAATATTACACTTCCACAAATCTTTGATATGGCGAAGAGACGACTGATTTGTCTCGAAAAAACTCTAAGAAAAAATAAAGAGTTGTTTGAACATTTCGAAGAAACAATTTCTGAATATTTTGAAAGAAATTACATAGCCAAAGTAAACAATGAAGATGATAAACAAAAGGTATGGTATTTACCAATGTTTCCGGTATTTAACAAAAACAAACCGAATAAAACAAGAATAGTTTGGGATGCGGCCGCGAAGGCAAATGGTATTTCACTTAACTCTATGCTGCCCAAAGGGCCAGATTTGCTGTCTTCTCTTGCAGCTATTCTTTTTCGTTTTCGGCAAAGGCAAATTGCAATCTGTGGTGACATCGAACAAATGTTCCATCAGATTTATATACGCGATGAAGACTGCCATGCGTAAAGATTTTTATGGCGCAGCTGCGACGACAACAAATAACCCGAGAAACGTGTGGCCAAAAGGAAAGGTCATCGAAGTTGCCAAATCCGAAGATGGACAAGTACGAAAGGCAAAAGTTTTGACAGTTTGTGGCGTTTTAGAAAGACCTGCTGCAAAATTAGCGGTTTTAGACGTGGCTGAAAGAAAGTAGAGTAAGTCTTCGAAGTCTCGCCATACTGTGGGGGAGTGTTACCGCCACTCATAAATCGCTAATATGACATTACTGTTACCGCCACTCATAAATCGCTAATATGACATTACTGTTACCGCCACTCACAAATCGCTGATATGACATTACTGTTATCGATATGTAGAGAGATGAGCATGGCAAAATGTTCAATTATTCCTTTTAATTTTCCACGCGGTATAATTATGAGGCCATATTTAATCGAGACCACATACATAAGTATATAAAACACCTACATAGATTTAAGATATTCATTCGTTCAGGTCATAAGGATTACGAAGCTTCGCTTGGAGTAGCCATACATAAAAGTTAGTATATCAGCAGTTTAGTATGTAAGTTTGTATAATGAATTTATTTATAATTTTAGGAATTTTAACATATTAAAGCGTAAGAATAAAGAATTAAAGTTTTCTAAAATTCTTACACTTGTTGTGTTTAAAATCCACATTGGCTATCTTGAGCTTGGGCCGCTTTACCCGTACCATATTTATGATATTTTATGATCTTTACAATATTTGTATATTTATGATATTTTATGGTCTTTACAATATTTGTATATTTATGATATTTGTTTGACCCTTTTTATCTTATTCCTTTGCTCAGTAGTTTAGATTATTTTACATATTTAGTTAGGGTTGTTTACGTGTGTTTACATAAATTGTTGTTTATGATATGTCTAGTTACTAATTACCCTCTTATCATCTATGGAAATTTACTTGTTATCTTAAAAGAATATTAGGGAAATAACATGTTTATTAACATGTTTATGCATGAGCGTCGCTAACTCTCCCCTGTGTTAAAACGAGAGCGTCCCGATCTCTAATACTTCTTTCAACTTGTTGATTGTAATTAATTCTAAAGTTTTGTTTTGTATGTTTTCTTTTATACATTAATACATATTTAAATATTTTGAGCCCAATATAGAATACTCCTGAAATTATAGCTATGAAAAATAGTGTATAAAAAGTTGAACGTATAGGGTGTTCCTCATATGGAATGACTAATCTTTTTAATGAGTCGATATTATTAAATGCGTTTTTACGATCTGAGGTGAGGATGGAGTTATGCCTGTAGTAGTTATATTGTCAATTTGATGAGTACCATCCAATAATATGAAACCTTCGTCAATTTCCGTTATCGGATTATTATATTCTTGTATGACCTCGCATTTACTATTTCTATTGTTGAGTAGTGCGAGTATACATGTGTCTGTTTCATTATTTGTTCTACAAATGGATTTTTCCAAATAGTTCTTGCAAAGGTTTACTCTAACATAGTTTTTATCACATTGAGCGATTTGATCATCTGTTTTTATTTTTCTGTGACTAAAACTTATAGGCGTAATTTTAAAAAGTTTACAATATCTGTTGAGAATTGGGTATTTATAAATTGTTATAATTAAGTCTTTCGTTCTTGCTATATGAATGTCTGCGTACTCCAAAATGTTTATTACAGGTACTGAGATTAATTCATGTTTTATTATTTCTCTTATGTCGTCTAAATTTAGGGATTCGGTTAAATATTTATTATTCTTTGCGGCATTAATTGTTCTAACTAATAGTAGGAGCTGTTCGTGAACTTGTTCGAGGATAATATGGTTTTCCAATGTGTTACCTTGTAGTGTATCAATTATTTTTTCGAACCTTGAGTTAATCAAAAAGTGAGATAACGCAATAGAGGACGCCCACGGAACCGATGGCGCACACAAGTGGAGAGGGTTCTCAGCCAACTTGGTGTGCAAAATTGGAGGATGCTGGCTAAAGACCGTGCCAGCTGGAAAAGCTTGTTGGTTGAGGCCCAGGTCCACCCCGGACTGTGGCGCCAAAAGAAGAAGAAGAAGAAGTTGTTGACAAAAACGCTTCTTGTAGTTTATGATAAGTTAAAGTATTTTTAATCAATCATTGAGGCATGTTAAGTAAACCCAACCTAATGTTTTACAGTTATTCTTGTATCGATCGTAAGAGTGTCTACTCGCACCAAGCATTAAGACGTTTAGAACTAAACTTTGTTACATAAAAAATGTTATATATGTTTTTTTGTCTGTAAACATCTATCTAATGCAGTGATAGCCACTCCATAGCCTCGCGAGGCAGTCAATATTCGTATATTTCACACAGACACGGTCGGCAATTCACATGTATGTATACAACAACTTTGTTCGTTTCAAAACATCAGTCTATCATTAGTCTCTGCTCAAGCTTTGTGAAAGTAACACCACGCACGCTTGTTTGGAATTGTTTTGGTTTTTTTTCGTAATCAACACAAAAGTACACAGAGCAACAATGTTCAATAATTCTTGGGAACTGATGTTTTTTTTTTAAATCGTAAAAGGAAGCTGCAATGTTGAAGTAATTAGCAAAGTGCGACAAATTTAATATAAGGCGGCATTACTTGTCATGCCATATTAATTATGAGAAATACAAAGATGATGAAAGGCAAAAATTGCTTGATGAAATGAAAGTCAAAGTTCCCAGTAAATTTGTAAAACAGCCAGATCACATTGAAAAATATGATGATAGCGAAATATTAAAAGCCTTTTCCGTTGTTGCACTTGCGGTGGCAAAGCAATGTTGCCCGTATGAAGACGGCATTTTTATAAAATATGTTTTACAAGACGTTTTAAAATATATATATAGATTGTTACACAGTGTACATTTTTTACTCGTTTGTTGTGTATACAAAAGGGGAAAACTCAGCAACAAGTGTAAGTCATTACTAAATTCACCCATAGATGACATGTTTTTGCTTATGTGTTTTTAATTTTATACATACATACATATATCGGATGTTTTTCTTCACGCCTGCCCAAATTGGTTAACTTATATGTGTTTTTTAATTTTAGGTCACAAACTTTCATGTATTTTTACATACATCTGACATCAGCCATTTTCATTACAACAGCTGCTATACATACATATGTACTAAATCCTTTTCTTTTATCAAATTTTATTCCATTTTAATTTTATGTCTGAGATCTTAATAGTTAACAATGTGACAGAAAACAAATTTAAATAAATTTCAATTTAAGTTTATTGTTGCTTTTTAGCTTGTAGATGCGTTGACGTATTTTTTTTAACCACATTCATATGTAGATATTTGGTTTCAGATGTTTCAAAAATAGAATTTGAAATTTTATCACATGACATTGCTAATGCTTTTTACAGAAGAAATGTTTTTGAAAGAAACACAAGAAATGTAGCTAACCGGCAACATAAAATTGACATTTACAGAGCAAAAAACATACTAGACAACATATGACTTGAACTGATTTGCGTGGAGACATAATATCTTGTTTATCAACACAGTGATAATTTGAAATTCGTTAATATGAGTCTCGCGATAATTTGAACTGTTCTTCAGATCCCTTGAAAAAGCCGGAGGAGAATCCGAAATACTATCCTATGTTACCTTCGTTAAAAAGATTCATAAAAACGTTGCGTCCACAGTTTTATCTTCCGACGTAGCAATCGGATACGAGAAAGTAAGAGTACGTCCATACATCCCATTGCCTTTAAAATTTAAAAAGATCAATACGGGCATATAACTAATATAATCTCAACGAAGAATGTTGGCTCGCAAAAACAGCAGTTTGGAAGAAATGTTGTCCAATTAAGACCAATACATCAGAGACACCTTCCACACCTAGCTTTATTGAACCTCTATCAGAATCACAACTCCGACCTTATTAGTGATATCGACAAGTCTCTATCGAATATCGACTGAGCACAGACGAACTAAGCAGTTCATCACATGATCCTAACGATAAACAGCCAATTATACTACAAAAAAACGCTTAAAAAGTGGGAGACAAAATCGAGCAAGCTGTAATTTTTGTAACCACTTTATATCTCACCTTGTATTTTCATTCATTATCTTGTGTTCTTTTTCAACTAGATCAATCTCTCATTCATACTTTTGACTAAAATCAGAAACAATAATTGCAGTTAACTTTGTATTCCATCTTATTCATTATTGTAGTTTATTCTCTTATTAGTCTTACTCAATTATCTCTAAGCTTTATTTCCCATAAATGAAACAAACTCTGCCTTTACCATTGTGGAGTTTATTGTGAATTAGTAAAGTTAAAGTAAAGTTACGTTTTTTTTCTTCTCTCAATTCAAAAAGTTAAACTATAAATAAAAAAGAAGAAATAAGTTAGAAAGAGGATTAACTAAAGGATTAACATTGATTAAAAGGAAGGTAATTAT
Source organism: Epicampocera succincta (assembly GCA_932526305.1). NCBI lineage: Eukaryota > Metazoa > Arthropoda > Insecta > Diptera > Tachinidae > Epicampocera > Epicampocera succincta. The sequence goes on along the minus strand of OW052035.1, from coordinate 27,155,164 downwards.
GAAAATAATTTTGAGGCAAATGGAGAAGCTAATGAACGTCCGTCAACAACTGATAGCAATAAGAGCTACTAAATAAGGAAAACGATTTTTTGATAATGAAAGCTGAAACCATAATAAGACGAGAAGGTGAGGACATAAGCAGTGACCAGAATCGATGAGAAGGACGATACAGTTTAACATTTGAAGGGAATGATTACATTCAGGTAACATGTTGTCCAGGTATAGGAACAGAAGTTACCTAGTATTTTTGAATAACAAATCACCAACACATTTTCCCACATAGACCTCTCATTTTCATAAATAATGTGTAAGCTGAAAGGAAAAGCTCAAATATGGCTACATTCTATCTTCTGAGAAGCTGCAAGGGAGGTTATTTTGCAGGAATTAGAACACTTTTTTTCTAAAAAGGAAAATAAGCTTATGATGCGAGAAAGTTTTAACGCCCGCAGGAAATACGACGAAACATTTATTGAATATTGCAATAAAAAATAGTATTGTCGAAAGAAGATGACCTAATCGAGCATATTATTGAAGGTACTCCTAACGCTCAGCTCCGAACATCAGCAAGTTTTCAGCAAATCGTAATTCCTTAAAGTATATTCAAATTGAGCTAAAGAAAAGCGGACGTTTCCAATCAAGAAGCAAGCAGCCAAATGAAGAAAAAGTCAACACATTCCGGTGCTTCATCGCAATCCATTTGGGCATTTTGCTGTGGAATGCCTGATAAATTCTGGCAGCGCAGTTAGTTTTGTGACAGAGATAAAAAATGTTAAAGCACATTAATTTGAATTCTCTTTTAAGCTGCGACAATATAGTTTATGGAAAAAATGGATCCATGCTGGATATTTATGGTAAATTCGAGTGTTTTGTTGATATTGGGGGCAGCATTGTTGGTTTGGATATGCTTGTTGTGTCCGATGAGGTGACATCATACGAATGTCTGCTTGCTACGGACTTTTAGGGCCAGGCTTTAAGCTGATATCATTCAAGGAACACGGATTATAATGTTGTGGAGGATATGCGATTTTGGCGATGGACATGGAAAGGTCCAGGGAATTTGATTTTGTCATTGGGAATAGTATGCGTTATAAGGATGTATCTAGAGGTTGAGCACCATTTATGAGGAATATTATTTGAAACCTGAATGTATGGTGATGTTAGGCTAAGCCTAACCGATGATAACCTAGTAGGTTTTCGTATTCAGGAAGGACGAAATTGCAGAAGTTATTGGATGAATATCTGGCTAAAGGTCCAGTGAGTCGTAACATGTATAGTTTTGATGAGGAAAAAGACAGGAGACATGGGGATGTGCGTGAACTATGAGGCTGAACAGAATAACATTAAAGAATGACTATCCAATTCCCTTGCTTAATGAAATGTTGTTTTTCATTTTGAATTTTTAAGGATGGCTTTTGCCTTGAAAAATGCTCCATCGGTTTTCTAGAGGTTTGTGGGTAGAATTTTTGTCGATATGGTCAGGCATGATAGGGTGATAATATACTTGTTTCTTATATACGCTTACCAGATGTTCTTATGTGTTGGTAATTGAGGCGAATATATTTGCAGAAATTGATAGATTTAAAGCAGGAACTTCGAAATTCGGAACATTCTTTGTATGAGACGCGGAATGGGGGTGTTATAACGAAAAAATGGCGAGTGGAATTTGTTTTTACATATTCCGGAGAAGATGGAAGGCCACATTTTTTACAAATATCATGATGAAATGGGACACGTGGGAATGGGCAAAATGTTAGACTTTATTCTTAAGAGTTATTGGATTCCCAAGAGTAGGACGAAGGCTGGTATCTGGAAAATTGTGTTAACTACATAGTCTTTTCTTCAAAGAATGGTAAAAGTGCGGGATTCTTGCCTAAAATTGCACAAACCAGAGAACCCTTTCGATACAGTTCACATAGACCATTGTGAACAATAGATAATGGCAGGACAATGAAACACATATTGCTAACAGTAAATGCCTGTTCTAAATTTGTAAGGCTTTATCCGACGCTCACGACTAGGTGTATTATAATTAGTGAGCGAGAAACATTCAGGGGATTTCGGGAAGTTTTTGACGGATGGTATTAAACACAATATAGTGGCGACGGGATCGCCACATGTGAACGGTTAAGTGGAAGGGGCCTATGTTCGCAAAATTGGTGGCCCAGAAAAAAGGGATCTTTTGGGAAAAGGTAATCGAGAAGGTTGAGTCCACATTGAATAACACTGTACATATACCCATTGGTCAGCATCTTTGTGTAATGTTGTTTGGCGCAGTGCAACGTGGGAGAATACTTAATACGTTAAGAAAGTATCTTCCTAGAGTTAATATCAATAAGGGACAGAGTTTTGATGAGTATCGCTTAAATTAATTCCGAAATATAAGGGTCCTTACCGGGTGTCAAAGGTTTAGAGAAATTATCGCTATTTGCTCAAGGATGTGGAATGCTTCCATCAATCCCGTACACCTTAAGAAGTGGTATCGTCTGTTTCCAATATACGTCAGTGGCTGGTAGGTCCTTCAGGTTTTAAAAGGGATCAGTGATTTCGGAATGTTCTTTATTTAATATTTGGATTTGTTTTTCATGTGTATTAACGTCTTAAAAATATAAATGTCGTATGTTGAGATGTTCTTTTTTTAGAACAAAAACAGATTTCATTATCTAATAAATTTGAAGCAATCTGCATTGAAATAATATCGAAAATTCTACGGTGGAATTGACTGACAAAAATCTCGAAAACACATTTAAATCGAAATTACCAAATTTGGTTATTGGCGATTTTAACAGTCCACGCATGAATTGGGGCTCCTCTTCCAATAGTCCTAGAGGTAACATGTTGTCCAGGTATAGGAACAGAAGTTACCTAGTATTTTTGAATAACAAATCACGAACACATTTTCCCACATAGACCTCTCATTTTGATCATCCATTCTTGCCTCACAGGCCAAGTGGAACTTAACTTTGTTCCCTTCTAATAAAATGCACTACTTTCTTACCAAACCAAGATTTAACACAGGTCATGCCGACTAGACTGAATATAAGCTTTTATGCGAATCCTTTAAAACAACTAAAACTTTTTGCGGGAACATAGATAAAGAAACAACGAACATTTGTAAACTTATTTTACAATCAGGCAATAATTCAATTCCTCCATCAAAGTTTCGATGTAAAAATGTTCTATGGTACAGAGAATCAATCACTGGAAGAATTAAAATGTGAAAAATAGAAGGTGACTTTTGATTTTGTTTATCTCGTACAAAAAGGGAAATGCAATGTATGCAAAAATAAAATGCAAAAAGATTTGTAGTGGCTACAAAGCTACACGGGGAATTCCCTGTATATCCTGTTTAATAAGCCATGATATCAGTGAATATATGAAACGTATTTGGTATATACTGGTCTGATATATCTAACGATTCCAACTGCTTAAATAATTCTATGTTTAAAAAACTAAATTTGGACGCAACTCCCCATCGTACTATTCCCCGTATGGAGGGAATTAAAATGGAATCAAAAATTACTCGTATAGAAATTTTTTCAATTCTAAGCAAAGACTCCAGGAATGAATAAGACATCTTATCCTATGCTAATTCAAAATACTTAAGGAAAGTGTTTTAAGCCTATACAATAATATATTTACAACTTCCATACCCCAACGCTTTAAAAATAGTGTTGTAATTCAAATTCTAAAGTCAATGATTATATCGCGCTATATTAGTAAATTCATGTCTCGCAAAGGTCTTAGACAAAATAATTGCTAATAGATTATGGTATTTTCTTACATCAAATTAGCTACTGAATAAACGACAATACGGAAAAGGAGGCGGTCTTCTGTACATAGATTATCAAAATGCTAATTACCTCTCATTATGTTAGAACCTTACCACAGTGTCCCTGGACTTTGAAAGAGTATTTGGGAAAAAGGCATTCATTCTGTAGAATGGAAAATCGGCCTCAATGTTGTCAATTACGTAAAAAATGTATGTCAAATAGAAAATAACAATTCCAACTGGAAATCAATATTCAAACACGTTTGAATTACACAATGGAAATTCACAAGGATCCCATCTTTTTGTATTTCTCTTTCTTATTGCATTGTAGTTATAGTTATATATTTTAATACTCTTACGAGAGGAAATAAACTTTTGCGCCAATGCGGATGAATTCAATCTTATAGTTAAATCGCAACGAGACAAATAAAATACTGTCATTTCGAAGTTCAGTCATCACGTGCAACCCTTACTAGAGTTGAAACCTTAGTTATACAAGGACTACACATTAATAAACGTTATAATTGGAAATACCATATAGATCAACTGCAATCCTCATTATACCGTCGGTTAAATATACTCAAATGTTTGTATAACCGCGTTGTACGCCTTAAAATTCTTTGGTTATGCTCCAAACTCACAAATCAATGCAATGAATTCAATACTTTTATTAGAACCTCATCTGGAGCACTATGTTCAATTTAAAATATGAAGCTAATAAATAAACGAAAAACATTTCAGACTATAATTTTCTATTAAGAGATGGATCTAAGACTGATACAGATGTTACATACAAAATAACTTCCGCTAATAGTGGTTTGAAAGTCGCCCATCTCAAACTCAATTTTTTCGGCAAAAATAATAGCTATGTACCAGGCTTTGAAAAACATAAAAAACAAGAGTGGTAAATTTGCAATTTGAACAGATTCTCTTTCGCCTTTGTACTCAGTGATCAACACTTTAAGCAATGAATATATGCACCCAATATAAGAAACATTATGATTACAAATATAAAATTAATATGGTTTCCTGGACACCGCGGAATACGTGGTAACGACTTTACACATTAAGAGATAAATATAATGAATTTAACACTTGCTCAAGAAAGTACCGTATGATAAATAAGGACAGAAAAATCATATGCGACTATACAACAAATTACAGAACGGGATTCTATTGACAAGATTGTAATAAATATATATGATTTGGACTCACGGAATATTCTTCAATAATAATTTTACCCCACTACGTAATTGTAACATTAACTATCCAATAACCCCACAATATTTTCTACTAGAATGCCCTATATTAAGTAATGTAAGGAACTCCATATTTAAAAATATATAATATATATTTACTCTATCCCAGACCAGTATGCAAAACATATCCCTACGAACTAAGTTCTTAAAAAATATAACATATACTTATAATGAAATTTAGTACAAGTTGATTCATATGTACATATGTCAAACAATAATAAATCGCATATATGTATGTATGGACTTGTAATCTGTAATGTAAAATATAGTAAAGCTGAGTATATATGTATATAAGTGAAGTGTTGTCGGTTATATGAGCTCAATTTCAAATAAAAGACTTTTATTCTTTCAGTTCTTTTTTCAGTGATTCACTATGATTTCAGTGATTCTAATTTTTAACTTAAATCTAACTTGAAAATGTGCTTAGAAATGCACTTTGTTTATTAAAATCAAAAGTTAAAATTAGTCGCACATTAAGCAACCAAAGGTGAACACATAATGAGATAATCTTGCAATATGATATCGATAGAAACATTGCCTAAATAAAGAACGTATGTAATTGCCAAACAATAAAATAAATAAGCGTCAAACAATCAAATAAAATTAAATTCCACAATTAATTGTTGTTAACCAAATCAATAAGGGCGTTCACAACAGATCGTTGTTAATATATATGTTCGTTGTTAATATATATATGATCGTTGTTCAATTCTTCAATGGTTCATCGTTTTTAAAAAAGAATGGACCAATGATTTCATAAAGAACATATACTTGAGGATTATCATCATCCATTCAAACAAAAGTGAGTTTCATCGCTGTTTCGTACTAATTCGCCGAATCTGTTCAGGCGTCAGTCTATTTATGTTGAAATGACAAACCAAACTAAACATAAATCACTTGACAGATATATAATATTAGGGTGGCGTATTAATATCAGTACTTTCTATATATATATATATATATATAATTACAAATTATAAGATAAATTAAAAAATTTTAGTTATTTTTTGTGTTTTATGTAAAATATAAAATAAATAGTACAATTATTTATTTCAGTTTATATGCGCAGCTCTCTAGAAATGACATTTTGCCCGCGAAAGTTCTATTGAATTTGAGGTTTGGTCTTCCCTCACTCTATAGTTTGAATTCGTAATGCGATTTTGTTTCTGTTTTTGAAACAAACAAAAATTAAAATCCTTTGCATTAGTTTCCATGCCACTCATACCCCGAGCCATCAGCAGTTGCTAAAATAAAAAATAATATGTCTTTGCTTTGTTTTTTGCTGAAGTATTCTACTTTTTTTATGAAATCCAACGGCTTATCTTTGTGTTTTTACGATCGCTAGAATAACAAAAGTAATTTACAACTGTTTAAGCAGTATTTCGCATACTGGATATAAGTTTGCCTTTTTAATTCCCATACGTGTCAAGTTTTGCGCTGTACAATTCTCACACCTGAGCCCCCCTTTCGGGGTATAGAGTGGAAGGGTTCCCTCGGTTGGTGTGGCAATTAAAACTTTAGTAAGTCCATGTATACTTTTGAGTAAGGATGTTCTTCTCCACCAAAGGTCAATTGTCCAAAAGCCCCGGAATACCTTTGGCGTTGGTCATGGGTTGAGCTGTGTTCTGGCTGTGGCTCAAACTTAAAAATGCATAAAAAGGCTTGGAAAGACAAATTCGCTGGAATTACATTCTACGTTTTCACGTTAAATAAAAAAATATGATTTATATTTTCTTAAAATGAGTTCTGTTCAGTACTTATGCTAAATCTTAACTAAACTGCCAAATTCCAAAAATATCTTTTTAAATACTAATTTGTTACAAATAATATTTCCTTTGTCTTAATGGATATTTTGGAACAAAGAGATAAAGAACATGTTTTGTACATATGCTTACTGTTACCGCCACTCATAAATCGCTATTATGACATTACTGTTACCGCCACTCATAAATCGCTAATATGACATTACTGTTACCGCCACTCACAAATCGCTGATATGACATTACTGTTATCGATATGTAGAGAGATGAGCATGGCAAAATGTTCAATTATTCCTTTTAATTTTCCACGCGGTATAATTATGAGGCCATATTTAATCGAGACCACATACATAAGTATATAAAACACCTACATAGATTTAAGATATTCATTCGTTCAGGTCATAAGGATTACGAAGCTTCGCTTGGAGTAGCCATACATAAAAGTTAGTATATCAGCAGTTTAGTATGTAAGTTTGTATAATGAATTTATTTATAATTTTAGGAATTTTAACATATTAAAGCGTAAGAATAAAGAATTAAAGTTTTCTAAAATTCTTACACTTGTTGTGTTTAAAATCCACATTGGCTATCTTGAGCTTGGACCGCTTTACCCGCAACATTAAAATTCTTTTATGTGCCTCATCGGATCGTTTGAAGGAATCATCTTGGGTGTTAAAACGTAAGTCCTAACAGAATGCAACCTTCCACTCCCTCACAGGGTCAACCACTAAGTCGTCAACGAACAACTCAGTTAAGTCCTGCACCGAACAACTGTAACATTTGCAACAAGTCCACAGACAACGAAAAATTTATAAAATGCAGCAAGTGCCATCTTAATTTTCATTTACCATGTGTCAATCTCAGCAGCAATCAAGACCAACCTACATGGAGTTGCCAAAATTGTACGGTACAACATCAAATCACGATCGATTCTGCCTCTTCCATTCGTAGTGGCTCTTCGGCCGCTTCCCGCTCCCGCCGACAAGCTCTTGAGCTACGACGTCTAGAAGAAGAGACACAACTTGAAAGAGATTTCATTAAAAAGAAATACCAAATTCTCGAACAAGCAGTAGATGACTTCGAGGACGCACAATCAGTTAATAAACACTCAGCTGTCAGATCTGTACATGAGTGGTTAGATAATCAAATCCAACTCCCTACTTCGGCTATTGCAACCGCACACCAAAATATAGTTTCCGCAGCTCGTCAGTTTGAAACGCCACCTTACACATTTGTACCACAAGCCACAACAACGCAAGAAATGCCTAACACTACTAAACCATATTGCCAAAACGTAAGTAATGACTTAGTTTATACGACAAAAACAATAACTCCGCCCGTATGTACAACTACGTCATTCGTTAATAACATGTCTTCATTTATTAATGACCCAACAACGAACCGTCAGCAGCCGACAACGGCAAATTTATGTAATAATTCAGACAACGTAAATGCAGAAAATCACACATTAGAGACACCTGTACAATTTGGTTACATGGATTCAACGTTTTCCATGAACCCATCAAACCTCCAACCTGTTATATTACCTTCTCACAGGCTTTCGCAACAACAAATAAGCACGCGGCAGTCAGTACCAAAAGAGCTTCCAATTTTTACCGGCACTCCTGAAGAATGGCCCTTGTTTAGTGCCACATATGACTGGTCGACAGCAGTCTGTGGTTTTACAGACGCTGAAAATCTTGTCAGGCTTCAAAGTTCTCTAAAGGGGGAAGCACTTCGATCTGTTAAACATATTTTGATCCATCCATCGGGTGTACCATGTGCTCTATCTACACTAAAATTGCTTTTCGGACAACCGGAAAAAATATTAAACTCACTAAAAAATAGAATAAGATCACTACCAGCACTGAACACAAATAAATTGAGCACAATTACCTCTTTCGCCGTGGAAGTAAAGGGCCTAGAAACAACAATTAAAGCCAGTGGTTTAATAAATGAACTGACCAATTCATCTTTATTACATGAATTAATAATGAAAATGCCATCACATTTTCAACTTAACTGGGGTGAACAAAAAATAAAACTAGCAAAAAATAACAAAAGAGTTAGTTTGACTGAATTCGCTAACTGGATATATGAAGTCGGTGTCTCAGCAAGCAGCATAAATATAGACAGTGACAGCAGCGCATCAAAGTCAATAGAGCAGTATTCGCGTAAGCCAAAAAACGTTTATGTGCATGCTCATGAAGAACAAAACAAAAAGATCTGTTTAGTGTGTTCTGGCAACTGCAATAGCGTTGAGAAGTGTAAAAAATTCTTGGGTGCGAATAGAAGCGAGCGATGGAACTTAGTAAGAATGTACAATCTATGTAAACTGTGCCTGCGACGTCACTACGGTATTTGCAGTAGCAGCATCGTTTGCAGAGAAAATAATTGTCAAATAAAACATAATACATTGCTGCATAAATCCATGACTGAAGATAGAGAAACAAACGCTACCAGAGAAACTGAAAATAAAAGCAAAAGAGATAATTTACATGCAGCCCATAGGAATGAATGCAATGAAATCTTATTTAAAATTATACCCATAACAATATACGGAAACAATAATAAACGTTTTAATACTTTTGCATTTATAGACGAGGGTTCGTCTGTAAGTCTGGTAAATGAACAATTAATTAATAAACTAGATTTAAATGGTGAGTCACAACCTCTATGCTTGAAATGGACAGGTGAAATAGGTCGCAACGAAGAAGACTCAAAAATAGTCTCAATGAAAATTTCAGGTATGAATAAAACTGAATTTTCTATTTCTGTTCGTACGGTTAAACAACTATCGCTTCCGAGTCAGAGCTTTAATTATAAAAAGTTATGTAAAAAATTTCCGCACCTTAAAGGGCTACCCATCGCCGATTTTGAAAATGCTGTACCAGATGTACTTTTAGGATTAAATAACTTGAAATTATGTGTGCCAACTCGTGTTAAAGAAGGCAAGAAAAACGAACCCGTCGCTTTACATACTCGCCTCGGCTGGCTAATATGTGGCAACTCCAGTGTTGGAGAAAAGGCCCAAATTCAATATAATTTTTACTCTTGCGAGTGTAAAGGTGAAAACGACCAAATTCTTACTCACTTACTCAAACAGTTTTATACAACTGAGTTAGCAGGGATAAGTAACTATACTCCAGCTCTTGGAAAAGATGACCAAAGGGCATTAAGTTTGCTAGAAACATATACGAAACAAAGATGCGATGGCCATTACGAGTCAGCTTTGCTGTGGCGATATGACAATATTACACTTCCACAAATCTTTGATATGGCGAAGAGACGACTGATTTGTCTCGAAAAAACTCTAAGAAAAAATAAAGAGTTGTTTGAACATTTCGAAGAAACAATTTCTGAATATTTTGAAAGAAATTACATAGCCAAAGTAAACAATGAAGATGATAAACAAAAGGTATGGTATTTACCAATGTTTCCGGTATTTAACAAAAACAAACCGAATAAAACAAGAATAGTTTGGGATGCGGCCGCGAAGGCAAATGGTATTTCACTTAACTCTATGCTGCCCAAAGGGCCAGATTTGCTGTCTTCTCTTGCAGCTATTCTTTTTCGTTTTCGGCAAAGGCAAATTGCAATCTGTGGTGACATCGAACAAATGTTCCATCAGATTTATATACGCGATGAAGACTGCCATGCGTAAAGATTTTTATGGCGCAGCTGCGACGACAACAAATAACCCGAGAAACGTGTGGCCAAAAGGAAAGGTCATCGAAGTTGCCAAATCCGAAGATGGACAAGTACGAAAGGCAAAAGTTTTGACAGTTTGTGGCGTTTTAGAAAGACCTGCTGCAAAATTAGCGGTTTTAGACGTGGCTGAAAGAAAGTAGAGTAAGTCTTCGAAGTCTCGCCATACTGTGGGGGAGTGTTACCGCCACTCATAAATCGCTAATATGACATTACTGTTACCGCCACTCATAAATCGCTAATATGACATTACTGTTACCGCCACTCACAAATCGCTGATATGACATTACTGTTATCGATATGTAGAGAGATGAGCATGGCAAAATGTTCAATTATTCCTTTTAATTTTCCACGCGGTATAATTATGAGGCCATATTTAATCGAGACCACATACATAAGTATATAAAACACCTACATAGATTTAAGATATTCATTCGTTCAGGTCATAAGGATTACGAAGCTTCGCTTGGAGTAGCCATACATAAAAGTTAGTATATCAGCAGTTTAGTATGTAAGTTTGTATAATGAATTTATTTATAATTTTAGGAATTTTAACATATTAAAGCGTAAGAATAAAGAATTAAAGTTTTCTAAAATTCTTACACTTGTTGTGTTTAAAATCCACATTGGCTATCTTGAGCTTGGGCCGCTTTACCCGTACCATATTTATGATATTTTATGATCTTTACAATATTTGTATATTTATGATATTTTATGGTCTTTACAATATTTGTATATTTATGATATTTGTTTGACCCTTTTTATCTTATTCCTTTGCTCAGTAGTTTAGATTATTTTACATATTTAGTTAGGGTTGTTTACGTGTGTTTACATAAATTGTTGTTTATGATATGTCTAGTTACTAATTACCCTCTTATCATCTATGGAAATTTACTTGTTATCTTAAAAGAATATTAGGGAAATAACATGTTTATTAACATGTTTATGCATGAGCGTCGCTAACTCTCCCCTGTGTTAAAACGAGAGCGTCCCGATCTCTAATACTTCTTTCAACTTGTTGATTGTAATTAATTCTAAAGTTTTGTTTTGTATGTTTTCTTTTATACATTAATACATATTTAAATATTTTGAGCCCAATATAGAATACTCCTGAAATTATAGCTATGAAAAATAGTGTATAAAAAGTTGAACGTATAGGGTGTTCCTCATATGGAATGACTAATCTTTTTAATGAGTCGATATTATTAAATGCGTTTTTACGATCTGAGGTGAGGATGGAGTTATGCCTGTAGTAGTTATATTGTCAATTTGATGAGTACCATCCAATAATATGAAACCTTCGTCAATTTCCGTTATCGGATTATTATATTCTTGTATGACCTCGCATTTACTATTTCTATTGTTGAGTAGTGCGAGTATACATGTGTCTGTTTCATTATTTGTTCTACAAATGGATTTTTCCAAATAGTTCTTGCAAAGGTTTACTCTAACATAGTTTTTATCACATTGAGCGATTTGATCATCTGTTTTTATTTTTCTGTGACTAAAACTTATAGGCGTAATTTTAAAAAGTTTACAATATCTGTTGAGAATTGGGTATTTATAAATTGTTATAATTAAGTCTTTCGTTCTTGCTATATGAATGTCTGCGTACTCCAAAATGTTTATTACAGGTACTGAGATTAATTCATGTTTTATTATTTCTCTTATGTCGTCTAAATTTAGGGATTCGGTTAAATATTTATTATTCTTTGCGGCATTAATTGTTCTAACTAATAGTAGGAGCTGTTCGTGAACTTGTTCGAGGATAATATGGTTTTCCAATGTGTTACCTTGTAGTGTATCAATTATTTTTTCGAACCTTGAGTTAATCAAAAAGTGAGATAACGCAATAGAGGACGCCCACGGAACCGATGGCGCACACAAGTGGAGAGGGTTCTCAGCCAACTTGGTGTGCAAAATTGGAGGATGCTGGCTAAAGACCGTGCCAGCTGGAAAAGCTTGTTGGTTGAGGCCCAGGTCCACCCCGGACTGTGGCGCCAAAAGAAGAAGAAGAAGAAGTTGTTGACAAAAACGCTTCTTGTAGTTTATGATAAGTTAAAGTATTTTTAATCAATCATTGAGGCATGTTAAGTAAACCCAACCTAATGTTTTACAGTTATTCTTGTATCGATCGTAAGAGTGTCTACTCGCACCAAGCATTAAGACGTTCAGAACTAAACTTTGTTACATAAAAAATGTTATATATGTTTTTTTGTCTGTAAACATCTATCTAATGCAGTGATAGCCACTCCATAGCCTCGCGAGGCAGTCAATATTCGTATATTTCACACAGACACGGTCGGCAATTCACATGTATGTATACAACAACTTTGTTCGTTTCAAAACATCAGTCTATCATTAGTCTCTGCTCAAGCTTTGTGAAAGTAACACCACGCACGCTTGTTTGGAATTGTTTTGGTTTTTTTTCGTAATCAACACAAAAGTACACAGAGCAACAATGTTCAATAATTCTTGGGAACTGATGTTTTTTTTTTAAATCGTAAAAGGAAGCTGCAATGTTGAAGTAATTAGCAAAGTGCGACAAATTTAATATAAGGCGGCATTACTTGTCATGCCATATTAATTATGAGAAATACAAAGATGATGAAAGGCAAAAATTGCTTGATGAAATGAAAGTCAAAGTTCCCAGTAAATTTGTAAAACAGCCAGATCACATTGAAAAATATGATGATAGCGAAATATTAAAAGCCTTTTCCGTTGTTGCACTTGCGGTGGCAAAGCAATGTTGCCCGTATGAAGACGGCATTTTTATAAAATATGTTTTACAAGACGTTTTAAAATATATATATAGATTGTTACACAGTGTACATTTTTTACTCGTTTGTTGTGTATACAAAAGGGGAAAACTCAGCAACAAGTGTAAGTCATTACTAAATTCACCCATAGATGACATGTTTTTGCTTATGTGTTTTTAATTTTATACATACATACATATATCGGATGTTTTTCTTCACGCCTGCCAAAATTGGTTAACTTATATGTGTTTTTTAATTTTAGGTCACAAACTTTCATGTATTTTTACATACATCTGACATCAGCCATTTTCATTACAACAGCTGCTATACATACATATGTACTAAATCCTTTTCTTTTATCAAATTTTATTCCATTTTAATTTTATGTCTGAGATCTTAATAGTTAACAATGTGACAGAAAACAAATTTAAATAAATTTCAATTTAAGTTTATTGTTGCTTTTTAGCTTGTAGATGCGTTGACGTATTTTTTTTAACCACATTCATATGTAGATATTTGGTTTCAGATGTTTCAAAAATAGAATTTGAAATTTTATCACATGACATTGCTAATGCTTTTTACAGAAGAAATGTTTTTGAAAGAAACACAAGAAATGTAGCTAACCGGCAACATAAAATTGACATTTACAGAGCAAAAAACATACTAGACAACATATGACTTGAACTGATTTGCGTGGAGACATAATATCTTGTTTATCAACACAGTGATAATTTGAAATTCGTTAATATGAGTCTCGCGATAATTTGAACTGTTCTTCAGATCCCTTGAAAAAGCCGGAGGAGAATCCGAAATACTATCCTATGTTACCTTCGTTAAAAAGATTCATAAAAACGTTGCGTCCACAGTTTTATCTTCCGACGTAGCAATCGGATACGAGAAAGTAAGAGTACGTCCATACATCCCATTGCCTTTAAAATTTAAAAAGATCAATACGGGCATATAACTAATATAATCTCAACGAAGAATGTTGGCTCGCAAAAACAGCAGTTTGGAAGAAATGTTGTCCAATTAAGACCAATACATCAGAGACACCTTCCACACCTAGCTTTATTGAACCTCTATCAGAATCACAACTCCGACCTTATTAGTGATATCGACAAGTCTCTATCGAATATCGACTGAGCACAGACGAACTAAGCAGTTCATCACATGATCCTAACGATAAACAGCCAATTATACTACAAAAAAACGCTTAAAAAGTGGGAGACAAAATCGAGCAAGCTGTAATTTTTGTAACCACTTTATATCTCACCTTGTATTTTCATTCATTATCTTGTGTTCTTTTTCAACTAGATCAATCTCTCATTCATACTTTTGACAAAAATCAGAAACAATAATTGCAGTTAACTTTGTATTCCATCTTATTCATTATTGTAGTTTATTCTCTTATTAGTCTTACTCAATTATCTCTAAGCTTTATTTCCCATAAATGAAACAAACTCTGCCTTTACCATTGTGGAGTTTATTGTGAATTAGTAAAGTTAAAGTAAAGTTACGTTTTTTTTCTTCTCTCAATTCAAAAAGTTAAACTATAAATAAAAAAGAAGAAATAAGTTAGAAAGAGGATTAACTAAAGGATTAACATTGATTAAAAGGAAGGTAATTATGAAAATAATTTTGAGGCAAATGGAGAAGCTAATGAACGTCCGTCAACAACTGATAGCAATAAGAGCTACTAAATAAGGAAAACGATTTTTTGATAATGAAAGCTGAAACCATAATAAGACGAGAAGGTGAGGACATAAGCAGTGACCAGAATCGATGAGAAGGACGATACAGTTTAACATTTGAAGGGAATGATTACATTCAGGTAACATGTTGTCCAGGTATAGGAACAGAAGTTACCTAGTATTTTTGAATAACAAATCACCAACACATTTTCCCACATAGACCTCTCATTTTCATAAATAATGTGTAAGCTGAAAGGAAAAGCTCAAATATGGCTACATTCTATCTTCTGAGAAGCTGCAAGGGAGGTTATTTTGCAGGAATTAGAACACTTTTTTTCTAAAAAGGAAAATAAGCTTATGATGCGAGAAAGTTTTAACGCCCGCAGGAAATACGACGAAACATTTATTGAATATTGCAATAAAAAATAGTATTGTCGAAAGAAGATGACCTAATCGAGCATATTATTGAAGGTACTCCTAACGCTCAGCTCCGAACATCAGCAAGTTTTCAGCAAATCGTAATTCCTTAAAGTATATTCAAATTGAGCTAAAGAAAAGCGGACGTTTCCAATCAAGAAGCAAGCAGCCAAATGAAGAAAAAGTCAACACATTCCGGTGCTTCATCGCAATCCATTTGGGCATTTTGCTGTGGAATGCCTGATAAATTCTGGCAGCGCAGTTAGTTTTGTGACAGAGATAAAAAATGTTAAAGCACATTAATTTGAATTCTCTTTTAAGCTGCGACAATATAGTTTATGGAAAAAATGGATCCATGCTGGATATTTATGGTAAATTCGAGTGTTTTGTTGATATTGGGGGCAGCATTGTTGGTTTGGATATGCTTGTTGTGTCCGATGAGGTGACATCATACGAATGTCTGCTTGCTACGGACTTTTAGGGCCAGGCTTTAAGCTGATATCATTCAAGGAACACGGATTATAATGTTGTGGAGGATATGCGATTTTGGCGATGGACATGGAAAGGTCCAGGGAATTTGATTTTGTCATTGGGAATAGTATGCGTTATAAGGATGTATCTAGAGGTTGAGCACCATTTATGAGGAATATTATTTGAAACCTGAATGTATGGTGATGTTAGGCTAAGCCTAACCGATGATAACCTAGTAGGTTTTCGTATTCAGGAAGGACGAAATTGCAGAAGTTATTGGATGAATATCTGGCTAAAGGTCCAGTGAGTCGTAACATGTATAGTTTTGATGAGGAAAAAGACAGGAGACATGGGGATGTGCGTGAACTATGAGGCTGAACAGAATAACATTAAAGAATGACTATCCAATTCCCTTGCTTAATGAAATGTTGTTTTTCATTTTGAATTTTTAAGGATGGCTTTTGCCTTGAAAAATGCTCCATCGGTTTTCTAGAGGTTTGTGGGTAGAATTTTTGTCGATATGGTCAGGCATGATAGGGTGATAATATACTTGTTTCTTATATACGCTTACCAGATGTTCTTATGTGTTGGTAATTGAGGCGAATATATTTGCAGAAATTGATAGATTTAAAGCAGGAACTTCGAAATTCGGAACATTCTTTGTATGAGACGCGGAATGGGGGTGTTATAACGAAAAAATGGCGAGTGGAATTTGTTTTTACATATTCCGGAGAAGATGGAAGGCCACATTTTTTACAAATATCATGATGAAATGGGACACGTGGGAATGGGCAAAATGTTAGACTTTATTCTTAAGAGTTATTGGATTCCCAAGAGTAGGACGAAGGCTGGTATCTGGAAAATTGTGTTAACTACATAGTCTTTTCTTCAAAGAATGGTAAAAGTGCGGGATTCTTGCCTAAAATTGCACAAACCAGAGAACCCTTTCGATACAGTTCACATAGACCATTGTGAACAATAGATAATGGCAGGACAATGAAACACATATTGCTAACAGTAAATGCCTGTTCTAAATTTGTAAGGCTTTATCCGACGCTCACGACTAGGTGTATTATAATTAGTGAGCGAGAAACATTCAGGGGATTTCGGGAAGTTTTTGACGGATGGTATTAAACACAATATAGTGGCGACGGGATCGCCACATGTGAACGGTTAAGTGGAAGGGGCCTATGTTCGCAAAATTGGTGGCCCAGAAAAAAGGGATCTTTTGGGAAAAGGTAATCGAGAAGGTTGAGTCCACATTGAATAACACTGTACATATACCCATTGGTCAGCATCTTTGTGTAATGTTGTTTGGCGCAGTGCAACGTGGGAGAATACTTAATACGTTAAGAAAGTATCTTCCTAGAGTTAATATCAATAAGGGACAGAGTTTTGATGAGTATCGCTTAAATTAATTCCGAAATATAAGGGTCCTTACCGGGTGTCAAAGGTTTAGAGAAATTATCGCTATTTGCTCAAGGATGTGGAATGCTTCCATCAATCCCGTACACCTTAAGAAGTGGTATCGTCTGTTTCCAATATACGTCAGTGGCTGGTAGGTCCTTCAGGTTTTAAAAGGGATCAGTGATTTCGGAATGTTCTTTATTTAATATTTGGATTTGTTTTTCATGTGTATTAACGTCTTAAAAATATAAATGTCGTATGTTGAGATGTTCTTTTTTTAGAACAAAAACAGATTTCATTATCTAATAAATTTGAAGCAATCTGCATTGAAATAATATCGAAAATTCTACGGTGGAATTGACTGACAAAAATCTCGAAAACACATTTAAATCGAAATTACCAAATTTGGTTATTGGCGATTTTAACAGTCCACGCATGAATTGGGGCTCCTCTTCCAATAGTCCTAGAGGTAACATGTTGTCCAGGTATAGGAACAGAAGTTACCTAGTATTTTTGAATAACAAATCACGAACACATTTTCCCACATAGACCTCTCATTTTGATCATCCATTCTTGCCTCACAGGCCAAGTGGAACTTAACTTTGTTCCCTTCTAATAAAATGCACTACTTTCTTACCAAACCAAGATTTAACACAGGTCATGCCGACTAGACTGAATATAAGCTTTTATGCGAATCCTTTAAAACAACTAAAACTTTTTGCGGGAACATAGATAAAGAAACAACGAACATTTGTAAACTTATTTTACAATCAGGCAATAATTCAATTCCTCCATCAAAGTTTCGATGTAAAAATGTTCTATGGTACAGAGAATCAATCACTGGAAGAATTAAAATGTGAAAAATAGAAGGTGACTTTTGATTTTGTTTATCTCGTACAAAAAGGGAAATGCAATGTATGCAAAAATAAAATGCAAAAAGATTTGTAGTGGCTACAAAGCTACACGGGGAATTCCCTGTATATCCTGTTTAATAAGCCATGATATCAGTGAATATATGAAACGTATTTGGTATATACTGGTCTGATATATCTAACGATTCCAACTGCTTAAATAATTCTATGTTTAAAAAACTAAATTTGGACGCAACTCCCCATCGTACTATTCCCCGTATGGAGGGAATTAAAATGGAATCAAAAATTACTCGTATAGAAATTTTTTCAATTCTAAGCAAAGACTCCAGGAATGAATAAGACATCTTATCCTATGCTAATTCAAAATACTTAAGGAAAGTGTTTTAAGCCTATACAATAATATATTTACAACTTCCATACCCCAACGCTTTAAAAATAGTGTTGTAATTCAAATTCTAAAGTCAATGATTATATCGCGCTATATTAGTAAATTCATGTCTCGCAAAGGTCTTAGACAAAATAATTGCTAATAGATTATGGTATTTTCTTACATCAAATTAGCTACTGAATAAACGACAATACGGAAAAGGAGGCGGTCTTCTGTACATAGATTATCAAAATGCTAATTACCTCTCATTATGTTAGAACCTTACCACAGTGTCCCTGGACTTTGAAAGAGTATTTGGGAAAAAGGCATTCATTCTGTAGAATGGAAAATCGGCCTCAATGTTGTCAATTACGTAAAAAATGTATGTCAAATAGAAAATAACAATTCCAACTGGAAATCAATATTCAAACACGTTTGAATTACACAATGGAAATTCACAAGGATCCCATCTTTTTGTATTTCTCTTTCTTATTGCATTGTAGTTATAGTTATATATTTTAATACTCTTACGAGAGGAAATAAACTTTTGCGCCAATGCGGATGAATTCAATCTTATAGTTAAATCGCAACGAGACAAATAAAATACTGTCATTTCGAAGTTCAGTCATCACGTGCAACCCTTACTAGAGTTGAAACCTTAGTTATACAAGGACTACACATTAATAAACGTTATAATTGGAAATACCATATAGATCAACTGCAATCCTCATTATACCGTCGGTTAAATATACTCAAATGTTTGTATAACCGCGTTGTACGCCTTAAAATTCTTTGGTTATGCTCCAAACTCACAAATCAATGCAATGAATTCAATACTTTTATTAGAACCTCATCTGGAGCACTATGTTCAATTTAAAATATGAAGCTAATAAATAAACGAAAAACATTTCAGACTATAATTTTCTATTAAGAGATGGATCTAAGACTGATACAGATGTTACATACAAAATAACTTCCGCTAATAGTGGTTTGAAAGTCGCCCATCTCAAACTCAATTTTTTCGGCAAAAATAATAGCTATGTACCAGGCTTTGAAAAACATAAAAAACAAGAGTGGTAAATTTGCAATTTGAACAGATTCTCTTTCGCCTTTGTACTCAGTGATCAACACTTTAAGCAATGAATATATGCACCCAATATAAGAAACATTATGATTACAAATATAAAATTAATATGGTTTCCTGGACACCGCGGAATACGTGGTAACGACTTTACACATTAAGAGATAAATATAATGAATTTAACACTTGCTCAAGAAAGTACCGTATGATAAATAAGGACAGAAAAATCATATGCGACTATACAACAAATTACAGAACGGGATTCTATTGACAAGATTGTAATAAATATATATGATTTGGACTCACGGAATATTCTTCAATAATAATTTTACCCCACTACGTAATTGTAACATTAACTATCCAATAACCCCACAATATTTTCTACTAGAATGCCCTATATTAAGTAATGTAAGGAACTCCATATTTAAAAATATATAATATATATTTACTCTATCCCAGACCAGTATGCAAAACATATCCCTACGAACTAAGTTCTTAAAAAATATAACATATACTTATAATGAAATTTAGTACAAGTTGATTCATATGTACATATGTCAAACAATAATAAATCGCATATATGTATGTATGGACTTGTAATCTGTAATGTAAAATATAGTAAAGCTGAGTATATATGTATATAAGTGAAGTGTTGTCGGTTATATGAGCTCAATTTCAAATAAAAGACTTTTATTCTTTCAGTTCTTTTTTCAGTGATTCACTATGATTTCAGTGATTCTAATTTTTAACTTAAATCTAACTTGAAAATGTGCTTAGAAATGCACTTTGTTTATTAAAATCAAAAGTTAAAATTAGTCGCACATTAAGCAACCAAAGGTGAACACATAATGAGATAATCTTGCAATATGATATCGATAGAAACATTGCCTAAATAAAGAACATATGTAATTGCCAAACAATAAAATAAATAAGCGTCAAACAATCAAATAAAATTAAATTCCACAATTAATTGTTGTTAACCAAATCAATAAGGGCGTTCACAACAGATCGTTGTTAATATATATGTATATATATATATATATATATATCGTTTCACGAGCACGAGCTGTGTGATATGTTGCGCAATAATCTTGTTGAAACGACAGCTCCTGCACATCATGGTTCTTCAATGGTTCATCGTTTTTAAAAAAGAACGGACCAATGATTTCATAAAGAACATATACTTGAGGATTATCATCATCCATTCAAACAAAAGTGAGTTTCATCGCTGTTTCGTACTAATTCGCCGAATCTGTTCAGGCGTCAGTCTATTTATGTTGAAATGACAAACCAAACTAAACATAAATCACTTGACAGATATATAATATTAGGGTGGCGTATTAATATCAGTACTTTCTATATATATATATATATAATTACAAATTATAAGATAAATTAAAAAATTTTAGTTATTTTTTGTGTTTTATGTAAAATATAAAATAAATAGTACAATTATTTATTTCAGTTTATATGCGCAGCTCTCTAGAAATGACATTTTGCCCGCGAAAGTTCTATTGAATTTGAGGTTTGGTCTTCCCTCACTCTATAGTTTGAATTCGTAATGCGATTTTGTTTCTGTTTTTGAAACAAACAAAAATTAAAATCCTTTGCATTAGTTTCCATGCCACTCATACCCCGAGCCATCAGCAGTTGCTAAAATAAAAAATAATATGTCTTTGCTTTGTTTTTTGCTGAAGTATTCTACTTTTTTTATGAAATCCAACGGCTTATCTTTGTGTTTTTACGATCGCTAGAATAACAAAAGTAATTTACAACTGTTTAAGCAGTATTTCGCATACTGGATATAAGTTTGCCTTTTTAATTCCCATACGTGTCAAGTTTTGCGCTGTACAATTCTCACACCTGAGCCCCCCTTTCGGGGTATAGAGTGGAAGGGTTCCCTCGGTTGGTGTGGCAATTAAAACTTTAGTAAGTCCATGTATACTTTTGAGTAAGGATGTTCTTCTCCACCAAAGGTCAATTGTCCAAAAGCCCCGGAATACCTTTGGCGTTGGTCATGGGTTGAGCTGTGTTCTGGCTGTGGCTCAAACTTAAAAATGCATAAAAAGGCTTGGAAAGACAAATTCGCTGGAATTACATTCTACGTTTTCACGTTAAATAAAAAAATATGATTTATATTTTCTTAAAATGAGTTCTGTTCAGTACTTATGCTAAATCTTAACTAAACTGCCAAATTCCAAAAATATCTTTTTAAATACTAATTTGTTACAAATAATATTTCCTTTGTCTTAATGGATATTTTGGAACAAAGAGATAAAGAACATGTTTTGTACATATGCTTACTGTTACCGCCACTCATAAATCGCTATTATGACATTACTGTTACCGCCACTCATAAATCGCTAATATGACATTACTGTTACCGCCACTCACAAATCGCTGATATGACATTACTGTTATCGATATGTAGAGAGATGAGCATGGCAAAATGTTCAATTATTCCTTTTAATTTTCCACGCGGTATAATTATGAGGCCATATTTAATCGAGACCACATACATAAGTATATAAAACACCTACATAGATTTAAGATATTCATTCGTTCAGGTCATAAGGATTACGAAGCTTCGCTTGGAGTAGCCATACATAAAAGTTAGTATATCAGCAGTTTAGTATGTAAGTTTGTATAATGAATTTATTTATAATTTTAGGAATTTTAACATATTAAAGCGTAAGAATAAAGAATTAAAGTTTTCTAAAATTCTTACACTTGTTGTGTTTAAAATCCACATTGGCTATCTTGAGCTTGGGCCGCTTTACCCGCAACATTAAAATTCTTTTATGTGCCTCATCGGATCGTTTGAAGGAATCATCTTGGGTGTTAAAACGTAAGTCCTAACAGAATGCAACCTTCCACTCCCTCACAGGGTCAACCACTAAGTCGTCAACGACCAACTCAGTTAAGTCCTGCACCGAACAACTGTAACATTTGCAACAAGTCCACAGACAACGAAAAATTTATAAAATGCAGCAAGTGCCATCTTAATTTTCATTTACCATGTGTCAATCTCAGCAGCAATCAAGACCAACCTACATGGAGTTGCCAAAATTGTACGGTACAACATCAAATCACGATCGATTCTGCCTCTTCCATTCGTAGTGGCTCTTCGGCCGCTTCCCGCTCCCGCCGACAAGCTCTTGAGCTACGACGTCTAGAAGAAGAGACACAACTTGAAAGAGATTTCATTAAAAAGAAATACCAAATTCTCGAACAAGCAGTAGATGACTTCGAGGACGCACAATCAGTTAATAAACACTCAGCTGTCAGATCTGTACATGAGTGGTTAGATAATCAAATCCAACTCCCTACTTCGGCTATTGCAACCGCACACCAAAATATAGTTTCCGCAGCTCGTCAGTTTGAAACGCCACCTTACACATTTGTACCACAAGCCACAACAACGCAAGAAATGCCTAACACTACTAAACCATATTGCCAAAACGTAAGTAATGACTTAGTTTATACGACAAAAACAATAACTCCGCCCGTATGTACAACTACGTCATTCGTTAATAACATGTCTTCATTTATTAATGACCCAACAACGAACCGTCAGCAGCCGACAACGGCAAATTTATGTAATAATTCAGACAACGTAAATGCAGAAAATCACACATTAGAGACACCTGTACAATTTGGTTACATGGATTCAACGTTTTCCATGAACCCATCAAACCTCCAACCTGTTATATTACCTTCTCACAGGCTTTCGCAACAACAAATAAGCACGCGGCAGTCAGTACCAAAAGAGCTTCCAATTTTTACCGGCACTCCTGAAGAATGGCCCTTGTTTAGTGCCACATATGACTGGTCGACAGCAGTCTGTGGTTTTACAGACGCTGAAAATCTTGTCAGGCTTCAAAGTTCTCTAAAGGGGGAAGCACTTCGATCTGTTAAACATATTTTGATCCATCCATCGGGTGTACCATGTGCTCTATCTACACTAAAATTGCTTTTCGGACAACCGGAAAAAATATTAAACTCACTAAAAAATAGAATAAGATCACTACCAGCACTGAACACAAATAAATTGAGCACAATTACCTCTTTCGCCGTGGAAGTAAAGGGCCTAGAAACAACAATTAAAGCCAGTGGTTTAATAAATGAACTGACCAATTCATCTTTATTACATGAATTAATAATGAAAATGCCATCACATTTTCAACTTAACTGGGGTGAACAAAAAATAAAACTAGCAAAAAATAACAAAAGAGTTAGTTTGACTGAATTCGCTAACTGGATATATGAAGTCGGTGTCTCAGCAAGCAGCATAAATATAGACAGTGACAGCAGCGCATCAAAGTCAATAGAGCAGTATTCGCGTAAGCCAAAAAACGTTTATGTGCATGCTCATGAAGAACAAAACAAAAAGATCTGTTTAGTGTGTTCTGGCAACTGCAATAGCGTTGAGAAGTGTAAAAAATTCTTGGGTGCGAATAGAAGCGAGCGATGGAACTTAGTAAGAATGTACAATCTATGTAAACTGTGCCTGCGACGTCACTACGGTATTTGCAGTAGCAGCATCGTTTGCAGAGAAAATAATTGTCAAATAAAACATAATACATTGCTGCATAAATCCATGACTGAAGATAGAGAAACAAACGCTACCAGAGAAACTGAAAATAAAAGCAAAAGAGATAATTTACATGCAGCCCATAGGAATGAATGCAATGAAATCTTATTTAAAATTATACCCATAACAATATACGGAAACAATAATAAACGTTTTAATACTTTTGCATTTATAGACGAGGGTTCGTCTGTAAGTCTGGTAAATGAACAATTAATTAATAAACTAGATTTAAATGGTGAGTCACAACCTCTATGCTTGAAATGGACAGGTGAAATAGGTCGCAACGAAGAAGACTCAAAAATAGTCTCAATGAAAATTTCAGGTATGAATAAAACTGAATTTTCTATTTCTGTTCGTACGGTTAAACAACTATCGCTTCCGAGTCAGAGCTTTAATTATAAAAAGTTATGTAAAAAATTTCCGCACCTTAAAGGGCTACCCATCGCCGATTTTGAAAATGCTGTACCAGATGTACTTTTAGGATTAAATAACTTGAAATTATGTGTGCCAACTCGTGTTAAAGAAGGCAAGAAAAACGAACCCGTCGCTTTACATACTCGCCTCGGCTGGCTAATATGTGGCAACTCCAGTGTTGGAGAAAAGGCCCAAATTCAATATAATTTTTACTCTTGCGAGTGTAAAGGTGAAAACGACCAAATTCTTACTCACTTACTCAAACAGTTTTATACAACTGAGTTAGCAGGGATAAGTAACTATACTCCAGCTCTTGGAAAAGATGACCAAAGGGCATTAAGTTTGCTAGAAACATATACGAAACAAAGATGCGATGGCCATTACGAGTCAGCTTTGCTGTGGCGATATGACAATATTACACTTCCACAAATCTTTGATATGGCGAAGAGACGACTGATTTGTCTCGAAAAAACTCTAAGAAAAAATAAAGAGTTGTTTGAACATTTCGAAAAAACAATTTCTGAATATTTTGAAAGAAATTACATAGCCAAAGTAAACAATGAAGATGATAAACAAAAGGTATGGTATTTACCAATGTTTCCGGTATTTAACAAAAACAAACCGAATAAAACAAGAATAGTTTGGGATGCGGCCGCGAAGGCAAATGGTATTTCACTTAACTCTATGCTGCCCAAAGGGCCAGATTTGCTGTCTTCTCTTGCAGCTATTCTTTTTCGTTTTCGGCAAAGGCAAATTGCAATCTGTGGTGACATCGAACAAATGTTCCATCAGATTTATATACGCGATGAAGACTGCCATGCGTAAAGATTTTTATGGCGCAGCTGCGACGACAACAAATAACCCGAGAAACGTGTGGCCAAAAGGAAAGGCCATCGAAGTTGCCAAATCCGAAGATGGACAAGTACGAAAGGCAAAAGTTTTGACAGTTTGTGGCGTTTTAGAAAGACCTGCTGCAAAATTAGCGGTTTTAGACGTGGCTGAAAGAAAGTAGAGTAAGTCTTCGAAGTCTCGCCATACTGTGGGGGAGTGTTACCGCCACTCATAAATCGCTATTATGACATTACTGTTACCGCCACTCATAAATCGCTAATATGACATTACTGTTACCGCCACTCACAAATCGCTGATATGACATTACTGTTATCGATATGTAGAGAGATGAGCATGGCAAAATGTTCAATTATTCCTTTTAATTTTCCACGCGGTATAATTATGAGGCCATATTTAATCGAGACCACATACATAAGTATATAAAACACCTACATAGATTTAAGATATTCATTCGTTCAGGTCATAAGGATTACGAAGCTTCGCTTGGAGTAGCCATACATAAAAGTTAGTATATCAGCAGTTTAGTATGTAAGTTTGTATAATGAATTTATTTATAATTTTAGGAATTTTAACATATTAAAGCGTAAGAATAAAGAATTAAAGTTTTCTAAAATTCTTACACTTGTTGTGTTTAAAATCCACATTGGCTATCTTGAGCTTGGGCCGCTTTACCCGTACCATATTTATGATATTTTATGATCTTTACAATATTTGTATATTTATGATATTTTATGGTCTTTACAATATTTGTATATTTATGATATTTGTTTGACCCTTTTTATCTTATTCCTTTGCTCAGTAGTTTAGATTATTTTACATATTTAGTTAGGGTTGTTTACGTGTGTTTACATAAATTGTTGTTTATGATATGTCTAGTTACTAATTACCCTCTTATCATCTATGGAAATTTACTTGTTATCTTAAAAGAATATTAGGGAAATAACATGTTTATTAACATGTTTATGCATGAGCGTCGCTAACTCTCCCCTGGGTTAAAACGAGAGCGTCCCGATCTCTAATACTTCTTTCAACTTGTTGATTGTAATTAATTCTAAAGTTTTGTTTTGTATGTTTTCTTTTATATATTAATACATATTTAAATATTTTGAGCCCAATATAGAATACTCCTGAAATTATAGCTATGAAAAATAGTGTATAAAAAGTTGAACGTATAGGGTGTTCCTCATATGGAATGACTAATCTTTTTAATGAGTCGATATTATTAAATGCGTTTTTACGATCTGAGGTGAGGATGGAGTTATGCCTGTAGTAGTTATATTGTCAATTTGATGAGTACCATCCAATAATATGAAACCTTCGTCAATTTCCGTTATCGGATTATTATATTCTTGTATGACCTCGCATTTACTATTTCTATTGTTGAGTAGTGCGAGTATACATGTGTCTGTTTCATTATTTGTTCTACAAATGGGTTTTTCCAAATAGTTCTTGCAAAGGTTTACTCTAACATAGTTTTTATCACATTGAGCGATTTGATCATCTGTTTTTATTTTTCTGTGACTAAAACTTATAGGCGTAATTTTAAAAAGTTTACAATATCTGTTGAGAATTGGGTATTTATAAATTGTTATAATTAAGTCTTTCGTTCTTGCTATATGAATGTCTGCGTACTCCAAAATGTTTATTACAGGTACTGAGATTAATTCATGTTTTATTATTTCTTTTATGTCGTCTAAACTTAGGGATTCGGATAAATATTTATTATTCTTTGCGGCATTAATTGTTCTAACTAATAGTAGGAGCTGTTCGTGAACTTGTTCGAGGATAATATGGTTTTCCAATGTGTTACCTTGTAGTGTATCAATTATTTTTTCGAACCTTGAGTTAATCAAACGTTGTCTCTCATTGTTATTTATGAGTGTATTTATTGCTCTTTCCATATTGATAAAATCATCGTGGTCTGGAATTCCTGTGACAAACTTCAAAGCTGATCCTAGGAAATTTAAGGATCTTGTGTATCTTTTATGTTCGTTCAATTGATTTTCCAATATTTCAATTTTCTTTATTCAGAGTGTTTCTTGGATACTAGCGTTATATTGATCTCGGATAATTTGTTTGTAAGACGTTAGTATCTTTGTTAAATTAGTGACATGGAAGAGATATGTGTGTTCATCATATAGGAAATCATCGGTCCTGGTTAGGACGTATTTTTGTCCGTTTAAGTTTTTCATTTCTACTTCTGCTTTGGTTTTTGACATGACCATTACGAGAAATATCAGGTAGAGTATCATCTTTGCTGATTGTGTAGTTCTTAATGTTATCTTTGTGTACGATCACACCCCTCGTGGTTAAAACAGTGTCCTCACGGTCTTCCTTCACAATGTGCTTAATGTATCTGGCTTCTTTTTTCTTTCTCACTCCTTTTATTTTCACAAGAATTTGTTCATTTGGTTGAAAGGTTCGATGTTTAGTACCTTGATTTAGTCTTTCAAGTGTTTTTTCTGATGCTTTTTTTAGTTTTTCATATATGGCTTTTTTGTCGTATTTTATTTTGTTAAATAAAATATCAACTGGTTTTTGTCCTGTGAGTGTGTGTATGGTGTTATTTATTTCTCTTATTCTTTTATGTATTTCCTCAGCTATTGTTGTATCGTTTTGTATTTTAAATATTCTTGCAAGCTCGGAAATGGTACGCGTTCTACTTGTCCATTTGATGTCGATCTGTAGACTGGTATTTTTATCTTTTTTATGCCATATTTTATACACATCATATTTACTGCTGGTGTATTTAGACATTTTTCGTCAGTCAGTCATCAATCGTGTGCAGTTTGGATAGTTATTTGTGAGAATTTCTTAAATTTTCTCAGCCATGCGCTCTCTTGAGTCAATTTCCCCCAAAGTAACATATTTTGAGAATTTATCAATGGCGACTAGATATGTTTTGTTCTGTTGGAATGTCGGAATCTCCTAATGGTTCTCTTGTTGGACTCCTCTCATATTTACCATATAGGCAAGGTGTGCACTTTTTGTTAAATGCTTTGCATTGTTGTTTAATTTCTGGCCAAAAGTAATTTTCGAGTATCTCCTGTATGTTGTTTCTGTAGCCTCTGTGTGCTCTATCGTGGATTTTTTTGACTATTTCAGCTTGTTTTTCTTTCTCTCGAACATCAATAAGTTTTGTTGGTGTATATACAAAGTTTATACCATTGAAAGTGTTTGTTATAATAGGGCTTAGTGCATAGATTTTTTCTCTTGTGGTATATAATGCAGTCGTCTTATTTTGTTGTAGTATTTTTCTCAATTCAAGTATAAGGTTTTGTTCATTTGTAAAGTTTATCGTGTGTCTAACTCTATTTTGAAATATCGTACGAGTTCGTGTTTCATTTATTTTATTATTTGGTACAAGCTCGACTTGAATGCTGTATGCATTTAGTGGTTGTTTTACCTGTTTGATAGTTTCTGAAAACGAACTTTCAGCTGAGTGTACCGTATCGATGGATGACGTGTTTATATGTTGTCTTGACAAGGCGTCAGCTATCACATTTTGATGTCCTTGCTTATATACTAATTTTGCTCCAAAATCTTCTATTATGGCCTACCATCGCTTTAGTTTTGGGTTTGGGTTTTTTTCTGATATGGAGTGAGTTAGTGACTGATGATCTGTGTAGATAGTGAGGTCAGTTGTTCCGTATATGTAATTCCTAAGTTTCTGTAATGCCCAAATTATTGCTACTAATTCTTTCTCATTTGTGCTATAATTTTCTTCCGTTTTACTTAATGTTCTGCTAAGGAAAAATATTGGTTTTATTTTGTTTGGCTAAGTACGGCTCCAATAGCTATGTTGGATGCATCAGTAGTTATTTCAAATGGTTTATCATAATTCGGTTGGAAGAGTTCAACCTGTTCTTTTAAACATTTTTTTAAAATTTTATTAAATTAATTTTTTTTTTTTTAAATCTAAATTGATTTTTGTTGTAGCACTTTTATTTTTTCCTATCTGTCCGTTGTCTCCTCGTAAGTGAACTGTAAGGGGCTTAGCTATGCTGGCGTATCCCTGTATAAATTTTCTATAATAACCTGTCATACCCAAAAATCCTCTTAAGTCTTTGAGTGTTTCTGGTAAAGGATATTTTTCAATTGTTTCTACTTTTTCTGGATTTGTCAAAATTCTGTTATGTTTGATATTGTGACCTAAGTATTCGACTTCTGTTTGAAAAAACTTTGATTTTTCGTTTGATACCCTAAGTGTTGCCTGATTTAAAGCATTGAATATGATATTGATATGTTTCATATGTTCTTCTGGTGTTGAAGAATATATTAGTACATCATCAATGTAGACGTATGCGAACTTGCCAATCTACTCCCTCAGGATATCATCAACGCATCTTTGAAATATTGAAGGAGCATTTTTTAGTCCAAACGGCATACGCACAAATTCCTACTTGCCACCATTTACACAGAATGCAGTTTTTTCTGTATCTTCTTCCTTAATTTTAACCTGATGGAATCTTGATTCTAAATCTAAAGTTGTAAAATATTTGGCTTTTCCTAAGTTCTGTATAGTCATGTTCACGTCAGGAATAATATATCTGTCTGTTATAGTATTTGAATTTAATTTTTGAAAATCAACGACCATACGACGTTTTGGTCGACCTGTTTCGTCTACGCCTTTTTTTGGAACAGTCCAAATGGGTGAATTATATGGGCTATTACTACGTTGGATTATACCATCTTGTAATAACTTCCTAATTTCATTGTTTACGAAGTCGTTATCCGCTATGGGGTATGGGTACTGCTTCGTCCAAATGGGTTCGTCTGTTTTTGTCCAAATCGTGGCTTCAATCGTTGTAGTGAAGGGTAATGGTCCTATGCCATTGTTATCCTTCATCAACTTATCTATATCTTCTTTATATAATTCATTACCTATGGTATAGTTTACATTACTAATTTCTTCAGTTCTATTTATTGTAAATGTCATGTTTCTACTATCTATTGTTGCGCTTAGCATATTTACTCCCATCCATCCTAATATCAAATCAGTTTTTCCCATGTTATCTAACTCGAAGAAATCTATGTTCCTGCCGAGAAATTTTAGTGTTTGTTTGGTATTAACTAGTGACGTTCCATGCATTGAAATGACTTGCATAGGTTGTATTTTTTGTGGATAATTTAATTGTAATGACTTTTTAATGTAATTATGGGTTGCTCCGGTGTCCATTAATACATCATATGATATTTTTCATCGATCATGGTTATGTGGGGCAACCCGTTTTTTAGTTATAGATTCTTAAAAATTAGTTTATTTACAGTACCTGGTTCTACAATGATGCTGCTAGTATCATCTTCAGTGGTGATGTTGTTATTTCTCATTAGTTTGTTCTGTTGGAAATTTCCGCTGGGCTCACGTTGTCGTTTCCATGGTTGATTGTTGTATTGATGATTTGAGTTAAAGTATGTGGGTTGTCGCTGGATTGTGTTACCGGAACTTACATCCATGGACTCTGGTCGTGGTTGGAATTTGTTGAAATGTTGTTTTGTTGAGAACTGTTGCCGTGGTGGATACCTCTGAGTTGACTGGAACTGTTGTCTCTGTGCTTCGTGGGTCTTCTGCGGATGTTTAGATTCATATAACAGCTTCAAGTTCTAGTGTCTACTGTTATGCTCAATGGTGCGTACAATAGTGTATGCATGCTCTAAATTTTCTGGAGCGTTTGCATATAACGTGGATTGTACAAACGTATTGTTAACTCCCGTTATAAATACTCTGACGGAATCTTGTTTGGCTTGATCTGTCATTGCACTTACGGCTTCTTGTCCATATCCGGACATCGATATTTTTGAAATTATCAGGCTCAAGCTTTTATTTATTTCATCATGGAATTCTTTTAGGGTTTTTCTTCCCTGATAACACCTTTTCATTTCCTCCTGCAAAACGTACAGGGGACGTGTATCTGCATAGGTGTAGTCGAGTCTATTTCTAATGGCATCAAAATTGAATATAGTGCCATGATTTGCCAAGACCTGCGCTGCTGCTCCTTGTATTTTTGTCTTGACTATTTGTAATGCTTGTGAATAGATACTTGTGCCCTTGAGAGGCTCAACGCTATCCATCATACGAGATGTATCCTCTCTCCATACTCGGTATTTTGTGATTTCACCATCAAGGAGTGATTTAAAAACTTCTAACTTGACTTCATTGGGGTTTGTAATTCTTGTTTCTATTGCTTCCAGTGGTGCGGGTCGAGGTTGGTTTATAAGATGGTTTACTCCTACCTGTTGTATTTGATGTTTCAGTGCATTAACTTCCGTTGTATGTTGCTGTATCATTGTCTGCATCATGGCTTGTAATGCCGCCATTTGCTGTGTAAGCATTTCGATTTCTACGTTATTTGACATAGTCGTTTCTTCTATATGCTCTAAGGGACGTAATTTATCAAATATAGATCTTCTTTTTGACATCTACGCACGACCTTATTATTGGCTTTTTTTCTTTTTACTTTAAAAAATTATTCACATATGTAAATTTTTTACTAAGTACTTTGTTTAAATTATATCCTCTTCTATGGAGAATTATTTATTTTTTCTTCTATGAAGATTTATATGTCCTTGCTGCGACAAGGATTCCGATGGTTCGTCTCGCTGAAACAACAAAGTATATGTTGCTCCTGGCAAGATCGCCAATTAAATTCTACGTTTTCACATTAAATAAAAAAATATAATTTTTTGGTCGGCTACGCGACTTTTATTTTTTATTTATATTTTCTTAAAATGGGTTCTGTTCAGTACTTATGCTAAATCTTAACTAAACTGCCAAATTCCAAAAATATCTTTTTAAATACTAATTTGTTACAAATAATATTTCCTTTGTCTTAATGGATATTTTGGAACAAAGAGATAAAGAACATGTTTTGTACATATGCTTACCATATTTATGATATTTTATGATCTTTACAATATTTGTATATTTATGATATTTTATGGTCTTTACAATATTTGTATATTTATGATATTTGTTTGACCCTTTTTATCTTATTCCTTTGCTCAGTAGTTTAGATTATTTTACATATTTAGTTAGGGTTGTTTTCGTGTGTTTACATAAATTGTTGTTTATGATATGCCTAGTTACTAATTACCCTCTTATCATCTATGGAAATTTACTTGTTATCTTAAAAGAATATTAGGGAAATAACATGTATATGTTTATTAACATGTTTATGCATGAGCGTCGCTAACTCTGGTGATCCTTATCCTCGAAGTACTGTTGTCTTGCAACAGGCTCTGTTTCAGTAAGGAATTAAGTGTTGCATAAGGCCTGATATAACTTACTAGTTGTCAATTTAACTTAATAAAAAAAAGTTTTCTTTATTTTAATAAATTGAATTTGCTTTATTTTAATAAACAGTTTTTCTTATTTTACTTATTTTAATGGTGAGTTGTCTCGTTATAGAGACTTGTCAAGACTAACAAGTTTATTTAATTTCCAAATAAAAGAAACTTCCGATCGCATTTCCATTCCCTCAAATAAGCAAAAAACGATAATGCTTACAGTTACTCAATTTTCATAATCATAAAAAGAGGTTTCTTCATAGTCAGCATAATTCCTATTTAAAACCAATAATAAAATGAAAAGGAGTTTAATTCAAAGTCAGCATAATGTTAATAAAGAAATATCAACGCTGACACTTTTGTTTAACCCGTTGCTTGGCAGCGGCTTAACTCTTCCCCTTTATTTTATTGTGCTTCGCTCTCCAACCAACCGGTTATATCGCGAGATCGCTTTTTCTTCACCCAAACACCAAAGGCAAGGCTCACCACCACGAGCAGAGTAAGTAACGTAGTTCATAGGCTTAATAAAGAGCCTGCCCTGCTCTCTTTTTTAAGTGACTCTATGTAGCGCTGGTTATTTAAATGCAATTCTTTAATTAATTGCAGCGGTAGCGTCTCTGCGAAGATGTGGGTGGAATTTAAGGAGGCCAAAATGGCTGCAATGGCCTGTATCCCTGGTGTTATTGACGAATACTGACGCGTTGTGATAGGTTACTATGAACGTACCGTTTATAGCCACCTGGTTATTATTTATAACAACATTTTCGTTGTAAGAATTAAAAAGTAGAATGCCGGGTTGTAAAACTTCGAAAGAAGGAATGTGAGAATTGTTACTTTTCCTGCATACCGCTGGCTTACTTTTGGGGAGATTAGGAATGCATTTCGTACGCGATATATCTCTTAAGTTACTACGTTCACAAATGTTCAAATCATCGTATGATTTACACGTATTCTTGATCTCATAAATTTCGTCTTGACAAGTCATTATATTGGAACTGTCTAATATTACAATTTCCTTATTCGTTTTTACAGGTTTTATTAATATTGAATGACAATAATTCGTTTTTACGATAGACAAGGTAATCATATACAAAATAACAGCTATTAGTAGCTATTTTCAAATCAGCGAATTTTAGACATTGCTCAAGGTTAGAATATGGAAAACTTTGTTGCTTAACTGAATTTTCCTTTTCAGAAAAAAGAAATGTGTTAATAACGTTACTTTTAGCCCACATCAAATCCTGTTCTACTCATGTTACCTCTTTCTTCAGAACCTTCAACTCAAACTTGAACCGAAGTGCAGCTGTTTTTGGTACGTCCTTGTCCCTCTGTAAGTCTTTCAAAATTTTGTTCGTTCTGTTTGCAACTTCATTAAGTTTATCTTCGATTAAATGGTTGATGATGATCTGGTTTTCTGTCTGTCTCATACTGTTATTAATTCTTTCATTTATCAGTCGAAAGTCGTCTCTGTCAGGAGTCCCGCGATCCCCTTCCAGGCGGTTCCTATCGCATCAATGGACCTTTTCATCTTGCGGAAAGGTTTAATTCTGTCTATAATGTCTCTTATGCTGTTCACTTTATGATCCAAATATGACAGTAAAAGGTTGTGAGATTGTATTCTATATTTAATGTGTCCGTCTATTAGTTTCAGCTCTCGCTCGTATAAGGGTATGTCTCTTACATGAATCAGCCTAAAGTCTCCATCTTGTATTAGTGTACGTCCGGTCCCAAGAGTAACTATTTCGGAGTTCGAGTAGTCTAATATCTGAACTTCACATTTCGCTGAAGAGAATAAAAGCCTGTAAGATTAAAAATTTACCTTATGTTATCTTTATGAACTACCTTGTTGTCAATCAAAACTGTAGACACAAGGTCCTTTTGAATTATTTTTTCCACATACAATTTCGAAGCCTTATTTCCTAGCCTTTTATTTGTTTTAACGACGACTCTTTCTCCCTGATCAAATTTCCTATTATCAGATATCCCGTTACGTTTTGCCAGACATGCCACCTGTGCTTTCTCTATTCTCCGCCTTACTGAGTTCCTTAGTTCTGAGGACATGGAATGCACTATTTTTATAGGCTTTGTCACGGAGTGAATAGACCTATTATATTCCATCGTTGCCAGAAGAATCAAGTCAACTGTGTCTTCTATTTTATTTCCTGCCCTCAGGCAGCGTGCAATTTCTCCTAGGGTGCTGTGGAAGCACTCCACTTGACCGTTAGAGGTGCTATGCATGGGAGGAATTGGTAATATCTCTATCCGAAAATTTTCTCTTAGAAATGTTCCTATAGCTTGTGAATTTAAGGATTTTTCGTTATCACACACTATAATTTTAGTATTGCTGAACATGTTAAGAATTTGTAAAAGTGGTTTCTTTACATGCACTATGGCACTTGAGGATATCGGCAAGACAAAAGCGAACTTGGAAAATTTATCGAAGCACGTCAAGAAGTGTTTTTTGTCAGTGATAAAGATATCCACATGCAAAATTTCACCTGTATAGTTCGGAATGGGAGTCGCGAGTTAACTTATTACTACTTTATTAAATTAAAAAAAAACACAGCTGTTTAATTCTACTGTCCAAATATTATTGATTTTATTTATTATTTTTGTTAACAATGAAACTTATTATCTAAATACAAAAGTGCTTACGCTAATAAAAGTGCAATACATATTGTTTTTGTTATTTAAAATTATTCTTATAAAATAATTCTGTTAAATACGGAAGTTCTTTCACCATTAAAAGTTCAATACATTGTTGTTTTGGTTATTTAAACATTTTGTTTATTAAATATATTATTATTTTGCAATTCGCATAATTTTGCTTACCAATGTTTTTATTTACTTATTAACCCATTTATTATATTTAACGTATGCTGACTAACCTACTTAACCTAGGTGGTTTTGTTGGTGGGGTTGTTGTTGTTTCTATAACTCGCGCCTACTCCTTGCTTAATTGGATGTCGATTGTATTTCGATTCTTTACATATTCTACAATTAGCTACAACCTCCATTACCCTCCTCCTTATCCCCGGAAAAAAGTAGTATTTTCATATTTGTTTCTCGTTTTCTTTTGCTGACCTATATGCCCTATTATGTTCCGCAGTTATGATTTCGCCTTGATTATTCTCGTTAAATACGTCAATTACTTGGAGAGAAGTGTAAACGAGTCTAGTGGAAGGAAATCTCTTACGTACATAGCTCATTCTGAATTTTGGCAAGAACCGATAGATCGCACAGCAGTGCATTGGCGATATTAGGATTCACGCAAGTCTTCATGTCTCTCAATAAATTTTCAATTGAATCAAACACAATTACATGCCTTAATTGAGATTTAAACATAATTTTTTTAGAAATCTTTGGAATTTCGCCTTCCTCCACCACTGTTTGGTTCTTGAAGCAATTTATTGGGTTCGACACAGATTTAATGACCTCACTCAAGGACACCACACTATGTGCTGTTCCTATCGATGAGGACGAGTGGATAGTATTTATGTGTTGTCGGGACAATGCGTCTGCTACAAAATTCTCCTTACCGGGTTTGTAAATGAATTTAGGCGAAAATTGTTCAATAAATGATATCCATCGTCCTATTTTCGAATTCGGGTTCTTTTCCGAAATAGTAAACGTAAGAGGCTGATGATCAGTGAATAGGTTTAGTCTTTTAACACCGTACAGATAGTTCCTTAATTTCTGTAAGGCCCATACTATCGCTAGAAGCTCACGTTCATTAGTACCGTAGTTTTCCTCTGTTCTTGTTAAGGTGCGAGAAATCATAGTTATTGGTCTTCCTTTCTGTGACAGGACTGCACCTATTGCATTTGATGATGCATCGGTTGTGAGGTCAAAGGGTTGCTCATAATCGGGTTGCAGCAGTAAGACATCTTCGGATGCAATTATCTTTTTAACCTGCTCGAAAGTTGCCAAAGCTTCGCGATCTAGCTCAATCTTTACATTTTTGGATTTACCCGCTCCCACCGAGCCATTTTCTCCTCTAAGGTACCTGGTCAGGGGTTTTAATATGGCAGAGTAGTCTTTTACAAATCGCCTATAATACCCTGCTAATCCGAGAAAAGAGCGCAGACCTCTATGTCTTTTACCTTATCAGGGGAAGTTTTTATGCCTTCCTTTGAGACGACGAATGACATCATTGATGTAGACGTAGCAACATCTATCTATTTCTTCTCGTAACACGTCACCAATTGCTTTTTGGAATATGCTTGGGGCATTTTTCAGCCCAAAAGGGAGTCTGCAAAATTCGAATTTGCCGTGGTTTATTGAAAAGGCTGTCTTCTGTCGGTCCGGTTCCCTAAGTTTTATCTGGTGGAAACCCGACTTAAGATCTAAGGTTGAAAACACCGAAGGCTTCCCCAGACTTGCCAAAATAACAGATATATCTGGAATTGGATACCTTTCTCGTTGAGCTTCCTGAAGTCAATCACCATACGATGCTTTGCTCCTCCGTTTTCATCTATTCCTTTTCTGTTAACAATCCAAATGGGATTATTGTAAGGGGAGCGCGATGGCTGGATAACTTTGTTTTTTAACCAATCATTAATCTCTCTACTGACAAATTCCGTTAGAGCAGCGGGATATGGGTAGTGTCTTGAATATACTGGTTGGTCATCATTTGTTTTTATGGCTGCCACCACTGAAGTCTTGTAGAGTAAGGCTTCATCTGAATCGGCAAAAACCTTCTTATGGGCCATTAACAGCATTTCTAAAGGTCCCTGGGAAGCGGTTTGATTCTCTTGAGATATTGACAATTTCTTCACATCTCTACAGTGAACATACAGTAGTTCCTCCTTTCCGCCAACATATTCAAGAGTGTTCCTCCCAAAATCTATATTTGCCTTTACTTCATTTAAAAGGTCTACCCTTACTACTGCATCAAAGGTTCCAAGTTCTGGTAACAGGAAAAAATTCGCGTTTTTATCAAAAATTCTAACTAAACACTTGCTCGTAATCTTAGAATGACCATGCACAGACTTGACCAGGAATGGGTTCGTAATATTCTTGACCCCTTTAATACTACTCATTGGTTTAATATAGT
Organism: Epicampocera succincta; assembly: GCA_932526305.1. Taxonomy (NCBI): domain Eukaryota; kingdom Metazoa; phylum Arthropoda; class Insecta; order Diptera; family Tachinidae; genus Epicampocera; species Epicampocera succincta. The sequence goes on along the minus strand of OW052035.1, from coordinate 27,117,400 downwards.
TCTTTGAAGTGCCAGTATCTAATAAAATTCTAATTGTTCTCCCTCCTATTACCCGTTCTACATATGGGAGGAGGGAACGACTCTTAAAAAATTCACTTCCTCTATCTCACAACACTCTGAATCATTTTCATGCTCGTCATAGACTGATCCAACTTCAAAATGTTCCTCTTCGTCACCATTGTTGTCTTCCCACTCATAAGTCATTTGATTCACCTTTTGAGATTTTGCTGGTGGAAGGTATTGTCTGGATGATTCCACAGATCTTTTTACAGCTTGAGGGTTATTTTTGTGCATATCCCTTTGTAAGCTTCTCATGCTTCTATCTACTTCCATAGGCCCAGGTCTGTGTATCCTATTGCTGTGTTTTCCAAAACTGTTGGTCTGAATTCCGGGACCCTGTAGTCCAGTTTGATTCCTGGTAGTACCTGGGTGATAACCCACTTGACCCATTCGTAGTGTGGATGATTCCTATCGTGTTGATAGTGGAGCGATGACGAGCTCTGCTTAAAATTGTTCCAATAAGCAAGTCTACCAGTGAGATCGTCAATTTGTGCTTGAAATACTTGTTTCGCTTGTTCTGTCGCTCGGCTGATTGTCGTGTCTAATAAGGATTGCAATTTATTAGCGTTTACTGCGCACGGAAAGTCTGTCCAATCTCTTAGCCAAGTCGTCAAGCGAGCAGAGTCGGTCCGATCTTTCGTCAGAACTCATACAGGAAGAGGGAACTTAAGTCAATTTATCCTTTTATAAACTTGAACGAAATCTTGAACAATTTGGATGTGTAAAACAATAGCACTTTATTTGGGCTATAATCTATAGACTTATAAAAATTACAATTTGTACGAAAAAATTTAATTAAAATATAATTTATATTGATATTAACTTTTTAATGATCACCTTTATTTTATACTACTTAATCTAATTTGCATATGTTTACTTCTTGGTTTCTTTATTACTTTTAATTATTAAGCAATCGTGACTTACATTACTATTAGAGCAACTGCGTTCATGATGTAGCCGTAGTTTACCCTTGCTGATATTTCTTCTTATTCCCGCTGCTGGTTGTAGAAGGCTTCAGTATTCGATTTTCATTGTTTGTCTCTATGAGGATTCTTCCTTCATTCGATGTTGCTGCTTAAACTTTTGAGGTTTTTTCTTGTCGTTTAATTTGATAGTTTCCTTTGTAGATTGCTATTTTGTTTCCACTGTCTTTATTACATTTCCTGACTATGGTGTTTTTTCTTGCTGGTTACTCGATAGTTTTTTATTAATTAAATTGATATTTCATTGTCATTGTGTTGTATTTATCCCCTACGAGGATTTTTTCTCTTTCGCTTATTCCCTATGATAATTTTTTTACCACCCTTTTCTACAATTATCCTCTGCAAGGATTTTTTAAATTCACTTTATTCTCTATGAGAATATTTTACCGTCCTTTTCTACAATTATCTTTTGCAAGGATTATTTAAATTCACTTTAGTCTCTATGAGCATTTTTTACCGTCCTTTTCTACAATTATCCTTTGCCAGGATTTTTTTAAATTCACTTTATTCTGTATCAGCATTTTTAAGAGTGGGTTAGTTTTACAATTATCCTCTACGAGGATTTTTTTACTCCACTTATTCTCTATGAGAATTTTTAACCGTGAGTTTTTTTTTTGTTAGGCGCCACTTACTAGTTGTCAATTTAACTTAATAAAAATTTTGCTTTATTTTAATAAACAGGTTTTCTTATTTTACTTATTTTAATGGTGAGTTGTCTCGTTATAGAGACTTGTCAAGACTAACAAGTTTATTTAATTTCCAAATAAAAGAAACTTCCGATCGCATTTCCATTCCCTCAAATAAGCAAAAAACGATAATGCTGACAGTTAAAAATAAAAAGGTATTTAATTCAGGTGAGAAAATTAATTTTGAAGTCAGCGTAAGTTGGCAATCAAAAAAAAATGGTTTTAATAAAAAGAGGTTTCTTCATAGTCAGCATAATTCCTATTTAAAACCAATAATAAAATGAAAAGGAGTTTAATTCAAAGTCAGTATAATGTTAATAAAATAAAATATCAACGCTGACACTTTTGTTTAACCGGTTGCTTGGCAGCGGCTTAACTTATAGCTCGAGAATTTCGGGCTACCAACTCGGTAGCTTTCTTTCTTCAACTGTCTAGGAAATTGCTGGCAGTAGGAATTAGATAGCATTTGCCTCAAGATGTTCAGGTGAACATCACAACATCGAAGAGTATTTTTAAATAAAGAAGTAGAGGAATGGCAAAAGCTCACTTCAAAGGCTCCCTCAATATATTTTGAAGCATATTACAATATATTTAGTTCTTATATAAATACAATAGATAAGTCTTTTACTGACAGTGACGTTTGCCCACAAAAAGAAACAGTTTTCTATGTACATACAATACACATATGGATTTGCCGAAAGAGGAAAGTGATATCTTAAATGAAGTAAACTTATCAAATTAAACTTTTTATTATACATACATATACATACATTTATGTGTATATTAAAATTTGGATTTAAGCTTTTTTTTCTGATAGTATCGCTTTAAAAATGTTTGATGCTAAATAAAGATTCTGTTCGCTCCTTTATAAATATGTATGATATTAAAAACTGCTTTTTATAATTTATGTGAATTGTTTTTCAGATTTACGTTGCCTATGTCGCTAATAATCGCATAATAATTGTGTCATCGCTCAATGGTCCATTCGAAGAAGCTGTGATTGCATATTTATTTTTGGTCAATATTTTACCAGTTATTGTTATTCCAATATTGTGGTGGGAAACTCGCAAAATATCGCGACTTATTAATGATTGGGATGATTTCGAGGTATAAAATAATAATTGTTATTTCCGATGAATTAATTACTTTTGCCGTTACAGATTCTATACTATCAAATTTCTGGACATAGCGTTCCATTACATTTAAAATCAAAAAACATAACCATAGCTTTACCGATTCTTTCAGTGCTTTCAGTTGTAATAACTCACGTAACAATGGCCGATTTCGATATAGTACAAGTATGACTCATAATTGCGGATGATGGAAATAAAGGCTGCAATGCCGAATTCAAAAAATATTTTATACGTTCCTCTAATAGTATTTGCCTAATAACACAAATATCTGTCTCTTAAAATCTTTAGATGTTAAGCCACCCACCAACAGGTGATATGTTTGTTACACTATAGTTTCTATATTTTTCAAAAGTTACATACATATGTATGTACGTACATGCCATGAGTTTCTTTTAAAGCAAAATTTTATAAAGTTCGATAGCTGTCATCTGATATAATTTCTATTCTGCAACGTACAAACATCTGACATCAGATGTGTTGTAAGATGCCGCCGGTAGTTAAAACAACCAATGCGTGAAATAATCAAAGCCAGAATCAAGAATGCTTGGCTTCTCTGGCCAATAAATATATTTCACAAACAGCAATTATGTTCACGTAAAACTAACTTTACAACAACAACGCTTGTGGCTTTTTTTTTAAAAATGCATGTACATGCATATGAAAAAAGATCACGCTACACTATGTGTGATGTCCCGTAATAATATATGCAATATTTATGCTTGTTCAGGCTATGAATATATGTACATAAATGTTTAGATGCTAAAAGAAGGGACGCATATTTAAAAAAGAAAAGCATGCCAGAGATGACAATAGAACATGTTTGAACAGATCTTTTCATTTTCAGAAATACTGCCTGAAATCTATGGTATGCAAAAACATTTAGCGGCGGGTTATCATGTAAGGCACCATCAACTTGCTTAAAGAAATATTTAACACAAATATTTTTTTATGTTATAAATGAAAATATTTCAACAAACATATATTTTATGTAATAAATTAAAATAATTGTATGTATGTGTATTGAACTCTACGTAATAGTGTCATAATGTCACACGGCCTTTAGACTATCTTAAACAGTGGACATTCACACCGCCAACATTGCACTAAGTTAGTTTAAATGGGCACATTTGTTCCCGTTATTCTCTTTTTTGAAAAAAGGCTTACATATTTTCATTAAATGCATACATAAGCCTTTTGAAAAGCCGTTAAAGAAATAATATTGCGCCTATAATATTTTAATACCAGATTTTCCATTTGGAATTCAGAAAAGACAAGAAAACAACTTTATATTCATAACATTTGTAGTGGGAAAAATTTTCTATCACATACAAATTTTGACAGACATGGAGGAAAGCATATACATTAGTCGAAAACTCAGTCAAACGTAGAAGCATGTCGTCTGTAGGTGGATATAACAAACATTCTTCGAATAACAATTCATAGCTTAACACATACTGAATTCGGGTGCTTACTTTTGAAACAGTGAAAATGGACTTACAGCCTTTGGTCCTGCCATCGATAGTGTATTAATAGGCTTCTAATCATATTTTTTCAAGGTCATACCATACTGTGTTTTGGACAATTTGACGGCCATGTTGGGAGCCTGGTGGTATCTTATATGTGAAGCTTTAAGCATCACCGCCAATATATTAGCAGAACGTTTTCAAAAAGTAAAATGCTTGAAGCACTGTACAGGAGAAACAATAATTTTAGAATGCGTCTATTGTTACTAACAGGCATTGCGTCATATAGGACCCGCCGCAATGGTTGCAGACTACCGTGCCCTCTGGTTGAGATTGAGCAAATTGACGAGAGATACGGGCACCGCAACTTGCTACACATTTACCTTTTTAAATCTTTATCTTTTCTTCATAATAACACTGTCTATTTATGGTCTTATGTCGCAGCTTTCAGAAGGATTTGGAATTAAAGATATAGGTCTTGCAATAACGGCTATTTGGAACGTCTGCCTTTTATTTTTCATCTGTGATCAAGCGCATTATGCATCCTTCAATGTTCGAACAAATTTTCAGAAGAAATTACTTATGGTTGAATTGAACTGGATGAACTCGGATGCGCAAACAGAAATCAATATGTTTCTTCGAGCCACTGAAATTAACCCTTCAAACATCAATTGCGGAGGGTTTTTTGATGTTAATCGGAATCTGTTTAAAGGCGTAAGTGCTTTCATACAAAATCAATTTCAAATTATATTTTTAAAATAAAAATTCAACGGCAATTTTTCTTTCATTAATTACAGCTACTGACAACTATGGTAACGTATTTGGTAGTCTTGCTGCAATTTCAAATAAGCATTCCAACTGATGTACGAAACGTTAATCAAAACATAACAATCAATGACATCTCATTGATTGATGCGAGCAGTGAAGAAGTAAAAGTTGATGTGGTGACTAGTTTAATGACAACACTAGCAACAACAGTGGCACCTGCACGTAGTCAGGCACGAAAAGGTTGAGCTTTTTCAATCTCAACATATAGCATACAAACATATATACATATAAAAAACATTTGCTAACACTGAACTTTGAATTAATCAGTTAAATAAATTTTATTAAAAATCAGTTATGAACTCTTATTTAATTGTGTATGTACATACATGCATATATAGTTTGTATTTTTGTAAATTTTTAGGCTTCGAGAGTACAAACGGGTTGGTTTGTAATATCCCAGGTTTCGCTTTTGTGCTTATTAAATCTTAAGAAATTTATAATTCTTTTTGAAATTTTAAAAGTGTACCATCGCATATTTCAAAAGAATGACGTATTTTCCATATATGGCTGTAGCTCGCGAAATATTAATTTTTGGTTGTCCTGGAAGCACTTAAAGACTGAAAATTTATACTCTGTGTAAGAAATCCTATAAATAATGTGTAATGCTTTAAAAGCAAAACTGTTACCACTGAGTAAAACTATGTAAATTCACCTTACAAAATACGAAAAATATAATTTCATCTTGAAAACGAAGAATTTTTTGCATTATGCTTACAGAATATGGCTGATTAGTTTCTAGATATGAGATCCTTGCTTACTGTGTGCTTTCATCGTAATACATGTATTACGATATCTCAAAAAATTAAATAAGTCTTATCGTGTAAAAGAAGATAAGAGAATACGGATAGGAAATTTTACACGCGGTCGGTAAAGCAGAGGTTGTATTTTACAATAAACATCGGCATCGCCAAGAGAATTTATTGAAGAAGCTGGCGATAATTCCAAGAACAACCAAATTGAACGCCACATATTTTCATGTTGTTTTTGTACATGTTGTGGCACTTAAGCATTAGCTTTTCAAATGGTGTTTAGTAGATTGACACCGGCCTCCCAAACACCATCAAGGCTGGGAGAGGTAGAACGATCTGAAATTGAAACAGCTTTCAATCTGAGTTATCATCGCGGCAAGGTCCTCCTTAAAGTACGACTCTGCATTATTCTTTTCAAATGTTTAGTGGCTGGGTATATAAAATGCCACTTTGTACTATTCTCTGCCAATGTGTCGCATAATTGGGCTTTGGAAAAGTGCAAATGTGAAGTATTCTAGATTTTTTCTGAAATCTAACGGCTAATCTTTGTGTTTTATAATTCTTAATTTTCAACTGTTTAGGCAGTAAATGGCATATTTCGTATCAGTTTGTTTCTACCGCCAGAGAATCCTGCTTTTCGGGGTGCAGAGTGGAAGGGGTCTCTCAGTTCGCACAGCAGAAAACTGATCACAGCCCTTTAGTATGCGTAACTAATTTAAAGGAAGCAAATTAAAAATTACAGAGATGAAAAATAAAACGAAATGAATTAAATTTTGATGTAAATTGTATAAAGGACAAAGAAACCGTTGTAGATGATGGTCTCAACCGAATTCTATCACATGAAGACGATAGTGCGATCATCAGTTTAAATGAATTTTTTGAAGATGACATATTGATGGAGAATTGTTGCACTCAATAAAAGAAAATTTACCGAAAAAATTACTATTAGTAGTGTTTTGTTTTGACATCAATTTTTTGTTTGATTTCAAGATTTGTTTATAAAATTCTTTGTAAGAAATAGATATTTAAATACCTTAAAATCATGCATTTTATTGGGAAAGTTGCAACGTGGCCAAATATGACAGAAACCCTATTAAACACTCGCTAAACATAACTAAAACTTCTAATAGACATGACGAAATTGTATCCACAAAATATATAAAGTTTACGAAATATGCACTAAAAGATAGGACATGGGTATCTATTGTCAATACTTACAAGTTTAATACCTTGGCGAACCGGAAATGCTAATTACGGATAACGAGCTGGATGTAGTTGCAGTCAAACAATTCCAAAAATATTAAGGGGTTGGGGCAATTCAGAAATATTAATGTAACAACAAAGTAAAATAAGATTACGTTACTATTAAGAACAACAAATACAAGCATTAAGAAATTATATGACAAACAAATCATTGCAAAAGGATTAACTGTTCATAAACAAAATAAAGATACGGTGGGCCTGCATGAACAAAATTATATCAAATTATAGAAGCAAAAAGCGAATAAACAAAAGCAAAAGTGTGAATAAATTTATATGCAATATTTGATTTGAATTTGAAAATAAATATAAATAAATTGGTACATGTAAATTAATCTTATACGATGATCTAACAGGACGAAATATTCATAAATGGCTATTGAGAATAATGGGCCATGACGATAGGGAAGAAATTTGGGAACACTTAAAAGTATACAGATATTAATAGTCATAACGCAATTAATACCCTTAACCAACTATTAAGAAACTGAAAGAGGTGGAAATTAACAAAATTTAGGTCAGGAATTCTTAAAGGTTAATTGGAAGAATAAATAGTGAAATTGTTCGGGATAGATCAAATGCGTAAACTAACAAATCTGGAAAACAAGACAACACAATTGCAGGAAAATATAGCATGAGCCATAAATAACATAATATATCCCGGTGTACTTGACTACTTTACAATAAAACTTCCAACCGACTTTCTTATAACAGATGTTAAATTAACTACCTCCTTACCAAATGACAGATATCTAGAAATTGATGAAAATTCCGACAACTTAGTGAGCTAAATAAAAGTAAGATTGTATTGAAATAAAACGTTGTAAATCTAGATATAATAATATAGCTTATGTCTAACATGCCATCGATATCATCTTGCAAATATTGTTTCTGGATGTTGAGAACTATTCGGAGTAGTGTCAGAAGTGAAGAGATTTGGCCGTTGAGTACAGCGCAGGTGATAATTCTAACTATTTTGAGATATGAGCTATATTTCCCAATGTAATCTAATATGTAGATGTAGGTTTACTCTACGTAAAATGCTGTTTTTCGTTTTTCTTTGGCGAGTTCTACTTTATTTTTTTCAGAGAACATATTGTATTTTATCGTGGGCCATTTAGTACATGCCGCCACACACAACTACTAGTTAGGTCTTGACTTTCGGAGACCCTGTTGCCCATGAACATAGATAAAGTTGAGGAATATGCTAGTGCAGAACTATTTGAGGACCAGTCCATAAAAATGCGTGTAAATTTGGAAACGAAAAGAGATACTTAGTTTTTGAGAACAAATTTGCTAATAGTTGCGCACCACATAATTCAAGCTTAGACAAAGATTTTCTGTTTATAGGACAACTGTGGATTTAGCTGGAAATAATTTAGATGATGAGGAAACTGCACCCAAAAATAAAAACAGCAACAGTAGGCGCAAACTGAAGAGTCACAGAAACCATGTAGTTGAATAGTTTTATATTCAGGAACAAGACAAAAGCGAGGTATTTGAATCGAAGAAAGCATTTTATAGATCTGAGACAAACGTTTCCCAACCTCCATGTAATTCTTGAAGAATAGACTCGTTCCATCCAATTTTGAGAATCCACAACTCTTCCATTAATTATTTTTGATTTTATGAGTAGCAGAAATAAAAGTCCAAATGGATCAAAAAATTATGACGAGAGGGACAAAATTTTTCGTTTTGTAATTTTTTCAACAAATTGAAATTAAAGTGAAAATGAAAATAGGAAAACGGGCATTTGCTAATCCCATGTTATTTCAATAACTGTTATTAATATTCAAATCTTTAAAGGTTTTATTGTCTGGAAAATCTTTGTGGTTCAAACGCCATTTGTTTAATTGAAAACAACCGCGAGTAAGAATTTCTTTTACCTCCATTTTAATTCGAACTAAATTTTTAATTGTATTTGCGCCATAGAGAAAATCATCCCCGAGAAACGAAGGCTGGATAATTCCATATGTGACAGTATTCAGGTGGTAAGTACGAATTTCCTCTTCCTCTGAATGTCTCTACAAAATATATTGAAATTTATGATTACGAGGATCAACTAGATGGGGGCATGGGCCAGTGCATCCAAAGCAAAGTTGTTGCTTGCTTTCAACCTGTCAAGATCCTAGCAACGATCCCTGTAAGTGCTCTGGTCAAGCTGATTTACTGCCTCCTCATGGCGCCCTCTGAATAGCCCCTACAGCAGCGGCTTAGAGGTGAACCAATGTAACTAGGTTCGGTGGTTGTGCGTGGGGATAACTTCCCTACCGTGTAAAAAACTTAACAAACCACGTGTGCCGATGACTTACCGGAGGCCTTGGAAGACTATAAGGCTGACATCACCGGCATCCAGGAAGTGCGATTCACATTCACAAAGGGATCTGGCGGTCCCCTTATCAATCAACCGTCCACCAGATTGATCATATTTGCAATTGACGGCAGACACTCACCCAGTATTCTTGATGTCCGAACATGCCAAGGAGCGCCTGAGACCATTCGTAAACAGTGTGATAGGTCCTTATCAGTGCGGTTTGAGGCCGGGGAAGTCCACAATTGACTAAATTTTCACACGGCAGATCCTGGAAAAAACCCAAGAGATGCAAATCAACACCCACCACTTATTCGTTGATTTTAAGGCCGAATATGATGCGATGCGACATAGGGATGCGATGTGTTGTTTTGACATTCCTACCAAGCTCGTCAGGTTGTGTAGGATGACGATGGAGAGGTTTTGCGGCTCCATCAAAGTAACGAACTCACCTTCAATGTCAGGAAAGCTTTAGGCACGGCGACGCATTGTCCTGTGACTTTTTTAACATAATTCTTGAAAAGATCGTGTAAAACTCATACGCCAAAAACAGAGACACGATCTTCCAAAAGTCCGTGCAATACGCTGACGATATTGACGTGATTGGTCGAACACAGCGAGCTTTCAATGAAGTTTTTGTTGGTATTTCTATGGAGGCAGGTGAAATGGGGCTAGCGATGAACGAGGGCAAAACGAAGTATATGTTGTCATCGAGAAAGGACGCACAACATCAACGACTGGGTCAGAATTTAAACGTAGGCAGCTTTAACTGCCAGGTACTGAATGACTTCGTTTATCCCTGCTCCCAAGTGAACAACACGAAAAACATCAGTACCGATTTTCAATGTTTGATAAGCCAAATTCAAGAGCGATTATTTGATTGAACGTCGTTATAAAATTGTTGTACTCACATACTTACCATTAAATGTGGTCAACTTAAGCTGTGGCAATGAGCCATAGCCGGAAAATAAATTGTACAATCAGACAAAATTGCATTGTGTACTTCTTCACCCAGTTTAGATTGAATATTGAATTTAGCTGAAATGTACAAATCTTCGATGTCGGGCCTAGCGTTGTCATCTGGCTCCAACCTTTGAATTTGACTTTGACCCGACAGTATTTGTTCGAAATACTACCTCAAAATTCCCAAGCGACACTTCAGATTGAGGTTAATTTTTTTCACCCCTTTCATTGGCTTCAAGCAAAAGTGTGAATAAATTTAAATACAATATTTGATTTGAATTTGAAAATAAATATAAATAAATTGTTACATTAAAATTAATCTTATACGATGACTTAATAGGACGAAATATTCATAAATGGATATTGGTAATAATGGGTCATGACGATAGGGAAGAAATTTGGGAACACTTAAAAGTATACAGATATTAATAGTCATAACGCAATTAATAGGTGCAAGAAATACTTTTCGTTGTATTCGCTCGTTGCTGTTTACACATCTCCAAAGTCGACATTTTATATTAAAAATCGGGGAGGTTATTTATTTGTATAACAAACGAAGAGCCAACAAAAATTTATTCCAAAAGCCTTTTTTTTAAAATCGTAACACAAAATTTCTCCACCACTGCTGACACGAACCGTAATTTAAACCGCTATCAGGTTTTACAATGTTTTTATGTATTTAATATACATATATATATGTATATACATATATGTAGAGTGCGAGATTTTTAATTTTTTTTTTAAATTATGAACTTTAGAACTCAACAACTGTTCGAACATATACAATATTTTCAATACAGAAATGCCACAACAGTTTTACATATATATATATTTTTTAAATGTTTGAAATGTACCACACAAATTATTTATTTAACCACACTGTCTATACAGATTTTTGTTATAGTTTTTTTATTTTATATAAGGGCTCCACTGTTGTTTTTGTAATATTTGTTTCTCACTTCACACAATGAAACAATTTTAAGTGTTAATACACCAACAGTAATAAAAAATAACTTGTATTCCATTTGGAGATAACAATATGCAGGTACAAAATATATAAATCAGAAACAAATACTAAAAATAAAAACTAGCGGTTAATAACCAAAACAAGTAACGTGGGCCTGGCGTATAAAAAAATTATGACAAATTACAGTGGGCGTGATTAAAAAAATGTAAACAAATTTAATATAAATTTAAATGATAAGTTAAGCGAAAATAATATATGCAAACAATATTAAAATTAATTGAAATTAATCAAAGAATGAAATATAGTATATGACGGTGACTCAACAAATTTAGCAAATCACACGTAAAAACATGTCCCCTGTAGGGGACATAGCAAACATTCCTCGAATGTTGTATGTAATTCATAGGAGTATCTTAACACATACTGAATTCGGATGCTAATTTTTGAAGCAATGAAAATGGATTTATAGTGTTTGTTCCGATAGTTGATTAATAGGCTTCTAATCATAATTTTTCAAGGTCATACCATACTGTATTTTGGACAATTTAGGCCTTGTAGGTAGCGAAGATTTAATCGTTATCGTCAATATATTATCTGAGCGTTTTCAAAAGGTAGTATGTTGCAAGCACTGGACAGGAGAAACAATAATTTGAAAATGCGTCTAACGTTACTAATAGGCTTTGCGTCATATAGAACTCGCAGCAATGGTTGAGCCAATTGACGAAAGATACGAACACCGCAACTTGCTACACGTTTACGCTTTCAGTAGGATTTGGAAAAATTTTCTATCACGCTAATTCAGTCAATTTTGAATTATTTTTGCAAACGCCTGAGCACATTTTTGGTAACAACTGGGTTTTAGTATATTCAGATAGCCACAAGTGAAATTTACGTAGATATGGAAAAAGGATGTTTCCAATTGCGCATGGGAAAGTTTTAAATTTATAATTGTTTTAGTCATGGGAAAACTTTCAATAATTTTTATGGGTTTTCTACCACGCACGATTGGCGAATTTTGAATAGTTTTTGCAGTATATGGACACTTGTGTTGCAGTTGAGTTTAGACATTTTCAGAATATAGCCGCAATTGTAATTTATCGAAATCTGAATGAAGGAAATACCAATTGCGTAACGAAAAATGTTTATTTAATTTTTATTCATCAATTTTTATTACGTAAGGTCGGTGAATTTCGAAAGTTTTTGCAAAAAAGGCATATATTTTATTGCAGCTGATTTTATATATGTTCAGAACTAATTAGTACTACATATTTCTATACTTGAGAAATTGAATAGTTTTAAAATGATATTTATGAGCTTCCTACCACGCAGCTTAGCCGAATTTCGATAAAAAAAAAAAATGTACATGAATGCACATTTTTGGTTGCAACTGAATTTTCAAATTTCAATTATACATTTTTGCAGCTGTGTGTATAAATTAACACCTCAGAAATTATAAATTTACCAACAAAGTTTCAACTTAAAATTAACCTGCCGACACATTTTTTATAAATATTGTTCAGTGGTTCAAGTACACCTACTTGCTGACTGTACGTCTACTAGATGTTATTAACTTTAAAACCTGACAATTAATTAGTTTAGTTTTAAGTGAAGTTAATTTTGATTAGTTAATAAACAACGGTCAAATGACGTAAAAACAAAAAAAAGATATATACAATTTTTTTTTATTTATATTTAGATACAGGCCAGACACGGAACCACATCAAATATACAGAAGAATTAACAATCTTTATGTAAACTCGGTGAGTGAATTAGCAATAGATGTGCAAAATATAAAATACAAATCCAGATGAACTAACAATATATCATAGTGGTGATCATAGTATAGATTTAAGCAATATTTATAGCGTATTAGTAAACACAAATAAGGAAATTACACAGGGTACTTTGTTAGACAAAATTTACGACATGCGTGATTTAGGTAGCATATTAGACATCATGACAAGACGAAGGTACGAAAACAGCTGCATCAGACCAGAATTTAGAAAATATAGACAGAAAAATATTTATAATTACAACATGAATAAAGCACAAAGAAACTCCTTTCACAATTGTAACAATTACAGAAATAATAACAATAAACATTTTAATAAAAACATGAACCAAAATCTTAACAATTTTGGTAAGAATTTTAATAATTCACGACGATATAGAATCCAATACAATAAAGATAATAACCTGAGGTTCGCTCAGATAGGAAACCCTAGGCCAAATTCCTGCCAATACCGCTGGAATCAACCCAGGCAAGTCGAAACGAACCCATGGAAATAGATAATGTCGCACTAAAGCAGAACCATTTTTATAATTTACACAAATCCGCCCAGGCAGGAAATTCAGGGTCAAATCCTTGTAATTCCTATAGAAATCAAAGCTATCAAAACCAAAACGTATTGAATACAGAATACAGTGGTGTTCTGATCCAAACCCAGTGATGTAGGTCAAATCAGACAAAGCCAGGATAATTTTTGCAGGATCCAGGATCCAAATCAGATTGTTTACCCATCATAGAAATCACAATTAGCGGAAAAAATTATGTTGAACTAATAGACACAGGAGCATAAGTCGAATGGCAAAAATATAAACGATTTTGGAAAATTTTTATTGAAACAACCAATTAATTTCAGCACAATAAATACAAAAGATATAATTAAGTATGAAGCTTTAACTGATGCTCCTAATGAGTTTAATCTCCCCTTTCATGCAAAAATTAGATGCAAGATAACGGAATTTAGGGGGAAAAAATATAGTTTTATAATAGGAATCGACCTATTGAACTGTTTTGACACAATTATAAATTTAATAAACGCATATATATAACTTGAAATTTTGTTTGTTATTATATTTTTATTATTAAATAATGTTTGATTTTATTTTTCCAATAAAATTTTATTTAAAATTGTGAAAGTTTTATTTTTACAAATAGATTTTTATTTTTAATATTATTAGAGTTTTTACAAATAGATTTTTATTTTAATATTATGGGAGTTTTTATTTTTACAAATAGATTTTTATTTTAATATTCTAAGAGTTTTATTAAAACAAATTGATTTTTATTTTAATATTATGGGAGTTTTATTATTACAGCACTATGTGCTTTCAAGTTTAGTTTAAAACTGCTTAACTCTTCTGAGTTCTTTTTTTTAAAACAGCACTATGTGCTTTTCTTTTTATTACAAAAAAAACTTTATTTTTTATTTCGATTTGCCCGACCATTCCCATGCAAGCGAAAATGCTTGCGCGTGTTGAGGAATCTGACACTTTTGTTTTGATCGAAAGTGCAGATTCTAGCATATTTCCAAACACAAAAAAATTAAATTAAATTTAAATGATGAAATCTGGCACTTTTGTTTTTTTCAAAAGTGCTGATTTTATTTTTATTAAAATTAAGTGAAGAATAAAAAGAATAGGGAGGCGCATATTATTTGTTCTTAACTCCTCCCTCCGAAATTCCAATCGTCCCCGATTGGTTTAAAAATACGGTATGTCGTTCAGACTAATTTGCCTTTGGGATAGTCTCGTTGGAAGTTCTAATGGATCATTATTTATTACAATGACTTCCTTCGTTTCACTTTTTTTACATCTAAAAATAAGAATCAAAATTACAATGAAGGCTAAGAGTCCAATATGAACAGCCATGTTCGATTTAACTAATAAATTTAAAGAGCTAATCCTTTTTGTATTTTTTATATTTAATTCTTTCATAAAATTTAATGATAATACTTCTTCAAATTGAGAGCGTGAGTCGGAATGTTTCAATAATGCGGGCAATGGTCTTAGGGCTTTCGTTTGCAATGACGTAAAATTTAAATTATTAATCCTTACACTATCGTTTAAAATTTTTATTAAATAATTTCCATTTAACATTTTGGTTTTATTGCCTTCAGAGACATTTGCATTAAAAATAGAAAAACCTAATGAAGAACAAACCTGCAAAAAATCCTACGTAATGAGGTAAACTTCAATATCGGGAACAATCAAGAAGGGAATGATAACGTATCAATTGTTACTGTTCATTCAGCAGAAGAAAATCTACGGAACCATTTTTTCATTAAAGAAGAAATCGTAAATATATATAAAATACAAATAATTGTAACAAATAATAAAGTACAAGAATCCCAAAAAATACATGGAAAGAGGATTATTTTTATTGCAGAATGTGACTTGTAACACATGGGAGAAATTTTCAGAAAATATATTGGGAAAGGAAAAATAGGAATATATTCAGAACTAAGGGAACATACCTATAATACGGTTCAAGAAAAATTAATAGAAATGTTCTCTAATGATAACCACCTAAAATTTGTGAAATGCATAATGTGAGCACAGGACATAGAAAGCAGAAAAACAAATAACTTTTTATCATGTAGGAGAGAGCTTACATTCAGGCATAGTTGAAATATATAATCAAATGAAAAAACTCATGGAATTAATTCAAATGGTAATTAACTAGTGTGAGGTATGCCAGCAAGTAAAGTATGATAGGAAGCCAATTAAGGCAAAATTTTTAAATACAGAAACACCATCTGGAAAAATTGAATTTGTACATATAGATACGTGCGTAATAAAAGGAACTCATTTCTTGACGGTAATAGAAAAATTTTCTAAGTTCGGTGTAGCATACCAACTAAACGATAGAAATCATTTAACAGTTATGGAACAACTGGAAAACCATTTTGCTAAGATAGGAAAACCGAAAAAGATAGTAGCCGATAACGAATTTAAAACTCTCAGAATAAAAGAATTTTGATCGCAGGAAAATGAAAATATTGAATTACATCTAACTAAGCCCAATAGTCATACGGGCAACGCTGAAATAGAAAGATTCCATAATACGATAGCAGAAAAATTCAGATTTCTATACCAATTTAAATTAAAATAATTTAGAAGATAACTGTTGCGGGTAAAGCGGCCCAAGCTCAAGATAGCCAATGTGGATTTTAAACACAAGTGTAAGAATTTTAGAAAACTTTAATTCTTTATTCTTACGCTTTAATATGTTAAAATTCCTAAAATTATAAATAAATTCATTATACAAACTTACATACTAAACTGCTGATATACTAACTTTTATGTATGGCTACTCCAAGCGAAGCTTCGTAATCCTTATGACCTGAACGAATGAATATCTTAAATCTATGTAGGTGTTTTATATACCTATGTATGTGGTCTCGATTAAATATGGCCTCATAATTATACCGCGTGGAAAATTAAAAGGAATAATTGAACATTTTGCCATGCTCATCTCTCTACATATCGATAACAGTAATGTCATATTAGCGATTTATGAGTGGCGGTAACACTCCCCCACAGTATGGCGAGATTTCGAAGACTTACTCTACTTTCTTTCAGCCACGTCTAAAACCGCTAATTTTGCAGCAGGTCTTTCTAAAACGCCACAAACTGTCAAAACTTTTGCCTTTCGTACTTGTCCATCTTCGGATTTGTTGTCGTCGCAGCTGCGCCATAAAAATCTTTGCGCATGGCAGTCTTCATCGCGTATATAAATCTGATGGAACATTTGTTCGATGTCACCACAGATTGCAATTTGCCTTTGCCGAAAACGAAAAAGAATATCTGCAAGAGAAGACAGCAAATCTGGCCCTTTGAGCAGCATAGAGTTAAGTGAAATACCATTTGCCTTCGCGGCCGCATCCCAAACTATTCTTGTTTTATTCGGTTTGCTTTTGTTAAATACCGGAAACATTGGTAAATACCATACATTTTGTTTATCATCTTCATTGTTTACTTTGGCTATGTAATTTCTTTCAAAATATTCAGAAATTGTTTTTTCGAAATGTTCAAACAACTCTTTATTTTTTCTTAGAGTTTTTTCGAGACAAATCAGTCGTCTCTTCGCCATATCAAAGATTTGTGGAAGTGTAATATTGTCATATCGCCACAGCAAAGCTGACTCGTAATGGCCATCGCATCTTTGTTTCGTATATGTTTCTAGCAAACTTAATGCCCTTTGGTCATCTTTTCCAAGAGCTGGAGTATAGTTACTTATCCCTGCTAACTCAGTTGTATAAAACTGTTTGAGTAAGTGAGTAAGAATTTGGTCGTTTTCACCTTTACACTCGCAAGAGTAAAAATTATATTGAATTTGGGCCTTTTCTCCAACACTGGAGTTGCCACATATTAGCCAGCCGAGGCGAGTATGTAAAGCGACGGGTTCGTTTTTCTTGCCTTCTTTAACACGAGTTGGCACACATAATTTCAAGTTATTTAATCCTAAAAGTACATCTGGTACAGCATTTTCAAAATCGGCGATGGGTAGCCCTTTAAGGTGCGGAAATTTTTTACATAACTTTTTATAATTAAAGCTCTGACTCGGAAGCGATAGTTGTTTAACCGTACGAACAGAAATAGAAAATTCAGTTTTATTCATACCTGAAATTTTCATTGAGACTATTTTTGAGTCTTCTTCGTTGCGACCTATTTCACCTGTCCATTTCAAGCATAGAGGTTGTGACTCACCATTTAAATCTAGTTTATTAATTAATTGTTCATTTACCAGACTTACAGACGAACCCTCGTCTATAAATGCAAAAGTATTAAAACGTTTATTATTGTTTCCGTATATTGTTATGGGTATAATTTTAAATAAGATTTCATTGCATTCATTCCTATGGGCTGCATGTAAATTATCTCTTTTGCTTTTATTTTCAGTTTCTCTGGTAGCGTTTGTTTCTCTATCTTCAGTCATGGATTTATGCAGCAATGTATTATGTTTTATTTGACAATTATTTTCTCTGCAAACGATGCTGCTACTGCAAATACCGTAGTGACGTCGCAGGCACAGTTTACATAGATTGTACATTCTTACTAAGTTCCATCGCTCGCTTCTATTCGCACCCAAGAATTTTTTACACTTCTCAACGCTATTACAGTTGCCAGAACACACTAAACAGATCTTTTTGTTTTGTTCTTCATGAGCATGCACATAAACGTTTTTTGGCTTACGCGAATACTGCTCTATTGACTTTGATGCGCTGCTGTCACTGTCTATATTTATGCTGCTTGCTGAGACACCGACTTCATATATCCAGTTAGCGAATTCAGTCAAACTAACTCTTTTGTTATTTTTTGCTAGTTTTATTTTTTGTTCACCCCAGTTAAGTTGAAAATGTGATGGCATTTTCATTATTAATTCATGTAATAAAGATGAATTGGTCAGTTCATTTATTAAACCACTGGCTTTAATTGTTGTTTCTAGGCCCTTTACTTCCACGGCGAAAGAGGTAATTGTGCTCAATTTATTTGTGTTCAGTGCTGGTAGTGATCTTATTCTATTTTTTAGTGAGTTTAATATTTTTTCCGGTTGTCCGAAAAGCAATTTTAGTGTAGATAGAGCACATGGTACACCCGATGGATGGATCAAAATATGTTTAACAGATCGAAGTGCTTCCCCCTTTAGAGAACTTTGAAGCCTGACAAGATTTTCAGCGTCTGTAAAACCACAGACTGCTGTCGACCAGTCATATGTGGCACTAAACAAGGGCCATTCTTCAGGAGTGCCGGTAAAAATTGGAAGCTCTTTTGGTACTGACTGCCGCGTGCTTATTTGTTGTTGCGAAAGCCTGTGAGAAGGTAATATAACAGGTTGGAGGTTTGATGGGTTCATGGAAAACGTTGAATCCATGTAACCAA
The DNA here is from genome assembly GCA_932526305.1 of Epicampocera succincta. Classification (NCBI taxonomy): domain Eukaryota; kingdom Metazoa; phylum Arthropoda; class Insecta; order Diptera; family Tachinidae; genus Epicampocera; species Epicampocera succincta. Next base: position 27,098,329 of record OW052035.1, on the reverse strand, counting down.
ATTGTACAGGTGTCTCTAATGTGTGATTTTCTGCATTTACGTTGTCTGAATTATTACATAAATTTGCCGTTGTCGGCTGCTGACGGTTCGTTGTTGGGTCATTAATAAATGAAGACATGTTATTAACGAATGACGTAGTTGTACATACGGGCGGAGTTATTGTTTTTGTCGTATAAACTAAGTCATTACTTACGTTTTGGCAATATGGTTTAGTAGTGTTAGGCATTTCTTGCGTTGTTGTGGCTTGTGGTACAAATGTGTAAGGTGGCGTTTCAAACTGACGAGCTGCGGAAACTATATTTTGGTGTGCGGTTGCAATAGCCGAAGTAGGGAGTTGGATTTGATTATCTAACCACTCATGTACAGATCTGACAGCTGAGTGTTTATTAACTGATTGTGCGTCCTCGAAGTCATCTACTGCTTGTTCGAGAATTTGGTATTTCTTTTTAATGAAATCTCTTTCAAGTTGTGTCTCTTCTTCTAGACGTTGTAGCTCAAGAGCTTGTCGGCGGGAGCGGGTGGTGGCCGAAGAGCCACTACGAATGGAAGAGGCAGAATCGATCGTGATTTGATGTTGTACCGTACAATTTTGGCAACTCCACGTAGGTTGGTCTTGATTGCTGCTGAGATTGACACATGGTAAATGAAAATTAAGATGGCACTTGCTGCATTTTATAAATTTTTCGTTGTCTGTGGACTTGTTGCAAATGTGACAGTTGTTCAGTGCAGGACTTAACTGAGTTGGTCGTTGACGACTTAGTGGTTGACCCTGTGAGGGAGTGGAAGGTTGCATTCTGTTAGGACTTACGTTTTAACACCCAAGATGATTCCTTCAAACGATCCGATGAGGCACATAAAAGAATTTTAATGTTGCGGGTAAAGCGGCCCAAGCTCAAGATAGCCAATGTGGATTTTAAACACAAGTGTAAGAATTTTAGAAAACTTTAATTCTTTATTCTTACGCTTTAATATGTTAAAATTCCTAAAATTATAAATAAATTCATTATACAAACTTACATACTAAACTGCTGATATACTAACTTTTATGTATGGCTACTCCAAGCGAAGCTTCGTAATCCTTATGACCTGAACGAATGAATATCTTAAATCTATGTAGGTGTTTTATATACCTATGTATGTGGTCTCGATTAAATATGGCCTCATAATTATACCGCGTGGAAAATTAAAAGGAATAATTGAACATTTTGCCATGCTCATCTCTCTACATATCGATAACAGTAATGTCATATTAGCGATTTATGAGTGGCGGTAACAATAACAAAAGAAAAGTAATACATAAATTATATGAACATAGAGAAGACTACACAGAAAATAGAAAAGAGGGATTCATTAAAAATTATAAAGTGTCAGACACAAAGAACTACCAAAATATAAAAAAGCTAATTTGGAAAACGTATATCCTTGCAACATTAAAAGATCTTTAAAATTTTCAGATTTGGGCAATACTAATAATACTCTTAATGACCACACAAACTACAGGACTAATAAGGACAAAACTTTTGATAGAACAGATAGGATATACCGAAATCAATATGAGAAGTCGGGGAAATGTGAATGAATCAGATATAATTTTACATATAATTAATCTTCACGAAATAGAAGAATTTTAAATAACATGGCAGATAACATCCATCCAACGTTAATACCTAAACAAAATAGACAAAGGCGTGGACTAATCAATGGAATAGGAAGCATATCGAAATAGTTATTCGGAGCGATGGACGATGAAGATAGACAGATTATACAAAAATACCATCTGGGTTAATTTCACTTTTTATTTTTGAACTTAACTTAACTTAGAAATACAAATATAATTTTGTCTACGGTGCAGATTCACACGCCTGATCAGGAAGATGATCAGTAAGAATTTTTAGTTGCGTAGATAAAGATAATTCCTAAGTACTTTCAGCGCCCACACAATGGCAAAAAGCTCCTTTTCATTTGTGGTGTAGTTTTCTTTCGCTTTGCTAAGGGTTCGTGACAAGAATGCGATTGGTCTGTTGTCCTGACACAGAACTGCCCCCCAAGCATAATTTGAAGCATCTGTCGTGAGAACGAATTCTTTTCCAAATTCGGGATATGCCAACATTACGTCGTCTGACGTCAGTGTTGTTTTATATTTTTTTAATGCATCTACTGCTTCTTGGTTAAGTACAATTTTTACTTTGTTTTAAGTATACTTAGACGAACGTCCTGCCTCCCCTCATAGAAGCGTTGTCAAGGGCTTAGCGATTTTAGCCTAGTCCCTGATATAGTAATAATATAGTAATTTGAAAGTCCTAAGAATGATCTAAGGTCCTTCAATGTCTTAGCAGTTGCAAAATTCAAAATTGCTTCTACTTTTTTTGGATTGGTTTTTATGCCTTTGTCTGATACAATGAATCCTAAAAATTCTTCTTCGCTTTTCAAAAACTCACATTTTCATGTTCGAAAGTTTCAGAGTTTTGAAATAGTAAATCCTATATCCAGGTTCTTATAGTGTTCATCCTCGTCGTCCATATACACAAAACATATTTTTCCTATATACTTCCTCAATATATCGTCCAATGTTCGCTGGAGTATAGAAGGAGCATTTCTCAATCCAAATGGTAATCTGGTAAATTCATATTTGCAGTTGTTGACTGAGAAGACTGTTTTCTTTCTGTCGGCTTCATTGAGCGGTATTTGGTTTAACCCGCTTTTAAGATCAATTACAGAAAAGAATTTATTTTGTCCGAGTTGTGGTAAAACGTCATTGATCTCTGGAATAGGATATTTGCCTTGTATTATCTATTCATTTGGCTTCCTATCACAATTCTGAATTTTTTCTTGCCAATAACAAATACAGGAACAAAAATTTAAATATGTTCCATAAATCAAATTCGTTGACGGTCTGTAATTTATAAAAAATTTTTGTTCTAAAATACAAATTGGTGAATTGGGTACTCGAGATGGTGTAATCATGCCTTGTCTTAAAAGATCTCGAATTTGATTTTCAACCTCTTCCTTCAGATGCATTGGGTAAGGATAGTATCGTGAATATATAGGTTCCTGAGTTTTTTGTTTGAATATGCGACTGCTGTTGTATAAGTAAAATTTTCATCAGGTTCACTAAATAATGATTTATGGTTTTTGATAACTTCTTCTAATCTGTCTTTTTGTCTGTCTGTCAAGTGGTGTGTTTTTATGTTAATGTTGTTCCCTGATTGTGAAACTTTTTTTTTATTCGAATTCTAAGTGTTCCGTTTATAACCATGGAATTTTCTGATAATTGAATGATGGCTGATAGTTCTTTTAAACTATCATTTCCTAAGATGCCATGGAAGGACTTTAGGGTTGGTAACAGAAAGAATTTTATTTTATTGGCATGTTTTCCACATAAGTTTATGAAAGTGTGGTGGGTAATTTCGTTATTTCCACCCACTGAACTAGCAACATAGGGATTTTGGTTCGGTAAAAGGTTTTTAATTAAACAGGGTTGTATATAATTTTTATTTGACCCGGTGTCAATAAAAAAGCATAAAATTTCCAGTATTCGTCCTACACTCCAAGCAAGATAAGGACGAATTTGTTAGCCTAGGAAATGAATGTCCACAAAATCTTGGGTTCGAATTGGTCTGTGTTTTCTGAGGTTTCTTGTTGATTCTGAAGGTATTCATCTAACGTTGATAGCTTCTCTTCCTCTTCATAGTTTAGGCATTGCTCCTGATCATCTTCGTCATTCATATTGCTACTGTCTTCTGTTTCTAAATGAAAATTTCTCTGTAGTTTAGGAGAGCTTCACAGTTGTTCGGATTATATAGGTGGTCTTTTGGTTGGTTGGTCTATTCATAAAATTAATAGCTCTTGATCTCATTGAATTATACATGTCTATGGGCTCAGGACGGAGATGGGGTTTCGGTGCAATTGGCCTAGGGCGAGTGAATCTTGGATTTTGTTGAGCTTGTGCTTGTGATGTTTGATAAGAGTTAAAATGATATCCCATTGGCTTTGCTGATCTAAATTGATAATGATTATATGAAGATTGTGGCAAAAAAGACAATTGGGGTAGAATGGTTTACCATATTTCTCTTGATTTTGGACTCTATTTGATGTTTGAGATACGGGCTTGTTAGTGTTGTTTCTGTTAGTTTGGTTATGCAAATTTGCGAAGTGCGATCTGGCAAATTGATTTTTAATTTTTAAACACAAATGGAGTGCCTGTGAAAGATCTTTAGGTTCTTTCCTTCCTAAATGTAATGCCCCTTAACCCTCTGGTGAAGGCTTCCAATGCCTTATCTCTATATGTTTGTGCTAGAAGGTCAAGTGCTTCTCTACCTACATATATCTATACATGACAGTTTGTTCATAATGAGGGAAAGATATGAGTACACTTGCTGGTAATATTCCTGTATGGTATTGTTGCCTTGTACTAGAGTGATCATCTGGTACTCCAGTGTTGTCAGGTCTCTTTTGTCGGCGTAATGTAGTGCCCAACATTTTGAGATACAATCCCAATTTAGGGGTGTATTATACGACTCTACCTGTAATTTTGTTCTTAATTGTATTTAAAATTACAAAGTATTTTGGAGTTCCTTTAATCGTATAGCTTAAGAAAGAGCTGAACTCTGTACGACTACCGGAATATTCTCTTAGACATTTTACTACATCGGGGACGTTGTCCAAATCTGTCAGATTATTCCTATACCTGTCTTCCATTGTTTGGTCCTCGCCTCCAATTTTTGAGTCGGGGTCTATGCAATTTCTAATCTGCTGAACACAACTGCTAGAAATTGTCTCTTCCAAGTTATTAATACGGTTATATGCCCGTTCTGCCTCTGGTGGAATCGGAATGTTTAAAACGGCGGGTCTAACTAGTTTATTTGGGTTTGACATTTCTAACTAACTTTTTAATAATAAAATAGTAGAAGCAGAAATTTGATAAATTTTTCACTTAAAGATTTTAAATTCTTAATTTTGCTTGTAATCTGTTGCACACTTCTACTTATTTCTATTAGAGGGTCCATTGGAATCGTAAGGATGGTTCTCATTTTTTTCTTTGCTCTTTCAAACGGATGTTAATTTAAATTTCGTTTAATTCTAACGAATGATATTAATTTTCACTTTTGTGAGCACTGTCACAATCACTATTTAATATTTCCTGTTTCTTTTTTTTTATCATTTTAACTAGTAACTTAATTTAATATCTTAAAACTACTCTTACATTGTTGCAGCAATCATCGTTATGAAGCTGATAGGGAGTTGATTTTCCTTTTCTATTTAGCTATACTCGGGGAACTTCCTCTATACCAAGGTCTCCACGCAAAGTGTCCTTTATTTCGCTGATGATTCTGTTGTTTTCGACAATGTATTCGGGATGAGCTCTTCCAGGATTCTTCCTATTATAAAGCCTGTGGGATTTGTTTATAGGAATGTCCTTTCCTCTCTGCAGCTTCTGGAGTGCATCTGTAGGGAATATCCTTTTCGATGTAGCCTATGGGTACCCCCCTATGGGTCAAGGAGTTGGGCGCCACTTTAATTCTAGATTTTACTTAAAATTGTGTGATAATCACAATAACTCGCGCATTTACTGTTTTGCAATTTTATAATTTGTTGACCTGTTTTAACCGTCTGCAGCAGTGTCAGAATATTGATTTATTGTGAAATAATAATCATAAGGGAAATAAATTTTTGTTGTGTTAACATGCATGTGCAAACATACAGTATTGTTGGTATACATATGTATGTACAATGTACATATGTTAAGATAATATTTTTATTGTTCTTAATAACGGACAACTTCTTTGATACAGACAAAAACTGTAGGTTTCATTATTAATTTAACCATTGCGAAATAAAGTTTAATTTATATAATCGAAGTAAACCTTTTTTCACAACACCTTCAATAGACAAAAGTTCCCTTATGAATAGATGACTATGATATACTGAAAGGTTATGGAAAAATATAAAAATTAAAATTGAAACCGTGTAATATCAATTACATGTTCGATGTGTAACGCCCCTATATTTACCTACTAAATGACAATGATCAGCCAAAATATAGAAATGAAAATTGAAACCGTTCAATCTCACGCCACATAGAAACAAAATATGGTTCACATACATACATACATACATTACATTGTATGTATGTGAAACAAATTTAGTTTCTACGTGATTGATCATTGTCATTTAACCGGTAAATATAGGGGCGTTACATGTAATTGAGATTACAGATACATTGATTGTATGTATGTATGTGACAAACTGTATCCTGATCATGACCTATCTGGTTAAGTGGTGTTAAAGAATTCTTTGGTTTACTAGAATTTAATGAACATTTTACGTAATAACTGCAAGCAATTTGTATTTTTAGAGTTTTGTATACTCACTGATTCTAGTACACATTCAAAATCAGCGTATCCCACAAAAGGTACATCGATTTATTTCTTAAAACTTATAGAACTGACTGCATCACGATATTAATCTCGCATCAGTATGAAAATACATTAAACATGTATTATACATACATATATATACATACATACATATATAGATAGAAATTATATGCCTCGTCAGCGGACAATTTACCAATCTATAATTAAATGATAAAAAATATGTTTATTGTATCTTTTACATTTTTATTCCTATAGGATACAGATCTATTTGAATTAATAACAGCAGGATATAATGCTGAAAGTATCACCCGTTGAATTTTTCCCGGTAAAGGAATGTATTGGGATCCCTTAAAATATTCATATTTGTTTATATTAACTTCTAGATGTAGTATTGCAGTTAACGTCTAGAAGCCACCACGCTCTTTAAATTCATCCATTTTTGAAACAATGTTAGCACATTGTTCATTTCAATAATATCATATTTTGTCGACGATAAGACATTTTAGTTTGGTATGACTTTAATTTAATGCTACATGGTCCTTGTTCTTCTTTAACAAACATATATTCACAAAATATTTCCATATTAAATTTTATATTTGTTAGTTTTTAATCTGCATCATATAACAAGTCTATTACTTTTCCTTAATTGTAGACAAAAATGTTCAGCCATTAAACCGATATTATTATTGTTTTGAATAATTCGAACTAATTAATTTTTAAATAATATAGGGAAGACGAAATACAAAAAGTAGGTCTTGTCAGTCTCCAAGATTCCATACAATGAAAACGTTAAAATTCTAAATTGTGCAAAGAAATCTACTAAATTTGTACTGAAGACTATGTTGGAATTGGAAAAGAATGTAGTTTTCCTTACAGCTAAATATATATACATATGTACATTCTTACCAGATATTATTTTAAAAAAGTTTGAAATGGAGAATTATACATATTTCATTTTGAATTATAATTAATACATATATCTAATTTATCAGATGGCAACTACGACATTCAAAAAATAAACTATAATAACAAATCATTTAATTTTTATAGAGTTGTGTTAGGGATAATGTCTAAGCAAGATAGATTTATCGTGATTGATATATGTACAAGGATTTCGTATGTATAATAAGTGAAGTTTGTATTATAGTTATTGATTTTGCATTACAAACTTTTGTTATTAAATCACAATTTAGATGAATTAGGTTGTCCAAATATAAAAACATTATATAAAACAGTACAATGTAAAAATCACAAGAATAATAATTTTAATCAATATGTTCTGTATAAAATTTAATTTAATCCAAAAATTTCACTAATTTATATATTTTAAATAAAGAAAACTTGAATTATAATCTATAAAACATTATAAAAGTAATAACTTCATTTAGTTAATAACTAATATTTAAAATGTTAACCTGAACTGAATTGGAAGAATTATTAACAAAATACAACAACCAGATTCAAAAACAACACAAAGATTTATTTTTTAAATTTATTGACAAATTAAGAATATTTAAAAATATAAAACGAACACTTTTATTTGTTGATAAAACTATACTTAAATATTATTATAAAATTATTAATACAAAATCTCTTAACAGCTGAACTCGTAGATGGTATTAATTTTATCAGAAATATTTAATGATACAAAGACTTTAATTTTTATTTATAATAATAGTTTGTAAAAATGATATTGTACAATAAAAAAAATTATAATAAAAAAATAAATTTTTATTTATTTAATCATAATTTATTTAATCAAATAGGTAAAAATTATTGGAAACATAATTTTTTTGCATTAGATCAGGATCATAAAGAGAATCCCTCCGAAGAGAATGATTTGTATAATATATTTTTTCGTTGGTCGCATTATGTAGCTCAGGGTTTATTTGCCCCCATCTACATTGTTGATGCCGGCATTTGCGTTTCATCTTCATCGCTAACAAAAATTGTTTGCTGAGCTTCTGGAATATTATATTACTCATTTTCTGATAAGTTTAAGAAAAGTATTAATTTGATTCAACCAACATCACATTCTTATATCTTTATTTTTCTACAGAAAAATAATTTTTTTTAAATACATAAGGAAGGGCTTGCAACGTCTCAAACAGTATGTAATAATATTTTTTATTATAAATATATGTTGCACAATCTTGTTACAATGTATTCAATTCATGCACAAGAAATACATCTACCCGAACGCCGGGATGTACACGTTTTCATTTCAGTCAGTGTGTCAAAATATTTTTTCTTACAGAGATTTTATACTTAATCTTGTTACAATGCATTTGATAAAACTCAACAAATATTTTAATAATAACCACCTCAATTGGCTTGAATTTACAAACAATTCACACTCATCCATACAAACAACCAGGACGTCGCTTTTGACCAGTAACATACATATATTGCACATACATACATAGAACTACACACACATAACATTTCCAGGTAATAAGCGATATACACACATGCCCACAAATATACACATTTTATCGCAGAATTCACATAACCGATGTTCGAATATTTTATAAAAAAACAATTCTTTATTTTTTTTATTATTTCAAAAAACAAGTTTATTTTATTACGGTAAGACAATCGAGCTTAATGGAGAAACTCAGACTAAACTTTACAATTATTAATTGCTTTTACCATACTTCTTATTTCCGATCTATTGCATTAGCATAATTCTGATTGGTTCAATAAATTGCCAACTTGCTATTTATTAATAAAAAATTCGTTTTAAATTTTATGGTGTGATTTTTATCTGTAAACAATTCTTTGGACATTTTATTATTTTGTTAAAAATATTTCTCACGAAAAATGTCTGGAGTTAAATTGGAGCGGAAGTGTAGTTAAAATTAAAGTATTTATGAAATTATTTTATTTATCAATAATTCGTGGAATTGTTTAATATTTTTATGTTTTACTTTGGGAACGGAAATGGATTTATTGTTGATTTTGCTGATGCAATAGACTTCCAGTTTTATCATTTACCTATTGTTTTTAAAAATTCATCAATTTTGTCTGGTTTTGAATATTTAGTAGGGTTCGCATATATAACTACCCCCTCCTTTATATTAGAATTCTCCGGAATTCTATTGTTAAATTTTATTTTTATGTTTTTGTGTTTTTTCATAATAATAAAGATTAAAATAAGTATTATAAGTATAATTATTATGTTACACTCATATGTTAATTTGTTGTGGTATTTCAATGTTTTTATATTTCTTATGTTAATTGTGTTCTCTGTTTCAAATTCTTGTTTAACCGCTCCAGTTTCTGTTTCTATATCTTGAGCTCTTATTGTGCATTTAGTAAATTTTATTTGTCTATCATTAGAGAACATTTCTATTAATTTTTCCTGAACTACATTGTAACTTCGTTCGGATAGTTCTGAATATATTCCAATCTTTCCTTTTTTATTATATTTTCTGAATATTTCCCCCATTATTTCAAAATCACATTTTGCTATAAAAATTATTCGTTTGTTATGTATCATCTTGCATTCCTCTATTTTATTATTAGTTAGTATGATCTGTGTTTTGTACTTATTTACTAATTCTTCCTTAATATAAAAGTGGTCATGTAAATTTTCTATTGCTGAATGAACTGTTTCATCATCTTCTACATTGTTTATTATATTAAAATCATTAATTTCTTTATCATTCTGACCTGTATCTAATTCATTTTATATTCTACTTAAAAAATCTGCTACTCTGTTTTCTTTTCCTTTTATATATTCTATATGAAAATCATATTCTCCTAATTTTAATAGCCATCTTTGATGTCTTGGCGACATATCTTTTCCTTTATATTTTGTGTGTAAAAATTTAATGGGTTGATGGTCGGTAAAGATTTTAAATTTTCGTCCGTAAAGGTGTGGTCTTAGATAGTTTACGCTCCATAAAATTGCCAAAAATTCCTTGTCTGTTGCTGAATAGTTTCTTTCGTGGTTATTTAATGTTCTAGACACAAAACAAATGGGATGTCCTTCTTGTGAAAGCATAATTGCATAATTCGAAGCGTCTGTTGTAAGCGTGAATTGTTTTTCAAAATTTGGATATCTCAAAATTGGATGTGAGATAATAAGGGTTTTAATTTTTCAAAAGCTTCTATGTACATTGGATACTTAATGTTTATTTTCACTCCTTTCTTTAAGTATTGTGTTATAGGTTGAGCTACCTTGGCGTAGTCCATAACAGATTTTCTGTAATATCCTGTTAGACCTAAAAAGCTTTTTATTTGTTTCTCTTTTTTTGATTTCTAATTATTGTATTACTTTTATTTTATCTGGCTTCGGTTTAAGTCCTTCTTTTGTAAGTATATGTCCTGTCTCTTTTTTGAGGAAATTGCAATTTGAGTTTTTAAATTTGCCTGTTCTAAAACTTTAAAAATGTCTGTTATGGCTTTTACGTGTTCGCTCAAAGATGTACTAAAAATTAACATGTCGTCTAAATAAACTACGCAAGTTTTATTTATAAAATCTCTTAATGTCTCGTTCATTAGTCCCTGGAATGTCGCTGGTGCATTTTTCAGACCAAACGGCATTCTTATAAATTCATACAGTCCATGTGGGGTAACGAAAGCTGTTTTTTGTCAATCTTTTTCTCTAATCAAAATCTGATGATATCCTTTAGCTAAGTCTATTGTCGTAAAATATTGTGCCCTTCCTAGCTTGTCCAGAATTGAATCTATATTGGCAGTGGGAATTTGTCATCTATGGTAATTTCGTTTAATTTTCTGTAGTCTACCACTAGTCTGTATTTTTGTTTTCCAGAATTATCCAATTTTTTAGGTACAACTATTAAAGGACTGGCATATCTGGAGCTACTTTTTCTAATTATCCCTTGTTCTTCCATCTCTTAAACTTGTTTTCTTACTTCGGCTTCATGTTGGGGTGGATATCTGTATAATTTAGCGCTAATTTGTTCATCTGTCGTTGTTTTAATTTCATGCTGTATTTTCATAGTGCTAGTCAATCTGTCCCCTTCTTTAAAAAATAATTTTCTAAACCTAATCAATATGTTTTTTATCTCTTTATATTCTTCTTTATTTAATTGATCTAGTTGGATTATATTCCAATCAAATTCGGTTCCTTCCAATGTACACACTTGAAGGTTTTTATATGGATGTAATAAAAAGGATGTTATTTTATCATTAAATATTATATAACCATCTATTAAGTTTATTACTGTATTAAAACAATTTAATAGGTCGGTTCCTATTATAAAACTATATATTTTTGTGATGGGTAAAAAGTCAGAGGCTGTTTTTGAAAAAAATTATCCTCTTCGTTGTATTGTACCGTGTTATTAAATTCCATAGGTGCGTTTAGGTCTTGCCTAGGATGTTCCAAGCGATTTTGGCTGCAACATGGTCTAGGGTGTCCTACCTGCCTGACCCTCTGGATATTATTATTATAGTATTTATTACCTTTTTCTATAGTGTCAACCTCCATGGGTTCAACTGCAACCTGCCTAAATGGGTTCTGGCGATATTGGCCTGAATTTCCGAACCTATTAAAACTGTTAATCCTTCCTGCATTAAAATTATTATTTTGCCTATGTTGCCCTGAATTATCTTCGAATCTCCTACTTATCATTATTTTCAAAATATTATGTAACTAACAAGGTGTGTCATTTCTTTTATTGTGTTCACTAATAAACTGTCTATGTTACTAAGGTCAATGTAATGGTCACCTTTATAATATATTACTAATTCGTGCCACCTATATTTAATTTCTTGAATTTCTGTCAATAATTCATTAACATTATTTACCTTAAGATTTGATATCTTTCTGTAGAGTTGGTGTGGCTCAATATCAGGACGATACCGTAGTTTCAGCGTTTCCTTCATTGGTTGCCAGTTGTCTGGTTCCGGTATATTTATTATCACGTTATTGGCTGAGCCTTGCATGGTTCTATAAAAAATGGCTTTTATGGCTTCTTTCCTTAATTCCTCATCTCCTATTGTTGATAGTAGGTAGTCCACACTGCTCAGGAATGAATTGATTGTAATTTCTCCTAAACCCGTAAACACTGGTAGATATGCAACATTTTTGTGGATCCTGTCCAATTGATTATGTTGTGGTTGTTGACTTTGCAATTGTTGCCATTGTTGTTGTTGTCCGTCTTGTACAACTGAATTGTGCTGTTGTTGTTGCTGTAATTTTTGTTGTAATTCTACATAAGCTTGGCGCAAGTGTTCCAGCTGGTGCTCTTTCCTGACCAATTCGTCTGCCAGGCTAATCTGCACTTGAGCTTGTTCCTCCATTGTTCGGTTTTTGTCGAATATTCGTTGCCTTTTAGAACTTGTTTCTGAAAAATTTAATAAAGGGTTGTGGCGTCTACTTGACATCAATGTTCACTGCACTATTTTCTTTTTTACCATTAAATGCATAATAATATGCACATATGTAAGTATGTATGCTGTATGCCTGTATAACAACAAAATAAGGGGTTACTCTGTATTACGATGTGTAACAAAATCTGAGCAAAAATGAACAATTGATACTCTTTAATGTGATTATACGTTTGGCTTTCGCATCTATTATTTTTATCTTTCGCAAGCCTGGTAGCACCGCACTCTATAATACGAGTTATATATGCGAACCTAACTAAATATTCAAAACCAGACAAAATTGATGAATTTTTAAAAACAATAGGTAAATGATAAAACTGTTTATCTATTGCATCAGCAAAATCAACAATAAATGCATTTCCGTTCCCAAAGTAAAACATAAAAATATTAAACAATTCCACGAATTATTGACAAATAAAATAATTTCATAAATACTTTAATTTTAACTGCACTTCCGCTCCAATTTAACTCCAAACATTTTTCGTCAGAAATATTTTTAACAAAATAATAAAATGTCCAATGAATTGTTTACAGGTAAAAATGACACCATAAAATTTAAAAAGAATTTTTTATTAATAAATTGCAAGTTGGCAATTTATTGAACCAATCAGAATTATGCTAATGCAATAGATCGGAAATAAGAAGTATGGTAAAAGCAATTTATAATTGTAAAGTTTAGTCTTAGTTTCTCCATTAAGCTCGAAACTTGTTTTTTGATATAATAAAAAAAATTAAAGAATTGTTTTTTTAATAAAATATTCGAAGTCGGTTATGTGAATTACGTTAGCGCATGTCAAAAATATTTTATACACACAAATACTTGCGATAACCAAAGAGCAAGCGCAAAGGAAGAAAAACATGTAAGTACATACTTTTTTAATTAATATTTTTTAATTTTGCTATTTAATTTGTTATTTTTAGAGAGAAAGTGAGTTTCAATTTTCGGTTAAAGTATAAATGTTCACTACTAACCGGTCTTACCATTTGGATATGAGTGCCATCCCTAAAAAATGGTCCTGCCCAATTTGGTGTTGGTATCCGCCTTGTCCCAGTAATTTTAATGCAGCGCCTAATTTTATCATATTTGGAATCGATGTCGATCGCTATGCAACTTTCAGCTCATGTTGTATACTATTTAAAACATAAACAAACGCGTCTTTATTAAGACGAAAATTTTGCACAAAACTAAAACAAACACAAATTCTTTACAAAATTTTCCACAACAAATTATTTGATTCAACAATCCATCACAGTTTTATTTTGCACTAATTTCTTTTTTTCTCACCATTTTGTTTATAATATTTATAAAATAACTCACAAAATCTTTAAGTTTGCTTTGAAATTTAATTTATTTTTCTTATTTTGACAGTTCATAATATCAATGTTAGTCAGTGTTGCATACAATAAAACTAATATCGCAAAAGTGTTTGCGAAAGAGTTACAAAGTACCAAATTAAACGCATTTACCTTTCGCATCGAATTTGCTTTCGCATCGCAATAGAGAGAAACCCCCCGGCTAAACATACATACATATGTATGTTTATTTGTACACTTAATTATAACTATTCCAAAATAAACAAAATTTTCGGTTAAAATAAATGGAAATTGCTTAATTAATAAATATGTTACAAAAAACGAAATGAATAAAAAGTATTATTAGGGTTATACCGAAAGTAATGTATATTACATTGGGGGTTTTACTATAACACTTAATTTTAAAAAAACCGCTAATCCTTTTAAAAGAACATATTTCTTAATTTTAAAAGAATAAAGGCAGTTCAAGTTTGATTATTGGCAAAGCAGGTCAGTTGTTCGCTTGTGTTTTATTATGAAATAAATTAAAGGATATTGGTAAAACCTACCGACACAAACAAGCGCAGTCATTATTAAATTATAATAAATCAACTCAGTGGCTCAATTGGAAGCGTTGTGCTAATTTTTCTTACGTCCATATTGAGACACACTTGGACTGTCAAAATAGGCAGCCTTCGAACATTGGGGAGCGTGACAGGCAATTCGTAAAATTTTAAATTGTTATCACAAATACATTTCTTTAAATCAAAATTCGGGGAAATAGTGAATATTTCAACACCATCAAAAAACCATGACTTTAGAAGAGTTAAAAATATTAAGAGCTACGTCTAAAGGTATTATAATGAGAATTAAATATATGGTTCAAGCCGCAGAACACTTATCACACACAGAACTTCAAAATCGATTAGCTATAATTCACTCCTATTATAAGGAAGCTTTATATCGTCAAATATCAAGTTGAACGTTATTCGCCCGAAGATGCCGGCAGAACTGAAATAGACGAGTTATACATCACTGCACAGTTATTTTTTGCGTGTCCAATCACATCAACTGGCATCCCGAACTTAGAGCTGCCAAACTTCGACGGCAAATATTTGAAGTATAAAAATTTTATAATCACATTTAACAATTTGGTTCACAACGATCAAACAATATCACGTTCTGAAAAGTTTAATCATTTGCTATCCTGTATTAGTGGAGAAGCTCTAGCTACGGTTAAAGCATTCCAAGTAACAGACGAAAACTATCTTAAGGCTCTTAATAAGCTAAAAGAAAGATACGACAATTATACTTTAATTTTTATTGGAAACTGTGACATCAGTGTTTGATATACCCAAGTCTTTTCCAAACCAATTGAGAAATATTGTAGATACGATTTAAGCTCTGTACAGTTCGCTGATGTAACTTGGTTCGTACAGGGAAATTTGTGATGCATTCGTAATTCATCTAGCTATGAGCAAGATTGACCAACAAACGAAGTAAAAGTGGGATAAATTCATCGAATATGCTAAATTGCTGTTATGATCAGAATGCTGCTCAATGTTCGACAGGCGTTGTCAACAGTTGGATGCACAGTGTAAAACAGTTACAAAGGTACAGTATTTTTCCAATTCAAAGAATTATTGACATAATGATTAATATTCATAATATTCTTTCGTGACAAAAAATCTATCCCAAACTTCTGTATGCAATCATTGCTCAAGGCCAGGGCATTATATTACAACATATCAACGGTGTTTGGTTTTGTCTGTAGATCAACGCATTGACCAGGTCAAAACCCATTGTTTATGCTTTAATTGCTTATCAAAGGAACACCGACTCACAATGTTCTTCACGACTGCACTAGGTAAGGTAAGGTATTTTATTGCGTCTTTTCCCTTCGATAACAATTAAATGGATACAAATTGTCAAAATAATAGTTTTTTTTCTTAAGAGCTATATATGTTTTACTCTAACACATTTTTAATGAAAATACTACTTGCATGAAATGTATAATGAAAAGTTGTACATAAATCTTTTGTACTGTATTTACAGCTAAGGATAATTAAAATGTTTGCTCCTGACATTAACGGTCTCGTACAGCGTAAAGCCGTTAAAAATAATTAAAACTAAAAAATACTTAACACTAATTATCGCACTAACAGTTAACAAATCGAAATCACTAAAATCGTGAAAACAGAAATGATATTATAAAATAGTAACATATTTACATACATATATTATGATTAAATATTATTTGTAATAATAATTTTATATAAAAGGACAATAAAAGCTTTAAATGAATGGAGCTCATCCTCTATGAGTTCCTGGAGAAGTCTTCTTGTAAAAATCTGGTAGAATGAAGATGTTTGGTGGTTGTGGCAGAAAATCCTCCATTAGGATGCCCACTGGTGAAAGGTAGTTGATATTGGACCAGTTTGTATTACGTTCTAAATCAAAGATTTCTTGAAGCAAGATGTTATCGTGTGAGGCCAATCTTTCGACAAATTTTTTTTTGTAATGAAAGTGCATATTGACATAGTGGAACTATTGATGCTTTGTTGTATATAAAATTGTTAGAGAAACGTTTAGTATAATTTTCAAAGTCTCTATTTATGCATCTTCTTAGAACTCTGCGTTCAAACATTTCTAATTCGTTGGATACTGTTGGTGAAATCAAATCGTAAATGCATATAACAAAACAGACCTTATGGCAACTTTATATATCATTAGTTTTGTGTTTTGTTGAAGATATCGACTATTCATCAACTTAGAAAACATACCCCAAATTTTCTTATATTTTGCCAATACAGCTCTTCCGTGATTATTAAACTTAAGTAATTTATCAAATGTTACTCCTAAATACTTTATACTGGGCTTGAAAGGTATCTCAGTGCCGTTGTGTGATAGTTGAAGTAGCTTAGTTTCAGGAACAACATATCTTGGACGTTTATCAGCAGCATTTCTAATACATTTTGCTTCTGATTTGGAAGCATTTATTTTTATTCCCCAAATCTTATAAAAATTGTCAAAAGCTGCAAGATGGTTGGATGCCTTGATAAAAGCGTTGGCAGGAGATACATCATGTGAAAAAATTAAACAATCGTCCGCATACAGAATAGCTTTTCCCCTTTATTCCTCGTGGGGAAATCATGCAGGTATATATTAAAAAGATATGGTGCCAAAACACTGCCCTGGGGAACACCACTATTGACATTACCCAGATCTGAGCGAGCCTCGTTTAATTGAATACAAAATTTTCTGTCCGAAAAATAGCTGATAAGTAGTTTTACAAAATAAGGATCTACTCCCAAACTTGCCAATTTGTATAAAATTCCTTTGTGACTAGCTGTATCGAATGCTTTCTGAATGTCTAGTGAAACAGCTACAGTACACTTTTGCTCTCTTAGGTTATGTGTCACATCGTTATGAAACTTTAAAAGGGCATGTTGAGTTGAATGTGCCTGCCTAAAGCCAAGTTGAAAACAAGGCACTGGGTCGATAATAAGTTCATTATCCGTGGCTGCATGTGAGGTGGGGTATTGCCTATTCTTCGGCAAAGTATGTTCTTCGTATTTTTGTCAATTTCAAGAACTAGTAGGAGCTAGTTCTGCGGCAGGAAACCTTGTATCGTTGGCGCCAGCAGCACTATTTGGTGGGACGTTGTACGCAGCTGTCTGTAGGGGTCTATCTGTCGTCCACTTATATTGAGGATGCTACAGCGCACCCACAAATTGAGTGGATACCGGATGACCTCCTCACTTTGGCTGAAGGACAGTCTCGAGCTGATCTGGACAGCCAATACTATTTGCCAAAAATGGGAATTATTTTCAGGAACATTGAATCTAAATGAAATGAAAGAAGTTATATCTAAGGAAGCTTTTGACTTACCGTTCATAAATATCGTAAAACACTCAGACATTCATATCTGCTTTTATAACAAAGCTGTAATTATAACTTATAAATATGTATCCTATAAACTCTATTATAAATATCCTTTTGCATATAAGCATGGAAAATTGGAATTAGATAAGAGGATTGCTGTTTGTAATGATAATTACTAAATGTAAAAATTACATAGGAAATAATATTTGTAAAATTAGTAAAGTATTAGAAAATAAATAATCTAAATGTAACTTAATCCAGGAAAATAATGCACCACTTACAATACTAGAGAACGGTTACCTCCTTACTGATAATGAACATATTTCGAATGGTCAAATAGTCACAGGACTTAAGTTAATCCACTTTAATATTTCAACAAACAAAGATGGAAAAAATTACTTCAACCACAATTAAGAAATAAAGGAAGCTATACATCAAAAACATGACGAACAAATAGAAATCCTTCATATCCTGTATTCACAATTCATCCACAAATTTTCAAATATTTAGGAAATGTCAAAATTATAATTCTTATAGAACACCATCCTATACGATTTACCATTTACTTTATACTCACAATCTTTGTAACATTACTATGTATGTAGACTATAGTAAAATTAGTCACGTGCTACAGAAAAATGATACAAAGAAAACAAAGGAAAGCTGTTAAACATATTTATTAAATAAAATTAGCAAGACTTATGATCTTCTATAAAAAAGTGAGGACACGTTCTTTTAAGAAGGAGGGGAGTTAGTATCTACAATCCAAGATCAGCCATAATCATAGAACATTAATTACTTAAACCGAAACAAACACATATAATTTATTAGAATAAAGAGTTATTTTTAGTAGACATAAGTAATACTGCCTAAGCAAATGGATGATGAAATATTTCTCCCTCAAGTAAATAATAATATATGACGATCCATAAATACTTATAAATAATACAAACAGTAATTACCTCGAGAGGACAAAGTAATATAATTGATAACATAAGTCCTTGTATCCTAAACAAATATCTCTAAATAAATTATCTATAAGAACAAAAATATTTAGTTCATACAAATAGCTGGTAAGAAATTCTTCTGGCCAGTCTTAAGAATATATTTAAATGAAGTACACGTTTCGGTACGAAAAAAAATAAAAATAAAAAATTCTGACTCAATCCTTACCAAAGGATTTAACTCGAGCGATGCTTAGACAAAGTTACACAAATAAATCGCCTGTGGGAAAGCGCAATAATATAAAGTCATATGTTTACGACAAATTTGGTCAGGATTTCTACAAAAGAGTTGCCAAAATAAAGCTAGAATTGTTTGATGAGAATCGAAAGATTACTAACAAAAAGTTAAAAATATATCAAAGACTTAAATTCAACTTTTCCATAGATACTAAAATTGCTAACGAATTATTACATTTCGATAATATGCTTTCGAGGCTCGAATTACAAGCCAGCAAATATAGCATTTATGTCATGGAAAAGGCAAAGAATGATTAATTTTTTACTAGCTACAAAATACGAGATTTAAAGAACCACGGTAATAAAATATTAAAAACACTTGAAATAATGTTAGACCCAATAGAAACAGTATTCGATAAAAACATGCAAACAAAACTTGTAAAAATGGATCGCAACGATCCCATTATAGGAGGTTACTGTGGACGTAAACGATTATATACTGAGTTAAAATCCAAGTACAATTGGATAGAAATGACCAAAGACAGCGTTATTCATAAAGAAAATGTAACCTGAACAAAGTAAAAATAAGAAACAAGGAAGAACTTGTTTTATCCCCTACTACCATCAACCCGATTGAAATTGTAGTATTGAACACAATAGGTTTTTACCGACGTCGAGATATGGAAATAAATACAGTTTGTAAAAAAAAATGTTTTCAATACTAAAGAAAATTAAAAACTTTAAATGAAACTTTAATTTTTAAGTAAAATTTATAAATATATTATATTTTTTTTTAATTCACAGGATTTTAGATGTTTCTAAGCATATCTCAATAAAAAATAACAAAATTAATTCTACTAACAAAACAATAATCGCAATTTAAAAAAATATATCAGTTTGTACTTTTTAAAATAAATGTTTTCAAAATTGTACTAAGTGCGGTAAAATGTTTTCTAAATTGTAAAAAAGAACATTTTGCCTGCTAGAACTTTGTGTGCTCACCTTGGGCATCAACTACAGCTTCCAGACGTCTACCCATACAGCTAATAAGTTTTCGTATATCGTATTCTGTAGGTATTTTTTCCCACTCTTCTTTTATAAATGATATTAATTGGTTTTTGTTTTTCGGAGACCTTCTTCCGGCTTTTTTCTTTAAATGGACCCACAAATGGTCTATTAGGCTTAAGTCTGGTCTTTGTGCCGGAGTATCAATTACTCTTCTGCAATTATATAAAACCAGGATATAGATAGATATGATTTATGTTTTGGGTCGTTATCTTGGTAAAATTTATATTTTAACTTTTTGGGGTTTTCATGATCAACAAACCCGAATTTTTCGGCACTACTGCGTAATTCGTTTTTTAAAATATTCAGGTAGACTTTCTTAGTCATTATATTATCCAGGACACCCTTGCTTGATATACAACACCACACCATAACGGATAATTTTCCGAACTTTACTGTTGTTATTATATTTTTATTCCCCTAAGGCATCAGAGACTTACGCCAAACTTCTTTAGGCCCATCATGGTAGTAAAGCATTTCCTTAGTGTTTTTACAGAAAATTACGTCATTCCAGTGTTCCAGAGGAAATGAAACCACATTTCATTGCAAAATTATATATCTTCTGAATGTTTTGCGTGGAAAGCAGAGGTTTTTTCCTGGCCACTCTTGAAGAGTATTTACGGTTTCGCAGCATGTTTCGAACCGTCTGATGAGAGATATCTACTCCACATTCATTATTGATGTCAAGTGCTATTCCTCTGGTACTTAAATTTCCAACAATAATTTTTAAAATTTTCGTTTCAATGCGCCGGGTTAATTTTTTGGTCTGCCTGGTGTTTGTTTAGGTTCAAGTCTGCCTTCGTTTTCAGCACGGTTAATAACGTTGTATACCATCTGTTAGGTCATCCTATAACATTAATGTCAATACAATATTTGATTGAAATTAATTTGATATAATTTTGTTCATGCAGGCCCACCGTATCTTTATTTTGTTTAGGAACAGTTAATCCCTTTGCAATGATTTGTTTCTCATGTAATTTCTGAATGCTTGTATTTGTTGTTCTTAATAATAACGCAATTTTATATTACTTGTTGTTACATTAATATTGCTAAATTGCATTGGTTCATTAGAAGTGAGAAACAAATATAACAACAACACCAATGATCCTCATATATAAGAAGAATTTTGTTAGGTTTAAGAAAAAGAATTTTATATAAAGAAAACATTGTTAAAGTTGAAGTGTTAAAGTCACCATCCCTTTTAATTTTGCTCGCGTACGACAAACGTAAATTCGCATTGCCCGTAAGTATCACTTGCCATCGAACATTTCAGTGGCCTATAGACAACAATTCAAGTAATACCGAATTGAGGTCCTTGAAAGGCATTGTCAGTTTTTGGAATCAGTTGACAGCAGCCACAATCAACTCACTCGTAAGCTTGACAATCAATATTCCGGTAAGTCCAAACCTAAGAATCATAAATCTGGCCACAAAATTTGCTCGAAGCCTGATGCCCTCGATTTAAAGACATGGATATAAGCCAACGTTTCGAAAATATCAAACGACTTAGTTTATGTTTAAATTGCTTGTCAAAAGGGCATCATGTGAACAACTGTTCATCTGCATTCAAGTGCAAACACTGTTCTCGCTTACACCACCGTTTGCTCCATCGGTCTCAGTCTGCTTCTAGCGCCACGTCCCCAACGGCTGAACCTGCCAATTCTCGCTCCACATTGAATGAGAATCCTGCTTCGGTCCATACTCATTTGGAAAAATCTTCGCCGGAACACGTGTTACTTGCTACTGCCATGGTTCTCGTTCGCTATGCTACTGGTTCTTATCAGTTGGGACGCGCTTTGTTGGATTCTTGCTCCCAATTGAATTTTATAACTGATGAATTTTCTCAAAAATTACACCTGCCTCGCACAAAACAAACAACTGAAGTTGCTAGCATCAGAAATACTCACAACAGAAGTAAATACAGATCTTCTGCAAATATCAAATCTCGTTCACCGACTTTGAAGTTTCACTTTCATTCTGTGTCACACCACATATTTCGTATCAACCTGATGCAGAATTAGATGTCTCATCTTGGAATTTACCTCCAAACACCAAACTGACTAATGAAAACTTTTTAAAATCAAAACGTATCGACTTGTTCATTGGCACCGAAACTTTTTTTGATATATTGTCGGTTGGACAAATTAAACTTGGTCCAAATTTGCCCAAACTGCATAAGAAACTATTTGGATGGATTGTTACAGGTTGTTATTCCTTAAGTCCATATCACAATTCAAATGATTCCTGTTTATTTTCTATCGAACAAGAAATTGATCAAAAACTTCAGCGCTTGTGGGAAATCGAAAATGTTAATCATGGGTGCAATATGTTAACTCCAGAACAATCGGAATGTGAATTATTTTTCAATGACACAGTGTACCGTGAATCTACTGGTAGGATTGTTGTAAGACTTCCTTTTAAAGAATCTGTTGACAATTTAGGTCTTTCCCGAAACATGGCCTTAAAAAAATTTATAGCTCAGGAAAGGCGATTCGCTCGTGACAGCAGTATTAAAGGTCAATATGAAGCCTTTATGAAGGAGTATGAGGATTGTGGACACATGAACCTGGTTCGCAACCCACAGTTAAACGTCCCACATTATTTCATTCCCCATCATTGCGTTTTCAAACCGAATAGTACCTCCATGAAACTGCGAGTAGTATTCGACGCTTATTACTTACTTATACTTACTTATTGCCCTGCGTCATCTCAGAAATCGCTTAATGACATTCTCATAGTAGGAACCACAATTCAGGACGAGCTTTATATTACTTTGCTTCGGTTTCGTCTTTATCGCTTTGCTATAGCCGCTGATATAGTAAAAATGTACCGACAAGTTCTTATTGGTCCTTATGATCGAAAATTCCAATACATTTTGTGGAGAAATTCTGAAGAAGAGCAAATTCGTACATATCAGCTTAATACGGTCACATATGGAATGTCAGCTGCACCGTATCTCGCCATAAAAAGCCTCCAGTATATAGCAGATCAATATGCAGAACAATTTGAAATTGGAGCGAAATCTATAAGGTCTTCATTTTATGTCGATGATTTTCTTTGTGGCGCTAACTCAATTGATGAATTAACCCAAATTAAATATGAAGTTAACGAAATTCTCGCTCGTGGTTGTTTCCAATTGGACAAATGGCACTCGAACCACAAAGATTTTCAAGATGACAAAACAATTAAGGATTTAAATATTGATGACGCAACAAAAACAAGTGCTCTTGGAATTACTTGGGACCAACAAAGGGATAAATTTCTATTCTCGTTTTCGCCTAAAATAAATCTTGATACAAATGTAACTAAACGAACAATTCTGTCGCTATCGTCTTCACTTTTCGATCCGCTTGGTCTCTTATCGCCCATTATAATAAAATCTAAAATTATTATGCAAGAATTATGGATTCTCAAAGTTGGTTGGGATGACAATGTTCCTCATGATTTACGTGTGGTTTGGGAAGCATTTGTCTCAGATCTTAAGTCATTGACTTTGCTGCATATTCCTCGTTTTTGTCTCGCTATGGACTATCAGTCTGTTCAACTACATGGTTTTTGTGAATCGTCAATTCGTGCCTACGGATGTTGTTTCTACGTTCGTACACAATCGTCATCACAAAAAATTTCAGTTCGGCTTTTAACTGCCAAATCCAGAGTTGCCCCTACAAAAAAGAAATCGTTGCCTAAACTTGAATTATGCGGTGAGCAACTTCTTGCTCAACTTGATTCAAAAATTAAAAACATATTTTCATTTGCAAAATTACAAGTATTTCTTTGGACAGATTCTCAAATAGTTCCACATTAGCTTAAGCAACATTCTCTACGCTATCAGTTTTTGTGGGCAACAGGGTATCTCAAATTCAGCATCTCACAATAGATTGCGATAGGCGTTATGTTCCGACACATTCCAATCCTGCCAATCCAATATCTCGAGGCTCATCTTTTAAAGAACTCACCTCTTCAATCTGGTTTAGGGGACCAGACTTTGTCAAACTCGATTCTTCACAGTGGCCAACAAATAAGATGGAAGGTTTTTCTGATGAAAACCAACAAGAAATCGATAAAGAAAAACGAAAAAAAGGTTTTGCATCTCGAAACAAGATCTAATTATCTATTACATTCTAAAGGGTGGTTAAATTGTATGGGCCGATGTTGAATGTGAACCACACCTAAACGCCAAGTTTTTTTCCGAATTTTATTTGACATTTCTCTATTTCAGACTTACTCAATTTGAACCATGGAGAGATACACAATCCAACAACGTGTTAAAGTTATCCAGACTTATTATGAAAATGGGAGTTCAAATCAAAATGCATATCGTGCACTTCGTAATTTTTTTGGTCAATTGCATCGTCCAAATGTGCGTACAATCGCAAAAATCGTGGAAAAATTCGAGCAAACCGGGTCTGTAGAAGATGTGAGAACACCAGTGCATGCTCGTACAGCTCGTACTGCAGAAAATATTGCTGCTGTTCGCGATAGTGTGGCTGAAGAGCCGTCCACCTCAACTCGTCGTCGTTCCCAACAATTGCACCTCTCACGCTCGTCATTGATGAACATTATGCATAAAGACTTGCATTTACACGCTTACAAGGTACAATTGGCTCAAGAACTAAAGCCTCTTGACCATTCCAAACGTCGTGAATGTGCAGAATGGTGGCAAGAAATGGCAACAGTGGATGATCAATTTTCGAAGAAAATCATCTTCAGTGATGAGGCACATTTTCACCTCAGTGGATTCGTCAATAAACAGAATTGCCGCATTTGGGCGAATGAGAATCCAAGAGTGATTGTCGAAAAACCAATGCACCCACAACGAGTGACTGTTTGGTGCGGTTTATGGGCTGGCGGCATCATCGGGCCGTATTTTTTCCAAAATGAGGCCGGTCAGGCAGTTACTGTGAATGGTGTTCGTTATCGTGAGATGATAACGAACTTTTTATGGCCCGAATTGGAAGATATGGATGTGGACGATATGTGGTTTCAGCAGGACGGTGCCACTTGCCACACAGCTAACGAAACAATTGCTCTTTTGCGCAACAAATTCAATGGCCGTGTTATCTCACGTAATGGCCATGTCAATTGGCCGCCAAGATCATGTGATATGACACCGTTGGACTTTTTTCTTTGGGGTTATTTGAAAGAAAAGGTGTACGTCGATAAGCCAGCAACAATTCAAGACCTAAAGGATCAGATAATTCGGCACATTAACGGCATAGAACCTCCATTATGCCTCAGCGTCATCGAAAATTTGGACCATCGGATGGAGGTGTGCCGCCGAGGTCGCGGCGCCCATTTGGCCGATACTTTGTTCCATACATAATTGAGTAATACCAATACATCATAATAAAATAAAATTACAATAATTTCCTAAATAGTTTGTGTTTTATTTAAAATCAACATCGGCCCTTGAAATTTAACCACCCTTTATTCGCGACAATAATGTTGCGAACTCCTCAAACGAAAATTTCACCTCAATAACTACCCTTCGAAAGTGGTGTTTAAAGCGTTTTACCCAGCCTATCACGGCCACCACTCACTTGTGAGTTAACCACAGGGGGAGCTGACGAAACTGCGTTCGTAAAGCTCCGAGGCACCAACGAAACCGTTATCCAAGTACATATCTTTGGGACAGCAACGACGAGAAATGAATCGGGCGAATGCAGCCAAGTGTGCAGGGATCGAGAAGCTGCTAACTGCTTCCAAATGAATTGCCCTAGTCGCGAAACACACGGAGATGCAAACGTAACCTTTCATTACTAAACATGCTCGTCCAGTGAAATTCCGAACGTCAAAGATACCAGTGAAGTGAATAAAGCTTATTAGCACCTTAACGAAATGACAATATCAAGGTAGTAGAATTTGGAATTATTAGCAAGACGGCCACCAAAACGAATTAGTCCCGATTCATCTAGGAATCATAATCATAATTCAAAGTGAACGGACGTGTTTTTTTAATCGCTTGAATAGGGTGTAAAATTGTAATAGGTACAACCGAAATAGGTGAACGGATTTTTCTCTTTTTAAATAAATTTGCTTGTGAAAAGTGATAATTTGTGATTGTAAACAGGCAAAAATGGGGAATGGGCCAGTGCACTCAGGGCAAAGTTGTTGATTGCTCTCAACCTGGCGAGAAGCCAGCAGCGATCCCTGAAAATGGACTGGTCAAGCTGACATACTGCCTCCACGTGGCGCCCCTGGATAGCCCCTACAGCACCCGCTTAGAGGTGAACCAAAGAGTGCAGCGAATCCCCTCTGTCCAGGGGTCTAAACCAGGACCCGGTCCTCCAGGTTTCGGGGGTTGTGCGTGGGGGTAACTTCCCTACCGTGTAAAAACACACTAGTTTCGACACAACAACAAAGAATAAATATAAATATGGATGACTTTATTGCTGACGACCAGGAACAACGAAATAAGGATAACGATTTTCGGTTCTGCACGTGGAATGTCAGGTCCCTGAACAGACCACGTGCAGCCGATGAACTTGCGGAGGCCCTGGAAGCCTATAAGGCTGACATCACCGCCATCCAGGAAGTGCGATGGGATGGGCCGGGCAAAAAGAAAGTGAGAAACTGCGACATCTACTACGGTGATTGCTACAAAGAGCGGCGACAGCGCCTGTTTGGATGCGGGTTTGTTGTTCGAGGCAGACTTAGGCAAAAAGTCTTAAGCTTTAAATCCGTGAGTGAACGCCTCATTACCATCCGCATCAAGGCTAGGCTCGGCAACATTAGCCTAATCTGCGCCCACGCCCCTACGGAGGATAAAGATGACGACAGCAAGGATGACTTTTATAATCTCCTAGAAAGAACATACGATCAATGCCCCAGCTACGACACCAAGATCGTCCTAGGAGATTTCAACGCAAAGCTGGGCAAGGAAGACATCTTTGCTAGAGTCATCGGGAAACACAGCCTGCATGACGACACATCAGATAACGGACTCAGGCTGCTAGATTTTGTAACGGGGCGCAATCTCACTGTAGCAAGCACGCGATTCCCTCACCTCAACATTCACAAAGGGAACTGGCGGTCCCCTGATCAATTAACCGTCAACCAAATTGATCACATTGCGATCGACGGCAGACACTCCTCCAGTATTCTTGATGTCCGAACATACCGAGGAGCCAACATTGACTCCGATCACTTCCTTGTTGTAGCCAAGGTAAGATCACGGATATCAGTAGCAAACCGGAGTAGAGCACGACCACAACAGTTTGACGTCGCAAAGCTACAATCGCAATCGACCGCTGGGAAATTTGCCGATCTAGTCTCCCTTAAGCTCTCAGAGAGTCCAGCCCTGCCAGGCGAAACAACCGATGAGGAATGGAACCGTTGCCAAAACGCCATCAGAGATGCTGCCTCTGATGTATTGGGTTTTAAAATGCCACCCGGAAAAAACCCATGGTTTGACGACGAGTGCAGGCAGGCACATTCAGCGAAGCTAGCAGCGTATAAGGCGACGTTGGAGAGAAGGACGAGAGCAGCTCGTGAGCTCTACGAACGGAAGAGAAGGGAAGAACACCGGCTTCTCAAAAAGAAGAAGAAAGAGCACGAGAAGCGCGCGATCGAGGAACTGGAGAGGTGTTACGGCAGGAATAATATCCGAAAGTTTTACCAACGTGTAAAACAACTATCCAATGGATATAAGCTTCGGACAGAAGCCTGTCGTGACGAAGAGGGACAAATCGTAGTAGAGCCGCAATCGATGCTGAGAATCTGGAAGGATCACTTCTGCAGACAGTTTAACAGCGAACAAAACACCGATTCCATCGCCAGGCACAATATTCCACTACAGATAACGGACGATGATGGTAGAGAATAGAGAGCGGACGCACTGTCCGCGGAACTATTTAAGGCAGCTGGAGATGACCTGGTTGGGCGCATGCACCAGCTCATCTGTAAGATATGGTCGGAGGAAAGCATGCCCGACGAGTGGAATCTCAGCATCGATTGCCCGATCCACAAAAAAGGAGACCCCTTCAACTGCGCCAACTACCGAGGAATAAGTCTCCTGAACATCGCCTACAAGATCTTCTCTGCCGTGTTGTGTGAGCGCCTGAAACCATTCGTGAACAGTCTGATAGGTCCTTATCAGTGTGGTTTCAGGCCGGGGAAGTCCACCATCGACCAAATTTTCACCCTACGGCAGATCCTGGAAAAGACCCAAGAAATGCAAATCGACACCCACCACCTATTCGTCGATTTTAATGCCGCATATGACAGTGTGTATAGGGACGAGCTATACGAAGCCATGTCTAGTTTTGACATTCCTACTAAACTCGTCAGGCTGTGTAGGATGACGATGGAGAACTCTCGCTGCTCCATCAAGGTCGGTAACGAATTCACCGAGACCTTCAATGTCAGAAGGGGATTTAGACAAGGCGACGCACTGTGATGTGACTTTTTTAACATAATTCTTGAGAAGATCGTGCAAAACTCACACGCCAACAACAGAGGCACGATCTTCCAAAAGTCCGTGCAACTGCTAGCATACGCTGACGACATTGACGTGATTGGTCGAACACAGCGAGCCGTCACTGAAGCGTTTGCTGGTATTTCAACGGAGGCGGCCAAAATGGGTCTAGCGGTGAACGAGGGCAAAACGAAGTATATGCTGTCATCAAAAAAGGACACGCAACACCGACGACTGGGCCCGAACATCACCATAGGCAGCTATAACTTCGAGGTAGTGAAGGACTTCGTCTACCTTGGCTCCCAAGTCAACAGTATGAACAACATCAGTACCGAGATCAAACGCAGAATAACTCTTGCCAATCGCTGTTTCTTTGGGCTCAAGAGGCAATTGAGTAGTAAGGCCCTTTCTCGAAAAACCAAGTTGACACTATATACCACTTTGATAATCCCTGCACTTCTTTATGGCGCAGAAGCATGGACGGTGTCGAAGGCGGATGAGGAAGTCCTTGGTATTTTCGAGAGAAAAGTTCTGCGTTCAATCTTCGGCCCTGTTTGCGTTGATGGTTTCTGGAGAAGAAGATTCAATCATGAACTGTACGGGTTGTACAGCGATATGAGCCTAACCAGGCGCCTACGGATCCAACGGCTAAGATGGTTGGGCCATGTAGAGCGCATGGAGAATACTGCTCCGACCCGTAGAATCTTCGATTCCGAACCTGTGGGACAACGCATTAGAGGACGCCCACGGAACCGATGGCGCACACAAGTGGAGAGGGACCTCAACCAACTTGGTGTGCAAAATTGGAGAACGCTGGCTAAAGACCGTGCCAGCTGGAAAACTTTGTTGGTTGAGGCCCAGGTTCACCACGGACTGTAGCGCCAAAAGAAGAAGAATAAGAAAACAGGCAAAAATAAATAAATAAATAACTGAAGAAAAACTTTTTATCAATAAAAAACAATTAAAATATACAAAGATAAAAAACGCACCCGTTTCTGCTCGCCCAACATTGAGTTACATCTGAGGACAAAACATCCTCTCTTTTAATCAACGTCAGTAACCCTAAAAATCAATGGATATGTACATTACCGTTATCAAACGGCAGTGAAGTCCAAAATCTTCTCAAATTTCATCAAAGTGTAAAATATCGAAAGATGATAACAGTGCTAGACCAACTAATCAAAACAGTTTTGCTACAAAAAGATGAACCAGCACCATCCAAGAAATCGTATAAGCCACCTCCAATTTATTTGAGGGAGACTACCTCCAATGAATTGGTAAAAAAAATTATTTCCGTAATAGGTGAAGACAATTTTGTCGTAACCTCAATCTAACATGGCAATATGCAGGTGAAAAGTGAACACGATTATCGAAAACTATCGGGTGAATTTGAAAAGGAAAAAAGAGGGTTTAACTTATCAGCTTAAAAGTGCCAAAGGTCTTCAAGTGGCAATAAAAGCTATTGACCCTCGCGTAGACTCTGACGATGTAAAAACCGGACTTGTGGGTAAAGGGTTCAAAATTAAGAATGTTTTGAACATCAGAAGCCGCGAAAAAATCCCTCAGCTATTGCTTAGGGTAGAATTGGAACCTGTGGATATTCTTTTGAAAAAGAACGAAGCTGACCCTATTTATAATCTTAAATACTTGTTACACCGCAAAGTTACGTAAAAGAACCACACAGATGCTTAGAACCTGCCAGTGTATGAACTGTCAAGAATTTGGCCACACTTAAACTTATTGCAAGTTATCTACGGTTTGTGTTGTGTGTGGTGAGCTCCATGGTATGGCACAATGCAATAAGCCAAAAACCGACTCTAAAGTCAAAAAATGCATCAATTGTGGAGGTAACCACACCGATAACTATAGAGGCTGCCCCGTATACACACATTTCAAGCGTTCAGTCAAGACAACCAGTCATATTAACGTCCAAACTCAAAACAAATTTCTTAGAGTAATGTGGTAAAATCTAATATCGCTAATTTAGATCAAGAGCCCAAACCTCTACCCTCTGAACCACATTTTAGCAATCTTGAGGCAACATTAGAGTGTCCTGTGCAGTCGATAAACACTTTTACAGCAGGAAATGCTGAAAATGCAGTCTTTTATTTTACAGGCAATTTTAAATAAATAAATTGCTTAAAAATATGTTTCTGGAACGCGTACGGCATCCGCCAATACAAAAAAGAACTCCAATATTTCTTAAAGGAAAAACAGATAGATATAATGATGATTGCTGAAACTCATCTTCCGTCGACTAGCTAATTCAAAATTAATGGCTACATACTACAAAATACTGAAGATCCGCATAGAAAATATTCATAGCAAATTTGTTATTTCATCAATTTATTCACCACCTCGATTTTCAGTAACAGAAAATCAATATTAAAATTTTTTTAATTCACTTGGCCCGCGATTTTTGGCTACCTTTTGGGTTTAAGTGTAATTTCAAGCGGGCATCCGACGTATTGGCCAACAGACCTGCGAAAGATTGCTTTAGAAAGCTATGACAGTCACTTGATTAAATTGGCTAAAGTTTAAAAAATATTTAAGTACTCATTGTACAGAAAATATGGCTTTAACTACGCTGAAAGATATTGATTTAGCAACAAGTAATTTTACCAGGAGCCTCAAAGAAGCCGCGCAACATGCTACCCATAGTCATACGCGAAACAGAAACTTGAGTAATAGAGTTTATTCCTCAGAAATCGAACAACTTGTGTCAGAGAAAAGGAGAGTTAGAAGAGAGTGGCAACTTCGCAGATCTTCCAGCTAAAACATAGGTTACGGGAATACAAAAATCAACTGACAAATCTGCTTGAAGAGTAGCTTCCCTTAAAACTTATTTAGCAAGTTTAGATGGTACTTCTCAATCCAATTATTCTTTATGACGGGCGACAAGAGGTTTAAAACGACCCATTCAAGCTAATCCACCCTTACGAATCCCGACTTTAGATTAGGCTAGAAATGATTAAGAAAAGGGGACTTTATTTGTTAATCATTTGAATGTTTTTAATTTACCTCCAGCTGCTAGTAGACCTCTTGCGCACCTACGACTCAATATTCGTGATGTTGAAAACGCTATTAGTAACTTAAACCTCACAAAGGCCCCAGGCATTGACAAAATTAGTAATAATATGCCAGTGCAGTTACCTCGAGTAGCTAAAAGAATTATTCTCTTTATTTTTAAAGCTACTTTACGCCTTGAGTATTACCGGTGGACGGTGTCTATGATTACTATGATACCTAAGCCAGGGAAGGATCCCACCAAAGTAGAATCATATAGGCCAATAAGTCTACTGCCAACAATTTTTAAATTTTAAATGATATAGGATGTATTCCCAACCATCAATTCGGATTCAGGGCTGAACACAGCACCATTGAACAAACACACAGAATAGTCAATGTCATAAAGAAGTCTTTTGAAGATAAAAATTATTGCTGAGCTTTTTTCATTGACGTTTCCCAAGATTTTGACAAAGTTTGGCTCGATGGTTTGATGCACAAAATCAGAGAAGGTGATTTCATAATCCCCTCTCAGCCAATTGAAGCAGGAGTTCCCAATTCAGCATACTGGGTCCCACTCTGTACTTGATTTATGCCCCTGACATGCCAACAGGCTCCCAAATTCACACTTCAACTTTGCAGATGATACAGCGTTCCTCAGCGTTCACGAAAATTAGCTTCCCGAAATTTGCAAGAACGTATTGACAAATAAGAGAATTGGCTTAAGCTTTGGAAAATTAAGGTAAACGAATAAAAATGTACTCATGTCACATTCATGCTCGCCCATAAAAATCAACCACCAAATAATTCCACAGCACAATAAAGTCAAATACCTTGGCATTCACCTCGACCGTCGACTAACATGGAAGTCACATATTGACGCGAGCTTTTATAGGTGCAGCAATATCGCGTGCCCCAACTAAAGCATTATCTACATACATCATGTGGCTTAAGATATCGCAAGCTAAAGGCCATCTATCCTCAATGTCTCCGATAATTGGTTCTTTTAGATTGCTAAAAAGGAGACACAATTAACCCCAAAAGTGACAGTTTTGAGTTCAAACTGTTCGCACTCTATTACGAGAGTTCCCCAGTTTCCTATGTACAAAGTATGGTGGTTTGAAAGCAGAAAGACAATATACCTACCGTCTGCAGTTCTTTTTACAGTTCTTCTGAAATGCTTCCCGCAATATGCATCCTCAGGAGTAAATCGAGAGGGCTGCAGAGGTTTTTCCGAGGCCCAAAACTTCTTAATCCGCTTGTCCAGACTAACTTCAGTATAAAAAGACACGGTAGTGCTAGAAATTTTTTCATTAACTTTTGGAAACAAGCTCGTTAAAATCCAGCCGCACCAGTTTGATTACGCCGGTAAACATCACACGGAGATAAATATCAGCACCAAGTAGAATATGCATACTAACCCCGATAAATCGAACTTCGAGGTGTCAGTTGCCAGGTCCAGTATTGGCAAAACCAATCCCTGCGCATCCAGCTCAAAAGTCGAATCTATGGGTGAACCCAAAACAAAGCTACATTGCTTTTGCAGAGTTCCGGCTTCCGCTCCGTTCAGTCCAAATGATATGCCTTCAGCAGGCATATTGGGCCGTCTCTACAATCTTTCTCTATTAAAGGTTGCTTGATAGCCCGAGTGGATTAGGGCTCGAGATGTAACAGGTCGCCTGTACACATTACGGTTACCATAACTGTGCCTAATAACTCCTGTTGCTTGACCGCTGCCAAACAATTTTGAACAGTATTGAGCAGCCAACTGACTACTGTATGGACGCTCTTGAGAATTATGCACTGCTGCGGGACTAATTTAAGTCCCGATGTAGTAATGAATTGTGCTTCAATTTGCAGCTAGCGCAACTGAACTTACTTGTGCAAGCTTCTAACTTGTGACCCTCACTTAAATAATTTATGCAAAGATTATATCTCTTTACCAACAAAAACGTATCTACTGAAGTTGGTTGTAGAAATTTCGGGCAAAACCTTAGCAAATGGTCTTTTTAACATAGGATGCATGTTCTTCTCGATATTTTTGCGTGAAAAGTAGTGTCCGATTGTTAAAGAAAGAATCGGATTTATTGTCCTGAAACTTTCGTTCGTCAACCGGCTTGAATTCTGTTTCTTAATATTATTTCCACAGGCACTCTGGTTCGAATTTCTTTTATCGTAGACAGTTTCCAAATTTTTCACACTTTGTTCCCACAATGGCAAGGTGAGTACTGGCAAGTTAATTGAACACAAATAAACGAAAATGGTTTCCCATGCAAATTTATCAACGATATGCTATTATTTATATCCTTTTGCAACCTTTTTATGTCTTTGCAGACTCTGCCCTAACTGGTAATAGATTAAATAAAACTTTCAATTGATTAAAACTAAAATCCTTTTGTTTGCATAACCTTCACTCAAATTATCTCACGCACTCAGAAAAGCGACAGTCGTCAAAAGTGCATCTTTAACAATTGCAAAATGAAGCACTAGTGAATTAGCGTAAATAAAAAAGTTTTTCAACACCTGGCAAGTTTCAACACCTGAAATCCTTTTCATATTCAAGGAACATAAACGCTAACTTCTCAAACTGGACTAGATGCTGAGATCTGAGCATTTCCTTTAGCTGAATTCGAGTTGTCTCTTACACAGAAAACACCATCGGGTAGTTTGACTTCACAAACGCTGACAACAAAATGCCGCTTAGTAGACAGGGCCAGGTAGAATTTCCGCTCAAACTACATCAGCTCCTAGTAATAAAAAAAAGGCTTGGAGAGTAAAATAGACACTCCATATCACTGTAAAATGTAATTATAAAATAAAATAAGAAGATTGGTAAGTATGCATGTATAATTACCGTCCTTTTAAATATTTTGCAGGTAAATGTAGCAGGAAATCAAACATACCGGAAAAAACTTCATGAAATGGTCTCCCCTAATATCCTTAGAAGGCTTAACATTAAGCAACCTAAGTTCGCTGTATCGATTGATTTCCCTCTACAGAAACCCAGGACACATTTGCCACTTAGTCGTGAAATAAAATAATATATCTGCAGCTGAACCAAACTAATGTAAAAACAAGATAACAAATAAATGTTGACTATATGTTACCAATCACGATGGATATTTCATATGAATAGTTAGGAAACAATTATAATTTTTTGTGTTCGATCATTTAAACAGCGGTTACAAACAAACCTATTATTTTATTATTCCAAACACCGCACTTTAATAATGTCTTCGTACACATGCATTCATACAAACAAATAACTAAATTGATCCTACAGTACAGCCAGTTTGTACCTACACACATATACACATACATACATAGCTATGTAACCAAGTATTCTCCCAATATGTATATCACGGGATATGTATAAAACATAACTTTCGATACCACTATGGATAACTCCTTAAGCATTATTTCTTTTTCAAACAAATATATTTTCAAGCGAAATATTAACTAGAAAATTATAATTAAAAGAATTTTTGCAATTTACTAACTCATGAACTGTTTGTGAATATTCAACCAAACCAAAAAAAAGTGCGAAATGTCAATTACCAATGTGCAGTGTTGAGGGTGAACACAATTAAATTATCTGGTTCGTGGCTTGGTTACTTTGATTGAAATAATGCAGTAATCACTTAGAAATGATCTCCAATGTCCCTGAAACTGCACTTCCAAAGGTTTTTTTATTTTCTTGTTGCAAAATAAAAAAATAAAGAAAAATAAATAATGATATTCATACGTACTTTGCAATGTTTCGATTACCTTAAATTCTTCTTCCCTTTATTAGATACTTTAATTCCCAAAGCAGTCCATGTATCCGGTTCGATTGAACGAATGTTTTGCGTTTCTTCAGAAGCTTCTAAACAGCCAAGCAGCCAAACAAAAAAATGGACTCTCAAAAGAAGGAAAGAAGTAATGTCAAAAAAACAGAAAAAAAGTCGATAAATTTTCTAAATCAGAAAACAATTGATATCTTTATTGAACTTTCAATCGATTAATTTAGTTTGGCTAGGAAGGTATTATTGCGAGAAAGTCCGAAAAAATTATCGTTTTGGCGGGATGTTACCAAAAGTAATAAACCCACCACCTTGACATATATAAAAATATAATTAATAAATATATAGAATTCCAATGCAGTCATCTCATTAGCGTCTCACAGATGGCAGTAAAGGTAAGTCAGAGGTCAGAAATATTCCCAATTCAAACTTATAATAAGTGAACAAATAATTAGTTTGAAACAAAGTTTCCCACCCTCCAACATCCATAAAATTAGTGACAGCAGCTGTGGAGTCTAACCGTGTAAACGAAACAATCAAATAAAAATTCTGACAACATGTCTGGAGTCTAAGCGCAATCAAGCGGGAATGGCACCAACAACAACACCACCAAATGCAGCAGCAGCAGTAGAATAATAGTTGTATTTAAGTTTAATTTTGTTTTCGGTTATTAAAATTTTTTAAAGAAAAAAAAAGCAATATTTAAGTGGCGCTATAGCAGGTATCCCTTAAAATGTCCTTTAAATCAAACCAATATAATATAATAAAATGTTTCACATTTTGAATAATCAAAAATTTTATATTCAAACAAAAAAAATTAGTAAATGAAAAATAAATAAAAATTAATAAAAAAAATATAAATGTAAATAAACAATTTTCTGAAAAACAGATTAAAAAAAATTTTGTGTCATTCATTTAAAACTTTATTGTTGTAAAAATAAATCAAATTAATTAAAATACAGAGAACAAAAGATATAAATAATAAAAGTATTAAAAATCATCTCTTAAAAAAAATTGTTGATTGATGTTCATTAATTTTTTTTAGAAGAAACAAAGCAATCTGAAAATTAAGTGTATTTTACATAACGCAAAAATATTTTATGCAATCTTTAAAATCTCTAGAAGTAACCGGAAGCAAAACAAAAAATTATATGGTAAGTGATAATTGGCTTTTTGTGCAAGCAATAGAAAAATTTTTTATTAATAGATTAAGTCCTTTTTTCCAAAAATCCATCCTCTATAATAAACGTTATCTCTCCTTAAAAAACAATGCTGGATGAAAGTGTAGAACAAATGACTGAAAGATTGAGACAAACTCTCACACTTCCTAATAGATCCGAAAACTCGACGGTGCTTACAGAAACACAAAGAATTCAAACAAAATCCTTGATGGACGATGTCTTAAGAAATTCTTAAGATAGCACATCGGAAAAGGGCTTGATTTGGTACCAGAGTGGACTTGAAAAGGTCCCAGAGTGGACTGGAGTCCTATAGAACTCCTCTTCTTTGGGGTAGAACAAAAACATGTTTAAAGCTTCATTATTCCAACAAAAGTTGGTACCTTGGAGTACCAAATGACCCATTGCCAAAAAGGTAAAAGTATAACTGACTTTTACGACACTGTCAATCAACATCTTTCCATTATTCTAGATAGGGTCGCATATTTGGTCCAAAACGAATCTAGTCTACGGGCATTAACGAATACATACAGGGAAAAAGCCCTATATATATTCATAATTCTGAATGGAGACCTTCCACGATCATTTTGACCACGACGTTATTAAAATTATTTGAGAAATAATTTCAATGGGAGGAAATAAAATGTAAGCATGCAAAAAATTTAATATCATTGAAATATAATTTTGTTTTTAAGTACTTGTGTCCCTAACCCTGGTGTATACTGTAGGATAAAGGTCACAACTGCCGCACAATTTGCGAAGTTATTAGCAATAATGGAGCACAAACCTTATTTGGCAAAGGGCTTCCATTAAAGTTTAATAAAAATAAATATTAAAGAGGAGTGGAACACAGTTTCCGAAGATTTAATCCGCAAATTTAGACACAATAACTCATATTACCGAAATTGAAAACCCGTGTATTCACTTGCGGCACCTCCGCTTAAAAAATAAAAGAAATAAAAGCCCAGCGAAACTGGGGCTTTTAGAACAAGTAAAACTGCAGAGTTATGCTTAGATTTGAAAAATAAATTGTCGTATTTTACAGACAAATCTTTAACAGGATGTTTCAAAATAATTTAATTAAGCGTATTCTTTTACTTTGTGAATCTTTTACAAAATTTTGGTAGTCGAAAATTTTAGACGGTAACACAAAATTGTAAATACGACTCAACTACGACAGCTGTCCTTTTTCGACTACGCGAAACACAATAAGGGTGATTGTCATATCGATCCTTCAAGCAGTCTATAGCTTTCTGATAATTTTCTTGAATTGCCTGAAAAGGTTCTACAAACGCCAATGCTGGGCCACCTAGGCAGTAAATAGTTAAATTTGTCTATTGTAGGAAGGCAAGTTTCATCGTGAACTAACATTTTAAAGGTCAAGATGAATAGATAGTATTCGGAATATTTGCCATCAAACTTCGGAAGTTTTAATTTTGGAAGTCGACGTTGATGAGAAAATGCTGATGAAAAAACTGTGATCGACCTCACTAGAGCGTCGCTTTTTGTTTAATAAGTTTACCATAAAATTTTTACAACAAATAAAAAGTTCCTCCAAGTCAGTTCGATCCCCGTCAGAAGAATCGAGCCGCTCAATTTGAGTCTGGATATGGCTCACTTGTTTCAAATAGGACTCTAGCATTTGCAAGCGACATTCTATAATGGTATAATCGGTTGATGAACCTTCTTTTTCAATATTGCTTTTTAGCTGGCTGATCGTGCGTTTCATGGTGCTTCATTGGGATTTCAGCACGGGTAAATCACTCTTGGCCTTAGTCGTGTCTTCGTCTTCACTTCCCACTTTATTTTAAATAAAAATTATTCCAATTTAAAAGGTTGACAGTAAAAATAGTACTAAATCAGCCGAAAAATATTGATAATAGATATTTACCAATGCCAATGTAAAACTGCACATGAGAATTTAGCATGCAAATTTAAAGCGGCAACGATGAAATAATTTGATTTATTGGATATGTGACGTTTTTACAAAAACTTGGACGATCAGAGTTGAGTGGCACCGACGAAGATGATCCTATAATGGTGATGTTTGGTTAGCACACTTACATGAATAGTCGATGAATGTTACGATGAATCCCTTTATGTTGATGACGATGAAATGATGTCCAATGTGGTGCTTCGATAATTTGGATGAAATATGATGGGAATATCAATGTGATGACCCTTTCTTATTCAAAAAATGTATTCTTTTTTATTTTGGCAAACTAATAATTATAATTGTTAAAAAAAAACGAAAGGCCTTTCTTAAAACTATAACCGTCCTGTCACGGTCGCCAAATAAATAATCAAAAATCAAAGTTTGATGTTGCGTGCTTTCGATTTAATGGTTCTCAAAAAACTGAAGTCTTTACAAAATTTCTTCTAGAATGTTTGTTAATTTTGCAAGTTAAAAAATACATGAACAGTTATTTATTATAAGAAAGGAAAGATTAAAATCAAATTCCGCAATAACCAATACGGAGTTTAAAAGAAAGCAATGTTTTTCATCTACAAATTTACTTAACTTAACTTACAAGAGAAAATTAATATTTTATTGTGACCCAACAAGTAGCTTTTAGGTTTTTTTCTTTTCACTCTTCATTTGGCTTTCGCCATAGATAGGACTGCCCATTTGATCTGAACAAACTGAAAATTTGCTTTCATCTGTAAATAGGACTTTATTCTTGGGTTTTTCCATTTTAAAATTTTTTTCTAATAGTATAAAGGGTTTTTTTTTAACTATTTTGGAGGCAACAGCTCTCAGTTGTTGTGGAAAATACCTAAACAATTAAAACTGGCTTCAAATAACGGTATTCCAGTGCGGTTGCTTTGACAAAAATCGCAAGTGTTGCCATCTTGTCCGACTACTTTTTTGATGCCAATTTAAGAGTAATAAATGAATTTTGCTGTTTTTGTTTTTAAAATAATGTTAGAAAGGATTTCTTTAGTTTTCTTTTTATAATATCTGTGAAATATTAAAGATTATTTTAATCTGATGCTTGTCCGACTTCTTTATTGAGGCACTTTATAAAATAAAAAACTAATTCATTTGTATTGTAACAATAACAACAAAAATATAAGAAATTCATAGGAAAAAAATCTAAATACAGCAACAAAATTAAACATAAGCGTAACGAATTTGAAATAAAAAATATAATTTTCATTGTTTGGTCGGTCCGCCTTAACGTCAATTACTGCGTGAAGAAGACGGGGCATTAAATTGACTAAATTTTCGGTAATATCTGGCGTCATTTTGGCCCATGCTCGAATAAGAGCACTTTTAAAGGTTTCACGACTACTTATATATTATATTTACGCACTTTCTTCTCTAAAACATATTTGTGGCACTATGTGTTGGGTCACACACGTCTCGAAAGCTTTTTAGGTCTGCTAGGGCGTGCTTTACTTTCAGTGCTCTTAATTGTTTCATATTTTCTAGGTTTTGTCCGTACTATTGCACGACTAAAGTTTGGAAATTCCACCATAGCATTTAACTTTATTTTGCTGACTGACCCCAATATTCCTAACAGAGATCGGTACCTCTTTTCTGCCTTCCATGTTGATGGTTAAAATTGCAATGTTTTATTTCTTTCGCTTGAATTTCTAAAATGAATTGACCAGAGTGATTTTAAAATCAATTAAAAATAACGGTTCTTTTTCCTCTGTGTTCGTAATTTTCTGCTTATTGTATGGAATTACCACACTGTATGTACATATTTTTCATGTCGATTTTTAATATTTTTGTTATTATTGTTTTTATAACAGCATATTGTTATTTTTTTCTCTTATAAATGAAAATATTTCTTAGTGCCTTAAATATTAGCATACCGATTATTCTGGTTATTTTTATAAGTTTCCTAACAATTCTGGGGTGTATTTACTTTTTTCTTAAACTATATATATATAGTATACATAAAACAAGATGGTCACAATAGGGAATCCGTAAACATATCTGAAAAATCTGATTTTTCTTTTGGATTGATTTTATTTTGACTTCAAAATTTTTTACGTTTTTTAGTAACACAAAAGTTTTAATCTGTTCAGATAACTTAATCTAAGTCATCTAAACTAACATCAGTATATGAGGGCTCATTTTGTAGACAACTTTTTCCATCGACATTATGAGACTTGTCACTGTTTGTTTCAGATTCCTCTGTTAGTTCATCCTTCATATCTGCAGCATTTGGAACCCACAAGCCAGAATCAACACATCGTTTAATATGGTATTTAGCATCATCCACTGGCATTTTGGCTATTGTTTTTTGCAAAAGTTGAATATCTCGGCTTTCAAAGCATTTCCTTAATTCCTATAAATAAAATATTATGTTAATGTACTTAAAATTATTCTTTTCGGGGATTTTCAAGTCCATGAAAAAACTAATTTTGGGAAAAAATTTAATTAATGAAGAGTCAACGACATGATAGATTGTTTATACATCCTCTCATTAGAATAATTCGGGGAAGATATTTTTCTATGTACAACATTTTTCATCTGACATATAATTTTCACGTCCTTGAACAAATAAAATAAAATGGTATTTCACAGTTCTGCAACATATAATAAGTACGTAAAGGGTGTTTTTTATAGAGGTATAAAACTTTAAGTTGGCAACACGATTTTAACTTGCGGCCATTTTGTCAGCTGTCAAGTGATTTATATTTAGTTTGGTTTGGCATTTCAACGCTTGAACAACACTTCCAAATTGCGCAAATTTATTTTGAAACAAGATTACCGTTGATCCCGATTTTAATAAGCGAATTTTTTTAGCGATGCAGATCTCTTTAGTTTGAATCGATACGTCAATAAACAAAACTGTCCTATTTGGAATGATGATAATCATCAAGTGTATGTTGATGCACCTTTACATGCAGAAAAACCGACTTTTGGGCTAGTGGAATCATTGGTTCGTACTTCTTTCAAAAAAATGTTGGTCAGAACATTATATTCAATGGTGACCGCTATAAAGCCATGATTACTGACTTTTTCGTTCATTAATTGAGCAACAATGATGGGCAGAAACTGTGAATTCAAAAAAGCGGCGCAACATGTCACACATCTCGTGGCAGCATTGATTTATTGAAGGAAACGTCTGGTAACCCCATAGTTCCACGTTTCGGACCCATGAATTAACGTCCAAGAATACGAAGTCGCTAGCCTACGGCAATAAGCCCGAAATGATTCACCACTTCGAGGACAACATTCGCTGAGTCAATACCGATATACATACATACATACATACATACGTGCACAAATGTTGTAGTCATCGAAAATTGGACCTATAAATTAGAATACGTCCCAGCCAGCCGTGACGGGCATAAGCCAGAAGTTACATTTAAATTATCTTTCGAATAAAGTAAATTTCATGTCAATTAAAAAAATTCATGTTTGTTTTGTTAAATTTTAAAGTTCTATACCTTTATAAAGAGGACTCTTTATATACTACATGTATTAATCATTGCAAAAGAATTAAATACATATAAACTACTTATGGATTTATATAAATATTAAAATTTTCATGTAATTTTTGCTATTTAAAATATCTTAACATTCATTGATACGTGCCAACATGCTGACACACATTATTTACAAAAATACAAAATTTTACATTTTGTTACCAAATATTTCCAAATTTTTATGGAGATTAAGATGACTGAAAATGAGATAGCATCATCATTTCAGGACATAACATAAAAAACGGAATATTATCAACTCAACAGTCCAGAATAACGGACACAAACTTGAGAGAAAACAATGAACTTATTGAATAACAGCAGATATAAAGGGATTTTACTATATTCTTTACCATAAAGAAATAAATTATATATGGGCAGATAAAGCCGCTTTTAAAGCGGAAATATTAAAAACTCTTCAGTCCAAAACACACTATTCGGGAGAAAATAATGCAGATATAAAGAGATTTTACTACAATATATGAAGAAAGCTTCATAGATCGCATTTAGTTTAAATTTCGTAAGGGTGTCCCTTATAAGTCAAGACGTATTTTCTTGAAATCAACATCTAAGAGTTGTTCTGAAACCGTTTTGGTATAGGCGATGTACGAATCAAAGAATGAATGTCTTTAAATGAAGATGGCTTTTCAGTAAACGTGTGTTACAAACTTTATTTATTGTACTATTTAATGTACAAATATGTAATACAATAAATTGAAAATACGGTGAATAAGTTGCGGTATTGCTATGAAATAAAATCCTTCGGTCTTTGTGCCACACGCGAAACGTGTAAAAAGCCCTATTTTCATTATGACCGATCGAATTATTACTGCTATTTACATAAAATTATCTTTATATTTTTTTTTATTTCATTTTATATTTAAAAACTAAAAACGTCAATGAAACATTTGATTTTTAAACCCAGTTATTTATTCATATGGTTTCTAATTTGCTATTAAAATATGAAATTACAAATTTAAAACCACAAACTGGTTACAAACTTGGGACATAATAATCGCAAATGTTACAGCTGCCGAATAACCAGAAAACTGGTCCGTTATTAGATTGTCCGTTAACTATAGAATATTATTGCAGTTGGAAAAAAAATTACATATTTATAACGCATATACATCTTGATCAGTTGACACAAAGTTCCCTTTTTATGCAGACGTGTTTTCTATACCCAGCAATGTTCATACCGCTACTTTTTTTGTTCTTTAATTTCTTTTTCATTCTTAACATAAAAAACATACACTTTATCACATCAATATATTAGTGACATTTTTAACCGAATTTTAAATTACCATTTAAATAATAGTCCTAGAGGGAACTGTTATTCGATTTTCGATCCTGACCTCTAAACGTAAAAAGTCAAATAACATATACAATATTAATAACTCTTTTTGACTTCCAGAAACTTGGCACTAAAGAAACCGAGAGAAACTATGGCCCAAAATGCGTTGCAATAAAGAGTAAAATAGCAGACAAAACAATGTCAACAGCAAAGAAAAGTCAATTAGTTTAGCCACTATTTCAAGAAGTATCACTACACTGTCATATTCAAAAGATCCTAATTTCACATTGTACTCATCTACCAGAGATGCGAATTCCACGGCGGTAGGTGAGTATGGAAACTTAAGTCAAAACTCCAATTATCCAATGAAACATCAAAGGATATTTTAACAACAACATCGATTTACAACTCATTCTAGCTGAACATACCTCAGGTTGTATCTCTTCAAGAAACTTACTGCTCATTTAACTAAACCCCTATCCCTCCAAAAAAACTAATGGTGTTATTTCCACAACGACTCGTCAAACAGGTCAGCTAAGAGCCGAATAGGAATTTTAACTATATAACTCACATGCGTCTCAATAATCCATCAAAATGGCAAAACATCTCTATCGAAATCACACTCAATATTGCAATGACATTAATATCAGTATATATGTATACTGCCAAATGAAACCTTTACGTTACAAGATTTTAACTACCTTTTTGTCAATATAACAACCCCTAGTATATTAGTAGGTGACGTAAACAGCCGGAACGTGTTATGGGGATCTAGATCCAAGAACTACTGTGGACTTAATATTAAGCACTCTCTCAGTCAAAACAATCTATATGTA
The DNA here is from genome assembly GCA_932526305.1 of Epicampocera succincta. NCBI lineage: Eukaryota > Metazoa > Arthropoda > Insecta > Diptera > Tachinidae > Epicampocera > Epicampocera succincta. The sequence continues at coordinate 27,054,205 of OW052035.1, read as the reverse complement.
ATAAATGATGGTAAACCCACTCATTTCTCCACACACAATACGTTTATTCTCACAGACATTACAGCTTGCTCTCCCTTGCTGCCGTAGTTGCCGTTGCTCATAGACTATTATATTTCTAAAACACTCTCAAGCATTAACCACACATTTATAGTAAGTATCGATTCCGAGAAAGCATAGGAATTTACATGAGCGGTTCTCAGATTTAGTAAATCTTGATAAATTTAAAACTTAACAACAATAAAATTTATACATTTTTAATTTACTAATTTAATGTTTAATTTAATTTTTAAGATTTTATTTCTTTTCACGAAACACCAACTGAAATTAGAATTGAATTAGAAGTTTAAAAGTATTTTAAATATATTACAAAGAGTGAGAACCGCTATCATATTAGACGCACTCATAAACTGGGGAGTTGACAAGAAAATCATTACATATGTGAAGTCGTTTTTATCTGGTATATCAATCCAAGTTAGAATAACTGTCAAACAAATGTGACCTTCTACGAGAAAAGGGAGCTAGTGTGTCAAAAAACGGGTTTGGACTTAAAAATGGATTCTGGTACCGAAAAGGGTGTACAATAAGATGAAATGAGTTAGATTTCTGATAAAAATTTACTTAGCCCATAAAAACGTACAAAACGAAATTGGAAATATCGATAAAAATGAGAAAAACATTAAAATTCTTTTTTTTTATTATTTGGTTTTAAATTGTTTTTTTCGTCAATTTTCGAATAATTTTTTTCAGTTTGGATTTTTTTCAGTGTTTCGTGATCTGGTACTTCGATTTTCTTCCGTTTGACAATTTCAGTTTTTTTCTTTTTTCGGCGCTTTGACTTCAGTTTTCTTTTTCTCGTGATCCGGTGTGCTTCGATTTTTTTTTTCGCTTTGGGTTCACTCGGTTTAGGAGCTACATAAATCCTGTTTTCAATAAATAAAACGTCGACATTCTCATACAAATACCATTTGCGATCTAACGATAAACCGGCTTTGTATAGCAAGATTTTCTGGAATTATCTTATTACATTCTTTCGGTCAACATGCTCCGGATTTTTCTCCGTTCATCAAATCAATGTTCATCGATTCTTGTATATCTTCAACGGATGCCTCCAATTCGGATATAATATTGGATTCGGAAACACCATGCAAAAAACTTTGATTTTCAGTTAGTCCCGAAGTATTAGCACCGACACTTTCAGATAACGTCATATCGATCTCATCATCGCCATAAACCGAGTCTAGTGTTTTTAAATCATCATCAAAAGTGTCAGAAATATCCATTTTCAAAATTTCCAAAATTAGATTCCGAACCTGTGGGACAACGCATTAGAGGACGCCTACTGGTTTGTTGGTTGAAGCCCAGTATGAAAAGTACAGCTGGAAAAGTTTGTTGGTTGAAGCCCAGGTTCATCCCGGACTGTAGCACCAAAAGAAGAAGAACTTCAGCTTAGTAACAAAATTACAAAAGAACAAAAATTGCGAAACAACTTTTGAGATATTGATAACACTCGTTATACAGTTGGCACAAGACAGAAGCGTCACTTTATTCTTTTCCATTCTTACAGTTATTTTTACAATGTTTACAGAGCAGCAACAATAGCAAAGGTATTAAGGCGAAAAAAATACGTCACCACATAGGAATGACATCACCAAAGTCGGCACCCAATCATAACTAACCATACCAAGTCGCATCTCCCAACTGAAGGTGTGTTCAAAGTGATAATGCATTATGAAACTTTAAATGCGTTTTTCTCAAAACTTCATTTTCACACACTAGGTCCCTTTTCTCGGAGAAGGTCAAAAATATGTCTTATTTCAAATTGCATTTAATCAAATCACTATTATCATTATGAATTCCTACAAATAAAGCGGTTTTGTGTTAGAGTGTCACAACTTTGAATTGGCATCACTGCTTTATTTGAGTACCCATTTAACAGCTGATACTTGCTTTTTTTAATTTGCTTTGAAATTTCATTAAGAACATCAGAGGAACGCGTGCAAATTGTTGTTTTTCATCAAAACAATTGTTCTATTCGTTAAACTCATTACCATTCAAAATTTTATTTTCTGATGAAGCCCATTTCTGCTTGAATGGATACGTAAATAATCGATAAGTAAATAGTTGTCGCATTTAGAGTAAGGAGCATTCACAAGCTTTTATCAAAACACCATTAAATCCACAGAAAATTACTGTTTGGTGCGCTTTATGGACTGGCGGAGTCATTGGCCCATATATCGTCAAAAACGATGATGGTCAAAATTTTACTGTCAATAGTGAACGGTATAGCAACATGATTCGAATTTTTTTCGCACGTCATTAATCTTGCTGATATGTGGTTCCAACAGGACGGAGCCACATGCCACACAGCGGGCAATCCTGTGAGAACAACAATCAGCCACACAACTATTCCCCTTGTATTGAAGCAAAAAAGATTGATTATGGCCTATTTCTATATGGCAACACATCAAAAGCAAAAGTAAAGTCACTAAAAACAATCTACCATCAAGCAATCGATCATATACATATGTATATATGTACATATGTATATTTATAGTTATTGACGAATCTGATAAACAGATTGCTCTTCTTATTTTCTGTTTTGATATTTTATATAATTGTGGAAGAACACGCACAATAAGCGGTTCCAACAAATAAATAACACAAAAAATCAACTGATAAAAAAATAATGTATGTGTAGAAACAAACTAATATTTACAAAAAATAAGTTTAAACGAACAAAAATAATTTAGTGCGAAATATATAAGAAAGAAAAAAACAATCGAACTTAAATCAAATAAAATAAAATATTGGAAGTGCGAAGATAAAAAAGGATCAGTATTTGTAGTAACATGTATCTTGTCTTGTATTACTAAGTATCTTTATATTGTTAAATATCATATTTAATTTCTGTAACTTACTAGTCTACAAGGATAGAAAACACAAAAACGAAAACGGGAATAAAATAAAAAGTTAATCCAATTAAATGTTAATTTAGAAAAATAGAATAAAGATAAAAAAATTTATGCAATTTTGTTTGCTTGCTTACCCATTCGAATTAAGAGACCAATAGCTAAAATGGAATTGAACATTTTACAACAATTTAATTTAATGCTTAACTGTATAAATCAAATACCACCCTTCAATGGAACTGATCAAAATCAGCTTCCGGAATTTTTTCCCCAACCTACAAACACTAAACTTGTTAGAAAACCAGATACCTTGAAGCAGCTTTGAAAATCACACTGGAAGCGAGACACCAGAATTATGCTGTCCTTGGTCCCATTCATAAAAAAATACTAATGGATCATTTAGCACAAATTTTAGCAACAATGTTAGGAAATGCAAATAGAAATTTAGAACCCCAACAGCAACGAAAAACTCTATAATAATTTTCGTAACAACAACAAATACAATACTGACCATAGACCTTTGGTTTTGTTGAGTAATCTAAAATAACCAAATTCGAAACTACAAAGCTGGAAGATCAAACTAAACGAGTTTAATTTCTAGATTGAAAATATAAAGGGAAAAGAAAACATAGTTGCAGACGCTGTAAATAATAATGGGAAAAATGTAAATGAGGAAGATTCACACACATTTGGACTCATTAGGTTTGATAAATCTAAATTGTTCGACTCTAGAGGTGATAAAGAAAATAGTGACATAAATACGGTGCACAGTGCCGAAACAGATAGCAGCGAATTTATACAAATAACATCAAGCCCGCTAAATATTTTTAAACTGCAATTTCTTTTAAAAAGCACAGACAGAGAAAGCTGCAGCAAAAAAGTAATTTTTGAAAGGAAAAAAAGAGTAGTATGGAATTTGACACAGTCTAGCAATAAATAAATAATCATAGAGGTAACATAAAGTTTTCGAGGAAATAAAGAAAAATTACTCTTATATAAAAAATTTATAGCAAAGCCAAACATGATAGAAACCCAATCAAACATTGTTTTAATATTACAAAAACTATGGGCAAACAAAACGAAATACTTCATGTCGATATTTGGTATCCGATGTTTCTTGCATCTATTGATAAGCTCACAAAGTATGCAACTGCGTATCGCCTACCATATAGAACATGGGTATCATTAGTTGATGCGATAAAAACGCGCATTGAATACTTAGGCAAATCAAAGAATAAACACGGATAACGAATTAGAAGTAGTTGCTATGAAACAGTTTTTTATTGAAAAATTTTACCAGAACTTATAACAAAACAAGGAATTCGAATGTTGAAAGACTGCAACTCACCCTTAATGAGCACATAAGGCTTTTCGGTGCGAACGTGAATAATTAAAGCGATTTAGACGAAAATTCATTCCACCATAAAAACTAAACCCATAGATTTTATGAATAAAAGCAAAATTAGAGAATAAACGCCATAAATTTAAGACAGAATAACAGAAATAATGTTGACTTTCGAAAAGAATTTATAAAAACTTAACAAAACTCAACTAAAATATAAGAAAATATAAGAAATTTACTAAATACCGAGTAGAAGTTAGCAATTTAGTGTCAAAAGACAATAAATTTAAAAAAGTTTATCAGAGGTGTCATAGAAACCAAGTCGGTTTCGATCTTTCTCGGTTTTGAAAACCAATATTGGTTTCATTTGGTGTCTTCAAACCAAGTCGGATTTGTTATCTTCGAATGCAAATAAAACCAATATTCGAATCAGCTGTTGTTTACATTTGTATAATTGTTTACAATTTTAATTATAATTTTTTGGATGAAATATAGTGTGTTTATTGAAAATATCAAAAATTTCAGTGTTTTTAATAAAAGAAAAGAAATAAATAATATAAGCAATGGTGTTGTTTTATATTTTCAATTGGAGGAAGAGTATTCGGGAAGGTTAAGAAGAAAAACATTGCCAGATTGTAGCAATCAGCTTGAGATCCCGGAGACAGCGTAAGTATACTTTTTATAAAGTTTATAATGTGCGTTCCCATTTAAAGCTGCTTTGCAGAATACTACCAACTGAACACAGAAGCTTTTCTGATGGTCCTACACGCAATAAAAGAGCATTTTTCGCGCTCCAATATTCCGCCAAAGCTACAACTTGCAGCATCGTTGCGGTTTTACCTGAAGGGTCTTGTGAAAAAGCTGTTAAACACGATTCTAGCATATGTATCTCTGGATAGGAGCACAGGATATTTGTTTATAAACTTCACGATTATAGAGGTTTTAAATTTATTTTTATGTTTTCCCCTACATATGTAAACAAGTTAGAATTTACTTTTTTTAATGTAAAATTTACTTACATTTATACAAAATATAAAATTGGAAGACAAAAATAAGAGCGCGCAAATAAAATTTCTCAGGTGGTAGCTGTTTGGTTCTTTTCAAGAGAACCAACACTCGTTTTAGTTCGAACGTAAAACCGATAACATTGGAATTCATGACACCAAATTATTTTTTTTTTTTCGTTTTCAAAATCAATTCCAGTAATATTGGTTTCTATGACACCCCTGTACAAAACACAGGACAAAAGTAAATATCTTTTAAAGGACAATCACAATGAAAATCACGTTAAAGATATTGTTGGTAGTAGTAACCCAGGCCCTCCAGTTCTGCAGAGTTGAGGAAAACCTTGGTTATACGGTGATACGGTCCTTTGAAAAATTTTAACATAATCAATCAGATAGAATCAAATGTAGAAGATATAGGTTTTTATAATAAAGATATTTTAAGAAAGAAAAACAAAATTATTAGGGCAACGGTTAAATCCACTACACATTTTCAATTTAATGGAGGTTTGACAAATGTAATGGGATATATTTACAAATGGTTGTTTGGACTTATGGACGATAATGATAGAGAATAAATATTGGAGCATTTAAAGAATACTGAAATTAACACTCATAATGCTATGGATACCTTAAATCAAACAAATAACTGTTAACAAACATTTTAACGACGCTATTGAAACAATTATAATAGTATTAGAAAGTGACATATAAGATAGATAAAGCATTCGAGAGAATCAAAAAACCAAATAACGAGATGGTAAGAAGACACTTGTATACAGGCCAAATGCTTAAATTAAAAAGCTTAGAGGCTAAAATTATACAAATATAAGAAAACATAGTAGCAGCTATATATAACGTAATTCATCCAGACATAATAACACCCGAAGAATACCTTAATTAATATCGACTTTATAAACTAAAACAAAATGGGCGCCAGGAACTCTATTAACGATTCATTGGTTATAGCAATTCCGGTCGACATAAACCCGCTACCGAACGACAGATTTCTAGAGATTGACGAAGAAAATTAACTTAAAATTATGGTCAATAATATAACCTTTATGTATGAGAATAACTCTTTATTCGATATTTTCAAGCGAGTGAAATTTGTATTGCGAATAAAATTTGTAAACTAAGATTCAATAATGTAACAAGCATCGATGCTATTGATGAAGATCTTTTAGTTATGAAATATGCTAATACGAAGATAACGCCTAACAGCGATAATAGAAATATTATACTAAGCAAAAACTACTTAATAAAGTTTTACAATTGTTAAGTTGAATATAATATATAAAAACTTTAAAAATAAGAAAACATTTGTTAATGAAAAATGTACATGCAAATGTACAAATGCAAATAATGATTTATATGATAGTTTTTGAGAAAAAAATTGACTTTGCGAAAATTAAGATTAACGAATATGAAAATACAAAGCAGAATGGTGTAAGTATAACTTTGATATTCGTAGTAATATCTGTGATAGTGATGTATGCCAAGGCCTTTAACTTTGCCTTTAACTTTCCCTTTTTTTAACTTGACGAATCTGATAAACAGATTTCTCTTGTTATTTTCAGTGTTAGAGATTTTACTCTCTCGTGGGAGAATTTGCACAATAACCAAATTCTTGCAGACTGAAGCTTGAATACAAGTTTGTTTTTTTTTTATTATCTATGTATGTCTTACAAGCAGATTCACTATGCATACAGAGTTAAATGCAACTTTACAAATACATACATTTTTATATTAAATATGATTCTGCAACGTAGAAAAATTCTAATGTTTAAGTTGAGTTTAAATTTTGAAATAAATAAAGAGATAGTATTAAAATTAAGTTGATATAGAAACACCCCTATACAAATTCTATTTATTGAATCAGGTCTCCCACCTTTGGAACAAAAAGTTTGTGAGTCCCTCAATAGACTGCTATCCAAGGTACTTTCTATCAGCAATTCCATTATAGATTCTGATATCGTATCCATAATGATATTAAAAAAAAAGAACGCAGAGTCAAATCATTACTTATGTATAAGATTATTAATAAAAACATCATTAACTTCAGAGACAGACTCTGTACATACAACACAAAATGCCTAACATGGTTGTTTGAAAGAGGGTGATATGTCTCTATCACTTTAATACACAACAAATGACATAAATAAAAAACTGTATAATGACCTTAAAATCACTCTAGGAGGCGCTAACAGGCAATACCTCTATACAGATGCATTGAAAGACAAAGGCATGTAGCAATGCTGAAATCATCCAAGCCTTACACAAAACACCTAAAACTGGAAAAATTACCTTATCTTCTCCGACAGTATTTCTGTTTTATCAGCAATAAATAACCCATGTAACACCAAATGGTAACTGTCAAAAAATTCGAGACTAAAAAAAGCATTAAAATAAAAGTAGCTTGGATTCCGGGACACGTCGCCATAAAAGGAAATGACTTCGCTGATGCGGGCGCCAAGGTTGGCTGCCTTTCATCTAAAGTTAAAATTTGAAACTAAATGCTTTAATCGAAAAACAAAGCTGATGGCCTCGGTTGCCAGTACTTTATATTTTCTGCCAATGTTAATTTTTTTATATAACTTCAGTAAATAAATACATTTAATGTATTGCATTTAAAATGTGAGTTATAAACGAATTACAGAATAACCCAAGTAACGTATTTTAAAAAATTCTTTCTTCAAATTAAATCTAGGAAATCTTTTTGTAACTACTTACTTCTGGTAATGCTTCAAGCACATCTACAGGATCTAGACCGCCTGGCCCCAATCTCCCTTTACGCTCTTCTTCCTCCGCTTCTGCAATAGATTCTTTAATTTCTTCTTGCGCGCTATTCCTAATGCGTTCTTTGAATGACTCAATTTCGATCTCAAACTGTTGGCGATATTCGGGTACACAGTTTTGAATTTTCGAAAAAAATGAACCCACGCAAGCTCTTGGATCAACATCTAATTGTTTGGCCAACTCCAAAATATACTGCATGCAAATATATTGATGAGCAACATGGGCCATTAGTTCATGTTTTTCTTCCATTTCCAAATTTATGGACCAGATAACCAAATAATCAGCAGTTTCTTCACATACCAAATCTAGATGCTCCAGAAGAAACCGTTTAGAATCTTCGTACTTATGCATCATACCATACTGCTTGCACAACTTCTCATTTTCTTTCACAAATTGTTTCATCTTTGCTTCTTTTTCTTCCTCAGTTAGGTTATCATCCGCTTTTCGAGCAGGTTGTTTATTTAAGACTGTTTTAGCGAAACCTGGCTTGCTAATAGTATCCACGTTCCATGGCATTTTCCTTTCTTTTTTCAACAATTCCTCCTCCTGGAGATTGAGGTCTTTACCTTCTTTTTCCAATTTTTCTAGTTCTTTGTCGAGTTGTTCAATATTTGAATCATTATCTTTCATATTTTCTTTACAATCAATCATACGGGCCTGCCAAGACTGCTTCAATTTTTTTAACTCCTCTTTTTCACGTTCAAGTTCTACCATCCTTTCAATACGAGCCTGATGACGCCATCGGAATAATGAAGGCGTATCAATATTTGGATGCGTATCATCTTCATCGTCCGATATCTTGAAGAAAAAAATGATTTATCTATGTATGTATATAAGTATGCTTATAAATCCAATTTGTCCTTAAGTCATGTACATAAAAATACTAAATACATATTAACTTACTTCAATGTTTTTCCATTTACTATAGTCTACCATTGTTGCAATCTAATTTAATGAATAATTTATGAAAGAAAACCAGCTATCTTTGAGCTATGTGCATGCGTATATTACCAGAACTTTCCTTTGGTTCTTCCAAGTTAAGGTACAATGATGATGATATATTCAGTATATGTGCACATCGGCATTGAAATTTACATCTAAAGTGACGTTTCGATAAACACGGCATATAGATGGCACCACGGGTTACAAACCCTCCCAGCACTAGTGCTATTTAACGCCGCAACCAGCGCCGTCAACTCAGTGTGTTCTTTCTCCTATTTTTGGTGCTTTATAAATTTTTTTTGGGCAAAATTTTTAATATATTACTGTTACTGTGCGTCTTTAAACTTTTGGTGGCACCAAAATAAATTCAACGTAACTTTTTGCTTAAGTGTGAGGAAAACAATTTTTGTTCAACTAAGTACAAATTTTTGTTTTTGAAGTAAAATTGCTGTCGAGTATGTCAAATAGTTTACATTGTGACCACAAGGGCAATCTGTTCAGTCTTGATACAAGCATTAACGCAAGCAGAATTACGTCATCAGATTGCTAATCTTCAAATACGCATTTGCAGGTGGTGCACACGTAAATATCATAACATAAAATGACACTTTCTGATAGAGAAGGTTGTGCTTTGTTTGTCGGTGTCAAACTTTGAGTTTATTAAATAAAATTATTTTCACTTTTTAGTATTCAGCGTCGAATTGAACGTCAAACAAATCACAACCCTATTTACCAGCTTGTGCTCAAACATCATAATTGATCGGCAATAATTGCTAAATACATACATACATATGTACATATGTATGTATGTATTCAAACAAATACTCATGCGATCCACACGGGAAGATCTTGTGTCGGCAAACAAATTCAACACTCGCCCGTGCTTGTGTGGTCCCAAAGGGATTGCTCGTGGGTTATTGATCGTATTTTATAACATGAATACAAGAAATTTGTTTATTTTTTGTTAAGCTATATAATTTTTATACAACCCTGAACTGTAAATTATGTTTATTTGTTATATTTTTAATATAAAGATATTATACTTTTCATGCAAAGTTAAACATAAACATATTATATAAAAAAGATATTCTAAGCTTAGTGCTTTTATTATTAAAATGGTGCGTTCAAAAATTTCAAACCTTCCAAGCCTGGATGCAGTAGCTATCAATTTCATGCATGAGAAAAAATCAAACTATTGTGAATGGTAAACTTTTTTACAGGGTTGAAGAAAGTAGTATTTTAGCATAATGGAAAAAGGCGCATTAGTGATGCTAACTTTCTTTACCACTTGTGACTTTCTAATTTAGTCCAGCTCAGGAGTTATCCACCCAGCAAACTTTTCTTAGTGAAAAACTAAGAAGCCGAAAAATGGCTGGAACACCAAAATGAAAAAATTTGCGTAAAATAATTATTGCTATTTCTTGGAGGAGCCATGCACCATTTCAGATCACAAATTGTCCATTCTCCAGTTCAGAAGTTGCACATCCAGCAAACGTTTTTTTAGTGAAAAAGCTCCAAAAAAGTTTTTGCCTGTTAAATAAATATGAAATAATATGCGTATATCGATTTTTGATATTTCATAAAGCGCCCATGTACCATTCCAGACCACCAGTTATACACCCAGCAAACTTTTTCTTGTGAGAAATTATGAAAGAGCCAAAAAAGTTGTTATCTATAAAATCAAAATGAAGAAATGTGCATATATCAGTTTTTGATATTTTATGAAGAACCCACGTACCAATTCAGACAAAAGGTTTTCATTTCCTGACTTACTTCAGTTCAGAAGTTATACACTTAGTGAAAAATGATGAAAAAGCCAAATAAGTTTTTGACTGTAAAATCAAAATGAAAAATGGGCGTACAGGCATTTCAGATTTCTCATAGAGGACCCACGTACTATTTCAGACCAACTGTTGTCTCTTTCTGACTTACTACAGTTCAAAAGTTATATACCTATCAAACTTTTCTTAGAGAAAAATTATGAAAGAGACAAAAAAGTTGTTTGTCTGTGAAGTCAAAATAAATAACTGTGCGTACAGGGATTGTTGATATTTCATGGAGAACCCATACCAAAATTAAACCAAGAAACCGATCACCCAATACATTATACCAATCAATAGTGTCCCATGATCCCTGTTATACTTATGTCAAATAAAACACACGGAACTTCATTGTTGGTGCTTCTTTATTTCGAATGAATCTTAAGACTAAAGAATTGTTATAATTTTAAACTAACTTAAGCTAAGCAACGCTAAGATGATAAGGTGTGAGAACGAAAATACAAATGTAACTTAAAATTTTCAAGTTTCCCTACACTAAACCAGCAGTTATTTATAGTTTGGGTGACCAGGATGTAACTCATCCACCCCAAGTTTGAAATTCTCTCGGATTTCATTGTTTTTATTTTTATAATTATGTATTTATTTACATATATAAGAATATATTCTTGTAAGGTTTACATATTACTGAGGTCTGTATTCATTCATGATATTTTTTATGTCCTTTGTTTCTTTCTTATTATTATTATTTGTTTTGATTGCTTCTAGTTCAATGTCTCTTTTTGTTTTATTAACAATTTTACGGTTTTTCATTTTTAAAATATTTATGATAATGTGTTCTGAGAATTTCTGATGTAGTCAGTTCTATATGTATATTATTTGTTAAAGAAAACCACAATTCTTTAAGCTTCTTATATGTATATATTTGTATGTATGTGTTTCATTTCACTTAAAATTAACCGAACTATGCGAGTGCACGAAACTAACTAACTGACTTACATGATAAAAATAACTTGCCAGCAGAGTTAACTAAAACAAAATATGTAATTACTGTAAGTACACTGAAAACCAAAAAAAGTCCAAACATAATGATTGTTACCAAAATAATAAGACACGTTTTTGTGAAATTTTAATTCATTTATACATTTGATTCTATATTTCCATTGGTTCAAAATTCAGTGGTTTCAAATCGCTTTCTTTGAGTTTGTGAGCAGAATAAATATACATATATATGTATATATATATATATTATTCGTCTTTAATTTACAATCACAATAACTTATCAAAGATTTTCTTCTTAAAATAATTTTCCTGTTGCCCTTATAACCTAAGATATCAATTTTAATTAATTTAAGTTTGAAAAAGTCAATATGAACACTATCTATTTCCTCTGGATGAATAATGTAATGTTTTGCAGATGCTATGTTGTCTTGAATGTTATTGATTCTTTCCTTTAATTGTATCACTTTAAACATCTGATCTGGAAATAGATGTTATATTATACCGTTATTCGAGTCTTATAACTCTTTCAGAGATTTTGCTACATTCCTTCTATCCTTCTAACCCGATTCGATTGCAGATTTTAAAATCCCAATCGATTGGTTAAAGTGCGTATTGATTGATACTTGTTTATTCATTATCTGTGTTAAATTATGGGAATTAAAATGGATAACATTTAAATGCTCCGTAATTTCTTGACGATCATCGTCGTCCATAGTGCCATAAAGCCATTTTTCAACTATGCCTTGCACAATGAGAAGTCCTCTTTTGTTTCTTGTTACGCTTGAAATAATCGGCTTTAATTTATATTTTATTATTTTTAGTTATTTGCATAAAATGTTTTTATCTCATTAACGCCCTCTGTACTATAATAGTAGATCACTTTCAGCACAATGATGTAAAAATCTCCTCATGCGATTTTTCGCTCTGGCAGCATTTTTGTCAGTAAAAGAGGATTTAGACGGTAACACAAGTCGTACGATAAGTCACATTTTTGAGTAGAAGAGCACGGATGTTATCGTCTAAACTTAATATGTAATGAAACTATACGACATAGAGAGAAAATACGGATGAAAATTTGACAGTCGTACGGCTCTCATCGTTTTTTAAAATTTTTGCTTCACACATTAGATCAGAGATGTGTTTTTATGTAAAAGTTTTTCTTTGTTTTGGTCTTTTACCAATCGTGTAAACGTAAAAAAATCTGTCGTAAGATTTTTGTTCTCATTTTTAAAATACGGAGATAATTTCATAAGATTTTCTCTTTGGTTTTACGAACGACTTGTATTACCGTCTAAATCCCCTTGTATTACCGTCTAAGCCCTCTTTAAAAGTGTCAGTGCTTATTTCGTTTATTTTACAAAATATGCATTTGCAAAGTACTAAAAAGTATTTTTTTAACCTATAAACCATAAGTTTAAAAAAAAAACGTATGATAGTTTAAATAATTTAAAGTTGTTCGTGCTGTAATATAAAAAGTGTTGCTGTACTAACTTTAGTACATTGGTCGCTTGAGGTAAGAAAAATTAGTGCAGTGAAACTTTTTTTAAAAATATATAATACTATTTTAAAATAAAAATATAATAAAAGCTATTTTAGCTTAGAAGAAGCAATACACGACATTATCATCCAAAATAGTAGTGATGATACTGCTTTCGACGTGTTCATGCTTCCACCTGATCCAGCTGTTATCACCGATGAAGAGGAGGGTGGACACGACTACTTGTATGGAAACAAAATACATCGATATGTTCCCGGTAATATAGAAGTTGTTACTAAGAAATATTCCTCGACCGTTGAAGAACAATGAATTAGCGATAATGACGAGCCACTCAGAACATTCGTATCATCTACTTCACGGAATGTTCCAAAGAGAATTAGAGTTGAAACTGGTGAAGAATTGCCAACTTGGAGAAAATGTAAGCCTCTTTATTCAGTTTTTCAGCTGACTCCAGACCAAACATTTGTTGAAGAACAGCGTATTAATGTTTCGGATATTATAAAAGTCATGACCCCGGGATTTGAGCTTTTTGGTGGCAATGAAGTGCTTGAGCTTATTGCATCAGAAAGCACAATATATGCCAGACAAAACAATAGGCACGACAATATTTTTACGAAAGAGGAACTCCGTAAATTCTTGGGCATACTTATATTTACTGGATATCCTAAACTAGACAGTGAAAGGTCATATTGGTCCGTAGATGAATATCTAGGTGAGGCATTGGTTTTAGGATGCATGTCACGAAACAGATTCTTGGAAATTAAAAGAAACCTGCATTTTGCAGACAACTCTATGACAATGAACTCTACTGATAAGATGTTCAAAATACGTCCATTTTGTGATATTTTGCAAAACAAGTTTTGTCAATTCGGAATGTTACATGAAATTTTATCGATTGATGAATCCATGGTTAAGTACTTTGGGCACCATTCTACCAAACAATTTATAATGGGTAAGCCCCGATATCGTAATTGGGCATTGACCAGCTTTGATGGTTACTGTTATACATTTGATATTTATTGCGGAAAAACATATGAGCCTATCACCGATCCTTTGGGATCTCGCGTTGTGAAGGGCTTACTATCAAGAGCTGCAATAAATCCAAAAGAACACGTCGTTTATTTTGATAACTTTTTTACCAACTACAATCTGCTTCTAGACCGCAAAGGCCTTGGATACAGATCTACTGGAACCTTACACGAAAACAGAAGGAAACGATGTCCATTGATTTCATCAAAGGATATGCGTAAAAAGTTAAGGGTGTTACTCTCTATTGCGATGCGAAAGGTAAATGCGTTAAGAGTATAATTTGCAACACTGACTAACATTGATATTATGAACTGTCAAAATAAGGGAAATAAATTACATTTCAAAGCAAACTTAAAGATTTTGTGAGTTATTTTATAAATATTATAAACAAAATTGTGAAAAAAAAGAAATTAGTGCAAAACAAAACTGTGATGGATTCCCTAGCGATATGGATGGCAGACGAAAACGAACCTGTTGCACGAATTACAAGAAGAATCTTAAGAAGTAGATGCGACCGCATGTAAGAATCAAATAATTTATTGTGGAAAATGTTGTAAAGAATTTTTTTTTTTAGTTTTGTATATCTTAATGAAGACGCGTTTGTTTATGTTTTAAATAGTATACAACATGAGCTGAAAGTTGCAAAGCTTTCGACATCGATTCCAAATATGATAAAATTAGGCGCTGCATTAAAATTACTGGGACAAGGCGGATACCAACACCAAATTGGGTTATCTCAACAATCAATGTCTCGTTGCTTAATAGAAGTCTGCACGGCGATTGGGAAAATACTATGTATGTATGTGAAAAGCATATAAGTTTTAATATGTCCGCGGAAAAAGAGCAAGATGCAAAAAGATCTTTTTACCACACATGTGGCATTCCTGGTGTGATTGGTGCATTGGATGGCACTCATATCCAAATTGTTAGACCGGTTAGAAGTGAACATTTATACTTTAACCGAAAATTGAAACTCACTTTCTCCCTAAAAATAACAAATTCATCAAACAACAACAACAAACAACAAATAATCAATTGTTCATTTTCGCTCAGATCTTCTTACACATCGTAATACAGACTAACCCCCCAGAGCTGAATACGATGGTTTGATAAGACAAATGAAATTCTAATAGTTAGGTGGAAAGATAATAATGTTTGCACGATTGGAACTAATTTCGATATTGAAGAAGGTAAAGTTAAAAGATGGTGTTCCACGAGAAACCAAAAAGTTGATGTAGATATACCTCACGTTTTCCAAAGCTATAATAAATGGAAGGAGTAGATCAAATGGATCAGTCTACAAGCCTGTACCGAATTGCAATAAAAGGAAAGAAGTGGTGGTGGGTCTTATTTACATACGTAGTAGACATGAGTATTTCAAACGCATGGAGTTTATACTGCATTACAAACCCTGATGATCGTATGGATCATCTATCGTTTCGTAGGCATATAGCACGCTCGTATTTGAGTGAGAAAAAAAACAATAAAACTAGGCAATTGTCATCTAGAATTGACGAAGAAGAAAGAAAGAACAATGGTCATAAAGCCCAAAAAATATCAAGCCAACTTACATATGTAGATGTATTATATGCTTCAATCGAGTTAAAACATCACGTGAAAAGTGTCTGCTATTTATGGAAAGAGTATGTTTTGCTAAATACCACTCCTAAGAGCCCATTGTACTAAACTTAGTACATACATACATCTCTAAAAACACAACTTTGAATTCTTTTTTGTTTTTTTTTATAATATGTTAATAATAGTGTTTTAACACAGTTATAGTGAACATTTATGGTTTTTGTTATTTGCTATTTGTTTTACTATGTAACAAGTTCATTAACGTCTATTAATTATCTATTAAAATTAACAATTTCCACTTTCCCTTAAATTGATTCAGAACCGTTATGCTCACTTACAGGATTAATTGCCTGAGTTGGAATGGTCATTACTGCAATTGTCAGCAAGATCAGTTTAATCTGAAAGTTTAAAAGGTCGTTTATTATTGTCGGTGTGAATGTTTTTTAAATATCTTTTAAAAGGTTTTTGTTACTAATCTGCAGGATGGTCTCGTTCAGATGAATGTTCGTCATTATTAGGAGCACGGAAGCTAGTACTTGGAAATTTGAAAGGTCTTCTAATGTTAGATTCATGAATATTTCTCAACAAATGTTTTCTATATTTCTGATATTCCTTATGTCGTAAAGCCCTATAATTTTGTATGTAACCTTCCTCCGTATTCTCTTTATAATTTTCTCTATTTGGACTTTGTCGTTCAATTTGTCTTTATACTGCTCTATTCTCTTTTTAATTATTTTAAAACTTATTTTGTTATTAAACACGTCAAAAGGTGTACATTTTATGGTGCTGTGATAATTACTGCTATAAAAATTAATTGCTTTTATTATAACCATTATATATGTTTTGAGACCTTGTCTATAAAATTCATAAACGATTGCTTGCTGTCCACATACTCCTGTGTCCACATGTACTATTTCGTTTACCTGGTTTGGTATTTCGGTTCTTTGGAACTTCTATTTCACTTTGCAGATGAACAAATATGAAATTGTTTATTATTTTGTGTGTTATTGTTTTTAAATTAGGGTTATATATATTTTGTGCAAAACATTCTCATACGTACCCAATATTCCTAAATGTCGGCTTTCATATTTATGGCAGAGATCTGTTTATGCAACGCTTTCACATCTTCTATGTCCTTGGCAAAATAAAAATTCCTTAATGAATTGTAGTTGGGTTTTTTAATAATCATGGCCACTCAAATCAAAATACTTATACTCCAATTCTTCCCTTTGTAATTTTTCTTCTCAATATATTAAACGCATTTCCTTCTTCAACGTCATTTCTATCTATAAAGATTCTTTTATTACAAAAAATTGTTTTAATATTAGTTTTATTTTTTATCGACAATAATGATGTGAGTTTTAATAGGATTAACGACAGTGGCCATTATTCCTACACTATCATTGAAGTCCTCCTGCTGTGAGTGTATTGTTTGCACTTCTAAGAAATCTGTTCCACTATTTGTTTCTCCGCTGTGTAAGAAATTCTCTTGGATTGGTTCTGATGTATTTATTTCGTTTTTCTCGTCATCAATTCTACTAAAAAAATTGGCTATGTAATTACATTTCCCTTTAATGTACTCTTTTTTAAATGGGTATTCGCCTAAATCAATAAGATATCTTTGTAGCCGTGGACTTATATCTCTACCTGAATATTTGCTCATGGGCCGCTTTAAGGTCTCATGATTGCTCTTTAAATCAAATTCTTTCCTAGAGATATATGGCCTAAAATATTTTATATCCTAAACAATTGCCCTAAATGGTTGCATACTTGGTTTCGTACTTATTTTAAGTTTGTGAAGCATAAGCTACGGGGTGACCATTTTGTGTTAAGACAGCTCCAATTGCATTATTGCTTGCATCTGTGACGGCTTTAAAACGTTTGTTAAAATTTGGGTATCTTAATATGGGCGAATTCGTTATAAGTTCTTTGAGTTATAACATTTTACCATAGTTGTGAATAAATTTACGGTCTAAAATCCAGTCATGCCTAAAAATGATTTTATCTGTTTTTCGTTGTTTGGGATCCTTAGCTTCTGTATAATTGAGACTTTATTTGGATCTGGCTTGATGCCATTAGTTGTTAAAACATGACCTAAAAATTGTGTTCCTTTTTTAAGAAAATCACACTTGTTAATCTGAAGTAAACTGAAACTTTTCCTAAGATTTTAAATATGTACATATGTATGTCTCTGATGTTATTAATGTGTTCAATCCAAGATGAGCTAAATATTAGGATGCCATCCATATGAACTACACATGTTTTATTTATGGAGTTCCTTAGCACCGAATTCATTAACCTTTGGAAGGCTGAGGGTGAATTTTTCAATCCAAAGGCATTCTGACAAACTCATAATGCCCAAAAGAGAGTGGGAGAGTGAGAAGAACTTGACAGAAGCCGTTGGCTAGATCAACAGTAGAGTAGTGCTGAGCTTTTCCTAAATTATCTGTTAAACTGTTCAAGTTAGGCATTGGATATTTGTACTCAATCGTATGCGCATTCAATGTGCAGTAGTCTATCACTATTCGCCATTGTTTTTCTCCGGAACTATCGGTTTTATTAGATGCAATCTACAAGGGACTATTATAAGCTCTCTTGAATAATGTTTTGCTTTAGCATAGTATTTATCAGTCTTTTGATTTAATTTTTATGCACATCGGGGTATAGTTTTAAAGGGTACTACACAATTTTGCTCTATTATATCTATTATTTTCAAATTCCACTATTTTCCAGCTTAGCGTTCCTTAATTTTAAACTCTTTTAAAAAAAGTTTTATAACCCTAAACTTTATTTCATTTACGGCGTTGATTGTTCTATAATAAACAGGTTTTGTTAATGATGCCAGAGCATATTATTCTTTAAAAATATTTGGTTTAATTATACTGCCTGAAGAGCCAGTTCAATTACAAATTTAATTGATTGTCGTCCAATAGTTAGTACTACTATGGGGAGGTTTATTATAAAATGTTAAGTCAATCTGGTTCTTGGTTACAATAATTTCTTTGCCGTTGTCTACTACTGTAAGAATTTCTAGTGTTTAGATTTTGTTTGACTTAGGAAATTGTTAGGAGTTGATTGGTGTATTGAGTTTCTAGTATTAATTATGCCTTGTCCATAATATTTATTACTAGAGTTCTGATGCTGAGAATTATCTCTATTAGAACTTTCGCTTGGCCTATACTTGAAACTATTAGTGGCTTCTTTTTTTAAATTACTATTAGCGTAATGAAAATTATTGTTTGGCTTCGACTTTTGCGAACTGTAATTTTGCTTGCTATTATATTTTGTATTACTAATTTAGTTAAAGACAATAACTCTTGTATCGTTTAATAGTTTGAGTTTTGTATACTTCCAAATTATGTCGGTCAAGGTTTCATGTTCTCCTATATGTGTTTTTTTCTAACAATATGTCTACCCTATCAAAGTTTTCTGGTTTGTATATATTAGGTTTAAATTAATCTTCTAAACATACATACATACATACATACATATGTGATTTATTTTAAATTTACATTTTTCAAATATACTAAATAAGTCATTCAAATTTCTTGCTTTTACTGTACGGCAGTAGTTACAAGTTTCTGCATAAGTCCTTTTTGGTCTGTATGCTTGTAGTATCCTGGTTTTAATTTCCTCCCAGGAAGCGTTGCTTTGCAGCTCAGCATTTCCGAGAAGTTTTTCATTTACGATGATCCTCAGGCAGGGTTTCGTTGTATAAATGCTCTTGGGCTATGCCTTTTATCAAGACGCTTTATACGTCTGAACTGTTCAATGATGTCCTTGGCTGTCATATTAAATCTGAACTCATCGTTGAGAAGACATTACTGTGGGGGAGACGTTGTTGTAGATGCTGTTGCTGTACCTGTTGAATTTGTTGTAGTTGCTGCTGCTGAAGCTGCTCTTATTGTCTTGCCGCTGCTTCCAACTGTTCATAATTTTCCAACTTCTTTTTCAAGCTTCCGACTGTTCATAACTGTTGCATAATTTTTTTCTGCTTTCAATTCATAAATATATTGCTTTAAATCGTCCATGTTTTCTTATCTTATCGAAGTTTTTTTTTTTGTCGGTTCATAACAAGGTGTACAAATGTTTACGTTTATATTTGACAAAGTTTGATGCTTAGTAAATTTTTTAAATAGCACTTTATTTAATTATTTAATACAGTTTAATTTAGAAATTCGTTCTTTGTTTTATTTTTATTTCGAAAGTATTTTCGGTTCTTTAGATAATATACATATTTGAAATAAAACACACGGAAATTTTGTGTTGTTGCTTATTTATTTGAAATGAATCTTAAGACTAAAGAATTATTATAACTTTAAACTAACTTAAGCTAAGCAATGCTAAGATTTTTGCTTGGGTTGCTGTCTGGTAAGGTGTGAGAATGAAAATACAAATATAACTTAAAACTTCCAAGTTTCCCTACACTTAACCAGTCATTTATAGTTTGGGTGACTGGGACTTAACGTTAAAATGTATTTCTTTTAAACGAATAAAAAAACACTTATGAATTATGAAAGAGCTAAAAAGTTTTCTGTCTACAAAATTAAAATAAATAAATTTGTGTAGAAGAATTTTTGATATTTTATAAAGGACCCCTGTACCATTTCGGACCACAGGTTTTCTGTTTCTGACAGAAGTTATACACCCAGCAATATTTTCTTGGTCAAAAATGATGAATGAGACAAAAAAGTTTTTAGCTATAAAATCAAAATGAAAAATGTATTGTATTTATGTAATAATAATATAACACTAGTTGTCATTTTCTGACTTGTTCCAGCTTAGAGATTATACATACAAAAGTTACACATCCAGCAAACTTTTTTAGTGAAAAAGGTGCCAAAGGTATTTCATAGAAGACCCCTGTACCATTACAGACCAGCAGTTGTCACTTTCTCATTTGATGATGAATAACTGTGCGTGCAGGGATTGTTGATATTTCACGGAGAACCTATATGTACCATATTTATTTTTATTTATATTCCAGCGCACTGACATTCGACGGTTCTAATTAATTCGCATGTTACTTCAAGGCGGCGGGCATGTTAAGGCCACAAAGGCCTTAACTGATTGATCGCCCTTGGACGGTTGGGGCTTTCCGCTTTGCTATACAAAGGCTAAATTTTAGTTAAACGAATTTGACGTTGTATTTTTCTATTTGCCCCTTTCTCTTTTAATGATTACGATGACAGTTTTGCAAGCAACCGACGGGAGTCAGGTGGAATAGTCGTGCAAATGATTTTATTTTGTTCCAAATCAATTTCACCATGTACAATACACAAAAAGGCGGGCTACTCGTTGTATAATTGTGGCGAAAGTAGTAATGCAGTAATAATAAAAAATGCAGATGGCACTGGTTGGGATGAAATTAAACAGTGGCATTCTCTCGAGGTAAACTATGCTACTATAAAAAACATACGTGTTTAACTATACTCCAAACGCTGAAATCCAATTCCAGGGGCTTTGCATTGCTTCTGAACGGACACACGCAGCAGCGCTCTATAGCGAATCCATACACACTCATACATTGTCCATTCCTAAGCTTGAAGTGCTCTTCTTTTGGCCGAGAGAATTGAACGCGTTAATTTTCGATTAGACGTTGAAAAATGCAACATATTCTGCTAGACGGGTTCTGCAATTGTCTTATCGTGGTTGGCTAAGCCTCCATGTAGTTGGCTGACTTCTGTGGCCAATAGAGTATCGAAAATTACACGGGTTAACAACTTCTCTCAGCGCCATGTGAATTCTGATGAGAATCCTGCCGACTTAGCCAGCCGTGGTAGAACACTTTAATGATCTTTGGTGGCACGGTCCAAGATTTCTTCAAAAATGTTCTACTGATTGGACCACCTGTAGCTTGCCTAATTTACTGACTAATGAGTGAGAAGTCAAATCTGTCCGAGCTCATTTCACATATTTTATATACATTGAGGACTTTCTTGAACGATTTCTCTAAAAACATTGTGCAACTTCACAGCTTTTAAATTGCTTCAGCGCAGTTGTACATTGAATTTGAATCTACTCTTAGAACCATACGTCAGAGACTTGAATTATCTTCTTGACTTTCTTTCCTTTGATGAAAGATATTCTATAATCATCCCATATAACAGTAAATTTTCCAGGATTTTAATCTAATTTATTAATGAAATCATTCTATACGGTGGAAATCAACTAGTGGTGAGCAAAAGCCAAAAATCATATCAAAGTCATACCCAGCAGGTGCAAACTATGTCTGTTATACAAAAAAAGGTATCAAAGGCAGATTATGACGACAATGCCACCCGAACGATGTGAAATTTCTCGTCCGTTTGCCAATACAGGCATTGATTTTGCCTTTGATATAAAAAGTTTTTCATGACGAGCTTGTAGAATTTCCAAGGGATATGTTTGTATATTTGTGTATTTCTCAACCAAGGCCATTCACCTGGAATCTACTGCCAACTTTTCTACTACTTTAGCCAAAGAGTTTCTTCAAACAACACAGGAACGAGTCGCTGCAAATTATGCTCATCAGAATATAGCTTGGCACTTTATACCGTCATATGCGCCACATATGGGAGGCCTCTGGTTAAGTGTAAAGAATTTTAAGGCACAGTTTCGAAAAATGATAGGATGCCACAAATATACACTTGAAGAATTTTCAACTCTGTTGACCAAAATTGAAGCCTGTCTTAATTCGCAGCCAATATCTCCAATGTCCAATGATCCAACTGAATTAAATACCTTAACTCCAGTGCACTTTCTAGTTTTCAATTTAAGTTCTACTGGATCCTCAAACAAAAGAATCTCTTTCATTAGCTAATCGTTGGCAAACATTGAAGTTAATCCATCAAAATTTTTGTAATAGATGGAAGGAGCTTCATAAGCGAACAAAATGGAAACGACTCGAAGAGAGTTTGAAGGAAGGTGATCTTGTCGTTGTGAAAGAGGAAAATTTACCTCCAAATTCTTGGAAATTTGGCAGGGTTAAGAGTTTGTATACTGTCTTCGACACTCATGTGAGAGTTAACGATGTATTGACCCAAAGAGGTGTTATAACATGACCCATTGTTAAGCTCTTCCATTTATTAAAATCTTAAATTTGGGCAATTATTCCCGATTTCTCTATTTATTCCTCCACAAAATCCGGTAACGAATTATCAGAAATGTTTAACTCTTATTCGTGTCGACTCTACAACCGGACCAATCCTTTACGAAAATATAAAAGGTTTTTAAACATGAACATGAGCGATCGTATCCGTACAGTACGCGAAAATAAATACTGCATAGATTGCCTTGCCCATGACAATTCGAAAGTCACGTGTTTTTCAAAACAAGCTATTAAGAGAAAAATCAGGATCTCCAAAGCATAAAACTGCTGCTCTCATATCCAGAAGCTCATCTAAATTTAATGCAAAGTCACACAAACGGCCTCAGTCACCACCGACAACATCCAAATCCTCCCTGACTGTAATTCTGCGGCAAAATGCTATAATTTTATTACCAACTGTCCTGGTAAAAGTTGGTTCTACGACAAGCCATGCATGGTGTTTGTTCGGTTCTGGGTCTCCTTTTAGTCGCGTGTTAAAAAAATTGGTGAATAAATTTAAATTAAGAAATATCTGTCAAATGGCACTAAAGTCACGACATAATTCTTCTTTAAAAATAGATGCCATGTTTAGAATCGACGATCATATTCTTTAAGAACTCCATCAGATTCTCTTCCCGATTCTTATAGAAAAAACTTTTCGAGTTGTGCGTCGTCGTCGATAGACATCATTATTGCCGTTGATGTTTATCCGAAGGCCATTCAAGATGGCGTTATTTCAAGACTTGGTTTTCCGACAGCTCAAAGCTCTATATTTGACTGGATCATTTACGGTCCTTGTAACTTTTTTATTTAGCGTATTTACCTATCTATTGAATTTAAATTTTTTACCCTAAATAACATATCTTTTATTTATACATATCATTTTTAAAATTATTTTACTATATTTGTAGTAATTCAAATATTATATCTACACTTGCAATTTTCTCCCTTGATATAGACAGTTTGTAAAAAAAATAGAAACTTTAAATGAAATTTTAATTTTTTTATATTTTTTTTAATTCACATGATTTTAGATGTTTCTAAGCATATTTCAATAAAAACCAACAAAATTAATACTAATAACAAAACAATAATCGCAATTGAAAAAAACATTTCGGTTTGTACTTTGTAAAATAAATGTTTTCAAAATTGTACTAAGTGCGGTAAAATGTTTTCTAAATTGTTAAAAATAACATTTTGCTTGCTAGAACTTTGTGTACCCAACTTGAGCATCAACTACAACTTCCAGACACCTACCCATGGGGATAATAAGTTGCCGTATATCGTATTCTGTAGGTATTTTTTCCCATTCTTCTTTTATAAATGATATTAATTGGTTTTTGTTTTTCGAAGACCTTCCGGCTTTTTTCTTTAAATGGACCCACAAAAGGTCTATCAGGTTTAAGTCTGGTCTTTGTGCCGGAGTATCAATTACTCTTCTGCAATTATATAAAACCAGGATGTAGATATATATGATTTTTGTTTTGGGTCATTATCTTGGTAAAATTTATATTTTAACTTTTTGGGGTTTTCATGATCAACAAAACCGAATTTTTCGGCACTACTACGTAATTCGGTTTTTAAAATATTCAGGTAGACTTTCTTAGTCATTATATTATCCAGGACACCCTTGCTTGATATACAACACCATACCATAACGGATAATTTTCCGAACTTTACTGTTGTTATTATATTTTTATTCCCCTAAGGCATCAGAGGCTTACGCCAAACTTCTTTAAGCCCATCATGGTAGTAAAGCATTAGCTTCGTATTATCACGGAAACTTACATCATTACAGTGTTCCAGAGGAATTGAAATGTGGTCAATTGCAAAATTATATATCTTCTGAATGTTTTGCGTGGAAAGCAGAGGTTTTTTCCTGGCCACTCTTGAAGAGTATTTACGGTTTCGCAACATGTTTCGAACCGTCTGATGAGAGATATATATTCCACATTCATTCCTCTGGTACTTAAATGAGGATTTCCAACAATAATTTTTAAAATTTTCGTTTCAATGCGCCGCGTTACTTTTTTGGTCCGCCTGGTGTTTATTTAGGTTCAAGTCTACCTTCTTTTTCAGCACGGTTAATAACGTTGTATACCATCCATTTCAGCAATATCTTTGTGAGGCCTCTGTAACACCAACCAATATAATATAGCGCCACTCTATTTTTTTATTACTAGAGTCAACATAAATAAGTTCCTCCCTATTTTCCGTACATGCGCAAACATATTTTTTTTTTGGTTTACACGGACGTTCGCAAAATTCATTAAGTTGCATTTTTTAAAATAATTTTTATTTAATCAATAATTAACAATTGCATTATCCTTTCTTATTAATTTTTTTTATATTTCCGTTTGTTACCAATAATTTTGTAAAAGTGATAAACAACTCCAATGAATTGCTTACCAAAATAATTGGTTCACAGACATAACGAAAGTTCTAAGATTAACATTTTTACCCGTATAAAAGATTTAGAATTTAGAATATAGGAGTCAGTGAATTATAGTTAGTAATCACTACCAGTCCACTATTATTTTAAGTGAATCAACTTAAGTAAAAATGTGTTAATAATAATAAGCAAATAAATAAAATTTCTTTTTTAATATAATAGTAAAAATAAATCCTTTACTATTCGCCTTTGTAATAGTTAAAATACACCAGCTGGGTAATATTTTCATCGAGTCGATTTCGTGGCATTGGTTAAACTTAATAACGTGATCACATGTGTGCGGGTACTGAATTCATTTGATCAGTAAATGCTACCTACTATTATTCATTTGCAATATCATTAGTAAAAAAAACTACTTGTAATAACCGTGAAAAATATAACGATTTTTTGTAGCATTTCCCTTTTTGAAAACATTTCTTTTACACCATTCGAAGCAGGTAAAAATTGTTTCACAGTGTATGCCTTTATTACTCAAAATTCCGCCGACGTACTGTCGAAAAGATGCAAAATAACAGTTACATGCAAAAACAAAATACAAATAAAAGAAATTTGATGTTGTTATTCTTTATTTAAAGTGAAATTCCAAAAAAATAATGTAGCTATGAAAACATTTTTTTACAAACTGTATGTATTTAAATTTCGAAAAAAATAACGAAAATGTAAAAATAAATAAATTACTTGAATCTAAAAAAATCGCTAACTTTTTAATCTATATCTTATGGCGGCGGTTAAGTACGCTATTTTGGTATGGACAGACTGGCATTCGACGGTTCTAATTAATTCGCACGTATCCTGCAAGGCAGGCGGCAATGTTAAAAGAACTTGACTCGTATTTTCATATTTACCCTTTTCTCTTTTAATGCCTAAAATAGCCTTCAAATTCGTTCAAAAATTTCAAAATGGCACTTCCGTTCTTATTACTTTGATATAGTGCACTCCTGAATATTCTCCTCCAAAATAAATAAAATAATTCCAAACCCTATCGAAATTGTTTTTATTTTTGTTCATTTTTTTCGCACAAAAATTCCTGATATTTTATGGAGGACCCATGCACAATTTCACCGCACTTGTTATGACTTTTTAAATTACTCCAGTTCAAAAGTTATTTGTGTTTAAAAAAATGTTCATATAAGGTTTTTGATATTTCATAGAGGAGCCATGTGCCATTTCAGACCACTAGTTGTCACTTTTTGTATTACTCCAGCTCTGAAGTTTTCCACCCAGCAAGCTTTGTTTTGTTGAAAAAAGCACAAGAAAAGTTTTTGTGTATAAAATGTATGGTATATAAATTAACAAAAAACAGGATCTTAGTTTTTTTTATAAGGTTTTTTATTAAATAAAAATAAAGTTATAAAAAAGAACTTTATTCTTTTACTTCCAAATATGATCTGCCTTTCGCTTCATTTCAACCAACATTGTACCCAAAAACGCTGAGTTTGCGTCTAGTGTTTTCCTTGTTTAAGAGTTTCTTATCATTCTTTTGCAATTGTGGAATAAATAGCTGACGCAGATGGTTGTTGACTTTTCTCAACATTCGTATTGAAATTCTGAGTTGTGCTAACTTATACGCACCATTTCACTCCAGTTTTTTGTGAATAAAAAAAGCAAAATAAAATATAACAAAATATTCGTAATATAAAACAAAATACACTATGGTGACCATCGTGACCTAAAAAAATTAGAGTAAGAATTACTGTAATTTGTGCAGCGCAGTTCATCGCATAACGACTTCTATCCTGAATAAAATTTCATTCAGGCAAGCAAACAGTGAGTCAGTGAAATTACTGACCTAAACGTACAAAAAAAAAAGACCTAGAAACTTAGTTTAGCCTGACTTTTATTGATTTTGCATCTCAGTCATTTCTTGTCGTGGATAAAATTCAATACATACGGTGGAAGCTTCAATATTTCATGTAAGATGTCACTAAAATCTTCATTCATACTCCTCGCAATAATACGCAGATTACCTATAAAAAACTGGCAAAACTATGCCTTATGTCTATTTTTAACTGCCAAAACTATTCTCCTATAGCGCCATTCCTTCCTCCTCTTCCTGAGTATAACAACATCACCTTACTTTCTTATTTCCTTCTGCGCCAAGCCTGCTATTCTTGATAAATTGTAAACTGGGCACTGCGAACTTGGTTTTCAATAGGCACCCAAGGAACAGCTCCACCGGTTCTACATGTAAGTCCCATTGATGGACTGTTATGTTATGATGTAATTATCATTTACATCACAGCAACGTTAATGATATTCTTAGCTTTTGATATAGCTCTCAGATAACCCATTACTCTGCGGGTATACTGGTCAAGATAGTCGGATAGACTATAGATCGAATATTTGCTTAATCATACGGGTAATAAACCCTGATGCTTTCTTCTGAATTCTAACAGATAATTATTAATTAACAGTTAATTTGAGTATTTTTGCGTGAATGCGACATAATTACGATGCAACCATTCAAATAAGTCGGCTGCTACTGTATGGAATGGATCCTCTGGAGCCAACGGTTCTCTCATAAACAGTTCTCAACGCAACTAGTGTCCTTATTTGTTTACTTATCCCTGACCAATGGTACAGTCCCTTTGCCCAAGGAAGCATATTCTCTATCGCCACCTGAGGTGAATGCAACCACATCGCAATCTTTCCCTGCATGTCCGAAGAAATAACTACTATGTGATTAAAAAATATCAACTCATCTTCAACCTGCAGTTCCGCTTTAAGTTTAGAGTTAAGTTAAGTTGACCACCCACTTTCAACATCTGTACAAATAAGTGAATAGTCACGATCACCCCCGAATGCGTTCCGATAAAAATTATTGTTTTCCCGGTTGGAACAAATTGATCTTGCGGCTGTGTGTATGACTACCGACAGGTCACTCATTTCAGTCTCATCAGTGAATTGAGCTGTGGAGAACCACCAGCATGGACTTCCCCAGCTTAAATATAGCTGTCATTCCCGAAAATTTAAGAATATACAATATATGACGTACAGGGGCGTGCTGTAATCATACGGAGAATTTTAAGTTGCCGTCTTTGAATTTTCGCCACCATCCATTCGATGGATAGGCGGTGCTGTATGATCGGATGCCATAGGATCATATAGGTTTTAGAATGTAGTTGTATAACAGGCACTTAACCGCGAGCAGGTAAACCAATTCATTTGTGTAGCTTTTAATTTCATTTGCATCAGCCAAGTTAGACTACGATCCAGGTGAATAGCAAGATATTTTACTGCAGGATGTTGTAGAATAGTCTGGCTGTTGATGTGTATTAGCGGAAATGTTTCCTTGCGCAAAGCAAAAGTGACGTGAAAACATTTTTGATCGTTAACTTTTATCCGCCATTTCTTTAGCTATTTTTCCAACTGAGATACATATATAAACTTGTAAATTGGGCGATGTTTCCGGAGGGTGGGTTTCCACGAACGCTTAGAAAAGCTGTGTCATCATTGAATGTTGATATGTGAATGTCACTGCTATCAAAGACATATATAAAAAATATATATATGAGCCAAGAATTCTGCCCTGAAGAACTCTGGCTTCAATAGGCTGTGTTAGGCTAAAAAGTTGCCTTCTTTAACTTAAAATTTTCAGGAAGCTAAATAGCTTATTAAAAGTCTAAGGGTGTTTGTTGGTAAACTTTGCTTTTATTTATGAAGTAGACCATACCTTATTAAAAGCCTGTCAAATAACAAAGAAGAGCGCCAAACAATACTTTTTCCCCGAAACTTTTACTAATCATATTTAAAGGTGTGTGTGTATGTTGTATAGCGCTATGTTGCCTCCTGAAACCAAATTGATGATCAGGAATGCATCCAATGTCATTCACTATGGGCATCAGCTTGCTCATACATAAGGAGCTTTTCGAATAATTGGATAATAACTTATAATAAGTTTATAGGTCTGTAAGACTCAACCTTCGTGTTATCTTTGCCGGACTTAGGTTTCATAGTAATCAGTAAAATCTTTCATTCTGTGTAGCGTCTCAATCGCGATTTTAATAATATTGCTGAACCACCACGACGATCAGCATTATATCAATTTGCTTATCCATCAAGCAATATACTAGTTCGTCTTTATGTTGGCAGATGCCTTTTGCGTTCCAGAAAGAAATTCTCAAGTTCATGGGTTGTTAAGTAGAGCCTGCAGTAAGACAGACTGCGTTTTCACGTGACATTGGTCACTGCTTGTACTAAAGTTTCTATTGATGCTTCACGTCGACTAAAATTAAAACCAGGGGCTTCAGTAGTTGGTATTGTTTTCTGCTCAGTATTCTGGCTAGTACCTTGTCTCTGAGCTTTGGTCTGGCTAGATTTTAAAACGTTGACATATATATGGTTGGTAGATGGTAGATTCGGTTGAGGACAATTTAAAATACCGCTAAGTTGAGTTTCTGTCCTGTCCAACCACTTTTTCCTTTATCACACTCTGTATTTCACCACAAGCAATACAAAGGGTGTGGCCATGTACTTCACAATTTAAGCATTGGATGGGTCCAGTTTTATACGGTTCCTCCACTGTAAATCTTTGGCTCAGCAAATATATAAGTTGTATACAGGATGAGTTTCATTTCTTTTTAATTTTATATCACCTGGCTGCAGTTCTACTCCAAATATATTTTGAGGAACTCTTTCTTTATTTCTAAGGTTGGTAACAGTTTTAATTTTAAATCCACTGGCTACCAGACCACACATCACTTCTACTGGATCTACGCACGAATTGATACCCTTTATGAAGACCAGGAGACCTTTTCAATTGGTACGTATAAGTTTTTATTTTGTGTCTCAAGCTCTTTTTATAGTTTTGTTCCTGCATCACCTGTATTTTTGTCTCGTTAATTTTACCACCCTTAAGTGAGGTTACGTAGAATTTTTCATGCAATTATTCTTCTAAAATTGTAAAACCATTTTCCTTATGTTATATTTGTAGGTACTTTCGCCATTAATGCAATTTTCGAATATTTATGGCTTATGCTCCGTTTTAATAAGGTTACGTATCTATTCATACCCACTTGTACTTTCCCGGCACTATTAATTTTATTTGAACGCAATGCTGTGGTGTTGGTTACATTAATCATGTTGCTTAGGTTACCACTACTAATTGTTTTTTTATTTGCTTGCACCGCTAAGTTGATAAGCTTACCAAAGGCAGCAATTGGTGTTTCTTTCTAACTCTCTAACAATAAAGAGTGGACAAGTTGTTTTTTCTGCAGTATTCAGAACTTTTTTTTATTATTATTTTTGTCATTTGGAGCAACCAGAGTTATATATTAAATTAAACAATTATTTAATGGTTTTGTTTTTAAAGAGTTCCGACTGCAAGTCAGAAGTGTTGTTGTTTGTTTCACTTTTACTTAAGAACTTTATAATAATAACTTATAACTTTATAATTTATTAAGCATTATAAATAAAGTTTTTATTTGAATTTATTTAACAACTTCAGCAAAAACATTTTACTGCATCACAGCAAATAACAAATTGTCTACACGCCAGGTAAGCATAATTTAACTATGATAAAATAAATCGATAACTCTTTCGCCCTTAAATGCGTTCGTCCACGAGCGTCTTAAAAAATGATGAGTCATGTAACCGTGGTACTGGAATTACTTTTATATATTTGTCTGTTGATAAGGCTTAGGACAAATGTTGTTGCTGGCTTTTTCTTTGCCTTTTTCATGATCCAAAGAATTAGGTACAATATGGCTAGAATGGCAATAGTAATTGTTATGTTAGAAACCCATGTCTCCTTTCTGATTCTGTGGATTATTTTTATGTTGTTCAGATGTAATTCCTGGAGTGATTCGAGTGAAAAATGATTAAGTCTTCTTTCTTCTATTGGTGTTTCTTGAATTATAGCTGTTGCATTTTAAGCTTTATTAAGAAGGTTCCACGCAACTCGTACTATATAGTTTCTGTTGAAACTGTTTCGTTTACATTGTTAAGGGGAATAAGTCCCTCTTGGATTTCTTCGATACGCCGAATATGGTTGTGCAAAATTTTTTTTTCCGGAAATAAGGTTTTTGATACATACATATATATCAAAACTTAGATATATGAATTGGCTTCTTTTACAAATATTAATTTTATTATTATTATTTATTGCATACATTTCATTCTCATTTATAAGTAATTGCGCAAAATTCACATTTATGATAGAATCGTTTTTTATATTTGGTTTCACAATAATGTTTTCATATAAAATCGAGTTTGTTAATAGAATTTTGATAACATATAATAGGTTTGTATTATTGCTTCAAATTGAAGGTAATTGACATTTCTTTTTATCCAGCAAAAATGAGTTGATAATATTATTTCTTGCCGATTGTATGGCATATTTTATACTTATAATTGATTCTTTCGCTGATCTTATTTTATTCCTTATAAATTTTATACTCTCATTCATTACAGAAACACTTTTTTTATTACATTTGAAAATTCATTTTTTATGTGCGTAATTTTATTTAGTTTGTTTGCAAAATCTGTATTAACTGCTATTTGCTTTTCATTATTATTAGAAATCTCGTCCAAAGTCTTGTAAATAAGTTCTGCATCGTCGTGGTCAGGGGAGCCTGCAATAAGGTTACACATTTTTCCTAAGGTGTCTATTGACCGTCTCTGTTTTTGTGGAGTCACCATCTTCTGCGGGAATATAACTGTGAACGTCATTGTACGATCCGAGATTCATTGTGATTGATTGATTGATCGTGTAGTTAAGAATCTTTACATCAGATTTAATTATCAGCAAGGCCAGTAGAAATATACAAAATAAAAGTTTCATCTTCACTGACCCGGTTGACAAACCGTGACATTTGCCACCTTCCAGCACTTTCGAAACTCGCCGACATGTTACAATGTTCTGAAAAGGCGTGCCAACTAATGCGCAAGCGCCAAAAAGCACTGCTTCAGGGCCAGTGCTGGTATGCCATTCGGCGCTGGAGACTTGTATGTTATGTATGTATGTATATAAGCCCCAAGAGTGATAAAAAGACAGTTTGCGCAATTGGAGTGTAAACATTTTTTCGTTCTGTGCATTTATCATTCTATCCTTTAACAAAACATAAACACACAGTGACATTTATATAAGTTAAAACGGTATATGGAGTACTTTTTCTTTATTAATTGCTCTCAATTATTTATCTCTCTAGTTTTAAGCTTATCTCTTTTAATATCTACGCTTACTCTTGTTTCTGTTTTCTTTTTTTAAGCAATCCCCATCAAAGAGGAAATCGTATTTAATTTGTAAGAATAAAACAATATACATATTCAAACGAATAAAACAATATACTAAATATTAATATAATTTGATATTGAAAATATTAAAAAAAGGAAAAAGTTAATTGGCGCCCAATGTGGGACAGTTGAGGCTAAATCAAATATATTCGAAACGGATGTGAAAAAATTAATGTCTTATAAACTATTTAACAATTATTCAAATAACCTTTTTTTAGCATTAATAAAAACCAATACTGCCAAACCTTAAAAAAATATCAAAATCACGTGTTAACAGTTTTACTTAAAATGAATTGATCATAAGCATATAAAAACTGTAAATGATCCCTGACGAAACACATTAAACGTGCGTAATAACTAAAAATCGGTTGTTAAATGAAATTTGTATGAAAATAGTATAAGAACTTTATATGCTAATGAAATTAAAAGATCCATTCAACCTAAGCTACATGAAATATTTTTAAAAGATCGACTTTCATAAGCTTAATTTATTATTATTATCTTAAAGTAATAAAGCTGGGTTTGGTTTAAGTTGGAATGAAAAACTTAGAAAAAATAAACTACATATATGCTAATAAATTTAATAATCCTAATAAAATTAAAAACTTGGCTAAAATCTTAGAGCTGCACTTAACTAAAACAGTAATTTGAAACTTAAGGCTATTAATTTGAACTTGTGTAAAATTAAAAACCGTTAAAGATTCCCAGTGATATAAAAAATAAGTAATACAATTTAGAAAAAACTCAATAATCTGCGGTATAAAAGGTATATCAAGAAAGTAATAACGGTATCGAAATTCTTTGCAAAAATTGAGGCTAGACTTAAGAAGATGAATTAAAACCCAACTTAAAAGCATGTAAGACAATGAGAACAAATTGTTAAGAGAACTTGGAGATCAAATGAAGGAATTCGGAAAAAATTCTCTTAATTTTTAAGAAGGCGTAACTACTACGAGAATTGCCGCTTAACAGGAGAATTTAAAGAAGAGCAGTACATGGATCATAAATAATCGAAGTATTAAAGTTTAAGTATTTAATTATTAGAATATCGAGAGCATAATACTTTAGTTGTACCAAATTTCTTTTTTTGAATTTAATACTTACTTACTTACTTACGACTCACATACATACATACTCGTAGTTGTTAGTTAAGTGATATTTAAATGTAATAATTGCCCAATATTATCTCAAGATATTTTCTTCTAAATTAAATATTTATGACATACAGAAAATTATATTTAACTGTTATTTCACGCGTTATTGAAATTATAATAGCCTATAATAACTAAATTCTTTGTTTTAAGCAGCGTTGTTAAAACTATTGATAAAAATTTATGTAAGTAACATTAAAGTCCTTATGAGCATCGATGACTTGATATCGGATGTGAATGATTTTACTATTAGATTTGAGAATATTTTTTTGAACTCCGCGAAAATGGATGCTAATACTGTGCAAGCCTTACTGAGTACAGCTTTAACACAAGCGACTGAGCAGGCAAGTCAAAATTTTCAACACAGTAAAAACGAGCTTACTAGAAGGTTATCAGTCTTAGAAAACCCTGTAGAAGTTGAGGAGTATAGGGCTATAAGTATAAGGATAGGTGTTAGGTGCAGTGAGTCCCTAGACATAGTGAAATCTATTCCCGAATTCAGTGGGGAGGCGAGCAAATATATCTCTTGGCGTCAGGCAGCAATAACTTCCCACAAATTGTATGAACCTTACGAAGGCAGTTTTACATATTATCAGGCTGTAGGAATTATTAGGAATAAAATTGTAGGATCTGCTGATTCGGTACCTAGCTCAAACAATACAGTGTTAAATTTCAAGGCAATACTGTCTAGGCTAGACTTTTCGTTTGGTGATAAATGATCCATATTTACGCTAGAACAAGAGTTATCGACATTAAAGCAGGGATCTCAGAGAATAACACAATTTTACGACGCGGTCGAAAATACAATTGGCGTTGATTTTAAATAAAGTGATGATGACCAATGAAGGTAACCCTGCATTAATTGATGCACTTGGTCAGAAATATAGGGAAAATGCATTGCGCGTATTTATTTCTGGATTACGACGTCCAATGTCGGATATTCTATTTTCATGTAAACCTTCTGATATGTCTTCTGCTCTTGCTCTTGCCCAGGAACTTGAAACCAACAACGCGAGATATAATTTTGTAACAACTTATTGGAGCGTTATTTTTAACCCTGTTCGGCAACCTCATTTTAATAATAGACAAATACAAGAAAACTTTCCCCCTAGATATCATTTCAACAATAGATGTGAATTACCATATGACCATAGAAATGGCAACAGATATGTCGGTCCCTTTTTGAATTCACACCAGAAACTTACGTATAATAGAAATGCTGATGGAGCGCAAAATTATGATGCTAACTATCGTCAAAGTGTTGATGGAATGTTTATAGTAGTAATTGCTTTAGTCATCAGCGTTAAAAACGACCGGCTGATAGTTTTCGCCAAAATATTCCAAAGACACAAAGGGTTTATCATTTGAATC
This sequence comes from Epicampocera succincta, assembly GCA_932526305.1. Lineage (NCBI taxonomy): Eukaryota > Metazoa > Arthropoda > Insecta > Diptera > Tachinidae > Epicampocera > Epicampocera succincta. The sequence continues at coordinate 27,019,048 of OW052035.1, read as the reverse complement.
AACATTATCCTTCCGCAACCCGTTTTCAATACGATGATGATAATCCATCGAGCTCTAATTTCAGCTACTTTTCACCTGAGCCTCAGTTGTCTTATAATGCACAAACTCAACTATCTGAAGACGATATACATGACGAAGTTAATTTTTTAGAGTCAAGTCCTTCCTACCGTACACAAAAAGTTCTATCGGTAGCAGGACGTTAAATATATTAATCGACGCTGGCACGTCCAAAAATTATATTAAAAATCTTTCGTTTCTAAAATTAATCAAATCACTGGAGAAACTTTTTTTAATAAATTCAGTTAATGGAAATTCGGACATTTTTTCCAAATGTGTAATACATGTACTGGGCACAACTGCTTTTTTTCATTTTACAAGATTTGTCGACCTTTGATGGCATAATTGGCTATGATTTTCTGATTAAAAAAAAAGCGCAAATTAACTGCAAGTCTGGCATACTAAAACATCAGAATGGGGAGGAAAAGCTGTCGTTCCTTTACTGCAAGGAAGTCAATTATTTGATCAGTTCCAAACCTTGTGATGTACCACCTTACTTAACTGCGAAGCTCGAAATGGTCTCAGAGGCTAACAAAAGAGTATTTGCAGATCCAATAGAGTCCCTTCCACCATTACCACCATTATAACTGAGGACCAAGAGCCAGTATACTCAAAATCATATCCTTATCCATTAGCTCTAAATAATTTTGGTAACAAAGAAGTAGCGGATTTACTGCAGAATAAGATAATAAGACCTTCTCGCTATCCGTATAATAATCCTATATGGATAGTTGATAAGAAAGGGTGCAATGAGTCGGGGATGCCAAAGAAAAGGCTTGTAATTGATTTTAGGAAACTAAATTCAAAAACTACAAGGGATTGGTACCCGATACATCGACCATATTGTCAAACTTGCTGAAATCCGCATATTTCACTACTCTCGATTTAAAGTCCGGTTTTCATCAAATTAACTTGGCGGAGAATGACAGGGAAAAAACTGCGTTTAGCATTAGGTTATTACCTCCGATTTGTTAAGGACTATGCGCTTATAACCAAACCGCTTACAAACTATCTTCGCGGAGAAAATGGCAATGTTTCAGCAAAACCTTCCTGAAATCTTAAAATCTGTCTTGATAATGAAACTCTTGGCGCATTTCAAAAGGTAAAAAATATATTAGCGTCTGAAGACATGTTGTTGCTTCACCCAGATTTTATTGAGGCATTCGAACTCACTACCTACGCGTCATCTAGTGCTATCGGTGCTGTATTAGCTCAAAATGGCAGACCCGTGACGATGATGTCTTCTTTGCCCAGCTTTGCGTTGAAAACTCTTAGGACGATATTGGTGTCGTAGCTGGGCCATTGATCGTATGTTCTTTCTAGGAGATTATAAAAGTCATCCTTGCTGTCGTCATCTTTATCGTAGGAGCATGGGCGAGTTAATTCCTTCGTTGAGGAATGAGTCAAGATATAATAATTTTTTTTTACACTGAAACGTGTACTTTATTGTTTTATTTTCTTAAGACTGGGCTATAAATGTTAAAGTATCATCTATTTATAATAAATATCTACCTAATGATATCTTGGTCTAAGTCTTATCTTAATTATGTATGTTCTTTGTTAGAGTTAGTATGACCTTGTCCGTGCGTAGTGATAATTATTGTTTCTTAATATTTATTTAGTCTACAGATGATTAGTGAAGATGGTTTGTTCTGATCGATAACTATTGGTTTGGTTAATATGTATTTACCAGAAGGTGATAACAGTGGTGGTTGCTGGAAACTTCTGAATTTATGACTACTTTTCGTATGCTATGATAACAGATATGCTATGTAAATAAGTTTTTTATATTTTCTTGTCATAATAGACATTAACTATTAACTGGCGCAGATTAGGCTAATGTTGCCGAGTCTAGCCTTGATTCAAGGACCTGACATTCCACGTGCAGAACCGAAAATCGTTATCCTTATTTTGTTGTCCATGGTCGTCAGCAGTACGGCCATCCATATTTATATATCTAGCTTTTTGTTGTGTCTGAACTAGTGCGTTTGTACACGGTAGGGACGTTACCCCACGCACAACCCCCGAACCTGGTTTAGACCCTTGAACAGAGGGGTCTCGCTGCATACTTTGGTTCACCACTAAGCGGGTGCTGTAGGGACTATCCAGGGGCGCAACGAGGAGGCAGTATGCCAGCTTGGCCAGGGCATTTTCAGGGATCGCTGCTGGTTTCTCGCCAGGTTGAGAGCAATCAACAACTTTACTTTGAGTGCACTGGCCCATCCCCATAGACTTATTTTATATGAACGGAAATATTTACATTAGCACAACCGACAATTACTTTAAATATTGTTACATTCTTCATGTCCGAACGTTCCGAGGAGCCAACACTGACACCGATCACTTCCTTGTTGTAGCCAAAGTAAGATCACGGATATTAGTAGCACAACAGAGTAGAGCACAACCACAACAGTTTGACTTCGCAAATCTACAATCGCAATCGACCGCTGGGAAATTTGCCGATCTAGTCTCCCTTAAGCTCTCAAGGAGTCCAACCATGCCAGGCGAAACAACCGATGAGGAATGGAACCGTTGCCAAAACGCCATCAGAGATGCTGCCTCTGATGTATTGGGTTTTAAAATGCCACCCGAAAAAAACCCATTGTTTGACGACGAGTGCAGGCAGGCGCATTCAGCGAAGCTAGCAGCGTATAAGGCGACGTTGGAGAGAAGGACGAGAGCAGCTCGTGAGCTCTACGAACGTAAGAGAAGGGAAGAACACCGGCTTCTCAAGAGAAAGAAGAAAGAGCATGAAAAGCGCGTGATCGAGGAACTAGAGAGGTGTTACGGGCGGAATAATATCCGAAAGTTTTACCAACGGGTAAAACAACTATCCAATGGATATAAGCTTCGGACAGAAGCCTGTCGTGCGGAAGAGGGACAAATCGTATTAGAGTCGCAATCGATGCTGAGAATCTGGAAAAATCACTTCTGCAGACAGTTTAACGGCGAGCAAAACACCGATTCCATCGCCAGGTAGAATATTCCACTCCAGATAACGGACGATGATGGTAAAGAATTCCGTCCACCCGACCTGAATGTAGTCCAGATAGCAATATCGAGATTGAAATCAAACAAAGCTGCAGGAGCGGATGGATTGTCCGTGGAACTATTTAAGGCAGCCGGAGATGACCTGGTTGGACGCATGCACCAGCTCATCTGTAAGATATGGCCGGAGGAAAGCATGCCCGACGAGTGGAATCTCAGCATCGTTTGCCCGGTCCACAAAAAAGGAGACCGCCTCAACTGCGCCAATTACCGAGAAATATGTCTCCTGAACATCGCCTACAAGATATTCTCTGCCGTTTTGTGTGACCGCCCGAAACCATTCGTGAACAGTTTGATAGGTCTTTATCAGTACGATTTCAGGCCGGAGAAGTCCAGCATTGACCAAATTTTCACATTACGGCAGATCCTGGAAAAGATCCAAGAGATGCAAATCGACACCCTCCACCTATTCGTCGATTTTAAGGCCGCATATGACAGTGTGTATAGGGACGAGCTATACGAAGCCATGTCTAGTTTTGACATTCCTACTAAACTCGTCAGGCTGTGTAGGATGACGATGGAGAACTCTCACTGCTCCATCAAGGTCGGTAACAAATTCACCGAGACCTTCAATGTCAGAAGGGGATTTAGACAAGGCGACGCACTGTCATGTGACTTTTTTAACATAATTTTTGAGAAGATCGTGCAAAACTCACACGCCACGGTACTCTCTTATTAACATTTAGTGGGTCAGATAAACAGTTATTTAACATTACTATTTGCGAACGTCTCCTAAGTAGGCATTGGAGCAATTAAGAGGTTATAAACCAAACAAATTATTGTTGAAGTTCCCAGCTATAACAATATTATCATATTGTACGGATATGTCTTCTAGCGTCGTTATAAGGGAATTAAAACTAATACCGCTACTTGCCCTGTATACGCTACCCAACAATAATTTCTTCCATCTAAACTTGATATTTCGAGACAAATATGTATATTCCATTTCACCATCGACGGCATTTTTCGATATTAGCTTATAGCTTACACCATCACGGACGTAAACTGCTGCATCTCCGCCTCTAGCTGCCATTAACAAGATTTTTCCTGTCGGAGTGGAAAAGTTTAAATCCTGTTATTTTGTAAACTATATTGGGAATGTCTAATAAAAACCAAGTCTCAGAGGCACATATTATATCAATATCAGCTTAAACAAATAGGTACATGAATTCATCGAGTTTGTTTCCTAAACTTTGTGCAATTTCATTAATAATGTTTACATAAGTGGAAAGAACACTAGCCATGCGATAAACACAGTCTTTGGAACTATTGCTACTAGGATTGAATATGTGTTATTAAACTATTAGTAACGCAATCAGATAAAGAAACGTCATAGAAAAACTAGGTGCAAAAAGAATCAAGTTCAAATCAGGAATAAAAGTATTTAGTTCATGACTAAATATATTTAGGCTTAAAAAGCTCGTATAGTTGTGTAACATCATCAATACGTACAACGCTATCATCGGATAGCATTTTGACATGAACATTGTCCCGTATGGTGAAACCGCTTTGTAATAGTTTTCTTTTTCGTAGTTTCTGTTAAATTTTCGTTGATGTAAAATCTACAATAGGAGCCAAACCAAATACGTAAGAACAAATTCTTTATTTATGTTTTTGAAATTGGCTAGAGTTTTCAGTTTTTATTACAGGCAGACCACACTTTTATTATGATGACAGTATCTCTTCAAATAGATTTGTGCTTATTATGATTTTTTTAGACGGTAAATGGATTATATTGTGGGGACCGCAACGTTTATTGTGTTGCAAAACGATCCAAATAAGTCAGATAAGTTTTCATTCTCTTGGAATTGAATCTCGTTTAACGTAACTCACAAGTCATGCTAATTTTCCTTAAAGAAAAAGTTTCTTCTCGCATTCTCTTTGTTTTCCTTTCGGTGTCAGTCATTACTGTTTCTGAAGCAATACTCTTTGAGTAATATCCTGTAGTTCAGCCCTTATTATATTAAATCTCTTATCTATGTCGTTCATCTTTGTGCTCATTAAATTTACTTTACATTGTTTCTCCAACTTGCTTAGTAAGCTTATCAAATTGCTTATCGTGAGTGAACCAGATGAGAATTTTATGAATTTTCTCTTAATCTACTACACGAGAAAGTCTTAGACTTGTTTCTATTGCTTCCAGTGGTGCGGGTCGAGGTTGGTTTATAAGATGGTTTACTCCTACCTGTTGTATTTGATGTTTCAGTGCATTAACTTCCGTTGTATGTTGCTGTATCATTGTCTGCATCATGGCTTGTAATGCCGCCATTTGCTGTGTAAGCATTTCGATTTCTACGTTATTTGACATAGTCGTTTCTTCTATATGCTCTAAGGGACGTAATTTATCAAATATAGATCTTCTTTTTGACATCTACGCACGACCTTATTATTGGCTTTTTTTCTTTTTACTTTAAAAAATTATTCACATATGTAAATTTTTTACTAAGTACTTTGTTTAAATTATATCCTCTTCTATGGAGAATTATTTATTTTTTCTTCTATGAAGATTTATATGTCCTTGCTGCGACAAGGATTCCGATGGTTCGTCTCGCTGAAACAACAAAGTATATGTTGCTCCTGGCAAGATCGCCAATTAAATTCTACGTTTTCACGTTAAATAAAAAAATATAATTTTTTGGTCGGCTACGCGACTTTTATTTTTTATTTATATTTTCTTAAAATGAGTTCTGTTCAGTACTTATGCTAAATCTTAACTAAACTGCCAAATTCCAAAAATATCTTTTTAAATACTAATTTGTTACAAATAATATTTCCTTTGTCTTAATGGATATTTTTGAACAAAGAGATAAAGAACATGTTTTGTACATATGCTTACCATATTTATGATATTTTATGATCTTTACAATATTTGTATATTTATGATATTTTATGGTCTTTACAATATTTGTATATTTATGATATTTGTTTGACCCTTTTTATCTTATTCCTTTGCTCAGTAGTTTAGATTATTTTACATATTTAGTTAGCGTTGTTTTCGTGTGTTTACATAAATTGTTGTTTATGATATGCCTAGTTACTAATTACCCTCTTATCATCTATGGAAATTTACTTGTTATCTTAAAAGAATATTAGGGAAATAACATGTATATGTTTATTAACATGTTTATGCATGAGCGTCGCTAACTCTGGTGATCCTTATCCTCGAAGTACTGTTGTCTTGCAACAGGCTCTGTTTCAGTAAGGAATTAAGTGTTGCATAAGGCCTGATATAACTTACTAGTTGTCAATTTAACTTAATAAAAAAAAGTTTTCTTTATTTTAATAAATTGAATTTGCTTTATTTTAATAAACAGTTTTTCTTATTTTACTTATTTTAATGGTGAGTTGTCTCGTTATAGAGACTTGTCAAGACTAACAAGTTTATTTCATTTCCAAATAAAAGAAACTTCCGATCGCATTTCCATTCCCTCAAATAAGCAAAAACCGATAATGCTTACAGTTACTCAATTTTCATAATCATAAAAAGAGGTTTCTTCATAGTCAGCATAATTCCTATTTAAAACCAATAATAAAATGAAAAGGAGTTTAATTCAAAGTCAGCATAATGTTAATAAAGAAATATCAACGCTGACACTTTTGTTTAACCCGTTGCTTGGCAGCGGCTTAACTCTTCCCCTTTATTTTATTGTGCTTCGCTCTCCAACCAACCGGTTATATCGCGAGATCGCTTTTTCTTCACCCAAACACCAAAGGCAAGGCTCACCACCACGAGCAGAGTAAGTAACGTAGTTCATAGGCTTAATAAAGAGCCTGCCCTGCTCTCTTTTTTAAGTGACTCTATGTAGCGCTGGTTATTTAAATGCAATTCTTTAATTAATTGCAGCGGTGGCGTCTCTGCGAAGATGTGGGTGGAATTTAAGGAGGCCAAAATGGCTGCAATGGCCTGTATCCCTGGTGTTATTGACGAATACCGACGCGTTGTGATAGGTTACTATGAACGTACCGTTTATAGCCACCTGGTTATTATTTATAACAACATTTTCGTTGTAAGAATTAAAAAGTAGAATGCCGGGTTGTAAAACTTCGAAAGAAGGAATGTGAGAATTGTTACTTTTCCTGCATACCGCTGGCTTACTTTTGGGGAGATTAGGAATGCATTTCGTACGCGATATATCTCTTAAGTTACTACGTTCACAAATGTTCAAATCATCGTATGATTTACACGTATTCTTGATCTCATAAATTTCGTCTTGACAAGTCATTATATTGGAACTGTCTAATATTACAATTTCCTTATTCTTTTTTACAGGTTTTATTAATATTGAATGACAATAATTCGTTTTTACGATAGACAAGGTAATCATATACAAAATAACAGCTATTAGTAGCTATTTTCAAATCAGCGAATTTTAGACATTGCTCAAGGTTAGAATATGGAAAACTTTGTTGCTTAACTGAATTTTCCTTTTCAGAAAAAAGAAATGTGTTAATAACGTTACTTTTAGCCCACATCAAATCCTGTTCTACTCATGTTACCTCTTTCTTCAGAACCTTCAACTCAAACTTGAACCGAAGTGCAGCTGTTTTTGGTACGTCCTTGTCCCTCTGTAAGTCTTTCAAAATTTTGTTCGTTCTGTTTGCTACTTCATTAAGTTTATCTTCGATTAAATGGTTGATGATGATCTGGTTTTCTGTCTGTCTCATACTGTTATTAATTCTTTCATTTATCAGTCGAAAGTCGTCTCTGTCAGGAGTCCCGCGATCCCCTTCCAGGCGGTTCCTATCGCATCAATGGACCTTTTCATCTTGCGGAAAGGTTTAATTCTGTCTATAATGTCTCTTATGCTGTTCACTTTATGATCCAAATATGACAGTAAAAGGTTGTGAGATTGTATTCTATATTTAATGTGTCCGTCTATTAGTTTCAGCTCTCGCTCGTATAAGGGTATGTCTCTTACATGAATCAGCCTAAAGTCTCCATCTTGTATTAGTGTACGTCCGGTCCCAAGAGTAACTATTTCGGAGTTCGAGTAGTCTAATATCTGAACTTCACATTTCGCTGAAGAGAATAAAAGCCTGTAAGATTAAAAATTTACCTTATGTTATCTTTATGAACTACCTTGTTGTCAATCAAAACTGTAGACCCAAGGTCCTTTTGAATTATTTTTTCCACATACAATTTCGAAGACTTATTTCCTAGCCTTTTATTTGTTTTAACGAAGACTCTTTCTCCCTGATCAAATTTCCTATTATCAGATATCCCGTTACGTTTTGCCAGACATGCCACCTGTGCTTTCTCTATTCTCCCCCTTACTGAGTTCCTTAGTTCTGAGGACATGAAATGCACTATTTTTATAGGCTTTGTCACGGAGTGAATAGACCTATTATATTCCATCGTTGCCAGAAGAATCAAGTCAACTGTGTCTTCTATTTTATTTCCTGCCCTCAGGCAGCGTGCAATTTCTCCTAGGGTGCTGTGGAAGCACTCCACTTGACCGTTAGAGGTGCTATGCATGGGAGGAATTGGTAATATCTCTATCCGAAAATTTTCTCTTAGAAATGTTCCTATAGCTTGTGAATTTAAGGATTTTTCGTTATCACACACTATAATTTTAGTATTGCTGAACATGTTAAGAATTTGTAAAAGTGGTTTCTTTACATGCACTATGGCCCTTGAGGATATCGGCAAGACAAAAGCGAACTTGGAAAATTTATCGAAGCACGTCAAGAAGTGTTTTTTGTCAGTGATAAAGATATCCACATGCAAAATTTCACCTGTATAGTTCGGAATGGGAGTCGCGAGTTAACTTATTACTACTTTATTAAATTAAAAAAAAAAACACAGCTGTTTAATTCTACTGTCCAAATATTATTGATTTTATTTATTATTTTTGTTAACAATGAAACTTATTATCTAAATACAAAAGTGCTTACGCTAATAAAAGTGCAATACATATTGTTTTTGTTATTTAAAATTATACTTATAAAATAATTCTGTTAAATACGGAAGTTCTTTCACCATTAAAAGTTCAATACATTGTTGTTTTGGTTATTTAAACATTTTGTTTATTAAATATATTATTATTTTGCAATTCGCATAATTTTGCTTACCAATGTTTTTATTTACTTATTAACCCATTTATTATATTTAACGTATGCTGACTAACCTACTTAATCTAGGTGGTTTTGTTGGTGGGGTTGTTGTTGTTTCTATAACTCGCGCCTACTCCTTGCTTAATTGGATGTCGATTGTATTTCGATTCTTTACATATTCTACAATTAGCTACAACCTCCATTACCTTCCTCCTTATCCCCGGAAAAAAGTAGTATTTTCATATTTGTTTCTCGTTTTCTTTTGCTGACCTATATGCCTATTATGTTCCGCAGTTATGATTTCGCCTTGATTATTCTCGTTAAATACGTCAATTACTTGGAGAGAAGTGTAAACGAGTCTAGTGGAAGGAAATCTCTTACGTACATAGCTCATTCTGAATTTTGGCAAGAACCGATAGATCGCACAGCAGTGCATTGGCGATATTAGGATTCACGCAAGTCTTCATGTCTCTCAATAAATTTTCAATTGAATCAAACACAATTACATGCCTTAATTGAGATTTAAACATAATTTTTTTAGAAATCTTTGGAATTTCGCCTTCCTCCACCACTGTTTGGTTCTTGAAGCAATTTATTGGGTTCGACACAGATTTAATGACCTCACTCAAGGACACCTCACTATGTGCTGTTCCTATCGATGAGGACGAGTGGATAGTATTTATGTGTTGTCGGGACAATGCGTCTGCTACAAAATTCTCCTTACCGGGTTTGTAAATGAATTTAGGCGAAAATTGTTCAATAAAAGATATCCATCGTCCTATTTTCGAATTTGGGTTCTTTTCCGAAATAGTAAACGTAAGAGGCTGATGATCAGTGAATATGTTTAGTCTTTTAACACCGTACAGATAGTTCCTTAATTTCTGTAAGGCCCATACTATCGCTAGAAGCTCACGTTCATTAGTACCGTAGTTTTCCTCTGTTCTTGTTAAGGTGCGAGAAATCATAGTTATTGGTCTTTCTTTCTGTGACAGGACTGCACCTATTGCATTTGATGATGCATCGGTTGTGAGGTCAAAGGGTTGCTCATAATCGGGTTGCAGCAGTAAGACATCTTCGGATGCAATTATCTTTTTAACCTGCTCGAAAGTTGCCAAAGCTTCGCGATCTAGCTCAATCTTTACATTTTTGGATTTACCCGCTCCCACCGAGCCATTTTCTCCTCTAAGGTACCTGGTCAGGGGTTTTAATATGGCAGAGTAGTCTTTTACAAATCGCCTATAATACCCTGCTAGTCCGAGAAAGAGCGCAGACCTCTATGTCTTTTACCTTATCAGGGGAAGTTTTTATGCCTTCCTTTGAGACGACGAATGACATCATTGATGTAGACGTAGCAACATCTATCTATTTCTTCTCGTAACACGTCACCAATTGCTTTTTGGAATATGCTTGGGGCATTTTTCAGCCCAAAAGGGAGTCTGCAAAATTCGAATTTGCCGTGGTTTATTGAAAAGGCTGTCTTCTGTCGGTCCTGTTCCCTAAGTTTTATCTGGTGGAAACCCGACTTAAGATCTAAGGTTGAAAACACCGAAGGCTTCCCCAGACTTGCCAAAATAACAGATATATCTGGAATCGGATACCTTTCACGAAATGTTTTCTCGTTGAGCTTCCTGAAGTCAATCACCATACGATGCTTTGCTCCTCCGTTTTCATCTATTCCTTTTCTGTTAACAATCCAAATGGGATTATTGTAAGGGGAGCGCGATGGCTGGATAACTTTGTTTTTTAACCAATCATTAATCTCTCTACTGACAAATTCCGTTAGAGCAGCGGGATATGGGTAGGGTCTTGAATATACTGGTTGGTCATCATTTGTTTTTATGGCTGCCACCACTGAAGTCTTGTAGAGTAAGGCTTCATCTGAATCGGCAAAAACCTTCTTATGGGCCATTAACAGCATTTCTAAAGGTCCCTGGGAAGCGGTTTGATTCTCTTGAGATATTGACAATTTCTTCACATCTCTACAGTGAACATACAGTAGTTCCTCCTTTCCGCCAACATATTCAAGAGTGTTCCTCCCAAAATCTATATTTGCCTTTACTTCATTTAAAAGGTCTACCCTTACTACTGCATCAAAGGTTCCAAGTTCTGGTAACAGGAAAAAATTCGCGTTTTTATCAAAAATTCTAACTAAACACTTGCTCGTAATCTTAGAATGACCATGCACAGACTTGACCAGGAATGAGTTCGTAATATTCTTGACCCCTTTAATACTACTCATTGGTTTAATATAGTTCTTTGAAGTGCCAGTATCTAATAAAATTCTAATTGTTCTCCCTCCTATTACCCGTTCTACATATGGGAGGAGGGAACGACCCTTAAAAAATTCACTTCCTCTATCTCACAACACTCTGAATCATTTTCATGCTCGTCATAGACTGATCCAACTTCAAAATGTTCCTCTTCGTCACCATTGTTGTCTTCCCACTCATAAGTCATTTGATTCACCTTTTGAGATTTTGCTGGTGGAAGGTATTGTCTGGATGATTCCACAGATCTTTTTACAGCTTGAGGGTTATTTTTGTGCATATCCCTTTGTAAGCTTCTCATGCTTCTATCTACTTCCATAGGCCCAGGTCTGTGTATCCTATTGCTGTGTTTTCCAAAACTGTTGGTCTGAATTCCGGGACCCTGTAGTCCAGTTTGATTCCTGGTAGTACCTGGGTGATAACCCACTTGACCCATTCGTAGTGTGGATGATTCCTATCGTGTTGATAGTGGAGCGATGACGAGTTCTGCTTAAAATTGTTCCAATAAGCAAGTCTACCAGTGAGATCGTCAATTTGTGCTTGAAATACTTGTTTCGCTTGTTCTGTCGCTCGGCTGATTGTCGTGTCTAATAAGGATTGCAATTTATTAGTGTTTACTGCGCACGGAAAGTCTGTCCAATCTCTTAGCCAAGTCGTCAAGCGAGCAGAGTCGGTCCGATCTTTCGTCAGAACTCATACAGGAAGAGGGAACTTAAGTCAATTTATCCTTTTATAAACTTGAACGAAATCTTGAACAATTTGGATGTGTAAAACAATAGCACTTTATTTGGGCTATAATCTATAGACTTATAAAAATTACAATTTGTACGAAAAAATTTAATTAAAATATAATTTATATTGATATTAACTTTTTAATGATCACCTTTATTTTATACTACTTAATCTAATTTGCATATGTTTACTTCTTGGTTTCTTTATTACTTTTAATTATTAAGCAATCGTGACTTACATTACTATTAGAGCAACTGCGTTCATGATGTAGCCGTAGTTTACCCTTGCTGATATTTCTTCTTATTCCCGCTGCTGGTTGTAGAAGGCTTCAGTATTCGATTTTCATTGTTTGTCTCTATGAGGATTCTTCCTTCATTCGATGTTGCTGCTTAAACTTTTGAGGTTTTTTCTTGTCGTTTAATTTGATAGTTTCCTTTGTAGATTGCTATTTTGTTTCCACTGTCTTTATTACATTTCCTGACTATGGTGTTTTTTCTTGCTGGTTACTCGATAGTTTTTTATTAATTAAATTGATATTTCATTGTCATTGTGTTGTATTTATCCCCTACGAGGATTTTTTCTCTTTCGCTTATTCCCTATGATAATTTTTTTACCACCCTTTTCTACAATTATCCTCTGCAAGGATTTTTTAAATTCACTTTATTCTCTATGAGAATATTTTACCGTCCTTTTCTACAATTATCTTTTGCAAGGATTATTTAAATTCACTTTAGTCTCTATGAGCATTTTTTACCGTCCTTTTCTACAATTATCCTTTGCCAGGATTTTTTTAAATTCACTTTATTCTGTATCAGAATTTTTAAGAGTGGGTTAGTTTTACAATTATCCTCTACGAGGATTTTTTTACTCCACTTATTCTCTATGAGAATTTTTAACCGTGAGTTTTTTTTTTTTGTTAGGCGCCACTTACTAGTTGTCAATTGAACTTAATAAAAATTTTGCTTTATTTTAATAAACAGGTTTTCTTATTTTACTTATTTTAATGGTGAGTTGTCTCGTTATAGAGACTTGTCAAGACTAACAAGTTTATTTAATTTCCAAATAAACGAAACTTCCGATCGCATTTCCATTCCCTCAAATAAGCAAAAAACGATAATGCTGACAGTTAAAAATAAAAAGGTATTTAATTCAGGTGAGAAAATTAATTTTGAAGTCAGCGTAAGTTGGCAATCAAAAAAAAAATGGTTTTAATAAAAAGAGGTTTCTTCATAGTCAGCATAATTCCTATTTAAAACCAATAATAAAATGAAAAGGAGTTTTATTCAAAGTCAGTATAATGTTAATAAAATAAAATATCAACGCTGACACTTTTGTTTAACCGGTTGCTTGGCAGCGGCTTAACTTATAGCTCGAGAATTTCGGGCTACCAACTCGGTAGCTTTCTTTCTTCAACTGTCTAGGAAATTGCTGGCAGTAGGAATTAGATAGCATTTGCCTCAAGATGTTCAGGTGAACATCACAACATCGAAGAGTATTTTTAAATAAAGAAGTAGAGGAATGGCAAAAGCTCACTTCAAAGGCTCCCTCAATATATTTTGAAGCATATTACAATATATTTAGTTCTTATATAAATACAATAGATAAGTCTTTTACTGACAGTGACGTTTGCCCACAAAAAGAAACAGTTTTCTATGTACATACAATACACATATGGATTTGCCGAAAGAGGAAAGTGATATCTTAAATGAAGTAAACTTATCAAATTAAACTTTTTATTATACATACATATACATACATTTATGTGTATATTAAAATTTGGATTTAAGCTTTTTTTTCTGATAGTATCGCTTTAAAAATGTTTGATGCTAAATAAAGATTCTGTTTGCTCCTTTATAAATATGTATGATATTAAAAACTGCTTTTTATAATTTATGTGAATTGTTTTTCAGATTTACGTCGCCTATGTCGCTAATAATCGCATAATAATTGTGTCATCGCTCAATGGTCCATTCGAAGAAGCTGTGATTGCATATTTATTTTTGGTCAATATTTTACCAGTTATTGTTATTCCAATATTGTGGTGGGAAACTCGCAAAATATCGCGACTTATTAATGATTGGGATGATTTCGAGGTATAAAATAATAATTGTTATTTCCGATGAATTAATTACTTTTGCCGTTACAGATTCTATACTATCAAATTTCTGGACATAGCGTTCCATTACATTTAAAATCAAAAAACATAACCATAGCTTTACCGATTCTTTCAGTGCTTTCAGTTGTAATAACTCACGTAACAATGGCCGATTTCGATATAGTACAAGTATGACTCATAATTGCGGATGATGGAAATAAAGGCTGCAATGCCGAATTCAAAAAATATTTTATACGTTCCTCTAATAGTATTTGCCTAATAACACAAATATCTGTCTCTTAAAATCTTTAGATGTTAAGCCACCCACCAACAGGTGATATGTTTGTTACACTATAGTTTCTATATTTTTCAAAAGTTACATATATATGTATGTACGTACATGCCATGAGTTTCTTTTAAAGCAAAATTTTATAAAGTTCGATAGCTGTCATCTGATATAATTTCTATTCTGCAACGTACAAACATCTGACATCAGATGTGTTGTAAGATGCCGCCGGTAGTTAAAACAACCAATGCGTGAAATAATCAAAGCCAGAATCAAGAATGCTTGGCTTCTCTGGCCAATAAATATATTTCACAAACAGCAATTATGTTCACGTAAAACTAACTTTACAACAACAACGCTTGTGGCTTTTTTTTTAAAAATGCATGTACATGCATATGAAAAAAGATCACGCTACACTATGTGTGATGTCCCGTAATAATATATGCAATATTTATGCTTGTTCAGGCTATGAATATATGTACATAAATGTTTAGATGCTAAAAGAAGGGACGCATATTTAAAAAAGAAAAGCATGCCAGAGATGACAATAGAACATGTTTGAACAGATATTTTCATTTTCAGAAATACTGCCTGAAATCTATGGTATGCAAAAACATTTAGCGGCGGGTTATCATGTAAGGCACCATCAACTTGCTTAAAGAAATATTTAACACAAATATTTTTTTATGTTATAAATGAAAATATTTCAACAAACATATATTTTATGTAATAAATTAAAATAATTGTATGTATGTGTATTGAACTCTACGTAATAGTGTCATAATGTCACACGGCCTTTAGACTATCTTAAACAGTGGACATTCACACCGCCAACATTGCACTAAGTTAGTTTAAATGGGCACATTTGTTCCCGTTATTCTCTTTTTTGAAAAAAAGGCTTACATATTTTCATTAAATGCATACATAAGCCTTTTGAAAAGCCGTTAAAGAAATAATATTGCGCCTATAATATTTTAATACCAGATTTTCCATTTGGAATTCAGAAAAGACAAGAAAACAACTTTATATTCATAACATTTGTAGTGGGAAAAATTTTCTATCACATACAAATTTTGACAGACATGGAGGAAAGCATATACATTAGTCGAAAACTCAGTCAAACGTAGAAGCATGTCGTCTGTAGGTGGATATAACAAACATTCTTCGAATAACAATTCATAGCTTAACACATACTGAATTCGGGTGCTTACTTTTGAAACAGTGAAAATGGACTTACAGCCTTTGGTCCTGCCATCGATAGTGTATTAATAGGCTTCTAATCATATTTTTTCAAGGTCATACCATACTGTGTTTTGGACAATTTGACGGCCATGTTGGGAGCCTGGTGGTATCTTATATGTGAAGCTTTAAGCATCACCGCCAATATATTAGCAGAACGTTTTCAAAAAGTAAAATGCTTGAAGCACTGTACAGGAGAAACAATAATTTTAGAATGCGTCTATTGTTACTAACAGGCATTGCGTCATATAGGACCCGCCGCAATGGTTGCAGACTACCGTGCCCTCTGGTTGAGATTGAGCAAATTGACGAGAGATACGGGCACCGCAACTTGCTACACATTTACCTTTTTAAATCTTTATCTTTTCTTCATAATAACACTGTCTATTTATGGTCTTATGTCGCAGCTTTCAGAAGGATTTGGAATTAAAGATATAGGTCTTGCAATAACGGCTATTTGGAACGTCTGCCTTTTATTTTTCATCTGTGATCAAGCGCATTATGCATCCTTCAATGTTCGAACAAATTTTCAGAAGAAATTACTTATGGTTGAATTGAACTGGATGAACTCGGATGCGCAAACAGAAATCAATATGTTTCTTCGAGCCACTGAAATTAACCCTTCAAACATCAATTGCGGAGGGTTTTTTGATGTTAATCGGAATCTGTTTAAAGGCGTAAGTGCTTTCATACAAAATCAATTTCAAATTATATTTTTAAAATAAAAATTCAACGGCAATTTTTCTTTCATTAATTACAGCTACTGACAACTATGGTAACGTATTTGGTAGTCTTGCTGCAATTTCAAATAAGCATTCCAACTGATGTACGAAACGTTAATCAAAACATAACAATCAATGACATCTCATTGATTGATGCGAGCAGTGAAGAAGTAAAAGTTGATGTGGTGACTAGTTTAATGACAACACTAGCAACAACAGTGGCACCTGCACGTAGTCAGGCACGAAAAGGTTGAGCTTTTTCAATCTCAACATATAGCATACAAACATATATACATATAAAAAACATTTGCTAACACTGAACTTTGAATTAATCAGTTAAATAAATTTTATTAAAAATCAGTTATGAACTCTTATTTAATTGTGTATGTACATACATGCATATATAGTTTGTATTTTTGTAAATTTTTAGGCTTCGAGAGTACAAACGGGTTGGTTTGTAATATCCCAGGTTTCGCTTTTGTGCTTATTAAATCTTAAGAAATTTATAATTCTTTTTGAAATTTTAAAAGTGTACCATCGCATATTTCAAAAGAATGACGTATTTTCCATATATGGCTGTAGCTCGCGAAATATTAATTTTTGGTTGTCCTGGAAGCACTTAAAGACTGAAAATTTATACTCTGTGTAAGAAATCCTATAAATAATGTGTAATGCTTTAAAAGCAAAACTGTTACCACTGAGTAAAACTATGTAAATTCACCTTACAAAATACGAAAAATATAATTTCATCTTGAAAACGAAGAATTTTTTGCATTATGCTTACAGAATATGGCTGATTAGTTTCTAGATATGAGATCCTTGCTTACTGTGTGCTTTCATCGTAATACATGTATTACGATATTTCAAAAAATTAAATAAGTCTTATCGTGTAAAAGAAGATAAGAGAATACGGATAGGAAATTTTACACGCGGTCGGTAAAGCAGAGGTTGTATTTTACAATAAACATCGGCATCGCCAAGAGAATTTATTGAAGAAGCTGGCGATAATTCCAAGAACAACCAAATTGAACGCCACATATTTTCATGTTGTTTTTGTACATGTTGTGGCACTTAAGCATTAGCTTTTCAAATGGTGTTTAGTAGATTGACACCGGCCTCCCAAACACCATCAAGGCTGGGAGAGGTAGAACGATCTGAAATTGAAACAGCTTTCAATCTGAGTTATCATCGCGGCAAGGTCCTCCTTAAAGTACGACTCTGCATTATTCTTTTCAAATGTTTAGTGGCTGGGTATATAAAATGCCACTTTGTACTATTCTCTGCCAATGTGTCGCATAATTGGGCTTTGGAAAAGTGCAAATGTGAAGTATTCTAGATTTTTTCTGAAATCTAACGGCTAATCTTTGTGTTTTATAATTCTTAATTTTCAACTGTTTAGGCAGTAAATGGCATATTTCGTATCAGTTTGTTTCTACCGCCAGAGAATCCTGCTTTTCGGGGTGCAGAGTGGAAGGGGTCTCTCAGTTCGCACAGCAGAAAACTGATCACAGCCCTTTAGTATGCGTAACTAATTTAAAGGAAGCAAATTAAAAATTACAGAGATGAAAAATAAAACGAAATGAATTAAATTTTGATGTAAATTGTATAAAAGACAAAGAAACCGTTGTAGATGATGGTCTCAACCGAATTCTATCACATGAAGACGATAGTGCGATCATCAGTTTAAATGAATTTTTTGAAGATGACATATTGATGGAGAATTGTTGCAGTCAATAAAAGAAAATTTACCGAAAAAATTACTATTAGTAGTGTTTTGTTTTCACATCAATTTTTTGTTTGATTTCAAGATTTGTTTATAAAATTCTTTGTAAGAAATAGATATTTAAATACCTTAAAATCATGCATTTTATTGGGAAAGTTGCAACGTGGCCAAATATGACAGAAACCCTATTAAACACTCGCTAAACATAACTAAAACTTCTAATAGACATGACGAAATTGTATCCACAAAATATATAAAGTTTACGAAATATGCACTAAAAGATAGGACATGGGTATCTATTGTCAATACTTACAAGTTTAATACCTTGGCGAACCGGAAATGCTAATTACGGATAACGAGCTGGATGTAGTTGCAGTCAAACAATTCCAAAAATATTAAGGGGTTGGGGCAATTCAGAAATATTAATGTAACAACAAAGTAAAATAAGATTACGTTACTATTAAGAACAACAAATACAAGCATTAAGAAATTATATGACAAACAAATCATTGCAAAAGGATTAACTGTTCATAAACAAAATAAAGATACGGTGGGCCTGCATGAACAAAATTATATCAAATTATAGAAGCAAAAAGCGAATAAACAAAAGCAAAAGTGTGAATAAATTTATATGCAATATTTGATTTGTTAGGTCTTGACTTTCGGAGACCCTGTTGCCCATGAACATAGATAAAGTTGAGGAATATGCTAGTGCAGAACTATTTGAGGACCAGTCCATAAAAATGCGTGTAAATTTGGAAACGAAAAGAGATACTTAATTTTTGAGAACAAATTTGCTAATAGTTGCGCACCACATAATTCAAGCTTAGACAAAGATTTTCTGTTTATAGGACAACTGTGGATTTAGCTGGAAATAATTTAGATGATGAGGAAACTGCACCCAAAAATAAAAACAGCAACAGTAGGCGCAAACTGAAGAGTCACAGAAACCATGTAGTTGAATAGTTTTATATTCAGGAACAAGACAAAAGCGAGGTATTTGAATCGAAGAAAGCATTTTATAGATCTGAGACAAACGTTTCCCAACCTCCATGTAATTCTTGAAGAATAGACTCGTTCCATCCAATTTTGAGAATCCACAACTCTTCCATTAATTATTTTTGATTTTATGAGTAGCAGAAATAAAAGTCCAAATGGATCAAAAAATTATGACGAGAGGGACAAAATTTTTCGTTTTGTAATTTTTTCAACAAATTGAAATTAAAGTGAAAATGAAAATAGGAAAACGGGCATTTGCTAATCCCATGTTATTTCAATAACTGTTATTAATATTCAAATCTTTAAAGGTTTTATCGTCTGGAAAATCTTTGTGGTTCAAACGCCATTTGTTTAATTGAAAACAACCGCGAGTAAGAATTTCTTTTACCTCCATTTTAATTTGAACTAAATTTTTAATTGTATTTGCGCCATAGAGAAAATCATCCCCGAGAAACGAAGGCTGGATAATTCCATATGTGACAGTATTCAGGTGGTAAGTACGAATTTCCTCTTCCTCTGAATGTCTCTACAAAATATATTGAAATTTATGATTACGAGGATCAACTAGATGGGGGCATGGGCCAGTGCATCCAAAGCAAAGTTGTTGATTGTTTTCAACCTATCAAGAGCCTAGCAACGATCCCTGTAAGTGCTCTGGTCAAGCTGATTTACTGCCTCCTCATGGCGCCCTCTGAATAGCCCCTACAGCAGCGGCTTAGAGGTGAACCAATGTAACTAGGTTCGGTGGTTGTGCGTGGGGATAACTTCCCTACCGTGTAAAAAACTTAACAAACCACGTGCTGCCGATGACTTACCGGAGGCCTTGGAAGACTATAAGGCTGACATCACCGGCATCCAGGAAGTGCGATTCACATTCACAAAGGGATCTGGCGGTCCCCTTATCAATCAACCGTCCACCAGATTGATCATATTTGCAATTGACGGCAGACACTCACCCAGTATTCTTGATGTCCGAACATGATAGGTCCTTATCGGTGCGGTTTGAGGCCGGGGAAGTCCACAATTGACTAAATTTTCACACGGCAGATCCTGGAAAAAACCCAAGAGATGCAAATCAACACCCACCACTTATTCGTTGATTTTAAGGCCGAATATGATGCGATGCGACATAGGGATGCGATGTGTTGTTTTGACATTCCTACCAAGCTCGTCAGGTTGTGTAGGATGACGATGGAGAGGTTTTGCGGCTCCATCAAAGTAACGAACTCACCTTCAATGTCAGGAAAGCTTTAGGCACGGCGACGCATTGTCCTGTGACTTTTTTAACATAATTCTTGAAAAGATCGTGTAAAACTCATACGCCAAAAACAGAGACACGATCTTCCAAAAGTCCGTGCAATACGCTGACGATATTGACGTGATTGGTCGAACACAGCGAGCTTTCAATGAAGTTTTTGTTGGTATTTCTATGGAGGCAGGTGAAATGGGGCTAGCGATGAACGAGGGCAAAACGAAGTATATGTTGTCATCGAGAAAGGACGCACAACATCAACGACTGGGTCAGAATTTAAACGTAGGCAGCTTTAACTGCCAGGTACTGAATGACTTCGTTTATCCCTGCTCCCAAGTGAACAACACGAAAAACATCAGTACCGATTTTCAATGTTTGATAAGCCAAATTCAAGAGCGATTATTTGATTGAACGTCGTTATAAAATTGTTGTACTCACATACTTACCATTAAATGTGGTCAACTTAAGCTGTGGCAATGAGCCATAGCCGGAAAATAAATTGTACAATCAGACAAAATTGCATTGTGTACTTCTTCACCCAGTTTAGATTGAATATTGAATTTAGCTGAAATGTACAAATCTTCGATGTCGGGCCTAGCGTTGTCATCTGGCTCCAACCTTTGAATTTGACTTTGACCCGACAGTATTTGTTCGAAATACTACCTCAAAATTCCCAAGCGACACTTCAGATTGAGGTTAATTTTTTTCACCCCTTTCATTGGCTTCAAGCAAAAGTGTGAATAAATTTAAATACAATATTTGATTTGAATTTGAAAATAAATATAAATAAATTGTTACATTAAAATTAATCTTATACGATGACTTAATAGGACGAAATATTCATAAATGGATATTGGTAATAATGGGTCATGACGATAGGGAAGAAATTTGGGAACACTTAAAAGTATACAGATATTAATAGTCATAACGCAATTAATAGGTGCAAGAAATACTTTTCGTTGTATTCGCTCGTTGCTGTTTACACATCTCCAAAGTCGACATTTTATATTAAAAATCGGGGAGGTTATTTATTTGTATAACAAACGAAGAGCCAACAAAAATTTATTCCAAAAGCCTTTTTTTTAAAATCGTAACACAAAATTTCTCCACCACTGCTGACACGAACCGTAATTTAAACCGCTATCAGGTTTTACAATGTTTTTATGTATTTAATATACATATATATATGTATATACATATATGTAGAGTGCGAGATTTTTAATTTTTTTTTTAAATTATGAACTTTAGAACTCAACAACTGTTCGAACATATACAATATTTTCAATACAGAAATGCCACAACAGTTTTACATATATATATATTTTTTAAATGTTTGAAATGTACCACACAAATTATTTATTTAACCACACTGTCTATACAGATTTTTGTTATAGTTTTTTTATTTTATATAAGGGCTCCACTGTTGTTTTTGTAATATTTGTTTCTCACTTCACACAATGAAACAATTTTAAGTGTTAATACACCAACAGTAATAAAAAATAACTTGTATTCCATTTGGAGATAACAATATGCAGGTACAAAATATATAAATCAGAAACAAATACTAAAAATAAAAACTAGCGGTTAATAACCAAAACAAGTAACGTGGGCCTGGCGTATAAAAAAATTATGACAAATTACAGTGGGCGTGATTAAAAAAATGTAAACAAATTTAATATAAATTTAAATGATAAGTTAAGCGAAAATAATATATGCAAACAATATTAAAATTAATTGAAATTAATCAAAGAATGAAATATAGTATATGACGGTGACTCAACAAATTTAGCAAATCACACGTAAAAACATGTCCCCTGTAGGGGACATAGCAAACATTCCTCGAATGTTGTATGTAATTCATAGGAGTATCTTAACACATACTGAATTCGGATGCTAATTTTTGAAGCAATGAAAATGGATTTATAGTGTTTGTTCCGATAGTTGATTAATAGGCTTCTAATCATAATTTTTCAAGGTCATACCATACTGTATTTTGGACAATTTAGGCCTTGTAGGTAGCGAAGATTTAATCGTTATCGTCAATATATTATCTGAGCGTTTTCAAAAGGTAGTATGTTGCAAGCACTGGACAGGAGAAACAATAATTTGAAAATGCGTTTAACGTTACTAATAGGCTTTGCGTCATATAGAACTTGCAGCAATGGTTGAGCCAATTGACGAACGATACGAACACCGCAACTTGCTACACGTTTACGCTTTCAGTAGGATTTGGAAAATTTTCTATCACGCTAATTCAGTCAATTTTGAATTATTTTTGCAAACGCCTGAGCACATTTTTGGTAACAACTGGGTTTTAGTATATTCAGATAGCCACAAGTGAAATTTACGTAGATATGGAAAAAGGATGTTTCCAATTGCGCATGGGAAAGTTTTAAATTTATAATTGTTTTAGTCATGGGAAAACTTTCAATAATTTTTATGGGTTTTCTACCACGCACGATTGGCGAATTTTGAATAGTTTTTGCAGTATATGGACACTTGTGTTGCAGTTGAGTTTAGACATTTTCAGAATATAGCCGCAATTGTAATTTATCGAAATCTGAATGAAGGAAATACCAATTGCGTAACGAAAAATGTTTATTTAATTTTTATTCATCAATTTTTATTACGTAAGGTCGGTGAATTTCGAAAGTTTTTGCAAAAAAGGCATATATTTTATTGCAGCTGATTTTATATATGTTCAGAACTAATTAGTACTACATATTTCTATACTTGAGAAATTGAATAGTTTTAAAATGATATTTATGAGCTTCCTACCACGCAGCTTAGCCGAATTTCGATAAAAAAAAATGTACATGAATGCACATTTTTGGTTGCAACTGAATTTTCAAATTTCAATTATACATTTTTGCAGCTGTGTGTATAAATTAACACCTCAGAAATTATAAATTTACCAACAAAGTTTCAACTTAAAATTAACCTGCCGACACATTTTTTATAAATATTGTTCAGTGGTTCAAGTACACCTACTTGCTGACTGTACGTCTACTAGATGTTATTAACTTTAAAACCTGACAATTAATTAGTTTAGTTTTAAGTGAAGTTAATTTTGATTAGTTAATAAACAACGGTCAAATGACGTAAAAACAAAAAAAAGATATATACAATTTTTTTTTATTTATATTTAGATACAGGCCAGACACGGAACCACATCAAATATACAGAAGAATTAACAATCTTTATGTAAACTCGGTGAGTGAATTAGCAATAGATGTGCAAAATATAAAATACAAATCCAGATGAACTAACAATATATCATAGTGGTGATCATAGTATAGATTTAAGCAATATTTATAGCGTATTAGTAAACACAAATAAGGAAATTACACAGGGTACTTTGTTAGACAAAATTTACGACATGCGTGATTTAGGTAGCATATTAGACATCATGACAAGACGAAGGTACGAAAACAGCTGCATCAGACCAGAATTTAGAAAATATAGACAGAAAAATATTTATAATTACAACATGAATAAAGCACAAAGAAACTCCTTTCACAATTGTAACAATTACAGAAATAATAACAATAAACATTTTAATAAAAACATGAACCAAAATCTTAACAATTTTGGTAAGAATTTTAATAATTCACGACGATAT
Organism: Epicampocera succincta; assembly: GCA_932526305.1. Lineage (NCBI taxonomy): Eukaryota > Metazoa > Arthropoda > Insecta > Diptera > Tachinidae > Epicampocera > Epicampocera succincta. The sequence continues at coordinate 26,994,952 of OW052035.1, read as the reverse complement.
AGAATCCAATACAATAAAGATAATAACCTGAGGTTCGCTCAGATAGGAAACCCTAGGCCAAATTCCTGCCAATACCGCTGGAATCAACCCAGGCAAGTCGAAACGAACCCATGGAAATAGATAATGTCGCACTAAAGCAGAACCATTTTTATAATTTACACAAATCCGCCCAGGCAGGAAATTCAGGGTCAAATCCTTGTAATTCCTATAGAAATCAAAGCTATCAAAACCAAAACGTATTGAATACAGAATACAGTGGTGTTCTGATCCAAACCCAGTGATGTAGGTCAAATCAGACAAAGCCAGGATAATTTTTGCAGGATCCAGGATCCAAATCAGATTGTTTACCCATCATAGAAATCACAATTAGCGGAAAAAATTATGTTGAACTAATAGACACAGGAGCTAATATAAGTCGAATGGCAAAAATATAAACGATTTTGGAAAATTTTTATTGAAACAACCAATTAATTTCAGCACAATAAATACAAAAGATATAATTAAGTATGAAGCTTTAACTGATGCTCCTAATGAGTTTAATCTCCCCTTTCATGCAAAAATTAGATGCAAGATAACGGAATTTAGGGGGAAAAAATATAGTTTTATAATAGGAATCGACCTATTGAACTGTTTTGACACAATTATAAATTTAATAAACGCATATATATATATGCGTTTTTTATTGAGGTATAGAACTTTAAGTTGGCATCACTTTTTTAACTGGCGGCCATTTTGTCAGCTGTCAAGTGATTAATATTTAGTTTGGTTTGCCATTTCATCATGAATAGGTTGACAAAAGAACAACGCTTGCAAATCATGCAAATTTATTTCGAAAATAATGGTTCAGTTCGCGAAGTTTACCGCAAGCTCCGTCCATTTTATGGTCATCAGAGCAATTAATTCGGTTAACCATGGATCGTTTTCGCACTACGTTTACTCTATGTGATAATACGCATCCGCAGAGACGTCGAACAGTGCGCACCGAAGAAACAATTGCCGCTGTAGAGCAAAGTGTTGAAGAGAACCCGAATGAATCGATTCGCCACCGTGCACAGCAATTGGAGCTTTGTACATCAACTTTTGTCCATCAAAAATTGGACCTGTAGAATTGGCTTTATTCGAGCCAGCCGCGGCGGCCACATGCCCGAAATCATATTTAAACATTAATGGCATAAAATTATCCTTCCAATAAAGCCAAATTGATGGAGATTAAAACGATTTTCTTGTGTTTTATTTCAATTCGAAGTTCTATACCTCTAAAAAAAACACCCGTATATCAATTAATAAAAATATTTGTAGATTTATAACAAACCCCTATAAAAATATTGAATGCTGTACGTTAGGGGAATTAAATTCGAAGAAGAACATAAAGAAATAACGAAGATATTAAGTAGATTTAAGAAACTCTTCTTTAAAGAAGGTGATAAATTGACAGGTACCATGAGCATACATCATGAAATTAGGACGACGACAGACGAGGAAATAAATGTCAAACTATATAGATATCCGCCATAGCACGAAGTAAGAAGACAGATAAAAGAAATGGAGGAACAGGGAATAATTAGGAAAAGTAGGTAAAGATATTCCAGTCCCTTAATAGTAGTGCCAAAAACGATAGATAATTCTCTAAAACCAAAATACAGATTGGTAGTAGATTGCAGAAAGTTAAATGAGCTGACTATAGACGACAACATAGAGTCAATATTGGTCAAATTAGGAAGGGCGCAATACTTCACAACTATAGATTTGGCCAAAGGCTACCGTCAAATCCTAATTGATGCAAAAGATGAATGAAACTCTACGGGACTTCATCAACAAGACATGCGTAGTTTATTTAGACGACATATTGATATTTTATTTATTTGTTTTTAGGGCGAACAGGGTATTACAGAAAATTTATAAAAGATTATGCCAAGTAGTCCAACCTATTATAAATTATTTAAAAAAAGTAGTAAAGATAAACATGAAAGATCGTACTTACATAGAGGCATTCTGAGTAGAATAGAAAAACCTAATGAAGAACAAACCTGCAAGAAATCCTACGTAATGAGGTAAACTTCAATATCGGGAACAATCAAGAAGGGAATGATAACGTATCAATTGTTACTGTTCATTCAGCAGAAGAAAATCTACGGAACCATTTTTTCATTAAAGAAGAAATCGTAAATATATATAAAATACAAATAATTGTAACAAATAATAAAGTACAAGAATCCCAAAAAATACATGGAAAGAGGATTATTTTTATTGCAGAATGTGACTTGTAACACATGGGAGAAATTTTCAGAAAATATATTGGGAAAGGAAAAATAGGAATATATTCAGAACTAAGGGAACATACCTATAATACGGTTCAAGAAAAATTAATAGAAATGTTCTCTAATGATAACCACCTAAAATTTGTGAAATGCATAATGTGAGCACAGGACATAGAAAGCAGAAAAACAAATAACTTTTTATCATGTAGTAGAGAGCTTACATTCAGGCATAGTTGAAATATATAATCAAATGAAAAAACTCATGGAATTAATTCAAATGGTAATTAACTAGTGTGAGGTATGCCAGCAAGTAAAGTATGATAGGAAGCCAATTAAGGCAAAATTTTTAAATACAGAAACACCATCTGGAAAAATTGAATTTGTACATATAGATACGTACGTAATAAAAGGAACTCATTTCTTGACGGTAATAGAAAAATTTTCTAAGTTCGGTGTAGCATACCAACTAAACGATAGAAATCATTTAACAGTTATGGAACAACTGGAAAACCATTTTGCTAAGATAGGAAAACCGAAAAAGATAGTAGCCGATAACGAATTTAAAACTCTCAGAATAAAAGAATTTTGATCGCAGGAAAATGAAAATATTGAATTACATCTAACTAAGCCCAATAGTCATACGGGCAACGCTGAAATAGAAAGATTCCATAATACGATAGCAGAAAAATTCAGATTTCTATACCAATTTAAATTAAAATAATTTAGAAGATAACAAAAGAAAAGTAATACATAAATTATATGAACATAGAGAAGACTACACAGAAAATAGAAAAGAGGGATTCATTAAAAATTATAAAGTGTCAGACACAAAGAACTACCAAAATATAAAAAAGCTAATTTGGAAAACGTATATCCTTGCAACATTAAAAGATCTTTAAAATTTTCAGATTTGGGCAATACTAATAATACTCTTAATGACCACACAAACTACAGGACTAATAAGGACAAAACTTTTGATAGAACAGATAGGATATACCGAAATCAATATGAGAAGTCGGGGAAATGTGAATGAATCAGATATAATTTTACATATAATTAATCTTCACGAAATAGAAGAATTTTAAATAACATGGCAGATAACATCCATCCAACGTTAATACCTAAACAAAATAGACAAAGGCGTGGACTAATCAATGGAATAGGAAGCATATCGAAATAGTTATTCGGAGCGATGGACGATGAAGATAGACAGATTATACAAAAATACCATCTGGGTTAATTTCACTTTTTATTTTTGAACTTAACTTAACTTAGAAATACAAATATAATTTTGTCTACGGTGCAGATTCACACGCCTGATCAGGAAGATGATCAGTAAGAATTTTTAGTTGCGTAGATAAAGATAATTCCTAAGTACTTTCAGCGCCCACACAATGGCAAAAAGCTCCTTTTCATTTGTGGTGTAGTTTTCTTTCGCTTTGCTAAGGGTTCGTGACAAGAATGCGATTGGTCTGTTGTCCTGACACAGAACTGCCCCCCAAGCATAATTTGAAGCATCTGTCGTGAGAACGAATTCTTTTCCAAATTCGGGATATGCCAACATTACGTCGTCTGACGTCAGTGTTGTTTTATATTTTTTTAATGCATCTACTGCTTCTTGGTTAAGTACAATTTTTACTTTGTTTTAAGTATACTTAGACGAACGTCCTGCCTCCCCTCATAGAAGCGTTGTCAAGGGCTAAGAATGATCTAAGGTCCTTCAATGTCTTAGCAGTTGCAAAATTCAAAATTGCTTCTACTTTTTTTGGATTGGTTTTTATGCCTTTGTCTGATACAATGAATCCTAAAAATTCTTCTTCGCTTTTCAAAAACTCACATTTTCATGTTCGAAAGTTTCAGAGTTTTGAAATAGTAAATCCTATATCCAGGTTCTTATAGTGTTCATCCTCGTCGTCCATATACACAAAACATATTTTTCCTATATACTTCCTCAATATAAGGTCCAATGTTCGCTGGAGTATAGAAGGAGCATTTCTCAATCCAAATGGTATTATGGTAAATTCATATTTGCAGTTGTTGACTGAGAAGACTGTTTTCTTTCTGTCGGCTTCATTGAGCGGTATTTGGTTTAACCCGCTTTTAAGATCAATTACAGAAAAGAATTTATTTTGTCCGAGTTGTGGTAAAACGTCATTGATCTCTGGAATAGGATATTTGCCTTGTATTATCTATTCATCTGGCTTCCTATCACAATTCTGAATTTTTTCTTGCCAATAACAAATACAGGAACAAAAATTTAAATATGTTCCATAAATCAAATTCGTTGACGGTCTGTAATTTATAAAAAATTTTTGTTCTAAAATACAAATTGGTGAATTGGGTACTCGAGATGGTGTAATCATTTGCCTTGTCTTAAAAGATCTCGAATTTGATTTTCAACCTCTTCCTTCAGATGCATTGGGTAAGGATAGTATCGTGAATATATAGGTTCCTGAGTTTTTTGTTTGAATATGCGACTGCTGTTGTATAAGTAACATTTTCATCAGGTTCACTAAATAATGATTTATGGTTTTTGATAACTTCTTCTAATCTGTCTTTTTGTCTGTCTGTCAAGTGGTGTGTTTTTATGTTAATGTTGTTCACTGATTGTGAAACTTTTTTTTTAATCGAATTCTAAGTGTTCCGTTTATAACCATGGAATTTTCTGATAATTGAATGATGGCTGATAGTTCTTTTAAACTATCATTTCCTAAGATGCCATGGAAGGACTTTAGGGTTGGTAACAGAAAGAATTTTATTTTATTGGCATGTTTTCCACATAAGTTTATGAAAGTGTGGTGGGTAATTTCGTTATTTCCACCCACTGAACTAGCAACATAGGGATTTTGGTTCGGTAAAAGGTTTTTAATTAAACAGGGTTGTATATAATTTTTATTTGAACCGGTGTCAATAAAAAAGCATAAAATTTCCAGTATTCGTCCTACACTCCAAGCAAGATAAGGACGAATTTGTTAGCCTAGGAAATGAATGTCCACAAAATCTTGGGTTCGAATTGGTCTGTGTTTTCTGAGGTTTCTTGTTGATTCTGAAGGTATTCATCTAACGTTGATAGCTTCTCTTCCTCTTCATAGTTTAGGCATTGCTCCTGATCATCTTCGTCATTCATATTGCTACTGTCTTCTGTTTCTAAATGAAAATTTCTCTGTAGTTTAGGAGAGCTTCACAGTTGTTCGGATTATATAGGTGGTCTTTTGGTTGGTTGGTCTATTCATAAAATTAATAGCTCTTGATCTCATTGAATTATACATGTCTATGGGCTCAGGACGGAGATGGGGTTTCGGTGCAATTGGCCTAGGGCGAGTGAATCTTGGATTTTGTTGAGCTTGTGCTTGTGATGTTTGATAAGAGTTAAAATGATATCCCATTGGCTTTGCTGATCTAAATTGATAATGATTATATGAAGATTGTGGCAAAAAAGACAATTGGGGTAGAATGGTTTACCATATTTCTCTTGATTTTGGACTCTATTTGATGTTTGAGATACGGGCTTGTTAGTGTTGTTTCTGTTAGTTTGGTTATGCAAATTTGCGAAGTGCGATCTGGCAAATTGATTTTTAATTTTTAAACACAAATGGAGTGCCTGTGAAAGATCTTTAGGTTCTTTCCTTCCTAAATGTAATGCCCCTTAACCCTCTGGTGAAGGCTTCCAATGCCTTATCTCTATATGTTTGTGCTAGAAGGTCAAGTGCTTCTCTACCTACATATATCTATACATGACAGTTTGTTCATAATGAGGGAAAGATATGAGTACACTTGCTGGTAATATTCCTGTATGGTATTGTTGCCTTGTACTAGAGTGATCATCTGGTACTCCTGTGTTGTCAGGTCTCTTTTGTCGGCGTAATGTAGTGCCCAACATTTTGAGATACAATCCCAATTTAGGGGTGTATTATACGACTCTACCTGTAATTTTGTTCTTAATTGTATTTAAAATTACAAAGTATTTTGGAGTTCCTTTAATCGTATAGCTTAAGAAAGAGCTGAACTCTGTACGACTACCGGAATATTCTCTTAGACATTTTACTACATCGGGGACGTTGTCCAAATCTGTCAGATTATTCCTATACCTGTCTTCCATTGTTTGGTCCTCGCCTCCAATTTTTGAGTCGGGGTCTATGCAATTTCTAATCTGCTGAACACAACTGCTAGAAATTGTCTCTTCCAAGTTATTAATACGGTTATCTGCCCGTTCTGCCTCTGGTGGAATCGGAATGTTTAAAACGGCGGGTCTAACTAGTTTATTTGGGTTTGACATTTCTAACTAACTTTTTAATAATAAAATAGTAGAAGCAGAAATTTGATAAATTTTTCACTTAAAGATTTTAAATTCTTAATTTTGCTTGTAATCTGTTGCACACTTCTACTTATTTCTATTAGAGGGTCCATTGGAATCGTAAGGATGGTTCTCATTTTTTTCTTTGCTCTTTCAAACGGATGTTAATTTAAATTTCGTTTAATTCTAACGAATGATATTAATTTTCACTTTTGTGAGCACTGTCACAATCACTATTTAATATTTCCTGTTTCTTTTTTTTTATCATTTTAACTAGTAACTTAATTTAATATCTTAAAACTACTCTTACATTGTTGCAGCAATCATCGTTATGAAGCTGATAGGGAGTTGATTTTCCTTTTCTATTTAGCTATACTCGGGGAACTTCCTCTATACCAAGGTCTCCACGCAAAGTGTCCTTTATTTCGCTGATGATTCTGTTGTTTTCGACAATGTATTCGGGATGAGCTCTTCCAGGATTCTTCCTATTATAAAGCCTGTGGGATTTGTTTATAGGAATGTCCTTTCCTCTCTGCAGCTTCTGGAGTGCATCTGTAGGGAATATCCTTTTCGATGTAGCCTATGGGTACCCTCCTATGGGTCAAGGAGTTGGGCGCCACTTTAATTCTAGATTTTACTTAAAATTGTGTGATAATCACAATAACTCGCGCATTTACTGTTTTGCAATTTTATAATTTGTTGACCTGTTTTAACCGTCTGCAGCAGTGTCAGAATATTGATTTATTGTGAAATAATAATCATAAGGGAAATAAATTTTTGTTGTGTTAACATGCATGTGCAAACATACAGTATTGTTGGTATACATATGTATGTACAATGTACATATGTTAAGATAATATTTTTATTGTTCTTAATAACGGACAACTTCTTTGATACAGACAAAAACTGTAGGTTTCATTATTAATTTAACCATTGCGAAATAAAGTTTAATTTATATAATCGAAGTAAACCTTTTTTCACAACACCTTCAATAGACAAAAGTTCCCTTATGAATAGATGACTATGATATACTGAAAGGTTATGGAAAAATATAAAAATTAAAATTGAAACCGTGTAATATCAATTACATGTTCGATGTGTAACGCCCCTATATTTACCTACTAAATGACAATGATCAGCCAAATATAGAAATGAAAATTGAAACCGTTCAATCTCACGCCACATAGAAACAAAATATGGTTCACATACATACATACATACATTACATTGTATGTATGTGAAACAAATTTAGTTTCTACGTGATTGATCATTGTCATTTAACCGGTAAATATAGGGGCGTTACATGTAATTGAGATTACAGATACATTGATTGTATGTATGTATGTGACAAACTGTATCCTGATCATGACCTATCTGGTTAAGTGGTGTTAAAGAATTCTTTGGTTTACTAGAATTTAATGAACATTTTACGTAATAACTGCAAGCAATTTGTATTTTTAGAGTTTTGTATACTCACTGATTCTAGTACACATTCAAAATCAGCGTATCCCACAAAAGGTACATCGATTTATTTCTTAAAACTTATAGAACTGACTGCATCACGATATTAATCTCGCATCAGTATGAAAATACATTAAACATGTATTATACATACATATATATACATACATACATATATAGATAGAAATTATATGCCTCGTCAGCGGACAATTTACCAATCTATAATTAAATGATAAAAAATATGTTTATTGTATCTTTTACATTTTTATTCCTATAGGATACAGATCTATTTGAATTAATAACAGCAGGATATAATGCTGAAAGTATCACCCGTTGAATTTTTCCCGGTAAAGGAATGTATTGGGATCCCTTAAAATATTCATATTTGTTTATATTAACTTCTAGATGTAGTATTGCAGTTAACGTCTAGAAGCCACCACGCTCTTTAAATTCATCCATTTTTGAAACAATGTTAGCACATTGTTCATTTCAATAATATCATCTTTTGTCGACGATAAGACATTTTAGTTTGGTATGACTTTAATTTAATGCTACATGGTCCTTGTTCTTCTTTAACAAACATATATTCACAAAATATTTCCATATTAAATTTTATATTTGTTAGTTTTTAATCTGCATCATATAACAAGTCTATTACTTTTCCTTAATTGTAGACAAAAATGTTCAGCCATTAAACCGATATTATTATTGTTTTGAATAATTCGAACTAATTAATTTTTAAATAATATAGGGAAGACGAAATACAAAAAGTAGGTCTTGTCAGTCTCCAAGATTCCATACAATGAAAACGTTAAAATTCTAAATTGTGCAAAGAAATCTACTAAATTTGTACTGAAGACTATGTTGGAATTGGAAAAGAATGTAGTTTTCCTTACAGCTAAATATATATACATATGTACATTCTTACCAGATATTATTTTAAAAAAGTTTGAAATGGAGAATTATACATATTTCATTTTGAATTATAATTAATACATATATCTAATTTATCAGATGGCAACTACGACATTCAAAAAATAAACTATAATAACAAATCATTTAATTTTTATAGAGTTGTGTTAGGGATAATGTCTAAGCAAGATAGATTTATCGTGATTGATATATGTACAAGGATTTCGTATGTATAATAAGTGAAGTTTGTATTATAGTTATTGATTTTGCATTACAAACTTTTGTTATTAAATCACAATTTAGATGAATTAGGTTGTCCAAATATAAAAACATTATATAAAACAGTACAATGTAAAAATCACAAGAATAATAATTTTAATCAATATGTTCTGTATAAAATTTAATTTAATCCAAAAATTTCACTAATTTATATATTTTAAATAAAGAAAACTTGAATTATAATCTATAAAACATTATAAAAGTAATAACTTCATTTAGTTAATAACTAATATTTAAAATGTTAACCTGAACTGAATTGGAAGAATTATTAACAAAATACAACAACCAGATTCAAAAACAACACAAAGATTTATTTTTTAAATTTATTGACAAATTAAGAATATTTAAAAATATAAAACGAACACTTTTATTTGTTGATAAAACTATACTTAAATATTATTATAAAATTATTAATACAAAATCTCTTAACAGCTGAACTCGTAGATGGTATTAATTTTATCAGAAATATTTAATGATACAAAGACTTTAATTTTTATTTATAATAATAGTTTGTAAAAATGATATTGTACAATAAAAAAGATTATAATAAAAAAATAAATTTTTATTTATTTAATCATAATTTATTTAATCAAATAGGTAAAAATTATTAGAAACATAATTTTTTTGCATTAGATCAGGATCATAAAGAGAATCCCTCCGAAGAGAATGATTTGTATAATATATTTTTTCGTTGGTCGCATTATGTAGCTCAGGGTTTATTTGCCCCCATCTACATTGTTGATGCCGGCATTTGCGTTTCATCTTCATTGCTAACAAAAATTGTTTGCTGAGCTTCTGGAATATTATATTACTCATTTTCTGATAAGTTTAAGAAAAGTATTAATTTGATTCAACCAACATCACATTCTTATATCTTTATTTTTCTACAGAAAAATAATTTTTTTTAAATACATAAGGAAGGGCTTGCAACGTCTCAAACAGTATGTAATAATATTTTTTATTATAAATATATGTTGCACAATCTTGTTACAATGTATTCAATTCATGCACAAGAAATACATCTACCCGAACGCCGGGATGTACACATTTTCATTTCAGTCAGTGTGTCAAAATATTTTTTCTTACAGAGATTTTATACTTAATCTTGTTACAATGCATTTGATAAAACTCAACAAATATTTTAATAATAACCACCTCAATTGGCTTGAATTTACAAACAATTCACACTCATCCATACAAACCAGGACGTCGCTTTTGACCAGTAACATATATTGCACATACATACATAGAACTACACACACATAACATTTCCAAGTAATAAGCGATATACACACATGCCCACAAATATACACATTTTATCGCAGAATTCACATAACCGATGTTCGAATATTTTATAAAAAAACAATTCTTTATTTTTTTTTATTATTTCAAAAAACAAGTTTATTTTATTACGATAAGACAATCGAGCTTAATGGAGAAACTCAGACTAAACTTTACAATTATTAATTGCTTTTACCATACTTCTTATTTCCGATCTATTGCATTAGCATAATTCTGATTGGTTCAATAAATTGCCAACTTGCAATTTATTAATAAAAAATTCGTTTTATATTTTATGGTGTGATTTTTATCTGTAAACAATTCTTTGGACATTTTATTATTTTGTTAAAAATATTTCTCACGAAAAATGTCTGGAGTTAAATTGGAGCGGAAGTGCAGTTAAAATTAAAGTATTTATGAAATTATTTTATTTATCAATAATTCGTGGAATTGTTTAATATTTTTATGTTTTACTTTGGGAACGGAAATGGATTTATTGTTGATTTTGCTGATGCAATAGACTTCCAGTTTTATCATTTACCTATTGTTTTTAAAAATTCATCAATTTTGTCTGGTTTTGAATATTTAGTAGGGTTCGCATATATAACTACCCCCTCCTTTATATTAGAATTCTCCGGAATTCTATTGTTAAATTTTATTTTTATGTTTTTGTGTTTTTTCATAATAATAAAGATTAAAATAAGTATTATAAGTATAATTATTATGTTACACTCATATGTTAATTTGTTGTGGTATTTCAATGTTTTTATATTTCTTATGTTAATTGTGTTCTCTGTTTCAATTTCTTGTTTAACCGCTCCAGTTTCTGTTTCTATATCTTGAGCTCTTATTGTGCATTTAGTAAATTTTATTTGTCTATCATTAGAGAACATTTCTATTAATTTTTCCTGAACTACATTGTAACTTCGTTCGGATAGTTCTGAATATATTCCAATCTTTCCTTTTTTATTATATTTTCTGAATATTTCCCCCATTATTTCAAAATCACATTTTGCTATAAAAATTATTCGTTTGTTATGTATCATCTTGCATTCCTCTATTTTATTATTAGTTAGTATGATCTGTGTTTTGTACTTATTTACTAATTCTTCCTTAATATAAAAGTGGTCATGTAAATTTTCTATTGCTGAATGAACTGTTTCATCATCTTCTACATTGTTTATTATATTAAAATCATTAATTTCTTTATCATTCTGACCTGTATCTAATTCATTTTATATTCTACTTAAAAAATCTGCTACTCTGTTTTCTTTTCCTTTTATATATTCTATATGAAAATCATATTCTCCTAATTTTAATAGCCATCTTTCATGTCTTGGCGACATATCTTTTCCTTTATATTTTGTGTGTAAAAATTTAATGGGTTGATGGTCGGTAAAGATTTTAAATTTTCGTCCGTAAAGGTGTGGTCGTAGATAGTTTACGCTCCATAAAATTGCCAAAAATTCCTTGTCTGTTGCTGAATAGTTTCTTTCGTGGTTATTTAATGTTCTAGACACAAAACAAATGGGATGTCCTTCTTGTGAAAGCATAATTGCATAGTTCGAAGCGTCTGTTGTAAGCGTGAATTGTTTTTCAAAATTTGGATATCTCAAAATTGGATGTGAGATAATAAGGGTTTTAATTTTTCAAAAGCTTCTATGTACATTGGATACTTAATGTTTATTTTCACTCCTTTCTTTAAGTATTGTGTTATAGGTTGAGCTACCTTGGCGTAGTCCATAACAGATTTTCTGTAATATCCTGTTAGACCTAAAAAGCTTTTTATTTGTTTCTCTTTTTGGGATTTCTAATTATTGTATTACTTTTATTTTATCTGGCTTCGGTTTAAGTCCTTCTTTTGTAAGTATATGTCCTGTCTCTTTTTTGAGGAAATTGCAATTTGAGTTTTTAAATTTGCCTGTTCTAAAACTTTAAAAATGTCTGTTATGGCTTTTACGTGTTCGCTCAAAGATGTACTAAAAATTAACATGTCGTCTAAATAAACTACGCAAGTTTTATTTATAAAATCTCTTAATGTCTCGTTCATTAGTCCCTGGAATGTCGCTGGTGCATTTTTCAGACCAAACGGCATTCTTATAAATTCATACAGTCCATGTGGGGTAACGAAAGCTGTTTTTTGTCAATCTTTTTCTCTAATCAAAATCTGATGATATCCTTTAGCTAAGTCTATTGTCGTAAAATATTGTGCCCTTCCTAGCTTGTCCAGAATTGAATCTATATTGGCAGTGGGAATTTGTCATCTATGGTAATTTCGTTTAATTTTCTGTAGTCTACCACTAGTCTGTATTTTTGTTTTCCAGAATTATCCAATTTTTTAGGTACAACTATTAAAGGACTGGCATATCTGGAGCTACTTTTTCTAATTATCCCTTGTTCTTCCATCTCTTAAACTTGTTTTCTTACTTCGGCTTCATGTTGGGGTGGATATCTGTATAATTTAGCGCTAATTTGTTCATCTGTCGTTGTTTTAATTTCATGCTGTATTTTCATAGTGCTAGTCAATCTGTGCCCTTCTTTAAAAAATAATTTTCTAAACCTAATCAATATGTTTTTTATCTCTTTATATTCTTCTTTATTTAATTGATCTAGTTGCATTATATTCCAATCAAATTCGGTTCCTTCCAATGTACACACTTGAAGGTTTTTATATGGATGTAATAAAAAGGATGTTATTTTATCATTAAATATTATATAACCATCTATTAAGTTTATTACTGTATTAAAACAATTTAATAGGTCGGTTCCTATTATAAAACTATATATTTTTGTGATGGGTAAAAAGTCAGAGGCTGTTTTTGAAAAAAATTATCCTCTTCGTTGTATTGTACCGTGTTATTAAATTCCATAGGTGCGTTTAGGTCTTGCCTAGGATGTTCCAAGCGATTTTGGCTGCAACATGGTCTAGGGTGTCCTACCTGCCTGACCCTCTGGATATTATTATTATAGTATTTATTACCTTTTTCTATAGTGTCAACCTCCATGGGTTCAACTGCAACCTGCCTAAATGGGTTCTGGCGATATTGGCCTGAATTTCCGAACCTATTAAAACTGTTAATCCTTCCTGCATTAAAATTATTATTTTGCCTATGTTGCCCTGAATTATCTTCGAATCTCCTACTTATCATTATTTTCAAAATATTATGTAACTAACAAGGTGTGTCATTTCTTTTATTGTGTTCACTAATAAACTGTCTATGTTACTAAGGTCAATGTAATGGTCACCTTTATAATATATTACTAATTCGTGCCACCTATATTTAATTTCTTGAATTTCTGTCAATAATTCATTAACATTATTTACCTTAAGATTTGATATCTTTCTGTAGAGTTGGTGTGGCTCAATATCAGGACGATACCGTAGTTTCAGCGTTTCCTTCATTGGTTGCCAGTTGTCTGGTTCCGGTATATTTATTATCACGTTCTTGGCTGAGCCTTGCATGGTTCTATAAAAAATGGCTTTTATGGCTTCTTTCCTTAATTCCTCATCTCCTATTGTTGATAGTAGGTACTCCACACTGCTCAGGAATGAATTGATTGTAATTTCTCCTATACCCGTAAACACTGGTAGATATGCAACATTTTTGTGGATCCTGTCCAATTGATTATGTTGTGGTTGTTGACTTTGCAATTGTTGCCATTGTTGTTGTTGTCCGTCTTGTACAACTGAATTGTGCTGTTGTTGTTGCTGTAATTTTTGTTGTAATTCTACATAAGCTTGGCGCAAGTGTTCCAGCTGGTGCTCTTTCCTGACCAATTCGTCTGCCAGGCTAATCTGCACTTGAGCTTGTTCCTCCATTGTTCGGTTTTTGTCGAATATTCGTTGCCTTTTAGAACTTGTTTCTGAAAAATTTAATAAAGGGTTGTGGCGTCTACTTGACATCAATGTTCACTGCACTATTTTCTTTTTTACCATTAAATGCATAATATGCACATATGTAAGTATGTATGCTGTATGCCTGTATAACAACAAAATAAGGGGTTACTCTGTATTACGATGTGTAAGAAAATCTGAGCAAAAATGAACAATTGATACTCTTTAATGTGATTATACGTTTGGCTTTCGCATCTATTATTTTTATCTTTCGCAAGCCTGGTAGCACCGCACTCTATAATACGAGTTATATATGCGAACCTAACTAAATATTCAAAACCAGACAAAATTAAAGAATTTTTAAAAACAATAGGTAAATGATAAAACTGTTTATCTATTGCATCAGCAAAATCAACAATAAAAGCATTTCCGTTCCCAAAGTAAAACATAAAAATATTAAACAATTCCACGAATTATTGACAAATAAAATAATTTCATAAATACTTTAATTTTAACTGCACTTCCGCTCCAATTTAACTCCAAACATTTTTCGTCAGAAATATTTTTAACAAAATAATAAAATGTCCAAAGAATTGTTTACAGGTAAAAATGACACCATAAAATTTAAAAAGAATTTTTTATTAATAAATTGCAAGTTGGCATTTATTGAACCAATCAATTGGTTCATTTATTGAACCAATCAGAATTATGCTAATGCAATAGATCGGAAATAAGAAGTATGGTAAAAGCAATTTATAATTGTAAAGTTTAGTCTTAGTTTCTCCATTAAGCTCGAAACTTGTTTTTTGATATAATAAAAAAAATTAAAGAATTGTTTTTTTAATAAAATATTCGAAGTCGGTTATGTGAATTACGTTAGCGCATGTCAAAAATATTTTATACACACAAATACTTGCGATAACCAAAGAGCAAGCGCAAAGGAAGAAAAACATGTAAGTACATACTTTTTTAATTAATATTTTTTAATTTTGCTATTTAATTTGTTATTTTTAGAGAGAAAGTGAGTTTCAATTTTCGGTTAAAGTATAAATGTTCACTACTAACCGGTCTTACCATTTGGATATGAGTGCCATCCCTAAAAAATGGTCCTGCCCAATTTGGTGTTGGTATCCGCCTTGTCCCAGTAATTTTAATGCAGCGCCTAATTTTATCATATTTGGAATCGATGTCGATCGCTATGCAACTTTCAGCTCATGTTGTATACTATTTAAAACATAAACAAACGCGTCTTTATTAAGACGAAAATTTTGCACAAAACTAAAACAAACACAAATTCTTTACAAAATTTTCCACAACAAATTATTTGATTCAACAATCCATCACAGTTTTATTTTGCACTAATTTCTTTTTTTCTCACCATTTTGTTTATAATATTTATAAAATAACTCACAAAATCTTTAAGTTTGCTTTGAAATTTAATTTATTTTTCTTATTTTGACAGTTCATAATATCAATGTTAGTCAGTGTTGCATACAATAAAACTAATATCGCAAAAGTGTTTGCGAAAGAGTTACAAAGTACCAAATTAAACGCATTTACCTTTCGCATCGCAATAGAGAGAAACCCCCGGCTAAACATACATACATATGTATGTTTATTTGTACACTTAATTATAACTATTCCAAAATAAACAAAATTTTCGGTTAAAATAAATGGAAATTGCTTAATTAATTAATATGTTACAAAAAACGAAATGAATAAAAAGTATTATTAGGGTCATACCGAAAGTAATGTATATTACATTGGGGGTTTTACTATAACACTTAATTTTAAAAAAACCGCTAATCCTTTTGAAAGAACATATTTCTTAATTTTAAAAGAATAAAGGCAGTTCAAGTTTGATTATTGGCAAAGCAGGTCAGTTGTTCGCTTGTGTTTTATTATGAAATAAATTAAAGGATATTAGTAAAACCTACCGACACAAACAAGCGCAGTCATTATTAAATTATAATAAATCAACTCAGTGGCTCAATTGGAAGCGTTGTGCTAATTTTTCTTACGTCCATATTGAGACACACTTGGACTGTCAAAATAGGCAGCCTTCGAACATTGGGGAGCGTGACAGGCAATTCGTAAAATTTTAAATTGTTATCACAAATACATTTCTTTAAATCAAAATTCGGGGAAATAGTGAATATTTCAACACCATCAAAAAACCATGACTTTAGAAGAGTTAAAAATATTAAGAGCTACGTCTAAAGGTATTATAATGAGAATTAAATATATGGTTCAAGCCGCAGAACACTTATCACACACAGAACTTCAAAATCGATTAGCTATAATTCACTCCTATTATAAGGAAGCTTTATATCGTCCAATATCAAGTTGAACGTTATTCGCCCGAAGATGCCGGCAGAACTGAAATAGACGAGTTATACATCACTGCACAGTTATTTTTTGCGTGTCCAATCACATCAACTGGCATCCCGAACTTAAAGCTGCCAAACTTCGACGGCAAATATTTGAAGTATAAAAATTTTATAATCACATTTAACAATTTGGTTCACAACGATGAAACAATATCACGTTCTGAAAAGTTTAATCATTTGCTATCCTGTATTAGTGGAGAAGCTCTAGCTACGGTTAAAGCATTCCAAGTAACAGACGAAAACTATCTTAAGGCTCTTAATAAGCTAAAAGAAAGATACGACAATTATACTTTAATTTTTATTGGAAACTGTGACATCAGTGTTTGATATACCCAAGTCTTTTCCAAACCAATTGAGAAATATTGTAGATACGATTTAAGCTCTGTACAGTTCGCTGATGTAACTTGGTTCGTACAGGGAAATTTGTGATGCATTCGTAATTCATCTAGCTATGAGCAAGATTGACCAACAAACGAAGCAAAACTGGGATAAATTCATTGATTATGCTAAATTGCTGTTATGATCAGAATGCTGCTCAATGTTCGACAGGCGTTGTCAACAGTTGGATGCACAGTGTAAAACAGTTACAAAGGTACAGTATTTTTCCAATTCAAAGAATTATTGACATAATGATTCACATTCATAATATTCTTTCGTGACAAAAAATCTATCCCAAACTTCTGTATGCAATCATTGCTCAAGGCCAGGGCATTATATTACAACATATCAACGGTGTTTGGTTTTGTCTGTAGATCAACGCATTGACCAGGTCAAAACCCATTGTTTATGCTTTAATTGCTTATCAAAGGAACACCGACTCACAATGTTCTTCACGACTGCACTAGGTAAGGTAAGGTATTTTATTTCGTCTTTTCCCTTCGATAACAATTAAATGGATACAAATTGTCAAAATAATAGTTTTTTTTCTTAAGAGCTATATATGTTTTACTCTAACACATTTTTAATGAAAATACTACTTGCATGAAATGTATAATGAAAAGTTGTACATAAATCTTTTGTACTGTATTTACAGCTAAGGATAATTAAAATGTTTGCTCCTGACATTAACGGTCTCGTACAGCGTAAAGCCGTTAAAAATAATTAAAACTAAAAAATACTTAACACTAATTATCGCACTAACAGTTAACAAATCGAAATCACTAAAATCGTGAAAACAGAAATGATATTATAAAATAGTAACATATTTACATACATATATTATGATTAAATATTATTTGTAATAATAATTTTATATAAAAGGACAATAAAAGCTTTAAATGAATGGAGCTCATCCTCTATGAGTTCCTGGAGAAGTCTTCTTGTAAAAATCTGGTAGAATGAAGATGTTTGGTGGTTGTGGCAGAAAATCCTCCATTAGGATGCCCACTGGTGAAAGGTAGTTGATATTGGACCAGTTTGTATTACGTTCTAAATCAAAGATTTCTTGAAGCAAGATGTTATCGTGTGAGGCCAATCTTTCGACAAATTTTTTTTTGTAATGAAAGTGCATATTGACATAGTGGAACTATTGATGCTTTGTTGTATATAAAATTGTTAGAGAAACGTTTAGTATAATTTTCAAAGTCTCTATTTATGCATCTTTTTAGAACTCTGCGTTCAAACATTTCTAATTCGTTGGATACTGTTGGTGAAATCAAATCGTAAATGCATATAACAAAACAGACCTTATGGCAACTTTATATATCATTAGTTTTGTGTTTTGTTGAAGATATCGACTATTCATCAACTTAGAAAACATACCCCAAATTTTCTTATATTTTGCCAATACAGCTCTTCCGTGATTATTAAACTTAAGTAATTTATCAAATGTTACTCCTAAATACTTTATACTGGGCTTGAAAGGTATCTCAGTGCCGTTGTGTGATAGTTGAAGTAGCTTACTTTCAGGAACAACATATCTTGGACGTTTATCAGCAGCATTTCTAATACATTTTGCTTCTGATTTGGAAGCATTTATTTTTATTCCCCAAATCTTATAAAAATTGTCAAAAGCTGCAAGATGGTTGGATGCCTTGATAAAAGCGTTGGCAGGAGATACATCATGTGAAAAAATTAAACAATCGTCCGCATACAGAATAGCTTTTCCCCTTTATTCCTCGTGGGGAAATCATGCAGGTATATATTAAAAAGATATGGTGCCAAAACACTGCCCTGGGGAACACCACTATTGACATTACCCAGATCTGAGCGAGCCTCGTTTAATTGAATACAAAATTTTCTGTCCGAAAAATAGCTGATAAGTAGTTTTACAAAATAAGGATCTACTCCCAAACTTGCCAATTTGTATAAAATTCCTTTGTGACTAGCTGTATCGAATGCTTTCTGAATGTCTAGTGAAACAGCTACAGTACACTTTTGCTCTCTTAGGTTATGTGTCACATCGTTATGAAACTTTAAAAGGGCATGTTGAGTTGAATGTGCCTGCCTAAAGCCAAGTTGAAAACAAGGCACTGGGTCGATAATAAGTTCATTATCCGTGGCTGCATGTGAGGTGGGGTATTGCCTATTCTTCGGCAAAGTATGTTCTTCGTATTTTTGTCAATTTCAAGAACTAGTAGGAGCTAGTTCTGCGGCAGGAAACCTTGTATCGTTGGCGCCAGCAGCACTATTTGGTGGGACGTTGTACGCAGCTGTCTGTAGGGGTCTATCTGTCGTCCACTTATATTGAGGATGCTACAGCGCACCCACAAATTGAGTGGATACCGGATGACCTCCTCACTTTGGCTGAAGGACAGTCTCGAGCTGATCTGGACAGCCAATACTATTTGCCAAAAATGGGAATTATTTTCAGGAACATTGAATCTAAATGAAATGAAAGAAGTTATATCTAAGGAAGCTTTTGACTTACCGTTCATAAATATCGTAAAACACTCAGACATTCATATCTGCTTTTATAACAAAGCTGTAATTATAACTTATAAATATGTATCCTATAAACTCTATTATAAATATCCTTTTGCATATAAGCATGGAAAATTGGAATTAGATAAGAGGATTGCTGTTTGTAATGATAATTACTAAATGTAAAAATTACATAGGAAATAATATTTGTAAAATTAGTAAAGTATTAGAAAATAAATAATCTAAATGTAACTTAATCCAGGAAAATAATGCACCACTTACAATACTAGAGAACGGTTACCTCCTTACTGATAATGAACATATTTCGAATGGTCAAATAGTCACAGGACTTAAGTTAATCCACTTTAATATTTCAACAAACAAAGATGGAAAAAATTACTTCAACCACAATTAAGAAATAAAGGAAGCTATACATCAAAAACATGACGAACAAATAGAAATCCTTCATATCCTGTATTCACAATTCATCCACAAATTTTCAAATATTTAGGAAATGTCAAAATTATAATTCTTATAGAACACCATCCTATACGATTTACCATTTACTTTATACTCACAATCTTTGTAACATTACTATGTATGTAGACTATAGTAAAATTAGTCACGTGCTACAGAAAAATGATACAAAGAAAACAAAGGAAAGCTGTTAAACATATTTATTAAATAAAATTAGCAAGACTTATGATCTTCTATAAAAAAGTGAGGACACGTTCTTTTAAGAAGGAGGGGAGTTAGTATCTACAATCCAAGATCAGCCATAATCATAGAACATTAATTACTTAAACCGAAACAAACACATATAATTTATTAGAATAAAGAGTTATTTTTAGTAGACATAAGTAATACTGCCTAAGCAAATGGATGATGAAATATTTCTCCCTCAAGTAAATAATAATATATGACGATCCATAAATACTTATAAATAATACAAACAGTAATTACCTCGAGAGGACAAAGTAATATAATTGATAACATAAGTCCTTGTATCCTAAACAAATATCTCTAAATAAATTATCTATAAGAACAAAAATATTTAGTTCATACAAATAGCTGGTAAGAAATTCTTCTGGCCAGTCTTAAGAATATATTTAAATGAAGTACACGTTTCGGTACGAAAAAAAATAAAAATAAAAAATTCTGACTCAATCCTTACCAAAGGATTTAACTCGAGCGATGCTTAGACAAAGTTACACAAATAAATCGCCTGTGGGAAAGCGCAATAATATAAAGTCATATGTTTACGACAAATTTGGTCAGGATTTCTACAAAAGAGTTGCCAAAATAAAGCTAGAATTGTTTGATGAGAATCGAAAGATTACTAACAAAAAGTTAAAAATATATCAAAGACTTAAATTCAACTTTTCCATAGATACTAAAATTGCTAACGAATTATTACATTTCGATAATATGCTTTCGAGGCTCGAATTACAAGCCAGCAAATATAGCATTTATGTCATGGAAAAGGCAAAGAATGATTAATTTTTTACTAGCTACAAAATACGAGATTTAAAGAACCACGGTAATAAAATATTAAAAACACTTGAAATAATGTTAGACCCAATAGAAACAGTATTCGATAAAAACATGCAAACAAAACTTGTAAAAATGGATCGCAACGATCCCATTATAGGAGGTTACTGTGGACGTAAACGATTATATACTGAGTTAAAATCCAAGTACAATTGGATAGAAATGACCAAAGACAGCGTTATTCATAAAGAAAATGTAACCTGAACAAAGTAAAAATAAGAAACAAGGAAGAACTTGTTTTATCCCCTACTACCATCAACCCGATTGAAATTGTAGTATTGAACACAATAGGTTTTTACCGACGTCGAGATATGGAAATAAATACAGTTTGTAAAAAAAAATGTTTTCAATACTAAAGAAAATTAAAAACTTTAAATGAAACTTTAATTTTTAAGTAAAATTTATAAATATATTATATTTTTTTTTAATTCACAGGATTTTAGATGTTTCTAAGCATATCTCAATAAAAAATAACAAAATTAATTCTACTAACAAAACAATAATCGCAATTTAAAAAAATATATCAGTTTGTACTTTTTAAAATAAATGTTTTCAAAATTGTACTAAGTGCGGTAAAATGTTTTCTAAATTGTAAAAAAGAACATTTTGCCTGCTAGAACTTTGTGTGCTCACCTTGGGCATCAACTACAGCTTCCAGACGTCTACCCATACAGCTAATAAGTTTTCGTATATCGTATTCTGTAGGTATTTTTTCCCACTCTTCTTTTATAAATGATATTAATTGGTTTTTGTTTTTCGGAGACCTTCTTCCGGCTTTTTTCTTTAAATGGACCCACAAATGGTCTATTAGGCTTAAGTCTGGTCTTTGTGCCGGAGTATCAATTACTCTTCTGCAATTATATAAAACCAGGATATAGATAGATATGATTTATGTTTTGGGTCGTTATCTTGGTAAAATTTATATTTTAACTTTTTGGGGTTTTCATGATCAACAAACCCGAATTTTTCGGCACTACTGCGTAATTCGTTTTTTAAAATATTCAGGTAGACTTTCTTAGTCATTATATTATCCAGGACACCCTTGCTTGATATACAACACCACACCATAACGGATAATTTTCCGAACTTTACTGTTGTTATTATATTTTTATTCCCCTAAGGCATCAGAGACTTACGCCAAACTTCTTTAGGCCCATCATGGTAGTAAAGCATTTCCTTAGTGTTTTTACAGAAAATTACGTCATTCCAGTGTTCCAGAGGAAATGAAACCACATTTCATTGCAAAATTATATATCTTCTGAATGTTTTGCGTGGAAAGCAGAGGTTTTTTCCTGGCCACTCTTGAAGAGTATTTACGGTTTCGCAGCATGTTTCGAACCGTCTGATGAGAGATATCTACTCCACATTCATTATTGATGTCAAGTGCTATTCCTCTGGTACTTAAATTTCCAACAATAATTTTTAAAATTTTCGTTTCAATGCGCCGGGTTAATTTTTTGGTCTGCCTGGTGTTTGTTTAGGTTCAAGTCTGCCTTCGTTTTCAGCACGGTTAATAACGTTGTATACCATCTGTTAGGTCATCCTATAACATTAATGTCAATACAATATTTGATTGAAATTAATTTGATATAATTTTGTTCATGCAGGGCCACCGTATCTTTATTTTGTTTAGGAACAGTTAATCCCTTTGCAATGATTTGTTTCTCATGTAATTTCTGAATGCTTGTATTTGTTGTTCTTAATAATAACGCAATTTTATATTACTTGTTGTTACATTAATATTGCTAAATTGCATTGGTTCATTAGAAGTGAGAAACAAATATAACAACAACACCAATGATCCTCATATATAAGAAGAATTTTGTTAGGTTTAAGAAAAAGAATTTTATATAAAGAAAACATTGTTAAAGTTGAAGTGTTAAAGTCACCATCCCTTTTAATTTTGCTCGCGTACGACAAACGTAAATTCGCATTGCCCGTAAGTATCACTTGCCATCGAACATTTCAGTGGCCTATAGACAACAATTCAAGTAATACCGAATTGCTCTATAGTGCTACCGGTGAGAAACCTCCTCATCGTACATTTTGGCGCCCAACGTGGGGCAAGTGATTTTATCGGTTCTCCAAATTTTCGTTGTGCGTTCCGTGATGTACTAAGACTAAAGAGATAGTGCATAAAACTTTGTGGTGATAAAATAAACTTTAGTGTGAAACTTTTGTCGGCTCTTCAAGTACTTTTATTTTTTATATAAATATATAAATAAAAAATAATAATAAAAAGTAGATATACATTTATTATAAAAACGGTGACTTTAAATCCGCTAATTTTGAAAAAGGAAAAAACTAACGGACTTAAGAAACATTTACTGTTCCAGTATATAGTGGAAATTTATAAAACTTGTGGCTCCCGTTATTGCTGTACATAAAGCAAATAAAAACGGTACCTTAAACAAAAACTATTTCGAATTGTGCTTACTAAAGCTGAGTTTTTGGGAACAGGTAAAAAAGAAATTTGTAGTTCTTATCCTTAAAAAAAATAAAATTTCTTGTGAATTTTGCTGACTTTTCAACGCGAAAGTGATGTCATTAGAGGAAATAAAACTGCAACGGGCAAATACAAAGAAAAGTATTTCCCGCATCAAAAACCAAATTGAAGCCAGTGGAAGGGGTGAAGGTAAGGTGCTTTCGTCAGCAGAATTAAAATGTCGTCTGGGAATTGTGGAGTCCTACTTCAAGCAAATCTTAACTTATCAAACTCAAATCGAAAAGTTTGACCCAGAAGACAATGCAAGGCCCGACATCGAAGATTTGTACATCTCAGCTAAACTCAACATTCAGGCGCAGCTCGGTGAAGATGTTTAAAATGGTACAATGTCAGAATCAACAGTTTGTTATCCTGTCCCCCGTCATAAACTGCCACAGCTCAAATTATCCACATTTAGTGGCAAGTACAGTGAGTTCAAAAATTTTATTACTTCGTTCACTCAAGTAATTGATCGAGAATTTGGCTTATCAAATATTGAGAAATTTAACCACTTGTTAAACTGCCTTCAAGGCCAAGCGTTAGAAACCGTCAAAGCGTTCCAAATCACAAATAAAAATTATCCAAAGGCTCTAGAAAGGCTTAAGGCTCGTTACGACAATAGCTCGTTAATTTTTATGGAAAATATAACCACACTTTTTGAACTTCCCGCCATGTCAAAATATAACTGCACGCAACTACGCAGTCTTGTTGATAATGTTTCTGCTTCTTATAGCTCCCCACAGTCACTCGGTTCCCAAACTGACATAGCTCACTCTATGCTTATTCACATTGTTATGCAAAAGGTTGATGATGACACTAGACGAAAATGGAAAGATTCTTTAGACTTCACCAAATTGCCATCTTGGGATGATTGTTCTAAGGTCCTTGAAAGGCATTGTCAGTTTTTGGAATCAGTTGACAGCAGCCACAATCAACTCACTCGTAAGCTTGACAATCAATATTCCGGTAAGTCCAAACCTAAGAATCATAAATCTGGCCACAAAATTTCTGTTTAAAACCGAGCGTGTGTACTTTGCTCGAAGCCTGATGCCCTCGATTTAAAGACATGGATATAAGCCAACGTTTCGAAAATATCAAACGACTTGGTTTATGTTTAAATTGCTTGTCAAAAGGGCATCATGTGAACAACTGTTCATCTGCATTCAAGTGCAAACACTGTTCTCGCTTACACCACCGTTTGCTCCATCGGTCTCAGTCTGCTTCTAGCGCCACGTCCCCAACGGCTGAACCTGCCAATTCTCGCTCCACATTGAATGAGAATCCTGCTTCGGTCCATACTCATTTGGAAAAATCTTCGCCGGAACACGTGTTACTTGCTACTGCCATGGTTCTCGTTCGCTATGCTACTGGTTCTTATCAGTTGGGACGCGCTTTGTTGGATTCTTGCTCCCAATTGAATTTTATAACTGATGAATTTTCTCAAAAATTACACCTGCCTCGCACAAAACAAACCACTGAAGTTGCTAGCATCAGAAATACTCACAACAGAAGTAAATACAGATCTTCTGCAAATATCAAATCTCGTTCACCGACTTTGAAGTTTCACTTTCATTCTGTGTCACACCACATATTTCGTATCAACCTGATGCAGAATTAGATGTCTCATCTTGGAATTTACCTCCAAACACCAAACTGACTAATGAAAACTTTTTCAAATCAAAACGTATCGACTTGTTCATTGGCACCGAAACATTTTTTGATATATTGTCGGTTGGACAAATTAAACTTGGTCCAAATTTGCCCAAACTGCATAAGAAACTATTTGGATGGATTGTTACAGGTTGTTATTCCTTAAGTCCATATCACAATTCAAATGATTCCTGTTTATTTTCTATCGAACAAGAAATTGATCAAAAACTTCAGCGCTTGTGGGAAATCGAAAATGTTAATCATGGGTGCAATATGTTAACTCCAGAACAATCGGAATGTGAATTATTTTTCAATGACACAGTGTACCGTGAATCTACTGGTAGGATTGTTGTAAGACTTCCTTTTAAAGAATCTGTTGACAATTTAGGTCTTTCCCGAAACATGGCCTTAAAAAAATTTATAGCTCAGGAAAGGCGATTCGCTCCTGACAGCAGTATTAAAGGTCAATATGAAGCCTTTATGAAGGAGTATGAGGATTGTGGACACATGAACCTGGTTCGCAACCCACAGTTAAACGTCCCACATTATTTCATTCCCCATCATTGCGTTTTCAAACCGAATAGTACCTCCATGAAACTGCGAGTAGTATTCGACGCTTATTACTTACTTATACTTACTTATTGCCCTGCGTCATCTCAGAAATCGCTTAATGACATTCTCATAGTAGGACCCACAATTCAGGACGAGCTTTATATTACTTTGCTTCGGTTTCGTCTTTATCGCTTTGCTATAGCCGCTGATATAGTAAAAATGTACCGACAAGTTCTTATTGGTCCTTATGATCGAAAATTCCAATACATTTTGTGGAGAAATTCTGAAGAAGAGCAAATTCGTACATATCAGCTTAATACGGTCACATATGGAATGTCAGCTGCACCGTATCTCGCCATAAAAAGCCTCCAGTATATAGCAGATCAATATGCAGAACAATTTGAAATTGGAGCGAAATCTATAAGGTCTTCATTTTATGTCGATGATTTTCTTTGTGGCGCTAACTCAATTGATGAATTAACCCAAATTAAATATGAAGTTAACGAAATTCTCGCTCGTGGTTGTTTCCAATTGGACAAATGGCACTCGAACCACAAAGATTTTCAAGATGACAAAACAATTAAGGATTTAAATATTGATGACGCAACAAAAACAAGTGCTCTTGGAATTACTTGGGACCAACAAAGGGATAAATTTCTATTCTCGTTTTCGCCTAAAATAAATCTTGATACAAATGTAACTAAACGAACAATTCTGTCGCTATCGTCTTCACTTTTCGATCCGCTTGGTCTCTTATCGCCCATTATAATAAAATCTAAAATTATTATGCAAGAATTATGGATTCTCAAAGTTGGTTGGGATGACAATGTTCCTCATGATTTACGTGTGGTTTGGGAAGCATTTGTCTCAGATCTTAAGTCATTGACTTTGCTGCATATTCCTCGTTTTTGTCTCGCTATGGACTATCAGTCTGTTCAACTACGTGGTTTTTGTGAATCGTCAATTCGTGCCTACGGATGTTGTTTCTACGTTCGTACACAATCGTCATCACAAAAAATTTCAGTTCGGCTTTTAACTGCCAAATCCAGAGTTGCCCCTACAAAAAAGAAATCGTTGCCTAAACTTGAATTATGCGGTGAGCAACTTCTTGCTCAACTTGATTCAAAAATTAAAAACATATTTTCATTTGCAAAATTACAAGTATTTCTTTGGACAGATTCTCAAATAGTTCCACATTAGCTTAAGCAACATTCTCTACGCTATCAGTTTTTGTGGGCAACAGGGTATCTCAAATTCAGCATCTCACAATAGATTGCGATAGGCGTTATGTTCCGACACATTCCAATCCTGCCAATCCAATATCTCGAGGCTCATCTTTTAAAGAACTCACCTCTTCAATCTGGTTTAGGGGACCAGACTTTGTCAAACTCGATTCTTCACAGTGGCCAACAAATAAGATGGAAGGTTTTTCTGATGAAAACCAACAAGAAATCGATAAAGAAAAACGAAAAAAAGGTTTTGCATCTCGAAACAAGATCTAATTATCTATTACATTCTAAAGGGTGGTTAAATTGTATGGGCCGATGTTAAATGTGAACCACACCTAAACGCCAAGTTTTTTTCCGAATTTTATTTGACATTTCTCTATTTCAGACTTACTCAATTTGAACCATGGAGAGATACACAATCCAACAACGTGTTAAAGTTATCCAGACTTATTATGAAAATGGGAGTTCAAATCAAAATGCATATCGTGCACTTCGTAATTTTTTTGGTCAATTGCATCGTCCAAATGTGCGTACAATCGCAAAAATCGTGGAAAAATTCGAGCAAACCGGGTCTGTAGAAGATGTGAGAACACCAGTGCATGCTCGTACAGCTCGTACTGCAGAAAATATTGCTGCTGTTCGCGATAGTGTGGCTGAAGAGCCGTCCACCTCAACTCGTCGTCGTTCCCAACAATTGCACCTCTCACGCTCGTCGTTGATGAACATTATGCATAAAGACTTGCATTTACACGCTTACAAGGTACAATTGGCTCAAGAACTAAAGCCTCTTGACCATTTAAAACGTCGTGAATGTGCAGAATGGTGGCAAGAAATGGCAACAGTGGATGATCAATTTTCGAAGAAAATCATCTTCAGTGATGAGGCACATTTTCACCTCAGTGGATTCGTCAATAAACAGAATTGCCGCATTTGGGCGAATGAGAATCCAAGAGTGATTGTCGAAAAACCAATGCACCCACAACGAGTGACTGTTTGGTGCGGTTTATGGGCTGGCGGCATCATCGGGCCGTATTTTTTCCAAAATGAGGCCGGTCAGGCAGTTACTGTGAATGGTGTTCGCTATCGTGAGATGATAACGAACTTTTTATGGCCCGAATTGGAAGATATGGATGTGGACGATATGTGGTTTCAGCAGGACGGTGCCACTTGCCACACAGCTAACGAAACAATTGCTCTTTTGCGCAACAAATTCAATGGCCGTGTTATCTCACGTAGTGGCCATGTCAATTGGCCGCCAAGATCATGTGATATGACACCGTTGGACTTTTTTCTTTGGGGTTATTTGAAAGAAAAGGTGTACGTCGATAAGCCAGCAACAATTCAAGACCTAAAGGATCAGATAATTCGGCACATTAACGGCATAGAACCTCCATTATGCCTCAGCGTCATCGAAAATTTGGACCATCGGATGGAGGTGTGCCGCCGAGGTCGCGGCGCCCATTTGGCCGATATTTTGTTCCATACATAATTGAGTAATACCAATACATCATAATAAAATAAAATTACAATAATTTCCTAAATAGTTTGTGTTTTATTTAAAATCAACATCGGCCCTTGAAATTTAACCACCCTTTATTCGCGACAATAATGTTGCGAACTCCTCAAACGAAAATTTCACCTCAATAACTACCCTTCGAAAGTGGTGTTTAAAGCGTTTTACCCAGCCTATCACGGCCACCACTCACTTGTGAGTTAACCACAGGGGGAGCTGACGAAACTCCGTTCGTAAAGCTCCGAGGCACCAACGAAACCGTTATCCAAGTACATATCTTTGGGACAGCAACGACGAGAAATGAATCGGGCGAATGCAGCCAAGTGTGCAGGGATCGAGAAGCTGCTAACTGCTTCCAAATGAATTGCCCTAGTCGCGAAACACACGGAGATGCAAACGTAACCTTTCATTACTAAACATGCTCGTCCAGTGAAATTCCGAACGTCAAAGATACCAGTGAAGTGAATAAAGCTTATTAGCACCTTAACGAAATGACAATATCAAGGTAGTAGAATTTGAAGTTTTTTGTTAGTTGTTAGATTGGAATTATTAGCAAGACGGCCACCAAAACGAATTAGTCCCGATTCATCTAGGAATCATAATCATAATTCAAAGTGAACGGACGTGTTTTTTTAACCGCTTGAATAGGGTGTAAAATTGTAATAGGTACAACCGAAATAGGTGAACGGATTTTTCTCTTTTTAAATAAATTTGCTTGTGAAAAGTGATAATTTGTGATTGTAAACAGGCAAAAATGGGGAATGGGCCAGTGCACTCAGGGCAAAGTTGTTGATTGCTCTCAACCTGGCGAGAAGCCAGCAGCGATCCCTGAAAATGGACTGGTCAAGCTGACATACTGCCTCCCCGTGGCGCCCCTGGATAGCCCCTACAGCACCCGCTTAGAGGTGAACCAAAGTGTGCAGCGAATCCCCTCTGTCCAGGGGTCTAAACCAGGACCCGGTCCTCCAGGTTTCGGGGGTTGTGCGTGGGGGGGGGTAACTTCCCTACCGTGTAAAAACACACTAGTTTCGACACAACAACAAAGAATGAATATAAATATGGATGACTTTATTGCTGACGACCAGGAACAACGAAATAAGGATAACGATTTTCGGTTCTGCACGTGGAATGTCAGGTCCCTGAACAGACCACGTGCAGCCGATGAACTTGCGGAGGCCCTGGAAGCCTATAAGGCTGACATCACCGCCATCCAGGAAGTGCGATGGGATGGGCCGGGCAAAAAGAAAGTGAGAAACTGCGACATCTACTACGGTGATTGCTACAAAGAGCGGCGACAGCGCCTGTTTGGATGCGGGTTTGTTGTTCGAGGCAGACTTAGGCAAAAAGTCTTAAGCTTTAAATCCGTGAGTGAACGCCTCATTACCATCCGCATCAAGGCTAGGCTCGGCAACATTAGCCTAATCTGCGCCCACGTCCCTACGGAGGATAAAGATGACGACAGCAAGGATGACTTTTATAATCTCCTAGAAAGAACATACGATCAATGCCCCAGCTAAGACACCAAGATCGTCCTAGGAGATTTCAACGCAAAGCTGGGCAAGGAAGACATCTTTGCTAGAGTCATCGGGAAACACAGCCTGCATGACGACACATCAGATAACGGACTCAGGCTGCTAGATTTTGTAACGGGGCGCAATCTCACTGTAGCAAGCACGCGATTCCCTCACCTCAACATTCACAAAGGGAACTGGCGGTCCCCTGATCAATTAACCGTCAACCAAATTGATCACATTGCGATCGACGGCAGACACTCCTCCAGTATTCTTGATGTCCGAACATACCGAGGAGCCAACATTGACTCCGATCACTTCCTTGTTGTAGCCAAGGTAAGATCACGGATATCAGTAGCAAACCGGAGTAGAGCACGACCACAACAGTTTGACGTCGCAAAGCTACAATCGCAATCGACCGCTGGGAAATTTGCCGATCTAGTCTCCCTTAAGCTCTCAGGGAGTCCAGCCCTGCCAGGCGAAACAACCGATGAGGAATGGAACCGTTGCCAAAACGCCATCAGAGATGCTGCCTCTGATGTATTGGGTTTTAAAATGCCACCCGGAAAAAACCCATGGTTTGACGACGAGTGCAGGCAGGCACATTCAGCGAAGCTAGCAGCGTATAAGGCGACGTTGGAGAGAAGGACGAGAGCAGCTCGTGAGCTCTACGAACGGAAGAGAAGGGAAGAACACCGGCTTCTCAAAAAGAAGAAGAAAGAGCACGAGAAGCGCGCGATCGAGGAACTGGAGAGGTGTTACGGCAGGAATAATATCCGAAAGTTTTACCAACGGGTAAAACAACTATCCAATGGATATAAGCTTCGGACAGAAGCCTGTCGTGACGAAGAGGGACAAATCGTAGTAGAGCCGCAATCGATGCTGAGAATCTGGAAGGATCACTTCTGCAGACAGTTTAACGGCGAACAAAACACCGATTCCATCGCCAGGCACAATATTCCACTACAGATAACGGACGATGATGGTAGAGAATAGAGAGCGGACGCACTGTCCGCGGAACTATTTAAGGCAGCTGGAGATGACCTGGTTGGGCGCATGCACCAGCTCATCTGTAAGATATGGTCGGAGGAAAGCATGCCCGACGAGTGGAATCTCAGCATCGTTTGCCCGATCCACAAAAAAGGAGACCCCTTCAACTGCGCCAACTACCGAGGAATAAGTCTCCTGAACATCGCCTACAAGATCTTCTCTGCCGTGTTGTGTGAGCGCCTGAAACCATTCGTGAACAGTCTGATAGGTCCTTATCAGTGTGGTTTCAGGCCGGGGAAGTCCACCATCGACCAAATTTTCACCCTACGGCAGATCCTGGAAAAGACCCAAGAAATGCAAATCGACACCCACCACCTATTCGTCGATTTTAATGCCGCATATGACAGTGTGTATAGGGACGAGCTATACGAAGCCATGTCTAGTTTTGACATTCCTACTAAACTCGTCAGGCTGTGTAGGATGACGATGGAGAACTCTCGCTGCTCCATCAAGGTCGGTAACGAATTCACCGAGACCTTCAATGTCAGAAGGGGATTTAGACAAGGCGACGCACTGTGATGTGACTTTTTTAACATAATTCTTGAGAAGATCGTGCAAAACTCACACGCCAACAACAGAGGCACGATCTTCCAAAAGTCCGTGCAACTGCTAGCATACGCTGACGACATTGACGTGATTGGTCGAACACAGCGAGCCGTCACTGAAGCGTTTGCTGGTATTTCAACGGAGGCGGCCAAAATGGGTCTAGCGGTGAACGAGGGCAAAACGAAGTATATGCTGTCATCAAAAAAGGACACGCAACACCGACGACTGGGCCCGAACATCACCATAGGCAGCTATAACTTCGAGGTAGTGAAGGACTTCGTCTACCTTGGCTCCCAAGTCAACAGTATGAACAACATCAGTACCGAGATCAAACGCAGAATAACTCTTGCCAATCGCTGTTTCTTTGGGCTCAAGAGGCAATTGAGTAGTAAGGCCCTTTCTCGAAAAACCAAGTTGACACTATATACCACTTTGATAATCCCTGTACTTCTTTATGGCGCAGAAGCATGGACGGTGTCGAAGGCGGATGAGGAAGTCCTTGGTATTTTCGAGAGAAAAGTTCTGCGTTCAATCTTCGGCCCTGTTTGCGTTGATGGTTTCTGGAGAAGAAGATTCAATCATGAACTGTACGGGTTGTACAGCGACATGAGCCTAACCAGGCGCCTACGGATCCAACGGCTAAGATGGTTGGGCCATGTAGAGCGCATGGAGAATACTGCTCCGACCCGTAGAATCTTCGATTCCGAACCTGTGGGACAACGCATTAGAGGACGCCCACGGAACCGATGGCGCACACAAGTGGAGAGGGACCTCAACCAACTTGGTGTGCAAAATTGGAGAACGCTGGCTAAAGACCGTGCCAGCTGGAAAACTTTGTTGGTTGAGGCCCAGGTTCACCACGGACTGTAGCGCCAAAAGAAGAAGAATAAGAAAACAGGCAAAAATAAATAAATAAATAACTGAAGAAAAACTTTTTATCAATAAAAAACAATTAAAATATACAAAGATAAAAAACGCACCCGTTTCTGCTCGCCCAACATTGAGTTACATCTGAGGACAAAACATCCTCTCTTTTAATCAACGTCAGTAACCCTAAAAATCAATGGATATGTACATTACCGTTATCAAACGGCAGTGAAGTCCAAAATCTTCTCAAATTTCATCAAAGTGTAAAATATCGAAAGATGATAACAGTGCTAGACCAACTAATCAAAACAGTTTTGCTACAAAAAGATGAACCAGCACCATCCAAGAAATCGTATAAGCCACCTCCAATTTATTTGAGGGAGACTACCTCCAATGAATTGGTAAAAAAAATTATTTCCGTAATAGGTGAAGACAATTTTGTCGTAACCTCAATCTAACATGGCAATATGCAGGTGAAAAGTGAACACGATTATCGAAAACTATCGGGTGAATTTGAAAAGGAAAAAAGAGGGTTTAACTTATCAGCTTAAAAGTGCCAAAGGTCTTCAAGTGGCAATAAAAGCTATTGACCCTCGCGTAGACTCTGACGATGTAAAAACCGGACTTGTGGGTAAAGGGTTCAAAATTAAGAATGTTTTGAACATCAGAAGCCGCGAAAAAATCCCTCAGCTATTGCTTAGGGTAGAATTGGAACCTGTGGATATTCTTTTGAAAAAGAACGAAGCTGACCCTATTTATAATCTTAAATACTTGTTACACCGCAAAGTTACGTAAAAGAACCACACAGATGCTTAGAACCTGCCAGTGTATGAACTGTCAAGAATTTGGCCACACTTAAACTTATTGCAAGTTATCTACGGTTTGTGTTGTGTGTGGTGAGCTCCATGGTATGGCACAATGCAATAAGCCAAAAACCGACTCTAAAGTCAAAAAATGCATCAATTGTGGAGGTAACCACACCGATAACTATAGAGGCTGCCCCGTATACACACATTTCAAGCGTTCAGTCAAGACAACCAGTCATATTAACGTCCAAACTCAAAACAAATTTCTTAGAGTAATGTGGTAAAATCTAATATCGCTAATTTAGATCAAGAGCCCAAACCTCTACCCTCTGAACCACATTTTAGCAATCTTGAGGCAACATTAGAGTGTCCTGTGCAGTCGATAAACACTTTTACAGCAGGAAATGCTGAAAATGCAGTCTTTTATTTTACAGGCAATTTTAAATAAATAAATTGCTTAAAAATATGTTTCTGGAACGCGTACGGCATCCGCCAATACAAAAAAGAACTCCAATATTTCTTAAAGGAAAAACAGATAGATATAATGATGATTGCTGAAACTCATCTTCCGTCGACTAGCTAATTCAAAATTAATGGCTACATACTACAAAATACTGAAGATCCGCATAGAAAATATTCATAGCAAATTTGTTATTTCATCAATTTATTCACCACCTCGATTTTCAGTAACAGAAAATCAATATTAAAATTTTTTTAATTCACTTGGCCCGCGATTTTTGGCTACCTTTTGGGTTTAAGTGTAATTTCAAGCGGGCATCCGACGTATTGGCCAACAGACCTGCGAAAGATTGCTTTAGAAAGCTATGACAGTCACTTGATTAAATTGGCTAAAGTTTAAAAAATATTTAAGTACTCATTGTACAGAAAATATGGCTTTAACTACGCTGAAAGATATTGATTTAGCAACAAGTAATTTTACCAGGAGCCTCAAAGAAGCCGCGCAACATGCTACCCATAGTCATACGCGAAACAGAAACTTGAGTAATAGAGTTTATTCCTCAGAAATCGAACAACTTGTGTCAGAGAAAAGGAGAGTTAGAAGAGAAGGGCAACTTCGCAGGTCTTCCAGCTAAAACATAGGTTACGGGAATACAAAAATCAACTGAGAAATCTGCTTGAAGAGTAGCTTCCCTTAAAACTTATTTAGCAAGTTTAGATGGTACTTCTCAATCCAATTATTCTTTATGACGGGCGACAAGAGGTTTAAAACGACCCATTCAAGCTAAGCCACCCTTACGAATCCCGACTTTAGATTAGGCTAGAAATGATTAAGAAAAGGGGACTTTATTTGTTAATCATTTGAATGTTTTTAATTTACCTCCAGCTGCTAGTAGACCTCTTGCGCACCTACGACTCAATATTCGTGATGTTGAAAACGCTATTAGTAACTTAAACCTCACAAAGGCCCCAGGCATTGACAAAATTAGTAATAATATGCCAGTGCAGTTACCTCGAGTAGCTAAAAGAATTATTCTCTTTATTTTTAAAGCTACTTTACGCCTTGAGTATTACCGGTGGACGGTGTCTATGATTACTATGATACCTAAGCCAGGGAAGGATCCCACCAAAGTAGAATCATATAGGCCAATAAGTCTACTGCCAACAATTTTTAAATTTTAAATGATATAGGATGTATTCCCAACCATCAATTCGGATTCAGGGCTGAACACAGCACCATTGAACAAACACACAGAATAGTCAATGTCATAAAGAAGTCTTTTGAAGATAAAAATTATTGCTGAGCTTTTTTCATTGACGTTTCCCAAGATTTTGACAAAGTTTGGCTCGATGGTTTGATGCACAAAATCAGAGAAGGTGATTTCATAATCCCCTCTCAGCCAATTGAAGCAGGAGTTCCCAATTCAGCATACTGGGTCCCACTCTGTACTTGATTTATGCCCCTGACATGCCAACAGGCTCCCAAATTCACACTTCAACTTTGCAGATGATACAGCGTTCCTCAGCGTTCACGAAAATTAGCTTCCCGAAATTTGCAAGAACGTATTGACAAATAAGAGAATTGGCTTAAGCTTTGGAAAATTAAGGTAAACGAATAAAAATGTACTCATGTCACATTCATGCTCGCCCATAAAAATCAACCACCAAATAATTCCACAGCACAATAAAGTCAAATACCTTGGCATTCACCTCGACCGTCGACTAACATGGAAGTCACATATTGACGCGAGCTTTTATAGGTGCAGCAATATCGCGTGCCCCAACTAAAGCATTATCTACATACATCATGTGGCTTAAGATATCGCAAGCTAAAGGCCATCTATCCTCAATGTCTCCGATAATTGGTTCTTTTAGATTGCTAAAAAGGAGACACAATTAACCCCAAAAGTGACAGTTTTGAGTTCAAACTGTTCGCACTCTATTACGAGAGTTCCCCAGTTTCCTATGTACAAAGTATGGTGGTTTGAAAGGCAAAAAGACAATATACCTACCGTCTGGAGTTCTTTTAACAGTTCTTCTGAAATGCTTCCCGCAATATGCATCCTCAGGAGTAAATCGAGAGGGCTGCAGAGGTTTTTCCGAGGCCCAAAACTTCTTAATCCGCTTGTCCAGACTAACTTCAGTATAAAAAGACACGGTAGTGCTAGAAATTTTTTCATTAACTTTTGGAAACACGCTCGTTAAAATCCAGCCGCACCGGTTTGATTACGCCGGTAAACATCACACGGAGATAAATATCAGCACCAAGTAGAATATGCATACTAACCCCGATAAATCGAACTTCGAGGTGTCAGTTGCCAGGTCCAGTATTGGCAAAACCAATCCCTGCGCATCTAGCTCAAAAGTCGAATCTATGGGTGAACCCAAAACAAAGCTACATTGCTTTTGCAGAGTTCCGGCTTCCGCTCCGTTCAGTCCAAATGATATGCCTTCAGCAGACATATTGGGCCGTCTCTACAATCTTTCTCTATTAAAGGTTGCTTGATAGCCCGAGTGGATTAGGGCGCGAGATGTAAACAGGTCGCCTGTACACATTACGGTTACCATAACTGTGCCTAATAACTCCTGTTGCTTGACCGCTGCCAAACAATTTTGAACAGTATTGAGCAGCCAACTGACTACTGTATGGACGCTCTTGAGAATTATGCACTGCTGCGGGACTAATTTAAGTCCCGATGTAGTAATGAATTGTGCTTCAATTTGCAGCTAGCGCAACTGAACTTACTTGTGCAAGCTTCTAACTTGTGACCCTCACTTAAATAATTTATGCAAAGATTATATCTCTTTACCAACAAAAACGTATCTACTGAAGTTGGTTGTAGAAATTTCGGGCAAAACCTTAGCAAATGGTCTTTTTAACATAGGATGCATGTTCTTCTCGATATTTTTGCGTGAAAAGTAGTGTCCGATTGTTAAAGAAAGAATCGGATTTATTGTCCTGAAACTTTCGTTCGTCAACCGGCTTGAATTCTGTTTCTTAATATTATTTCCACAGGCACTCTGGTTCGAATTTCTTTTATCGTAGACAGTTTCCAAATTTTTCACACTTTGTTCCCACAATGGCAAGGTGAGTACTGGCAAGTTAATTGAACACAAATAAACGAAAATGGTTTCCCATGCAAATTTATCAACGATATGCTATTATTTATATCCTTTTGCAACCTTTTTATGTCTTTGCAGACTCTGCCCTAACTGGTAATAGATTAAATAAAACTTTCAATTGATTAAAACTAAAATCCTTTTGTTTGCATAACCTTCACTCAAATTATCTCACGCACTCAGAAAAGCGACAGTCGTCAAAAGTGCATCTTTAACAATTGCAAAATGAAGCACTAGTGAATTAGCGTAAATAAAAAAGTTTTTCAACACCTGGCAAGTTTCAACACCTGAAATCCTTTTCATATTCAAGGAACATAAACGCTAACTTCTCAAACTGGACTAGATGCTGAGATCTGAGCATTTCCTTTAGCTGAATTCGAGTTGTCTCTTACACAGAAAACACCATCGGGTAGTTTGACTTCACAAACGCTGACAACAAAATGCCGCTTAGTAGACAGGGCCAGGTAGAATTTCCGCTCAAACTACATCAGCTCCTAGTAATAAAAAAAAGGCTTGGAGAGTAAAATAGACACTCCATATCACTGTAAAATGTAATTATAAAATAAAATAAGAAGATTGGTAAGTATGCATGTATAATTACCGTCCTTTTAAATATTTTGCAGGTAAATGTAGCAGGAAATCAAACATACCGGAAAAAACTTCATGAAATGGTCTCCCCTAATATCCTTAGAAGGCTTAACATTAAGCAACCTAAGTTCGCTGTATCGATTGATTTCCCTCTACAGAAACCCAGGACACATTTGCCACTTAGTCGTGAAATAAAATAATATATCTGCAGCTGAACCAAACTAATGTAAAAACAAGATAACAAATAAATGTTGACTATATGTTACCAATCACGATGGATATTTCATATGAATAGTTAGGAAACAATTATAATTTTTTGTGTTCGATCATTTAAACAGCGGTTACAAACAAACCTATTATTTTATTATTCCAAACACCGCACTTTAATAATGTCTTCGTACACATGCATTCATACAAACAAATAACTAAATTGATCCTACAGTACAGCCAGTTTGTACCTACACACATATACACATACATACATAGCTATGTAACCAAGTATTCTCCCAATATGTATATCACGGGATATGTATAAAACATAACTTTCGATACCACTATGGATAACTCCTTAAGCATTATTTCTTTTTCAAACAAATATATTTTCAAGCGAAATATTAACTAGAAAATTATAATTAAAAGAATTTTTGCAATTTACTAACTCATGAACTGTTTGTGAATATTCAACC
Source organism: Epicampocera succincta (assembly GCA_932526305.1). NCBI lineage: Eukaryota > Metazoa > Arthropoda > Insecta > Diptera > Tachinidae > Epicampocera > Epicampocera succincta. The sequence continues at coordinate 26,956,767 of OW052035.1, read as the reverse complement.
AAACCAAAAAAAAGTGCGAAATGTCAATTACCAATGTGCAGTGTTGAGGGTGAACACAATTAAATTATCTGGTTCGTGGCTTGGTTACTTTGATTGAAATAATGCAGTAATCACTTAGAAATGATCTCCAATGTCCCTGAAACTGCACTTCCAAAGGTTTTTTTATTTTCTCGTTGCAAAATAAAAAAATAAAGAAAAATAAATAATGATATTCATACGTACTTTGCAATGTTTCGATTACCTTAAATTCTTCTTCCCTTTATTAGATACTTTAATTCCCAAAGCAGTCCATGTATCCGGTTCGATTGAACCAATGTTTTGCGTTTCTTCAGAAGCTTCTAAACAGCCAAGCAGCCAAACAAAAAAATGGACTCTCAAAAGAAGGAAAGAAGTAATGTCAAAAAAACAGAAAAAAAGTCGATAAATTTTCTAAATCAGAAAACAATTGATATCTTTATTGAACTTTCAATCGATTAATTTAGTTTGGCTAGGAAGGTATTATTGCGAGAAAGTCCGAAAAAATTATCGTTTTGGCGGGATGTTACCAAAAGTAATAAACCCACCACCTTGACATATATAAAAATATAATTAATAAATATATAGAATTCCAATGCAGTCATCTCATTAGCGTCTCACAGATGGCAGTAAAGGTAAGTCAGAGGTCAGAAATATTCCCAATTCAAACTTATAATAAGTGAACAAATAATTAGTTTGAAACAAAGTTTCCCACCCTCCAACATCCATAAAATTAGAGACAGCAGCTGTGGAGTCTAACCGTGTAAACGAAACAATCAAATAAAAATTCTGACAACATGTCTGGAGTCTAAGCGCAATCAAGCGGGAATGGCACCAACAACAACACCACCAAATGCAGCAGCAGCAGTAGAATAATAGTTGTATTTAAGTTTAATTTTGTTTTCGGTTATTAAAATTTTTTAAAGAAAAAAAAAGCAATATTTAAGTGGCGCTATAGCAGGTATCCCTTAAAATGTCCTTTAAATCAAACCAATATAATATAATAAAATGTTTCACATTTTGAATAATCAAAAATTTTATATTCAAACAAAAAAAAATTAGTAAATGAAAAATAAATAAAAATTAATAAAAAAAATATAATTGTAAATAAACAATTTTCTGAAAAACAGATTAAAAAAAATTTTGTGTCATTCATTTAAAACTTTATTGTTGTAAAAATAAATCAAATTAATTAAAATACAGAGAACAAAAGATATAAATAATAAAAGTATTAAAAATCATCTCTTAAAAAAAATTGTTGATTGATGTTCATTAATTTTTTTTAGAAGAAACAAAGCAATCTGAAAATTAAGTGTATTTTACATAACGCAAAAATATTTTATGCAATCTTTAAAATCTCTAGAAGTAACCGGAAGCAAAACAAAAAATTATATGGTAAGTGATAATTGGCTTTTTGTGCAAGCAATAGAAAAATTTTTTATTAATAGATTAAGTCCTTTTTTCCAAAAATCCATCCTCTATAATAAACGTTATCTCTCCTTAAAAAACAATGCCGGATGAAAGTGTAGAACAAATGACTGAAAGATTGAGACAAACTCTCACACTTTCTAATAGATCCGAAAACTCGACGGTGCTTACAGAAACACAAAGAATTCAAACAAAATCCTTGATGGACGATGTCTTAAGAAATTCTTAAGATAGCACATCGGAAAAGGGCTTGATTTGGTACCAGAGTGGACTTGAAAAGGTCCCAGAGTGGACTGGAGTCCTATAGAACTCCTCTTCTTTGGAGTAGAACAAAAACATGTTTAAAGCTTCATTATTCCAACAAAAGTTGGTACCTTGGAGTACCAAATGACCCATTGCCAAAAAGGTAAAAGTATAACTCACTTTTACGACACTGTCAATCAACATCTTTCCATTATTCTAGATAGGGTCGCATATTTGGTCCAAAACGAATCTAGTCTACGGGCATTAACGAATACATACAGGGAAAAAGCCCTATATATATTCATAATTCTGAATGGAGACCTTCCACGATCATTTTGACCACGACGTTATTAAAATTATTTGAGAAATAATTTCAATGGGAGGAAATAAAATGTAAGCATGCAAAAAATTTAATATCATTGAAATATAATTTTGTTTTTAAGTACTTGTGTCCCTAACCCTGGTGTATACTGTAGGATAAAGGTCACAACTGCCGCACAATTTGCGAAGTTATTAGCAATAATGGAGCACAAACCTTATTTGGCAAAGGGCTTCCATTAAAGTTTAATAAAAATAAATATTAAAGAGGAGTGGAACACAGTTTCCGAAGATTTAATCCGCAAATTTAGACACAATAACTCATATTACCGAAATTGAAAACCCGTGTATTCACTTGCGGCACCTCCGCTTAAAAAATAAAAGAAATAAAAGCCCAGCGAAACTGGGGCTTTTAGAACAAGTAAAACTGCAGTTATGCTTAGATTTGAAAAATAAATTGTCGTATTTTACAGACAAATCTTTAACAGGATGTTTCAAAATAATTTAATTAAGCGTATTCTTTTACTTTGTGAATCTTTTACAAAATTTTGGTAGTCGAAAATTTTAGACGGTAACACAAAATTGTAAATACGACTCAACTACGACAGCTGTCCTTTTTCGACTACGCGAAACACAATAAGGGTGATTGTCATATCGATCCTTCAAGCAGTCTATAGCTTTCTGATAATTTTCTTGAATTGCCTGAAAAGGTTCTACAAACGCCAATGCTGGGCCACCTAGGCAGTAAATAGTTAAATTTGTCTATTGTAGGAAGGCAAGTTTCATCGTGAACTAACATTTTAAAGGTCAAGATGAATAGATAGTATTCGGAATATTTGCCATCAAACTTCGGAAGTTTTAATTTTGGAAGTCGACGTTGATGAGAAAATGCTGATGAAAAAACTGTGATCGACCTCACTAGAGCGTCGCTTTTTGTTTAATAAGTTTACCATAAAATTTTTACAACAAATAAAAAGTTCCTCCAAGTCAGTTCGATCCCCGTCAGAAGAATCGAGCCGCTCAATTTGAGTCTGGATATGGCTCACTTGTTTCAAATAGGACTCTAGCATTTGCAAGCGACATTCTATAATGGTATAATCGGTTGATGAACCTTCTTTTTCAATATTGCTTTTTAGCTGGCTGATCGTGCGTTTCATGGTGCTTCGTTGGGATTTCAGCACGGGTAAATCACTCTTGGCCTTAGTCGTGTCTTCGTCTTCACTTCCCACTTTATTTTAAATAAAAATTATTCCAATTTAAAAGGTTGACAGTAAAAATAGTACTAAATCAGCCGAAAAATATTGATAATAGATATTTACCAATGCCAATGTAAAACTGCACATGAGAATTTAGCATGCAAATTTAAAGCGGCAACGATGAAATAATTTGATTTATTGGATATGTGACGTTTTTACAAAAACTTGGACGATCAGAGTTGAGTGGCACCGACGAAGATGATCCTATAATGGTGATGTTTGATTAGCACACTTACATGAATAGTCGATGAATGTTACGATGAATCCCTTTATGTTGATGACGATGAAATGATGTCCAATGTGGTGCTTCGATAATTTGGATGAAATATGATGGGAATATCAATGTGATGACCCTTTCTTATTCAAAAAATGTATTCTTTTTTATTTTGGCAAACTAATAATTATAATTGTTAAAAAAAAACGAAAGGCCTTTCTTAAAACTATAACCGTCCTGTCACGGTCGCCAAATAAATAATCAAAAATCAAAGTTTGATGTTGCGTGCTTTCGATTTAATGGTTCTCAAAAAACTGAAGTCTTTACAAAATTTCTTCTAGAATGTTTGTTAATTTTGCAAGTTAAAAAATACATGAACAGTTATTTATTATAAGAAAGGAAAGATTAAAATCAAATTCCGCAATAACCAATACGGAGTTTAAAAGAAAGCAATGTTTTTCATCTACAAATTTACTTAACTTAACTTACAAGAGAAAATTAATATTTTATTGTGACCCAACAAGTAGCTTTTAGGTTTTTTTCTTTTCACTCTTCATTTGGCTTTCGCCATAGATAGGACTGCCCATTTGATCTGAACAAACTGAAAATTTGCTTTCATCTGTAAATAGGACTTTATTCTTGGGTTTTTCCATTTTAAAATTTTTTTCTAATAGTATAAAGGGTTTTTTTTTAACTATTTTGGAGGCAACAGCTCTCAGTTGTTGTGGAAAATACCTAAACAATTAAAACTGGCTTCAAATAACGGTATTCCAGTGCGGTTGCTTTGACAAAAATCGCAAGTGTTGCCATCTTGTCCGACTACTTTTTTGATGCCAATTTAAGAGTAATAAATGAATTTTGCTGTTTTTGTTTTTAAAATAATGTTAGAAAGGATTTCTTTAGTTTTCTTTTTATAATATCTGTGAAATATTAAAGATTATTTTAATCTGATGCTTGTCCGACTTCTTTATTGAGGCACTTTATAAAATAAAAAACTAATTCATTTGTATTGTAACAATAACAACAAAAATATAAGAAATTCATAGGAAAAAAATCTAAATACAGCAACAAAATTAAACATAAGCGTAACGAATTTGAAATAAAAAATATAATTTTCATTGTTTGGTCGGTCCGCCTTAACGTCAATTACTGCGTGAAGAAGACGGGGCATTAAATTGACTAAATTTTCGGTAATATCTGGCGTCATTTTGGCCCATGCTCGAATAAGAGCACTTTTAAAGGTTTCACGACTACTTATATATTATATTTACGCACTTTCTTCTCTAAAACATATTTGTGGCACTATGTGTTGGGTCACACACGTCTCGAAAGCTTTTTAGGTCTGCTAGGGCGTGCTTTACTTTCAGTGCTCTTAATTGTTTCATATTTTCTAGGTTTTGTCCGTACTATTGCACGACTAAAGTTTGGAAATTCCACCATAGCATTTAACTTTATTTTGCTGACTGACCCCAATATTCCTAACAGAGATCGGTACCTCTTTTCTGCCTTCCATGTTGATGGTTAAAATTGCAATGTTTTATTTCTTTCGCTTGAATTTCTAAAATGAATTGACCAGAGTGATTTTAAAATCAATTAAAAATAACGGTTCTTTTTCCTCTGTGTTCGTAATTTTCTGCTTATTGTATGGAATTACCACACTGTATGTACATATTTTTCATGTCGATTTTTAATATTTTTGTTATTATTGTTTTTATAACAGCATATTGTTATTTTTTTCTCTTATAAATGAAAATATTTCTTAGTGCCTTAAATATTAGCATACCGATTATTCTGGTTATTTTTATAAGTTTCCTAACAATTCTGGGGTGTATTTACTTTTTTCTTAAACTATATATATATAGTATACATAAAACAAGATGGTCACAATAGGGAATCCGTAAACATATCTGAAAAATCTGATTTTTCTTTTGGATTGATTTTATTTTGACTTCAAAATTTTTTACGTTTTTTAGTAACACAAAAGTTTTAATCTGTTCAGATAACTTAATCTAAGTCATCTAAACTAACATCAGTATATGAGGGCTCATTTTGTAGACAACTTTTTCCATCGACATTATGAGACTTGTCACTGTTTGTTTCAGATTCCTCTGTTAGTTCATCCTTCATATCTGCAGCATTTGGAACCCACAAGCCAGAATCAACACATCGTTTAATATGGTATTTAGCATCATCCACTGGCATTTTGGCTATTGTTTTTTGCAAAAGTTCAATATCTCGGCTTTCAAAGCATTTCCTTAATTCCTATAAATAAAATATTATGTTAATGTACTTAAAATTATTCTTTTCGGGGATTTTCAAGTCCATGAAAAAACTAATTTTGGGAAAAAATTTAATTAATGAAGAGTCAACGACATGATAGATTGTTTATACATCCTCTCATTAGAATAATTCGGGGAAGATATTTTTCTATGTACAACATCTTTCATCTGACATATAATTTTCACGTCCTTGAACAAATAAAATAAAATGGTATTTCACAGTTCTGCAACATATAATAAGTACGTAAAGGGTGTTTTTTATAGAGGTATAAAACTTTAAGTTGGCAACACGATTTTAACTTGCGGCCATTTTGTCAGCTGTCAAGTGATTTATATTTAGTTTGGTTTGGCATTTCAACGCTTGAACAACACTTCCAAATTGCGCAAATTTATTTTGAAACAAGATTACCGTTGATCCCGATTTTAATAAGCGAATTTTTTTAGCGATGCAGATCTCTTTAGTTTGAATCGATACGTCAATAAACAAAACTGTCCTATTTGGAATGATGATAATCATCAAGTGTATGTTGATGCACCTTTACATGCAGAAAAACCGACTTTTGGGCTGGTGGAATCATTGGTTCGTACTTCTTTCAAAAAAATGTTAGTCAGAACATTATATTCAATGGTGACCGCTATAAAGCCATGATTACTGACTTTTTCGTTCATTAATTGAGCAACAATGATGGGCAGAAACTGTGATTTCAAAAAAGCGGCGCAACATGTCACACATCTCGTGGCAGCATTGATTTATTGAAGGAAACGTCTGGTAACCCCATAGTTCCACGTTTCGGACCCATGAATTAACGTCCAAGAATACGAAGTCGCTAGCCTACGGCAATAAGCCCGAAATGATTCACCACTTCGAGGACAACATTCGCTGAGTCAATACCGATATACATACATACATACATACATACGTGCACAAATGTTGTAGTCATCGAAAATTGGACCTATAAATTAGAATACGTCCCAGCCAGCCGTGACGGGCATAAGCCAGAAGTTACATTTAAATTATCTTTCGAATAAAGTAAATTTCATGTCAATTAAAAAAATTCATGTTTGTTTTGTTAAATTTTAAAGTTCTATACCTTTATAAAGAGGACTCTTTATATACTACATGTATTAATCATTGCAAAAGAATTAAATACATATAAACTACTTATGGATTTATATAAATATTAAAATTTTCATGTAATTTTTGCTATTTAAAATATCTTAACATTCATTGATACGTGCCAACATGCTGACACACATTATTTACAAAAATACAAAATTTTACATTTTGTTACCAAATATTTCCAAATTTTTATAGAGATTAAGATGACTGAAAATGAGATAGCATCATCATTTCAGGACATAACATAAAAAACGGAATATTATCAACTCAACAGTCCAGAATAACGGACACAAACTTGAGAGAAAACAATGAACTTATTGAATAACAGCAGATATAAAGGGATTTTACTATATTCTTTACCATAAAGAAATAAATTATATATGGGCAGATAAAGCCGCTTTTAAAGCGGAAATATTAAAAACTCTTCAGTCCAAAACACACTATTCGGGAGAAAATAATGCAGATATAAAGAGATTTTACTACAATATATGAAGAAAGCTTCATAGATCGCATTTAGTTTAAATTTCGTAAGGGTGTCCCTTATAAGTCAAGACGTATTTTCTTGAAATCAACATCTAAGAGTTGTTCTGAAACCGTTTTGGTATAGGCGATGTACGAATCAAAGAATGAATGTCTTTAAATGAAGATGGCTTTTCAGTAAACGTGTGTTACAAACTTTATTTATTGTACTATTTAATGTACAAATATGTAATACAATAAATTGAAAATACGGTGAATAAGTTGCGGTATTGCTATGAAATAAAATCCTTCGGTCTTTGTGTCACACGCGAAACGTGTAAAAAGCCCTATTTTCATTATGACCGATCGAATTATTACTGCTATTTACATAAAATTATCTTTATATTTTTTTTTATTTCATTTTATATTTAAAAACTAAAAACGTCAATGAAACATTTGATTTTTAAACCCAGTTATTTATTCATATGGTTTCTAATTTGCTATTAAAATATGAAATTACAAATTTAAAACCACAAACTGGTTACAAACTTGGGACATAATAATCGCAAATGTTACAGCTGCCGAATAACCAGAAAACTGGTCCGTTATTAGATTGTCCGTTAACTATAGAATATTATTGCAGTTGGAAAAAAAATTACATATTTATAACGCATATACATCTTGATCAGTTGACACAAAGTTCCCTTTTTATGCAGACGTGTTTTCTATACCCAGCAATGTTCATACCGCTACTTTTTTTGTTCTTTAATTTCTTTTTCATTCTTAACATAAAAAACATACACTTTATCACATCAATATATTAGTGACATTTTTAACCGAATTTTAAATTACCATTTAAATAATAGTCCTAGAGGGAACTGTTATTCGATTTTCGATCCTGACCTCTAAACGTAAAAAGTCAAATAACATATACAATATTAATAACTCTTTTTGACTTCCAGAAACTTGGCACTAAAGAAACCGAGAGAAACGATGGCCCAAAATGCGTTGCAATAAAGAGTAAAATAGCAGACAAAACAATGTCAACAGCAAAGAAAAGTCAATTAGTTTAGCCACTATTTCAAGAAGTATCACTACACTGTCATATTCAAAAGATCCTAATTTCACATTGTACTCATCTACCAGAGATGCGAATTCCACGGCGGTAGGTGAGTATGGAAACTTAAGTCAAAACTCCAATTATCCAATGAAACATCAAAGGATATTTTAACAACAACATCGATTTACAACTCATTCTAGCTGAACATACCTCAGGTTGTATCTCTTCAAGAAACTTACTGCTCATTTAACTAAACCCCTATCCCTCCAAAAAAACTAATGGTGTTATTTCCACAACGACTCGTCAAACAGGTCAGCTAAGAGCCGAATAGGAATTTTAACTATATAACTCACATGCGTCTCAATAATCCATCAAAATGGCAAAACATCTCTATCGAAATCACACTCAATATTGCAATGACATTAATATCAGTATATATGTATACTGCCAAATGAAACCTTTACGTTACAAGATTTTAACTACCTTTTTGTCAATATAACAACCCCTAGTATATTAGTAGGTGACGTAAACAGCCGGAACGTGTTATGGGGATCTAGATCCAAGAACTACTGTGGACTTAATATTAAGCACTCTCTCAGTCAAAACAATCTATATGTAATAAATGATGGTAAACCCACTCATTTCTCCACACACAATACGTTTATTCTCACAGACATTACAGCTTGCTCTCCCTTGCTGCCGTAGTTGCCGTTGCTCATAGACTATTATATTTCTAAAACACTCTCAAGCATTAACCACACATTTATAGTAAGTATCGATTCCGAGAAAGCATAGGAATTTACATGAGCGGTTCTCAGATTTAGTAAATCTTGATAAATTTAAAACTTAACAACAATAAAATTTATACATTTTTAATTTACTAATTTAATGTTTAATTTAATTTTTAAGATTTTATTTCTTTTCACGAAACACCAACTGAAATTAGAATTGAATTAGAAGTTTAAAAGTATTTTAAATATATTACAAAGAGTGAGAACCGCTATCATATTAGACGCACTCATAAACTGGGGAGTTGACAAGAAAATCATTACATATGTGAAGTCGTTTTTATCTGGTATATCAATCCAAGTTAGAATAACTGTCAAACAAATGTGACCTTCTACGAGAAAAGGGAGCTAGTGTGTCAAAAAACGGGTTTGGACTTAAAAATGGATTCTGGTACCGAAAAGGGTGTACAATAAGATGAAATGAGTTAGATTTCTGATAAAAATTTACTTAGCCCATAAAAACGTACAAAACGAAATTGGAAATATCGATAAAAATGAGAAAAACATTAAAATTCTTTTTTTTTATTATTTGGTTTTAAATTGTTTTTTTCGTCAATTTTCGAATAATTTTTTTCAGTTTGGATTTTTTTCAGTGTTTCGTGATCTGGTACTTCGATTTTCTTCCGTTTGACAATTTCAGTTTTTTTCTTTTTTCGGCGCTTTGACTTCAGTTTTCTTTTTCTCGTGATCCGGTGTGCTTCGATTTTTTTTTCGCTTTGGGTTCACTCGGTTTAGGAGCTACATAAATCCTGTTTTCAATAAATAAAACGTCGACATTCTCATACAAATACCATTTGCGATCTAACGATAAACCGGCTTTGTATAGCAAGATTTTCTGGAATTATCTTATTACATTCTTTCGGTCAACATGCTCCGGATTTTTCTCCGTTCATCAAATCAATGTTCATCGATTTTTGTATATCTTCAACGGATGCCTCCAATTCGGATATAATATTGGATTCGGAAACATCATGCAAAAAACTTTGATTTTCAGTTAGTCCCGAAGTATTAGCACCGACACTTTCAGATAACGTCATATCGATCTCATCATCGCCATAAACCGAGTCTAGTGTTTTTAAATCATCATCAAAAGTGTCAGAAATATCCATTTTCAAAATTTCCAAAATTAGATTCCGAACCTGTGGGACAACGCATTAGAGGACGCCTACAGAACCGATGGCGCACACAAGTGCGGAGGGACCTCAACCAACTTGGTGTGCAAAATTGGAGGACGCTGGCTAAAGACCGTGCCAGCTGGAAAAGTTTGTTGGTTGAAGCCCAGGTTCATCCCGGACTGTAGCACCAAAAGAAGAAGAACTTCAGCTTAGTAACAAAATTACAAAAGAACAAAAATTGCGAAACAACTTTTGAGATATTGATAACACTCGTTATACAGTTGGCACAAGACAGAAGCGTCACTTTATTCTTTTCCATTCTTACAGTTATTTTTACAATGTTTACAGAGCAGCAACAATAGCAAAGGTATTAAGGCGAAAAAAATACGTCACCACATAGGAAGGACATCACCAAAGTCGGCACCCAATCATAACTAACCATACCAAGTCGCATCTCCCAACTGAAGGTGTGTTCAAAGTGATAATGCATTATGAAACTTTTAATGCGTTTTTCTCAAAACTTCATTTTCACACACTAGGTCCCTTTTCTCGGAGAAGGTCAAAAATATGTCTTATTTCAAATTGCATTTAATCAAATCACTATTATCATTATGAATTCCTACAAATAAAGCGGTTTTGTGTTAGAGTGTCACAACTTTGAATTGGCATCACTGCTTTATTTGAGTACCCATTTAACAGCTGATACTTGCTTTTTTTAATTTGCTTTGAAATTTCATTAAGAACATCAGAGGAACGCGTGCAAATTGTTGTTTTTCATCAAAACAATTGTTCTATTCCTTAAACTCATTACCATTCAAAATTTTATTTTCTGATGAAGCCCATTTCTGCTTGAATGGATACGTAAATAATCGATAAGTAAATAGTTGTCGCATTTAGAGTAAGGAGCATTCACAAGCTTTTATCAAAACACCATTAAATCCACAGAAAATTACTGTTTGGTGCGCTTTATGGACTGGCGGAGTCATTGGCCCATATATCGTCAAAAACGATGATGGTCAAAATTTTACTGTCAATAGTGAACGGTATAGCAACATGATTCGAAATTTTTTCGCACGTCATTAATCTTGCTGATATGTGGTTCCAACAGGACGGAGCCACATGCCACACACCGGGCAATCCTGTGAGAACAACAATCAGCCACACAACTATTCCCCTTGTATTGAAGCAAAAAAGATTGATTATGGCCTATTTCTATATGGCAACACATCAAAAGCAAAAGTAAAGTCACTAAAAACAATCTACCATCAAGCAATCGATCATATACATATGTATATATGTACATATGTATATTTATAGTTATTGACGAATCTGATAAACAGATTGCTCTTCTTATTTTCTGTTTTGAGATTTTATATAATTGTGGAAGAACACGCACAATAAGCGGTTCCAACAAATAAATAACACAAAAAATCAACTGATAAAAAAATAATGTATGTGTAGAAACAAACTAATATTTACAAAAAATAAGTTTAAACGAACAAAAATAATTTAGTGCGAAATATATAAGAAAGAAAAAAACAATCGAACTTAAATCAAATAAAATAAAATATTGGAAGTGCGAAGATAAAAAAGGATCAGTATTTGTAGTAACATGTATCTTGTCTTGTATTACTAAGTATCTTTATATTGTTAAATATCATATTTAATTTCTGTAACTTACTAGTCTACAAGGATAGAAAACACAAAAACGAAAACGGGAATAAAATAAAAAGTTAATCCAATTAAATGTTAATTTAGAAAAATAGAATAAAGAAAAAAAAATTTATGCAATTTTGTTTGCTTGCTTACCCATTCGAATTAAGAGACCAATAGCTAAAATGGAATTGAACATTTTACAACAATTTAATTTAATGCTTAACTGTATAAATCAAATACCACCCTTCAATGGAACTGATCAAAATCAGCTTCCGGAATTTTTTCCCCAACCTACAAACACTAAACTTGTTAGAAAACCAGATACCTTGAAGCAGCTTTGAAAATCACACTGGAAGCGAGACACCAGAATTATGCTGTCCTTGGTCCCATTCATAAAAAAAATACTAATGGATCATTTAGCACAAATTTTAGCAACAATGTTAGGAAATGCAAATAGAAATTTAGAACCCCAACAGCAACGAAAAACTCTATAATAATTTTCGTAACAACAACAAATACAATACTGACCATAGACCTTTGGTTTTGTTGAGTAATCTAAAATAACCAAATTCGAAACTACAAAGCTGGAAGATCAAACTAAACGAGTTTAATTTCTAGATTGAAAATATAAAGGGAAAAGAAAACATAGTTGCAGACGCTGTAAATAATAATGGGAAAAATGTAAATGAGGAAGATTCACACACATTTGGACTCATTAGGTTTGATAAATCTAAATTGTTCGACTCTAGAGGTGATAAAGAAAATAGTGACATAAATACGGTGCACAGTGCCGAAACAGATAGCAGCGAATTTATACAAATAACATCAAGCCCGCTAAATATTTTTAAACTGCAATTTCTTTTAAAAAGCACAGACAGAGAAAGCTGCAGCAAAAAAGTAATTTTTGAAAGGAAAAAAAGAGTAGTATGGAATTTGACACAGTCTAGCAATAAATAAATAATCATAGAGGTAACATAAAGTTTTCGAGGAAATAAAGAAAAATTACTCTTATATAAAAAATTTATAGCAAAGCCAAACATGATAGAAACCCAATCAAACATTGTTTTAATATTACAAAAACTATGGGCAAACAAAACGAAATACTTCATGTCGATATTTGGTATCCGATGTTTCTTGCATCTATTGATAAGCTCACAAAGTATGCAACTGCGTATCGCCTACCATATAGAACATGGGTATCATTAGTTGATGCGATAAAAACGCGCATTGAATACTTAGGCAAATCAAAGAATAAACACGGATAACGAATTAGAAGTAGTTGCTATGAAACAGTTTTTTATTGAAAAATTTTACCAGAACTTATAACAAAACAAGGAATTCGAATGTTGAAAGACTGCAACTCACCCTTAATGAGCACATAAGGCTTTTCGGTGCGAACGTGAATAATTAAAGCGATTTAGACGAAAATTCATTCCACCATAAAAACTAAACCCATAGATTTTATGAATAAAAGCAAAATTAGAGAATAAACGCCATAAATTTAAGACAGAATAACAGAAATAATGTTGACTTTCGAAAAGAATTTATAAAAACTTAACAAAACTCAACTAAAATATAAGAAAATATAAGAAATTTACTAAATACCGAGTAGAAGTTAGCAATTTAGTGTCAAAAGACAATAAATTTAAAAAAGTTTATCAGAGGTGTCATAGAAACCAAGTCGGTTTCGATCTTTCTCGGTTTTGAAAACCAATATTGGTTTCATTTGGTGTCTTCAAACCAAGTCGGATTTGTTATCTTCGAATGCAAATAAAACCAATATTCGAATCAGCTGTTGTTTACATTTGTATAATTGTTTACAATTTTAATTATAATTTTTTGGATGAAATATAGCGTGTTTATTGAAAATATCAAAAATTTCAGTGTTTTTAATAAAAGAAAAGAAATAAATAATATAAGCAATGGTGTTGTTTTATATTTTCAATTGGAGGAAGAGTATTCGGGAAGGTTAAGAAGAAAAACATTGCCAGATTGTAGCAATCAGCTTGAGATCCCGGAGACAGCGTAAGTATACTTTTTATAAAGTTTATAATGTGCGTTCCCATTTAAAGCTGCTTTGCAGAATACTACCAACTGAACACAGAAGCTTTTCTGATGGTCCTACACGCAATAAAAGAGCATTTTTCGCGCTCCAATATTCCGCCAAAGCTACAACTTGCAGCATCGTTGCGGTTTTACCTGAAGGGTCTTGTGAAAAAGCTGTTAAACACGATTCTAGCATATGTATCTCTGGATAGGAGCACAGGATATTTGTTTATAAACTTCACGATTATAGAGGTTTTAAATTTATTTTTATGTTTTCCCCTACATATGTAAACAAGTTAGAATTTACTTTTTTTAATATAAAATTTACTTACATTTATACAAAATATAAAATTGGAAGACAAAAATAAGAGCGCGCAAATAAAATTTCTCAGGTGGTAGCTGTTTGGTTCTTTTCAAGAGAACCAACACTCGTTTTAGTTCGAACGTAAAACCGATAACATTGGAATTCATGACACCAAATTATTTTTTTTTTTCGTTTTCAAAATCAATTCCAGTAATATTGGTTTCTATGACACCCCTGTACAAAACACAGGACAAAAGTAAATATATTTTAAAGGACAATCACAATGAAAATCACGTTAAAGATATTGTTGGTAGTAGTAACCCAGGCCCTCCAGTTCTGCAGAGTTGAGGAAAACCTTGGTTATACGATGATACGGTCCTTTGAAAAATTTTAACATAATCAATCAGATAGAATCAAATGTAGAAGATATAGGTTTTTATAATAAAGATATTTTAAGAAAGAAAAACAAAATTATTAGGGCAACGGTTAAATCCACTACACATTTTCAATTTAATGGAGGTTTGACAAATGTAATGGGATATATTTACAAATGGTTGTTTGGACTTATGGACGATAATGATAGAGAATAAATATTGGAGCATTTAAAGAATACTGAAATTAACACTCATAATGCTATGGATACCTTAAATCAAACAAATAACTGTTAACAAACATTTTAACGACGCTATTGAAACAATTATAATAGTATTAGAAAGTGACATATAAGATAGATAAAGCATTCGAGAGAATCAAAAAACCAAATAACGAGATGGTAAGAAGACACTTGTATACAGGCCAAATGCTTAAATTAAAAAGCTTAGAGGCTAAAATTATACAAATATAAGAAAATATAGTAGCAGCTATATATAACGTAATTCATCCAGACATAATAACACCCGAAGAATACCTTAATTAATATCGACTTTACAAACTAAAACAAAATGGGCGCCAGGAACTCTATTAACGATTCATTGGTTATAGCAATTCCGGTCGACATAAACCCGCTACCGAACGACAGATTTCTAGAGATTGACGAAGAAAATTAACTTAAAATTATGGTCAATAATATAACCTTTATGTATGAGAATAACTCTTTATTCGATATTTTCAAGCGAGTGAAATTTGTATTGCGAATAAAATTTGTAAACTAAGATTCAATAATGTAACAAGCATCGATGCTATTGATGAAGATCTTTTAGTTATGAAATATGCTAATACGAAGATAACGCCTAACAGCGATAATAGAAATATTATACTAAGCAAAAACTACTTAATAAAGTTTTACAATTGTTAAGTTGAATATAATATATAAAAACTTTAAAAATAAGAAAACATTTGTTAATGAAAAATGTACATGCAAATGTACAAATGCAAATAATGATTTATATGATAGTTTTTGAGAAAAAAATTGACTTTGCGAAAATTAAGATTAACGAATATGAAAATACAAAGCAGAATGGTGTAAGTATAACTTTGATATTCGTAGTAATATCTGTGATAGTGATGTATGCCAAGGCCTTTAACTTTGCCTTTAACTTTCCCTTTTTTTAACTTGACGAATCTGATAAACAGATTTCTCTTGTTATTTTCAGTGTTAGAGATTTTACTCTCTCGTGGGAGAATTTGCACAATAACCAAATTCTTGCAGACTGAAGCTTGAATACAAGTTTGTTTTTTTTTATTATCTATGTATGTCTTACAAGCAGATTCACTATGCATACAGAGTTAAATGCAACTTTACAAATACATACATTTTTATATTAAATATGATTCTGCAACGTAGAAAAATTCTAATGTTTAAGTTGAGTTTAAATTTTGAAATAAATAAAGAGATAGTATTAAAATTAAGTTGATATAGAAACACCCCTATACAAATTCTATTTATTGAATCAGGTCTCCCACCTTTGGAACAAAAAGTTTGTGAGTCCCTCAATAGACTGCTATCCAAGGTACTTTCTATCAGCAATTCCATTATAGATTCTGATATCGTATCCATAATGACATTAAAAAAAAAGAACGCAGAGTCAAATCATTACTTATGTATAAGATTATTAATAAAAACATCATTAACTTCAGAGACAGACTCTGTACATACAACACAAAATGCCTAACATGGTTGTTTGAAAGAGGGTGATATGTCTCTATCACTTTAATACACAACAAATGACATACATAAAAAACTGTATAATGACCTTAAAAGCACTCTAGGAGGCGCTAACAGGCAATACCTCTATACAGATGCATTGAAAGACAAAGGCATGTAGCAATGCTGAAATCATCCAAGCCTTACACAAAACACCTAAAACTGGAAAAATTACCTTATCTTCTCCGACAGTATTTCTGTTTTATCAGCAATAAATAACCCATGTAACACCAAATGGCAACTGTCAAAAAATTCGAGACTAAAAAAAGCATTAAAATAAAAGTAGCTTGGATTCCGGGACACGTCGCCATAAAAGGAAATGACTTCGCTGATGCGGGCGCCAAGGTTGGCTGCCTTTCATCTAAAGTTAAAATTTGAAACTAAATGCTTTAATCGAAAAACAAAGCTGATGGCCTCGGTTGCCAGTACTTTATATTTTCTGCCAATGTTAATTTTTTTATATAACTTCAGTAAATAAATACATTTAATGTATTGCATTTAAAATGTGAGTTGAAAACGAATTACAGAATAACCCAAGTAACGTATTTTAAAAAATTCTTTCTTCAAATTAAATCTAGGAAATCTTTTTGTAACTACTTACTTCTGGTAATGCTTCAAACACATCTACAGGATCTAGACCGCCTGGCCCCAATCTCCCTTTACGCTCTTCTTCCTCCGCTTCTGCAATAGCTTCTTTAATTTTTTCTTGCGCGCTATTCCTAATGCGTTCTTTGAATGACTCAATTTCGATCTCAAACTGTTGGCGATATTCGGGTACACAGTTTTGAATTTTCGAAAAAAATGAACCCACGCAAGCTCTTGGATCAACATCTAATTGTTTGGCCAACTCCAAAATATACTGCATGCAAATACATTGATGAGCAACATGGGCCATTAGTTCATGTTTTTCTTCCATTTCCAAATTTATGGACCAGATAACCAAATAATTAGCAGTTTCTTCACATACCAAATCTAGATGCTCCAGAAGAAACCGTTTAGAATCTTCGTACTTATGCATCATACCATACTGCTTGCACAACTTCTCATTTTCTTTCACAAATTGTTTCATCTTTGCTTCTTTTTCTTCCTCAGTTAGGTTATCATCCGCTTTTCGAGCAGGTTGTTTATTTAAAACTGTTTTAGCGAAACCTGGCTTGCTAATAGTATCCACGTTCCATGGCATTTTCCTTTCTTTTTTCAACAATTCCTCCTCCTGAAGATTGAGGTCTTTACCTTCTTTTTCCAATTTTTCTAGTTCTTTGTCGAGTTGTTCAATATTTGAATCATTATCTTTCATATTTTCTTTACAATCAATCATACGGGCCTGCCAAGACTGCTTCAATTTTTTTAACTCCTCTTTTTCACGTTCAAGTTCTACCATCCTTTCAATACGAGCCTGATGACGCCATCGGAATAATGAAGGCGTATCAATATTTGGATGCGTATCATCTTCATCGTCCGATATCTTGAAGAAAAAAATGATTTATCTATGTATGTATATAAGTATGCTTATAAATCCAATTTGTCCTTAAGTCATGTACATAAAAATACTAAATACATATTAACTTACTTCAATGTTTTTCCATTTACTATAGTCTACCATTGTTGCAATCTAATTTAATGAATAATTTA
The DNA here is from genome assembly GCA_932526305.1 of Epicampocera succincta. Lineage (NCBI taxonomy): Eukaryota > Metazoa > Arthropoda > Insecta > Diptera > Tachinidae > Epicampocera > Epicampocera succincta. Next base: position 26,938,691 of record OW052035.1, on the reverse strand, counting down.
TGAAAGAAAACCAGCTATCTTTGAGCTATGTGCATGCGTATATTACCAGAACTTTCCTTTGGTTCTTCCAAGTTAAGGTACAATGATGATGATATATTCAGTATATGTGCACATCGGCATTGAAATTTACATCTAAAGTGACGTTTCGATAAACACGGCATATAGATGGCACCACGGGTTACAAACCCTCCCAGCACTAGTGCTATTTAACGCCGCAACCAGCGCCGTCAACTCAGTGTGTTCTTTCTCCTATTTTTGGTGCTTTATAAATTTTTTTTGGGCAAAATTTTTAATATATTACTGTTACTGTGCGTCTTTAAACTTTTGGTGGCACCAAAATAAATTCAACGTAACTTTTTGCTTAAGTGTGAGGAAAACAATTTTTGTTCAACTAAGTACAAATTTTTGTTTTTGAAGTAAAATTGCTGTCGAGTATGTCAAATAGTTTACATTGTGACCACAAGGGCAATCTGTTCAGTCTTGATACAAGCATTAACGCAAGCAGAATTACGTCATCAGATTGCTAATCTTCAAATACGCATTTGCAGGTGGTGCACACGTAAATATCATAACATAAAATGACACTTTCTGATAGAGAAGGTTGTGCTTTGTTTGTCGGTGTCAAACTTTGAGTTTATTAAATAAAATTATTTTCACTTTTTAGTATTCAGCGTCGAATTGAACGTCAAACAAATCACAACCCTATTTACCAGCTTGTGCTCAAACATCATAATTGATCGGCAATAATTGCTAAATACATACATACATATGTACATATGTATGTATGTATTCAAACAAATACTCATGCGATCCACACGGGAAGATCTTGTGTCGGCAAACAAATTCAACACTCGCCCGTGCTTGTGTGGTCCCAAAGGGATTGCTCGTGGGTTATTGATCGTATTTTATAACATGAATACAAGAAATTTGTTTATTTTTTGTTAAGCTATATAATTTTTATACAACCCTGAACTGTAAATTATGTTTATTTGTTATATTTTTAATATAAAGATATTATACTTTTCATGCAAAGTTAAACATAAACATATTATATAAAAAAGATATTCTAAGCTTAGTGCTTTTATTATTAAAATGGTGCGTTCAAAAATTTCAAACCTTCCAAGCCTGGATGCAGTAGCTATCAATTTCATGCATGAGAAAAAATCAAACTATTGTGAATGGTAAACTTTTTTACAGGGTTGAAGAAAGTAGTATTTTAGCATAATGGAAAAGGACGCATTAGTGATGCTAACTTTCTTTACCACTTGTGACTTTCTAATTTAGTCCAGCTCAGGAGTTATCCACCCAGCAAACTTTTCTTAGTGAAAAACTAAGAAGCCGAAAAATGGCTGGAACACCAAAATGAAAAAATTTGCGTAAAATAATTATTGCTATTTCTTGGAGGAGCCATGCACCATTTCAGATCACAAATTGTCCATTCTCCAGTTCAGAAGTTGCACATCCAGCAAACGTTTTTTTAGTGAAAAAGCTCCAAAAAAGTTTTTGCCTGTTAAATAAATATGAAATAATATGCGTATATCGATTTTTGATATTTCATAAAGCGCTCATGTACCATTCCAGACCACCAGTTATACACCCAGCAAACTTTTTCTTGTGAGAAATTATGAAAGAGCCAAAAAAGTTGTTATCTATAAAATCAAAATGAAGAAATGTGAATATATCAGTTGTTGATATTTTATGAAGAACCCACGTACCAATTCAGACAAAAGGTTTTCATTTCCTGACTTACTTCAGTTCAGAAGTTATACACTTAGTGAAAAATGATGAAAAAGCCAAATAAGTTTTTGACTGTAAAATCAAAATGAAAAATGGGCGTACAGGGATTTCAGATTTCTCATAGAGGACCCACGTACTATTTCAGACCAACTGTTGTCTCTTTCTGACTTACTACAGTTCAAAAGTTATATACCTATCAAACTTTTCTTAGAGAAAAATTATGAAAGAGACAAAAAAGTTGTTTGTCTGTGAAGTCAAAATAAATAACTGTGCGTACAGGGATTGTTGATATTTCATGGAGAACCCATACCAAAATTAAACCAAGAAACCGATCACCCAATACATTATACCAATCAATAGTGTTCCATGATCCCTGTTATACTTATGTCAAATAAAACACACGGAACTTCATTGTTGGTGCTTCTTTATTTCGAATGAATCTTAAGACTAAAGAATTGTTATAATTTTAAACTAACTTAAGCTAAGCAACGCTAAGATGATAAGGTGTGAGAACGAAAATACAAATGTAACTTAAAATTTTCAAGTTTCCCTACACTAAACCAGCAGTTATTTATAGTTTGGGTGACCAGGATGTAACTCATCCACCCCAAGTTTGAAATTCTCTCGGATTTCATTGTTTTTATTTTTATAATTATGTATTTATTTACATATATAAGAATATATTCTTGTAAGGTTTACATATTACTGAGGTCTGTATTCATTCATGATATTTTTTATGTCCTTTGTTTCTTTCTTATTATTATTATTTGTTTTGATTGCTTCTAGTTCAATGTCTCTTTTTGTTTTATTAACAATTTTACGGTTTTTCATTTTTAAAATATTTATGATAATGTGTTCTGAGAATTTCTGATGTAGTCAGTTCTATATGTATATTATTTGTTAAAGAAAACCACAATTCTTTAAGTTTCTTATATGTATATATTTGTATGTATGTGTTTCATTTCACTTAAAATTAACCGAACTATGCGAGTGCACGAAACTAACTAACTGACTTACATGATAAAAATAACTTGCCAGCAGAGTTAACTAAAACAAAATATGTAATTACTGTAAGTACACTGAAAACCAAAAAAAGTCCAAACATAATGATTGTTACCAAAATAATAAGACACGTTTTTGTGAAATTTTAATTCATTTATACATTTGATTCTATGTATATTTCCATTGGTTCAAAATTCAGTGGTTTCAAATCGCTTTCTTTGAGTTTGTGAGCAGAATAAATATACATATATATGTATATATATATATATATATTATTCGTCTTTAATTTACAATCACAATAACTTATCAAAGATTTTCTTCTTAAAATAATTTTCCTGTTGCCCTTATAACCTAAGATATCAATTTTAATTAATTTAAGTTTGAAAAAGTCAATATGAACACTATCTATTTCCTCTGGATGAATAATGTAATGTTTTGCAGATGCTATGTTGTCTTGAATGTTATTGATTCTTTCCTTTAATTGTATCACTTTAAACATCTGATCTGGAAATAGATGTTATATTATACCGTTATTCGAGTCTTATAACTCTTTCAGAGATTTTGCTACATTCCTTCTATCCTTCTAACCCGATTCGATTGCAGATTTTAAAATCCCAATCGATTGGTTAAAGTGCGTATTGATTGATACTTGTTTATTCATTATCTGTGTTAAATTATGGGAATTAAAATGGATAACATTTAAATGCTCCGTAATTTCTTGACGATCATCGTCGTCCATAGTGCCATAAAGCCATTTTTCAACTATGCCTTGCACAATGAGAAGTCCTCTTTTGTTTCTTGTTACGCTTGAAATAATCGGCTTTAATTTATATTTTATTATTTTTAGTTCTTTGCATAAAATGTTTTTATCTCATTAACGCCCTCTGTACTATAATAGTAGATCACTTTCAGCACAATGATGTAAAAATCTCCTCATGCGATTTTTCGCTCTGGCAGCATTTTTGTCAGTAAAAGAGGATTTAGACGGTAACACAAGTCGTACGATAAGTCACATTTTTGAGTAGAAGAGCACGGATGTTATCGTCTAAACTTAATATGTAATGAAACTATACGACATAGAGAGAAAATACGGATGAAAATTTGACAGTCGTACGGCTCTCATCGTTTTTTAAAATTTTTGCTTCACACATTAGATCAGAGATGTGTTTTTGTGTAAAAGTTTTTCTTTGTTTTGGTCTTTTACCAATCGTGTAAACGTAAAAAAATCTGTCGTAAGATTTTTGTTTTCATTTTTAAAATACGGAGATAATTTCATAAGATTTTCTCTTTGGTTTTACGAACGACTTGTATTACCGTCTAAATCCCCTTGTATTACCGTCTAAGCCCTCTTTAAAAGTGTCAGTGCTTATTTCGTTTATTTTACAAAATATGCATTTGCAAAGTACTAAAAAGTATTTTTTTAACCTATAAACCATAAGTTAAAAAAAAAACGTATGATAGTTTAAATAATTTAAAGTTGTTCGTGCTGTAATATAAAAAGTGTTGCTGTACTAACTTTAGTACATTGGTCGCTTGAGGTAAGAAAAATTAGTGCAGTGAAACTTTTTTTAAAAATATATAATACTATTTTAAAATAAAAATATAATAAAAGCTATTTTAGCTTAGAAGAAGCAATACACGACATTATCATCCAAAATAGTAGTGATGATGCTGCTTTCGACGTGTTCATGCTTCCACCTGATCCAGATGTTATCACCGATGAAGAGGAGGGTGGACACGACTACTTGTATGGAAACAAAATACATCGATATGTTCCCGGTAATATAGAAGTTGTTACTAAGAAATATTCCTCGACCGTTGAAGAACAATGAATTAGCGATAATGACGAGCCACTCAGAACATTCGTATCATCTACTTCACGGAATGTTCCAAAGAGAGTTGAAACTGGTGAAGAATTGCCAACTTGGAGAAAATGTAAGCCTCTTTATTAAGTTTTTCAGCTGACTCCAGACCAAACATTTGTTGAAGAACAGCGTATTAATGTTTCGGATATTATAAAAGTCATGACCCCGGGATTTGAGCTTTTTGGTGGCAATGAAGTGCTTGAGCTTATTGCATCAGAAAGCACAATATATGCCAGACAAAACAATAGGCACGACAATATTTTTACGAAAGAGGAACTCCGTAAATTCTTGGGCATACTTATATTTACTGGATATTCTAAACTAGACAGTGAAAGGTCATATTGGTCCGTAGATGAATATCTAGGTGAGGCATTGGTTTTAGGATGCATGTCACGAAACAGATTCTTGGAAATTAAAAGAAACCTGCATTTTGCAGACAACTCTATGACAATGAACTCTACTGATAAGATGTTCAAAATACGTCCATTTTGTGATATTTTGCAAAACAAGTTTTGTCAATTCGGAATGTTACATGAAATTTTATCGATTGATGAATCCATGGTTAAGTACTTTGGGCACCATTCTACCAAACAATTTATAATGGGTAAGCCCCGATATCGTAATTGGGCATTGACCAGCTTTGATGGTTACTGTTATACATTTGATATTTATTGCGGAAAAACATATGAGCCTATCACCGATCCTTTGGGATCTCGCGTTGTGAAGGGCTTACTATCAAGAGCTGCAATAAATCCAAAAGAACACGTCGTTTATTTTGATAACTTTTTTACCAACTACAATCTGCTTCTAGACCGCAAAGGCCTTGGATACAGATCTACTGGAACCTTACACGAAAACAGAAGGAAACGATGTCCATTGATTTCATCAAAGGATATGCGTAAAAAGTTAAGGGTGTTACTCTCTATTGCGATGCGAAAGGTAAATGCGTTAAGAGTATAATTTGCAACACTGACTAACATTGATATTATGAACTGTCAAAATAAGGGAAATAAATTACATTTCAAAGCAAACTTAAAGATTTTGTGAGTTATTTTATAAATATTATAAACAAAATTGTGAAAAAAAAGAAATTAGTGCAAAACAAAACTGTGATGGATTCCCTAGCGATATGGATGGCAGACGAAAACGAACCTGTTGCACGAATTACAAGAAGAATCTTAAGAAGTAGATGCGACCGCATGTAAGAATCAAATAATTTATTGTGGAAAATGTTGTAAAGATTTTTTTTTTTTTTAGTTTTGTATATCTTAATGAAGACGCGTTTGTTTATGTTTTAAATAGTATACAACATGAGCTGAAAGTTGCAAAGCTTTCGACATCGATTCCAAATATGATAAAATTAGGCGCTGCATTAAAATTACTGGGACAAGGCGGATACCAACACCAAATTGGGTTATCTCAACAATCAATGTCTCGTTGCTTAATAGAACTCTGCACGGCGATTGGGAAAATACTATGTATGTATGTGGTGATGTGTAATCACACCATTCCTGGTGTGATTGGTGCATTGGATGGCACTCATATCCAAATTGTTAGACCGGTTAGAAGTGAACATTTATACTTTAACCGAAAATTGAAACTCACTTTCTCCCTAAAAATAACAAATTCATCAAACAACAACAACAAATAATCAATTGTTCATTTTCGCTCAGATCTTCTTACACATCGTAATACAGACTAACCCCCCAGAGCTGAATACGATGGTTTGATAAGACAAATGAAATTCTAATAGTTAGGTGGAAAGATAATAATGTTTGCACGATTGGAACTAATTTCGATATTGAAGAAGGTAAAGTTAAAAGATGGTGTTCCACGAGAAACCAAAAAGTTGATGTAGATATACCTCACGTTTTCCAAAGCTATAATAAATGGAAGGAGTAGATCAAATGGATCAGTCTACAAGTCTGTACCGAATTGCAATAAAAGGAAAGAAGTGGTGGTGGGTCTTATTTACATACGTAGTAGACATGAGTATTTCAAACGCATGGAGTTTATACTGCATTACAAACCCTGATGATCGTATGGATCATCTATCGTTTCGTAGGCATATAGCACGCTCGTATTTGAGTGAGAAAAAAACAATAAAACTAGGCAATTGTCATCTAGAATTGACGAAGAAGAAAGAAAGAACAATGGTCATAAAGCCCAAAAAATATCAAGCCAACTTACATATGTAGATGTATTATATGCTTCAATCGAGTTAAAACATCACGTGAAAAGTGTCTGCTATTTATGGAAAGAGTATGTTTTGCTAAATACCACTCCTAAGAGCCCATTGTACTAAACTTAGTACATACATACATCTCTAAAAACACAACTTTGAATTCTTTTTTGTTTTTTTTTATAATATGTTAATAATAGTGTTTTAACACAGTTATAGTGAACATTTATGGTTTTTGTTATTTGCTATTTGTTTTACTATGTAACAAGTTCATTAACGTCTATTAATTATCTATTAAAATTAACAATTTCCACTTTCCCTTAAATTGATTCAGAACCGTTATGCTCACTTACAGGATTAATTGCCTGAGTTGGAATGGTCATTACTGCAATTGTCAGCAAGATCAGTTTAATCTGAAAGTTTAAAAGGTCGTTTATTATTGTCGGTGTGAATGTTTTTTAAATATCTTTTAAAAGGTTTTTGTTACTAATCTGCAGGATGGTCTCGTTCAGATGAATGTTCGTCATTATTAGGAGCACGGAAGCTAGTACTTGGAAATTTGAAAGGTCTTCTAATGTTAGATTCATGAATATTTCTCAACAAATGTTTTCTATATTTCTGATATTCCTTATGTCGTAAAGCCCTATAATTTTGTATGTAACCTTCCTCCGTATTCTCTTTATAATTTTCTCTATTTGGACTTTGTCGTTCAATTTGTCTTTATACTGCTCTATTCTCTTTTTAATTATTTTAAAACTTATTTTGTTATTAAACACGTCAAAAGGTGTACATTTTATGGTGCTGTGATAATTACTGCTATAAAAATTAATTGCTTTTATTATAACCATTATATATGTTTTGAGACCTTGTCTATAAAATTCATAAACGATTGCTTGCTGTCCACATACTCATGTGTCCACATGTACTATTTCGTTTACCTGGTCTGGTATTTCGGTTCTTTGGAACTTCTATTTCACTTTGCAGATGAACAAATATGAAATTGTTTATTATTTTGTGTGTTATTGTTTTTAAATTAGGGTTATATATATTTTGTGCAAAACATTCTCATACGTAGCCAATATTCCTAAATGTCGGCTTTCATATTTATGGCAGAGATCTGTTTATGCAACGCTTTCACATCTTCTATGTCCTTGGCAAAATAAAAATTCCTTAATGAATTGTAGTTGGGTTTTTTAATAATCATGGCCACTCAAATCAAAATACTTATACTCCAATTCTTCCCTTTGTAATTTTTCTTCTCAATATATTAAACGCATTTCCTTGTTCAACGTCATTTCTATCTATAAAGATTCTTTTATTACAAAAAATTGTTTTAATATTAGTTTTATTTTTTATCGACAATAATGATGTGAGTTTTAATAGGATTAACGACAGTGGCCATTATTCCTACACTATCATTGAAGTCCTCCTGCTGTGAGTGTATTGTTTGCACTTCTAAGAAATCTGTTCCACTATTTGTTTCTCCGCTGTGTAAGAAATTCTCTTGGATTGGTTCTGATGTATTTATTTCGTTTTTCTCGTCATCAATTCTACTAAAAAAATTGGCTATGTAATTACATTTCCCTTTAATGTACTCTTTTTTAAATGGGTATTCGCCTAAATCAATAAGATATCTTTGTAGCCGTGGACTTATATCTCTACCTGAATATTTGCTCATGGGCCGCTTTAAGGTCTCATGATTGCTCTTTAAATCAAATTCTTTCCTAGAGATATATGGCCTAAAATATTTTATATCCTAAACAATTGCCCTAAATGGTTGCATACTTGGTTTCGTACTTATTTTAAGTTTGTGAAGCATAAGCTACTGGGTGACCATTTTGTGTTAAGACAGCTCCAATTGCATTATTGCTTGCATCTGTGACGGCTTTAAAACGTTTGTTAAAATTTGGGTATCTTAATATGGGCGAATTCGTTATAAGTTCTTTGAGTTATAACATTTTACCATAGTTGTGAATAAATTTACGGTCTAAAATCCAGTCATGCCTAAAAATGATTTTATCTGTTTTTCGTTGTTTGGGATCCTTAGCTTCTGTATAATTGAGACTTTATTTGGATCTGGCTTGATGCCATTAGTTGTTAAAACATGACCTAAAAATTGTGTTCCTTTTTTAAGAAAATCACACTTGTTAATCTGAAGTAAACTGAAACTTTTCCTAAGATTTTAAATATGTACATATGTATGTCTCTGATGTTATTAATGTGTTCAATCCAAGATGAGCTAAATATTAGGATGCCATCCATATGAACTACACATGTTTTATTTATGGAGTTCCTTAGCACCGAATTCATTAACCTTTGGAAGGCTGAGGGTGAATTTTTCAATCCAAAGGCATTCTGACAAACTCATAATGCCCAAAAGAGAGTGGGAGAGTGAGAAGAACTTGACAGAAGCCGTTGGCTAGATCAACAGTAGAGTAGTGCTGAGCTTTTCCTAAATTATCTGTTAAACTGTTCAAGTTAGGCATTGGATATTTGTACTCAATCGTATGCGCATTCAATGTGCAGTAGTCTATCACTATTCGCCATTGTTTTTCTCCGGAACTATCGGTTTTATTAGATGCAATCTACAAGGGACTATTATAAGCTCTCTTGAATAATGTTTTGCTTTAGCATAGTATTTATCAGTCTTTTGATTTAATTTTTATGCACATCGGGGTATAGTTTTAAAGGGTACTACACAATTTTGCTCTATTATATCTATTATTTTCAAATTCCACTATTTTCCAGCTTAGCGTTCCTTAATTTTAAACTCTTTTAAAAAAAGTTTTATAACCCTAAACTTTATTTCATTTACGGCGTTGATTGTTCTATAATAAACAGGTTTTGTTAATGATGCCAGAGCATATTATTCTTTAAAAATATTTGGTTTAATTATACTGCCTGAAGAGCCAGTTCAATTACAAATTTAATTGATTGTCGTCCAATAGTTAGTACTACTATGGGGAGGTTTATTATAAAATGTTAAGTCAATCTGGTTCTTGGTTACAATAATTTCTTTGCCGTTGTCTACTACTGTAAGAATTTCTAGTGTTTAGATTTTGTTTGACTTAGGAAATTGTTAGGAGTTGATTGGTGTATTGAGTTTCTAGTATTAATTATGCCTTGTCCATAATATTTATTACTAGAGTTCTGATGCTGAGAATTATCTCTATTAGAACTTTCGCTTGGCCTATACTTGAAACTATTAGTGGCTTCTTTTTTTAAATTACTATTAGCGTAATGAAAATTATTGTTTGGCTTCGACTTTTGCGAACTGTAATTTTGCTTGCTATTATATTTTGTATTACTAATTTAGTTAAAGACAATAACTCTTATATCGTTTAATAGTTTGAGTTTTGTATACTTCCAAATTATGTCGGTCAAGGTTTCATGTTCTCCTATATGTGTTTTTTTCTAACAATATGTCTACCCTATCAAAGTTTTCTGGTTTGTATATATTAGGTTTAAATTGATCTTCTAAACATACTTACATACATACATACATATGTGATTTATTTTAAATTTACATTTTTCAAATATACTAAATAAGTCATTCAAATTTCTTACTTTTACTGTACGGCAGTAGTTACAAGTTTCTGCATAAGTCCTTTTTGGTCTGTATGCTTGTAGTATCCTGGTTTTAATTTCCTCCCAGGAAGCGTTGCTTTGCAGCTCAGCATTTCCGAGAAGTTTTTCATTTACGATGATCCTCAGGCAGGGTTTCGCTGTATAAATGCTCTTGGGCTATGCCTTTTATCAAGACGCTTTATACGTCTGAACTGTTCAATGATGTCCTTGGCTGTCATATTAAATCTGAACTCATCGTTGAGAAGACATTACTGTGGGGGAGACGTTGTTGTAGATGCTGTTGCTGTACCTGTTGAATTTGTTGTAGTTGCTGCTGCTGAAGCTGCTCTTATTGTCTTGCCGCTGCTTCCAACTGTTCATAATTTTCCAACTTCTTTTTCAAGCTTCAAGACTGTTCATAACTGTTGCATAATTTTTTTCTACTTTCAATTCATAAATATATTGCTTTAAATCGTCCATGTTTTCTTATCTTATCGAAGTTTTTTTTTTGTCGGTTCATAACAAGGTGTACAAATGTTTACGTTTATATTTGACAAAGTTTGATGCTTAGTAAATTTTTTAAATAGCACTTTATTTAATTATTTAATACAGTTTAATTTAGAATTTCGTTCTTTGTTTTATTTTTATTTCGAAAGTATTTTCGGTTCTTTAGATAATATACATATTTGAAATAAAACACACGGAAATTTAGTGTTGTTGCTTATTTATTTGAAATGAATCTTAAGACTAAAGAATTATTATAACTTTAAACTAACTTAAGCTAAGCAATGCTAAGATTTTTGCTTGGGTTGCTGTCTGGTAAGGTGTGAGAATGAAAATACAAATATAACTTAAAACTTCCAAGTTTCCCTACACTTAACCAGTCATTTATAGTTTGGGTGACTGGGACTTAACGTTAAAATGTATTTCTTTTAAACGAATAAAAAAACACTTATGAATTATGAAAGAGCTAAAAAGTTTTCTGTCTACAAAATTAAAATAAATAAATTTGTGTAGAAGAATTTTTGATATTTTATAAAGGACCCCTGTACCATTTCGGACCACAGGTTTTCTGTTTCTGACAGAAGTTATACACCCAGCAATATTTTCTTGGTCAAAAATGATGAATGAGACAAAAAAGTTTTTAGCTATAAAATCAAAATGAAAAATGTATTGTATTTATGTAATAATAATATAACACTAGTTGTCATTTTCTGACTTGTTCCAGCTTAGAGATTATACATACAAAAGTTACACATCCAGCAAACTTTTTTAGTGAAAAAGGTGCCAAAGGTATTTCATAGAAGACCCCTGTACCATTACAGACCAGCAGTTGTCACTTTCTCATTTGATGATGAATAACTGTGCGTGCAGGGATTGTTGATATTTCACGGAGAACCTATATGTACCATATTTATTTTTATTTATATTCCAGCGCACTGACATTCGACGGTTCTAATTAATTCGCATGTTACTTCAAGGCGGCGGGCATGTTAAGGCCACAAAGGCCTTAACTGATTGATCGCCCTTGGACGGTTGGGGCTTTCCGCTTTGCTATACAAAGGCTAAATTTTAGTTAAACGAATTTGACGTTGTATTTTTCTATTTGCCCCTTTCTCTTTTAATGATTACGATGACAGTTTTGCAAGCAACCGACGGGAGTCAGGTGGAATAGTCGTGCAAATGATTTTATTTTGTTCCAAATCAATTTCACCATGTACAATACACAAAAAGGCGGGCTACTCGTTGTATAATTGTGGCGAAAGTAGTAATGCAGTAATAATAAAAAATGCAGATGGCACTGGTTGGGATGAAATTAAACAGTGGCATTCTCTCGAGGTAAACTATGCTACTATAAAAAACATACGTGTTTAACTATACTCCAAACGCTGAAATCCAATTCCAGGGGCTTTGCATTGCTTCTGAACGGACACACGCAGCAGCGCTCTATAGCGAATCCATACACACTCATACATTGTCCATTCCTAAGCTTGAAGTGCTCTTCTTTTGGCCGAGAGAATTGAACGCGTTAATTTTCGATTAGACGTTGAAAAATGCAACATATTCTGCTAGACGGGTTCTGCAATTGTCTTATCGTGGTTGGCTAAGCCTCCATGTAGTTGGCTGACTTCTGTGGCCAATAGAGTATCGAAAATTACACGGGTTAACAACTTCTCTCAGCGCCATGTGAATTCTGATGAGAATCCTGCCGACTTAGCCAGCCGTGGTAGAACACTTTAATGATCTTTGGTGGCACGGTCCAAGATTTCTTCAAAAATGTTCTACTGACTGGACCACCTGTAGCTTGCCTAATTTACTGACTAATGAGTGAGAAGTCAAATCTGTCCGAGCTCATTTCACATATTTTATATACATTGAGGACTTTCTTGAACGATTTCTCCAAAAACATTGTGCAACTTCACAGCTTTTAAATTGCTTCAGCGCAGTTGTACATTGAATTTGAATCTACTCTTAGAACCATACGTCAGAGACTTGAATTATCTTCTTGACTTTCTTTCCTTTGATGAAAGATATTCTATAATCATCCCATATAACAGTAAATTTTCCAGGATTTTAATCAAATTTATTAATGAAATCATTCTATACGGTGGAAATCAACTAGTGGTGAGCAAAAGCCAAAAATCATATCAAAGTCATACCCAGCAGGTGCAAACTATGTCTGTTATACAAAAAAAGGTATCAAAGGCAGATTATGACGACAATGCCACCCGAACGATGTGAAATTTCTCGTCCGTTTGCCAATACAAGCATTGATTTTGCCTTTGATATAAAAAGTTTTTCATGACGAGCTTGTAGAATTTCCAAGGGATATGTTTGTATATTTGTGTATTTCTCAACCAAGGCCATTCACCTGGAATCTACTGCCAACTTTTCTACTACTTTAGCCAAAGAGTTTCTTCAAACAACACAGGAACGAGTCGCTGCAAATTATGCTCATCAGAATATAGCTTGGCACTTTATACCGTCATATGCGCCACATATGGGAGGCCTCTGGTTAAGTGTAAAGAATTTTAAGGCACAGTTTCGAAAAATGACAGGATGCCACAAATATACACTTGAAGAATTTTCAACTCTGTTGACCAAAATTGAAGCCTGTCTTAATTCGCAGCCAATATCTCCAATGTCCAATGATCCAACTGAATTAAATACCTTAACTCCAGTGCACTTTCTAGTTTTCAATTTAAGTTCTACTGGATCCTCAAACAAAAGAATCTCTTTCATTAGCTAATCGTTGGCAAACATTGAAGTTAATCCATCAAAATTTTTGTAATAGATGGAAGGAGCTTCATAAGCGAACAAAATGGAAACGACTCGAAGAGAGTTTGAAGGAAGGTGATCTTGTCGTTGTGAAAGAGGAAAATTTACCTCCAAATTCTTGGAAATTTGGCAGGGTTAAGAGTTTGTATACTGTCTTCGACACTCATGTGAGAGTTAACGATGTATTGACCCAAAGAGGTGTTATAACATGACCCATTGTTAAGCTCTTCCATTTATTAAAATCTTAAATTTGGGCAATTATTCCCGATTTCTCTATTTATTCCTCCACAAAATCCGGTAACGAATTATCAGAAATGTTTAACTCTTATTCGTGTCGACTCTACAACCGGACCAATCCTTTACGAAAATATAAAAGGTTTTTAAACATGAACATGAGCGATCGTATCCGTACAGTACGCGAAAATAAATACTGCATAGATTGCCTTGCCCATGACAATTCGAAAGTCACGTGTTTTTCAAAACAAGCTATTAAGAGAAAAATCAGGATCTCCAAAGCATAAAACTGCTGCTCTCATATCCAGAAGCTCATCTAAATTTAATGCAAAGTCACACAAACGGCCTCAGTCACCACCGACAACATCCAAATCCTCCCTGACTGTAATTCTGCGGCAAAATGCTATAATTTTATTACCAACTGTCCTGGTAAAAGTTTGTTCTACGACAAGCCATGCATGGTGTTTGTTCGGTTCTGGGTCTCCTTTTAGTCGCGTGTTAAAAAAATTGGTGAATAAATTTAAATTAAGAAATATCTGTCAAATGGCACTAAAGTCACGACATAATTCTTCTTTAAAAATAGATGCCATGTTTAGAATCGACGATCATATTCTTTAAGAACTCCATCAGATTCTCTTCCCGATTCTTATAGAAAAAACTTTTCGAGTTGTGCGTCGTCGTCGATAGACATCATTATTGCCGTTGATGTTTATCCGAAGGCCATTCAAGATGGCGTTATTTCAAGACTTGGTTTTCCGACAGCTCAAAGCTCTATATTTGACTGGATCATTTACGGTCCTTGTAACTTTTTTATTTAGCGTATTTACCTATCTATTGAATTTAAATTTTTTACCCTAAATAACATATCTTTTATTTATACATATCATTTTTAAAATTATTTTACTATATTTGTAGTAATTCAAATATTATATCTACACTTGCAATTTTCTCCCTTGATATAGACAGTTTGTAAAAAAAATAGAAACTTTAAATGAAATTTTAATTTTTTTATATTTTTTTTAATTCACATGATTTTAGATGTTTCTAAGCATATTTCAATAAAAACCAACAAAATTAATACTAATAACAAAACAATAATCGCAATTGAAAAAAACATTTCGGTTTGTACTTTGTAAAATAAATGTTTTCAAAATTGTACTAAGTGCGGTAAAATGTTTTCTAAATTGTTAAAAATAACATTTTGCCTGCTAGAACTTTGTGTACCCAACTTGAGCATCAACTACAACTTCCAGACACCTACCCATGGGGATAATAAGTTGCCGTATATCGTATTCTGTAGGTATTTTTTCCCATTCTTCTTTTATAAATGATATTAATTGGTTTTTGTTTTTCGAAGACCTTCCGGCTTTTTTCTTTAAATGGACCCACAAAAGGTCTATCAGGTTTAAGTCTGGTCTTTGTGCCGGAGTATCAATTACTCTTCTGCAATTTTATAAAACCAGGATTTTATAAAACCAATTATATAAAACCAGGATGTAGATATATATGATTTTTGTTTTGGGTCATTATCTTGGTAAAATTTATATTTTAACTTTTTGGGGTTTTCATGATCAACAAAACCGAATTTTTCGGCACTACTACGTAATTCGGTTTTTAAAATATTCAGGTAGACTTTCTTAGTCATTATATTATCCAGGACACCCTTGCTTGATATACAACACCATACCATAACGGATAATTTTCCGAACTTTACTGTTGTTATTATATTTTTATTCCCCTAAGGCATCAGAGGCTTACGCCAAACTTCTTTAAGCCCATCATGGTAGTAAAGCATTAGCTTCGTGTTATCACGGAAACTTACATCATTACAGTGTTCCAGAGGAATTGAAATGTGGTCAATTGCAAAATTATATATCTTCTGAATGTTTTGCGTGGAAAGCAGAGGTTTTTTCCTGGCCACTCTTGAAGAGTATTTACGGTTTCGCAGCATGTTTCGAACCGTCTGATGAGAGATATATATTCCACATTCATTATTGATGTCAAGTGCTATTCCTCTGGTACTTAAATGAGGATTTCCAACAATAATTTTTAAAATTTTCGTTTCAATGCGCCGCGTTACTTTTTTGGTCCGCCTGGTGTTTATTTAGGTTCAAGTCTACCTTCTTTTTCAGCACGGTTAATAACGTTGTATACCATCCATTTCAGCAATATCTTTGTGAGGCCTCTGTAACACCAACCAATATAATATAGCGCCACTCTATTTTTTTATTACTAGAGTCAACATAAATAAGTTCCTCCCTATTTTCCGTACATGCGCAAACATATTTTTTTTTTTGGTTTACACGGACGTTCGCAAAATTCATTAAGTTGCATTTTTTAAAATAATTTTTATTTAATCAATAATTAACAATTGCATTATCCTTTCTTATTAATTTTTTTTATATTTCCGTTTGTTACCAATAATTTTGTAAAAGTGATAAACAACTCCAATGAATTGCTTACCAAAATAATTGGTTCACAGACATAACGAAAGTTCTAAGATTAACATTTTTACCCGTATAAAAGATTTAGAATTTAGAATATAGGAGTCAGTGAATTATAGTTAGTAATCACTACCAGTCCACTATTATTTTAAGTGAATCAACTTAAGTAAAAATGTGTTAATAATAATAAGCAAATAAATAAAATTTCTTTTTTAATATAATAGTAAAAATAAATCCTTTACTATTCGCCTTTGTAATAGTTAAAATACACCAGCTGGGTAATATTTTCATCGAGTCGATTTCGTGGCATTGGTTAAACTTAATAACGTGATCACATGTGTGCGGGTACTGAATTCATTTGATCAGTAAATGCTACCTACTATTATTCATTTGCAATATCATTAGTAAAAAAAACTACTTGTAATAACCGTGAAAAATATAACGATTTTTTGTAGCATTTCCCTTTTTGAAAACATTTCTTTTACACCATTCGAAGCAGGTAAAAATTGTTTCACAGTGTATGCCTTTATTACTCAAAATTCCGCCGACGTACTGTCGAAAAGATGCAAAATAACAGTTACATGCAAAAACAAAATACAAATAAAAGAAATTTGATGTTGTTATTCTTTATTTAAAGTGAAATTCCAAAAAAATAATGTAGCTATGAAAACATTTTTTTACAAACTGTATGTATTTAAATTTCGAAAAAAAATAACGAAAATGTAAAAATAAATAAATTACTTGAATCTAAAAAAATCGCTAACTTTTTAATCTATATCTTATGGCGGCGGTTAAGTACGCTATTTTGGTATGGACAGACTGGCATTCGACGGTTCTAATTAATTCGCACGTATCCTGCAAGGCAGGCGGCAATGTTAAAAGAACTTGACTCGTATTTTCATATTTACCCTTTTCTCTTTTAATGCCTAAAATAGCCTTCAAATTCGTTCAAAAATTTCAAAATGGCACTTCCGTTCTTATTACTTTGATATAGTGCACTCCTGAATATTCTCCTCCAAAATAAATAAAATAATTCCAAACCCTATCGAAATTGTTTTTATTTTTGTTCATTTTTTTCGCACAAAAATTCCTGATATTTTATGGAGGACCCATGCACAATTTCACCGCACTTGTTATGACTTTTTAAATTACTCCAGTTCAAAAGTTATTTGTGTTTAAAAAAATGTTCATATAAGGTTTTTGATATTTCATAGAGGAGCCATGTGCCATTTCAGACCACTAGTTGTCACTTTTTGTATTACTCCAGATCTGAAGTTTTCCACCCAGCAAGCTTTGTTTTGTTGAAAAAAGCACAAGAAAAGTTTTTGTGTATAAAATGTATGGTATATAAATTAACAAAAAACAGGATCTTAGTTTTTTTTTATAAGGTTTTTTATTAAATAAAAATAAAGTTATAAAAAAGAACTTTATTCTTTTACTTCCAAATATGATCTGCCTTTCGCTTCATTTCAACCAACATTGTACCCAAAAACGCTGAGTTTGCGTCTAGTGTTTTCCTTGTTTAAGAGTTTCTTATCATTCTTTTGCAATTGTAGAATAAATAGCTGACGCAGCTGGTTGTTGACTTTTCTCAACATTCGTATTGAAATTCTGAGTTGTGCTAACTTATACGCACCATTTCACTCCAGTTTTTTGTGAATAAAAAAAGCAAAATAAAATATAACAAAATATTCGTAATATAAACCAAAATACACTATGGTGACCATCGTGACCTAAAAAAATTAGAGTAAGAATTACTGTAATTTGTGCAGCGCAGTTCATCGCATAACGACTTCTATCCTGAATAAAATTTCATGCAGGCAAGCAAACAGTGAGTCAGTGAAATTACTGACCTAAACGTACAAAAAAAAAAAAGACCTAGAAACTTAGTTTAGCCTGACTTTTATTGATTTTGCATCTCAGTCATTTCTTGTCGTGGATAAAATTCAATACATACGGTGGAAGCTTCAATATTTCATGTAAGATGTCACTAAAATCTTCATTCATACTCCTCGCAATAATACGCAGATTACCTATAAAAAACTGGCAAAACTATGCCTTATGTCTATTTTTAACTGCCAAAACTATTCTCCTATAGCGCCATTCCTTCCTCCTCTTCTTGAGTATAACAACATCACCTTACTTTCTTATTTCCTTCTGCGCCAAGCCTGCTATTCTTGATAAATTGTAAATTGGGCACTGCGAACTTGGTTTTCAATAGGCACCCAAGGAACAGCTCCACCGGTTCTACATGTAAGTCCCATTGATGGACTGTTATGTTATGATGTAATTATCATTTACATCACAGCAACGTTAATGATATTCTTAGCTTTTGATATAGCTCTCAGATAACCCATTACTCTGCGGGTATACTGGTCAAGATAGTCGGATAGACTATAGATCGAATATTTGCTTAATCATACGGGTAATAAACCCTGATGCTTTCTTCTGAATTCTAACAGATAATTATTAATTAACAGTTAATTTGAGTATTTTTGCGTGAATGCGACATAATTACGATGCAACCATTCAAATAAGTCGGCTGCTACTGTATGGAATGGATCCTCTGGAGCCAACGGTTCTCTCATAAACAGTTCTCAACGCAACTAGTGTCCTTATTTGTTTACTTATCCCTGACCAATGGTACAGTCCCTTTGCCCAAGGAAGCATATTCTCTATCGCCACCTGAGGTGAATGCAACCACATCGCAATCTTTCCCTGCATGTACGAAGAAATAACTACTATGTGATTAAAAAATATCAACTCATCTTCAACCTGCAGTTCCGCTTTAAGTTTAGAGTTAAGTTAAGTTGACCACCCACTTTCAACATCTGTACAAATAAGTGAATAGTCACGATCACCCCCGAATGCGTTCCGATAAAAATTATTGTTTTCCCGGTTGGAACAAATTGATCTTGCGGCTGTGTGTATGACTACCGACAGGTCACTCATTTCAGTCTCATCAGTGAATTGAGCTGTGGAGAACCACCAGCATGGACTTCCCCAGCTTAAATATAGCTGTCATTCCCGAAAATTTAAGAATATACAATATATGACGTACAGGGGCGTGCTGTAATCATACGGAGAATTTTAAGTTGCCGTCTTTGAATTTTCGCCACCATCCATTCGATGGATAGGCGGTGCTGTATGATCGGATGCCATAGGATCATATAGGTTTTAGAATGTAGTTGTATAACAGGCACTTAACCGCGAGCAGGTAAACCAATTCATTTGTGTAGCTTTTAATTTCATTTGCATCAGCCAAGTTAGACTACGATCCAGGTGAATAGCAAGATATTTTACTGCAGGATGTTGTAGAATAGTCTGGCTGTTGATGTGTATTAGCGGAAATGTTTCCTTGCGCAAAGCAAAAGTGACGTGAAAACATTTTTGATCGTTAACTTTTATCCGCCATTTCTTTAGCTATTTTTCCAACTGAGATACATATATAAACTTGTAATTTGGGCGATGTTTCCGGAGGGTGGGTTTCCACGAACGCTTAGAAAAGCTGTGTCATCATTGTTACCGCCACTCATAAATCGCTAATATGACATTACTGTTACCGCCACTCATAAATCGCTAATATGACATTACTGTTACCGCCACTCATAAATCGCTAATATGACATTACTGTTATCGATATGTAGAGAGATGAGCATGGCAAAATGTTCAATTATTCCTTTTAATTTTCCACGCGGTATAATTATGAGGCCATATTTAATCGAGACCACATACATAGGTATATAAAACACCTACATAGATTTAAGATATTCATTCGTTCAGGTCATAAGGATTACGAAGCTTCGCTTGGAGTAGCCATACATAAAAGTTAGTATATCAGCAGTTTAGTATGTAAGTTTGTATAATGAATTTATTTATAATTTTAGGAATTTTAACATATTAAAGCGTAAGAATAAAGAATCAAAGTTTTCTAAAATTCTTACACTTGTGTTTAAAATCCACATTGGCTATCTTGAGCTTGGGCCGCTTTACCCGCAACATTAAAATTCTTTTATTTGCCTCATCGGATCGTTTGAAGGAATCATCTTGGGTGTTAAAACGTAAGTCCTAACAGAATGCAACCTTCCACTCCCTCACAGGATCAACCACTAAGTCGTCAACGACCAACTCAGTTAAGTCCTGCACTGAACAACTGTCACATTTGCAACAAGTCCACAGACAACGAAAATTTTATAAAATGCAGCAAGTGCCATCTTAATTTTCATTTACCATGTGTCAATCTCAGCAGCAATCAAGACCAACCTACGTGGAGTTGCCAAAATTGTACGGTACAACATCAAATCACGATCGATTCTGCCTTTTCCATTCGTAGTGGCTCTTCGGCCACCACCCGCTCCCGCCGACAAGCTCTTGAGCTACAACGTCTAGAAGAAGAGACACAACTTGAAAGAGATTTCATTAAAAAGAAATACCAAATTCTCGAACAAGCAGTAGATGACTTCGAGGACGCACAATCAGTTAATAAACACTCAGCTGTCAGATCTGTACATGAGTGGTTAGATAATCAAATCCAACCCCCTACTTCGGCTATTGCAACCGCACACCAAAATATAGTTTCCGCAGCTCGTCAGTTTGAAACGCCACCTTACACATTTGTACCACAAGCCACAACAACGCAAGAAATGCCTAACACTACTAAACCATATTGCCAAAACGTAAGTAATGACTTAGTTTATACGACAAAAACAATAACTCCGCCCGTATGTACAATTACGTCATTCGTTAATAACATGTCTTCATTTATTAATGACCCAACAACGAACCGTCAGCAGCCGACAACTGCAAATTTATGTAATAATTCAGACAACGTAAATGCAGAAAATCACACATTAGAGACACCTGTACAATTTGGTTACATGGATTCAACGTTTTCCATGAACCCATTAAACCTCCAACCTGTTATATTACCTTCTCACAGGCTTTTGCAACAACAAATAAGCACGCGGCAGTCAGTACCAAAAGAGCTTCCAATTTTTACCGGCACTCCTGAAGAATGGCCCTTGTTTAGTGCCACATATGACTGGTCGACAGCAGTCTGTGGTTTTACAGACGCTGAAAATCTTGTCAGGCTTCAAAGTTCTCTAAAGGGGGAAGCACTTCGATCTGTTAAACATATTTTGATCCATCCATCGGGTGTACCATGTGCTCTATCTACACTAAAATTGCTTTTCGGACAACCGGAAAAAATATTAAACTCACTAAAAAATAGAATAAGATCACTACCAGCACTGAACACAAATAAATTGAGCACAATTACCTCTTTCGCCGTGGAAGTAAAGGGCCTAGAAACAACAATTAAAGCCAGTGGTTTAATAAATGAACTGACCAATTCATCTTTATTACATGAATTAATAATGAAAATGCCATCACATTTTCAACTTAACTGGGGTGAACAAAAAATAAAACTAGCAAAAAATAACAAAAGAGTTAGTTTGACTGAATTCGCTAACTGGATATATGAAGTCGGTGTCTCAGCAAGCAGCATAAATATAGAAAGTGACAGCAGCGCATCAAAGTCAATAGAGCAGTATTCGCGTAAGCCAAAAAACGTTTATGTGCATGCTCATGAAGAACAAAACAAAAAGATCTGTTTAGTGTGTTCTGGCAACTGCAATAGTGTTGAGAAGTGTAAAAAATTCTTGGCTGCGAATAGAAGCGAGCGATGGAACTTAGTAAGAATGTACAATCTATGTAAACTGTGCCTGCGACGTCACTACGGTATTTGCAGTAGCAGCATCGTTTGCAGAGAAAATAATTGTCAAATAAAACATAATACATTGCTGCATAAATCCATGACTGAAGATAGAGAAACAAACGCTACCAGAGAAACTGAAAATAAAAGCAAAAGAGATAATTTACATGCAGCCTATAGGAATGAATGCAATGAAATCTTATTTAAAATTATACCCATAACAATATACGGAAACAATAATAAACGTTTTAATACTTTTGCATTTATAGACGAGGGTTCGTCTGTAAGTCTGGTAAATGAACAATTAATTAATAAACTAGATTTAAATGGTGAGTCACAACCTCTATGCTTGAAATGGACAGGTGAAATAGGTCGCAACGAAGAAGACTCAAAAATAGTCTCAATGGAAATTTCAGGTATGAATAAAACTGAATTTTCTATTTCTGTTCGTACGGTTAAACAACTATCGCTTCCGAGTCAGAGCTTTAATTATAAAAAGTTATGTAAAAAATTTCCGCACCTTAAAGGGCTACCCATCGCCGATTTTGAAAATGCTGTACCAGATGTACTTTTAGGATTAAATAACTTGAAATTATGTGTGCCAACTCGTGTTAAAGAAGGCAAGAAAAACGAACCCGTCGCTTTACATACTCGCCTCGGCTGGCTAATATGTGGCAACTCCAGTGTTGGAGAAAAGGCCCAAATTCAATATAATTTTTACTCTTGCGAGTGTAAAGGTGAAAACGACCAAATTCTTACTCACTTACTCAAACAGTTTTATACAACTGAGTTAGCAGGGATAAGTAACTATACTCCAGCTCTTGGAAAAGATGACCAAAGGGCATTAAGTTTGCTAGAAACATATACGAAACAAAGATGCGATGGCCATTACGAGACAGCTTTGCTGTGGCGATATGACAATATTACACTTCCACAAAGCTTTGATATGGCGAAGAGACGACTGATTTGTCTCGAAAAAACTCTAAGAAAAAATAAAGAGTTGTTTGAACATTTCGAAAAAACAATTTCTGAATATTTTGAAAGAAATTACATAGCCAAAGTAAACAATGAAGATGATAAACAAAATGTATGGTATTTACCAATGTTTCCGGTATTTAACAAAAACAAACCGAATAAAACAAGAATAGTTTGGGATGCGGCCGCGAAGGCAAATGGTATTTCACTTAACTCTATGCTGCTCAAAGGGCCAGATTTGCTGTCTTCTCTTGCAGCTATTCTTTTTCGTTTTCGGCAAAGGCAAATTGCAATCTGTGGTGACATCGAACAAATGTTCCATCAGATTTATATACGCGATGAAGACTGCCATGCGCAAAGATTTTTATGGCGCAGCTGCGACGACAACAAAGAACCCGAAGTGTACGTAATGAAGGTTATGATATTCGGTGCCTCCTGCGCTCCGTGCATATCTCAGTATGTTAAAAACCTCAACGCATCAAAATTTGAAGCCAAGTATCCCTTAGCCGCTGCTGCCATCAAAGACAACCACTACGTAGATGATTTTCTTGCTTCTTCGGATACTCCTGCAGAAGCCGCCGAACTGGCTAAAACTGTGCGATTCATTCAGTGAGGGAGGATTCAAAATTAGAAACTGGTGTTCGAATAATGATAGCGTTTTGAAAGAATTGAACTCTTCTAACCCTTTGACCAATATTTGCCTAAACGTTAGTGTAGGCGAAGTAACAGAAAAGGTACTTGGCATATTTTGGAACCCTG
Organism: Epicampocera succincta; assembly: GCA_932526305.1. Lineage (NCBI taxonomy): Eukaryota > Metazoa > Arthropoda > Insecta > Diptera > Tachinidae > Epicampocera > Epicampocera succincta. The sequence continues at coordinate 26,914,934 of OW052035.1, read as the reverse complement.
GGGAAGACAATATAACCTTTAAACTGTCGCAGTCTGTCTTAAACAGCGAACTTCTTCTCGGAAACAAAATTCCCACCAAACGTGAAATTTTAAGAACTCTAATGAGCATTTATGACCCTTTAGGGCTTGTAGGAAATTTCCTTATGTATTTGAAAATAGTTCTCCAAGAAGTTTGGAGAAGCAATATCGACTGGGACGAACATATTCTAGTAAATCAACAATTAAGGTGGGAAAACTGGCTAGCGCTTTTACCAGATTTAAAAAATATGTTCAATTGCATGTATTTGTGGATGCAAGCGAAAACGGTTATGCCGCCGTAGCGTATTTTAGGATGTGCTGTGGGGACGAAATCGCTATTTCACTTATTGGATCAAAAACTAGGGTGGCGCCACTAAAGGTTTTATCGATACCACGTTTAGAGCTGATGGCAGCTGTTATTGGTGCTCGGTTTGCTAAATATATTGAAAAACATCATACCGTTAAGATAAATCGAAAAACACTCTGGTCAGATTCACGAACAGTTTTAAGCTGGATACGCTCCGACCACCGAAAATATCACCAGTTCGTTGCAGTTCGTGTAAGTGAAATTCTCGATATTTCAGAGGTGGACGAGTGGTCCTGGATATCAGGAAAAACGAATGTAGCTGACGAAGCAACACGATGCACAAATAAACCTAATCTATCGAATACAGGGCGCTGGTTTAGCGGCCCTGATTTTTTAAAGTTGCCAGAGAAAGAATGGCGGGAACCCAATACACAACTTTTGGAAACAAAGCTCGAGTTGAAAGAGTGCCATTTAACGGCACGAAGTATAGAACAACTTATAAACTTACAAAGATTTTCTCGGTGGTGCAGAGCATTAAGAGCAACTGCATACGTAATTCGTTTTTGCTACTGCCGTAGAAACAGAGATATCACGCCTTCCTGTGGAAAGGAACTAACTCAAATTGAGTTGCTCAAAGCAGAACTGACTCTTATCAAAGATACGCAGAAAGTATATTTCCGAAATGAAATAAATTGTCTATCACAAAAGAATAAATTAACAAAAACAAATTTTTTGTATAAATTGTCCCCGTATTTGAATCATAAAGGTGTCTTGAGAGTAGGTGGCCGAATTGATTATGCTGATGTTCCGGAGGAACTGAAGCATCCAGCCGTTTTGCCTAAACATTGCCGCCTAACAACCCTTTTAATATTACATTACCATAATCTGTACCGTCATAGTAGCCTTGAGACAGTGGTGAATGAATTGCGGCAAAAATACTATATTCCTAAATTGAGAACCGTTTGTAAATCAACCATTAAGCAGTGTCAAATGTGTAAAATTAAAACTGCGATGCCGGAGATTCCGCTGATGGCAAAATTACCTCGGGCTCGACTGGGTTCGTATCTCTCACCATTCACATTCACGGGTCTTGACTTTTTTGGTCCTATGCTTGTCACTGTTAACCGACATAAAGAAAACAGATACGGTGCGCTATTTACATGTTTAACGGTACGTGCGGTTCATATTGAAATCGTCTATTCGCTTAATACAAGTTCGTGTATCATGGCAATACGTAAGTTTATTTCGCGAAGAGGCAGCCCAAGAGAATTTTTCAGCGACAATGGTACTAATTTTATCGGTGCTGATCGAGAGTTGCGTGAAGCCTTAAGAGAGGTGGACAAGAACGAGCTAATACGAAGTTTTACAACGTCCTACACCAAATGGAACTTTAACCCACCTTCTGCTCCTCATATGGGAGGAGCATGGGAACGATTAGTTCGATCCGTAAAAACTGTACTCTACAATATTAAAACAGAACGGTTTCCAAGCGATGAAATGCTGCAAAGCATGATGGCTGAAGTCGAAAGTATTATAAATTACATATGTCCCAATAGAAAGCGAAAATCAAGAAGCGATCACACCAAATCATATTTTGCTTGGCAACTCCAGTGGCTTAAAACCCCTTGCATCGTACGACGACGAAGGTCTTGTACTTAAAGAAAGTTGGTTGCGTTCACAACAATATGCACAAATCTTTTGGAAGAGATGGGTGACAGAGTACCTGCCTACTTTGACGTGTAGGACAAAGTGGTTTCAAAAGGCCAAACCCATATCTGTGGGAGATTTAGTGATAGTGGTTGATCCAAATAACCCGAGAAACGTGTGGCCAAAAGGAAAGGTCATCGAAGTTGCCAAATCCGAAGATGGACAAGTACGAAAGGCAAAAGTTTTGACAGTTTGTGGCGTTTTAGAAAGACCTGCTGCAAAATTAGCGGTTTTAGACGTGGCTGAAAGAAAGTAGAGTAAGTCTTCGAAATCTCGCCATACTGTGGGGGAGTGTTACCGCCACTCATAAATCGTTAATATGACATTACTGTTACCGCCACTCATAAATCGCTAATATGACATTACTGTTACCGCCACTCATAAATCGCTAATATGACATTACTGTTATCGATATGTAGAGAGATGAGCATGGCAAAATGTTCAATTATTCCTTTTAATTTTCCACGCGGTATAATTATGAGGCCATATTTAATCGAGACCACATACATAGGTATATAAAACACCTACATAGATTTAAGATATTCATTCGTTCAGGTCATAAGGATTACGAAGCTTCGCTTGGAGTAGCCATACATAAAAGTTAGTATATCAGCAGTTTAGTATGTAAGTTTGTATAATGAATTTATTTATAATTTTAGGAATTTTAACATATTAAAGCGTAAGAATAAAGAATCAAAGTTTTCTAAAATTCTTACACTTGTGTTTAAAATCCACATTGGCTATCTTGAGCTTGGGCCGCTTTACCCGCAACATGTTGATATGTGAATGTTGATATGTGAATGTCACTGCTATCAAAGACATATATAAAAAATATATATATGAGCCAAGAATTCTGCCCTGAAGAACTCTGGCTTCAATAGGCTGTGTTAGGCTAAAAAGTTGCCTTCTTTAACTTAAAATTTTCAGGAAGCTAAATAGCTTATTAAAAGTCTAAGGGTGTTTGTTGGTAAACTTTGCTTTTATTTATGAAGTAGACCATACCTTATTAAAAGCCTGTCAAATAACAAAGAAGAGCGCTAAACAATACTTTTTCCCGGAAACTTTTACTAATCACATTTAAAGGTGTGTGTGTATGTTGTATAGCGCTATGTTGCCTCCTGAAACCAAATTGATGATCAGGAATGCATCCAATGTCATTCACTATGGGCATCAGCTTGCTCATACATAAGGAGCTTTTCGAATAATTGGATAATAACTTATAATAAGTTTATAGGTCTGTAAGACTCAACCTTCGTGTTATCTTTGCCGGACTTAGGTTTCATAGTAATCAGTAAAATCTTTCATTCTGTGTAGCGTCTCAATCGCGATTTTAATAATATTGCTGAACCACCACGACGATCAGCATTATATAGCAATTTGCTTATCCATCAAGCAATATACTAGTTCGTCTTTATGTTGGCAGATGCCTTTTGCGTTCCAGAAAGAAATTCTCAAGTTCATGGGTTGTTAAGTAGAGCCTGCAGTAAGACAGACTGCGTTTTCACGTGACATTGGTCACTGCTTGTACTAAAGTTTCTATTGATGCTTCACGTCGACTAAAATTAAAACCAGGGGCTTCAGTAGTTGGTATTGTTTTCTGCTCAGTATTCTGGCTAGTACCTTGTCTCTGAGCTTTGGTCTGGCTAGATTTTAAAACGTTGACATATATATGGTTGGTAGATGGTAGATTCGGTTGAGGACAATTTAAAATACCGCTAAGTTGAGTTTCTGTCCTGTCCAACCACTTTTTCCTTTATCACACTCTGTATTTCACCACAAGCAATACAAAGGGTGTGGCCATGTACTTCACAATTTAAGCATTGGATAGGTCCAGTTTTATACGGTTCCTCCACTGTAAATCTTTGGCTCAGCAAATATATAAGTTGTATACAGGATGAGTTTCATTTCTTTTTAATTTCATATCACCTGGCTGCAGTTCTACTCCAAATATATTTTGAGGAACTCTTTCTTTATTTCTAAGGTTGGTAACAGTTTTAATTTTAAATCCACTGGCTACCAGACCACACATCACTTCTACTGGATCTACGCACGAATTGATACCCTTTATGAAGACCAGGAGACCTTTTCAATTGGTACGTATAAGTTTTTATTTTGTGTCTCAAGCTCTTTTTATAGTTTTGTTCCTGCATCACCTGTATTTTTGTCTCGTTAATTTTACCACCCTTAAGTGAGGTTACGTAGAATTTTTCATGCAATTATTCTTCTAAAATTGTAAAACCATTTTCCTTATGTTATATTTGTAGGTACTTTCGCCATTAATGCAATTTTCGAATATTTATGGCTTATGCTCCGTTTTAATAAGGTTACGTATCTATTCATACCCACTTGTACTTTCCCGGCACTATTAATTTTATTTGAACGCAATGCTGTGGTGTTGGTTACATTAATCATGTTGCTTAGGTTACCACTACTAATTGTTTTTTTATTTGCTTGCACCGCTAAGTTGATAAGCTTACCAAAGGCAGCAATTGGTGTTTCTTTCTAACTCTCTAACAATAAAGAGTGGACAAGTTGTTTTTTCTGCAGTATTCAGAACTTTTTTTTATTATTATTTTTGTCATTTGGAGCAACCAGAGTTATATATTAAATTAAACAATTATTTAATGGTTTTGTTTTTAAAGAGTTCCGACTGCAAGTCAGAAGTGTTGTTGTTTGTTTCACTTTTACTTAAGAACTTTATAATAATAACTTATAACTTTATAATTTATTAAGCATTATAAATAAAGTTTTTATTTGAATTTATTTAACAACTTCAGCAAAAACATTTTACTGCATCACAGCAAATAACAAATTGTCTACACGCCAGGTAAGCATAATTTAACTATGATAAAATAAATCGATAACTCTTTCGCCCTTAAATGCGTTCGTCCACGAGCGTCTTAAAAAATGATGAGTCATGTAACCGTGGTACTGGAATTACTTTTATATATTTGTCTGTTGATAAGGCTTAGGACAAATGTTGTTGCTGGCTTTTTCTTTGCCTTTTTCATGATCCAAAGAATTAGGTACAATATGGCTAGAATGGCAATAGTAATTGTTATGTTAGAAACCCATGTCTCCTTTCTGATTCTGTGGATTATTTTTATGTTGTTCAGATGTAATTCCTGGAGTGATTCGAGTGAAAAATGATTAAGTCTTCTTTCTTCTATTGGTGTTTCTTGAATTATAGCTGTTGCATTTTAAGCTTTATTAAGAAGGTTCCACGCAACTCGTACTATATAGTTTCTGTTGAAACTGTTTCGTTTACATTGTTAAGGGGAATAAGTCCCTCTTGGATTTCTTCGATACGCCGAATATGGTTGTGCAAAATTTTTTTTTCCGGAAATAAGGTTTTTGATACATACATATATATCAAAACTTAGATATATGAATTGGCTTCTTTTACAAATATTAATTTTATTATTATTATTTATTGCATACATTTCATTCTCATTTATAAGTAATTGCGCAAAATTCACATTTATGATAGAATCGTTTTTTATATTTGGTTTCACAATAATGTTTTCATATAAAATCGAGTTTGTTAATAGAATTTTGATAACATATAATAGGTTTGTATTATTGCTTCAAATTGAAGGTAATTGACATTTCTTTTTATCCAGCAAAAATGAGTTGATAATATTATTTCTTGCCGATTGTATGGCATATTTTATACTTATAATTGATTCTTTCGCTGATCTTATTTTATTCCTTATAATTTTTATACTCTCATTCATTACAGAAACACCTTTTTTATTACATTTGAAAATTCATTTTTTATGTGCGTAATTTTATTTAGTTTGTTTGCAAAATCTGTATTAACTGCTATTTGCTTTTCATTATTATTAGAAATCTCGTCCAAAGTCTTGTAAATAAGTTCTGCATCGTCGTGGTCAGGGGAGCCTGCAATAAGGTTACACATTTTTCCTAAGGTGTCTATTGACCGTCTCTGTTTTTGTGGAGTCACCATCTTCTGCGGGAATATAACTGTGAACGTCATTGTACGATCCGAGATTCATTGTGATTGATTGATTGATCGTGTAGTTAAGAATCTTTACATCAGATTTAATTATCAGCAAGGCCAGTAGAAATATACAAAATAAAAGTTTCATCTTCACTGACCCGGTTGACAAACCGTGACATTTGCCACCTTCCAGCACTTTCGAAACTCGCCGACATGTTACAATGTTCTGAAAAGGCGTGCCAACTAATGCGCAAGCGCCAAAAAGCACTGCTTCAGGGCCAGTGCTGGTATGCCATTCGGCGCTGGAGACTTGTATGTTATGTATGTATGTATATAAGCCCCAAGAGTGATAAAAAGACAGTTTGCGCAATTGGAGTGTAAACATTTTTTCGTTCTGTGCATTTATCATTCTATCCTTTAACAAAACATAAACACACAGTGACATTTATATAAGTTAAAACGGTATATGGAGTACTTTTTCTTTATTAATTGCTCTCAATTATTTATCTCTCTAGTTTTAAGCTTATCTCTTTTAATATCTACGCTTACTCTTGTTTCTGTTTTCTTTTTTTAAGCAATCCCCATCAAAGAGGAAATCGTATTTAATTTGTAAGAATAAAACAATATACATATTCAAACGAATAAAACAATATACTAAATATTAATATAATTTGATATTGAAAATATTAAAAAAAGGAAAAAGTTAATTGGCGCCCAATGTGGGACAGTTGAGGCTAAATCAAATATATTCGAAACGGATGTGAAAAAATTAATGTCTTATAAACTATTTAACAATTATTCAAATAACCTTTTTTTAGCATTAATAAAAACCAATACTGCCAAACCTTAAAAAAATATCAAAATCACGTGTTAACAGTTTTACTTAAAATGAATTGATCATAAGCATATAAAAACTGTAAATGATCCCTGACGAAACACATTAAACGTGCGTAATAACTAAAAATCGGTTGTTAAATGAAATTTGTATGAAAATAGTATAAGAACTTTATATGCTAATGAAATTAAAAGATCCATTCAACCTAAACTACATGAAATATTTTTAAAAGATCGACTTTCATAAGCTTAATTTATTATTATTATCTTAAAGTAATAAAGCTGGGTTTGGTTTAAGTTGGAATGAAAAACTTAGAAAAAATAAACTACATATATGCTAATAAATTTAATAATCCTAATAAAATTAAAAACTTGGCTAAAATCTTAGAGCTGCACTTAACTAAAACAGTAATTTGAAACTTAAGGCTATTAATTTGAACTTGTGTAAAATTAAAAACCGTTAAAGATTCCCAGTGATATAAAAAATAAGTAATACAATTTAGAAAAAACTCAATAATCTGCGGTATAAAAGGTATATCAAGAAAGTAATAACGGTATCGAAATTCTTTGCAAAAATTGAGGCTAGACTTAAGAAGATGAATTAAAACCCAACTTAAAAGCATGTAAGACAATGACAACAAATTGTTAAGAGAACTTGGAGATCAAATGAAGGAATTCGGAAAAAATTCTCTTAATTTCTAAGAAGGCGTAACTACTACGAGAATTGCCGCTTAACAGGAGAATTTAAAGAAGAGCAGTACATGGATCATAAATAATCGAAGTATTAAAGTTTAAGTATTTAATTATTAGAATATCGAGAGCATAATACTTTAGTTGTACCAAATTTCTTTTTTTGAATTTAATACATACTTACTTACTTACGACTCACATACATACATACTCGTAGTTGTTAGTTAAGTGATATTTAAATGTAATAATTGCCCAATATTATCTCAAGATATTTTCTTCTAAATTAAATATTTATGACATACAGAAAATTATATTTAACTGTTATTTCACGCGTTATTGAAATTATAATAGCCTATAATAACTAAATTCTTTGTTTTAAGCAGCGTTGTTAAAACTATTGATAAAAATTTATGTAAGTAACATTAAAGTCCTTATGAGCATCGATGACTTGATATCGGATGTGAATGATTTTACTATTAGATTTGAGAATATTTTTTTTAACTCCGCGAAAATGGATGCTAATACTGTGCAAGCCTTACTGAGTACAGCTTTAACACAAGCGACTGAGCAGGCAAGTCAAAATTTTCAACACAGTATTAACGAGCTTACTAGAAGGTTATCAGTCTTAGAAAACCCTGTAGAAGTTGAGGAGTATAGGGCTATAAGTATAAGGATAGGTGTTAGGTGCAGTGAGTCCCTAGACATAGTGAAATCTATTCCCGAATTCAGTGGGGAGGCGAGCAAATATATCTCTTGGCGTCAGGCAGCAATAACTTCCCACAAATTGTATGAACCTTACGAAGGCAGTTTTACATATTATCAGGCTGTAGGAATTATTAGGAATAAAATTGTAGGATCTGCTGATTCGGTACCTAGCTCAAACAATACAGTGTTAAATTTCAAGGCAATACTGTCTAGGCTAGACTTTTCGTTTGGTGATAAATGATCCATATTTACGCTAGAACAAGAGTTATCGACATTAAAGCAGGGATCTCAGAGAATAACACAATTTTACGACGCGGTCGAAAAACAATTGGCGTTGATTTTAAATAAAGTGATGATGACCAATGAAGGTAACCCTGCATTAATTGATGCACTTGGTCAGAAATATAGGGAAAATGCATTGCGCGTATTTATTTCTGGATTACGACGTCCAATGTCGGATATTCTATTTTCATGTAAACCTTCTGATATGCCTTCTGCTCTTGCTCTTGCCCAGGAACTTGAAACCAACAACGCGAGATATAATTTTGTAACAACTTATTGGAGCGTTATTTTTAACCCTGTTCGGCAACCTCATTTTAATAATAGACAAATACAAGAAAACTTTCCCCCTAGATATCATTTCAACAATAGATGTGAATTACCATATGACCATAGAAATGGCAACAGATATGTCGGTCCCTTTTTGAATTCACACCAGAAACTTACGTATAATAGAAATGCTGATGGAGCGCAAAATTATGATGCTAACTATCGTCAAAGTGTTGATGGAATGTTTATAGTAGTAATTGCTTTAGTCATCAGCGTTAAAAACGACCGGCTGATAGTTTTCGCCAAAATATTCCAAAGACACAAAGGGTTTATCATTTGAATCAACATTATCCTTCCGCAACCCTTTTTCAATACGATGATGATAATCCATCGAGCTCTAATTTCAGCTACTTTTCACCTGAGCCTCAGTTGTCTTATAATGCACAAACTCAACTATCTGAAGACGATATACATGACGAAGTTAATTTTTTAGAGTCAAGTCCTTCCTACCGTACACAAAAAGTTCTATCGGTAGCAGGACGTTAAATATATTAATCGACGCTGGCACGTCCAAAAATTATATTAAAAATCTTTCGTTTCTAAAATTAATCAAATCACTGGAGAAACTTTTTTTAATAAATTCAGTTAATGGAAATTCGGACATTTTTTCCAAATGTGTAATACATGTACTGGGCACAACTGCTTTTTTTCATTTTACAAGATTTGTCGACCTTTGATGGCATAATTGGCTATGATTTTCTGATTAAAAAAAAGCGCAAATTAACTGCAAGTCTGGCATACTAAAACATCAGAATGGGGAGGAAAAGCTGTCGTTCCTTTACTGCAAGGAAGTCAATTATTTGATCAGTTCCAAACCTTGTGATGTACCACCTTACTTAACTGCGAAGCTCGAAATGGTCTCAGAGGCTAACAAAAGAGTATTTGCAGATCCAATAGAGTCCCTTCCTTTTGTCACCAACGTCGTTGCCACCATTATAACTGAGTACCAAGAGCCAGTATACTCAAAATCATATCCTTATCCATTAGCTCTAAATAATTTTGGTAACAAAGAAGTAGCGGATTTACTGCAGAATAAGATAATAAGACCTTCTCGCTATCCGTATAATAATCCTATATGGATAGTTGATAAGAAAGGGTGCGATGAGTCGGGGATGCCAAAGAAAAGGCTTGTAATTGATTTTAGGAAACTAAATTCAAAAACTACAAGGGATTGGTACCCGATACATCGACCATATTGTCAAACTTGCTGAAATCCGCATATTTCACTACTCTCGATTTAAAGTCCGGTTTTCATCAAATTAACTTGGCGGAGAATGACAGGGAAAAAACTGCGTTTAGCATTAGGTTATTACCTCCGATTTGTTAAGGACTATGCGCTTATAACCAAACCGCTTACAAACTATCTTCGCGGAGAAAATGGCAATGTTTCAGCAAAACCTTCCTGAAATCTTAAAATCTGTCTTGATAATGAAACTCTTGGCGCATTTCAAAAGGTAAAAAATATATTAGCGTCTGAAGACATGTTGTTGCTTCACCCAGATTTTATTGAGGCATTCGAACTCACTACCTACGCGTCATCTAGTGCTATCGGTGCTGTATTAGCTCAAAATGGCAGACCCGTGACGATGATGTCTTCTTTGCCCAGCTTTGCGTTGAAAACTCTTAGGACGATATTGGTGTCGTAGCTGGGCCATTGATCGTATGTTCTTTCTAGGAGATTATAAAAGTCATCCTTGCTGTCGTCATCTTTATCGTAGGAGCATGGGCGAGTTAATTCCTTCGTTGAGGAATTAGTCAAGATATAATAATTTTTTTTTACACTGAAACGTGTACTTTATTGTTTTATTTTCTTAAGACTGGGCTATAAATGTTAAAGTAACATCTATTTATAATAAATATCTACCTAATTATATCTTGGTCTAAGTCTTATCTTAATTATGTATGTTCTTTGTTAGAGTTAGTATGACCTTGTCCGTGCGTAGTGATAATTATTGTTTCTTAATATTTATTTAGTCTACAGATGATTAGTGAAGATGGTTTGTTCTGATCGATAACTATTGGTTTGGTTAATATGTATTTACCAGAAGGTGATAACAGTGGTGGTTGCTGGAAACTTCTGAATTTATGACTACTTTTCGTATGCTATGATAACAGATATGCTATGTAAATAAGTTTTTTATATTTTCTTGTCATAATAGACATTAACTATTAACTGGCGCAGATTAGGCTAATGTTGCCGAGTCTAGCCTTGATTCAGGGACCTGACATTCCACGTGCAGAACCGAAAATCGTTATCCTTATTTTGTTGTCCATGGTCGTCAGCAGTACGGCCATCCATATTTATATATCTAGCTTTTTGTTGTGTCTGAACTAGTGCGTTTGTACACGGTAGGGACGTTACCCCACGCACAACCCCCGAACCTGGTTTAGACCCTTGAACAGAGGGGTCTCGCTGCATACTTTGGTTCACCACTAAGCGGGTGCTGTAGGGACTATCCAGGGGCGCAACGAGGAGGCAGTATGCCAGCTTGGCCAGGGCATTTTCAGGGATCGCTGCTGGTTTCTCGCCAGGTTGAGAGCAATCAACAACTTTACTTTGAGTGCACTGGCCCATCCCCATAGACTTATTTTATATGAACGGAAATATTTACATTAGCACAACCGACAATTACTTTAAATATTGTTACATTCTTCATGTCCGAACGTTCCGAGGAGCCAACACTGACTCCGATCACTTCCTTGTTGTAGCCAAAGTAAGATCACGGATATTAGTAGCACAACAGAGTAGAGCACAACCACAACAGTTTGACTTCGCAAATCTACAATCGCAATCGACCGCTGGGAAATTTGCCGATCTAGTCTCCCTTAAGCTCTCAAAGAGTCCAACCATGCCAGGCGAAACAACCGATGAGGAATGGAACCGTTGCCAAAACGCCATCAGAGATGCTGCCTCTGATGTATTGGGTTTTAAAATGCCACCCGGAAAAAACACATTGTTTGACGACGAGTGCAGGCAGGCGCATTCAGCGAAGCTAGCAGCGTATAAGGCGACGTTGGAGAGAAGGACAAGAGCAGCTCGTGAGCTCTACGAACGTAAGAGAAGGGAAGAACACCGGCTTCTCAAGAGAAAGAAGAAAGAGCATGAAAAGCGCGTGATCGAGGAACTAGAGAGGTGTTACGGGCGGAATAATATCCGAAAGTTTTACCAACGGGTAAAACAACTATCCAATGGATATAAGCTTCGGACAGAAGCCTGTCGTGCGGAAGAGGGACAAATCGTATTAGAGTCGCAATCGATGCTGAAAAATCACTTCTGCAGACAGTTTAACGGCGAGCAAAACACCGATTCCATCGCCAGGTAGAATATTCCACTCCAGATAACGGACGATGATGGTAAAGAATTCCGTCCCCCCGACCTGAATGTAGTCAAGATAGCAATATCGAGATTGAAATCAAACAAAGCTGCAGGAGCGGATGGATTGTCCGTGGAACTATTTAAGGCAGCCGGAGATGACCTGGTTGGACGCATGCACCAGCTCATCTGTAAGATATGGCCGGAGGAAAGCATGCCCGACGAGTGGAATCTCAGCATCGTTTGCCCGGTCCACAAAAAAGGAGACCGCCTCAACTGCGCCAATTACCGAGAAATAAGTCTCCTGAACATCGCCTACAAGATATTCTCTGCCGTTTTGTGTGACCGCCCGAAACCATTCGTGAACAGTTTGATAGGTCTTTATCAGTACGATTTCAGGCCGGAGAAGTCCAGCATTGACCAAATTTTCACATTACGGCAGATCCTGGAAAAGATCCAAGAGATGCAAATCGACACCCTCCACCTATTCGTCGATTTTAAGGCCGCATATGACAGTGTGTATAGGGACGAGCTATACGAAGCCATGTCTAGTTTTGACATTCCTACTAAACTCGTCAGGCTGTGTAGGATGACGATGGAGAACTCTCACTGCTCCATCAAGGTCGGTAACAAATTCACCGAGACCTTCAATGTCAGAAGGGGATTTAGACAAGGCGACGCACTGTCATGTGACTTTTTTAACATAATTTTTGAGAAGATCGTGCAAAACTCACACGCCACGGTACTCTCTTATTAACATTTAGTGGGTCAGATAAACAGTTATTTAACATTACTATTTGCGAACGTCTCCTAAGTAGGCATTGGAGCAATTAAGAGGTTATAAACCAAACAAATTATTGTTGAAGTTCCCAGCTATAACAATATTATCATATTGTACGGATATGTCTTCTAGCGTCGTTATAAGGGAATTAAAACTAATACCGCTACTTGCCCTGTATACGCTACCCAACAATAATTTCTTCCATCTAAACTTGATATTTCGAGACAAATATGTATATTCCATTTCACCATCGACGGCATTTTTCGATATTAGCTTATAGCTTACACCATCACGGACGTAAACTGCTGCATCTCCGCCTCTAGCTGTCATTAACAAGATTTTTCCTGTCGGAGTGGAAAAGTTTAAATCCTGTTATTTTGTAAACTATATTGGGAATGTCTAATAAAAACCAAGTCTCAGAGGCACATATTATATCAATATCAGCTTAAACAAATAGGTACATGAATTCATCGAGTTTGTTTCCTAAACTTTGTGCAATTTCATTAATAATGTTTACATAAGTGGAAAGAACACTAGCCATGCGATAAACACAGTCTTTGGAACTATTGCTACTAGGATTGAATATGTGTTATTAAACTATTAGTAACGCAATCAGATAAAGAAACGTCATAGAAAAACTAGGTGCAAAAAGAATCAAGTTCAAATCAGGAATAAAAGTATTTAGTTCATGACTAAATATATTTAGGCTTAAATAGCTCGTATAGTTGTGTAACATCATCAATACGTACAACGCTATCATCGGATAGCATTTTGACATGAACATTGTCCCGTATGGTGAAACCGCTTTGTAATAGTTTTCTTTTTCGTAGTTTCTGTTAAATTTTCGTTGATGTAAAATCTACAATAGGAGCCAAACCAAATACGTAAGAACAAATTCTTTATTTATGTTTTTGAAATTGGCTAGAGTTTTCAGTTTTTATTACAGGCAGACCACACTTTTATTATGATGACAGTATCTCTTCAAATAGATTTGTGCTTATTATGATTTTTTTAGACGGTAAATGGATTATATTGTGGGGACCGCAACGTTTATTGTGTTGCAAATCGATCCAAATAAGTCAGATAAGTTTTCATTCTCTTGGAATTGAATCTCGTTTAACGTAACTCACAAGTCATGCTAATTTTCCTTAAGGAAAAAGTTTCTTCTCGCATTCTCTTTGTTTTCCTTTCGGTGTCAGTCATTACTGTTTCTGAAGCAATACTCTTTGAGTAATATCCTGTAGTTCAGCCCTTATTATATTAAATCTCTTATCTATGTCGTTCATCTTTGTGCTCATTAAATTTACTTTACATTGTTTCTCCAACTTGCTTAGTAAGCTTATCAAATTGCTTATCGTGAGTGAGCCAGATGAGAATTTTATGAATTTTCTCTTAATCTACTACACGAGAAAGTCTTAAAAGTAGCTGTTGTTTGTAGTTCTGAGATTATAAATTTATATAGAGAAAAGGGAAAGATTTAGGTGGAATAAATCCATTTTGCAATATTTTTGAAATATAACATAGTAAAAAGCCATTATAAGCTTATTTTCGCTAGTATTTAGTCTGCTTAGAACATTATTTCTAGAAAGGTGTATAATACAATTGTCTAGTGTTCTAGTGATTTTAAGTGCATTGTATGGGTTTATTTGAAAAATATTTTTTTTGAAGCCACTAATCTGTATAATGAAGTACAACATTTAAGCTATTTTCATTCAAAAGCTCTTATTTTTTCAATATAAGGCGGGGATATATTAAACCATTTTTGACATCCATATGATATGATAGGAATAATTTTTGTTTGTTAAAAACGCCTTTCTTGCTCTTGTTAACTGCTGAGATATGTAGTTATTAAAGTACAAAAATTTATTAATATGTATTTTTAACAGTACTTTTAATGAGACCTCTTGTATTGTCAGTTGATTTTATACCGAAATCCAAAGAAATATTGGAGACAATGAAAGGCCTCTTAAGCAATATTTTACATAAATTTTTCTAAATCAAAAAGTCTCACTTTTAACCCAGTTCTGATGAGCGATACACATAAGCATATATTTACATAGCCATACCTTGTTTTTTAGTTTATTTTCCATTTTACTTCTTTATCACAAAAAGGTTTTCACTTTTAAGAATTCACAAAAAAAAAAAACAGCGCAGAAATAAAGTAATGTTAAGAATACGTATTTGTGATGTAAATCAAATGAAAAGCTAAGATCACACGATTGTCAAAATGCACCAAACTGGCCCAATTTTTATTGTGCTGATATTGCGGAAAATAATAAAATTGCTCCAAGCAAATTTCCTGCAGTCACATGATTGCCCCATTTTATACAAAATTTATTGGTACAAGTTGGCGAATAATAATTTTGTGCCAATAAACGCTGCCAGTCGTTCATACGATTGTTCGAACATGCAGCAACACCATGTAGTTACCAGCAAATATGTATATTTTACAAACTTTGGTTTTTACTTATTTTGGTGTACAAAATGTTTTCCTTAAACAAAAAAAGAAGTTAGCGGCTGCTTTTTATGTTTTAAATTCATTAAAAACACACAAAAAAAATAAAAGACGTTTGAAAAACGAACCGTATGGGTCAGAGATTGGCTGCAAAAGAGGGCTACTGATGGTGCGTACGAGAAAACTCTAAAGGAGTTCCGAGAAATAGACAACCAACTTTTTCTCTTAAAAACTTCATTCGAATAGATGATGAAACTTTTAATGAGTTGTTGGAACTGATATCACCATATATAATTAAGCTAGACACAAATATGCGCAAAGCTATTCCGGCACGCGAACGCTTAGCTACTACACTCCCCTTCTTGCCACCGGAGATAGCTACAAAAGTCTTTCGTTTTTTTTCGTATTGCACCAAATACAATATCATTATTTATTCTCTGTATGTGATGCTATTTATAAAGCTTTGAAAGGCATATACTTAAAGGTACGTCAGCGCTAAACATACATATATAGATACGGGTATTTCAATAATTGTGCTATATATATGTATGTACGTAGGTACCATCAACACAAGAAGAGTGGAACGACGTTGCGTTTAAATTCAAAAAGTTCGAAAACTTTAATACTCACGAAAATAAATGAAGGCTCGCAAAAAATGAAAATGTTGGTGCGTATTGTAAACTTTGATTGTCGCTAAAGAACACAATAAATATTGGCACACTTTTAACATTTTTATTGCGGCGCGGTTGTATTTAAAGTGTTCACACGGTTGCTACATCAGGGTTGCATTTGGTTGGTTAAAACAAGCGCAATATTATTCGCGATTGGCACATGTACCAATTTATTGTGCAATCACACGATTGGGATACAAAAAATTGTGAAAAATGGTGCATTTTGAGAATTTTGAGAATCGTGTGATCTTAGCTTAAGCAATCCCAGTATTCAATTACCTTTCTTACGTTTGTTGCCCAAAAAGATAAATAGAAACTTTTTCTCTATTAAATTTACTAAAATATTTTAAGAACTCCTTTGATATCTTTCTTTTTTTTTAAGATACGTTTTGAGATGAATGTTTAAACAAATTTCCAAAAAATTATATATAACCGACTACCGGGTTAAAAGTTTAAAGCATCTCTAATAACTAAATGACAACAAAATAAAAAGCGTAAGCAAAAATTAGTCATAATGCATTAAACACATACGAGACAGCAGGCTACGGGCTTCAATATTTCAAAATGTAAGCACACATTTTTATAGAAACGATTGTATTAAAGACAGTACAGCTACACGTCATTGCTGTCGCCAACTGAAATTAATTTCTCTTTCTCGAAGCTACAAAATAAAAACAATGTGGACAAAGAAACTGCCACCTTGAAATTTTTTGCGAAATTACTTTTCTTTTGAAATCGTGTTGAGAAGTATTTATAATTTTTTTTATTTTTTTGGGACTGTTCCGCCTTTTTTTTAGTTAACATTAGTTAACCCAACATTACATGTTTTTGTGTTGTATTTGTGTTTTTTGTTATTGTTTTTTCGCCGAAGTTTTTTGTATGGATTCGAAACTATGACGTCTGAATACTCTAGCAACTCGTTCATAGAGGCACCGCCGACCAACCCATAAGCAATATAAAGTGTGATAAGTTATTATACATATACTTATGTATATTTCAGAAGCTTTAAAAAACGCTTTCAAAATTGATTCGATCTTGCTTTCGATCTCCATCACATAGCTCCATGAGTTTGATAAATCAACAAGTTTTGACAGAACGTTTGTGTGCTAAGTAGTTTGTTACTTGAATCATTTTTATTTAAAATCTTTTAAGCCCGTGATATATCCACATGAAATCGATTGTGCTGATAAAAAGGTTTGGTACCTCCCCATTTTTGCCGTGTTTAATAAAAATAAGCCGGGTAAATCCCGAGTTGTATGGGATGCGGCTGCCAAGTCTAACGGCGTGTCTTTGAATACATTCCTACTAAAGGGACCTGATTATTTGGCCTCTTTGCCATCAATTTTCTTCAAATTTCGTGAAAAATCTGTGGCCGTTTGTGGAGACATCGAAGAAATGTTCCACCAAGTGCACATACGACCCGAGGATCGCAATGTTCAACGATTTCTTTGGCGCCAATGTGAGGAAAATAGATCCCCCGATATATACGTAATGGATGTGATGATTTTTGGTGCTTCATGTTCTCCTAGCATTTCCCAATACGTCAAAAATTTGAATGCCAATAAATTCGAAAATGAGTTCCCCATAGCTGCTAGAGCAATAAAAAAAAAACATTACGTTGATGATTTCCTTGATTCTGTTGACAATTCAGCAGAAGCAACAAAACTTATTTCTGATGTTTGCTATATTCATCGACAAGCTGGTTTTAATATTAGAAATTGGATTTCTAATGATAAATTAGCATTAGAAACTATGCCTCCAGCTAAAGAAGTGGGCGCAAAATGCCTAAATGTAAAAGAAGAGACACAAATTGAAAAAGTTTTAGGCGTTTTTTGGGAACATCAAGATGATGTAATAACATTCAAAATATCACCTTGGCTATTACAAAGTGATATATTTTCTGGTGGAAAAAGGCCAACAAAACGGGAGATGTTAAGGGTTGTTATGTCAATATATGATCCTCTTGGTTTAATCGGGCATATCATAATGTATATCAAGATTTTGTTGCAAGATGTATGGCGATCGAAAATAGATTGGGATGATCAAATTCCCCTTGAATTATTCACTAAGTGGTCTAAATGGGTTAGCATTGTGCCCGATATTGGCAAGATTAAAATTCCCCGTTGTTATTTAAAATCTTTTCAAAATTATAACAACGCTAAAGTACAATTGCATACGTTTGTAGATGCAAGCAAAGATGGGTATGCAGCTGTATGTTACCTCAGATTGAAAAAGATGACATCATAGTGTGCTCAATAGTCGGCGCAAAGACCAGAGTAGCACCCATAAAGATTACTTCCGTACCCCGGTTGGAGCTTATGGCTGCCCTAATAGGGGCTCGATTCTCCAAATATATAACCGAAAATCATAGCATTAAAATTTCAACAAAATTTTATTGGACCGACTCAAAAACGGTATTGAGCTCGATTAATTCCGATCACCGTAAATACAATCAATTTGTAGCCTTCCTAATCACCGACATTTTAGAGTTATCATCAATTAACGAATGGAGATGGATTCCAAGCAAACAGAATGTTGCAGATGATGCTACAAAATGTTCAAAAATTCCAATAATCATCAATTCTTCCCGATAGCTACAAGGTCCTGATTTCTTAACTTGTTCAGAAAACGAATGGCCTCAAGCAAATGCTCCACTAGAGCCAACCCAAGAAGAGTGTTAAAGCATTTACTAAGCTTTATAATTTTCAGTATGATTCTGGAGACAGTTAACACATTTTGGAGGAGTTTCTAATTTTTTTTTGTACATTCTGCTGTAAGATGGTCAACTCCACACACATCAAAATTTGGCAAAATTTTTTTTATCGGTGTCATTGAACTAAGTCGTCGGTTTTTCTCAGTACTTCAATAGTGACAATTGCATTGTTAATGTTTTTTTAATACTTTATTTGTCGGGCTTGGAAAAACGCCTATAAGGAACATTTTTGCAATGGGAGCTGTTAATTCTTTCTGATTCCTTAAAATAAACAAATCTTCAGTAGAATTAAAAAAATTTCTTAATGATATTTTACTACATATGTATTTTACTGCACGTGCTATTCAAATTACCAGCCAGACAATATGAAATTCGATGCTTGGATTGGCTAACGGTGAAAAGATAATTAAGTGCATAAAAAATGCATTGGCTAAGGGTGAGAAAACAATTTAGTGCAGCATAAACACTTTCCGGCTCAGTTTTAATTTTAATTGTTTTTTTATTTTGATTTTTATTACGCTTATGATGAGTGACAGGACTCAAAACTTCCACACCACCGCAATCATTATGAAAAACTCAACGCAACTCCTCCGTCAGCTGAAGGAAACTGGCGAAAATATTGCCGCATAAGAAATTTTAGGAAGGACTTCACTAGCCAAAAAACCCCTACGTGCTGCGTGAGGTTTTGCCGACAATAAGTTACGGAGTTTAACGGATATAGATACATCCGACGAATATTTGACCTCCGAGTACTATGATAAAATTCAGACCACGTCATAAAAATACATATCTCTAATGGAACGTGAGCTTTACAGCCAAGGCCAAGGATCAGACATCGAACAACGTTCAAATCCCACAACCATGAAAAGAGATCCACCAGAAGCTGGTGCAGCTGGTGGTCACGACGAACTCATCAGTCGGTCTCTTGGAAAAATGTCAGCTTTAACTCGACAATTAGAAGGTCTTCAGCTAAAAACTGGCTATGGCACCAATTACAACAACTTAATGACGAAGTATAGGACAAGTTTGCTGATCCAGACCTAGCTGGTTATGACTCAATGTGATATTTCAATCAGCAATCATCTAGTTCACAGGTGCTAATAGACACCCCCATTCCTCAACTTTGGAAATTATAGTGAGACCAACATCATTACGATTACACACTATGGCTATTTCCAAATTTGATGAAGTGGACTTCCTTTTCGGACTTCCTTATCAGAATCGTTTATGATGTCTGACGCTCATAAGATGTGGTGTCTCGTAATCATTTCACTATCACTGAAGAAAATTACCAAGCGGCATGGCAATTACTGCAAGACCGTTATAATAATAAAAGAATTATGGTGGCTACGGTAACTCAAAGACTGTTCGATCCGCGATCTGGTGCCTGCACTTTAAGTGCCATGAAGCGATTGCACGACACAACAAGGGAGTGCTTGGCAGCTCCAGACTACGTCATGGTATCCGCTTCTAATACACCTCTTAGTTAAAAAGGTCGATAAAACAGTTCATACTCAATATGAACAATCAATTCCAAATCCAAAAGATTTACAAAGAATCAACTATTTTCTAACATTCCTAGAGAACTATTTCCACTCTCTTGAAGCAATAGGGTATAAAGAGAAAACTTCTGTCAACAATACCAAAACTTGTTCGCTTGCAGCTCAAACTCGTCATCATATTCGCCAATGCATTAGCTGCAGAGGAGAATCTCACCCATTATATCGCTGCAAAGAGTTTATATCGCTTAGCCCACGAAACTGACTCAACATTGCTCAAAGGTAAAAGTTATGTGTAAATTGCTCCAACAGTAATCATTCTACCAAACAATGTACAACTTTATGCTGCTGTCAAAAATGCGGGGAAAGGCACCATACACTGGTTCATCTGGAACAAACTCCCAAAAATACATAAACATCCACAGAACAAGGAAAATCTTCTAATAAATCAACTAATTCAAAGAAGACCGTCAAACTTCGAGAACGCCTAGTAATCAATCCACAGAATCAACGACTTCTCTTGTCACCACACCAGGAGTTGAAGTCGAGAGTACAGCAATTCTTGACTCCGGAACCTAATTACAGAAAGCTTAGTTGCACGGCTTCGACTCAAGCAAGGAGTACATCTATCTCAATAAATGGTATTGGTACAATTTTTCAGCACGTCTAGAGGCATTTGTGTTGCCCAAATAATTTCTCCTCAACTTACTCAGCTTATTCACATTGATAAGTGGTCTATTCCCAATAATATAATATTGGCAGATCCAACGTTCAACCGTCGGGATAAAGTGGACATTCTGTTAGGAACCGAATATTATCACCAACTACTTGCAATTAGACAAATTAAACTGGCTAGCGACCTTCCAGTGTTGCAAAATACAACCTTTGGCTGAATAGTATCAGGAAAGGTATCTGATTAACATTTATAAGCAGAAATGTGTGGGGTCCTAATGGAAGAGGATAGAATGAATATGGCAATTGAGCGATTTTGGAAACCTGAGGAGACGAAGGCGCATAACAAAAATTGTCATCACTTTAATCAGCACTCCACACGGGACAAAGGCATAAGGTTCATAGTACGACTTCCATTTTACACAGAAAAATCTGCTTTAGGAGACTCACATAGCACCGGATTCAATCGATTTCTTTCATTAGAACGTCGATTATCAAAAGACGCTTCATTAAAGGAACAATACACACAATTCATGGACGATTATGAAACATTAGGACTCATGATGAAAATCGACATAGACAAAGTGGAAGGTGTTGCTGGGATTTCGGCTTCCGCATTTCGGGTTTACTACTGATATAGAAAAAATGTTCCGCCAAATATCTATTCACCCAAAAGACAGGCAGTACCAGATCTTCCTTTGGCGCAAAAATGTCGTTGAACCTATCAGCTTTTTCACATTAAACACCGTCACATATGGAATGTAGCAATCAGATGCTTGAAGGAAATAAATCAGAGCAACAAGATGAATTATCCCTTTTTTATGTTGATGACGGGTTAGGTGGAGCCCACAGCTTACATGCAGCTCTGGAAAACCAACGCCAACTGCAAGAAGTCATGCCTCAGTATGGATTCCACAATTTGATCAAGAAGTCAGCCTCGAATTCTCCACATAGGAAACTGACTACACAAAAACACTAGGAGTAGATTGGTTACTCAAATGTGACCAACTCAAGATCAAGGTCAAGGTCAGATTATGGGAAATTTGCCTGAAATGAGAGTGACACCAGCAAGGCCTTTTATCAACGCAGAAGTTGATGCGGCCCAATATGGGCTCACTTCAAGACTAGAGGAAAATGACCTCAAAAGGCGTATAGCCGTTTGTTGCTGCTTTTCTACAAAAACAGTTCATCTAGAACTAGTCACCGACCTCACAACCGATGCTTTCATTGGGGCACTCAAGAGTTTTGGTCACTTTCAGAATCTTTATTCTGACAACTCTACAAACTTTGTGAGAACGAGTTAAGTCCTTCAATAAGGATTGAATAAAAAAAAAAATTTTTGCTGCACCGAAACGTGCACTTTTTTTAATATATTCTTAAGACTACTGAAACAAAGGTTACTTAACAACTATTTATATTAAATGTCTAATGTTATCTACTTTTGGTACTTAAGTGTAATCTAACATTAGTTAACCATAAGAAACAAACCATTGGTTGAACAATATTGATCCTAAACAAATACTAGGAGATAAACACTTAGTTAAATGTAAAATATTTTGCTTAAATAAAAATCCTATGTAAATACAACAAGTATGTAAATAGTGGAAATAACTATAGATAAGAATTATGCTGCTTTAACTAGCACGAATCAATTGAGAGAGTTGTCAACCGCACTATTCGTTACAACCGTTCAGGAAACCATGCATTCATTTTCACTTCATTCCTTCTCGATCCCCACTCTTCGGTGGCCTAAGGAAAGCCGCAGTAAAATCCGCTAAAAGGCTTTTAGTTAAAGATATGGCAAACGCAAACCTGACTTATGAAGAAATAGAATCCGTTGCTATAGAGGTTGAACTCAAGGCCAATCGCACCTTTGCCAAATAATCCTAATGATGAAGCTCCATTGATTTGGGAGCCCCTAACGGCTCAAGTTGACGCAACTGCACAATCAGCTTCAACAACATTAGCAAAGCGATGGGAACTGGTATCTCGAATAAAAAATCAATTCTGGAAACGATGGTCACAAGAATACCTCAATGAACTCCTGCAACGTAACAAGTGGATAACTAACTCTCAAAATCTGCAACTCGGCACCATACTCGTAATAGAAGATATCTTACCTTTTTTTTAGCGCCACTGTCGGTGAATTGATGATCGATTATTTATTTATCTTAGTCAACGACTTATCGTAATCTCAATCTGCCAAAAAAAAACTGTATAAAAATCCCAAGCTTTAAGAGCGAGTTAATACTGATATAAGTATAGGTTGTATATCTGTGCATACAGATCATTAAAAACAAATTAAATATAGTTTATAAGATCATTAAAATTAAATTAAGTAAGCACAGACAATTATATTAAATAGACAAACATATCTTAAAAAACATTATCTAAAAACTCTACCACATAAATTATCACAACCATAAAACAATTATCACACTAAACAAACACATGTTAGTTTTATTATGCATCCTAAGCAGCCACATCCTAAACAAACAAGCACAAATTAAGTAGTTCATATAAATAGCCTGTAAGAAAATATTATTGTTAGTCTTAAAAATATTGAATAAAGAACAGCATATCGTTTGCTGCAAAGATATTTTTTTTACTCCTTCTTGAAGAAAGAAGTTTAACTAGCGCGCATTTTGTATTGGTAGAAGAAAGTCATTTTGAGGTCACATAGCAAAGTATTCAGTATAAAAATTAAATTATAACTGACTTTGTCAAAACTAAAGACATTAGAGGTCTTGTAAAAAATATTATGAAATCTGTTTGTCGCGCTTTGTTTCATACTAAGAAGTAAATATGTATATATATATATATAAAATAATTTGTATATATTTATATATTCCTAATTTATATCTATTTTGTAATAGCAATTTCAACATACAAATACAACTGAATTTCTAATAAACTGAATTTATTGAACTCTGTATTTGTTGTTTATACCACCAAGCGACAAAAACAAAGATTCGCCACTTTCAAAACGTTGCAATTTGGCCACAACCAGCATGATAATGCTTCTAATATTGTTTGTTCCATTAGTGCTGTGTCAACAAATCACGTATACACAGATTACTAGCAACTCTGGGATACATTTTGAACATATAGGTCAAATTAAACCAATTATAACGGGACAAACGCCTTGATGAAGATCTGCAATTACTCATACCTCAACACTCAATGTACTGGGCTTATAAACCATTTTTAAAATCTCAAGGACGAAATGGAGACCGGTCTAGAAAAGCTCACTACACAGAAAACCCCAGGCCCGATAGATGTCGTTGGCAACGTTGCGAACTCCTTATTTGGTGTTTTGGACTCAAAATATGCTGAGCAAATGTTTGACACAATCAATATTATTAAAAACAATGACGCCCGCCTACAAGGTCTACTGCGGAACCAAATAATAATAAGCTCGGACTCAAAATAATAATAAAAATCAACTTGAAAATCAGCAGACTCATAAACCTCTCAAACAATGACAGCAACCACTGATCACAGCTCATTTTTTCCCTCAGCATCCAGTTAATTATCATTGCAGACAACCTACAAAAAATGCATTCATCTATGATTAACTTGTTAGCTGATACTCATCATGGTCGGATCAGTCCTGTTCTGCTGAACCCACAACAATTTTCTCTTGAAGTTGACAACATAAAGGCAAATCTTTCAGTAGATCTCACATTACCAGTGCTTGATATCCTTCATGTATATGGCATAGTGTCAGCTCATGCATCAATCTCAAGCCAGCACATTATTTGCACTTTGTTCATCTCATTGTCACATCAAAATTAATATGATATATCTTACCTTACGCCAGTTCCACAATTGGTAAATAATTCGTTGGTAGCTATCGTACCGACATCAAAAATTATTGCTCTTAAAGCTCACCGTGATGAATACTTGGCCATGGATGAAACCAAGCTGGTTGACTGCAATATACTGGAGCACAACACATTTCTATGCCCGAATGTTCAAGCTTTCTATTACAAAAGGTGGACCAAGGGTGGCGATATACATTTATTCAATAAGGAATCTGACTCAAGTTTTAATATAGAGGTAATAACCAACAATAACGTGTGGTATCAACTACATAAAAAGAATCAAGGGTTAGTGGCAACGCATCAACAACTAAAGCTAAGTACAGTTTGCAACGGAAAAAGTAGTTATCAGATTTTGCAAGGCACTGGGTTACTCACGCTACCAGCAGGATACACCATGAAAAACGATGTGATCACCATACAAGGTTACCAAACTATCACATCACATGTTGCATCAACCCAATACAATCAGTGAGATGACATTCTTTAATTCACTGCACAATGTGGATAACCTGACGCAACCTTGGTTTACCGTTCAAGTATTGAAGACATTAAGCGATTGCAGATTGCAGGCGGAAGTGAAGGCACAACTCCCCGAACTACCACCTATAACAACCCATCATAAAGTGCATAGTTTCATAGTCATTTATTCAGGATTAGCGCTCATTTTAACCATGATCATTATCTTGCTAATGAACCACATACTAAAGAAAAGAGCCAACACGCTCCGTGAAGTCCCCCAACCTGCTCCAAGGTCAATCTGGGAAATTTCTGTGGATCCACCCGCTTGACACAGCATTTAAATATAGTATAAGTGGCCGAAGCAATATGTTACTTATTTATGATTCTTTTAAAATAAACCAATCTTCAATAGAATTAAATGAATTTCTTAATGTTTTGGTTTTATTCAATCCTTTGTTTTCCCACAGTTTGGTCAGGCAAAGTGTGAGAATCCATGCGTCTGCATAATTGATGGCACAAGCAAAATATTTATACTAAATATTTTACTGCACCCGCTATTCAAATGACCAGCCAGACAATATGAAATTCAATGCTTGCATTGGTTAACGGTGAGAAAATAATTTAGTGTAGCATAAACAATTTCTACTAATAAAAGTTCTGCTTTTATATTGCTAACTGCGGTTGGATGTGAATACCCTTTGTAATTGCTCTATAAGGTCGTTCCTGTTTTAGTCGATAACTGTGGTAATTAACTTTTTTTACTCATTGAAAATCCCATTCATGTCTACTACCTCTCCATCTTCCCCCAATGTCGTGGGTTTTTAGTTTTGCGGCACATATTTTTAAACTTTTATGTATGTTTTAAAAACCCTTTCTTACTTGCGCATTTAGTAATATTGGGCAAGATCATCACCAATTTTATTTTACTTCTATGTGAGTCCCATAAATAACCTCAAATTATTTCCAGGAAGCTTCTTTATGCTCTGAAATCTTGTGTTATTGATGGTTCCTCTTCTAAATACGTGGGCAGCATCGCCCCCAACAACACAAGGAAATCATCACCTGCAGTTCAGCAGACGTTTCATACCCACTGTTATTTTCTCCTACCAAATACACAATTTTGCGTACGTTAAATTTTCAACAGGTCATCTGGAATTGAAAAACGAACTAGTTTTTTCCTTGTATATCTTAGATTGCCGAATATTTTAGAGTAGAGCTGAAGTATCTGCAAATATACGGAATTGTTAATTTTTTTCTTCTTTGATTGCTCTTACGTAATAATCGACTGCTATTTATTGAGTCCATATTATGATTTAAAACAGTTTTTTACAAGATTATCCAGACTATTACGAAAAACTATTTTTTTATAATTAAACATTCATACACAAAAACTGTCAAATTTTCACCTTGTTGTTGGTTTAAAAAAGGGTAAGTCCAACAGTTAAATGTAAAATTTTATGAATGCTTAAAAAATGTTTATAAGGCTATTAATCATATATGAACATAACTTTAGTAAAGTTTGCTTTTAAACGGTTAAAAAGCCTGATGAAAAGAATAGGGAATAAAATTCAAAATATTACTGATTGCAACCCATTGACGTTAAGATTTAACAAGAAAGAAGTTAAACCTACATTAGTTGTTTAGCCCCTGAAGAGAGTACTTGCGAACAAATTTTATCTATTTGTCAATACAGAAACAACAAAACGAATAAAACTCGCTGTGAACTGGAAAATAGTGAGAGCCAACTGTTTGAAGTGAGAAATGAACTGGTTTATAAAAAATGTGATAGGTGTACTGGTACCTATTAAGTATTAATGGAGAAATGGGACATATGGAATGTGATAAAGTTTTGAGTGCTTTCATGAGTTCGTGTTGGTTTCCGAAAATCAGGTAGAGAATTAAGCATCACAGAAAATTGCCCTAAATGTATTGCTTTTTACCAAAACCAGTAAAACATGACGGGTTAATACATTCCGAAAGGTAATTTGTATGAGACAATTCTTATATTTTTCCATTCGTCCGAAAATGATAGTTTCTGATCGTGGCAGTGTTTTTATCTCAGCAATTTTTGATGATTTTTTAAAGTTTAAAGTGTGTAAAAATTCTCCACTGGTAAGTCGTCAAATAGAACTGGTGAAAAAAGTTTAAACCAATGATTAGTCAGAGTGCTTCTTGCTATCGAACGTGCAATCAATCATATGGAACACAAAGTAAAGGAACGAATCCAAGTGAGCTTTTGTTTGGAGTGCGACAAAGGAGAATGATTGTTGATTTTCTTTACAGCAAACCGATATACCGCTTGAACACAATTTTCATAAACAAAATACTTCTTGTTTGGTTCACAATAAAAGTAATGTGTGGAACAAAACTTAACTTTAGATCAAGCAAAATACCACGGCTTACAAATGACTTAACCAATTCCAATTGATGACCATCCTCGGAATAATTAGCAGCAGTTTCACTAAGTCGCATTTACCAAGGTAAAAATATTTTGAGATCGCTTTGCAAATATGCATGATCTGCATAATTCTTAAGGGAATAAAAAAGTTTCAAGGCATCGGCATATTATTAACATGTTGGTAAAGTTGGCAACTACACGTAAGTCATTTATAAAAAGAAAGGAGAGAACCAAGATGTCTACCACCACAGGAAGTCCTGATTTTACACATAACGGTTTGAATTCAGCAGTTTTTAATACACTATTTACAATTGTTGTAAGCAGCTGAATTTAATTTTTTCAAACAACTTTGGTATTGTACTTAATTTTGCAATTTCCCTACATTTAGTTACATCGCTTTTATTAATAGATTTATGAATAATAAACAATTCCTTCTAAAGTACTTGACAATAACCTCGTTTTAATTAAGTATTATAATTATTTTTATATATTTTTTTCTTAGAATTGAGCAGTTTTGAAGTTTTTGTTTTAAAAATCAGTTTTGACATAAATTTTGCAGTTTTTCACAATTGAATAAATTTTTAATTTTCAACTTTTTTATTTATGAAGTCTTAATTTTATCCCATTATAATCATTTCCGGATAATTATTGTCCGAATTTTACTCCTTCTTGAAGAAAGAAGTTTAACTAGCGCGCATTTTGTATTGGTAGAAGAAAGTCATTTTGAGGTCACATAGCAAAGTATTCAGTATAAAAATTAAATTATAACTGACTTTGTCAAAACTAAAGACATTAGAGGTCTTGTAAAAAATATTATGAAATCTGTTTGTCGCGCTTTGTTTCATACTAAGAAGTAAATATGTATATATATATATATATATAAAATAATTTGTATATATTTATATATTCCTAATTTATATCTATTTTGTAATAGCAATTTCAACATACAAATACAACTGAATTTCTAATAAACTGAATTTATTGAACTCTGTATTTGTTGTTTATACCACCAAGCGACAAAAACAAAGATTCGCCACTTTCAAAACGTTGCAATTTGGCCACAACCAGCATGATAATGCTTCTAATATTGTTTGTTCCATTAGTGCTGTGTCAACAAATCACGTATACACAGATTACTAGCAACTCTGGGATACATTTTGAACATATAGGTCAAATTAAACCAATTATAACGGGACAAACGCCTTGATGAAGATCTGCAATTACTCATACCTCAACACTCAATGTACTGGGCTTATAAACCATTTTTAAAATCTCAAGGACGAAATGGAGACCGGTCTAGAAAAGCTCACTACACAGAAAACCCCAGGCCCGATAGATGTCGTTGGCAACGTTGCGAACTTCTTATTTGGTGTTTTGGACTCAAATATGCTGAGCAAATGTTTGACACAATCAATATTATTAAAAACAATGACGCCCGCCTACAAGGTCTACTGCGGAACCAAATAATAATAAGCTCGGACTCAAAATAATAATAAAAATCAACTTGAAAATCAGCAGACTCATAAACCTCTCAAACAATGACAGCAACCACTGATCACAGCTCATTTTTTCCCTCAGCATCCAGTTAATTATCATTGCAGACAACCTACAAAAAATGCATTCATCTATGATTAACTTGTTAGCTGATACTCATCCTTCATGTATATGGCATAGTGTCAGCTCATGCATCAATCTCAAGCCAGCACATTATTTGCACTTTGTTCATCCCATTGTCACATCAAAATTAATATGATATATCTTACCTAACGCCAGTTCCACAATTGGTAAATAATTCGTTGGTAGCTATCGTACCGACATCAAAAATTATTGCTCTTAACGCTCACCGTGATGAATACTTGGCCATGGATGAAACCAAGCTGGTTGACTGCAATATACTGGAGCACAACACATTTCTATGCCCGAATGTTCAAGCTTTCTATTACAAAAGGTGGACCAAGGGTGGCGATATACATTTATTCAATAAGGAATCTGACTCAAGTTTTAATATAGAGGTAATAACCAACAATAACGTGTGGTATCAACTACATAAAAAGAATCAAGGGTTAGTGGCAACGCATCAACAACTAAAGCTAAGTACAGTTTGCAACGGAAAAAGTAGTTATCAGATTTTGCAAGGCACTGTGTTACTCACGCTACCAGCAGGATACACCTTGAAAAACGATGTGATCACCATACAAGGTTACCAAACTATCACATCACATGTTGCATCAACCCAATACAATCAGTGACATGACATTCTTTAATTCACTGCACAATGTGGATAACCTGACGCAACCTTGGTTTACCGTTCAAGTATTGAAGACATTAAGCGATTGCAGATTGCAGGCGGAAGTGAAGGCACAACTCCCCGAACTACCACCTATAACAACCCATCATAAAGTGCATAGTTTCATAGTCATTTCTTCAGGATTAGCGCTCATTTTAACCATGATCATTATCTTGCTAATGAACCACATACTAAAGAAAAGAGCCAACACGCTCCGTGAAGTCCCCCAACCTGCTCCAAGGTCAATCTGGGAAATTTCTGTGGATCCACCCGCTTGACACAGCATTTAAATATAGTATAAGTGGCCGAAGCAATATGTTATTTATTTATGATTCTTTTAAAATAAACCAATCTTCAATAGAATTAAATGAATTTCTTAATGTTTTGGTTTTATTCAATCCTTTGTTTTCCCACAGTTTGGTCAGGCAAAGTGTGAGAATCCATGCGTCTGCATAATTGATGGCACAAGGAAAATATTTATACTAAATATTTTACTGCACCCGCTATTCAAATGACCAGCCAGACAATATGAAATTCAATGCTTGCATTGGTTAACGGTGAGAAAATAATTTAGTGCAGCATATGCAAAATATGCTGAGCAAATGTTTGACACAATCAATATTATTAAAAACAATGACGCCCGCCTACAAGGTCTACTGCGGAACCAAATAATAATAAGCTCGGACTCAAAATAATAATAAAAATCAACTTGAAAATCAGCAGACTCATAAACCTCTCAAACAATGACAGCAACCACTGATCACAGCTCATTTTTTCCCTCAGCATCCAGTTAATTATCATTGCAGACAACCTACAAAAAATGCATTCATCTATGATTAACTTGTTAGCTGATACTCATCATGGTCGGATCAGTCCTGTTCTGCTGAACCCACAACAATTTTCTCTTGAAGTTGACAACATAAAGGCAAATCTTTCAGTAGATCTCACATTACCAGTGCTTGTTATCCTTCATGTATATGGCATAGTGTCAGCTCATGCATCAATCTCAAGCCAGCACATTATTTGCACTTTGTTCATCCCATTGTCACATCAAAATTAATATGATATATCTTACCTTACGCCAGTTCCACAATTGGTAAATAATTCGTTGGTAGCTATCGTACCGACATCAAAAATTATTGCTCTTAACGCTCACCGTGATGAATACTTGGCCATGGATGAAACCAAGCTGGTTGACTGCAATATACTGGAGCACAACACATTTCTATGCCCGAATGTTCAAGCTTTCTATTACAAAAGGTGGACCAAGGGTGGCGATATACATTTATTCAATAAGGAATCTTACTCAAGTTTTAATATAGAGGTAATAACCAACAACAACGTGTGGTATCAACTACATAAAAAGAATCAAGGGTTAGTGGCAACGCATCAACAACTAAAGCTAAGTACAGTTTGCAACGGAAAAAGTAGTTATCAGATTTTGCAAGGCACTGGGTTACTCACGCTACCAGCAGGATACACCATGAAAAACGATGTGATCACCATACAAGGTTACCAAACTATCACATCACATGTTGCATCAACCCAATACAATCAGTGAGATGACATTCTTTAATTCACTGCACAATGTGGATAACCTGACGCAACCTTGGTTTACCGTTCAAGTATTGAAGACATTAAGCGATTGCAGATTGCAGGCGGAAGTGAAGGCACAACTCCCCGAACTACCACCTATAACAACCCATCATAAAGTGCATAGTTTCATAGTCATTTATTCAGGATTAGCGCTCATTTTAACCATGATCATTATCTTGCTAATGAACCACATACTAAAGAAAAGAGCCAACACGCTCCGTGAAGTCCCCCAACCTGCTCCAAGGTCAATCTGGGAAATTTCTGTGGATCCACCCGCTTGACACAGCATTTAAATATAGTATAAGTGGCCGAAGCAATATGTTATTTATTTATGATTCTTTTAAAATAAACCAATCTTCAATAGAATTAAATGAATTTCTTAATGTTTTGGTTTTATTCAATCCTTTGTTTTCCCACAGTTTGGTCAGGCAAAGTGTGAGAATCCATGCGTCTGCATAATTGATGGCACAAGCAAAATATTTATACTAAATATTTTACTGCACCCGCTATTCAAATGACCAGCCAGACAATATGAAATTCAATGCTTGCATTGGTTAACGGTGAGAAAATAATTTAGTGTAGCATAAACAATTTCTACTAATAAAAGTTCTGCTTTTATATTGCTAACTGCGGTTGGATGTGAATACCCTTTGTAATTGCTCTATAAGGTCGTTCCTGTTTTAGTCGATAACTGTGGTAATTAACTTTTTTTACTCATTGAAAATCCCATTCATGTCTACTACCTCTCCATCTTCCCCCAATGTCGTGGGTTTTTAGTTTTGCGGCACATATTTT
This sequence comes from Epicampocera succincta, assembly GCA_932526305.1. Lineage (NCBI taxonomy): Eukaryota > Metazoa > Arthropoda > Insecta > Diptera > Tachinidae > Epicampocera > Epicampocera succincta. Next base: position 26,882,634 of record OW052035.1, on the reverse strand, counting down.
TAAACTTTTATGTATGTTTTAAAAACCCTTTCTTACTTGCGCATTTAGTAATATTGGGCAAGATCATCACCAATTTTATTTTACTTCTATGTGAGTCCCATAAATAACCTCAAATTATTTCCAGGAAGCTTCTTTATGCTCTGAAATCTTGTGTTATTGATGGTTCCTCTTCTAAATACGTGGGCAGCATCGCCCCCAACAACACAAGGAAATCATCACCTGCAGTTCAGCAGACGTTTCATACCCACTGTTATTTTCTCCTACCAAATACACAATTTTGCGTACGTTAAATTTTCAACAGGTCATCTGGAATTGAAAAACGAACTAGTTTTTTCCTTGTATATCTTAGATTGCCGAATATTTTAGAGTAGAGCTGAAGTATCTGCAAATATACGGAATTGTTAATTTTTTTCTTCTTTGATTGCTCTTACGTAATAATCGACTGCTATTTATTGAGTCCATATTATGATTTAAAACAGTTTTTTACAAGATTATCCAGACTATTACGAAAAACTATTTTTTTATAATTAAACATTCATACACAAAAACTGTCAAATTTTCACCTTGTTGTTGGTTTAAAAAAGGGTAAGTCCAACAGTTAAATGTAAAATTTTATGAATGCTTAAAAAATGTTTATAAGGCTATTAATCATATATGAACATAACTTTAGTAAAGTTTGCTTTTAAACGGTTAAAAAGCCTGATGAAAAGAATAGGGAATAAAATTCAAAATATTACTGATTGCAACCCATTGACGTTAAGATTTAACAAGAAAGAAGTTAAACCTACATTAGTTGTTTAGCCCCTGAAGAGAGTACTTGCGAACAAATTTTATCTATTTGTCAATACAGAAACAACAAAACGAATAAAACTCGCTGTGAACTGGAAAATAGTGAGAGCCAACTGTTTGAAGTGAGAAATGAACTGGTTTATAAAAAATGTGATAGGTGTACTGGTACCTATTAAGTATTAATGGAGAAATGGGACATATGGAATGTGATAAAGTTTTGAGTGCTTTCATGAGTTCGTGTTGGTTTCCGAAAATCAGGTAGAGAATTAAGCATCACAGAAAATTGCCCTAAATGTATTGCTTTTTACCAAAACCAGTAAAACATGACGGGTTAATACATTCCGAAAGGTAATTTGTATGAGACAATTCTTATATTTTTCCATTCGTCCGAAAATGATAGTTTCTGATCGTGGCAGTGTTTTTATCTCAGCAATTTTTGATGATTTTTTAAAGTTTAAAGTGTGTAAAAATTCTCCACTGGTAAGTCGTCAAATAGAACTGGTGAAAAAAGTTTAAACCAATGATTAGTCAGAGTGCTTCTTGCTATCGAACGTGCAATCAATCATATGGAACACAAAGTAAAGGAACGAATCCAAGTGAGCTTTTGTTTGGAGTGCGAGAAAGGAGAATGATTGTTGATTTTCTTTACAGCAAACCGATATACCGCTTGAACACAATTTTCATAAACAAAATACTTCTTGTTTGGTTCACAATAAAAGTAATGTGTGGAACAAAACTTAACTTTAGATCAAGCAAAATACCACGGCTTACAAATGACTTAACCAATTCCAATTGATGACCATCCTCGGAATAATTAGCAGCAGTTTCACTAAGTCGCATTTACCAAGGTAAAAATATTTTGAGATCGCTTTGCAAATATGCATGATCTGCATAATTCTTAAGGGAATAAAAAAGTTTCAAGGCATCGGCATATTATTAACATGTTGGTAAAGTTGGCAACTACACGTAAGTCATTTATAAAAAGAAAGGAGAGAACCAAGATGTCTACCACCACAGGAAGTCCTGATTTTACACATAACGGTTTGAATTCAGCAGTTTTTAATACACTATTTACAATTGTTGTAAGCAGCTGAATTTAATTTTTTCAAACAACTTTGGTATTGTACTTAATTTTGCAATTTCCCTACATTTAGTTACATCGCTTTTATTAATAGATTTATGAATAATAAACAATTCCTTCTAAAGTACTTGACAATAACCTCGTTTTAATTAAGTATTATAATTATTTTTATATATTTTTTTCTTAGAATTGAGCAGTTTTGAAGTTTTTGTTTTAAAAATCAGTTTTGACATAAATTTTGCAGTTTTTCACAATTGAATAAATTTTTAATTTTCAACTTTTTTATTTATGAAGTCTTAATTTTATCCCATTATAATCATTTCCGGATAATTATTGTCCGAATAATTGATTTGCCCGCTTAAATGCTCCCAAAAAAGGCAAATGTAATTTTTCCACAAAAATATATATAAAAAGCCCCTTAATTGTGTTACCTCTTTAATTGAAATTAATGAACTTTTAACAAATCACATATAAAAGTGACACTTAAGTGTTATTTGCAAATTTCCAAAAATAGAACATAATTTGCACACCCAAATAAAAGTATATGGCAACTTTCAAAATCATGTGTTTTTATTTATTTTGTAACGTGTTTTCTTTCTATTGATTGCCCTGCTCATTAAAAGAGCATCAAGTAAATGATTTTCCGCTTAATAGTATAGTATAATGTTATGGTTTGAAATATCAATCGTAAAATACTTTCCGTTTTCGTCGTGCAGCTCTTCTTTGCTTTTCGTTATGTATGTACATATATGTATAAAACAAAATTTAGACTTTATTTATGTACAGTTTTTTCACTTGAAAAGCATATTTTTTATTCCAAATTTGCAATTTTTAAACAAAATGATGGTAACGCTGCTGCCATGTAAACATTACACTTTCCTTTTTAAGTTAACGAAAATGCAGATTATTTGGGGTTGTAGACGAAATGAGATTTTATTCTAACCAGTACTTGGATACCTGTTACTATTTTAATATTAATAAAATTCGTTTAGAGAAGTTAACATTTTTTAACACTTTTCGTCATCGTCTAAAATCAGCTGTTTTTACAAGCAAACCGACTTCTGAAGGAAAATTTTCTGGCTTAGTTCCTGGTTTGTTGCATGGCTTCCTTTGGTAGCAGTGTTATTTGGTATTCTACAATAAAAAATGTTTTCAAATATTTATTATATTAAAATTTTAAATTAAATGCCTGGAAAATTTTTTTTTCTATTCTTTTCTTTATTTATAATAAAGTTGCCACATCATTTAAATTTTTTTTAATTACAAAAAAGGGCGTTAATAACACAATCGTGCGTGCAAATTAGAAGCTCTTTAGAATCGTTAGAAGATAGAGAATCGCGCTACAGGTTTCTTCAAAAATATCGATCAAAGTAGAGAAATATGCTTGTTTTATGAATATTGGAATCAGATTTCTTCAAAACTAATATCTTTCCAAAAAGATTTTAAACGAAGAAAAATTGTCACTGGAATTAGGAGGAAAAAATTTAAAAATGTTGATACTAAACTATCTACTACGAAGACAAACTTGAACAATTCCAAAATACATATGTCACTTTTATATGATAATTTAGCTTTTTCCGTGAAATCTAGCCATTTTTAAACACGTATAGCGGAAATCTAGCGAGTTTTGCTCAATCAAAAACAAGCTGTAAGATGTAGTATTACACACACATAGAATCCGTCATGCGTTGTACTTTTCCTTAACGCATAAGTACTTTGTTAACACATGTAAAATCATGTTCGCACACACACACAACCTAATTTAATATATTTTCCAATTTTTTTTGAATTTTTTTATCATATTGCACAGAAAATAATAAATCTTCTCTTTACTAAATATTATACATCAAAACAAAGAATAAATTGAGTAAAAGTTGTCAAAGTTGTCAAAGTACTAAACATACGTTAAAAGTTGCTCAAGTTGAAAAAGGCAAAGTACAATGTATAACGGATTCCACGGATGGCCCAGGCCTTAAATCTTGTCCATGACTTCCAAGCTGAAAACGCTGAGTAATTTTTTCTCAGTTGGAATTAAAATACATATATATCAAAAAGTTCTTTAAAATAAAGTTTCATGTTAACTTTTGTGTGAAAGTATAATTTTGGTAAAAGCACTGTTTTCTTTAATAGTTGACATATTTCCTGCCTCACCTAACCTCTTTTAGGCTATGTCTGAATAATGCTTTCATTTTTACTTTATTTAAATGAGCACAGACAAAGCCTAGGAGAGGCTAGATTTTAACCAAGAATGCATATTTTGTTTTTTCAAGTAACAAGCTTTAAGCGTATTTTGTATGTTTCTTAAATCACTTTCACTTCTTGATAATCTTACTTCATCACGACATAAAATACATATGTACACATAGTATTGTATAATATAATAATAACATAATGCCAAACAATAAAAAAAGTAATAAAACAAAAAATAAGTAAATAAAACTAAAAGACGATTTTTTCAAATTCTAAGATAACATATACACAACTTTACTGCTGTAGTCCACAAAGAAGTAAGGTTTGACCTTGTATAAGGATAAAAACAAAATCCGATTAAAAACTAAGAATAGTAAGAATTATGAAAACCTGAACAACCCAATTAATTTAAATAACTACAAACCACATCAATTTAACAACGTTCTAATTGTGAGTTTACCCAATGTGTTTTTAACAGAAGCTTTTGTTTCTGTTCGATTCAACTGTAAATGTGCAGTCTGTCCAAATTTACAATTTCGATATTGCAAATAAAGTGGTGAAAATGAATTCAAAAAATAAAATAATTCTAACTTGCATCTGTTGTTCTGTTGATTAAATATATTCATATGGATTTATTTCAGAAGAATTTCTTAAAGTATTTAACTGGAAGAACACATTCCCAGCCTTAAAAATGTTCTTCGTATTGATTTTATATGCTTATGTTATTGTGTAATAAGTACATATATCTTTTTTGTGATAAGTTTTTATGTTTTTGATACTCGTATGATAACGCCCGAGATGAAACTCAATCCTCTTTTTCTTACAAAAATACTTTTCTCACAATACAATTGCTTGTTCCACTATTTTGTTCATTATTTATTTCAATATTTTTGAAGTCAGTAATTAAATTTCATTTTAAACTGTTCTTTAGTTTTTTTCGCGGACTGCACGAGTACATTTAGCATTGTTTTGATAACGAAAGTTAAGGGATTTCTTAACAAGAAAGAATCGAATCTACCCAAAGGTTCTTCAAAGTTTTGGAGGATATCTAAAGCTCTTAAGGAGAAAGTAAATAGTATCCCTACACTTAAGCAAAGCCGAAATACAGGCTCAAAATTTCTGTTTGAATCATAGTATTTCGTCAAATTTAAGTGACTTGGATACAGAAAGAGTAGTTAGCAGTACTTTAAGTACGATTGACGACGATCAAAACTTAAGTTATATGATGGTCAGAATCGATACTCTTAAGAATATTATTAAAAATTTAAGAAACAGAAAAGCACCAGGGAATGATGACATCTCAAATTTTTGTTTGAAGAAAGTTCCATCTAAAGGCTTAAATGTTCTATGTCGTATTTACAACTCATGCTTAAATTTTTGTTACTTCCCATTAATTTGGAAAGAGTCAAAAACCATAGCAATTCACAAACCTGGAAAAGACAGCAGCGATCCAAATTGCTATCGTCCAATAAGCTTACTAACCACAATGTCTAAAATACTTGAAAAAATTATTAAAGAAAAACTAGTTTGTTTCATGGAAGAAACTAACATTTTACCACCACAACAATTTGGGTTCCGTTCGGAACATAACACAATTCAACCTCTTGTTAGAATAAGAAATATTGTCAAAACTTCCTTAAATGAAAGTAAATCTACAGGAATGGTTCTAATGGACATAAAAGCGGCCTTCGATTGTGTTTGGCATAATGCCCTAATTCACAAACTATATACAATTGGACTGGAACCAGCACTTGTCAAAATAATTAAAAGTTTTTTATCAGACAGAACATTCAAAGTGCATATTGGAAATATTTGTTCACTAAATTATGATATTCCTGCCGGATGTCCACAAAGGTCATGTCTATCTCCAATTTTATACATTTTATACAATTTATTTACGCATGACTTTCCTGCTTTACATGGATGTATCCTGCTTCACATGGATGTATATATCCATCAATTTTTGCCGATGACACAGCAATACTTAGTTCCGAAATATTACCGGAAGATATCGTACACAACTTGGAAGAATCAACTAAAATAGTCACTGACTACTTTAAAAAATGGAAAATAATGATCAACCCCTCAAAAACTCAGTCTGTTTTCTTTACAAGAAGAAGAAAAAATGTATTTCTACCACAAACCAATGTTATTGTTGGTACAGAATCTATCCCCTGGGATGACAAGGTTAAATATCTTGGTGTAATGCTGGATAAAAAGTTATTATTTAATGATCATATAAAACACATAGTTCACAAAATTAATACAACAATTAAAATAATGTATCCGTTAATAAACAGAAAGTCTGAACTAAATATCCACAACAAACTTCTTATATTAAAAACAATTTTCCACTCAATAATGTTCTATGCGGCGCCTGCTTGGTATGTCACCTCTGATTGTCATGTTAAAAAACTACAAATCTGCCAGAATAAATTACTTAAAATGATTTATAATTTGCCAACACATTTTTCAACACGAACGTTGCACTCTATGTCTAACATAAAATTAGTTAAAGATAAACTTAATATATTGTCTCTAAACTTTAAACACCGTTGTAGATACTCTAGCTATCCACACATCAATGCATTAGTTTGTTAACCTTTATCCTGTGTTTGTACCATATAACTTTACTGCTCTACTTATGGGTTTTTTTATATCTTTTCCCAAACCGAAAAAATGATATGTAAAATGAAATAAGTCTATAAAAACTGCTGTAGATGATTAAGAAGAAAAATTGTTTATGAGTTGATCTCTTAAAGTTAAGAATTAAATTATTGTAAAAATGTAAATATTACTGTAACAATAAAATGGGGGAAAAAAAAGAAAGAATCGAGTTTTATTCCACTAAGCCGAATGGTCATATCAGAAATTCTGATATTGAATGTTGGGACATTACTTTGGTTGAAAAAACTAGAACACTTAACCAGGAAGAAAGATAAACAGAATAAACACAGTTAAGTTGTTCGTGAAGAATTATCCGTAATATTATACTCATATTACTATACAGAAATATATTATTCACGGTTCAGAAATAAGTAAATCCCCATCACCATTGTCTATTGACCTACTAACTAAAAAATATATGCTGGATACTTATAGCGTACTTCCCCGCTTAAAAGCAGTTGAAAAGCGCTTAATTAATGTCTTTGAATCATTTAATTGTTGTAAAAAGAAGAAACCTTTATCGTCTATGATTTTAAAAAAGCTCTAAATAAGAATAAGTTCAAACCCGATCTCCTGGATAATTATGATGCACCATATTAAAATACATTTTAATTAATTGATAATCAGTTTTGTACGTTATAATTAATAATTATTATTTAATTCTCAGCTTTTCGACACTTCTTTCTGCCCCTTTCTCTCTTTTTGTTATTTTTATAAATTGAATTGAATTGAAAAAAATTAAAAATAGAGAAGTATCGAGCTATTGAGAGTTAAATAATAAACATTTATTATAAAACAAAAGTGACGTCCAGCCCAGTGCAAATTTTGTTTTTTAACAACATATTTTCCCATAAAGCCGCTAGTTTTGATAAAAAAGTAGCTGAAGGGAGGCATCTGTGGAAGTCCTATATGTGGTATTTACTTCAAATTCCAACTGTCGATTCCAAATGTTTCACAAATATTTGTATGTTTCGCAACACTAATAATGGAATAATGATTGTTCTAGAAATGTCAGGAGTTTTTTATGTAGAAAGAAGTTGAATACCCACATACTTCTACTGGCCAAACAAGAGAAGACATTTATCGGAAGCCTTATCTATAAAATACATGAGACCAGGAAAAGGCAGTGTCGGTCGCAAGCCTTCCCCTACGAAATATACTTTAGAATACACTTTAGCATTATTTTTGAACTTGGGATTGTCGAAGAATATTCTATTTTACGAACCTCCTTAAACTATGACAATGTTTATGTACATACTTCCTTCATACACTAAAATTATACTGAATAAAAAAGAAGTATGTATATTATTTCAATATTGACCGCTTAAATGCTCCCAAAATAGCAAATGGCATTTTTTCCACAAAAAATAATGGCTTCAGGTAAATGCCTTTCCGCCTAATAGTTCCGAAAACTATACAAGTTAAGGCAACAGCATTACTTAAGTTTTTTTGTATTTTCACACATTCATTGACCTGCCTCAAATATCAACAAAAAATAAATTATTTTGCTGACATAGTCTGTCTGCAAAATGTTTGGGGACTAAACCGGGGATCAAAACTAAAAAATATGTATCCTTTAAAAAGGGGAAAAATTAAAAAAATTATATGTGAGTATCCTTTAAAAAGGAAGAAATAATAAAAAGTAATAAGTATCCTTTAAAAACGAGAAACAAAAAAAAAACAGTGTTAAGTGAAAGTGCCAAAGTGACTGAGAAAATATACAATATATGTACAACCACCGAGTTGATTTGCAAAAAAACAAAAATTAACAAAAAAAACTTGTTAATTAACAATTTCGTATAAACTCTTGAAAATATAAATTTTTGAGCAAATAAACGAATTTGTAAACGTTTGTAGAAAGGAAACGAACAAAGTGAACAAAATTAACTTTCAACACTTCTCACAGAGAAAAATCAGAAACAACTAATATAAATATTATTAAAAAGGAAATTGCGCATTCCAAGGCAACAACACCCCAGAACGATTGTGAATCTGGGTCAGCTTTACAAGATAACAAGAATCTGCATCAGCTTTACAACTAATCAACTATAGAAGACAGCAAGGTTTCCACCAATAATTTATTTATTTTTATGTACGTTAATTTAAACATTTGTTTTTATTAATATAAGAAAAATATCTGGTCCTTGTATGCTGTTGAAATTTAAGTGAAAAATTTGTTATAGGCTAGTTGCAAGCTTAATAAAATAAAAAGAGATGTAAAAATTATAAACGCTGCATCGTATAAGGCAATTAGAATAGGAAATCGGCCATTTGCCAGGAGAAGAAAGCTTGAGCTGTTCGTTAGAGGATTTGACAGGTCCCAAATGAACCTGAAAAAACTCCTATGTAAGTTACCGGAAGGGTAGTAGAAAATATTTCGCAACATTAACTATTTAAGAAACAAAATAGTGGAAGATGCAAACGATATTTTTACTACTCGCGATACAGTCCTGAACTTCGACGCAATCATAAGCAGATTAGATTTTGCTTAAGGCGACAAACGGCCACTACATATAATAGAACAGGAAATGAGTATTATGAGACAGGGCCCTCTGTCGATTATTGAGTACTACATAAGAAACTTACTGCTCGCATTAACAAGACTATAATGGCTCATGGTTCTGAATCAGACAGACAGATCAGGGAACTTAATGTAAGAAATAGGCTCCGTTGGCTAACATATTATTCTCATTATCACCGAATGGCCTACCAAACGCATTAGCAAAAGCTCAAGAGCTAGAATCAAATCATACTCGTGCAAATTTCGCTTTTCAGTTCATTAGGGCCAAATTATTTTTATAGCCGTTTTGGATCGCAAAATTTGTTAGGGCAAACGCAGTTAATCGTAAAAATTTCAATATATACAAACATCTAGTTACCAAGTACACGGCAACTGCTAAAATCGCTGAAAGTAAATAGCTGGAATGTATATTATTTTTTGGGACTAATACTTGCAGGCTGACCACTGCATTTGCAGTTCATTGTACCAGAAATAGATCATGCGGAGAAGGAAGGAGTACTGATGAAGATGTCAGAATTTAGTTGATATTGTTCCGACTTTTTTTGAAACTCACAATACACATATGTGAGACTGTTTTATTATACAGGCCTTGCCAAAAGTAAGACGAGCTGGGCACTATTAAATGTATGCAAATGGAAATCGCCAGAGATCTGTCAACAGATGCGGTCATATTGTGTATCAGAAATTTAATCAATCGAAGAGATGTGAAATGTGAAGAGATGAATTTTATTGGCACAAGTAAGAAGATTTTCGTAATCGATGAGTTTAAATTGGAAGAAAAATGTACAAAAAGAGGAGTAGAATGGCTGGTGGTGCAAGGAAGTGCATTGTTTGTAATTTAAATGTTCTAGCGCTAACATAAAAAAAAATAGCCGCATATTGAAACATTTTATAGGTTGTTGGTGGAAGCAGCAAATTTAGTAAACTCACGTCCAGTAACTTATCTTTCAGTTGAAAGTTCAGCGTCGAGACAGTTACTGCAGTGCTGTAATAATTTTGTACAAGCCCCGGCTGTAGGAGAAAAATCGTCGTTATAAAACAGTGGCATATTGCACAGCCATTGAAGTAATTAATTTGGCAGTGATGGGTGCTTGAGTACATCTCTGATCTGACAAGACGTTCTAAATGGTACCCGTCAGTAAAACCAACAGGGGTCGGAAACATAGCGGTTATTTTTAACGATAACGAAATTGAGTAGAAAATGGTATATGTTAACAAAGTTTTCGTACCAAGTAACGGCCAGGTTCGTTCGGTATTGGTAAGAACGGCGATTAGGAAGTTGCGGCATCCGGCATGTAACCTTGCTGTTCTCGACGTAAGTGGTTCTTCGGTTATTAAGTTTTTAAAATAAACCGACAATTCCAAAGAGGAAGCTGAGTGGGAAAGAAAGAAAGTAAGTACCTTATATCACTTTGAAATTATTTTGTAAAATCTTTAATACCCTTATAGAATCTATTAAGTTATATAATAAAACCATCTAATCAACTAACCAATTAACCACCCATTTATCGGTCTAAAAAGAGTTTAAGTTTAGACTATTTAACATTTCACAGAAAAAATTCAAAGTGAATAGGAAAAATTACTTGTTTATCGGTTATATATGTGCATGCACAGATGTGTATATATTCCATTATATATGTACATACATACATATTGTATATTACTTAATACGTTTTGTCACAATGTGCATTGTGGCTGCCATTCAACATACATACATACATATGTATGCATATGTTCAAATACACACTTGCATGTGTGTTTTTGCTTGATTTTAAGAAAGTTGTGAGCAAAACTCAATTCGCCCGTCATAAAACGGGTGTTTAAGAAAACATTGGTATTTTTATGTAAAATAGGGTCAGGTTTTTTGTGAATATATTGTCTTGTACATACATATGTATATAAATCGGGGCATACTCACAGTTGATCATATTTTCATTTTACACCGTCGTCAAACTGTATATGAAAAAAATAGGTATGCATGGAATATGAAAGTTGCACAAAAGTCTGTTGTAATAACAATATCGGATACAATTTTTTCATGTATGTACAAAACTCAGGTAAGTATATTCATATAACATACATGTATGAAAGCTAATTGTATTCAGAGCTTTCATGAGGAATATTGGGGCTTTTACTCATTTTCAAAAAGATTCATAAACATAGTGATAATAACAACAATAACCTACCAATAAAGACAGTAACAACATCAACAATGTGATCATCGAACCAAATTGTAAGTACATAAATATATTTCTCGTAGAATATTAAATAAAAACATTATTTAGTTTTGTTAAGGCTGCAGGAAAGTAGCAAGGGAACACTATACTGCTTCTTATTTCAGGGAAACAGGGTTGCCAGAAAAAGACAGATTAAATGTGCTAACTCGCCAAAAAAAAACAAGTGCTAAACTGTTATTGCAGTTTTATAAATTAAGAGCATTTAAAATATCAACCATATTATTTTCATCCTTCTCGCAGATTATATTATATTTTTCCAGATGAACAGATTTTTTTTACAATGTCGTCCGATATGTTCAAAGTGTAGCATTGTCTAATTCGAATAATCATACATAACAATTCCGTGTTCATTCTATCTTTGAGCTTGCTTTTAACTAAGCGCAGTAAACTACATAACGCTCTACATCTGCATTTAAAAAAGGCAACACTAAAAGAGACAACACAAAGCTCAACAACTCTTTAAAGGGATTTTCATTAATCGAGTTTTTAAAATTGTACACTTCAATACAAAATTCGGTGGTATTCATTTTTATATCCTATACTTGTCCCTTAATATAGCTCCAGCTCCACTGACTTTGGAGCTTATATATTTCACTACCGCAAAAGTTCAAAAGGGTAAATTAAAAAACTTCCGCCACATGCAACAACCTCAGCAAAATCCAGGTGATCAGGCCATCAAAAGCAGTTTTATTGAATGTCTTAAAAATATCTTAAGTTATCTCTTAAGTTGATGTCAAACATAAATCTCATTTAAAAAATGAAGTAAAATAATAAATGAAAAAAAAGGATTTGACAATTTCTTTCTTTTTAAGAAAAAAAAATAGAATAAAATAACTAGCATAATTACATAATCTTGCTTTGTTCTTCAAAAGACATTGCAGTTTGTTTCGATTTACTTTTCAATAATTTTTCGAGTTCATACCCTAAGTACGGACTTGGTAGTATGAAGTCGTCAAAACTTATTTCGTCTTCCAAAACTATGTCCATTACCTTTTCTTTTATGTAAGTATATTTTTCAGCTATAAGTTTTACAAGAAAAAACAGATCATCTAATATCTTCAAAGCATAGTTTGTTTGAGCCAGTAAAGCTTTTTAGTAGATTGGGTTTCCTTTAAAATATTTTTTAGAAAAATTCCAAATAAAAAAGTGTTTCATCTTTGTATAAAACATATAGAATTTGAGCTTCATAACATTTACACATACGCAAGAGTAAAATTAACTGTAGTTTCTTTTTGTTTTATTTTTCGTACATTGAAAAGATGTAAAAAATGACAAAGTTGTAAAAAAGTTAGCATATGTATGTATGTATATATATTTGCACTTATTTTTATACAGTGAGATATTGACATTAGTTTAAGGTAATTCTGCGATCTACATAAAGTGCCAAAAATACCTAACAATTATGAAAATATGCTAAGCTTTTTAGCATTTTTTAAGTTCTTAGAGGGAAAATTTTTTCAGGCCTAGAGGGAAACCTTAAATAAAGAGAGCATAAAATTATTAAACATACACATATTATATATGTAAGTATGTACATATGTATGTATATAGTAACGTGTATTGTTTTTGTTAATTTTACATTGTTACACATACGAACATATGAGTGATGGTTAATCAGAAACTTGCTTTTGTATGTTATATGCCTATACTTTTTCAAATATGTTATGCAAAACCAATTCGACCGATTGTGCTATTGTTGGGTAGAAGTACAAGGTGGCGCAAAAGTAATCCTCCTATCAGAAAATGCTATAAATTTTGCGATTGGCTCCTAATGTCAGTTCTGTTTTGACATTTGTGTAGTAACCACATGCGAAATACACGTTTTAAGTTTTTCAGTGGTTATTGATTGATTTGTATTATACGTTTATAAAAAACAAAATATCGACGTGATATTAACTCTATTGGAATAATGTTAGAGTTAAACCAATCAGCATCTTCATTGAAATAATCTTTATTTTCAACAAATATGTGTTTGTAACATCTACGATAGGGGCGTAAGAGCTCTCTGAAATACTTCTACTTCTAAAATGGTTTTGAACTCAATAGGTAAAAATATCGCATCGTCACGTAGTATATATGAAAACAAACTTTTCAGCGGATCTTGATTGAAATGGCCCATAAACACTTGAGTTTTCTGAATATGTAATGCTGATGAACTTCGTATAATCTGACGATTTTCATTAGCCGATTGGCTAATTGCAGCAGCAATTGAATTTGTCAAAGTTTTGACAGTTGGTATAGCTGTGCAATATCCGGTCGTTCGCAAACGACGCAGCTTTAATGTCAAGAACGTCAAGAAACTAATAATTGAGTTTTGGAACAGTAGGAGCCACTTGAGTATTACCTTACACTCAATAATTTTGAAGCCGATTCCCAAAACGTAAGACTAAATTCAAATCCCTTTATAAAATGCTGCTTTTACAATATGTGCTGAAAATTATAAACAGCGTACTCTGAGGACGCGAAAATGGAAATTTTTTTAGATCGTTTAAAATTTTTGTTTAACCAAATACATGACTGTTAATTTTATACTTATTAGAGGAATGTGACACTAAAAATGGCTGTCAATGGAAACCACATTTCATTAGTCGAAATATATTGTGGAACAGAAATTTATGCTTAGATATACTTATCATTAAATAATATTATCATGGAATTTAAAGAAATTAAATAAAATTTACCTCAAATTCTGCAAAAGTTAAGCTTAATTAAATAGTATTATGGCTTAACAAGGAAAACATATCACACCTGTTCATCAAAAGTAGCACAACTCAAAAAAATTCAATTTTCCACTTTTTTGAAGGAAACAGTGTATGATTACCATATCTAACCACTGTAAAAAGAAATAAATTTTGTTATTTTATTGAAATATTATTGAGTTTCCTTTACAACGGTATATTTGTTTATAACAATAATTCCATTATATTGGCGCAATTAGTTTTTTGCCTCTACTGAAAACTTGTAAATTTTGAGTTGTGTTACTTTTGATGAACAGGTGCGATATATAATCTATAAAGAGCCTTTTTTGAGCGCTAGCTCAAATGTATCTGCAATTAAGAGAGATAAATGAAATGATGTTAATGATATATCAAGAATTGCTAGAGGAATATTGTCCATTTCACATTCATCTGCAATAGAAGAAAGGATATTTTCGAATCCTGTCGACTGTCTCCAATCTTATCCAAAAAATAATCTGATTTGTGCTGTTATAACTTAGAAATAAGTAAGAATTTGTTATCGTGTTCATATATAACAAAAGTTAACAGCACTTAATAAAGTAAGCAAAAAATTATTGTTATGTTTACATTTTTTTCGCGTGCTCTTTTTAACATTTATTGTTTCTTTCTATCGATTAATGAAAGAAAAATGTGGTGCCTTAAGGGTTTAAGGAATTTTTCGCACCAAGAATTTTAAAACACACCAAAAATGGCGCGAAATGGACCGAGTTGACTACGCTGATGAGAATAATAAGTTCTTTGAGAAAACAAAAGCCTCTTTGAAAACCCATGGACAAATTAGGCACAAGCGGTACAACATTTATGTGTGAAAACAGCAAAAGTTTTAATTTAAAGAAAATAACAATTAAAATGCTTTCATCAATTGAATTGTTCTTGATGACAAAGAACAAAATACACAAAACGCAGCGTCGATTGGAAAACAGTTAAGAGACAATTCTCATTTGCAAATGTGAAGACAATAAATAACTAATTTCTTACGTTAACCAAAAATTCTAAGTTGCCAAAATATCTAAAAAAAACAACTAAGGTTGGCAGCTTTAGTAGGCAATTGCCAACTGCAATACCTTTTCAGCAACTGGCAACGCCACTGAAGTTCGGTTGCTATCGATAATGGAGCCAATAACAATTTCATTAAATTTTATTGCTTCAATTTAATTCAAAAATTATTAAAATTCATCTTTATGTGCAAAAAAATCCTAATATTTTTTAACTGTTTAAAATTTATGCGAATGCAAACAGATTTTTAAGAAAGTTCTTAAAATACTACACTAAGTAGATGCACCTTATTTATGTACATATGTATGTACATACCTAGTAGATATGTACATATGTGAAGTTTTTTTTAATATTAATCTGCTTTCAGTCTTCCATGGAGTAGAAGATACCAACTGTAGCTAACACCACGGCATCGATGTACATAAGTATGTACATACACATATCTGCAAATACATACATATACAAATAAAAATATGCTCTATCTTATACATTCAATATATGTACATAGATACACAATTATAATGTTATATGTTGAGGACCATTTTTAATAATTGTCTTTTAAAAATACACTTATATACAAAGTACGAGTATAATTGGAGTAAAATTAGCCATCAAAAATATTTATTAAAATATTACGGAAGGTTATTATTTACGAATTTTTAGATACATATGTATTTCAAAACGGATAAACTTGTTTTTTAAGCGAATTGTTGTTAAAATTGATTTCTATCACACTTCACGAGTCATTGACATCAAACTTTCGTGACATTCGACTGTAGAACTTTCCAAAATTAAGCAGTCTTTAAAAAACTGCACTCAAAGTAGCCGAAGTCGTAAGATATTGCGCTTCGGCTTTTTTAATTTTCATTGACCCAGCTTCAAGTTCTTATATCTTAAACTTGTCAATGTGGAAATAGTCGAAGTTAAGTCACCAACAAATAAAAGTTATACAGTACAAATCGTTTCAACACGCAACATGTTCGAACGGTTATAGGTTTGATTAACTTCAACTTTTAATAAGTCGAAATTTACATTAGGCAATTCTTCCCTATGTAAATTGAATTTTATTTTTTTTTGCTGTTCGCTGCGAAATTAAAAAAGAATCTAGAAACAAAAAGCAATTGTGTTATCACCCAATTTGAATGCATGCATACGCAAATATGTAAATAAGTTACGGAAGATCAATGTTGATCGTTAAGTCATTGTAGGGCAAAAATTATTTGTTTTGTTGTTGTGCTGTTGTAAGTAAATCAGCTGGTACCCAGTTTACAATTACTTTATCATCTATTATTATTATTAGACTGATATAAATAGTCACTGAAAATGGTCAACATTTATTTTTGCTGACAGGAAAAAAATTTTCTGACAACAAAGAGAAAAGAAACTGTTGTTGAAAATTGTGTGCATTGTACCAAAGATACAATATAAATATTCCTTCTGCTCTCAGAAAAGTAACGTATATACACACTATGTATGTGTGTATGTTGTAGTCCCTACATTATTACGAAAGCATTCCTCATGAAAAACATGTAAAAAACAAAACTTCAGGCGGTGAAAACTTAAAATTTTGCAACAACCTAAATACATACATTTGTTACATAAATACATACATATGTATGTATATACCATGTATGAAAGTTTAATAAGTAATTTATAATTACACAACGCATGCAAACTTTCGTTTTATTACAACTTCGTGTCACACAGACAGAAATAGGGTTGAACTATTGTAAGTGGAAACATAATTTTATATACGCAATTGTACTACAATAAAGTACTTACATACATATGTATGTTGTTTTACCCTACAAGAAAAAATATTGGTCACATTGTTTTACTTTGCTTATTTGCACATATGTACATACATACATAAATTGTATGAAAATAAGAAACTTCAGTTTCTTCACATTTTTACACAAATGTGCTTAAAATTCCTACTAGCAAAACAACAACAAATGTTATTGACGAACACAATCCACATCCACCTATGTACATCCATATGCATATTTACATATGTATGTATGAACGTGTGTGTATATATTTAAAACACTGCACTCTCTTTGTTCTTGGTCATGCTCAAAAAACAGTCATTTTTGTTTTACCTTGTTGCTTCCGGCACAGCATCAACAAAAGCGCAAAATTTTGTTTGGTTAAATGTTCGACGCGGTACATATTTATAAATTTATTGTCTTTGGTACAAGCAAGATTGTACTCATGTTCATCGTCACTACGATGCCAACAAGTTATTCAGCTTGGGTGGAATACTACCACTATCTTCCTAAGTTAAAGCTGCAAATATGACGAACTTTTCGTTTTTGGTTTTGCATATGAATTTGTAAATACTTAAGTTTAATTGATTTCTCTTGTTTTACGAGGACAACATCAACAATAAAAAAAGAAAATAACGCTTTAAATTGCAGAAAGAAAAGCAGAAGGGCACCCACATAATTGCCAGCTATAACTTTGGGATTTGTTAAATGTTAAAGTCAGTCAAACCAAAAACTTGGAATATGTCGACTGTTGAAGGGATTTGTAGTGAATAACTTTTGGTTTTTTGTTGGTGACTTAACTTTTCACACAGCGCAATGCTTGTATCGCCCTTGTTTTTCTTTGATCGTATACATACATACATATGTACATATGTAAACATTCGTACTTTTTGCCTAAATTTAATCAACTTAGCTGAAAGAATTTTCTAATGTAAAACGTGAAACACTCTTTAATAACACAAAATGTTTAAGGTAAGGTAAGTCTTCTTAATGGAAACGCCAAAGCGTTCATTAGTTTTTTAATTTTTGTATGAAAAAGTTAAATAAAGAGCTTTTTTGAATCTTCTTATCTTGAGAGCGCATTTCTACAACAAAGAGTACACGTACTCGTTAAAAGAATAAGTCTAGCACTCCTAGTGTAAGACCGTAAGCATTATTATTACTCATAGTAAGTTAGATACAGACAACAAAATTAATGACACTACTATATTCTGTGGTTCCGTACTGCTGGTATCGGAAATTTACATTTGTAAACCTTGAAATTTCAAACTGCACTGAAATGGAGAAAAAGCGCACCATAAAAAACAAAATCGCACCTAACTTAGAATTTCATTTTTATTTATAACGCATTGTATCATAATGATCGTGACAATAGTTTGCTATTACTGAACTGTTTAACCAGCTCGACAGCAAATGCTTGCTTTCTTTTTTTCTTCCCCCACAAACAGCGCTTGGTTTGATCGATAACATACATACATATGTATATGTGTGTGTACATATGTGCATATGTATGACTAAATGTTTTAGAATTCCGAAAGTAGACACCAATAAATAAAGTACATACATATGTATCTACATACGTTATTTTTGTCAAGGCTATTTTCTTTGAAATTTTATTTGTTATCTCTCTTTGCGCCGGCAAAACTAAACCGTGTCAGTAGAACACTCGTTTTTATTTACTATTTTTATTCTACTTGTTAGTTTACTCGCTTTATGCTTATTTTTGAATTTTATTAAGTTCATGGTTTTGCTTGTATGTATGTATGTACACAGATACATATGTACATACATATGATTTTTTTAACCAAATTCAACTCTCTAAACTAAATCACATTTGATTAATTATATAGTAATTTCAAGTAAATACAAATATGTAGTATGAATACATATACCTACATACATATGTATGTACATATGTACATTTCTTTTTGCACTTTGAAATATTTTTTGATTTCTTTGTTCATACAAAGTTAAACAAAGAAATATTGATAAAAAAAACAGGGCGTTGCCTTCTTATGAAAAATTCCACTAATTTATGTACATATGTATGTATGTATGTATGTACATACATACGTATGTATGCATGCATATTTCACTATCATGCTGTGAAATTACGTTTGCTTGTACACTGTTGGATCTACATATGTATGTATGTAAGTACATACATACATATTTATATAGGTGGGAATATGCAAACATGTACTTGTACATCCATTATCAGGCTTAAGTTATGACTATACATACATACATATGTAAATTGTATTTACATACATACATACATAAGTATCACTGAAGAGTTTTGTATAGTTTGATCGTTGTACCCGCAAAAAGCAACCGATTGATCTTGACACTCGTAAAGCACTCGTTTTAATAAACTCGATTTAAAGATGATTTTTAGCTTTTATACATAGTCTGCTCTGCGAAATTCTCGCAAATTATGTATGTATATGTATGTATGTATGTATGTGTGTGTATATTTTATTAAATTTCATGTTTCTTGGTTTAACTTTTTACTTAGGCGAACGTCGCTGTGGTTTGTTTGTTTTTATAATCTTATTGTTGGGCTATACACATGCTTAAGTATGTATATGTGTATATGTAGGTATGTACATATGTATGTATGTAGGTATGTACATACATACATATGTACATATATACATACATACATATGTACATCCGTAAGTAGAAAACAGTCTGGAGTTTTTTTGACTTTTGGAATTTTTTGTCTGATTGTCGTTAATCGTCGCTTTCGTTTCATTCCATTGATTATTTGTTCTTATTTTTATTCTTTTTGTGGGTATATACATACATATGTACATACATATGTATGTATGTAGTATGTACAGTGGTTGTCAGCTTATTTGATGCAAGCAGACTTAAATTTTAAAATTTTAGTCAATATAACTCATAAAGTACTCATAATATTAAAAAGAAATATAAAATACTTTAATTGGCAACATGGGCCTTTAAAAAAATTTCTTTTGTTATATAATTGTTACTTTTGCTTTATAACAAAAACAAAAAATACTATCTCTTTGAATCACTCAGCTTGTTTGATGCACGAAAACTTTAACTGTAGTGATACCGTTATACTATATAAAAATATAATGAAACTACATAATATGTACATACATACATATGTATGTATGCACTTCTTAGTTTGCCCTTTTCTACTAAGAATTGCAAAATTTTAATATTTTCTTTGGAGTTTGATAAGTATTACGCTGGTTTTATTGAATATATGTATGTACATACATATGTACATACATATGTACATACATACATGTATGTAGCATGTAGGTCAGCGCACAACAAGAGAACAGCGCGAGTCAGCGTCACATTGCAGACGTATTGAATGTGTCTTCATCTACAGTCCAGCATACATATAATTGAATGCTATTCAAAGGAGAATACAATTGAAAATAAGGGTAGAACTGCTCCTAAAATTTTCTGCATGTGATGGACGTTGGATATTAAAAAAAATTAAGGAAAACCTAAGGTTGGCACAAAAAATAGCTGATGAAGTCCAAAAAATAAAAGTTCTTGATTCGCGTTCGCAAAAGCCCACATTCCATAAGGTTCAGATTTCTGGAATGCGGTCATATTTTCATCCTATGTGTGGCGGAAGCCAAATACCCAGCTCCAGTCAAACAACCTTCGCGAGACAGTTAAGCATGGACAAAACAATTTACTTGAACATCCTCAAAGAAAATTTTATTGAAAGTGCTAAAAAATTGGGTCTGAGAAACTCCTTCTGTTTTTATTAAGATAACGTGCAACAAAATAACAACAGAAACTTCACAAAAATTGGTTGACTTAATGCCAAAAGGGCTGAAGGCTGTTGTAGGTCGAAAAGTTTACCATACTAAATATTATAGATATAAAGCATAATACATTTTTTATACACAATTTCTTGCATCAAATAAGCTGCACCATTTAAGAATAAGTTGTTTTTCTTATTTTTCTTTAAGATAATATATCATATGAAATAAATGAATTAACAATTCTGAAATAAGAAACATTTCTAACAAACTTTTGCGTTACAGGGATTTCAATATACAATTTGCTTGCATTAAATAAGCTGCCAATCACTGTATATTCTACATACATACATATGTCTTGTATTGTGATATGTGTACATACATATGTATGTATGTATATGCACATATGTACATATGATAATTGTTTTTATTGTTGGTGTTTTGAATTCCTTTTAATTCTGCAGATGAGTTGCATTGCAATATACATACATACATACATACTTATATATGTACATACATACATATGTAAATATGCACGCACATTCATGAAGGCATATGTACATACATATGGACATGTGTATGTATGTAATGGGTGTTTTTTATTGAGGTATAGAACTTTAAGTTGGCATCACTTTTTTAACTGGCGGCCATTTTGTCAGCTGTCAAGTGATTAATATTTACATAGTTTGGTTTGCCATTTCATCATGAACAGATTCAGTTCGCGAAGTTTACGTAGATACTTAGATGCTGATTTTCATCGCAAAATTTTGTTCAGTGATGAGGCTCATTTTTGGTTGAATGGCTACGTCAACAAGCAAAATTGCCGCATTTGGAGTGAAGAGAATCCACATGAGACCCTTGAGACGCCATTACATCCACAAAAACTGACTGTTTGGTGTGCTCTATGGGCTGGTGGAGTCATTGGGCCAACATACGGCCCCATATGCTCGAAAAAGTGGTTGAAAATTGGACCTGTAGAATTGGCTTTATTCGAGCCAGCCGCGGCGGCCACATGCCCGAAATCATATTTAAACATTAATGGCATAAAATTATCCTTCCAATAAAGCCAAATTGATGGACATTAAAACGATTTTCTTGTGTTTTATTTCAATTCGAAGTTCTATACCTCTAAAAAAAAACACCCTGTATATCCATTCACACGAATCTATACGTGCTTGTATTCACATACATACATACATATGTATGTTTGTATGAAAGTACGTATACTCAATACATATTTATCTACAGCATATATGTACATATGTATGTACATATGTACATACATACATACATTTGTGTGTAGATCTGCAAGAGCAAATACAACTTGCAAACACGCGTAAACAAAACATACAAAATTAAAAAATTAATATTTTCATCGCCTAAATTTAAATACGCGCATACATTTGTATGTACATACTATGTATGTATGTATGTATGTATGTGCAATTAGTGCATACATACATATGTAGTATATATTATGTACAGTATGTGCATACATATATACATATGTATGTATGTATTATGTACATCATGCACTTGATTGTGTTTATAAACATATATACATACATACATAAGTATGTATGTATATGTACATAATGCAACGCACAAATCAGTATATATGCATTTACATACTACATATGTACATACATACATACATATGTACTTATGTAAGTATGTGTATTACACAAAATTAACATTTTTTTTTAACATTTGATTTATTAATAATAAAAAACTTTGCATCAAACCGTCTGGAAGACAGGTATTTACATACATACATATGGATGTACATACTTATGTACATACGTACATACATACATACATACATATGTACCTTACTTTTATAGTTGACAAAAATTCAGTTTCATTCAAAATTCAAATTCATGTATATATGTACGTACATACATATGTATGCATGTATATGTGCATATGTATGTATGTATGTACTATATTGTACATACATACATATGTATGTATGTATTTGTCGTTAGTGTTAATGTTTCCCTTTATTTTAAAGCAAGAAAATACAAATCCAAGATACATATGTATATACATACATATGAACATATACAGAGTACAGTATCTTGAGTGTTATTCAACTTTTTAAAAACTTTATTAATCAAAATTTTTTTAAGAAACAAATAATTCAAATCCAAGACACAGTACAGTATCTTCAATGGTATTTAAAAACACTATATTTTACACAGTTTTCTTATGAAATGAAGAACAAAATTATTTACACTGGTATTTATACATTTGTTCGGTTTGCACTACATTCTTAAGAGATTAGGAAAAATATTTATGTACATAGTACATACCTACATACTTACATAGGTACTATGTCTTCGTATTAGGTACTTATAAATATGTAACTATTTTGGTGACAAAAACATACGGTGATTTTCCTACCTACAACGTACATACATATGTATGTACATATGTACATTAGAGTGGCCATAGTGGAATTTTTTTGATACGTTAAATTTTTCGCACTGAAAAATATGAGGTTGGGGATAAAAATAATTATGCATATTTAATTTTTTTTTAGTTGTGAGTACATCCGGGTTGAGCCCAAAGTTTTATTATATTACCCATTCCTCAGTATTTTTGTTCCTGTTTATATTTGAATAGCAACAAAATCTGACTGTATGTTCGCAACTGAATTTCTTCGATACCTATAATAATTACCTTTCCAAAGAGCCGCAATAGTCTGCAGATAAACTTGTGCGGAATACCCTAAAACCAAAGTTTCAAAAAATAGGTGAATTTTTTTATTTTGTTTTTATTGTTGATAATATTATACTATGAAGATTTTTTGTGGGATGAAAAGTTTTTCTGTAGTGCTCCACAACTTGAAGCAAATACTGCTTATCCTCTTCGTCGTATGTCAATGCCCGATTGAAATCTGTAATTAGTTTTATTGCTCTTTCTGCCGGGTCATTTACAACGGTTAAGTGTTGGCATATTCGTTTTGTCGTGCAGTATTCTTCTTGATCCTTCCAAATTGATAGATCCAATTCAAAAAATGTCACATCGATTTGTAAACGATGGAAAAAACGCTTGGTGAGAGGAGTGACGAAAGAACTTACATCCTTATTTTCAAACAATTTCACTTGTTCCAGCGTTATCTTTAATCTTTTCATCATCATCAGCATCAATCATTTTCCGCTTCACTTCAATAGATATCATTTCATTGAAAAATCCAAGAGCAACCGCTCGAATAAATACCATAAATGGTTTTTGATTTTTGACAATAAAGCATTTGAAACATTTAGATCGAAATATGAAATAGCGTCTTTAATGAACTGTAAATCTTGGCGCGGTGCAGATACAGCGTTAATGCATCGGAACCAATACGAAACATAAATACGCGTCAGGAAAATGCAAATGTTATGAATGCCTTTCAGTTTGGAGGATGACACCTTAAATTGTTCGCGAAGCAAAAAATCGTGTAGCAGTATATAGCGTTGGATATAAACCTTGCATGCATTTTTGCGTGAGGCAAACGCAACTGCGTAAAATTTGCTACTTCCTTACCAAGAAAAATGAGCGAAAGTTGCAACCACTCCTTATAATCGGCTCGCACATAATGAGATTTCAACGCCTCAAGGCAAAAGTTCTTGTGATCTCACTCTTGGAAGTATTGATATTCATATTTTTCCAGTTTTTTGAAAAACGATTAAAGAGAGTGACTTCTGGTGCTGATGTTTTTCCGAAATTTAACTCAAACATAGTTTTAATAAGCAATTCGCTGATATAATGGTGACCTAAAAGCCACAATTTCCACTAAATTATCAATCTTCCATTTGCGTAAGAATTTTTCAATGCATTCAGCAATATTTTCACCACAAGTTTCGCAATGCCAAGGAGGTTTTCTTCGTTCTCTGCGGTCATAACGAGAGCCAATCGATTAACTTTGTCCTTCCCTTTCATATCTGGAAGCATTTTACCGTCCCAATGCAAGACAAATACTTCAGGAATCTACATACATATGTATGTATGTTGAAATTAAATATTATTTTAATTATCTTCAAGATATTTATTTATATTTAATTATTAATTATGTACCTTGAATTCATCTATGATCTGTTTCGCTTGTCTGCGGTGATATTCCTTTCGCATTGTTTGAAACGATGTTCGTTTAAAAACGAAATCCCACTTTTATGTCCTTCAAGGCAGGTGTCACTTCCTGAAACTTCCGCAAGACGGCTGTAATTGTAGCAGATGTTGAATGCATTGCATCGCGATCACTGATGCGGCATTTATCCATGCTTGCTAACATTCGATCATCAACGAAATGGATTTTTCCGTGAGATCCCTGGATTCTTTGATATTGGTCCTTCAGAAAATCAACTTCCGGAGCTGAATTGTCCTTTTCTACGCCTTCGTATACAATACTTTCTGACGTATCTGTATCAGACGCAACCTTACCTTTAAACAACAAGCAATAATTAAAAATAATAATAAAAAGAGACATTATATTGACCAATACCTTGAACTTCTTGCGACTCTTCTTGATATTTTTGTTTCTGCTTTTCTGCTTCTGCCAGTAGCTTCGCTTTGCGTTCTTGTTTTCGTGACAGCTTTATATCCTGGCCTGACATACAATCTGGCCGACCTTTTTCTCTTTCCAATAAAAGGAAATCTTGGTCCTCTTCAATAGTCATCGTTTCAAGTGCATTCGCAGCTGCGATATCAAATATATAACTTTCGATCTTTTCACAGAATTTTTTCTCGTCGTTTCTATATTTTTCATATTTGCCAAATCTGTTGTTGGGCAAATTTTTCGGCCTAAAGTAAGTTAAATTTTTTCACGCAGTTGATTTCGGTCATTGTTGGAATATTTGTATTTTTTATGCTTGCCTTCACAGGGAGCTTTTGCACTCGGGGTTTATAAACAAATAATTAAAGAACTTGCTTCATATTAGGCAACTTTGCGCATTTCAGTTCACTTTCGCATTTTCCCACCAAAAATAGCGGGAGCGCTACTGCATCTGGAGTTTTAACATCGGCTTTGACTTGAGCGTTCCTCATGGACTTGAAAATACGAGGTACATCGTACATCAGGTAAATTTTTCTGCTTTTATAAAGAAAATATGGTTTACACTGGATTCGCCTTACATGTCGGTACATTTTCTGTTATTACTGTTACTCTAATCACACGTTAGTCCACGTACATTTAGTCCCATTTCGCTTAAAATATGTAAATTAGACAATGAAATTTTTTTTAGTATATCTCCTTTTATAGAACTAGCAGTAACGAAATAATTTCAAATTAACCAACTTTTTTGCAATTTCTCTTATTATAAAAACGCAAACTTGGGATTCCATTTCATTCATTCTTTCATATTCGCTATCTACCAATCCATCTATAACATCTGCGCATTTATTATATGTGACATTTGTTCTTATAGATACTTTGTCAAAAATTAAAATACATACATACATACTTTTTTGAGAGCATTATACTATATGCATAAATTGTTGCCTGGCTGCAAGTTTTTACATAAAGTACGTCGACTTCAACGCAGCGTATCAAAGTTCAGCAACTTTTAACGTACGTTGAGTACTTTGACAAGTTTCGGTCTGTTTGTTTGGATTTATAGTAATTGTTTTTTTGATTCTTTTTGTGCAACGTGGAAAAAATCTAAAAAAAATTTAATAGAAACTAAATTAATGTACAAAAATGCAAAACAAAATAATAATTGAAAAAACTTCCCGAAATTCATTGATCTGTTGAGTACTTTGACAGTTAATGTTTTGTTTCTTTATGTGTTTTTAAATTTTTTATGTATACGTTAACAACGTACTCATTGTGCCAACCTAATCCGTTGTTCCCCTAACTTCAGTTGAAAAAGGCAAATTACGATGTATGACGGATTCTATGTGCCCTGGCCTTAAGTCGTAAAATATCTGTTTTCACTTTTCTCTGCTTTTTAATATAACATGTTGATTCTGTTCAAACTTATGATAAAATGGCAGCAGCATTCTAAAGCAGAAGCAGATAGCTTTTTCTGATCATTTCCTACTTCGATTTTCTTCTGCACTTGATCAGAAACAAAGTCAGTCGTAAAGTCAGCTAGCGCTGTCTTGTGACCTGATCTTAGAAATAGTTTTTTATTTATTTCAAAATAATTTTTTTTTTCTTTTAATTGCTTTCGATGACTCTGGTCAGTAATTTCATGCAATTTAAATAAATGTGTCTTTAAATTGGAAACTCTTTTTTTGGATTTTTACATACACAGAAAAAATGACGTACTAAAAAACCGAACAAACGTTCAGTTCTACTAAACGTTTATTAGGTATTCTGCACGTAAACGCCCGTAGTAAAAAACTGAATAAAACGTTCAGCTTAATGTTGAACGTTTATTCAGTTTTTTAGTATACACAGTTCAGTCGCCGCAAAATTAAACGTGCATTCGTGTTTTAACTATGTATGTTCGTTCAGTTTTCTCCATGCTGAACCTGAGCTCAGTTTTTTATTGGATGCGTTCAGTTTTTATAATGCTGAACTTTTGTTCAGTTTTTTTTATCCGATACGTTCAGTTTCTGAAATGCTGAACGTTAGTTCAGTTTTTTTTTCCTGATGGGTTCAGTTATTATAATGCTGAACGCTTGTACAGTTTTCTTTCCGATATATTTAGTTTTTACAATAACGAATGGTATTTTGTTAAAGTATTTAAATAAAATAAAAGAGCTTTCAATTAATTTTAAAATAAACATTTATTTCATTCTTGCAATTAATAAGTAAACACATAGGAAAATAATTATAACCATTGATATAAAATATCTTAATAATTAAATGCAAACTGGCTTATAGAAAAATCGAGTTTACTAATAATTGAAAATTACACGCAAAATTAATTTTCTTTCTGGACGACAAAATAATTGATAATTTTTTATTGCATAAATTTTGAATTTGGAAAATTTTTTATAAGCCAGTTTTTGTAAACAAGCCTACAGCCTTTGGTAACGTATGTACATTTTTCCATTGTTTGCATATGTCATATTCATAGGCTTTGAACAAAAAACATCAATGGGGGCTATTCTGCGTTTCGATTCGGATCGTAAATTTCTCCGTTTGGCAGCTTTGGTATTCTGCGTTTCGATTCCGCTCAGTTTCTTTCGATTGTATGTATTATGCATTACGAACGGAGTTCCGTTTTTCTCAGTTGTTGTTTTGTTAACGGAGTTGTTTTCTTTATTTGTGTGTTTTAGTTAAAAAGTTCAAAATTGAAGAAATGTAAGTAGAAAATGAGATAAAATGTTCAGAAACGATTAGAAAACATTTAAAATTATTTTTAATTAATTTATTTAATTAAATTAATTTTTTTGTTTTTCTAATTTTTATACCCGAATCTGATGTTTTTTTATGTATTACAGGTCAAAAACAACAACACCAGATCAATACGAAAAATTGGCAAATTTAATGGCATCCAAAGCAGACATTGCATCTGGATACCATCAACGGTCAAAGGAGGAAGTACTAGCGTTCTGGGAGGAAGTGGCAGGAATCCTTAATGCACTAGGTCCTCCAACAAAAAATGCCAGTGCATGGAAAAAAGTAGGTATGGTTTGCGTATAATTATTGCAGAAATTAATATAAATTTATAGGTGTGGATTGACTGGAAGTGCTACATAAAGAAGAAGATGTCAGCAAACAAAAGGGAAATGATGAGCACCGGAGGAGGCCCTTGCCGCTTGCAGCGTATTAGCCCCTTGGAAGAAAAAGTAGTACAGCTGACGGGGCTAGTAACCAGTACATCTGGTATATGCGGTGCACAAGATTTTGGTGTTGCCTGTGAGGTTCAGGAACACTAAGAAATGGATATATCGGCACGTTCTGAAGACATTCCCACCACTTCAAAAAAGAGACAGGGCCCAAAAGAAACAACCTCGGACTTGTTAATGGAACAGTTGAAGTCTCAAAAAGAATTCTACCAAGAGACCAAAGACTTCAACAACACAATGGCTAAGAAATATGATGAAATTTCAACGCACCTAAGACGTTATGAATCGCTCGTTGGAAAAAATGGCAGAAATCGCAGGAAAACAATTAGAAGAAGAGCAACGTCACAATAGAGTTAAGGAGGAATTATTAAAAAAAAAGTGGAAATTAAACTCAAAATGCTTCACCTTGAACATCCCGATCAATTAGACTAAGTACAATATGTGATAAATTTACCAAATATGTGATAAGTAGTACAAAATGTTTAAAACAATGAATTTTTAACTATTTACTAATTTCTTTTATTAAATGGAGTGTCCTTATTTTTTTTTATTAAATAAAAGTTTTTTATTGAATTGAATTAAAATTGATATTTCATTTGTTTTTATTTGAACTACAAAAATTAAAAAAAAAATACAATAATATATATACAAATATATATTTATATATAATGCAGAGTAATTTTTTATTAAATAATTATAATAAATAAATGGAAAACATAAAAAAGAGAGTATAATATTTCTTTTGTTAACTCTAAAAACACGAGATTATATTTTGGCGAATATCACGTGCTATTGAAGCGTAGTCAGAGTCAAAACTTTCCTCTTCGCCTTCTCCCTCACTACCCTCAACTTCACTTTCATTAGTTTCCACATCTTCTACTCGGTAATGTATACAAATGTTGTGAAGGGCACAAACAACATTAATTATTTGACTGGCTTTTTGCGGGGAGTAATGAAGTTGCCTAGCACCCAATAAACAGCGAAATCGGGTTTTTAAGACCCCAATAGTTCGTTCCACTATATTTCTTGTCTTAGAGTGGCGAATGTTGTAGTTGCTTTCCCTGCTACCTTCGCTTGGAGTTCGATACGGAGTCATTAGCCAAGGTTCTAAGGGGTATCCTGCATCACCTGTTAAAAATACCATTAAGATTTTAATATATACTTCCAAACAATAACATAAAAACTTACCTAATATCCAAGTATTTCGCTCTCCGTTCCTATAATTTCGTTCTAATTTAGCCTTCGCTTTACTTAAGGCCCATACATGTGAATCGTGGTTGCTGCCAGGGTATCTTGCATCAATACACCTTATGCGCATTTTGTTATCACAGATCTACTTATAATCATTACTTTAATTAAGCAACATTTTTATCTTAAAACAAACATACCACCATTGCATTAATGCTAAAAAATCCCTTCCTGTTATAATAAAGGAAGTCCTCTTTAGATGGCTTTATAATCTTAATATGTGTGCCATCGACACACATAATGACACCTGGAAATCCAGCCTTTGAGTAGAAATCTCGCTTTGCCTCAATCTTTTCCTCCTCACTAACGTAAAATTTTATCCATTGAGGGCAAAGCTTGGGCTGCATTACCTCAATAAAATTTGATAATGACTTCGACACCGTAGGTTGCGCCATTCCAACATTAAAATCTGCTCCAACTCCGTTTTGATAGCTACCTTCTGCAAAGAATCTTAAAGCTGCCACAACTCGGTTAAGCGGTGAAGAAGAAGTCAAAGAATTTGGCTGCACCTCACGAGCAAATATGTCTAAAACATATTTGAACGCGTCTTTGTTTAAACGAAAGTTCTTTTTAAATCTGTAAAAGTAAATTATTTTTCAACATTTACATATTTCTTTCACAATAAAAATTACAATTGACATACTTACAATTGATCGCTCATTTCAAATGGATTGCACCTGTCTCTAATTCTGAACTTTTCAACCCTTGCCTCTTTATTTCTCATGTTGTTCTCCTCTGTCACCAACAATAATGCAGCTGTTATGGACTCCATTCCTCCTTGAAATTCAAAAAAATTAATTGCAAACATCCTGAATTAATCCTCTATAATTTTTATTAAAGTTTTGTTTTGGTCTTTAGATATTTCATCACAACACTATTAATTTCTTTTAATTATGTACCTTTATCTTCACAAGATTCTTTGCACCGTAATATGTTTATGAACAACTAATTTTAGTTTGTTTTATATTTTTTTATTTTATTTAACAATTTTTTATTAAACTTTATCAAAAACTTACTTTTACATTAAATTTGACATTTGTTTATGAAAATGATAACAAACTTGCTTATTTTGCTATTTCATTTCCACATTCCACAGTGATGCTATTAATTTTGTAAACATTGTTGTCTTCTTCTTTTTCTTTCGATTCCGTTTTTCTGCAGAATACCAATTTACGATCGCAACGGAACTGAATGCGGAGACGTAATCGAAACGCAGAATAGGGGTGAATATCAATAATATAAAATAAATTTTCTTCAATGTTAAGAACTTCATAAGAGTAAAAGTGTTCGCTAAACTCAACAATTTTAAGCTTACTGCATGCTACAAGAATTTTTGAATTATTATTTATACAAAAGTTATATATAAAAAATTTAATATCATATACCTAAAATGGTATTTTTTATAAGATATATTTTTATAAGTGATGGATTCAGATACCAATACATTTCTTAAATCAATACTATACTGGTGATTTGCAATTTTTATTTCACTAATATCTCTTATTCTAAAAGAACATTTAGTATACTTTTCTGGAAAGCCATTTTTGTACTTTATATGTAAGCATGCTCGAAAACTTAAATGAACATTTTTTAGGAATTGTCTTTCTTCTATTTTTTCTGTGATGTAATGCTAGTGCATAAATTTTCATTTCTTTGTACTTAGATTCAAAGCGCATAGCCCACATATGTTTCAAAGGTCCGGTTTTCAAAATAGCTCTTTTATAGTGTGTCATAAAGTGGTGTTTTGGTTTTAAAGTACCAAATAATTGTAAATATAATTCATGGTGTTCAGTTACAAGTTGACTCAACTTGTCATTTCTTCATTAAACTCACTTTCCATTAACAGATGGATATACATACATACTTTCCATTAGGCTTTCACTACCGTGATTTATTTAAACTCACCAAATCAATAGCTCTCGAGTCTTTTATTATCCGCCATTCTTCCAAGAATGAAAAATTGTCAAGTCTTTCGTAATAAATATGTCCGCGACCAACGATCACACACAGTTTCCCAGCTTTGCAAAGGCCAAAGTAATTCTTGTTTTAGACGTTTCAGGTCGTCGTCAATTATTTCGTTCGTCTCCAGCGTTTCTTCTAAGCACTGTGGTTCTAGTTTCCTGTGTTTCGCTTTATAATTATGATAGTGGAACAGATTTCCGCCTGGAGCTTTTTTTCCACTGCGAGGGTAGTAATAATAATCCTTAATCAAATTACTAAATAATTATAATATATAATTTTTATATTTTTGGCACAGCAACTTACGGAAACCTGTTCTTCCTGAGAAAACTCCTTGCAAATTTCCTCGACAGCTACTTTAAAATCGGAAGGTGCTAATTTTTGTTCATGCAAAAAAGCATTTTCCAATGTCTCTAGTCAAAAATTCGTTTTTGGCATAAATCTGCTTAATATGAACGCCAGCGTCCGTTGACGACAACACTTCTTTCAATGACTGAAATGATAAGCCATAAATTAAACAAGAAATAAATAAATATTTGGCATAAACTCACCTTGTCGATAAATACGTTCTTAGATATATTATCCACGTCTTTTTTCCGCTATAAAAATAAAACTTTACTACTGAACAATAAAATATTTTTTCTTTAACTCCCCGAGTTGTTTCTCCATTAAAAAGTTTTTTTTTTTTAAATATTATTTTATAAAGATATATAAGAACATAAACATTAAACCACATTATCTTTAGCACTAGGCAGTAAAAATAACGCTCATAGTGATAAGACATTTTAGTAAATAAGGCAAACTAATGAACAATAGAAAAACACCAAACATTAGACATAAATTTAGCAATGCTAATGTATTCATAGACATGTAGAATTTTCCTTATCAACATGTTAATAAAAATACATTTGTATTCAAAATATAAAAACCCAGCTTACAAGTAATTTATCTAAGAAAAATTTTCCATAGATGATAAAAGGTAATCAATACCTAAACATTTAAACTGTGAACAAAATAAATCTTGCTTGTACACATGAAAAATTACCTCATGAACATTTATTTGCTACAAGAGTAACCTGTGTTTTGAACATGAAATTTTGTACGCTGCATTTTAGCTACATACATATGTACTTACACTTACTTTGAAGCATAACTTCGCAAATGTTTGTTGTGTTTATATTAGAATACCGTTCATTTTATTGCATGAATGTGAATTTGCATTAAAGATTAATAAATTTGACAAAAATATTTTTACTATGCCGCGTTCAGTTTTTCTGAATGTTGCATTCAGTCGTACTATTTATTTGTTTTTTTTTAATCCACTTGACTAAACGTAACATTTAGTGATATCCAAGCAAAATTATACTGAATTTTTTATTCAGTTTTACAGAATGTGGGTTCAGCAAAAAATTCATTATCTGATTTTTAAAGGCTGAACGAAAAGTTGAGTCTCCTGGTAGAAAACTATAATTTTTACAATGTTTCGTTCAGCCAAATGCTGAACGTTCCGTAGTAAGTAACTAAATCAGCATTCAGGAACTGAATTTTTGAACTCAAATTAAAAGGAAAGTTTTTAAAATAAGAATGGCATTCAGTCGGACTTTTTCTGAATGCTGCGTTCAGTTAATGTCATTGTTTCTGTGTACATATGTACATGTGCGTATAAATGTAGCTAAGCCTTCCTCTTCAATTTTTTCAAAATAATGCCAAACTTCTTTTTTTGTCGCCATATTAGAATTGTGTACATTCATATGTTAATCCCAAATGAAACTAAAAGTTTAATATTGATCGATATGCTTACCAAAGCAGACTTAATTCCTTGAAAGCAGTCATTCGTCTAAAGGAACAGGAGTAAAATCAAATAATTGCAATTGATTATCGCGCCTGCTCTGCAAATCACTTTTCGTGAAAATGATTTGAAATCACAAAAAAGGTGTTCTGTGCACAAAACTTTTTGAACTTTTGTGCTTTGAAACCGGTCAGCTATACCGCTGTCGATCTGAAATCACTTCCTTAATTTTGGACAGATGTTTATATTTAACTCAATAAAAACACATTAATTGAATAAATTTATTTGGTTTTTATTTATTTCAATAGTAAAACTGATGATTTCATACCAAATAGGTAAAAATATAAAAATATTGCCAACACTTGCTTTTGTAACACATGTTTTTATTTACTTTTGTGATTTGACATTTTCCTTTTGTTCAGCTGTTTTTTGTCTTAGAAAATACATCGATGATTGCCAGAGTAGCAAAATAGTGCTATCAGCTAGAAGTATGTTTTATTTCTTTAAAAAAAAACTATTTGAAATAAAAGTTATTAATTTTTGTTAAGTCGTATTGGAAGTTGTTATTTAAAGTAAATTGATCGCCTGATCTGCTAAATAATACCTCATAAAGAAATAGCAAATGGCAGCAATAACATTTTATTACCTGTGGCAACTTCTTGCTTGGTTGCTTAGTTTTATAGTTTTTGCGCGCTCAAAATTAAATAATAAAATCATGTAAGTACTTTAAATGAAATTTTAAAAGAATATATATGTATGTATATTATTTAAATATTTTGATCAGGGGACAGCATAAAAATAGCGCTGAAGTTGAAATTTGTATAAAATTTATGGAGCAGCATAAGGATTTGCCAAAAGGATACAAGAAAAGTGCCATCATCCAATATCCTCAGAGAAGCTCGTTTATTCAACCGGAAAAACGATATAAACCTCAAAACGATCTTCCTTTAAGTATTGCATTTAAACTTAACATGTTTGTTACCTTAAATTGTTTCATTTACATTTGTATATCCAATGGATTTGATATGTCTCGCAAATATTTCTTTTAAATGCGTTCATTTCTTATTTGTTTTCTCTTCATCTCAACAATCGACAACAACAATTCATATAAAAATGGCACCGCTTAAAAAAACAGTCAGCTGTTTTCTTGTATTTTCGTAAATCAACAAACCACATCGAAAAATAAGAACTATTGTGATTTGCAGAACACCATGAAATCACAAAATAATTTAAGATT
This sequence comes from Epicampocera succincta, assembly GCA_932526305.1. Lineage (NCBI taxonomy): Eukaryota > Metazoa > Arthropoda > Insecta > Diptera > Tachinidae > Epicampocera > Epicampocera succincta. Next base: position 26,847,924 of record OW052035.1, on the reverse strand, counting down.
TTGTGATTTTCAGAACAGACGTGTATAAGTCGCAATTTACATTGTTTAATTCTTATTGATAAGAAAGATGAAATTGCTTTGTTGCTTACACCCCGTAATGATTATTACTTGTTTCGCTCTTATTTTTGCTTCGACCTTATACAATTAATGAAAGTCTTCTTCAATACGGGATACTCAAATTCCTTATTTCAACAATTATTATACTTTCTTGATTCAATGCATTATTTCATTTATTAATTTAACTCGGCAATTCCCAGTGTCACCTACAGGTGACAAAGATTAACGGTATTTTTAAACATGAAAACAGACGTTACTGATAAATATAAATGTTATTTATATACAGACAACACCGTGTTGTATATCTGATTTTAATTTGGCAACGCTATCATTTTATTAACTAGGGGATTTTTAAAAATCTTTAATCAGTGTTTTTGATTTCTACATACTGGTGTGTCTTAGTATAAATAAATTGTTATAAAAATGCCAAAAGGGTAAGTATCACAACAATTTTTTTTTTTTATGAATACAGCTAGATACTCAGGCTAACAATGTGAACAAGTATTTTTAAAAAATTTTTTATATTGTACCTAAAATTATGGGTTTTTTTTCAAGTGTCACCTTGAGGTGACACTGGGTATTATACAAGTACATACTTGTGTATGTATGCATACCTCAAATTTTATATCTTGCAAAATTTTGACTATTGCTTTTGTGTTTTATGGAATATTAAACTTGGACGAAATTGTACAAATACTAGAAGCTGGAGATGACCCTGGTGACATAGTATTATTTCCTCCTGAGGATGGTGAGGTTACTGATGAAGATAGTGGAGATGAAAATGATGCCAATTTCATTCACCTTCCTAGCCGAATGTTGCGCTCAGAGGTTGAAGTGCAAACCAGACCCAACAGAAACGATGAAGAAGTGGATCAAGACGCGTCACAAGCATCAGAGCACATTGCAGACCGGGAACCTGCTCCGAAAAAGAAAAAGAAAGAACTTACGGTAAAGAAGTGGTCAAAAAATACTTCAGTTTTTTCTTCATGCGGTAAAGGGGACAGCGATCAAGATATTCTAGGTACATTTCAGGAAGATATCAGTGTTACTGATTGCTTTGAGTTATTGTACAACAAAGATTTGATAAGCCTCATAGCAGATATGAGCAATTTGTATGCTCTACAGAGGAACCATACATTGAATGTAACCGAAAATGAAATTAGAGTTTATATTGCAGTACTCCTGTTGACTGGATATATGACACCAAAATACATGAGAATGTTTTGGGAAAAGAAAGCGGACACGTACAATGATTTGGTATCGAGCAGTATAAGAAGAAATCGCTTTTTTGAAATACAGCAATATTTACATGTGTGTGATAGTAACGCATTGCCTGAAAATGATAAATTTGCCAAGGTTCGTAAATACTTTGAGTTGCTTGTTGGTAATTTTACCAGCAATTTTGATAAGGCCGGTTCATCGCACATTTCAATTGATGAAACTATTGTTCCATATTATGGGAGACATAGCACAAAGCAACATATTCATGGGAAACCATTACGATTCGGGTACAAAATTTGGTCTGCAGCGACGGCACAAGGATATTTAGTAAACTGCGAATTATATCAAGGAGCAAGTGGTCCAAGCTTGAAATTGCAGTCAGAGTATGGCCTAGGTGCTGCAGTTATTTTAGAGCTTTACTCAAGACTACCTCAGGAACTAGGTCCTTTTAATCTGTACTTCGATAATTTCTTTACTGGCCTACCTTTGCTAAATTATTTACATGAGCATAACATTGGTGGAACAGGGACAGTCAGAGAAAATCGCCTTGAAAATTGCAATCTTCCAAATGCTAAAGAAATGCGAAAGAAGCCAAGAGGAGAGATAGATTACAAGACCTCTGAAAACATAATTGTAGCAAAATGGCATGACAATAGCATCGTAAACATTGCTTCCAACTGGCACGGAGTGACACCGATTACAAAAGTAGATAGGATTGGTGTTATAAATAAAAAGAGAACGAAAATTCAAGTCGATTGCCCGGCACTTGTAAAAATGTATAATAAGTATATGGGAGGTGTAGACCGCTTTGATGAGAATGTGGATTCAATGAGAGTCGCTTTACGTGGAAAAAAATGGTGGTTTCCTCTCTTTGCGTTTGGACTAGATGCTGCTTGCCAGAACGCTTGGCTCATCAAAAGGAAATGCGGTAACAGCTGGACTTATTGTGAATTCCGTAGGGCCATCGTGTTGTCATATTTGCAAAAGTACGGAACGCAGCCAACTAAGAGCAACAATTGCGGCGTTCCCATTGTGTTGAGAGTTTCAAATGAAATTAGATTGGAAGGGTGTTCAGAGGACCATATTGAGCAGGATTGCTCACAGCGTCGCTGCGGTTTTTGTCATGAACGTACTAGAAAAATGTGTGTCAAATGCAATATAGGCCTTCATATTAAATGTTGGTATAAATTCCACAATAAATAAAACTCTATATATAGTTTTTGTTAACACCAAAGTAAAATTCACAACATTTAATAAATTATGCCCAGTGTCACCTATAGGTGACACCGCTATAAAAGCACAACTACCAATATTTTTTTTATTTTAAACTTTTTTATAGTGTAAACTAGACGTATTTTTTCTATTTAGAATGAAAAAAAATTGTTTCTATCTTTGGCGAGGGTATGGGAATTGCCGGGTTAAGCAGACCAAATTTAATTCTCGTATATTATGTTTATTAATTTTTAATTCAAAATTAGCTTAAACTTCTAACTTTTATTTTCTATTAGTTAGAAATGTTCAGTTCGCAATATTTATTATAAAATCTTTTACTTAGTTTAGCTTAGTTTTTAAAAACTTCTTAGTTTTAATCTTTAATTTTATACTGTGTAGAAATTTTCATATTATACAATTTATTTGCAAGTTTAGTTTTTTAAAAACTTCTTAGTTTTAATTTAATATACTATGTAGAACTGTCTATATTACAAAATTTATCTAAAACTAAAGCAAGTCTTTTCATTAATTTAAAATTTTTAGTTTGTGACTTATAATTTTTTTTATTTGTAACGGCAAATCAAATTCACCACTTAAGTCATGAGCATTCCATTGCCGTTGCTTCTTTTAGTTTTTAAGCAATTGCTATGCAAATATTTAATATTTTTTTTTTAATTAATTTTTTTTTTTTTGCGATCTATCTTAAGATATTAAGCAAATGTGCTCAAGATTAAATACTATTACATACATATTGATTTCCAGTAAAATCAATAATATTATCGTACATATTCACAATGTTTTTAAATTACATTTAAGATTGTTCAACTATTTATAAGTGAGATACACACTACTAACATACCTTAGCGAACTATTAAAGAACACTTAAGAAATAAGCATAGATAATAATAGAAAATATTAAACTAAGAATCCATAAACAAAGACTCTATTCTAATTATGATAAGACCCTTATTTTTCACACCATTAAAGAAAAACTATTAAAACGAAGACTCTATTCTAATTATGATAAGACAATATCCTAAATCAATAACCAACACTTAGTAAGAATATCATCACTTAGTTCTAAGACGATATTTCTGTACTTTATTTTTCTTTCACACGCTGATAAAACTTAGACTAGATTTAACATTTTCATTTCTAGTATTTAAGAAAAAACTTGGAAATAAAATAGTCAGTTTATGAAGAAAACTCAACCACAACTAAACGTTGTATTTCACTTATATATAAGTATACATAATAATTTCAATTCTTATACATATGGTTAAATTTATTTGTACAATATGACTTTAATAATATTTTATCTAAATGGGATATCTAAAACATCAAATCTTTTCAATCTTCTATTATCTTCAGTATCATATGTATAATAATGAGATGGCCAGTGGATTAATGTGGTCGCTTAACCTTTGAAGGTATCGATTGCTGTACTTATTTATTTCGTCTTTAACATAGGGAATATCTAGATCTTTATGTAATACTTTATTTGTTATGTGCCACGGTACATTGACTATTGTTCGTAACGTTTTTGACTGAAATCTTTGAAGAATTTCAATATTTGAGTTACTTGCTGTACCCCAAAGCTCAATGCTATAGGTCCATATGGGCTTTATAAGACTCTTATAGAGACGTAGCTTATTTTCTAAGCTTAATTCAGACTTTGCGCCAAGTAACCAATACATTTTTTTAAATTTATGATTTAATTGTAATCTTTTTGCTTTTATGTCGTATTTCCATGTTAAACGCCGGTCTAAATACAAGCCTAAATATTTAACGTTATTACCATTAGGGATTTGCGAGCCGTCGTCTTAGACTAAAGGTCACATGCGTAGATTTGTTTTCGTTAACTTTTATATTCCAATAGTTTAACCATGTCTCCAGTTTATCAATCTGCTTTTGAATTAATTTGGATGCTTCTGATGCAGATATGCTGGTTGCCAGGAATGCAGTATCATCAGCATATCGTTACCTAAAACGCAAAACGCCCTAACTAACAAAAAACTCAAAATCCATTTTTTTGCAAATTCCGATGTATCTAATCAAAATACATCACCACCAAACAAATCATACTTCCACGTACACAAATAGCAACTTTATTGACAAAATAAAAAAGCCCTTACTACAATATTGAATAATTGTAAAACGCAAAAAACCTAACTTCTTGCTTGTGTATACAACATTGACACAATTGACATTTAAAAATTAAAATACGTGCTTTGGAGAAATAAAAAGTGCAATATAAACAATTATAAAAAGAAATTGAAATATGTCGGATAAATCTCTGAATGCTTTTGCTGGGAGCAAAACAATTGGACAAAATTGGAGAATTTTTAGTCAACAAAACCATATGGAAGGTAAGAAGTACCTAGGATTTTCCAAAGGAAATGTGGAATATCATAAGCCCAGAGAAATGAAAGACACATGTAAGTCACAGTTTTGTGAAAAGAGTTCAAACCGGCATTGCTTCTAATTCACCGAAGTTATCCACAAAGAAATTTTTGACTCCTTCTGGAAAATGTCGTGGGAAAATAAAAAATTGTACGTAATAAACCTTATTGAATCTTCAGGTAGACAACGTATTACAGTTGAAGACTCAAAACGCTCTTCCACAAAGTACTATTTTTTAAAGCACGAGTCAAACCGTATCCAAGTGTGCAGACAAATGTCTATCAACCTAGGTTTAATCAACCAAATGTCTATCAACCTAATCTATCAACGATAGGTTTGAATGAAAAAATGGTACGATTATGGGTATCTTCAAAAGGATTGCATGCCACCCAAAGCATTTGTTCACCGAAGCAGAAAGAAAAAAACATAAGCTTCTTGCAAAAATGGTTGGAAGCTTTGCCGAAAAGGGAATCTCACTACCGCCGGCAGTATACCAAAAAGATTTATTTAGAAGCGGACTTTAAAAGTTATAAACAAATTTATGATCTCTATTCTGATGTATGTAGTGAAAATAAAGAGAATAATGTCGCCCGTGTATCATATCCAAGATTCATTAATGTATTTAAGTCATCAAACTTCTCGTTGTTTAATCCCAGGAATAATCAGTGCGATATTTGTCTTTCTTACGAAGCAAAGAAGATATCCCAAGAACAGTTTATTAATCATAGAAATGAAATTGACAAAATGAGAAATGAAAAACTAAATGATATCGAAAATGCAAATTCAGGACTATGCCTGCTGTTCTCCATAGATATGCAAGCAGTTAAGCTTTTGCCTCAATCTAAAGCAAACTCCTCGTATTATAAAATGAAACTTCAAGTTCATAATTTAACAATTTATAATATAATTAATCACGACTCTGTCAATTACATTTGGGATGAAACCGAGGGGAGTCTTGAATCAAGTACTTTTGCCACAATAATCATTAAATATTTGAGAAGTTATATCCAGAAATTTCCTAATACTCACCACATTGTTATAAAGGGTGGTTAAATTTCAAGGGCCGATGTTGATTTTGAATAAAACACAAACTATTTAAGAAATTATTGTAATTTTATTTTATTATGATGTATTGGTATTACTCAATTATGTATGGAACAAAATATCGGCCAAATGGGCGCCGCGACCTCGGCGGCACACCTCCAAAACGCCAAGTTTTTTTCCGAATTTTATTTGACATTTCTCTATTTCAGACTTACTCAATTTGAACCATGGAGAGATACACAATCCAACAACGTGTTAAAGTTATCCAGACTTATTATGAAAATGGGAGTTCAAATCAAAATGCATATCGTGCACTTCGTAATTTTTTTGGTCAATTTCATCGTCCAAATGTGCGCACAATCGCAAAAATCGTGGAAAAATTCGAGCAAACCGGGTCTGTAGAAGATGTGAGAACACCAGTGCATGCTCGTACAGCTCGTACTGCAGAAAATATTGCTGCTGTTCGCGATAGTGTGGCTGAAGAGCCGTCCACCTCAACTCGTCGTCGTTCCCAACAATTGCACCTCTCACGCTCGTCGTTGATGAACATTATGCATAAAGACTTGCATTTACACGCTTACAAGGTGCAATTGGCTCAAGAACTAAAGCCTCTTGACCATTCCAAACGTCGTGAATGGCCAGAATGGTGGCAAGAAATGGCAACAGTGGATGATCAATTTTCGAAGAAAATCATCTTCAGTGCTGAGGCACATTTTCACCTCAGTGGATTCGTCAATAAACAGAATTGCCGCATTTGGGCGAATGAGAATCCAAGAGTGATTGTCGAAAAACCAATGCACCCACAAAGAGTGACTGTTTGGTGCGGTTTATGGGCTGGCGGCATCATCGGGCCGTATTTTTTCCAAAATGAGGCCGGTCAGGCAGTTACTGTGAATGGTGTTCGCTATCGTGAGATGATAACGAACTTTTTATGGCCCGAATTGGAAGATATGGATGTGGACGATATGTGGTTTCAGCAGGACGGTGCCACTTGCCACACAGCTAACGAAACAATGGCTCTTTTGCGCAACAAATTCAATGGCCGTGTTATCTCACGTAATGGCGATGTCAATTGGCCACCAAGATCATGTGATTTGACACCGTTGGACTTTTTTCTTTGGGGTTATTTGAAAGAAAAGGTGTACGTCGATAAGCCAGCAACAATTCAAGACCTAAAGGATCAGATAATTTGGCACATTAACGGCATAGAACCTCCATTATGCCTCAGCGTCATCGAAAATTTGGACCATCGGATGGAGGTGTGCCGCCGAGGTCGCGGCGCCCATTTGGCCGATATTTTGTTCCATACATAATTGAGTAATAAAATAAAATTACAATAATTTCCTAAATAGTTTGTGTTTTATTCAAAATCAACATCGGCCCTTGAAATTTAACCACCCTTTAGTAATTTAATTTTGTAAAACAAGCCACAGTGCCAGACTCTATCGAACGCCTGTTGAATATCAAAAAATACAGCTGAACAGTATTTTTTGGATTCAAATGCTTCCATAATTTCTTTTATTAAGCGGTGACACTGTTCTGGTGTGCCGTGTTTGTGCCGAAATCCAAACTGATGGTCCGGTATTATAGAATAATTCTCTAAGATAGGTAATACTCTTTTAAGAAATAATCTTTCGAATATTTTAGAGAAGGTCGATAGCAAACTTATAGGTCGGTATGTGCGACACTATTTTCAGGCTTATTTGATTTATGAATCATGATTATTTCGGCACATTTCCATTGAATAGGGAAATGCTGAAGCCTCAGGATAGAATTTAACACCATTGTGAGAAAAATAATTCCTTTTTTTGGTAAATTTTTAACTACGGAAAGGTCAAGCTTGTCATACCCTGGTGACTTTTTTGTATTTAGCATCTTGATTTCTTGGGTGTAAAGTGTTTAATTGGTAAATGCATTTGACAAGCAACATCTAAGAAAGACTTAATTTCGGCATCGTTTTGATTAAGTGAAAAAGGTTTAAATGTGTCTTTTAAGTGAACTGAAAAAGCTGTGGCCTTTTCTTTGTCAGTTTTGTACCACTGGCCACCAGAGTCTTTAATTAGGGCGTTTCTTTTCACTGGGCGTTTTAAATACTTGGTCGCTTTCCAAAGATTATATTCGCTTTTAGATGTGTTAGCATTTAAATTACGAAGGTAATTACCAATTTCATGGTTTTTGTGCAGAGATAGCCGTTCTTTTAAGAGCCTGGTTGCCATGTTAAGAATAGTTTTATCTCTGGGGTTTCTAGATTGATGCCAGATACGACGTAGTCTTCTCTTATTTCTAATGAGATCTCTTATTTCTTGGGAGACATACACGTTTGAGGTATTGGTTAAAGATGGCGAGTAACATGGTGTTGAAAGTAGAGCAGATTCGTGGATTAAACTGGTAAAATTTTCGACAAAATCTTCTAGTTCGTCCGGAGTTTTTATTGAAATTTTTAAATCTAAGTTCTTATCGATCCAGTAGCCAAAAGATTGTAGGTCCCTTTTAGGTGATAATAGTTTTAATTTATTGTTAACAAGCTTTATTGCTGAGTGAAGGTTAATTATTAAGGGTGTATGATCGGAGTCAAGGCTATCATCATTCATTATATCTAGTGATGTTCTTGGAATACCACTAAATACAGCAAAATCCAAGAGATCCGGAATTTTGTTAGGGTCCGTTGGCCAGTACGTGGGGGTGCTGCCAGATAGGATTGAAAATCTATTCCTTGAAATGCATTTATATAGTTTTCTACCTTTTGGGTTGACTAGCCTAGAACCCCACCAAGGATGTTTAGCATTAAAATCCCCTGCCACTAAGAATTGTCGACCAATTTTATTAAAAAAGTTTTCAAAATCACTACAATAAACATTGTGTCTAGGTGGAAAGTAAATTGAATAAATGGATAGAGTGTTGTTGTTGCATTTTATATTGACACCAGCAGCTTGGATGCAAGGTCTTTTCATCTCTTCAGCTATTTCATAACTCATAGATCTTTTGATAAGTACAGCTGCCCCAACATGGCATCTGTCATCTGGATGATTTGCTGTAATCAAGTCATAACCATTTATTTTAAAATGTGATTTTTTATTAAAATGAGTTTCGGAAATCAGGAATATATCAATATACATATTTAGTTTTCAAAAAAATTTCAATTTCATAAAATTTTTGCGAGATACCATTTGCATTCCATACTGCTATCCTTAGGTTTATTTGCATAGTTTGCTAATTAAAAGAGTTAACATGTTCATTAGTTGACCAAACATACTTTCAATGTTTTTTAGTGTGCTCGTTTCACTTTCTTTGTTTTTATTATTACTTGTATTTTGTGAATTTCTGGAATAATGAGGTTCATGAGAGTTCGTGACAAATTGCTGATGGTTAACACGATTATTTGAATTTATTTTTTGCCTTAATGATTTATAAACTTGGCATCCTTTATTATTCGCTGTATGATTTTGAAGGCAATGAACAAATTTTGGTGGGGCATCTTTAGATTTGAGACATTCGGCGGTTGGATGATCCATTCCACATTTAACGCAAACAAATGGTTTTTTGCAATACCCTTTTGTGTGGCCAAATTGTTGACAACGGTAGCATTGTACAATATCGTTAGATTTGCGTTGAGGTTCTATTCTAACTACAGCATTGTTAATGTATTTTACATCATAAATTTTTTTATTATCTGGGGATGGATCAAGGACGACGAAGAACATGGGTAATGGTTGTTTAGTTATTTGGCTTCTAACATTGGTTGCGCATCTTACTTTATGGCCCATCGATAACAAATCAGCTTTAATATCAGTGATCGAAGTTGTATGATGTAAACCTTTGAGAACTACTCTTAAGACCGTTCATTTTTAAGCTGGTATGTATGAAAACATTTATTTTGACTTTCTAAATACTTAACAAATTTTCTATAGGATTCTATTGATTTTACTAATAATATTTAATATGAAAAAAAATTAACTTAGCAACAACTAAATAAAAATATTCAATGAAGTTAACGAAAGAGTATTCCACCAGGTTGGTTGTGCTTTTTAACATTTTCTTTTATTCAACACATTCGTGAGTTTTAAGCTGTTTGTGCGCTTGTATAATAATAAATTGGAATCTTTTTAATATAGTTATAACTATATACTTATGTACATATACATATACATACATAAATTAAACTGCAAGTGTTTTAAAAAAAGGGAATAAAAATGGAGTCTCCACGAATTGAAATTCTGAGCAATCTCATTGATTGCATTAAAGTAAAGTAGCTGCTGATTTGGATTCTAAGGATATAACGTACTTGTAGGTAAGTACTTACTATGTACATAGATGATATATTTACGTAGTATATACATATGTATGTAGGCATATAAGTATGCATGTAAATATACATACATACAAACATATCACACCCTAAATACAAAAGGGGCACAACTCAAAATACTAAAATTTTCAGGAGAGACAAAAAACTGTTTATGTTTAGTTCACCGTGCAGTAGCAACACACTTAACATAACTGTATTTTCCAGTCAAAGAAGGTAGTGATGTGAAAGAAATTTTTGCAGTAGTTAGAGATGTGTATTCTGAATTAATTTATGGAAAAAAGTCAGTTTTGGAAAATTTTGAGTTGTGCCCCTTTTGTATTTAGGTTGCGATATGTACTTATGTATGCTTATTTACATGTTACATATGTTTTTAGTTTTTAATAATTACAAATTTTGTATTCGATTTGATTGAACTAGTCAACAAGGTCACATACCTTCCACTTACTAATCAGAAAAGGCAGTGGATCAACCCTTGGAGGAAACCTAGAAATTTTAATTTCTTCCTAAAAGTAAATAAATATATATAATGTAATATTAAAGGATGGTACAATTTCTAAAGCTTTTACTACTAAACTTATGGCCAGTGTATACTTTTCTTTACGTTATTACTTTTTCTCCCTTTTCCGTCCAATTAACGCACTGTTTAGGTGCTCAATTTTATTTCTAAATTCCTTTGCCAAGCTAAAAAAAATAACATTAGTTTTTAAATATTTCGTTGAACATTTTTATACCTTTTTCTTCTGTGGCGATTCTTCAATGCAACATTCGTATATATGTATGTACATACATACGCTGTTTTGTGGAGAATCTTCAACGTGGGACTCAACGTCCATAATGTTGAGCTTATTATTTTCATAATTTTCCTAAATAAAAATATGTATGGTTTATTTACCTTTTACTAATGTTGTGGTTTATTTATGGACATACGTCTTTATATTATCCCCAGACTATTTAATTTTCGTGTTGCTTTTTAGGAGGGAAAGTTGAGTGTAGTACCAAAGTTTAGGAGCATAGATATCCGACTTTCCACAGCCAGATCTCTTGGAATTTTCAATGGTGCGCTGCTCTTCAACGTATTGCGTTTTTATGTTTTTCCACTTAGTTTAAATTTCCTCCCAGCTAATGGTAGCCAAGTTACTACGCATTATTACTAACACGCAGTTGTATGCCTTCACATTATAGAGACAAGGAAATTGTTCCACTGCACTAATTAATAACTGATTAATCCTCGCTTGTCCACTTTAAGGTCACTTTTATAAAATAATTCTTGTATTGGAAGATATGCACAGGGTGTGACGCAATTAAAAATAAAAAGTAATTTTGAAAATATAATTGCCGCTTTCTTCAGGCATGAAAGTACGAATAAGAAAGTACATGCAAGTGTGTACCCATCTTATGCACCCTTCACTCCGAACCCTAAAAGCTAATCAGCTTAGCTGAAAGAATTGCCTACTTATGTGAATGCCCACTAAGTTATAACTTGCAAATACAAAAAGTTTTGCGACTGTTTGCGACTTGCAGAAGCAAGAAGATTGTTGTATTTTGATTTGCGATACTGTTCAAAAGGAAAGACAATCAAAATTTCTACAACAACTACTGCTTGCTAAAAACTTTGATCAACTCTCTGTTAGTCGTTTTGTGATTTTGCTTTGACTCAAACTGTCATTCATTTCAGACGTACAAGCAGAAGTCAAATCAAAATAATTGAAAGTTATTACATTATTATTATAAATTGCCGAACCAAAAATTTATTGTCAAATAACTTCGTCAATGTGCACCAATTTTTAAAATTCTTTTCGAATATGGAAGAATTCGACTTAAATTTACAATAAAGGACGGGGTAGGTTGTGGTATGTATGTGCAAAGTACACCGGATTCGTCTAGTTATTATCATATAAAATAGAATCTGTTATAGAGATATTTATTACTAAATTCTAACGCCTTTACAATATTATTAAACGGCATGCAGCCCACAGGTGCAACAGATAAAAAGGAAGAATCCACATTTCAATAGACGACCTAACAATAGAAACCAAGAACAGCAGGAAGAATCGATGGATGTCGATTCATCATTAGGGCTCAGACGGCCTCAACATTCAGTGGCAAAACCAGCCACAAAATAAAATAGTTCCAGCAGTAAAACGGCCAAACAGTAGCACATCAAGACTTACAGGACCAAAACAGATTATTGGATTTGATTTACTGGCCGAGACTAATTCGAAACTAGATTTTAAAAATTCAAGGCTAGAATCTGAAACTGGATCAGAACGCATTCAGATTCTTAAATGTAAAAATGTAAGTTTCGTAAGCATAGAAATGTTTGATATACCTCAACAAATATCTGTAGAATTTCAAAAAATGATTGGAAGAAGAATGAGTGTTTTTGCGGAACCCAACGAGGCATTACCCTTTACCACAAATATTATTGCAATGATCCGTACGGAAAATGAGAATCCTATATACTCCAAGCTTTACCCATATCTAAAGGGTGTAGTGGATTTTGTGAATAAAGAGATTCAAAACCTTTTTAAGGATGACATCATCGGACAACCCTGTATGCGTGGTGGACAAAAAAGGTACTGACGAATTAGGCAATGCGAAAAAACGACTTGTAATAGATATCAGAAAATTAAACAACAAATGTTATTTTGTCAAACTTGGGGAAAGCCCGGTGTTTTTCCACATTGGACCTCAAATCTGAATTCCATAAGATTTTACTAGCTGAAAAAGACCGGGGAAAACCAGCATTTTCAGCAGGAAACGGAAAGTATGACTTTTGCAGGTTGCCATTCGGACTGTAAAACGCGCCCAGAATATTCCCAAGAGCCATCTATGATGGGCTTAAGGAAAGAATAGGAAAATCATGCTATGTCTACGTCGATGACATAATTATTTTTTCGGAAGATATGAAGAACCGAGGCCAATACGCGAATTTCTCGCGAAAAATCGACTATTTTTAAAGAAAAGGTGGACTTCTTAGGTTTTGTAGTCTCTAAAGGGGGAATTTCGACAAGCCCTGATAAAATAAATCCAATAAGGAACTATGAACAGCCTTCTACACTTTTCGGTGTCAGAACATTTTTAAGACTGTCAATTTATTACAAATGCTTCATTAGAGACTTCGGTTCGATATCAAGGCATAAATTGGTGCCAGTCAATCCAAGAAGATTGATGTAAAATGAGTCATAACTTCAAGTTTTTAACAAACTTAAAGAGGTCTTAACATCCGAGGATGTTATGTTACTATATTTAACAATCGATGCCTCAACATAAGGCTTGGGTGCAGTTTAGTCCAAAGACGGAAGGCCTAGAACGATGATTTCAAGAACTCTTAAGAAAAAGGAATCACATTTTGCAAAAAATTAGCGCGAATTACTTGCAATTATTTGGGCTTTAAAGAGCCTTCGTAATTATCTCTATGGCGTAAAAGATTTGAACATCTTTACGGACCATCATCCACTTACACTTGCGGTATCCGACTGAAACTCAAATGCCAAAATAAAAACGTGGAAAGCCTTTATAGCATAATGCTAATATTTTTTACAAACCAGGTAAAGAGAACTATGTAGCTGTTGCATTGTCACGGCAAAACGTTCACAACTTGCAGAATATTGCTTTGCAAGATGTTCACGCAATGGAGGAGAACTTCTACATATAAACCTCTCAATTGTTTTCGAAACCATATAATATTGGAAGGAAGAATTACCAACACGATCGTTCATTCTGTTTGGAAAAAAACCAGACACTATCGGTTTTTCGGATAGAACAACTCTATTGGAAAGATTGTTTGATGTAGTAAAGGAAGACGTAGTAAACGCAATCCACTGTGATCGACCCATTTTGGCATTCGTGCAGCATGATCGAAACATTTCCCCCTCAACAACATTTTGTTATGCAAAGAAATTGGTAACCGACGTTACTAACAGAGACGAACAGAAGGAAATAGTGGCAATAGAATATAACAGTGCACATAGAGCGCCTCAGGAAAATCCAAAACAAATTCTTGAAGAAGAAGAAACACCCATTCCCTCATGTGTTGGAGAAATTATACATGTGGATATATTTTCCACTGATAAAAAATATTTTTTAACATATGTATGTGGATAAACGATTGCAAACTTGGCATCAAGAACTATAAGAATCGCACAAAAATAATATTCTGTGACAATGAACCCTCACTAAATTCAGACTCTATTAGATCGCTCCTTGCTAACAATTTTAATGTACAAATACAAGTGCACCGGCACTTCACAACACATCAAATGGACCGGTAGAAAGAATACATAATACTCTTAGAAATTGTCCGCTGCCTCAAACTTGAAAAATTTATCAATGACACAGTACAGTTAATACTTCTGGCCACCATTGAGTATAACAAAACAATTCATACCGTAACAAATAAACAACCTATTGACGCAATTCACCCAACTCATTCAGAAATTGAGAATGACATAAGGAATATGGTAAGAAAAGCAGAGGAAATTCAATTACAGCGACTTAATGAAGAAAGACAAAATCAAGTGTTCGAAGTAGGCGAAAAGGTTCTTGTTAAGACTAATAGAAGATTAGGAAATAAGATTACACTACACTGGGCACAACGGTTCTTATTAAAGGGAGGGTGGTACAGCACTAAAGATAGTCGCCGGGACACCGGACCATGATGACTTAGAAAATTTAGTTTAAATAACGGGAGCTCATTGAAGCAGAAAGTAACCAAATTCATATAAACGCAAAGGTGCAACAGCAAATAAATAACCTAACAGATATTGTCAATGTTATCATTAACCAAACAAAAAATGCATTAACTAATACAGAACGTTTATATGAGACTCTGCTTGCAAGAAATAGAATTTTGATGTTAGAATTAGAAACCCTTATGCTTTTGATTACTCTGACAGAGGTTGGCATTGTAAACCCACAAATTTTAGACTCTAATGATTTAAATATCGTGATTAATGAGCACTCTACAAATGTAGCTGACGGAAGTTTCTAAAATAAGCGTGTTATTAGATAATAAGTTTTTGCATTTCTTCATTAAGCATCCAGATTTAAATTGTAAAAAATTAACCTTGTACCCAGTTCAACACAACAGTACAATTCCTCATTTTGGTAAGGCAAACAGTGTAGCGGACTGTGGGAGTGAATTCTGCAGTGCTACGCTGACAACATAATTTTGCAAAAGATTGAGTTATTCAAGATGCGCACAACAACTTCGTTCTGAAGGTCGCGCATATTTCACCACTCGTCCTTCTCATCTAGAACCACTAACGATTATCGACGATGGTGTTATTATCAACAATGAAAAACTGTTACAATAAAAACAAATGATGGTATAGAAAAACGGTCACTTTTAATGCCGAAGCAAAAATTAATGGGTCCCTGTATAGAAATCAAAGAAATGTAATAAAGAAATTACCAGGGTCGCCAATATCCACCCTTCTCAATGCTACGGACCATCTTGAAATATTGAGCTTACCATATCTTTTAAAATTGAACGAAGAAAACTTACGGCATATAGAAGGCATAAGAGAGAAAATACCAGCTGGACCTTTGCTGTCTAACACTTTTGTTTTCATCCCTATGATTATTGGTTTTGTCAGTTTTAAGGTTCATCAGAAAAGAAAGAAAACCCGGCAGCAACACGTCATCCAAGATGCTTTTGAAGACCTTAGGAAGGCCGAGGACGCCCTTCCCTTAAATGAGGGAGGAGTTAACACATCTGTACATTTCCAACAGGTTGTTTAAGGTCGACGGACTAATTTTGCTGCGTCAACTGTATTTCCCATATTGTGCAAGAGCATAATCAGTAAGCAATTATATATAAAATGCAAAAACGCAAAAACGCAAGCTCAGCAATGGGTAGTGGGTTGCTGATAATAACTTTGTCATTTAGTTTTAAGTTTTTTTAAGAGACTCAATATAGGCAGTAGCCATTAAAATAATGAGTAAATAAAAACCTTTTAAAACCCTAAAGCTAAATTCATTTTTATTACTTACATACTTATAATACATACATAGATAATTTACATAACCAAATTTTTCATGAAATTTCATTTGCTTAAGCAAAATACGGTCACAACTAGTGCATAAGTACATATACATACATAACTTATTAATTCACGTAATAAAAATAAAAACAAAATTTTTTTTGATGTCTCGATGATCGTTCTTTATTGCGAATCAAAATTAACTTAACTTACATTACAAAATTACTTATTTATAGACATAAATGACACAATTAAAAATGTGGCGTGATTTGGGTTCTTATTAATTTTAATATTGACTTGGCATTAATTGCAGACACTGATCTTGCAATTATTGCTAATTTTGGTAAATGTATGTAAATAATAAAAGAAATTGCAATATCTTCTCTTAAAACGTGAGTTTGTAATTTTGTTTGTGTCCCTGCCAAATTAAAGTAAATGAAAATAACAAGTTCTGCAGGATTAAATTAAAAAGTAAATCTATAATTTTGTGTGTTAGCTTATATACATATATGTATGTAAGTGAAATACAACGTTAGTTGTGGTTGAGTTTTCTTCATAAACTGACTATTTTATTTCCAAGTTTTTTCTTAAATACTAGAAATGAAAATGTTAAATCTAGTCTAGGTTTTATCAGCGTGTGAAAGAAAAATAAAGTACAGAAATATCGTCTTAGAACTAAGTGATGATATTCTTACTAAGTGTTGGTTATTGATTTAGGATATCGTCTTATCATTAGGTGTTAGTTATTAGTTTATGATGTGTTCTTAACATTATATCGTCTTACAACTAAGTGATGATATTCTTACTAAGTGTTGGTTATTGATTTAGGATATTGTCTTATCATAATTAGAATAGAGTCTTCGTTTTAATAGTTTTTCTTTAATGGTGTGAAAAATAAGGGTCTTATCATAATTAGAATAGAGTCTTTGTTTATGGATTCTTAGTTTAATATTTTCTATTATTATCTATGCTTATTTCTTAAGTGTTCTTTAATAGTTCGCTAAGGTATGTTAGTAGTGTGTATCTCACTTGTACATATACATACCATCTACGTATATATGTATGTATTTCCAGTTTGTGGACTTCGTAAACAAGGCCATAAAACAACTTTAATTTTTTTGTATTTTACATAAATATACATATTATTTAAATATTTAAATTTTCATCTTTATTGTTGCCACTACTTCATTATTTACTACTTTTTCGAAAGAATAAAGAGGTATATTTATATGTGTACAAGTTATAATATTATAAGTTTAGTTGGTTAAAAAAAAATTAACTTTATTTTTCACTATTTAAATTACAACCGAAATTAATTCTAGATTTTAATTAAAGCGAAACATAAAAATAATGTACTTAAAATTGCGTGGTAATCCCGATAACACGCGCATTTACTGTTTTGCAATTTTATAAATTGTTGACCTGTTTTAACCGACTGCAGCAGTGTCAGCAGATTGATTTATTGTGAAATAATAATCACAAGGGAAATCATTTTTTTTGTGTTAACATACATATGTATACTATGTATGTATGTATTGTTTTTAAAAGAAAGCTGTATGTTATGTGTATATACATACATATATACAAGTTAACGCAAACGTTAATTAAATAAAATAAATTAAAAAGAATAAAAGCAAAAGTGCAATACTGCAACTTCTGTCAACCTATTTTTTCAAAAAGTTTAATAACCGAATAAATAAAATAAATTAAAAGAAATAAAAGCAAAAGTGCAATACTGCAACTTTTGCCAACCTATTTTTTTTCTCAAAGTTTAATAACCAAATAAAATAAAATAAATTAAAAGAAATAAAAGCAAAAGTGCAATACTGCAACTTTTGCCAACCTATTTTTTTTACAAAGTTTATTGAACTAAATAATGTCTGCAAATTTTTGTTAAATTTTCTTTTATTAAATTTTGATTAGTCAAGTAAGCATAAATTTAAGTATAAAATATTGTAATAAAAAATTAAGTCAAGTAGTTGAAAATTAGTCTTAATAAAGGGCGGTCACGCTGACCGCACAAACAAACAAAAAATCTTTTTTTTATTTTCCAATAAAGGAAAATAATAACTGGCGCCCGAGTCAATTCGGAATTGCCCTCGGTAAAAACAAAACGCATAAATCGTCCTAAAGTAGTACGTCGCGGATCGAGGCGCAATGTTAATATAATACAATTGGACTCTTAAATATCCTTTTGTTATTGCCCTCGGTTAGTAAAAACGCATAAATCGTCCTGAAGTAGCACGTCGCGGATCGAGGCGCAAGAAAAAATAAAAAAAATTCTAAAACAACGCCTTAAGTGCAATATTAACATAATACAATTGGACTCATAAATATCCTCTTGTTATAAATCAACACAAACAGCAACATTAAAAAAGCTGTTATTAAAGAAATACTGTTAGTGATAGAAGTGGCCCCTCAGTAGCAGCAGTAAAAAGGACGGCAAGATATCAAGTGCCAGCCAACTATCCAAGGAGCATAGAGAATCAACAACAACAACAATAGTTCCGGTGGCCATATAGAAAAATCAGTAACCAGGCCAACAAATATAGGTCATAACGAATCTTTTATTTTGATTACAAATCCACCCAAACCCCCAAGAGTATCTCTTTCTCATGTTTGAGGACAAACATTTTTAAGAGGGGAAGAGTTAACGCCACTTTTACCATTTAGTCAATTAAGCAAAAACATAATATATAAAATTAATCAAAATGTAAAATAGTTTGAATTTAATTTTGACTTCAATAAACGGTGCTGACCGGTGAAAATAAAAAAATCTTGTTTTTATTTCCCATTAAAGAAAAATAATAACTTATAACAATAAAATTTTAAAGCCGTTATTTAGCCGGTAAGATTGCATATCGTTACCTGAAATGCAAAAGGGCGTAACAACATATTTCAAAATTTTACAGGAGAGACAAAAAACTCCAAAAAATCAAAGATTACGAAGCTGGTGTTGCAATTTCTTCAGTACAGCATTAAATTGCGATGATGCATTTATTTCGTAGAAAAAAAAATTTTTTTAATCGTCATTTTTATTAGATGTGGGTTGCGCCCTTTTGGTTTAAGAAAAAACCAACTTTGTTGTTACGACCTTTTGATTTTCTTTAATAAAATGGTTGTTATTGACAGTAGGGCTGTAAAAATGTAGGAGGACATGTAATTCGATTTGCTCTACAATAATAAATGAAAAAACCCATTTTGAATTTTTTGGTTGTTACGCCCTTTTGCATTTCAGGTAACGATATATTTATGTACATACTTATATATATAAAACGAAAAGTTTTAACATATGGACTGTAAAAGTTGTTAATGTCATCTGGTATATCCAACAGATTCGAATTATCATGCAACTGCTTTCATCTTACTAGTTGACGTTCATCTCCCAACAGAAGTACCGTGAATGACATTTGAGTTAAACAAATGGAGATTTGTTTATTTTCCTATGGTTTTAGGTTTAAAAAAACGGCACGCGATAGGACAGAAATAGAATATGAAACATATCAAAATTTAGCACATGGCAATCGTTTTTCAAAATTACCAATTTTTAGCTGATTATGATTATATATGTATGTATGTATGTACTTCACAATTTTTAAGTTTATTCTTTCTCATATCTACATAAGTACATACGTATGTACACATTTTTGTTAACGGCTGTTAAAGAGGTTAAAAGTTAAAATGTATGTACATATGTATAAATTTCTTTTAAACGAATAAAAAAACACTTGTTGTTTGAGTGATTATCTGAAAATCAACTGACTCTTTATTGTATTAACTCTTTTCTTATATGCTAAATTACAATTGGTTAAATTAATTAATTATTAATTAAAATTATAATAAAAAATGTTTTTTCATTGGTTTTTGCCATCTAATCATAAGTGTGTTTTTTTTTTGCTGGAAGCAAAATAAACTTATGTATGTGTGTTGAAATTTTGATTTATTACCGATTGTTCAATAATTCTTACGAAAAATTAAATAATTTCGTAAATAAAATAAGTTGAATTGCACTTTCGTTTTGAGAACGGAAGATGTATGCATGTATGTAAGTATGTACATGTATGTACATATGTATGTGTTTATTAAACTACGTTAGCTCGATATATATTCCCTTCACACGGGTGACAGTAAACATTTTCTCGTAAGTGTAAAGTTTTAAGTTTACATACATACATACATACATTTGCATGTTAATTTAAAAGATACATACAAATAATAGAGATTTTCTTTTCTACCTAATATTTTGTATAGTAAATAGTAAAATTTGTAAATACGGAGATAACAAGAGCAGAACAAATTCGGTAGCCTTTCCTAGACTCTCGCGTGCAGGTAAATTTATGTATATGTATGTGGTATGTATGAGTATAATACAACGTTAGTTGTGTTTGAGTTTCCTTCATAAATTGCCCCTTTATTTAAAAATTGAATCTTAAGTACTAAACATGAGTTTCTTAAAACCAGTCTAGGCTTTATCAGTATTGTTTTATCGTTTGTCTTATCAGTTGGTGAGCTGTACTCCACTATTATATTACATAAACCCTTATCTTATGAAATATGTGGAGTTTAATGCATTAGAAATATTTTTAAATAAATTCTTATCTTATGTGGTAACATTATAGTTTTTATATATTATATATTATAGGGTTGGTTATCAATGTTTCTCAACCTTTGTTTCTAATTTTAATACAATACAGTTTCTTATAATTATTCTTATCTCTAAATATTGATTCTTACTCTATTTCTAAGGGGTGTTATTAGAGTGTATGTCACTTACATATGTACATGCATATACATATGTGACCTTCTCCGAGAAAAGGGACCTAGTGTGTCAAAAAACGGGTTTGGACTTAGGAGTGGATTCTGGATAAAAATGGATTCCCCATAAAAACGTACAAAACGAATTGGAAAAATCGATAAAAATGAGGAAAACATTAAAATTTAATTTTTTTTTTATTTTTTTGGTTTTAAATTGTTTTTTTTTTCCTCAGTCTTCGAATATTTTTGGAGTTTGGACTTTTTTTCGGTGTTTCGTGATCTGGTACTTTTTTCCTTCCGTTTGACAATTTCAGTTTTTTTCTTTTTTCGGCGCTTTGACTTCAGCTTTCTTTTTCTCGTGATCCGGTGCTTAGATTTTTTCTCTTGATGGGAGATTTTTTTTCGGTTTGGGTTCACTCGGTTTGGGAGCTACAAAATCCTATAAAGCTAAATCACGTTTGAAAAAAAGCTAAGAAGGAAATTAAAACCCAAAAAATAAAGCCACATCTGATGTATAGAAGTGAATTAATGTTGTTTAGAGTAAATCTGTTTCTAATTTTAGTTTTAATTAAATTCATACCACTGAATACGCGTTCAACTTCTGCGTTGGGTTTTCATTTATTGGTTTTTTTCAGAAACATTAATCCAAAATTCTGTAGTTGACTTTTGGTTTGTCCAATCAAAGGAATTTAATTTTTGCCATTGTAATTCCAAAAGAGTAATATCATCTACGCTAAAACTTTACATTTCTTCTTTAAAATTTTCATACAATTTACATTTTGTATTGCTCAGACTATTTTGTAATGAAAAGAATTGTGTGCTTTGCAAAGTTAAAAAATTATTTGGCAAACGTTATCGTAGTTGGTATATTAATTGTTTAATAAAATTTCGGCAAGTGTATCTAATTTCTTTTTCTGTCTCAGAATCAACTATTTCCTTTTGTGAAATCAGGTATCGTTCGAAATTATAATTAAAGTACGGCATTGGAATTAGGAAATCTTCTAAATCTGATTTTAATGGATCCAAATTTTCAGACTTCAAAACGATTTGATTACAAAGATTTTTCAATAACAAACTAAGTTCTGAAAATATTAGCGTAGGATCTACGTCATTACTTTCGAACATTTTATTTACTTTTTGAACATCAGAAAGTAACGGCTTCAAAAATGTTAAATAGCGCAAATTCTTTTCACTATACAAATTGTTCAAAACTTTAGCTTGATGGCATGATTCCGAAATAAAATTCTAACCATTTAATTCTAACCATTGACTTTCAATTCTATTTACAGCTATTTCAATTGACATCCATCTCGTGTCATATGCTCTTACCAACTTTAGTGGTTGCATGTCAGAATTTATAGCTGCGTAAATGTTTATGTAGTTTGTTTGTCTTGAATTTGATCTGGAAAACCAATTATACGTTTCTGCCACTAAATACTCAATTTCGTCTGGCAGACTTTTTGACGCATAAGAAACAGATAATTGTATCGAATGGCAAACCCATGGAACTAAATATTATGTTTTCATTTTTTTCTTTCAAGTTAGCAATAATACCACGATTGATTCCGGTCATAACTTTTGCGTTGCCTGCGCCTAAGCCTACCATGTATTTTATATCTAAATTAAATGCGTGCAAAACTTTTAAAATTGCCGATGTTATTCCACGAGCTGTTGCTTCCTCTAGCTTGTATAGGTGTAGAAAAGTAAATTTATTCTGATAAACTGCTTTATTTATTTTGAAGTATAAATTAATTACATCAAACTGAAATTAAAAAATCTAGAAAAAGCTAAATGCATTTTTGAAAAAAGGTAAAACAAAAACTAAAAGCTAAATTAAATATTTCGAGTTAAACATTAAAAAATAAAGCTAAATTTAGATCGAAAAAAGCTAATATGAGCTCAGCCGTTAATCGCAGATTTAATATATTTCTTCTTCCGAGTCCACAAGTTCTTTAGAAACAATTTCGTTTTTTTTTTAAGTCAAAGTGGTGGTACTTGGTAATACCTAAAATGCAAACGTTTACAAAATTAGTTGAAAAAAATTTGAAAAATTAAAATCGCGACGTTTACCTTGTAATCTTTTGTAAAATCCTTCGAAATGAGTATCCCATGTTCGGCACTCTACTTCACTTTCATTCATTTCATTTTAAATAAATTGAACGAACGTAAGTGATTCCGGTGGTAACACACGCGATTGCCATTTTGAAGACTTGTCCCTTAGTTAATGTTTTCGTTCAGAAAAGCCAACATTATCCCTATGTCGAATCAAATTTTTATAACGTTTTAAACCAACATTGCAAATAAAAACTCTTTCTACAAATATGAATGCCACGAAGTAAGTACTGTTGAAAAGAGGAAATCGCCTCGCTGTGGTTTTCCCGGGATTTTGAATAAAGAAGCCAATGGTTTAAATAACAATTCAAGTTTATTTATTCCAATGTTTCTTATTCTAAAATTCCTAAATATATATATGTACATATTGAACATTAGTAAATATTTACTAAAATTTACTTAAATTGAATTGGCTTACTTTTTGGTATGAAACCCACAATTCCAATATTACACCAAACCCAAGCTATCACAGCAAAGCCGAGCGACAGATACACAACAATATGTCACTAAAAATGGAGTTTCAAAGGTGGAAAAAGGCGCCAACTCCGAAAATATAAAAGTATATATTGTAATAGACCATCCACACGTGAAACACACAAGTACATTGTATCAACTCTGGATTTATTTTTTACCCTTTGGCCATACTTCTTCCGACTTTCAGTATTATAAACGTTTTCAAGCGATAAGTGTTGTCGATGAAATTCCAAATAGCTCAAATGCACTAAATCTTGTTCTGGTTTACTTTATTCTTGGAAAAATTGCCGGCTTTGTATAGCAAGATTTTCTCGAAATATCTTATTACACTCTTTCGAACAACATGCTTCGGATTTTTCTCTGTATTTGCACCGACAATTTCAGATAATCGTCATAGACCGAGTCTAGTTTTTTTAAATCATCATCAAAACTGTCAGAAATATCCATTTTCATAAAAATTACTTCAAATTAACATCAGCTTAGTAACAAAATTACAAAAGAGCCAAAATTGCGAAACAACTTTTGAGATATTGATAACACTCGTTATACAGTGTTCACAAGACTTTATTATTTTCCTTTCCTATAGTTATTTTTACAATGTGTACAGAGCAGCAACAATAGCAAAGGTTTTGCACACTAAAAGCGGAAAAAAATACGTCACCACATAGTCATGGCGTCACCAAAGTCGGCACGCAATCATAACTAACCATACCAAATCGCATCTCCTGATAATGCGTTATGAAACTTTAAACGCGTTTTTCTCAAAACTTTATTTTCACACACTAGGTCCCTTTTCTCGGAGAAGGTCACATTTATGTAACTATCTTTTATAGCTGCATAGCTGTTTTTCTTGATTTATGAATATGAACTTATTTTTAATATGGATGTTAAATTAAAAATAATAAACTTTTCTCTGAGACGAATCAAAATTTAAATTCACATACGTACATGATAAATCCAATCATCCTATATCCAACTCCTAAGAAATCCGAAGATTTCGAATTTTTGCAAAATATGCCTCATATATTATACATCTAAAACGCAAAAACTTTGTATTCAACTGGTTGAAAGAATGTGAATAGTCATTTCAATATTTGAAAAAACAACAAGTCCACAATTGAACAAGAGTTAACAGCAATTCACTGGGCGATTAATCATTTTCGACCCTATGTTTCTGGCAGGAAATACGTGTATACGAAAATGCTCCACCGTCAGTTGGATGATTAATTTGTAAAAAATCAGAGGGAGTAGATTTTTTATTATGCAATCCAATATATAACACTGTAAGAATGACCTTTTGTGCAATGCAAATTTAACTAAAACCTATTAGATTGAACTCGAAATTACAAAAGAGATTCTGGCGAAGTGAAAATACATACATTATAACACATTCACATTATTAAAAGAAGTTGAAAGATCAACTACAGTATACATTTTTTACGCAAAAAGGAAGTACATACATGCATATGTATGTATGTATGTACGACATTCTTAACCGGGTATCCGGTTATTTTTTTAACTTAAAGTCTTTTTCGACTCACTTTTTAGTCGTGTTTTTGATCGTTTAAGAGTCTTCTTCAACTCATTTTTCAGTCGTATTTCTAATCGTTTGCGAATCA
Source organism: Epicampocera succincta (assembly GCA_932526305.1). Lineage (NCBI taxonomy): Eukaryota > Metazoa > Arthropoda > Insecta > Diptera > Tachinidae > Epicampocera > Epicampocera succincta. Next base: position 26,822,734 of record OW052035.1, on the reverse strand, counting down.
TTTATGAGTCGTTTTTTAGTTGTATTTCTGATCGTTTTTTTTTACTATTTTTTACTCATTTGTAATCGATGACAAAAACAAATATTTTTCGATGTAAATTATTAATTAATTCAGTTTATTTAAATTATATAAATTAAATTATTACTAAATTATAGAATAGATAATAATATAAAAATGTTTAGTAATAAAAAATGAAAGCAAAAAAAGGAATTGAATTTACAAAAAAAAATAATAATATGGTATTCATAATTGCAATAAAGCATATTTGAAATTGAATAGCTCATTTAGCCAGTTCATCGCACAAATAAAATACATATGTACATCGTCGTCACTTTCACTATAATTTTCTTCATTTTCACTACAGAATCATAAAAAGAACTCTCTTCACTTCCACTATCAGAATTATATTAAATGTCATCAGTAAAATTACTTTCATTGTTTGTTTGATTATTCTGAGAATTAGTTTTCTGGTGTTTTGGCGATATTCATTTTTTTTGCCAATCTTTTTATTTTTTTGGCTGAAATTATCTTTTTTTTATTTAAAAATCACTTTTCACAAAATTTTAATTATTTTTATATACTTTTAGAGATCTTAATTTTAATATAATATATTTAATTCAATATAAACTTTTAAAAATTATAATTTAATATTTCAGCTTTACACTACAAGATCACTGACATTAATAAATTAAAATTTACAATATTCTTATATTTTACGCCTGCTTCAAAGCTAACAAAAAATATCCCGTTACAAATAAAAATAACGGAATTAAAATCAGTTTCTCATCATCTAGATGAGCAAAATATTATTCATAAATAACTTCGAAACAGTCATATTCCAAACACCTGTATGATCCATTTTCGATTGCTGTATGTTTTGTTATTGCATTTTCAATAAATTACTTTTTAAGCATAAGCACGAATCATTTTCAAGTCAAAGAACATTGCGACTTACATATGTACATAGTACATACATACAATAACCAATTTTAAAAAGGCGGTCAACACTCTGTATACAACAGAAAAGGATCAAACCTTATATAAAGGGTGGTTAAATTGTATGGGCCGATGTTGAATGTGAACCACACCTAAACGCCAAGTTTTTTCCGAATTTTATTTGACATTTCTCTATTTCAGACTTACTCAATTTGAACCATGGAGAGATACACAATCCAACAACGTGTTAAAGTTATCCAGACTTATTATGAAAATGGGAGTTCAAATCAAAATGCATATCGTGCATTTCGTAATTTTGTTGGTCAATTTCATCGTCCATATGTGCGTACAATCGCAAAAATCGTGGAAAAATTCGAGCAAACCGGGTCTGTAGAAGATGTGAGAACACCAGTCGTACAGCTCGTACTGCAGAAAATATTGCTGCTGTTCGCGATAGTGTGGCTGAAGAGCCGTCCACCTCAACCCGTCGTCGTTCCCAACAATTGCACCTCTCACGCTCGTCGTTGATGAACATTATGCATAAAGACTTGCATTTACACGCTTACAAGGTGCAATTGGCTCAAGAACTAAAGCCTCTTGACCATTCCAAACGTCGTGAATGGGCAGAATGGTGGCAAGAAATGGCAACAGTGGATGATCAATTTTCGAAGAAAATCATCTTCAGTGATGAGGCACATTTTCACCTCAGTGGATTCGTCAATAAACAGAATTGCCGCATTTGGGCGAATGAGAATCCAAGAGTGATTGTCGAAAAACCAATGCACCCACAAAGAGTGACTGTTTGGTGCGGTTTATGGGCTGGCGGCATCATCGGGCCGTATTTTTTCCAAAATGAGGCCGGTCAGGCAGTTACTGTGAATGGTGTTCGCTATCGTGAGATGATAACGAACTTTTTATGGCCCGAATTGGAAGATATGGATGTGGACGATATGTGGTTTCAGCAGGACGGTGCCACTTGCCACACAGCTACCGAAACAATGGCTCTTTTGCGCAACAAATTCAATGGCCGTGTTATCTCACGTAATGGCGATGTCAATTGGCCGCCAAGATCATGTGATTTGCCACCGTTGGACTTTTTTCTTTGGGGTTATTTGAAAGAAAAGGTGTACGTCGATAAGCCAGCAACAATTCAAGACCTAAAGGATCAGATAATTCGGCACATTAACGGCATAGAACCTCCATTATGCCTCAGCGTCATCGAAAATGTGGACCATCGGATGGAGGTGTGCCGCCGAGGTCGCGGCGCCCATTTGGCCGATATTTTATTCCATACATAATTGAGTAATACCAATACATCATAATAAAATAAAATTACAATAATTTCCTAAATAGTTTGTGTTTTATTCAAAATCAACATCGGCCCTTGAAATTTAACCACCCTTTATGTATGTAGCTACTGCGACATTAAATTCGATGTAGTGGCCGCTTTTGGCACGTACTATGTATGTATGTATGTACATATGAAAAAAAGTTTTCTGATGGATTTTGATTAAAATGGTCCATTAAAATTCAAAGCAAATTTGAATTTTCTTCAAACAACTCTGTAGTAGCTCTCATAATTTCAACAAAACCATCGATTGAAAGTATGTTGTTACCCACACACATACATACATATGTATTTAACCTGTGTTATATACATACATACATAAGTTATTAGATATTTAAGAACTCGCCAAGCTGTACATAGTATATTTGCGCTAGTTTCGCGAAGGCTTAATTTTTTGCAATGCAGGCTCTGTAACAGTGACAATTTGTTTAAAAGACATTTATTTTTTCTTTGCTATTTGTCGCAGGGTAATCCTGTTAGTTTTTTTTTTGTAAATGAATATGATGTGCCAACAACTGCACTGTATCAACTGCGAGCCGTTATTTTAAAGAATAATTTGCTGAAAAAGACACTTAAAATTTCAACCTACATACTTACTAAATATTTTAACAGTAAATGTCCCATAATAATAGATGTTAAAGTGATTTGAAGTTCGGTGCTAGCTGATGTTCTTGCAGCAGTACAACAATTAAAAGCATATTTTTGCCCTACAATGATTTAATGAGTAACTTTATCCTCTGTAACTTATTTGCACATACATATACATACATACACACATACATATGTATGTATAGTCTTTGATTGGATCGCTTAGTGGACTGATATCATTGTTGTTTTTATTGCACATACATATGTATGTACGTATATATTTTCTGATTTGTATACATTCATACATACATACATACATACTGTATGCTCTTACATATGCATGCACTTAGCTTATACATACATATGTATAGACTACACATGCATACATACTTATTTACATACATATAAAAGCATTGTGTATTTATAAGGTATGCATGTTACTCTTGTTTATTCTTTTGTATTACTCAACGATATTTCTTTCAATACAAAACAAAACACATACATACATATGTTTGTGTTTGCGTATATAAATGTACATACATATGTATGTACTGACATGCATGTGATTAAATTTTATGGGCAATTTATTTTGCATTTCGTTATACACACTTTTAAACAACACAAAAGAAATAAAACAACATGAATACAATATACATACATACATAGTCTGTATGGATGTGTAAATGGACACATATGTATGTATGTATGTAAAAATATATGTACATACTTAAATATGTATGCATGCACATATCACAAAGAACGAGTTCATTTAAGTTCAAAATCAATGTGGGTCCTTAGTGGCATTTTAGAAGTAAATCCATTCATGATTACACACACGTATGTATGTAGACGTACGTGTACCTTAATATATATACATACATACATACATATGTATGTACATATCACTGTTTTATCAAATTGTTGATCAAGGCTTTTAGTTACATATGTATGTACTAAATATGTGTGTATGTATGTATGTATGTACATATGTATGTACCATTAAAGTGCAAAATTGTGCATCCATTTTCAAATGTATGTATGTATGTATGTATGTATGTATATACATACATATGTATATCAGACATAAGATTCAATGTTCAAAAGTGTGTACATTTTTAAAATTGTCATGTGTATTTCAATAATCATTTTCTTTGTATCCATTTCAGTTTGGTGTAAAAATACTCACCCAACACAATGAATGATAATATGTATGTATGTATTTACATATGTATGTATGTATGTACATATGTATATAGGTATGCATGTATGGAGCAGTTAATAATCACACAAAACAGTATGAATTCAATGTGATTGGCTCTTTTTATAAAGGGTGGTTAAATTTCAAGGGCCGATGTTGATTTTGAATAAAACACAAACTATTTAGGAAATTATTGTAATTTTATTTTATTATGATGTATTGGTATTACTCAATTATGTATGGAATAAAATATCGGCCAAATGGGCGCCGCGACCTCGGCGGCACACCTCCATCCGATGGTCCACATTTTCGATGACTTGAGGCATAATGGAGGTTCTATGCCGTTAATGTGCCGAATTATCTGATCCTTTAGGTCTTGAATTGTTGCTGGCTTATCGACGTACACCTTTTCTTTCAAATAACCCCAAAGAAAAAAGTCCAACGGTGTCAAATCAGATGATCTTGGCGGCCAATTGACATCGCCATTACGTGAGATAACACGGCCATTGAATTTGTTGCGCAAAAGAGCCATTGTTTCGTTAGCTGTGTGGCAAGTGGCACCGTCCTGCTGAAACCACATATCGTCCACATCCATATCTTCCAATTCGGGGCATAAAAAGTTCGTTATCATCTCACGATAGCGAACACCATTCACAGTAACTGCCTGACCGGCCTCATTTTGGAAAAAATACGGCCCGATGATGCCGCCAGCCCATAAACCGCACCAAACAGTCACTCTTTGTGGGTGCATTGGTTTTTCGACAATCACTCTTGGATTCTCATTCGCCCAAATGCGGCAATTCTGTTTATTGACGAATCCACTGAGGTGAAAATGTGCCTCATCACTGAAGATGATTTTCTTCGAAAATTGATCATCCACTGTTGCCATTTCTTGCCACCATTTTGCCCATTCACGACGTTTGGAATGGTCAAGAGGCTTTAGTTCTTGAGCCAATTGCACCTTGTAAGCGTGTAAATGCAAGTCTTTATGCATAATGTTCATCAACGACGAGCGTGAGAGGTGCAATTGTTGGGAACGACGACGAGTTGAGGTGGACGGCTCTTCAGCCACACTATCGCGAACAGCAGCAATATTTTCTGCAGTACGAGCTGTACGAGCATGCACTGGTGTTCTCACATCTTCTACAGACCCGGTTTGCTCGAATTTTTCCACGATTTTTGCGATTGTACGCACATTTGGACGATGAAATTGACCAAAAAAATTACGAAGTGCATGATATGCATTTTGATTTGAACTCCCATTTTCATAATAAGTCTGGATAACTTTAACACGTTGTTGGATTGTGTATCTCTCCATGGTTCAAATTGAATAAGTCTGAAATGTCAAATAAAATTCGGAAAAAAACTTGGCGTTTAGGTGTGGTTCGCATTCAACATCGGCCCATACAATTTAACCACCCTTTATTTGCCTGAATTTGCTATCAAATTCTCGCTCCACATCCTTCCACACATTCACTTTTTGTTCTGCACCAACTCAGTCAGTCTTTTTGCACTCGATTATGCTGCTGTTTCTTATCAAATAATGAAAAAACTTCAATACGCAATTTTTATAGTTTGCGGAATTGTCAAAATCATATGGTAATATAAAAAACGTGGTAAGTGATTTAAGTTGTGTTTAAATATGATATATAAAAATGAATTCGGTATTTAAACAGAACCCAAGTTTAAACACCGTTTAATTCCTGTTGTGGCAATCAACCAAATCTTACCTGTTCTGAGCAGTGGAAAAATAATAAAAAACCTGGTGTATAATTTACACGACGACTTCTGTCTACAATAATTGAAGATGAAGTGGCAGTACATGAAAAAATCAAAAACGAATAAAGCGGAAAGAAAAATTAAACAGTGCTGTCAATAAGATTGCCTGACTTCAACACAAAGACACATTCTTTGGAAGTAGGCTTGCCACGTCCCAAAAGCCAGCCAGCTTGACACTCACCTAAAATGAGCTTGATTTCAAAAAAATATCTTGACAATTAAAATAACGCATACGTAGAAATGAGCAGAAAAACTGCTAAATTTGATTAAAAAAAACAATAAAAACATCACATATTATACAAAACTTAAAAAAACAAAAACGTATTACAATTCAGTCTACGTCAAATAATATAAACATCCTACAATTAATTTACATTTAACTATGTTAATTTTTCCACATATACTTTGTACTTTTAGTAACAGACTTAACTAGTTCTGTTCCTTTAGACGTTAGTAAAAAATTTTTAAAATATTTACAATTTTCATAAAAGTTTTGTCTTATTAACAGTTCAGCCTTTATAAGGTCATATCCCATTCTATTCCTTTCTTTCAAATATAAATTGTTTAATGTACTAAATGTTCTTTCACTAACAGCATTACTAATTGGAATAGAAAAAATAAATGAGATCAATTTAAATATATTTATCAAGTTATTTTTATCACATTTTTTTAAAAAGTAAGACCATATTTTGTCAATCGGAATATCTTTTGGCAATTGATCAAACACTTCTCGAAGACAGCAATAATCTGTATATAACATGTCATTATCAACAGAATTTGATATCTGTAAAATTTTTGGAAGCTCTGATAATGTATCCCATGACAAAAGAGATTGTTTCAGATTTAAAACTAATATGTGTTTGTAAATTGATTCATCTCCGAAATCATATCGTTGCTCCAAGTATGAAATATCATTTGTTAAAAATTTATTTGCTTCTAATTTAAATGCTTGAACATCATTATTTGAAATATTTTTAAAAATAGCCAAAACTATACTTCCATAAAAACAATTCTTCCTTCGGCTTTGAAGACTATTCATAAGTTTACTCATTATGCTGTGAAGTTCCATTATTGTACAAGAATAATTTTCAAGCGCTAATATAGCTGAATGCAATTCATGCATTACATTATCAATAAAATACAAATACGCCTCTGATAATCCTTCAGAAACGCATTCTTCATCCACATTATTTACATAGTTCGGTATCTGACATTCCATATGATACAAATATCCAGATTTCTTTTCTGCAGTTGTTTTTCCCCTTTTGCAAAAAGTACCTTTTAACCGCAGGCCAAGAATATAATAATCGATCAATTGTGGGCAAAAGGGAAAGCCATCGAGTGGGAACATGAAGTAGATGCTTGTATTCGATACATGGAAACTCAAAACATTCCTTGAGCTTGGTTTGGTGTTTAACAAATGATGATACATTTTTTTTTATATTGAATTTTTTTTAATTTTAAAAATTAACTGTACAAATTATATTTTATCTTGACACTTGACAGGACCTAAAAAATCTTGACAATCAAGCTCATTCCAGGCCATATGGCAACCCTATTTGGAAGACTTATTTTTCTCAGTTTGTCTTCGAAAAAAATTTCTGGCAGCAAAGAAATAAAAAACATAAAAAAAACTATTGTTGCACAATGCGTACATTATACCAAAACTAAATTTATTCCTTTTGGTTCGAGGAAAGTAACTAGCATACGTTACGTGCTAAATTTTGAGCTCTTAAAATTGAACTCTTAAAAAAAACAACTGTTGTGATTTGAATCAAGAAGAAGGCTGTCTTTATTTTTCAAAAAATCTTAATATTAAAATTAACAGTTGACAAAAATGCTTATTGGTAATTCTTAGAAAATAGATTGTTTACAAAAGAAAATATATTTCTTTGTGTTATTGATTGTGAAATTGTTCTTAAGAATTTCATATTTCAAAATCGATCATACTTACGGGTTATTATTAGTGTTTGACGGGAACTGCATTCGAGCGTTCTAGGAAATTCATAACAAAATATAAAATAAGTGTTTAAAGTGTTTTTTAAGTACATATGTATGTACATCCATGTTTGTACACAGTGTTGTGACAAATATGCATGTTATTGACTTTTTCTTTTAATTAAAATATTAAAAAGAATTTCTTTTCTGTTATAATTTTTAGCTCTAAATTCATTTATGTTTAAATGTAAGTATATATGTATGTAGGTATAGTTAAATAATCATTTTATTAGGGGTTATTATAACTCCCCCTCCGTTAGAGTGAGGCTCCGACGAAGAAACAATATATGTGTTACTTTTAAATGTTCTAACATAAATTATGACAAAAATAAAAATTTTAATGGTAAAAATTGCTATACTACTTCCACTATTTATTAGAGTGTTTTTAAAAAGTTTATGCTCAACAAATGTTATCGTTTCATTAAAATGTATTTCTTTCATGTCCAAGTCAGTTAATGAAATATTACTTTCTTTGAGTTTCAATATAAATTTCTCTAAGATAAACATTTCTTTAACATCAACTTTATAGTTTTCATAAATTCTGAGTTTTGTTTTGACAATGCAGTTTTCGAACTTTAATAGATAAGTCGTAAATTTTTCTAGTTTATATGGGTTTTTACAATTAGTTTCAATTTTATCTTGATAGTGCTTAAATATAAGTAAACCAGGGTAAATTTTATTTTCTTCTTGAGCTTTTGTTATGTTCATATTGCATTTAGGTTCTAAATTTTGTAAAATATTTGATAGGCAATCATCATTTACTTTTTCTTGGTTTATAAATTTCTTGTTTGTAGATAAGAACGTTGTTTTGGTTTAATACTAGGGTTTTATTTTCATTATCACGAGGTGGTTCGAATATTACCTCGGAAAATGATTCGTTTAGAAACTTTGGAACTTTCAATGTTAAGGTTACGAAATTTTCTCTATAAGCTAAAGATACTTTTGTCTGAAGATAAGATTCTATACTACCTATGAAATAGAATTCTTTTTTAGTCAGTATGTCCGATGGAACTATTCCCAGTTTTGAATTGAAAATAACATGTCCAATCTCATTGTACATCAACAGGTTTACATCATTATTAAAATAGGGTTTCGTCCTCCAAGTCAAGAATTTTATTTTGTACGATAGTTTTAAATTTATTTACATAATTTTGTACGATTTTTTGCTGGTTATTTATATGGTCTGTAATATTTGATATTTTGTCTGACATTGAAGTGCTTAGATATGAAATTTCGTCTTAAGCTGTCATTGTGTCCGTTACTTTTCTCGAGTTTTAAAATTTTATCTAAAATTCCTTCTCGTCGTGACTGTCCATTGTTCCTGTAACATATTTCAGTCCTTTACCTATTGCGTTTATTAGTCCTCCTTTTTGTCTGAACTTAGGTGTCAAGTTTTTGCTTTTTGTTCTACATATGTATGTATGCCCATATTTCTATTTACGCTCTCCAATAGTGGGCTAATGTTCATGTAAGTGCTTGCCAGTTTACAGATATTTTCCTGTAATATATTTGCTGTTTCTAAATATTGTGTGGTATTAATAAGGTGTATTATTTTTATGTATTTGTCAATAATATTAACGTCTTTTATTTTAATTGGTAGGTATCCGTGATTGTCCTGTATGTCAAAGAACTGTGCATTGGTAATCCTAAAAAGGGTAATTAGAAAGATCCTAAATGTCATCTGGATGTCCGAATTTGAAGTGTGTTTACTATTTGAAGTGAAATGTATGTTAATATTTTCCTCCTTTAGAATTTCTTGCATTGGAATGGCTTTAAAACCAAGCTCATTGTCTACAATTATTTTTCTTATTTTACCGTGCGTATTTATGTATTGCAAGAGCTTAGTTTTGAATTCCGTCAAACTACTGCTATTGATTTTGTAAGCAACCGCGTATTTTGAGAATTTGTGTATCATTGTTATAAAAATTTCCTTTTTCAATGTGTAAAATACGTCTATGTATACAATTTCTCATGATTTATAAGGGGTTTAGCTGATTTTTAGTGGTACCTTAGGAGGTTTCCTACCGTTTTTTCAATAGTGCATACCTCACAATTGTTAACGAATTGTGTTATTCTTAGTTTTAGTTGAGGGTTATATATGTATTTCTGTTAATAATTTCGTAGACTGCCTGTATTCACCGATGGTTTTTACTTAAATGTTCCTCTTCTATTATTTGTGTTAATTCTTCTTCATCTTTGATATCTCTGAGAAAACGGGTGCACCTTAAATTTATTGTTGTTTGAAAAAAGTTCTTCATAAATATTCTTAATGGTATTAAAAAGTTCGTCCTCCAAAAAGACTGCGTTCAAATGATTTGGATTGAAATGGTTTTTTAATAAGCAGATTGAAGTTTCTCTATCGAGTTCCTTGATTCCTATAGTTAAATATTTTTTCATTTTTAATTCTGGCTGCTCCTGAACGAATCCTTTCAATAATAATTTGGTTTTTTAAGAATATTGAGAGGAGATTCTGTTTCTTTTATGTTGAGAATTTCTGTTTCTATGGAATTAATATCAACCAATTCAGGTTATATTCTGGATAGTGCATCCGCGTTGCTATTTCTTGTCCCTTTTTTATATTTTATTTCGTAATCAAATTCTGAGAGCTTTAACCTCCATCTTACCAATTTTGAATTTGATTCTTTTATGCAAAATAGCCAAGCGAGTGGTTTGTGGTCAGTCTCGATTATGAACTTTCGTCCAATAAGATACGGTAGGAAATACTTAGCAGACCAAACGATGGCTAGAAGTTCTTTCTCAATAGTGCTGTTGTTAGTTACACTCATGTTCGTTGAGAGTACGACTTGCATAGCAAATGGCATGATTATATTTTGATAGCATTGCTCCCGGAGCAAAATTGCTTGCATCTGTTGTAAGTGTGAATTTTTTTGAAAAATTTGTTTATTTTTGATATCCTTTTTTGAATATCTGGTCGTAGGTTTAGCAATCGTGGAATAAACTTTTATAAACTTCCGATAGTATCCGGTTAGTCCAAGAAATTGTTTTATTTGTTTAGGAGTTTTAGGGATTGGAAAATTTGTTACACATTCAATTTTTTTTTGGTGTGCTTTTATTTTTCAGGGTGTTACTATATGGCCAAGGAATTCGGTTTCTCTTTTTAGGAATTCCAATTTATCCATGTAGTTGTACTCTAAGATTTGCCTCTTGCAAGCGTTAAAAAATGAAATTAATTGAATTAATGTGCTCTTAGAGGAAGGTGGAAAAGATGATTATGTCATCTAAGTATACCAAGCAAATTTTATTAATGTAATCTTCAAGAATGTTGTTCATTAGCCTCTGAAATGTTGCTGGGGCTGTCTTCAATCCAAGCGGCATTCTTAGGAATTCATAATGTCCTCCTTCCACAGTGAAGGCAGTCTTATGAGTATCTTCTTCCTTAATCTCTCTTTGGTGAAATCCTTTCGCTAAATCTAGCGTGGTGAAGTAATGCCATCTTCCCAGTTTATCAAGGATTTCGTCTATATTGGGAATTGGGTACCTGTCATCTATGGTTACGTCATTCAGTTTCCGATAGTCGATGACAAGTCTCCATTTGGTTTTTCCACTTGCATCGGCCTTCTTCGCTACGATCCAAGTGGGTGCAGAATAAGGAGAATTATTATGCCTGATAATTTTATTATCGAGCATTTCTTGAATTTGTTTTTGAACTCCATTCTAGTGTATATATGGATAACGATATGAGTTAGTACATATATGTATATTGAAATGTTATCAGTGATTCTGATTTCATGTTTTATCGCGGAGGTAAAAGTCAATCTAGTATTTTCCTTATAAAATATGTCCGAGTATTTTCTTATTAATTTTAAAAGTTCTGTTTTTTCTTCGAAATTAAGATGATCTGTTCGGATTTGTTCCAATAGTAGCTTATATTACTTTTCTTTTCTTAAATTATACTGAAGTTGGCGTAGTCTACCTTCTGCGTAGTCACACGACTATTTTCAGATAACAAATTTATATATATTTCTCTGTTTTCTGCATTTAAGATACCTTTTCTTAAAATCTTCTTGTCTTTTTCCTCTTTAAATTAAATTAACTCAGAGTCATGTGGGGTCTGTATCCGTTTTTTATTTATCGCTCCGTTTTCAAAAGCATAGGTAATGTTTTATTACCGATAGTTGTTTCCTTATTCTTATAGTCCATATGTACATGCATTTAATGGTCTTAATATGTCGTTACCTATCAGACGATCGTAGAAATTAAGAAATTTTGTTATATAAAATTCGAGTGTTTCATTCGATCCGTTAATATCAAATTCTTCGAAAATAGGTACTATTGCTTTTTCATTTATTTAAATTTGTGGTTGAAGTGTTTTAATGAGAATTGGGTTTGTTGCAAAAATTCGTTTTGGGTGACAAATTCCTGGGTTAATAATGGAGTTTGTTGCCCCTGTATCTACTATTAATATTACAAATCCTAATTTAGTTGTGATTTTTATAAATGGAAGTTTTGATCCGAGGCTGATTCCGGAAATTTTCTCTAACTTCAACTTTTCCTATATTTATGGGTTCGGGTTAGTTCCTGAGTTTTGGTCTGTACGACCCGAAAGGTATATTTTTTTGGGGGAATTTGATTTTGTTGGTTCATTTATTGGTACGAATTTGGTAATGGTTGGAAAAAACGCCCTTGAGAATTTTCTGGTGGAAAATTCCATCCTTGATTTGGGTATGAATTGTTTCTTCCCTGGTTATTGTATGAAGAATTTCTGCCTAGGTTCTGGTATGAAGAGGTTTTGTCTTGATTCTGGTATGAAAGGTTTCTGCCTTGATTTTGGAAAGGCTGTGAAAGATGTTTTGGTTGACCTTGATAGTGTTGTTTAGAATTATACGCTTTAGTATTTGGTTTTCTGTTTTCATCTCTATTGAAGAACTGTTGCCTCAAAAAGAATATTCATAGCCCCTTCCAATGTTGGTGGATTTTTTCATGCTTTGTTTTCATTGGTTCGGGTATTTTTGATTTAAATATGTTTAAAGCTGTACGTGAGTTATTTAAAGCTATTGCGTTCATTGCTTCTTGTCCTTGTCCCCTTTATAAATAATGTGTTATTATTGAGTCGTCTAAGTCTATCTTTGATTTCTTCATAGAATTCTAAACTATTTGTTTTAAATGTTACTGCTCTGAGGGAATCGAAAAGCTCATCGCAACTTAGTCTATCGCCGAAATTATTCCGTAAAACATGTTTAATATCTGTCCAGGAGATTGCTTGGAAATTTATTTCTATTACATCCCTAGCCTTGCCTTTCAATTTACTCTTAATAAGGTCAGAAAATAGTCCTTGTGACAATTTGTCATAAGTTTGTGCGCATTCTATCCATTAAAATAATGAAATTCTGTAATTCTCTACCATTTCCGTTGAATTCGGGAAGGTTTCCCAAATATTTAAGGTGATCAAAATTGATTTTTGCCATAATTAAATTGTTTACGAGTCAAGGGAGGAAAAATTCGAACCACTTTCTTTCTTTGGAAAGAAAAGAAAAATTTTCACAATTTTGTTATCAATATTTCTTTTTCTTTCAAAACGAATTGAAAGATTTAATTTTTCTACTTATTATTTTTATGGAATAAATTTATTTTTTTTTCTAATAGCACACGTAATTTTTTAATAATTTTACTTAATTATTTTTAATTTTCTATTTTATAAAGGGTGGTTAAATTTCAAGGGCCGATGTTGATTTTGAATAAAACACAAACTATTTAGGAAAATATTGTAATTTTATTTTATTATGATGTATTGGTATTACTCAATTATGTATGGAACAAAATATCGGCCAAATAGGCGCCGCGACCTCGGCGGCACACCTCCATCCGATGGTCCAAATTTTCGATGACGCTGTGGCATAATGGAGGTTCTATGCCGTTAATGTGCCAAATTATCTGATCCTTTAGGTCTTGAATTGTTGCTGGCTTATCGACGTACACCTTTTCTTTCAAATAACCCCAAAGAAAAAAGTCCAACGGTGTCAAATCACATGATCTTGGCGGCCAACTGACATCGCCATTACGTGAGATAACACAGCCATTGAATTTGTTGCGCAAAAGAGCCATTGTTTCGTTAGCTGTGTGGCAAGTGGCACCGTCTTGCTGAAACCACATATCGTCCACATCCATATCTTCCAATTCGGGCCATAAAAAGTTCGTTGTCATCTCACGATAGCGAACACCATTCACAGTAACTGCCTGACCGGCCTCATTTTGGAAAAAATGCGGCCCGATGATGCCGCCAGCCCATAAACCGCACCAAACAGTCACTCTTTGTGGGTGCATTGGTTTTTCGACAATCACTCTTGGATTCTCATTCGCCCAAATGCGGCAATTCTGTTTATTGACGAATCCACTGAGGTGAAAATGTGCCTCATCACTGAAGATGATTTTCTTCGAAAATTGATCATCCACTGTTGCCATTTCTTGCCACCATTCTGCCCATTCACGACGTTTGGAATGGTCAAGACGCTTTAGTTCTTGAGCCAATTGCACCTTGTAAGCGTGTAAATGCAAGTCTTTATGCATAATGTTCATCAACGACGAGCGTGAGAGGTGCAATTGTTGGGAACGACGACGAGTTGAGGTGGACGGCTCTTCAGCCACACTATCGCGAATAGCAGCAATATTTTCTGCAGTACGAGCTGTACGAGCATGCACTGGTGTTTTCACATCTTCTACAGACCCGGTTTGCTCGAATTTTTCCATGATTTTTGCGATTGTACGCACATTTGGACGATGAAATTGACCAAAAAAATTACGAAGTGCACGATATGCATTTTGATTTGAACTCCCATTTTCATAATAAGTCTGGATAACTTTAACACGTTGTTGGATTGTGTATCTCTCCATGGTTCAAATTGAGTAAGTCTGAAATAGAGAAATGTCAAATAAAATTCGGAAAAAACTTGGCGTTTAGGTGTGGTTCACATTCAACATCGGCCCATACAATTTAACCACCCTTTATAACTTTGTTACTCATGGGAGACATGTAAATCCAAAAAAGTGCTGAAAAACTTAAAATGTTGCCACTAGGTGGCGCAAAAATAACCTTCCGATGTTTTTTGGCTGTAATAAAAAAAAATGAAAAACTTTGATTCTTCTTGTGGATTATTTTTATTTGGTCTTTTAATTTTTTTTACATCAAGTCGAGAATATGATGTCATGTAAATTGCCGCCGCCACAGTTGATTGTCATTTGAGCCCTTTTTATGGCATTTTTCGTCACTTTGTCCAAAACTTCCGGCGATAGGTCCTCACATTCTTGACGGATATTGTCTTTAAGAGCTGCAAGAGTCTCAGGCTTGTTGACATAAACCCGCGACTTCAAAAAGCCCCACAAAAAGAAGTCTGGAGCGGTCAAATCAGGCGATCTTGCTGGCCAGTGTAAATCGCCAAAACGGGAGATTAGGCGCCCGGGAAATGCATCCTTCAGCATATCGGTTGTGGCACGTGCAGTGTGTGCCGTTGCACCGTCCTGTTGGAACCACATGTTTTCCAATCCCAATTCATCAAGTTGCGGCAAAAAGAACTCGCTGATCATTGCTCTGTAGCGCTCACCATTCACAGTAATCGTTTGGACCGCGACGTCTTCGAAGAAAAAAGGTCCGATGACTCCTCCAGCGAAAACAGCACACCATACAGTGACTTTGAGCGGGTGTAATGGCTCTTCGTGGGTTACACGCGGATTTTCAGTGCCCCAGAAGCGTAAATATTGCTTATTTACGTACCCGCTAAGATGGAAATGGGCCTCATCACTCATGATTATTTTTGATGAAAAATCATCTTCCTCTTAGTGGTGATTAAGAATGGCTTGAGCGTACGTTAGACGCGATTGGCGGTCATCAGCTAACAGCTGATGCACCGTCTGGACTTTGTACGGAAACATCTTCAAATCTTGTACCAAAATTCGCTGTAAAGACCGTCGGCTGACACCCAATTGCGTGGCACGTCGTCTGGTCGATGTCGACGGCGCTTCCATGACATCTTCAGCTACAGCAGCAATATTCTCTGCAGAACGGCTACTCCGGGGTCTGCCACGCCTGGCAGCATCTCGTGTTGTGCCAGTCTCTTCGAGGCGAGCGGCTAAACGTCACAGTGTTTCACCAGTAGGCGTTGGACTGCTAGGAAATCTGCGACGAAATTCTCGTTGTGCCAAAGTCACCGACCGATTATTGGTCAAATAAATAGTCACCAATATTCCGCGTTCTGCAGCAGTGTAGCGTAACATTGTTTATTAACGTGTATTACGCATGTGTTTACTACACAAATGTCAAAACAGGACTGACATTAGGGGCCAATCGCAAAATTTATAGCATTTTCTGATAAGAGGATTACTTTTGCGCCACCTTGTATAATATAAATATGTACTTAAATATGTAATAAGCAATTTATAATTACATAACTTATGTAAACTTTCGTTTTATTACACTTCGTCTCATACATACAGACGTTGTAAAATAGGGTAGAGCGTTGGCGTAGTAAGTACATGCATACGAAAAAAAAAATTCAGACCCAACCTATTGTAAGTTCACAATTGAATTCTCTACATAAAAAGTTATGATGCGAATCGGTTAAAAGATTCGGTGCGAATCGATATATTTGCAAATATGGAAAATATGTACATATGTATACAATATTTATTTATTTTTGTTCTTAAAATTATTGAGCTTTGCACTAGGAAATATGTATGTATCCAATATTTGGTTTTCAAATAAGAGTCTCTCTCTGTGTTTATTAAATTATAATTTCCTTATATAGTAATTTAAAATGTAGGTTTTTTTGTTATGTTAAATTTTGATTCTTTGTCGGCTTTTGCTTACCAATCATAAGTGTGTTTTGTTTGCGTTTTTGGTTTTGAAAGCAACACAAATTGGTAAAAGTATTAATTTACAAAATAACATCTCTTAAAAAATAAGATGTTGCAAAATAGTTCTTAAACATTGCACTTTCGTAATGGGAACGGAAGTGCCAATAAATTAGTTTAATTGCAAATTAACAATTCTTTGAAAAATTAATAAAAAATTTATATTGTCATGGGAACGAAAGTGTAAAAATAAGAACCAAGTTAACGTACATTGGCATGTAAGTACGTATGTATGTATATATGTACATATGATCATATATACAAATATTGGTTTCATATAACAGTGGCATAATATAATTTATTATATACTTATGTATATATGTACATAAATATATATATATATTATAATACTTTGCCAGGGACTGCTTGCAAGGCTGGTGTATGGATTATAACTGAAGCAGGATTATATTCGCCGCAAATAAGCGAATGAATCCTGGTAACAATTAAGATTTGTATAACAATTATTTTTATTTTTAATTTTTGTTTATGACAGAATTCCGCTTTTAAATAAAAAAAACCAAACCCACAGTTTTATTACTAAGTAAGTACTTAAAGAACTACAGGGTGCGTTAACTTACGTACATATGTATGTATATCAAAAATGGCAATAGATGCTATGGGAGGTTTAACTGTATGCATGTGTGTACATCCCGATGTATGTATGTACATATGTATATCTAATCAAAGGTATAAAAATTCCAGGAGTTAGTTTTTTTTACAAAGTGTTTTTATATATCGGCAATAACGGGCCGAAGGTTGTCTTTCAAAAGCGACTTCCTATATCCGCACAGAAAATAGTCTAGCGGCGTTAAATCGCACGGGTCCGAAACGTGAAATTATGCGGTTACCAAACGTTTCAATAAATGAATTGTGGCACAATTGTGTGTGCGCCGTCTTGTTGAATCCACAGTTTTTAAAGAAGTACGGGCCAATGATTCCACCAACCCATAAACCACACCAAACATTCAGTTTTTCTGGATGTAACGGTGTTTAACATACGCTTGAGGATTATTATCAGCCTAAATACAGCAGATGCCGATGCCAGTTCTTATTTTCTTATTCTTTTTGACCAAGTTTCATTAAGACCAGTGGTGATTTCATCCGTGTACGTAAATTCTTTCAAGGTGGTAATCGACGAGCCATCAAAAGATAGTCTATGTATGTATATATGTACATACATACATACGTATGTCGATTTTTTTCAGAATTTTCAATTGTTCTATTGAAGTAAGCATGTATGTATATATGTATACAATTATGTTTGTATTTTTTTAAGTACATACATACATATGTGTAAGTACATACATATGTATTAGTTACAAGTAAATAAGAATCACGTCCGAAAGATGGATCTTTGAACAAGTTATTTCAGGTGGTGAATGTATTTTGAGAACGTCCTTTTGAATTTCTTACTACATGAAATAATATGATAATAAATAGTGTTATTTCATAAAATAGTTTCTATATAAGAAACTTGGTCACCTGATTTTTGGCGACGAATACTCCCAACCAAAAGTTTGTCGTTCGTCGTAGTTGTAGTGCTACATATGACTTATGTAGCTTTTCACGGTTTTCATTGACTGTTTATGTGATCTAGATAACATTGTGATGGGTGGACTATGTGGAACATGAAATTCCACGTGTTAATAAATTATACCCAAAATTTTATGCATCAAAGCAACATCTACAGAAGAAAATTATTTTATATACATATGTATGTACATACATACATACATAATTTAGTTTAAACAAAGTGGAAAGGTTACATCAGTCAACATACATAAATACATACATACAGACGTACATACATACATGTGTAGGTTGTATGTTATATTTTAGTTAAACACAAAAGATTAATAAATACCAAACATAAGTATACTATTATAAAATGATGCATAAAAAGAATAATTATTTATTTTAAATAAATTTTTATAAATAGTGGTAAGTAATCTATTTGTTTTAAATTTTTGTTATCACTGCTTTACTTTAATAACTGAATTCTTTAAATTCCAAATTGCTTATCATAGAATGATTAAATTTGTTTGTATGTAAATTCTGTGTGGCGTATATAGAATGAACATACATACATATGTATGTATGTATGCCTTTAAAACTTAAATTTTAATCTAGCCCAAATATACACAAGATACAAATTTTAAACTAACCTAAATAAACACAAGAACTATGCATGTATGTATGTATATCCAAGCAATGTTTAAAGAAATAAAATTAATAGCATAATAGTTTTAGCTCAATACCACTAAAAATAAAACTGTTTCTACGAAAACAGTTATGTACATACACATATATGTATGTACATAAGTACATACATACTACATACAGCTGCATGTGCGAAAGGAAACGCTTTAACGCTTTAATAGTGGTTAGTTCTTTACTAAAAACTAATAAATAGTAACATTAGAAAGACGCCGATCACAAACTCACTACTTACATATGTATGTAAGAGCCGCACTGTGTTGTATGTGTTGGTATAGGAACTCAGTCCAGTTTATTTTTTCCGCACTCATTTTTTTTTATTACGTTGCTTCTTATAAAAAAAACGCTACAGAACTGAAGACTTGCAACACACCACACAAAGTCACTGTAGGGTTTAACTAAAGGGTGGTTAAATTGTATGGGCCGATGTTGAATGTGAACCACACCTAAACGCCAAGTTTTTTTCCGAATTTTATTTGACATTTCTCTATTTCAGACTTACTCAATTTGAACCATGGAGAGATACACAATCCAACAACGTGTTAAAGTTATCCAGACTTATTATAAAAATGGGAGTTCAAATCAAAATGCATATCGTGCACTTCGTAATTTTTTTGGTCAATTTCATCGTCCAAATGTGCGTACAATCGCAAAAATCGTGGAAAAATTCGAGCAAACCGGGTCTGTAGAAGATGTGAGAACACCAGTGCATGCTCGTACAGCTCGTACTGCAGAAAATATTGCTGCTGTTCGCGATAGTGTGGCTGAAGAGCCGTCCACCTCAACTCGTCGTCGTTCCCAACAATTGCACCTCTCACGCTCGTCGTTGATGAACATTATGCATAAAGACTTGCATTTACACGCTTACAAGGTGCAATTGGCTCAAGAACTAAAGCGTCTTGACCATTCCAAACGTCGTGAATGGGCAAAATGGTGGCAAGAAATGGCAACAGTGGATGATCAATTTTCGAAGAAAATCATCTTCAGTGATGAGGCACATTTTCACCTCAGTGGATTCGTCAATAAACAGAATTGCCGCATTTGGGCGAATGAGAATCCAAGAGTGATTGTCGAAAAACCAATGCACCCACAAAGAGTGACTGTTTGGTGCGGTTTATGGGCTGGCGGCATCATCGGGCCGTATTTTTTCCAAAATGAGGCCGGTCAGGCAGTTACTGTGAATGGTGTTCGCTATCGTGAGATGATAACGAACTTTTTATGCCCCGAATTGGAAGATATGGATGTGGACGATATGTGGTTTCAGCAGGACGGTGCCACTTGCCACACAGCTAACGAAACAATGGCTCTTTTGCGCAACAAATTCAATGGCCGTGTTATCTCACGTAATGGCGATGTCAATTGGCCGCCAAGATCATCTGATTTGACACCGTTGGACTTTTTTCTTTGGGGTTATTTGAAAGAAAAGGTGTACGTCGATAAGCCAGCAACAATTCAAGACCTAAAGGATCAGATAATTCGGCACATTAACGGCATAGAACCTCCATTATGCCTCAGCGTCATCGAAAATTTGGACCATCGGATGGAGGTGTGCCGCCGAGGTCGTGGCGCCCATTTGGCCGATATTTTGTTCCATACATAATTGAGTAATACCAATACATCATAATAAAATAAAATTACAATAATTTCCTAAATAGTTTGTGTTTTATTCAAAATCAACATCGGCCCTTGAAATTTAACCACCCTTTATATAAGATGACAGTACAGAAACAAAAAGGCTGAAGAGACGTCATATGGTTGATCTTCCACTTACATTTTAGGAAATAATATAAAATGCATGCGCCTACAAATGTTCTTAGAAATATTTTACTTAGAAGATACATATATATGTATGCACATATGTATGTATATAAATAAGTTTTATACAAATGTAAATAGTAGCATTATATGCTGATGTAATCTACTCAACGCTAAATTATTAATTATTATATTATATTGTATTAAAATTGTTAAAAATATTGTTTATTATCATTAGATAGATTGCAATTAATAAAGATATTCTAAAAAGAGGTTTTGTTAAAACTAAGAATAAGATTAAGATAAGATTTAAAAGTTTGAATAAATTAGGAAAGAAAATTCTATAATGCTTCCTATAAATATATATAGAAATTATTCATTTGCAATCTATCTTATTTAAGACATTAAGCAAATTTAATCACTTATTCTTGAAATAACACGTGATATGCAGGTCCAAAATAAATATACAAAACAAAATATTTACAGCTATAAAAGACTTGATGGTACGGCTAATACATGTGTGCGTTTAAGCCTTCTTGGTAGTATCATTGTCATCTAACAATGCGTTGACCAAAGGATTTGTGTGGTTATACAATCTTTGAATGTTTAGCATTATAATCAACCCTGCAATAAATTTTAAATTTCTGAAGAAGTGAAAAATTTATGGTAATATAAACGTGTTATAGTATGCCGTGGAAGAAAGTATGTACATTGAAGTCATGACAACATCGGTATTATCCCATTTAATTTTAATATATGTGGCCAGTACAAAATTTTCCTTTATTTCATACTTTATTGATTATTGTATTAAAATACAAAAGCCTGCATGCACATGACTATCCGGGTAGTTAGTGTGAATTAAATCATAGCCTTTAAAGTGAGTGATATAAAGAAAAAATTCCAATTTTTCGAGTGTGATTGGAAAGCCCGTTTACGTTCCATATTGCTATACGAAAATTAGCTACATAGCTTAGTCATAAATGCGGACATCACGTTGAATAAAGTGATAGTATGTAGTTTCAACTTGTTTTTCTATAAGTTCTTCTATTCTTTTTAATGAGCTAAATAGAAAATTATTGTCATGACAATTATTTGTAAGAGCCTGAGAGTAAAAAAATTTGTGTGAGGTGTGGTGTTAACTGTTCATATATTGGTTAGCAAAATTGTTATTGTTTATATCACATCCGTTGTTATGAGCTCGATTGTTATTTAAATTTATCTTCTTTAGAAGTTCAAAGCCTTTATAATTTGGAGTGTGGTCTTTCAAGCAATTGCAACATTGAGGAGGAGTGTTTTCGTTGTTAGTACATTGATTTGTTGGGTGATTTAAACAGCATTGGATGCATTTAATCAATCTTCTGCAATAAGATTTTGTATGACCGAATTGTTGGCATCCATGACTATTTTATTTTAACAACAGCATTTAGAATGTACTTAACATCGTGAATGTCTTTGTTGTTATTGTCAGGCTCTAAATCAACAAAGAAGATAGATAATGGTTTTTTAGTTACTCTGCTTTTAACATTAGTAATATTTCGGACCTTATGCCCTACCTTTTCTGTTTCAGATTTAATTCTCTCTGTAGGCGTGGAAAAATTTAAATTTTTAACCACAACTCTCTAAGCTCTTTCTTGCTTTAGTTTATATGTATGGTATATGATTCCTTCATTATCAAGGTGTTGGCCATTATTTTATAAGCATTAACTGACTTTATCATCAGTTGAACATGGCCATCTTTGAAAGATTTATACGCAAAGTCGTCGTGTTTTATAACCCTTAAAAAGCTATCTATCACACTTTTAAAGTAGTTTACATCTGGTATTACTATTGGTGGTGGTTTTGGATCAAACCTATTTTCACTGGCTTGATTATTATCATTTTCATTGTTATCAAGTAATTTAAACCGATTACTGCTGCCGCATGGAAGATTTCTTGTTGCTATTAGTTTGTGTTTTACAATTGATAACTCAGCATTACTACCCTTTCTTCACTTGAAAACCTATCAGCTCTCATCATCATCATCTTCACTCATAATGAATACAGCAAGCTCAGTGCTGTTGTTGTTTTTATTGTGCAATATTATTTTTTTGTCTTTTGAAATTGTTAAGGAATTTACAAGTATTTTGTTATAATATATACAAGAAATTAAAACGGTAATAAATTGTTTTTAATAGAATAGATTAATGCGGTCACCGAAAGACTGGAAGTAAGAATTTTAAAATAAAAAATTAAAAAGTTTGAAAATAAAATTTAAAAAAAGTAAATTTTCTTAGAGCAATTGAATAAAATTTTGTAATACTTGCTATGAAGAAAAGATCGTAACAGAATAGAATTTTGCATTAATTTATATACAGATGAAAAATATTTTATATTATTTTGCTTTCTAAAAAGAAATTAGATAATAAGAATATATTTTTTACTAGTGTGATTTTTTAACTAAAATAATAATCTTAGATCCCAAGTGATTCACTAGGTTTCGCAAATACACAATATTAGAAGCTGCGATTCCCACGGCACCCTCCAGTTTCAATATAGCAAATAGTAAACAATAATAAATTAATGAAACCGTTAGCAATCTCGTAAGGAAATCAGAAAAATTAATTTTACATTTCGAATCCAAAAAAATTGTATGCTCTTCAGAATCTCCATACTGCTATATTGATACACTTCGTCAATTATTCGAAGAAAATAACATTCATGAAATAAGGTACATACAATGGATGAGTACTGATAGAGACAAATTGGAAACGATGATCCAACCAACCGATGATTTTTTAGATTTACTCTCTGAAAAACTAAAATATTACATCCACATTCTTTTATGTACATACATATCATCAAAACAACAGAATGCCTTTTTAACACACAAAAAATCATCTTTAAAAGAAAACGAATATGTCGTTGTTTCTGATTTTTCTGAAAACCTGTCATTTACCATTCAAGATTCTGTCCAAGGATTTCATTGGAGCAATCAATGCACAAGCAACATTGTAACCAATTTTCATTTATTATAAATCCGATGGAATACGGAAAAACACAAATTTTATAATTTTTTATAACTTGTACATAATATTGTAGCGGTCCATTTATTCCACAAACACCTTCATATATTTTTAAAAAATAACTTTAAAAAAGATCCACAAAAAATAAACTTCTCGGATGGATGTGCAGGCAATTTAAAAATAAATTTTTTTTTGTGAATTTGTTCTATCATAAGGCAAATTTTGGATGCGATGTTAAATGGTACTTTTTCGCTACAAGCCATGGAAAAGGCCCTAGTGACGGCCTTGGAGGCACAGTCAAAATAGAGCTACGTAAAGTTAGCTTACAACGACCACTAGACAACCAGATCACAACGCCACAACTCTTGTTCGATTGGTGCCAAACAAACCTTAAAAAGTTCATATATCTTTCTGAAGATGATAATAGAGAAGAAGATGAATTTTTAAGAGAACGCTTTTCTGCTCTACGCACAATTCCAGGTACACAAAAATATCATTGCTTCATTCCTGAAGGACAAAATAAGTTAAGAGTAAACATGATAGTGAATTTTTAATTGAAAATCTTCGTTACTAATTTATGTTTTACTGTCTGAATAAATGTTATATTTAACTCAACCTTTTAAAGGTTTAAAAACAATTTTTATAATAAATTTTAAAAATTTAAAACACAAATTATCAATTAAAAGCTTTAAATAGTATTATATATAATAAATTTAATACAAAAAAATTACCTGAATTATATTATTGTTTAGTTCAATACTTAATATTTTTGTACTACATTTTAAATTTACATTAATCAACTGAAATCTTCAAACAGTATTATTTTAAAAAAATGAATTGAATTATTTTAATGTTTTGTTCAATATTTTGTAATAAAAAAATAAATGAAAACTATAATGTCTTCTTCAATAATACAATATAAATAATTCGCATGGGAAATGCATTTAGAATAATAAGCCTTAATGTCATATTAAAACTCCAACATTAAAGGTTTGTCTTGTATGAACACAAAACATACTTTCTGGTCTATAACTCTAACACCAATCGAGTCTCTTCTTATAAAAACACAAATGCATATAATTTTAAAGGGTGCACTTTCACCTTTAAAACGATACAAAAAAAACTACATTATCTCCTTTGTAAGGAGACTTTTGGGATTTTATAAAATTTTTCACATCTTTTACTAGTTACTAATTCCATACGGAAAGAATATTTTTAAAATGAAGATATTTATATAAATATATTTAAAAAAATTATAAAATTTTATAAGAAATATAATATTTAGTCAAACAACTTCAGGCACAACATATACAGTAATTTACGGTTAGTTGATTTGCCCGCTTAAATACTCCCAATAAAGTTAAATGAACAATTTCAACAATTTGTTTTATTTTTTACATTGAGTAAACAGATCAAATCATATCTCGCATTGTTGCAAAAGGCATATCAGAAGGTTTGCATGAAAATAATATGTCCGGCATTGGACGTCGTAATCAAAAAATAAATACGCACAAAGCATTTCCTCTATATTTCTGACCCAGTGTATCAATTAATGCAGGGTTATCTTTATCGGTCATTATCACTTTATTTAAAATCAACGCCAATTGTTTTTCAAGTGCATTATAAAATTGGGTTACTCTCTGAGAACTCTTCTTTAATATGGATAGTTTTTGTTTCTATGTGGATACAGATCTTTTATTACCAAATGAAAAAGCTAATCTAGATAGAATTTCCTTGAGATTCAATACTGAATTGTAGGATCATCGGATCCTAGATTTTTTTTCTAATAGTTTCCACAGCATTGTAATATGTAGAACTACCTTCGTAAAGTTCATACAATTTGTGGGCAATTATTTCTGCCTGACGCCAGGAAATATTCCTGATAATCTGACTGATAATCTTCTAGTAAGGTCGTTAATAGTGTCTTCAAAATTTTGACTTGCCTGCTCAGTCACTTGTGTTAAAGGCTTGCATTGTATTAGCATGCATTTTCCCACAGTTCAAAAAGATATTTTCAAATCTAATCGTAATATGATTCACTTCTGATATCAAGTTAGTAATGTTCCTAAGAGTTTTAATGTTATTTAAATTTTTTATCAATAGTTTTTAACAACGCTGCTTGAAAAATAAATAAGTACATAATTACGATCAAGAATTATAATATCAATGTGGTGAGAATTACACAGTTTAAGTGTTAAAATTAAAATTTACTATACGTCATCAATATTTAATTTAGAAGAAAATGTATTGAGATAATATTGGACAATTATTACATTTAAATAATAATAAAATAACAGCTATATATGTGTGTAAGTAGTTTAGGTTAATGTAAGTGAGTATTAAATTTATAAAGTACGAGAATTTAGTGAAACCAGAGTATTATGCTCTCGAAATTCGCGATTGCTCTATATTTAATAAGTAAATACTTAAGTTTTACCACTTAGACTATTTACAATTCATGTACAGCTCTTCTTTAAATTCCCTTCTCAATCAGTAATTCTCTCAGTAGTTACGTCTTCTTAATACTTAAATTATTTACGATAAGCAGTAATTGTCTTACCAGCTACGCCTTTTGATAGGTTGAGAGATTTTTTTCGAATAGCTTCATTTGAGCTCCAAATTCAGTTTTTTGCTTTTGATTTTTGTTTTAATTTATCTTTTGAAGCCTAGTTTCAAATTTTGCAAAGATACCGCTTATACTTTTTATACTTTTTGATATTTCTTTTACACCAGAAATTATCGTTTTAATTAATACATTTTTTGTAAATTTATTCCTTTTTTGTAAGAGGGAAGAAGTTAGTTTGTTTTCGGGAGTCATTAATAGCAGACTACCGCGCGTTTCTTCTCAAAAGGGAATTTCGTGTATTATTTTTTGCGGAAAATTTCCCTTCACTCAAACCAAGAGTAAGCTTGATGAATATTCAGAAATGTGATTCGGAAATCACTCAATACTAGACAATTAAAATAGTATATAAGCAGAACTATTTAAAAAATAAATCAGACTTTAACTTACAACATAAATTGGCTCATCAGCATTGCTTCATTTTATCGTCTCACAATCTTTTAGCACCTCTTTCGAGTGCCTACAGATTGAGTTGGTCTCTCTGACAGGTGTATAAAAAAAGCAAGGGACTATAGGGAATCTAAATACACACACTGGCACAGATACACACCCCATTAGCAAAGAAGAGATAAAATGATACTGTAACTAAACACGTTATTAGAACCATTTAGTACAGATAAAATATCTTGGGTTTGTTTTTACTTACAAAGAAACATTATTTTCGTATTTAAGGAAGAGATTTGTATTACAATTAATTTTTAGTTAAGAAATAGTACACGTCGTTTGTATAAACAGACACATATTTTCGTAGACTTTAATTGGTGATCCTACCAGGAGAATAATTAAACTTATTCTTCAGTGAGTTAACCATTGAAATCCTTGTCGCAGGAAAGGATATGACTTCAATTATTCTTTATAAAGAGGAACTAAAATAAAAGACTTTGTTTTCCATGAAAGTTGTCAGACCACAGCTTAAATTTTTCAGAGATGTACGGAAGACATACATATGTACATACTATGTACTTAGGTAATACATAGGAAAATTAGTAGATATAGTATGTATATTTTGACGATGTACTCATATATTCTTCCTCACCTGAGGAATATATGGAGCACATCAGAAAAATATTCGATGCATTAAACAAAGCCACACTGAGAATTTCTGTTGAAAAAGCTCAGTTCTTCCAGAAGGAAGTAGAATATTTAGGTCATATAATAAAACATAATTGAATTACAACCAACCCAGAAAAAGTAGAGACAATAAGTAATAATGAAGTTCAAAGAATATTGACAGACTTAAAAGTATTTTCAGGAATAACGGTATAATAAAGTATACGCTGGCATAGCCAAACATTTGATAGTACACTTACGGGGAGACAATGGGCAAGTAGGAAACAATAATAGCAAAAGTCCTCCTATTAAACTTGAAACTGTACCACAACCTTTCAAAACATACGTGATAGAAGTTGAACTGATGCCAGAAATGAGGAAAGTTTAATCGGTAAATTAAAAAAATTACTGAGCTCAAACAGAATAACCGAAATAAACACAAGTGCCGAGGCTATATACATACATATATACATATCGAACAAGATAAAAGAAATATTCAATGAAATTAAATTTGTTTACACATCCAAAACAAACTACAAGATATTACTGATAAAAAAGAACAAATAAGAATAATCGGAGAAACTCATGATAGAAGACATCGAGGATATAGAAACAACATCCAAGAAACATGTACTTGGGAAATTTTACTGGCCCAATTTAAAAAGGAATGTAAGGAGTACAACAAAAAATATGAATGAAAGGAACAAATGAGTGATAAACTAGAAGAAATAATCATAAACAATTTCCCGAACTGTAAACGACTCATGTCAGATAATGTATGACGTCTCCTTCAGTAAAACAAATGAGTCGTAAATACAACATACAAAAAATAGAAACTTGAGTATTTACTTAGATCAAAGGCAAACGGTCGAGTTGAACGAGCACATAATTCAATATCAGAATTAGTCGAAATTTAGACTGTTCGTTTATAATTTTGATGAGGAAGGTACATATTTCTCATTGAAATTGCTTTCTTGTTTACACGCCGCAATCCTTGTTGGAGGTACCGTATACACACATTTACACACACTCGTCCTAAAAGTTAATCAGCTTAACTGAAAAATTGCCTGGTGTGAGTACCTACTTAGCTACTAAAGGTTAAATTGTATGGGCCGATGTTGAATGTAAACCACACCTAAACGCCAAGTTTTTTTTCCGAATTTTATTTGACATTTCTCTATTTCAGACTTACTCAATTTGAACCATGGAGAGATACACAATCCAACAAAGTGTTAAAGTTATCCAGACTTATTATGAAAATGGGAGTTCAAATCAAAATGCATATCGTGCACTTCGTAATTTTTGATGAGGCACATTTTCACCTTAGTGGATTCGTCAATAAACAGAATTGCCGCATTTGGGCGAATGAGAATCCAAGAGTGATTGTCGAAAAACCAATGCACCCACAAAGAGTGACTGTTTGGTGTGGTTTATGGGCTGGCGGCATCATCGGGCCGTATTTTTTCCAAAATGAGGCCGGTCAGGCAGTTACTGTGAATGGTGTTCGCTATCGTGAGATGACAACGAACTTTTTATGGCCCGAATTGGAAGATATGGATGTGGACGATATGTGGTTTCAGCAGGACGGTGCCACTTGCCACACAGCTAACGAAACAATGGCTCTTTTGCGCAACAAATTCAATGGCCGTGTTATCTCACGTAATGGCGACCGTTGGACTTTTTTCTTTGGGTTTATTTGAAAGAAAAGGTGTACGTCGATAAGCCAGCAACAATTCAAGACCTAAAGGATCAGATAATTCGGCACATTAACGGTATAGAACCTCCATTATGCCTCAGCGTCATCGAAAATTTGGACCATCGGATGGAGGTGTGCCGCCGAGGTCGCGGCGCCCATTTGGCCGATATTTTGTTCCATACATAATTGAGTAATACCAATACATCATAATAAAATAAAATTACAATAATTTCCTAAATAGTTTGTGTTTTATTCAAAATCAACATCGGCCCTTGAAATTTAACCACCCCCCTTTATATTCAATAACATACATACATACCCATGTATTTAACACAATTTGTGTGAGGAATGGTCAGTATTTTTTGTTCTCTGGAGCTTCTGTAATTTATTGCGCGCTTCTACTAACAAATATTCTTTCAAATATTTCAGAGAAAGTCTTAAGTGAGCTGATTGGCTCGCAATATGAAGTCAAGTTTTCAGATTTATTTGGTTTTAATATCATTATTACTACTGCACATTTCGATTGCGACGGGAAGTAACCTAACCTAAATATTGCATTGCATATGTAAGTTAGGAATAAAATGCCTCTTTTTGGGCAATGTTTTAGCATATAGCTATTTATGTCATCATATCCGGGAAACTTTTTTGCATTAAGGTTTCTAATTTCTTTCGGTGTTATTGGTTTTATCGAAAGATGGCTTCTTCATCTTGTGATCCGGAATTAAAATTGAATGTACTGAAAACTCGTTCTAAATAATTGGAAAATGTGTAAGGACTTATCATTTTCATATTTATACCATATACTAAATGTTATGCTCGGCTTTTAATATTTTCTGTTCCGTTCCATAAATTATATTCGTTGTTTTCGTTCGGGCTTAATTTTTGTAACATTCTATTGAATAGTTTTATAATTGTTTTAGCGTTTTAGTTAACTTTTTGTTGTGTGAACTTAATGTTGCCTTATCAATAGGGTGTTCTATTCTTTGTCATTTTTTACGCAATTTTCTTCTTTAGTGCCATAATTTCTGATGATATTATAAGTTTATTATTAATTATTATTACACTGTGTAAAATATTCAACAGTATCATCTACTTTTCTTCCTGTCTTCAAAGAGAAGTTATGGTTGACCTTAGAAGTTTTAGCTTCACTTTTTAGTTTCACTTTTAAAGAACAACTTTCGGAATAAAAACACATTTATTTTATTTTCCGTTAACAGTCTTCTTTAATTGACTCAAAGAATATGAATGTCTTATTTTTAAAAAATCTTAATATTAACTACAAAAATTTAAAAGAACCAAAAATGCTTATCTAAAAGTTGTCCCATTTATTATTGATTTCCTATTTCTATTCCAAGAACTCAACATTTTATCGGGCAAAAAGAAAAATGATTGAAGTGTATTTTTGTAATTGATCTAGATACATTGATGTGACCAGCCACAAAAGCAAGAGTCAAGCATTCTGGCAAATTTAATAGTTTATAAAATTATTGAATTGCATTTCATAATTCATTGGTCTACTTTTGTGTAACCACTTCCGTTATATCGGTTAAAGCAGTTACACAGGTGTGGCAGTATAGCTATTGGTCGGTATTCCAAAGTTGATTTTGAAATGGATAGCATTTTTGCTTCCATGGATGAATGTGGTCATCTCCAGTTGCACCAGTTTTGATCGAAATTAAGGTTTTCATAACATCGTATTCAGTCAAAGCTTAATAATTTATTGGGTGAATTGTCATGTTTTAACTTTTGATAGAGCGAGTGATTTGTAGATGGCATTTGAATATTAATAAAGTTGGAATTAACTCGCATTAAATTTGGAAAAATTTATCGGCATAGTATGATGATTTTGCGTGCCTGATTGCTCCAGACGTATCCTTCCTTGCTAAACGATAAACTTCATATAAGTCCGTTGTCTTGTGTGAAAGCTATATCGTGCCTTTCGATTTAGTGTTTAATATTTATGGTAAACCATGGGTTTTGCACATTTTTAATTAAACTTGTTAAATATATTTAAATCACTATCATTATGTTTTATTAAGACAAGTACTAAATATAGAAATCATTTGAAATGGTTACAGTTTATAAAAAAAGATTCTCTAGTTTCCAAAAGACTACTGCAGCTTATACATATATTATATATGTGTGTTGATTCATCGGAGATACATTTCTTTACGTAAACAAGACCACGAACAGTATATACCTATTTTAAGCAACCTGTTTTTTTCATTTGTGGAAGTTCCCGAAGAATTATTTTGTGATTTTGAGGCGTTAGATTTTCGTTAATATAAATCGGTACATCACTTTTACATTTACATCATCTGTTTTAAGTTTATTGTTATTGAATATTTTTTTTCAGTTCGGCTCTAATTGATATAATTAAAAAATTGCAATGATTTTTCGTACATTTTCTTTATTTACTAATATTTCG
Organism: Epicampocera succincta; assembly: GCA_932526305.1. Lineage (NCBI taxonomy): Eukaryota > Metazoa > Arthropoda > Insecta > Diptera > Tachinidae > Epicampocera > Epicampocera succincta. Next base: position 26,791,254 of record OW052035.1, on the reverse strand, counting down.
ATCAACGTAAGTGATCATCCTCAGGGTTTCTCCAAAAAGAACAATATGACACAAGCTATATTAATACAGCGATATATAGAATATAAACCAACGTAACATCAACAAAAAAATTGATACATATGTAAGTACATCAAAATATTTTTATTTATGTCAAAATTAAAACTCGTCTATTTATATAAAAAATTCATCCCGGAGATTATTTCACCAGGATTGTTGTCCAGCTGCTTAGCTTATTTATTGTCGTTTTGAATTTTGTTTGGTTATTAAATTTCTGTATGTTTGCGCGAGTTTATATCCGTAATCACAACCGGAAAGAAATTATAATATCTGTGTACATAGGTAATATCTGTTATCATGAATAACGCTAAATAATAGAACATGTTTACATTTCCAGATATATTTTGAACTCATAAATTAACTAGAGACAAGGTATAATCGTACAAAAAAGAATTTAAAATATGTATACAGACATAAAAATAATAACCGCTGTTATCACACACTAACAATAAAAAATTGAAAAACATGTAATAATTCAAAACACTGGTAAAAAAGGTTCTTGTGACATAAACAAACAAACACATAGTTTAAGATAAGACTTAGATACAACTAAGAAAATGTTATAAAATGTTTAGTAATATAGTCTTAAGAATATATTAAATAAAGACACACACATTTCAGTGTAATAATGAAAAAATATGAAATTTTTTGATTCATTCTTTTAAAAGTAATTAACTCGCGCAGCTTTCAATGACTTTTTTGTAGTTTAATCTTTTCTCCTTCGATACATTTATATTATACATTTTATAATATGAAGCATTTCAGGGGTATATTTATGTCTTTTTGTAATTATTCTCTCTTTGCAAAACTTTTACATTATCAAAATTTGTTTATGTCCCGCTGCACAATGGACTGCAAGTCCTGTGTTTTGTGTCGTTGAAATTTTGATTGTTTTAATATCACATTGTGGCACTCCAACCCCGTCTTTCATTTTGTTTGTGTAGTACCAACATATACTTTTGGGCAAATGTCAGACCCGTTTTCATTGCAGCTGATTTGATAAACCAAATTCGATTCTTCTTCTTTTTCCAGTTTTGATTTTGTTTTGCTGAACAATTGGTAGTTTGTGTTTAAATTTTTATATGCTATAATGTTTTTTTCTTTACTATAAACATTGGCATGTAGACTATTGATTTATATGTTTTGGGAATTTTTTAATTTTATCTCTGTATATTTTTCACGTGAAATCTCTCGTCACTTATTTTTAAGATTCTCGATATGAAGTTTTTGGCGGTGTTTATTATGATTCTCCTCTGATGTTTCGAATAGAAATTAATTAACCGATCCGAACACATGTGTAGGTTTTTGATACCAATCTAACCGTTTTAGTTTCCTTAATATAACTGAGTCTAAAAGGGGTAGGTTGTTGTGGTTTTCCATTTCCATCTTAAATTGAATTTGTTTGTTGAAGGCATTATGTTTCTTTAATGTACCTTCAAATAATGTACAATCATTATTGTAAGGCAGCAACTTTATCATTTTACCTAACAGAAAAAATTATAGTTTATGGTTTAAATAATTTTATCTTTTAAATACAAAAAATATTACATTTCAAAGAATAAATTTGTCATAAATATGTTTTTAAGAATATAGTAATTACAAATTACAAAAATACTTTTATCTATATACATATGTATGTGAAACAAAAGAATAAAGAAAATACCACTATGTAGGAAAAACACAAAATATTACTCTCATTACGACACACATTGTTCTAGATAAGCATTTCCAATCTTAAGAATAGCAAAAGTAAAGCGTATTTAGAGCGTCACGACATTGAGTTGGCATCACTGCTTTATTTTAGCACCCATTTAACAGCTGATAGTTGCTTTTTGTTTAGTTTACTTTGAAATTTCATTATGAATCGCCTTACACCAGAGCAGTGCGTGCAAGGTGTTGAAATTTTTAATCAAAATAATTGTTCTATTCGTCAAGCACATTGTGCACTTCTCCCATTTTATGGCATACATAATCGTCCTCCAGAGCGGCTAACTCGAAGAACAATAGATCGTTTTCAGACCAAATTTACTGTTACTGATAATGTGCATCCCGTGAATTGTAAGGAGAATCCACAAGCTTTTGCCGAAACACCATTATATTCACAGAAAATTACAGTTTGGTACGTTTTATGGGCTGGCGGAGTCATTGGCCCATATGTCTTCAAAAACGATGATGGTCAGAATGTGCCTGTCAATGATGAACGGTATAGGAACATGATTCGAAATTTTTTCGTACCTCAATTAAGTGGTAATCTTGCTGATATGTGGTTGCAACAAGACGGAGCCACGTGCCACACAGCGGGCGCTCAATTGATTTACTCAAAGAAACTTTTGATGAAAAAATAATTTCACGTAATGGTAAAATTAATTGGCCACCAAGATCGTGTGATTTCAGTCACGAAGTCACTTGCCTACGTCGATAAACCACAAACAATTGAACACCTGGAAATCAAATTCATAGAGAATAATAAAGCCGTTACATTGATATTAAAAATATATTTCCTAGTTTTATTATGATTTAAACTTGTGTCACTCTAAAAAAACACCCTTTATAAATAAAACTGTTGTTACTTTTTCCCTTTAGTTCATAAGTAAACTCAATTAAGAGAGCCTCACGGCTAGACTCAATAATATAAAATAGTTCACAAGTAAATTCACAGAACCAGAGTTCAGAAGTAAACTCAATGACATAGTACATGTATGTATTTACATAGAGTTAAAATTGAAATGGAAGAAAATACTGATAAAAATATATATGTATATATGTGTACATATGTACTTGCATGGAAGATCAGCAGCAGTTGTTTTAAAATCTTTTATACAAAAACATTTTTTAATATTGGATGCAATTAAATGCATGTATGTATGTACTATATACATATGTATGTGCACATGTAGATACCCTGCCGTCAAATGAGTAGCTACATAACTACAAAAAAAAAAAAACTTTAAGTTTGCTTGTATATACTAATTTAAAATCAACTACTAAGCAATGCAAAATTTACATTAACCAAAGTGTATACAAACACTGTGAAGTATTTTTTTTATATAAGATTTTCAAGTATTGAGAGAGCCAAGTCGATTTGCAAACAAACGGCTCCAAGACCCACAAAAGATTTTATTTATTTAGGCCTATTATTACAATTTATGAAGTAGAAATTGACAATCGGTTACGACCAGGTTATAGTATAATTAAAAAAATTAAATAATATAAATAAATAAATTTTTTGGATTTTGTTGGACTTCCTTATAGTTTTGCACTATAATAAATTTAATTATTTATTTAAAAAAATATTAAGTTTGTAACAATCGCCCTTAGTATCGTTTTTATATATTTTCATACGAATGTATATAGTAACTAACATGTCAACACTAAATATTTTTTTATCAGTAACTTATGTATTCATTCAATAAAATTATTTTCATTATGACATTAAATATCGGCTTCATGCAGATTGAATCAGCTAACGGCCACAAACGCTTTCCAGTTTTGAACGCCGTCGACTTATGTAAGTTAACGTTGGTTAAGTTGGTTAATAAACAAACGCACGTGTCATCGTTTGGCTTAAAGTTTTTTTGTTAAAATTATATTGTGTTTTTAAGTTGAAATTAATTAAATATTATTGTGTGCGGTTGTTTTAATATTAATTACAAAACAAACATGAAAGGTGCAAGTAAAAGACATTTGAAGAAAGAATTTTGTATTCCGCAAAACTTACACCACGCAATGCTGCAGATTTAGAATCTATAAGCCAATATGTTGACTTACCAAGTACAAGTGAACCTATTAGTCAGATTGATATTGTTGATAACATTCGCAGTGAAAAATATGTAGTAAGAAAAACATTAAGAGTAAAGCTTGGTAAATGGTATTTTAAATAGAGGCCATTCCGACTATAATTCTTTATTTACAGAAATGATTGTCAAACAAAACGATGTCATTTTGAATACCCTGTCTGAACACAAAGTGTTAACAGAAAGAATTTTGTACCAAGAAGTAACGCAAACAAATAAATAAAAAAATCAACGAAAACAATCGTAAAGACTACATACATAAGTTTTCTAATCAAATTCCTAAATATCAGGTATGTTCTGGTTCTACTTTGAAGTAAACATGATTTGTAATAAATGGCTGCATCAAGACATTCATTTATGCGTCTCCGCATTTGTTTTATTTCAGTGCACTCTATTACATAGTAATTTTTGCAATGAGTAATAAAAGAATGAGTATTCTAAGAAGAAAACCAAGCACAATACTCCACTTGATACATAGTAAACCAACACAATACTCTACCTGCTATTCCGCAATGAATTATAAACTCTGTTTGCTTTCTGGAAATGTTTTGAAGTACACCAAGCAAAATATACTTTTTTTTATTTCATTGCATCGCCACTGCATTGTCATTGTTCAAACGGCAGTTAGGGTTGTACACAAAAATTGTGTTACCTTGCATATGTATAATTTGTATATATTTGAACAGATATCAATAAACGGCGCCCTAATGTATGTACGCAACTAGCCTATTCACACACAAACATAACCAAAGAGTTTTTTTCATTTGAAACAGCAATGAGTACTCATTTCAGTATACTCTGAAAAGTAGTACTTTTGTTTTGCTTATAAAATGTTTTGATGTTTTGTTTCGAAATGAATGATAGTAGAAGTACTAGTTTGTTTTATTAGTAGCGAATGTAATATTTTACGCATTCACTATTAAAGTGAATGTCTTGGTATGCCATTTAAGACATTCATTGCAGATATTTAATTTGTAACCACTTCAATTTGACTGGATAGTGTTCTGGATTTTACTTTTCATTTCTGTTTTGTTTTCGAATATCAATTCGTAGTGAATTGCAATGTTCTAGAAACTACTTTCATACAAAAAAAAGTAGTTTGAAAATACTTATAAATTTCATTGTGAAATGAAATGAATAAAAAATTTTAGCTGATTTATTGAAATTGATTTTAAAGTTTTAGTAAACAATAATTACATAAAAATTTTATATTTGATACTTTAATAACTAAAGTTTATTGGCGATATCATTTCGTATTGAAGCGACTACGGAATCAGTTATTAATTTATCCCAACGATCGTCATCATTTTCATTTCTTAAGTTTATTTCTTCCATATCTTGTATGTACATATGTATGTATATTAAAATTTCTGCAAATATTGTGCAGTGCACAGCACACGTTTATACAAAGAACAGGTTTCCATCATTGTGCGGCTTAGTAATTTCCACTTGAGTAACGTCAACGCATCCTATTACACCGAGTAATAGGCAAATATATTTTACTAAAATAATAAGCAAGGCCACATCGCTGTCTTTTCCAACCCCTCGTTGAAATCCGCCTTCTGCTAAAAATCTCAATGTGGGAGCAAGCTGTATTTGTGCCGGGATAGAGACACGGGCAGCCTAAACTTTACACAATTTAAAAGGTTACGAAATGCATCCTGTTAATGCGGTAATACTGTAGAAACCTAAATAAGTTGTAACATATAAAATGTTCATTAAAAGTATATACATATGTACATACTTATGTATTTATGTATGTAAATATGTACTTACATGGAGTCGTTGATGTCCAAAGGGTTTGAGTGATCTCGCAAAATCCTCTTCTGTAACTTTGCTTTCGCGAATCCATTGTTTTGATGCACCATGGACACTAACACTACCATTCATTATTTATGGTGTATTTTATTATCTTTTTTTTATATATTTTTACACGACTTGGTTGGTTTTATTTTATTTTATTACAATTAGTAATTTTGTGAAATATAAAGCAAATTGTATTTTTAATTTTATATGCATGTATCAGCTGTTTACAATTTTTTTCGAAGTTCATTTCATATGAGAAACATCAGAAATAAAAAGTAAACTTTTCAAATCGTATTTTACTTTCATTCTACTACTTTTGTGTAACATGTCTGTATGTTTATATATTTATTTGTATAAATTTTTACTCTATACAGATACATAAATACAATGAAATCAATATTGAAGGGCCGCTTGCCAAAAACGCTTACCGAAATTATCTCAACAAATTTGTGCATGGCATAAACTTGAATGGAGTTTATGGTAAAAAGCGATTAAAACACTTTCCTGCTTTTTATGACGCCTTAACAGGTACATAAGTCCTAATTTGAAAATATATGTACATATGTAACCAAGTCTAAAAACATGTCCATATGTACAAATTTACATTCTACATATCTTTTAAACAGATGCCTGTCGATCACTTGGCTCTCAGGATGTAGAAACCGAGTTACGTAACGCCTTAAAAATAATAAAAAAAAAAAACGCTACATTCATGCTCAGTGCATTAAAAATAAAAACATAAAACCAAAAAATTCAGTTAAACTGCAAATTTTAGAAAAAAATCTTTTTTTTTTAAAAATCAACAAATGTACAAAATATTTAAGTATGTAAATTGTTTGTGATATATTGATGTTAGTGAATTTTTTTTTATTTATTAATTTTATTTTTAAATGCTTAAGATTTTCTTTTCTGAGAATATTTAAACATACAGGGTTGGAAGAAAAAATAAGAACGCTTAACATTAAAACTCTGAAAGGAATATCTTTAAAACGAATGTGTGTCCTATTTTGAAAAAAGTTCAATATATTTATGTAAATTGAATCTGAATAACAGTGATTGTTTTTAATTTATTAAATTTTTATGTGCCTTGAATTTTTTTTAAATAATAAATAAATAAGAATAATATTTCTCGCAAAAATCATAATTTTTAGAAATTTCTTAATAAATTTTTAAAAACTGTTTTATTTCGAATAATTAATATGATAGTTAAGTTTGTAGTAAGTTACAAATAGTGAGTTTTAAGCCAACGTCTAAACAACTAACTTTTCCTTGACTGAAATTTAACTAACTTATAGTTAATTTACAAAACAATTTAAAGTAGTGAGTTTATAGTTAACTACAAAAAGTTAACTTAAAGTAACGGTTAGGTAACTAACTTTAAAGTTAATTGAAAGTAATGCAAAATCGGACAATTGACTACTTCCTAGGAGATCGCAATGTTAAAATAGTTGTGTAGTTAATTCCATATAAAAGTAATGCAAGTGTCAACCACCACTACTTGAGAAATAGTTAGCTTTAAGTTAATTTGAAGTTAACTGAATGTCCGACAGGGTGTATAAGCACATCGATTTTTTCATCAATGCCTACATACATATACATATGTATGTATATACATATACATATGTATGTATATACATATACATATGTATGTATATACATATACATATGTATGTATATACATATACATATGTATGTATATACATATATGTACATGTACAAATATATGCACTTTTATACAAACATCTTTATGAAAATAAACAATATTAATAACAATTACATACATACATACATACCTTGAGCTTTTTCATTTAAAACTTTAAGCTGTTTTAGTAAAACCCTGACTTCCAAGTTAAGGTTTCTTTCCTTCGTTTGAAATTTGGAGCTTGTGGAGTTCTTCTCCGCATTTCAATTCGAAGTCTACCTGTTCTACGAACCAGCTCCTTTAGCAATAGCTGCAAAAAAACATAAATGTATGTATGCAAATTAATGAAACAAACATACTTACTTTATCTGTGTCCAACCAGTTGGCGGCTCTATTCCTTTTGTTTTTTTCCTCAGCCTTTTCTATCTTCTTTTTTACTTGATTGGCATACATTTGGCTGAAAATTAATTGACGTTGTTTAGTGATACAGAAACAAATGTTAACAGTTGAGTATTCAAGTACTTGTCGAACTGTAAGAACGACAAACGTAGGGTTTAAGTACATTTATTCGCTCATTATTAATTTATTTTTAATAATTAGTACAAAAGCTTTGTTTTACTTCTTTACTCAGCAATTTAAAGAAATTTTTTTAATTTAAACCCATTACTTACAAAATAGAATCATATTGTGTACATCACTAAACAAAACAAGGCAAGTTATTTACAACAAGGCTGCCAAATTGGTAAAAGTGTTTAATTGTTAATCTAGCGTTATTAAACGCTTGTTAATGTACATTTTTATTATACGCTTATAACTCAAATTTTGTTTAATACCTAATAGATGGTTCAACTGTGAAATAAGAAAACTTTATGAATTAGATCGTTAATGTTTAATTTAAATTAAGTATATTAATAAAGAACACTTCAAAATACAGTTAGTATCTTGAAGTTATTTTATTTTAACCAAAAAAGAACGAAGTTTCTTCACTTACCCACATTACCAACAACAACAGAGTTTTCTTGCTTATACTTTCATTTTTTAATTCCTTTATTTAATACTTTAATGTTTTAATTTGAGATGATTCAGCCTCTAATAATAACGCTCTTAATGCGTTTATGTTAGATTGAAATGCATGAAGTTTGTTATCAATTTCACTTAAGAGTTCTTCCTTATACTCTTTAAAATTTTTTCGATCAATGTGTTTATTTGAGCTGTAAGTCTTTAAAAACGATTGTCTAAATTGTCACAAATTTGAATGGGTATTCAGTGAGTGATAAACTAAGAGTGTTTGTTGTATTCTCGCCCAAACTAGTTAATAAAACAATTTTTTCTTGAGAAAAAAAATATTTTCTTTGACGCGATGCACCTCTCTTTATTTGCGATATTTTCTTAACTAACTGTACAATCTTAAAAAGTAGCCTTATGTACTAAATTAGAACAAAATATTTTTATTGCTCTTATCTTTTACTTCTTAAAACTATTTGTTTGTTAGTTTTTCCTCTGCTAAATACTGAAATAAGATATCATTGTTCTTATTAGTTTCTCATCTGTTTAAATATTAAGCGGTGGACTGAATCATGTTTGTGTTTACTATTAGTTTATTCTTAATAATTATTTGTATTCTGGAAACTGTATTTAACTATAATGTTCGTTTATTTAGATACTTATACTAACAACGTTTGTTTGTGCGTGGTAGTATTAACTTACATATGTTTTTCTTGAAATAATATTCTTTGTTTTATTACTTTCTTATCATCGGTTTTTTTAGGCTTATATTTATTTTCTTTAGATTTTCCTATCACCGATCTGGTAGTCCTTCTGTCCTTAACTAACTTCGGCGCATTTTAGGTTTGTTGTCAATAAGAGAAGCTTGGCTAACCCCTCTGATACCTTTTTGCCTGGGTGCGTAAGTTACATACATATACATACATACATACATATAGCTAACAAAGATAAAGTTGATAAAATAGAGGAATTTCTAAAAGAACTGCCACTGAACTCTAAGTTCCGTTACACAATATAAATTGTAAATTGTGTAGTCAACATTTTGTTTTAAATTGCACACTTTAATAAGAGTCCCACTTAATAACTTACATTAATATTGCTTATTTATTGCTTACTTTTGCTATATTTGGTGTTAATAATTAAATGCTGGTCAAAATACGGACAATTCTCTAACAGCACACTTTTGAAACATTTACTGTTGTGTAATAAAAAAAAATAAGAAACAATAAATAAAAAGTAATTAAAATAAAACTTTTGACAATGCAATTATTAGTCAAAGTCATAAAATAAATAAGGAACTATTAAAATTTTAAAAATTCAGTATTATATCTTCTATCAAATAAAACAGTCTTTACAATAAAATCAAAAAAAAATTTCTAAATTTTTGTGTGTTATTTCCATTTTACTTGAATCTTGTACTTTCTTTGTCGCTTATTTGTTTTTATACTTTGATTTTGAATTATAGGGTTTTGTTTTGAATGTTGATATTATTATTTCACAGCCGCGCGAGTTATGTTACCCCATCTACAACCACCGAAAGCCTCCAAGACAACAACAACAATATATTACATAAATAAAAAAATTCAATAAAATATTGCAGATGAAATTAACTACATATTTCGAAATTTATTAAATTGCAGAATGTTTAAAATTAATAAAAACTCGATAAAAATGATTAAGTTGCAAAATATATGAAATTAAAAAGAGCTCAATTATTTGGAAATTTATTGAATTGCAAAATATAAAGGGTGGTTAAATTGTATGGGCCGATGTTGAATGTGAACCACACCTAAACGCCAAGTTTTTTTCCGAATTTTATTTGACATTTCTCTATTTCAGACTTACTCAATTTGAACCATGGAGAGATACACAATCCAACAACGTGTTAAAGTTATCCAGACTTATTATGAAAATGGGAGTTCAAATCAAAATGCATATCGTGCACTTCGTAATTTTTTTGGTCAATTTCATCGTCCAAATGTGCGTACAATCGCAAAAATCGTGGAAAAATTCGAGCAAACCGGGTCTGTAGAAGATGTGAGAACACCAGTGCATGCTCGTACAGCTCGTACTGCAGAAAATATTGCTGCTGTTCGCGATAGTGTGGCTGAAGAGCCGTCCACCTCAACTCGTCGTCGTTCCCAACAATTGCACCTCTCACGCTCGTCGTTGATGAACATTATGCATAAAGACTTGCATTTACACGCTTACAAGGTGCAATTGGCTCAAGAACTAAAGCCTCTTGACCATACCAAACGTCGTGAGTGGGCAGAATGGTGGCAAGAAATGGCAACAGTGGATGATCAATTTTCGAAGAAAATCATCTTCAGTGCTGAGGCACATTTCCACCTCAGTGGATTCGTCAATAAACAGAATTGCCGCATTTGGGCGAATGAGAATCCAAGAGTGATTGTCGAAAAACCAATGCACCCACAAAGAGTGACTGTTTGGTGCGGTTTATGGGCTGGCGGCATCATCGGGCCGTATTTTTTCCAAAATGAGGCCGGTCAGGCAGTTACTGTGAATGGTGTTCGCTATCGTGAGATGATAACGAACTTTTTATGGCCCGAATTGGAAGATATGGATGTGGACGATATGTGGTTTCAGCAGGACGGTGCCACTTGCCACACAGCTAACGAAACAATGGCTCTTTTGCGCAACAAATTCAATGGCCGTGTTATCTCACGTAATGGCGATGTCAATTGGCCGCCAAGATCATGTGATTTGCCACCGTTGGACTTTTTTCTTTGGGGTTATTTGAAAGAAAAGGTGTACGTCGATAAGCCAGCAACAATTCAAGACCTAAAGGATCAGATAATTCGGCACATTAACGGCATAGAACCTCCATTATGCCTCAGCGTCATCGAAAATTTGTACCATCGGATGGAGGTGTGCCGCCGAGGTCGCGGCGCCCATTTGGCCGATATTTTGTTCCATACATAATTGAGTAATACCAATACATCATAATAAAATAAAATTACAATATTTTCCTAAATAGTTTGTGTTTTATTCAAAATCAACATCGGCCCTTGAAATTTAACCACCCTTTACAAAATTTATAAAGGAAAACAATAGAATAGGCACTTTTATATTTAACAGACAAAACTATTTGGAAATTTATTAAACTGCAGAATATTTAAAACTAATAAGAGTTCGCTAAAAATTATAAAGTTGCAAAATATATATGAACTCAATTATTTGGCAATTTATTGAATTAATAAAGTAAAACAATAGAATAAGTACTTTTATATTTAGTCAATAATTTTCATTATAAAGTTGAAATAAAAATAAAATTAGTAATAACTTAAGAACGAAAAAGAAAAGTAGTTTTTTTTTAAAGATCTTAGGTGACAACACTCGCGTGTTGATGACTACAATGTTTTTATGTTGCTTATTATTCTTATATCAAATAACTCATTTCACTTTATAGACTGCGGGAACTAGCGACGATTACTTTATCTGTTACTAATTGATAATAGTTAATAGTGGACCAACAAAATATTAATTTAAAAACTATTTTTTTTAATTAAATATGTCATCAGCAATAGGACAATGCAGTGAACAGCGACGACTTTTCTTCAAAAATGGCTGGTGGAGTTACCAAAAGTGGAGTCACATTATTGCAGAAAAGATATTAAAAAATTATATTTACAAGCTTATATGAAGAATATGAAAAACAGAATGACATCGAAAATGCTAAATCCAAATGCATTTTTTTGTATGGATATGCAAGCTATAAAATTAGTGCATCACTCATACGCAAGTGCTGCGTATTTCAAAATGAAATTGCTAATACATAATTTCACAATGTGTATGTAATATTGTCATACATGCTTAACATAATTACGTTTAGGATGAATATAGTTTCTTCCATTTGTACAACACGCACTATTAAAGACTTTCAATTCTCGATCTTCCAAAATTCATCACATAATCATTTACTCGGATGGCTGCTTTTACCAAGTCCTAAATGTCATTTTGTTTGCTCACTTTTTAAAAAAAAACAAAATATGGGTTTAACAAAAGTATCTAATTAGCGTTTATACTCAAATGGAATGTTATGGTACACATTCCCTTATAGAGAGAAAAATTAAAGGAAGACAACTTACCCGTTTCAATGTGTTCAATATGTTCAATACTTATTTTTTAAGATTTAGCCATCCACTACACCAGGTAAAAAATATTAGTAAAGAAAGTCTAAAGATAATATTACCAATATTAATCCAATTTTTTCGCAGAAACATTGGTGGTCCAACAGTAAATATGTTTTAAAAGTAATATAGCATACGAATATGACCTGCTCTCACAGTGATGAAAGTCTACTGTGAAAAATTTTTCCCCGAATGAGAAAATATATATACCTATAAAAACACCTATGCATACCAGTTGCAAGTTGCCGCCCGACTAACACCACTTCTAAAAAAATAGTTTTATTTTAAAGTGCAATATTTTTTATATAAATATGTATCTTTCTATTTAGATTTCTTTTCCGTTTTTGAAACATGAGTTCTTTTAAGAGAACATTATGTATGTAAGTCAAGCCATCGTTATGCATAAAATTGTAAATACACGTCAACCAGAATGTCATTTTTCAACAACTTTTCTTTATTCATACTATCATAGTCTGAACCAGAACCCCTTATGATTTTTATGATCATTTGTAAAGCAATAATTTGGGGAGAGTGCTGGTGGTCACATTTTACATTGAATAATATTTGGTGCTAGATGTGGCTTATTAATTACTTTTATATAAATATGTATGTACATACATAAGTGCTTATTGCAACAAAATGATTTTTTCCATTTTTCTCCAGTTACCTAAAGCAAGTTCCATACTGCAATCCTTGACTTAAAGTCTTACCTCAGGGACATTGAGTATAATAGTCAGTCAGGAAGTGAACGATGTTAATCAATTAAATTATTTGCTCAAATGATGAACATTTATAGTTTGTTTTTATATGTTTGCCTAATTTAGCCAATAGATTTATTTAATTCTTTCGGTTTCTATTTCTTTTAATTTGTTAAGTATGTCTGTATGTAGACGTATATTCATACAAACTAATCGAATGAACTATTTTATCGAATATTAATGTTTTCACTCCTAAGCCACATATAAAATCGAAGTGATTCCATCTTTTTGGTGGCAGCTTATAAATTGAACTGACATTTCGTAAACGCTTCAATAATTTCCATATGTCAGCTACTGAAACAATGTAATCGTTTTCAGCATAATAAATAGTAGTTGGCACCATTACATTTTGTATGTCATATTCTGGAGGTTGCATTTGACGATAATTGAGGTAGTTTAGTTCTGGTCCATGGTCGTACTGCCGAAATTTTTTGGACATATAACTTTGAAAATAATGCATTATTTGTTTAAATGATCCGCCTACTGGAAAGTTTGCCATTATGTCTGGGATCAGAGTCTGAAATAAGTTGAGAGATATACTAATGGAACAAAATTGTGTCTGTTAATCGTATTACCTTATTCAAAAGTTGTGTGTCATAACCAGCTGCTGGCCATAAACGACTGATGCAAACTGTTGGCTTTTCATTTTCCAGACATGCCATCGAAAGTAATTTTTTCACGTACTTATTTGTAGAAACCATTTCAACGCCTTCCAATATCTTTGATAGATAGTTTGGAGTGCCTAACAAAGGTCCAAACATTTTTGCAATGCTTCCTTTAGTGTTATCAACGTAAGCCACTGGGGCAAGTAATGTGGCGGTCTTAAATACGCTATTATACTGGGGTAGCATCGAATTGAGAACTAAAAAAATTGTACCACCTTGTGATATACCTATGAAATGTATTTGCTGTTCTGTTGTATACATTCGAATATAATCAATCATTGCCGGCATATCGTATATACCCATTTCATGCCAGCTGAAGTTCCAAAACTCTGGATCGCTTGTATTATAAAAAACATTCAGCTTGGAATAAATGTTACCTCGATTGTTTCCAAGCCAAACATCGAAACCGTTGTTTGAAAGTAAATATGGCAATGAGTTTTCTTTTCCGTTCAATAACCACGCATCTGAGGAAGCATAAATTCCTGCTAATAAAAATACTACGGGCCTGCGAACAATATCAGCTTCATCACATAGATATTTCTTCATGAAAGGTATACGATGCAACGCCAAAATATAACCATCTTCAGTTTTAACCCTGTGATGTTCAACTGCAAAACCATCGAGATGAATTCTTTTCACCTGCAAAGCATTACATTTGTATTTGGAAAGAGAACATCATATTAAAAATTCTTATAAACTTGTACAACAAGCAATATGTTTAAAATGTACAATAATATAATGAAACTCAGCATTTGCGTTGGCATTCAAATAAAAACTACTTTCCTATTTCATAGCCCTTCTTTATATTCTTCTCACCATGATTGCATAAATAATGTATTGAATAGGGAGGGATTATACATTTGCTTCAAAAGAAATGCTAGCTACAGATAAAATAGGCTTCTAGGAAGTAACATATGTTATTATATTTATTGAAATACAGTGTTAACTGCAGTTATTAAACGAAATTATACCTATTTCATATAATTGTTTTGATAGAATTATACGTTTTCAAGTACTTTGCAAATCATAAAGGGAACTTATATTTATATTTTTTATATTGTAAGTTTGCACACTTGCGTTGATGGTTTCTGGAGAAGAAGATACAATCATGAACTGTACGGGTTGTACAGCGACATGAGCCTAACCAGGCGTCTACGGATCCAACGGCTAAGATGGTTGATCCATGTAGAGCGCATGGAGAATACTGCTCCGACCGACAACGCATTAGAGGACGCCCACGGAACCGATGGCGCACACAAGTGGAGAGGGACCTCTGCCAACTTGGTGTGCAAAATTGGAGGATGCTGGCTAAAGATCGTACCAGCTGGAAAAACTTGTTGGTTGAGGCCCAGGTTCACCCCGGACTGTTTTTACATATTTTTAAACATATTTTTGTACATATGTATGTAAGTTAACGAACCTTTTATTTTTATTTAGTTGTTACTGAGTTCATTTTTTCCATATTAAATATTTGCATAGCAATTGCTTAAAAACGAAAGGAAGCAACGGCAATAGAATGCTCATGATTTAAATTGTTAATTTGCTTTACCGTTGCAATAAAATACTTTTTAACTTTTAGATTTACTCTCTTGTTTTTAGTCTTTCATCCTTAGCTCTGATTTGTGAGACCAATTGATTGATGAAAAGAGTTACACGATCATTAATAAGTTTGGCCCTAACAGAGCACGACGTTGCCTTTGCTTTTTCGTTCAGCAAAATAATAAGTTAAAATGAAAAATGTTAAATTAATAAAAAGACTTTTGCAAATAAATTTTGTAAGATGGAAAGTTCTACATAGTGGAAAATTAAAGATTAAAATTTAAAACTAAAAAGTTTTTAAAAACTAACTTAAAATACGTCAAATATTTTTAAAATGAATATTGCGGACTTAAAATTTCTACATAGTAGAAAGTGAAAAGATAATAGTTCGAACATAAAATTCTTAAAAACATTTACCACACTATGTAACGTAATAATTAACAATCTGCAAAATTTCTACGTAGTAGAAATATAAAAAAAAATTAAATTTGACTCAGCTAAAAATTAGTAAATAAAATAATGTACTGAAATTTCTTTATATTATAAATAAGAAAAAAAAATTACATACATATGTACTTTAATTCTCAAATATTAGAAACATTGAACCCAAAATTATTTGAAACTTGAACAAATAAAACAAATTCAATATAATTTTAAAAATAAAATCTTTAATATCATGTGCTCAAGAAGACTTTAATTAACTTGTACATTGAAAATATTACATTATAAAAATAATATAAAATATTACATTATAAATTACTTAAATAATAAATCACTATTCATAATGGTAATAATCGCAAAGTTTTAGGCTTGCATATAGACTATAAATATAATTTTACTAATCAGTGTAATTATTCAAAACAAAATTTATTGTCAAGACCCAACATTATTGAATATCTTTCTTCCAAGAAGAGCCACATGCGCACAAATAGTGTAATCAGCTTAGTAAGCTCGTTAATATTTAAAAATGAGTTAGTAGAAGCAATTTTCGAACCGCTGCTAATCGATGCCAACAAATTAAAAAATCAGCTCAGCCACAAACTATTTTGCAGCAAATCGCCACTGCTTCGGCAACACGGCGATTTAAGTAACAAAAGAAAAAAGTATCTTAAATGTCCTTCAACACTATCTCAAATTTTCAAAACTGCAAAAAAACTTAATTTACAAAAGATTAGAGGCCTTGGTTGCTCAGTCCAAGTACGTTCTTGGGAAACCTCACAATTTTTGATAGAAACTCTACTGCACCATTAGTTTCGATACAGCTATTCTGGGAATTGATTTAAAACTATAAAGACCGTAATTGGTCAGTCCTATTTACAGACGGCTCCCATGTGGGACTTGCAGTTGTTGATGAAAATGGCTGTACATTAAAAAATGGTATAATGCCCCAGCACGCTACTATTTTTGAGGCCGAAGCAGAGGCAATACTCGAAGCTTTAAAATTAATAAGAAACTCAATTAAAAAACATATTGTCTGCACCGACAGCCGTTCAGTTTTCGACGCTGTCTCAAACCAAAAAAATAAAAACTTCACAATTGTTTCTATTTAACAACTACTAATTCAGCTTAAAGAAAAAGTTAAAATTTTGTCGATTCCACCCCATTCTTGTATACAGCAAAGAAGCTGCAGACAATGAAGCAAGGGCCGTTTACCTATATCCTTCCCAGTTATTTATCCCAAGGTCAAAAGGTTTCATAACTAGAGAAGCAATGTGTAGATTTAACTCCGCTTTGCAAAATCAATGGAGTAAATATAACCATCTTTACGAGAGGGTCAACGCAAATAGATCACCGATTCGCCTTCCAACCACAACTAACTGGAATAAAAACAAGTGTTTTACAAGGTACCGACTTACCCACACGAGGATCTCCAACCACAGTGTTCCTTTTGCAACAACTCAACACTAACAACACTGCATTTGCTCTCTGAATGCCAATCTTTTACAAACATTCGTTTAAACATACATATGTATGTAAAAATAATGGGGGCTATTCTGCGTTTCGACTCGGATCGTAAATTTCTCCGTTTGGCAGCTTTGGTATTCTGCGTTTCGATTCCGCTCAGTTTCTTTCGATTGTATGTATTATGCATTACGAACGGAGCTCCGTTTTTCTCAGTTGTTTTTTTGTTAACGGAGGGGTTTTCTTTATTTGTGTTTTTTAGTTAAAAAGTTTAAAATTGAAAAAATGTAAGTAGAAAATAAGATAAAATGTTCAGAAACGATTAGAAAACACTTAAAATTATTTTTAATTAATTTATTTAATTAAATTAATTTTTTTGTTTTTCTAATTTTTGTACCCGAATCTGATGTTTTTTTTATGTATTACAGGTCAAAAACAACAACACCAGAGCAGTATGAAAAATTGGCTACCATCAACTTTCAAAGGAAGAAGTAGTAGCGTTCTGGGAGGAAGTGGCAGGAATCCTCAATGCACTAGGTCCTCCAACAAAAAATGCCAGTGCATGGAAAAAAGTAGGTATGGTTTGCGTATAATTATTACAGAAATTAATATAAATTTATAGGTTTGGATTGACTGGAAAAGCTACATCAAACGGAAGCTGTCAACAAACAAAAAAGAAATGATGAGCACCGGAGGAGTTTCATGCCGCTTACAGCGTATTAGCCCACTTGAGGAAAAAGTTATTCAGTTGAGGGGTCTGGTAACAAATACCAGCGGAATTAGCGTTTTTATTTGTTTATTAATTTTATTTATTACTTTTTAGTGGACTGAATTTGACTTTTTATTAAAATGTTTACAAAATTGTTTATTTTTACTGTTTCTATTTCACACGTTTCACAGCAAAGAAGCTAATTTAAACATACCCTGTTCTTCTTCTTTTTCTTTCGATTCCGTTTTTCTGCAGAATACCAATTTTCGATTGCAACGGAACTGAATGCGGAGACTTAATCGAAACGCAGAATACGGTTAATAATATTATTGAACTTTTAATATTACCATCAGAGGGAAATGGTAATGTAATATTAATATTAAAAAACATATTTAGGTTCATCTGCCCCTATTTCAATATTTTTACATAATATAGGGCTATTATATATGCTTACACTTAATTTATAAAACAGGCCGATATCCTAAGTTGCTAGTGCTTTTATTCTATGGTTTGTTACAATTTTAATTATAATGAATTTTTTAAATAAATAAATAAAATAACTGCTGCAAACTTTGTAAAATTAAATAAGTTCAATTAGATTTATATAAATTGAATATATAAGAATTATATAAATTGCTGTTTAAGAACTTTAAGAACAACAACAAATAATTCACACAAACTGCAAACTTTGCGAAATCAAATAAGTTCAATATACTAAGTTAAACTGCTTAAGAATTTTATAAATTTTATTGAAAACCTAAATACTTTTTATTTTTCAATTTCCCAAGAATTTCACCAAATTAAATTAAAATGCAAACACATCTGTTTTATTTTGTAAGAGTGTAAAAAGAAGTGTAAAAAATAAGACATTATTATTAATCAACTGGTCTTAAAAGAAGTTTAAATTTTCCCTCTGGTCACTAGCGTAAAGAAGTTAAATGATGCTGCTAAATGAAATGTGATATGATCAAAATAAACCAGCCTACCAGGATCTAGTCCTATGGCTTAGTTAGGAGGTCAATTAAAACTCAGTTTTGCAAGTAATAACAGTTCTGGCTACTCTTATCTACCATTTCTCATATAGTCTATTCTTAAAAACTATTGTATGTTATGTTTTTTTACGATCTTTCTGTCTATTCTTTCACTTGCTTACAAAAAATAGCTATCTTATTTACAATATTATTAGTTTTAAGTAATACATATGTATGTATGAAATATCTTCATTGTATATACATATGTATGTACACATACATACATAAGTTGATTTCTTGGTGGGAATGTTTATATCACCAGGAAATCTTTCAGTAAAATTGGCTTTCATAAAATTGACCTTAAAGTATATGTATCTGTAAATACATACGTTTCCTTCTTGGTACTTATTTATTACAAATTGTTTTCAAGAATTGGATGTCGCAAATGTTTATGTTATTAAGTAATGTTTTGCATAAATTATGTATACCTATTAACGATTAGTATCTTAAAAGGCACTTTTATGTGCAAGGGAAGGCAAGATATCTGAAGGGTAGTGTAACTCCCCATATTATTTTTTTTTAAACAAATTTTATAAAAATGAAAAAATACGATGAAAACAGTGGGATGTGTAATCTTTTAATTGGATTTATTTTCTATTTTTCTTTCTATTGCAGTAATAATTTTATTTAAATTTCATTCCCCGTACGTACATATTTCTTTTAAAATCTCCGGAGTTCACATGATATTCTACAATAATACTGTTGTGGTTTGAAAATATTGGATTAGTTTTATTTATTTAAAAATTTTTTAATTTAATAATTTTGTGGAGAGTGGATTTACATACATATATATTGTTTTCTTACTCTAATTATCTAGTAGTACACGGATAACGTTAAGGCTGCTTATTATTTACAAATGGCTTCAAAATATATTTTTCGAAGACCAGTTCACTAAATTTAAGCAGATATCGATTCTGTTCGAATATACTCGTATATAAAGTATACAATTTAAATTGGTTTCAATTTCCCAGTTGAGGTCTCTAATTCTATTTTTGCTAGGTCAATATTTTTAGTCAGAATCCCCACATTACGTCATCTACAGTGGTCAAAATATATAGCAATGAATTTATATGTTATGTATTTCGAAAATAAATTTTATAATTTTACATTTCATAAGATTTTTAACACTCTTTCCTTCTCTAAATTTCAAAATCATTTTTGATTCATTCATTTGTATATTTATTTTGTGTAGGAGGAAAGATTACTTACAATTGACCCCTCTAGGATTCAAAATCAATTTATACCCATCCCACACTTATGTGTAATTCTCTTAGCTCACAGCGATTTTTGAATTCCCGCTAAAATAATATTTGCGTACTTCGAAAATTGTTCTGTCTTGAAATTGTGCGCATTAGATGAGCGACCCCAACACACATAGTACATTCATGTGTTTTTTGGTTGGTTGTTTTTGAGCGTAGTTTATTTTTCTCTCTTCCACTAGGGCAGCCAAGAAATTTTTTTGTCGCTGTCCCCAAAAAAATCTATGCAAATCATTAAAGGTTCTTTGCTAAAATATGATTACATGTGAGGACTAAAGTTCTCAATGATTTGGCTTTACCGCATGCATGGTGTGAATAAGAAATTGAGTTTATAAAATTTTATCACTGTTTTGCATAACATCATCTATAAACATTTCACATGAACAACACTATTCTGATAAATTCATCAGTACGCTTATTTCTTATTTCTTAATTTGCTTTTGATTATTTTTAATAATAAAAGCGAAGGTGAACCAAACATTGAATATAGTTTATAAACTTAATTTTTTGTTTTTGGGTATACGAGTAACATATTTCCGTAAACATATTTCCTGAACTCTATACCTTTGACAAGCTCAATCTTTTCGCATTTTTAAGGCCTCTTATTTAATATCACTATTTTGATTTGAATATTGCATACCAACGGGTTATCATGTAGTTCTATCATATTTTCAATTTTGATTTTAATATTTTTAATATTAGAATAAATGAATACGCTAATATTTTTTGTAAGACAGGTAGTTGTGTTCAACCACATGTCTTTTTCACCGAAACATAACAAAACAGAATTACTTAGTTCCTTGAAAAACATACCATCTTCAAATAGACGGCAACGTTTAGCAAGTGCAGCGGCAATAATCAGTTAATTTTTCAACTTGAGATTCTTAGTGATCATTCATAATTTACGATTGGTCTACTAAAGAATGCGGCTTAACCGACACAGAGAATCCACTACGGTTGCAAAACGAATTTTACATATTAATAAAATAAAAATATATAAAGGGTTAGAAACAACAATGAACGCTTGTGATCTAACAGATGAACTAATAATTCTCCGCTGTTGCAAAAATTATTTCTCAAATTTCCATCATACTTTCAATTACTTTGGGGTACCTTCAACACAAAACTAATAAAAAATAACAAGATGGTTAATTTAATAGAATTTGAAAACTGGATTTACGATGTCTACTTATCAGCAAACTGTAAATTTTGAAAATAGCAACAGCAACAGAACAGAACGTAATAAAAGGAATTGTCTGCTATGTAATGAATATTATTACAGTGTTGAAAAATGTACAAAATTCTTCCAACTAATAGAAATGGAAGGTGAGATTTAGTTAGAAAACACAGTCTCTGTAAACTTTGCTTGCGTCGTCACTATGGTGTACATAATTAAAGAGTCTTCAATTAGCCTTTTATGTAGATGAAAAATTTTGAAATGATTTACAATTAACGGGCGGACCTTTATGTTTAAAATGGACCGGCAATATGGGGCGAAGTGAAAAAACTCTGAAAAGGTATTGTAAGTATATGTAAAAATTTCTGATCAAAATAAAATAGCATGTACAAGTGCGTACGGTTCAACAGCTGTCTTTGCCTAGTCAAAGCATTAACTATAAAAGTTTATGTTCTCAATATCCATACTTGCAGGGGCTGCCAGCCAATAACGCCTAGGGTGCCTTTAATGTGGTAATTCAATGATAAAACAAAAAAACACATGAGTATAACTGTCTTGTTTGCGATTGTGATCGTTCTAGAAATGACAATCTTAGTGATTTGATAAAAAGGTTTTACTGAAAGTGACGACAATATATCTCAAAATATACGGTACCAACCAATTTTCCCCGTTTATAATAAAAATAAACCTAACAAAACAAGAATAGTATGGTACGCCGCAGCTAAGGCGAAAGATGTTTCACTAAATTGTATGCTGGCCAAAATGTGTTGGCATCACTTCCATCTATTTTCTTTCAATTCCGCGAACGAAATAAATAAAATTTTTATACGCAAAGAACACCACAATGCGCAGGGTTTCTTGAGGCGATCTTGCGATGATAATAAGAAACCCGATGTCTACGTCATTAATGGCTTAATTTTTGGAGCCACCTGCGCACATTGTATATCGCAGTATGTAGAAAACTTAAACGCATCTAAATATGAAAAAGAATATCCTGAAGCAGCAGGTGCTATTAAAAGTAATCATTACGTCGACGATTTTCTTATTACTCGATAGCTGGGAAACATTCATAGTGGAGCGGGATTCAATATGAGAAATTGGTACTCATATGATAACACTGTGCTACAAAAGCTGAACGCTAATAAGTCAATTATAAACAATGAAATATTTCGTGGGGAAAAAGAGCCAACAAAGCGCGAAGTGTTGAAAATTTTAATGAGTATTTATGACTCTTTAGGCCTTATTGGAAACTTCCTTAATGTATTTAAAAATAGTTCTGCAGGAAATCTGAAGGAGTGGCGTTGACTGTAATGAGCCTATTTTAGAACAGCAACTAACAAAATGGAAAAGCTGGTTGACTTTTGTATCACACTTTGAAAAAAATCAATATATCTCGCTGCTACTTCACAGTTTTACAAAATTACAAGAAAGGTGAAGTACAGCTGTACATTTTCTTTGACGCGAGAGTTAATATTGAGATACGTTGAATTTAGTGCAGCTGTACAAACAGCATTGAAAGCAGCGAAATAGATAAGAACATGAACAGAGCAAATAAGAGTTAGTGATACTATTTAAGGAGCATACTAATAAGCCTAAATAAATAAACTAAGTAAACAAATACATTTCTAACTAAGCCATACTAATAAGCCTAAAAAAATATATTAAGTGAACAAACATATCCCTAACCGCTAACTAAAATACAAATATCCTAATGGTCTATCACCAACTAGATGTTGAAGGTCAAGCAGATATCACCTTCTATAAATAGCTGTTAAATTACATTTTGTAAATTAGTATTAAGAAAATAGAGAAATAAAGTGCACGTTTCGGTGCAAGAAAAAATATATTTTTTACTCTATCCTTACTAAAGGACTTAACTCGAGTGAAAATGGCATTAATCGTAAAATATTTCGGTCTGAATCGCAGACTGTCCTGAGCTGGATTCGCTCAGACCATTGCAAATATCACCAGGTTTTTGCTGTACGAACAAGCGAAATTTTCGACATTTCTGAAGCTGAAAAAAATAATGTGGCTCAAAAAGCAACAAAAAGGAGAAAAAACGCAATGTATCAGGTTCTAGTAGCTGGATTAATGGACCAGGATTTCTTAAGCTGCCTGAGAAAGCTTGGCAAATCAGAATATTGAACTCTCCACCAACTGATGTCGAATCAAAACAACATAATTTAATCATTCAAAATGTTGAACAAACTATAAACACAGAACGGCTTTCTCGCTGGTATACTATTTTGAGAGCAACTGCTTTCGTCATTCGCTTCTAAAATATTTTCATTGGACAGAAACCATTGTCAAAGGCAAGTAGGACTAACAAAAGACGCAATGAATCGTGCTGAAATAGTTTTATAGAAGCAGTCCCAGCAAAAAACGTATTTTAGTGAAATCAGCTGCAATAAAAAAAGGAAAGTTTATCAATTTTATATGTAGGTGGGCGAATTAAAAACGCATATAAAGCAGAGTTTAGGCACCCAGGAATTCTGCCCAAATATTGTCGAATAACTAAACAACTAATTTTACATTTAGCCATGTAGCTCACATTTTGCAAAAAAATGCGATTACGATTTCAAGTCATAAAACTGGTGTTTGGATGGATTTATTCTTCCGGCTGCAACTTTCTGTGATTGAATTGAATAAAGTTCAAACTTCGATCTCTATACTCACATGTGTACCTGTTACCTGTCTAACATATTGATGAAACAACATTCGGTGTTTCAAATTATGATTTTATTGATTTTGTTAGAAAGGCGTAGTAATTTATAACACTGGGCTTTTTATTTGTTCACGTTTTGAAAAAAGCAATTGCAGTGTCAAAACAGCTAATAAGATCATTTGCATTGAAAATCAATCCAAAACGTAGCAGAAAACACTAACGTGAATTAGTTGGATGTACTGCCTTAAACATTTCTTTAATAGGTGTTAACTATTCCCAGAAATTTAGTTCTTCTTGTTTATTTTTTAAACTATTTTAACGCATCGAATTAAAAATTCCAAATCTATGCAGATCTTCTATTTTGATACATATTTAAAATCACAATAAAGTAACGATTTACGAATTTTTCCGAGCAACAACTTAAACGAATTAACGTTAATATTTTTTTTTAACTCTATAATCTTTTCATATGCTTTGTCGATGGATGAAAAGATTCCTAATTTATTTTTTTATATCAGTTTGGGCTCAGCCTTTTTAAATCATTCTACCAAGTTATATATATATTAAAAAATATATGTACTGGTTCATTTTTTATAACTGAACGTATGGTATTATTATATTGTTCAGCTGATAGTTCTAAGTGGTGGAATGATCTCTTTCAACTTGTTCTTCGTTGTACGAAGTATACCTCACGGTATACTGTACAAACTTCAACCGTTGCATTAAAGACTTAAATTGGAGTTTAAAAATACTGGTTCAATATCAAAAGTAATATTTTTGACATCAAGAAAATTTTGTAGACTAATTTGTTTTATTCTTCATATTTTCAAAAATCAAAAACTTACCTATGATAATATGCATCAGCATAAAAAATTTATACAATTAACATACTCTCCTTTATTTGCTTACATAAAAATACATCCCCTATCTAATGATGTGTGAAGGAATTTGAAAAATTTAAAGAAAGATGAGAGGCGTATGGCTGTACAATTTTTATCCATATTTCCTCTCTATGTTGTATGGTTTCATCAAATATTGAGTTTGTGGTGAGACGACACCATTCGTGCTCTTCTACTCAAAAATTTTACTTATCGTACGACTTGTATTATCGTCTAAATCCCCTTTAACTGGCACAAATTCTGTTTTGCCTGGCACTCTTTAGATATGACACTTAATACTTTCATCTTTGTTAGCTTTCTGATTCGTAATTCGTTCATTAATTTATAGAAATAAACAATTAATTTTAAAAAAGGCAAGGGATGAAAGATATAAAAAGACAAATGCTTTTTGTTTACTTTCTTAAGTGCTGTCAACTTTTCGTTTATAAGACACCACAACACCGAACAGAAAATATGTGGTAAATCACTTAATTTGCCATAAATTGCGCATTAACAAACACTTTTAATGTTTTAATTTGAAAATGTCATTATTAATTTGAAAAATTTTAAATTTTTATTGGCAGAACTTAATTTCTTAACGATAACTGTAGTAAAGTTTTAACAGTTTGATACTTTTCTTAATATATCTGAACTCTTTGCAGTTGGTAAATTCTTCTATTACACTATATATTTACTGTTCTCCAGGAGTTGATTGTTCAACAACAAAAAATGTGTTGTCACACGAGTAATATCGATTACACTATTATTATTTTTTTCACGTTGCTTGAAACCGTAATTTTATGTAGTTCGCATTTCTGATGCAGCTGATGCTTTTGCTTTTATAGTTGTTTTGCTACCATTGTTGTAATGTGATGTTGAATGTGAACCACACCTTAAAGGCAAAGTTTTTTTCCGAATTTTATTTGACATTTCTCTATTTCAGACTTACTCAATTTGAACCATGGAGAGATACACAATCCAACAACGTGTTAAAGTTATCCAGACTTATTATGAAAATGGGAGTTCAAATCAAAATGCATATCGTGCACTTCGTAATTTTTTTGGTCAATTTCATCGTCCAAATGTGCGTACAATCGCAAAAATCGTGGAAAAATTCGAGCAAACCGGGTCTGTAGAAGATGTGAGAACACCAGTGAATGCTCGTACTGCAGAAAATATTGCTGCTGTTCGCGATAGTGTGGCTGAAGAGCCGTCCACCTCAACTCGTCGTCGTTCCCAACAATTGCACCTCTCACGCTCGTCGTTGATGAACATTATGCATAAAGACTTGCACTTACACGCTTACAAGGTGCAATTGGCTCAAGAACTAAAGCCTCTTGACCATTCCAAACGTCGTGAATGGGCAGAATGGTGGCAAGAAATGGCAACAGTGGATGATCAATTTTCGAAGAAAATCATCTTCAGTGATGAGGCACATTTTCACCTCAGTGGATTCGTCAATAAACAGAATTGCCGCATTTGGGCGAATGAGAATCCAAGAGTGATTGTCGAAAAACCAATGCACCCACAAAGAGTGACTGTTTGGTGCGGTTTATGGGCTGGCGGCATCATCGGGCCGTATTTTTTCCAAAATGAGGCCGGTCAGGCAGTTACTGTGAATGGTGTTCGCTATCGTGAGATGATAACGAACTTTTTATGACCCGAATTGGAAGATATGGATGTGGACGATATGTGGTTTCAGCAGGACGGTGCCACTTGCCACACAGCTAACGAAACAATGGCTCTTTTGCGCAACAAATTCAATGGCCGTGTTATCTCACGTAATGGCGATGTCAATTGGCCTCCAAGATCATGTGATTTGACACCGTTGGACTTTTTTCTTTGGGGTTATTTGAAAGAAAAGGTGTACGTCGATAAGCCAGCAACAATTCAAGACCTAAAGGATCAGATAATTCGGCACATTAACGGCATAGAACCTCCATTATGCCTCAGCGTCATCGAAAATTTGTACCATCGGAGGCACACCTCCGCCGACGTCGCGGCGCCCATTTGGCCGATATTTTGTTCCATACATAATTGAGTAATACCAATACATCATAATAAAATAAAATTACAATAATTTCCTAAATAGTTTGTGTTTTATTCAAAATCAACATCGGCCCTTGAAATTTAACCACCCACCCTTTATAAATTGATTATTCATTTATTACGCGCCCTTCTCAAAAGCAGCGCGGATCACGAGTTTTTATTTTGACGTTCAAAAGTTGAGTCAATTAAAACAAGTGTTGTTTATTTATTTATTACGCGCACTTGTCAAAAACAGCGCGGACCACGAACTTTTATTTTGACTTACAAAAGTTGAGTGAAATTAAAACATTATTTTTCTTAAAAATAAAACTTAAAATTATTACAAATGTTTTTTGTTTATTAATTATTGTGAAATTCATTTACTCAAGTCAGACGTTTCGCGTTACTTTGGAAAAATACCCAATATGATGTGTTTGCATTTATCAATGCAAACTCAATATTAAATTAATTTTGCAATTTAAAAAGAAAAAGAACAAAAAATTAATAGCAAATTGCTTTTCCGGTCACCAAATTGTATCATGTTAACTTATTGAAATATTTTGTTGGAAATAATATCAAAAATGATGTGTTTGCATTGATTAATATTAAAATAATTTTTTAATAGCAAAACGTAAAGAGTAAAAAAAAAAAAGATTAATAACAAATTGGTCACCAACTTGTATCGTGTTAACTTATACAATAAATTGATTATTATCGTCATTGTTGTATTCACTTGCAGCTAAATCGCCGTTAGAGTGCGTTCAAACTCTGATAGTTCACGAATGCTTTTAGCTAAATCATAACTTATTACAATTTTAATGTATGGTAGCGAAGTTTGTCTGGCACCAAGAAATTAAATCTTACATATAATGCTATTTTAAGAGACTAAACTTTATGGTGTTCGTTTTTGTAATCTATTAAGCATTCGTTCTCTACTTCTCCTGCATAAAATTATATATACTGGCGAACCGTCCTATTTATTTGCCCGTCTCTCTTTCGCACAGACACGAAGAAATAAAAACATGGTCCAGTATAGATTTAGGAAGCTGATATCTGAATGGCAGTTTTTCGTCCACGCTATTCGTCTATCGAACTCAATACCATCATCTTTACGATTCGTTACTAATGCAACGCAGTTTGGGAAAGATATTTTTAATTTTTATGGACAAATTTAAAAACATGTATGTATGTACATATATCTGACATATTTTAATGTTTTAACAGTCGTCATGCTTAAAATTGTATAGTCATTATCATTTTATATGATTTAAAATTGTTTGCTTAATTCCTTAATTTTATGTTAAATGCGTTATAATCTTCTTGTATGACCAATATACATATAATTATTACGAACTGGTCATCCTATACTATAATTATAAGACTCTAAGTTTTTTTGTATAAGAATACCAATAAGTAAATAAAAAATAAATATGTATAAGTACGAGCATGTAACATTTAGGGAAAAATTACTTATAAGTTTTAATTTTATGCTTTAAGAAAAACGTTCCAAAGTATTGATTACCAGACTTGACTATCGAAATTGGTTATTTGGTATAGAACCAGAGCTCTGCGAGTCCATTTAGAAGAGAAAGGTACGTATGTATGTACATATTTAGAGGTAATATATGATCGTGAGACACCATAACTTCTTTTTTATTTCATTAGCAAATATTCTTCTACAGCTCCAAAACTGCACATGTGAATGGGAGGATATTGTAAAAGAGTTTGCACTAAAATAGCAATTGCCAGCTGTCCGGGTGCACATAAACTTCCGGCTACCCCGAAGTGATGGTGCATTTTATTATACATAACTAAAATGGGACAAATAGCATAATTCTGATGGCTCTTGTTGACGCAAACTGCAGATTTATTGATGTAGATATAAGTTCTAATGAGCGCAATAATGATGCGACTGTTTTCTTACAGAGCAAACTCATGACCATTTTGGAAGAAGGAAAGAAAATACCGACGAATTCATTCGTTGGTAATAGCAGATGTTTCCCCTATCTAGTCATAGGAGATGATGCATTTATTATCCAAGTTCATTTATTGAAGCCTTATCCTTACAATACAAATTCAGCTGATAAGCAAATGCTTAACGCGCGTCTCTTCCGAGCCCGGCATGTGGTTGAACATGCTGCTGGTAATCGATTTCGAGTGTTTTTAACCCATATTTGTAAGTCTGAAAATGGAAAGTTTGGATAAAATCACATTTACGTGCTGCGCACTGCAGAACTTTCTTATACAATCCGATGATAATTATTATATAAGGAAATTTATATTGGATGTGAAATTTATTTTAATTTTACCACAAATAATAAAAATGAACAAAATCATACGATTTTATGTTTATTCTTGATAAATTTTTATTAAACTCATAAAGTAAACTTAAGAAAACAATATACTTTTTACACCAAAATAAAATCACATATTTTATATCAGTTATTTTAAAAATGTACATTTAATTTTATTTCACAAAATCTTAAATTTTTTTTATTATTTATATTAGAGCTTAAAGTCTTTTTGTTTATTTTGGTTATAAATAGGGGGATGGGCCAGTGCACTCAGGCAAAGTTGTTCATTGCTCTCAACCTGGCGAGAAGCCAGCAGCGATCCCTGAAAATGGACTGGTCAAGCTGACATACTGCCTCCTCGTGGTGCCCCTGGATAGCCCCTACAGCACCCGCTTAGAAGTGAACCAAAGTGTGCAACGAATCACCTCTGTCCAGGGGTCTAAACCAAGACCCGGTCCTCCAAGTTTCGGGGGTTGTGCGTGGGGGTAACTTCCCTACCCACTTAGGCAAAGAGTCTTAAGCTTTAAATACGTGAGCAAACGCCTCATTACAATCCGCATCAAGGCTAGACTCGGCAACATTAGCATAATCTTCGCCCACGCCCCTACGGAGGATAAAGATAACGACAGCAAGGATGACTTTTATAATCTCCTAGAAAGAACATACGATCAATGCCCCACCTACGACACCAAGATCGTGCTAGGAGATTTCAAAGCAAAGCTCGGCAAAGAAGACATCTTCGCTAGAGTCATCGGCAAACACAGCCTGTATGACGACACATCCGATAACGGACTCAGGCTGCTAGTCTTCGTGACGGGGCGAAACCTCACTGTAGCAAGCACGCGCTTTCCTCACCTTAACATTCACACAGGGACCTGGCAGTCCCCTGATCAATCAACCGTCAACCAAATTTATCACATTGCGATCGACGGCATATACTCCTCCAGTATTCTTGATTTCCGAACATTTCGAGGAGCCAACATTGACTCCGATCACTTCCTTGTTGTAGCCAAGGTAAGATCACGGATATAAGTAGCGCAATGGAGTAGAGCACGACCACAACAGTTTGACGTCGCGAAGCTACAATCGCAATCGACCACTGGGAAATTTGCCGATCTAGTCTCCCTTAAGCTCTCAGAGAGTCCAACCCTTCCAGGCGAAACAACCGATGAGGAATGGAACCGTTGCCAAAACGCCACCAGAGATGCTGCCTCTGATGTATTGGGTTTTAAAATGCCACCCGGAAAAAACCCATGGTTTGACGACGAGTACAGGCAGGCACATTCAGCGAAGCTAGCAGCATATAAGGCGACGTTGGAGAGAAGGACAAGAGCAGCTCGTGAGCTCTACGAACGTAAGAGAAGGGAAGAACACCGGAAAATCGTAGTAGAGTCGCAATCGATGCTGAGAATCTGGAAAGATGACTTCTGCAGACAGTTTAACGGCGAGCAAAACACCGATTCCATCGCCAGGCAGAATATTCCACTCCAGATAACGGATGATGATGGTAGAGAATTCCGTCCCCCCGACCTGAATATCGAGATTGAAATCTTGACAAGAAGTCAAGATAGCAATATCGAGATTGAAATCAAACAAAGCTGCAGGAGCGGACGGACTGTCCGCGGAACTATTTAAGGCAGCCGGAGATGACCTGGTTGGACGCATGCACCAGCTCATCTGTAAGATATGGTCGGAGGAAAGCATGCACGATGAGTGGAATCTCAGCATCGTTTTACCGATCCACAAAGAAGGAGACCTCTTCAACTAAGCCAACTACCGAGGAATAAGTCTCCTGAACATCGCCTACAAGATCTTCTCTGCCGTTTTGTGTGAGCGCCTGAAACCATTCGTGAACAGTTTGATAGGTCCTTATCAGTGCGGTTTCAGACCGGGAAAGTCCACCATTGACCAAATTTTCACACTACGGCAGATCCTGGAAAAGTACTAAATTGTCTTCAAGAGACATAAAGTTGTTTACATTGTAATTTATACATTATCGATATTAAAATTGTTATTATTTTTATTATTAAAATTATTATTATTATATTATTTTTATTATTATTCAAACTATTTTATTACATTATTTTTATTATTAAAATTATTATAATTGTTGTTTTTGTTGTTTTTATTATTATTTTTGTTCTTCTTATTATTTTTACTACTAGTATGTTTACGTTTGCATAAATGTACCTTAAATATTGAAGAGAATTTCTCAATAAAAAAGCAATCAATGCTGGAGTTCCACAAGGCTACTTTTAGAACCAGCACTTTATATGATATACACCAGCAATATGCCATGCTCGCAAAATATCGCAGTCGCTACTTATGCAGATGATACTGCGTTTGTAGCATCTATTTATGCTTCTAGTCTATTGCAAACTGATCTAAATAGATTACAAAAATGGAAAATCTAAGTAAACGCAACGAAATCTTTTCATATTACGTTCTCTGTTCTGAGAATTTCTGATGTAATCGGTTATACATATGTATATATTATTTATTTAAGAAAACCACAATTCTTTAAACTTCTTATTTCTATTTCTATGTATGCACATACATACATACATTGTATTTTATTTCACTTAAAATCAACAGAACTATGCGAGTGCAATAAACTGACTGACTGACTTACATGATAAAAATAACTTGCGAACAGAGCTAATTAAAACAAAATATGTAATTACAGTAACTACACTATAGACAAAAAAAAAATCCAAACGTTTTTGGCTAGAAAAGAAACCTGTCCACCAGTTCCACTAAAGGAACATTAATACCGGCTGTGAATATACCTAGATAAACGACTAACTTGACAAGAACACATCAAAACAAAGCGAAAATATTTAAATATTAAAACTAAAAATATGTATTGACTTTTAGGTCGTAAATCCGAACTAAGTTTAAAAAATGAGATAGTTCTGTACAAGGCTATACTAAAACCTGTGTGAACGTACGGAATTCAACTTTGGGGAACAGCTAAGAACTCAAATATAGAAATCTTACAGAGATATGAGTCCAAAACTCTTCGTATTATTACTCAAGCGCCATGGTTTATAACGAATTCAGCTACACACAATGATTTCAAAATCCCTACAATAAATTATATAATTACAATTATACAAAGCTATTAGCAATTTGCCTACTAGATGAGGCAGAAAAAGTGCTTACACAAAATAGATTACATGTTCTTAGTCTGCCATTCATATAATATTGCATTTCGTTAACTAAAATCCACATAAACATACTTATATACATATGTATATACTGTAAATATATACAAACATATGTAAATCTTCTTTTTGTTTTCCGTAATGAATTTTAAATATAAGTGTTACCAAGTTCATAGAACTTCTTTGTTTTTCCATAGTGGGCACAGTTTGGGCATTAACAACTGTTAATTCTTAGTTTTTATTAAATTTACTTATTGTTGTAAAAACAGACTGTGAATAAAGAATGCGTATTAAAAAAATTCTCTGGTTTGAAATGAAAGATTTAATAATCGTGTGCATTTTCATTGGAGTATGCCACTACTCTACCAAAAGCTTTCTCTATGTCTTCTGTCACTTTTTCCGCTATGTTTTGTTTTATTTTCTCCTCCAATTAATGACGTAATGTATGTACACTTCGCTTTGGTAGAAATTAATGTGAGACAGTACAAGCTTTCTTGAGAAATCTGATTTGGTTATAGACGATAATATTGTAACTTTCCAATCATGCAGATATATTCCACATTGAAATATCTTGCTATAGAGTTTGGTTAACCGTTGTTTTAATGCAGCAGATCAATTTTTTATTACCGGGTGTGTTATTTTAGATATGTACATATGTATCTTTCATATGTTAGTGATATGTATGTAAGTCTTTTGTACGCCTTATGGTTATATATTGGAACAATACATTAACAAAGGATTTAAAGTGCTGGGTAACATTGATGTTCCTTCTTACTAAAATTGCTATGCCAAGTTTTGCATACGTGCTGGTATTTAGCTCCACACCTTATTTGTGAATAATAAAGCATTAAAGGTTCCATTATAAAATTTTTATATCAGACCAATATCCATTTTGAAACACCAATCGTTTTCCATGTCGGAAAATTAATCAGATTTATTAAACTTTATTGTTTTAGAAATATTTTGTTTAAATTAATTATTAAAAAAAGTGTGCATTTTTCGTCATCATTGTAATCATGTTGTGTTGTTGGGTCGCTATATTCGTTGTTTTTATATGTATGTATGTCACTGTTTAGAACTTTTGTTTTGTTTGGTGATTGAATTGTGATTAGTTTTGACTTAGTACATAAGTATGTATGTTGTTTGATTTTATTGTGTTTTGTATTGTATATACACACATATGTAGTTATTGGTTTTGTTTTTATTGTGCTGGATATTATTGTTGACAGCGGTTAAAAAATGCAGTCAAAGTAGTAGAAGTAGTTAGATTTTGAGCTTTCTTCGACTTATTTACTTTTCTCTGACAAAACACAGACTGTTGCTCATGCTTTAACTTTTTAAGTGCTTACGCAATCTGTCGAATTTTGTTGCAGATTGTATTCGTGTTTTTAGTTTTGTTTCGGGTTGCATTAGACGTTTCATCAACATCACAATATTTTGAGATTGCATTGCTGTAGATTGTCTGTATAGTGGTTTCATGTTCTTATCTGCAGTACATTGAAAACAAGCAAACTGTAAGCATATGCATACATACTTACATACATACATTCAAAATTTATTTTTGCTGTTGCAGAATTATTATGTTTGTTAATAGTATCATGAGGGTCGTCACTATTTTTACTTGTTGATGCCTGTTTATTGTAAATATTTTAATCATTTGCTATTTTGGTATTTTCTTGTGTGTTAACCGCACTTTTTTACGAAACATCCGAAAATGTTGCAATTTTCTTTTAAAATGGTTTAATGGTGTGTAGATAAATTTTCCATGCTTCTCGGCATTTTGACCCGTTTGCAATATTTCTTTGTGTGCCCCACTTTTTGAAAATTTGTTCATCGCATGGTGTTAGATACGTATGTACATATTCATCATCTACCATACAGCTTTAATGTATCAGGTCAACGGATCAATTTAAACTTAGTAATGGCAGCACCTGTTGGTAAAATTTTACCATTTTGTTACATTTCTTATTTATCTTTTTAACTTCAATGACATTCTGGAAGGCTAGTGCTTGGACATTTCTTCTTCAGATATATCGAGGATGTTTTTGGAGTATATTCTACCCTTCGTTGAGTTGAGATATTTGTGATACTTTATCTGAACAGGAAGGAGGCATTTAAGAATTTTTTTGCAGTTTTTAAATCTGGTATTTTAATCATGAGGTCGGCCGTTCACATTTCAGTCACATCAAGATAGTACGAGCTAATGTGCTTGAGACCGTTCTCAATTTGGAACACATTTTACGAACCCAGGTTTTCTATCCAATTTATTAGTTAACTCGAATTTCGTAGTTTTTGATATATTACTTGTAGCTACCAAGTAATGTGGTTTATATTATACTCAATACTAACCTCCGACACGAAAGCTTTTAGGTTTAGATTTATGTCCATTGAGAGCTCAAGGTCCCTGAATCTGCTGTAGTTCGGGGAGTGAACCCTGCTCATGGCTTTAGCTTTTTATGCTCCGCTTTTTTAGTGTCACTTAATGTATTTTCTATAATATTTGCAATGTTTTGAAATGAAAAGTGGGGAAAAGCACACATTTTTTTATTAAGTTATTAAATATATTCTCTCTTGAAAAAATAACCGCAAGACTAAAGTGATCCTTACTTAGTGATTGTGTGAAAAAAACTGAGAATATTCCTATGCAAGTGACATACACGCTACCACCCGCGACTCACATGTACACACGTGTGACACCAACATACCCTAAAACCAACCACCAGTTCTTTTAAGCGATATCTTAAACTAACATAGGATAAGAAAAACATTTTACTTAAAAAACTAAACAAATAGCATCCTAAATATATATAGGGATAAGAAATATATTTTAGTTTGGAATATTAAACAAACACACTAATGATAAGAAAGAATCTTGATAATCCTAGACTAGTTTAAGATATTCATGTTTAACACTTAAGGTGAATATTTAAAATAAAAATCAGTTTATGAAAAAAACTCAACCGCAACTAACGTTGTATTTCACTGGCGCAGTCGGTAGTATCTACGAAAAAGATCCTGTTAAACGAATCTACAAATTATTACCAAATAAATAAATCTTGCGTATCCTAAGCGACCCTCCAAGATTATAAAACAATCCCTAAAGATTCTCACTAAATGGACAGAACAAAATGGAGCAGCAGAGAAACTTAATAATCCAAAACTTGAAACTGATACGCCCCTTCACTGGCCGGAGGGATACTCTATGCCTATATATTAACGGTATCGAAAGCATTTTGCCGAATATATCTGCATTACCAGTAGAGGACAGAGTCCTGTTTTTCAACGCCATCTTAAGAACCATAGACGGGGAAGCTTTAAATGTAATCAGAAGAGAACAGCCGGAAAACTGGAGCAGCCTTAAAGCAGTATTAATAGCGGAGTATGGTGAGCAGAAACCAATTTCGACATTAATTTTAAATTTAAGGAATATTAGATTTAAGGGTAGTGTCAAACAACTACCCTCCATCCAACGGCTGATGAATACAGTACTGGATGAGCTAATAGTAAAAGATTGTTTGATGTATTTCGACGATATAGTAGTACTTAGTACATCTCTCCAAAAACACATCACCTCACTTGATAAAGTATTCAAGAAATTGTCTGAAGCAAATTTAAAAATTCAACCGGATAAATGTGAATTCCTACAAAAACAAGCAGAATTTTTAGGACACATAATCACTCCCGAAGGTATTAAACCAAGCCCAAGTAAAATAAAAGCAATAATTAACTATCCAATTCGAAAAACAGAGAAAGAAATTCAACAGTTTCCTGGATCGGCATGCTTTTATAGGAAATTTATCCAAAATTTCTCAAATATCACAAAACCTTTAACACAATGTCTCAAAAAAGGAAACAAAGTTGACCCTAACAGCAAAGACTTCATTAAAGCAGTAGAAACCATTAAAATTTTAATTACCAAAGAGCCTATATTGGCATACACGAATTATGAAAAACAATTCACATTAACAACAGATGCGTCGAACATTGCATTAGAAGCTGTCCTAAGCCAAAACTCTCATCCAATTTGTTTTGCAAGTAGGACACTTAACACTCATGAGATAAATTATTCAGCAACAGAAAAAGAGCTATTCGCTATAGTTTAAAGTGTGTTATTAACACAGTCCAAAATTTAATTTTTTTTCATTTTTATTTTGCTAGTTGTTGATTTTGAGATACCATATTGCGCACTGTCATGTGACTTTTTTAACATAATTCTTGAGAAGATCGTACAAAACTTACACGCCAACAACAGAGGCACGATCTTCCAAAAGTCCGTGCAACTGCTAGCATGCGCTGACGACATTGACGTGATTGGTCGAACACAGCGAGCCGTCAATAAAGCGTTTGCTGGTATTTCAACGGAGGCGGCCAAAATGGGTCTAGCGGTGAACGAGGGCAAAACGAAGTATATGCTGTCATCAAAAAAGGACGTGCAACACCGACGACTGGGCCAGAACATCACCATAGGCAGCTATAACTTCGAGGTAGTGAAGGACTTCGTCTGCCTTGGCTCCCAAGTCAACAGTATAAACAACATCAGTACCGAGATCAAACGCAGAATAACTCTTGCCAATCGCTGTTTCTTTGGGCTCAAGAGGCAATTGAGTAGTAAGGCCCTTTCTCGAAAAACCAAGCTGACACTATATACCACTTTGATAATCCCTGTACTTCTCTATGGCGCGGAAGCATGGACGGTGTCGAAGGCGGATGAGGAAGTCCTTGGTATTTTCGAGAGAAAAGTTCTGCGTTCAATCTTCGGCCCTGTTTGCTTTGATGGTTTCTGGAGAAGAAGATTCAATCATGAACTGTACGGGTTGTACAGTGACATGAGCCTAACCAGGCGCCTACGGATCCAACGGCTAAGATGGTTGAGCCATGTAGAGCGCATGGAAAATACTGCTCCGACCCGTAGAATCTTCGATTCCGAACCTGTGGGACAACACATTAGAGGACGCCCACGGAACCGATGGCGCACACAAGTGGAGAGGGACCTCAACCAGCTTGGTGTGCACAATTGGAGAACGCTGGCTAAAGACCGTGCCAGCTGGAAAACTTTGTTGGTTGAGGCCCAGGTTCACCACGGACTGTAGCGCCAAAAGAAGAAGAAGAAGATATTGCTTTGCTAAGGCTACCGCACTTGTACCCTTTTCTAATAAATCCAAAATATTTACCTTTTCTTGTAATTTAAGCACTTTCGGTTGTTTTGAACACATTTTGGTAATGTGATACTTACGAGAACAAAAAAGCAACTGCACATAAAAAAGACAACTCATAGAGAGGCAAGTTCTTTTCTATTCTACATACATACATACTTATAAGGGGAATACCCAAATTCTAAACTAATTTCATAAAATAAATGTGTGAGTGATCAAAACTCTATATTTTAACTGTTGCTTAATTCAAAATTTTGATTTATTTAAAGTTGACGTTTTAGAGCTTTGTGGTTTGGTTGACGTTTCAGAGTAGACAATGTAAAAAATTAAGGGTTGACGTTTTGGGATGTTGACGTTAACTTGTGTTGAAGTTTTCCCGAGTGCACTGTGTATTGAAAGTTGCATTAAGTATATTATGCACAATAAGAAATTTGGCAAGCGTGAGAGCTATTTACAATGCTTCGAAAAAGTGAAGGGACCACTGTGTTGACTGCACATTGACCATCTTAGGCCATTGGATAGCACAGTACAGCCAAACAATATAAACATATTTTCGTCATGATTGATGTTTTCTCAAAGTTTGCGTGGTTGTTCTCAATGAAAACGATCATCACATCCATTTGGGTTTCCGAAAAAAATAATCAGTGCCTTTACTTCGAATTCATTTTCCGAATTTTGTCAAGAATCAGGCATCGAACATGTTTTAAATGTGACCGGAGTCCAGCGTAGAAATAGTCGGACTCAGCAACTCGATAAAGCAGTTTTTTCACTTATTAGCAAGATATCGTCCAATAGTCGAGCAAAGTGGTACAAACATATGGAATAAGTTTATAAAACAATAAATTCCTGTTTTCAAAGCGCAACCAAGGCAACACCTTTGAAAATACTGTTTGGAACGAAAACATACTCCAAATTTGATGAAAACTTGCTCTGAACGTAGGAATGTGCTACCGAACCCATATGGCAGCACCGCACTTCTGAACGAGTGGTTGGTTTTTGAGTCTATCGATCAAAGGAGTTTGAAGTAGAAAGTTATAGACTAAAACTTTTAAAAAGCTTACTGTGAATGAATAACAAATATATTTTATAACTCCTCGTAATAGTTTTTCGTGTTATATCAATAAAAATTCCGATGTTTTACATATCACATAGAAGTGTACGTGGTAACGATAAAAAATATTCAAATTAAATTAAATATTAAGTCTGTTTTTTTATTAGATAATATTAAATTTTCTATATCATAAAAAAAGTTAAAGGTAACGTCGTCGTTGTTAAAGCTTTGCTTTTATTGAAACCTTCTGGCTCT
This sequence comes from Epicampocera succincta, assembly GCA_932526305.1. Taxonomy (NCBI): domain Eukaryota; kingdom Metazoa; phylum Arthropoda; class Insecta; order Diptera; family Tachinidae; genus Epicampocera; species Epicampocera succincta. The sequence continues at coordinate 26,752,268 of OW052035.1, read as the reverse complement.
TTTCTGTCCACAAGGACGATTATACATACGTAATACAATAGAATCTCAAAATATAACCCATGTAAAAGTAAGCTAGCACTGTCGTGTAGCTCAAAAATTTAATTCTTCAGTTTACTTCTTATGTTTTATCTATGCGCTTTTCAAAATAAAGGTACACAATTTCCCATAATTTCAAAAGGACAATTTCCAATTTTGTTCGTTGTTTGTTTGTGCTTTATAGGAGGCCGAACCCTTGGACCGATCTTCCTGAAATTTTCACAGCATGTTACTGTGACTCTGGAAGGAATAATATGCTATATGAAATTTGATTGATTAAAAGTTGCGGTGCACCGCCCATGTAATCCAAAAATTTAAATCGCCATATTTTGGGAATTTTTTGACCTACGTCGATGATATTTGGTACATATGGTATTGGCATAATTAGGAATACATACCAGGAGAAAAGTGGGTGGGACCACGCCTCTTTTTAGGGAAATTAAAAATCGTAATATAGTCTTAACTACTGGACCGATCGTCATTAAATTTTCACAATAGCATATTCTTACGAAATAATAAATTCTTGACTATATATAGCTGTGGGTGGACAAAGGGGCGTGGCCTCGCCCATATAACCCAAAGTTTCTCACATGGATAGCTTTATGCTTGCTCGCGTGTAGGAAAACTCACCGATTTATATGTTTATGCTCTCGATAGGCAAACTAAAAATATTGCATATCCTAAAGCCTTGCAATAATTAAATTAAATAAATAAATTTTTGTAAATATATAAAATTTTGTAAGTATACATACATATGTAAGTATACATACATATGCCCATACATACATATGTATTTACACGTTTTGTGTCTTTTAAAGTTTACTGTACTTACATACTATGTATAATATAATTCTTTTCGCTAAAGTATATTAAATAAACACAAACTTACCGCATCTGTTATAACAATTTCACGAGTATTTTTAAAAGAAAGAAAGGCTGATTGCACGAACAAAGCTTTCTTTGAGATTATTAACAAAATACTATAAATTAAAAACTTCCTAAAACTTTGCATTTTTTATTAAGTTCCTATAATTTTCGATTACACTCGGATTAAAATTTGTCATTTAAAATGTTTTAAAATTACATATGTATGTACATACATAAGTATGTATATTTGCAAACTAAATGCATATTTCCATATGTATTTGTTATCGTCGGATAGCAATAGTTTTTGCTCTTCAGAATTAAAAATAAGTTACCAAACTTTTATAAATGTACATATGTATGTACATACATATTGAGATTTACGCATACATACATAGATAGATAGATGTAAAATTGTGAAAATAATTAAAACCCTTCATATGTATATTTATGTGTAGCATATGTACGTATGTATGTACATAAAAATATAGTAAATATGCACATATGTATGTATATATATGCAATTATATTATCGCGTTATATTTTACAGAACTTATTTGTGTATGCGTACGACTGTAAGCCGTCAAGTGCTTGGAAGTGACTGGAAATTTTAAAAATCTTAGTTTGACATCCGATGATTCAAGACAGACCATAGATATGTATATACGTACATATATACATACATACATACATGCATAAGTACGCATATACATACCTACTTACATATTTCAATGCGCACTTGCTTTGAACAAGCAAGGGCTTAAACATTTTGTGAAACCACATACGCGAAGGCATTTCATTTGTAAAACTATATAAGTATATGTGTATGTATGTACATACGTATGTGTATAAAAATAAACAGTACTAAAAACTTGTTGCAAACTTAGCCATCTGACGTACTATGTAAATACACACATGTATGTATGTATATATCACGCGCTGCCATAACATTTTGTTTATTTAGGAAGCCAGCGCACAGTGGTTCCAAATGCGAAAAGGGTATGGAACTCAGGGTGAGCTATGTTATTGTAGAACATTTTCATAGGTATTATTTTTGAAACAATAGCATTTCTGTTTTCATAACAAAAACAAGATCAATTGTACTTTCACATATAGGAAGGGAGTGACGAACAAGTGTTTATTTTAATTTAATTACTTTAAAAACTTTTCACTGCCACTGTCAGTAGGATGCCGTAAAGTAAGTATGTGTCCTTCAGAAGATCAATGCACATTTTAAGTTTTTTTAATTTTTACAAATTGATACGATGCCAAAAACATCCTTCGAAAGACCAACGAACAAACAAAGTACGTTTTTTCATTCTTGATCCGTATGAAGTTTTAATTCAGCAGTTGGAATAGCGTGGACAATTTTTCCTGCGAATCCCATGGGAAGCCCTAGAATACAAGTTAGATTAAAAAAATTTGAGTGTGTTCGAAAAAGCTTAAACAAAACTAAAACAAAGACCAAAAATATTTTACTAACAGAAGGTAAGGAACTCATATTTTCTGCACCAATCTCTATGGTACATTCAAAATTTGCGACAACTAGTAACTACAAAAGCAATGTCAAACCGAAATCTTAAGTACAAATTCATACACAATCAACCAGAAATCGTTCAAAGTAACACATTGATCAATAAGGAAAGGACTATAAAGTAAAAATAAAATTTAATATATTTTATAGAAATATACGTGCGATACATAAATAAGTTATGTTAGCTTTCTTATGAGCAGATCATTTTTATTAAGATGATTAAAATAATATATAAATTAATGTAACAGAAAAACTCAAGATAAAGAAGAAGAGGAATTATAAGAAGAGAAAATACTATAATGGAAAACTTTTCGACAACAAAACAGGCAAAACACAGAACTTGATAGCCGTCTTCTAAACCTGAATCTATGGGTATTACAAACTTGGAAAAACCACATAATCCAATCTATGACCTATGTATGTATGTACGTGAACCAATCAAGTTTAAGTACACCTTGTTGCCACTTAAAAATACTTACGATAAATGACTATGACTCAGGCTGATAAACTTCATGTATTTCTGGCTCTGATGTCGAATCTGACATAATTTGTTTCGCATTTGCCTTTGCTGCTTCAAGTGTTATAGCTTTAGACAACATTTTATAGAAGTTCATGGTACATACGTATGTATATGTTTGACGAAATTGCTCACGTATATTATTATCTGTAATTCCTATAATAAACTGTGCACACAAAAATAAATCAGCCACTGAAGATTTGCAATCGCATTTGGACAAAAAAATTCGCATTATTTTATATCTGATATTAACTAATTTTCTGTTTGATATTTCGAAAGAAACTGATCCAAACATTTTTCTTTGGGACAAGTGTCCTTCCAATAATTTTAGCAATTCGTTGTACTCAACCGCGTAAAGTTGTCTTGGTGTTGCCAACGCCGTGCTCATATTAAAAAACTTAGCACCCATAGCTTTTAACAACAGTTTGACAGAATAAACGTGGGCTTTGTTAATCTTCATCTCGGCGTAATACTTGAACCGTTGGATATACGTTTTAAATGATTCCTTTGTTACATCAAATACCTTAAAGTTGATATTAACTTGGGAATTTATCTTTTGACCTAGTTTTTCGGTAAAAAAACATGTTGTGCGCCTTCATAAATTTGTGCATTTTAGAACTGACTCTTTCCTCCCCGTCGCCAATTTATTGTATTTTGGGGTGAATAAAACAATTGCTTTATATGAAAATCAATGGTTGCAATGTTATTTTAATTTTGGCTGAATAAATAATATGTTGTTAAACGTCACGATAACAACCTCCTAACATAAATATAGAGACTTTGAGAAAAGCTTTAATACTCTTCAGACGGAAGCTTGCTGATGTGCCTTGTCCCGTACTTAGAAAATTCATCCTTTATTAGAGTACATTGAGGTGTTTGTAAATGCGTACCCCATAACTGATTTTCATAGCACTATATTGATTTTAAAACTGCGTTGTGTAGCAAAAGTTTGCAATCTAACTAAGTTTAAGAGTGGAATTTCTGCCGATGAGCCAATTAAATTGCTCTGATTTTAATTTACTTTGCTTATGTGTAAGGCTTCTAAGTTAACCTACGGTCGAGATGTATTCGAAGGTATTTGACTTCACTATGTTGTGGATTATGATTATTGATTTCAATGGGGAACAAGTGTTTTTACGCAGGGTAAACGTAACATGAGTACATTTTTCCTCATTAACTTTGATTTTCCAAATTTTTAGCCATTTGTCTAATTTATAAATGTGTTCGTGTAGATTTTGTGATGCTAATTGATGGTCTTCGTGGATGCTGAGGGAAGCTGTATCATCTGCAATAGTTAATTTGCGTATTATATCTTACAACATAAATTTTGGACAATGATCTATTTTGTGCATTAAGCCACCGTGCCAAAGACCTGAACAAAATGCCATATTTTTTGTCTTCAAACAACTTTCTTATCCCACGAATTAATCTATGAGTCTGTTCAAAGGGGTTATGCTTGGCTCTAAAGTCGAATTAATGATTAGGAACACATTGTACACCATTCAGTGATGGAGTCATCTTCGGTTTTCCAAAAGTTTTAACATTTTCAGCAATAGACTTACATTGGTCTATATGAATCTTCTTTTGTGTGATCCCTTCCTGGCTTGAAATTATTGAAATCATAGATACTTTTCACTCTGCAGGATAGTACTCCAAATGTAGAGTAGCATTAAAAATAAAAAGAATAATTTTTTTAGCTATGCGGTCTAACGCCATCAGCACTTTGCTACTGATTTCATCAATACCAGGAGCTTTTCTGGGGTTAACTTTACCAATAGCAATTTCAACATCCTGTATACTGAATCTTAGAAGATGGTCTAAAAGTGGAGTTATCAGCTCTTTTTATACCAAAAGACTTTTCAAATGGTTAGCCTCTTCAAACCTTTTGTCTTTCGCCATAAAGAATAATTAGACTGCGGAGTGCCATCAAGGCTTTCAAAGTGCCTTTTTCTGACAGAAGTTGCTTAATTTTTTTAGAATAAGTTTTATTCTGTAATATAACTTTGCATGGCTTGTTTAAGGTTCTTGTTATAATTGCTAACCTATTCACCAATATCAGCTGGACTTCTCGTGTGAAACTCATTGATAGTTTAATTTGCAGTGACCCTACTTCCTGAGAAAAACGTAATAAAACAATAGTGGGTGCGTGGTCTGAAGACAAATTTAACGAAGGCTCCACTTCTAGATATTCTGCTGGAAATTTTTATCAATTCCAAAATCAATTAGATGTGGAATCTTTTGCTGGCCTGTGGGCCAATAGGTGGGATTCCCATTTGAGATTACACAAATGTGTTTAAAATTCCCTCTTAAATAGTGGATTGCATTTTCAGCATTTCCTGTATCATGAATGTAGCAAAAGAGTTTATTAATTGTACAAGAAGCTGCAATGTTGCCTCAAGCTTGGTGTAATATTCATCTGAGTGTCTAGATTTTGTACTCCTGATTCAAGTTTCTTTCATATATTTCGTTGGACCTTACGACATAGGTATAACAAATTTTTTTTGTGTTGGATGTTTGTTGGACTGGTGGACTTGCCTATCTAAGGAGAATTTGAGATGATAATTAGTACTATGGTTGCTTGCACAATTATTACATTTTTTAGTAATAGGGTCAGATTTTGGCTTATAGAATTCCCTACACATAACACAAGTTGTGGGCAATTCGCAATAGGCTCCAGTGTGGCCAAATTCCTGCCAGGTTACGCACTGCAGAGGCTCTAACCTTTTGTGTGGTTCCTTTACAGTAACTTTACGATCTAATTAATACATTAGACTATAGATTGCATGGGTTTCATTGTTTTTAAAAGTAACATTCTAACCTAAGCATGGGCTGGGAGGCTTTTCACGAATTCGGATGTTAAAGATAGTTTTAATCTGGAACCCTTTATTTACCAACCCGGTCCTAACTTCATCTGGATCAACACAAGGATCAATGTATTTTACATCAACTTGAAAACCCTTGGTAAATGCATTAAAGGAATCAGGAATAATAATGAATATACCTTACGTAGGCTTGATCTTGAATCTGACAGCAAAAATACACATAGACAGCGAAGACAGCAACTGATAATTTTCTAAAATTTCTGTCAGCATTCCGAATAATCAAAAGAACATGGAGAGATGTTAAAACAAAACTGTTACGTATTATTAGCTCGCATGGAAAAATAAATGTAATCGTAGTGGACAACCAACTATGATATGAATTCTTGAAGAAAATGTAGAAATTCACTTTACTTCAATCGTAATTAACGACCACATGAGATCACTAAAAAATAATGGCACAATACATAACACCACTGTAATAAAGCCAATCGATTTCATAAGTGGTAAAATACATAACAATATATGCATATAAGGAAATTTGCGACTTAATAAACAAGAAAAAAGGTACAAACTATATTAGAGAAATAAAATCAAACAAAGAATACATGAAGGTTTGCGCAAATATTTGATCATCAAAAGAAATGGACTCAATAACAGACATTGACAGCTATATAGACATAAAAACTTCTGTAGTTACGCGTAATAAGAACACATTGTTAACTTCTAATAATTCCTCACACTTAAAAGAAAGTGTTAGCAAAATTACTTTTCCCAATTACACAGTACAGAGTTCTCGTCGAACCATTTCTTCAGCAAAATTTATAAAGAAATTTTATATACATATGTACATATATTCATATATAGACTTCTTCGAAATCCAAGTTTGAAACTGAGCATTATAACGTTATTCAGGCATAAAGAATTTGAATCATATGGCATAAATTACAGGTGCCTCTTTAAACGATTCTCTTCACTACTATCTTCTTCATTATTTCGCTACAAAAATCGAAAACTAACCAACCAATAATGAACTAAGTTTAAATAATATTTAAGATACAGATCCAAATTTTTCAAAATGATTTAATTCTTATTTTAAACTGGCGTTTGCTCCGTTTAATGTTCAAGGACATTTAAGAAATCTATTGACCTAAACCGAAACACCGTTTAAGAAATTTTGGCTCAATTAACCCAAAATTAGGCCTCAAGGAATTAAGAATCTTTTTTTTTGGTTTTTGTTCCACTTTGTTTTAAATAATATATTGTTCAATCTTTTTCTTTATTTTCTTTTCTGTTGTTCGATTCAAGCTTGTTATTCAATACTTTTGCATATGTATATTCAACAAAAATAATTTTATAAGTAAACAATAACTACTAAACACAACATATAAACCATAATGCATAACAATAAACAACTTTTTGTAATCAAGAACATGCATACATGCATATAAATAATGAACAACAATATTGAATAACAAAATAATACTCTTACAGTCTCGTCATTAACGCCCTTATGACACTAGGTTTGTTGTTATGTAATAGGAAAACTTGCCAACTACAGAAAGTTCAGATATATTAAAAAAATAGCAAACTGTCAGAAATTTACTAAGGTTATCGATAAGAAATTATGTTCTGTCAAAAAAAATAGAAGCGTTGATTAATGCGTGATTTATGGCCAAATTAAGGGATTTAATAAACAAAAGTGGTTTGTTCTATACGAAACCGTAAAATTTCTGATTGAAATGAAAGGATAATTTTCTGTTGGCATTGCGATCACTTTTTTAATGTTAAATGTATTGATATACATACTTATCTGTTCGAGTCGTTGATGTGCTTTACTAAAAATTTAGAAATATTGATTTTTACTTCTGTAAATTCATAAAATTTAACCGAAATAAGTTAAATAATATGAAAAAGGAATTTTCTTTGCTTTCTTAAAAGCTTTACGATTATGTGTCTTGAAGATTTCAAATACATATACTCATTATCTTAAAATACACCACAAAGTTTTCTAAATCGTCGTAAATGAGCAGAACCGAAATAATTGCTCCGAACATTATTCTCTTGGTTTTACCAGTAATGATTCTTTACTTCCCTCAACTTTATCGACGTCATCAATTTTTAAAAATAACAAGAATAATAAAAATAATTTTGCCATTATTATTTTCCAATTTATAATTTTTATTGGATCTTAAATTGTAAATTGAATTAATAATAATTATTCAAATCTTAAACCTAAAATTATTAATAAATAGTCCGGCCTGTGCTAGACATAAATATTAGGATTAGCAGTTTATTCCTTGATTGTCTTATGCCTCCCTTGTTTGACTGAAAGCAAGAGTATCTCTTCTTCTCAGCCGATTGTGGCCTCTAGAGTGAAAAATATTGCGTACTAAAGGATTAGGACGCAACTCAGGTTTTATTTTACCAGGGACTGCTGTAATCATACGGAGGATTTTATTTTGTCATCTTCAAATTATCTGCACATGTCTGTCCACGGATCTAAAACAGATCCGGTATTCAAGGTTGAGGGGTGGTGCGTAGGCCTAACTTCCCTGTTACCTACCGGTAATCGTGTAAAAAAATTAACAGTTCAGGAAAAAGAACAAGAAAAAAATATGGATGACCCTACTTCTGACGACCATGGACAACGAAATAACGGTAACGATTTTCAGGCCAGCACGTGGTATGTCAGGCACATGAACAGAGCACGTGCAGCCGATGAGCATGCGGAGGCCCTGGAAGCCCATAACACTGACATCACCACCATTCAGGAGATGCAATGGGATGGGCCGTAGCAAAAAGAGCATGAAAAACTGCGACATCTCTTACGGTGATTGCTACAAAAAGCGAAGACAGCGCTTGTTTGGATGCGGGATTGTTCTTCGAGGCAGACTTATGCAAAAAGTTGTAAGCTTTAAACACGTGAGCAAAGGCCTCATAACAATCCGCATCAAGGCTAGACTTGGCATTATTAGTCTAATCTTCGCCCACGCTCCTACGGAGCATAAACTTACTTTTATAATCTCCTAGAAACAACATACGATCAATGTCTCAGCTACGACACCAAGATGGTCTTAGGAGATTTCAACGCAAAGCTGGGCAAGGAAGACATCTTCGCAAGTTCGCGGATCCCTCACCTCAACATTCACAAAGGAACCTGGCAGTCCCTTGATCAATCAACCTTCAACCAGATTGATCACATTGAGATCGACGGCAGACACTACTCAAGTATTCTTGATGTTCGAAGTTTCCAAAAAGCGCACATTGACTTCGATCACTTCTTTGGTGTATCCAAGGTAAGATCACAGATATCGATAGCACAACGGAGTAGAGCACGACCACAACAGTTTGGCGTACCAAAGCTACAATCGCAATCGATCGCTGGGAAATTCACCGATCCAGTCCTTTTAAAGTCTCAGAGAATGCAACCCTTCCAGGTAAAACAATCGATGAGAAATGGAACTTGGCAACACCGTCAGATTAAGTTTTAAAATACTACCCGGAAAACCCACGGCTTATAACGATCGTCCTTCACAGCAACTAGTACTAATGCACAGTTTGTTAAATACAGTTTTTTCGTTAAACCTAATTATGGAACTACACACATATGTACATATTTGTACATTTAAGAAGTTTTTAAAATAACTGATAACTTACCTATATTATATTACAATCTCTTTTCAAAATTTTCTGCATTGAAATGTTCAATACAGATGAAGGCAGTCTTTTTATTAATGTGCATACACACGTATTTATACATGGTTTTAATAAAAAGAAATATTTTGATCGGCTTTTGGTGTTGGTTGTTGTTTTTTCACTGCGCACCTCAGTTTTTAATTTATTTTATTTGTTTTGTTCAGAATTTGTTGCTTCTTCATTCAGATTGAGTATTAAAGTAAAATGGAAGTTTCTACGTCACACAAACAGTTGATTGTCGTAAACAACATAACAGATCTACGCAATGGGTAATATTTTTATTTGATTCAAATGTTAAGACTACTATCTGTAGAAAGGTATACATATAAGTTAAACGAATTTAGTTGTAATTAATTGAAAACAACTTTATTGTTGAAGGGTGAGTTAATAACTGAATTTTACAATTCTTACTTAAACTAAAGAGACTTAAACCGCAGCCACCAAATTACGCTGCGCCGCTGTCGCTCTGCTAACATTTCCACTGTGCTTTGTGCTGTCTGCTGACTCTGCGGCTCGTGTAGAATATTTGGCTGTCCACTTGTAGCCAAATTGTGAAATATCAAATATGCTGATGTAGCGGCTCGTGTGGAATACAGGAGTGTAGGAAATGGTTGGTTGTTTGGCTTCACAAAATTGTGAAATTTCAAATATGCTGATGTAGCGGCTCGTGTGGGGTTTTTGGTTGCTTTGATGCAACCAACATGTGGGAATATGGGGACACGAGGGTTCCTCATGATAACTCCTCCCCTTGTAAGTGGGGGCCGTCCTCGGTCCTCTTAACAGCGTTCTTTATTGCATCTTCAATGGACCTGGTTATGATGATCTTTTTTTTTGTGATGACCCTACGTCGTAATAGGTAGGCTACCAGTCCTATAACCACAAAAGCACCAACAGTTGATAGACCTGCGATTTGGCCCTGCTCAATCGTATGTTGTAAATGACGGATGTGCTGAAGATTCTGTTGGTTAACGTGATGGAGATAGGGGGCGCTTAGTATCTCGGTGTGTTGTGTTAGGTTAATCGCAGAAGCCCATGGAGTTTCAGGTTGCAGAGGAGTCCTTGAATTCTCGTTGTAGTATACTGAATCGTTGATTTTTACATGGTCCTTGAAAATGACCAGGTAGGTACCATTAACTGTAATAGGGGCTTCACTACTTTCTTCTACGATTGCCAGTTGATCGTTGATGACTACCAGTCCATCGCCTATCGGCGTAATCGGCGTGAGATTGTTGAATGTAGTGCTGCAGCTCGCAGTGTTACGTGTCAGTAGTTGAAGAGCGCACGATGTGGCTGACGATGGTAGGCAAAACGTTGGTATTGTGTCGCTGCAGTTCCTTACCGCTAAGGTACGATTGTGGCATACCGCTAAGGTGGATTCTTGTAGGTGGAGCATTTGGTGGCGGTGAGCTACTGGTAAAATAGTAATTTTCCTACATCTAAGCTTAGGAATAGGATATCGTATTAGGAAGTAAATTACATTATCGTATTGTAAGATCTTAATATTAGCTACAGCCATAACATCGGCCACAGAGAGGTTTGTGAAGTGCTCATTTTTTATTATGAAGTTTATTTCGTTACTGTCTAAAAGAATGGGATTCAAGACTCCAATTTTTGCGAATGTGATAGAAGTGATAAGATTGTCTAAGTCTGTTATTATTGCTCTGTTTCTTGCTAAGAGCATATCATAAAGGTGGCTAGTGTCTATTTGTCTTTGTTTTTCCGTTCTCAAGATTTTATTTACTGTAGTGGTGAGACTATTAATTTCTTTTTGTACCTCTGTGTTGATAGTAAACTGTCTGTCCTGGGAGTCAATTAGTTGTTCTGCTGTGTTTGTTAGTCTGTCAAAGTCGTCGTGGTCTGGGGTCCCTGCGATGTATTTCAGTACCGTCCCTATAGCGTTCAAGCTCCTCGCTTGTCTGTGATGGGTATTTACCGTCTGTAGTAGTCTACTTATCTGGTTTATTTCTGCGTCCAGCAGCTTCCTCATGTGTGTTTGCGGGAAGTGGTCCGTAGCGTTAGCTGTCTCGTCCTTCAGTCGCTCGTACAGAGTCAGGTTGGTAACGTGTTTGATGTGTCCAAAACTTTCCCAGATAACAAGGTCACCGCCGGTCACCGGAATGTATCTTGCATTTGAGTAGTCTATTAGTCGTCCAGTTATTGCCGATATCAGTATGGCTATAATCAATTTTAGAGCGATTCTGAAAGCGTAATAAATATCTTTTATAATTCATCACCCACATAGGACGTTATGGTAATTCTAGAAAGGAAGAAATTTCAGCGGAGATTGTCCTTATGGACCCTCCTCCCTCTTATGAGAACGGTTGTGCCCAGGTCTTTTTCGACTTCCTCTTCAGAGTAAAGAGGTGTAAGTTTATTACCTAGTCTCCTGTTATTTTTTTACGAGCACTTTTTCTCCAACGGCAAAGTCCCTATCTTGTCTATTCTTATTGTGCGTCTCCAAGTTTTTAATCTGGGTGTTTTTTATACGTGACACTATTTGTGCATCGCCTTTCGTGGAATGAAAGACGGTAATAGGTTTCATATTAGTTACTGAATGTATTGACCTGTTATATTCGATGGTAGCTAAAAGAACTATTTCTTCGATATCGTCTAAATTTTTGTCGAGTTTAAGGCATCTAGATACTTCCATCAGTGTGTTGTGGAATCGCTCTACCTGTCCATTTGAGGTACTGTGCAGGGGTGGAGCGTTCGCAATATCGATGTCGAAACGGTTCTTTAATGTGGATTTTATGCTATGTGAATTAAGCGACTTTTCATTGTCACAGTAAATAGTTTTTGTACCTGAAAAAACGTTGAGTAACTGGAGGAGCTGAGGCTTAACGTCTACTATCGTCCTGGACTTTAGTGACTGTACTATTGCAAATTTTGAAAATTTGTCGATGCAAGTCAAAAAATATTTCGATCCTGTGGAAAATATATCAATGTGGAGAATTTCTCCGCAATATGTGGGTATGGGGGGGGAATGGGCCAGTGCACTCAGGGCAAAGTTGTTGATTGCTCTCAACCTGGCGAGAAGCCAGCAGCGATCCCTGAAAATGGACTGGTCAAGCTGACATACTGCCTCCCCGTGGCGCCCCTGGATAGCCCCTACAGCACCCGCTTAGAGGTGAACCAAAGTGTGCAGCGAATCCCCTCTGTCCAGGGGTCTAAACCAGGACCCGGTCCTCCAGGTTTCGGGGGTTGTGCGTGGGGGTAACTTCCCTACCGTGTAAAAACACACTAGTTACGACACAACAACAAAGAATAACTTTGTTGGTTGAGGCCCAGGTTCACCACGGACTGTAGCGCCAAAAGAAGAAGAAGAAGATGTGGGTATGGGTGTTTGGGCAATGATTTGCTTTTTTGGATGGCGGTCATACTTCGCTTGGGAGCATACGCGACAATTTGCTACGAATTGTTTAGCCTTTTTTCCATTTTCGGAAAAAAATAGTCCTCCACTATGTGCTTTACGTTTTCTTGTGCTGCTCGGTGTGCTCGATTGTGTTCGGCTGCGATAATTTCCTGCTGTTCGTTCGGGTCTGATATATCAATAACTAGCTTCTCCGTGTGTCTGAATTTCACGGTTGGAAAGAGTTCAACCAATTTATGCTGGAATCGAGCCAATGTGTGTAGGTCACACTGCAGAGCGTTTACTACATCTACTTTTGCGGCTTCCTGTAGATTTTTAATTAAATCATCGTCAGTTCGGAATGTAATCAGGTGTCTTGTTTTTTTTCCAAAAATTATAAAAGTTCTTTTCTGGGGTTCTACGCCTTCCTCTACAAGTATCTGATTACGGAAGCAATTTACCAGCTTATCGGTTCTCTCAATCGTGTTGGTAGATGACTCTTCGCTGTGGATTGCTTCGACACTCATATTGTCTAAGGCGTTAATGTGTTGCCTAGACAGCGCATCTGCAACCACGTTTTCCTTGCCTGGTTTGTAGATTAGCTTTGCGTTGCATTCATCTATGAAAGCTAAAAAATTAAGCTCGTCGCCTTCAATTTCGTCCACAGCCTGTTCCGCTTCTTCATCATACGTTGGCTCGTCTATTGGTTCGTGTTCTTCACTAAGATGGTTCACACGTTGCATTTTTGGTCCTGTGTATCGCCCTGAATTTGCCGCTCGTTTCTGCACATTTCCCTACGGCCTGTCATTATAGTCATGACTCTGGTAGTTTGTTTTCTGTTTAAATTGGGATAGGGAAGGGTCCACTTCCATAGGTTCGACGCGTCTATGATCGGAGTAGTTACCACTCGTATGTGGCTTTTGATTACTTGAGGGGTTCTGCGGTTGGCCAGCCTGTTTCTGTCTGGTAGCCAAATAATGAGGGTTCTTCTGTCCTACACTGTGATCCGTATTATGGGAATTTTGGGCTGAACTTGCCTTTTTGTTGTATGAACTATCAGATTTATTTGCGAAATTTTTCGCGAACGCGTAGCGCTCATTATTAGCATCTACTTCTTGTGCCAGGGCCAACGCAGAAGGGAGGTCGTTTGGCCTTGAAGCAAACAGGATATCGCAAAGGGGTTTCCTTAACCCTGATATGAAAACCCTAAGCGCATCGGCCCTGTATTTTTCGTTTATAGTGTCTGCTACACTATTTTCATATGACATGATTGTCTTATTGGCTAACAAGGTTAGCTTCTCTTCTACCTCATCGTAGAAGTCTAGTAACTGCATCGAACCCTGCCTCAGTGTGGACAGTTCCTGTTCGATCAGGTATATCGGACGTTTGTCCGCGTACGTGAAGTCGAGACGGGCAATGATTGCCTTAAAATTTAGTACTGTGCTAAAGGACGAGAGTACCGCATCGGCGGCACCTCGCACTTTATTTCTGAGGATAATTACCGCTTGATAGTGGCGTTCACTGCCATCGTATCTTGCGAATAACTCATACGTATTGTTCGCGGCCTCGCGCCATGACACGTAGGTGCCTGGCTGACCGGAAAATTCCGGAAGAGATTTTATGGCGTCTAAGGTGATATCACAAGGTACTAGCGGATTTATCCGAACCTTCGTGAACCTTTCGACCTGAGGTTTGTCGACAGCAAGTCGACTGTTAATCGCGGTTATTTTCTTGTCGAACTCTAACTTTTGAGTGGCCAGTGCCTTCTTCACTTCTGCCTGAATTAGCTCACTTATTTGTTCGGTATTCATTGTTTCTTTTGTTTCTAATACCAAATTCTTGAATAAAGTTTCTACGTCTTCACACATAAATTATTCGCAAAAAAAGGAGGATTTCGAAAATGTTTTTATTTCACTTAATTGCTTTATTTGCTTTATTTTCTCTTTTATTTATTTTCTCTTTTTAAACAAACAAAAAAACGGGCACTTCACTTACCTTGTCATTCTTAAAGGTTAGCCTTAACTAGTTTCCGTTGTTGCCCTTCTGTTGAATGTTAGTTCCTTGGTGCGTCTTTAGATTATTTTCACTGTTGTTGGCCTTCTGTTGGATGTTAGTTCCTTGGTGCGTCTTCAGGTTATTTTCACTGTTGTTGGTCGCTGCCCAAAGATATTTGTTCCTTGGTGACTTCAGATTAATTTCACTGTTGTTGATCGCTGCCCAAAGATATTCGTTCCTTGGTGACTTCAGATTAATTTGAGCACACACACTAGGGTCCGTTTTTTTTGGTTTTTAATGATGTTTTTATTACAGTTTTTGGGTTTTTGATAATCACTTTTCACGAATTTATATTTTTAAGTTTTCGCAAGGTGAACCATGTTATGTGTTTTTTCTTTTGCCCCTTTTTTTTAGGGTATTTCCTTTTAGGTTTGCAGTTACACTTTCCACGAAGTACTAATTATTACTTTAGCTTTATTTTCTCGCGAAGTGCACCACGTTGCGTTTTTTTTTTCTTTTATCCTTTTTTACAGGATATTTGCTTTTAGCTTGCAGTTTCACTTTCCACAAAGTTCTAATTTTTACTTTAGATTTATTTTTTCGCGAAGTGAACCACGTTGGGCGCCAGTTAAACGAATTTAGTTGTAATTAATTGAAAACAACTTTATTGTTGAAGGGTGAGTTAATAACTGAATTTTACAATTCTTACTTAAACTAAAGAGACTTAAACCGCAGCCACCAAATTACGCTGCGCCGCTGTCGCTCTGCTAACATTTCCACTGTGCTTTGTGCTGTCTGCTGACTCTGCGGCTCGTGTAGAATATTTGGCTGTCCACTTGTAGCCAAATTGTGAAATATCAAATATGCTGATGTAGCGGCTCGTGTGGAATACAGGAGTGTGGGAAATGGTTGGTTGTTTGGCTTCACAAAATTGTGAAATATCAAATATGCTGATGTAGCGGCTCGTGTGGGGTTTTTGGTTGCTTTGATGCAACCAACATGTGGGAATATGGGGACACGAGGGTTCCTCATGATAACTTATACACGGAAATAAATTTTTTCAGAATTAATACCAATATTTCATACAAAAATTCAATTAAGTTATATGGCAATTAATACTTCAGTAAGCGCTGCACTAAACTCCAACTCTGTAAGAAATGTGTTTAGTATACAATACCGCACAATAAAAATATTAAAAAATAAGAATTTCTTTTAATAACGAATTACATATGTACATACATATGTAGCTGCAAAATTAAAAAAAAGGATGGACTGGAATCAGGCCAGTAAAGTAAACTCTTCTACACTGTGATGGGCGTTGAGCTTAGCCAGCAGGGGTTTTGCTACAGCCCAAGTGATATTCCAGCAAAGTTGCAGAATTTTACAAAAGGATGCAGTTATGTTTATATATGTATGTATGTATGTACAATACATACATATCTATAATATAAAAACTCGTAGGGTGTTGCTGTTGTGCCACTGTGAAACAAATTTGATTGCTACAATTTTTGTTCATAAACCTGTGGCTTTGTAGTTTGTTTTTTGAAGGTCTTGTTTCATCTGAAATCACCCCACTTATTTGTTGAATTAACCATCAATGGGCTAACCATTAACACATCCGAAACAAAAATAATGCACATAAAACCACGCCATCTCACAAGATCAATAATAAATAGAAAATTCCGCAGCAAAGAATGCCTTCTTAAAAATGTGACAATCCCCGGAACAACGTCAACACTTGTCATACAATTATAGTTTGTTTGAGACATATAAATACTTGGGCGTACTTGTCGACAGCACATTGAAGTGGAGAGCACACATCCAAAATTTACAAAAGAAGCCAGGAAAATCTGCTGTGTTTAGGCAAGCATATTTTTCATTGGTCGTATCTTACATAAGGCACGGCATCACAGCATGGATTAGCTCAACACGTTAGAATAATACAGAATACTCAAAACCAAATACTTAAAATTCTTCAGAAAAACAACGTAACCCACACACAACTTCGCAACCTATCTATTGTAACACGTAGAACTAACGCAACGCATGAAGACAGTAGCATCGCAGTACCCACAAATCTCAATGTTTTATGTATGAAAAACATTTACTTTTTGACATTGGCGATCGAATTTCACATATGTACATAATAGATACCTCATAGTTATTGGTCATTGGTACAACATAAGACGTCAAACGTAAGGAAGATTCGCAGTCAATAAATTTTTTATAAACATTATTAGTATAAAATAATCATTTAAGTATTGAAAAAAGTTAAATTGTTTTGAATTGAATAATATCTGACTGTAATCGAGATGGTAGCACCCTATTTCTCAAAAGCTTGTAATTGATTTGAAATAAAATTAATTGAATTGAAAAAAGCATAAACGTGATTTATATATACATGTGTACATATGTGTATGTATGTATGTTTACATATCGTCTTGAATTTCGAAATAAATTGCGGAACACGTAAAAAGATGGAAAAGATCTAATAATCATACGTAAATAGAAAATAAGAAGGCAGAAACGTTGGACAGATGATAAAAATTAGTTATAAATACAATAATTTAAAACTAATTTATATAATACTCTATGATAAGTATTTGCGGGAAATATCAAATCGAATGGATATAAATGAAACAATGTAAACAAACAAAAATGTAAAACTAAAATGTAATACAACTAAGCTAGCCCATTTTCAGGTGTATATCTTTTTACCGCTTGATTAAAATAGCTTTTCTGATGATGTTGGATGATATAGAACCGGACCTTACAAAATTCTCCATTCCGGCAAGTATTCAGCTGGAAGCTGTGCTAAGATATTTAGTAGTCGGGTTGTTCCGAGACGTTACAGAGAACAAAATTATGTGGAGTGTTATGCAACTATTAGAGGAAAAGTTATACGCCAATTGGATACGAATTTCGGAAAGCCAACATGCGCCAAATGCATCAAAATCGCATTTTTACCAAAAATATTCCTGGTGTAATCACATACACTAATACGGATAGTAAAACCACCTTCCGATCATGTATATTTTAGCAGAAAAGGATATTACAGCGTTAATGCATAGTAGTTGGTATATTTTGGGCTTAAAATTACATACATAAGTATGTACGTATGTATGTACTCACTCGTATTCAACGATTTGTTTATTGTTTCAGATTTGTGATCATAAAATGCGTGATGTGGCCGTAGACGCATGCAGGCCTGGGTCATGTCACGATTCATTTATTTGGAAAGTGAGTGATGCCAAAAGGTACTTCGGCAGGATGCAGATTGAAGGTTCACGAAATTGTTGGTTTTTGGGAGATTCCACTTAAGCCGTATTTGATGACACAAAAATCTCATTTTCGCAACTGGGAAACATATATTCAATCAAAGACATGCCTCAGCGAGAAACATCATTGAACACGCAATAGGCGCAGTAAAATTCTTTATGTTCCGTTAAAAGTGGTTTCTCAAATTAATGTCTGTTTTAACTGCATAATATTTAATCATTATAATGTAACACTTGGCGAAGAAATACTTGTTAGTAATTTGGAGGCTACTGAAGAAAATGAATTTCATAGTCCAGCAGTTAATATAATTGATAACATTGCTCCCTGCATTCTAATAACCAGATTTTTTTTCTTTTGTTTCGTTTTATTTACAGTCTATCCAAGGATAATAAGTAAATTTTATAAAATAAGTAATAAGAAAATAACATTCATTGTTGAACTCCAATAAGAACAACAATATACAAACAAAAATTGTTAAAGTTATTTCAAGAATTTATAATATATACATTATATACAAAATCTTAAAGTTTTATCTATACTAATATTTACATATATGTATGTACACAGAATTTCATTTATGTATAATTGATTAGGTTCGAAATGGCAAGTCTAATATGTGGTTATTTTTCAGTCTTCTTACTTCGTTTGTGTCATCTAGTAGCATTATTGCCAATGGGTTACAATGGTTACTCAGCCTCTCCAAGTAATTTTCGCTATATTTTCTAACTTCTTCTTTAATCATCGGAATTGATAAGGCATCATTGAATTGTTTTGTTTGATACAAACCATGGAGCGTTAACTAAGGACCTCAATGTTTTCGACTGAAACCTCTGTAGAATTTCAATGTTAGAATTGCTGGCCGTTCCCCACAACTGTATGCCATATGTCTATACTGGAATAACCAAATTTAATACTCAAAAAATTATTTATTGCAATAAAAATAACAAATTTTATTAAAAAAAATAAAAATTAATTCTACAAAAATTTTAAATAAGGCCACTGTTAGCTTAAATTAAAAGATCATTAATTTCTAATAAATTATACTAAAAATATTAGGGACTAAAATTCTTTAAATATATGGTTTTAATTGTTCCTGTTTAAAGATTTTAATTTTCATTAATTTTTTGTCTGTGCACTCGGTTTCCAGTTGGAGATAAGGGAGCATGAATAATTTCATCTGAGAAGAAAGGCAAATCTGTTTTCGGTGAAGCATGTATGTACTACATGTGCAACATCAAAACTTTTCGACTTTTTTACTCCCTCAACTGATGTATACAGACCACATATGACTGCCACTTGATCGTCATTTGGTGGCAATATGTACTTATTAAAATGTCCAACGCCTGTTTGGAAAGATTCTGTTTTATTAGGAGCCATTCTTTAGGCTCAGCTTCAAGTCAACCCACACCTTTAAATATGTGTACAGCCATATTAAATCTTATAGACGCTTTTTTATAGCTTTAAATACTATATGATGTGCAACATCTTTCGACGGGGATACAGAGGCATTCAACTGCATTGCAAGATCTGCCCAAAACTTTTTAGATTGGACGCTGTCACCTTTCCTGAGCCCTCTTTCCAAGTGTATGGCTGTTTAAATTTTATAAAAAATTCAATTTAGGCGCTGCCCCCCATTAAAAATATTTATTTAATATGTACATACTTATGTAGGTATATTTTTTTAAGATTTTGTTAAAAGTACTTACATATATGATTAAACAATTTTAAATTATTTTATTTGTAGCGCACAAAAACTTTGAAATTGACAAATCAAATAAAAAGTTGCCACAGGTAGTAATTACTTATTGTTGCCATTTTGTATTAACTTATGAGTTATTATTTTACAAATTATGCAAACAATTTATAATTAATAACAACTTCCAATTTTATTTAAAAAAAATTAATAAGTTTTATTTAAAATAGTTATTTAGAAAAAGAACTATATATGTATATAACAGGAAGAACAACAGCTGATATTTAAATGCAAATCACCAAAGCTAGTGCCAAATTCCCAATTTATATCAAATTTTCATCAATTTATTTGTAAAAACTTACTAGTTTTTCTATTAAAATAAATTGTAAACATATTAACTTATTCAGTTCATAAATTTTTAACGACCTAGAAATAAAAAAGAGTCCGAAATTAAGAAAGAGATTTTAGATCGGCTGCCCTTTGCTAACCGGTTTCAAATCACAAAATATTAAAAAGTTTTGCGCGAATTAAAACACTACCGCATTTTTAGTTGAAACAAATTTAAACCAACGCGATGCGTCCTTGTTTATTTACTAAATTTTTCTAACTCTCAATTTAAAAATTAGTTTCTTATATTAGATTTTCTTATCATAATTTTTAAAATGTTTTCACTGATTATGTACATATACCTCACTTACTTACTTTAGGGTTGTTTACAAAAATACAATTTCTTTGTAACTCAAGTTATTTAACAATTATTTATTAATTATCCTGTATAAAATTGTATTTATTAATGTATGTTTATATTTATCAATATTACAAAATAGGAATAAAGAAAGGTATGTATGTTTATGCATGGGCTCCGTTAACTCGCGCGAACACGAGTGATTTTAAACTCACAAAATGTAATTTGCAGAACAGGCAACAGGTTAGATGCTCTAACAAGCCACAGAGGATATCAAAACTTGCCCGGTTCATACGAAAATGCCTATTAAAATCATAGTCATCCTTGTGCTTGCAATTATATTCCCAGTACGTAAGTTGACGATTCTGTAAATTGAGAAAATCTGATAATTAAAAAATGACTGAGAGACCTACTCATAATAAACTCTTAATGTGTGCTTAAAGAGTACAATTATTATAAAACAATTTGTATAAACCTCTTATAAAAAGTTGTATTCAAAAATCAACAATAACAGCCCTGTAATTATTAAAAATGTTTAGTGATTTTATGATTACGTAAGGTAACTGTCTTCTTATTTCGCTCTCATTTTATTGTTAAAGGGTATTTAGACGGTAACACAAGTCGTAGGATAAGTAAAATTTTTGAGTAAAAGAGCACGGATGGTATCGTCTAAACTTAATATGTAACGAAATCATACGACATAGAGAGAAAATACAGTCGTACGGCTCTCATCGTTTTTAAAAATTTTTCAAATTCCTTCACACATCATTAGATCAGGGATGTATTTTTATGTAAACTTTTTACTTTGTTTTGGTCTTTTACTAATGGTGTAAACGTAAAAAAATTTGTCGTAAGATATTTATTCTCATTTTTAAAGTACGAATATAATTTCATAAGATTTTCTCTTTAGTTTTACGTACAACTTGTGTTACCGTCTAAATCCCTTTTAATGATGCTCTATCTCACTTTTCGATTAACCCTGTAATCATTCTCTTGGTACTGAAGAATAACTGTTTCTTTACCAAATCTATAACTTTTTACATCAATATTTGATTTCGAACTGATTACATGGAATTTAAAAAAGGATTAGCTAGATATTAGATTAGGATTAGATATTTGAGGGCAGGACTAAAGTATCTGTAAATATTTGGTATTTTAATTTCTTTTCTTCTTTGATGTTGATTGCACTAACCTATTAATCGAATTTTATTTATTGAGTCCATAACAGTGTTTTTCACAATTTTTCCAAAATATATATAGTATATATAGTTAAGCATGGTATAAATAAGCGTATATCCAATAATAAAATTTAAATATTTATCATTTGTGAATACAAATTTATTGAATTTTTCTTATAAACGGCCCGATGAAAACTTTTATGAGTATGGCTGTTGATTAATAGTCTTTGGTAAAATGAATTGAAAGTACAAACAACTTTGTACTCACCTTATTTTTCCCCCCACCCCGATGCGAAACAATTATTAATAGGAGGCAATAATATTTGTTAAGAGCAAAACTTATATAACAATGTAACAAATCGTAGGAAGGAATATAGTGGGACTTTTCGCGAATATTTGTACAGTTTGCCAGAAGTAGATAAACGACGATGAAAGTATCATTGACTATTTCCTTCAAAATGTTGAACCGTTTTCAACAATATGAACATACATAATATTTTATATATTTTTTTCTACCCTTTTTTGTTGTAAGTTTTTTTTTTGTCAAATTTATTTAATATACATATATACACATATATAAGTTTAACAGATCGAATAGCTGTTTCTTATTTTTAAGTTGAGTCAGTTACGTTTAGTCTCTCAAAAAAGTAAGTTCATGCTACGACGTTTTGCCCAACTTTGACCGCGGAGTAACCTAGTCCAACATATGGTGCTTCGAACCCTCCTAGATTAGACTAAGAGTTGAGAAGTGTCCTCTCTGGAAATAGCTACCGCTAACGAAACTTCAACGTTCGCAAAGAAAAAAGAGTAAAAGAATTTTTTAATTGAATTTTCGCACTGAAACAGTGTTCCATTCCATTTGTACATATGTATGTATGTATGTATGTATATGCATGTAAAAGTGAATCGCACAGAAGTTCAAGTGGTTTAAATAAAATACAAATGTAGGTAATAAAACAAACAAAATAAAGAGTAAAGAATTAAACATAAAGTAAATTTCTAAAATAAAAGATAGTGTTATTACAATAATAAAATAAAATGAATAATATACATACATAAAGGGTGGTTAAATTGTATGGGCCGATGTTGAATGTGAACCACACCTAAACGCCAAGTTTTTTTCCGAATTTTATTTGACATTTCTCTATTTCAGACTTACTCAATTTGAACCATGAAGAGATACACAATCCAACAACGTGTTAAAGTTATCCAGACTTATTATGAAAATGGGAGTTCAAATCAAAATGCATATCGTGCACTTCGTAATTGTTTTGGTCAATTTCATCGTCCAAATGTGCGTACAATCGCAAAAATCGTGGAAAAATTCGAGCAAACCGGGTCTGTAGAAGATGTGAGAACACCAGTGCATGCTCGTACAGCTCGTACTGCAGAAAATATTGCTGCTGTTCGCGATAGTGTGGCTGAAGAGCCGTCCACCTCAACTCGTCGTCGTTCCCAACAATTGCACCTCTCACGCTCGTCGTTGATGAACATTATGCATAAAGACTTGCATTTACACGCTTACAAGGTGCAATTGGCTCAAGAACTAAAGCCTCTTGACCATTCCAAACGTCGTGAATGGGCAGAATGGTGGCAAGAATTGGCAACAGTGGATGATCAATTTTCGAAGAAAATCATCTTCAGTGATGAGGCACATTTTCACCTCAGTGGATTCGTCAATAAACAGAATTGCCGCATTTGGGCGAATGAGAATCCAAGAGTGATTGTCGAAAAACCAATGCACCCACAAAGAGTGACTGTTTGGTGCGGTTTATGGGCTGGCGGCATCATCGGGCCGTATTTTTTCCAAAATGAGGCCGGTCAGGCAGTTACTGTGAATGGTGTTCGCTATCGTGAGATGATAACGAACTTTTTATGCCCCGAATTGGAAGATATGGATGTGGACGATATGTGGTTTCAGCAGGATGGTGCCACTTGCCACACAGCTAACGAAACAATGGCTCTTTTGCGCAACAAATTCAATGGCCGTGTTATCTCACGTAATGGCGACCGTTGGACTTTTTTCTTTGAGGTTATTTGAAAGAAAAGGTGTACGTCGATAAGCCAGCAACAATTCAAGACCTAAAGGATCAGATAATTCGGCACATTAACGGTATAGAACCTCCATTATGCCTCAGCGTCATCGAAAATTTGTACCATCGGATGGAGGTGTGCCGCCGAGGTCGCGGCGCCCATTTGGCCGATATTTTGTTCCATACATAATTGAGTAATACCAATACATCATAATAAAATAAAATTACAATAATTTCCTAAATAGTTTGTTTTATTCAAAATCAACATCGGCCCTTGAAATTTAACCACCCTTTATTTAACAACTACGAGTAAGTCTTAAAGAATTAGCTTAAACAGAGGGGCATCAAGAATGTGTAATTTGATGACCCTTTTCCTTAAGCATACACTCACGGTACAATGGTATGCATGGGAGAGTGCTTACTTAGGCATTTCTCACCATTATGCTGTCCAAGTGTGTTTGGTGACAATTACCAAACACCCTACATACAGAAGGTAGGCAGGGGTTCACTTTACCAAACGCAAGCTTGGTAAGGGTCGACAGACCAAACACACTACACCAGAAGAGGAGCAATAGTTCATAAAGACAAAATATCATAAAATAAAAACACAAATAAAAATTCCAAAAAGCATAAAAAACACAAAAAATTAAAATTCCAAACAAAGGTGTGACACACTACTTCCTCTTTCCCCCACCCCATGATCTATTTCTGGTACAATGCAGTGCATATACAAGTGCACGCCCTTGAGTACTGGTCCCAAGTATATAAAATACCAATCAACGAAATAAAAAGAATTATGTATTCGTACAACTTTTTGTTTAGTTTACAAACAAAAAATATCTCTTTGAATCAATCTGCTAGTTTCAAAAAGTACCACTTTTAACCTAAAAGAAACGATTTGAAGGCATAAACAATATCTCTTTTAAAACTTATTTTCGTTGGTGCTAAATATGATCTGTTGTGGCAATAAGAGGGCCGATTCATTGAAACAAAATGTAGCAAATAGTAAGTATAGCGGCACTTCCCTTTCGATGCGGCTGCAAACCCAGTCATGTTCCGAATTGGTAATTATACATCGATCTAAAAACAAGTGTTGAGAACTATAAATGTGTTTTTATACAAATAACTAACATACATACATACATATTAATTAGTTTGAGTATTCTGGTCAATTGATAGTTCTTGTGTTTCTTATGAGGAAGTAAAACCAGTGCACCTTCTGTTAAAGAAAGCTCTTAAAAGATATACAATTTGTATAGAAATTTCTGTAATACCACTTTCAACTTCCATCTAAAACATAAAAAGTTTTTTATTTGCAATTAATTTAATCATATTTACTTAGCCGCATGTTTTAATTGTGGCTGTTGCATGTATTTTAGCACTTCACAAAAGCAATGCACTTTAGCTCGCAATCGCAGCACAGTTTTTTCAAAGTATTCGGAACACAAGAGTGATGTTGCTTTCAATTCCTTACCAAAATGTGATTCCATTTATAACATCCTTCAGCATCTTCTGCTAGCTTAAAGAAAAAATCACCGCCAATCAAATTCTTGTTTTTTTTCACTATGCACAAACCGGCATATTTTATAAAATGAATAAACAGCAAGCTGTCAAATTCATGTCGTATTGAATTCGCCTTGGTCTAAATATGTATGTATGTAGGTTTGTTTGTTTTTTTGCTATTAACTCTTACGTTTCTACCGAAGTCTTTTTGAGTCATGTTGTAATATGTTTTACATGTAACTTAACAAGGAAGGCTAAGGATAAAAGATACAAAATTGGTTACAGGTTTAGAACAATTTACGTTAATTAAAACGGCGGCCAACTAGTTAACTATTTTGTGTGTGTTTATTGTTCAAAAGATCATGTATGTATGTATGTACATACATACATATTTGTTGATGTGATGTGTTCATTGCTTGTAAAAAAAGAAACTAATAGTAATTTGCACAACTGAGTTTAAAAACATTTAAAAAAAATATTTTTTATGGCATCCATACATATCTATGTATGTACATCCGTTTGTATATTGTCCACTGATAAATCGATTTGTACCTGCTTACATACATGCATACGCAGGCGAATTTACGAAGTCGCCAAGGTGAATACAGTACCGAGATGACTACATTAGCACAGGTGAGCAACAGCTGTTAAATATCTTATTGAGCTGGTCAACGCCACACAGTCAAAAATATTTTTTGGGTACAACTTAAATTTTTAACTAAAAATATTATAATATATATAAAATATTATAATATATATATATAAATATAATTTGTAAGCAGAAATTTTCATGCACAGAATTAAATAGTTCACTTAAAAAGTTTAGTGCAATGCAGTGGTGCAAAAATTAATTAAAAAATGAGTGCACACTTACACACATACATATATATGTATGTACATAAGTAACATAAAATATATACAAACATATTAAATATTAAAATCTAACAAAAGTAAATTTGTATAATTGTATATTGATATGTATGTACATATAAAGGGTGTTTTTTATTGAGGTATAGAACTTTAAGTTGGCATCACTTTTTTAACTGGCGGCCATTTTGTCAGCTGTCAAGTGATTAATATTTAGTTTGGTTTGCCATTTCATCATGAACAGGTTGACAAAAGAACAACGCTTGCAAATCGTGCAAATTTATTTCGAAAATAATGGTTCAGTTCGCGAAGTTTACCGCAAGCTCCGTCCATTTTATGGTCATCAGAGCAATTAATTCGGTTAACCATGGATCGTTTTCGCACTACGTTTACTCTATGTGATAATACGCATCCGCAGAGACATCGAACAGTGCGCACCGAAGAAACAATTGCCGCTGTAGAGCAAAGTGTTGAAGAGGACCCGAATGAATCGATTCGCCACCGTGCACAGCAATTGGAGCTTTGTCCATCAACTTTTGTCCATCAAAAATTGGACCTGTAGAATTGGCTTTATTCGAGCCAGCCGCGGCGGCCACATGCCCGAAATCATATTTAAACATTAATGGCATAAAATTATCCTTCCAATAAAGCCAAATTGATGGACATTACAACGATTTTCTTGTGTTTTATATCAATTCGAAGTTATATACCTCTAAAAAAACACCCGTTATTAGCATATTCAGATGAGAAGCATGCACTTTGTTGGCAAAGAGATTGGTTTTTGGTTGGCATAATTTTTCAACCAACTACTTGCTTCAAAAACATTACTTCTGTAAAAACATGTGCAATGTCATCTGACAAAATTTCAATTAGAGCTTGCACTAAATTCTATGCTTGAAACATCTGCCAAAAATTTCTATCCAACTTGCAAACATTCGTCGATGTTTGATTTTGTGCAGTTAATTAGTCGAAGAATTTTGCAGGAGCTATTAACTGTGGTTTTTTAATCTAACTTTATATTTTAACAAAAACAATTAAATTCATTCAGTTTTTGATAAAATATCAAGATCTTGTAGTTAGAAATAAAAAATTTCATAAAAAATATTACTTCAACAGTAATTTAGCGATGATACCAAAAATAGTAAGCAGCGGCTGATTTCGGATCTAAATGTTCATGAGCGTTTGTGATCTAAAATTATAAACCTCATGTAAATTAACCAACTTTGATAGGTACGAAGAAAAACATCTGACTTATAAACTTAAAAAAACATAAGCGAAACCATATCGTCTATGAGATGAGTATAAATTTGCTTGTACTTTAAATTCGTTTTACTTTCTTATTTGTACTTGGCAAAAAGCACGAGTGTGTGTAAATGTCACTAAGAATTGAGGCGTGTGAACAATAAACCAATTTCAATGAGGAATGTGTATCTTTTTCATCAATAAGTTCCGAACAGTGCGAATTGCAATTTATGAAAACACAGATGCTGTGTCAAATAAATAAAAAATACTAAACCACACATGATGCATTAGTCTTGTGCATTGGAAAGAACAAATATGGTTCTCGTCTAAATATGCTATACGAATACATATGTATACAATATTGTATTGGCCGTTTGCCGTGTTTGTGATTTTAAAGTTCAATTTTAGCAACGTCTACGTAAGGTAAATGAAAGGCCGTTCGTTTTTTAATATGTATACCAAAATCTAAGACTGTAAATGTACATACATACATACAGAGACGGACAAAATTATTCACACATGTGTTTTCTTCTCTTCTTAAAACGTCTTGTAACCTATTCGGCATTGATTCGACTAGCTTTTTTGTCACCCTCGTTCCAATATTTTCCCATTATTCTTCAAGGATTTCTTTTAGCTGTCTTTTACTTGTCATATTGTGTTTCTCTAGTCTTCTACCAAGTTCATCCCACAGATGCTCAATTAGATTCATGTCCGGAGATTTTGGGGGAGTCGGGAGAATATGCAGTACATGGTGAATGATCCACATTCTGACTTCATGGGCTGTATGGTTTGGGTCATTATCTTGTTGGAAGTAAAAATTATCATCGAGACCCAATTTTCGTACGCTGTTTTGGAGGCTTTCCTTCAATATATTGAGATAAAAGGTCTTATTCATGGTTTCTTCAATAAACACCAATCTTCCAACACCTGCTACAGACATGCAGCCCCATACCATGATTCCCCCACCACCATGTTTCACCGTGCTGATTGTGTTCTGTTTTTCTACTTCGCAATTTCGTTTTCTCCGTACACGCATCCTTCCATCAGATTGGAAGATATTGAATTTGCTTTTATCGGTGAATAGTACAGAATTCCAAAACTCTTTATTTATGTACGATTTTGCAAAAGCAATCCGCTTTTTCTGGTTAACTTTACTTATAAAAAGTTTCTTACGTGCTACACGAGAACTGTATCCGGCACGGTGAAGTGTTCTACGAATCTCAACTCCATTTTCTTCTAGCATCTCGGCTGCAACCTGAATAGAACTTATTTTTGGATGTTTTTTATTTTTCTTACAACTTTTCTCTCTTTCTTGGCAGTAAGTTTACGAAGTCTACCAGTATGAGTACGGCTTTTTAAGGTCTGTAGCATTTTTGAATCGTTTTATTATACTAAAGGGTGGTTAAATTTCAAGGGCCGATGTTGATTTTGAATAAAACACAAACTATTTAGGAAATTATTGTAATTTTATTTTATTATGATGTATTGGTATTACTCAATTATGTATGGAACAAAATATCGGCCAAATGAGCGCCGCGACCTCGGCGGCACACCTCCATCCGATGGTCCAAATTTTCGATGACGCTGAGGCATAATGGAGGTTCTATGCCGTTAATGTGCCGAATTATCTGATCCTTTAGGTCTTGAATTGTTGCTGGCTTATCGACGTACACCTTTTCTTTCAAATAACCCCAAAGAAAAAAGTCCAACGGTGGCAAATCACATGATCTTGGCGGCCAATTGACATCGCCATTACGTGAGATAACACGGCCATTGAATTTGTTGCGCAAAAGAGCCATTGTTTCGTTAGCTGTGTGGCAAGTGGCACCGTCCTGCTGAAACCACATATCGTCCACATCCATATCTTCCAATTCGGGGCATAAAAAGTTCGTTATCATCTCACGATAGCGAACACCATTCACAGTAACTGCCTGACCGGCCTCATTTTGGAAAAAATACGGCCCGATGATGCCGCCAGCCCATAAACCGCACCAAACAGTCACTCTTTGTGGGTGCATTGGTTTTTCGACAATCACTCTTGGATTCTCATTCGCCCAAATGCGGCAATTCTGTTTATTGACGAATCCACTGAGGTGAAAATGTGCCTCATCACTGAAGATGATTTTCTTCGAAAATTGATCATCCACTGTTGCCATTTCTTGCCACCATTCTGCCCATTCACGACGTTTGGAATGGTCAAGAGGCTTTAGTTCTTGAGCCAATTGCACCTTGTAAGCGTGTAAATGCAAGTCTTTATGCATAATGTTCATCAACGACGAGCGTGAGAGGTGCAATTGTTGGGAACGACGACGAGTTGAGGTGGACGGCTCTTCAGCCACACTATCGCGAACAGCAGCAATATTTTCTGCAGTACGAGCTGTACGAGCATGCACTGGTGTTCTCACATCTTCTACAGACCCGGTTTGCTCGAATTTTTCCACGATTTTTGCGATTGTACGCACATTTGGACGATAAAATTGACCAAAAAAATTACGAAGTGCACGATATGCATTTTGATTTGAACTCCCATTTTCATAATAAGTCTGGATAACTTTAACACGTTGTTGGATTGTGTATCTCTCCTAAAATTGTATGGGCCGATGTTGAATGTGAACCACACCTAAACGCCAAGTTTTTTCCCGAATTTTATTTGACATTTCTCTATTTCAGACTTACTCAATTTGAACCATGGAGAGACATGAAAATGGGAGTTCAAATCAAAATGCATATCGTGCACTTCGTAATTTTTTTGGTCAATTTCATCGTCCAAATGTGCGTACAATCGCAAAAATCGTGGAAAAATTCGAGCAAACCGGGTCTGTAGAAGATGTGAGAACACCAGTGCATGCTCGTACAGCTCGTACTGCAGAAAATATTGCTGCTGTTCGCGATAGTGTGGCTGAAGAGCCGTCCACCTCAACTCGTCGTCGTTCCCAACAATTGCACCTCTCACGCTCGTCGTTGATGAACATTATGCATAAAGACTTGCATTTACACGCTTACAAGGTGCAATTGGCTCAAGAACTAAAGCCTCTTGACCATTCCAAACGTCGTGAATGGGCAGAATGGTGGCAAGAAATGGCAACAGTGGATGATCAATTTTCGAAGAAAATCATCTTCAGTGATGAGGCACATTTTCACCTCAGTGGATTCGTCAATAAACAGAATTGCCGCATTTGGGCGAATGAGAATCCAAGAGTGATTGTCGAAAAACCAATGCACCCACAAAGAGTGACTGTTTGGTGCGGTTTATGGGCTGGCGGCATCATCGGGCCGTATTTTTTCCAAAATGAGGCCGGTCAGGCAGTTACTGTGAATGGTGTTCGCTATCGTGAGATGATAACGAACTTTTTATGCCCCGAATTGGAAGATATGGATGTGGACGATATGTGGTTTCAGCAGGATGGTGCCACTTGCCACACAGCTAACGAAACAATGGCTCTTTTGCGCAACAAATTCAATGGCCGTGTTATCTCACGTAATGGCGATGTTAATTGGCCGCCAAGATCATGTGATTTGCCACCGTTGGACTTTTTTCTTTGGGGTTATTTGAAAGAAAAGGTGTACGTCGATAAGCCAGCAACAATTCAAGACCTAAAGGATCAGATAATTCGGCACATTAACGGCATAGAACCTCCATTATGCCTCAGCGTCATCGAAAATTTGTACCATCGGATGAGGTGTGCCGCCGAGGTCGCGGCGCCCATTTGGCCGATATTTTGTTCCATACATAATTGAGTAATACCAATACATCATAATAAAATAAAATTAGAATAATTTCCTAAATAGTTTGTGTTTTATTCAAAATCAACATCGGCCCTTGAAATTTAACCACCCATTACTTACAATAACAGCAACTTAAGTTTTAGTAATTATTAAATTTAAATTTTTAGCATTAAGTTAAAAGAAAACAATAAAAAAACAAAAGATAATAATAAGAAAAAGATTAATTTAGATAAAAAAAAATTAACATCTGAAAGGTAGATCTAACACATGGTATCTTTTAAGTCTTCGAATTTCATCAGTATCATCTAATAACACAATAGCCTGAGGGTTTACATGATTGCTTAGTCTTTATAAATATTTTTCGCTGAATGAATTTATTACCTCTTTAACAGTTTGTATATTTAGATCGTTATGTATGGCATCGTTGGAAATATACCAAGGAGATTGAACAATAAGCCTTATAGTTTTTGACTGGTATCTTTGCAATATTTCTATATTTGAGGCACTTGCTGTTCCCCAAAGTCGAACTCCATAAGTCCATATAGGCTTTAAAATAGTTTTATAAAGTTTCAGTTTGTTTTCCAGACTTAGTTGAGATTTTGGACCAATTAACCAGCTAAGTTTCCTATTTGTAATATTTAATTGTTGCCGTTTTATTTTTATGTGTTCTTTCCATGTTAGTCGACGATCCATATATAAGCCGAGATATCTAACATAATCCTTTTTTGGAATTCGGATGTTATTTATGGAAACGTCAGGGCAATCACCTTTTCTAAGAAAGAATGTTATGTGTACAGACTTTTCAGCATTTACTTTAGATCTCCATTTACTTAACCATGACTCTATTAGATTTAATTCGTTTTGAACAAAAGAGCTAGCAGCAACTGGGTAATTGTTTGAAGCTAAAATAGCAGTGTCATCCACATACGTGTAAATATCCACAAGGTCCAAAACAGGCATATCAGCCGTAAATATTGTATACAATACAGGGCTTAATACACTACCCTGAGGTACTCCTGCTCTAATCATAAATACATGAGATCTTTCCTCTACGAATCTTACGTAAAATAATCTGCTGCTTAGGTATGACTTGAAGAATGCATAAAATGTAGACGGGAGAAGTTTCTTTAATTTGTATAAAAGACCAGTGTGCCAAACTCTGTCAAATGCCTGCTGAATATCCAGGAATACAGCGGAGCAATATTTCTTTTCCTCAAATGATTTTCGAATAATGTCAATTACTCTATGGCATTGCTCAGGAGTGCCATGATTTTGCCTAAATCCAAATTGATAATCGGGAATAATTTTTAAACTCTCAAGAATAGGGGACAAGCGGCTCAAAAATTTTTTTTCAAACATCTTCGAAAAAACACTTAGTAGACTAATAGGTCTATAAGAAGTTGGTTCGTTTTCAGGTTTGCTGGGCTTCTTGATCATAATGATCTCAGCGCATTTCCACTGAGAAGGAAAATGATTTAAACGAACAATTGAATTAAAAATTTTCGTTAAATATAAAACAGCTTTCTTTGACAAACTCTGTACAACGCCAGCGTCGATATTATCATATCCAGGAGACTTTTTGGTATTTAGATTTTTGATTTGAGTTGCAACTTCATATGGAGAAATATGTTTTATGGGTAAGCTCATCTGATAGGGCGCATCCAAAAATCCCGAAATTTCTACGTCTTCTACAGAGTTATCAAATTGGTGAACAGAAAATGTGTTATAGAGGTGGCTCGCAAATGCTTCTGCCTTTTCAATGTTAGATCGGCACCATGAACCATCACTATCCTTAAAAGGAGGATTTCTTTTTGACGGATGCTTCAGGTATTTTGTTGCCCTCCACAAATTGTGATCATTATTGTTTGAGTTATTAATATTGTCAAAAAATTCACCGAATGATTTGTTTTTTAGGCCAGTTAAATGATGTTTAAGGTTTTTTGCTGCTTGATTAAAACGCCACTTGTTATAAGAACTTCTGCTTATCTGCCATGCTTTTCTTAATCTCCTTTTAATTAAAATAAGCTCCCGTGTACGTGAAGAGATTTGAGGAGCACTTTGCGGAATAGTAAAACTTTCAGCGGGATTCGATAAAAAAGCAGCCTCATGAATTATTTTTGTAAAATTTTCAACGGCTTCATCCAGCTCAAAATCATTAGATATTAATTTTTAGAAAGCAGACACTTATAGAGCTCTCTGCCTTTAGGGTTAATAAGACGTGAACCCCACCAAGGATGTTTCGCATTAAAATCTCCTCCAACTATAAAACGAGGACCAAGTTTTTGAAAGAAATTTGCAAAGTCATCGCAATTAATATTATGACGAGGAGGAAAATAAACTGCACATAACGCAACAGAATACATACGGCAAATAATTTTAATACATGAAGCTTGGACACTTTCCTTAATAAAATGGTCTTCTTGATGATATTTTATAGACGATTTGATTAAAATTGCAGAACCACCATGAGCCCTTTCATTAGGATGATTGGCACTTATCAAATCGTAGCCTTTAATTTTAAAAAACGACTTACTTGTGAAATGAGATTCAGAAATAAGAAATACGTCGATGTTGTTTGACTGCAGAAATACTTCTACCTCCCTTAAATGGTTTGAGAGTCCATTGGCATTCCATGTTGCTATACGAAGATCTACGGACATAATTTACTGCTTATCATATTTAGAAGAGATTTTGTTAGTTCTAAATTTCCTTATTGTTGTCGCCTGGTTCAAGATCAATGAAAAATATACAAAGGGGTTGCTTGCTAATGTTAGTTCTAATATTGGAAATATTTCGCGCTTTGTGGCCACAATTTTCGACAAATGATTTAATATCATCAATATTGGTTGAGTAATGCAAATTTTTAACAACAGCTCTGTATGCTCTTTCTTGTTTTGTTTGAAAAGTGTAAAAGCTTATCTTTTTAAGCTTAAGATTGGAAACAAAAGTTCGGTACGCGCTTATGGACTTAATCATGACTCTGACTTAGCCATCTTTAAGAGACTTATAAGAAAACTGCTCTGAAGAGATAATATTTGAGAAGTATTGTGTCATATCCTTAATATTAGTTACATCCGGGATATATAACGGAGGTGGTTTAGGGTCAGACGGATTTGATTGGGAAGTTGATGGAGCTGTATTTGAATTATTATTATCGCATTCATCATCAGAAAGAACAACAAATCTATTACTTGAATTTGGAGAATCTTGAATCTTACCGATATGTCTTCTTTTGTTGACAAATAACAATGGGGAGTTGGTACGTTTTCTTGAATGTGGAACTGTTTGCCAACCAATTTCACCGTCCTTTTGACTACCAATTTCGCTAGTACCGACGCCGGCAGCAGTGCTAGCTATTCTTGCGAATTTGCTTTCCTTACAATATGAACCGCTCGTCGTTAATATGAAAGTTTGGATATATTTCTCTGGGAAAAAGTTGCAATGAGCCTGTGGGGCTTGTTGAGCAAATTTCAAAGCACGAATTCGCTGCAGTCAAAAGCGAATAAGTGGTAATTTGCATTCATTATTTTGTGAGATTTCAACAAATGTTAAATTTGTTTGAAGTTTTGTTAACTCTATTCTTAGACAAATTGTTGTTGTTAACAACATAATCTTATTAACTTATTTTATAAAAAATATATCGCTATTAAATAATAAAAAGGTAGTGTGTGAATAATTTTGTCCGTCTCTGTATAACGATGTACCGCGTAGAAAATTTAAGCAAAACAGAAATGTTATGCGTTTGTTGATGCTGTGGGGGAAGTAAAAAGGGAAAACAAAAATTACTGGGAGAGACTAGAAACAAAAAAAAGCAAAATTTTTTAAAGAACGCATACATACATACATATGTATGTACGTATGTACATATAAGCACATACAATCACATACATACATATGTAAACATCTGATAAAATGTGCAGAAACCAACAACCGTATTGCTTAATAAAGGAAAAACCCGCAACGACTGTTTCAAAAGTTAAACGAAGAGTAAATTCAGTTTTTATTATACGTAGAGTTAACTTATAATTAAATAGTGTTGTCAACTTTGCGCTTAAATAAATTTTACAATTCAAAAAAATTATTTGTTCGATTTTAAATTCATTAATGAAATAAAATTTTTGAATTTTACATTTGTTAAGGCTTTTGGGAAAATGTCTGCCACCATTGAATTAGAATTTACATATTCTAAAAAAAATTTATTTGATTGAATATTTTCTTTAATGAAATGGTGCCTTCGAAAGTTGATCGGGCTGTTGTTTGCTGTTTTTTCGAGCCCCATGCTATTGTACCAATACGTAAGCAGCCACTGACTTCCTTTCTTGAGAATCCCTTGCATAATCAGCATCACAAAAACATTTTGTTTCAAAGCGAGAACACGTTTTGCTGCCGAATGCTCATGCTGATAATTGTTGTTAAACCGCCTAAGTAAATTTACTGCAAAATCAATGTAGGGCTTTGACATTTGAGCAGTGAAAAGTGGGCTACCTACTAGCTCTTGACAAGGATGTTTGTCTTTTCTGTTTTCAAGGAATTTATCATTTTTGTAGAGTTTAATATTTGGATCCATGCGAGTAGAGGCTGGATAACAGGATAAAATGTTAAAACGTTCTAACACTATTTCGATGTAACTCGAATGCTCAATTGTTAGTTTTTTGCCAAAAACATAACTTAGTTTTTCTACCAATTCATTTTTCCTTTCTTCATCTTTTCACAAGACAATCATGTCATCCACATCATAATCACTTCATTCTCATTTTGTACAAAAACACATTGGTCTGTTCTTAGCTATCTCATTCCGAGTTTTCTTAATGTTTCACTTAATTTTTTGTTCAACATTCTAGAAGCTTTTTTCAGACCATATAATGGTTTATTTAAACGAGATAAGAAATTAAAAGAGACTTGGATATCTTTTGTTGTTGATTAACAATGACCATTTTATTTATTAACTTAATTCTATTTATACTATTAAATTGTTTATAATAAATTCTTGGAAAAATAAATGAAATGCAATTGGAAGTAAAAAATAAAAATGCTTATGTCTGTCACAATTTATTTCGATGACCGATGACTTTATAGTTGTTGTTAGTTTGGTTGGCGAGAAGTTGTTGTTGTTATTGGTTTGGTGGGTGACCATTGGTAGCTTGGGTGAGCATGGGTATTTAACGCAACATATGATTAAAATGCGTTGTTGGAAAACCTTCAGGAGGTTCGATGTAAATTTCGTCTTTTAAATCTCCCTGGAGAAAAGCAGTAAAAACATCTAAATAGTTGATTTTTAAATCAAATTCTAGAGCAAACACCAACGAGTACCGCGAAGTATTGTACCTCACCACAGGTGCATACGTTTCCGTATAATGAATACTATTGTAACAGCTCCTTGCAACCAATCTAGCTTTGTACTTTACGTTACCATTTTCGGATTTCTTTTTCTTAAAAATCCATTTTGATGTCAATTTTCTTATATCAGATTTATCTTTCACACCATTCCATGTTTTGTTTTCCAATAATGATTCGCACTCCCTTTGAATTGCTTGTTTTCTTCACACCTATTTATTGCTTCGAAATAATTAATAAGATCACTGACATTGCTGTACGCGAAATACCATATGTAGACATCCATACTTGTATGTTTTCTTATTCTTTTCGATCTACGTGGATCTCCGTCATCATCTGCGTCATTTGAGCAATATGAGGCTTCTTTATCCAAATTATTTTCGAGATTTTTAGCAGGACCAATTTCTGTCTTAACATCGAAATATTATCATAATTTGAAACAGATTCTACTTCCTCCCATATCTTCACCAAATTCTCATTAGGTTGTGGGGAACGATTATTTAAATCATGCTTTTTTGTTTTCGATAAACACAACATTAAAACTTACATACGTGTAATTTATTCCTGACTGGATCATATAACCTGTGGGCCTTCGAAGTTGAGCTGTATCCAACCATTACAAATTTTCTTAATTCCTTTGGCACCATAACCATTGCAAAACAGACAAAAACACGCAAATGGTCTAAGTTTTGTTTTTTTACCATACACTATTTCCTCCGGTGATTTTTTTTATCTTGCCTGGGTAATATATTGAATAAATAAGCTGCAGTGCGTACAGCCTCCTCCCAAAACTTTTTTGGTAAATTTGCACCAATTAACATAACCTCGCTTTCTCCACTAAAGTTCTATTCATTCCTTCCGCCTTTCCATTTTGTTGTGGGCTATATAGTGCAGACGTTTGATGTTGTATGCCGTTTTCTATACAGACTTCTAATTCGTTGCTGCAAAATTCTAGTCCATTATCTGACCCGAGTATTTTTATTTGCGTTTACCTGTTTGGTTCTCCACCAACGTTTTGAATTGTTTAAATATTCTTCGAACCTCCGATTCCTGCTTCATTGTATACATATATAAACACTTTGTTTGAGAAATAACACATAATATTCTGCACCACCAATAGACAGACAGCCTGTTCCATTTTTCCGCACACAACAGTATGTATGTTTTGCAAAATGTTATCAGTTTTTTATTTTGACAGCGGCTTACAAGACTGCTTACCTTATCGCATATGTATATTTAGCATAGAATCCTAATCACACTGAACATCTGCATACATTTTTATTATGTTGTTGTCTGCACTATGCCCTAAACGTTTATGGGTTGTCTCTTTCTAACGCCGGAATAATTTTTTTAAGGCATATTCATCTTATATAATTTTCCTTCTTTCATTGCTTCTATGCAATATTCTAGCGGATGATGCAATTGCACTTTTGATAATATATTTGTGTACACAACAAAAAAAGAAATCAAAGAAAAAAAAAGCAAATGGACGAATGACTGGCTTTTAAGAAGAAATAAGCGTTCACATATAATTTTATTGAAAAATATGGAAATTACAACTCCAGAACACTATACAAATTTTTTACGCATGGACGCCAGTACATATGAGGAGCTTTTGAAATATATGTATGTATGTACATATGTATAACACCAGCAATACAAAAAGAAGATACCAACATGCATAAAATTCTTTATATTTTGATAAAAGTTTTTCCCATGCTTTTTGTTTTTCGTTTCTGTCTTTATATTTTTCACTTTTACTTTGCCAAATCGCGTTTTCTTCTTTTAAAATTTCAATGAATTCAATTAAAAATTGTTTGCTAGCCATCTTCGCGACACATTCACTTTTACCACAAACAATAATTTGACATAAAAATTAAGAAGAATACAAAAAATTTTTGGTAAACATCTTCGCAATATTTACAACGTTTCGTTGTATACTAAAATAAAAAAAAAAATGCAAAATGTTCGCGCACAGCCCCATTAACGAGTGACAAGACGTCGAGCGATTTACATAACCGAGTTCGAAATTTTTTATAAAAAAACAATTCTTTATTTATTTCAGAATACAAGTTTATTTTGGTATGATAAGACAATCGAGCTTAATGGAGAAACTAAGACTAAACTTTACAATTATTAATTGCTTTTACTATACTTCTTATTTCCGATCTATTGCATTAGCATAATTCTGATTGGTTCAATAAATTGCCAACTTGCAATTTATTAATAAAAAATTCTTTTTAAATTTTATGGTGTGATTTTTACCTGTAAACAATTCTTTGGATATTTTATTCTTTTGTTAAAAATATTTCTCACGAAAAATGTCTGGAGTTAAATTGGAGCGGAAGTGCAGTTAAAATTAAAGTATTTATGAAATTATTTTATTTGTCAATAATTCGTGGAATTGTTTAATATTTTTTTAAATTGTTTAATTGTTTTACTTTGGGAACGGAAATGCATTTATTGTTGATTTTGCTGATGCAATAGATTTACAGTTTTAGTTTACAGTTTTATCATTTATTGTTTTTAAAAGTTCTTCAATTATGTCTCGTTTTGAATATTTAGTAGAGTTCGCATATATAACTACCCCCTCCTTTATATTAGAATTCTCCTGAATTCTGTTGTTTAATTTTATTTTAGTTTTTTGTGTTTTTTCATAATAACAAAGATTAAAATAAGTATTATAAGTATAATTATTATGTTACACCCATATTAATTTGTGTGGTATTTCAATGTTTTTATATTTCTTATGTTATTTGTGTTCTCTGTTTCAATTTCTTGAAACGTCATTTTGTGTGAAAAATTTCTTACCGTGTCTAGGTTTTCAATAATTTGTTTTTCCTTCATGTTCTCAATTATATTTGAAAAATAATAATCTTTTATCCTGACTGAACAGTTATTAAAATTTACTATATAGTTTCCGTCTAATACAATTTTTTCAAAACTAAAAGTTTGATTTATCCTAACATTCACTGCGTTTTTAATTAATATTGTGTCTAAATCTAATTGTATTATTTCTAAGTCTGTATTTCTTACTAGTTGACAATTATTCTTTATTATACAGTGATTACTTAATTTTAAATTCTTTAAATGTTTATTTTCTTCAAACTTATATGTTTTATTTTCAAACTCAATCATTTTTTCACTTATTGAATTTATTTCTTCATTGTGATCATTTGGTATTGGAACAATATATGTATCTTAACTTAACTGTTATAAATGTTTTGGGTATTTTTATACCAAAAATTAGACATGATTTATTAAAGTATGCTGTTCCTATCTGAATATGTTTTAATTTGTTATAATCAATTTCATATTTTCTTATTTCATTGCTAGTTAGAATACTTGGGTGTACCATCCCGTATTGTGCGGAAATAATATTGTCTTGTAAATGTTCTTTTTTATTTTTAATCAGTTGTATATTTGACAACTGTTCTAAGTATATATTTTTTCATTTTCAGTTTCGAGCAATTTATTTATGGAATTTAATTCTTTTTCTATTAAGTTTCTATCGTTTTTTACAATCAATTTTAAGTTATTTATAGTGTCATTAAAATAATTATTAATTAAAACTTGTTGATCATTGTTATTTTCTATTTCGTTAATTTTAAAAAGATGTTTTTCAATATTCTGTCTGTCTTCGTCGTCCATAGTTCCAAACAACCATTTTGTCATGCTGCCTATGCCGTTAATAAGTCCGCGTCTTTGTCTGTTTTGTTTTGGTATCAAAGTACCTAATTTATTTCTAGCGTCTAATAATTCTAGTTGAAGTATGTCTTTATTTTTTGTTTTAATTAAAACTACGTTGTCTGTCATTTGGTCCAATATGCTTTCTATTTCATTTAGGTTTACTATATGTAGTACTATGTCCGATTCCTTAATTATCTCCTGATTTTTCATATAAATGTCTATGTATCCTGCTTGTTCTGTAAGTCGCTTTGTTATTATTAGTCCCTCAGCCGGTATTGGCAACAGGAGTATTATCACTGTTGTCAACATCTGATAATTTTAGAGGTCTTTTAATATTACATGGATGTACTTTTTCTAGTTTTGCTTTCTTATATTTAGGTTGTTCTTTGTGCCTGACTGCCTTATAGTTATTTATAAATCCTTCTGCTCTTTCTTCTCTATAGTCTTCTTTAAACTTGTTTAGTTTATCTATTATTTTTCTTTTGTTATCTTCTAAAATTTTTCTGATTTTTTCTTCGTTAGCCTTTTCTTGTTGAACTTCATTGGGTTTGCATTTAATAGTCGAATGATAACGTTCGTTGTAACTTCTAATTGTTTTCTGAATTAATTGTTTTATGGGTAATTCTTATTTCATTTTATACAATATTCTAAATTTCTCTGCTATTGTGTTATGTAAGCGCTCTATATCAGCATTACCTGTATGGGAGTTAGGTTTAGTCAAATGTAATTCTATATTCTTACTATCTAAAAATTCCTTTATTCTTATAGCCTTAAATTCATTATCTGCTACTATTTTCTTTGGCTTACCTATTTTAGTAAAATGGTCCTCTAGTTGTTCAATGATAGTTATATGATTCCTATCGTTCATTGAATAAGCTGCACCAAATTTAGAAAATTTATCTATTATTGTCAAAAAATGAAAGCCTTTCATAACATAAGTATCAATATGCAGTATTTCATTTTTACTCGAGGGTGTTTCTGTAGTTGCAAATTTTTGTTTAATTGGATTCCTATCATATTTTACTTCCTGGCATAGCTCACATTGGTTAATTACTAACTGAATCAAATCTAATAGTTTTGGGTAATATATCTTGTATTTAATTTGATTGTAAGTCTCAAGGATTCCTGAATGTATACTTTCTCTAACATGATAAAAGGATATTTGTTTAACCGCTTCAGTTTCTGTTTCTATATCTTGAGCTCTTATTGTGCATTTAGTAAATTTTATTTGTCTATCATTAGAGAACATTTCTATTAATTTTTCCTGAACTACATTGTAACTTCGTTCGGATAGTTCTGAATATATTCCAATCTTTCCTTTTTTAATATATTTTCTGAATATTTCCCCCATTATTTCAAAATCACATTCTGCTATAAAAATTATTCGTTTGTTATGTATCATCTTGCATTCCTCTACTTTATTATTAGTTAGTATGATCTGTGTTTTGTTCTTATTTACTAATTCTTCCTTAATATAAAAGTGATCATGTAAATTTTCTTTTGCTGAATGAACTGTTTCCATTGATGTATTATCATCTTCTACATTGTTTATTATATTCAAATCATTAATTTCTTTATCTTTCTGACCTGTGTCTAATTCATTTTCTATTCTACTTAAAAAATCTGCTACTCTGTTTTCTTTTCCTTTTATATATTCTATATCAAAATCATATTCCCCTAATTTTAATAGCCATCTTTGATGTCTTGGCGACATATCTTTTCCTTTATATTTTGTGTGTAAAAATTTAATGGGTTGATGGTCGGTAAAAATTTTAAATCTTCGTCCGTAAAGGTATGGTCGTAGATAGTTTACGCTCCATAAAATTGCCAAAAATTCCTTGTCTGTTGCTGAATAGTTTCTTTCGTGGTTATTTAATGTTCTAGACACAAAACAAATGGGATGTCCTTCTTGTGAAAGCATAATTGCATAGTTCGAAGCGTCTGTTGTAAGCGTGAATTGTTTTTTAAAATTTGGATATCTCAAAATTGGATGTGAGATAATAAGGGTCTTTAATTTTTCAAAAGCTTCTATGTACATTGGATCCTTAACGTTTATTTTCACTCCTTTCTTTAGGTATTTTGTTATAGGTGAGCTACCTTGACGTAGTCCTTAACAAATTTTCTGTAATACCCGGTTAGACCTAAAAAGCTTTTTATTTGTTTCTCTGTTTTTGGGATTTCTAATGATTGTATTACTTTTATTTTATCTGGGTTTGGTTTAAGTCCTTCTTTTGTAAGTATATGTCCTAGAAATTCTGTCTCTTTTTTTTTGGAAATTGCACTTATCAATTTGAATTTTTAAATTTGCCTGTTCTAAAACTCTAAAAATGTCCGTTATAGCTTTTACGTGTTCGCTCAAAGATGTACTAAAAATTAATATGTCGTCTAAATAAACTACGCAA
This sequence comes from Epicampocera succincta, assembly GCA_932526305.1. NCBI lineage: Eukaryota > Metazoa > Arthropoda > Insecta > Diptera > Tachinidae > Epicampocera > Epicampocera succincta. The sequence continues at coordinate 26,709,823 of OW052035.1, read as the reverse complement.
GTTTTATTTATAAAATCTCTTAATGTCTCGTTCATTAGTCGCTGGAATGTCACTGGTGCATTTTTCATACCAAACGGCATTCTTATAAATTCATACAGTCCATGTGGGATAACGAAAGCTGTTTTTTGTCAATCTTTTTCTCTAATTAAAATATGATTATATCCTTTAGCTAAGTCTATTGTCGTAAAATATTGTGCCCTTCCTAGTTTGTCCAGAATTGAATCTATATTGGGCAGTGGGAATTTGTCATCTATGGTAATTTCGTTTAATTTTCTGTACTTTACCACTAGTCTGTATTTTTGTTTTCCAGAATTATCCAATTTTTTAGGTACAACTATTAAGGGACTGGCATATCTGGAGCTACTTTTTCTAATTATCCCTTGTTCTTCCATCTCTTGAACTTGTTTTCTTACTTCGGCTTCATGTTGTTTTAATTTCATGCTGTATTTTCATAGTGCTAGTCAATCTGTCCCCTTCGTTAAAAAATAATTTTCTAAACCTAATCAATATGTTTTTTATTTCTTTATATTCTTCTTTATTTAATTGATCTAGTTGGATTCTATTCCAATCAAATTCGGTTCCTTCCAATGTACACACTTGAAGGTTTTTATATGGATTTAATAAAAAGAATGTTATTTTATCATTAAATATTATATAACCATCTATTAAGTTTATTATTGTATTAAAACAATTTAATAGGTCGATTCCTATTATAAAACTATATTTTCTTCCTTTTAATTCTGTCATTTTCCATTCGCATTTCTTTGCATTTCCCGCCAGATTAAATTCATCAGGTGGGTCAGTTATTATTTCAAATCTAATTACATCTTTCTTTGTTATTGTGCTAAATTCAATGGGTCTTTCTAATAGATTTCTTCTTTTATAGTCTATAGAAAGTCTTTTATATTACTTTCAATTAAACTTAGATTTGCTCCTGTGTCTATCAGATCATTATATTTCTTTCCATTAATGGTAATTTTTATGATGGGTAAAAAGTCAGAGGCTGTTTTTGAAAAAAATTATCCTCTTCGTTGTATTGTATCGTGTTATTAAATTCCATAGGTGCGTTTAGGTCTTGCCTAGGATGTTCCAAGCGATTTTGGCTGCAACATGGTCTAGGGTGTCCTACCTGCCCGACTTTCTGGGTATTGTTTGTATCATACATTTCTAAATTATTACAATATCTTTTTCTTTCTTTTATGTTATCATGGTCCTTGGGTTCGTTTAGGTTTTGCCTAGGATGTTTCAAGCGATTATGGCTGTAACATGGTCTAGGGTGTCCTACCTGCCCGACCCTCTGAATATTATTATTATAGTATTTATTACCTTTCTCTATAGTGTCAACCTCCATGGGTTCAACTGCAACCTGCCTAAAGGGGTTCTGGCGATATTGGCCTGAATTTCCGAACCTATTAAAACTGTTAATCCTTCCTGCATTCAAATTATTATTTTGCCTATATTGCCCTGAATTATTTTGGTATTGAGGGTTCCTATTCCACTGTCCTCCCTGTGGTACATTATTAATTCGATAATCAATATTTCTAGTTCTCAAATTTGCAGGTGCATTATTATATTGCTGTCTTTTATCCTGATACCTATTGTTCCCTACGTTAGTTAACCTATCCTCTTTTGTTTTAAATTTTCTGTATTCTGGCTTAATACAGCTGTCTTCGAATCTCCTACTTATCATTATTTTTAAGATATTATTTAACTGTCCTTCATAAATTTTTTCTAGCAAGGTGCCCTGTGTCATTTCTTTTATTGTGTTCACTAATAAACTGTCTATGTTACTAAGGTCAATGTAATGGTCACCTGTATAATATATTACTAATTCGTCCGACCTATATTTAATTTCTTGAATTTCTGTCAATAATTCATTAACATTATTTACCTTAAGATTTGATATCTTTCTGTAGAGTTGGTGTGGTTCAATATCAGAACGATACCGTAGTTTCAGCGTTTCCTTTAATAAGTTGCCAGTTGTCTGGTTCCGGAATATTTATTATCACGTTCTTGGCTGGGCCTTGTATGGTTCTATAAAAAATGGCTTTTATGGCTTCTTTCCTTAATTCCTCATCTCTTATTGTTGATAGTAGGTACTCCACACTGCTCAGGAATGAATTGATTGTAATTTCTCCTATACCCGTAAACACTGGTAGATATGCAACAATTTTGTGGATCCTGTCCAATTGATTATGTTGTGGTTGTTGACTTTGCAATTGTTGCCATTGTTGTTGTTGTCCGTCTTGTACAACTGGATTTTGCTGTTGTTGTTGCTGTAATTGTTGTTGTAATTCTATATAAGCTTGGCGCAAGTGTTCCAGCTGTTGCTCGTTCCTGACCAATTCGTCTGCCAGGCTAATCTGCACTTGAGCTTGTTCCTCCATTGTTCGGTTTTTGTCGAATATTCGTTGCCCTTTAGAACTTGTTTCTGAAAAACTTAATAAAGGGTTGTGGCGTCTGCTTGACATCAATGTCCACTGCACTATTTAGTGGTGTTCACTTTTTCTAAGTGTTCGCTGCACAATTATTTTATTAATGTTTATAGTGGCGTTCAATTTTTTCTTAATTGTTCACTGCACTATCTTGTCTGTTGTTTTTGTAGCGTCTATTTATAATTTTAAGGGCTCACTGCACTACTGTGGTGTTTCACTTCAATTTTTAATAAATATCCACTGTACAAAATTCAATTTAATACGGTTCGTATCACTGGATCCTTTTACTCACTAGAATCCTACCGACTGCGCCATTCACATAACCGAGTTCGAAATTTTTTATAAAAAAAAAAACAATTCTTTATTTATTTCAGAATACAAAGTTTATTTTGGTATGATAAGACAATCGAGCTTAATGGAGAAACTAAGACTAACTTTACAATTATTAATTGCTTTTACCATACTTCTTATTTCCGATCTATTGCATTAGCATAATTCTGATTGGTTCAATAAATTGCCAACTTGCAATTTATTAATAAAAAATTTGTTTTAAATTTTATGGTGTGATTTTTATCTGTAAACAATTCTTTGGACATTTTATTATTTTGTTAAAAATATTTCTCACGAAAAATGTCTGGAGTTAAATTGGAGCGGAAGTGCAGTTAAAATTAAAGTATTTATGAAATTATTTTATTTATCAATAATTCGTGGAATTGTTTAATGTTATATTATATGTTATTTATGTTTTACTTTGGGAACGGAAATGAATTTATTGTTGATTTTGCTGATGCAATAGACTTACAGTTTTAGTTTACAGTTTTATCATTTATTGTTTTTAAAAGTTCTTGAATTTTGTCTGGTTTTGAATATTTAGTAGGGTTCGCATATAAGTTAGTGTTTCCTCTGTATGAAACTCTTAAAAAAAAGAAGAGTAATTTCTTTTTTTCTTTTTCTTTTTTATTACTTTATTTTTATTATTTTATTTAAGCTCTTTTCGGAGCTGAGTTATTAACTAATATAATTTTATAACTAACTGAATGGAAGTTTTTACAATGCTTAAATACCAAACCTTTGGTGGTGGCGTGATACTACAATTCTTCGGAACATTGACAAAAAATAAATATTAATAAAAAATAAAATAGTTCAATTATTTGGAAAAGTAAAAATTGGCAAAAATAAATTGACATTTAATTCTTTGGAAAATTAAGAATTAACAAAATAAAAATGAGTTTTAATTCTTTGGAAATTTAACTGCAGGTGCCGGAAGTGCATTTCCCTCGTTATTGAACTTAAGTTGGCAGTTTTGGCCTTGTCGAAAAATTGGTTGTTAAAGGGTGGAAACTTTTGTAGTGTTAACTCTTCCCTTCTTAGATCGATTGTCCTCAAGCGTATTATGGGTACGACAGGTTGGAGAAGCTCACGTACGTTGGTTGTTTTTCATCCAAATTGGTTTCGGTAGGTAATGGAATTGTGGGTGACTGTTTCGTGATGATTTCTAGTTGCTTTTTCCTCCAAAGCTGGTATAAGACTAAGATGATACAAACTGTGATTGTGATGGCACTAACTGATACCGTTCCAGATGTTATAGTAAGAGTGTTAAGGTTACTAATCTTCTTGGTATTTCTGATGTGCAGTTCCTTTAGTGATTCTAACGATGGTACGTCTATGTGATATCTGTTGAATGGGTTTTGTTGGAGGATAGCTGGCATAGCTGCTAAGGGGATGCCTTCGAAATTACTATAGATTTTCTCATTTACTTTGATTGTCGAATTGTAGAAATTAATAAGATGGGTTCCCGTTATATTTCGGTTTTCTGAGTTGACTTCAATACTTCCATTGAAATTATTTAGTAGAAGCACGCCTGATTTTACTTCATCTACTCGGAGTATATGATGTCCGTTTGTGGTAGTGCAAGTGGAGTTTAAGCCGTGTATAATTCTACTTATGCAAGTTTCATTTCTTAAGTCTATGATTTGGTTATTATTACAAATTTTAATTCTATTATAATCTTTACATTGTTTTTCGATTCCAGAGATTTTATCTTTAGTTTTTAATATTTCCTCAAAATCTATCTTAATTACAATTATTATTAGTTATAACAGGTTTCAGTATTATATTTTCAAATGTTTCCTGCGACGTTAGTGGAATCTTTATCATATAAACAATTGTCATATCATTACTTAATACATTTATCTCTGATATTTCTAATGCCTCTTCTGCATTATTGAACGGCATTTTTTCTTCACTTAATTTTTGTATGGCTAATTTAATTTCTTCTTCATTTAGTAACACTGAATTTACAATTTTATTCTTTGCCCTTTGTATGGCGTATTTAATGTTAATGAGCTGTTCTTTTACCAGTCTAATCTTGCTTTGCATGTCTATAATTATTTCCTGTATACCATTGTGCTCTTTACTTATGCTATTTGTGATTTTCTCAGCTAGTAGGGTCAAGTTATTTATTTTTTCATTAAAAAGTTTATTGATCACTACTTGATCATTATTATTATCATTTAATCTTAATAAATTTTTATTAACTATTTCCAAATCTTCGTGATCAGGTGACCCTGCGATATACTTCCACAACGTTCCTAAGGCATTTATTGATTTCTTTAGTCGGAGGTGTTTGGAAGGTTTTAGTGTTTGTAGTATGTCCATTGTCTGTTTCTTGTTTTAATATAGGGAAAAGAACATTGTTCTTAGGAATCTGTGCTTCTATGTAGTTATAGGCGTTTGTCAGAAAGGTTTCGTATTTATCAAGTTTAATGAGATGAATAAGTCTGAATGTCCCGTCCTGAATCTTTGCTAGTCCGTTGTTGATAGTAACTATTTGTGCTGAACTGTAATCAAATACCTGTACCTGTGTAAGGTTTTAGTGTTTGTAGTATTTCCATTGTCTGTTTCTTGTTTTAATATAGGGAAAAGAACATTGTTCTTAGGAATCTGTGCTTCTATGTAGTTATAGGCGTTTGTCAGAAAGGTTTCGTATTTATCAAGTTTAATGAGATGAATAAGTCTGAATGTCCCGTCCTGAATCTTTGCTAGTCCGTTGTTGATAGTAACTATTTGTGCTGAACTGTAATCAAATACCTGTACGTTCGTAACTTGTCCTGGAGTCATAATAATCAGTAGAATAATTGGTGTCAAATACATCGTCATTGTTTACCTTAAAAGGAAAAAAAAAATGTTTTTGTTCTAACTTTTTATGTTACTTTTATGAACCACTCTATTTGATTCTGTCACAACTGTTGTTGTGTTATTTTCTTTAACTACTTCTTTTTTGAATCTAGGAGTTAATTTTGTGCCTAGTCGCTGGTCCATTTTTACATATATAATATCTCCTGGAGCATAAGTTCTTGGTTCTTTTCTTTTCCTATTATGATATTGTAGGTCTCTTTCCTGTATTCCTTTGAGTCTTTCGATATTATCTTTTCTTGCTTCCTCAAATTGTTTGGGATCTGTGCTAACCGTTCTACCAAAGAAAATTTCTAAGGGCCTTTTTCCCGTGGTAGAATGTACTGAATAATTATATTCATAGACTGATCGGTCAAGAAGTTCTTCAAATGTGTTATGTACCTGTTCCTTTTTTAAACATCTCATTATTTCTGACAATGTTGAATGGAACCTTTCCACTTGTCCATTTACTGAGCTTTTGTAGGGAGGTGATTTAAAAATCTGTATACCCAATTGGTCCTTTACCATAAATGTGATAGATGCGGCATTGAGCGATTTTTCATTGTCTATAACGATAACTTTGGGTACCCCAAAGGAAAAAAGTATCTTGCGGAGGGGTTCTTTAATATCTTCTATTGATCGGGACTTGACTATGAGTGCTTGGGCATATTCAGAAAATTTATCAATGGCAGTCAAAACTAGCTTATTATCGGTTTTATATAAGTATATGTGCAACGTGTGGCCAGGGTGTGTTGGAATAGGAGTTTTCATAATCTCTGGTTGATTTGGTCGACGGTCGTATTTACTTTCTCTACAGATTGCACATTGTTTAACGATTTTCTTGATTTTCCTTGCCATGGCAGGGAAGTAAAATCTTTCTAAAATTTGTAGTTTATTATCCCTACAATTCCTATGAGCTCTGTTGTGCGTTCTGACTATTATATCTTTTTGTTCTTGATTATTTATTACATCCTCATAATTGAGTGAACCTAACTTTGTACCTACTGAAATGTAGTGGGTATACTTGTTGTATTTTTCCCATTATACTTTCATTTGTTCTTACGCAATTTATGACAGATGGGTTAAGATATCGTCGTAGAATCTCTATTAACTTTTCTTCGGAGTAGAATGGCTCGGTAATTATATGCCGATGATACGTGGGAAATATTATTTTAAATTGGTACGTGGAAGTCGTACCAATGTTTAGGAACAAATACATTAATGGGGGTTTCTGCACTATGTGTCTATCCATGTGATGAACTTTCATCTGAGTTTGTCGCTCTTGACAATGTATGCACGAACGATTTTTGTGGAGGTCTTCTAGATAAGGCGTCTGCTACCACGTTCATTTTCCCTGGTTTATAGTGTAGCTCGTAATTGTATTCTTCGAGAATTGCTTTCCACCTTTTCATTTTGCTATTAGTATTCTTGTTGCTAAGAGCATACGTGAGCGGTTGGTGGTCCGTAAAAATTTTTATTCTGGCTGAGCCATACAAATAATTTCGCAGTGAATTTAAGGCCCAAATGATGGCCAGCATTTCTTTTTCGTTGGCAGCATAATGCTCCTCTGCCTTGTTAAGTGTTCTAGATATAAAGGATATTGGTCTGTCGCTTTGGGACAGGACTGCTCCAAGCGCAAAGTTGGAAGCGTCTGTTGTCAATTCAAAATCCTTCTGATAATCTGGATAAGCGAGCACAATGTCTTCGGAAATAAGTGAATTCTTAATTTTCTTAAAGGATTCTACGGCTTCTTTGCTTAACACGATTTTTACATTTGAGGATTTATTTTTCGATATCCTTCCTCCCTCCCCCCTTAAAAGGGATGTTAGGGGTTTCGCGATTTTGGCATAATCCTTTATGAATCGCCGATAATACCCAGACATACCTAAAAAGCTTCGGAGTTCTTTGAGGGATTTTGGCTGCGGGAAGTTCGCAATAGCCTCTACCTTTGCAAGACTGGTTTTTATACCTTTAATAGTTATTACGTGGCCTAAAAATTCAACACTTTCCTCAAAAAATTTACATTTTCCTAGCTGAACCTTCATGTTGGCATCTTCCAAGGTTCTAAATATTTGCTGAATATGCGAGAAATTTTCTACTTCTGTTTTGCTAAAAATTACTATGTCATCTATGTAAACATAACAGCATTTCCCAATATGTTCCCTCAATATATCATCAAGAGTACGTTGGAAAATTGCGGGTGCATTCTTGAGGCCGAATGGCAAACGTGTAAATTCATATTTACCATTATTAACAGAAAAAGCTGTCTTCTCTATATCAGTTTCCTTGAGTGGAATCTGGTGGAAGCCACTTTTCAGGTCGAGTACAGAAAAATAATTGCTACTTCCAAGTCGAGATATTACTTCGGATATTTCCGGAATGGGATATTTGTCCGCAATTGTTACTGCGTTTAATTTTCTGTAATCTATCACCATTCGGTATTGTTTCTCTCCCGATGCATCTGCTTTTTTCGGTACAATCCACACGGGTAAATTGTACGGGGATCTAGATGGTCTTATAATGCCATCGTTCATAAGCGTTCCTACTTGTTTCTCTACTTCGGTTTTCAAAGATGCAGGGTAGGGGTAGGCTTTAGTATACACAGGAGTGTCCGTTGTGGTTCTGATTTCTCCCACAACTCTAGTGGTAAACGTTAGCGTTTCATTATGTTCCATGAATAATTTAGGAAATTTCTTTGTAATAATATTCATACTCTTTTTTTGTTGGGGCGATGTTTTATTTATATTTAAATTATTTACTGTTGCAGATGGAAGCTGCTTAATGTTTATTTTTTTCCCATTCCCCAATGTCATGTAGTTCTCCCCTGTGTGAATTACGACTCCTAATTCTCTAAGGGTATCGTTTCCGAGGATGCCATCAAAAGTCTTAAGGGACGGCATTAAAAAGAATTTAATTTCTCGATTTATGTTAAAAAGTTTCACCATTGTGTGTTCAGTAATTCTAATGTCACCGACAACTGACTTTGCATAGAATGATGCTTTATTTTTAATTTTTTTCTTTGCCAAGTGTGGCTGGAGATAATTTTTGCTTGATCCTGTATCTATTAAAAACTTGAGAATGCTTCCGCTCTCCGTTTTGACCTCAAAATAAGGTAACGAAGAGCTTATTAAACTAAAAAATGAATGTCTGTTGGCTCAATATATTCTTTTTCATGTATTCCTGACTGCACTTGCTCTGTATCAATGTGGAATGTTCTCTGTAATTTCTTTTGTTGGGGGTATGAAATTGAACCAGGAGTCGTCTTCTTTAAGTCTCTGCAAACTTACAAATCCTAATTCAGATTTGTTTTGTGTGTGTGGTGGCGCCAGAATCAATTAGCCACATGTTGTCGTCTTTATTGTCAGCGTTTTTTCACGATACTTACATACATACATATATTTTTTTATGTATTTTACAAAATGTTGCAATGCGACCTTCCTTTTTACAGTTATAACAGATTATTTTTTTTCGATTATATTTTTCTGAAAATTGTTTGGGTTTTTAAAAATTTTAAGCACTTTCAAGCGAAAATGTGAAGAAACTGAAGTTACTTATTTTCATACAAGTTATGTGCAAATACATTAAGTAAACCAATGTTACCGATGATTTTTCTTGTAGGGTAAAACTACATGATTTATTGTAGTGTGATTGCAAATATGTCGATTGGCATCGAATTAAGAGTACATTTTTTTAGAGAATTCATATGTATGTGCACATAGAATAGGTTGGATCTTCAGATTTTTTTGTATTCATGTACCTACTACATCAAGGCTTCACCCTATCTCAAATTTTCCGTATATGTATGTATGTATATGACACAAGGTTATAAAAAACGAAAGTTTGCAAATTTAAGTTTTTCAGTATTTGAAGATTTGCACTTAAAAGTTTCTCATAATATGAGGACTAACAAATTAAGCGTCTCTATCCTGTGGCTATAGCATGCGTTACTTTCCTCGAACCAAAATTTGATACAATGTACGTATTGTTTAACAATTGTTTTTTTAATGTTTCTTATTTTTTGGCTATCAGAAAATTTTTTTTTCGAAGACTTTTATGTGAATTTTACACTGAGAAAAACAAGTCGGATGTAGCACACAAACTTCGAAAGTTTGTGGCTTTGTCATAATTTTTTGTGTGAACGTATATTTCTAAAGGATAGTTCAAAATTTGCTGTGGGTTAATTACATCAATACGGCATTTAAGACAATACATTCGTTGAGATATGTAATCAACAAAATATCGACTTGATTTTGACTCTATTGGAATGTTTACAGATCAGCATCTTCATTAAAATAATTTTCGTTTTCATCGAATATATTTGCGACACCGACGTCCGTAGTGTAATTACTTAATGATATACTGTCAGTTCATTGAGTATCTTGTGAAATTGCCTGAAACTCAACATTTCGTTGATGTACTAAATTGAGTTACTTTTAAAGATCTTAGATTAGCCACTGCGATATTAAATTCATAAACTGAAGGATTTTTGCAGTGGCCGTCCTTAGAACGTCCTTGATTAAAATGGCGCGTTAAAATGCAAAGCAAATTTGAATTGTCTTCACGTAGCTTGAATAAACCCATCGATTGAAAATATTTTGTTGCCCACATATTTAAGCTGTGTTATATAGGTTATTAGCTCTTCAAGCACTCGCCAAGCTGTGCTATTAATCTTCAATCCTCGCTTCATTGGATTTCGGTTTTTAAAATACAAGCCGTTTAAGCAATCAAAATAGTTGTTAAGCTTTTTTATAAAAGAACACGCGGGAGTTTCAACTGCCGATGAACTTCATATAAATTGGCGATTTTCATTAGCAGATTGTATTGCAGCAGCAACTGAATTACTCAAATTTTGGACAGCTATGCCAACACGCATCTTTTGAAACTTATTAGGGCTTTAATGGTACCGTTGTTAATTTTGTCATTTTCCTTTTTTTTCCCTACTCCAGTTCGAAAATTTCCCTCACAACGTCAAAATGCGCTACTTCGTCTGGAGTTTCAACATCGGCTTTGATTTGAGCGTTCCTTATAGACTTGAAAATACAAGGCACATTGTACATAAAGTAAATTTTTCTGCTTTTATAAAGAAAATAAGGGTTTTCACTGGACATATCGGTACATTTTCTGTTTTAGGACCCTAATCACACGTTAAATTAGACAATAAATTTTTTAACCAATATTTTCCTCATATCATAAAAACGCTTGGGATTCCATTTCATTCACTCTTTCATATCCCATCTATAAAATCTGCGCATTTATTATATGTGACATTTGTTCTTATTTAACAAGTATGTAGGGCTTGGCCTGTAATAAATACTGTAAGAAAAGATTACGAAATAATAAGAGTTTACTCCTATTTTCTTATGATCATTTTACAGAATGTTTTATTTGTTAATTTCGTCTTTAATAATCGTATTCTAAATTTTTTTTCCAAAGCTTTGTCGCCTCTTTTTAAGTGTTCGGTTTTTATCTTGAAGTTTTTTTAACATTTTAAAATATTTTAAAACTCTTAATTTTTATAACTTTTATAACGATTTGCGCATAACGATGGCGATTCCTATCTTTTACGCCTATGTGACGTAGTGTTAAATATAGATAAGGCAAAATCATGACTTCCAAAACAGTTTTCCTCTTCTATATTTCTATCCTCAGTTCGTCTGCTTAAGTTCAAAGTTGGCACAGCATCCCGCTTTAAAAAATTATTTTTAATATAATATGATGAAAAGTGCGTTTCGCGTATACATACATATGTATATAATGTCCGCAAAATTTTCAAAAAACATTCGTCAAAGTTGCACTTTTCTAGCCCTCCCGTAAGGATTATGTCATCACGATATGGAAAACGAAATATTTTTAAATTTAGAACGGTTCTTTTGGATCTGCCACAATGAGGTAAGCAACATTTGCTACCTGACATAGACGGTAACTTCGTTTGTTTTGCGCTATTAATTTTTGAAGTTGGTTCATTAAAATCGCTCATTATGAGATTATCTATTTATAACTTTATGCAATTTTTTCTACTATTTTTAAATTCGCTGTTTTTCAATATACTGTTTTCCGTGCCACTTTCTTTTCAAGCACTTTTAAATCGATAAGTATAGCTGGGATACTAAAATAAAGTTCTAGACAGCGAAAAATTTAAAAAATTTTGTTTTTCGCGACTTTTATTTATTCTCTTTTTTTATCTCAATATAAGAAGTAATAACCGGGAGTTCCGTTAGTTTTTTCGTACATGAATATAAAATGCCAACAAGTGCACTGTATGAACTGCGAGACTCAGCCGATATTTTAAAAAATAATTTGCTTAAAAATTAATTTAAAATTTTAAACTTTTTTAAAACTAACTAAAATGTAAATTTATCAAAAATATGTGTATGAATAAAAATTTTTTGTTAGAAGCAATTATATTTTACATTTTTGGGAATAAAAGTGCTCGCTTTGTAAAAAGTGGACATGCTGCTACGTTCACTAGCAAAATTTAGTGCAGTAACACAATGTATGGCAGCGAAACGTCTTTGTATACTATCTCCGAGAAGAAAACAAATTTTTATCTGTCATTTTGTAAACTTTTTGTCAATTAGCAAACTTTTTTGAATAGTTGCATGTTTCGTTTTTTCTGGCAGAAGAACTAACAAATTGCGTATTTTTTTAATATTATATATTATCGTACTAAATTTTGCATTTTGTTTTATATCAAATAAAACTAATTAAATACAAAAACAATTTTATATTATATTTAAAAGAAATATGATGTCCTTAATTCTATATTATGCTTAAAGCTAATCACCCTTATTCCAGTTGTCAACATGAAAACAAAACGATATTGTTTTGCCTTGTTTACTTCAAATTATTATTCCACTTGTCGTTATCGAATATTATCGATGACTGTCAACATAGAATTTCCATTCTACAAAAAAATATGACGGCGATATTGTTTTGAAACGACTTGAGTTTATTTGAAACATACATAAATTGAAAATGGAAAAAACGGAAAAATTTAAAATAAGAACTGCAACCCAGTTTGAGAAATTGGTGGAAGAGTTGCAGAGGAATCCCTCTCTTGCAGTGGGATTTCGCAGAGGCATTCTTCCAAGTAATTTCAAAAAACAATGGGAAGAAATTGCAAAAGTATTAAATTCTCTTGGCCCGTCGATACGTTTAGGAGATGGGTAGCAAAAGGTAAGGAAATAATGACCGTAAATAGTGGAATATAAAAATAAAATTCCTTAATAGGTTTGGCGAGACTTGAAGTTTAAAGTAAAGAAGAAAATGGTTGCCAACAAAGCTGAATGTAATGCAACGGGTGGAGGAATATTTAAGCAGTTTGTTTTTAGCCCGCTAGAGGAAGCTGTGGCAAATCTGCTACAGTTTCAAAAGCACTTGAACCCTGAGGGAGCAGTTCAGGGAGCCCAGCTCATCAATATATCCATTGAGTTAGCGGAGACACAACCAAGTACATCACTGGCAGAAGTAGAAACAACTGCAATTATTGTGTCTTCTATGGAAGTTACTGTGGACTTAAGTTCAAACAAAATTCAATTAACAGTTCCACCTTCAACGCCTCCAGTGGAAGATCATTTGCTGTCCGCTAGGTTAAATATGTCGAACTTCTGTCTCAGAAGCTTCCGTTCTAATATGAGGTTTTGTTTTCTTGTATTTTCATCATCACTCGAGTCTGAATTTATCTCACAAGTAAGAAACATTTGAATTTTTTTTTTTAAATATTTTGGTCAAAAGTAATAAACAAACCAAACAGCTGTTTCAAATATTTAGAGATGTGTGCTTGTTATGTTGCCATAAACGATAAGTCGTCAACGTCGTTGGCACCCTGTTATAGAATGCAAAATTGTTATTGAATTGATGAAGACGTTGAAACAAAATTATGTTGACATTAAGATGACGGCGACGTTGATGACGACAACTGGAATAAGGGTGACTATTTTTTTAATTTTGGAATTAAATAGGTTGAACAACATACTAAGCTTGTTAGGCCAAAAATGGTCTTTGACTCTAAAATTAAGCTGGTAAAATATGCGTACAAGTATTTTTGACATTTAATAGACCCATCTACCACTTCAGACTTTCTAAAATACTACAATTTAGCAGTTATTCACTCAGAAAACTTTTTTTTAGTGAAAAACGCTCCGAAAGTTCCTTTAAAAAATTTGCAGTTGTCGCTACGGACGCTCCAAAAAAGTTTTTGGCTGTTAAATCAATATGAAAAAATTGCGTATATCGGTTTTTTATATCTTATAGAGCGCCCATGTACCATTCCAGACCACCAGTTATACACCCAGAAAACTTTTCCTTCTGAGAAATTATGAAAGAGCCAAAAAGTTTATCTATAAGACTAAAATGAAAATATGGGCGAGTTACATATTCAATTCCATCAGACGATATTGATGAATTTGTAACAAGCATAATAAACAAAAAATAATAAAATGTAATATAAAGCGTATTTCCTGTTTTGCAACATTTAACACACTTAATATAAAAGAATAAATAAGCATGTAATACCCATCGTATTGTAGAATTAATATTGTAAAATTAATATTAAACGCTGAACAAGCAAAAATGAGCATTAGCTTAAGTCTGATTGTAATTATTAAAAAGTAAATAAAGTCAGTTGTTGAAAAGCCCAGATTTGCAACAGTTTCCTTGCTCCTCAAAAGAATTGTTTTTTAAAAGCTTGACCTTAATACAAAATTTGTGTACAGAGATTTCTGATGTATCATAGAGGATTCATGTACCATTCCAGGGCACCAGTTATCCCATCCTGGTTTACTCCAGTTTATAAGCTATTCATCCAGCAATTTTTTACTAGTGTAAAAGACGCGGAAAAGTTTGTGTCTATAAAACCGAAATTAAAGAATTTGCGTACAAAGATTTATTATATTTGATAGCCGACCTCTCTATAATATCAGCGGACCAGTTGTCACTTTCTGATTTATTCCAATTTAGGAGCTATGCATTTATCAAACTGAGCTAAAATATTCCATTTGTTGAAATTTTATTTTTTTCTTTTGGTTTACATTTCCAATTTTATTCCCTTGTCTCTGCATTCACTTTTCTCATGGTATATAAAATCGGCGCTGCCACATCATTTAATTTTACAAATCCTGTGCTGCCGGAGATCTACGAAAAATAAAATAACGAGCTTATTCCATAATCTGTTTATTTGTGTAATTTGATATGTAAAAAAAATTTTAAAATTCTTTTATTTGGCATTTTTGTTTCAAAATCTTAAAAAGAAAATAAAAAATTATGGCGTAAAACGCAATTTAAAATTAAAAAGATAATATTTTTATAGTACATATGTATGTATGTATATGAAATAAAAAGTTTTTATTTCATAATTTTTATTTCGAATTAATAAAAACCCAAAGCATTTAAAAATTTATATATGTATTTAATCATTTGTAGCTCACAATTAAAAAAGAAAAATTTATGACATAAAAGTCAATTGAAGATTAAAATGATAATATTTTTATAACTAATAAAATAAATATAGACAGTAATACAAGTCGTACGATAAGTAAAATTTTCCTCTAAACTTAATATACATATCTATAATGAAATCATACGACATATTCTACCTTGAAAACATAAACAAGAAGATAAAATGGAGGCCAAGTTGAGAAAATACTTTAAAGTCAATAAAGCTATGTACATATGTACATATATAGTTCCCTTCTTCTTTTGTGGGACATGCATTGTTAATTATTTAGAAGGAATGATTTAAAGGTCATTACTTTTCGATGTTAATAATTTAGTTTTGCCTTGTGCTTTAACATAGCGGAAGAAAAAAGTAAGGCAATACCTGCGGTTTGCCCTCTCATCATCCTCTTAAATTTATGACAAACACTAACTCTTTGCAAGCTTTATATAATACCGGAAGCCGATTTTATCTAAAGCCAAATGCTGAGCCATATTTTATGTAACAAGTTTTTTTCACTAAAAGTGATTATTGAATAACTTTTAAAGAAATAGCAGTTCAGACCAATCAATAAACAATTACACACTTCATGCCTAAAGTTTCGGAAAAATTTAATAACGTGATCAAACGAAATGCCGACCTCCTCAGCATCTTCTCTAATATTGACGCATCGATTATTTTTTATATATGTATATACATATGTACATACATACATATAGGGTGTTTTTTTATTGAGGTATAGAACTTTAAGTTGGCATCACTTTTTTAACTGGCGGCCATTTTGTCAGCTGTCAAGTGATTAATATTTAGTTTGGTTTGCCATTTCATCATGAACAGGTTGACAAAAGAACAACGCTTGCAAATCGTGCAAATTTATTTCGAAAATAATGGTTCAGTTCGCGAAGTTTACCTAGATACTTAGATGCTGATTTTCATCGCAAAATTTTGTTCAGTGATGAGGCTCATTTTTGGTTGAATGGCTACGTCAACAAGCAAAATTGCCGCATTTGGAGTGAAGAGAATCCACATGAGACCCTTGAGACGCCATTACATCCACAAAAACTGACTGTTTGGTGTGCTCTATGGGCTGGTGGAGTCATTGGGCCAACATACGGCCCCATATGCTCGAAAAAGTGGTTGAAAATTGGACCTGTAGAATTGGCTTTATTCGAGCCAGCCGCGGCGGCCACATGCCCGAAATCATATTTAAACATTAATGGCATAAAATTATCCTTCCAATAAAGCCAAATTGATGGACATTAAAACGATTTTCTTGTGTTTCATTTCAATTCGAAGTTCTATACCTCTAAAAAAAACACCCTGTACATATATTATTAGACGTAAGTTTGCTTCTTTACTCTGTTTTGGGATCCAAATTTGTACGAAAACGTTCCCGTAAATGAAAGTGGTTTTGAAAGAATAAAATTTTTGTTGGGTTAGTGTGAAGCAAATGTTTTAAAATAGAATAAAAAAGCAAGCCAAAAAAAGAATTCATTAACAAATTAAATGGAGTGTTGGGAAAATTAATTAAATAAAATTAATAAAAAAAACAGTTATTGTATTTTAAGTATACACTTGCTGGAGTAGAAGTGAAATTTTATTTTTGGTGAAAACTCTTATTTATATAGACAATATGTTAGGGCAAATCAAAATTCATTAGAAACTATTGTTGCATAGTTGATTAACAGTTCATGCGAAAGTAGCGTAATGCTGAAATTCTTCAACTTTTTAACAGGAGTTTGATATAGAAGAGAGGCTAAGATTAAGACTTTTGGATGTTTTTGAATGTCAAAAACGAAGCAACACGCAAAATTAGTTGAGTTTAGGCAACATTTTCGAATATCGTAAAATTTATATCTTAATTTATGAAGAGAATTGGAAGGAAGTCATATAGGGCGAACTGTCAGTAGACAAGCGCACAAAATAAAAATGTTTGTCAATAGCTTCAGACCTGAGGTGCAGAAACAGCAGTCTGCCACCTTTTTTCACCATAAAGGGGGCATTTTCGAAGCTTTGGTGAGAAAAAACTTAAAACATAAAAAATAAGTGAATAAATATGTTCTCTTATTGCAAAAGTTGTATTGACGGAACTCATTGTTATTAATCTCCTAAAAATATGTAAAGATGAAAACAATAGAAGCTGTTTGCAATGAAAACAAAATGTATCAATATCATTGTTGTCTCTCTCTGATCACGAGAGTTGGGTCTATCAAAATTCTCCTTTATACAAAAATTTACCAACGTTGATTATTGACTTACTTTAAGAAACTCTATCATTACTTATTTATAAATACGTACATAAATATTTATAAATACGTGCGTAAGTCCTCTCATTTCAGATTGTTATTTGTTAAGGTTTTCAGCCAGCATTTGATTACGTCATATAAGATTGGCCAGAGCTCAGAAAACCGTTAATATCAAATTGTGTTCAGCTTTTGTATGCGTGCAGCATTCCTAAAGCAACGATTTTATTGCAAAATAAAGGTTGTGTCATTTCATTAGAGCATGTTGTGTGTTAGATAACTTGGCAAATGAGAATCAACTTTTTGTTCTTTAATTCTTTTTTGTTCTTAACATAAAAAACATACACATTAACACATTGTAAATTACTATTTAAATAATGGAATCCAGATCCACCTCCAAACGAAAAAAGTTAAATAACAAATACAATATTAATAACTCTTTCCCGAAACTTGGCGCTAAGGAAAACAACAAGAACGATTGCCGAGAATACGTTGTAATAAAGAGCCAACTAGCAGATAAACCTCTTCAGAACTGCAATATATTTTTGGTATGTAAGCGTTGGAAGCGATATCATCCGAACCACCACAAAAAGTAACCTTCACCAGAGATCTGGAAATATACTTATCGTAACTAGAAATGAAATACAGGCAAATCAATTTTTAATAGCAGCTTGTATGCCTGGAATTTGTACGTCTGAAAGTGTTTTGCATCCGTCTTTAAACATCATAAAGGGTGTGGTATTTTCCCGATCCTTGCGCGATCGAACGGAGAAAGAGATCATTGAAGGACTCAAGATTCAAAGAGTATTTAAGTGCAAAAGTACCATAGTGGAAAACTATTAAGTACAATACTACATATTCTACAGCTACAGCTACTACAGCTTGCCGAATGGAATTAAAATTGGATTTTTTCTATGCAAAGTAGAACCATATATTCCATCTCCGAATCAATACAAAAATTGCTATAGGTTGAGACACACAAAAAAATATTGCAAGAACTGTGTTACCTGCGAAATTTGCTCGTCATCACATCATAATCCCGTTCCATGTAAAAAAATATAATGCGTTAACTGTAGTCACTTAAATCGTGCCAACAACAAAAAATGTCCAGGACGGGAGTGGTGAGTTGCGCCGGTGGCCCACTTCGGTCGGAGCTTCGCTTCTAGCCGATCGGCATTGGCGGTGCTGTCTTCGGTCCTGGTGTCTCGTTGGACTTTAAGGCTATTATACATATGTATATTAGCAGTTGTTCACACAGCCATATTTCTATATTTTTTATTATGTCTAATTTCAAAATTATTCAATGGAATATTAAAGGATACTTTAACAACTACATAGATTTGCAACTCATTGTAGCTGAACATGCACCTCAGATTGTGTCTCTTCGAGAAACGCACTGCCCATTTACCGAAAACCTCACCCTCCAACTACAGGTGTTATTTACACAACGTCGTGTCAAACACTTCAGCTAAAAGTGAAATAGGAATTTTCATTCGGAAGCATATCCCTCACAGGCGTTTCAAAAATCAATCAAAATTGAAGAACATCTCAATCGAGATCACACTCTATACTGGAGTCACATTGGTATCGGTATATATACCGCCAAATGAACCTTTCACCCTGGAGAATTTTAACGACCTTTTTGTTAATATACATGCCGCTGTTCTATTAGTGGGTGACGCAAACAGCTGGAACGTGTTATGGGGATCAAGCTCCAACAACTCCCGCGGACTTACTATTGAACACTCTCCTAGCCAAAACAATCTATGTGTAATAAATGATGGCAAACGCACTCAAATCTCCACACACAATACGTTTACTAACATAGACATTACAGCTTGCTCTCCCTTGCTGCTTTCAACAACTGAATGTTGTACCCTTGATGATATGTATTTCAGCGAACACTTCCCAATAGCAACCTCAATCACAACTAAACTCAGCCTTCTTTTTCGTAAATTTAATTTCTAAAAAGCAAACTGGTCAGAATTTCAAATTTTAGTAGACAAGAATCTGGAAAATTTAAGGATTTCAAACAACACAAATAAAAACAGTGCGATTTTCGCAAATATCTCCAGTTCAAAAACGGTTCGTTCCTTGGTGGAACTTAAAACTGACATATCTGCGCAATGACAAGATCAAAAAGTGGCAAGAATTTAAAAACCTTCCTCCAACGGAAAATCTTATACTTTAAAAAGGGCAAACTATAAATTTAGATTGGCCTCCAGAAGAAGTTTCATAATACAAACACCCTTACTTACCCAGTTAAAATGCTCATCAACAGCAAGACTGATTATGGCCTATTTCTATGTGGCAATATACCAAAAGCAAAATTAAAGACTATAAAAACAATGTACCGTCAAGCAATCAGAGCCAGAAAACAAACCTAAAAAGAAGACAACAGGAATCAAAACAAAAAAAGAAAAATTATGAAATTTTATTAAGCATGGCCCCGAAATATTAAATATATTTTCGTTTGCAAATATTGGACAATTATAATCATTGAAGAGTATTATTCTTAAATCTGTTTCTTCTACACGCGGAACGTGATGACTGTTGCTTAAAATACAGGATGAATTCAAATTATTAATTAAATTAGGAATACAATAATTTTTCTTTTATGTTTTAAGTTTAACAAAAAATTTTAGTTATTTTGCTTGCGTTAGCTTTTTTTTATTTTTCTTTCTTAACTTATAAACTTTCTCGGTTATCCTTTTGTTCAGGAATAATTTTTACAATTTTTGAATTCTTTGTATTAATATTATTTTTTTCTATTTCTTAATGATGTTGTATCTTTTCGCAAGGATAATTTTGATTAGATAAACTTTTGAAAATATTTCTTTTAAATTATTTCCAAATATCTAAACTTGTATTCTGTTTTAACTTTCAGATAAATCACTTATTCACTTCAAAAATATTCTTAAATAACTTACAGTATTAATATGATACCCGACATCTTCACTACCGATAGTTTCAGAAAATTCCTTTTTGTACTGGTTGACTACTCGTCGTCCTCCACTATACAAATTGTTGTAATCGCTGTCTTGAAAAATCCAACAATGATGTGTCCAGCAGTGAGCTACTTAAAATCGGTCTGCACAAACTTTCAATCTGTAGCACTATTTGTCCAACGGTGAGCTTAAGGTCGGGCGCCAATTAAAATATTTTTTATTTAAATATTAAAAATTTTCTTATTTATTGAAGACGTAGCGTTAGCAGAAATTATGAATGAAATTTTAAACAAAAATAATTTATTGACTTCTATGTTGCAAAATTTTTTTCAGCAGAAATGGATTTTCAAAGAACTGGTGTTGAAAATATTTAAATAAAGAAAAATTAGATTGATAACATTTTCGTCATCGATTTGACTTTTTGTCGTTAACTTATACACACATTCGTGCTTTTTGCCGAGTACGTATAAGAAAGTAAAACGAATTGAAAGTACAAGGAAGTTTGTACTCATCTTATGTTCCCCTCCCTCGATGCCAAAAAGTTAATCAGCTTAGTTGAAAGAATTGCGTAGCAAGTTTATCAATAATTCGAGAGCGTGTTCGTGTTTGCTTTGATTGACGTGAAGGGAACAACTTTTGATATAATATTTTCGCCAAGATTTTGAAAAAGTATTGAAAGTATGAAAAGAATTTTGCTAAATCTTTCGGACTAAAAATCTGGAAAAATATACCCCATCCCAAAAAATAAACACATACATATGTACATTCCAGGAAAAAATTCTTTACTATTCGCCTACACCACAAACTGTGCACTAAATCTTTAAATATGAATATTTGGCCAAAAGAACTGGGCCTGTTTATCACCAAGAACAAAGGTTTTGATTCAGAAGATTTCCGGCTGTTGTTGAAATTATGCCGCAAATAGTAATTATTTTACTTTTTAGCCCATTTCTGCGAACTCCTTTTCCTAAAACACAAAACTCGTTAGAAAAATAAAACTCTGTAGACAAAGAAAACAAATCAGCACAAAACAGCTGTTGTGACTTACTTATACCAGATGAAGCTAAAATTGCACGTGAGAAGCTAAAAACTAGAAATTGTCATTTCTAACAATCATGCGCAATTATAGGTGAATTGAAATCTTTAAAGCAATTGTGAACTGATGATTTTTCTGCTTACATAGTGCTTTTTACCATACTTACTTAATTTTCTACAATTTTTCCACTTTTTGTAAAAAAAATTAGGGATAGTTGTTATAATCATCACCAATTCACTATGAATGTTGTTACCTTTCCCCGTTCTTCAACATTTTAAGTTTGTATAACCACTCCTCCGGTTTTTTGCTTTTCAACTTTAACAAATTTTAAAATAGCTGGATATACCTTTTTAATTAGTTCTTCAATTGTATTTTCACTTCCCTCGATTCGACGATTAAAGTGACTTACTTATTTGCCAACATTTCTTTACTACTTCAGTTATACCTTTTTATTGCATATTATCATACCTTTCTTCTGTAAGATTGCATTCATACATACATACATATCGCACTTGCTCAACATTGCTGTATTAACTCAAAAAACAATTTTTTCCCCCAAAAAACAACTTATACCATTTATGTCTACTTATTGTAAAAAGCTACAATTGTTGTTTACTAATTTTATTTTCAATTATTGATCTATATAAATACATATGTATATACATATGTATATTATTAATATCTTTTAAGTTTAAGTCACACAGTTTTCTCTTCAGAAGTTTTCTTATTTGGCTTTGATTTTATATTCAGTAAATCAATGTTATGGATGTATTACAGACAATCATTAATCCAGAACATTTATTTACAGAATGAAGTAGTTGCAGATGTCTTCACAGATTAAGCATGATGCCATTGAACCGTTATCAATTTTATCTTTTAAAACCACTATAATTTGTTAAATTTTCATATTTTTTTTTTGTTTTTTTTTTTTTTTTTGTTTCGTTTTTATTTACAATCTATCCAAGGATAATAAGCAAATTTTATAAAATAAGTAATAAGAAAATAACATTCATTGTTGAACTCCAATAAGAACAACAATATACAAACAAAAATTGTTAAAGTTATTTCAAGAATTCATAATATATACATTATATACAAAATCTTAAAGTTTTATCTATACTAATATTTACATATATGTATGTACACAGAATTTTATTTATGTATAATTGATTGATTAGGTTCGAAATATTTCTACCTCTTGATTATGATTGGATAGCCCATTGGCATTCCATATTGCAATTCTTAAATTCATTTGCATAGTTTTGATATTAAAAGAGACATCATATTTATCAACTTATTGGTCTGTTCTATTTGGTTTTCAATTAATTTTTCGAGCTTTTCAAAAGAATTGTTTAATGGATTTAGTTGCTGTGAATTCCGTAAAGTATCAAAATATGAAAATCTTTCATTTCGACTAGCGTTGGCGTTTGCATTTTGGTTAAGTTGATTTGGGTAATCTTCACTATTAAATATATATTGGCTGGTTTTATCTCTTCTGTAGAGATTATTATTTTGCAATTTTCTTGTAAGTATTTGTTTATATACTATGCAGCCTTTATAGTTTGCTGGATGGTTTTGTAGACAGTTCACACAGCGTGGAGGAGTTTCAATATCTTTACTGCAGTCAATTGTAAGATGCCCTAAGCCACATTTAACACATCTTTCTTCTTTTCGGCAGTAAGTTTTGGTATGACCGAATTCTTGACATCTATGACATTGCACAAGATCGTTAGTTTTTCTTAAGGGTTCAATGGTGACAATTGCGCTATTTATGTGCCTAATATCGTATACGTTTTTGTTGCTTAGGGCAGGTTCTAAATCAACGAAGAACATTGGAAGGGGATTTTTGGTTATTCTACTGCGAACATTGACAATGTTCCGAACTTTATGACCATTTTTTTCAATTTCGTATTTAATATCAGTAGTTGACGTAGAATGATGTAAGTTTTTTATAACAACTCTATACGATCGGTCTTGCTTCAATTGGTAGGTATGGAACTTAATTTTCCTGTCATTTAAATGAGTAACAATAGTTCTGTACGATTTTACATTCTTTATAAGCAATCTTATTTGTCCATCTTTAAGTGACTTGTATTGAAATTCAGAGGAAGGAATAATTTTAGAAAAAGATTTCATCATTGCGCTAATATCAGCAACAAATGGTATGTATATAGGTGGTGGCTTTGGTTCATTGTTATTGCTGTTTTCATTACATTCTTCATCCTCAGTATCAATTTCGTCATGATCAAGACTAGCAAAACGATTATTATTTTGGGAGCCTGAAATAATTGTCTTTGTTTGTCTTGATGTACCAGCATCGTTGTTGTTTAATATTGGAATGTTGTTTGCATTTAAATGTGCATGCGCCTTTATTGATTTACCTGCATTGTTGTTGTTAACATTTCTTATTGAAGTTAAGTTGTTGCTGTCGATATTTTGTCTTTTGTTCTCGAATATTTTTGGTGATACACTTTGTCGTCGTTTTTTTGTTATTGGCAAAGTAACTACCTGCCAGCTAATATCATTATCTTCAATTGATTCACTACCATCATCCATGACGAAGGCAGCGTATTTTGCTAGTGCTTAAAAATATTTTAAGTATTGTTCTTTAAAAAGACAATTATTTTAAACTTTTTGTACTCTTTGTATTTAATAAAATTAAATGTATTGAAAACTGTGGCTGTGGCGCGTGCAGCTAGCCTCGTACGTCCCGTAATTTGTGTGTTCGCGGCGAAAGTTAGAATGTTGATGTACTTAAAAATGCACTTTTTGTGTACATATGCATGTATTTATATTGATATACACGAAAATATTTTATTATTTGAACTTTTTAAATTCTTTTTTATTTTATTGATTAAAACACGACCGCCTTCTACAAAAGTTTTTGTGAATAATTTTCATATTTAGACACAAAAAAAAAAAAAAAAATTAGTTAATATATTGATTTCAAGTAATCTCAAGAAGTCTCTTTTAAACTTTCTAAGCTTTTTTATTTTTATAAATTGGCATTGTTTGCACTTCTTTTATGCTGCTATTGTGACACATTGATAACAATTTTCTTCACTTTCTTAATATTTTCGCACATATGTAGATACATATCTGTTACAAACGAGATTTTAAGCAAAATGCTTATTTTATTATATACAAAACAAAATCTAATTCGTCACTAGATTTTGACAAAATCTATTCAAAGTCTTGCAGTATTTAGAGATGCAACCATGTTTTTTCCATGTTCATTGAGCAGAACAACTTGCACGGTTGAAACTCTTTTCTAAACAAAACTTCAAAATAATCCACAACCCGTCCTGTAATTAGTACTAAACCGAGATGCGTGTCGCTTGAAGGTAGAAAGCAAAGTGTCTTTATCCATGATGCCAACTCTTGCATCATCAAAAGCACTGTGAGTATATAGAAATAGGGTCAAAAGGGTAAAAATGAAAAAAATTGCGGGTAAAAAAGGACCAACCTAAATTTTCCTTATTATTCATTTTTATAACGAAAAGATAACAAATGCTTGATTTTTTTATTGAGAACAGAAACAAACTGTAATTCATATTAACAAAATATATAAAAAATATATATACATAGTATGTAGATACACATTTTAATGGTTCAATAACAAAATATATTTTAATACGTAAATTCTAGTCCATATAAAAAATAACGAAACATTAACAAAAACAAAAAATAAGCAAAAATTATATTGTAAAAATTGATATTATAAAAAAAAATTCGTTAATTAAAATTGCAATTTTTTTACTATTTAATTAGCTAATAAATCGGATTACTTATCGGATTCATCGGGCCATAAAACAGTGTTAACAAAATATTTTGATTTTTGGTAAACCTGCTGTAGCCCTTTCATTCTCAAATTTTAATCCATATTTTATCCATTTTAATTAAATTTAAGGACAGACGATTTCTTATTTTGGTTTTAAAAACATTCATTAAACTGAATGTCCTTTCAACTTCAGCATTTGAATGAGGCAACGAAAGTAGGCGTAATACAAAACTACTTAGTTCAACAAATTTTCTCCCAAAGAACCCCTACAGTTATGGATTTCTATCCAGAACTCATCTGTTCTTTCAGTCTCTTTCCATTTATGTAAACTAATATTCCTAAGACATATTTCTATTTTATTAATTGTATTTAAATCATCTAAAAAGTTCTTTACAAACTCCAAAATTATTTTCTTATCAGTATTAAAAATGTTATTTACACTAAATAATGACAAATTTTGTAATAAATGAAAATTTTTTGGCAACTTTCTTCTGATTTCTGTTACAAGATTTTCGGTAAATAGAACTAATTTTTTTAATGACTTCCTTGTCGCTTGCACTTACATATATTATTTTCCTTACATACCTTTTCAAAGATATAACCAATATAACAATTTCATTGATATTTTCATTAAAATTACCTTTTAAGTAATCAAAGCCTTCGTTTGGCACGATAATTCGATCTGTAAGACTTTTTAACAATCGATACAAATCGTTGTACAACTTCACGTGATCCGCGTTTTCAGCCTCAAATGCTAAGTTTACCCTTTGAACTTGAAGATTAAATTATCGTTGTCATTGTACATATCCTTTAACTACGTTGAAACAAAACTATTGTTTTTAAGTAAACTAAAATGGGGTTTGAGTTCCAACCATATTTTCAATATTGCTTTTATTGCTTTCTCAATAGATAACCACCTAGTATTGGATACCATTGGAATTTTGACGTCATCACTGTTTAGCAACTTGAAAATTTTTTCATAAGATTTCATGTGGAAACATAATAATAGCCTGCGTTTTAAGATTAAACTTATTATAAACTCTTAAGAGTAAACTTATTATTTTCAATAAAGTTAACTCGATGAATCTAATTTGAAATCCTAGAGTACAAAGAGAAAGATTTAGTAATAGGAGTAGTTATTATATACGAGGTCGCGAAGACGTCAATAAATGCATTTGCTTCCAAGAACTAAGCTTTAATATGTAATTTTTTAAGACTGTTTGATAGCTTCCAAACTTTTTTAGATCCGGTAGGTACTTGTGAAATAAATTTTTAACAGTACTTGTGTTTTTGTATAAAATTATTTAACCCATTTAATTCCTTTAATATGCAATCTATTTAAATTTTTTATTTAAATACCTAAATTGTTTACACTTGCGATTGTTTCTACTTCTGTCTAATAAAAAATTTCTCTGTGTCCAAAATTGTTTGTACCAGTTGGAATTTTGATTAAAGTCTCATTAGCAATTGATATTAGTTTACTTAGGGATAGCTGTAGGCTGGTTCCCAATTTCATTATCGACATAATTTCTGATCGCTGTCCTGTCTGCATGGTAGCACAGCAGAACTGTCTCTATCATATGCTGAATATGACCATAAATTAAACAAGTTAGGATGAGTTTCTTAATTGGAAAAATTAACACTGTAGTTCGAATATCTGCCGTAGAGGGCCGAACATGACCTAAATTCTGACGAAACCTGTTAAAGGCATTGTGATGGTGTATTTAGTAGTTAGAACGAAAACAATGACTGTAGAGTTTGCGTTGCTCGCTCCTAGGGGAAAAAATACTTACGATTCCTATTAAATTTGTTAAATGTTGTTGCTTTATGAAATAAAAAATAACATTCGATAAACTAACTAGGAAATTGGCCCTGTGTTAAAAACAAGGAAAAATAAATTGAAATTTGTTAAGGGAGACAAAAACATAAATGAATTTAGCTAAAAAACATACTTTTGGGTCCTGTTGATGCAGGATATCATCAACTGTCTCGAAAACATTCCTTCCTTCATTCATAATAAAAATATATAAAAATAATTATAGCTTATTGATTAATACGGGATCATACATTAGCTTAATAAAATCTAAAATATTCTTAAGCCCTTTAATGAAAGTAAAATATATTAGTGTTAAGACAGCCACCGGAAATGTAATTGTTGATGATATAACATAAATTTTAGAAACTTTTAGACATGTTTTTGAATTTAGTGATTACGATGGCCTCTTAGAAAAATTACTAAAGAGATACAACAATAGTTATTATAGAGAAGCGGTTAAACAAGTTTTCACTAACGGTGTAAAACATAAAATTAATATTGTCCACCGTAAAATTTATTGTTACCCACAAGTCCATAGAGAGGACAAATCTAAGAAATATTGGATTCAAATATAATATGCCATAGTCAGTTGCCATACTCAGCCCCAATCTGGGTTGTACCGTTATAAATTACCGGAAACTAAAGGACATAATCATTAATGATAAATATCGGATTCCAATTATGGACGATGTTTTAGACAAATTGGGTAATGTTTATATTTGGAAATGCAACCTTCTGGTAAAAGAAAGACAGCATTTTCCAAAACAGAAGTTACGAATGCCATTTAGCCTTCACATTGTTCCCGCAACCTTCCAACGATTGATAAATACAATATTGGGAGTTCTTATAGAAAAACATACGTGTACTTACGATGTCATTGTTTTCAGCACTTTGCTAAGAAAAGCATATCAGGAGAAGTGTTTAAAAGGCTCTCAGAGGCCATTCTAAAGGTATGTCATGATGGCATAAAACGAAACTCCGACCAGGTTGGAACCATCTTGATATACTGACTCTTAAACTGAATGGAAATTAAACAATTTCTGAGACTGGCCGGATTTTATATGAAAATTTTCCAAAAAAATAATCAAATCTCTTAAGTTGGGCAATAATACAAATTCAGAAGATCAAGAGCTATTTTAAATCAGTAGACACTGAACCCTGAACCCTGACCCTGAACATGTCCGATGAACTCTCCCGCATAAAGAAGAAAATTGTAACTTCAATGAAGAGATAGATCAAAGCAATAAGCCAAGTGATCAAATAAACTGAACAGGAGAAATGTCTTATGTAGCGGAACATCGTAACATTTTGAACATCTTCACTGAGTTGCGATTTATTGTTGAGTTTTGCAGAGATGTATAAATCTTCGATAACTCGATTTGAATTTGATAAATCTAACTACCTGAACGAAATCACCTTACTTTTACCCTTCCATTGGCTTCAATTTGGTTCTCGATGCGGGAAATAATTTTCTTTATATTTTTATATAGGTACATTTTTTTTATTTGCTTTGTGTATAGAATATATGTATGTACATGTATAAATTTCCACTCTATACCTGAACAACAAATGTTTTCAGATTTTATATTGTATTTTATTTCCTTCCACTCTTTACGAATTTTTGGAATGACTCGAAGAGACACTAAATGTTGTTCGTTTGGGTTTTAATTTTTTATATTGAGGGTTTATGGAGAAATCAATTTCAATTTTCCGATAGTTTCAGAATTTTACATCACTCTACTTTAACGACTTTAACTAACGAAATTGCTTTTAGTTTCTCTTGTAATGCACACAAAATTTGAAGAACCGATAAAAATCAGTTGCTCTACATTAGGTGCCAAATTTTTCGATGTGGGGGTTTCTCTCTGGCAGCAACCCTTGGAAATTGAGATCATCGTACTGCACCACTTGCACCTAAACAATAATTTCTTTATTGGTTTAACCTCTATTTTGATTCAATCGACTAATTCCCGCAACTTACCGATTCTCTTAATAATTCCGCCAATCCTATTTGTAATACTTAATGTATTGTTCGTATCGTATAATCGGCAGGTTAGAAATAGGATGCTATTGATTATTTTTCTTGACTGATTGTCAAGTAATACAGTGGATTAAATGTATGTATTCGTATCGATTGTTGCTTAGTTCAAGATTTATTTGCTTGAAGGTGTGATTGCTTTTTTAGTACCTGTTAGGTAAATTTTGCAACTTTATTATTAACCATAGAATCTTGATTGTCATTACTTCATTTAGATTAGCATTAAATTTTTTCATATAACCTCATCATATAAAAGGACAATTTGTCATCAGTGTTCGCTTACAGTTGATAATGCATTCCATTATATAGTGCCATGCTCGACCTAAATATAATAATTTTCAGAATATTGAAAAGCAAGAACTTTTTTGTTTCTTTATAAATACATGGATACATACTATATATTTATTTTAAGTTCTTTGAATTTTAGATGTTTTACCAATTACTTTTGCGCAACATCAGCTCCTTTGTCTATATTTTTCTAAGTATCCATTAGCATTCTGTTTTCAGTCCTGCATTGACTTATCTTCGAATATCTGTTCACCTTGCGAATCAATGAAGGAATATGTGACGTCGTTTAACTAAAGTTGGGTATTCCAGAAACGAACTAGTTTGATTTAAATATTCATATGAAAAAACTAAGCGAACTGATCAATTCAGCTCCGCAGATCATGGTTCTTTCCTTTTTATCTATCGTTCCATTTTTTTGGAACATTCTGAATTTGAAACATGTACTGATAATACCTGAGCATTCTTCATTAACTAATTAAAACATAGTTGAGTTTGCATTTTGTCTTTTTTTTTCGTATATGTATGTGAAACGTAAGTTTACATGCGCAAATTTTTGTACGTTTGCCAGTGTGAATATACTATTTGGATGAGTTGCGATCAAAAGTTTTAAAGACAAACAAATGTAAGAAAATGTGTACATCAACGTCAAAAAACACAAAAGGCTTAGAATTTCAAAACCGACATGATGCAAGTGTACGTGGGAATCGGTTGGGCAATATATGTACAAATTGCTACGAAAATAGTGTTAAAACAATTAATTATTAATTAACGTTAATGTTGTTGAAATTCTTGCTAACATTTTTTTATTCTTTTGATTACTGTAAATTGCAGACACATCTTGATACGGTCAGAAACCAAATTTATTGTAATATGTGGTAGGAAAGCTTGTCAAGATGAATTTTATTATAGAACTTATACTAAATTAAGTTTATAAAATAAAAAGCAATTCAACTTAAAAAAGAAAAAAGTTGTGAAAGTTCAGGAAGATCCAAAGCTTTGGTCTCCTATAAGGTACAAACAAATGATATAGGTTAAATTTTTTTATAATACTATTACGAGTCATATGAGATCCTCCAATAGAATATTAAGCTAAGTTTTAATTAAAATAGAAATTTTATAAATTTTATAATGAAGAAATACAAGAAAATAGTAGTTTTAATAATTATTATTATGAAGAACATTTATCAAATTACGAGTATTCCACAAATACTTGCAAAATCAAGTAGGCTAGTGTTAAAAAAATCTATATGAAATTGAAACTCAAGAATTAGTGGACATACATATGTAAAGCGAATAAATTCCTCACTCTTTGAGTGTAGTACGAAAACAGGACAAACATTACACTTTCTTATTGACAAAAGGTCGAACAAATGATATCCAATCTAACTTAATGAAAAATCCTTCACTAAACTAAAATTCCGTGTTCGCAAAATCAGTTAGTGGAGATAACAAAATTACTCACCAGTAAACAAGAAAAACCTACAGTTAATAAAAACCAATGATTCTAGATATTACCACCATTCCAGTATAATTGAAAGATGAGATTGGGAACTAAATACAAGACCTTTTAAACCAGCGTGTTATTCGACATTCCCAATAGTCCTATAACTCGCCTATTTAGATCGTACTCAAAAAAATCACAAAAATTGTATAATGGTAGTCAAGTATAAGCCTTACGAGACAGGTTCCCAATTCGAAAAGTTAATGACGTTCTCCCACAACTGGGACAAAACTAATTTTTCCCAGTGTTAGGTCTGAAAATAGGGTTGCTGCTTACGAAGGTTGACAAACAAAAATTGGTATTTTCTCACATCGTAACTACGAATTTACCAAATTACCGTCTGCGGACTATACACGACCTTCTTAGACAATGGATATTAAAAATTGGTTTCGTCTACATAGAAGGTATAATTACATATATGTTCAAACTGTTCTAAAATACAGATAACATGTTTAAAACTCTCAGACTTTTAGATGCGAAAGTTCAGTTAGATAAATGTAAGTTCATAAAAAAAGTTTTTGTTTTGGTTTTGTAATATCGGATAAGCATGAATTACAAAATGGTTGGGGTCATTCTTAATATTCTAATACCAAGCACTCTTAAAGAGTTGAAACCGGTTTTATTGATTGTCGAATTAGGTTCGTCCAAACACATATCAATAAATATACAAATGGTTATTTCAAGGTAATCTAAACATATGCCGATTTTAGTAAAGAAAGTAATATTTAAGAATACTTGAAAACAAGATCCAAAGGATCATTGAATTTCTTGGCTCTCAGAAAAAACAAACAAAATGTTAAAAAGTAATATACAGGTAATTATAAATAGGAAAAATTATGGAAGTGACCAGAATGGCAAATGATATATTCAGAACCGTTAATAATAATAGCAATAACTCCGCAAACTACATAGTTATAATTGAAATTTCAGTACTGAATTCGTTAATACTATCCTCTACAGAAATAAACATAGTTAAGAATGCGATAAATAAAGACTCAATAGCTTTTGTAAACCTGTAACTTTGGTATAAAAGGATAGCAGATCGAATCAAACGTTAAAATCTTACGTTTGTGTTTTTGTATGTTTTTCTACGAAAGATATATATTTGGAGGCAAAAGGTTTGTCGACAGAGAAGTTTTTAATTGGTTTATTTCGAGACGTGGTTGTCCGAGTGCTATATTTTCTGATAAAATATAAATTTCGTTGGCGCGTCTCGGGACTTAGAGATCGGGACAAGAAATTATAAGCATCCCGCAATTATTTATTTTTTAGTATCATGGATTCTTTGCCTTTCTTTAATGACAATATTCTTTTGGGAAGTTGTGAGGAAGCTATGACGAGAACATCTGCGATTAATCTCTTACCGTTCCGACAACGACGTAGTCACCCTGGCTCTGTTGAGCCCTTATTTGTAGCGGCTCTAAAAGCCGGTCTACCGATTTCGCAAGCTGAATTGTTTCCTGCAGTGGCTTTTGATGTCACATTGCCTACAAGCCATCCAGAACAGCGTCGATTTAACCCCATTGTGTAGTTCGAGCCTCAAATTCTGGTTTCTAACGAAAGAGAAACGACGAAACGTGCTTTTCCATTGACATTTTTTCAGGTGTTCATCACGACACCATTTGACTAGAAATTTCCGTGCAGAAAATATCAAGGGACGCACAATATTAAACTGTCAATGGCCAATATGTGCAACAAAAAAGTTTATCAATTAAGAGTCCGTGACTCGTCTCAGAACTAGTCAAGGTTCGACGAATAAAAGATAATTTTGTGAGAAGGGAATTATTTACTTATTAGGGTATATTGTACTTTATCTGCTGGAAAAAGAAATAGTGCATGTAAATATATTTAAGTTATGTTGGATTCTTTAACTTATTGTTACAACAGTGTGAGTTATTGCAAAGTGGCCGGGAATGTCTATGTAATTTTTAGGATTTGTGTAATTCCCATTTTTATTCCTTGCGGTAGAGTTACTATAAGAATTATACCGACTAAGCCAGGTATGGTAGTTTTGTATGTTTATTTTTCGCTGCAAAGTTTCGGAAAAAGAATTACATGCTGCTTGAAGTGTGCCAAAGTAATTTTAGAAACCAAAGTAATCGAAAATAAAATTGTGTTTATCTCAAAAATTTTTAAATTACAACCCATTTTGTTTAATTTCTTTTACTCCACACAGTGGTACTGTTTGCGTGGTTTCTCTTAAAAATGCCATTGTTATGCTTGTATTTAATAGTCGTATTTTTAATATTAGAATGTATACTTACATTTTAATTTATTCGTCTTAATAAGATCGAGATTATTTATATTTCCAGCAAATCACATACAGAAACTTTTAAGACCTTAAAACAGTAAATTATTATTGAAATTTTTACAGACTGAAGATAACAGCTCAATTCTATATATTCACAAAGAATTGGGCTCTCTGGAAATTCATTTTCCCCAAAGATAAAATGCCCTATTTTAAACAACCGCGAAAGGCAATAACAAGGGAGAGAGAATTTCGATTATTCGAAGTTACCTGTTTTACTTCAGCTGTTGTGTTTTGAATAAAAATTTGCAAATAATTTTTAGAAACATCAAACTTACAGCGAGCAAAAAGGTTATTTAAAAATTAAATACTTACTGTAGGATTTATGATGGACTCTGAAGCTGTAAGCTCTCAAGTGCAACAGCAAAACAAAAATGAACAAAGGATAGCAAGGAGAAAGTTGCGTGATGCCCTTGAGTTGAGTCAAAATTTTTAAGTAGCCACATGAAAAATTAATTAATTTATTTCTTATATTTGAGGAACATCTGTGCCCAAGATGGATAAATTTCTGCAGAACTGCAGAAAAAACCGGAAAACTGCATTAGCTTTACATCTAAAATATGGCATTCCTAGCATTATACGGTGCGTTAACGTAACAAATGTCCGCATTATTGCTCCAACAAGCAATTATACTATAAAATTAAGGGGTACTATAGTTTGAATGTAGCGTTGGTAAGTACTTTCTCTTTTTTTTAAATATACAATACAATTATTGTACTCTCAATAATGAATGAATAATTTTTAACGAAAATTAAATTGACAGGTGTGTAATCATGACCTGAGGATCCAGAACGTTGGCGCCTCTCACGTCGGCTCATGTATCGACTCGTTTATCTAGAATTCCAGCGAATTACAAGCTCATCTTAAGGACGAATATCTAAGAGGCGGCAGCAGTTACTGTCTACTTGGTAAGATTTATAATGACAACAGAATTTATTCATAAATTAGTAGATGGAAGTGTATTTGCAGTACACTCCAAAAATAACAAATGTTTGCTGTTGTAGAGAATATATAAAATGGTGACAGTTTTGCCATACAAGAAGGGATGTTGTATCCCTTGCCTCTTTGCACTATTTTTCTTCACCAATATTAGAAATAACCTATAATAAATTTTTTCCTAATTAGTACCACATGCTTTTTTAATTTTTTAAATGCCCATTTTTTCACATTTTATTAAAAATAAAAACCAATTCAAATATACAAAAAAATATGACACTTATATTTTAAACTAAAAAACATAAGTTATGCCACAAACCCATTTTGCTACATATACACATTTTGTACCTTCTACATCTAAAAGTCGCTGGTTTTTTTCTGTCTTATCTTCTATCTCCGTCAGTCTCTGCTTTTCCATAAACAAGTTATGGCTCTCTTGCTCTTTTAACTTTTCCTTTTTTGAAATTTTTGCTGCTGGTCGATCATGGATTCCAAAATCTTTTTGCGGATAAATATTTCCTCTTCAAAGACGTCGCTAGTGTAGGCGTGTGAGGGGTCTTTTTGGACGCTTATTTTTTTTGCCAGTGGCTTTTGGAGTGTATCTTTTTCGGTGTCATATATATCATTTTCAACCCGCAAGTTATCTGGCACTAACAGCTCCAATGCAGGTGTACCGGTCTCTGAAGTTTTCGTCATAGAAGTTGAAGGGCCTAACCCAAACTATTTCGGCACACCTTCATGCTGATCAAACTGATATCACCTGCTTGTTTTCGGCAAATTTCAGCAGATTTTAAATACTCTGCCGCCTTATGCCGTACATATTTACTTGGATAGCACCATATCTGAAAAAAAATTTTGGATTTTTAAAATTTAACATTTGCGTGTATTAGAAGAACTAATTTTATTATTTATACCTTCTTCCACTCTGCAATGCTTTTCGATGGTGGCCCTGCCGCGTTTGATTCCGTCTCCAAATTTTGCCATATCCTATACAACTCCTCTTTGCTCCTCTTAAACCAACCACGCTCAACTCAAATCGTGAATATGGGTTTGTATGGCTGGGATATGAAAATGGTGAGAATGTTTTTCAGACAATGGTAATGGTTTGTTGTTTTTGACCTAAGCTGAAAAAAAGTTCCTTAACACATTTTGTCTTTTCCTGACATTCTTAATGCCTACTTTCTTCTATGCATAGACATTCCCGTTTTCGAAGTTGGGTTAGAATAAAGGAAAACAGAAAAATCCCCTTTGGAAATTTTATTTAGATCAGGGGAAGAGGGAATTGGGAGAAAACTTTTAAGGAATTATTATTCAGAATAAGAGTGTAAATCCAGTTCGGTTTCGTAAACGAGCAGGAAGAGGAAAAAAAACAAAAAAGATGTCGTCAGAACTGTTTTCAATTTAAAATCTTTATTGGATCGAATTCAATTTTTATCCCATACTGGAATATTGAATTGAGAATAAAAATTACTTTTACTTCAAGTATTGGAGAATTGCAAAAGATATTGCACAATAAATTTATAATTTTTTTAAGTTTTATCAACTGTCAATAATATTAATGGCGCAAATTCAATCAACCTACATTTAAGTAATACAACAGATGAAGAAAGTAATAATGTAACAGCTTGTAAAGTAACAGTGAAAAATAAAAAAGAAACCCTCTGGAAGAAACCAACAGAAACTCTGCATTTTCTTAGAACAACACAAAAAAAATTAACCAACAGATAAAACGATCAACACGCATTAAAAAATTAGAATATCCCTCTGAAGGTCTCAATGGCTGCACCGGAAAATTTAAAAAAGTATTTAAGATGAATATGTTATTCTTCTCATAAAAAAGACGTAAATGTCGTCAATATGGAGAAAAACAAAATTTAAACCCTGTTAATACCTATGATGAAACTTTGAATTGATTGGGCAGCATTGCATAACCCGAAAATGTTGTGTAACTACCAAATTACTAGGCTCTCATACGGCCAATATGCCTTTAACTGTATCTGGCGATCGTTCCAGGAATAAAGTCTTAAAAACGTGATTTCATCCGTTCAAAATGTGTAATACGGTTTTAAGTACGTCATATTTACCTCAATTACTAAATACAGAACAAACTTATCCAAATTCATAACCAAATATAAAAATTTCGTAGTGTCGTGCGTAATCCCACACATACGCATACTTGCCAGAACTCGGAGAAACCAAAATGCGTGATCAATAGTTTGTTTTTTCTAAAATCTTGACTTTACCAATAACGTTATAAGCCAAAGTAAAATGTGTCTTTGAATAATGGGATATTTTTTTTCTTATATCCATTTACTCTCATTTTAAAATTTTGCTGTTATTTTATTTGCAGCCACTTTATTGTAGCAACCAAAAAAATCATCTTTCAAAGATATCAAGTAACTGTTAAGTAATTTTGGAAGCAACTTCAAAAGAAAGTAACTAAGACGTGTCTAAACATAAGTACATTAAAAAATAATGTCATATTCAACGCAATAAGCGATTAATATTTTACTACAAAGTTTGTCATTACATTCTTTACAGTTATTATTGCTACAACAAATACAGGGTGCAGCTAAAATAACTATATGTTTTGTTTCTTAAATAAGTATTGAATGGAATGAAAAAATATAAAAAATTATGCTAAAAATAAAGTGTATTTTGTGTCCATTTTTCACACTAATTTTGAAAACTAATGTCAGATAAACTAGAATCGTTTTCTCTTTTCATAGCATTTCCATAAATTTGTTGAGTGGTTCATGTGGTATACGATCAATTTCTTCTTGAATGTTGCCCTTCAGTTATTAACTTTGTATTTGAGATAGTCCTACAAAAAAATCTGGTGCGATGAAATCAAGGACCACTTTTACACCATGAAATCTTCTGCATTCACGTTGAGTATTCTTTGCGCAATTGTACAGCCTTCCATTCTCCCAAGGTTAATTCCTGAAATAGAAAAAAATTAAATATTCACAAGCAAATAAATTACAATTTTTTACATCATAAAGTCTCTTTAGCCGCACCCTATACTCCCGTTATTTATTTTTGTTTAATGACGTTTTTGGGTATAAATTTTCATATATTAATCATGTTTATTCTACTGCAATTTTATTCTTCTATATGGATAGAATATGAAGTTTCAATTTTACCAGAATGTATGTATGTATGTGTGAACTTTGTACAAATCCAAAATGGGATTTAAGTTTACTCCCTTCCCATTTTGATATCTGTATTTCGTAGTATGTGTATGTAATGAGGCTGTGTACCAGGGCCAGCAACCCATCATCCTTGCTCCGCCATTCGAGTCACACAACTCCAGTTGAGTTACCGCACAAAATCACCCAGCGCAACAAGTGAATAAACCAACACACATTTCGTGTGTTGAAGAACACCAAAATAATGTCCGTGACTTCTTAATTTTACGCCCTCAAAAGTATGAAGTGAGTGTAAGTACATCCTTCGCTAATTCGGAGCCTTTTACCATTTCCACTTCCTTTTCAATCTCTGAACTTCGCAATGTTTCGCGAATAGTGACGAAATGTTTAAATATTTGTACGAAAAGGCTTGCTGAGCTGTGCTAAGCTAATTCGTTAGGCACTTCAATTGTCAATGCTATGGCTGAAATGGTTGTAAATATAATTGGTTGCAATGAAAACTTACATTCAATCCAAAGATAAATCTTGGTTTAATCAAGAAGGCAGGGATGTAATCAGATCCAAAGGGGCGTAAAAATAATTACATTGATACTGTTTTGATGTGCTCATCGGCGCAGCAAAACTTTCTGGTCACTTGTTAGAAGAGTAGGAAATAAATCAAATATCAAATATTCATTGAACCGATTGACAAAGCTAACCTCTTAGCTGAGAGATTTGCAAGTACATAATTCTAATTTGCGCGAAGTTAAAATAGTATGCAGTATGCCAAGAATACTCTTTCGAGCTCGTGCTGAAACAAAGAAATCGCAATTTTTTAAATATACACACATACTATGTACTTAACTATGCATATGGATGTAGGTGTGTATGTGCGTTGTTTTCGGCAATTTTATTTTTTGTTGTTTTGCTAGTAGGAATTTTAAATTCAAGTAAAAATGTAAAGAAACTAAAAGGTCCTTATTTTCATAAAATTTAAGTGCAAATAAACTACGTAAAACAATATGACCGATAATTTTTCTTGTAGGGTAAAAGTATATGATGTGTTGTAATACGACTGGAAATATATCGATTCGCACCGAACTAAAATTACATACATATTTTAGAGAATTCATTTCTGCACTTACAATAGGTTGGATCTTCATTTTTTTTCGTATACATGAACCTACTACATCAACGCTCCCCCTATCTTACAATTTCGCTATGTTTGAGACGAAGTTGTAATAAAACGAAGTAAGTTTTGTAATTATAAATTACTTTCTAAACTTCCGGACATAAGTACATGTTTATGTTGTTTGTGTTGTAAAATTTAAAGTATTCTAGCACAGTTTTGTATCTACATGTTTCCCATGAGGAATAATTACGTAATAATTTAAGGACTACTAAATTAAGCATATCTGTACTATGGCTATAGTATACGGTACTTTCCTCAAAGCAAAATAAGTATACAGCATTTTAAAACAATATTTCTTCAACTATTTTTTTAATGTTGCCAGAAAAAAATGTTCATATCAACGGAAAGAAATGTTGATCACAATGCTCTAGCCGGTATTTTAATAATTTTACAGGAGAGACAAAAGACTTGTTTAAATGAAAACTATATTAAGAATTACCATTATTTTTCAGCAGAAATATGTAAGTTCATTGATCCTTCCTTTTGCTAAATTTTATTGTAAGATTATTCATATTTTTCATTAAAATCAGTTTTTCTTTTCCCGTATAACTATTAAAATGTCATATATGGCATTTCCTATGACTATTTGTTTCTCTAGCTGAGTGGAATATACATATTTCTTAAGAGATAAAGATCGAAAATAAATGTTAGCTAACTTTATATTTATTATTTCCATTTTAAGCTAAAATACTTAGAAAACTTATTTAAGTCTTATAATAGCAATAGATGATTAAGTAATTTTAAACTCGGTGCGAGCTGATTTACTTGCTACCTGTAGTGGAGAGACACACAAACATACAATTCAATTTACGTTTTTACAACATATATACATACATTGTAAATGCACATATGTACGCCCAAACTGAATTGCTGAGACATGAGAATAACAACGTTTATTCGTTGTTTATTTAAAGGATGTCTCTATTTTTTAAAACTGCCCAAGACTTACTTCACTTCATCTGACCTCCTTACTGTTTACACTACATACATCCATCCGAAATACCGCTCATGTCTAAACTGGCGCTTCAGTCTATTTTGGAGATACTAGATCATGTACATCCGTGACAGTATTGTCTTGAGCATCGTAGCAGTGTGGAGTGCATTACAATGTACTATCGGTTAGTACCGATTTTTCCCTGATGAGATTTTATTTATTTTTATTTATTTATTAGCGAACTTATTCCCGAAACACACACACATTCTTACGCACAACACGTCTTCATCGAGAGTTCATCCTGGATCTGGGCGATTGGCCAGTGAATCTCACAACGTACTACAGAAAAAATTCGTTCATCAACTGCACTGTTCGCCTATGCCAGCAGAGGTTTTCCCTGACACTCCCATGTCGATAGGTTCAAATCGAATGTACATAAACGCTTCCTCCCGCACAATGCTTCACACGTCACTTTAATTGAAGCCATCTTCTGAGTGTTAGTTCTAATTTAAAAAAAAAACACAAATATACCTCGAATTACGGCCTTTTATTAATTTGTTAATAAGTATGGAATGCTTAAATAAAAATCCTGAGGAGAGAATGCTTGTGTGCTGGTTATGTCAAGGGTTAATTCATTTTAAATGTAGTGGCATTCCTACTCTTATAGCTGAAGCGACACAGAAGCATGAAATACTTTTTTGGTGTTGCGACAAAACTGGTTTTGAGTTTTTCTGGCAAGAAAACCATTTTTTTAAATGCAAAAAACCGTGTACTTGAGTATAAGAAGTTATTGTATAATTATCGTTCTTTATACAATCTTAACTCTGTTTAAAAATCAACGAATAAATTGTCCCCACCTCTTTCTTCTATGAAGTGGCGAAAGTCTGCTAGAACCATAAATAAAATTATTGCAGATGATTCAATTAATCGTAATTCTGCTGCAGAGAAAATTACGGATAAGTCTGGTTCACCCTCCCAAGTTAAATTTGACTCTGATAATCTGAGCAAAGATACCAAGCTGCGTATATTTTCATTTTTCGTTTTAAGTTTGACATGTCTGCTGAAGAAATTGAGTCTTATATCCGTTCAAAACTTGACGTCAATGCAGATAGTTTTGTTCAGAAATTTGTGTATTCACGAAAAAGGTACATACATATATCATTTCATTCAAAATTACTGTTCCTTTGGTAGTTAATCAATATTTTTGTTATGTTAATCAAAACTTATTGGTGCAAAAAAAATCAAAGAGTAAACAACATAGGCCATCTCAAAAATCATCAAGCCGAAAAAACTAATTGAATCTTCTGTCAACAAACTTTTAATTGTATATCCGAATTTTCGTGGTCTAAAAACAAAGCGCTCTAAATTATTTTATGATAGTTTCGTTATCAATCATCAAGTCATTGTCTTGACCGAAACTTGCCTGAATAAGACTTTTTTTAATATTTTTCGACGAGACAGAGTTTCACACCTTTTTGTATCTCAGGAGTTATTAATTAATCTTTTATATAATATTGAAATCGTAACAGTGGTTTTGAAGATATACATATCAGTTGAAAGTTTATATTACCTGCTCATGTGTTTCTCCTACTCGGGTCTTTCATAACTTAAAACAATCAATGCTGTAGCTTTGATATAAAAGGCGATTGACTTTATTTTCATATCTGATCTATGCTTTCATCAAGTTAATTGAGTTAAAAGTTTATATAGCAAATTTCTTAATTTAGTTTTCCCTAATGATGAGAATAAATCTTTTTTGATTATTTCCCTCAATGCAACGACTTTTTGTTAAACAATTTACATATATTCCCAACGCTCTTAACATTAGAAAATTATGTTGTAATTTGAATCAATTCAATTTTATTGATTTTTCCTCAAATTTATGCGATATTAAACGCAATATAATATATTAGTATTAGTATGTATGTATTATTTGCGGAATAAATGCTTTTGTCCTCTTATTATAATAATTTGTTCTATTATATAATATAATAGTCTGTAAGGAAATATCCATAAAATTTTCTGTAAATAAATAAAAGAAATAAAATAATATCTATTACATGCTCATAAAATAGAAAAACAAAGTTTTTGTGAATGACAAAAATGAAATTAATAAGAGGGCTTTTCGAAAATACATAATTATGTTTTTTAATCATCGTTTTATTTATAAATTAAACCTTTTAACATTTTTTGCAATAACGTCAATTAAACCTTTCTGCTTAATAGGTAATAGCAATGCAGTATTTTCCATGGAATTTTTGAGTCGTCAATGAGTGCTATTATTTGCTAATGTCTCTTCTAGATCAGCAGGATATATCTCAATCAGTTTATTTACTTGAAATCTTAGCGCACTTATATCTGTTTTAATTAAATTATCAGGAAACTTAGATTTTAAACGCACTGTTTTTACTTCCATTTTAGACAATTTTTTGCCTCTCATATTCTGAAGAAATATATTCAGAGAATAATAAATTTCTGTGTTTAATTACTTTTCGTGACAGCCCCACATATGTTTTGTATTTATTATAAGAAGTCTGGTAACAAAGAGAATTGGTTTTCTGTGTTTAATTACTTTTCGTGACAGCCCCACATATGTTTTGTATTTATTATAAGAAGTCTGGTAACAAAGAGAATTGGAAGGCCCTTTCTCGAAAAACCAAGTTGACACTATATACCACTTTGATAATCCCTGTACTTCTCTATGGCGCAGAAGCATGGACGGTGTCGAAGGCGGATGAGGAAGTCCTTGGTATTTTCGAGAGAAAAGTTCTGCGTTCAATCTTCGGCCCTGTTTGCGTTGATGGTTTCTGGAGAAGAAGATTCAATCATGAACTGTACGGGTTGTACAGCGACATGAGCCTAACCAGGCGCCTACGGATCCAACGGCTAAGATGGTTGGGCCATGTAGAGCGCATTTAGAATACTGCTCCGACCCGTAGAATCTTCGATTCCGAACCTGTGGGACAACGCAGTAGAGGACGCCCACGGAACCGATGGCGCACACAAGTGGAGAGGGACCTCAACCAACTTGGTGTGCAAAATTGGAGAACGCTGGCTAAAGACCGTGCCAGCTGGAAAACTTTGTTGGTTGAGGCCCAGGTTCACCACGGACTGTAGCGCCAAAAGAAGAAGAAGAAGAATAATAAATTTGGATTACTGATGATAAATCAGTATAAGATCTATGTAACTTGTTACTAGCAGCTTTACAAAGCTAGTGAAGATGTTTTTGAACTTAATTCAATGAATGGTACGTACTCTGCTAATGATTAGTTATGTAAGATCGTGCCGCAAATCCTGATTATTTATGTACATATATTGCATTATCATGAGGTGTACCACGATAGTTCAATACATCCAAACCATTGTTTTTAAATTTAGCTTGGCATTTCCAATTTATTTGAATTTGTGACTAGTATTTGATAAAAATTATTAAAAATCTTTCAACGGTTTCGGGGTTTTCAAGTATTTGTCTAATAACTGTAGTAAGCTGATCGAAATGTGGTATTTCAGATGTACAGTAATGTCAAATTACTTATCTAATTTTCCTTTAATACTACATTTCAAAGCGTTTCCACTCTTAAATGTTCAGATTAAAATGGATTAAAAAAAGAAAAAGGTCTACTGTTCCTAAAAAATTTCCATTTCGAAGAACGCCAATTTGTTCGGAATGTCTTTGAAATGGTTCTTCATTATTGCCAGTGATTTAAAGTTACAGCCACCACTGTATTTGAAATATAAAAACCCCAAATGTTTGTTTATTACTGTATAAACAAACATGCCTACTTACATTCGTAATTTGCTTTCAAATTCTTTTTAAATAATACAATTAATGCATAAAAAACTGATACGT
The DNA here is from genome assembly GCA_932526305.1 of Epicampocera succincta. Taxonomy (NCBI): domain Eukaryota; kingdom Metazoa; phylum Arthropoda; class Insecta; order Diptera; family Tachinidae; genus Epicampocera; species Epicampocera succincta. The sequence continues at coordinate 26,666,779 of OW052035.1, read as the reverse complement.
ACATTTGTCCACAATACTGTGCACAAACACCCACATTCTTAAAATCTTTTTTTTTATTGCCTAACAAAATTGTGATTTCCGAAAATCTTAACAAGCAAGAATTTGTAACAAATAAATATCGATGAACTTTTTAATGACTATTTTTGTTAACGCAAGCAAGAACGTGTAACAAATAGTTTTTACAAATGAACTATGTAATGTAAACAAGAACCATAAGAAATGCAATTTCATTAAAAGTCAACTTTTTTTTTAAACTTTTAAACTTTTTAAGAAATAATTTTTAATGAAAATGAAATACATTCTTGGAGTTGAAAGTAAAATTGCTTAAGTTAAGAAAATTTATAGAATAATCTATGTATAAATAGATAGATGTTAAATAAAGAAAACCAGTATTGAACTCAACCCCAAAACCGAAACATCGCGTTTCAATTTTGTTTTGTTTTTGATGTATTTAAAAGTCGAAACTTTGTCTCTTTAACAGTTGTAATTATTCCGTAGATAACGTTTCTCCAATATGCGACATCGTTAGACGTTGATCAATGCAACATAGAGTTACTACTCCACCTTTTTGATGGCAAACATTAGCTTCATGAAAATATGAATTTTCTTTAGATTTAAGAAGTGCACCTTAGTTTTTGTAGTCACTACACCTCTTGTGCCAAATAGCATATGAACAGAAAATACAAACTCTTTAGTTTCTCAATAAATCAACCACTAATGGCTTTGAATATTTTCGTTTTTAAAGTATGTTGAAATGGGCTTTTATTTGCTCCTTGTTGTAAAATTTTTGAAATTCGTAATTCTGTTTTTCGGCGAGCCACTATACTTTTGTAAAATATTTACAACATCAGTTCTAATTAAATTGTCACTAATAAAATAAGGTCGTTCGAATGTGTTCCATTGATATCTTAGCTGAAGATCATTATGTAACTCAATTGAGGACGAAAATCAAAAAGAGTTCTTAATTATGAAACACATATGACCTTGATTAAAATAATTTTTTCAAGGAATTGTGACCTGTATACATGAAAAGTTCATTAATCAGAATCACACACGTGTGAAATAAATAACACATTCACATTTTTATATCATAGTGTCAAAATAGAGAGTTGATTTTATATCTTTTATTAAATAGGCGCAACTACGCCATTGTTATTCACGTTACAAAAAATTTCAATAATGGTGAATGAACTCTTTAGATAAGTAATTATGTGAGTGCTTGGCAAGAAATTAAGTGTTTTTCTTTGTGAGCGTAAGGATCTTACGAAAAAGAGTATATCTGTTTAGAAAATATATATAAACAAATCGAAAGACTACTACATGGGGAAGGCTAAAAATTAACTTAATAGATTTTTCAAAATGCAAGACTAAACTGAGTGAAATTAGTTTTTTAACTGACAATCAATTGTTTTAATGCAACGAACATATCATAGCAATGTAACAATGGCAATGGTAAATTGTCTGATTGCACATTTTGAACAACAAGCCAGTGGAAAGCCACGAAAATTCTACGTCGAAAAGGGACGTTCAAGACAATTTGTTCTGCCTCGAAAAATGATTAAAATATGAAAGAGTCGCAAATGTTCCCATAAGAAATGCAGCTTATTCGAAAACGGAAAAAATTTCGTAATTTCTACAGAATCTGGTAGTTAGTGATGAAGCTCATTTTCAATTAAATCGTTTTCACCGGATCTTAGGTTTGCCGATTTTTTACCTATCAGTTTAAATGAAAGAACCTGTATTTAATAGATCATATGTTTTCAAATGATGTTAAAGCTTATAAATACTTTTACTGCTAATACAAAACTTCAAGCCGTTATTATATGATTGCAGACGTAACCATCGCCGCATTTAATATCATCATTAAAAAGTAATGTTGTAGAAAAAATTCGGCAAAAGCTCCTGAAATCGACGTCAAAATAACAACGTTGTTGTAAGCGAGGACTCTTCAAACCCCTTCGTTTCGTTAAAAAATATATGATTGACGGTATTTTAGGAGTATCTAACGTTTATATAATAATTGAATGAATGGTCTCGAGGACATCCTGGCAGATGCTTTTTATCCCTCTTAGTCGATAAGATATGCTACTTTAAAAAAAAATTATTTTATTTTTTTATGAGACCAATCATGTCCCATTTCTCATAAAAAGCTTTTCAAACAGTTTTTTGGGCCAGGCATATAGTTTATACGTACCTCAAACTCAAAGTGCTGTTTTAACATATTTTGGCTTATCCGAAATGCTTTTTCTGTTTAAGTTAACATATTCATTTACAGAATAGATTGAAGAAAAATACTTCTTTTCTTCGGATGCTGAGGATTGTAATGTCTTGCTTTCTGAATCAAAGATTATTTGTAATAAACATTTTTGAGAAAAAAAATTATTTTATTTTTGTATTGGAAAATGGTCTACGCAAAGAACAAACTATTTACATATGTAGATTATAAGAATAATAAAATTTCCTATTTAGGGTCTTGTTGATCTCAAAGTAAAAATTTTACCGATCATAAATCAGGAAGTTAAAATTCTTTTGAAATTTCAGTTACCAATACCTACCTAACGCCATGTTGTTCTACTTTTATATGGAAAATACAACAAAAATACTAAACGAAAGAAAATAGATTTTTAAAAAAGGACTTATTTACAACCGCACAAGTTATTACTTTTACTTTGTAATAGGTGTGTATTTACAACCTTATTGTTTGTTGTTATCATCTACAAAATATGCTTTTAAAAGCTATGATTTCTCATTATTAAGTTGTCTTATACATAGTTTAGAAAACAAGTTTCTGTTTATGAACGCGCGTTTCTATTTATTTAAGAACATTTGTCCATACCTGCCATCAACCCTTAAAGTTTCGACTTTCACCCCAAAAGCCTTTTCACTCTACTACAACATACTATCAGAACTGCTACGGTAATGAACGAAGCCTACAACAACAAAGTGAACCGAAATGACTCCGCTACGATGCAACACGAAGGTTACGATAACCTGTTCCAGTTAAGCTTTTACACATCGCAAACAGCAACGAACAGGAACAGTGAAAAACAGAACAATTATGTCTGTGTTGTAGCAGTTCTTTTCGAATTATTTTTGCTAATGACGTTTCTGTTTTGTTTGTTTTTTCTCTATATATGTATGTATGTACATATGCACATTGTTTATAGAATCAAACACACACTTATAATCTACTATTAATTAGATGGGTGAATATATAAATGTGTAGATGGGGCATTTGTGCAACTATTTCGAACGCACACTCGACTTTTTTATTATTTTAGCATATTTTAACTATTAGGGAAAAGTTGTAAGAGAGAAAGAGAAAATGTTTTCACGATGATGACAATGAGAGAATACGATGATGATTTTTCTTTTGTACCTATGTTAAATTTATTTAGTAGCACAAGAAAGAAATCAACCCAGAAATACTTGGCCCAGTATCAATTTGTACGTATCCCCATAATGTCTGCCAAAGATACGTAGACATCGTCGTCTTATACGGTAGAAGAACAAAAGTAAAAGAAAAATCAAACGAAAAGAAAGCAATGAAAAAGTGTAATATAATTTAAGGAAGAAAAAATTATGATAATTACAAATTTCTATCAGTTCATTTTAATACCAGTATCTAAATTTCAAATATCGTTTTATAAGAAGGTGCTATTGTGAAAAGTTTTTAGTGAAAATTTTGTGAATTCTGCCTCTAATACATGCATATACAAAACATATACTTATGTGTGTACCTATAAATTTGGTTAAGTTTCCATGTGTGTGTCTGGGCCTGAAAAAAGTGTGTATGTGTGTACATAGAAATGTAGATTCTTCGCCCTAATAGATACACACTAAGTTTAACCACACGTTCTTTGTCGAAAAAATGTTACGTTACTCGTGTTATACATACAAACAAGCACACATGCATATGTATGAATGTGCATTTTACCAGTAGCGAGCCATTAATAAATACACTCTGTTGATATTGCGTTCTTCGTCGTTCATCGTGTAATGCCATGTTCTACCAAAATTTAGCAAAAAATTGAATTGAATACTTAAACATGTTTATAAATTATTATTATTTGGATTAATTTACACTAATTTTACCAACAATTATTAACAAGTTTTTTATGGTTGTAAAAGAGAATAAACCATCAGAACAAAAATAAACTCTATTGAAATTTTTTTTATTTAGTCCGACTATTATTAAAAAAATTCTCTTAAATATGTGTATTTATTGTCAACAAAAAAAAAATTCAATAAAAAAATGATTTAGGCCATGATAATTGTATTTCGTTAGAAAAAATAAAGTTTTTATTTTGATTTCTAGTTCTAGGATATTGTTATGCCTACATGTTATATTATGCCTAATGGATATGCATTCATGCATATTTACATGATATGTTTTTTAATAGGCTTTTGCTATCTTATATTATTCGTTTTAATATAAGTTGCAGAAGAATACGAAAGAAAACACTTGTATTTAAAATTTGTTGCTCTCTCTCAGATTTTCACCCCCTTGATTTTTTATTTATAACTTACTAAAAGCGCAAGTCCTGTGCTTCTAGCAATTCTTTAACAGAGTTGAGCGATACAATTTAGCAGAGGCTCAGCCATTACAACATAAGTTCCTGCTACCAGGTCATATTGTTTGCTTGGTGTAATGTGTTCTAAATACTGTAATTCCGTATCGCACAAGTGTCCCAAATGTTCGATGTTAAATTGTTTGTCTATTTTTTTAAAATTGTTTGAGCCGTTACGGCCATGCATACAAAACTCGAAGCAAAATTCCTTCGTCTATCACATGGCCCGATTTGTGTCACGTATCTGAGCACTTATTAATCGCACACCTTACGTGTTACGCCATGTAAAAGCAAAAATGCATGAAAATAAATGCATCTGCAGACCTAAACTTTGCAAATGAATTTCCTTGTTTATCATTTGTTTTTATGCAATAAACTTGGAAAAACAAATAAAACACGAATCTAACACAGGTTCATACATCATTCATGTGTATACAAAAATGTGGTGTGTTCGTATAAGTATTTCTATTCGTGTTAACAAGAAAATTATGTATGTTTTTACATCGACGAGTATGCAATGCACTTTTCCTTCTTTTAATCAAATGACAAGTTCAAGTACGGAAGAAAATAAGATGTTTTTCTCGAGTTTTATTAGTTTTTTTTTCTTATTTTTGCGACCTGTTTTCAATAAAAGCAGCCAGTTTTGGGTTTAATGTGCATATGTAAGCATATTCGATTCTGCAAAATCATTTTGTGTATCCAGATTTAAAATTGTAGTGTGCTTTTTCAATTGGGTCAAATATAGTATGTCAGTATGTATACTTGTACTGTTATTGTTAGGAATGTATGTACATACATATATATGCATTTTTATTCGACCTTCGAACAAAATTTATATGTATGTATAAAGATAAACACAAATTGTTGCTATGGTTTTGCTTTGCATTAATTTTCTTTTGCGAACAAACTTCTAAACGCATTTCCTAAATAAATTTTTATTTACACCTTTTAAAGCCACGGCAACGAAAACTCTTAAAATATGTAACAAAAGAGCTCTAAGTTGGAGATAATTAAATCTTTGTTTAGTTAATTCGACAAAAATATTGCATAACTAATAAATTTTGCAAACCTTTACGTAAAAAGGATCTTGAAATGTGAATATTTTTATTTTATTTTGTATAAAAAATGGAATTGTTGACCATTACCTATAGAACTTTGAAAGGGAATAAAACAAAAATGAGTTTTTTAAATTGACATGAATTAATCTGGAGGTCAATTTTCGATGACTTTTTCCAACATTTGTGGCCATATATCGGCAATAACGCGGTGAAAGTAATCCTCCAAGTGGTCAATCGTTTCGGGTTTATCGGCGTCGACTAGCGACTTCACATATCCCCACAGAAAATAGTCCAGCGGCATTAAATCACTTGAACTTGGAGGCCAATTCACGGTTCCGAAACGTGAAACTATGCGGTTACCAAACATTTCCTTCAATAAATCAGTTGTGGCACGAGCTGTGTGACAGGTTGCGCCGTTCTGGCCAGCGTCGTTTTTAAAGAAGTATGGACCAATGATTTCATCACTCCATAAGGCATACCAGTCAGTTTTTCTGTATGTAACTGTGTCTCAACATACACTTGCTATGCGGCAATTTTGCTTATTGAGGTATCGATTCAAACAAAAGTAAGCTTCATCGCTGAACAAAATTCGGTTATGAAAATTGGGGTCCACGGGAATCTTGTTTTGGGCCCATTCACCGAATCTACGCCTTGCTAGGTGATCGTGTGTAGATGATTTTGTTGTTCGACTGATGATTTTATTCCACTTAAATGGCGCATTATTTAATATATATATGTTACTTAACCGTATAATCAGAAGACAATTAAGACTTACACTTTTGAAAGCATTAACTAGCTCTTTGTTCGCTATAGAGCCTCGGACGCTTATACATATCTAAAAAAAATTGCTTTAAATAATTATGTATGTATATGTAACCGACCACCTAGTTTTAAAAGAAACTTATGACAAGGAAACTAAAATGCTTATTTAGTGATAAATGAAAATTATTTCCTAAAAAAAAGTTCTTAGAAATTGAAAAGGCAGTCAGACTTATATATGTACATATGTATACATTTTTGGCAAAATAACAAAAAAATTTCCCTTATATACAATTTTTAAGACGAAAATCCCTACGAATAGGGAATTTCCCCTACATTATTTCCTACTATCATTCAACGGAAATGATCAAAAGGCGAATGAATTATTCGAAAGAGCAAATGGCACGCCTGGTTTATCTAGTTTGATACAAATGGTAGTTTTAATGCATTTTTAAGCAACCATCCACCATTTCAACAAATATCAAAAAATTCTTTCACTTTGTCACTAAACGCGTATAGCTACGGTGACCATTTTTAGGAAAGGAAAATACAGGACAAATACAAAATTATGTTAAAAATGAAGAGAAAAACAGAAAAAATAATCATATAATATATTTATTATTATTATTATAAAATTAAGTAACAACAAAAACAAGTCTTCTTGACTAGAATAAAAAGTTAAATAAAAAGTTTTTATAATATTATAATTTAAAAAAATAAATTTGGTTTTATAAACAGTCTTCTTGACTAAGGCTAACAAAAAAATAAATAGAAAAAAACTATGTACATAAATGTTAAATTTAGTTATGATATTTTTCCACAGAATGGATTTTTTTAAAACATCTGGATTGTTAATTAAAAATCCTTTAAATTCTGAGCAATTCATTTTAAAATTGCATTTTGTAATTAATAATGATCTTCAAGTATTTACTTTTAATTGCGATTTTTCGGTGGTCCAAATATTATTCATTATTGAAAACACTCTCTCGGTAGCAGCATTTGAAGCTGGTATATATACATACATAGACAAAATTCAACAAGTATCAATATATTTTTATATGCAACCACATTTATCTTAAAGTGATTAACAATTTCAATCCATCTTTCATCTACTGATATATTTTTTACCCTCCAGTCTTCTATTTTTTCATTATTCGCAAAATTTTTCACGCAGCTCACTTCATCAAATAAATCTTCATTATTTATTTTTAAATCTTTTCTAAATTCATTTAGATAGGATAAAGTTTCTTCAATCTTGTCCCAAGATAACATATTTCGTAACAATATCCAGTCTAAAATTTCTACATCTCTAAAAGCTTTATCCCACTGATTTAGGTAATCAATGCATCAATCAATGGTAAAAATTTGTTATATGTTCTTTAGTTATTGTTTCATCAAAATCATTACTTTTCTGTAATTCGAGAATAATATTTTTGACGGTAAGGGGTAAAAACAGTTCCTTTTCCGTTCGACCAATTTAAATTTTAAATCTTTTAAAATAGTTGAAGCCTCAGGCATTGAAATATTTTGTGATTCTACATTAAGAATAGCTTTATGAAATGTTGAAGCTTGGCTATATGCAAAAGATAACCATAATTCAGCACAAGGATTCATAAAAAATTTCGTAATATTGTCGGACATTTTGGTTGAGACATAAAATATAATTTTAAAGCTTCAAATAGTTTTATTATTCTTTCCAAAGCAGGCATTAAAGTTAACCATCGAGTTTTGCTATGTCCTAGTAACTTTTTATATTCTATTTCAATATCTTCACATATTTCTTTGAAATTTTCAATTCTAACTGTATAAATATAAAAAAAAGAATACATTTTGACAATAATAACTTCAATATCAATAGGTAAGCATTCTGCTGCAGTTTGTATGCAGTTGTTCAAAATATGTGCAGCGCAATTTACACCTATCAGTTTTTGGCCAATGAAGTTTTGCATTTTGTGAAAGATATTATTCTGCCCTTTTCTGGCTGCACCACCAAAATTGCAATTTGTGCTGTCTCCACAAAACGCTATCATTTTACTAATTATTTCATTTTTTCAAGAGTCTCTTGCACATATTTTGAAATAATATCTGAAGTTTCTCCAATAAGGTCTTTAACATCCAAAATCTTAATCTGAATTCCTTTATTCGGCAGAAAGTATCGAATTAATATTGGACAAATTTTAACATTTATTTTCGAACAATCTAAATATATTGTGATACATTGAACGTTTGACAAATCTGCTTTGATTGTATTTAATGACATTGGTGTAAAAATATTGTTAACAATGGATTCACATTTTGTTCTAGCACAAGAATATTTTTCATTGAAACACGATTTGATCAGTTTTGATGTGCAATCGTTAGACCTAAATGAAAAATTGTGCTGAACACTGTGAAATGTCCAAGTACCTTCTACAATAGCCAGGTCCTTTTCTTTATCATTGAATGTATTACTTCTTAAAAAATTCGTTAAAACTTTACTTGATGATTTGGCTAAATCTGCTCTTTTATGCTTTTGTGTTTGCAAATGCTGTTTAATATCAGTACGTCCACTATTTGCTATAGAAAAATGTGCCAAGCATTTTTCACATCTCACCTCATTGGAGCTACTTGTTGTTTTAATAAATGAAAACTCGCTTTTTAAGTCATCATTGAAATTACATTTTCTTTTTGTTGGAGCCATATCTCTAATAAAATGAATGCTATTTTAAATGTGAATTTAAATAAATAAATAAATTACTAACCACAAATCATTCACATTGTTATTTTAACAAGTTGACATTGAAAATTCAATCTCAAGCTGACAATTCACAATGGTGCCAGATTATAGGAAATTTCCCATGTCCCAGAAACAAATTTTTCACTTTTGGAAATGTAGGGAAAGTATACAGTTGGATTTTTATGATAATTTTATATTAATGTTCGTGCAATGTATATGCTAAAAAGAGGACATTTGCATATCAAATTAGGAAATAAGGGACATTGTACTGTCCTGTATTTACAAAAAAATCTCAAGGGACAGCATGTTAAAAAACAGGACTGTCCTGTAAAATACAGGACGGATGGTCACCGTACGTATAGCACAACTTGCGGCTCACAGAGTTCTGATCGACGTGGTAGCTGTCTTCAATAATTAATAATAACATTAACAAACAAATCAACATGTACATGTGCAAATTCATAAATAACCCTAAGATTAACAATGTTAAACTGTCTAGTTATCACAAAGTAATATTTGAAATGCAAATTAGAATACGTATTTCGTACTTAAAATACAGTGTTTTTTTATTTTATGTTTAAAATACACAATTCAAAACTTTTTTATATTTCAAATTATCGTGGCCCAAACACAAGTTTTTAGAAAGTTCTTTCCATACAATAAATTCATAGTAGTTTTTGAAAAATACAATTTCATGAAACAAGAGTCGATTTTGAGCGTTTGTATGAGAATCCTTTTCTGGGAAAAAAAGGTGAAGGTGCATAATAATCAGCTTTTATTAGTAAACATACTTATTTTAGAAGAAGCATCTGAAATATGATACAAACAAATTAAGGGGCTTAGGCACATCAAATATGGAAAGCTTCATACAATATGTTTGTGCCAATAGGATTCACTCGGCAGTGAACACAACAAGCACCTCTCTTTTCGATTCCATGCAACAAGTAAATAATAAAGTAAAACAAAATTAAGTGAGTTATTTATTGACTTAAATAAGGTTAAAACGTTTTCGGCTATAGAAATAGAGTTCTAATCAGGTTATCTGGGTTGCAATATAATCTGAGGCATTTCAATTGAATTATTTTAAAACTAAGAAAGAGCTTGAAAAGAAGATTTTATAAGTTTTTTACCCTGGCACCCGTACCAAATAGAGCCATATAGGTGTCACGCTTCCGGTCTAGTTTTAAATTACCTTGGTTGCCAGAAAGAGAGAAACAAGGAATTGTAACTTTCCGAAAAGACCTGTAGAAAAAATGTTTCCCTTTTCCAGATTTTATTCGTTCTATAGTATGAGGTTATTTGGTTCATTATTCATATTAAAAAAAGTACATGTTTTGTTGAATAAAGTTTTTAAATACTATGATATCCTTATATTAGAATGAACACTTTACAAAATTAGTGCCTCAAATGTAATAAAAATTTTCAGCTTCTACCAGTTTAGAAAGTTTTTTTTTCGATATGAAGCGTTGTAGCGAACTGGAATTAAAAAATAAGCTACCGCTAACGGTTTAATCGCTAGAATTTGTGTAGATACTTCACCTAAAAAAGGAAAAATTTAGAGTGACACAAATTCTAAGGAGCTTACAAAGAAAAAACATTATTGCGACTCACGAACAAAAAAATCTTACTCAAACATTCTCGGCCACTTTGCTCCTTAATCTATGTAAGAATAGTTACATCTTCTATTTATTTATTTTTATCTATTGAAGTTTCTTTTGTTTCTAAACCGATACGTCATACCAGTTTACAAAGCAAAATATTGGCAAAAAATTAAAAAACTTCGTATATTGCGCCAGCTGAAAACTCGGGTTCGAATAAATCCGAACTTTTTTTTTTTAATTTGAGACGCTACCTCGGGGACTACAACCCACCCCACTACTTTCAAATTATAAAAAATTGGGACTGAAAATTGCATTCGCTCAAAATGATTTTTTATTGTCTCCGGTTTCGCAACCTTCTCTGTTAACCTGACTGTTTGAGGCGAGCCAAGTACTTTTAATTGACAAACCTTTTCGTTGCCCACATTAGACATAGACAGTATAAGAGCTTTAATAAGTTCTCGCATACATAACTCATATTGTTATAGAGGTCTATTGTGAAGTGGAATGGTTTTGATATTTTCTGCACTTGCCGTTATTTTGACAATTTCGAGTCAAATTGTGTGGTGATAAACACCTGGTAAAAGCACCCCTTCTACTTCGTTTTCTTTCGTCGTGTCAGTCATGCCTTAAACCACCAACTCAGAATTTCACCAACGCGGTTCGGGATGGGGTGTTAACTATTTTCGAACCTGACTTTTTCATGGCACCCGATGTTAGTGTCGTAGCAGTTTTGATGGGGCTATGCTTTTTAGCAAGGTGTCATCAGAATACACTGCAAAAACCACATCAGCTTGTGAAATCGGTAGACCTTAAAGCCACTACAAATAAGGGCTCAACAGAGTTGGGATGACGGTCTGACTACATCGTCGTCGGAGCAGAGAAGTTCGGCTGAACGAAGACCGAAACTCTCGTCAGTGCTTCCTCATAACTTCCCAAAAAAAACATTGTCATTAAAGAAAGGCAAAGAATCCATAATACTGAAAAATAAAGAACGTTAATCAGTGTTTTCAAAGTATATTTAACTGGACAAAGTGATCGGTCTATCAATAGTTCCGTTTTCTATACGAGTGTCCGCAACGCGTACGTGATTATCACTCCCTGTGTAAGCTTTAACAACTTGACCCAGCTTCCAAGCAGTTGACGCAAGTTGTTCATTTCTAACAACTAATTCCACATTTTCTGGGCAATTTTTTGCCTTATAATCGTTGCAACAATGATAACCAGTCCATGCCATCTGGGTAAAGTAATTTTCTCTCGTACAGCAATTGAATGATCTGGAGGAATACCAGTCAATACAAAAATTTTAGTTTGAGGTCTATTTTTGCACTCCCGGTTATTACCATTTGAAAAGTCCACACAATTATTTGGGCATGTAAATACAGAATAACTACTGGTAAATTAGCAGCCTTCCCTTCTAAATTAAATTTATTTTTCTTTTCCATGATGATATTTATTTTGCCCGAAGCATCTTCCTTCGAAGACTTGTTAACTCGCGGAACATTTAGCACTACTCATATATTAATTTAACTTTGCCACATAAAGTTTTTAATTCTTCTTTTTTTGTCGGCAAAATTTAAACAAATTCGTTTTTTAAATTCAAAAGAAATTATATACTCGTATATAATTTTAAACAAGTTTCAATTAAGTAAAACTAAATTTGAAATAACACCATACAAGACACAAACTTACCAACGTAATCAGTGTAGGGAGTATTTTCCAACCGAAAGGAACAAGAAGAACAATTTCGTAAATGCAGTTTGTGAAAAACCAGCCTTGGTTTATACTTTAAAGATATTTGAGATAAACTCAATTTTATTTTCGATTACCTTTATTTTTAATATATTAAAAAAAATTCTTGTTCCATCGTACATTTTTGAGAATACCAAAACAATGCAAACGCTTACCGAAATTAACTGTCACGTTGCCGGAACGTTGCAACCTGTATAAAATAGATTTCCACGGCGCCGTTAAGTGACGTACGTAAGCCAGTGCTGGCACTTATATGAATTAAATACCATTGCGGCACATTTGCCCATTTTCGGTACGTTTGAATTGGTATCATTTTGGTTCATAAAAGTAATAATTGACTAATTATAATACGAGTTTTAATAATAAAAATGATATTAATAAAAATATTGATAACAACATTAATAATTTTAGTAGTAAAAAATAATAATAATAATAAAAATAATAATAATAACAAAAACAAAAACAACAATTATAATAATTTCAGTAAACCTACGACCGTAGGTTAAAGTACGTTAAGTTTTTCTTAAATCAACGTTCGCATAACGAGGCCTTTAATGGTGGAAGACGTTGCACTTTACGCCCGTATATACCGACATTGTTGATTATGATCTGAAAAACAGTTGACATTTGTTTACAAATAGTGCTAACAGACGAAGTTGGCAAAAATCGCTTTCAATTAGGAATTTACAAAATTACGTTTTTAAAGTTAGTTTCTCTACTATTTTATAGAAAAAATATCAGAAAACATTGCATTTTTAATGCAAGAATGTGTGTGATATAGAATCTTACTCACCAACTGAAGAAATAGATAAAAATTTAATCGAAGAGATGGCAAATTGGCGACTTTGTTTTTCTATTTCCATTGTTTATCAAAATAAACTGAAGAAACTTTTATCTTCCCCATCTGATGAGGAAGATATGTTTAATTTAAAATACAGATTGCGTATTCAGAGTATACATTTGTTTTCCTTTTTCCTCATCTACGCCATATCAGTCTATCGTTTAACAAAAGCAAAAGTAATAAAATAAAAAAGAAACATAAGAATATTCCGGTTTTAGTAGTGAAACTGATATTGTAAATTAGGATTTTTATGTCCATTTTAAAAATAAAAGCAATCGATGTGTTTGTACAATATTTATTAAATATACATTTATTTCACAATTTAAATAAATAAAAATAAAAACAAACAAAAAAACAATGGATTATTTTATTAATTTTCGCTTTCTTCGATTTTCAATTTCGTATTTTAGGGTTTTAATTCTAAAATATGTATGTACATGGGAGCTCGTCGTTGCACAATCCCACGTGTTTTTTTAAAAAACCTTCTGTGAGAAGCAAGTCTTCTTTATAGTTTTTTGAAAAATTGTGTGAAGTGCGTGCATTTTAATCATCATGTCTTGGTTCTGATAAGCCACCTTCACTGAGATGGTCGACCTATGTGTAAGGCTGAATGTTCGTCTCATTTCTTGGTACAGAAATGTTGCGTTCTTGATACTGTGTCATAGATACATACATATGTCGCCACCCAAGCAAGGAAGCAAATAATTTCGTCCAAAAACTCGCATGTGTTTTATGAAAGTTGTTATATATATTCCACTTCCAAATGCTCTTTTAAATAATGTTTTTCTTTTAAGTTATTCGCGCATAGAAAACTTTTCTACTGATGTTACATCAGACATTAAAGGCTGTCTTTTGTTTACAATAAAAACACTGCGCAAACTGTATTTTATCATTCTTGCCACGATAAGTTAAAATTTAGGGGTTGTTTTGAGCTTTGTCACATAGAATACGTCTACTTCAACGCAACGTATAAAAGCTCAGCAACTTTTAACATACGTTAAATACTTTGACAACTTTCAGCCAATTTTTTGTTTGGTTTGGGATATAGTAGTAAAGAAAATCTTTATTACTTTTTGCATAAAGTAAAAAAAATTAAATAACTAGAATTGGAAAATGAACTAATTAAGGCTGTATGTGTGTGATCTTACTTGCGTGAATAAAGTACTCATTATGCCAGCCTAATCCGTCCTTATGTTACCGTCCGTTAAAAACGGCGACGTATAACGCATGACGAGTTCCATGTGCCCCGGCCTTAAGGACTTGCACTAGAAAATGGTTCTGTCAAAGCTCTGATCTTAGAGTTTATTTAAGTTTACCCAGGTAATGGCCAACACTACTTTCTTTCCTACAGTTGTGCGTTGGCACTGAACTACACCCCACCGTCAACTTCAGACCAATATTTCTATTACTAAATATGTAAGTAAAATACAGTCTCCAACTAGGTTAAGTTTACCACTGTTTATGTATAAAGCTGTGAACTTGTCCCTAAATATAGTCCAAGAAGTTTAATCAGCCTGAGTTATCGTAGTTTTATCTCGGGTTACAGATATAAGACTACAATGACACGTCTGTGTACTCGCTAAGTATGTTTTCAAAGCTGAGGGATTCATCTGCTGCTCTTGTAAACTTTTTTTATTTATTCGAAAAACAATTTCCGAAGACCGAGGGTAAAACTAATGACCCTCCATAAAAACCCACCTAGTGTGTCAAATTTCATGAAGTAACTTTTTTTATTTGTATGTAAGATTCAGTTTTCATATGAAAATGCAATTATAAGAAAAGAAAAAATCCGCTGAGTGCGTAAAAAAGAAAAACATTACTGCGTCTTCTGCACAAGCACTGTACTAAATTTTCTTCTTTGTATGTATTTGAAGTAGTAGGATACTACTTTTGCTTGAAGCGACAATTGTTTTGTGTTTTGAATTATTTAGCGTCTATTAACTATATTAAAATGAGGTGTAATAAGTTGCAATGTCGCCCAAAATTTAAAATGAGCTATCGCCTAAAGAAGAAGACCTATGACCAAAACTTTTAATGCACCAAAACACTATGAATAAGCACTGAAAAGTATATGAAACTTGAATTTAGGTATTAGAAATTAATAAACTTTAATATAGATATCATAAATTTTGTGAGGAAAGGCAGGATTTACGAAATCTATGAAATGTACTGATTTACCCTACATGGAGAGACCAAGTTTCCGAAATCGCTCATGCACATTTACATCTGACATCAATCATGTTTATTACAACAGCTGATACATTTATGAGTGCTTGAAAATCCGAATTTATTTTTGCATAAAAGTGATTGTGAAAAACTTATTAAAAATTAATTAAAAAAATGGGTAGTAGCCGCTGCAAATATTTTTGACGCCATCGCTCTAAAGTACTGTTGACGTAATATTTTTATGGGATTCTTTTTTTTAACTACAAGATCTTAAACTTTTACCAAAAACAATTTATGAATTCTATTGTTTTTGTTAAAATGAAAAGCTAGATTAACAAAACCATAATTAATAGCTCTTGCAAAAGTCTTGCTTCTTGTCAGATGTTGCAAGCATAAAAGTTAGAACATGCTCTAATTGAAATTTTGGCAGCTGACATTGCCCATGTTTTTTACCGAAGTAAAGTTTTTGAAGCCACACACCATATGTTAATACTCAGCAGTATAAAATTCGACATTTACATTCGACATTTGACACGACCTGTTTGTGTTTGGGCAACTTTAGAAAAATATTAAATTGAGAAATATAAATATGCTGTTGATGCTGATACACGATAGAAACGTTTTAAAAAATAAAATAAATATTCGTGTCCGATTCCCCAAGAAAAAAATATAATTAAAATTTTCAACGGCAACGTTCAAAAAGGTAAAGACGTAAGACATCGTGAAACAGGTGCTAAATAATGTTTTGCCAGTAATGAATAATCTCGATTGTTTTTCCACAGGCATCCTACAATATAAATTTTAAACCGTAACATAAATTATAATGTGATTTGAACATTTTAAATGTTATAGACATATGTATTGTAATCAAGTGCAACACGCGTTTTACAACCCCGTGAACTATTTTCAATGCACTGCCAGATAAATAAAAATATGATTATCCTAAAGTATATAAAAAATTAATTTCAAATTGCTCTAAAAGTAGCAAATATAATAAAAAAAAAACAACTGCTACAGCTAAAATGATTGGACAAAAAATATCTTCTTAAATCAAACTAAAGGAAAAAACTTCTCATTTTTAATTAAACTCAACTTAAGCAAAGAAATGCAATAGCTTTATTAAGGTATGTAAATATATTTTGTTTAATTTGTTTCAGGTGTTGTTAAAGTAAAACATTTTAAAGAAATACATATACACCATTCCAAAAACTGCAAACATAAAATTTGCTATTAAACCATAAAATCCGGGAAATATCACAAAAATACGATGGTATCATTATTTTACAATACTTACCGCTTAAAAAGTAAAAATTCTATGTACAAATTTCAGATATTTTTATAGCATTTAGGCATAACTAAGAATTAATTTTTGCAATTATTTTCCTAAAAAATTATTTGTTAATATTTATTTTCTTATGACAACAAAAATATTATCCAAATGTTTGAATACCACAAAGATATTTGAGACGTTGGCAATAAAATGATATATATTCATTTCATCTGATACGTTAAAGCCTGAAGGTAAACGCTTTTTTAGGATTTAACTTGCCTTTTCCAAATAAGTGAACTGTTCTAACATTTAACGTAAAATTCAATTGTTTTCAGCTTCTTATTTAAATGATAATTATTATTAAGTTCTACTTACTTGAATACCTACGTGTGTAGTTCTGTGTATGTAAGGACTTTCACTTCTAGCCAGTGCTACGAAAATAACTCTAACAAAAATAACATTAATGGCGGCAAAAAAAAAATTAATTCTAAAAAATTTTTCTTCAAACACACATGTTTGTCCAATAACATTGAACTGTTCTGTAAAAATATTTGGGCATTATACTGTATTTGTCTTAATTGCAGTTAAATAACCGCAAATATGCATGAAAATTAACTAATTTTGTACATATGTACATACATAAAAGTGCAAGTGGTTCTATTCTGTTGAACCAAAAAATAAATGAAGACTTTTATACATCGCAACTAATGGTGGCTCCCGCTGTACCATTACCTGGATCTAGGGCGTCTTGGTGGTGAATCTCCCTAGAAGAATTCATGAAGGAATCGCAATCCATGAATCTTGGAGAGATTATGACCCCTATGGTATACCGAATGAGTGTATAGCGCACTCTGGAGGACTATAATAAGAAAGCACTACTAATGTAACCCCAGAAACTGCCACCAGGTGTTCCGGTATGGCCTTAAAGGTGCTTTTACAAATCTCGCCTACTCCTGACTCTGTAGATACTTCCCCCACAGTGTGAAAAAGTGTCTCCGTCCCTAATGAGGCTACTGACCCCTTCTACCTCCGGAAAGAACGCACAAAGCAACGCCCACATACAGTCTCCCTAGGTACACAATGTGGTATTGCCAACCTGGGGACCCAGGTATCACATTTGTAGTGCCCTCCTACCCAGTCCTCCAGGGTGCGGTGACTAGCAGAACACTCTTCCGGTACACCGTGAGTTCATAATCTCCCCAAGGGACGTTGCAGCACCAAAATCCCCATTAGAACCAGCAGCAGCAACAGTACTCCCATCACCTGCCATAACCGTCGAGACCACCTACGCTCCCCTACGTCTGCTCTTCGGCGATACCATCTTCGGTTTCGCTAGCAACACCTGCCAGCGGAGTCTCAAGTAACAACAATTTCTTTCCTTTTTTCTTCCACAAACGTATGTTTTTCACCCGATTAAAAATATTTTCTTCTTCTTCTTCTTTTAACGCTACAGTCCGTGGTGAACCTGGGCCTCAACCAACAAAGTTTTCCAGCTGGCACGGTCTTTAGCCAGCGTTCTCCAATTTTGCACACCAAGTTGGTTGAGGTCCCTCTCCACTTGTGTGCGCCATCGGTTCCGTGGGCGTCCTCTACTGCGTTGTCCCACAGGTTCGGAATCGAAGATTCTACGGGTCGGAGCAGTATTCTCCATGCGCTCTACATGGCCCAACCATCTTAGCCGTTGGATCCGTAGGCGCCTGGTTAGGCTCATGTCGCTGTACAACCCGTACAGTTCATGATTGAATCTTCTTCTCCAGAAACCATCAACGCAAACAGGGCCGAAGATTGAACGCAGAACTTTTCTCTCGAAAATACCAAGGACTTCCTCATCCGTCTTCGACACCGTCCATGCTTCTGCGCCATAAAGAAGTACAGGGATTATCAAAGTGGTATATAGTGTCAACTTGGTTTTTCGAGAAAGGGCCTTACTACTCAATTGCCTCTTGAGCCCAAAGAAACAGCGATTGGCAAGAGTTATTCTGCGTTTGATCTCGGTACTGATGTTGTTCATACTGTTGACTTGGGAGCCAAGGTAGACGAAGTCCTTCACTACCTCGAAGTTATAGCTGCCTATGGTGATGTTCGGGCCCAGTCGTCGGTGTTGCGCGTCCTTTTTTGATGACAGCATATACTTCGTTTTGCCCTCGTTCACCGCTAGACCCATTTTGGCCGCCTCCGTTGAAATACCAGCAAACGCTTCAGTGACGGCTCGCTGTGTTCGACCAATCACGTCAATGTCGTCAGCGTATGCTAGCAGTTGCACGGACTTTTGGAAGATCGTGCCTCTGTTGTTGGCGTGTGAGTTTTGCACGATCTTCTCAAGAATTATGTTAAAAAAGTCACATGACAGTGCGTCGCCTTGTCTAAATCCCCTTCTGACATTGAAGGTCTCGGTGAATTCGTTACCGACCTTGATGGAGCAGCGAGAGTTCTCCATCGTCATCCTACACAGCCTGACGAGTTTAGTAGGAATGTCAAAACTAGACATGGCTTCGTATAGCTCGTCCCTATACACACTGTCATATGCGGCCTTAAAATCAACGAATAGGTGGTGGGTGTCGATTTGCATTTCTTGGGTCTTTTCCAGGATCTGCCGTAGTGTGAAAATTTGGTCGATGGTGGACTTCCCCGGCCTGAAACCACACTGATAAGGACCTATCAGACTGTTCACGAATGGTTTCAGGCGCTCACACAAAACGGCAGAGAAGATCTTGTAGGCGATGTTCAGGAGACTTATTCCTCGGTAGTTGGCGCAGTTGAAGGGGTCTCCTTTTTTGTGGATCGGGCAAACGATGCTGAGATTCCACTCGTCGGGCATGCTTTCCTCCGACCATATCTTACAGATGAGCTGGTGCATGCGCCCAACCAGGTCATCTCCGGCTGCCTTAAATAGTTCCGCGGACAGTGCGTCCGCTCCTGCAGCTTTGTTTGATTTCAATCTCGATATTGCTATCTTGACTTCATTCAGGTCGGGGGGACGGAATTCTCTACCATCATCGTCCGTTATCTGTAGTGGAATATTCTGCCTGGCGATGAATCGGTGTTTTGTTCGCCGTTAAACTGTCTGCAGAAGTGATCCTTCCAGATTCTCAGCATCGATTGCGGCTCTACTACGATTTGTCCCTCTTCGTCACGACAGGCTTCTGTCCGAAGCTTATATCCATTGGATAGTTGTTTTACCCGTTGGTAAAACTTTCGGATATTATTCCTGCCGTAACACCTCTCCAGTTCCTCGATCGCGCGCTTCTCGTACTCTTTCTTCTTCTTTTTGAGAAGCCGGTGTTCTTCCCTTCTCTTCCGTTCGTAGAGCTCACGAGCTGCTCTCGTCCTTCTCTCCAACGTCGCCTTATACGCTGCTAGCTTCGCTGAATGTGCCTGCCTGCACTCGTCGTCAAACCATGGGTTTTTTCCGGGTGGCATTTTAAAACCCAATACATCAGAGGCAGCATCTCTGATGGCGTTTTGGCAACGGTTCCATTCCTCATCGGTTGTTTCGCCTGGCAGGGCTGGACTCTCTGAGAGCTTAAGGGAGACTAGATCGGCAAATTTCCCAGCGGTCGATTGCGATTGTAGCTTTGCGACGTCAAACTGTTGTGGTCGTGCTCTACTCCGGTTTGCTACTGATATCCGTGATCTTACCTTGGCTACAACAAGGAAGTGATCGGAGTCAATGTTGGCTCCTCGGAATGTTCGGACATCAAGAATACTGGAGGAGTGTCTGCCGTCGATCGCAATGTGATCAATTTGGTTGACGGTTAATTGATCAGGGGACCGCCAGGTCCCTTTGTGAATGTTGAGGTGAGGGAATCGCGTGCTTGCTACAGTGAGATTGCGCCCCGTTACAAAATCTAGCAGCCTGAGTCCGTTATCCGATGTGTCGTCATGCAGGCTGTGTTTCCCGATGACTCTAGCAAAGATGTCTTCCTTGCCCAGCTTTGCGTTGAAATCTCCTAGGACGATCTTGGTGTCGTAGCTGGGGCATTGATCGTATGTTCTTTCTAGGAGATTATAAAAGTCATCCTTGCTGTCGTCATCTTTATCCTCCGTAGGGGCGTGGGCGCAGATTAGGCTAATGTTGCCGAGCCTAGCCTTGATGCGGATTGTAATGAGGCGTTCACTCACGGATTTAAAGCTTAAGACTTTTTGCCTAAGTCTGCCTCGAACAACAAACCCGCATCCAAACAGGCGCTGTCGCCGCTCTTTGTAGCAATCACCGTAGTAGATGTCGCAGTTTCTCACTTTCTTTTTGCCCGGCCTATCCCATCGCACTTCCTGGATGGCGGTGATGTCAGCCTTATAGGCTTCCAGGGCCTCCGCAAGTTCATCGGCTGCACGTGGTCTGTTCAGGGACCTGACATTCCACGTGCAGAACCGAAAATCGTTATCCTTATTTCGTTGTTCCTGGTCGTCAGCAATAAAGTCATCCATATTTATATTTATTCTTTGTTGTTGTGTCGAAACTAGTGTGTTTTTACACGGTAGGGAAGTTACCCCCACGCACAACCCCCGAAACCTGGAGGACCGGGTCCTGGTTTAGACCCCTGGACATCCCCTCTGTCCACTTCGCTGCACACTTTGGTTCACCTCTAAGCGGATGCTGTAGGGGCTATCCAGGGGCGCCACGGGGAGGCAGTATGTCAGCTTGACCAGTCCATTTTCAGGGATCGCTGCTGGCTTCTCGCCAGGTTGAGAGCAATCAACAACTTTGCCCTGAGTGCACTGGCCCATTCCCCCGATTAAAAATATTTTGCGCTGGTAAAAAAGAACATCCGCACTTTTTTACAATTCAACTATGAGTGCGTAAAATGGGATGCAAGCAACTTTTCTTCTGGGTGGGAAGCAACTTTTCGGCTGGGGACAGCCTAAGGAATTTGTGCGGTGTTATGTATGTCCTTTTATGGGTTAAAGAGCTGCCGTGAATGTGGTGGTTAGTATTCGCAGCCGCGCGCCGCGTGAGTGCACAGTTGCCGTGCATCGTGCTGTTACATGAGTGCCTGTTATGTTTGGTTTGCTGTGTTGATGTTGCGATTGTGGCTGTCATTTGTGGATTTCGAGAGCCCACCAGTCCCTGGAGCTATTTGGAATTCAAACTGGTAGTAGTGCTTTGAGGGTTTAAAGCGTTGATAGATGCATTGTATCCACCCGGTGTTAAGACAAAAAACTTAAATCAAACTGAAATACTATCAAAAGTTTCATTGTCTTAAAAGCTGTTTCATTCTAGACCCTGGATCAATAGGGCTAGCTTTTTGTACGAACAACTTTCAATGGGGTCCTCAAATTTCGAATTTTTATCCTTATTTCAGTATTCAAAACAAAGAACTGACTCTTAGTGACATCAAAAGTAGAACCAAGCCTTAGATTACAAATAGACAATATTTTATTTTGGGTTCAAGGCTTTAAAATAAAAGAGAATTTTAGCCTCGTCCAACAAACTTCATTTATTGACACGTATAACATATGACTTCTATGACGTCTTCAAAAGTCAACACTTGATTTTGACACTCAGCACTTTTTATTTTCATTAATCATCCGATTACAACATCTTTGATTAAAAATTTTAAGCGAAAGTTTTTTGCTTGCAGGCTCACATTTTATTTTAACTTCAAAAAGGCTACGTTATTGACTTATTGGAGCCCGCCTACTGATTAGGGAAGTAGTTTATAAGTACCTACCATTCTTTAAAACGAAACCGAATACAGCTCAGCCAGTTATGGGAAGTTTTTGCTATGCTTTTCAAATAAAACAACAACGACTTCGTTGTTTGGAAAACCATAAACAATTTGCTCTGACAACGCGACCAATATCATAGACGCTAAAAGGCAATTAGCCGATT
The DNA here is from genome assembly GCA_932526305.1 of Epicampocera succincta. Lineage (NCBI taxonomy): Eukaryota > Metazoa > Arthropoda > Insecta > Diptera > Tachinidae > Epicampocera > Epicampocera succincta. The sequence goes on along the minus strand of OW052035.1, from coordinate 26,644,215 downwards.
TAAAACGTTAAATAGTAAATAATATTATTCGATAAACGAGTGGATATGTGTGTTTGCGTACATAATAAATAAAGTTTCAATTCTATTGCTGAAAAGAAATTGATTTCATAAGCAAATTTAGCATGACCTGGTCTTCTCTATTTTCCGCTTAAATTGCAATGATGTTTTACTTTTGCTTCATTGACTATTGGTTTTTCAAAAATATGACATAGATTCTAAGTTCCAAAATCTCTTAGTTGACTTTCACTTAAATCATAGGTTTGACACATTATAGCAAATAATTAAGAAAATAATATTCAATAAAATGGACTGGTCAAGCTGACATACTGCCTCCTCGTGGCGCCCCTGGATAGCCCCTACAGCACCCGATTCTTGATAATATATATGATCATTCTTGAGAAGATCGTGCAAAACTCACATGCCAACAACAAAGGCACGATCTTCCAAAAGTCCCTGCAACTGCTAGCATACGCTGACGACATTGACGTGATTGGTCAACACAGCGAGCCGTCAATGAAGCATTTGCTGATATTTCAACGGAGGCGGCCAAAATGGGTCTAGCGGTGAACGACGGCAAAACGAGGTATATGCTGTCATCAAAAAAGGACGCGCAACACCGACGACTGGGCCAGAACATCATCATAGGCAGCTATAACTGCGAGGTAGTGAAGCACTTCGTCTACCTTGGCTCCCAAGTCAACAATATAAACAACATCCGTAACGCAGAATAACTCTTGCCAATCGCGGTTTCTTTGGGCTCAAGAGCCAATTGAGTAATAAGGCCCTTTCTCGAAAAACCAAGCTAACACTATATACCATTTTGATAATCCCTGTACTTCTCTATGGCGCGGAAGCATGGACGGTATCGAAGGTGGATGAGGAAGTCCTTGGTATTTTCGAGAGAAAAGTTTTGCGTTCAATCTTCGGCCCTGTTTGCGTTGATGGTTTCTGGAGAAGAAGATTCAATCATGAACTGTACATGTTGTACAGCGACATGAGCCTAACCAGGCGCCTACGGATCCAACGGCTAAGATGGTTGGGCCATGTAGAGCGCATGGAGAATACTGCTCCGACCCGTAGAATCTTCGATTCCGAACCTGTGGGACAACGCAGTAGAGGACGCCCACGGAACCGATGGCGCACACAAGTGGAGAGGGACCTCAACCAACTTGGTGTGCAAAATTGGAGCACGCTGGCTAAAGACCGTGACAGCTGGAAAAGTTTGTTGGTTGAGGCCCAGGTTCACCACGGACTGTAGCACCAAAAGAAGAAGAATAAGAATATTCAATATCTTTTATCAAATAACATCCATTACTCTTCCATAATTTGTAAGCCTAATAATAAAGTTATCCTTTTTTTAAATTTATGTAGCACATACCTGTTATGTTATGTTATGCTAATTAAGTATCTGTCCTCAGCTTAAATAAGCTATAAAAAAAATGTCCCATGTGCTTCGTGTTGTGATTATGTTAAATTTTAATCCCTAATATTTTCAGATTCATTCTTCAACTTTTTCCTTTAAAGGAAACTATACTCTATCCATAAGCTCATAAAGAAGGTAACATTCCTCGTCTTCATTCTCAAAAATATAAGATTGAATCCTATTCTTGAAAGCGATTTTATTTTATTATTATATTATATTGTACATGCATACATAAATGTATATTATATGCATACATAAATATCACATATGTATGTATTTATATTTATGTACTAAGTTGAGTTTCTTATCATACATATATTTATTTTTTTGCCTCAAAATGGATGTGTTTTATTAAGCTCGCTGTCGCCGCGTTGAATATTTAAAAAAAGGAAACAAATAAAAAACAAAAAAACAGTCAGACACTTAATTTGTACGTAGCAACAATATGATCAACAATAACAAGTTCAAAAAAATTAATTAAAGTGTGACAAACAACAAGTGTGACAAAAAAATCATTAGCTTACTTTGTTGAAAATTTTATGAGTTTAAATTACTCTCCAACGAAAGAAAGGAGGCTCAGTACAAAAAGTAGAAAAGCTTATTTTGTAATGAGTTCTCATAGTGACAATGGAAACAAAAACTATGCTGATCCAATGCTTAACAAGCATTATTTAACTGCAAAACCAACAAACACAAGTTTGAGTCCAAGTGCGCCTGAGTTAAACAAATAGTCTGAAAAAAATACAACGATTGATTTTCTTGCAAAAGATAAAAATTATCAATCAGACTTACTTTTGATAAACAATAACAAATGGAAAAAAAGGTGCTTTACCAAAACCGATAATACTAAAACCAAGTGATAAAGTGATAACAGGAATGGATCGTTACATTCCGATTACAAAACGTTTAGCCCTCGATCAGCTAAATCTGAGCCGAACCCACTATACCTACAAGAGGCGACTTCTAAGGAACTGGTCAACAAGGTGAGAAATATCGTAGGTAAAGCAAATGTTTATGTTGTGCCACTACGAAAAGGAAACGTGCAGGAGACTAAAGTCCCGGTAAATGATGAAAATAATTACAGAAGAGTTGTGGACTACCTTGATACTGAGAAAATAAACTATTGTACGCATTAACTAAAAAGCGCTAAAGGTTTAAAAGAAGTTATTAAATTTGAACTGATAGTTCTGTGCCAGTTAATAGCTTGAAAAAAGCTCTAGAGTCTGAAGGTTTTGAAATGAAATCAGTTCACAACATAATTGACAAAAATAAAGTTCCTCAGCCACTTTTTAAGGTTGAAATTGTGTTTAACTCTCAGCAATTGAAAAAGTGTAGCACTCACCCATATACGATTTGAAGTATCTCCTTAATATCAGTGAAGGAACTTATTAAACGCAAGGGGCCCCCGCAATGCCACAATTGCTAAGAATTTGGTCACACAAAAACTTCCAACTGCCTTCGGTGTGCGTCAGATGTAAAGATATACACAAAAGTTTGGAATATCCACATTCAAAGATTTTCTTCGGCTTAAATAAAAGTCAACGACTAGAAGGCCAGAATATCCTCAGTATCAAAATTCCGTTTTCCCGAGTCTTCCATCTACATCTATATATAACACAAAATTGCCGAAGTCCCCAGCAATCAGAAAGTATCGTATGGCCAAACTTTAAAAAAATCCTGCTGCACAAGAAAAGAACAAAGGCAAAAAAAACAAAATTCTTCACAGCATGAAATGCAAGTTTTGATCAGCAAAAAATGAATGAAAGTTAAAAATATTTTTCTGGAATGCAAACGGCTTAAGCCAACATAAACTCAAAATTCAACAATTTCTGCACTCGCAGCAGTTGATGTGCTGCTAGTTTCAGAAACTCATTTCACCCTAAAAAACTGTTTTCGAGTTAACAGTTATTATACATATGACACAAAACACCCAAGTGGCAGGGCTTGCGGTGGATCTGCATTTCTGGTCAATAAGGATATAAATCATTACGCAATGCCAGAATATAGTACAGACCATATTCAGGCAACGTCTATTAATATTCCATCAAGTGGTTTAACCATATCTGCAATTTATTGTCCTCCAAGGCACAACATAGTTAAAGAGTTTCTCGAATATTTCAGAACATTGGGTCCAAAACTCATAGCCGCAAGTAATTAAAACGCTAAGCACACATTTTGGAGTTCTCGCTTTTTAAATCCAAGAGAAAGACAACTCTTCAGCGCAATAATGTCTAATAAGAATCAACAAAATTCCATATGTAATTGATTTTCCTGTAATAAAAAATTTGAAACGAGAACCAATCTAATTTAATTCGTAGAGCGTTTGAGAATAAACAATACTGCTCTGCATTATTTATTGACATATCGCAAGCATTTGATAAGGTCTGGTATGATGGCCTAATGTACAAAATTTCAACGTATCTCCCGCAAACGTTCACAATAAATTTAAAAGTTATTTATTAGATAGATCTTTTTACATAAGGTCGAAGGAAATTATATCTTCCCGCAAGAAGATATCTACTGATGTCCCGTAAGGTAGTATCCAGGCGCCATTCCTTAACTTCTTATATTCCGACGATATGCCAACGAATACAGTGACTCACATTTCCACTTTTGCAGACGATACTGCATTTTTGAGTGTTCATAAAAACCCGGTAGTTGCATCCCAACAGCTTCAAATCTATATGGCAGAATTGGACAAATGGTTGAAGCTATGGAAGATAAATGTAAATGCCTCTAAGTGTGTTCATCTTACATTCACTTTGAGAAAGGGTAATTGTACATTTATTATAATAAATGGGTTCGGGAATACCAGAACATAACAATGTAAAATATCTCGGTATACATCTTGATAGACGTCTCACCTGGGTTCAGCACATTGCAGCCAAAATAACTGAAATAAAAATGAAAACTGCAAAATTCCATTGGCTCATCGGTTCTCACTCGCCGCTTGGATTAGAACTCAAATTACTTTTGTATAAGGCATATAATAAAGCGGATATGGTTACATGCCATTCAGCTATGAGGAACAGCAACAGTCAAAAATTTTAAGAAAGATCACGTGCACTCCCTGGTGCATCAAGAATTGTAACATCCATAGGGACCTAAATATATCCACCATCCGAGAAGTCGAGCAAGAATTACGTCACGAAATTTTTTTTCCATCCCAATCCACTTGCGAGAGATTTACTATTATTTGAGGGTCATAAGCCTCTCAAAAGGATGCACACTTTTGATTTGGCGAGGTAATTTTTTTTGTATAAACATATTAATTTTTAGTTTAAGATATGAATACTTATTGTTATTGTCCTTAACACAGATTCAATAAAATAAAATAAAAATTATGTATATTTCTACAATACAATTTTATATTTAAGTTATTTCTTTGTTTTGTTTCTATTAAATTTTACTGAGAACTCATTAAATTTAAAAAAATACGCAAAAACGTGTTTCATTTACCATTTGGTACACTATTATCCGATTTTCAATATTCATTTACATATGTACATTTGCATCATTATTCAAAGAAATATACCTGAGGCGAAGCATATTCCATTGTTGCAACCATATATGAGTTAGTAGGGCATTTGCCAAAATTACATTACATATAATTAAACAATAACATTAAAATTACACAATACACAATGATACATACATATGTACATAAACAAGCACTCAATGACCCAACAAGGTAATCTATAAACAGAACAAAATGCAATGTTGGAGATGTGTCATTCATTGTGTTTGTGCATTGCCGAAGATATGCGCAGTGGACACGGAGAAAATCATCAATTAACTTCTGACATCTTCATCTTTGCAAAATAAAAAAACGAAACATTACACCTTCTTTCCTCCTCCCCATTACCTAGTTCTGGTATTATGTGCTTCACATGTAGGGGTCGATCCCTCATTACTGGTAAAAAAAATATCAACTTTTTTCAAAAACTTTTAAATGCTTTCAGTTGATTTTTATACTAGTATATCAATTTTCTACCCAAAACTTACTAACAAAAAACCAACTAAAAATAAAAAAATAAATTGTTATTCGGCTTTGCACTGATAAAAGAATACAACGAAAACAAAAAGATTTTCATTCTGAAAAAAAAATCTCGCTTTTTTCACGATTTCTTTCTTTTACAATTTATATACTACAACACTTTCGGTATTTGGTTTGCACCGAACACTGATACACTGTGAGGACAGTGGGATCGTCGTTGGACCCACTTTTTATTTGTGAATATTCGGAAAAAAATTCCTAAAATATAAAATATTTTTTTTAAATTTTCTACCTGATTGAGAACTTTTAATTAATTATCGGCAGTAAGTTTAGAAATTCGATGTTACATTAGTTTATTTCCATTCTTCGAGGCAAAAATTGTGCGTTATATCTAGAAATTTTAAAAATACTCGTACTTTATTGCAGCAATCTCTGGAATTAGTTATATTCTGAACAAAATTTAAATATACTCCTGAACAGTTTCGGTACTTTCCTTTATTCAACTTCAACTAATTTATAAAAGAAAGTAGTTTATAAAAAATGGAGTTTTACGAAAAATATTATTTATTTAATTAAACTTTTTTTTAAAAGTTTCAAATTATTAGAAACAAATATTAACATATTCATTTTTATTTTTTATTGCTTCTAGATAACAATAAAAAACTTAAATTTAGCAAAGTGTGAGGGAGTATAAATATATGTGGAAAAATTATATTTTTACTCCTATTTTTAAAATGTAAAAATTTGTAAAAAATGCGTAGGATTTTCGTTTTTTTAAAAGTAGGAGCAGCGCGCCACCGTTGAAACCCATACTGGTTTCCCAAACCGTTGTAGAATAAAAGTTCATAGTTGACTCAAAGACCATAATCTGTCGACCAGTTAAGGTTTTGAAAAAAATTTAGCATGGATACCAGCTACTCCTACCAGAACCTGGCGGACGGAGGTATGTCTAAAAATTTCTATATGTGTTTGTTTGCCCAATGGTATTGTGTTTTTGTCTAAAAATTTATTGATGATTTGGAATGGAATTCTTTTCATTTAAAATCGGTATGAGCTTCGGTATAAGCAATTTATCGAACAATTTCGGCATTCTTGGTAATAATTCAGCCTTCAAAAAATCCTTTCTCAACTTAGGGACCATCTTCACCGAGGCAACTTTCCATAAGAAATATATTTTTTGCTGTGCGAGGCAACTCTAGCAGTATCTTGTTGCTGATCCATGGCTTTGATCATACCATAATATCCTTTGTAATCTCAATCTATTACAGTCATGTCAGAACATATGTAAATTGGGACTGACTAAATCCTTTAAGCGATTCCTCTTTTCTCCGACAAAAGCTGTTCAACGCTTGAAAAAAAACTTGGTTGTATACTCTTATAATTTGACGATAGCTGTAAGAAACATATTCTACGGCTTCCTCGACGTGTTAATTGGCGCACTGACGCAGATTTCAATGTCTCTCGTACTTCTTGGCTGTTTTTTCGTGCAATGATTATAGATACATATCTTTTTTGTATTTTAATCAATTAAAACGTGTGGATAAAAATAAATTACTTGCTACTATTTGATGAAAACAGCAAATAATGATTGCAGTGGTAAAATTAAGTATTCTAACTTTTTCCATTGAATATCTGAGCGGGCAATAAATTGACGAAATCGCTTAGTCAAGTTTCGTAAAAAAATTTAAATGTAATGGAAAAAATGTTCAATTTATTAGAGGGTGGTTAATTCTCGATGCTCTATATCAGCAGCCGTTTTTTTTTTGTTTAATTTCAAACTGTGCGGATTGGAATATTGTGACTCTAGGTCTAAAAGGTCAAAGTCAGATATATTAAATAACCTTGTGAAACTCATTAACTTTCTATATTATTTTCTGAAAATAAAGCAGATTTATTTATTTTAATAAAAAGGCACTGTACTTTTTTTGGATATTATCTCCGTTGCCAAAAAACAGAAAAACGAATATAAACGATCTCCCTTTCCAATTTTTCTAATTTTTTAAATGGTAACGGTCGCGCATTCCTGACTACCATTCTGTAAATACCATTCTGTAAATACAATATTTAATTCGTTATACAATTATTTCTTATAAAACATAACACAATTATGGCAGAATTTCCGCTTTAGAAATTAAGTGACCTGTGTTTAGCGATCGATGCAGCCTCACACCACGCCAAGTACGTGAGGTGCAAGTTAGCGGAACATTTTGCGAACAGTCAGCAGCGATGCCTGCAACGGATGTTGTCAGAAATATACCTTGGGACTTAAAACTGTTGCAATTACGCGTACCGCCACACACTCAAGCTGCGCTAATTGTGTCTAAAGCTAACATCATTGACAAAATACCTATTGCAGGCGCAATTGTTGATATAAAAGAGGTAAACTTAACCTCCCAAAATGCAACGACAAAATTAATGAAACATTTTGTTCCCTATGAGGCAGGACGTAGGTCAAGTCGCTCCAGATCAAAATTCTGTAGCAAAATAAAGTACAAAAATGGCAACCGAGGTGAGAAGGAATCAACAATATTCTGGTACAACCGAATGTACGCAGAAAAAGCGCGTACGTGCCGAGAACCCTGCACATTCACCTGCAGTGGTAGCGACAACGAACGGCAGTGACTATCTGCTCCTCAAGCATCAGGTATTGACGAATTTTCTAGTGATAACAAATCATATCGCATGCAGATTACAGATAAAGAAGCAAACATCTGTTACCTGATTGACTCCGGCGGAAACGTATCAGTGGTACCTAAAGCACTCAACACACTAAAGGTACAGTTGACACCAATGCAAGTCTCTGCCGACAACGGTTTACTGACATATTCAAGGTGAATCTCACTCTGAGACGAGAATTTTTATGGACCTTTTTAATAGCAGATGTAAGTACAAATATTATAGGGGCCGATTTTTTGTTCCACTTTGATTTGCTTATAGACCTTAAGCGCCAAAGGTTAATTGACAACATGACCCAACTCAATTCAGTTGGAGTTGTTAAAAGAAGCAGTAACAGGTCAATAAAAATTTTGTAGGCATTAACACCTTCTGCGGAAACTCCACGTAGTAAAACTGTGTATATGCCGACCTTCAAACCTTACGGTGACTACAGAGCGTTAAATGCTATGACAATACCAGAATGTCAACCTCTGCCATACGTTCAGGACTTCACAACAATTTTGCATGGAAAACCCATATTTTGAAAGGTTTACTTACAAAAAGCCTTTCACCAAGAGAAGTGTTAATTCAGTTCTATCTCCCACAACAAGGTTCTATCTCCCACAACGTGTTGAAGCTTTATTAAATTTCAAAAAACCAACATACGCAAACAAACTGAAACGCTTTCTAGGAAAAATAAATTTTTTTAGACGCTTTCTACCACAAGCCATCATCTTAGAAATGATCCCTGGCAATATGAAGCTTCGAAGCAATCATGGAACGATCAAACGACCACTACATCAAATAAGTAAATGGTGATACTCAGCCGCTTGGATTGGAAATTCCACAAGGCGCAGCTCCTCTATAGTACTTACAATCAGCTCTAAATGAGTTAGATAACGTGTAATAATGCTCATATTATTCTAACTGAATTTTACACTCCTTTAATTTTGGCCTTTTGATGTGTTTTGGTCAGTATAATAAACTCTGATTTTTTTATTTTTCAGTGGCAAAATAATTTTTATAAATTTTAAGTAAGTAGTACAATGATCTCAAAGACATAGTTGTTAATTTCGTCGGATTTTTTCACCATTTCTACACAATTTCGATTGTGTTTTATAAAATCATTCAAAAAATTAATTGAAGTTCCTATCTTATGGACCAAATCGCAATGTTTTTGGTTTAACGTTGTCACACACTTGATTCATTTTGTAAGTTATGCAAATTCTCCATTTTTTGCTTGTTTTTAAAAATATTTGGTTGTTATTATTATATTTTCACACCGTCTGTTTTTGTAAATAAATCTACTTTAATGAAATACGAAGGCAGCGGACGCTGAAGAACATCAAAATAAATAACACTTGCTTTGATTTCATGAGGAAGTTGGGGATCTGTTCACTTTACTGGATGGTTCACTATTGTGGAAATTCATGCTACCGCGAATCCACTGTATACATACATATTTATATCTGCAGTTACTTGCTGACATTGCTAGAATTTTCAATGGATTACTATCCATTCTACATCCATCTGCAAATAGAAAAATCCTTTTTTCGCATTAAATCGTGAAACAAAATTCTTTGCTTTGATTATTATTGCCGAAGTTATCCAATTTTTGCTGCTACAATTGAGCAATAACTGGCGATTTGTTATCAAGAAGTATTTACTAAGTAATTCCGTTATAATCAAATTTCAATACCAAATTTTCTTTTACAATATGTACGTTCTGAAATTAAATACAGGGTGGCTGATGAATTGTAGCAAAATAACAAAATAACTTTTTATAAAGTTTATGTAATTTTTTTTTTATTAATTCATATGAAAAATATTACATTTTTATGAAAGTAAGTCATGTAGTTTTGAAAATAGTCGAATTCAACCCTCCACCCTCGGTGACACATGTGCGACATCGTAACAAAAAGTTATTCATTACTGCCTGGAGCGTTGCAGCGGGAATTGCCTCAATTATCGTTCGAATGGATTACTTTAAATCATCCAATTTTTTTGTAAACTTCCTGTTTGCAATAACCCCACAAAAAACACCACACTGTGACGCGAAGTGGGTGCAATTGCATCTCATGAAGTATCTGTGGGTTAGAATTACTCCATATTCGACAATTTTGTTTGTTAGCATTCCCGTTTAGATCAAAATGTGCCTCTTCAGACCATGCAGCTTAAAATGTTTTCATCCTCTGCTGCCAATTGAATGATCTTCTCGCAAAATTCCAAGCGAATCGGGAAGTCTGTTGTGTTCAGTGTACTTGTTAATTGAATCTTATATGGAAATAAGTTTGAGCAGATAAGCTCCTTGTCAAAACTCTAGGATTGGATTGTATGGCAGCAGCTACAGCAGCGATAGTTTTCTGCGTCTTATCTCGATTATAAGGCCTTCTTGCGATTGTGCCACGCTCGGCAAAATTATTCACGAGCCTCATTATAGTCCATCTGGTAGGAGGAGTGCCGCCAAACGTGAGCCTTTATTCTCTTTGGGCGGAAACGACGGACTCTAAAGCGTATAAGTTGCGCACTATCCAAATTTTTGTTTCATTGTCCCAATTATCCATTTTCGTTAAATCTAAATATAAATCTATTAATTAAAATAAAAATGGATCTGGTTGGTTACACAGGAAAAAAGTTATTGAGTTTTTTTGGGTACCAGCTTTTATCAGCCACCCTGTACTAGTATTAATTGTAAGTTCTTCTATCACAAAAACTTACTCTGTTACATTAAATTTGTTGAAATATTTCATTTTACAAACAATTAGAACAATGAGAATTAAAAGAAAAATGTTATAATAATATAAAAAAAAACACGTAAAGACTCATCGGTAAAGAACAGTTCAAAGTCTCTGTTACAGTCAAATCACTAAGAAGCCGAAAATCGGCTAAAAACGAACAAACTTACAATATATATAATAAATTCAAACACCAGAGATCAGCGAACACAGTGATTCTGGATTTTATTATTGCATTTGACTTTGTGCGGCATGAAGATCTGATCTTTAAAATGACAACTTGCTTTTTCTTATGAATTTTATAAAGTTAATAAACTATTATCTTAACCAACGTTGCTTCAAAAGCCATATTGGTTCATCTTCATGTTGCTATTTTACAATTTCGTCAGCTTGTTCACAAGCATCCTGTTTGTCTCCTATTTATTAGAACCTATGTATATACATACGATTTTTCCTAATTAGACTGCAATTCTGTTTCAGCTATAAGCAATTCAGTTCAGTTTTGGACCGATGTTAGAGCCAGCCTTGAAGGCGACTGAACAGTACTTTCAATAAATGGAAAACAAAGCTTAGCTCTGGTAAAAACAGAACTGTTTATTTACTTTCCAAAAATATAAATAGCTTGTTTTCTACTACAAAATAATGTCTTATTTCATAATAATCCTGTTCAGTAGAAATATATGTAATTAAAAGACCACGGACCTATATGTTTAATAGTATGCGATCAACTCAACCTGTCTATTAGAATACCTATCCCGTTTGTATGGAAATACGTGTGTACACATACATACATACGTGTACGTAATAGAAAAGAAAATAAAGTAGAGCTGCATATCTGAGTTTGCCTGATACTGGTTTATCATAAGTATCAAAGTACTTGAAAAGCAATAGTAGATATTGTCCATTTGCTTAAGCTTATAAAAAATTCATTTACAATTCAGTTACCGATAAATTTCTCAAGTTGTTAGTATAGAACACGTAGAAAAAACAGACGCAAAAATCTAACGACGCATAAAAAGAAAACCTCTGAGTATGTATTAACTTATTTTTAGAAGTTAACTTTGATTAGCTGATATTTTTTCTAGCAGCCAGTTTTTAGTGTCAAATAATCTTTAATAGATTTCAAACAGAAGTACTGAGTGAAGGACTTACGTTTACACTATTTTTGTTCGATTCCAGATAACTATTACATAAACTGTGATTATGAGTTCCGCCAAATCACAAATAGCTGTAGCTACGAGTAATCCAAATCTCTCATCTGGTCAACAGCAAAAGGATTATAACTCAGAGGAATCTTTGGGCCGTCAAAATAGTTTTGGCTTAAACAGAAGGGTAAGTTTATTTAAACATTCATGCACATGAACAAAATGAAAAAAATACAGAAATGTTAACTGAAAAATCAGAATACTTTTAATATAAAAGTTTAATTTATTGCAATTTTCTAAATATGTATTTCAGCATTTTATCTAAATGATAGGACGCTAATTTCATATTTTTAGCGGTTATACAAAAATATTTATTATTGGTTTTTTTTTTTTATAAATACACTTTTCTTTCTAAAAAATCGTTTCATTTCTTAACCAATACTTTCGAAAATAAGCTATGAGTTTTTACCAACGATATATGAGTTGCAGTCTGAATTATTGCATAACAAAAAGTTAATTAAAAATGTTTTTAAAAATGGTAAAATACTTTTTTGTATACATTGTTTAAAAAATTATAGATTTTAAAAACTTAAAATTTTTTGCAATAAGTAAATAAATCTGAGCCTCAAATACTATTTATGTAAGTATACTTCCTATACTATTAAATTATAGCTGAAAAACATATTGTAGCTTAGCTTTTAGTTTAAAAAACTTTTTGAGTCAAAACAGAAGATTTGACGTATACAGGACAGATGCAGAACAATAATTCTGCACTATTCGTTGATGTTTGCCAAGCTTTTTATAACGTGTGTTCCAATGGCCTAATTTACAAAATAAAGTTAAACTTGGATACAAACACTCAAAAGCTTTTCGAAAGCTGGATAGAAAGCAGTTTCTAACATCAATGGAGTTGGTTGCGGACTGTAGAAGCAGCCAAAAGATTGGAAAAAAAAATAAAGCAACATGCAATGCCAACCATACAAAGGAAATATAAATTTTTCCTAACTTTACCTATTTGAATATTCTGTTTATTAACACACACACATTTTTCATTTTTATCATCCCCGTGGATAAGTACATGCTTGTTCCGCAATTTTAATAAAATCTTCAATAAAATTTGACATTTTAACAGAAATGATCGAAAAATGAATACTAGTGGCATTAAGATTAACTGTGGATGTGTGTGTACATTCTGTATATTTTTTTTAAACACTAGGTTCAAGGTTTATTGTTGGCGGGGATTTTAATGCTAAACATCCAGTGTGGGGATCAAGACTTAATAAATCCCAAAACACGAGAGCTTTACAAATGTACATATTCGAAATAATAATAATATGGTTTTTTCTACTAGCTATATGGTTTTTTCTAATCGATTTTTTAGATTTTTTCGTTTACATTGCCAAGTCAAATTCGAGATGTAACTGATAGTTATATTATGATGTTATAACACAATACTGCAAACTATACTACAAAATACACCGATTTTTTTTTATCTAAAACTAATGTAAAGTTCTTCCAAAATTTGTTTAGATCAAAAATGCAATTAAATGTACATATGCTTAATGTGAAATGATGAGCTCGAGCAAACAGTGGAAAGTTTTAGCCAACTAATTCATGAAGCTGCTTTTCTGTCGACTCCGCAAAATTTTTCCAATAATCAAATTACGTTTATTATATCTTTAGAAATCTGGAAATTAATAGCAAATAATAGAAGACTACGAAGAGGAATCTGGGCGGTAAAACTAATTATAACCTAGTGACACAATTTTTGAGAAAACTTATTTCTGAAGTAAAAAATTAGGAGATCTCCAATTTTTTAAAAAGTCTGGATGATACAAAAAATAATGACCATAGATTATGGAATATAGCAAAGTATTTTAAAAATCTAGCAAAAAGGAATGTACCCGTGAAAGATTCGCATAGAAATTGGTGTAGAAATAATAAATCTAAAGCTATACCGTTTTCAAATACTTAGAGCAATAGAGTATGGCATGATGTACTTTCACTTAAACAAAAAACAACTCCATTTTACTTAATCCTGAAATCTTACTTTGGAGAGCGAACCTTCCATGTTGCTGGGATACTACAAGGTAACAATCTAGGACCTGTCTTATACACCATTTATACTCATGACATACTTTTACGTTAAGAAAGGAAGAATGTCTAAAGTAAAGTAAATCTACAAGGTAGCGCAAAAGCAATCCTCCTATCAGAATATGCTAGAAATTTTGCGATTGGCCTCTAATGTCAGTTCTGTTTTGGCATTTGTGTAGTAAACACATGCGAAATACACGTTAATAAACAATGTTACGCTACACTGCTGCAGAACGCGGAATATTGGTGACTATTTATTTGACCAATAATCGGTCGGTGACTTTGGCACAACGTGAATTTCGTCGCAGATTTCCTAGCCGTCCAACGCCTACTGGTGAAACACTGCGACGTTTAGCCACTCGCCTCGAAGAGATTGGCACAACACGAGATGCTTGCCAGGCGTGGCAGACCCCGGAGTAGCCGTTCTGCAGAGAATATTGCTGCTGTAGCTGAGGATGTCATGGAAGCGCCGTCGACATCGACCAGACGACGTGCCACGCAAATGGGTATCAGTCGACGGTCTTTACAGCGAATTTTGGTACAAGATTTGAAGATGTTTCTGTACAAAGTCCAGACGGTGCATCAGCTGTTAGCTGCTGACCGCCAATCGCGTCTAAGATACGCTCAAGCCATCCTTAATCACCACCAAGAGGAAGATGATTTTTCATCAAAAATAATCATGAGTGATGAGGCCCATTTCCATCTTAGCGGGTACGTAAATAAGCAAAATTTACGCTTCTGGGGCACTGAAAATCCGCGTGTAAACCACGAAGAGCCATTACACCCGCTCAAAGTCACTGTATGGTGTGCTGTTTTCGCTGGAGAAGTCATCGGACCTTTTTTCTTCGAAGACGTCGCGGGCCAAACGGTTACTGTGAATGGTGAGCGCTACAGAGCAATGATCAACGAGTTGTTTTTGCCGCAACTTGATGAATTGGGATTGGAAAACATGTGGTTCCAACAGGACGGTGTAACGGCACATACTGCACGTGCCACAACCGATATGCTGAAGGATGCATTTCCCGGGCGCCTAATCTCCCGTTTTTGCGATTTGCACTGGCCAGCAAGATCGCCTGATTTGACCGCTCCAGACATCTTTTTGTGGGGCTTTTTGAAGTCGCGGGTTTATGTCAACAAGCCTCAGACTCTTGCAGCTCTTAAAGACAATATCCGTCACGGATATTGGACAAAGTGATGGAAAATGCCATAAAAAGGGCTCAAATGACAATCAACTGTGGCGGCGGCCATTTACATGACATCATATTCTCGACTTGATGTAAAAAATATATAAAAGACCAAATAAAAATAGTCCACAAGAAGAATCAAAGTTTTTCATTTTTTTTTAATTACAGCCAAAAAACATCGGAAGGTTAATTTTGCGCCACCTGTATATGAAGGTATACTCAATCCAGTTTGGACGTATGATATCCAAATATGCGGAACCACAAGTAATTCTAAATTGTAAATTTTGCTGAGATACCAATCAAAAACACTCAGAATGATACTAAATGCCGCTTGGTTTGTAACTAGCAAACAAGTTCATAAAGACTTGAAAATGCCTATGATTTGCGCTGAAATTAACAGATATAATAATAAATATTCGCACCACCTTTGCAATCACTGTAACATTTTAGCAGTTCTATTAATCTAATCTATTAAATGAAATTGAATAAATAAAGAAACTCAAACGATTTCATATTTTAGATTTGCCATTCAGAAAATGAGACTTTCAGCCAAACCTGAGTAAAAAAGGAAATGTGTATTATTTTAACATATTTAAAAATAATATTATTATATAATATTAAGAATAAATTTTTAAGTTTATTGAAGCTTAATAATCATATGTTATGTAATTTAATACAATAAAAAGATCGATTTTACTTATTATTGTAAGATAGATTGTAAATAAAAATTTATACCACAAAAAAACTATCAAACAGCGCTTCAAAAAATGGAACACTACCAAGTTGGCGACGACGGAGTAAATATAATTTTCGTAAATCAATTAATATCGCATACCATTACGTAAGGGAAACTTCAATTGGTATCAATTTTTCCTTAAAACGTAATCTGAGTTCTACTCCATAAGTAGTACTCTTAATTGGAAATATTTAGGAATACGTCAGACATGTTAAAAAAGTGAAATACCAGGCACTTTTTGTATTCGCTAAAAGAAGTAAAGAAAAATTACTCCGTATTAAATAGTACGCTGGGAGCATCAAAAAGGTAATAACAAAACAGCTGCGCAAAACAGGTAATAACAGAACAGCAGGTATGTGTTTTCCAGCAGTCTATGCCAACATTTCGGATTCGACAGTAGACTTAAAACCCTTAGAAAAATATGTTCAAACATTTAAAAAGACAATGAGAATTAAAAGAAAAAAGTTATAATACAATAATATTCCAAAAAACTAAAAAATCTCATTATTAAAGAAGAACTCAAAATCTCCGTTTCAATTAAAACACTAGCAAGCAAAAAAAAAATATCTACTAAAATCGGCGAAAACAACAATAGTGCTTAAATTTCAAAAAAAAAAAAACTTTAGCTTTGTTACTAGTCATTTTTAAAGAGCATACAATTTTTATTTCTCATAGAGTTTAAGGAATATAAATTTATCTTTATTTATATTATATTTAAAAATCAATATCATACTATACTGTCTCATCACTGTATTGTCCGTAATTAGTAAAATAATTTAGAAAATAATAAAATTTGAGTTTTATATGGAAATACAGTATTCCCCATTTATAGATTCGGCTAAGAAACCTAATTAATTTCAAACAACAGAAATCAGAGGAAAACAAAGTTAGCATACGTGTACGTAATAGAAGACAAAATAAAATAGAGCCGCATACATGAGTTTGCCCGATACTGGTTTACTCTGACTATAAATTTCTCAAACTGTTATTATACAACTTGTAGAAAAATCTAACGACTCATAAGAAATACAAAACAAGAATGTTATGAAATTTATAATGAAGTAAAATACGAACAAATTTCTTGGTTCATAAAGATTTCGAATTGACTACTCTGACACTCTCTTCACAAATCGTTTTAAATGAAATATGATTGCCTATGTTGAAATTTCAAAGCAAGCGATTTAATAAATTCAGCCTGAGTGTTTTCTATTTTCACTTAACACACTTTCGGTGATACGATTTCTATTTTTTCAAAAAGAAGTCGAAGAAAAGATAAGCGAAGTGTCGCTTCAGTTGTCATTCTTGAATTTGTCGGCCATTTCTTCAAAAATATCTGAAAGACATCACCAACCAAGAATAATAAATGTGAGTTGGCAAAAATAAGAAAATGTTAATTAGTTAACTGAAAGTTGCGTTGTAAAATGTGAAAGTTTTCAAATTAAAACTAATATTTCCAGCCTTAAACAATAAAAGTGTTGACTAATGCGCTATTTATGTCAGCACACGTCTTGTGGCTTTACAGTGGACCAACCCAATGAAATGGCTTTCAAGGCTCACACAGCTGGCAACTTCTTGATAGATATGGCCTCGGCACATAAATCAATGGCCTGCTTGAGAGCTCGTGCTATCTAATCACTTCTGCCAGCAATTGACTGGACAGTTAAAGGAATACAAAGCTATCAAGTTGGTAGGCCGAAATCTTGAAGGAACACGAGACTTTACCGAACTCGCCTGTACATTCCCCACTATGTAAATCCTTACTAAAACAGAGCCTGCTTCAAGACAACAGCACTTTGAAGACAAGTATCACCAAGGAGCCGTTCTGCCAATTCACCTTTGATAGAGGCTTTAGAAGAACTTGTAATCGAAATCGAGAACGAAATTTCTAGAGTTTTGGTTTCCGTACCAACCCAGGGACCCTCTATACAGCGAAAAGAGAGCGCCATGGAGTGGAAAGTTCGCCAACCTGTCCCCAGGCTCTGCTACTTTTTCTTGGTTTTCGGTTTTAAATCGGGTGAAGTCTGAAAAGATCTAGTTTAATATTAGCTGAAAATAAGAACGAAAACGTAGAAACCTGTTTTCATTCTTCCAGAATGTGGAGGCAAAAGAGAATTTAATTTTCATTCCACTTCTCTGTTGAAATATTGCACTGAATTGCACTAAATTCTTTAATACTGTTTGGACTTTTTTGGTCTTCAGTGTACTTACTGTAATTACATATTTTGTTTTAGTTAACTCTGGTAGCAAGGTACTTTGATCAGGTAAGTCAGTTTCTTTCACTCGCACAGTTCGGTTGATTTTAAGTGAAATAAAACACATACATACAAATAGAAATAAGAAGTTTAGAATTAGATAAATAGAATAGAAGAATTGTGGTTTTCGTAAACAAATAATATAATAATGTTGGTTCTTCGAGCCGGATCGGTCTACAATTATTTTAAATATTTGGGAAAACATTTATCCTAAGAAAACCAAAAAATTTTGGAAATTTGATGAGATGTAATGTACAGCTTTAACATAGAGGATTCATAGCGGTTCCTTCATCATCATTATCATAGTTATTGTTTGCTGCCTGTATTATGCTGACTATAAGATATCCAAACGAATTTGGCAATTAGTCAGATGTATTAGATACAATTTCAACATAGAGAATTCATTAGCAGTTCCCTCATCATCATCATCATAATTATTGTTTGCTGCCTGTATTTTGGTGACTACTCTTTTCCGCGTACTTCGCTCTGCCAATATCTACGAATGCGTGCTCAATTTACTCTCTCTGTGTCGCACTTGCATACATAAAGGGTGGTTAAATTTCAAGGGCCGATGTTGATTTTGAATAAAACACAAACTATTTAGGAAATTATTGTAATTTTATTTTATTATGATGTATTGGTATTACTCAATTATGTATGGAACAAAATATCGGCCAAATGAGCGCCGCGACCTCGGCGGCACACCTCCATCCGATGGTCCAAATTTTCGATGACGCTGAGGCATAATGGAGGTTCTATGCCGTTAATGTGCCGAATTATCTGATCCTTTAGGTCTTGAATTGTTGCTGGCTTATCGACGTACACCTTTTCTTTCAAATAACCCCAAAGAAAAAAGTCCAACGGTGTCAAATCACATGATCTTGGCGGCCAATTGACATCGCCATTACGTGAGATAACACGGCCATTGAATTTGTTGCGCAAAAGAGCCATTGTTTCGTTAGCTGTGTGGCAAGTGGCACCGTCCTGCTGAAACCACATATCGTCCACATCCATATCTTCCAATTCGGGCCATAAAAAGTTCGTTATCATCTCACGATAGCGAACACCATTCACAGTAACTGCCTGACCGGCCTCATTTTGGAAAAAATACGGCCCGATGATGCCGCCAGCCCATAAACCGCACCAAACAGTCACTCTTTGTGGGTGCATTGGTTTTTCGACAATCACTCTTGGATTCTCATTCGCCCAAATGCGGCAATTCTGTTTATTGACGAATCCACTGAGGTGAAAATGTGCCTCATCACTGAAGATGATTTTCTTCGAAAATTGATCATCCACTGTTGCCATTTCTTGCCACCATTCTGCCCATTCACGACGTTTGGAATGGTCAAGAGGCTTTAGTTCTTGAGCCAATTGCACCTTGTAAGCGTGTAAATGCAAGTCTTTATGCATAATGTTCATCAACGACGAGCGTGAGAGGTGCAATTGTTGGGAACGACGACGAGTTGAGGTGGACGGCTCTTCAGCCACACTATCGCGAACAGCAGCAATATTTTCTGCAGTACGAGCTGTACGAGCATGCACTGGTGTTCTCACATCTTCTACAGACCCGGTTTGCTCGAATTTTTCCACGATTTTTGCGATTGTACGCACATTTGGACGATGAAATTGACCAAAAAAATTGCGAAGTGCACGATATGCATTTTGATTTGAACTCCCATTTTCATAATAAGTCTGGATAACTTTAACACGTTGTTGGATTGTGTATCTCTCCATGGTTCAAATTGAGTAAGTCTGAAATAGAGAAATGTCAAATAAAATTCGGAAAAAAACTTGGCGTTTAGGTGTGGTTCACATTCAACATCGGCCCATACAATTTAACCACCCTTTACATATCTCTGCTCATACACACCATCATCATCCCAGTGCAAACGCTAATCACGTGCATTTGCATTTATTGCAATTTACCCTGCAGATCTGAAACCTAAAATTGAAATTTTCTGGAGCAAACATTTTTGTGATTTTAATTCATTAATATTGCAAATCCATTTAAATCATTCAAAAGAAGAAAAGTTAAAAGTGATTTTCAATTAAATTAAAATGATGGAATCTCAAGAATCACTTCTTCTTAGTAAAGAAATTCCATATGCGAATATAAATTCCATGATTTGTTTTCCTTCAACGAGTTATCAGATGTCGAAAAGTTTTACTGTCTAAAAAGCAGTCTCAAAAGCGAAGCCCTTCAATGTATTGCCAATATGCCTGTATCATCCGAAAATTTTTCTACGGTTTGGAAGCTTTTAGTGGAGCCATCTTTGAACTACCATGTATTTAACGAAAATCAGCGTCAGACTTGAAGCATCTGTTAGCTTTTGTAAAAGAGTCACTAGGTGCTTTGAAAGTTTTAGGCTCACCCGCGTAGCAGTGGGACGCTTGGACTCCTCCTCCCATGAAGCCTGGGAACTGTCTCACAGTTGTTCTAAAACACGTTCAAATTTTTTAAAATTAGGGATCTTTCTGAATGGTCGCATTCAAGCTTTATAAAGCCTAGAATCCACGACAAATTTATCTGAGGCTTTTAAAAAATTAAGTCCTGTCCTGTTGAGGTTTCCAATAAAATTTGAAAACAATCAAATAATACTTCTTGTTCAAATCATTACATTTCGAGCTGTGATATCTATAATCGAAAGACACTCCATCAAAAGCATGATTTTCTCGTCACAAAAAATCTCTGCTTTAATTGCCTTGGTCCTCATCGGGTTTCTCAATGCAAGAGCTCCAAACGCTGCAAGTTCTGCCACGCGCGTCATCATTCATCTATTCATGGCTTTAAAAATCAATCTCAGTCGTATAATAGTCAAAATGAAACTACAAATAAAAATAGTTCGGAAGCTGTCAATAATCACGCTACTTCTATTGCTCTAAATTCTGAATGCAAGATCTTACTTGCTACAGCCATACTAGACATCAAAGCATTCCACGGATCTTCCACTGTAGCTTGTGCCTTTTTCGATCAGGGGTCAGAAATATATCTCATCAGCGCCAAGCTTGTTACGAAACTTAATTTGCAAATAAAGAAAAGAAATTTGAAACTTATAGGTGTCGGTGCACTTCCGTCTGGCACAACCAAAGGACTAGTACAATTCATGTTTTGCCTGCATTTCAAATCAAAATTTCAATGTGAAGTGTCTGCATATGTTTTTCCAAGGCTAACTAGTCAATTACCAACTAACAACAATTACCTAGAGTGATGTAAAGCTCATCAGCTGTACCTTAAAGGTATTCAACCAGCAGATCCTAACTTTATGAAAACTGGCAAAATTGACTGATTTATATGGTTGTGTACTGGAAGGAATAATCCTTAAGAGTGATTCTAATAACCCAGTTGCATAGCTAAAATCTTTAGGGTGGATATTGTCAGGAAGCACTTCACCTCAACGAGTGCAGGCTTACCAGTGTCGTATAGATCATACAATTAATGAATTGCTGCAGCGTTTTTGGATACAAGAAGAGAGTGCAACAGATTCATTAATTTTACCTCCAGAGGAGCAAGAGTGTGAGGCTCATTTTCAAGCTAGTCATTACAGACATTCATCGGGAAAATACGTTTTTCGATTGCCTTTTAAACCAAAAATTGAAGAAGGATTTTTTCTTCACCATCACGGAGTTTTGAAAGAGTTTAGCACTACGACTAAGTTACGTGTCGTATTTAATGGGTCATTCCAAACTAGCAGCGTTGTAGCACTCAATGATATACTATTCACTGGAGCAAAACTACAGTTAGAGATTTCAGACGTTATCCCAAAATGGCGCCAATATCAGATTGTTTTCTCAGCTGATATTGAGAAAATGTTTCGGCAAGTGATGGTTGATTCACGTGGCTGGCCATATCAATTCTTTGGAAGCCATCATCATCATCAAACGTGGTCCCCTATTATCTCAGAACTGTCACTTATGGCATCGGTCCTGCACCATATCTGTTAAATCGAGTGCTAAGGCAACTTGTATGTGATGAAGGCTCTGCCTATCCTTTGGCAGTAAATATTTTGCACAACACCACATATGTAAATGTCACATTTGGAGGAGCTGACTCCTTTGACGAACCTGTAGATGCTGTAACACAATTAGATGAGCTCTGCATGGCGGACGGTTTTAATTTACAAAAGTGGCTTTCTAATAACCCTAAAATACTTTCTAGCATGTCTCCAGATCGCTGTGAAACTCAAAACCCCAACGCATTTAAAGCAAACTCACCCATATCCGCACTAAGTATATCTTGGCGTTCAGAAAAGGACTCATTTAGGTTTTCATCTCTATTTTCAGGCACGTCAGCAAGCAAACCGATGAAACGTTCTGTTTTATCCAGCATAGCAAGAATTTTTTATCCTCTTGACTGGATTTCTCCACTCAATATTCAGGCCAAAATATTGATGAAGGATATTTGGCTTTCAAAAGTAGATTGGGACGAAATTATCAGCGACAAATTATCTAACAGATGGTATAAATTTATTATCGATTTAGAGAACATCAGCAACATAGCAATACCAAGATAAGTTGGTTCATCGTCAGCAATTCTTGGCGTAGAAATCCATGGTTTTTCGGATGCTTCTTCATAATAACTGAGTTTGACAACGTAGCCCTTCACCTAATCGAAGCTAAAACAAATGTAGCTCTAATAAAACGATTAACTCTTCCTCGTCTCGAACTTAATGCTGCAATCACTCATACAAAAAGAGTGGCTCATTAAATAATGACCACCATAAACAAGAGCAACGTTTCACACTACTTATGGACTGATTCATCAGTGGCCTTAACTTGGCTAAAAAGCCATCCCTCTCACTGGAAAGACTACATTGCTAATCGCGTTCAGGAATTTCAAGATACTTTGCTCCATGCCAACTGGCGTCATGTGTCAGGCAAGTGCAATCCTGCGGATTGCGCATCCCTGGGACTTTCAGTCCAACAGCTTATTGATCACACTTTTTTTTGTTTTAAGAAACTTAAACTTGTTTCAATAAAGAATAAATAAATAAATAAAATTGTACAAAAAACATGACTTTTTTTAATAAAGTGTGACATTAGAGTGGACAATATTTATATGGAATTATTTTTGTTTTTTGTAGGAGGTGGTTCGCCCCCTAATTTTTTTCTTTTGGGCACAAATAACATATTTCCAAAACTGTAGACTGTTTGGTCAACGTTAAGGCGTGGCACATGCGCCCTCAAGTTGACAAGAAGGGATTTTGCACAATTTAATAAGAAAAAAGTTATAACTTCATTATTATTTATCAAAATTTATGTTAAGTATCGATATTATATTTAATTTTGACTATTATTTTAATGCGTGCCCCTAAAAAGGCGTGGCACCTTATATAATTTAAGTAATATATACGAAAATATGTAGTTTTTGCTTCAAAATATGATGGAATCTTACATATGTATGTAAAATTTATTTCCTAAAAGTCATTAAATAAATGCCGGCAAGTTAAAATAAAACACAAATAGATTAGTGTTCCATGAGATCTGATTTATTAATACCTTTATAGTTTTTTCGATAATCAGTTACAATTTGTAAGATAAATTGTTTTTCTTCTTCATTTATTGATAATGAATTATTATATTCTTCCATTAATTTAACATTTCGTTCGGCAGTATCGTTAACTACCCTCATTTTACTGACGATATTTACGCCCTGTATATAGCTTGGCTCGTTCTGCCATTGGGAGGGTTCTTTTTGGAAAAAATCGGTTGCAATCGAAAAACGTTCAAAGAAGTGAAGTGTATTTTTGGTTACGAAGTCCTCAATTGATTTTGATTGTAAGTCCTGTATATCAGTAATCCGCCGCTTGCTCTCATTTTCTGACTCTACACGAAGTCTCTTTATCATACAAGTTTTTGTTTCAGAAGTAATGGTTTCATCAAAAAACGAAAAACCTACTGTTTCTGCTGCTAAATACCATAAATGGTTACGGAATTTTCCCAAAGTTGCATTGCTTACGTTTTCGTTGACATTTTTGTAGGCGAAAAGAGATTTAATTAAAAGAAGGTCTTGATTAGGCGCTTTGGCAGCTATTGGCGCTTCTATCCAGACTTTTACATAAATTTTCACAATAAATAAACAAGCATCGCGTATGGCGTCTATTTCATCTGACGACATGACAAACTCTTCTCTGAATAAAAACATTTTTAATGAATAAATCGCCTTGGCCATCCAACGAGCGTGATGATATGCTCCTGGTGACTTGAATTTATAATTCCTATCGTGCTCCCCAAGAAATATTAGGCTTAATTCCAGAAGCTCCTTATAATCAGCCCTAGGCTGTTTTATTTTTAAATATTGGCGGAAAAACGTGGCTAGATCTTCTAATTCGAAAACGCTAATATGCTGACTTACCTTCTCGTCATCAACTCCAAATTTAAAATTTTCTTGGTTTATCATCGCCCAGGACCCTTTAAACTTTTGGAAAATTGACAAAGTTGGTCCACTTGAAGACAAATTTCTTTTTTCAATACGCTCTTTAATACAATTTCGTAGATTTGGTGACGACAGGGCAAGTACAAAAGATATTTTCCTAATTCCTGTTCCAATATCACGCAAGCACCTTGAAGTCTTCCCGTGTTTGTTGCTGTTGTATCAAAACACAGGGCCTGAACTTTGTCTGTCAAATTCCACTCTTTTAATAATTGGATTATTGCTTCAGCCTGTTGCCTTCCTGTACCAGCCTGTAATGCAGGAACTCCAAGTAGATGCTCTGTCTCTGTAGATGTAATAACAACTGGCAATCTGTCTACTTTTTCCTTTCCAGTTAATGATAGTAACAGCTTTCCATCCCAATGTACTGTAATGGTTTGCGGTAAAATGTTTTGAAATTTTTCCTTTAAATTTATAGCTGTTTCAGATCGAATTTGTTTACGGCAATTTCGAATTGTAGTTTTACTTATTGCTAACTGACTTAAATCATGGCCCAATGCTTCAGCAGTGGCTATGAGAATTCGAACAGCATCTCTGTCGCTAACTTTACACTTGTCCAGAGTCGTAACAAGCTTGGGTGTTATAAAGTTTTTCATTTTACGTTTCTTTCCCACATTTCCAGTAGATGTTTGTTGAAAATTGTCTTGAAGCTCATCACTGTCTATTTCAGTCAATTGTCCTTCATCATCTGAGTAGTCCTGACTTGCAACCAAATTTTGAGATTGCTCCTGGTGATACTATTCTTGCCTTATCAGTTCTCTTTCTTCACGCATATTTCTTCTTTTCTCTCTTTCAAAAAGTGCTCGATCGCTTCCAATCATACCACCTGGTCTGCCTTTTTTCCGTTGATTAAGTAGAAATAGTCTATCTTCTTCGATTTGAATAATACTTAACGCATCACCATGAGCGATATCAAACAAATCGTCTAATTCTTCCACAAAATCGTGCTCACGTTTCTCCTGTAGAGCTGTACGGCGCTTACAAGTTTTTTGAAGTGTCTTCCACTGATGATATAGAGCTTCCACTTTCTGAACGCTACGAATATTCTGGCTTGTGGGAATACGTGCTTTATCCCAGAGTACTTCTGCTTCTTTAATTACAAGATATGCACTCGGACGAAGATTGAGCTTAATTTTCCGCATATTGTAAAAAAGAACTTTTAATATTTGCCCTTTTGATGGTAACTTGCACCCAATGATTTGACTTTCGTCGTGCCCAAGCAGAAATAACTTTTCATTTGCTCTTGTTTCCATTGCTGTTTGAGTTACATTAATAATATTAAATATGTTATTATATTTTGAAAATATCGAGCACTTTGTTGTTTAAACTTACCAATTTTATAAACCTTATCTTTCAATCAAATCAAATTAATATTTTCACATTTGCATGTATAACAACACATTATCAACGCTCTTTTTTAGCTTAACAAAAGCACATGTGTACTAGATACCGTTATTCCAGTATTGCTACTTCTATGAAAATATAAGTTTGCTTGATCGCAACTAATTAGCACAGAGCTGCATTTGTTAGTAGCAGTTTAAAATTTTAACTTGCCACGCCCCAATTTGCCGGCATTTATTTAATGACTTTTAGGAAATAAATTTTACATACATATGTAAGATTCTATCATATTTTGAAGCAAAAACTACATATTTTCGTATATATTATTTAAATTATATAAGGTGCCACGCCTTTTTAGGGGCACGCATTAAAATAATAGTCAAAATTAAATATAATATCGATACTTAACATAAATTTTGATAAATAATAATGAAGTTATAACTTTTTTCTTATTAAATTGTGCAAAATCCCTTCTTGTCAACTTGAGGGCGCATGTGCCACGCCTTAACGTTGACCAAACAGTCTACAGTTTTGGAAATATGTTATTTGTGCCCAAAAGAAAAAAATTAGGGGGCGAATAACATGTTATTCAAAAAAAAAAAAAATGTCCACTCTAGTGTGACATTTTTATTTATTTTTTATTTATTTATTCATTCATTGGTACTCCTGTACAATAAAACTTAGAGTCTTATAATTATAGTATAGGATGTTCAGCTTGTAATAAGATTATAACACTTAACACAAATTTAAAAAATTTTAAATAATATGAAATCCAATTTAAGCATTACGACTGTTAAACATTTAAATAAATCACAAATACATAAATTTTTAAATTTGTCCATAAAAATTAAGAATATCTTTCCTAAACTGTGTTGCATTACTAACGAATTGTAAAGAGGATGGTAATGAGTTCGATAGACGAATAGCGTGGACGAAAAACTGTCATTCAGATATCAGCTTCCTAAATCTAAACTGGACCAGGTTTTTATTTCTTCGCGACTGTGCGAATGAGAGACGTGCAAATTAATAAGACGGCTCTCCAGTATAAATAATTTTATGCAGGAGAAGTAGAGAACGAATGCTTAATAGATTACAAAAACGAACACCATAAAGTTTAGTCTCATAGGGTGAAGTGTGACAAAAACGTCGCAAGTTGAATACATATCTTAAAATAGCATTATATGTAAGATTTAGTTTCCTAGTGCTTTTCTGGTCACAACTTGCAAAAACTTCGCTACCGTACAGTAAAACTGCAATAAGTTATGATTTAGATAAAAGCATTCGTATGTTAATCGGATTCGAGTGTTGAGTTGCCCATAGTGAACGAAGCATCGCAAATACTCTGCCTGCAACATTGTTTATATGATCTGACCATGTAAGTACAGACTTTAAAATAATGCCAAGGCTTTTTTGTCTTTTTGACAATCTCAATTTTTTGTGAATTCAAAATGATATTGGGCTCCATAGTTATTTGATTGATGTTTCTTGAAATTACAAGGCACTTAGATTTAACAGGATTCAGACATAAGCCATTCGCTATTGCCCAAGTTTCAATTTTAGATAAATCCAAATTTAATTTTAAAATACATTCATCGGTCTTATCAGGTTCACTGCAAATATAAACTTGGAAATCATCGCATACATATGAATTTTACAATGTGATAACTGTTTTGGTAAATCGTTTATGTATATTGTAAATAGAAGCGGACCTAAAATGGACCCTTGGGGAACACCTTTGGTTACTGGTAACGGCGAAGGGTGTGTATTATTTGAGCTTACATACTGATACCGATTATTAAGATAGGATGAAATTGGATCAGCCGCAGACGAGGTAAAATTGATCAGCTTAATTAATTTCATACAAAGCATATCATGATTAACCATATCAAATGCTTTAGAGTGATCCAATAGCACTAACAAAGCAACATTTTCATTATCAATATAGCTACGAAATTCCTCCGTTACTTCTATAAGTGCTGTAGTACAACTATGTTTGGGTCGAAAACCTGATTGCATATCAGTAAACAGATTGTTAGCTTGTATGTAGTCAACCATTTGTCTGTGTAAGAGCCTTTCGAAAACCTTAGATAAATATGAGAAATAGCAATTGGACGGTTCTCATCATTGTTAAAAAAAAATACCTTTGGTAATTATTGTGTTGAAGATGTGTGTAATATGAGGAAGTAAGTAAGGTAGAACGAGTTTTAAAAATTTTGGGTGTATCCTGTCTGGCCCGATTGTATTCGACTTAGTATTATGGCAAGCCATAGCTTACATAGATGTCAACCCCTGCACCGTGAGTACGCCTGTCACAGCGATACATCTTAAAGCCACGTAATTCAAATAGACGATCAGGGATATTATCATTAAACCACGTCTCCGACACACATATTACATCGACACAAGAATTTTCGAAGATATATCTATATTCATCAATTTTATTGTTTAAACTCTGTGCATTTATGTGACAGATGTTAATGCCAGATTTCTGCTTGCACAGGATACGAACCATGTTGGAAGTAGCGTCATTGGAACTAACAGAAATGCTATCGCTATTTAATACCATAATTTTTAATTTTTGCAAGAAAACGCAGATAG
This sequence comes from Epicampocera succincta, assembly GCA_932526305.1. Classification (NCBI taxonomy): domain Eukaryota; kingdom Metazoa; phylum Arthropoda; class Insecta; order Diptera; family Tachinidae; genus Epicampocera; species Epicampocera succincta. The sequence continues at coordinate 26,615,622 of OW052035.1, read as the reverse complement.
GAAAGAACAAAATTTAAGAGTATAACGTTTACAATGTCAAAATTCAAAAAATTAAGTGTAATAGTAATAGAAAAGTAACGAAAACTATTTAAAAAACATTTATTAAAAATAACTAAAACATTATGAGAAATATTAACAGTTATTAATAAATAAATTACAGAGTCAGTATTGTATGTCAGCCGAACCATTATTGTGCGATCGAAAAAAAACTTTGCAAATTTTCAAAGTCATCAACCCGTATTGGTTCGTCATTTCCAGAAGTTTTAACGTAGACGACTCTGCGATATGTGAATGCTGCAGATATTGTCCTATTTTTTATTAGCTGCAAGGCACGGATAAATATTTTGTGGTCCTCTGGTGTCAAATTTTCATTCCCGTAAAATGGCGCGGGGTTATTAAATCCAATCTTTTATCTTTGATATGCCTTTTAAAGCATTTTAATAAATAATTTCTGTCATACGGCTTTTTGAATTTTATAATGATTGTGCCAGCTTGTGTTCTATTATTATTATGTTTGTTTAGTTTTACCCGATACAGTTGTTGAACAGCAGGAGGATTTATCTGAATTAATTCACATAACTTTTTATAAATGTCAAAAAGATTTTCCATTTCTACCCGCGGAATACCATTTATCCGTAAATCATGTGAGACAAAGAGTTTTCATGTTTGTTGACACATTTTTTTAAAATCTCGATTTCTTTTTTTAAACTTTTGTTTTCATTGCATTACGCCACTTTGTCCGATACTGTGTTTGATTTCAGTTCTTGTACTGCTGTTTCTAATATTGATACTCTTTCTGTTAAATCGCTCACTGCTATATTTAGACGCTATTCATACTCATGAAACTTGGTTTGTACATTTGCTTGTAATTGCTCAGTCAATTTATTAAAACGTTTATCTAAAACCTACATAAATCTTAACGGGGAATTTGTTTTTGTTAAGTAAAGAGACTCACTATCTGCACCTTACCTTAATCGATTATGTACAGGTGTATTTACTTTAACCGTATCACTCATTGTTTGTTTTTGTTGGATTTTTTGTTTGTTTTTTTTAATATTATTTTGGCTTCTCAATTTCGATTTATTTCTGTTTATTATGGTCCCAAGTGGGTATTCAATCATTCCTCATCGTGGACATCTTGGAATATCAATATCGATGTCGCTGACCTAGAGGAAAGAGCTCCTAATAAATCTATCAATATAGTTTGTCGCCAACAACAAAAGCCAATTCTGCCGTGGATTTTGTTCAAAAACCAGCAACAATGCCATTATTCAGCAACCTGATAGACTTATAGGGACCGCAACTGTAAGGACTGCTTATTCAATGTTGAAGCGTTCTTTGGTGAAATTATGTTTACTTCATATAAGTAATCATACCGATTGTAAAGGAATATCCACAATTTATGTAATTTTTTTAATCCATTATTATAACTTTTGAATTGATTCGTGTCTAAATGATATTGTTAGTTTTATGTTTCGTGTCCTTCGGAAACGAGGCGGGCGAAATGTTTGGAGTTTTTTGGTCTTCAGTGTACTTACTGTAATTACATATTTTGTTTTAGTTAACTACTATTTACCATAGATATATTTTTTACTTCACACAATGGGAAAACGTTAAGAAGATTCATAATAAATAACGAAACCTTACTTGGTAATAAGTTATCTAGTTTCCTAAGATGTTTAAGGTTTGAATCTCTACATTTTGAAATGGTTCATTGTTCCTTGACCTGACAATCCGTGGAAGTCATTTGTGGAAAGTATGTTAGAGAGATTGTACGTAAACTTCATGCATTATTGTTATTCATGTGATTTTACATTCGTTAACAAAGTACTCATTGCACCAATGTAACCCGTCGTTGCGTTAATGATAGTATAAAGGCGACGTATAACGCATGGCTGATTCTATGTGCCATGACCTTTAAGCATGTATAAACACATTTTCCGCATGTCACACTACTGATCGCTGCTGCAATCCTACAGGAATTGAAAAATCGTTTAAGGTTAGCCATTTACAAAGGAAAAATCATTTTATTAAGTTTGTGTACCAATTGGGTCAAAACCTTTTCCTATACCTAAAAACAGCACTTTGATAGAGATCTTCTTTATACTTGTTTCAAAATGCTTGTTACTTCATCGATTCCTTTCAGTTTATCAACTTTTTGATATAAAATACTAAGTATTCGCCGTTAGTTAAACACATTGTACTGTTCTCAGATTGGAGAAGTTCAAGTGATCTAAGTACTGAATTTACTTTGCTATTTAAGGTGCTACAATGATTTAATGTCGTCAGATGCGCACTAAAATAGTACTCCATAATCATATTTTTTTTCTTAAACGAAGCTACTAATGCTTTTTTATGAGTTTATAAATCAGTTTTTTCTTTGATTGATATTTCTTATATTTTATTAAGCGTTTCCATAAAAATAGTGTTTGAAATGAATCCTCTTTATTTGACTTAAGTGGCATTGTTTCGATTTCTTTAAATTCTTTGTGAAACTATTAATTACATTATCTAACCCCGTAGAGAAACCTATTTTGTTCTCCGTAAATGTACTAGGCAAACAACAAATAACTCATCTACTATAAACAGATCCTCAACGAAAGTTTCCTGACTATTAAACTTCAATGCTTCAGCGAAACTTCTGTTAGCACTATTAATATGAGTTTTATTAATTACAATCTTAGTAGTATTTTGGATCTTTATACATAATTACATTATGTTTTTTTGTCGTCTTTTCATTAATATTTAGATAATGATGCATACTTTTACGACTGTGACTCACATTTTTATGGTTTTTGTTATAGAACTGAACCGTCTTACTGAGTTTTATCAAATAGAAGTCGAATAATCATGTCCTCCTCTACATGCAATGCAAACATTGTTACGAAAACAATTTCTAGAGCCCTGGGCGTGTGTTGAACATTTATTGTGAAATCATCAACAGAAGAGCGGTATCTCTTAAGTACTAACAGTAGTTACATTGACCTTGCTCGTTAGTTTTTCATATACATGTACATTTCTTCCGTAAAAATTTTTGACAACCAAAAAGGACAAATATGAAAATGTTTTGTCTTTAACATCGTGAGTATAAATTTCAAAGTTTTCTGTAACATTTGACTTTGCATTCGTAAAGATGGTTAACGTTAATGATATTATTTTCGTTTCGTTTCATACGAAAGATTTGTATGTGCTGCAAAACCCCATGATCATGGGATCTACAATAATTGAATGAAAATGAGTTTTGAACTTGTATTGTTCGACTTCCTCTTCACTATAAGTAAATTTTCAAGTCCTTAAATCAATTTCCCCAAAAATATCTTACCTTCTTTCGTATCTTTATTACAACATTACTTTTTATTATATTTTATTTCATTAATTCGTTAAGTAAAGAGTAAGGATAAAACCCATTAATATTATTAAATGCATACTCGCCAACAAAAAGCACAAAAATGGCTTTTTAAAATCGAGTAGATAAGTTTGCCTGCCACAGCAATTATCAATGCTTATTTTATTAAAAAATAAAATTTCGTTATTTTTGCTGGTTTTCGGATGTTCATAAAAGTTAGTCAAATTTCAATAACCTAAAAATAAGCCGTTATTGGAAGAACTATATACATATGTATTTGTAAATGATAAATAGCCTATTGAAATATAAATAAACCGTCAATAAAATATGTAGGTAAAAGAATTTGAATAAAGGCATTATTTCCTCTGAGTATTACCACATACATATGTTAAAAAAAACTCGCTCAACAAAAATCTATAAGGAAAGGGTTTATCGATTTTCAATTCTAGATGATCAATTAAAGTGGCTTTAATACGATTTAATAATTTTTTATTTTTACAATCTAAGAAGGAAAAAATTTATTAATAGTTAACAAATTAATTTTAATCTGCTTAAGATTCTTAAGACACTCTTTTTGCAGAAAAGTTTTAAGAATTCCAGAGTCCAAAATAAAAACAAACCTTGATTTCCACTTTAAAATCTTAAGCCCACTTTAACAATGCTGCTTCCATTCAATCTCTATTTTCTTTAAAACAACTTTTCTTTGCATACCGGAAATTTTAAAAATAAATAAGTAGTATATAAAGATAATATGTAAACAAAACTTTATATTGGATCCTTTTTGCATTGCTCATTACCAAAATATCTTTCAATGTACATACAATGTATATAAAAAAATATTTTTTAATAATTAAAATTAATTTTTTGCATAAAATAAATATGAGCGGATATTTTCTTAATTACACGGTTTATTGCATATAGCCTTTAAGTATCTTTAACAATCAAATGACAATTGCAAATGAAAGGAGCTGATGATATACAAATGCGTAAAATAAATTATAACGATAAGTAGCCAGGTATATACGATTTTTTATCGTATAGTCCGAGAGTAACTCGTGTTTTTGTTAAGCGGTGTCAATCGATTTTACTCTTTGTACCATAAACCGTAACATAAAAATTAATTTAACGTTGTCTTTGGTTAAATTTTTAAATCTCTTTCGTTAGGGTAACACATAACAAAATTAAAGCCAGGCATTTCTTTTAATTGGAGCAGTACTCAGGGGAGTACAAATGGAGGAAGGGAGGCAAATATGTTATAGGGTGGAGGAAAGAGTGAGTAGTGCTTTTGAACGTTTGATTTGAATTTTCCTAAATTGTAAGAGACAGGAAATACGTCTGCGGATTATCCAAAAACACTCGGGCTTCAGGAATAAGGTCTTTGATCTCCTCAGAGTAAAATCAATAATAATAAAATAATGGAACACCGTCGCACACTGCGACGATGCTTCAGTGAATCCATAAAGTTGAATGCCCTACTGTAATTTTTTTCGCCCTCCCCTGCACAAGTTGAACTCCCAAAATAGAATTTGAAGTACCGAAGGTCAGATATAGATGGCATAAATAATAAGGAGGTCAGATAGAGTCAAGAATGCCATGCACGATTTAAAAAAAAACTAGGTGTTTTTTTCGACAATTCCTTAATGCTTAGACGAGCATTGAAATTGGCCCTATTTATACGACCCCATTCGGAGATCGTGCGAATATCGTTGTCCAGCATGTTGTTTATACTTTGCCGCATTACATCAATCTTTGACTGACATGGTCTATAGCTGAGTGAAAATGGCAAATACTACTCTCACCTGAAAAATGATACATGAGGCTAAAAGTTTGTTATAGAAGATCATTCGGAAAGATAAGAAAAAGAGTGAGAAAAATAACTGAGCCGTGCAATATCACTGAATATATTTTGAACTCGTTTAATCGCACTCCAACTGTTACAACTTGAATAGTGCGATGACTGAGAAAACTCGATTTAAATCCAGAAAATATCAATAAGTTTGAATGGCAACCCTATCAAATACTTTGGAGATGTCTAAGGCATAACTTTCGCCAAAATGATGGATGGGATGATACCACTTTGCTGATATAAATGCTGAAACATCCCTTGTAGACTGACCCTTGCGATATCTACATTGGCGATCACTTAATAATTGAAAAGTGTAGAGCAAATTCCGATCGGATTAGACCAACAAATTAGGAATTTGTCAAGATGGTACGATGTACTAAAAACGGTGCACAAGCGTCGAAGACTATTGCTTTAAGACCAGTGGTGGAATGCCATCCGGCAAACATACTTATTTGTGTTGAGATTCGCTGAAACGCTGCACGAGCTCAAAAGTGTAGTATATAAAGCATGGTCAAAGCTACTTACACTCGTCCGGCAATCAAATATATCAGCTTATGGGTTCGCTTTATCAATCGTGTGAACGCTTGGTCATTCCTTAGGAGGGTTAGAAAATTTTTAACTAAAACTATTCTTTTAGAGAATAACCAAAAAGCTCTTACAGCCTCGTGGCGCAGTAAAAACTTTACTACGAAGACCCTGCTCGTCTTAGTACTTTGGCACACAAATACCTCGCCTATTTGCGCAGTCAGCATCTGGATTTTCGTTAGAATGCCAGACACTGAATGCTTCTCCTACAGATCTAATTGCATGGTTTCACGTGTGATTAACCGAGATCTGGTTTTTGATTTAATTTAAGTTCGCATTTCAAGTAGGATGATACTTTCGACCAACACCAAATATGTATATCATTCCCAATTTCCAATTATAAATGTATATAGCTTTTTAAAATTTTTAATTTGTGCGTTAATAGCTTTTTAAAAATTTTTTTTCATATATTTTTATATTTTTTATTTATTTATTGAATCTGTGTTAAGGACAATAACAATAAGTATTCAAATCTTAAACTAAAAATTACTCTGTTTATACTGCCAATGCAATATTAAACTTATAGGGTTCACAAATAGAAAATTATCTCGCCAAAACAAAAGTGTGCGTCCTTTTGAGACGCTGATGACCCTCAAATAAGAGTAAATCTCTCGCAAGTTAATTGGGATGAAAAGGGATTTTCCTATTATAAATCGTTCTCAACTTTTTAATCTTTTCTCGGATGGTGGATATATTTAGGGCCCTATGGATGTTACAATTCTTGATGCATCAGGGAGCGCACGTGATCTTTCTTAAAATTTTTGACTGTCTTCTTTGCAGTTTTTCAACATTAGACGCCGAAGCTGTTCCTCATAGCTGAATGGCATGTAAGCATATCGGCTTTATCATTGCCTTATACAAAAGTAATTTGAGTTCTAATCCAAGCGCCGAGTGAGGACCGATGAGCCAATGGAACTTGGCAGTTTGCATTTATATTTCAATTATTTCGGCTGCTTGTGCTGAACCCAGGTGAGACGTCTATCAAGATGTATACCGAGATATTTTACATTGTTGTGTTCTGGTATTCCCGAACCATTTATTATAATAGGTGGACAATTACCCTTTCTCAAAGTGAATGTAAGATGAACCATTTGTCCAATGCTGCCATATAGATTTGAAGCTGTTGGGATGCAACTACCGGGTTTTTATGAACTCTCAAAAATGCAGTATCGTCTGCAAAAGTGGAAATGTGAGTCACTGTACTCGTTGGCATATCGTCGGAATATAACAAGTAAAGGAATGGCGCTTGGATACTACCTTGCGGGACACCAGCAGATATATTCTTGCGGGAAGATATAATTTCCTTCGACCTTATGTAAAAAGATCTATCTAATAAATAACTTTTAAATTTATTGTGAACGTTTGCGGGAGATACGTTGAAATTGTGTACGTTAGCCCATGATGCCAGACCTTTCCAAATGCTTGCGATATGTCAATAAATAATGCAGAGCAGTATTGTTTATTCTCAAACGCTCCACTAATTACATGAGACACTCTGTGCACTTGTTGAGTAGTACTATGTTGCTTTCTGAATCCAAATTGGTGATGAGGTATGATGTTGTTAAAATCGATGTAAGACATCAACGATCCCAAAAGTATTTTAGAAAGTATTGGTAACAAGCTAATTGGGCGGTATGATGAAAACTGCGTAGTGTCTTTACCTGGTTTGGGTATCATGATTATTTCCGACTGTTTCCACGATAAAGGGAAGTATCCAATTCGCAACATTGCATTAAATATAAACAAAATTATCCTTATACCAGAATTTGGTAAATTGCTTATCATTGCTTATAATTGGGTGTATTACTGCACCATTACTAGGTAAGGGGGTTGCACTAGAGCCTGTATCATATGGAGTATATACATTTTTGTAGATGTATGGGAGCTTCGTATGCAGTGGGGCTTCGCATTTTCCTTACCACCTTCCATAAGCTGTAATTAGTTTTTCAGTTGGGTCCAAACCTTGAAGGTAGTTTTTGAGGTTAGACTCCTTTTTTTGTGTTTTCAGGGTGTCACGCAATTTTTTTTGACAGTGGTTCAGTTGAGCCTTTATGTGTGGGGATCTACTTTCCTACCATTAACGTCTTAATCTGGTGGATTATGTGTTAATTTAAATTTATTTCCAAATATATATCTGAACTAATTGAATTATTTGCCAGCTTAGTGTAAATTACGGAGTAGCTAAGTACTCATAATATTTACAACACTTAATAACAGCTGGTCTGCGAAAATTAAAGAAAAATCTTTTACCGCTAATGTAGCAGATTTTCTGTTGCTTAGTTCAATTCCATTGGACATCTTATTTTGCTTCTGTTATTCCTAAGTTACACAAAAATAAATTTGTTATCTTTTATTACTTTTTATCGTTTTAAAAGTTAACATTTACTTGCAATTTCTTAAATTTTCCAAAATATTTTTATTTTCAACTTAATTTAGAACAAAGGCAAAACAGCTGTTTGAATAATTATTGCAAGTAAAAATTTTACTTGTAAAAACTTGCAAGAATTTTTCTGTCTCTCAATTTTTTACGCTCTCTCGTTGCAAATTTTTTGGGTTAATGAATGCTTTCTAGTTATATTTAATTGTTACAAATTTGTAAAAAATTTTAGTAAATGAACACAACTAATGTGTAGCATTTCCAGAGCATATCTGTTTTTGTAATTGCTCTAACTTTACAATATTTTGCATCATTAAAATTTGGTTTATGTCCCTTTACTGGACAATGGGCTGCAGGTGCTGTTGTGCATACTATGTTGGACCTGCCTTCATTGCAGCTGATTTGATAAACCAAATTCTACTCTTCTTCTTTTACCAGTTTTAATTTTGTTTTGCTAAGCAATTAGTAATTTGTGCTTAGATTTTTGAATGCTAAAATGTTTTTTTCTTTATTATAAATATTTAAATGTTTCAGCCTTTCAGAATGCCATTTTAGGCTATTGATTGATTGATTGATTTTTTCAATTTCCTTTTGTGTTATTTGAGCCATCAGGTCCTGCACCATTTTTTTTATTATGGAAAATAATTTTTTTTATTTTTATATATATTTTTCCCGTGAAAGCTCTCGTCACTTATTTTTAAAACTGTAGATATAAAGTTTTTGCCGGTGTCTATTATGATTCCTCTTTGATGTTTCTAATATAAATTAATTAACCGATACGAGCACATGTTCTGGTTTTTGATACCAGTCTAATTTTAGGAAAAATACTTATTATAATCGGGTCTAGATAGGGTAGTTTGTTGTTGTTTTTCAATTGCATTGAATTTCTTTTTGAAACCATTAAGTTTTGCTAATATCATTTCGACTACTTAGAGCACACAACTATAGCGAATATATCATCTACGTACTTTGTGATCATACATGCTGTTGGAGGAGATCATTTTGTTCCCCGTCGCATCTCTAATTAAATTGTCGTCACTATCGTTAATTCCCTCTATTATATTAAACTGTATTCATGTCACTGTTGTACTTCCACTTGCTTGTGCATGTGCAAACATACATAACGCAGTATTGTTCGTACAAATTCTTTTGGCATTCTATATATTAAGATAATATTTTTGTTGCTTTTAATAACGGACAACTGCTTTGAAACAGAAATGTATTTGAAGATTTAAAGCAACTTTGCAAAATCTGTAAGTTTCACTGTTAATTTAAACGTTGAGAAATAAAGTTTAATTTAGATAAAAGACCTTTTTTTCCACAACACATGCTTTGTCCTCCAGCTTTCCTTCAGAAGTTTCTCCGTTATTGGAGAATAGGTGAACCCATTGGCTTTCTTTTCTTTTGCTCTTAAAATAAATTTCAATATTTGAATAAACGATTTTCTTTCCTGAAGAACGATAAAAGGTCCATGAAAGGACTTTTGGACAGCTTTGTGTGTTTTTTCTTATAATTTTTCACTTATTTTCAACAATCTTCAACGCTAGATTAACCGGAATAAGGAAACCTCATCAAAAGAAACCAGAACCTCATTGTCATTAATTTTGATATTATTGATTCTCTGTTTTAAATCTGTTACGTCTTTCACGTTATGTATGAACGTACTTGTTAAGGTTTCAAGGATATTGACTAAATATTTACTCAAGCTATGCGACGGTGAGTTAGTACATTTGTAGAATTTAAACTATAATTTAGAAATTATGTCAGCTTTCTTAAATTATTTTTTTTTAGTCTCAAGCTATCCTCTTTTAATTCCTACATCTTTGTTTGGATAGCTACAAGATATGTTTTCTTAGCAACATCTTTCAGTTTATCATCTAAGAAATCGCTAAAAAGGGACCACAAGAAAACGTCTTGTATAACAGATTGATTGTTTATAGACAAATTTTGCGAAATCAAATGTTTTTTACTAGTGTTTTTTTTTTTATCCATTACCCCTCTCGGGAGCATATGGCTTCCACAAAGCATCTCAACCTGACACGATTCGCCGCTGCTATATTTGCGTCTTCCCATTTCTGGTTATTAAGCCTTAGTTCTTGAAGGATAGTGCGTCTCCAGGTGTTTATTGGACGTCCACGGTTTCTTGAGCCTTGAGGATTACACTCTAGCGCCATTCTTGTAATACTGTCGGGCTTCCTTCTCAATGTATGGGCGATCCACCCGCTTTTTTTCTTCTTGATCTTTCTCTGTATGGGTTCCTCCTCTGTAAGAGTTCAGAGATCTGCATTGCTGATGGTATTAGGCCAGAATATTCTACATATAGATATGAATGAGCTTTTCCATACGGAATGCAGGTGCCCGAATGCTGCTCTCGCTTTGTTGAGTCTGTTATCTAGGTCTGTTTCTGCGCCGCCGTTTGCTGCCATAGTACTACCCAGATAGCAGAAGCTATCGACGTAATCGACTGGTTGGCCTTGTAGCATGATGATTTCTGTGCTCGTGTTGTTAATTCGCATGGCTTTGGTTTTCGTGATATTTATCTCAAGTCCAACATTGCGAGCCAATCTTTATAGGTGTTCGAGTTTTGACTGCATGTTGGAGACCTTATGCGAGAGTAGACAAATATCATCTGCATAATCCAAATACTCGAGTTGGCGTCAGAGACTCCACGTAATTCCTCTTCTCTCTAAACCGACTTGGCTCATTATTTCATCCAGTACGATGGTGAATAATAGAGATGAAAGTGGGCATCCTTGTTTGACTCCAGCGTTTGTTTGAAATGGTTGGCTGATGTTGCCGTTATGAAGAACTGAGAGGTCTGCGTCCTCGTACATAGCTCTGATGATTTTGACTATTTTCTGGGGTACTCCTTTTCTACTCAATGTTTTCCATATAGCGATACGTTTGCTGGCTTTCTTGAAATCAACAAACAGTATATACAGGGGAGTACGCCATTCTAAAGATTGTTCAATAATAATGCGTAAGGTGTTAGCCTGATCTATGCAGCTTCTGTTTTGCCGGAAACCTGCCTGTTCGTCACGTAATTGATCTTCAATGTTTTCTCTAAGCCGTTTCTGTATTATTGTTGCTAGAACTTTGTATATTGTGTTAAGCAGAGTTATTCCTCTCCAGTTGTTGCAGTCTTTCAAGTCGCCTTTCTTTGGTAACTTTACAATGATACCTTTCTTCCAAGTTGGAGGCAGCCTTTCCTCATCCCAGACTGTTGTGATGTGGGGCCGTAAAAGCCTCGCCGTGGTTTCGGTGTCATCCTCGCCTGCTGTATATTACTTCTACACGCAATTCTAAGTTTGTTTATTTGTGCATGGCCGTTGTTATTTGTTTCGAAGTCCTCAGTGTCATCTATGGCGACGTTACTGATTTCATCGAAGTGTTTTCTCCACCTTAGTGTCTGTGCTTCATTGCTTGTTCATAATGCGCCATTACGATCAGCAACTGCTTGGCTACTGTTACATTTCCGATTGGTCAGGCAGTCAATCGTCTGATGTAGTTTTCTCACGTTATTTTGACTAGCTGCTTCTTCTGCTGTACTTGCTAGCCGTTCCAGGAACTTCCGTTTATCTTTTTCTGCAGCTTTCTTTACTCGATTTGCCAGCTGTTGGTATTGCTGTTTTAAAGTTTCTATATTATTGTTTGTCAGCTGCAATTTGAGCTCCCTTCTCTGAGAAATCAGATTCCAAGTGTCGTCTGATATCCATGTTTTCCGCTGTGGCCGCACTATTCGCAATGATTCTTCAGCAGCTTGATTGTATACTGCAACGATATCTTCCCATGAGTGTTGTTTGTTAATTGGCAGCCTTTCGCGAATTGCCATTGCTAACGCGTTACTGCTTGAGGTGTTTTGTAGTTGTTGTATGTGAAGCCGCGTTCGCCAGATCCCGATAGCCGCTCGCTCCGAGGCAGAAAGTTTATTGTTTATTTGTTTGTATTGTATATTTTTAGTACCCACTGTAAAAAAAGTACAAATTACAAACACCTTTTATTTATTAAAACATCTGTTTGTTAACAGAGCGCCAGTTTAGAATCAACTGTAACACAACCAACAATTTGTGTGTGTATATTTATTTATTGTTAACAACACCAGAGCAATGAGGGAAGAAAATTCTGCAGATCTTGTAGGCATCAGGAACATTGTAGCTTGAATGAAAACAATGTTGGGAAATGTATGTATATTTGTAAGCAGTTAAATTTAATAGGACCACCAAATGTTTTGCTAGTTTCCTTTTTAGTACATTACAGGAAACCAAATCTATTTCATTTCTAAAAAATGTTTTCCTATCTGCCATTTCGTCGCACAAACTTAATGCATTTTTTATTCTATTAGTTAATGTCTTCTCACAGTTTCTTAACACTATAAAGACGTATGCATTTATAAGATATGAAGCTATGAAAATGTACATTGTCCTATTACTTTTGGTTTGTAGTGAAATCAGTGAGAGCAACTTTCGAATTAATCCTCTTGCATTTACAATCCAAACCTTTTGTCGAAATAGGTATAGTTGAAAAAGTTGTTATGTAAAAGAACTGATATTTTTGTCGTATGTGGGATTCAATTTTACAAAATGTTGTGTCTAATTCAAGTGTTGGGATGTGAACAACCTTCAAAGAAGAATCCACCTTCTATCTATTCGTGGATTGGAAATTGACCCTCAAACGACGAAGTTATTTGATAATCAATTACTGGGACGAGCAACTTGCGCCAATCCTTCCCCTCCACAACAATTTCCAATAAAACTAGTGGACCTTTTCCATATACAATAAGAACTATGGAAATTGGTTTACACCTGACGTAGTTATGCTTTTTTTAAACCACAAAATCTGTTAAAAACTATGTGGAAGGAATAATATAATATAAAAAAGTGGGCGTGGTTGAAGTAGCCTATAGTTCCAAAGTCACAGTTAAATGTTGTGAAAGTTGGAGGAAGATCGGTCCAGAAGTCTAGTCTCTTATAAGGTACAAGCAAACAAGTAAACAAACACAAATTCCGTTTTATATATGTACATAAATATGTATGTATATAGGCTATTCGAACAATTGTAAAATAAGAAGAATTATCATTTATAGTTCTTTCCATTATAGACTCTTTGCTATTTGTAGTGAGTTTGAAGACAACCAGAACTTCAGGAACTTCTGGTTTTCTGGAACTCTTTGAACTAGAAAGCAATTTTGAAGCATTGAAGCGTAAAAATTCCAGAATAGAAAACCAGATTATTTTAGGTACATCTTCCGCCGTACATGCACGAAATACTATGTTAGCAGGGTTACATTTTGAATGTACATGTCACATGAGCTGAAACACGATTTGAAACAAAACAATTGAACAACAAGTGTTGATGAATGCAGTTTTAGCCACTATAGAACGATTTTCGAACTTGAAGAAATATGGCCAGTTAAAGATTGGGCCCCGATTCGAGATACCTTCGATTTGGCAATCAGCAGAGTAGGTGTTCATGCACCATTTTTAAAAATATGATAATACAGACAGCAACCATAAGCTCGTTGAGAGGCATTTGCAAAGCCTTCTTCAAGTTTATTTCCTGATGTAGGAACATCTCAAGTTATTTAAATGCGGTGAATGTTTTGAAAGTTTTACTTAATTAAACCAGAGAGTTGGGCTTTATTGCAACTGATATTTCGGACCCACAAGAAGACCTAAGTTCACAATGGTGCGATATAATATACATAGATGATTAAGAGCACGATTTAATTCCGACAAATGTATGAGTGAGTGCCATACATGCATCTATAAAACCGATATATGTATGTAAATACATAACCTTAAATGTAGGCTCAGGTTCAAGTGCATGTTCTAGAAATATAAGCTTCCTTTAGAATTTACAACACGAATTTTTTTTTTATTTATTTATTTTAAATTACAAAACGAATATGAATTCTTTCATTGACCTATTTGAAATGCTTTCGACAAAGTGGTTTTCACAAGCTTGTTATTCCTCTCAGAGTTTAGGGAGATCTCTTATTTTTTCATTGCTTTAATTTTTTAACTCTACTTAAACTATTTTATAAGTCTTTAAATTTGTATGCCATTTTTAATTTTGCAGCGCTTTTTTTTGCCACATTCAGCAAATATTATACGTACATCTAGAAATGAGAATATAATATATTTCCCGCGCTAACAATGAGACATTTAAATAACAAGAGCTTCCGTTCAAAAGAAGGGATTGATGCGATGATGAAAATTTTGGCCAATCAACGCACGGACATTATATATTGTCATTTCAATGTCCAATGTTTAAGACCGAGGAGCTTAGATTTATTTCTGTGAGTGGCACCACAAAATAAACAAAAGCGAAAGATAACAAAATCGAATGTGAAAAATTGTAAATAAAAACATTTGAACGAAGTTTTTTGTGTGGTGGATATAATTTTCTTCAAAACAAAATAATTCGGTGGTGTTATGGCTTGGAGAAGAGAAGGCACATGTTCCTTCTTCCATGCATTATAAGAAGAATTTTGAGAATGGAAAAAATTGTCAAATATTCCATTTTTATAGCTTTATACAAAACCTTTGCCTAAAAAATAATGCGTTTATGTATGTATTAAACGCTTTACTTCATCGTTTCAAAGAGATGTACGGAAAGTGCCTATAATTGCGATGGTCCACACCCGTACCACTGCTCAATTTATTTTTTGCGCATCTTCAGCTGTATGTGGTGTTATTTTATATTACTATATAACACTAATGCACTTACTTTTTCCAAAATTTATATGTTTTGCATTTGCTGCTTTCAAATGTCCTTTGAAATCAATTGAAATTTTGAATTGCCACTGCTTTGTAAATAATTTTTTTGGTTGCAACCTAAAAATAACAATTGAAATAGCAAAAGTAAAAAAAACTGTATCTGCTTACATGTTCAGCTGTATGTGGTGTTATTTTATATTACTATATAACACTAATGCACTTACTTTTTCCAAAATTTATATGTTTTGCATTTGCTGCTTTCAAATGTCCTTTGAAATCAATTGAAATTTTGAATTGCCACTGCTTTGTAAATAATTTTTTTGGTTGCAACCTAAAAATAACAATTGAAATAGCAAAAGTAAAAAAAACTGTATCTGCTTACATGTTTTTGTTTCTTTACCAATAGTTCATTTTCGTTC
Source organism: Epicampocera succincta (assembly GCA_932526305.1). Classification (NCBI taxonomy): domain Eukaryota; kingdom Metazoa; phylum Arthropoda; class Insecta; order Diptera; family Tachinidae; genus Epicampocera; species Epicampocera succincta. The sequence goes on along the minus strand of OW052035.1, from coordinate 26,600,330 downwards.
AGATTTTTTTCGCATTGTAATACAGATCTGTATCTGGAAGTAAGTTTTGAACTAAGAAAATTATTTGTGGAGACATATATAAGCACCATAGAATCATGTAACTTCTTAAAGCAGTTGCTGATTTTAATTTATATATTTTAGCCGATTATATTGAACAGTATGCACACAATAGGACTTACCTCCCTACCACTAAAAAAAATAAATTAGAATTAAGCTAAAATAACCGAGAGCTGTTAAAAATTACGTTCTTTTATAAATTTCACGTTACCCGAAGCAACAATTCTTTAAAATTTAGTAGCAATGAGTTGGACAACGACCAAATCATATACAATAAATGTGACCAGTGGTTCCATTATGGTTGCGTGGGTGTAGCACTGTTACAGAACCAAAGCAAAATTAAGGTAAGGAGAAAGTAAGCATTATACGGCCGAAATTCTCTACAACTTTCTTTTACACCTAACAACAATTCAATTTGATAATTTTAATGACAAGAAAAATTATACTGAAAAGATTGATTATATTAATTTTTAAAACCCTTTGGAAGATTTTAAATTAAACTGTTCACATTAATCTTGCGTGACTGGCATTGAATGTTATGAAAGGCATCATTTAGCACAAAATACTTTGCACATCTTATTTCGTGAACGTGTATGCTTTTATTTATTTTTGACTTTTTGTGTTCAATTGTAATTGAAATGCGTATGTTTAGTATGCTTAGTCCAACAGCAATGCTTAATAAATTACTGAAAAAAATGGCGATAGCCACCCAAATGTTTTTTCAACGCATGCTCAACGAAGAATGAATAAAAGTCTTTAAAAGAGCATAGCAAATACGTGTAAATTTTTTTAACAATTTATCTATGGGATGAGCATCACTGTCCTAAAGCCGAACTGCACGAAGTAACTCCACAAGTATTTTCTTACTAATTTTATCAATATCTGGAGTTGGTCATTTAGACCGTTAGTGGCTCAGGATTAAGAATAATCGGATTGAAGAGTACCATTAAAATGTTCAAGACAAGTTTTGTGGAAGCCATTGTTTACATTTCAGGCATATTTCTTTTCCGGATTGTTTTTGTAGCCTTTTTTGAAGCTTGGGAGACCTGTGAAGTTTCCACTCTGTTCTTACTTCTCTTTTTTCTGAGACATGTTGTTCGACTTCTACAGTTTAAGTTCTATTATATATGTATATTCCTGTGTTTATATGACTATCACCTTCAAAATTGTTTCTGAGTAATAAATTTTTATGAAATATATCTTTTCTTGGCACATTACGCCATAGATAAGCTTTATTGAATATTTTTGTTCTCTTGCTCCTTTATATTCTGCTGTCGCTCAAAATTTGCTCGAATTGTCGCTTTTGGGTGAATACTCCTCTTCCTCGGATGTGTCATTTAAATTAACGTTTTCGTCACTATTACGTGAATTAGTTTTAGGTTTCTGTTGTAATTTTTATTTTTAATTTTTAGGCTCTTTTTTAACAAATGCATACAGGGAACTTTAAGTTTTCTAATAATGTTTGCGATGCTCTGCATTAAATCGTTTTTGTATGGCGAAGTTGTAAGGACACTAGCCTTGGCTTTTCTGCTCTTGCGATTCGTTTCGGGCTTCCGCACCTTAGGTGGTGGAGAAATCTCCCATGGGGTTTTCATCTGAACAATTAGTTTCTAGTAATAAAATGATACGTAAATAATAAATGAACTGACCGCCACCAAATGAGTGATATTTTTCCCGTTTATCTGTAGTCTGAGCAATTGAAATTGAAACTGCGCATTCTAGTTTTAACGAATCCTTCCCTAAAACTGCGCTCTTCATTTTCTGTTCTTCGCCTAGCTTAACATGCAAAGCAAAAAGTTCCAGTATGAATTTTAATGCATTGTATTTTGAGGCGCAGTTTTCAACTTTTTCACACACTTCCTCTAAAACTCTTCATTAAGTTTCCTCCTCGTTGTCAAAACTGTAAGATGGAATCCTAATCCTATTTCCATCCGAAGGCTGCTTGCCTGGAAATTCCAACATGATTTCGTTCCAAACGTTGGAATTTCTTTTCTATACCTTTTTCCAAGCAATAATTAATAAATAATAAAAAGCAATGTATACAATGTATGAAGTGCCTAAAATAGATAATATGTTCTAGACATTTAAAAATTAAAAGAATATTCTTTTAAATGTATGACTGTGGGGAAAAAGTGAAAAATTCGTCTTAACTATAATTAACAGATGTTTCATAGATAACAAGTTCTATACACATATTTGCAATTTATGTTTAGAGCTGTTGAATGTATTTTTCAGCATCCACCTTCATGTTCAACTTTGATAAGGAGGTGTATCTGTAATAATATTCCGGATGAGGGGGAAAGAGTTAATAAGGATTGTCATATATGTTTACTATTTTTGCATGCATAATTACGTTCATCTTTTATAAATAAAACTATGTACATATTTTAATTTCACATAAAAATGTATGCACAATTTTATCTTATACACGACACGAATAAAATGAAAAAAGAATTATGTACATATGTAAGTGTATTGTTTAGTATAGAAATTAAACTAACGGACAGTTCGAATATTGCAGCCATTTGATAATTGACGTCCTTTGCATTTATGCACACATTTATATAAACTTTAAATGAGAATTAAAATCAAGTCTTATTCTTTTGTTTCAAAAAATTAAAACATAGACACAAACTACCAGCATTTATAGAAAACCAATTGTTTGGCGTAAACAGAATTTCCACTCCGACAAACTTAACTCATATGAATGTACTCATAAATAATTATTACTTTAATGCTAAGTTAGATAAAAGCGCTTGTGATCCTTATGGACAATTATATCTAAGTATTTATTTGTCATAAGAATTATAATGCAATTACAAAGGAATAAATGCGAAGGATCCTTATGGAAAAAATGCGTGGTGTTCCAGCTTCCGCGTATATGTATGTATGTACTACTGAGTCTACTTTGGGAAGTTAAATGCTTTCTAGCTGTATATAATTTAATTTTTTTTGTAGAGTTTGGAAGTGAAATCTTGTGCAGTACCAAAAAAAAAATTTATTGTCTCGATGAATTCATTGCGATTTCATATTATTTTTTTTGTTACCAAACCTTTATTCTTTCTTAATACAAAAATATTTTTAATAATTATTTTTTATTAATTCTGTTTCAGGGGAACATGAAAGGAAAACATTTAACGAGGAGTCATGCTATGAAAGAATGTACTTCACCGCCATGCACTCCAACACCAAGAACATCAGAGCCCCCGTCCCAATTGTCACCGAATGGTTACCAGCAACATGTGGATATAAATGAAAGCAATAATAAATTGCACACACCAGCCATACGCGGAAACTCTCCAATAATCGAAACACCAACTGTGATTGTAACTAGTCAACAAAAGCAGCAGTCGCAACATCAACAACAGAAATCTAATGTTGCATTGTGTAATGAAACAGAATTTCCAAAATTAAATCCACCCAAATCGAAGAGTGGTAATAATAGCAATGGTGGAAATGGATCTGGAACTAGTTCAAATAGTAGTGGTGTAAACAACAGTTGCAACAGCAATCATCAACGTATCAGCAACGTGTCTGAAGGTCACGATTCTTGTAATGCTAATAACAACAATAAGAAGATTAATGGTGATAATACAGGAGGTAATGAAACGCACAATAAAAGCACTAACAATGTGGGCATAAATGCAAATAAAAACTACAGTCCATCGCAACAACAGCAGTTAAGCGCTGGAAATGCTTTACAAAAGGCTTTAAATGTCGCAGATAGTACACAGTCTACTCCAATCTACAACTCCCCAATGAACTATCAGTTGCATCCTAATGATGTAAATACAGACCAGCAACAGCAGGTACAATTGTTTACTTCGTACGATAAAGAAAATCGGTGTCCACGAAACGACAGCCAGAACAGTATGAATTCAATCGAGGAAATGCACTACGAGACACAGCATCAGCAACATCAATCCCAACATCATCAACGTTCAGCAGGAGGAGGAAAAAAACATCGCACAAATTCGAAAGGATCGAAACCTCGATTGAAAAATATGAGCAATAACATCGGTGGTGGAAACGCTGGAAACATGGTTGGTGGAGCATGTATTGCCGGAGGGGGACTCACCTCCAGTAGCATCGAAGACAGCTTAAATAGCAGCAACAACACCTCAGGCTTTATTTCGAGAGGTTTGTATCGACACCATTTATAAAAAATTGTATCTATTTTTATTTCTTTAGTCTTCACAAATTCAGAAAACTCCAATGAACAATACACTGATCATGGTGGTACCGACTTGCTTAGCTTTTTCAAAGAGACGTTAAACAAGAATGTTAAAGATCGCCAATTCTTGTTAAAAGTTGAAAAGGATTTAATTGAGTTTATTCAAGAAGGAAAGTAAGTAACTTTGCGATGTTTTTGGCTGTTACACTTGAAATAACTATTTGTAAACTTGATTTAGTCGTGGTGAAATTCGTTTTCCTCAAGCCTCCTCATACAACCGCATGCTTATCCACAGAACAGCTGCTTTTTTTGGAATGGAGCATAATGTAGACACTGAAACACAGCAATGTGTTATAGTAGCTCCAACTAAAAACACTCGCATACCAGAAGTAAGTTTTCGATCTCGCCGTAAGCAATTATATATGTACATATGAATGTATGCATGATGATTATTAAATTTTTTTCTTATTTTTCTTAGATCCGATTTAAAACATTGGTATTAAATAATCGTGATGAATCGCGCAAGTCGATATTGAAACGCGATACGCACAGTTTTGATGAAGCCCGCCAAAGCAGTTATTTGTGTCCAGACCGTGGTGGCATGCTTGATCGGAAAGCAAAAAGTTTTGAAGAACGTGAAGAAGATTACGAAGGCACACGGTCTCGCATATTTAACCGAAGTCAAAATGAGTCCTGCTCTATTGGTGGTGGGAATACAGACAATGACAACAACTTCGTAAGTTGGACGAGCTCAGTAGATCACCAACAATTTCCACGAGTTCGCAGTAGTGGAAAAGTCTTAAAAATTCAGAATGTAATAGATATTTGAAAAAGTGTTTTCATTTAAATATTAATTGTATATATGTACATATTTTACATTTAGTCTCCAGATAATCGGAGTGGAGCTGTGAGTCAGAAGTCAAGTAATTTCAACAGTTACGGTGCTTCTTCTAACCAAGGAACAATGCAACTTGTGCGAGGAGATTTGTTAAATTCAAACAACGTTATGAGCACATCCGGTGGAAATATAAACAGGATATTCTCAAAGCAAGAGTCAGTAGTTAGCTCCAATACATCATGGCGATTATCACCTTCAAGCAGCGGGTAAGTCTTTTTTATTATTTTATATTTACTACATAAACATCAGGTTTTTGTAACTCATTTCTATTTACGTATGAATGTATGTATTTCTAAGAAAAAATAAAAAAATAATTTTGTTTTCAAAAGTTGAACAGTTTAGCTACAAAACATAAACCCGATTCGTTCAGATTGGATAACGCTGTAACCAACCGGTGATTATGTACAGTGATGAACCCAGTTATCAAACCAGTCTTCACTCATCGCACTCGGGTCGATAAATGTATTTCCAATATTGCCGCTTGTTTGTGGACTTATTATGTGGGTCGTCATTGATACATACTCGTATGTATATCAAATGCGCCAAAAGGCAGCATTCTTATAAATCCACAGACTAGTAACCATAATTTACCAATGAATGAAATTAAATAAAAATACCGGAAACTTCTGTTTTTCACTTTAACACGCCAGTAATCAGCACCTATTTTCTGCAGTTAAAATATTGGCAATCCATAACTTAAAAATTGTTTTCACAATCAATAGCAGAATTTAATTGAATGAAATTTGGCAACTACTTATTTGCTGTTTTAACGTCATCATAATTGCAAGAGTTTAGTTTTTAAGTTAAACATGTTGAAGTCATATTTGTTAAAAAAGTACAGCAAAAAATCATTGTCATATGTTTAAACAACTGAGTTATTGTAATTGATTTAGAGCTATACACACAAAATATACCTACATATGCACATACATATATATGTAGCTGTTTCTTGTAAAATATTATTAAAACTTTTTTCTTTTAATACTCATTGTCTTTTTAGAGACAATTGAAGTCAATTATTAGAGACAATTGAAGAACATTATTATTAGAGACAATTGAAGAACAATTATTAAAATCATTTTATATTCTCAAAAGATTATCAAGTAACGGATAGAAATATGTAGTAGGGCGGGTTGGTACATTAAAAGATATATTTTCCATTAAAAGGTTATACGATTTAAGTGTGGGCTCTTCTAATTCTATTGGAAAAGACAGATATAAAAAATCTCGAATTATTATTTTTTTATTATAATTATTTACTGAATCTTCAAAAACTGAACTATCAATAAATGTATAAATCTTAACTCTGTAAGAGATATTTTTTTGTCCAGGCAGATCTGGACAAAAAACTTCGTTCTTGCTCGGAATATCAAGAATATCCTTTCTACTTAGTTGAGTATGGCCGCTATTGTTAAGGATATTTTTTCGCAGGTATACTTTGTACTTGCGTAATTAAAAAATTTATCTTTAACCAAAGGTACTTGTGAGTTTTTAACATACACTGGAGTTATTGCAATCACAAGGAGAATTTTATTTTGGCGTCTTTGACTATTTCAATGTTTGCTACTTAGGTGGTACCCCATAGCTGAATCACATTTTGGTTTTAGAACCGCATTGTACTTAGAGATAATCGTTACGTACATATATCGTTCAGTAAATAATATTTTATTTTGATTTTTATCAATATAGCGAGCTTTCAAAAAGATCATTAGTATCGTATACTATTTTATTTATTTATTTATGTAAAAAAGAGTACAACAAGAATAAATCTCATATTACAGCATTGCTTCGAGATTTGGCATACATATTTTGGCATTACAATATAACATATATGTATTTAGAATTATTTTTAAAAAAATGAAGATTAAAGTAGAAATCAAATATAGTGAGAAATAGTCTAATAGAATAATCATAACTATATGGGATAATATAAAAGTTAGAAAATGTCATTAAAACTGTTTATAAAATTCAGAAATTGCAGACTTAAATTGTCTTGCATTACTAATTAATTGTATTGTAGGGGGAAGTTGGCCTCAAAGACGTATGGAATGCATAAAGGAGCGGTCTTATTACGCTTGACACTATGTATTTTTTGCCTCTGCTTGATATTGAGAAGGAGAATCTTTGATATAGGTAATTAGGCTGTTTGGTATAAACAATTTTATGCGTCAGAAGAAGAACTCTACATTTTAGTAAATTATCAAACGTCAAATTATATATTTGTGTTTCATATCTTCAAATACTGGAATTTCTATTAATCCCAAATATGTATCTTGCAATACTATTATATGTTACATTAAGTTAAGTCTGCGTTTGCTTACACTATCACGACTAGCAAAAAGTTCGTCGCCATACATGAGGCTCGGCAGTAGGTACGTAGGTATATTGTTGCGACTTCCATAGGCTCCTTAACATCCTAAATGTCTTCCCACAATTACTTTTTATATGGTCAGACCAATCCAATTGTTAAGCCCAGGTTTTTTGTGGTATCAACAAACTTAATTACTTAGTCATTTATTTTTAATTCTGGTAAATATGTTGGTATGTGTTTTGTATAGCCAATAACCATAGCCACAGATTTTTTAGGACTTAAACTAAGTCCATTAGCAGATGCTCATGAATATATGCGCTTCAAGTCTTCATTTATTAAGTTTATACAATTAACAACGTCTGATATGTTACAGTGGATATAGAGCTGCGCATCATCCGCATACATTTGGATTTTATAGTGTTTAAGTTGTAGAGGTAGATCATTTGCGTAAATTGAGTACAATAATGGACCAAGTATCGAGCCCTGTGCAGAGCTAGGCATGAATTGGAAGTGTAGGAGCCGTTGGTAACTGGCTGACGCCGACCACTAAGGTAAGAAGTTATTAGCTTCAAAGCTGTTGCTAAGAATTTATGCATGTATTTAAGTTTGAGGCCAAGAATACTGTGTTCTAGTGTATCGAAGGCCTTAGAGTGGTCAAGTAGAACTAGGAAGTGTGCGATATTATGTTTGTCTATTTGACTCCTGATTTCCTCCGAGACATCAATCTAGGTTGATATGCAACCATGTTTCAGCCTAAACCCAGATTGCCCAGCAGTAAGTAAATAATTTTCATACAAATAGCTGTTTATCTGCAGATTGGTAAGCTTTTCGAAAACTGTGCGCTTTACAAACTTCGGATGCAATTCATCACCCCCAACACAGTTAGGTTTTATGTCACAAAATGATTTAAACCCCTCTTGCTGCGTGAAGTGAGTGAAGTCTAAACACCGAATCTGTTGATGGTTTGAGTAGTCGATGCTGTTTGTGTTGTTGTAGAAGCTTATATCAGTTGTCGGCATCTGTATGTTTGCAAACTATTGATGTAATTTATTAACGCCAATCGCATTGTTCTCTGCGGACCTGTCATTAATAATACCCATTTTTCTTATCACCGTTCACTTGGTATTAGAATCAACAGCTGTTTGAAACTGGTTTTTATAAAAATTAATTTTATATATTTTTATATATGAATTAAAATTGGCTCTAGCATTTCTAAAAAGCTCATAAAGATCTGGGGTTCTAAACCGTTTCTACCTCTTCAATCAAAGTTTTAATCTCAATTGTAAACCAGGGCTTTTCATTTCTTATAATTTTTCTTTTGACAGGAATATAATTCTTATAGAGGTAGTTTAGGTTGTGATGCAGAAAAGTCAGCTCTTTGTCAACAGTGAGCACGTAAAAAACGTTGCTCCAGTTTATAATCGGCAGGTCATCATACAGTGAGCGGTAATCAACGTTTCTAAAGTCTCTATACTCTAGTATTTTGGGTGGTACTATGGATAATTGCAATTTGAAATTGTTGTTGACAAAGCATAGATCTATTAGTGTACTCGAGTTGGTTGTAAAGTGAGTAGGGTAATTTTTATTTACTAAATATAGACCAATAGAACTCATATCTTCCATTAGGCTCGTATCTTCCAAAATGTTTGTATTAAAGTCGCCAGTCATTATTACATCATTGTAACCAAGAGTGCATATGCTAAGTTGCTCAATGAAAGAGTTAATGTTAATATATTTGTTTGGCCTACATATACTTCCAATGAGCAACCTTTCATTATTATTAATAAGCTCATCGAAAATATGTTCAATGCTTTCTCCAACAAAATTTTTATATATTGTTTTATACGAAATACTGGATCTTATATACATGGCAACAGCGCTGCCAGTAGTTGACGTATCAGAGCGATGCAGATTATAGCCGCTCAGATTGTAGACACTATCTCCAACATCCAGATAGAACCACGATTCTGAGACGCATATCACATCAACATTGGAATTTTCAAAATCAATTTGGAATTCATCCATTTTGTTCTTTAAACTCTGAGCATTTAAGTGGCATATTTAAAGTCTATAGCAATTCTTAGACAGTATTCTTACCATAGCTGTCAGATTTTCCCTAGAGCCAGTCTCCTAATTATCAGAACGTAATGCCATTAAAAAAGTTTATAACAATTTTCGTAATGCAAGCAATAAAGTGCTTTAAGAGGTTAACAGTTTTTTTTTTATAAACAGGTCGTAGTTTTTGATTTGACAAAAAATTACTTTTAACAATAATATTTTTATTATTACATATTACAGTTATAAAAAGTTTCTGTTACTTTATGAGTAATTATAACATTATTTAATAAATTCCCCTGATCGAAAAAGCTTATCCAATGATCTTAGCACATCGACGCTTATGGGCTCATCACTTTACTGTTTTTATGCAGATCCACGACGTGTAAAATGTGTTGATATTACAATATCTCTCTTGAATCGATATGCACGAAAAAAGATTCTATGATTTTCTGAAGTTAAGTTTTCATTTACATAATATGGGGAATTACTATTGAAACCAAATGCGTTCAGACATAACAGATTCTTTTGCGTTTTTTATGGATCTGTCATATGGGCATTTAATTATATATTATATAAAATAAAATAAAAGCTACTACTTCTTCCATAAGCGATTGTTTAAGTTCTGTTGTTAAAGTTTCCTGAGTTTTTATTTGCGCTTTTATGGATTCAATTTCGGCTTGTGTACTCATAAGATAATATTCAAGTTCGTTTTCGTGTTGGCAGATGTCCTTCGCAATCCAGATACATGTTTTAAAATAATTCATTTATGTATATAAAAAAGCATGCAAAGTAGCGAATTGAATTTTCAGCATCTCCTGTTTCATTGTGTTTTTGTGCGTTTATGTGGCTGGTTGATTGGCTTGTCAGAGGAATATACATATGTAAGTAAAAGCAGATTTTTGTGACTGCTGATCAAGCTTAGAAGAAACGGATGACTTAGTGATCATTGAAGGCTTGAAATACACGTCGATGGCTGAAATGAATCTACCATCAGAACGATACAGATTCGTAAAAGCAATTGTGCGATTCCAAAACGCTAAGCGTACGTTCCGTGCAATTTAATTTAAGCATTATTTAAATCTTAAAAACTTTGAATATTTATTAAATTTTGGTAGATGATTGACAAAAGGGAAGCGCAACAGCGAAGAAGGCTATCATTCAAATAGCCATTGGCTTTGAATAATGATTGTTATATTACCCAGTGTTGCTTCTATTTGATAAATGAGAGTTAATATACATATTTAATACAGATGCTTATAAGTATAAATAAAGTATATGACTGATTATTATATCAAACTCTAAAAAGTTTTAATTGTCGATCAGTCTTTTAGAAACCCATATTGGACAAGAAATACGTTAAATGACACTTAATGACTTATATACCTACTAAATACTTTCTTAATAGCAAAAAGCTACTAAGTTTTGCAGTAAGCCTATAATTAATAAATTTTTTTTACAACCAGGCTTAAATAGTGAAATAACAAATACATCCTATTTTATTTGAAAAATATCACGATTTTATTGATGACTTAAAAAATATGGTCAGTTTATACGAAAGTGTTAGCTTTTTGTTGCATAAGTGCAAAGCTAAATCGTCAGTAGAGCGCGGCCTGAAATCAATGAACTTATAGAAAGTGCAGCCAATTTGTATGCAACATAACTGGCCTTTCATACTCTCTTGAAATTTCTAGAATAAGCCATCAGCAAGCAATTTTGAAGAGTCCATGAATAGCCAGTTATACTCTAAATAATAAGAATAGGTTTGCCGTTGTAAATTCAAAATGTTTGATGATCACTTTCATAAATTAAATTCAGACGTAGTTATCGCGCAGCATATTGACAAAACATCGAGTCTGCAGCACAGTAGAAAGTGTAAACATGTGGTTTTTCGATCGCATATATATTTTAGAAAAAAAAATTAATTAGCCAATTGTATTGTATCTTTGATGCTTTCTCAGAAAAGAACAAAATATTGAGAAAATAAAAAAAGCTTACGTCCCGAACCTCATTGATGACCAGGAAAACTTTCCAAAACTACCAAATCACGAGAAGCCAAGTTTTGCACGTGATTCAAGTTTGCACAACAACAATATATCGTTTTCTGAGGCAACAAGAAACAAAACATATTGCCGGTACAACCTTCTACCGTAGTTATTTTACCAACTCTAGCAGTCCATTTTCACCATTAGAGTCTTCCAAATATTTTGCAATCCGATCACGTATGTATATATGTACATCTTGCTACAGTTTTAAAAGAATTGAAAATTATGAACAATCAATACCTTTTTTATGACAGAGCAGACTGGATGGCAATTAGAAATTGGGTAGAAAATGAAATCAGAATACAGCACGTTGATCACACTATAAATAATTCCGACAATTTGGATTTGTTTTTAATTTTAATTTATTTTAATTTTTAATTAAACTTATTTCTATTGTTAAGGAAGCTTTTACCAGAATACCAGTGGGTATTCTGTAAAATGTCAATAAGGCACAGAAAAAAAATTCAAAGGTAATACCAAAGATGTAGAGATTTGACTTATACATAACTACCAAATCAAATGTATTTTGGACAAAGTTTTTATTAAATCTGTCTACTAGTTCCAAAAAGTTTTGGACACTTACCAAAGTGCATTGCTGATGGTATTAGGTCAGAATATTCTACATATAGATATGAATGAGCTTTTCCATACGGAATGCAGGTGCCCGAATGCTGCTCTCGCTTTGTTGAGTCTGTTATCTAGGTCTGTTTCTGCGCCGCCGTTTGCTGCCATAGTACTACTCAGATAGCAGAAGCTATCGACGTAATCGACTGGTTGGCCTTGTAGCATGATGATTTCTGTGCTCGTGTTGTTAATTCGCATGGCTTTGGTTTTCGTGATATTTATCTCAAGTCCAACATTGCGAGCCAATCTTTATAGGTGTTCGAGTTTTGACTGCATGTTGGAGACCTTATGCGAGAGTAGACAAATATCATCTGCATAATCCAAATACTCGAGTTGGCGTGAGAGACTCCACGTAATTCCTCTTCTCTCTAAACCGACTTGGCTCATTATTTCATCCAGTACGATGGTGAATAATAGAGGTGAAAGTGGGCATCCTTGCTTGACTCCAGCGTTTGTTTGAAATGGTTGGCTGATGTTGCCGTTATGAAGAATTGAGAGGTCTGCGTCCTCGTACATAGCTCTGATGATTTTGACTATTTTCTGGGGTACTCCTTTTCTACTCAATGTTTTCCATATAGCGATACGTTTGCTGGCTTTCTTGAAATCAACAAACAGTATATACAGGGGAGTACACCATTCTAAAGATTGTTCAATAATAATGCGTAAGGTGTTAGCCTGATCTATGCAGCTTCTGTTTTGCCGGAAACCTGCCTGTTCGTCACGTAATTGATCTTCAATGTTTTCTCTAAGCCGTTTCTGTATTATTGTTGCTAGAACTTTGTATATTGTGTTAAGCAGAGTTATTCCTCTCCAGTTGTTGCAGTCTTTCAAGTCGCCTTTCTTTGGTAACTTTACAATGATACCTTTCTTTACAATGATACCTCGCCGTGGTTTCGGTGTCATCCTCGCCTGCTGTATATTACTTCTACATGCAATTCTAAGTTTGTTTATTTGTGCATGGCCGTTGTTATTTGTTTCGAAGTATTCAGTGTCATCTATGGCGACGTTACTGATTTCATCGAAGTGTTTTCTCCACCTTAGTGTCTGTGCTTCATTGCTTGTTCATAATACGCCATTACGATCAGCAACTGCTTGGCTACTGTTACATTTCCGATTGGTCAGGCAGTCAATCGTCTGATGTAGTTTTCTCACGTTATTTTGACTAGCTGCTTCTTCTGCTGTACTTGCTAGCCGTTCCAGGAACTTCCGTTTATCTTTTTCTGCAGCTTTCTTTACTCGATTTGCCAGCTGTTGGTATTGCTGTTTTAAAGTTTCTATATTATTGTTTGTCAGCTGCAATTTGAGCTCCCTTCTCTGAGAAATCAGATTCCAAGTGTCGTCTGATATCCATGTTTTCCGCTGTGGCCGCACTATTCGCAATGATTCTTCAGCAGCTTGATTGTATACTGCAACGATATCTTCCCATGAGTGTTGTTTGTTAATTGGCAGCCTTTCGCGAATTGCCATTGCTAACGCGTTTTTGCTTGAGGTGTTTTGTAGTTGTTGTATGTGAAGCCGCTTTCGCCTTGTGTGTCCGGTATATCTTCTTTGACATTTCAGCTTTATCTTGATTTCGCCTGTGATTAGCTCATGATAACTTGCAATGTCAGTACCTCTTCTATTCCTCACATCTATTAAAGAGCTTCTCCATCTTCTGCTCACGCATATATGATCTATCTGATTATATATTTGTGTATCTCCTTGTGCGGGAAGATAGAGCCACCTATGACGAGTTGGAATGTCTGCCACAGTTCTATTAGGCGGTCGCCATTATCCTATACCTGCAGAGAATTATAAGAAGTTTTTTAAAAAAACAATTTTTTTGTTGTATGTGTAGATATGTAATTTTCCAGCGAAACACAGCTTCCTAGCGGCCTTCCACAAGCTTTAGTACTATTTCTTATACTATACAAGTTAACATCGGTTAACATAAAATATGTATATTATTATAAGTTGCTTTTAAGAATTATTTTTATTTTCTGGCATCACCAATCGGAGTAAGAATGTAAAGAAAAGGAATGAAAAATAATAAAATAGCAGTCACATTTTGATACTCAAGCACGTCGTTTCAGTAAAATCCCATATTTTTTGTGTTAGAGCGCATGGACCTTGTGAAATCAAGTTTTTGCAGAAAAGTAAGTCACTTAAGATAACTGGCGCCAAAAAACATTTAAATCATAAAAATTTAATAATTATACAAGTTATTGTGTTCACAAAAGACTAAACATTGATTTACACAATTGTTGGTGACATATAAAACTGTAGTGCGAAGAACATCAATTCTTCATAAAAGTGACTTTAAAATATACAAAATTCATATTTTTATATAGGAATTAATGCAACGTTATTTTCCATTAAAATTACAGCAAGAACATTTTTTTAAAAGAGATAATAAAAATACAATAAAATAAATCAAAAACGTTGATCGAAGTCGAATTTCCTGAGAAGCTATTGATTGAGAGGTATAACTGTAGATATCAACTTTACGCTTCACAACGTTTATTTATTACATTTCTGAGTATTTCTATCACTCATATTTTTACTATTCCCACTTTAAATATTAATGTACTCAACTATTTTCAACGGACTTAGTCTTTTTTACTTTCGGAAACCTACGGTACAAAGAAATGATTTTGGCATCGAGAACCAAAAAATTAACACTGGTTATGGTTGTTGAAAATCCATTTGTGTACAACAACCAGCCCACAACAATTCAGGCCAGTCTCCCGTTCAAAAATTACAGAGAATTAATTATGTTAAGAACTATCATTCAAATGAAAGCATTCTTGAGGGGACAATTTTTTTGTTATTGAGTCTGGCAGTGATATAGTAGATAATTTGAATTTTTTAGTATAAAATCGATCTTACCATATGTTGGTAAAAAATTAGTTAATGGTCCCGAGCTTAACATATTGGTGGATACAGGAAGATCTAAGAACTATATTCGAAACTTAAATTTTCTTAAGGTTGTTAAATTGGTAGAGTCTCCGTTTTATGTTAGATCAATCAGTGGTTCCACCTGTAT
This sequence comes from Epicampocera succincta, assembly GCA_932526305.1. Taxonomy (NCBI): domain Eukaryota; kingdom Metazoa; phylum Arthropoda; class Insecta; order Diptera; family Tachinidae; genus Epicampocera; species Epicampocera succincta. The sequence continues at coordinate 26,585,141 of OW052035.1, read as the reverse complement.
TAAGCAGAAATGCGAGATTAATTTACGCAGCCACGGAACAAAATTCTTCATACTACCGTCTTTAGCGTCTTTTGACGCTATAGTAGGGTACAATTTTTTAAAGGAAATTGGAGTTTCAGTTGATACAAAAAATGGAATTCTTTTTTACAAATTCGGAAAAGAATCTCTTAACCATTTTTCATGCAATCAGATTAATTCAATAGAAGTTGACAGGAAATACGTTCCAAATTTTTTAAGAGAATTCGAACTGCTCCTTGAAAATAATTTGAACGCATTTGCAAACCCAGACAGAGCATTGCCAGCCAGTACGAAAGTCTTCTCAGGGACGGCATTATAAGAAAATCGTCTTCTCCTTATAATTCACCAGTTCATGTGGTCAACAAGAAAGGCGTTGATTGTAATGGTAGGCAGAATTTGAGAATGGTGATTGACTTTCGCAAAATTAATGGACTTACAATACCTGACAGGTACCCCATGCCTGATATTAGCATCATTTCATCAAACTTAGGTAAATCACAATATTTCACGACACTTGATTTAAAATCCGGATTCCACCAAATCAACTTGGCCGAAAAGTACAGGCACAAAATAGCGTTTAATGTCAATAATGGGAAATATGAATTCTGCTACCTACCGTTTGGGCTTAAATATGTCTCAAGTATTTTTCAACGGGCCATTGATGATATTCTGCGCGATGTGATAGGGAAAATTTATTTTGTTTATATGGATGACGTGATAATATTTTCAGGGAACCATATTTGGGATGTCGATATAGTACTGAAAAAATTGTCAGGTACCGGAATGCGAGTTTAAGTAGAGAAATCAAGATTTTTTAAGTCCGAAGTCGAGTTTCTTGGATTTGTTATTTCTAAAAATGCTATCAAAACAAGCCCTAGGAGAGTTAACGATATTCTGAGCTTTCAAATAACCAAAACGCTAAGGGCGTTGAGGTCCTTCATGAGACTAGCAAGTTAGTATCGCAAATTTATAAGGAACTATGCCGATATTGTTAAACCACTTACTAGAGGCCTCCGAGGAGTAAACGGCAATGTTGGCTCTAAAATTTCAAAAAACGTTAGTATGCATTTATCCCAAGAGACAAACGGATTTTAGCATCGTGCTTCTTCGACACACGGACTTTGACAAGCCTTTTGTGTATACGAAAGACGCTAGTTCCAATGCGATAGGTGCGGTTCTTTCACAAGGTGGGAAGCGAAGTACGATGATTTCACGCACACTTTCCTTAACGGAACAAAACTACGCCAAAACGACCGGGAATTGCTATCAATTATCTACAAAAATTGCGGCACTTCAAAAATATTCACATATTCACCTTTGCTATTTCGGAAAAAACCGGAATCCAAAAATCAAGAGATGGCAAGCTTTTGTTGCGGATTTTACTCCAACTTTCTTTTACAAACCAGGGAAGAAAAATGTGGTCGGTGATGCACTGTTTCGGCAATACATGAATAATTTTACCGAATCAAACTTAGGAACAATACACAGTGAGATTTATTTTTCGAGAACTATAAAATCCGTGGATGTGACTGTCAATCAATTCTTAAACAAACTTAGTCTATCTAGGGCAACGGATATCTCTAAAACCACAAAATATTTATTTCAAAAATTTAAAAGACACATAATTAATTTTGATAGCATCCAGAATCTTTTGCTCACTTTACAAACCTCTGTAAATCTTAATGTTGTTAATGCAATACATTGCGATTTATGCACTTTATCAGAAATCCAGGATGATGTACTAAATCACTTTCCTTTAATAAGATTCATTCATGACTGTCCAGTGCAAATCGCCAAAACGGGAGATTAGGCGCCCGTGAAATGCATCTTTCAGCATATCGGTTGTGGGCCGTGCAGTGTGTGCCGTTGCACCGTCCTGTTGGAACCACATGTTTTCCAATCCCAATTCATCGAGTTGCGGCAAAAAGAACTCGTTGATCATTGCTCTGTAGCGCTCACCATTCACAGTAACCGTTTGGCCCGCGACGTCTTCGAAGAAAAAAGGTCCGTACAGTGACTTTGAGCGGGTGTAATGGCTCTTCATGGGTTACACGCGGATTTTTAGTGCCCCAGAAGCGTAAATTTTGCTTATTTACGTACCCGCTAAGATGGAAATGGGCCTCATCACTCATGATTATTTTTGATGAAAATTAGCAGCTTACAGCTGATGCACCGTCTGGATTTTGTACGGAAACATCTTCAAATCTTGTACCAAAATTCGCTTTAAAGACAGTCGACTGACACCTATTTGCGTGGCACGTCGTCTGGTCGATGTCGACGGCGCTTCCATGACGTCCTCAGCTGCAGCAGCAATATTCTCTGCAGAACGGCTACTCCGGGGTCTGCCACGCCTGGCAGCATCTCGTGTTGTGCCAGTCTCTTCGAGGCGAGCGGCTAAACGTCGCAGTGTTTGACCAGTAGGCGTTGGACGGCTAGGAAATCTGCGACGAAATTCACGTTGTGCCAAAGTCACGGACCGATTATTGGTCATATAAATAGTCATTTAGGGAGCAGTTTTGACGCAGGTACGAATCGGAACGATTCAGTTTTATGTGAGAGGAAAGTTATGAGGTTCATAAAGAAATTACTGAAATTACCAATACGTACAAGGAAAAGGAAAAATATGCTTATGGTCAATGTACATACATGAAGAAATATAGATTGTGAAAGAGAATTATTACTAGCATAAACATATTGGAGTTCACCATTTTTATCCTTTTCTTATCACTAATTATTCGGTTCACCAAAATATTTTATCTCGAAGATACATATTGCAAACAAGAAAATTAGGGAATATTTTTTATCACCCAAACGATCTGCTGATAGCTATGGGTATACTTATAGGTACTTAATTCTAAAAGTTTTCTCAAATATTAAGAAAGTGTTTAAAAAATAACATTTAAGGTAGTGCGCGTATCTTCAGTTTGTATATTTTTTCTACTTTAAAATGCAGGGAAACCGTAACAGAACACAGCTTCAATATAAATACACCATTATGAATATATATCTGTTAATATTTGAACATTTTACATAAATAAGTATATTGCTGTTTTCAATTACATCTAACAAAGAAAATAGTATTTTTTTTATAATTATGTTTATTAATTTATTTCATTAAAAAAAAAGATCGTACATAAATACAATGTTTCAGCGTAAGCTTAAAGAGTGATATTAGAATAGTATAAGACAATTGTAATATAAATATTTGCATAATTCTATAAGGTTCATTTGCAAAAGCAGCTTTCCATAAAATATTCTTTAAAATTTTAAATTCGTTTATTATTTTACAAAGCAACATAATTTGGTTGTAAGTTTCATACTGTTTCTCTTATAGAATGTTGTTTGATTTCTGTGAAAAAATTCCATTTTCGTATGGAAGCAAAGTTTAAAAGTATTTAAGAAAACTTATATTCGTTTAATATTTTTGAATAGAAATATAAGAAAAATAATTGGAAGCATAAGCAATTGTTTTTTTGTAACAACTATCAGTAAATTGGAATTGCAGAATATTTGGTAGGATGGTTTGTCCTAAGTTTTCCACTTTAATTTCATTGAAAAAATTTAGTAGTAATAAGAAGAGGAAGAGTGTGCAGAAAATGTATCACTTCGATCTAAAGCTCGAAGTGTGTTGTCAGAAATCGTGCAGCCTAACGAAGCTTTATTGGCACATGCTAAAGGCCGTGTTACACTATCATACAGAATCGTACGATTCATTCACAGGAAAATCTAATAGAAATCTGTCCGCCTTTAAAAAATCGCGTCAAAATGTGCCACTTTAACAACAAAAAATTTTTTCTCGCTATATTTCATAATACATTCGACGTATCTCGCAAAGTTTGTTTAAAAAAGGGAAATGGTTTTGGTGTGGGGAGTGCTTTAACTTTTGAGTTTCGTTTTTTCTCTTATGACCAGCTGATTTTCAAAAGTTTCCACCCTAATCGTACGTAATGTATCACTTTATGAAAACTTTCATAAGAATTTTCAACTCAGACAGACTTGTCAAAAAATCTGGCACGCAGGTACTTTTTTAGGTCAGATTATCATACTTTTGGAACACACGATTTTTTGACATATCGTACGACTAAATACGATAGTTAAACGTGGCTTTAAAGATGTGTTTCCACGGTAATAGAAAATACTAACAAAAATCTGTTGTAATTACTTTTCATGTTTACACGGATGGTAAAATCAAAACAAAAATATTGGTTGTGCGAATTAAATAGGTGATAGGATGAAAATAATAGGAGTTCTACAATATTTATAAAAACACCATGAAAATTTGTTGCGTTGAATTTCGATGTTCTTGTAATTACTGCTAGCACCTACAATACATTCTGTTGATACTGCCAATGCTTACTGTAAAATACGTCTTTGGTGTAATGAGAATACATAAGTTTCTAAAATGGTTAAGAAAATAAGTATTTACCCACCGCTTGTCAAATTATGTATCCGCATTCTATCCCACTCAATATATTTTGCTTTTACACGATAATACTTATTTCAGTTTTTACACGTAGTAGCACATGTATTACCGTCAAAGCGCACTTTAAGCCAGACCTCCAATTGTACTTGCCATAAAAAGTGCAAACGTACTAAAATTATGCAACAGCTGCAGATTTGTACTTCACCGACGCTGTGCTATAAAGATCTATTATAAAAATTAAAAGTATGTAAGTTGAATAAAATTCAACTATAACTTTTATGTTCTGTATCCGTTTATTGTTCAATTACAATTAATTAAATTTCATTTTTTCTCTTATTATAAAACTTCATTTAGTTTGTTTCTTATTAACTAAGTCAGCATTTTAATTATTTTCTTAGTTATTTTTTTTTTTAACCAATAGCCTCACTTTTCTGTTGAAATGCTTGTTTGATGAGACAGAGTGTCAGCAAAAATTACTATTTAAAGTCGCGGACACAACTTATTAAAACAAAGAAAATGTTAATGAACAGGAATGGGGTAAACGAATTTGTTTGTCGTTAACTAATCCTTCCTAAAATCGCATGTCCTCATTCGTTATTGTTTAAAGTAATGTTTTTAAGCCGTGGTAAATTGTCCATTTCAAAAGCTTTTCCAAATTGAGGGGCTTGTGGTTATCACACTGTAATTTCTTTCCCTGTTTTCGGAAAGATATTAAGAAGGATAATGTAAATTATGATTAGTAAAAGTATTGCAGATATCGTTCATTTTCCTATTATAAGTCCTTTTTTTACTGTTGTAATAACGTCAGTGTTATTGACTTGGAGCTCGTTAAGCTTCTCTAGAGATAAAAGGGTAATCCTGTTTTTTGCACCAGCGCTGGCATAGTTTGTAAGAGTGAAGCTTGCCAATTGCTAAAAGTTCTATCCTCAACAGTAATTATTGAATTGTGAAATTTTATTAATAATTTAATAGTAATTATTATGTACTTTTTCATTCACGCGGAACGTGATTACTCTTGCTTACAGTACACGATATATTCAAATTATTAATTAAATTGGGAATAAAATCATTCTTTGTTATATTAATTTAATTTTTCTCATTTCAAATGGTAATATTATCATAATTTTTACATTTTTCTTTTAAAGAAAATGTTTCTTGTTTGTTAAATACTATTTCTTTAAAATTTAAATGTATACTTTTATTATATTTCTTTACTGGTCTTATAACTAGGTTTTTAGAGTTTTCCTTTTTTGTTAATGGAATTTTAACTATATAAAACATTTATATTTTGTTATTATTCATTGATATCTTTGAAAATTCGAATGATTTTTCTGGGCTTGAAAAATTAATGATAATAATAATCTTTTATTAAATGCTTCACTTATAAAAACCTGCTTATTATTATTATTTAATTCAGCAATATTGTTAGTTAATATTTGGAAGTCGTTATGATCAGGAGTTCGTGCTACGTACTTCCATGTAGTACCAATAGCATCAATTGATCTTTTCTGACGGTTATTAGGAGTGGCAGTAATGTTTTCTAGGATGTTAATGATTTGTGTTAATTCATGGATCAGGAGTGGCTATTTGTTGTGTGTTTTCGGAATGTTTTTTTCAATAAATGCTTGCACACTGCTTATGAATTCCTCATAATCTGTAATTTTAATAGCCTGGATGCAACACAACGGGATCCTGTATTATATTTTACTTTTTAATATTGTTTTTGTGTACTATTCTTCCTGAATTGGTTAATATAGTGGTATTTCTATTTATTTTTTAACTTTTTCTTGTTTATAATGTGGAGGCAATTTTGACCGTATCCTTTTGTTAATTTTAACGTAAACTTTTTCACCTACTGAATAGTTGTTAATTTTCTCTGTCCTTGTTATGGGTTTTCTTTTAATCTATCACTAATTAATTTCCTTTCGTTTTTTATTTCTTCGGGATTCTTTTTTACCAAAAAATACTTCCACTGGTTTCCTTCCCGTAGTAGAGTGAATTGAAGAGTTATAATATTAAAATGATTTTGTAAGTAGGTCATGAAATGAAGTGTGAATTTTTTCTGTTTTTAAACATCTCATGATTTCCGAGAGAGTGTGATGGAACCTTTCCATTTGCCCATTAACAGAGCTGCAATACGGAGGGGTAGTATAAATATTTATCCAAAAAATGTTATTGTATCCGAATTTAGGGATTTTTCGTTATGTATGACAACACCAAATGCTAGAACTAATTCCTTAAAAGGTTCTTTCATATCTTCTTTTGCTACCCTGATATTGATATCTAAATATCAACTTGAACTGTTTCTCCGGAATTTTTTGGAATCGGTGTAGTTTCTAAATTGGGTTTATTTGGGTGACGGTCATATTTCTGTTCTTTGGAAATTTTACAGGCTTTTTTATTGGGTTTTTTTGGCATTTTATTTTTCCATATCGGTGGGCTTGTTTTTGTTCTGCTACGATTATTTACGTATGTATGGGGGAAAAGGTATCTCAAATTTATAATTATTTTTGACATCTATCAGTATGTAAATTTGATTCTTAAATGCATTTATGGGACGTTGTATAGCTGGTTTTAAATTATGCGAAGAACTGTCCGAACTATGTTGTGTTGCTGTCATGGAATTTATTTGTGGAGGTCTGGACAACGCATCTGCGACTATATTGGTTTTCCCTGGTTGGTATTTTAGTTCATAATTAAATTCCTCCAGTATTGCTTTCCACCTTTTCATCTTGCTGTACGTATTTTTGCTGTTAAGCGCGAAAGTTAGGGTTGGTGATCTGTAAAAATATTTACTTTTCTCGACCCATACAAATAGTTTCTTAATGTGGTGAGTGCCCAAAAAATCGCCAACATCTCCTTTTCATTAGTGGCGTAACGTTCTTCTGACTTATTCAGTGTTCTTGACAGAAACGTCACTGGTCTGCCATTGCCAAGACTGCATCAATCGCATATTCGGAAGCGTCCGTTGTCAAGTCAAAATCTCTCTCAAAGTCTGGCTGACTAAGAATAATTTCTTCTGATGTAAGTGAATTTGTTATCTTTCGGAAGAAGTCCATTGCGTCCTGACTTAGGAATATATTATTATTTTTGTATGCATTCTTTGAAATGCCTCCATCCTTTCCTCTCAAAAGGGATGGCAGGAGTTTAGCCAGTTTCCCGACATAGCAAGAAAACTTCTTAGACCCTTTAAGGTTTTGTGGAGGGGTATATTATTTATTGCTATTACTTTTTCGGGATTGGCTATAATACCATTTATGCCTACAATAAATCCTAAGAACTCGACCTCTTGCTTTGCAAATTCACATTTGTCAAGCTGAACTTTAAAATTGGCAGACTCCAGTGTTTGAAAACCTTTATGTAAATTTTGTAAAGTGGTCGTTTTCGTTATTGCCAATTAATTATGATATCGTCTATATAGACGTAACATAACTTGCATATATGGTCTCTTAAAACGTCATCAAGGTTTTGTTGGAAAATTGAAGGAGAATTTTTTAAACCAAAGTCTCACATATCAAATTTTCCGTTGTGTATTGAAAATGCAGTCTTCTCAATGTCACATTCCTTTAGAGGAATCTAATAGAAACCGCTTTTCAAATCTATGACCCCATTCCCCCTGGAATGGGGTAACGGTCCAGCACAGTAATTGAGTTTAATTTGCTGTAATCAATTACAATTCTATATATTTTTTTTCTCTAGATGTATTCATTTTCTTTGGGACGATCCAAACAGGTGCATTATACATATGTCGATTTCGATGGTCGTTCAAAAGCTCAATTATTTGTTTTTCTATTTCATTTTTTAGTGCCATTTGAAGTATGGAAGCGAAGAGTGCGTTAGCCTAAAAACTTAATATCTGACAAACCTTCTGTTTGAATATTTTCGTGAAAATGGCTTTGCAGGCAATTCTGGTTTTCGTCTTGAATTGCTTGGTGGTAATTATCAATAGGTGGAAGTTCCTATGTGAAAATTTCTCTGTAATTTATTATGTGGTATTGGACTTTGTAGAGATTGAGGTATAGGCCTTTTGCCATAAAATTGATTCGACGGCCGTGGTCTATTTCGGTAGTTAATATTTTGTGACTGAATAGAACTATCGATGTCCATTAGTTCATCTCTTCGTGGTTTTGGGGCTATATGTCTAGGTAGTACGTTTTGTTGGAAATATGGGTTTTGTGGTTGGAAGTGTTGTTGATGTTGCTTTTGTAATTGAAAATTTTGATTGAAGGCAGGTTGTTGGTATGGTCTTTGATGATTCTGATATTGAAATGTGTTCATTGCTTTGCGTGACTAGGCTGTTGTGAGGTTAGTTCAGGATAAAAAGGTACATTGTTTACATTATTATTCCTTCTTGGTATGGCTGGTAGCAATTCTCTTCGTGGTCTTATATTGTGGTAGTTACACACGTATTCTGTGTAATGCTTCTGGAAATCTGAGTATAAACTTCTTGATAAAACCCTTGGATTGTATTTTTGCCCTGAATTAGCGACGTCATTTGGTATTTTAATGTGCTCAAATCTCGTTTGTTCCCGTAATGAAGTGTTAAGCATTTAACAATACTCTTCCAGTTTAACGGAGTATTATAAGACTCTAAACCTTAGTCTGCGTTACCTATAATTTTATTACGGATTATACTCAATATAATGAAGTGTTTTGCAGGTCCTTTGATGTTGTCATACATTTCTAGGACCCTTCCTACGCTCTTTGGCCATGCTACTCTAACCTGTTCTGACACTAAATTTGATATTTGTGCTTGCAGTGAAATTGGTCTTGTGAATTGGGTTGTTGGGGAGCTTGGTCGGAGTTGAGGATAGATGGTCTTATTAAATTTGAGGGATTGGATGTGGTTATGGATTATAAGTTTTTGTTAGTTTTTTCCTTTCTAACTAAATGTTATAATATAAACAATACACAAACAATTTTTATTTTTAAAAATTAGTATTGATAAAAAATTAGTTTAATTTGTTGGCTTCGATATTACAGCACTCATTTTAACAAAATTTTAATTTCTATTAAAATTTAAATTTTATGTAATATTAACAAAGAACACTCAGTTTTAAAAAAATTTTTAATTTTTCTGAGAATTTAAATTTTTTAATGCTATCTTATCTTTAACTTTTCTTTTTTACTTTACTTATAAACTTGCTGGTTCATTGTATGAATACTTTTCTGATTGTATTTTTGTCTCATTTTTAAATTTTGCTTATTTATTTATGATTTTATGATCTCTCGAACTAATTTCTGATCATAGTTTTACTAAAGGATCATTTAATTGAGATTAAGTTTTTAGATTTATTTAATTCTTAATATTCTAAAAAAGATAAACTTGCTTTTTCTGTTTTAACAGATTAATAAAGCACTTGTTCACTTGAAAGCTTTTGTTTTCTACTTAAAATATTCTTAAATAACTTACATTAATATGATCAAAAATTTAAGACAGAGTTTTTTCTTTTTCTTTTTCTTTTTAAAGAAAATATGAGCAATAACACATGTAACATACAAATTTCATCTAGATTTTTCGTGGTATTTATTATTATTATTTGGATGCCTTAAAAATAAACTAATAATTCTGTCATAAGGTATTGGATTTTTATACAACTTCATTGATAAATTCATTCCTTTTCTTAAAACTAACGGTTATAACTATGAATTCAATTATTTGATGCTTCCTCAATACAGAAGTTAGTGAATGGATGAAATGAGTTAAGAGTCGTTATATATAATACTTTATAATACCTTGAGTTTAATTATCAAGTATGAATTTAGTAATTTCTTCACACAATGTCTGTTACTACCGGAGAAGCCAACTGAGAAAAGATCTTATTAGTGAACTAGAAATATATATCAACTATACAAATGAAAAAATCTTAAAAGCAAATTAATAATAATAAACCTTGATATTCTGCTCTATTTATTACTTTAGTAAGAAGTTCAACTGATACACTAGAAATTTTAAGATTTTTAATTTAGTCTTAATGTTTTGAAGAATATGTGTTAAGTATATAAGAGTTCCTTTTATGGAAGTATAAAACTTTAAGTTAAATGATTTGTGCTTAGTTTGGTTTGGTATTTCAACATGAACAGAATGACGCCTGAACGACGCTTATAAATTATGGCAAATTTATTTTCAAAATCATGGTTTTGTTCGAACAGCGATGAAGCTAATATTTGTTTCAATGGATACGTCAATAAACAAAGTGATTATAATCCTCTAGTGTATTTGTTAGTGGAATCATTGGTTCCTACTTCTGTAAACACAATGCTGGTCAGAACGTCACAGCCAATGGTGACCGCTGCAGAGCCATGCCTACCTACTTTTTCGTTCATCAATTGAACAATCATGATGTGCAGGAGCTGTCATTTCAACAAGACGGCGCAACATGTCACACAGTTTATGCCACAATTTATTTATTGAAGGAAACGTTTGGTAACCGGATAGTTTCACGTTTCAGACCCGTGTATTGACCTCCGAGATCATGCGATTTAACGTCGCTAGATTATTTTCTGTGGTAAATGGTAAAAAGTCATCGAAAACTGGACCCCAGATTAGACTACGTCCTAGCCAGGGATGGCAAGGCAGTCATATGCCAGAAGTCATATTTAAATTATAATGCCAGAAATTATCTTTTTCAAAAAGTAAGCTTCATGTTTTAAATTTAAAAAATTCATCTATGTTTCATTCCATTTCAAAGTTATATACCTGTATAAAAAACACCCTTTTATTTACAAGATTCAGATGGTTAATTAATAGAAGAATTTGTTTAAAGGGAAATTTTACTTGTGGTTTTTCAGAAAACCATAAAATTTTGCCATGCTTGTCTTTGAATACTTGTATTGTATTTTATGGGTGCGATCCATGTAATCGAGAAAGTAATCTTCTAGATGGGTCTTTGTACATATTATATCCAATATTTGGTACTAATTTACCACGCATAATCTTTTTTATATGTTTGAAATCCTATAAATAATAAATATGTAAAAAAGAAATATAATTTATTTTATGAAAGATATATTGTAGAATATTTAGCTTAGAAAATGGATGGAAATGGAAATTTAATATCTGAAAATAAAATGCGAAATTAAAATATTTACAGAGCTAAGTTTATGTTTATAACATTTTTCAAAAGCATTTATTTGAATTTTTTTCTTGGGGGCAATTATTTATGTTCAAGGAACTTTTACGTTATTTGATTTCCATTTTAAATTTGGAATAAAAGAATGTTTTTATACTCTTCTTGAAGAAGTTTTTTTCAAAGAAAAACGAAGTATTGATAAAAATCATTAAATTAGGTTCAATTATTATTTTTAAAAAGAAAAACAATAATTAGCTTTAAGTAAACAAAATTTTAGTTTTTAGAAGTAATTTGAGTGATCAAACTTGTTTTTAAATAAATTAAAAGTACTTCTGCTGGTTTTCAGTTTTGAACAGGCTTTTGCGGGTAGTGCATGATTTTCCTTGTTTATAAGAGACAAAATTCTTTTTTAAATTAAATTCTGAACAATGAATAAAAGGTGTTGTTACTTTTTGTTTCTTTAAAGAACGGTTTATAACTACGATCCTTCTAATATGCCTCCAGCACAAACGATAAGTACTGCTTCCAGTGTGACCAACAATATGTCTAATATTTATCAATCAAAGCAAAGTAATTCGCCTCAGCAACAGACTACAATTCACAATCCTATAAAGAAGCAACACAAAACACAGAAAACACAACAGTTTAACAAGGTGGACTCAACAACAACAGCTTCCCCCCATAATATTTGCGAATCTGTAGTAGAGTCTTCTACACAAACCAATAACGTCATCGACGATGCTATTTCTTCAAATATGTTGGATACTAGTTATCAAGAAGACGGTATGTATAAACTTCAAGAAATTACGAACAACTTTTCTTTTTAACAAAATGTCAACTACATATATAAAAATGTTTCAGATTTATGTACACATGAAATAGATGAAAATGACGAATGTGATAACTCTGTTAATGGGTGCTTGAGTATAACAACAACAACTTCAACTAAAAATTATGACCGTATTGAAGTCCAAAAGTTTAAGAATCAAGCAACAAGCCCAAATATTCCCATCAATGAAAAGGATGAAATGAAGAAGGAAGTATGTATTGAATTAAAACCATCATGTTTATTGCTTTCGGTCTGAATAAAATAATCACAGCCAGTGTTGCCGTTTTGTATTTGCTCCTCTGTTTTACCACACAAATTTTCGTTGTTGAAATTACATTGAAAATGACAATAAAGTGCGAAAAGCACAACATTAAAGTATTATTAAAATAAATAGAACTTATAGCGTAAAAGTCTCTTCCAAATTAACATCGAAATAATAGAAAGTTAAATTTGAATGTTTGCACATATTTTTAAGTCTACTGACCTACGTAATGTTGGCACATAGGCAGCTGGACTCCTTTACTGCAAACACATTGTGGTGTATGGTAACTAGTACATTTTTCTTATTGTCATGATAGTAAAGGTTTGCAATAATTTTATTGCATGAAAAGGATCAAATATGCAATCTTTAATTTTCTTTTTAAGTTGCTACTAACTTTCTTTTATACTGAATTTGAGAGCAAATAGAAAGAAATTACTAAAATTACTTTTAAAAATATACATTGTTGAACATGCTCGTAGGCTTGAAACATGAGACAGCCTTCATGCGCAGCATCAGTCGACAGATATGCCGACGCCCTCAGCAATTTCTTTGTTAGTAGTTCGACGATTCTACATAACAATTTTTTTTTAACAATAAAAGAACTTTAGAATTTTAAAGTTCATCTTATTTTTTTAAAAGACTTCGTAGAATAAAAACAAAATCTATTTTATTTGGGTTTAAATTGATCATACACGCAATGCAAACTAATGTTTTATGAACTCAATATTTCATACATACATAAAACAGCTCTTGGTTTGCCAAAAATTGTATTTACAATTACTTTGCCAAATATTTTCTTAATCTAAACATATTTTGAACTTTTACAGTTCTTATTTCTTATTAATTTGAAGTAAAATAAAGAAATAATTTTACTCTCCGCAAATTTTACATTACTATTAGATATAAGGGATTCTCTAAAAAAGACGTTCTGTATATTTTCCCTCTAACACCATTTAAGAAATAAAAATCAATTCACAGTTTCATTTTGATACCCGGTCTACTATTTTCACTCTCAGGGTAAAATATCCATGGGCTAGAAGATTTGTTTATATGATTGCAGGCTTGGTCAGTTCACTCTCATGTTTAGTTTCGATGTGAAAGCTGTTTGAAATTCTAAATGTTATCATTGAGACCATAATATTTCAAATATATTTTTAGCAGCCTAACCAGTCAACGGTTAACTCGTGCCCAATGCAACCATCGCAATCACAACAATCTCAGGCAACACAGCAATCACAAAATAGAGATACACCACACTCTGCGCGTTCCACACCTTTTAGCAATAGTGATACATTGGTGAAAAGATACTCTGAAGAACCGAGAACAACTAGTTGGACGCAAAGTTATCAGTCATCAGATGGTTCAACAGTATTCCATACAACATCTACGCCAAATAGCAGCACAACAAATCCTTATTGTACTACCACATATCAGCAAGCGGTTCGTATTGTTAGATACACATACACAAATACTTATGCACTTAACATTCATTTTCAAAACTTTAAAATGTGGTTTTAGCCTGATGGAAGCATTTACGCAATACCACAGGGAATGTTATACGCCTATCCACAGTCAGTAGAAGGCGAATTTCAAGGATACTTTATGCCTATTTTTGATCCATCTCAACAACGTAGTGATACAACAAATCTTTTACAACCCGGAAACCAAACTATTTATCCAACTAGTGGCACGACAACGATGGTTCCAGTAACTGCTTATCCCACTGCACAATTTACAACAACAAATGGTGCACCTATTTACCCCAGCCAAGTTATATATTCTGGAGAACAATTTCAAACGGCCGCCGCTCCATTAGCAGCAGCAGCGCCTGCCACAGCTCAATTGCAGCAGATTCCAATGACATCTTATCCAATTGGATATCCTTATCATTATAACGGTGCGTAATACAGTTTCTTCGTTCAGCATACTGTTTTTATTGTTTAGCTTTTATTTTAATTTAGGATACTGGGGGCAGACCATGACATACTATGTACCTCAACAGGCTGTTCCCGCTACGTCGCTTTTAGCTGCACCACCACAACCACCCGTGGCACCAGGAAGTTTAAACCACGTCGCAGGCGGCGTTAATCTAGCTGGTCCGAACGGAAGTAGCTCGACGGCTGGACCGTCATCTAATTCCTCAAATAATACCAATAATACTACAGGGCACGTAAGCAACGGAAGCACTCCGCATACAAGTCATCAAAATGGTGCTGTTCATACGGGATACCAAGCCCATGTACATGCTGTTAGTGGTGGATTAGGTTCCAGTCACAGTGGTGGAACCACATATTATGGCACTGGTCGCATAAAACGTCCCACACCATCACACTTCAATAGTGCAATACATAATGGTGGCCATCAAGTAATAACCGCAGCAACAATACCAAATGGTGTCGCAACCGCAACATACCAACTAGGACATGCAGTTCCCACTCTTACATTAGCTGCGGCTGCTCCGCCACAAACAGCAGCAGCTCCAACAACAACTGATCTTGGTGGTAGTGGGGGCGCAGCTTCAACAACAACTATGTACGCTTTGCCTCAACATGCCACAATATTTTCAACAAATATGTTTCCATACACAACAAATCCTGCACAATCCATTGTACCACACTCCACACACACAGCAAATAATGTTACTCAGCAGACGGCAATCATTCAGCCATCTGGTAATCCTCAAGTTCATATTACAGGCGGTATAAGTGGGCAAACTAACTGTACCTCTAGTGCAGTTCACAACCCTCACCATTCAAGCACTGTGATCACACCTTTTTATACCGCCACTCACCACCATGCGCCACATCCGGGAATACAATCGTCTAGCCATACAATACATGCTCCTGGACCATCAGCCATACCTATCATTGATCCCGCATCGATAACAAATGTTACACAACTTGGACCAACCAATAATACAGTTGTATATAATGGAAAGACAGGCATTGGCTTAAATTCTGTGGGAACATCCCAGTCAGCTCCAAGCACTCCTCATTCCATACCTTCTTCATCGACTATGCATCATTCACAACGGTATTCGTCTGTGTTTTCAACACCTTCTATAATGGGCAATAATGGAATGAACTTCAGTGTCAGTTCAACGCCACATTACTACGGGAGTACTGAAATTTCCAACCAAACATTAGTAAATACAGGTGGAGGTAACAATAGTAATAGTCCTCACAACTCTTACAGTTTACATGAAAAAAGAAATAGTACTAACAGTGGAGGTGGAAGGAAACCTCTTTCTTATCAAAGTGCAAGCTTGAGTAGACAAAACTCAACAAGTGGGGGTGGTTACAACGGCAATTCTAAATCATCTGCGCACCTAAGTAATGTTAATAACAACGATACCAGAGCTTCTCCCAGCAATAGCACAAATTCTAGGCCGCACTCAATTAAACGCGGTGGAAATGCTACGGGCAGTGATAAGCCCCAACTCCCTCTCCTAAGTGGACCGCCCAGCTTTGTTGCTAGTCCAAATACACAAAACACAAATACTAATACCTACCAAGCTATTTCAATTACTGAGTTAGGTACCGGTGGTATTCCTATAGTCAATGTTTCTAAGCCGCCAATTCGTTTGAATGCAGCTGCTACAGCTTTTCGTCAAAAAGGATCTACTCCCACCAGTGGCAGTAATTCAGCTGTTGAATATCGACGTAACACAGTGTCACAACGTAACTCACCGGGTACGAATGGCAGTAGTAATGATAATAGCAACAACATTTCTCCAAACAGTATACATAATTCTTCCAGTGTTGCTACACCGATTGCTGCTGGTGGTTATGCGGCGTCGTGCTTGATCAATGCTCAGAATAATGGTGGGGAGCCTACTGCAACACTACAACCATCTCTTTATATAACTACTACACCAGCTCGAGGTCCTGCGAACATTCCACCACATTTACAGACTGTTGCTGCAAATGGTGCTGCTGTCCATGCAGCAGCTGTGGCAGCTACTGGAAACGTACCCCAACAGGCAGCTACGGCTGTGATAAGTGGTGCTGCTGCAGCAGCAGATGTTGCGAATGCTGCCGCCGTTGCAGCCGCAGCTGCTACTGTTGCCCACCACCATCATCACCAACCATTATTGGGCACATACAATCCGGCTGGCTCAGGATTGTATTTTAAATATGGCCATACGTATTTCGCACATGTGGGTATTATTTGACAATTTCAAAACAAATTAATATATAGATTCTTCATACACAAACATATTTATTAGAGGTGTCCTTCGGATATGTTTTCGCTGTACACGTTAAATTCTCTTTTCTTTCGAGTACAGCACATATGTAAATATGTATGTACATACTTTAAACTAACTCTCAAACAGTGAAATACCATGTCTTATTGTTTTTGAAATGCGTTCAAGTATGTTACAGGTACATACATATCGTTACCTGAAATGCAAAAGGGCGTAACAACCAAGAAATTCAAAATGGGTTTTTTCATTTATTATTGTAGAGCAAATCGAATTACATGTCCTCCTACATTTTTACAGCCCTACTGTCAATAACAACCATTTTATTAAAGAAAATCAAAAGGTCGTAACAACAAAGTTGGTTTTTTCTTAAACCAAAAGGGCGCAACCCACATCTAATAAAAATGACGATTAAAGAAATTTTTTTTTCTACGAAATAAATGCATCATCGCAATTTAATGCTGTACTGAAGAAATTGCAACACCAGCTTCGTAATCTTTGATTTTTTGGAGTTTTTTGTCTCTCCTGTAAAATTTTGAAATATGTTGTTATGCCCTTTTGCATTTCAGGTAACGATATGTATTTATGTATGTATGCATTTGCTTAAAACTTAACCTAAAAACATATATATGAACTTATGTTACGTACTATTTCGTTGTTTCAAATTTTATGTATAGCGAAATGGTTTCAACGGAGCATTTATGTATGTATGTGTATCATATGTGCTGCAAGTAATTAAATCTCAAATTAAAAAATTGTGCTTTATTTTGCTTATTTGCTCACTAAATAATTCCAACTGGGAAACTTTATTAAAATTTCGAAAATCTTTGCAACAAATTATACATATACGGTGGATTGTACTAGAGTAAGAAAAATAGGTTATGAGGAGGAGGAAAGAGAAAGTAGTGCTTGTGATCTTTTGATTTTAATTTACCTTAACTACTGCACCATCAGTGCAAGTCGCAATAGTTTTTTTCAACTTTTATATGTACATTCCATATAAAGGATTTAGCAGTTATTCACACACGTTATCGCTGAAAACTTTTCGGAAAAATAGTCAATTCCTTTGAGAAGTCCGAAGTCTAATACCTACATATGAATGCATGTTAGTGATATTATTTGAAGCGAAGAAGTATTTCTTCTTTGAACAATTTTTTTCAGTTTAAATCTTTAGTAGTTGGTTTTCCAAAACTGCCAGATGTTATTGCTGTGCAAGCCAGAAAGAAGCTTAACTAATCTATATTCAATACCTGGTTTTTCTGAGACTCATTGTTGTCGTGCTGATGGTTATGGTGGAACGTCTTTGCACCTCAATAATAATTGAATTTTTCGGTTGGAATTTGCAAGAGCGTTAATTTTGTTGAACTTGTAGGTAACACTTTGGAAAATTTTAAAATAAATAACAAGCCTATGTCCTTGTATAGATCACAGAAATGCATCCTTACTGATTTTTTTAACTTACTGGAGTTGACTCTAAACAATCTTGGTCAAAGTCCACTTGTTTTTTTAGGCAATTCAAATGTTTATTTCTTAAATAATCAATGTAATGTTGATTTGACGACAGTGTACGAAAACTTCGGCCATTTTAGTGCTCATAATAAGTCAACAAGGCCTGTTAGTGATACCTGTATTGATCGTGCTTTTTGTGATTTCGTAGTAAGGCTTTACATTGATTCAAAAGAGTTGTAAAATAGATAATAAAATACATATTAACAAGAATATTGAAAAAATTCATTATAACTATTTGAAAGCCAAAGAACATTTAATAAATAGAATTGTAGAATTCAGTGCTTCTGATTTAGGAAATATATCAATTTACTGCATGGATGCTGCAATTAAACACTCATTTGTAGTTTCCAAGTATATAAAATGACTTTCTTTTTTCTTCAAGTAAAGAAATACATTCAGGTTGATGTAAATTTATTGTTTCAATAACAATTTTTTAACTTCTGTTGAACATCTGAAGAAAGAATTTAAGATGCAGAAATAATTGCGCCAATATTATCTGATATTTTCAACAAAATGTTACAAACTGCTATGTATCCCGATGCTCTCAAAATTCACAAAATTGTTCCATTATAAAAAGATGCAAATTGTTTCATTGTTGAAAAATATCGCCCAATTGAATATTCGACGATAGGTAAAAGTTTTTGAAAGGATTATTTATGATAAACTGTCGAATTACATATACGAAAACAATAGCATTGATGGCTACAAATTTGGTTTTAGAACAGGTTGTGCTGCTCAGAATGCAGTTTTCAATGTGGTTCAATTTATTTGTAAAGGAATAGATGACGGTTTTGAAGGTGTTGCTGGAGTATTCTTAGAATTTTGCAAAGCGTTTGAACTTGTGGATCACCAAATACTTCTTGAAAAATTGTCGTTATATGGCGTGAAAGGAAATGAACTGCTAATGTGTGAAAGCTATTTTTCAAATAGGAAAGTTAATAAAAATAGCAGTTTCATTGGTGCTGTGAACTATGAAGTGCCTCAGGGAGGTGGACTGGGCCCTCTTTTATTCTCTAACGGGGAAAGTTTTTATGTTTGTGGGAGATTTTGTTTTAAGAACGCACATCGCATTGCTCTTTGAGTTTGTGTGTTTAAATCGTCTTGTTCTCAACCCAGGTAAAACAAAGTTAATTCGCTTTAGACATACTTGTAACTCTTTGCACTCGAGTAATTTCATGGTACGAATGGATAGTACAGTTTTGGATGAAATACATATGTTAAGTACCTTGGAATTACACTGAAAAGTAACCCTTCATGGGATTTGCTTATAATAAACATTAAAAAGAAGATTGCTCTAGGTAATACCTATATATATATAATAGTGTTCTATATAAATTTAAAAATGTACCTAATAATAAAGCAAATAAATATATCAATCGGTAATACATTCGCATCTTAGTTAGTTTAATATCGGTCATAGAACCATATGTTTTCCGCAGAATCAATGACAATTTGATACACGAAATGCTAATTATTTGCCAATTCCAAAATGGAAGCTAGAAAACACTAAGCAACGTTTGGATTTTACGGGTAGTAAGAAATTTAATCTTCTACCTGCTAAATTAAAGTTACCAAATAGGATTACCATATTTAAGTCATCCTGCAAGGAATACCTAGTAAATAAAATTGAAACGTTTTTGAAAACTTACCATATTGGGTCAATTTTTCTATTGTAAATAATATATGTATATATATACATAATAATAATTTTATTCTTTTAATTTTTTTGTTTTATTTATATTATTACATCGTTTAATTTTATGTAATAATTTAAAATTTTGGTATATATTCAAGTTTATACATAAGATGGCAGCCTTATCTTGGGCCATTAATGCCGCTAAGGTGCTGAGGCTGTTACAAAATGAAATACTTTATTTTAAATTGTATTTGAATTATTCTTCTTCTTCTTCTTTTGGCGCTACAGTCCGTGGTGAACCTGGGCCTCAACCAACAAAGTTTTCCAGCTGGCACGGTCTTTAGCCAGCGTTCTCCAATTGTGCACACCAAGTTGGTTGAGGTCCCTCTCCACTTGTGTGCGCCATCGGTTCCGTGGGCGTCCTCTAATGCGTTGTCCCACAGGTTCGGAATCGAATTTGAATTATTAATAATAATAAAAAAATTAAGAAAACCAACAGAAAGTTACATAGAAAATAAATTAGAAAAGAATAATTTCTTTAACTTCCAAATTCGGTTACATGAGTCTAGAAAGTTTTCATAATGTCACTCCTTTGTGTACCATGTTTAGTAAAAAGTTGATACTGTACCAGCTCCGTTTTCTACTTTCCTTCTCATTAATAAATGCAATAGCAATACATATATATTATTATAATATAATATTCGTATATTATTGTATATCTTATATTCTATCTTATCGCTGTTGGGGTTTAATTAATTCTCTGTAAGATAGATTATTATCCACGAAAAAAAATTATAACATATAATTATCTTTTCATAATTTTATTATACATACTATTTTTAACAGGATGATGACAAACTGTTTACAAAAACTCTCGTACAAACGTATTTCTTTTAAGTCTGCACTAGCTTAAACCATTTTTATTTAAACAAAATGTTAATCAGTACTTATGTTATTTCAATGATTTTGTTGTTTGTGTATTCTTAGCCTTCCGTAGCTTTACCAAATAGTCGCCGTTCTCCATCAACAGATTTGAGACCCCCCATTGCCCAAATGTCTGGAATGTACCCCACAGTCAACATGATGATACCAGGTGATATATTTTCTGCCGTATTTTTAATTTTTTTTACAAAGAAAACTTAATTGATTAAAAAATAGCTCAACCACGGCATCCAGGACGACATCCAAATTATAAAGGCGCTCGGCCCCGTTAATACTTTTATCGATGGCATGCCGCTATACCAAACTCCTTAAAATAAAATAAGCTAAAGTATAGAAACATAAAACCATAATATTTAAGTAACTCAAATTAAACAATATAAACACTCTTAATATAGAAGAGGGAATCAATAGAATAAACCATGAAGCCATGTAAGAAATCAATGAAAAAACCTTCCCAATAGACAGGACAAAAATTTTAAATATTTTATATTTTCCGGCCTATTTTTTCCAAAAAAGCGGAAGAAATTGCGAAAATAATAATAATATTATTTAATATAAATAAATTGGCTTTAATAGGTAGAAAGAAAAACATTAAAAATTTCACCCACATCACTCATATACACATAAGAACAAAAATCATTTACATTCAATAATAAAAACAAAACCCGTACATATGTATATTGTTCATAAGAATATAATGAGTGAAATTCTGTTGGCAAAAATTAAACATTTAAGAGAATTAACGATGGTGCAATTTAAAGATCAATTCAATTTAAGACTTAAAGATCTGAACAAAATTCTTGTATAATAGCACTGAGAAAAGGAAAAGTTGTGCAAAGCAGCATTTGCGTGCTGTTGAAACAGTTATTAAACTTATAATCATAAAACAAGCAAAAGAACAGCCAACTTACTGATTTCAAACTCATATACACTCATACATAAACACACCAAAATCACTAACACCTATATTTTACACTTTATTGTTATTTCTAATAATTTATAATATAAACATAAAAACACGTTTTAAACAAATTTCACGTAATTTAACTATACACTAACAAACATAAGAACCTATATAAATACATACATATATTAATTTTATAGTCTAAAAAATGGAATATACTGTACACACACACAAACTCTCATATATATATACATATATATGTATATATACATATATATATATATATCGTATATATCATATATATATATATATATATATGATAAATACATTATATACATATATATTAAATTAAATTAAATAACATTATTTATAGTTACCTAAGGTAGCATAATAAAAAACTATTTAATAAAAATGGCATAAAAAATATGAAAGTGAGTTCATTGCATTTTAAAACTTCTTGCAACTGATTATTACGAATACGAGCTCAGTTTTTTCCACTGCGTAACGATTTACGACAAAGTGAAGTAAAATTTTCAAGAATATAGTTAAAACGCTCACTTTCACTTAAAACAGTTTATTTTCATCCATTTTACATTTTCCTTGGTGTCTTTTCTGCTGTTGTTTTCCGTTCTATGTTCTTCTTCACAAGGTGCCCAAAGGTGTTGTGGGAAAAGTATATTTCTTCCATTTCCGTTCCAAAACAATCATCTTCATAAGATTCTGACCCAACAACAACGTATTGTTTAAGTTTTACCTCTAAGAGTTCCGGCCCTCTTTTCACCAAAACATTTAAAATAATACCCTTATTTATAATGAAAACATCACGAGTAGCTTCATCAGTGGTACATTTATGTTAAGAAGAAAAGAAGGACATATTTCGAATCTACAATTTTTTTTGCAAAGTTCTTATGTCGTTCCTGTTGCTGGATAAATCCAAAAAAGTCTACATTCGTTAGGGTCATATTCAATGTTATGCATTAATTCAAACTCTTTCAGTTTCTATATCAGGAATTAGTAAGGTTTGAATTCCTAGATAGAAACCTAAAAAATTAGCAGTAAAGTGAGTAGGGTAATTTTTATTTACTAAATATAGACCAATAGAACTCATATCTTCCATTAGGCTCGTATCTTCCAAAATGTTTGTATTAAAGTCGCCAGTCATTATTACATCATTGTAACCAAGAGTGCATATGCTAAGTTGCTCAATGAAAGAGTTAATGTTAATATATTTGTTTGGCCTACATATACTTCCAATGAGCAACCTTTCATTATTATTAATAAGCTCATCGAAAATATGTTCAATGCTTTCTCCAACAAAATTTTTATATATTGTTTTATACGAAATACTGGATCTTATATACATGGCAACAGCGCTGCCAGTAGTTGACGTATCAGAGCGATGCAGATTATAGCCGCTCAGATTGTAGACACTATCTCCAACATCCAGATAGAACCACGATTCTGAGACGCATATCACATCAACATTGGAATTTTCAAAATCAATTTGGAATTCATCCATTTTGTTCTTTAAACTCTGAGCATTTAAGTGGCATATTTAAAGTCTATAGCAATTCTTAGACAGTATTCTTACCATAGCTGTCAGATTTTCCCTAGAGCCAGTCTCCTAATTATCAGAACGTAATGCCATTAAAAAAGTTTATAACAATTTTCGTAATGCAAGCAATAAAGTGCTTTAAGAGGTTAACAGTTTTTTTTTTATAAACAGGTCGTAGTTTTTGATTTGACAAAAAATTACTTTTAACAATAATATTTTTATTATTACATATTACAGTTATAAAAAGTTTCTGTTACTTTATGAGTAATTATAACATTATTTAATAAATTCCCCTGATCGAAAAAGCTTATCCAATGATCTTAGCACATCGACGCTTATGGGCTCATCACTTTACTGTTTTTATGCAGATCCACGACGTGTAAAATGTGTTGATATTACAATATCTCTCTTGAATCGATATGCACGAAAAAAGATTCTATGATTTTCTGAAGTTAAGTTTTCATTGACATAATATGGGGAATTACTATTGAAACCAAATGCGTTCAGACATAACAGATTCTTTTGCGTTTTTTATGGATCTGTCATATGGGCATTTAATTATATATTATATAAAATAAAATAAAAGCTACTACTTCTTCCATAAGCGATTGTTTAAGTTCTGTTGTTAAAGTTTCCTGAGTTTTTATTTGCGCTTTTATGGATTCAATTTCGGCTTGTGTACTCATAAGATAATATTCAAGTTCGTTTTCGTGTTGGCAGATGTCCTTCGCAATCCAGATACATGTTTTAAAATAATTCATTTATGTATATAAAAAAGCATGCAAAGTAGCGAATTGAATTTTCAGCATCTCCTGTTTCATTGTGTTTTTGTGCGTTTATGTGGCTGGTTGATTGGCTTGTCAGAGGAATATACATATGTAAGTAAAAGCAGATTTTTGTGACTGCTGATCAAGCTTAGAAGAAACGGATGACTTAGTGATCATTGAAGGCTTGAAATACACGTCGATGGCTGAAATGAATCTACCATCAGAACGATACAGATTCGTAAAAGCAATTGTGCGATTCCAAAACGCTAAGCGTACGTTCCGTGCAATTTAATTTAAGCATTATTTAAATCTTAAAAACTTTGAATATTTATTAAATTTTGGTAGATGATTGACAAAAGGGAAGCGCAACAGCGAAGAAGGCTATCATTCAAATAGCCATTGGCTTTAAATAATGATTGTTATATTACCCAGTGTTGCTTCTATTTGATAAATGAGAGTTAATATACATATTTAATACAGATGCTTATAAGTATAAATAAAGTATATGACTGATTATTATATCAAACTCTAAAAAGTTTTAATTGTCGATCAGTCTTTTAGAAACCCATATTGGACAAGAAATACGTTAAATGACACTTAATGACTTATATACCTACTAAATACTTTCTTAATAGCAAAAAGCTACTAAGTTTTGCAGTAAGCCTATAATTAATAAATTTTTTTTACAACCAGGCTTAAATAGTGAAATAACAAATACATCCTATTTTATTTGAAAAATATCACGATTTTATTGATGACTTAAAAAATATGGTCAGTTTATACGAAAGTGTTAGCTTTTTGTTGCATAAGTGCAAAGCTAAATCGTCAGTAGAGCGCGGCCTGAAATCAATGAACTTATAGAAAGTGCAGCCAATTTGTATGCAACATAACTGGCCTTTCATACTCTCTTGAAATTTCTAGAATAAGCCATCAGCAAGCAATTTTGAAGAGTCCATGAATAGCCAGTTATACTCTAAATAATAAGAATAGGTTTGCGGTTGTAAATTCAAAATGTTTGATGATCACTTTCATAAATTAAATTCAGACGTAGTTATCGCGCAGCATATTGACAAAACATCGAGTCTGCAGCACAGTAGAAAGTGTAAACATGTGGTTTTTCGATCGCATATATATTTTAGAAAAAAAAATTAATTAGCCAATTGTATTGTATCTTTGATGCTTTCTCAGAAAAGAACAAAATATTGAGAAAATAAAAAAAGCTTACGTCCCGAACCTCATTGATGACCAGGAAAACTTTCCAAAACTACCAAATCACGAGAAGCCAAGTTTTGCACGTGATTCAAGTTTGCACAACAACAATATATCGTTTTCTGAGGCAACAAGAAACAAAACATATTGCCGGTACAACCTTCTACCGTAGTTATTTTACCAACTCTAGCAGTCCATTTTCACCATTAGAGTCTTCCAAATATTTTGCAATCCGATCACGTATGTATATATGTACATCTTGCTACAGTTTTAAAAGAGTTGAAAATTATGAACAATCAATACCTTTTTTATGACAGAGCAGACTGGATGGCAATTAGAAATTGGGTAGAAAATGAAATCAGAATACAGCACGTTGATCACACTATAAATAATTCCGACAATTTGGATTTGTTTTTAATTTTAATTTATTTTAATTTTTAATTAAACTTATTTCTATTGTTAAGGAAGCTTTAACCAGAATACCAGTGGGTATTCTGTAAAATGTCAATAAGGCACAGAAAAAAAATTCAAAGGTAATACCAAAGATGTAGAGATTTGACTTATACATAACTACCAAATCAAATGTATTTTGGACAAAGTTTTTATTAAATCTGTCTACTAGTTCCAAAAAGTTTTGGACACTTACCAAAGTGCATTGCTGATGGTATTAGGTCAGAATATTCTACATATAGATATGAATGAGCTTTTCCATACGGAATGCAGGTGCCCGAATGCTGCTCTCGCTTTGTTGAGTCTGTTATCTAGGTCTGTTTCTGCGCCGCCGTTTGCTGCCATAGTACTACCCAGATAGCAGAAGCTATCGACGTAATCGACTGGTTGGCCTTGTAGCATGATGATTTCTGTGCTCGTGTTGTTAATTCGCATGGCTTTGGTTTTCGTGATATTTATCTCAAGTCCAACATTGCGAGCCAATCTTTATAGGTGTTCGAGTTTTGACTGCATGTTGGAGACCTTATGCGAGAGTAGACAAATATCATCTGCATAATCCAAATACTCGAGTTGGCGTGAGAGACTCCACGTAATTCCTCTTCTCTCTAAACCGACTTGGCTCATTATTTCATCCAGTACGATGGTGAATAATAGAGGTGAAAGTGGGCATCCTTGCTTGACTCCAGCGTTTGTTTGAAATGGTTGGCTGATGTTGCCGTTATGAAGAATTGAGAGGTCTGCGTCCTCGTACATAGCTCTGATGATTTTGACTATTTTCTGGGGTACTCCTTTTCTACTCAATGTTTTCCATATAGCGATACGTGTTGCGGGTAAAGCGGCCCAAGCTCAAGATAGCCAATGTGGATTTTAAACACAAGTGTAAGAATTTAAAAAAACTTTAATTCTTTATTCTTACGCTTTAATATGTTAAAATTCCTAAAATTATAAATAAATTCATTATACAAACTTACATACTAAACTGCTGATATACTAACTTTTATGTATGGCTACTCCAAGCGAAGCTTCGTAATCCTTATGACCTGAACGAATGAATATCTTAAATCTATGTAGGTGTTTTATATACTTATGTATGTGGTCTCGATTAAATATGGCCTCATAATTATACCGCGTGGAAAATTAAAAGGAATAATTGAACATTTTGCCATGCTCATCTCTCTACATATCGATAACAGTAATGTCATATCAGCGATTTATGAGTGGCGGTAACAGTAATGTCATATTAGCGATTTATGAGTGGCGGTAACACTCCCCCACAGTATGGCGAGATTTCGAAGACTTACTCTACTTTCTTTCAGCCACGTCTAAAACCGCTAATTTTGCAGCAGGTCTTTCTAAAACGCCACAAACTGTCAAAACTTTTGCCTTTCGTACTTGTCCATCTTCGGATTTGGCAACTTCGATGACCTTTCCTTTTGGCCACACGTTTCTCGGGTTATTTGGATCAACCACTATCACTAAATCTCCCACAGATATGGGTTTGGCCTTTTGAAACCACTTTGTCCTACACGTCAAAGTAGGCAGGTACTCTGTCACCCATCTCCATCCAAAAGATTTGTGCATATTGTTGCTTCGTCAGCTACATTCGTTTTTCCTGATATCCAGGACCACTCGTCCACCTCTGAAATATCGAGAATTTCACTTACACGAACTGCAACGAACTGGTGATATTTTCGGTGGTCGGAGCGTATCCAGCTTAAAACTGTTCGTGAATCTGACCAGAGTGTTTTTCGATTTATCTAAACGGTATGATGTTTTTCAATATATTTAGCAAACCGAGCAATTGCAATTTGCCTTTGCCGAAAACGAAAAAGAATAGCTGCAAGAGAAGACAGCAAATCTGGCCCTTTGAGCAGCATAGAGTTAAGTGAAATACCATTTGCCTTCGCGGCCGCATCCCAAACTATTCTTGTTTTATTCGGTTTGTTTTTGTTAAATACCGGAAACATTGGTAAATACCATACATTTTGTTTATCATCTTCATTGTTTACTTTGGCTATGTAATTTCTTTCAAAATATTCAGAAATTGTTTTTTCGAAATGTTCAAACAACTCTTTATTTTTTCTTAGAGTTTTTTCGAGACAAATCAGTCGTCTCTTCACCATATCAAAGCTTTGTGGAAGTGTAATATTGTCATATCGCCACAGCAAAGCTGTCTCGTAATGGCCATCGCATCTTTGTTTCGTATATGTTTCTAGCAAACTTAATGCCCTTTGGTCATCTTTTCCAAGAGCTGGAGTATAGTTACTTATCCCTGCTAACTCAGTTGTATAAAACTGTTTGAGTAAGTGAGTAAGAATTTGGTCGTTTTCACCTTTACACTCGCAAGAGTAAAAATTATATTGAATTTGGGCCTTTTCTCCAACACTGGAGTTGCCACATATTAGCCAGCCGAGGCGAGTATGTAAAGCGACGGGTTCGTTTTTCTTGCCTTCTTTAACACGAGTGGGCACACATAATTTCAAGTTATTTAATCCTAAAAGTACATCTGGTACAGCATTTTCAAAATCGGCGATGGGTAGCCCTTTAAGGTGCGGAAATTTTTTACATAACTTTTTATAATTAAAGCTCTGACTCGGAAGCGATAGTTGTTTAACCGTACGAACAGAAATAGAAAATTCAGTTTTATTCATACCTGAAATTTTCATTGAGACTATTTTTGAGTCTTCTTCGTTGCGACCTATTTCACCTGTCCATTTCAAGCATAGAGGTTGTGACTCACCATTTAAATCTAGTTTATTAATTAATTGTTCATTTACCAGACTTACAGACGAACCCTCGTCTATAAATGCAAAAGTATTAAAACGTTTATTATTGTTTCCGTATATTGTTATGGGTATAATTTTAAATAAGATTTCATTGCATTCATTCCTATGGGCTGCATGTAAATTATCTCTTTTGCTTTTATTTTCAGTTTCTCTGGTAGCGTTTGTTTCTCTATCTTCAGTCATGGATTTATGCAGCAATGTATTATGTTTTATTTGACAATTATTTTCTCTGCAAACGATGCTGCTACTGCAAATACCGTAGTGACGTCGCAGGCACAGTTTACATAGATTGTACATTCTTACTAAGTTCCATCGCTCGCTTCTATTCGCAGCCAAGAATTTTTTACACTTCTCAACGCTATTGCAGTTGCCAGAACACACTAAACAGATCTTTTTGTTTTGTTCTTCATGAGCATGCACATAAACGTTTTTTGGCTTACGCGAATACTGCTCTATTGACTTTGATGCGCTGCTGTCACTGTCTATATTTATGCTGCTTGCTGAGACACCGACTTCATATATCCAGTTAGCGAATTCAGTCAAACTAACTCTTTTGTTATTTTTTGCTAGTTTTATTTTTTGTTCACCCCAGTTAAGTTGAAAATGTGATGGCATTTTCATTATTAATTCATGTAATAAAGATGAATTGGTCAGTTCATTTATTAAACCACTGGCTTTAATTGTTGTTTCTAGGCCCTTTACTTCCACGGCGAAAGAGGTAATTGTGCTCAATTTATTTGTGTTCAGTGCTGGTAGTGATCTTATTCTATTTTTTAGTGAGTTTAATATTTTTTCCGGTTGTCCGAAAAGCAATTTTAGTGTAGATAGAGCACATGGTACACCCGATGGATGGATCAAAATATGTTTAACAGATCGAAGTGCTTCCCCCTTTAGAGAACTTTGAAGCCTGACAAGATTTTCAGCGTCTGTAAAACCACAGACTGCTGTCGACCAGTCATATGTGGCACTAAACAAGGGCCATTCTTCAGGAGTGCCGGTAAAAATTGGAAGCTCTTTTGGTACTGACTGCCGCGTGCTTATTTGTTGTTGCGAAAGCCTGTGAGAAGGTAATATAACAGGTTGGAGGTTTGATGGGTTCATGGAAAACGTTGAATCCATGTAACCAAATTGTACAGGTGTCTCTAATGTGTGATTTTCTGCATTTACGTTGTCTGAATTATTACATAAATTTGCCGTTGTCGGGTTTTGGCAATATGGTTTAGTAGTGTTAGGCATTTCTTGCGTTGTTGTGGCTTGTGGTACAAATGTGTAAGGTGGCGTTTCAAACTGACGAGCTGCGGAAACTATATTTTGGTGTGCGGTTGCAATAGCCGAAGTAGGGAGTTGGATTTGACTATTTAACCACTCATGTACAGATCTGACAGCTGAGTGTTTATTAACTGATTGTGCGTCCTCGAAGTCATCTACTGCTTGTTCGAGAATTTGGTATTTCTTTTTAATGAAATCTCTTTCAAGTTGTGTCTCTTCTTCTAGACGTCGTAGCTCAAGAGCTTGTCGGCGGGAGCGGGAAGCGGCCGAAGAGCCACTACGAATGGAAGAGGCAGAATCGATCGTGATTTGATATTGTACCGTACAATTTTGGCAACTCCACGTAGGTTGGTCTTGATTGCTGCTGAGATTGACACATGGTAAATGAAAATTAAGATGGCACTTGCTGCATTTTATAAATTTTTCGTTGTCTGTGGACTTGTTGCAAATGTGACAGTTGTTCAGTGCAGGACTTAACTGAGTTGGTCGTTGACGACTTAGTGGTTGACCCTGTGAGGGAGTGGAAGGTTGCATTCTGTTAGGACTTACGTTTTAACACCCAAGATGATTCCTTCAAACGATCCGATGAGGCACATAAAAGAATTTTAATGTTGCGGGTAAAGCGGCCCAAGCTCAAGATAGCCAATGTGGATTTTAAACACAAGTGTAAGAATTTAAAAAAACTTTAATTCTTTATTCTTACGCTTTAATATGTTAAAATTCCTAAAATTATAAATAAATTCATTATACAAACTTACATACTAAACTGCTGATATACTAACTTTTATGTATGGCTACTCCAAGCGAAGCTTCGTAATCCTTATGACCTGAACGAATGAATATCTTAAATCTATGTAGGTGTTTTATATACTTATGTATGTGGTCTCGATTAAATATGGCCTCATAATTATACCGCGTGGAAAATTAAAAGGAATAATTGAACATTTTGCCATGCTCATCTCTCTACATATCGATAACAGTAATGTCATATCAGCGATTTATGAGTGGCGGTAACAGTAATGTCATATTAGCGATTTATGAGTGGCGGTAACAATACGTTTGCTGGCTTTCTTGAAATCAACAAACAGTATATACAGGGGAGTACGCCATTCTAAAGATTGTTCAATAATAATGCGTAAGGTGTTAGCCTGATCTATGCAGCTTCTGTTTTGCCGGAAACCTGCCTGTTCGTCACGTAATTGATCTTCAATGTTTTCTCTAAGCCGTTTCTGTATTATTGTTGCTAGAACTTTGTATATTGTGTTAAGCAGAGTTATTCCTCTCCAGTTGTTGCAGTCTTTCAAGTCGCCTTTCTTTGGTAACTTTACAATGATACCTTTCTTCCAAGTTGGAGGCAGCCTTTCCTCATCCCAGACTGTTGTGATGTGGGGCCGTAGAAGCCTCGCCGTGGTTTCGGTGTCATCCTCGCCTGCTGTATATTACTTCTACATGCAATTCTAAGTTTGTTTATTTGTGCATGGCCGTTGTTATTTGTTTCGAAGTATTCAGTGTCATCTATGGCGACGTTACTGATTTCATCGAAGTGTTTTCTCCACCTTAGTGTCTGTGCTTCATTGCTTGTTCATAATGCGCCATTACGATCAGCAACTGCTTGGCTACTGTTACATTTCCGATTGGTCAGGCAGTCAATCGTCTGATGTAGTTTTCTCACGTTATTTTGACTAGCTGCTTCTTCTGCTGTACTTGCTAGCCGTTCCAGGAACTTCCGTTTATCTTTTTCTGCAGCTTTCTTTACTCGATTTGCCAGCTGTTGGTATTGCTGTTTTAAAGTTTCTATATTATTGTTTGTCAGCTGCAATTTGAGCTCCCTTCTCTGAGAAATCAGATTCCAAGTGTCGTCTGATATCCATGTTTTCCGCTGTGGCCGCACTATTCGCAATGATTCTTCAGCAGCTTGATTGTATACTGCAACGATATCTTCCCATGAGTGTTGTTTGTTAATTGGCAGCCTTTCGCGAATTGCCATTGCTAACGCGTTTTTGCTTGAGGTGTTTTGTAGTTGTTGTATGTGAAGCCGCTTTCGCCTTGTGTGTCCGGTATATCTTCTTTGACATTTCAGCTTTATCTTGATTTCGCCTGTGATTAGCTCATGATAACTTGCAATGTCAGTACCTCTTCTATTCCTCACATCTATTAAAGAGCTTCTCCATCTTCTGCTCACGCATATATGATCTATCTGATTATATATTTGTGTATCTCCTTGTGCGGGAAGATAGAGCCACCTATGACGAGTTGGAATGTCTGCCACAGTTCTATTAGGCGGTCGCCATTATCCTATACCTGCAGAGAATTATAAGAAGTTTTTTAAAAAAACAATTTTTTTGTTGTATGTGTAGATATGTAATTTTCCAGCGAAACACAGCTTCCTAGCGGCCTTCCACAAGCTTTAGTACTATTTCTTATACTATACAAGTTAACATCGGTTAACATAAAATATGTATATTATTATAAGTTGCTATTAAGAATTATTTTTATTTTCTGGCATCACCAATCGGAGTAAGAATGTAAAGAAAAGGAATGAAAAATAATAAAATAGCAGTCACATTTTGATACTCAAGCACGTCGTTTCAGTAAAATCCCATATTTTTTGTGTTAGAGCGCATGGACCTTGTGAAATCAAGTTTTTGCAGAAAAGTAAGTCACTTAAGATAACTGGCGCCAAAAAACATTTAAATCATAAAAATTTAATAATTATACAAGTTATTGTGTTCACAAAAGACTAAACATTGATTTACACAATTGTTGGTGACATATAAAACTGTAGTGCGAAGAACATCAATTCTTCATAAAAGTGACTTTAAAATATACAAAATTCATATTTTTATATAGGAATTAATGCAACGTTATTTTCCATTAAAATTACAGCAAGAACATTTTTTTAAAAGAGATAATAAAAATACAATAAAATAAATCAAAAACGTTGATCGAAGTCGAATTTCCTGAGAAGCTATTGATTGAGAGGTATAACTGTAGATATGAACTTTACGCTTCACAACGTTTATTTATTACATTTCTGAGTATTTCTATCACTCATATTTTTACTATTCCCACTTTAAATATTAATGTACTCAACTATTTTCAACGGACTTAGTCTTTTTTACTTTCGGAAACCTACGGTACAAAGAAATGATTTTGGCATCGAGAACCAAAAAATTAACACTGGTTATGGTTGTTGAAAATCCATTTGTGTACAACAACCAGCCCACAACAATTCAGGCCAGTCTCCCGTTCAAAAATTACAGAGAATTAATTATGTTAAGAACTATCATTCAAATGAAAGCATTCTTGAGGGGACAATTTTTTTGTTATTGAGTCTGGCAGTGATATAGTAGATAATTTGAATTTTTTAGTATAAAATCGATCTTACCATATGTTGGTAAAAAATTAGTTAATGGTCCCGAGCTTAACATATTGGTGGATACAGGAAGATCTAAGAACTATATTCGAAACTTAAATTTTCTTAAGGTTGTTAAATTGGTAGAGTCTCCGTTTTATGTTAGATCAATCAGTGGTTCCACCTGTATTAAGCAGAAATGCGAGATTAATTTACGCAGCCACGGAACAAAATTCTTCATACTACCGTCTTTAGCGTCTTTTGACGCTATAGTAGGGTACAATTTTTTAAAGGAAATTGGAGTTTCAGTTGATACAAAAAATGGAATTCTTTTTTACAAATTCGGAAAAGAATCTCTTAACCATTTTTCATGCAATCAGATTAATTCAATAGAAGTTGACAGGAAATACGTTCCAAATTTTTTAAGAGAATTCGAACTGCTCCTTGAAAATAATTTGAACGCATTTGCAAACCCAGACAGAGCATTGCCAGCCAGTACGAAAGTCTTCTCAGGGACGGCATTATAAGAAAATCGTCTTCTCCTTATAATTCACCAGTTCATGTGGTCAACAAGAAAGGCGTTGATTGTAATGGTAGGCAGAATTTGAGAATGGTGATTGACTTTCGCAAAATTAATGGACTTACAATACCTGACAGGTACCCCATGCCTGATATTAGCATCATTTCATCAAACTTAGGTAAATCACAATATTTCACGACACTTGATTTAAAATCCGGATTCCACCAAATCAACTTGGCCGAAAAGTACAGGCACAAAATAGCGTTTAATGTCAATAATGGGAAATATGAATTCTGCTACCTACCGTTTGGGCTTAAATATGTCTCAAGTATTTTTCAACGGGCCATTGATGATATTCTGCGCGATGTGATAGGGAAAATTTATTTTGTTTATATGGATGACGTGATAATATTTTCAGGGAACCATATTTGGGATGTCGATATAGTACTGAAAAAATTGTCAGGTACCGGAATGCGAGTTTTAGTAGAGAAATCAAGATTTTTTAAGTCCGAAGTCGAGTTTCTTGGATTTGTTATTTCTTAAAATGCTATCAAAACAAGCCCTAGGAGAGTTAACGATATTCTGAGCTTTCAAATAACCAAAACGCTAAGGGCGTTGAGGTCCTTCATGAGACTAGCAAGTTAGTATCGCAAATTTATAAGGAACTATGCCGATATTGTTAAACCACTTACTAGAGGCCTCCGAGGAGTAAACGGCAATGTTGGCTCTAAAATTTCAAAAAACGTTAGTATGCATTTATCCCAAGAGACAAACGGATTTTAGCATCGTGCTTCTTCGACACACGGACTTTGACAAGCCTTTTGTGTATACGAAAGACGCTAGTTCCAATGCGATAGGTGCGGTTCTTTCACAAGGTGGGAAGCGAAGTACGATGATTTCACGCACACTTTCCTTAACGGAACAAAACTACGCCAAAACGACCGGGAATTGCTATCAATTATCTACAAAAATTGCGGCACTTCAAAAATATTCACATATTCACCTTTGCTATTTCGGAAAAAACCGGAATCCAAAAATCAAGAGATGGCAAGCTTTTGTTGCGGATTTTACTCCAACTTTCTTTTACAAACCAGGGAAGAAAAATGTGGTCGGTGATGCACTGTTTCGGCAATACATGAATAATTTTACCGAATCAAACTCAGGAACAATACACAGTGAGATTTATTTTTCGAGAACTATAAAATCCGTGGATGTGACTGTCAATCAATTCTTAAACAAACTTAGTCTATCTAGGGCAAACATCTTCAAATCTTGTACCAAAATTCGCTTTAAAGACAGTCGACTGACACCTATTTGCGTGGCACGTCGTCTGGTCGATGTCGACGGCGCTTCCATGACGTCCTCAGCTGCAGCAGCAATATTCTCTGCAGAACGGCTACTCCGGGGTCTGCCACGCCTGGCAGCATCTCGTGTTGTGCCAGTCTCTTCGAGGCGAGCGGCTAAACGTCGCAGTGTTTGACCAGTAGGCGTTGGACGGCTAGGAAATCTGCGACGAAATTCACGTTGTGCCAAAGTCACGGACCGATTATTGGTCATATAAATAGTCATTTAGGGAGCAGTTTTGACGCAGGTACGAATCGGAACGATTCAGTTTTAGGTGAGAGGAAAGTTATGAGGTTCATAAAGAAATTACTGAAATTACCAATACGTACAAGGAAAAGGAAAAATATGCTTATGGTCAATGTACATACATGAAGAAATATAGATTGTGAAAGAGAATTATTACTAGCATAAACATATTGGAGTTCACCATTTTTATCCTTTTCTTATCACTAATTATTCGGTTCACCAAAATATTTTATCTAGAAGATACATATTGCAAACAAGAAAATTACGGAATATTTTTTATCACCCAAACGATGATAGCTATGGGTATACTTATAGGTACTTAATTCTAAAAGTTTTCTCAAATATTAAGAAAGTGTTTAAAAAATAACATT
This sequence comes from Epicampocera succincta, assembly GCA_932526305.1. NCBI lineage: Eukaryota > Metazoa > Arthropoda > Insecta > Diptera > Tachinidae > Epicampocera > Epicampocera succincta. Next base: position 26,549,469 of record OW052035.1, on the reverse strand, counting down.
TAAGGTAGTGCGCGTATCTTCAGTTTGTATATTTTTTCTACTTTAAAATGCAGGGAAACCGTAACAGAACACAGCTTCAATATAAATACACAATTATGAATATATATCTGTTAATATTTGAACATTTTACATAAATAAGTATATTGCTGTTTTCAATTACATCTAACAAAGAAAATAGTATTTTTTTTATAATTATGTTTATTAATTTATTTCATTAAAAAAAAAGATCGTACATAAATACAATGTTTCAGCGTAAGCTTAAAGAGTGATATTAGAATAGTATAAGACAATTGTAATATAAATATTTGCATAATTCTATAAGGTTCATTTGCAAAAGCAGCTTTCCATAAAATATTCTTTAAAATTTTAAATTCGTTTATTATTTTACAAAGCAACATAATTTGGTTGTAAGTTTCATACTGTTTCTCTTATAGAATGTTGTTTGATCTCTGTGAAAAAAATCCATTTTCGTATGGAAGCAAAGTTTAAAAGTATTTAAGAAAACTTATATTCGTTTAATATTTTTGAATAGAAATATAAGAAAAATAATTGGAAGCATAAGCAATTGTTTTTTTGTAACAACTATCAGTAAATTGGAATTGCAGAATATTTGGTAGGATTTTTTGTTAGTGCGTAAAAAATTAATCCGCCATCATTGTTTGTCCTAAGTTTTCCACTTTAATTTCATTGAAAAAATTTAGTAGTAATAAGAAGAGGAAGAGTGTGCAGAAAATGTATCACTTCGATCTAAAGCTCGAAGTGTGTTGTCAGAAATCGTGCAGCCTAACGAAGCTTTATTGGCACATGCTAAAGGCCGTGTTACACTATCATACAGAATCGTACGATTCATTCACAGGAAAATCTAATAGAAATCTGTCCGCCTTTAAAAAATCGCGTCAAAATGTGCCACTTTAACAACAAAAAATTTTTTCTCGCTATATTTCATAATACATTCGACGTATCTCGCAAAGTTTGTTTAAAAAAGGGAAATGGTTTTGGTGTGGGGAGTGCTTTAACTTTTGAGTTTCGTTTTTTCTCTTATGACCAGCTGATTTTCAAAAGTTTCCACCCTAATCGTACGTAATGTATCACTTTATGAAAACTTTCATAAGAATTTTCAACTCAGACAGACTTGTCAAAAAATCTGGCACGCAGGTACTTTTTTAGGTCAGATTATCATACTTTTGGAACACACGATTTTTTGACATATCGTACGACTAAATACGATAGTTAAACGTGGCTTTAAAGATGTGTTTCCACGGTAATAGAAAATACTAACAAAAATCTGTTGTAATTACTTTTCATGTTTACACGGATGGTAAAATCAAAACAAAAATATTGGTTGTGCGAATTAAATAGGTGATAGTATGAAAATAATAGGAGTTCTACAATATTTATAAAAACACCATGAAAATTTGTTGCGTTGAATTTCGATGTTCTTGTAATTACTGCTAGCACCTACAATACATTCTGTTGATACTGCCAATGCTTACTGTAAAATACGTCTTTGGTGTAATGAGAATACATAAGTTTCTAAAATGGTTAAGAAAATAAGTATTTACCCACCGCTTGTCAAATTATGTATCCGCATTCTATCCCACTCAATATATTTTGCTTTTACACGATAATACTTATTTCAGTTTTTACACGTAGTAGCACATGTATTACCGTCAAAGCGCACTTTAAGCCAGACCTCCAATTGTACTTGCCATAAAAAGTGCAAACGTACTAAAATTATGCAACAGCTGCAGATTTGTACTTCACCGACGCTGTGCTATAAAGATCTATTATAAAAATTAAAAGTATGTAAGTTGAATAAAATTCAACTATAACTTTTATGTTCTGTATCCGTTTATTGTTCAATTACAATTAATTAAATTTCATTTTTTCTCTTATTATAAAACTTCATTTAGTTTGTTTCTTATTAACTAAGTCAGCATTTTAATTATTTTCTTAGTTATTTTTTTTTTTTAACCAATAGCCTCACTTTTCTGTTGAAATGCTTGTTTGATGAGACAGAGTGTCAGCAAAAATTACTATTTAAAGTCGCGGACACAACTTATTAAAACAAAGAAAATGTTAATGAACAGGAATGGGGTAAACGAATTTGTTTGTCGTTAACTAATCCTTCCTAAAATCGCATGTCCTCATTCGTTATTGTTTAAAGTAATGTTTTTAAGCCGTGGTAAATTGTCCATTTCAAAAGCTTTTCCAAATTGAGGGGCTTGTGGTTATCACACTGTAATTTCTTTCCCTGTTTTCGGAAAGATTTTAAGAAGGATAATGTAAATTATGATTAGTAAAAGTATTGCAGATATCGTTCATTTTCCTATTATAAGTCCTTTTTTTACTGTTGTAATAACGTCAGTGTTATTGACTTGGAGCTCGTTAAGCTTCTCTAGAGATAAAAGGGTAATCCTGTTTTTTGCACCAGCGCTGGCATAGTTTGTAAGAGTGAAGCTTGCCAATTGCTAAAAGTTCTATCCTCAACAGTAATTATTGAATTGTGAAATTTTATTAATAATTTAATAGTAATTATTATGTACTTTTTCATTCACGCGGAACGTGATTACTCTTGCTTACAGTACACGATATATTCAAATTATTAATTAAATTGGGAATAAAATCATTCTTTGTTATATTAATTTAATTTTTCTCATTTCAAATGGTAATATTATCATAATTTTTACATTTTTCTTTTAAAGAAAATGTTTCTTGTTTGTTAAATACTATTTCTTTAAAATTTAAATGTATACTTTTATTATATTTCTTTACTGGTCTTATAACTAGGTTTTTAGAGTTTTCCTTTTTTGTTAATGGAATTTTAACTAAATAAAACATTTATATTTTGTTATTATTCATTGATATCTTTGAAAATTCGAATGATTTTTCTGGGCTTGAAAAATTAATGATAATAATAATCTTTTATTAAATGCTTCACTTATAAAAACCTGCTTATTATTATTATTTAATTCAGCAATATTGTTAGTTAATATTTGGAAGTCGTTATGATCAGGAGTTCGTGCTACGTACTTCCATGTAGTACCAATAGCATCAATTGATCTTTTCTGACGGTTATTAGGAGTGGCAGTAATGTTTTCTAGGATGTTAATGATTTGTGTTAATTCATGGATCAGGAGTGGCTATTTGTTGTGTGTTTTCGGAATGTTTTTTTCAATAAATGCTTGCACACTGCTTATGAATTCCTCATAATCTGTAATTTTAATAGCCTGGATGCAACACAACGGGATCCTGTATTATATTTTACTTTTTAATATTGTTTTTGTGTACTATTCTTCCTGAATTGGTAAATATAGTGGTATTTCTATTTATTTTTTAACTTTTTCTTGTTTATAATGTGGAGGCAATTTTGACCGTATCCTTTTGTTAATTTTAACGTAAACTTTTTCACCTACTGAATAGTTGTTAATTTTCTCTGTCCTTGTTATGGGTTTTCTTTTAATCTATCACTAATTAATTTCCTTTCGTTTTTTATTTCTTCGGGATTCTTTTTTACCAAAAAATACTTCCACTGGTTTCCTTCCCGTAGTAGAGTGAATTGAAGAGTTATAATATTAAAATGATTTTGTAAGTAGGTCATGAAATGAAGTGTGAATTTTTTCTGTTTTTAAACATCTCATGATTTCCGAGAGAGTGTGATGGAACCTTTCCATTTGCCCATTAACAGAGCTGCAATACGGAGGGGTAGTATAAATATTTATCCAAAAAATGTTATTGTATCCGAATTTAGGGATTTTTCGTTATGTATGACAACACCAAATGCTAGAACTAATTCCTTAAGAGGTTCTTTCATATCTTCTTTTGCTACCCTGATATTGATATCTAAATATCAACTTGAACTGTTTCTCCGGAATTTTTTGGAATCGGTGTAGTTTCTAAATTGGGTTTATTTGGGTGACGGTCATATTTCTGTTCTTTGGAAATTTTACAGGCTTTTTTATTGGGTTTTTTTGGCATTTTATTTTTCCATATCGGTGGGCTTGTTTTTGTTCTGCTACGATTATTTACGTATGTATGGGGGAAAAGGTATCTCAAATTTATAATTATTTTTGACATCTATCAGTATGTAAATTTGATTCTTAAATGCATTTATGGGACGTTGTATAGCTGGTTTTAAATTATGCGAAGAACTGTCCGAACTATGTTGTGTTGCTGTCATGGAATTTATTTGTGGAGGTCTGGACAACGCATCTGCGACTATATTGGTTTTCCCTGGTTGGTATTTTAGTTCATAATTAAATTCCTCCAGTATTGCTTTCCACCTTTTCATCTTGCTGTACGTATTTTTGCTGTTAAGCGCGAAAGTTAGGGTTGGTGATCTGTAAAAATATTTACTTTTCTCGACCCATACAAATAGTTTCTTAATGTGGTGAGTGCCCAAAAAATCGCCAACATCTCCTTTTCATTAGTGGCGTAACGTTCTTCTGACTTATTCAGTGTTCTTGACAGAAACGTCACTGGTCTGCCATTGCCAAGACTGCATCAATCGCATATTCGGAAGCGTCCGTTGTCAAGTCAAAATCTCTCTCAAAGTCTGGCTGACTAAGAATAATTTCTTCTGATGTAAGTGAATTTGTTATCTTTCGGAAGAAGTCCATTGCGTCCTGACTTAGGAATATATTATTATTTTTGTATGCATTCTTTGAAATGCCTCCATCCTTTCCTCTCAAAAGGGATGGCAGGAGTTTAGCCAGTTTCCCGACATAGCAAGAAAACTTCTTAGACCCTTTAAGGTTTTGTGGAGGGGTATATTATTTATTGCTATTACTTTTTCGGGATTGGCTATAATACCATTTATGCCTACAATAAATCCTAAGAACTCGACCTCTTGCTTTGCAAATTCACATTTGTCAAGCTGAACTTTAAAATTGGCAGACTCCAGTGTTTGAAAACCTTTATGTAAATTTTGTAAAGTGGTCGTTTTCGTTATTGCCAATTAATTATGATATCGTCTATATAGACGTAACATAACTTGCATATATGGTCTCTTAAAACGTCATCAAGGTTTTGTTGGAAAATTGAAGGAGAATTTTTTAAACCAAAGTCTCACATATCAAATTTTCCGTTGTGTATTGAAAATGCAGTCTTCTCAATGTCACATTCCTTTAGAGGAATCTAATAGAAACCGCTTTTCAAATCTATGACCCCATTCCCCCTGGAATGGGGTAACGGTCCAGCACAGTAATTGAGTTTAATTTGCTGTAATCAATTACAATTCTATATATTTTTTTTCTCTAGATGTATTCATTTTCTTTGGGACGATCCAAACAGGTGCATTATACATATGTCGATTTCGATGGTCGTTCAAAAGCTCAATTATTTGTTTTTCTATTTCATTTTTTAGTGCCATTTGAAGTATGGAAGCGAAGAGTGCGTTAGCCTAAAAACTTAATATCTGACAAACCTTCTGTTTGAATATTTTCGTGAAAATGGCTTTGCAGGCAATTCTGGTTTTCGTCTTGAATTGCTTGGTGGTAATTATCAATAGGTGGAAGTTCCTATGTGAAAATTTCTCTGTAATTTATTATGTGGTATTGGACTTTGTAGAGATTGAGGTATAGGCCTTTTGCCATAAAATTGATTCGACGGCCGTGGTCTATTTCGGTAGTTAATATTTTGTGACTGAATAGAACTATCGATGTCCATTAGTTCATCTCTTCGTGGTTTTGGGGCTATATGTCTAGGTAGTACGTTTTGTTGGAAATATGGGTTTTGTGGTTGGAAGTGTTGTTGATGTTGCTTTTGTAATTGAAAATTTTGATTGAAGGCAGGTTGTTGGTATGGTCTTTGATGATTCTGATATTGAAATGTGTTCATTGCTTTGCGTGACTAGGCTGTTGTGAGGTTAGTTCAGGATAAAAAGGTACATTGTTTACATTATTATTCCTTCTTGGTATGGCTGGTAGCAATTCTCTTCGTGGTCTTATATTGTGGTAGTTACACACGTATTCTGTGTAATGCTTCTGGAAATCTGAGTATAAACTTCTTGATAAAACCCTTGGATTGTATTTTTGCCCTGAATTAGCGACGTCATTTGGTATTTTAATGTGCTCAAATCTCGTTTGTTCCCGTAATGAAGTGTTAAGCATTTAACAATACTCTTCCAGTTTAACGGAGTATTATAAGACTCTAAACCTTAGTCTGCGTTACCTATAATTTTATTACGGATTATACTCAATATAATGAAGTGTTTTGCAGGTCCTTTGATGTTGTCATACATTTCTAGGACCCTTCCTACGCTCTTTGGCCATGCTACTCTAACCTGTTCTGACACTAAATTTGATATTTGTGCTTGCAGTGAAATTGGTCTTGTGAATTGGGTTGTTGGGGAGCTTGGTCGGAGTTGAGGATAGATGGTCTTATTAAATTTGAGGGATTGGATGTGGTTATGGATTATAAGTTTTTGTTAGTTTTTTCCTTTCTAACTAAATGTTATAATATAAACAATACACAAACAATTTTTATTTTTAAAAATTAGTATTGATAAAAAATTAGTTTAATTTGTTGGCTTCGATATTACAGCACTCATTTTAACAAAATTTTAATTTCTATTAAAATTTAAATTTTATGTAATATTAACAAAGAACACTCAGTTTTAAAAAATTTTTTAATTTTTCTGAGAATTTAAATTTTTTAATGCTATCTTATCTTTAACTTTTCTTTTTTACTTTACTTATAAACTTGCTGGTTCATTGTATGAATACTTTTCTGATTGTATTTTTGTCTCATTTTTAAATTTTGCTTATTTATTTATGATTTTATGATCTCTCGAACTAATTTCTGATCATAGTTTTACTAAAGGATCATTTAATTGAGATTAAGTTTTTAGATTTATTTAATTCTTAATATTCTAAAAAAGATAAACTTGCTTTTTCTGTTTTAACAGATTAATAAAGCACTTGTTCACTTGAAAGCTTTTGTTTTCTACTTAAAATATTCTTAAATAACTTACATTAATATGATCAAAAATTTAAGACAGAGTTTTTTCTTTTTCTTTTTCTTTTTAAAGAAAATATGAGCAATAACACATGTAACATACAAATTTCATCTAGATTTTTCGTGGTATTTATTATTATTATTTGGATGCCTTAAAAATAAACTAATAATTCTGTCATAAGGTATTGGATTTTTATACAACTTCATTGATAAATTCATTCCTTTTCTTAAAACTAACGGTTATAACTATGAATTCAATTATTTGATGCTTCCTCAATACAGAAGTTAGTGAATGGATGAAATGAGTTAAGAGTCGTTATATATAATACTTTATAATACCTTGAGTTTAATTATCAAGTATGAATTTAGTAATTTCTTCACACAATGTCTGTTACTACCGGAGAAGCCAACTGAGAAAAGATCTTATTAGTGAACTAGAAATATATATCAACTATACAAATGAAAAAATCTTAAAAGCAAATTAATAATAATAAACCTTGATATTCTGCTCTATTTATTACTTTAGTAAGAAGTTCAACTGATACACTAGAAATTTTAAGATTTTTAATTTAGTCTTAATGTTTTGAAGAATATGTGTTAAGTATATAAGAGTTCCTTTTATGGAAGTATAAAACTTTAAGTTAAATGATTTGTGCTTAGTTTGGTTTGGTATTTCAACATGAACAGAATGACGCCTGAACGACGCTTATAAATTATGGCAAATTTATTTTGAAAATCATGGTTTTGTTCGAACAGCGATGAAGCTAATATTTGTTTCAATGGATACGTCAATAAACAAAGTGATTATAATCCTCTAGTGTATTTGTTAGTGGAATCATTGGTTCCTACTTCTGTAAACACAATGCTGGTCAGAACGTCACAGCCAATGGTGACCGCTGCAGAGCCATGCCTACCTACTTTTTCGTTCATCAATTGAACAATCATGATGTGCAGGAGCTGTCATTTCAACAAGACGGCGCAACATGTCACACAGTTTATGCCACAATTTATTTATTGAAGGAAACGTTTGGTAACCGGATAGTTTCACGTTTCAGACCCGTGTATTGACCTCCGAGATCATGCGATTTAACGTCGCTAGATTATTTTCTGTGGTAAATGGTAAAAAGTCATCGAAAACTGGACCCCAGATTAGACTACGTCCTAGCCAGGGATGGCAAGGCAGTCATATGCCAGAAGTCATATTTAAATTATAATGCCAGAAATTATCTTTTTCAAAAAGTAAGCTTCATGTTTTAAATTTAAAAAATTCATCTATGTTTCATTCCATTTCAAAGTTATATACCTGTATAAAAAACACCCTTTTATTTACAAGATTCAGATGGTTAATTAATCTATGTTTCATTCCATTTCAAAGTTATATACCTGTATAAAAAACACCCTTTTATTTACAAGATTCAGATGGTTAATTAATAGAAGAATTTGTTTAAAGGGAAATTTTACTTGTGGTTTTTCAGAAAACCATAAAATTTTGCCATGCTTGTCTTTGAATACTTGTATTGTATTTTATGGGTGCGATCCATGTAATCGAGAAAGTAATCTTCTAGATGGGTCTTTGTAAATATTATATCCAATATTTGGTACTAATTTACCACGCACAATCTTTTTTATATGTTTGAAATCCTATAAATAATAAATATGTAAAAAAGAAATATAATTTATTTTATGAAAGATATATTGTAGAATATTTAGCTTAGAAAATGGATGGAAATGGAAATTTAATATCTGAAAATAAAATGCGAAATTAAAATATTTACAGAGCTAAGTTTATGTTTATAACATTTTTCAAAAGCATTTATTTGAATTTTTTTCTTGGGGGCAATTATTTATGTTCAAGGAACTTTTACGTTATTTGATTTCCATTTTAAATTTGGAATAAAAGAATGTTTTTATACTCTTCTTGAAGAAGTTTTTTTCAAAGAAAAACGAAGTATTGATAAAAATCATTAAATTAGGTTCAATTATTATTTTTAAAAAGAAAAACAATAATTAGCTTTAAGTAAACAAAATTTTAGTTTTTAGAAGTAATTTGAGTGATCAAACTTGTTTTTAAATAAATTAAAAGTACTTCTGCTGGTTTTCAGTTTTGAACAGGCTTTTGCGGGTAGTGCATGATTTTCCTTGTTTATAAGAGACAAAATTCTTTTTTAAATTAAATTCTGAACAATGAATAAAAGGTGTTGTTACTTTTTGTTTCTTTAAAGAACGGTTTATAACTACGATCCTTCTAATATGCCTCCAGCACAAACGATAAGTACTGCTTCCAGTGTGACCAACAATATGTCTAATATTTATCAATCAAAGCAAAGTAATTCGCCTCAGCAACAGACTACAATTCACAATCCTATAAAGAAGCAACACAAAACACAGAAAACACAACAGTTTAACAAGGTGGACTCAACAACAACAGCTTCCCCCCATAATATTTGCGAATCTGTAGTAGAGTCTTCTACACAAACCAATAACGTCATCGACGATGCTATTTCTTCAAATATGTTGGATACTAGTTATCAAGAAGACGGTATGTATAAACTTCAAGAAATTACGAACAACTTTTCTTTTTAACAAAATGTCAACTACATATATAAAAATGTTTCAGATTTATGTACACATGAAATAGATCAAAATGAGGAATGTGATAACTCTGTTAATGGGTGCTTGAGTATAACAACAACAACTTCAACTAAAAATTATGACCGTATTGAAGTCCAAAAGTTTAAGAATCAAGCAACAAGCCCAAATATTCCCATCAATGAAAAGGATGAAATGAAGAAGGAAGTATGTATTGAATTAAAACCATCATGTTTATTGCTTTCGGTCTGAATAAAATAATCACAGCCAGTGTTGCCGTTTTGTATTTGCTCCTCTGTTTTACCACACAAATTTTCGTTGTTGAAATTACATTGAAAATGACAATAAAGTGCGAAAAGCACAACATTAAAGTATTATTAAAATAAATAGAACTTATAGCGTAAAAGTCTCTTCCAAATTAACATCGAAATAATAGAAAGTTAAATTTGAATGTTTGCACATATTTTTAAGTCTACTGACCTACGAAATGTTGGCACATAGGCAGCTGGACTCCTTTACTGCAAACACATTGTGGTGTATGGTAACTAGTACATTTTTCTTATTGTCATGATAGTAAAGGTTTGCAATAATTTTATTGCATGAAAAGGATCAAATATGCAATCTTTAATTTTCTTTTTAAGTTGCTACTAACTTTCTTTTATACTGAATTTGAGAGCAAATAGAAAGAAATTACTAAAATTACTTTTAAAAATATACATTGTTGAACATGCTCGTAGGCTTGAAACATGAGACAGCCTTCATGCGCAGCATCAGTCGACAGATATGCCGACGCCCTCAGCAATTTCTTTGTTAGTAGTTCGACGATTCTACATAACAATTTTTTTTTAACAATAAAAGAACTTTAGAATTTTAAAGTTCATCTTATTTTTTTAAAAGACTTCGTAGAATAAAAACAAAATCTATTTTATTTGGGTTTAAATTGATCATACACGCAATGCAAACTAATGTTTTATGAACTCAATATTTCATACATACATAAAACAGCTCTTGGTTTGCCAAAAATTGTATTTACAATTACTTTGCCAAATATTTTCTTAATCTAAACATATTTTGAACTTTTACAGTTCTTATTTCTTATTAATTTGAAGTAAAATAAAGAAATAATTTTACTCTCCGCAAATTTTACATTACTATTAGATATAAGGGATTCTCTAAAAAAGACGTTCTGTATATTTTCCCTCTAACACCATTTAAGAAATAAAAATCAATTCACAGTTTCATTTTGATACCCGGTCTACTATTTTCACTCTCAGGGTAAAATATCCATGGGCTAGAAGATTTGTTTATATGATTGCAGGCTTGGTCAGTTCACTCTCATGTTTAGTTTCGATGTGAAAGCTGTTTGAAATTCTAAATGTTATCATTGAGACCATAATATTTCAAATATATTTTTAGCAGCCTAACCAGTCAACGGTTAACTCGTGCCCAATGCAACCATCGCAATCACAACAATCTCAGGCAACACAGCAATCACAAAATAGAGATACACCACACTCTGCGCGTTCCACACCTTTTAGCAATAGTGATACATTGGTGAAAAGATACTCTGAAGAACCGAGAACAACTAGTTGGACGCAAAGTTATCAGTCATCAGATGGTTCAACAGTATTCCATACAACATCTACGCCAAATAGCAGCACAACAAATCCTTATTGTACTACCACATATCAGCAAGCGGTTCGTATTGTTAGATACACATACACAAATACTTATGCACTTAACATTCATTTTCAAAACTTTAAAATATGGTTTTAGCCTGATGGAAGCATTTACGCAATACCACAGGGAATGTTATACGCCTATCCACAGTCAGTAGAAGGCGAATTTCAAGGATACTTTATGCCTATTTTTGATCCATCTCAACAACGTAGTGATACAACAAATCTTTTACAACCCGGAAACCAAACTATTTATCCAACTAGTGGCACGACAACGATGGTTCCAGTAACTGCTTATCCCACTGCACAATTTACAACAACAAATGGTGCACCTATTTACCCCAGCCAAGTTATATATTCTGGAGAACAATTTCAAACGGCCGCCGCTCCATTAGCAGCAGCAGCGCCTGCCACAGCTCAATTGCAGCAGATTCCAATGACATCTTATCCAATTGGATATCCTTATCATTATAACGGTGCGTAATACAGTTTCTTCGTTCAGCATACTGTTTTTATTGTTTAGCTTTTATTTTAATTTAGGATACTGGGGGCAGACCATGACATACTATGTACCTCAACAGGCTGTTCCCGCTACGTCGCTTTTAGCTGCACCACCACAACCACCCGTGGCACCAGGAAGTTTAAACCACGTCGCAGGCGGCGTTAATCTAGCTGGTCCGAACGGAAGTAGCTCGACGGCTGGACCGTCATCTAATTCCTCAAATAATACCAATAATACTACAGGGCACGTAAGCAACGGAAGCACTCCGCATACAAGTCATCAAAATGGTGCTGTTCATACGGGATACCAAGCCCATGTACATGCTGTTAGTGGTGGATTAGGTTCCAGTCACAGTGGTGGAACCACATATTATGGCACTGGTCGCATAAAACGTCCCACACCATCACACTTCAATAGTGCAATACATAATGGTGGCCATCAAGTAATAACCGCAGCAACAATACCAAATGGTGTCGCAACCGCAACATACCAACTAGGACATGCAGTTCCCACTCTTACATTAGCTGCGGCTGCTCCGCCACAAACAGCAGCAGCTCCAACAACAACTGATCTTGGTGGTAGTGGGGGCGCAGCTTCAACAACAACTATGTACGCTTTGCCTCAACATGCCACAATATTTTCAACAAATATGTTTCCATACACAACAAATCCTGCACAATCCATTGTACCACACTCCACACACACAGCAAATAATGTTACTCAGCAGACGGCAATCATTCAGCCATCTGGTAATCCTCAAGTTCATATTACAGGCGGTATAAGTGGGCAAACTAACTGTACCTCTAGTGCAGTTCACAACCCTCACAATTCAAGCACTGTGATCACACCTTTTTATACCGCCACTCACCACCATGCGCCACATCCGGGAATACAATCGTCTAGCCATACAATACATGCTCCTGGACCATCAGCCATACCTATCATTGATCCCGCATCGATAACAAATGTTACACAACTTGGACCAACCAATAATACAGTTGTATATAATGGAAAGACAGGCATTGGCTTAAATTCTGTGGGAACATCCCAGTCAGCTCCAAGCACTCCTCATTCCATACCTTCTTCATCGACTATGCATCATTCACAACGGTATTCGTCTGTGTTTTCAACACCTTCTATAATGGGCAATAATGGAATGAACTTCAGTGTCAGTTCAACGCCACATTACTACGGGAGTACTGAAATTTCCAACCAAACATTAGTAAATACAGGTGGAGGTAACAATAGTAATAGTCCTCACAACTCTTACAGTTTACATGAAAAAAGAAATAGTACTAACAGTGGAGGTGGAAGGAAACCTCTTTCTTATCAAAGTGCAAGCTTGAGTAGACAAAACTCAACAAGTGGGGGTGGTTACAACGGCAATTCTAAATCATCTGCGCACCTAAGTAATGTTAATAACAACGATACCAGAGCTTCTCCCAGCAATAGCACAAATTCTAGGCCGCACTCAATTAAACGCGGTGGAAATGCTACGGGCAGTGATAAGCCCCAACTCCCTCTCCTAAGTGGACCGCCCAGCTTTGTTGCTAGTCCAAATACACAAAACACAAATACTAATACCTACCAAGCTATTTCAATTACTGAGTTAGGTACCGGTGGTATTCCTATAGTCAATGTTTCTAAGCCGCCAATTCGTTTGAATGCAGCTGCTACAGCTTTTCGTCAAAAAGGATCTACTCCCACCAGTGGCAGTAATTCAGCTGTTGAATATCGACGTAACACAGTGTCACAACGTAACTCACCGGGTACGAATGGCAGTAGTAATGATAATAGCAACAACATTTCTCCAAACAGTATACATAATTCTTCCAGTGTTGCTACACCGATTGCTGCTGGTGGTTATGCGGCGTCGTGCTTGATCAATGCTCAGAATAATGGTGGGGAGCCTACTGCAACACTACAACCATCTCTTTATATAACTACTACACCAGCTCGAGGTCCTGCGAACATTCCACCACATTTACAGACTGTTGCTGCAAATGGTGCTGCTGTCCATGCAGCAGCTGTGGCAGCTACTGGAAACGTACCCCAACAGGCAGCTACGGCTGTGATAAGTGGTGCTGCTGCAGCAGCAGATGTTGCGAATGCTGCCGCCGTTGCAGCCGCAGCTGCTACTGTTGCCCACCACCATCATCACCAACCATTATTGGGCACATACAATCCGGCTGGCTCAGGATTGTATTTTAAATATGGCCATACGTATTTCGCACATGTGGGTATTATTTGACAATTTCAAAACAAATTAATATATAGATTCTTCATACACAAACATATTTATTAGAGGTGTCCTTCGGATATGTTTTCGCTGTACACGTTAAATTCTCTTTTCTTTCGAGTACAGCACATATGTAAATATGTATGTACATACTTTAAACTAACTCTCAAACAGTGAAATACCATGTCTTATTGTTTTTGAAATGCGTTCAAGTATGTTACAGGTACATACATATCGTTACCTGAAATGCAAAAGGGCGTAACAACCAAGAAATTCAAAATGGGTTTTTTCATTTATTATTGTAGAGCAAATCGAATTACATGTCCTCCTACATTTTTACAGCCCTACTGTCAATAACAACCATTTTATTAAAGAAAATCAAAAGGTCGTAACAACAAAGTTGGTTTTTTCTTAAACCAAAAGGGCGCAACCCACATCTAATAAAAATGACGATTAAAGAAATTTTTTTTTCTACGAAATAAATGCATCATCGCAATTTAATGCTGTACTGAAGAAATTGCAACACCAGCTTCGTAATCTTTGATTTTTTGGAGTTTTTTGTCTCTCCTGTAAAATTTTGAAATATGTTGTTATGCCCTTTTGCATTTCAGGTAACGATATGTATTTATGTATGTATGCATTTGCTTAAAACTTAACCTAAAAACATATATATGAACTTATGTTACGTACTATTTCGTTGTTTCAAATTTTATGTATAGCGAAATGGTTTCAACGGAGCATTTATGTATGTATGTGTATCATATGTGCTGCAAGTAATTAAATCTCAAATTAAAAAATTGTGCTTTATTTTGCTTATTTGCTCACTAAATAATTCCAACTGGGAAACTTTATTAAAATTTCGAAAATCTTTGCAACAAATTATACATATACGGTGGATTGTACTAGAGTAAGAAAAATAGGTTATGAGGAGGAGGAAAGAGAAAGTAGTGCTTGTGATCTTTTGATTTTAATTTACCTTAACTACTGCACCATCAGTGCAAGTCGCAATAGTTTTTTTCAACTTTTATATGTACATTCCATATAAAGGATTTAGCAGTTATTCACACACGTTATCGCTGAAAACTTTTCGGAAAAATAGTCAATTCCTTTGAGAAGTCCGAAGTCTAATACCTACATATGAATGCATGTTAGTGATATTATTTGAAGCGAAGAAGTATTTCTTCTTTGAACAATTTTTTTCAGTTTAAATCTTTAGTAGTTGGTTTTCCAAAACTGCCAGATGTTATTGCTGTGCAAGCCAGAAAGAAGCTTAACTAATCTATATTCAATACCTGGTTTTTCTGAGACTCATTGTTGTCGTGCTGATGGTTATGGTGGAACGTCTTTGCACCTCAATAATAATTGAATTTTTCGGTTGGAATTTGCAAGAGCGTTAATTTTGTTGAACTTGTAGGTAACACTTTGGAAAATTTTAAAATAAATAACAAGCCTATGTCCTTGTATAGATCACAGAAATGCATCCTTACTGATTTTTTTAACTTACTGGAGTTGACTCTAAACAATCTTGGTCAAAGTCCACTTGTTTTTTTAGGCAATTCAAATGTTTATTTCTTAAATAATCAATGTAATGTTGATTTGACGACAGTGTACGAAAACTTCGGCCATTTTAGTGCTCATAATAAGTCAACAAGGCCTGTTAGTGATACCTGTATTGATCGTGCTTTTTGTGATTTCGTAGTAAGGCTTTACATTGATTCAAAAGAGTTGTAAAATAGATAATAAAATACATATTAACAAGAATATTGAAAAAATTCATTATAACTATTTGAAAGCCAAAGAACATTTAATAAATAGAATTGTAGAATTCAGTGCTTCTGATTTAGGAAATATATCAATTTACTGCATGGATGCTGCAATTAAACACTCATTTGTAGTTTCCAAGTATATAAAATGACTTTCTTTTTTCTTCAAGTAAAGAAATACATTCAGGTTGATGTAAATTTATTGTTTCAATAACAATTTTTTAACTTCTGTTGAACATCTGAAGAAAGAATTTAAGATGCAGAAATAATTGCGCCAATATTATCTGATATTTTCAACAAAATGTTACAAACTGCTATGTATCCCGATGCTCTCAAAATTCACAAAATTGTTCCATTATAAAAAGATGCAAATTGTTTCATTGTTGAAAAATATCGCCCAATTGAATATTCGACGATAGGTAAAAGTTTTTGAAAGGATTATTTATGATAAACTGTCGAATTACATATACGAAAACAATAGCATTGATGGCTACAAATTTGGTTTTAGAACAGGTTGTGCTGCTCAGAATGCAGTTTTCAATGTGGTTCAATTTATTTGTAAAGGAATAGATGACGGTTTTGAAGGTGTTGCTGGAGTATTCTTAGAATTTTGCAAAGCGTTTGAACTTGTGGATCACCAAATACTTCTTGAAAAATTGTCGTTATATGGCGTGAAAGGAAATGAACTGCTAATGTGTGAAAGCTATTTTTCAAATAGGAAAGTTAATAAAAATAGCAGTTTCATTGGTGCTGTGAACTATGAAGTGCCTCAGGGAGGTGGACTGGGCCCTCTTTTATTCTCTAACGGGGAAAGTTTTTATGTTTGTGGGAGATTTTGTTTTAAGAACGCACATCGCATTGCTCTTTGAGTTTGTGTGTTTAAATCGTCTTGTTCTCAACCCAGGTAAAACAAAGTTAATTCGCTTTAGACATACTTGTAACTCTTTGCACTCGAGTAATTTCATGGTACGAATGGATAGTACAGTTTTGGATGAAATACATATGTTAAGTACCTTGGAATTACACTGAAAAGTAACCCTTCATGGGATTTGCTTATAATAAACATTAAAAAGAAGATTGCTCTAGGTAATACCTATATATATATAATAGTGTTCTATATAAATTTAAAAATGTACCTAATAATAAAGCAAATAAATATATCAATCGGTAATACATTCGCATCTTAGTTAGTTTAATATTGGTCATAGAACCATATGTTTTCCGCAGAATCAATGACAATTTGATACACGAAATGCTAATTATTTGCCA
The DNA here is from genome assembly GCA_932526305.1 of Epicampocera succincta. Classification (NCBI taxonomy): domain Eukaryota; kingdom Metazoa; phylum Arthropoda; class Insecta; order Diptera; family Tachinidae; genus Epicampocera; species Epicampocera succincta. The sequence continues at coordinate 26,532,471 of OW052035.1, read as the reverse complement.
ATTCCAAAATGGAAGCTAGAAAACACTAAGCAACGTTTGGATTTTACGGGTAGTAAGAAATTTAATCTTCTACCTGCTAAATTAAAGTTACCAAATAGGATTACCATATTTAAGTCATCCTGCAAGGAATACCTAGTAAATAAAATTGAAACGTTTTTGAAAACTTACCATATTGGGTCAATTTTTCTATTGTAAATAATATATGTATATATATACATAATAATAATTTTATTCTTTTAATTTTTTTGTTTTATTTATATTATTACATCGTTTAATTTTATGTAATAATTTAAAATTTTGGTATATATTCAAGTTTATACATAAGATGGCAGCCTTATCTTGGGCCATTAATGCCGCTAAGGTGCTGAGGCTGTTACAAAATGAAATACTTTATTTTAAATTGTATTTGAATTATTCTTCTTCTTCTTCTTTTGGCGCTACAGTCCGTGGTGAACCTGGGCCTCAACCAACAAAGTTTTCCAGCTGGCACGGTCTTTAGCCAGCGTTCTCCAATTGTGCACACCAAGTTGGTTGAGGTCCCTCTCCACTTGTGTGCGCCATCGGTTCCGTGGGCGTCCTCTAATGCGTTGTCCCACAGGTTCGGAATCGAATTTGAATTATTAATAATAATAAAAAAATTAAGAAAACCAACAGAAAGTTACATAGAAAATAAATTAGAAAAGAATAATTTCTTTAACTTCCAAATTCGGTTACATGAGTCTAGAAAGTTTTCATAATGTCACTCCTTTGTGTACCATGTTTAGTAAAAAGTTGATACTGTACCAGCTCCGTTTTCTACTTTCCTTCTCATTAATAAATGCAATAGCAATACATATATATTATTATAATATAATATTCGTATATTATTGTATATCTTATATTCTATCTTATCGCTGTTGGGGTTTAATTAATTCTCTGTAAGATAGATTATTATCCACGAAAAAAAATTATAACATATAATTATCTTTTCATAATTTTATTATACATACTATTTTTAACAGGATGATGACAAACTGTTTACAAAAACTCTCGTACAAACGTATTTCTTTTAAGTCTGCACTAGCTTAAACCATTTTTATTTAAACAAAATGTTAATCAGTACTTATGTTATTTCAATGATTTTGTTGTTTGTGTATTCTTAGCCTTCCGTAGCTTTACCAAATAGTCGCCGTTCTCCATCAACAGATTTGAGACCCCCCATTGCCCAAATGTCTGGAATGTACCCCACAGTCAACATGATGATACCAGGTGATATATTTTCTGCCGTATTTTTAATTTTTTTTACAAAGAAAACTTAATTGATTAAAAAATAGCTCAACCACGGCATCCAGGACGACATCCAAATTATAAAGGCGCTCGGCCCCGTTAATACTTTTATCGATGGCATGCCGCTATACCAAACTCCTTAAAATAAAATAAGCTAAAGTATAGAAACATAAAACCATAATATTTAAGTAACTCAAATTAAACAATATAAACACTCTTAATATAGAAGAGGGAATCAATAGAATAAACCATGAAGCCATGTAAGAAATCAATGAAAAAACCTTCCCAATAGACAGGACAAAAATTTTAAATATTTTATATTTTCCGGCCTATTTTTTCCAAAAAAGCGGAAGAAATTGCGAAAATAATAATAATATTATTTAATATAAATAAATTGGCTTTAATAGGTAGAAAGAAAAACATTAAAAATTTCACCCACATCACTCATATACACATAAGAACAAAAATCATTTACATTCAATAATAAAAACAAAACCCGTACATATGTATATTGTTCATAAGAATATAATGAGTGAAATTCTGTTGGCAAAAATTAAACATTTAAGAGAATTAACGATGGTGCAATTTAAAGATCAATTCAATTTAAGACTTAAAGATCTGAACAAAATTCTTGTATAATAGCACTGAGAAAAGGAAAAGTTGTGCAAAGCAGCATTTGCGTGCTGTTGAAACAGTTATTAAACTTATAATCATAAAACAAGCAAAAGAACAGCCAACTTACTGATTTCAAACTCATATACACTCATACATAAACACACCAAAATCACTAACACCTATATTTTACACTTTATTGTTATTTCTAATAATTTATAATATAAACATAAAAACACGTTTTAAACAAATTTCACGTAATTTAACTATACACTAACAAACATAAGAACCTATATAAATACATACATATATTAATTTTATAGTCTAAAAAATGGAATATACTGTACACACACACAAACTCTCATATATATATACATATATATGTATATATACATATATATATATATATCGTATATATCATATATATATATATATATGATAAATACATTATATACATATATATTAAATTAAATTAAATAACATTATTTATAGTTACCTAAGGTAGCATAATAAAAAACTATTTAATAAAAATGGCATAAAAAATATGAAAGTGAGTTCATTGCATTTTAAAACTTCTTGCAACTGATTATTACGAATACGAGCTCAGTTTTTTCCACTGCGTAACGATTTACGACAAAGTGAAGTAAAATTTTCAAGAATATAGTTAAAACGCTCACTTTCACTTAAAACAGTTTATTTTCATCCATTTTACATTTTCCTTGGTGTCTTTTCTGCTGTTGTTTTCCGTTCTATGTTCTTCTTCACAAGGTGCCCAAAGGTGTTGTGGGAAAAGTATATTTCTTCCATTTCCGTTCCAAAACAATCATCTTCATAAGATTCTGACCCAACAACAACGTATTGTTTAAGTTTTACCTCTAAGAGTTCCGGCCCTCTTTTCACCAAAACATTTAAAATAATACCCTTATTTATAATGAAAACATCACGAGTAGCTTCATCAGTGGTACATTTATGTTAAGAAGAAAAGAAGGACATATTTCGAATCTACAATTTTTTTTGCAAAGTTCTTATGTCGTTCCTGTTGCTGGATAAATCCAAAAAAGTCTACATTCGTTAGGGTCATATTCAATGTTATGCATTAATTCAAACTCTTTCAGTTTCTATACCAGGAATTAGTAAGGTTTGAATTCCTAGATAGAAACCTAAAAAATTAGCAGATGATTTTAATTTTTACCGTATAAACAGTTCAGATTCACTACTAATATCTCTGCCAATAGAGTCATAGCCAGCTGAGACTTCAAACAAACGGTGTGAAAATTTTTCTGGAGGTGTTTGCGCGGGAGCCTCGAGCGTATGAAGAAGGGACAAATGGCTGACGGATGACTTGGGTATTACAGAAGAGCAATTAGGACTGTAATTTTTGTTTGAGTCGTTCCATACCATAGGATCCCCAACCGGAATGATTTTATCTTACCTTTATGCAATTCTGTAACCCAATCCAGATTTTTGAGGGTTTCATGTTCGTCAGGGCGTGCCTGAAATAAGCTAAAATGTCTTTAGCACAACATCATTAAAGTCCCTACTACCGTATCAAACGTTGTTATTAAAATTATTGCAACCATAATAAAGTAAGAACTTGTATTTGTGGTCATTGGAACCCTTCTAAACATGACAAACGAATCTGCCAAAAAAACCTTATGCGATTATTTTTTACTTGAGTTTACACAAAGCAGGAATAAAACTCGATGATTTACCAGGACAAAAATAAAATTTGTGTAAAGAAACATTATCTCGCAACACCTTTCTATTTTAAATACTATTGACACATTCAATTATTGTAAATAAGTGGGTACATACATATTTTTTAGATCGTTATCAAACAATGTTAAAGTTTGATAAAATTTAACATGCACGATAAGCAACAAAACTGAAAGAGTTGTGTATGAATTTTAGGCAAAAAATCGTTGCTATTTTTCGATGAAATCAGGATTTTACAGAATTAATACTTCCTGTCACATTATTAGTTCCGCGTTCCGTAAAACCAATTAGCTTAAAAGAAATGTTCAACTATATTTTGAGACCTGAATATTTCTGTTCTGTAAGGTTTTGTAAGTCTTTATGAATCGTTTAATATACAACAAGGCTTTCAAATTGGTGGAAAATACTATTGTATTAAAAAGTAGATGTGTTCGTGAAGCTCTTCAAGCACTTCGTCAACGTAGTGAGCAGTTATTCACCATTTTTCCACTAACTGTAATTTCTCTGATTCTGACTTTACTGGTATTTTTTGATCGATCGATTCATACTAAAAACCGAAAATCCAGTAACAACGCAGCTTCACACGTTGGTTGATGCCTCGGAACGAGCTTATGGAACGGCAATTTACATTCGTTCAACATACAAGGACAAAACTGTATCAACAAGATTAATACGGTCCAAGTCCCCTGTAGCACCCATTAAAAAGCAGACGCTGCCTCGGCTGGAACTATGTGCCGCAGTACTAGGGGTGGAGCTGACAAATAGAGTAAAGCAAGATCTTCGTCTACAAAATACTGCAAACTTTTTCTGGACAGATTCAAAGATTGTCCTTGCGTGGATAAATTCTACTGCAGCATCCTTCCACACTTTTGTGGCAAACAGAATAGCCAAAATACAAGAATTAAGCGAATTAAATCAATGGCAACATGTCAGCTCTAAACAAAATCCAGCTGACGCAATATCCCGAGGACTAGCACTAGAAAACCTATCACAACATTCAATTTGGTTTTATGGCCCACTATTTCTATCAGGACAAAAAAAGTGAGTGGACGAACTCATCTCTACAAGCTTTTGATATACCTTGCAACGAAGAACGCAAAATGACGAAGCATGTTTTGACAATATCAACCTCGCAGCAAGAGTACGAAGACATTATAAGTCGAATAAACCATCGAAACTCTTTCAAGACTCTTCAGCGCACGAATGTCTTGAGATTCATCACAAATTCCAAAACTGCGAAAATTTGTCGTCCATCCAACAAGGCGCTCGATGCACATGAAATGAAAGAAACTCTGAACGTTATCATCAAAATCATGCAAGCCACGGAATTTGGGGAAGAGCTGGAAAGATTATCAAACAAAACACCTGTACATAAATCCAGCCCTTTGGCCTCATTAAATCCATTATTGGATGAATATCAGATAATGCGTGTAGGTGGTCGTCTGGAACAATCAACATTACCATTCAAGGCGAAGCATCCAGCAATTTTACCACACAATCATTTCATGGTGAGGTTGTTGATGCAAATGCTACATGAAGAAAATCGTCATTGCGGCCCACAAGCATTGTTGGCTGCATCCAGGGCGCAGTTCTGGATTACCAACGGAAAATCAGTCGCACGCAGTACCGTCCACAAATGCATACGATGCACCAAGGCAAGGCCAGTGCTTTTTAAACAATTGATGGGTAATCTACCAGCTGACAGAGTGACGCCAGGACGTCCATTCATTACTACAGGAGTTGATTACTTTGGGCCGATTTGGATACATCACAAAATTAGGGACAAAAGACCAGACAAAGCCTATATCGCAGTATTTTGCTGTTTTGCAACTAAGGCCATTCACATGGAAGTTGTGTCCAATCTGTCCACAGAAGCCTTTATCGGAGCATTACGACGATTCATCAGCAGAAGACGCCATTGTCAGACATTATATTGCGACATTGCTACTAACTTCGTGGGAGCAAACAACAAAATAGCTGAATTAGAAGAATCAATATATTCTCAATCAGCCCAAGAAAAAATTACACGAGTATGCAGCAATCAATCAATTACTTTTAAATTTATTCCACCAAGAGCCCCTCATTTCGGTAGCCTTTGGGAAGCGGCACTTAAATCAACCAAACATCTTCTGCTGAGAAGTGTGTCCGCTGCATCACTTACATATGAAGAGTTGGAAACAATAGTGGTTGAAATAGAAGCCATCCTAAACTCGCGACCTTTAATTCCTCTCTCATCAAATTACGAAGATCTTCAAGCTCTTACACCAGGTCACTTTCTAGTAGGTGAGCCATTAACATCAGCAGTGGATGTAAACGCCCAATCTCCAAAATTACTGTTAGATGCAAGGTGGAAAATAACTTCAGAGATTAAACACAAATTCTGGAAGGAATGGACGCAAAAACATTTACATGAGCTACAACAAAGAGGAAAATGGAAGTCTCCTTCACCGAACGTCATTGAAGGCATGCTTGTCATTCTCAAAGAAGACAATACTCCTGTACTACAATGGCCACTGGGAAGAATCAGCCGAATTTACAAGGGAGATGATGGACTTATTAGGGTCTGCGACGTCAAAACAGCGAAGGGAATTTTCAAAAGGCCAATTCATAGATTGGCGCCCCTGTTCAACGATTTTCACACAGAACACTACGAATATGACAAGCCAATATCGCAAAAAAGACAACACTCATCAAAAGGCGACTCTATACAGCCAAAACGGAAGGTAGTATCATATGGTTCGCAAGGAATCTTCAGTACAATATGTATTTCGCTCCTGCTACTGCCGATAATACTAGCCTCTCCGATCAATGTCACAGAGTTTTCTTCCAACCCAGGATTGTATTTCGAAGGCGTAGGGCCGACAAAATTGATAACTGCAACCTGGAAATTCATTATATATTACGATCTCACACCTATTTGGGAGAGGAACAAGGTTCTGGAAGCCGGGATAACAAAATTTTCAAAGTTCTGCAAACTATCAATAGCTACTAAATCATGTGAAATACTCTACCTCGAACTTCAGCATACCTGGGACAATCTCATTCAAGAATCAGACCTTTTAACTTCATGAAGAAACCGAAGAGCCGCACTAGATATTGTGGGGAATATGGCTCATGCTCTCTTTGGAGTCCTGGATTCGGATTATGCAGAACAAATGGCTCAGACTATAGCCAATGTAAAGCAAAACGAGGAGTATTTGCACCTGTTACTCAAAAACCAAACTTCGGTGATAAATTCGACGATTAATATTCTCAAGCAAGGCGAGAATGATATGAATTTGCACTTCTCAGAGCTTAAAACCAGCATCTATAATGAGTTAAATACAGTTAGAGACAAGAACTCAAAATTGCGACAAACCCAAAATCTAATGTTCCTGGCGATTTAATTAAGTACACTTGCGGCAGAGTTACAAAGAATTGAGACAGAGCTGGTCGCTGCCCTCACGCACTCAAATCACGGTAAAATAAGTCCACTTCTCCTCACATCAAAACAGTTAAGAACAGAGATAGCTAAGATTAAGGGCCACCTTCCCATTGGTCGCTCGTTACCAGTTGAAGATACTGACTAGCTGGAATTATACAAGATCATGAGCGTCAAGGGCACAGTAACACAGGAGAGTGTCATTTTCATGATTGAACTACCGTTTGTGAACCAGGAACATTTTGAGCTCTTCAAGGTCATCCCCATACCCACCAAGATAAACGACAGGGATATTGCTATAAAAACCAATACTGAATATCTCGCTGTGAACAGCCACCGAGATGAATATCTGACATTAAATACACTTCAATTCAATAAATGTATTGTAGCAAAGAGCGACATATATCTTTGCACTACTTTACAAGTCAGCGTTACTCGAGACCCCAGCAGCTATTCCTGCGAAGTTGCTCTGTTTAACAACCACAATGTAGTTTCGGGAACATACAGAACAAAGCTTCTTTTATCGCACTAAACACTATCAATCGTTGGCTTTATGCAACACCAAATCCATTAGAGCTAACTGCAGTGTGCGACTTTGAAACCATACAATTTACCGTCAAACGATCTGGCCTCATGTCCATGAAACCAACCTGTATCATCAAGGGAAATTTACTAACTATCCATGGGCATGAAACGAGTGTTACTACTCTTCATACTTCATATGCCATGTTTGGCATTATTACGGCAATTGGCAAACCCTCCGAGGTCAAGAGGCTACTAGCACCAAACATCGAATTGGATACCAAATTAGATGAGCTCTCCAACATCCGAAGACAGCTATCAGACATCAAGGATCTTCCAAGGGAAATAAAATACCCAGCGCTTTATCATCCACATATCGGCTCGTTGGCGTTACTTCTGTCATTATTGATAATAGTCATCCTAATAGGCCGGAAAATTAAATGCTACAAGGGAGCTTCAATGAACATGTCCCCAACGATGCCAGAATCAGCCCCACAACCAACACCACGACAGCAAAACTCTGAGGTTTAAAAAAAAAATACCAATTTGTTAACTCTTATATTATTAATTCTTATTTCATTAATTTAGTTTTTTTTTGTTCTCTCATACATCATTTTTGCTTTTCGCTATCCGCTCAATGTGGCGGAGAATGTTAACCATAATAAAAAACCAAAACTTAAAAATTAAAAGAAATCAAAAAACAACAAGCAAAATGATTTCACGTATTTACTAAAAACTAAAAAAATGCATATACGACAATATTTAGTCATTTACCCTTGAACTTGTTTATCGCAGTTATTGCCTTTAAAACAATTTAATGTTATAATAACAAATATTTCATTTACCTTCAGAATCGTTTAATGTTACAATAATAAAACTAAATGTCATTTACCTTTAGAATATTTTATGCAATACTGCAATAATGCAATTAAAGGCATTTTTTATAACTACTGAAATTGGATCTTTGAATATTATTATTATTAATTTTAAGTTAGACGTAAGCAATTCAATTGCATAAAAGACTGACAAAAATAAAGACATCAGGCAATCAAAGATTAACTCTTTTCATTGCTTCATGGGTCTTAGTGATTCTACTAAGGTTCAATTATATTTTGTATCAGCACAAGGTGTTTCTACCTGGGCTAAACCAATTCTAAACAAACAAAAATCTGAACTCCAAAGGAAACCTTTGGTGTTCAACTTATTTCAACGTTGGCAACTCAACACTTGCTTTGATCTCAAGTTGCCACTTTCTTTTTAGTTCTCTATTTTATGATAAAAGGTTTTAAATTTCTACTGAATAAATTTCATTATTTACATTGATGTGTTTTCTTACGATTATTAGCACTGTTTATTTAAGGTCCTTGATATGGGATGGGCCAGTGCACTCAGGGCAAAGTTATTGATTGCTCTCAACCTGGCGAGAAGCCAGCATCGATCCCTGAAAATGGACTGGTCAAGCTGACATACTGCCTCCTCATGGCGCCCCTGAATAGCCCCTACAGCACCCGCTTAGAGGTGAACCAAAGTGTGCAGCAAACAAACAAACACATTAGTTCCGATACAACCACAAGAAAATATATATATAGATGACCCTATTGCTGACGACCTCGGACAACGGAATAAGGATAACGATTTCTGGTGTTGCACGTGGAATGTCAGGACCCTGAACAGACCACGTGCAGCCGATGAACTTGCGGAGGCCCTGGAACCCTATAAGGCTGACATCACTGCCATCCAGGAAGTGCGATGGGATGGGCCGGGCAAAAAGAAAGTGAGAAACTGCGGCATCTATTACGGTGATTGCTACAAAAAGCGACAGCGCTTGTTTGGATGCGGGTTTGTTGTTTGAGGCAGACTTAGGAAAAGAGTCTTAAGCTTTAAATACGTGAGCGAACACCTCCTTACAATCCGCATCAATGCTAGACTCGGCAACATTAGCCTAATCTGCGCTCCCGCCCCTACGGAGGATAAAGATGACGACAGGAAGGATGACTTTTATAATCTCCTAGAAAGAACATACGATCAATGCCCCACCTACGACACCAAGATCGTCCAAGGAGATTTCAATGCAAAGCTCGGCAAAGAAGACATCTTCGCTAGAGTCATCGGAAAACATAGCCTGCATGACGACACATCCGATCACGGACTCCGGCTGCTACACTTCGTGACGGGGCGAAACCTCACTGTAGCAAGCACGCGCTTCCCTCACCTCAACATTCACAAAGGGACCTGGCGGTCCCCTTATGAATCAACCTGTAAAGTGCCTGTTTAGAATAGTGAGAGCTCTTCTGTTTAGATTACAATATTATCCTCTTTATTAACAAATGTTACAGCTATTTATACTAGTTTCTATTTCTTAAATTTTACATATTTACAATTGTATCTTTTGTGTTGTCTTTTTTCATTTACGTAAATTATTGCCTTGACATACATATTTACAAGTGTTTTTAGTTTGGTCAAGTGCTTAAATTATTATTTTGAAAGAAAAATGTTCTAGAATATTGAAGCGGCAATTGCAATGTGTTACGTATAGTTTTGTTAGTCGGTAAATATTTGTTTGTCGGCCAATCCAAAGTGTTATTTGATCTTCTTTTATTTCTTTTTGACAAACACGGTACATTGTATAGACCGATACAATATATTATTGTGGGTACAGTACAATACGCATATAAGAAAGTCTACAAATGCACCGATTTTCTTTCTTAAATGCGAGCTTTCTTATAAAGAAAACACGCATATAAGAAAGATATTTTCTTATATACATCAGTAACAGAATTTAAAAAATTTGCTACAGAAATATATAATTGAAATCAAACTATTTAATAATACATACAACACATCATTTTATACTAATTTCATTTATTTGTCGTACAAATATAAATATGTAAGTACACAATTAAAGATAGAAACAAAATAAAAACAAAACAGGTGATTGCACTTCACTTAAAATCACATTTGATAAAAAAGTAATTTGGTAAACAATAGTTCATAGTTTTAAAATTATATTTGATAAAAAAATCAGTAAGAAGAATGAATACATAGTTTAAAAACATGTGTTTACTTAAAAATACTATGAAGTAACACTGAAAAAATCTTGAATTTTCTTTTGATGGGTTCTAAAGAGAATATCTTCTAATTTACAAATCGTTGCCTTCGTTAACGTCTAGATATTCTTTGAGAATAAAGAAGGCTTTAATAACATCATCTCTTTTTGGCTTTTCGAGTGCTTCTTGTTCATTTTGCAAGTCATCAGCATCCTCACAAAGGATTTCATTAAGTAGTTCTTTTTCATTTATTTCTCCGAAGCAATCGTTCTCTTTACAAAAGTAATCTTCGTCACATTCGTCCGATTCATCTTGAAATGGTATGCGACATTTCCTTCGGGATTCCCGATTTTCGAAAGCAATTTTTTAAGGTTTGTGGAGTTACTAGCCACGAAGACCGTTTTACAATATACAAAGCATCTAAAATGATAAACTTTTTTAAAAAAGTGTCCATGTGACCACTTTCAATAGCATTTCCTGTACTGTGCTTTAAACGGCTGGATGATACCTGTTAAAAGACAACAATTAAATTTTGCTTGTACATAGACTGAAATAATTGAAACTTAAAACATCTTACCCTGGTCCAATAAGGTCTGAATAAGGCTTGTGGTGTTAGGTGAGAATATATACTACTTTCTTATACACGTACCATTTTCATGGAATGAGCATAATTTTTCTTCAGAATTTGTTTCATATAGAAGAGTTTTTCTTATAAGCGAGTTTCTTATATGCGTATTGTACTGTATATGGTAAACGCATTACAATGGTTAGAGTTTTCATGGTAGTAATAGACACTGTAAAAGGAGAGGTAAATTGAAAAAGAATTTGAAATGAGGTCTTAAGTTTGCTACAATTTTTATCGGAGTGCTCAGATTTGAGCTCCTGATTCAAGTTTGCTAAATTAAAGTTTTCAAAGGCATTTGTACATATATGGCTTATCAGAGGAGTACAAATAAAAGAAGTTGTTTGTGACTATTGAGCAAGCTTAGAAGTAAGTGTTGACTGAGTTGTCATTGAATGGTTGAAATAGGCGTATGTGGAGACACCTCTAAATTAGAGTACTTCCGATAATTTTTGCATTCAGCAAAAATAAGCCATGCTGATGGCAACTTACAATAAGTTTTAGTTTAGCAATATTTTTGTTAGTTTAGATTTACTTGCAAAAAGGCAAATTTTCCTGTAGAACTGAGCCTGTTAAAATACCTGGCCTCAGATCTGGTATAACCAATTGCATATGTATTGCAAAGTTAAACAGAATTCCAAAAAATGTTCAAGAAAGTAATAACATAGCATCGTGTTTTATCTCTATTATCTCCATATTAACACGAATTGTGCAAAAGCTTGCTCTACTGTTAAAAGAATTGAAAAGAACACTATTGATAACTTAGAGCTTTTCAATTCAAAGTTTCATATGAAAGTAATATTCATATATTTATTTATATAAAAAAAAATTATTTTTTGAAAAGTTCTTTCAAATGAAAACAATTTTGAAAGAACTGAAAAGAGCACTTTTCGATAACTTAGAGAAGATTTTTATAATTTCGCAATAAAATTAATATTTTCGGAGATACAATCTCCTTTCTTAACCGTTTCATGGGGAAGTAATAATTCCTATTTTTATTTTATTTTTTTGTTTATTTGTACCACTCCTCATACGAAAATTGTCGTGACAAAAATTCTTTCAAATCAAAACAATTTTGAAAGAATTGAAAAGAACACTATTGATATCTTAGTGAAGTTTTTTTTATTATCTCGCAATGAAATTAATATTTCCGGCGATAGAGTCACTTTCTTAAACATTTTATAAGGAAGTAATATTCATATATTTATTGATAAACTTGAACCTTTTCTCATACAAAAATGGGGTTTTCCAAACATTCATTCAAATCAAAACAATTTTGAAAGAATTGAAAAGAGCACTATTGTTAACTTTGTGGAGATTTTTATAATTTCGCAATAAAATTGATATTTCCGGAGATACAGTCACTTTTTTAAAAATCTGCTCCAATTATTGCTCCAATTATTGCTAATTAGACGTCATCCATTTGCCAAACAACTCCAAATTCGCATCTTCTATGAGGACTTTAGTAAAGCGTTTGACAAGTTAAATCATAAACTAGATTAATTCTCATTTTTATACAAAAATTTAATGAAAATATCGAGGATGTAAAAATATTATTTAGCTTTAACTATTCTATTTTGATCACAATTTCCATCAAAATTACTTATATTATTTTTATTCATGGTGCACTCAAAATTTCGTGAACTTTTATTTTAATACATAAACAAATATCAGCCGATGAGCTTTTTCAGAAAACATTATACGATTATTAATTACACCATTTTGTATCCATCAAAAGCGATAAAACTTCATAAATATTTGGTTCGCAAAACAAAGAGTGTGATTGCACATCAGAAGAACGTAAAACGGAAGCAGCCAATTCATAATGTTTAGAAAGATCGGCTATTCGACGACGTTTCGCCCTTTCTAAACACTCTGCAAAATTTTACGACGTCCACGATTCGAATCGGAAACTGTTGTTTGGAAGTGGTGTTCCAGAAATTTGTATTTTCTTCTCTATTAGGTGGTTGTTTAAACGATATCTTATTCGTTATTGGCCCATCCGCCTGAAGAACAGCAAATCTGTTTTGACCACATTGCCATAAATGCATAAAAAATCTTTCTTATGTGTGTTGATTTAGACATACATACATATGTACATGTATTGATTAAAATCATTAAAAAATAAAAGGAAACCTGCTTGACATACATACATACCTTTTGTGAAATATTGAATATACATTCATACATATGTATATGTATGTGTGTTCTATTTTCAAATGAAATCACATTTGAGTTAGTTTTTTTCCGGTTTAAGTTTTTAAGAACTAAAGTTTTAAGCACTATTTTTTAATTTTCATCTACTTCTGTGGGCCGCGCCGAAAAAATGAAAAACTTTGATTCTTCTTGTGGATTATTTTTATTTGGTCTTTTAATTTTTTTACATCAAGTCGAGAATATGATGTCATGTAAATGGCCGCCGCCACAGTTGATTGTCATTTGAGCCCTTTTTATGGCATTTTCCATCACTTTGTCCAAAACTTCCGGCGATAGGTCCTCACATTCTTGACGGATATTGTCTTTAAGAGCAGCAAGAGTCTGAGGCTTGTTGACATAAACCCGCGACTTCAAAAAGCCACACAAAAAAAGTCTGGAGCGGTCAAATCAGGCGATCTTGCTGTCCAGTGCAAATCGCCAAAACGGGAGATTAGGCGCCCGTGAAATGCATCCTTCAGCATATCGGTTGTGGCACGTGCAGTGTGTGCCGTTGCACCGTCCTGTTGGAACCACATGTTTTCCAATCCCAATTCATCGAGTTGCGGCAAAAAGAACTCGTTGATCATTGCTCTGTAGCGCTCACCATTCACAGTAACCGTTTGGCCCGCGACGTCTTCGAAGAAAAAAGGTCCGATGACTCCTCCAGCGAAAACAGCACACCATACAGTGACTTTGAGCGGGTGTAATGGCTCTTCGTGGGTTACACGCGGATTTTCAGTGCCCCAGAAGCGTAAATTTTGCTTATTTACGTACCCGCTAAGATGGAAATGGGCCTCATCACTCATGATTATTTTTGATGAAAAATCATCTTCCTCTTGGTGGTGATTAAGGATGGCTTGAGCGTATGTTAGACGCGATTGGCAGTCAGCAGCTAACAGCTGATGCACCGTCTGGACTTTGTACGGAAACATCTTCAAATCTTGTACAAAAATTCGCTGTAAAGACCGTCGACTGATACCCATTTGCGTGGCACGTCGTCTGGTCGATGTCGACGGCGCTTCCATGACATCCTCAGCTACAGCAGCAATATTCTCCGGGGAGAACGGCTACTCCGGGGTCTGCCACGCCTGGCAAGCATCTCGTGTTGTGCCAGTCTCTTCGAGACGAGTGGCTAAACGTCGCAGTGTTTCACCAGTAGGCGTTGGACGGCTAGGAAATCTGCGACGAAATTCACGTTGTGCCAAAGTCACCGACCGATTATTGGTCAAATAAATAGTCACCAATATTCCGCGCTCTGCAGCAGTGTAGCGTAACATTGTTTATTAACGTGTATTTCGCATGTGTTTTCTACACAAATGTCAAAACAGAACTGACATTAGGGGCCAATCGCAAAATTTATAGCATTTTCTGATAGGAGGATTACTTTTGCGCCACCTTGTACCTGTTACCAGGGGTTTTTTCAGATAGCTTCGACAATATGGCTAAAATGTTGCTGTGTTTTCTACTTGACAATTTCCTTCACAAGACGGTCTATAACATCCTCTACTGTTGGTGACGTACACCCTTACAAGTTTGAAAAAAGCGTCGACAACTACAAGCAATTATTTATACTGTTCCCTGTTAGCTCTCATAGGTCCGAAAGTTACCGAAAGCTTATCGGCCTTATCAGTTGGACTGAGGAAACCTTCCTTTTATCCTATTTTGCCTCTGAGACACATAGAGCTCTTTAAAATTGTTAAATCCAGAATATAATATGTTTTATGTATGAATTCTTGCGTTTTTGGATAATTGTGCAATTTGGATAATTTGCTGCTCCATCGAACTACAACTATTATTTCTTTCTGCAATATTTCATGCAATAATCCTAGTAACTTCCATTTTCTAAATTTTCCCTTATTTCAGCTTATGAATAAGTTTATCATCTATCAATAAGCAGGA
Source organism: Epicampocera succincta (assembly GCA_932526305.1). NCBI lineage: Eukaryota > Metazoa > Arthropoda > Insecta > Diptera > Tachinidae > Epicampocera > Epicampocera succincta. The sequence goes on along the minus strand of OW052035.1, from coordinate 26,517,170 downwards.
TAAGCGACTTAATGCGATCTGATATTATATTTTCTTCCCTAGCCTATGTTCAACTACGTAATTAAACTATTGTAAACCCCAAAACTTCCAATTCGATGCAATGCTAACTTTGCTCTGTTGCAGTTGTTTTGCGACTCATGTATTCTGCTAAATGGAACACTTAATCTTCATCCCTTTGCAGAAAAACTGCTCCATACCTATAGAGAGATGGATCCGTATGATTTTCGGTTGTAGCCTTCTGATCAAAAATTTTCAAAATTGCGTTTCTCAACTGCTTAAAAGCCAAAAATTCTTCATCGCCCATATAAAATCTTACGTTCAATAAGTTTGATAGCGGTCCGGTTATTGTTGCGTAGGCAGGAATAAAATGTTCAAGACAAGAGGTAAGTCCTAGAAATTTCTGCAATACATTGGTTGGTAAAGGAGTTTTTGTCACTGCGCTTTTTATTCTGGAGTAGACCCCAAAAAATTAATTCTCCTACACAAAAACTGTTATTTGCCTCACTTCATGTTTAGCCAGTTTGATGCCCGGACTGACAAAACTTGTGGTAAATTTCCCATCCCCTTCTACTACCCTGCAAGTAAGTATAAGTTATAGGTTCACGAAAACCTGATGCGATATAAATATCTGTAAAAGATTGCGGCCGATATATGAAATGTTACATATTTAAATTCGTACTGTCCGGTGACCGTTACAAAATTAGTATATCTTTGCAAAGTTTCCTCGATTGGATCATGGAAAAAATCGTTTCGCAAATCTATAGTTGAAAAATCTTTAGCGCCCTTCATTTTCTGAATTAAGTCGTCTATCAAGGTAATTGAAAAATTATTTAGAATAATTATTTCGTTGGGTTTGCAAAAATCGCAACAAACCCGTTTGGGACCCTTCTTTTTCTTGTCAAATACTACAGGAGCGTAATAGCCTGAATAACTGTCCACAACAATGCACTCTTTGAATTGATTGCAAATAAGGCACTGGGGGCTAATTACGGGACTCGTGATCGAAATAAATTCGTATCTAAATTAATTTCGATTGTTCGAGTTTTTCTGATGATGGGACTCGATACATTGCGAATCGATTTTTTAGTACAGTGTTGTAAAAGATAAAAAAAAAGACTTTATCAACACCAGAAATAAGTAAACAAAAAACATATGCTTACAAAGCAAAAAAATAAATTATCAACAAAAGTGCCAATTTAATTTTTAATTTTCAAAGTTTTTCTTTTTTTTTAATCGGTGACATGGACGTAAATCTATTTTTTTATTCTTCATCATCAGAATCGGACAATGAGTGTGACATAAACTCAATTAGAAGACAAATCCGAGACACTAGTGACCCATTGGGCTTGCCGAACAATGAGTAAGTTTATATCCTTTTAATTTGTAAAAATTACGTGTATACATTTATTTTTATAGGTTCAAAAAACGTTTTAGAGTTTCAAAAGAAGCTTTTAGTTATATTTTGGAGGAGTTGGAATTTGCTGCACATTTGACAACTGCCGTACCACCAAAAATACAGTTGGCCACCACTTTATTGCTTTTGGCTACCGGAGGCTTCCAAAATACCGTCGGAAATGACTTTCTTATCGGTATTAGTCAAAGCACATTATCAAAAACAGTCGCAAGAGTGCTGGAAGAATTGGAAAAGAAGCTGTGTCCAAAATTTATAAAATTCAGTCCCGATGGTTGGGAAGAAACAAAAGAATTTTTTATGAAAAAGTACAAGCTTCCAGGAAGTAAGTATTATGGAAGATTTATGTACATACATATACACACATATAATAAAGACTTACCATTGCCCATTTTTAGTCATTGGATGTGTAGATGGAACTCATTTTGGTTTACAAAAACCATCAAATGAGCATATGTTTTTCAATAGAAAAGGGTTTCATAGCCTTAACGCAATGATTGTGAATATTGTTAATAATAGTTCTCATAAAGAAACCAATAATTATTTATTTGCAGATATGTGATCATAAGTATAGAATTTTAGCAATAAATTCAAAATACGGTGGTGCTGCTCATGACTCTTTCGTCTGGAAGGAGTCTGAAGAAAGAATTCTTTTAGAAGAAAAATACAAAACCAATTTGCGAAATTTTTGGCTTTTAGGTAAGATAGGTTGAATTAACAAACAATCAGAAAACAATATTAATATAAATGATTTTACATTTCAAGGTGATTCTGGTTATCCACTCGAACCATGGTTACTTACACCTTACCGAAGTCCTCAAGAAGGCTCGAGGGAGTCTGAATTTAATGACATTCATGCAAAAGCCAGATGTGTAGTTGAAAGAACTATAGGCATATTGAAAGCCAGATGGAAAATTCTATGTCACGACAAAAGAAGCAGGTATACTCCTCAAAAAGTTGCACAATTTTCCAATGTTTGCTGTGCACTGCATAATTTATGTATTAAATTTAAAGTACCTAATTATGAGGATGTGCAGCAAACACATATTGATGAAGCAGTTATAAACTTCGACACTGAAACGGATACACAAATTACAAAAATAGGAAAGCAAATAAGAGACAATATTAAAAATTCTTTGTTTTCAAATTAAATACATATTGTACGTACATACATAAGATCTTATTTGTAGAAATTGTTGCAAATCATTAAAATTATAATTAAAAAGCAATTTATTTCTAATAATTGTACATTTTTATTTTCAAACAAAAAACAGAAAGGTAAATTTCAATATACATACAAAAAACAAAAAACAAAAAACAATTCTCAATAAATTAGTAATTAAATAAAACGTCTTAAACTGCAATGTATCATAAATTTTGAAGTTAAAACGAATTTTTTTCAAGTTGCTCCAACTCTTTTATTCGAATTTTTAGCTCTGTCCTCTTAATTTCCATATTAATTTGGTGTAGTTGCGAACTCATTTCCATTTTCTTTTCTTTAATGGCAATTATTTGATCAAGTCTTTTTAAAACGTCATTATGGTATGTTTCAGTTGCACATATATTTTTTTTTAGCAAAATTGTTTTGGTTTCCCTCGGCTCTTTTCTTGAAGATGACGTGTGTTGGTGCACTGATACATTCTTTTTTGGTGTATCTTCTTCCTCAACTATATCCATTATTTGTAAGATTAAGTCATCACTTTCTTGAGACGGAGCTGTGCTGTTGTCATTTATTTCTTCTTGCTGGTTTTGGGATCCGAATGTCCGGACCTCCTTTAAGCCAGCTACAGCAACTTCAATGCCTGCTGCTTCCAAAATTTGTTCATCAGTAACACTTAATGGTTTTTCTTCAAAAGGACCTCCTCCAGTTTTCTTGCGTGAAGATTTATTATAAGAAAGCTTTTTCTTAACCATTTGCTTTTGATCAGCATACACCTACCGAAAAATATACATAAAAGTTTTTATTTGCAGCATGTTAATGTGGGAAACAATGAATAATTTACCTTTCGCCAAGTTTTTACATCTTTTAACGGTGGACCAGAGGCATTTAATTTATTGGTCAAGGTTTCCCAAAGTATATTAGCCGTAGCCTTTCCTTGACATGTATTTGGTAGAATGCCTTTTGCCAAATTGCTGTGTTCAGACATAAACTCGGCAAGAATTTGTTTTTGCCTGAAATTTATTTTTGTTGTATTTGACCTAATAATTAATATTTATAAGTTAATATAAAAAAAAGTATAAAAAATTTAGCTTACATTTTCTTGTTATCCAACGAACTATTTAAAAATAAAATTCCGATATCAAATTTGCTATCGAATTTAAACTCGCACGGTTGCATTCGAACGCGAGCTCGCTATCGAGTGCCATCATCAGAAATTTCGATACAACTTACTCGATAACGAGTGACAGAATCCCAAAAGTAAAAAAAATCGAAACTTCGAGTAAATCTCGCATGAGATCGACTGCGAGAATTAGCCCCCTGGTCAGCATAAAGAACACGTCTAGGTCTATCGTCTCCTAAAATTATCTCATTTGTGCCAAAAAGTTTGTCTGATTGTTGGGTTTATATCGTAGTACCATATTCTTAATGTCTTCCTTTCTCCCCTTTGATAGGTGTATTTTTAGTTCGTCCTCCCTAATTTGCATCACTTCTGCGAACTCTTCGTTGAAATCTACGGTTGGATTGGTGTCTTTACCTTCAGAAATAACATCCATATTTATGATTTGGTCTTTACCAGCGGTCTTCTCTCGGAATCTAGCTCCTTTACCATTTATAATTAAATGTAAATGGGCCAACACAAATGGAATAAAGAATGTTCATTTCAATTCCAACAAGAATTTAAGTTCTAACTGAAGTGTGCCCAGTTTTTTAAACGTTTTCAAATTTCCCAACGATTCAGTGATTGTTCCCCCGATAGCATATTTCAGCAAAAACTCTTCTTGACATACTGTGTAAATCGTCGCTTAAAATATGCATGTTACTGTTATTAATGTTGTTGGTGTTTCTTCTGCTCTATTGCAGTTAAATGATTTGTTGCCAAAGCCCTTACATTTAAAGCATCTAACCTCTGAATTTCTGTAAGCGTTAGACAACTAACTTATTTCAGGGATACCTTAAGAAATTTCCAAGTTGTAATACCAGATTGGCTTCTGACATCCTTGCAGTACCCTAAAGTAATTGTCTCGCAGAAATGGGCTTACGTAGATCCTCCCATCTAACTTCATAAGCGATAACGTCGAATTCAGATAGGCACTGACTAACTTCAGGCAAATTTGAAATCGAATCCTGTATGTCCTTTAATGAAAACATATAACTTCTCTACTACCGGAAGTCCAATGTCTAAGGAAGCTTTTCCATTATCAGATGCCTATTCATCTCCCTGAGTCAAACCAAAATGCTCGGCTAGGCGTAACTTTCATTTGATTTCAAAATGTCACTTTTAATCATGTTCAAGGTTTTTTACAAAAGGTGATAGAATATAAAAATATTTTACAGAAACTAATGGGTTGAAAAATTATTATATTGTGACCGAAATGTTTGCATATTAACTTATAAGGTAAAACCATTGCCAAATTACCACCCTTGAATATAATAAGTGCTACTATTTAAAGTAGTATATAGTTTGGTATCAATATTTTAAATTTTTTTCCTGCTACTTCAAGCAACAGTTTTCCTTTGAGTAGTAGAATTTAAAATTTGCAAAGTAAAGCTTTTTGAAAAGATGTTATTTTTGAAGAAACCTGATTCCTATATTTATAAAATAAGCACATTTCTACGCCCTCCACTTTGATGTATATTTTTGAAAAACCCTGATTCCAGTATTTAAAAAAGATTACTATTGGCTCCTCTTTGATGAGATACAAATATATATAATTTGCTCATGTACATATATATGTTCCAGTTTTTTTTTAAACTGTATATAAAATTTCTTTTTATATATTTTATAAAAACAAATATTCAAAAAACTATAAAAAAGTATTTTTTGGGCGATTTCAGTAAGATGTTAAAAATTTGGGGATTTGTGCTCTATTTAGGTTAGGTAATGATATTAGTACGTAATTTGAAACTGAGGCAAATTAAATTAAATGTAATGAAATTTTTAATTTAAGTACTTTTTTGACTTTTTAAATCAAACGAATGTTGTTTAATTTAAAAGCTTCTTGCTTTAATGCGGATCTTCTTAAGACTAAAAACAGTTTTTAAATACATTATTGCCGTAAGTTTAATGTAATATATATACATATACATATAGAAGCACACATACATACATATATGTATATAAAGGAATGAACAAAATATATGATATTAAAAGGAGAAACAAAAGTAAATATGTTAAGAAAATAAAAGGAGAAATAAGTGTGGGGATGGCACAACCATGGCCTGCAACACAAAATATAAGTACTGTTGAACTCTCGCTTCTAAGCTTTTATAATTACGGTTTTTTTTTTTAAATTTGGGGGTTTTACATTTTTTTGGGGAAGTGAAAATGGCTTGGCAACTCTGCTTGGTGTGTAGAACAAAGTTTTTTTATTTGCTGAATTATTCTCTTAATTTTATTTTCTTTCGATTAGAGTTGTTAATTATTTGAAATTAAAGGAGTGTGTTCGTTTCGCTTTGTTCAACGATTTTTTCAGTTTTGAAGAAAACGACTTCTTTTGAAGATTCTTGTTGTTTGCTTTATTTGTATGTATATCTGCCTAATTGATTATTCACTTAGGACAATGGACGCTGTTACCGCCACTGCCCAACACTACATTTTATACAATATATCCTCTCTTTTATATTCTTTGTAGTAATATTAAAATATCTATTTCAGATTATAAAGATAACAATGTATGGAGAAAATAAAACAATTGAAACATACGCGTTTATTGATGAACTGAGATTATATGGCAGCGAAGGGGAGAAAATTCAAAACAAGTACTATTATCAATTTTAGGGCTTAATCTAAAGCTTTTTTCAACTGTGTAGCCAATTTCCCAATTTAAAGAATTTACCTATTAGTGGCTAAGAATGGGAGTTTTGGAATTCCAAGAAAACTACGTGAGTCTTCGCCAGATTCGCCTGTTGCTGTATAAATTAAATTAGGTTGACTTATATATGGCAACATAGGTTGCTCATCCACGCAATTTGTTTCATTATATTTACACACTTGCGATTGCGGATCAATCAATACACCTCTAAATGAGCTTGCGAGGAATTTTTTTCACTTGATGATGTAAGTAGGTGTGAAGCTGGCTGAAAGTCCAATTTATGGCAAAGAATATGAACATGCATTACATTTATTAAGTTCTAACAAACATCAACGCTCAGATAACCATTATGACACTGGTCTTTTATGGCAATTCGATCATTTTAGCCTACCAGAAATTTTCACAATGGCTAAAAAGCGGCTATCATGATTTGAATGGAAACTATTATCGGATGCAAATTTATTAATGGTTTTTAAAGAAACTATAGCAGAATATCTGAATGTTGAACCGTGTTAAACAATATAAATACAGATGAATTCTTATATATTTTTTTCCTGCCTCTTTGTTATATAAATTCGTTTATATGTTTTTCCCTCCTTTCTTATATGTACATGAACTCTTATATATTTTTCCCCTCCCTTTTTTTATATAAATTGTTTCCTTTTCCCTCCTTTTAGGGTAAATTTGTTTCTCTTTTTATCAAAACTCTAATAACTGTATTATTTTATATATATATATATATATATATATACTTCTGCAAAATCAAAAAAACTACAAAAGTGAAGTTTAAAAGTTAGACTGATATGCAACCAGTCCAACATATGGTCCTTCGAACCCTCCTAGATTAGACTAGGAGTTGATTGAATTGGTGACAGAAGTATCGTCAACACATTTATGAGAGGAGTAGTATCCCTTAAACTACTCGCAACAAAGAAGCCTACCGTGCTACCAAAAAAGAGCCTACCGTGCTACCAATAAAGAGCCTACCGTGCTTATCGCAGGAAGTAGGAGAAAAAATAGAGATCAGGTATGTACAGTGTATAAATTATATTGTGTGGGGAAATTAGACTTAAAAAGAATAAGGTAAAAGTATTAGACTTGACATACGTACAAACACCCTGAAAAAAAAATTATTTACATAAAAACAAAATCAAGGGCACAAATTTCCTCTCTGGGCAAAGAGCTAATCCAAGGAGCCCAACGTTCAAAGGGAAGGAAGAGAAACAAAAAATTATTAACTCTTCAAAATCGAACAGTGTTCCTTTCCATTGTACCCATATGAATTGGGAGAAAATAAAACAAAGTAAAAAACTCAACATGTACCAATTTATGTATGTAGGTATATGCGTAATGACATTAAAAGTTAAGCACACAGAAGTGCAAGACTTACAGAATAAATAATTGGGTAGGTAGTGGCAAAAAACAAACAGTAAAAACAACACTGCCTGTTGTACCTTATCCCATGTTTGTTTCAACAATATTATTGTATATCGGATTGAATGCCGTTTCAAAAGCTTATCAATATCACCACCATCACCAATTAATTGAGATAGCAACTTACTTCTGTCAATAAGGCCGCACAGTTGCTATTACATTTGGCGGCAAGAAATATGCAATTATATTACCATCCTCTCTTTGAAGTTTATCAATAGGTGCATGAGCGGAGCAGTTATCTACAAGCAGAATAGCTTTTTGAGGCCAAATTATTGTCTTCAGAAAATCGGATGACCTGTGGAACAAAAAAATTAAAAAACATGGAACTTAAAATATGCATTGGTTAAACTTACTTCTTTAATAAATATCTTGTGAAACCAATCATGAAAAGTCATCGAAACGCGTTCTTTTTTAAAAATTTAAATCCTTGGGCGCATTTTTCACCAGCAGCGACAAATGTTTTATCTGGAAAGCAACGGAAAAATAATCCGGTTTCATCAGCATTATAGATTTGCGTTTCCGCGACTTTTGCACGAAATCTGTGAAGAAATCGAGTGACCTCACCAACATCACTCGAAAGTATGTCACCACCAATTTTTAAAAACCGTATTCCACGACGGATTTTAAATTTAGAAAACCATTATTGGTGTACACTTCACTAAAAATTGACTTAGCTTTTGCTTTTAATACGGATCCTCTCACGTGACATCTTTTCACATTGATTTAAAAACCATTTATAAAGGCGCTTTTCCATTGAGATTTTGTTCTGCTTCCTGATATGTGCTGGCAACTGCATCCAGTATTTCTTGTTTTATTGATTTTATGTATCTGATGGAAAATTTTGTTACATTAAAATCTTGAGCTAAACGATTTCCACTCACGCCTTCATTAAGTCTTTTTGGTATTTTAACCTTAGTATCCAAAGATGAGGTATTTTTTTTACGTTTGTTCGGCATTTATGAACTTTCATACGTATGAACACTTCACTTTGAACTTCAGTCATCAACTGACCCAAATTTTTACAAGCATATCAAATTTCTCACACATATGACCGAATTGTACACACCACGAATAACTCGGTGATGTAATGAAAAGTAATGAAAGTACAAAAACAAAACACTTCCAGGTTCTAATTTCAGAACGTCCAATACATTTAAATGGCCGGTTCTAATTTCTGGATGGTTAAAATTTGTGAGATTCTACCGTAATTAAAAACGAGGCAAATGAATTTATGTCAGGGTGGTGTTATCAGTTCCACATTCATCAGCAAATGTGGAAAGAATCTTTCCTTACCAAAATATAATTAAAACCAAAAAAAGAAACAGGCTACAAACTGCAACTCTTTGCGGCTTAATCTAAACAAAAGATTAACTTAATATATTATTATTATCAAAAGTTTTTATCAAGTAAGTTATTTTCAAAATTTTAACATTTTCAATTCCATCCCTGGTGTATGCCAATAAATAAAATAAATAATAAATTTAGTTCAACTACAGCTACTTGCTTGCACATAACTTTTTCAAGAATTTTCAAGTCTATTTTAAAATGTCTGGAGTATGTTGAAAGTGAGAGAGTGTTATTTCTTACATTCGAGTTTTTGATGAGTCATTGGATGCACTATCGGCTTTAAAATGTCATTAAAATGACATTGTCAAATAAAATCTTACTTTTTTCGATTGGTAATAGCATGTGACTTTATGTAAAGGGTGGTTAAATTTCAAGGGCCGATGTTGATTTTGAATAAAACACAAACTATTTAGGAAATTATTGTAATTTAATTTTATTATGATGTATTGGTATTACTCAATTATGTATGGAACAAAATATCGGCCAAATGGGCGCCACGACCTCGGCGGCATACCTCCATCCGATGGTCCAAATTTTCGGTGACGCTGAGGCATAATGGAGGTTCTATGCCGTTAATGTGCCAAATTATCTGATCCTTTAGGTCTTGAATTGTTGCTGGCTTATCGACGTACACCTTTTCTTTCAAATAACCCCAAAGAAAAAAGTCCAACGGTGTCAAATCACATGATCTTGGCGGCCAATTGACATCGCCATTACGTGAGATAACACGGCCATTGAATTTGTTGCGCAAAAGAGCCATTGTTTCGTTAGCTGTGTGGCAAGTGGCACCGTCCTGCTGAAACCACATATCGTCCACATCCATATCTTCCAATTCGGGCCATAAAAAGTTCGTTATCATCTCACGATAGCGAACACCATTCACAGTAACTGCCTGACCGGCCTCATTTTGGAAAAAATACGGCCCGATGATGCCGCCAGCCCATAAACCGCACCAAACAGTCACTCTTTGTGGGTGCATTGGTTTTTCGACAATCACTCTTGGATTCTCATTCGCCCAAATGCGGCAATTCTGTTTATTGACGAATCCACTGAGGTGAAAATGTGCCTCATCACTGAAGATGATTTTCTTCGAAAATTGATCATCCACTGTTGCCATTTCTTGCCACCATTCTGCCCATTCACGACTTTTGGAATGGTCAAGAGGCTTTAGTTCTTGAGCCAATTGCACCTTGTAAGCGTGTAAATGCAAGTCTTTATGCATAATGTTCATCAACGACGAGCGTGAGAGGTGCAATTGTTGGGAACGACGACGAGTTGAGGTGGACGGCTCTTCAGCCACACTATCGCGAACAGCAGCAATATTTTCTGCAGTACGAGCTGTACGAGCATGCACTGGTATTCTCACATCTTCTACAGACCCGGTTTGCTCGAATTTTTCCACGATTTTTGCGATTGTACGCACATTTGGACGATGAAATTGACCAAAAAAATTACGAAATGCACGATATCCATTGTGTATCTCTCCATGGTTCAAATTGAGTAAGTCTGAAAGAGAGAAATGTCAAATAAAATTCGGAAAAAAACTTGGCGTTTAGGTGTGGTTCACATTCAACATCGGCCCATACAATTTAACCACTCTTTACATAGCTTTTTAGATTAAGAAGTTAAATATATCTAGTTTTATTATATTCTTTTAATATTTTTAGCAGTTATTATTTTTAATAGATTTGGGAGTTCAACCATGAGGTCGAAATTATATGTTTTGTATAATGATACAGTAAATTTTAAGTAGACTTTTCTTTCTAATTCAAAAATGAAGTGTTTAAAACCAAATTTGGCTTTTCGGGAACTACTCGGAAAAATGTACTGTGAAAGCAAAGCTCTGGTTAGTCGAACGTTATTTGTATTTATTTATTTCATTTGATTTAAGTATTGTAAAGACCTCATCTGGTGTTAAAGAAATTAAACTAATTTGTTTTAACAATTGTGTTAGTATTCTAGGCGGCAAAATTCAAATGATGATTAGATCGTTTGAACTAATGATTCAGCGATCCACTATCTACCATGTACTGCCTAATTTTAAAATAACTATCTGGCAGCTTTACCCAAATTGTTTTAAAACAAATTCACCACGAATACTTTTTTACTAAATGTAGAATAACGAGAAATGATTTATAATAGGCTTAAACCACTGGTGGATAACGTCAAATGGTTTATAAATAGACTAGAATTTTAGCTTTCGGCAAATTAAACACACCAATCAGATTATAACTGTTAACAGTGCAGTATCGCTGTCAATGTGCAGATTTATCTGTATTTTACAGTTTTTCGAAGCATTGACCAGTTTTGATTTGAAGTTTTTGTTTGAAAAAGCAGTTGTTACGAAATTTTTGAAGAACGTGATACATCTGCCCCTGAGTAGTAGCAGCATAAAGGTAGCATTACGTGCTAGCCAGCTATCCATACAAGATTTTAGAGAAGCTCAATGTGAACTTGAAACGTCAAAAAACTGTAACTATAAAAGTTATTCAAGGACTGATTATATTTAAAAATGTTGAAGGAATAATAACTTAAAAATAAAACGTTTCTTATCAAATTCAAAAATTGCAAAGTTAATGTACTAAATAAAACATATGTAATGTTAATCTCACGATGTATAATACATTTTTTTAACTGACCTAATTACAAATATTCAAGAAAATAATAATAATAGAAAATAATAATACAAACAACTTCAGCATGAGAATAACATTAAAATACTAACAAGTAAGAAAAAAATTCACATGTAATTATTTTAAGCACAGATTATAAATATTGTTTTCATAACATTTATAATAACTCTCAAGCTGAAACGGAATTGGTACATATTGTCAAAACCACAAATAACCAAGGGCTATATCCCAAATGTGAAAGATGGGCCGTTTCTGCAAAGCTTAACTCCCTAATTCAATAAATAATTGATCGAGGACAATCAACTTAATTGGGGAGGGGTTAACGGAACCATTTACATATTGAAAATAAAACAAAATAAAATTATTAAAATCAAAATTGCAAAATCTGCTAACTGGTCTTAAAAGAAATTAAAGGGGTTATTGCTCGTAGAAATAATGCAGACGCTTGCAATGACATTTTATTAAAAATCGTTTTTAACATTTCTTAAGAAATGTTATGTTGTTGAACTCAACAATTTAATAAAAATTAACAATCACGCCACTTTTACCATTTAGTGAATTAAGCAAAAAATAATATATGAAATTAATCAAAATGTAAAATAGTTTAAGTTTGATTTTGACTTCAATATACGGCGATCTCGCTGACCGGTGAAAATAAAAAATAGGTCCTATTTTCAATAAAGGAAAATAGTAACTTATACTATGTATGTACATACATACATATATTTATATGTATGTACATATAACACTAAATTTAGCTTTAATTACGCTTTAGTTATGTACAGTTTTTAACTTGAAAAGCAGTTTGTTTATTTCAAATTTGCAGATTAAAAAAAAAAATTATGAGGCGCGATGTGTGCATTTACAATGTATGTATATACATATGTATGTACATACACTTGTATGTAAAGTTATAAACTGAATTATATGCCAGTTTGTCTGTTCCATACGAAAGTAAAAGAAGAATGTGAAAAGCAAAAAGCAGTTGGTTTTCACTCAATATGAATGCCTGCATACACATATTCTGTCAAGAAATGTTTTGTCAATGGAAAATTGAACAAAAACAAAACATACTCCGTTATTCAGGTGTTAATAAATTGTTTTTACAATTCATATTTGTTTCAAATTTTTTTTAATTTTTAGAATGAATACTTACCGTTACTTATTACTAAGATTGTGCTATTTTAAGCACATTTCAAAAATTTTAATGCTTCAGTATGGGCTTCAGTTTCCGCATAGATGCGGAAACATTTGTGATAAAAATGCCTAGCAAAAGAACCTTGGCAAAAGTGTCCAAGAAATTGCAGATACATACACACATATGTACATATACATACACACATATGTATGTAGTATATGTATGTATGTACATATGTTTCCGTACAAAGGGAAACTGTTTAAAATACATACATACATACGTATGTATGTATATTAAACCGGGTCAAGAACGAGCAGAGATTGGAGCTGAAATCTTCACCTGGTCCTTAACGCAATATGTTGAAAAGCGATTGTCTTTCGCTTTTGGATAATAAGATAAGCCTGATGAGTACTGGAACGACGTCATATAGCGACGAGAGTAAAAGAATGCTGTATTATAATGATGGACTAAACAGGGTATGGTGGCAGCTTCTGAAAGCCTTCGAAAACAAAAATATTATTCCCACCGTAAAATTTGCACAAAATTCGGTTATGTTGTTCGGCTGTATTTCCAAAAAATAGTTAGAGATATTGTTTATCTCCGCAACAATATTTAAATTTACTTAGTGCAAAGTGCTAACAATGAACGGTAATCAGCCGTTATTCAAGTTTTATCAAGGTAACTACCACTGTGTGGTCTGTGTGTGTGCTTACAAAGACCACTTAGTGAGAATGTGGCTATTGTTTAATTGTAAAAATATAATGGACTTGCCAGCTCAGAGTCCAGACTGGAACCCTATTGTAAATATATTGTCATATCTGAAGCAAAAAGTTGCAAAAAGACATCGCAAAAACCGTAGTTAATTGAAAAGTGCAATATTGGAGGAATGGAACAAAATTCCAAGCAAATATGACCTTAAAAAATTAATAAGTTCCATGAAAAAGAGGATTCAAGCCGTTATGAGCGCTAATGCAGGTCACACCAAATATGGAACCACATCATACATACAAATTTTTTATATGTATAGTTTTTGTAAAATGCAAAGCAATTTGTTGACAATAAATTAACGAAATATTTTGAATTTTTTATCTCTATATTATACTACATACATACATACATATGTATGTATGCAAGTACATACTTAGGTTAAATCTTTGTTTATTACTTTTGTGTTTGCTATACAATAGTAAACACTTTCCTAAATAAATCTGTATCAAAAAATTTTATTCTAATGATACAGCAGTTGCTTTTTTAAAGCCAATGAATTAAAAACTTTTGTTTTTATTTATTGTAAAATACCGCACCGAATTTAAAATAACTTTATTATCTATTACTATAAGACATATGTATAAAATTAATAATGAAAATTAGAATAATTGTTGCCAGACAAAAATATTTATTCATATGTAGATATATACAATATATGATCACAATTTGTGGAAGGCAACAAAAGACGTGAAGCATTTGCCAAAAGAAAATCCTCCTTTTAAGGATAGTGATGGTTCATGGTGCCAATCTAACTTTAAAAAGGCAAAAGCATTTGGAAACCACCTCTATAATACCTTTTCTGTTCGCCAATACTCCGTAGAAGACGTAGAGGTATTGAGATTTTTAGATGCACCCTATTAGATGAGCTTACTTCAAATAAAAAACCTGAATACCAAAATTCCTCCCGGATATGATAGTATCGACGCTTGAGTTGCACAGAGTTTGTCCAAGAAAGCTGTTCTATACTTAACTAAAATTTTCAATTAAATTCTGCGCTTAAATCATTTTCCTTTTTAGTGGAAATGGGGTGAGATCATTATGATCAAAAAGCCCAACAAACCTGAGAATGAATTAACTTCTTATAGACCTACGTATAAGTCTACTAAGTGTTTTTTTGGAAATTTTTGATACGCTTGTCCCCAATTCTTGAGAGTTTAAAAATTATTCCGGATTATCAATGTGGATTTAGGCAAAAACTCCTGATCATTTGAGGAAAATAAATATTGCTCCACAGTATTCCTGGACATTCAGCAGGCATTTGACAGAGTTTGGCACACTTGTTTTTTATACAAATAAAAGAAACTTCTCCCGTCTACATTTTATGGATTATTCAAGTCATGCCTGAGCAACAGATAATTTTATATAAAATTTGTAGATGAAAGATCTCATTTATTTAAGGTTAGAGGAGGAGTACGTCGGGGTAGTGTATTAAGCCCTGTATTGTATACAATATTTACGGATGATATACCAGTTTTGCACCTGCACTCTGCTATTTTAGCTGCAGTAGAAAAGGTGAATGGGCCAGTGCACTCAGGGCAAAGTTGTTGATTGCTCTCAACCTGGCGAGAAGCCAGCAGCGATCCCTGAAAATGGACTGGTCAAGCTGACATACTGCCTCCCCGTGGCGCCCCTGGATAGCCCCTACAGCACCCGCTTAGAGGTGAACCAAAGTGTGCAGCGAATCCCCTCTGTCCAGGGGTCTAAACCAGGACCCGGTCCTCCAGGTTTCGGGGGTTGTGCGTGGGGGTAACTTCCCTACCGTGTAAAAACACACTAGTTACGACACAACAACAAAGAATAACTTTGTTGGTTGAGGCCCAGGTTCACCACGGACTGTAGCGCCAAGAGAAGAAGAAGAAGAAGAAAAGGTGATAGCCCTGACTTTACCATAAATAACTTCCGAATTCCGAAAAAGGATTGCGTTAAATATCTAGGCTTATACATATGTATATAGATCGTCGATTAACATATATGTATAAAAATAAAACGGCAACAATTAAATATTACAAATAGAAAACTTAACTGGTTAATTGGTCCAAAATCTCAACTAAGTCTGGAACGGTGACGCGTTTTCGGTGCGATTCACAGAAGTAGATGAAAATTAAAAAATAGTGCTTAAAACTTTAGTTCTTAAAAACTTAAACCGGAAAAAACCTAACTCAAATGTGATTTCATTTGAAAATAGAACACACATACATATACATATGTATGTATGTATATTCAATATTTCACAAAAGGTTTGTATGTATGTCAAGCAGGTTTCCTTTTATTTTTTAATGATTTTAATCAATACATGTACATATGTATGTATGTCTAAATCAACACACATAAGAAAGATTTTTTATGCATTTATGGCAATGTGGTCAAAACAGATTTGCTGTTCTTCAGGCGGATGGGCCAATAACGAATAAGATATCGTTTAAACAACCACCTAATAGAGAAGAAAATACAAATTTCTGGAACACCACTTCCAAACAACAGTTTCCGATTCGAATCGTGGACGTCCTAAAATTTTGCAGAGTGTTTAGAAAGGGCGAAACGTTGTCGAATAGCCGATCTTTCTAAACATTATGAATTGGCTGCTTCCGTTTTACGTTCTTCTGATGTGCAATCACACTCTTTGTTTTGCGAACCTTTTGATGGATACAAAATGGTGTAATTAATAATCGTATAATGTTTTCTGAAAAAGCTCATCGGCTGATATTTGTTTATGTATTAAAATAAAAGTTCACGAAATTTTGAGTGCACCATGAATAAAAATAATATAAGTAATTTTGATGGAAATTGTGATCAAAATAGAATAGTTAAAGCTAAATAATATTTTTACATCCTCGATATTTTTATTAAATTTTTGTATAAAAATAAGAATTAATCTAGTTTATGATTTAACTTGTCAAACGCTTTACTAAAGTCCTCATAGAAGATGCGAATTTGGAGTTGTTTGGCAAATGGATGACGTCTAATATTGCTAATTGGAACAGATTTTTAAAAAAGTGACTGTATCTCCGGAAATATAAATTTTATTGCGAAATTATAAAAATCTCCACAAAGTTAACAATAGTGCTTCAAAATTGTTTTGATTTGAAAGAATGTTTGGCAAACCCCATTTTTGTATGAGAAAAGGTTCAAGTTTATCAATAAATATATGAATATTACTTCCTTATAAAATGTTTAAGAAAGTGACTCTATCGCCGGAAATATTAATTTCATTGCGAGATAATAAAAAAAAACTTCACTAAGATATCAATAGTGTTCTTTTCAATTCTTTCAAAATTGTTTTGATTTGAAAGAATTTTTGTCAAGACAATTTTCGTATGAGGAGTGGTACAAATAAACAAAAATATAAAATAAAAATAGGAATTATTACTTCCCCATGAAACGGTTAAGAAAGAGATTGTATCTCCGAAAATATTAATTTTATTGCGAAATTATAAAAATCTTCTCTAAGTTATCGAAAAGTGCTTTTTTCAGTTCTTTCAAAATTGTTTTCATTTGAAAGAATTTTTGGAAAAATACATTTTTGTATGAGTAGTGGTTCCAGTTTATCAGTAAATGTATTAATATTACTTCTATATGAAATGTTTAAAAAAGTGACTGTATCTCCGGAAATATTAGTTTTATTGCGAAATTATAAAAATCTTCACCAAGTTATCGATAGTGCTCTTTTCAATACTCTCAAAATTGTTTTCACTTGAAAGAACTTTTCAAAAAATAAATTTTTTTTATATAAATAAATATATGAATATTACTTTCACATGAAACTTTGAATCGAAAAGCACTAAGTTATCAATAGTGTTCTTTTCAATTCTTTTAACAGTAGAGCAAGCTTTTGCACAATTCGTGTTAATATGGAGATAATAGAGATAAAACACGATGCTATGTTATTACTTTCTTGAACATTTTTTGGAATTCTGTTAAACTTTGCAATACATATGCAATTGGTTATATCAGATCTGAGGCCAGGTATTTTAACAGGCTCAGTTCTACAGGAAAATTTGCCTTTTTGCAAGTAAATCTAAACTAACAAAAATATTGCTAAACTAAAACTTATTGTAAGTTGCCATCAGCATGGCTTATTTTTGCTGAATGCAAAAATTATCGGAAGTACTCTAATTTAGAGGTGTCTCCACATACGCCTATTTCAACCATTCAATGACAACTCAGTCAACACTTACTTCTAAGCTTGCTCAATAGTCACAACAACACAACAACTTCTTTTATTTGTACTCCTCTGATAAGCCATATATGTACAAATGTCTTTGAAAACTTTAATTTAGCAAACTTGAATCAGGAGCTCAAATCTGAGCACTCCGATAAAAATTGTAGCAAACTTAAGACATCATTTCAAATTCTTTTTCAATTTACCTCTCCTTTTACAGTGTCTATTACTACCATGAAAACTCTAACCATTGTAATGCGTTTACCATATACAGTACAATACGCATATAAGAAACTCGCTTATAAGAAAAACTCTTCTATAAGAAACAAATTCTGAAGAAAAATTATGCTCATTCCATGAAAATGGTACGTGTATAAGAAAGTAGTATATATTCTCACCTAACACCACAAGCCTTATTCAGACCTTATTGGACCAGGGTAAGATGTTTTAAGTTTCAATTATTTCAGTCTATGTACAAGCAAAATTTAATTGTTGTCTTTTAACAGGTATCATCCAGCCGTTTAAAGCACAGTACAGGAAATGCTATTGAAAGTGGTCACATGGACACTTTTTTAAAAAAGTTTATCATTTTAGATGCTTTGTATATTGTAAAACGGTCTTCGTGGCTAGTAACTCCACAAACCTTAAAAAATTGCTTTCGAAAATCGGGAATCCCGAAGGAAATGTCGCATACCATTTCAAGATGAATCGGACGAATGTGACGAAGATTACTTTTGTAAAGAGAACGATTGCTTCGGAGAAATAAATGAAAAAGAACTACTTAATGAAATCCTTTGTGAGGATGCTGATGACTTGCAAAATGAACAAGAAGCACTCGAAAAGCCAAAAAGAGATGATGTTATTAAAGCCTTCTTTATTCTCAAAGAATATCTAGACGTTGACGAAGGCAACGATTCTATTTGTAAATTAGAAGATATTCTCTTTAGAACCCATCAAAAGAAAATTCAAGATTTTTTCAGTGTTACTTCATAGTATTTTTTAAGTAAACACATGTTTTTAAACTATATATTCATTCTTCTTACTGATTTTTTATCAAATATAATTTTAAAACTATGAACTATTATTATATTGTTTACCAAATTACTTTTTTATCAAATATGATTTTAAGTGAAGTGCAATCACCTGTTTTGTTTTTATTATGTTTCTATCTTTAATTGTGTACTTACATATTTATATTTGTACGACAAATAAATGAAATTTAGTATAAAATGATGTGTTGTATGTATTATTAAACAGTTTTATTTCAATTATATATTTCTGTAGAAAATTTTTTAAATTCTGTTTCTGATGTATATAAGAAAATATCTTTCTTATATGCGTGTTTTCTTTATAAGAAAGCTCGCATATAAGAAAGAAAATCGGTGCATTTGTAGACTTTCTTATATGCGTATTGTACTGTACCCACAATAATATATTGTATCGGTCTATACAATGTAGCGTGTTTGTCAAAAAGAAATAAAAGAAGATCAAATAACACTTTGGATTGGCCGACAAACAAATATTTACCGACTAACAAAACTATACGTAACACATTGCAATTGCCGCTTCAATATTCTAGAACATTTTTCTTTCAAAATAATAATTTAAGCACTTGACCAAACTAAAAACACTTGTAAATATGTATGTCAAGGCAATAATTTACGTAAATGAAAAAAGACAACACAAAAGATACAATTGTAAATATGTAAAATTTAAGAAATAGAAACTAGTATAAATAGCTGTAACATTTGTTAATAAAGAGGATAATATTGTAATCTAAACAGAAGAGCTCTCACTATTCTAAACAGGCACTTTAAACAGTGCTAGGATGAATTCCAAAGAGCTGTGGCTAAGCAACAACTTAGCAAAACCCACAATTATACTGAATAGAGAATTCTAGTAGAAAAACAAATACTATCCAAACAAAATACCATTATATTAAAGGCTTTTTAAAAAAAATATTTATTTTAAAATATTTCTTCCGAACGCGAATGACATCTGCCAACAGCAAACGAACTTGAATATTTTCTTATGGAAAAGCAGATCAATGTCATTTTAAAATTAATGGCTACGTACTATTCGAGACTAAAGGTATTCATTAGAGTGCTTGTGGATTCTCGACAAATTTCGGTAAAAACCTGAATTAAACATTATTTGCCGAACAATATATTGGAGGATTATCTTCCAGAAAATCTGCATAACAAATCAGTCATTGTATTTCATCGTCTTATTCGTTGCTTTGATTTCTTTCCGAAAACAGGAAAGTGGAGCCTTCATAAGATTTGTCTCACTCATCTACAATTATTTTAATATGTTTGCTCAGGAAGTTGGGACCTATTTTACAATCTTAGCTGTGACTTTGAGCCAAATAAGGTGGCTAAGAAATGTATAAGCTGTTTATATTTAAGTAGTCAATGTACATACAGTCCCGGGTGAACCTGGCCCTCAACCAACAAACTTTTCCAGCTGGCACGGTCTTTAGCCAGCGTCCTCCAATCAATCAGTTCAAGGTCCCTCTTCACTTGTGTGCGCCATCGGTTCCGTGGGCGTCCTCTAATTGACCCACAGGTTCGGAATCGAAGATTCTACGGGTCGGAGCAGTATTTTCCATGCGCTCTACATAGCCAAACCATCTTAGCCGTTGGATCCGTAGACACCTGGTTAGGTTCATGTCGCTGTACAATCCGTACAGTTCATGATTGAATCTTCTTCTCCAGAAACCATTAACGCAAACAGGGCCGAAGATTGAATGCAGGACTTCCTCATCCGTCTTCGACACCGTCCACGCTTCCGCGCCATAGAGAAGTACAGGGATTATCAAAGTGGTATATAGTGGCAGCTTGGTTTTTCGGGAAAGGGCCTTACTACTCAATTGGCTCTTGAGCCCAAAGAAACAGCGATTGGCAAGAGTTATTCTGCGTTTGATCTCGGTACTGATGTTGTTTATATTGTTGACTTGGGAGCCAAGGTAGACGAAGTCCTTCACTACCTCGAAGTTATAGCTGCCTATGGTGACGATCTGGCCCAGTCGTCGGTGTTGCGCGTCCTTTTTTGATGACAGCATATACTTCGTTTTTCCCTCGTTCACCGCTAGACCCATTTTGGCCGCCTTCGTTGAAATACCAGCAAATGCTTCATTGACGGCTCGCTGTGTTTGACCAATCACGTAAATGTCGTCAGCGTATGATAGCAGTCGCACGGACTTTTGGAACATCGTGCCTCTGTTGTTGGCGTGTGAGTTTTGCACGTTCTTCTCAAGAATAATGTTAAAAAGTCACATGACAGTGCGTCGCCTTGTCTGAATCCCCTTCTGACATTGCAGGTCTCGGTGAATTCGTTACCAACCCTGATGGAGCAGCGAGAGTTCTCCATCGTCATCCTACACGGCCTGATGAGTTTGGTAGGAATGTCAAAACTAGACATGGTTTTGTATAGCTCGTCCCTATACACACTGTCATATGCGGCCCTAAAATCGACGAATAGGTGGTGGGTGTCGATTTGCATCTCTTGGGTGTTTTTCAGGATCTGCCGTAGTGTGAAAATTTGGTCAATGGTGGACTTCCCCGGCCTGAAACCACACTGATAAGGACCTATCAAACTGTTCACGAATGGTTTCAGGCGCTCACACAAAACGGCAGAGAAGATCTTGTAGGCGATGTTCAGGAGACTTATTCCTCGGTAATTGGCGCAGTTGAAGAGGTCTTCGGTTGTTTCGCCTGGCAGGGTTGGACTCTCTGAGTCCCAGTGGTCGATTGCGATTGTAGCTTTGCGACGTCAAACTGTTGTGGTCCTGCTCTACTCCGTTGCACTACTGATATCTGTGATCTTACCTTGGCTACAACAAGGAAGTGATCGGAGTCAATGTTGGCTCTTGGGAATGTTCGGAAATCAAGAATACTGGAGGAGTGTCTGCCTTCGATCGCAGTGTGATCAATTTGGTTGACGGTTGATTCATAAGGGGACCGCCAGGTCCCTTTGTGAATGTTGAGGTGAGGGAAGCGCGTGCTTGCTGCAGTGAGGTTTCGCCCCGTCACGAAGTCTAGCAGCCGGAGTCCGTTATCGGATGTGTCGTCATGCAGGCTGTATTTTCCGATGACTCTAGCGAAGATGTCTTCTTTGCCGAGCTTTGCATTGAAATCTCCTTGGACGATCTTGGTGTCGTAGGTGGGGCATTGATCGTATGTTCTTTCTAGGAGATTATAAAAGTCATCCTTCCTGTCGTCATCTTTATCCTCCGTAGGGGCGGGAGCGCAGATTAGGCTAATGTTGCCGAGTCTAGACTTGATGCGGATTGTAATGAGGTGTTCGCTCACGTATTTAAAGCTTAAGACTCTTTTCCTAAGTCTGTCTCAAACAACAAACCCGCATCCAAACAAGCGCTGTCGTCGCTCTTTGTAGCAATCACCGTAATAGATGCCGCAGTTTCTCACTTTCTTTTTGCCCGGCCCATCCCATCGCACTTCCTGGATGGCGGGGACGTCAGCCTTATAGGCTTCCAGGGCCTCCGCAAGTTCATCGGCTGCACGTGGTCTGTTCAGGGTCCTGACATTCCACGTGCAAAACCGAAAATCGTTATCCTTATTCCGCTGTCCGAGGTCGTCAGCAATAGGGTGATCTATATATATATATTTTCTTGTGGTTGTATCGGAACTAATGTGTTTGTACACGGTAGGGAAGTTACCCCCACGCACAACCCCCGAACCTGGAGCACTGGACAGAGGGGATTGGCTGCACACTTTGGTTCACCTCTAAGCGGGTGCTGTAGGGGCTATTCAGGGGCACCATGAGGAGGCAGTATGTCAGCTTGACCAGTCCATTTCCAGGGATCGATGCTGGCTTCTCGCCAGGTTGAGAGCAGTCAATAACTTTGCCCTGAGTGCACTGGCCCATCCCATATCAAGGACCTTAAATAAACAGTGCTAATAATCGTAAGAAAACACATCAATGTAAATAATGAAATTTATTCAGTAGAAATTTAAAACCTTTTATCATAAAATAGAGAACTAAGAAGAAAGTGGCAACTTGAGCTCAAAGCAAGCCTACTTGAATATGCAAATATGTTTGACTGAGGTCACAATTATTATGTGTTTTAGTACTCTTGTATGCTTTTAGAATAACCCTGAATTGTAGAAGGGTATGAATAATATGATACCTACTGTCAATAATTTCAAAAACGTTTGACTCCTGTACTTAACAGTCATCAGTTCGGCTTTAGGGGGAAATATTACACATTTACAGTTTTGTAAATGGTATAAGGAAGCACTTACCATTGCTATTGACAAAGTATGTGATAGCGGCTAAATGCACAAAGTAGAGTTAACATGCTCTGCAAATACTCAAAAGTTTTTGGTGAGCTGTATGCGTATGCACATATGTATATAGTCGTATAGTTATCATGAAAAAACTAGTTTTATACTTTCCTGTTAGCCAGCTAAAGCTGGAGCTCCCTAAAGAACCCAGTTCCACCTCACAATTGCTTTATGCGGGTATTAAAACTCACAATTCAGCTTTGCAGATGATACAGGATTTGCATCACGCAATTTACAGACTCCAGAGAAGGCATATCAGCGCAATATATATTATATAGAACCGGAACAAGTACAAAACCCTTGGCCACCAATACAGGAATTTAACTCAAGTCAGAAAAACCATTTCCTATACAAAAAGAAAAATGTCTCTCATATACAAAATTTTTTATTGTCTTGACCAGAAACAGGGAAAATTGAATTGAATAAGTTTATAGATTAAGCCATTATGCCACACTGAGTCAAAAGCTTCTATACCTTGCCAAATCTCTACGAAATTTATATCTCAATTTCATTAAATTTATAATGTAATACGAAAGCTTCAAATAATTTGTTTTAATAGGTGGTTAAGGAAGTTATTGTGTAACAGCATCCAAATTTGAACTTGTCAAGTCATTGATATTCTGATCAATGACGTCAGAACTAATCTAGTACTACTAGTAAGATCTGCTGAGCCACTGTATAACGAGCTTTTCAATATATTTTATGTTGATAGTTTTCCCAATCAGCACACTGAAAAATGTATACCAAATGATCTGTTATGGTCACAGTAGTTAATAAATTTAATGAAACAGGTAAGTGATCAGTACGTACGTCATTGATAGTAAACAAAGTAGAAGTGAATTGAGGTGTATTCGACAGAACTAAGTCTACACTAAGTGTAGATGGATTAATATTAGAATTAGGGAGGATATAAGTGGGTGAAGCAGGAA
The DNA here is from genome assembly GCA_932526305.1 of Epicampocera succincta. Lineage (NCBI taxonomy): Eukaryota > Metazoa > Arthropoda > Insecta > Diptera > Tachinidae > Epicampocera > Epicampocera succincta. Next base: position 26,493,068 of record OW052035.1, on the reverse strand, counting down.
ATAAATGGATACTGGAAATAAGTTGTGAAATTATTAAGGATGGTGTCGCATTGATTAGCGCGTAACCAGTTCCAATTTCTGTGCCTTGAGTTTAAATCACCACATACAAGGTATTCACCGATAATATTTAAATCATCATCATATTTAAATCACTTCTAATTTATACCTGCGATCGCTGCTGTTTTGTCCCCCGGAGATATATACACTATATATGTTAATACCTGTACCTCGTCTATTTTGAGTCCAATTGAGTCTAATACGCACATAAAAAAGAGGGGGAAGGGTACTTTCTAAAGCAAAATAAAACTTATTTCTAAACAAAATAAAAACTTAAATCTAACCATTTGTCAGTTAAACATTTCATTGTTATCGATATAGTTCACTTATACTATTTTCAGAAATTACATTTTTTTAACCATGCATCTCAAGTTTATTCTTTTCATCGGACTCAACCTGATTTCTTTTGTAATTAGTGCACAAATCTACCAGTACAAAACATCACTGGTTTCATTGAAGGTTGGGAATGGAGGGATAGTCGATGAAAACTTCAAATTAGTGCACGTCATCAACTTAGGAAAGGCACATTCCGCCAAGCAGAAACAAAGAATTCATTTGCACCACATGCTGCAGGTACAAGAACGCCTTGACGAATTGACAAATATAAAAAGAAGGACGCCTATATCAATCGATTGGATCGGATCGGATCGGCTTGGAAATGGGTTGCAGGAAGTCCTGATTCAACAGACTGGAATAACATACTAAGAAGTCAGGAGAACATCATCGCGAATAACAACGAACAATACAAAGTTAATAAAGAGCTTCAGCAGACAACGAACCAAGTGGTTAGAAGGAGAAATGAAATTGTCACCAGAATGAATAGTATAACGAGCAGCAATGACTACGCCTCAACGAAACAAAGTACCATCAACGAGGTCATCATTTTGAGGGATGAAATAAATGAAATTGTCCGAGCTTGTCAGCTGGCCAAGAGTGGTATTGTCAACACAAATCTGTTAGACCAATCGGAGATCAATAGAGTAATTGACGAGCTGGAAACGTTACCTTATGGCAATGCAAAAGAAGCAGTGGAGTATGGAACGCCATCAATTTATACGACTGGTTCAATACTATTATACATTCTGCCCATACCAAAACTTGGAAGAAGCTTTTATAACTTGCTTCTGACTAGAGATACTATTATTGAAGGGAAGGAAATAGATCTGCCGTTTGAGAGGGTGCTTGTTAATGAAGCGGAGACCTATGGCATCACAGGCAAATGCCTTTTAATAAGTAATTCGACAGTCTGCAAAAGAGCATCTGTAAGCAAATTGGAAGAGAATAACTGCTTTAACCGCATTCTTAAAGGCGGATCAGCAAGATGTAAATACAGACGTACCCAAGAAGATATTGTTGAGTTATTGAGTGACGATATTGTCTATGTGACAAACCACAAAGGTTTCATTGAGTCAAATGGCAAAAACGAGTTTCTGAATGGCACCTATCTTCTGCAACTTTCCAACGAGTCGGTAGTAATAAAAAATCATACTTACTCAAGCAGCTCGATCACGAAGGTTCAAGCCTAACCACCAGTACTAGCAAATGTAACACATGATGACATGCTGCTGGACATCAAATATATCCATGAGGTCAGCCTTAGCAATATCAACCGTTTGAACCAGTTTGGAGTAAGATTCAATGGTACAGTTGGAATTAACGTTATGATCATTGCCTCAATGACTTTTTGCATTGGATGGCTTTGACAAACGCAAAAGCTAAATCTTCCAGGGCTAAACATTCAACTACAAACCCTAGATTCTCAGATCTGCGGGACGCAGATATTTAAGGAGGGAGGAGTTAACAACAGTGGCAATACTGTCACCAAAAAATAACTTTGCAACTTAAGCACTTTTACTTCAACACGCGTTTCCGATCCAATTACGAAATTGTCTTCTTGCTAAAAATAATTTTGCATGTTCAGCGTCTGCATACCTGCACATATTGGTGCAACGTGATCATGGAATCCAACGAGCCAACTAAGTTGGCTAGGAACATGCAGTCTTGGCTACGGCGTCGTGAGTTTCGGTCATTTTATAGTTCTTATAGTTTGATTTGTATTGATAAAGTGGAAAGGTAATTAAAATTAATTTTTTGAACATTAATTATCCTTGTTTTATTTTAATAAAGGCGGCGTTGTCAGCGCCTCAAAATTATTTTTTTAATCAACCATTTAACTTGGAACTTAATGTCAAAATAAACAATAACAATTGCAGAAGTATTCGTAACCAACTTTCTCAATTTATAATTTATTTCTAGTATTCTACTATTTCTTATGAAATAATTCCTAAGTTTAGAACACATCTGTGCGTATTAGACTCAATTGGACTCAAAATAGACGAGGTACAGGTATTAACATATATAGTGTATATATCTCCGGGGGACAAAACAGCAGCGATCGCAGGTATAAATTAGAAGTGATTTAAATATGATGATGATTTAAATATTATCGGTGAATACCTTGTATGTGGTGATTTAAACTCAAGGCACAGAAATTGGAACTGGTTACGCGCTAATCAATGCGACACCATCCTTAATAATTTCACAACTTATTTCCAGTATCCATTTATTTCCTGCTTCACCCACTTATATCCTCCCTAATTCTAATATTAATCCATCTACACTTAGTGTAGACTTAGTTCTGTCGAATACACCTCAATTCACTTCTACTTTGTTTACTATCAATGACGTACGTACTGATCACTTACCTGTTTCATTAAATTTATTAACTACTGTGACCATAACAGATCATTTGGTATACATTTTTCAGTGTGCTGATTGGGAAAACTATCAACATAAAATATATTGAAAAGCTCGTTATACAGTGGCTCAGCAGATCTTACTAGTAGTACTAGATTAGTTCTGACGTCATTGATCAGAATATCAATGACTTGACAAGTTCAAATTTGGATGCTGTTACACAATAACTTCCTTAATCACCTATTAAAACAAATTATTTGAAGCTTTCGTATTACATTATAAATTTAATGAAATTGAGATATAAATTTCGTAGAGATTTGGCAAGGTATAGAAGCTTTTGACTCAGTGTGGCATAATGGCTTAATTTATAAACTTATTCAATTCAATTTGCCCATGTTTCTGGTCAAGACAATAAAAAATTTTGTATATGAGAGACAGTTTTCTTTTTGTATAGGAAATGGTTTTTCTGACTTGAGTTAAATTCCTGTATTGGTGGCCAAGGGTTCTGTACTTGTTCCGGTTCTATATAATATATATTGCGCTGATATGCCTTCTCTCTGGAGTCTGTAAATTGCGTGATGCAAATCCTGTATCATCTGCAAAGCTGAATTGTGAGTTTTAATACCCGCATAAAGCAATTTTGAGGGGGAACTGGGTTCTTTAGGGAGCTCCAGCTTTAGCTGGCTAACAGGAAAGTATAAAACTATTTTTTTCATGATAACTATACGACTATATACATATGTGCATACGCATACAGCTCACCAAAAACTTTTGAATGTTTTTGAACGTTTTTGAAATTGTTGCCAGTAGGTATCATATTATTCATACCCTTCTACAATTCAGGGTAATTCTAAAAGCATACAAGAGTACTAAAACACATAATAATTGTGACCTGAGTCAAGCATATTTGCATATTGCAGTAGGCTTGCTGTTAACCATAATAAAAAACCAAAACTTAAAAATTAAAAGAAGTCCAAAAACAACAAGCAAAATGATTTCACGTATTTACTAAAAACTACAAAAATGCATATACGACAATATTTAGTCATTTACCCTTGAACTTGTTTATCACAGTTATTGCCTTTAAAACAATTTAATGTTGTAATAACAAATATTTCATTTACCTTCAGAATCGTTTAATGTTACAATAATAAAACTAAATGTCATTTACCTTTAGAATATTTCATGCAATACTGCAATAATGCAATTAAAGGCATTTTTTTTTTTAGGCAGACTACTGAAATTGGATCTTTGAATATTATTATTATTAATTTTAAGTTAGACGTAAGCAATTCAATTGTATAAAAGACTGACAAAAATAAAGACATCAGGCAATCAAAGATTAACTCTTTTCATTGCTTCACGGGACTTAGTGATTCTACTAAGGTTCAATTATATTTTGTATCAGCACAATGTGTTTCTACCTGGACTAAACCAATTCTAAACAAACAAAAATCTGAACTCCAAAGGAAACCTTTGGTGTTCAACTTATTTCAACGTTGGCTACTCAACATTTGGTGACCCCGACGGTCCTGTAACTTGGCACAGGATTACAAAAAAAAAACACACTGTTTTTAAATATTATTAGTTCCCCCACCAGCGGTCGGGGACTTTTAATACTAAAAACAACGCTACACGCAGCGTTCAGTAACCCACCTAAAATCTACATTTGGTGATCCAACGATCCTGTAACTTGGCACAGGATCACATAAAAATAAAAACAACATTTGGTACACCACACAACAGTTGGTGACCACGAGGACATCGAGTACATATACAACATCGAGTCCACATACATACCAATCAACAATTAGTTTATAAACTTTCAAGCTACAAAACAAATCAACGACCATGGAAAAATTTGACGTCCTATAAGGCCATAATTCGAAACTATAAAAAGGACCCGACAACAAGGAAATCGAAGGAGTACTACTTGGAACGTTTAAATCGGCTAGACACTGCATGGCTAGAATTTGAGAGCACTGACAACAAATTAAGGTGTCTATCAAATCTTCCAATGCAGCACGAATATTTTACGGACCAGTACTTGCGCATTGTAGGTGACACACTAAAGTACAAAGAGCTATTTGAGTCTGAAATCAAAAGACTCTCAAATCCAACAATCAATAATCAACACACCAATAATCAACTCGAAAATAAAAAAGGTGCCAGCAGCTGCATAGAGGGAGAGTCACAACTTGACGAAATTACGAGTAAAGTTCTTCGTACTCAGCGGGCGCTAACAAGAGCGCTAAGACGAACAATGGACGAAGCCATGGCCGAAGAAATTCATGAGGGAGCACAGTATCAGGTAAAATTAACTCTCATTGATAAATATATGGGTGATCTCTCGAGAAACAATGACATGTTATGGCAATTAACCACTAAAGAACAAATAGATGGGTACACGGTGGATGACTTCTAGAAAACGCAAGCCGAAGTGCACAACATTAAATGTACTCAACAACAACATGGCAGTCTTTCCAATGATAGTACTCCACAACGCATCAACAGAATTGAGCAGTGTCAACCACACCTGGCAAAAATTCAAATTCAAATATTCAACGGCAGTTATCTCCAATAGGTAGCCTTCAAAGACCTGTATACTAAACTAATCCACAATGCAGCAATGAGCGAAGTTGAAAAAATGTTCTATTTGACGACACATCTAACAGATGAGGCAAAAAGGCTGATAAACCATTTGCCAATTGCAACAGCAAACTACGCAATTGCATGGAATATTCTCGTCAATAGATACGATAACAAAAGGCTCATTGTGACAACATTACTCAACAACTTACTCTCTAATCCACAAGTGAAAAATGAATCGGCACAAGCCCTAAAAAGTATACATGACCTCACAAAAGAATGCATCCATGGCTTGAAGGCACAGGGGCTTCCAGTGGACAAATGGGACGCAATAATCGTCCACATACTATTGAAAAAGCTTGATCTCTCGACTCAAACACTATTTGAGCAATCACTCAAAGACAACAAAAGCCTCGTAAGTCTCGATGAACTGCTTAATTTCATAGAGCATAGGTTCCAAGCATTGGAAACGCGAGGAAGATCGGGTGATTCTGGAGGGGGGAAGGATAGAGCCAAGATTATAACATCAGCTACATCAATTCCAAATTGTAAGGTATGTGGATTAACAGGACATCCCATATATTACTGTGAAAAGTTCCTGAAAATGTCCCCAGCCGAGAGACTACAATGGACGCAAAAGATGAGACTTTGTGTCAACTGTTTTAAATCAGAGCATACCACCAAATCATGCACATCACGGTCATGCTCAAAGTGCGCAAAAAAGCACAACACATTGCTGCACTTAGAAATAGCAAGACAATATTCATCAAAAACCTATGCGGGAAGCTTCGAAAAGACACAAAATCCAGCCATTGCTTCAAATAAAAATTCCCCAATCGTAGCTGCAACAAACAAGCAGCTCAGCGGCAACACCAATGTATTACTCGCCACAGCAAGAGTAAAAGTGATTAGAACCAATGGCCGCACCGGCATATTCTGGATCACAGATCAATCTGGTTACAAATCGAGTGTTAAACAAGTTATCATTGGATTCTTCAGAGTCTTCCTTGCGCATTGAAGGAATAGGCCGTAAGGTTCACAACGCATCCCGACGAATCAATGTAGAGCTACATGCATGCTCAGGCAATTATGTTACCAGAATCGAAGCATTTGTACTCCCAACCATTTTATCACCTCAGCCTACAAAAGCGTTCAACACATCAGATTGGAATCTTCCTGATAATATTAATTTAGCAGATCCATGTTTCAATCAAATGGATAAAATTGATATGCTGATCGGAGCAGAATTTTATCACCAACTTATGCGGCCACAATAAATAAGGCTCAACAAGAACTTACCAATTCTACAAAATACAGCTCTGGGTTGGGTCGTAAAGGGTAAACTACAAGAAAACAACGACAACAACTCGGTTACTTGTGCAGTATTTACCCCAGAACAGCAAACAACAAGCGAGCTGATTGAAAATTTCTGGAAACTTGAAGAGGCAAATAATTCAGAACGTGCACTATCTTTAGCTGAGAAACGATGTGAAGATCATTTTGTGCAAAACTTACAAAGAAACAAGGATGGGAGATTCACTGTCCGCTTACCATTTGCAGAGATTCCATCAATTCTCGGAACATCTAAAACAATGGCTTTCAATCGATTTTTGTCATTGGAAAAACGGTTGAACCTTAAGCCAGAACTTAGAGCAGAATACAATAAATTTATGGAAGAATACGAATCCTTGGGGCACATGGAAGAAATACAGGAAGACGACATTCCCGATTTACATTACGTCATGCCTCATCATTGCGTGCTGAAACCGGAAAGTTCAACAACGAAATTGCGAGTAGTGTTTGACGCATCAGCCAAAACATCCAGCGGCTTCTCACTCAACGACATCCTTCATGCAGGACCAACCGTGCAAAGTGAGCTATGTTCAGTTCTGCTGAGATTTCGGATGCATAAATTCGTCTTCACTGCAGACATGGAAAAAATGTACAGACAAATTCAAGTCAATTATGCAGACCAAATGTTCCAGCTCATCATTTGGAGATATAACAAACATCAAGATATCAAATATTATCGCCTCAAAACTGTCCCCTACGGCACTTCCTCAGCTCCATACCTAGCTACCAAATGCCTTCAACACCTAGCAACACAAAACACCACGAAATATCCACTAGGTGCCTCAATATTACGTGATGATTTTTATGTGGACGATTGCCTAAGCGGAGCCGACTCTATCAGTACAGCATTGGAATCACAACGACAACTCAACTTAATCCTAAAAAAAGCTGGCTTTAAACTTCGAAAATGGTGTTCAAATCATCCCCAGTTGCTAAATGGTATTGCACCTGAGGACCAGGAGATCAATTTGGACTTGGACGAAAGCTCAAACTGCTCTATTAAAACACTTGGATTAATATGGCTACCGAGGTCTGACGAGGTGGGCAAGCAAAAGTAAAAACGGAAAATTATTCAAAGGGAGTAACAAAGCGAATAGTTAGTTCAGAACTTGCCAAGATATTTGATCCATTAGGAATTGAGGTAGTCGTACGAGCCAAAATATTTTTGCAGGAGCTGTGGCAATTACCTGATCTTCAAAACGTATGGAATAAATTTCGAACGAGCATAGAAGCACTAAACAAAATTAAGATCGATCGATTCATACTAAAAACCGAAAATCCAGTAACAACGCAGCTTCACACGTTGGTTGATGCCTCGGAACGAGCTTATGGAACGGCAATTTACATTCGTTCAACATACAAGGACAAAACTGTATCAACAAGATTAATACGGTCCAAGTCCCCTGTAGCACCCATTAAAAAGCAGACGCTGCCTCGGCTGGAACTATGTGCCGCAGTACTAGGGGTGGAGCTGACAAATAGAGTAAAGCAAGATCTTCGTCTACAAAATACTGCAAACTTTTTCTGGACAGATTCAAAGATTGTCCTTGCGTGGATAAATTCTACTGCAGCATCCTTCCACACTTTTGTGGCAAACAGAATAGCCAAAATACAAGAATTAAGCGAATTAAATCAATGGCAACATGTCAGCTCTAAACAAAATCCAGCTGACGCAATATCCCGAGGACTAGCACTAGAAAACCTATCACAACATTCAATTTGGTTTTATGGCCCACTATTTCTATCAGGACAAAAAAAGTGAGTGGACGAACTCATCTCTACAAGCTTTTGATATACCTTGCAACGAAGAACGCAAAATGACGAAGCATGTTTTGACAATATCAACCTCGCAGCAAGAGTACGAAGACATTATAAGTCGAATAAACCATCGAAACTCTTTCAAGACTCTTCAGCGCACGAATGTCTTGAGATTCATCACAAATTCCAAAACTGCGAAAATTTGTCGTCCATCCAACAAGGCGCTCGATGCACATGAAATGAAAGAAACTCTGAACGTTATCATCAAAATCATGCAAGCCACGGAATTTGGGGAAGAGCTGGAAAGATTATCAAACAAAACACCTGTACATAAATCCAGCCCTTTGGCCTCATTAAATCCATTATTGGATGAATATCAGATAATGCGTGTAGGTGGTCGTCTGGAACAATCAACATTACCATTCAAGGCGAAGCATCCAGCAATTTTACCACACAATCATTTCATGGTGAGGTTGTTGATGCAAATGCTACATGAAGAAAATCGTCATTGCGGCCCACAAGCATTGTTGGCTGCATCCAGGGCGCAGTTCTGGATTACCAACGGAAAATCAGTCGCACGCAGTACCGTCCACAAATGCATACGATGCACCAAGGCAAGGCCAGTGCTTTTTAAACAATTGATGGGTAATCTACCAGCTGACAGAGTGACGCCAGGACGTCCATTCATTACTACAGGAGTTGATTACTTTGGGCCGATTTGGATACATCACAAAATTAGGGACAAAAGACCAGACAAAGCCTATATCGCAGTATTTTGCTGTTTTGCAACTAAGGCCATTCACATGGAAGTTGTGTCCAATCTGTCCACAGAAGCCTTTATCGGAGCATTACGACGATTCATCAGCAGAAGACGCCATTGTCAGACATTATATTGCGACATTGCTACTAACTTCGTGGGAGCAAACAACAAAATAGCTGAATTAGAAGAATCAATATATTCTCAATCAGCCCAAGAAAAAATTACACGAGTATGCAGCAATCAATCAATTACTTTTAAATTTATTCCACCAAGAGCCCCTCATTTCGGTAGCCTTTGGGAAGCGGCACTTAAATCAACCAAACATCTTCTGCTGAGAAGTGTGTCCGCTGCATCACTTACATATGAAGAGTTGGAAACAATAGTGGTTGAAATAGAAGCCATCCTAAACTCGCGACCTTTAATTCCTCTCTCATCAAATTACGAAGATCTTCAAGCTCTTACACCAGGTCACTTTCTAGTAGGTGAGCCATTAACATCAGCAGTGGATGTAAACGCCCAATCTCCAAAATTACTGTTAGATGCAAGGTGGAAAATAACTTCAGAGATTAAACACAAATTCTGGAAGGAATGGACGCAAAAACATTTACATGAGCTACAACAAAGAGGAAAATGGAAGTCTCCTTCACCGAACGTCATTGAAGGCATGCTTGTCATTCTCAAAGAAGACAATACTCCTGTACTACAATGGCCACTGGGAAGAATCAGCCGAATTTACAAGGGAGATGATGGACTTATTAGGGTCTGCGACGTCAAAACAGCGAAGGGAATTTTCAAAAGGCCAATTCATAGATTGGCGCCCCTGTTCAACGATTTTCACACAGAACACTACGAATATGACAAGCCAATATCGCAAAAAAGACAACACTCATCAAAAGGCGACTCTATACAGCCAAAACGGAAGGTAGTATCATATGGTTCGCAAGGAATCTTCAGTACAATATGTATTTCGCTCCTGCTACTGCCGATAATACTAGCCTCTCCGATCAATGTCACAGAGTTTTCTTCCAACCCAGGATTGTATTTCGAAGGCGTAGGGCCGACAAAATTGATAACTGCAACCTGGAAATTCATTATATATTACGATCTCACACCTATTTGGGAGAGGAACAAGGTTCTGGAAGCCGGGATAACAACATTTTCAAAGTTCTGCAAACTATCAATAGCTACTAAATCATGTGAAATACTCTACCTCGAACTTCAGCATACCTGGGACAATCTCATTCAAGAATCAGACCTTTTAACTTCATGAAGAAACCGAAGAGCCGCACTAGATATTGTGGGGAATATGGCTCATGCTCTCTTTGGAGTCCTGGATTCGGATTATGCAGAACAAATGGCTCAGACTATAGCCAATGTAAAGCAAAACGAGGAGTATTTGCACCTGTTACTCAAAAACCAAACTTTGGTGATAAATTCGACAATTAATATTCTCAAGCAAGGCGAGAATGATATGAATTTGCACTTCTCAGAGCTTAAAACCAGCATCTATAATGAGTTAAATACAGTTAGAGACGAGAACTCAAAATTGCGACAAACCCAAAATCTAATGTTCCTGGCGATTCAATTAAATACACTTGCGGCAGAGTTACAAAGAACTGAGACAGAGCTGGTCGCTGCCCTCACGCACTCAAATCACCGTAAAATAAGTCTACTTCTCCTCACATCAAAACAGTTAAGAACAGAGATAGCTAAGATTAAGGGCCACCTTCCCATTGGTCGCTCGTTACCAGTTGAAGATACTGACTAGCTGGAATTATACAAGATCATGAGCGTCAAGGGCACAGTAACACAGGAGAGTATCATTTTCATGATTGAACTACCGTTAGTGAACCAGGAACATTTTGAGCTCTTCAAGGTCATCCCCATACCCACCAAGATAAACGACAGGGATATTGCTATAAAAACCAATACTGAATAACTCGCTGTGAACAGCCACCGAGATGAATATCTGACACTAAATACACTTCAATTCAATAAATGTATTGTAGCAAAGAGCGACATATATCTTTGCACTACTTTACAAGTCAGCGTTACTCGAGACCCCAGCAGCTATTCCTGCGAAGTTGCTCTGTTTAACAACCACAATGTAGTTTCGGGAACATACAGAACAAAGCTTCTTTTATCGCACTAAACACTATCAATCGTTGGCTTTATGCAACACCAAATCCATTAGAGCTAACTGCAGTGTGCGACTTTGAAACCATACAATTTACCGTCAAACGATCTGGCCTCATGTCCATGAAACCAACCTGTATCATCAAGGGAAATTTACTAACTATCCATGGGCATGAAACGAGTGTTACTACTCTTCATACTTCATATGCCATGTTTGGCATTATTACGGTAATTGGCAAACCCTCCGAGGTCAAGAGGCTACTAGCGCCAAACATCGAATTGGATACCAAATTAGATGAGCTCTCCAACATCCAAAGACAGCTATCAGAAATCAAGGATCTTCCAAGGGAAATAAAATACCCAGCGCTTTATCATCCACATATCGGCTCGTTGGCGTTACTTCTGTCATTATTGATAATAGTCATCCTAATAGGCTGGAAAATTAAATGCTACAAGGGAGCTTCAATGAACTTGTCCCCAACGATGCCAGAATCAGCCCCACAACCAACACCACGACAGCAAAACTCTGAGGTTTAAAAAAAAATACCAATTTGTTAACTCTTATATTATTAATTCTTATTTCATTAATTTAGTTTTTTCTTGTTCTCTCATACATAATTTTTGCTTTTCGCTATCCGCTCAACGTGGCGGAGAATGTTAACCATAATAAAAAACCAAAACTTAAAAATTAAAAGAAGTCCAAAAACAACAAGCAAAATGATTTCACGTATTTACTAAAAACTACAAAAATGCATATACGACAATATTTAGTCATTTACCCTTGAACTTGTTTATCGCAGTTATTGCCTTTAAAACAATTTAATGTTATAATAACAAATATTTCATTTACCTTCAGAATCGTTTAATGTTACAATAATAAAACTAAATGTCATTTACCTTTAGAATATTTTATGCAATACTGCAATAATGCAATTAAAGGCATTTTTTATAACTACTGAAATTGGATCTTTGAATATTATTATTATTAATTTTAAGTTAGACGTAAGCAATTCAATTGCATAAAAGACTGACAAAAATAAAGACATCAGGCAATCAAAGATTAACTCTTTTCATTGCTTCACGGGTTCTACTAAGGTTCAATTATATTTTGTATCAGCACAAGGTGTTTCTACCTGGGCTAAACCAATTCTAAACAAACAAAAATCTGAACTCCAAAGGAAACCTTTGGTGTTCAACTTATTTCAACGTTGGCAACTCAACACTTGCTTTGAGCTCAAGTTGCCACTTTCTTTTTAGTTCTCTATTTTATGATAAAAGGTTTTAAATTTCTACTGAATAAATTTCACTATTTACATTGATGTGTTTTCTTACGATTATTAGCAGTGTTTATTTAAGGTTCTTGATATGGGATGGGCCAGTGCACTCAGGGCAAAGTTATTGATTGCTCTCAACCTGGCGAGAAGCCAGCATCGATCCCTGAAAATGGACTGGTCAAGCTGACATACGGTCTCCTCATGGCGCCCCTGAATAGCCCCTACAGCACCCGCTTAGAGGTGAACCATAGTGTGCAGCCAATCCCCTCTGTCCAGTGCTCCAGGTTCGGGAGTTGTGCGCGGGGGTAACTTCCCTACCGTGTACAAACACATTAGTTCCGATACAACCACAAGAAAATATATATATAGATTGCTGACGACCTCGGACAACGGAATAAGGATAACGATTTTCGGTTTTTCACGTGGAATGTCAGGACCCTGAACAGACCACGTGCAGCCGATGAACTTGCGGAGGCCCTGGAACCCTATAAGGCTGACATCACTGCCATCCAGGAAGTGCAATGGGATGGGCCGGGCAAAAAGAAAGTGAGAAACTGCGGCATCTATTACGGTGATTGCTACAAAAAGCGACGACAGCGCTTGTTTGGATGCGGGTTTGTTGTTTGAGGCAGACTTAGGAAAAGAGTCTTAAGCTTTGAATACGTGAGCGAACACCTCATTACAATCCACATCAAGTCTAGACTCGGCAACATTAGCCTAATCTGCGCTCCCGCCCCTACGGAGGATAAAGATGACGACAGGAAGGATGACTTTTATAATCTCCTAGAAAGAACATACGATCAATGGCCCACCTACGGCACCAAGATCGTCCAAGGAGATTTCAATGCAAAGCTCGGCAAAGAAGACATCTTCGCTAGAGTCATCGGAAAATACAGCCTGCATGACGACACATCCGATAACGGACTCCGGCTGCTAGACTTCGTGACGGGGCGAAACCTCACTGTAGCAAGCACGCGCTTCCCTCACCTCAACATTCACAAAGGGACCTGGTGGTCCCCTTATGAATCAACCGTCAACCAAATTGATCACATTGCGATCGACGGCAGACACTCCTCCAGTATTCTTGATTTCCGAACATTCCCAAGAGCCAACATTGACTCCGATCACTTCCTTGTTGTAGCCAAGGTAAGATCACAGATATCAGTAGTGCAACGGAGTAAAGCAGGACCACAACAGTTTGACGTCGCAAAGCTACAATCGCAATCGACCACTGGGACTCAGAGAGTCCGACCCTGCCAGGCGAAACAATCGATGAGGAATGGAACCGTGGCTAAAACGCCATCAGAGATGCTGCCTCTGATATATTGGGTTTTAAAATGCCAGCCGGAAAAAACCCATGGTTTGACGACGAGTGCAGGCAGACACATTCAACGAAGCTAGCAGCGTATAAGGCGACGTTGGAGAGAAGGACGAGAGCAGCTCGTGAGCTCTACGAACTTAAGAGAAGGGAAGAACACCGGCTTCTCAAAATGAAGAAGAAAGAGCATGAGAAGCGCGCGATCGAAGAACTAGAGAGTTGTTATGGCAGGAATAATATCCGAAAGTCTTACCAACGGGTAAAACAACCATCCAATAGATATAAGCTTCGGACAGAAGCCTGTCGTGACGAAGAGGGATAAATCGTAGTAGAGTCGCAATCGATGCTGAGAATCTGGAAAGATCACTTCTGCTGATTCTGTTTAACGGCAATTCCATCGCCAGGCAGAATATTCCACTCCAGATAACGGACGATGATGGTAGAGAATTCCGTCCCCCGACCTGAATGAAGTCAAGATAGCAATATCGAGATTGAAATCAAACAAAGCTACAGGAGCGGACGCACTATCCGCAGAACTATTTAAGGCAGCCGGAGATGACCTGGTTGGCCGCATGCACCAGCTCATCTGTAAGATATGGTCGGAGGAAAGCATGCCCGACGAGTGGAATCTCAGCATCGTTTGCCCAATCCACAAAAAAGGAGACCTCTTCAACTGCGCCAATTACCGAGGAATAAGTCTCCTGAACATCGCCTACAAGATCTTCTCTGCCGTTTTGTGTGAGCGCCTGATACCATTCGTGAACAGTTTGATAGGTCCTTATCAGTGTGGTTTCAGGCCGGGGAAGTCCACCATTGACCCAATTTTCACACTACGGCAGATCCTGAAAAACACCCAAGAGATGCAAATCGACACCCACCACCTATTCGTCGATTTTAGGGCCGCATATGACAGTGTGTATAGGGACGAGCTATACAAAACCATGTCTAGTTTTGACATTCCTACCAAACTCATCAGGCCGTGTAGGATGACGATGGAGAACTCTCGCTGCTCCATCAGGGTTGGTAACGAATTCACCGAGACCTGCAATGTCAGAAGGGGATTCAGACAAGGCGACGCACTGTCATGTGACTTTTTAACATTATTCTTGAGAAGAACGTGCAAAACTCACACGCCAACAACAGAGGCACGATGTTCCAAAAGTCCGTGCGACTGCTATCATACGCTGACGACATTTACGTGATTGGTCAAACACAGCGAGCCGTCAATGAAGCATTTGCTGGTATTTCAACGAAGGCGGCCAAAATGGGTCTAGCGGTGAACGAGGGAAAAACGAAGTATATGCTGTCATCAAAAAAGGACGCGCAACACCGACGACTGGGCCAGATCGTCACCATAGGCAGCTATAACTTCGAGGTAGTGAAGGACTTCGTCTACCTTGGCTCCCAAGTCAACAATATAAACAACATCAGTACCGAGATCAAACGCAGAATAACTCTTGCCAATCGCTGTTTCTTTGGGCTCAAGAGCCAATTGAGTAGTAAGTCCCTTTCCCGAAAAACCAAGCTGCCACTATATACCACTTTGATAATCCCTGTACTTCTCTATGGCGCGGAAGCGTGGACGGTGTCGAAGGCGGATGAGGTAGTTCTGCGTTCAATCTTCGGCCCTGTTTGCGTTGATGGTTTCTGGAGAAGAAGATTCAATCATGAACTGTACGGGTTGTACAGCTACATGAACCTAACCAGGTGTCTACGGATCCAACGGCTAAGATGGTTGGGCCATGTAGAGCGCATGGAAAATACTGCTCCGACCCGTAGAATCTTCGATTCCGAACCTGTGGGTCAATTATAAGACGACCACGGAACCGATGCCGCACACAAGTGGAGAGGGACCTTGAACTGATTGATTGGAGGACGCTGGCTAAAGACCGTGCCAGCTGGAAAAGTTTGTTGGTTGAGGGCCAGGTTCACCCGGGACTGTATGTACATTGACTACTTAAATATAAACAGCTAATACATTTCTTAGCCACCTTATTTGGCTGAAAGTCACAGCTAAGATTGTAAAATAGGTCCCAACTTCCTGAGCAAACATATTAAAATAATTGTAGATGAGTGAAACAAATCTTATAAAGGCTCCACTTTCATGTTTTCGGAAAGAAATCAAGGCAACGAATAAGACGATGAAATACAATGACTGATTTGTTATGCAGGTTTTCTGGAAGATAATCCTCCAATATATTGTTCGGCAAATAATGTTTGATTCAGGTTTTTACCGAAATTGTCGAGAATCCACAAGCACTCTAATGAATACCTTTCGTCTCGAATAGTACGTAGCCATTAATTTTAAAATGACATTGATCTGCTTTTCCATAAGAAAATATTCAAGTTCGTTTGCTGTTGGCAGATGTCATTCACGTTCCGAAGAAATATTTTAAAAATAAATATTTTTTTTTAAAAAGCCTTTAATATAATGGTATTTTGTTTGGATAGTATTTGTTTTTCTACTAGAATTCTCTATTCAGTATAATTGTGGGTTTTGCTAAGTTGTTGCTTAGCCACAGCTCTTTGGAATTCATCCTAGCACTGTTTAAAGTGCCTGTTTAGAATAGTGAGAGCTCTTCTGTTTAGATTACAATATTATCCTCTTTATTAACAAATGTTACAGCTATTTATACTAGTTTCTATTTCTTATATTTTACATATTTACAATTGTATCTTTTGTGTTGTCTTTTTTCATTTACTTAAATTATTGCCTTGACATACATATTCACAAGTGTTTTTAGTTTGGTCAAGTGCTTAAATTATTATTTTGAAAGAAAAATGTTCTAGAATATTGAAGCGGCAATTGCAATGTGTTACGTATAGTTTTGTTAGTCGGTAAATATTTGTTTGTCGGCCAATCCAAAGTGTTATTTGATCTTCTTTTATTTCTTTTTGACAAACACGCTACATTGTATAGACCGATAAAATATATTATTGTGGGTACAGTACAATACGCATATAAGAAAGTCTACAAATGCACCGATTTTCTTTCTTATATGCGAGCTTTCTTATAAAGAAAACACGCATATAAGAAAGATATTTTCTTATATACATCAGTAAAAGAATTTAAAAAATTTTCTACAGAAATATATAATTGAAATAAAACTGTTTAATAATACATACAACACATCATTTTATTCTAAATTTCATTTATTTGTCGTACAAATATAAATATGTAAGTACACAAGTGAGATACACACTACTAACATACCTTAGCGGACTATTAAAGGACACTTAAGAAATAAGCATAGATAATAATAGAAAATATTAAACTAAGAATCCATAAACAAAGACTCTATTCTAATTATGATAAGACCCTTATTTTTCACACCATTAAAGAAAAACTATTAAAACGAAGACTCTATTCTAATTGTGATAAGACAATATCCTAAATCAATAACCAACACTTAGTAAGAATATCATCACTTAGTTGTAAGACGATATAATGTTAAGAACACATCATAAACTAATAACTAACACCTAATGATAAGACGATATCCTAAATCAATAACCAACACTTAGTAAGAATATCATCACTTAGTTCTAAGACGATATTTCTGTACTTTATTTTTCTTTCACACGCTGATAAAACCTAGACTAGATTTAACATTTTCATTTCTAGTATTTAAGAAAAAACTTGGAAATAAAATAGTCAGTTTATGAAGAAAACTCAAGCACAACTAACGTTATATTTCACTGGCGCAGTCGGTAGGATCTACGAAAAAGATCCTTAAACGAACCTACGAATAAATCAGTAGAAAATTTTTTTTTTAATAAAACAAATACAGTTTATTCCTTCAAAGTCCAAAGGAAAATAAAATATATACACAACCCAGTTTAGTTTATGGAAAAAATTATCTCAGACTTAAAACAATTATCAATCAACGCCAACATGAACAACAACACTCACAACGCAGAACAACAGCAAATTGAAAACCTGCTATTACAAAAACGCTTTGGAATGGACAACCTGAAATTAATCCATCTGTTTTCTGGACAAAAGGAGGAATTAGCGATGTATATTGGAGCTATAGAAAACATGGTGCCAAACATAGCTGCCCTACCATCAGAGGACCGCATTCTATTTTTTTAATTGCATACTAAGGACGTTGAGCGGTGCTGCTCTTAATGTAATCAGAAGGGAACAGCCGGAAAACTGGAGCAGCCTAAAAGTAGTATTAATAGCGGAGTATGGTGAGCAGAAACCAATTTCGACATTAATTTTTAATTTAAGTAATATTAGATTTAAGGGTAGTGTTAAAAAGTTGTGTCAAGAAATTAATGGGAGAGGATTGTTTAACTCAGAAGAAGTAGATAGTATGAATAATACGAATAACAACGATTTAAATTCATTATTTATGTTAAATCATTTAAACGAAGCGGAAAGTAAAGAAATTAAAACATTATTAAAAAAATATAAAAATATTCTTCACAAAGAGAACGAAAATCTCAGCTTTACGCATAAAATAAATATAAGATAAGTACTACACATGAAGATCCCATCTAAGTATGTGGAATCCTATAGATAACCAAAGGTACATAGAGAAGAGGCTGATAGGCAAATAAAAGAGATGTTAGAGCAAAACATCATCTGCCATAGTAAATCAACTTATTCAGCACCTAATGGTATACCCAATATATATAAAATCAAAGCAATAATCGATTATCCAATACCAAAAACAGAAAAAGAAATCAAACAATTTCTCGGATTGGCAGGCTTCTACAGAAAATTTATTCAAAACTTTTCAAACATCACTAAACCACTAACGCATGGTCTTAAAAAAGGAAATAAGATAAATTATACCGACAAAGACTACATTAAAGCTGTAGAAACAATTAAAATCTTGATAACAAAAGAACCAATTCTAGCGTATCCCAATTATGAAAAACCATTCGTTTTAACAACAGATGCATCAAACGTAGCATTAGGCGCAGTACTAAGCCAAAACTCTCACCCGATTTGTTTTGCAAGTCGAACCCTTAATACTCATGAGACTAATTATTCTGCCACAGAAAAAGAATTATTGGCCATAGTCTGGGCAACGAAATATTTCCGTCCATACTTGTTTGGGCGTAAATTTGTAATTAACAGTGACCATCGTCCTTTGCAATGGCTACATAATCTTATAGAACCAAACGCTAAGCTACAAAGATGGAAAATAAAATTAAATGAATTCGATTTCGATATCAAATACATACCAGGAAGAGAAAATCATGTAGCGGATGCATTATCAAGGATTAAAACTGACCAATGTTATTTAAACGAATCACAAACAGAAAATTTAAGAAAAACAGAAACTATTGCGGGAAATGACGATGAACATAACGAAATCTCATCGATAGCAGCAACTTGCCACTCAGCAGATGAAGACAATCAAAATTATATAGCAATAACTGAAAAACCATTAAATATTTTCAGAAATCAAATCAAAATAATAAAAGGAAATCAAAACAAAACATTCAGTGCAAAACAGTTCTCAAATAATATTACCACTATAGTTTATACAAATTTAAACGAAAAGTTAATTAAAGACATAATAAAAACACACCTATTAAATAAAAACATTACCATCTATATGCCCAACGACGAAGATTTTTATTTACTCCAAGAATATTACAGTAAACTAATACAAAATAACCCCCATAAAGTAATAAGGGCAACCAAACCCTTAGAAAATATAAACGATTTTCCTGATTTCAAAAGCAAAATTCTAGAGATCCGTATAACTGGCCTACATCAGGGAATCGAAAAAATAGTTAAAATATTTAGAAACAAATACTATTACCCAAATTACGTTAAAGAAATATCAAATATAATAAATGAATGCGAACTATGTAATAACTGCAAAAACGATCACATTAGCAATAAATTAGCTTTCAAAATAACACCGCCAACATATGAAATAAGAGAAAAATTTTTCATTTATTTTTGGCAATGGAATAAATAGTATTACCTTACCTGCACTGATGTATTCTCTAAGTTTGCAACACTCGAGCCAGTTAACTCACTCAATTGGATAGAAACCAAAAAAGCATTAATTAAAATCTTTAATTCTATGGGACCACCAAAAACTTTAAAAATTGACCAAGACCAAGGTATGAACAATGTCAATATAAAAAATTGGTGTCAAGAACTAAACATTAAGTTAGAAGTAACTACAGGCAAAACAGGAATCGCTGACATTGAAAGATTACACAAAACTCTTAACGAAAAACTTCGAATCATTAATACCTCAAAGGACAAAGAACTTATTTATCTACAAATCGAACAAACACTCTTTACTTACAACCACATCATAATCCACTCTACTACAGGAGAAATACCTTACAATATATTTTTTAATAAGTCAGAATTAATAACATCAATAAAACAAGAGTAGACAAACCAATAGATACTAATTATCTGAAATCAGAGAATTGTAGAAAACGACTAGAAAAGATTAGCAATCCATTCAAGAAAGTCGAAGTCACACAAATGGAAAAAGATAATGAACATTATATAGTCAAACATAAGAACAGAAACGTTAGGAAATACAAAACACAATTTAAAAGGAAAAAGAAATCATGATCTTAACTAATAAGCATAATTTGTAGGAACAACAAAGCTCAACAAAACGAAAAGGACGAAATCATGTATAACAACGATATTATTAATACTTTCAATAATCACTGCAACCAACGGTCAAATGATCGAAATTAACAACATACAGGAAGATTACGGCTTCGTCATCATCAACCAAGGAACCTTGGAAATACCAATTAACTACAGATATCATATACTACCTATAAATAAAACTTCCCTTGATATAACATATGACTCATTAATGAAGCAATTTGGATCAGCAAAATATTACCAGAATTCCATGACAGAGAAGTATCTTACATTAGCATTTAAAGAAAAACAAATATTTTTAAGTAGACACAAAAGAGGTTTAGCAAATATAGTCGGTGATGGTCTAAAATTTCTGTTTGGAACTATGAATGAGGAAGATAGAGTAAATATGGAAAAAGCATTTAGAGATTTACAAACAAGTATCGTTACTACCAATGAATTTAATGCAATGATAGATCATATTAATAAAGAAAATGAAATATTACAAAAATTCCAAAAAGAAACAACAAGACTTCAGAACAAGCTTACAGAAAAAATTTATTCAGACATTTTTTTGGATAATGTTAAATTATATGTGGAACATATCCAAGATATTCAATTAGCAATACAATTAGCCAAATTAGGCATCATAAACCCAAAATTAATTGACGTTCAAACCATGACAAGTCTGTCTACTCTAGAGTTTGAACATATACAAACCTCAATCTGGTTAGAAAACGATTTGCTTTATTTTGTGCTTTCCATTCCAACCCACTTTGAAACTTACAAAAGATTGAAAATCATTCCAATACCAGATAAAAACAATAATGAACTTAAGATAAATGAAGAAGATACGCATTAAAAGACGATATAATCTATAGACTGAAGAATAATAAAATTACATTAGAAAAAAATGAATGCATTAAAAATTTAATGAACAATAACAAAACGAATTGTCAATACATTAAGAATACCCTACCACATATAACCCTTAGTGAGCCAAATATAATTATAACAAAAAATTTACAAACCCTTGAAATTGAACAAAGTTGTAATAAACTCAAAATTAAGATTAAAGGAAATAATATTATACGATTTAACAATTGTAAAATAAAAATTAATGACTTCGAAATATCTACAAAACAAAAGGCAGAAGAAATCAATGTATTACCACCTGCAAAAGATATTGAAAATATAGTCAAGGATAATATATCACTACCTGAACTTAAAAAACATATAGAAAATGTTAACACTAAGACCGATAACTATTCTTTAAGCCTATAAATAGTTATTATATTAACTCTTATAATAATTTTAGGAGTATTTATCATATTTCAGAAATACTTTGTAAAAGAAAAAACTAATAATATAAAAATTATCAATGAGGACATTGAATTATCTAAGGATGGGAGAAGTGAGATACACACTACTAACATACCTTAGCGGACTATTAAAGAACACTTAAGAAATAAGCATAGATAATAATAGAAAATATTAAACTAAGAATCCATAAACAAAGACTCTATTCTAATTATGATAAGACCCTTATTTTTCACACCATTAAAGAAAAACTATTAAAACGAAGACTCTATTCTAATTGTGATAAGACAATATCCTAAATCAATAACCAACACTTAGTAAGAATATCATCACTTAGTTGTAAGACGATATAATGTTAAGAACACATCATAAACTAATAACTAACACCTAATGATAAGACGATATCCTAAATCAATAACCAACACTTAGTAAGAATATCATCACTTAGTTCTAAGACGATATTTCTGTACTTTATTTTTCTTTCACACGCTGATAAAACCTAGACTAGATTTAACATTTTCATTTTTAGTATTTAAGAAAAAACTTGGAAATAAAATAGTCAGTTTATGAAGAAAACTCAACCACAACTAACGTTGTATTTCACTCACAATTAAAGATAGAAACAAAATAAAAACAAAACAGGTGATTGCACTTCACTTAAAATCACATTTGATAAAAAAGTAATTTGGTAAACAATAGTTCATAGTTTTAAAATTATATTTGATAAAAAATCAGTAAGAAGAATGAATACATAGTTTAAAAACATGTGTTTACTTAAAAATACTATGAAGTAACACTGAAAAAATCTTGAATTTTCTTTTGATGGGTTCTAAAGAGAATATCTTCTAATTTACAAATAGAATCGTTGCCTTCGTCAACGTCTAGATATTCTTTGAGAATAAAGAAGGCTTTAATAATATCATCTCTTTTTGGCTTTTGGAGTGGTTCTTGTTCATTTTGCAAGTCATCAGCATCCTCACAAAGGATTTCATTAAGTAGTTCTTCTTTATTTATTTCTCCGAAGCAATCGTTCTCTTTACAAAAGTAATCTTCGTCACATTCGTCCGATTCATCTTGAAATGGTATGCGACATTTCCTTCGGGATTCCCGATTTTCGAAAGCAATTTTTTAAGGTTTGTGGAGTTACTAGCCACGAAGACCGTTTTACAATATACAAAGCATCTAAAATGATAAACTTTTTTAAAAAAGTGTCCATGTGACCACTTTCAATAGCATTTCCTGTACTGTGCTTTAAACGGCTGGATGATACCTGTTAAAAGACAACAATTAAATTTTGCTTGTACATAGACTGAAATAATTGAAACTTAAAACATCTTACCCTGGTCCAATAAGGTCTGAATAAGGCTTGTGGTGTTAGGTGAGAATATATACTACTTTCTTATACACGTACCATTTTCATGGAATGAGCATAATTTTTCTTCAGAATTTGTTTCTTATAGAAGAGTTTTTCTTATAAGCGAGTTTCTTATATGCGTATTGTACTGTATATGGTAAACGCATTACAATGGTTAGAGTTTTCATGGTAGTAATAGACACTGTAAAAGGAGAGGTAAATTGAAAAAGAATTTGAAATGATGTCTTAAGTTTGCTACAATTTTTATCGGAGTGCTCAGATTTGAGCTCCTGATTCAAGTTTGCTAAATTAAAGTTTTCAAAGACATTTGTACATATATGCCTTATCAGAGGAGTACAAATAAAAGAAGTTGTTTGTGACTATTGAGCAAGCTTAGAAGTAAGTGTTGACTGAGTTGTCATTGAATGGTTGAAATAGGCGTATGTGGAGACACCTCTAAATTAGAGTACTTCCGATAATTTTTGCATTCAGCAAAAATAAGCCATGCTAATGGCAACTTACAATAAGTTTTAGTTTAGCAATATTTTTGTTAGTTTAGAATTACTTGCAAAAAGGCAAATTTTCCTGTAGAACTGAGCCTGTTAAAATACCTGGCCTCAGATCTGATATAACCAATTGCATATGTATTGCAAAGTTAAACAGAATTCCAAAAAATGTTCAAGAAAGTAATAACATAGCATCGTGTTTTATCTCTATTATCTCCATATTAACACGAATTGTGCAAAAGCTTGCTCTACTGTTAAAAGAATTGAAAAGAACACTATTGATAACTTAGTGCTTTTCAATTCAAAGTTTCATATGAAAGTAATATTCATATATTTATTTATATAAAAAAAATTTATTTTTTGAAAAGTTCTTTCAAATGAAAACAATTTTGAAAGAACTGAAAAGAGCACTTTTCGATAACTTAGAGAAGATTTTTATAATTTCGCAATAAAATTAATATTTTCGGAGATACAATCTCCTTTCTTAACCGTTTCATGGGGAAGTAATAATTCCTATTTTTATTTTATTTTTTTGTTTATTTGTACCACTCCTCATACGAAAATTGTCGTGACAAAAATTCTTTCAAATCAAAACAATTTTGAAAGAATTGAAAAGAACACTATTGATATCTTAGTGAAGTTTTTTTTTATTATCTCGCAATGAAATTAATATTTCCGGCGATAGAGTCACTTTCTTAAACATTTTATAAGGAAGTAATATTAATACATTTACTGATAAACTGGAACCACTACTCATACAAAAATGTATTTTTCCAAAAATTCTTTCAAATGAAAACAATTTTGAAAGAACTGAAAAAAGCACTTTTCGATAACTTAGAGAAGATTTTTATAATTTCGCAATAAAATTAATATTTTCGGAGATACAATCTCTTTCTTAACCGTTTCATGGGGAAGTAATAATTCCTATTTTTATTTTATATTTTTGGTTATTTGTATACGAAAATTGTCTTGACAAAAATTCTTTCAAATCAAAACAATTTTGAAAGAATTGAAAAGAACACTATTGATATCTTAGTGAAGTTTTTTTTTATTATCTCGCAATGAAATTAATATTTCCGGCGATAGAGTCACTTTCTTAAACATTTTATAAGGAAGTAATATTCATATATTTATTGATAAACTTGAACCTTTTCTCATACAAAAATGGGGTTTGCCAAACATTCTTTCAAATCAAAACAATTTTGAAGCACTATTGTTAACTTTGTGGAGATTTTTATAATTTCGCAATAAAATTTATATTTCCGGAGATACAGTCACTTTTTTAAAAATCTGTTCCAATTAGCAATATTAGACGTCATCCATTTGCCAAACAACTCCAAATTCGCATCTTCTATGAGGACTTTAGTAAAGCGTTTGACAAGTTAAATCATAAACTAGATTAATTCTTATTTTTATACAAAAATTTAATAAAAATATCGAGGATGTAAAAATACTATTTAGCTTTAACTATTCTATTTTGATCACAATTTCCATCAAAATTACTTATATTATTTTTATTCATGGTGCACTCAAAATTTCGTGAACTTTTATTTTAATACATAAACAAATATCAGCCGATGAGCTTTTTCAGAAAACATTATACGATTATTAATTACACCATTTTGTATCCATCAAAAGCGATAAAACTTCATAAATATTTGGTTCGCAAAACAAAGAGTGTGATTGCACATCAGAAGAACGTAAAACGGAAGCAGCCAATTCATAATGTTTAGAAAGATCGGCTATTCGACGACGTTTCGCCCTTTCTAAACACTCTGCAAAATTTTACGACGTCCACGATTCGAATCGGAAACTGTTGTTTGGAAGTGGTGTTCCAGAAATTTGTATTTTCTTCTCTATTAGGTGGTTGTTTAAACGATATCTTATTCGTTATTGGCCCATCCGCCTGAAGAACAGCAAATCTGTTTTGACCACATTGCCATAAATGCATAAAAAATCTTTCTTATGTGTGTTGATTTAGACATACATACATATGTACATGTATTGATTAAAATCATTAAAAAATAAAAGGAAACCTGCTTGACATACATACAAACCTTTTGTGAAATATACATACATACATATATATATGTATGTGTGTTCTATTTTCAAATGAAATCACATTTGAGTTAGGTTTTTTCCGGTTTAAGTTTTTAAGAACTAAAGTTTTAAGCACTATTTTTTAATTTTCATCTACTTATGTGAATCGCACCGAAAACGCGTCACCGTTCCAGACTTAGTTGAGATTTTGGACCAATTAACCAGTTAAGTTTTCTATTTGTAATATTTAATTGTTGCCGTTTTATTTTTATACATATATGTTAATCGACGATCTATATACATATGTATAAGCCTAGATATTTAACGCAATCCTTTTTCGGAATTCGGAAGTTATTTATGGTAAAGTCAGGGCTATCACCTTTTCTACTGCAGCTAAAATAGCAGAGTGCAGGTGCAAAACTGGTATATCATCCGTAAATATTGTATACAATACAGGGCTTAATACACTACCCCGACGTACTCCTCCTCTAACCTTAAATAAATGAGATCTTTCATCTACAAATTTTATATAAAATTATCTGCTGCTCAGGCATGACTTGAATAATCCATAAAATGTAGACGGGAGAAGTTTCTTTTATTTGTATAAAAAACAAGTGTGCCAAACTCTGTCAAATGCCTGCTGAATGTCCAGGAATACTGTGGAGCAATATTTATTTTCCTCAAATGATCAGGAGTTTTTGCCTAAATCCACATTGATAATCCGGAATAATTTTTAAACTCTCAAGAATTGGGGACAAGCGTATCAAAAATTTCCAAAAAAACACTTAGTAGACTTATACGTAGGTCTATAAGAAGTTAATTCATTCTCAGGTTTGTTGGGCTTTTTGATCATAATGATCTCACCCCATTTCCACTAAAAAGGAAAATGATTTAAGCGCAGAATTTAATTGAAAATTTTAGTTAAGTATAGAACAGCTTTCTTGGACAAACTCTGTGCAACTCAAGCGTCGATACTATCATATCCGGGAGGAATTTTGGTATTCAGGTTTTTTATTTGAAGTAAGCTCATCTAATAGGGTGCATCTAAAAATCTCAATACCTCTACGTCTTCTACGGAGTATTGGCGAACAGAAAAGGTATTATAGAGGTGGTTTCCAAATGCTTTTGCCTTTTTAAAGTTAGATTGGCACCATGAGCCATCACTATCCTTAAAAGGAGGATTTTCTTTTGACAAATGCTTCACGTCTTTTGTTGCCTTCCACAAATTGTGATCATATATTGTATATATCTACATATGAATAAATGTTTTTGTCTGGCAACAATTATTCTAATTTTCATTATTAATTTTATACATATGTCTTATAGTAATAGATAATAAAGTTATTTTAAATTCGGTGCGGTATTTTACAATAAATAAAAACAAAAGTTTTTAATTCATTGGCTTTAAAAAAGCAACTGCTGTATCATTAGGATAAAATTTTTTGATACAGATTTATTTAGGAAAGTGTTTACTATTGTATAGCAAACACAAAAGTAATAAACAAAGATTTAACCTAAGTATGTACTTACATACATACATATGTATGTATGTATGTACACGTACCATTTTCATGGAATGAGCATAATTTTTCTTCAGAATTTGTTTCTTATAGAAGAGTTTTTCTTATAAGCGAGTTTCTTATATGCGTATTGTACTGTATATGGTAAACGCATTACAATGGTTAGAGTTTTCATGGTAGTAATAGACACTGTAAAAGGAGAGGTAAATTGAAAAAGAATTTGAAATGATGTCTTAAGTTTGCTACAATTTTTATCGGAGTGCTCAGATTTGAGCTCCTGATTCAAGTTTGCTAAATTAAAGTTTTCAAAGACATTTGTACATATATGCCTTATCAGAGGAGTACAAATAAAAGAAGTTGTTTGTGACTATTGAGCAAGCTTAGAAGTAAGTGTTGACTGAGTTGTCATTGAATGGTTGAAATAGGCGTATGTGGAGACACCTCTAAATTAGAGTACTTCCGATAATTTTTGCATTCAGCAAAAATAAGCCATGCTAATGGCAACTTACAATAAGTTTTAGTTTAGCAATATTTTTGTTAGTTTAGAATTACTTGCAAAAAGGCAAATTTTCCTGTAGAACTGAGCCTGTTAAAATACCTGGCCTCAGATCTGATATAACCAATTGCATATGTATTGCAAAGTTAAACAGAATTCCAAAAAATGTTCAAGAAAGTAATAACATAGCATCGTGTTTTATCTCTATTATCTCCATATTAACACGAATTGTGCAAAAGCTTGCTCTACTGTTAAAAGAATTGAAAAGAACACTATTGATAACTTAGTGCTTTTCAATTCAAAGTTTCATATGAAAGTAATATTCATATATTTATTTATATAAAAAAAATTTATTTTTTGAAAAGTTCTTTCAAATGAAAACAATTTTGAAAGAACTGAAAAGAGCACTTTTCGATAACTTAGAGAAGATTTTTATAATTTCGCAATAAAATTAATATTTTCGGAGATACAATCTCCTTTCTTAACCGTTTCATGGGGA
Source organism: Epicampocera succincta (assembly GCA_932526305.1). Classification (NCBI taxonomy): domain Eukaryota; kingdom Metazoa; phylum Arthropoda; class Insecta; order Diptera; family Tachinidae; genus Epicampocera; species Epicampocera succincta. The sequence goes on along the minus strand of OW052035.1, from coordinate 26,464,796 downwards.
AGTAATAATTCCTATTTTTATTTTATTTTTTTGTTTATTTGTACCACTCCTCATACGAAAATTGTCGTGACAAAAATTCTTTCAAATCAAAACAATTTTGAAAGAATTGAAAAGAACACTATTGATATCTTAGTGAAGTTTTTTTTTATTATCTCGCAATGAAATTAATATTTCCGGCGATAGAGTCACTTTCTTAAACATTTTATAAGGAAGTAATATTAATACATTTACTGATAAACTGGAACCACTACTCATACAAAAATGTATTTTTCCAAAAATTCTTTCAAATGAAAACAATTTTGAAAGAACTGAAAAAAGCACTTTTCGATAACTTAGAGAAGATTTTTATAATTTCGCAATAAAATTAATATTTTCGGAGATACAATCTCTTTCTTAACCGTTTCATGGGGAAGTAATAATTCCTATTTTTATTTTATATTTTTGGTTATTTGTATACGAAAATTGTCTTGACAAAAATTCTTTCAAATCAAAACAATTTTGAAAGAATTGAAAAGAACACTATTGATATCTTAGTGAAGTTTTTTTTTATTATCTCGCAATGAAATTAATATTTCCGGCGATAGAGTCACTTTCTTAAACATTTTATAAGGAAGTAATATTCATATATTTATTGATAAACTTGAACCTTTTCTCATACAAAAATGGGGTTTGCCAAACATTCTTTCAAATCAAAACAATTTTGAAGCACTATTGTTAACTTTGTGGAGATTTTTATAATTTCGCAATAAAATTTATATTTCCGGAGATACAGTCACTTTTTTAAAAATCTGTTCCAATTAGCAATATTAGACTTCATCCATTTGCCAAACAACTCCAAATTCGCATCTTCTATGAGGACTTTAGTAAAGCGTTTGACAAGTTAAATCATAAACTAGATTAATTCTTATTTTTATACAAAAATTTAATAAAAATATCGAGGATGTAAAAATACTATTTAGCTTTAACTATTCTATTTTGATCACAATTTCCATCAAAATTACTTATATTATTTTTATTCATGGTGCACTCAAAATTTCGTGAACTTTTATTTTAATACATAAACAAATATCAGCCGATGAGCTTTTTCAGAAAACATTATACGATTATTAATTACACCATTTTGTATCCATCAAAAGCGATAAAACTTCATAAATATTTGGTTCGCAAAACAAAGAGTGTGATTGCACATCAGAAGAACGTAAAACGGAAGCAGCCAATTCATAATGTTTAGAAAGATCGGCTATTCGACGACGTTTCGCCCTTTCTAAACACTCTGCAAAATTTTACGACGTCCACGATTCGAATCGAAAACTGTTGTTTGGAAGTGGTGTTCCAGAAATTTGTATTTTCTTCTCTATTAGGTGGTTGTTTAAACGATATCTTATTCGTTATTGGCCCATCCGCCTGAAGAACAGCAAATCTGTTTTGACCACATTGCCATAAATGCATAAAAAATCTTTCTTATGTGTGTTGATTTAGACATACATACATATGTACATGTATTGATTAAAATCATTAAAAAATAAAAGGAAACCTGCTTGACATACATACAAACCTTTTGTGAAATATACATACATACATATATATATGTATGTGTGTTCTATTTTCAAATGAAATCACATTTGAGTTAGGTTTTTTCCGGTTTAAGTTTTTAAGAACTAAAGTTTTAAGCACTATTTTTTAATTTTCATCTACTTATGTGAATCGCACCGAAAACGCGTCACCGTTCCAGACTTAGTTGAGATTTTGGACCAATTAACCAGTTAAGTTTTCTATTTGTAATATTTAATTGTTGCCGTTTTATTTTTATACATATATGTTAATCGACGATCTATATACATATGTATAAGCCTAGATATTTAACGCAATCCTTTTTCGGAATTCGGAAGTTATTTATGGTAAAGTCAGGGCTATCACCTTTTCTACTGCAGCTAAAATAGCAGAGTGCAGGTGCAAAACTGGTATATCATCCGTAAATATTGTATACAATACAGGGCTTAATACACTACCCCGACGTACTCCTCCTCTAACCTTAAATAAATGAGATCTTTCATCTACAAATTTTATATAAAATTATCTGCTGCTCAGGCATGACTTGAATAATCCATAAAATGTAGACGGGAGAAGTTTCTTTTATTTGTATAAAAAACAAGTGTGCCAAACTCTGTCAAATGCCTGCTGAATGTCCAGGAATACTGTGGAGCAATATTTATTTTCCTCAAATGATCAGGAGTTTTTGCCTAAATCCACATTGATAATCCGGAATAATTTTTAAACTCTCAAGAATTGGGAACAAGCGTATCAAAAATTTCCAAAAAAAACACTTAGTAGACTTATACGTAGGTCTATAAGAAGTTAATTCATTCTCAGGTTTGTTGGGCTTTTTGATCATAATGATCTCACCCCATTTCCACTAAAAAGGAAAATGATTTAAGCGCAGAATTTAATTGAAAATTTTAGTTAAGTATAGAACAGCTTTCTTGGACAAACTCTGTGCAACTCAAGCGTCGATACTATCATATCCGGGAGGAATTTTGGTATTCAGGTTTTTTATTTGAAGTAAGCTCATCTAATAGGGTGCATCTAAAAATCTCAATACCTCTACGTCTTCTAGTATTGGCGAACAGAAAAGGTATTATAGAGGTGGTTTCCAAATGCTTTTGCCTTTTTAAAGTTAGATTGGCACCATGAACCATCACTATCCTTAAAAGGAGGATTTTCTTTTGACAAATGCTTCACGTCTTTTGTTGCCTTCCACAAATTGTGATCATATATTGTATATATCTACATATGAACAAATGTTTTTGTCTGGCAACAATTATTCTAATTTTCATTATTAATTTTATACATATGTCTTATAGTAATAGATAATAAAGTTATTTTAAATTCGGTGCGGTATTTTACAATAAATAAAAACAAAAGTTTTTAATTCATTGGCTTTAAAAAAGCAACTGCTGTATCATTAGGATAAAATTTTTTGATACAGATTTATTTAGGAAAGTGTTAACTATTGTATAGCAAACACAAAAGTAATAAACAAAGATTTAACCTAAGTATGTACTTACATACATACATATGTATGTATGTATGTAGTATAATATAGAGATAAAAAATTCAAAATATTTCGTTAATTTATTGTCAACAAATTGCTTTGCATTTTACAAAAACTATACATATAAAAATATGTATGATGTGGTTCCATATTTGGTGTGACCTGCATTAGCGCTCATAACGTCTTGTATCCTCTTTTTCGTGGAACTTATTAATTTTTTAAGGTCATATTCGCTTGGAATTTTGTTCCATTCCTCCAATATTGCACTTTTCAATTAACTACGGTTTTTGCGATGTCTTTTTGCAACTTTTTGCTTCAAATATGACAATATATTTACAATAGGGTTCCAATCTGGACTCTGAGCTGGCGAGTCCATTATATTTTTACAATTAAACAATAGCCACATTCTCACTAAGTAATCTTTGTAAGCACAAAGACCACACAGTGGTAGTTACCTTGATAAAACTTGAATAACGGCTGATTACCGTTCATTGTTAGCACTTTGCACTAAGTAAATTTAAATATTGTTGCGGAGATAAACAATATCTCTAACTATTTTATGGAAATACAGCCGAACAACATAACCGAATTTTGTGCAAATTTTACGGTGGGAATAATATTTTTGTTTTCGAAGGCTTTTAGAAGCTGCCACCATACCCTGTGTAGTCCATCATTATAATACAGCATTCTTTTACTCTCGTCGCAAAATATGACGTCGTTCCAGTACTCATCAGGCTTATCTTATTATCCAAAAGCGAAAGACAATCGCTTTTCAACATATTGCGTTAACGACCAGGTGAAGATTTCAGCTCCAATCTCTGCTCGTCCTTGACATACATACGTATGTATGTATTTTAAACAGTTTGCCTTTGTACGGAAACATATGTACATACATACATACATATACTACATACATATGTATGTATGTATATGTATGTGTGTATATATGTATGTGTGTATCTATCTGCAATTTCTTGGACACTTTTGCCAAGGTTCTTTTGCTAGGCATTTTTATCACAAATGTTTCCGCATCTATTCCCATACTGAAGCATTAAAATTTTTGAAATGTGCTTAAAATAGCACAATCTTAGTAATAAGTAACGGTAAATATTCATTCTAAAAATTAAAAAAAATTTGAAACAAATATGAATTGTAAAAACAATTTATTAACACCTGAATAACGGAGTATGTTTTGTTTTTGTTCAATTTTCCATTGACAAAACATTTCTTGACAGAATATGTGTATGCAGGCATTCATATTGAGTGAAAACCAACTGCTTTTTGCTTTTCACATTCTTCTTTTACTTTCGTATGGAACAGACAAACTGGCATACAATTCAATTTATAACTTTACATACAAGTGTATGTACATACATATGTATATTCATACATTGTAAATGCACACACCGCGCCTCATAATTTTTTTTTTAATCTGCAAATTTGAAATAAACAAACTGCTTTTCAAGTTAAAAACTGTACATAACTAAAGCGTAATTAAAGCTAAATTTAGTGTTATATGTACATACATATAAATATATGTATGTACATACATAGTATAAGTTACTATTTTCCTTTATTGAAAATAGGACCTATTTTTTATTTTCACCGGTCAGCGAGATCGCCGTATATTGAAGTCAAAATCAAACTTAAACTATTTTACATTTTGATTAATTTCATATATTAATTTTTGCTTAATTCACTAAATGGTAAAAGTGGGGTGATTGTTAATTTTTATTAAATTGTTGAACTCATTTCTTAAGAAATGTTAAAAACGATTTTTAATAAAATGTCATTGCAAGCGTCTGCATTATTTCTACGAGCAATAACCCCTTTAATTTCTTTTAAGACCAGTTAGCAGATTTTGCAATTTTGATTTTAATAATTTTATTTTGTTTTATTTTCAATATGTAAATGGTTCCGTTAACCCCTCCCCAATTAAGTTGATTGTCCTCGATCAATTATTTATTGAATTAGGGAGTTAAGCTTTGCAGAAACGGCCCATCTTTCACATTTGGGATATAACCCTTGGTTATTTGTGGTTTTGACAATATGTACCAATTCCGTTTCAGCTTGAGAGTTATTATAAATGTTATGAAAACAATATTTATAATCTGTGCTTAAAATAATTACATGTGAATTTTTTTCTTACTTGTTAGTATTTTAATGTTATTCTCATGCTGAAGTTGTTTGTATTATTATTTTCTATTATTATTTTCTTGAATATTTGTAATTAGGTCAGTTAAAAAAATGTATTATACATCGTGAGATTAACATTACATATGTTTTATTTAGTACATTAACTTTGCAATTTTTGAATTTAATAAGAAACGTTTTATTTTTAAGTTATTATTCCTTCAACATTTTTAAATATAATCAGTCCTTGAATAACTTTTATAGTTACAGTTTTTTGACGTTTCAAGTTCACATTGAGCTTCTCTAAAATCTTGTATGGATAGCTGGCTAGCACGTAATGCTACCTTTATGCTGCTACTACTCAGGGCAGATGTATCACGTTCTTCAAAAATTTCGTAGCAACTGCTTTTTCAAACAAAAACTTCAAATCAAAACTGGTCAATGCTTCGAAAAACTGTAAAATACAGATAAATCTGCACATTGGCAGTGATACTGCACTGTTAACAGTTATAATCTGATTGGTGTGTTTAATTTGCCGAAAGCTAAAATTCTAGTCTATTTATAAACCATTTGACGTTATCCACCAGTGGTTTAAGCCTATTATAAACCATTTCTCGTTATTCTACATTTAGTAAAAAAGTATTCGTGGTGAATTTGTTTTAAAACAATTTGGGTAAAGCTGCCAGATAGTTATTTTAAAATTAGGCAGTACATGGTAGATAGTGGATCGCTGAATCATTAGTTCAAACGATCTAATCATCATTTGAATTTTGCCGCCTAGAATACTAACACAATTGTTAAAACAAATTAGTTTAATTTCTTTAACACCAGATGAGGTCTTTACAATACTTAAATCAAATGAAATAAATAAATACAAATATCGTTCGACTAACCAGAGCTTTGCTTTCACAGTACATTTTTCCGAGTAGTTCCCGACAAACCAAATTTGGTTTTAAACACTTCATTTTTGAATTAGAAAGAAAAGTCTACTTAAAATTTACTGTATCATTATACAAAACATATAATTTCGACCTCATGGTTGAACTCCCAAATCTATTAAAAATAATAACTGCTAAAAATATTAAAAGAAAATAATAAAACTAGATATATTTAACTTCTTAATCTAAAAAGCTATGTACATAAAGTCACATGCTATTACCAATCGAAAAAAGTAAGATTTTATTTGACAATGTCATTTTAATGACATTTTAAAGCCGATAGTGCATCCAATGACTCATCAAAAACTCGAATGTAAGAAATAACACTCTCTCACTTTCAACATACTCCAGACATTTTAAAATAGACTTGAAAATTCTTGAAAAAGTTATGTGCAAGCAAGTAGCTGTAGTTGAACTAAATTTTTTATTTATTTTATTTATTGGCATACACCAGGGATGGAATTGAAAATGTTAAAATTTTGATAATAACTTACTTGATAAAAACTTTTGATAATAATAATATATTAAGTTAACCTTTTGTTTGGATTAAGCCGCAAAGAGTTGCAGTTTGTAGCCTGTTTCTTTTTTTGGTTTTAATTATATTTTGGTAAGGAAAGATTCTTTCCACATTTGCTGATGAATGTGGAACTGATACACCACCCTGACATATGTAAATTCATTTGCCTCGTTTTTAATTACGGTAGAATCTCACAAATTTGAACCATCCAGAAATTAGAACCGGCCATTTAAATGTATTGGACGTTCTGAAATTAGAACCTGGAAGTGTTTTGTTTTTGTACTTTCATTACAAATAAAAAAATAAAACAGGGAATCACCGAGTTATTCGTGGTGTGTACAATTCGGTCATATGTGTGAGAAATTTGATATGCTTGTAAAAATTTGGGTCAGTTGATGACTGAAGTTCAAAGTGAAGTGTTCATACGTATGAAAGTTCAAAAATGCCGAACAAACGTAAAAAAATACCTCATCTTTAGATACTAAGGTTAAAATACCAAAAAGACTTAATGAAGGCGTGAGTGGAAATCGTTTAGCTCAAGATTTTAATGTAACAAAATTTTCCATCAGATACATAAAATCAATAAAACAAGAAATACTGGATGCAGTTGCCAGCACATATCAGGAAGCAGAACAAAATCTCAATGGAAAAGCGCCTTTATAAATGGTTTTTAAATCAATGTGAAAAGATGTCACGTGAGAGGATCCGTATTAAAAGCAAAAGCTAAGTCAATTTTTAGTGAAGTGTACACCAATAATGGTTTTCTAATTTTAAAATCCGTCGTGGAATACGGTTTTTAAAAATTGGTGGTGACATACTTTCGAGTGATGTTGGTGAGGTCACTCGATTTCTTCACAGATTTCGTGCAAAAGTCGCGGAAACGCAAATCTATAATGCTGATGAAACCGGATTATTTTTCCGTTGCTTTCCAGATAAAACATTTGTCGCTGCCCAAGGATTTAAATTTTTAAAAACGAACGCGTTTCGATGACTTTTCCTGATTGGTTTCACAAGATATTTATTAAAGAAGTATGTTTAACCAATGCATATTTTAAGTTCCATGTTTTTTAATTTTTTTGTTCCACAGGTCATCCGATTTTCTGAAGACAATAATTTGGCCTCAAAAAGCTATTCTGCTTGTAGATAACTGCTCCGCTCATGCACCTATTGATAAACTTCAAAGAGAGGATGGTAATATAATTGCATATTTCTTGCCCCCAAATGTAATAGCAACTGTGCGGCCTTATTGACAGAAGTAAGTTGCTATCTCAATTAATTGGTGATGGTGGTGATATTGATAAGCTTTTGAAACGGCATTCAATCCGATATGCAATAATATTGTTGAAACAAACATGGGATAAGGTACAACAGGCAGTGTTAAAAAGTTCTTGGTCCAAATTATTAAATTGGAACTCAGGCGATTACGACAGCGATAATGATTTGCCACTAACCCAATTAATTCAACAAAATCAGGATTGCAATGAAATTCTTCAAATAAATCTTTTGAATGAAATTATGCCAAACAATTCCGTAAATGTAAATGCAATCGAGGAATGGAATGAAGATGTGTTTACTGACGGATCTGATGTAGAGAATTGTAATGAGGAGGCTTCAGATACCAGGGACGTTGATATTTTCAACATAACGTCAGCTATTCCTCATTTAAAAGTCCTTTAATGTATCAATAATATAATCATAAAATGGTCATATATTTTCCAGTAAACACATGTCTAAACTTTTGGACGTCCGTAATAACTCAAAATGGGTGTATAAAAAATTTGTATATATTTTTACCTGTGATGATGATAGATAGATAAAAAAAAAAAGATTTTTTTTGGAAAGGTTTTTTCTGTAGTGCTCCACAACTTGAAGCAAATACTGCTTATCCTCTTCGTCGTATGTCAATTGCCGATTGAAATCTGTAATTAGTTTTATTGCTCTTTCTGCCGGGTCATTTACAACGGTTAAGTGTTGGCATATTCGTTTTGCCGTGCAGTATTCTTCTTGATCCTTCCCAATTGATGGATCCAATTCAAAAAATGTCACATCGATTTGTAAATGATGGGAAAAACGCTTGGTGCGAGGAGTGACGAAAGAACTTACATCCTTATTTTAATTTTCTTTATTTAATTACCTTCAAGATATTTATTTATATTTAATTATTAATTATGTAACTTGAATTCATCTATGATCTGTTTCGCTTGTCTGCGGCGATATTCCTTTCGCATTGCTTGAAACGATGTTCGGTTAAAGACGAAATCTTCCACTTTTATGTTCTTCATAAATTGCATTAACATATGCTGTAATTGTAGCATATATTAAATGCATTGCATCGCGATCACTGATGCGGCATTTATCCATGCTTGCTAACATTCGATCATCAACGAAATGGATTTTTTCGCGAGATCCCTGGATTCCTTGATATTGGTCCTTCAGAAAATCAACTTCTGGAGCTGAACTGTCCATTTGTACGCCTTCGTATACAATACTTTCTGAGGTATCTGTATCAGACGCAACCTCATCTTTGAACAACAAGCAATAATTAAAAATAACAATAAAAAAAGACATTATATTGACCAATACCTTGAACTTTATGTAACTCTTCTTGATATTTTCGCTTGCGCTTTTCTGCTTCTTCCAGTAGCTTCACTTTGCGTTCTTGTTTTCGTGACAGCTTTAAATCCTGGCCTAACATACAACCCGGCCGACCCTTTTCTCTTTGCAACAGAAGAAAAACTTTGTCCTCTTCAATAGTCATCGTTTCAAGTGCATCCACAGCTGCGGATTTTTTCACAGAATTCTTTCTCATCGTTTCTATATTTTTCATATTTGCCAAATCTGTTTTTGGAAAAATTTTTTCATTCGGCATAAAGTAAGTTAAATTTTTTCACGCAGTTGATTTCGGTCATTGTTGGTTTTTGCCAAAATGAAAGAGTAGAATGTATAGTATTTTTTATGCTTGCCTTCACAGGGAGTTTTTGCACTCGGGGTTTATAAAAAAATAATTGAAGAACTTGCTTCATATTAGGCAACTTTGCGCCTTTCAGTTCACCAAAAATATAACATTATCGGATCGTAGTTTCTTAGATGAGCTTGCCATTATAACTGTTTATTGTTTTATTTTATTTAATTTGTCTTTACTTATTATTCATTGCCCACTTTTTTCTGTTATCACTTTTACTTTAAAACTGCAAAATTTTCACTAATTTAGTTACATCAAAAACTTCTTAATAATTAACAACAACGCTTTTAATCTGAAGATCCTATTGACACCGTATGTACGCAGTAAAACAACAGAAGTATCAAGTAATGTTCAGCAGTTTAATGTTTTTTATTCGCAAAATTTCATTTAAAAAAACATCAAGATCACTTTGTCTTGTTGTCGCTAATAGCATAAAATTTTTAGAAAGGGTAATCAATAGGTAATATAATAAAACTTTGGGCTCAACCCGGAGTTACTCGGAACTAAAAAAAAATTTTAAATATGCATAATTATTGTTATCCGCAACCTCATACTTTTCAGTGCGAAAACTTTTGGATTTAACGTTTTTTAATTTTTTTATAAAACGCTATGGCCAGTCTAATATACATACATACACAAAAAAGGACTTGAATATTTCCGTATGAAGAATCTGATAGATTTAATGATGATGGCTGAAACTCACTGGACGCAGTCTAGGTACTTTAAATTAATAGCTAGTTACCATACGATACGAAAAATCATTATGGAAGAATACATGAGTAATTTTGATAAAAACTAGAATTATTTTCTAATTTTTTAAACCACTTTGATTTTCAGAAGCCTATAACTCAAACCACACATTTTGAGCTCATGTTTAATCTCCTAGAGGGGAAATGCACTTTTCGACGCCATTCCCAAAATTGGCTTAGATGGAGTTTCAAGCGGCGAAGAATCTCAGAACTGATTGATCTTGTAGTTGTATAAAATTCATTATATTTGTGAGTGGATTACTCGGATAAAATTTTATCAGTATGTTTCGCCCAAGAAGTTGGGTAAGAAATGTTTAGGTACTCATTGCACGAAAAATATTGCTACTAATCCTACAACACACAGGAATCCAAAGAAAAAAAGTAAGGAAAGATTAGCAAATTCGCAACTAAGAAATCTGCTTGAAGTCGAGGGAATTGTTTCCCTTAAAACCTATCTGGAAAATCTTGACTGTACTCCTGAGTTTGATTATTCTTTGAGGTGTCTAACTGGATGTTAAAAAAGACCACTGAGTGTTAATCCGGGCCTGAAAAATCCGACTGATGACTGTACTAGATACAGGGTAAGATACTTAATGTAATTTAAGACGAAAGAAGTAGATCAAGTTGTAATTAATAACTTTTGCAAATTTGTTAATGAATATCAAATTCACTTTTGATTACTTACATAATAAAAACGAAATAAAAAACCATTGAATAAAAGTAAAAGAATACAATTATAATGAGTAGATTAAATAATAGATATAAAATTAGTATAAACAGTCTTTTGAAAATAAAATCAATATTGTTTCAGATGCAAATTGCCCTACCGTTAATATATTTTGTTTACCTTAAGGCTTGACTTGGATCTCTTTAAGTTAACAAGGCATGAAAAATGTTTTTAACATAAACAGGTATCATAATACAGCAAAATTGCTGTTAGACCTCCCATGTCACTAAGACATTAACATTTGCAAGTTAAACCTAAATCTCCAGGTATTGATTAGCTAGGTGATTTCAGAAGCTTAGCTTACCCAGTCGGAGTTTCCCTCAGCAGCATTTTGGGGTCCACCTTATATTTGATTTATTATGTATCCTCATGTTTTGTAGATGATAAAGCATTCTTTAGCCATCAACCACTAATTAGCATCAAGTACATTATCATAGTATTTTTATAGACTACAGATATGGTTTTTTCTTCCAGACTTACATAGTTGAGATTTTGGACCAATTAACCAGTTAAGTTTTCTATTCGTAATATTTATTTGTTGCCGTTTTATTTTTATACATATGTATATGTTAATCGACGATCTATATACATATGTATAAGCCTAGATATTTAACGCAATCCTTTTCCGGAATTCGGAAGTTATTTATGGTAAAGTCAGGGCTATCACCTTTTCTACTGCAGCTAAAATAGCAGAGTGCAGGTGCAAAACTGGTATATCATCCGTAAATATTGTATACAATACAGGGCTTAATACACTACCCCGACGTACTCCTCCTCTAACCTTAAATAAATGAGATCTTTCATCTACAAATTTTATATAAAATTATCTGCTGCTCAGGCATGACTTGAATAATCCATAAAATGTAGACGGGAGAAGTTTCTTTTATTTGTATAAAAAACAAGTGTGCCAAACTCTGTCAAATGCCTGCTAAATGTCCAGGAATACTGTGGAGCAATATTTATTTTCCTCAAATGATCAGGAGTTTTTGCCTAAATCCACATTGATAATCCGGAATAATTTTTAAACTCTCAAGAATTGGGGACAAGCGTATCAAAAATTTCCAAAAAAACACTTAGTAGACTTATACGTAGGTCTATAAGAAGTTAATTCATTCTCAGGTTTGTTGGGCTTTTTGATCATAATGATCTCACCGCATTTTCACTAAAAAGGAAAATGATTTAAGGGCAGAATTTAATTGAAAATTTTAGTTAAGTATAGAACAGCTTTCTTGGACAAACTCTGTGCAACTCACGCGTCGATACTATCATATCCGGGAGGAATTTTGGTATTCAGGTTTTTTATTTGAAGTAAGCTCATCTAATAGGGTGCATCTAAAAATCTCAATACCTCTACGTCTTCTAGTATTGGCGAACAAAAAAGGTATTATAGAGGTGGTTTCCAAATGCTTTTGCCTTTTTAAAGTTAGATTGGCACCATGAACCATCACTATCCTTAAAAGGAGGATTTTCTTTTGACAAATGCTTCACGTCTTTTGTTGCCTTCCACAAATTGTGATCATATATTGTATATATCTACATATGAATAAATGTTTTTGTCTGGCAACAATTATTCTAATTTTCATTATTAATTTTATACATATGTCTTATAGTAATAGATAATAAAGTTATTTTAAATTCGGTGCGGTATTTTACAATAAATAAAAACAAAAGTTTTTAATTCATTGGCTTTAAAAAAGCAACTGCTGTATCATTAGGATAAAATTTTTTGATACAGATTTATTTAGGAAAGTGTTAACTATTGTATAGCAAACACAAAAGTAATAAACAAAGATTTAACCTAAGTATGTACTTACATACATACATATGTATGTATGTATGTAGTATAATATAGAGATAAAAAATTCAAAATATTTCGTTAATTTATTGTCAACAAATTGCTTTGCATTTTACAAAAACTATACATATAAAAATATGTATGATGTGGTTCCATATTTGGTGTGACCTGCATTAGCGCTCATAACGTCTTGTATCCTCTTTTTCATGGAACTTATTAATTTTTTAAGGTCATATTCGCTTGGAATTTTGTTCCATTCCTCCAATATTGCACTTTTCAATTAACTACGGTTTTTGCGATGTCTTTTTGCAACTTTTTGCTTCAAATATGACAATATATTTACAATAGGGTTCCAGTCTGGATTCTGAGCTGGCGAGTCCATTATATTTTTACAATTAAACAATAGCCACATTCTCACTAAGTGGTCTTTGTAAGCACACACACAGACCACACAGTGGTAGTTACCTTGATAAAACTTGAATAACGGCTGATTACCGTTCATTGTTAGCACTTTGCACTAAGTAAATTTAAATATTGTTGCGGAGATAAACAATATCTCTAACTATTTTTTGGAAATACAGCCGAACAACATAACCGAATTTTGTGCAAATTTTACGGTGGGAATAATATTTTTGTTTTCGAAGGCTTTTAGAAGCTGCCACCATACCCTGTTTAGTCCATCATTATAATACAGCATTCCTTTACTCTCGTCGCAAAATATGACGTCGTTCCAGTACTCATCAGGCTTATCTTATTATCCAAAAGCGAAAGACAATCGCTTTTCAACATATTGCGTTAACGACCAGGTGAAGATTTCAGCTCCAATCTCTGCTCGTCCTTGACATACATACGTATGTATGTATTTTAAACAGTTTGCCTTTGTACGGAAACATATGTACATACACACATACATACATATACTACATACATATGTATGTATGTATATGTATGTGTGTATGTATATGTATGTGTGTATGTATCTGCAATTACTTGGACACTTTTGCCAAGGTTCTTTTGCTAGGCATTTTTATCACAAATGTTTCCGCATCTATTCCCATACTGAAGCATTAAAATTTTTGAAATGTGCTTAAAATAGCACAATCTTAGTAATAAGTAACGGTAAATATTCATTCTAAAAATTAAAAAAAATTTGAAACAAATATGAATTGTAAAAACAATTTATTAACACCTGAATAACGGAGTATGTTTTGTTTTTGTTCAATTTTCCATTGACAAAACATTTCTTGACAGAATATGTGTATGCAGGCATTCATATTGAGTGAAAACCAACTGCTTTTTGCTTTTCACATTCTTCTTTTACTTTCGTATGGAACAGACAAACTGGCATACAATTCAATTTATAACTTTACATACAAGTGTATGTACATACATATGTATATACATACATTGTAAATGCACACACCGCGCCTCATAATTTTTTTATTTTAATCTGCAAATTTGAAATAAACAAACTGCTTTTCAAGTTAAAAACTGTACATAACTAAAGCGTAATTAAAGCTAAATTTAGTGTTATATGTACATACATATAAATATATATATGTACATACATAGTATAAGTTACTATTTTCCTTTATTGAAAATAGGACCTATTTTTTATTTTCACCGGTCAGCGAGATCGCCGTATATTGAAGTCAAAATCAAACTTAAACTATTTTACATTTTGATTAATTTCATATATTATTTTTTGCTTGCATCACTAAATGGTAAAAGTGGTGTGATTGTTAATTTTTATTAAATTGTTGAACTCATTTCTTAAGAAATGTTAAAAACGATTTTTAATAAAATGTCATTGCAAGCGTCTGCATTATTTCTACGAGCAATAACCCCTTTAATTTCTTTTAAGACCAGTTAGCAGATTTTGCAATTTTGATTTTAATAATTTTATTTTCAATATGTAAATGGTTCCGTTAACCCATCCCCAATTAAGTTGATTGTCCTCGATCAATTATTTATTGAATTAGGGAGTTAAGCTTTGCAGAAACGGCCCATCTTTCACATTTGGGATGTAACCCTTGGTTATTTGTGGTTTTGACAATATGTACCAATTCCGTTTCAGCTTGAGAGTTATTATAAATGTTATGAAAACAATATTTATAATCTGTGCTTAAAATAATTACATGTGAATTTTTTTCTTACTTGTTAGTATTCTAATGTTATTCTCATGCTGAAGTTGTTTGTATTATTATTTTGTATTATTATTTTCTTGAATATTTGTAATTAGGTCAGTTAAAAAAATGTATTATACATCGTGAGATTAACATTACATATGTTTTATTTAGTACATTAACTTTGCAATTTTTGAATTTGATAAGAAACGTTTTATTTTTAAGTTATTATTCCTTCAACATTTTTAAATATAATCAGTCCTTGAATAACTTTTATAGTTACAGTTTTTTGACGTTTCAAGTTCACATTGAGCTTCTCTAAAATCTTGTATGGATAGCTGGCTAGCACGTAATGCTACCTTTATGCTGCTACTACTCAGGGGCAGATGTATCACGTTCTTCAAAAATTTCGTAGCAACTGCTTTTTCAAACAAAAACTTCAAATCAAAACTGGTCAATGCTTCGAAAAACTGTAAAATACAGATAAATCTGCACATTGGCAGTGATACTGCACTGTTAACAGTTATAATCTGATTGGTGTGTTTAATTTGCCGAAAGCTAAAATTCTAGTCTATTTATAAACCATTTGACGTTATCCACCAGTGGTTTAAGCCTATTATAAACCATTTCTCGTTATTCTACATTTAGTAAAAGAGTATTCGTGGTGAATTTGTTTTAAAACAATTTGGGTAAAGCTGCCAGATAGTTATTTTAAAATTAGGCAGTACATGGTAGATAGTGGATCGCTGAATCATTAGTTCAAACGATCTAATCATCATTTGAATTTTGCCGCCTAGAATACTAACACAATTGTTAAAACAAATTAGTTTAATTTCTTTAACACCAGATGAGGTCTTTACAATACTTAAATCAAATGAAATAAATAAATACAAATATCGTTCGACTAACCAGAGCTTTGCTTTCACAGTACATTTTTCCGAGTAGTTCCCGACAAACCAAATTTGGTTTTAAACACTTCATTTTTGAATTAGAAAGAAAAGTCTACTTAAAATTTACTGTATCATTATACAAAACATATAATTTCGACCTCATGGTTGAACTCCCAAATCTATTAAAAATAATAACTGCTAAAAATATTAAAAGAAAATAATAAAACTAGATATATTTAACTTCTTAATCTAAAAAGCTATGTACATAAAGTCACATGCTATTACCAATCGAAAAAAGTAAGATTTTATTTGACAATGTCATTTTAATGACATTTTAAAGCCGATAGTGCATCCAATGACTCATCAAAAACTCGAATGTAAGAAATAACACTCTCTCACTTTCAACATACTCCAGACATTTTAAAATAGACTTGAAAATTCTTGAAAAAGTTATGTGCAAGCAAGTAGCTGTAGTTGAACTAAATTTTTTATTTATTTTATTTATTGGCATACACCAGGGATGGAATTGAAAATGTTAAAATTTTGATAATAACTTACTTGATAAAAACTTTTGATAATAATAATATATTAAGTTAATCTTTTGTTTGGATTAAGCCGCAAAGAGTTGCAGTTTGTAGCCTGTTTCTTTTTTTGGTTTTAATTATATTTTGGTAAGGAAAGATTCTTTCCACATTTGCTGATGAATGTGGAACTGATACACCACCCTGACATAAATTCATTTGCCTCGTTTTTAATTACGGTAGAATCTCACAAATTTGAACCATCCAGAAATTAGAACCGGCCATTTAAATGTATTGGACGTTCTGAAATTAGAACCTGGAAGTGTTTTGTTTTTGTACTTTCATTACAAATAAAAAAAATAAAACGGGGAATCACCGAGTTATTCGTGGTGTGTACAATTCGGTCATATGTGTGAGAAATTTGATATGCTTGTAAAAATTTGGGTCAGTTGATGACTGAAGTTCAAAGTGAAGTGTTCATACGTATGAAAGTTCAAAAATGCCGAACAAACGTAAAAAAATACCTCATCTTTAGATACTAAGGTTAAAATACCAAAAAGACTTAATGAAGGCGTGAGTGGAAATCGTTTAGCTCAAGATTTTAATGTAACAAAATTTTCCATCAGATACATAAAATCAATAAAACAAGAAATACTGGATGCAGTTGCCAGCACATATCAGGAAGCAGAACAAAATCTCAATGGAAAAGCGCCTTTATAAATGGTTTTTAAATCAATGTGAAAAGATGTCACGTGAGAGGATCCGTATTAAAAGCAAAAGCTAAGTCAATTTTTAGTGAAGTGTACACCAATAATGGTTTTCTAAATTTAAAATCCGTCGTGGAATACGGTTTTTAAAAATTGGTGGTGACATACTTTCGAGTGATGTTGGTGAGGTCACTCGATTTCTTCACAGATTTCGTGCAAAAGTCGCGGAAACGCAAATCTATAATGCTGATGAAACCGGATTATTTTTCCGTTGCTTTCCAGATAAAACATTTGTCGCTGCCCAAGGATTTAAATTTTTAAAAACGAACGCGTTTCGATGACTTTTCCTGATTGGTTTCACAAGATATTTATTAAAGAAGTAAGTTTAACCAATGCATATTTTAAGTTCCATGTTTTTTAATTTTTTTGTTCCACAGGTCATCCGATTTTCTGAAGACAATAATTTGGCCTCAAAAAGCTATTCTGCTTGTAGATAACTGCTCCGCTCATGCACCTATTGATAAACTTCAAAGAGAGGATGGTAATATAATTGCATATTTCTTGCCCCCAAATGTAATAGCAACTGTGCGGCCTTATTGACAGAAGTAAGTTGCTATCTCAATTAATTGGTGATGGTGGTGATATTGATAAGCTTTTGAAACGGCATTCAATCCGATATGCAATAATATTGTTGAAACAAACATGGGATAAGGTACAACAGGCAGTGTTAAAAAGTTCTTGGTCCAAATTATTAAATTGGAACTCAGGCGATTACGACAGCGATAATGATTTGCCACTAACCCAATTAATTCAACAAAATCAGGATTGCAATGAAATTCTTCAAATAAATCTTTTGAATGAAATTATGCCAAACAATTCCGTAAATGTAAATGCAATCGAGGAATGGAATGAAGATGTGTTTACTGACGGATCTGATGTAGAGAATTGTAATGAGGAGGCTTCAGATACCAGGGACGTTGATATTTTCAACATAACGTCAGCTATTCCTCATTTAAAAGTCCTTTAATGTATCAATAATATAATCATAAAATGGTCATATATTTTCCAGTAAACACATGTCTAAACTTTTGGACGTCCGTAATAACTCAAAATGGGTGTATAAAAAATTTGTATATATTTTTACCTGTGATGATGATAGATAGATAAAAAAAAAAAGATTTTTTTTGGAAAGGTTTTTTCTGTAGTGCTCCACAACTTGAAGCAAATACTGCTTATCCTCTTCGTCGTATGTCAATTGCCGATTGAAATCTGTAATTAGTTTTATTGCTCTTTCTGCCGGGTCATTTACAACGGTTAAGTGTTGGCATATTCGTTTTGCCGTGCAGTATTCTTCTTGATCCTTCCCAATTGATGGATCCAATTCAAAAAATGTCACATCGATTTGTAAATGATGGGAAAAACGCTTGGTGCGAGGAGTGACGAAAGAACTTACATCCTTATTTTAATTTTCTTTATTTAATTACCTTCAAGATATTTATTTATATTTAATTATTAATTATGTAACTTGAATTCATCTATGATCTGTTTCGCTTGTCTGCGGCGATATTCCTTTCGCATTGCTTGAAACGATGTTCGGTTAAAGACGAAATCTTCCACTTTTATGTTCTTCATAAATTGCATTAACATATGCTGTAATTGTAGCATATATTAAATGCATTGCATCGCGATCACTGATGCGGCATTTATCCATGCTTGCTAACATTCGATCATCAACGAAATGGATTTTTTCGCGAGATCCCTGGATTCCTTGATATTGGTCCTTCAGAAAATCAACTTCTGGAGCTGAACTGTCCATTTGTACGCCTTCGTATACAATACTTTCTGAGGTATCTGTATCAGACGCAACCTCATCTTTGAACAACAAGCAATAATTAAAAATAACAATAAAAAAAGACATTATATTGACCAATACCTTGAACTTTATGTAACTCTTCTTGATATTTTCGCTTGCGCTTTTCTGCTTCTTCCAGTAGCTTCACTTTGCGTTCTTGTTTTCGTGACAGCTTTAAATCCTGGCCTAACATACAACCCGGCCGACCCTTTTCTCTTTGCAACAGAAGAAAAACTTTGTCCTCTTCAATAGTCATCGTTTCAAGTGCATCCACAGCTGCGGATTTTTTCACAGAATTCTTTCTCATCGTTTCTATATTTTTCATATTTGCCAAATCTGTTTTTGGAAAAATTTTTTCATTCGGCATAGAGTAAGTTAAATTTGTTCACGCAGTTGATTTCGGTCATTGTTGGTTTTTGCCAAAATGAAAGAGTAGAATGTATAGTATTTTTTATGCTTGCCTTCACAGGGAGTTTTTGCACTCGGGGTTTATAAAAAAATAATTGAAGAACTTGCTTCATATTAGGCAACTTTGCGCCTTTCAGTTCACCAAAAATATAACATTATCGGATCGTAGTTTCTTAGATGAGCTTGCCATTATAACTGTTTATTGTTTTATTTTATTTAATTTGTCTTTACTTATTATTCATTGCCCACTTTTTTCTGTTATCACTTTTACTTTAAAACTGCAAAATTTTCACTAATTTAGTTACATCAAAAACTTCTTAATAATTAACAACAACGCTTTTAATCTGAAGATCCTATTGACACCGTATGTACGCAGTAAAACAACAGAAGTATCAAGTAATGTTCAGCAGTTTAATGTTTTTTATTCGCAAAATTTCATTTAAAAAAACATCAAGATCACTTTGTCTTGTTGTCGCTAATAGCATAAAATTTTTAGAAAGGGTAATCAATAGGTAATATAATAAAACTTTGGGCTCAACCCGGAGTTACTCGGAACTAAAAAAAAATTTTAAATATGCATAATTATTGTTATCCGCAACCTCATACTTTTCAGTGCGAAAACTTTTGGATTTAACGTTTTTTAATTTTTTTATAAAACGCTATGGCCAGTCTAATATACATACATACACAAAAAAGGACTTGAATATTTCCGTATGAAGAATCTGATAGATTTAATGATGATGGCTGAAACTCACTGGACGCAGTCTAGGTACTTTAAATTAATAGCTAGTTACCATACGATACGAAAAATCATTATGGAAGAATACATGAGTAATTTTGATAAAAACTAGAATTATTTTCTAATTTTTTAAACCACTTTGATTTTCAGAAGCCTATAACTCAAACCACACATTTTGAGCTCATGTTTAATCTCCTAGAGGGGAAATGCACTTTTCGACGCCATTCCCAAAATTGGCTTAGATGGAGTTTCAAGCGGCGAAGAATCTCAGAACTGATTGATCTTGTAGTTGTATAAAATTCATTATATTTGTGAGTGGATTACTCGGATAAAATTTTATCAGTATGTTTCGCCCAAGAAGTTGGGTAAGAAATGTTTAGGTACTCATTGCACGAAAAATATTGCTACTAATCCTACAACACACAGGAATCCAAAGAAAAAAAGTAAGGAAAGATTAGCAAATTCGCAACTAAGAAATCTGCTTGAAGTCGAGGGAATTGTTTCCCTTAAAACCTATCTGGAAAATCTTGACTGTACTCCTGAGTTTGATTATTCTTTGAGGTGTCTAACTGGATGTTAAAAAAGACCACTGAGTGTTAATCCGGGCCTGAAAAATCCGACTGATGACTGTACTAGATACAGGGTAAGATACTTAATGTAATTTAAGACGAAAGAAGTAGATCAAGTTGTAATTAATAACTTTTGCAAATTTGTTAATGAATATCAAATTCACTTTTGATTACTTACATAATAAAAACGAAATAAAAAACCATTGAATAAAAGTAAAAGAATACAATTATAATGAGTAGATTAAATAATAGATATAAAATTAGTATAAACAGTCTTTTGAAAATAAAATCAATATTGTTTCAGATGCAAATTGCCCTACCGTTAATATATTTTGTTTACCTTAAGGCTTGACTTGGATCTCTTTAAGTTAACAAGGCATGAAAAATGTTTTTAACATAAACAGGTATCATAATACAGCAAAATTGCTGTTAGACCTCCCATGTCACTAAGACATTAACATTTGCAAGTTAAACCTAAATCTCCAGGTATTGATTAGCTAGGTGATTTCAGAAGCTTAGCTTACCCAGTCGGAGTTTCCCTCAGCAGCATTTTGGGGTCCACCTTATATTTGATTTATTATGTATCCTCATGTTTTGTAGATGATAAAGCATTCTTTAGCCATCAACCACTAATTAGCATCAAGTACATTATCATAGTATTTTTATAGACTACAGATATGGTTTTTTCTTCCAGACTTACATAGTTGAGATTTTGGACCAATTAACCAGTTAAGTTTTCTATTCGTAATATTTATTTGTTGCCGTTTTATTTTTATACATATGTATATGTTAATCGACGATCTATATACATATGTATAAGCCTAGATATTTAACGCAATCCTTTTCCGGAATTCGGAAGTTATTTATGGTAAAGTCAGGGCTATCACCTTTTCTACTGCAGCTAAAATAGCAGAGTGCAGGTGCAAAACTGGTATATCATCCGTAAATATTGTATACAATACAGGGCTTAATACACTACCCCGACGTACTCCTCCTCTAACCTTAAATAAATGAGATCTTTCATCTACAAATTTTATATAAAATTATCTGCTGCTCAGGCATGACTTGAATAATCCATAAAATGTAGACGGGAGAAGTTTCTTTTATTTGTATAAAAAACAAGTGTGCCAAACTCTGTCAAATGCCTGCTAAATGTCCAGGAATACTGTGGAGCAATATTTATTTTCCTCAAATGATCAGGAGTTTTTGCCTAAATCCACATTGATAATCCGGAATAATTTTTAAACTCTCAAGAATTGGGGACAAGCGTATCAAAAATTTCCAAAAAAACACTTAGTAGACTTATACGTAGGTCTATAAGAAGTTAATTCATTCTCAGGTTTGTTGGGCTTTTTGATCATAATGATCTCACCGCATTTTCACTAAAAAGGAAAATGATTTAAGGGCAGAATTTAATTGAAAATTTTAGTTAAGTATAGAACAGCTTTCTTGGACAAACTCTGTGCAACTCACGCGTCGATACTATCATATCCGGGAGGAATTTTGGTATTCAGGTTTTTTATTTGAAGTAAGCTCATCTAATAGGGTGCATCTAAAAATCTCAATACCTCTACGTCTTCTAGTATTGGCGAACAAAAAAGGTATTATAGAGGTGGTTTCCAAATGCTTTTGCCTTTTTAAAGTTAGATTGGCACCATGAACCATCACTATCCTTAAAAGGAGGATTTTCTTTTGACAAATGCTTCACGTCTTTTGTTGCCTTCCACAAATTGTGATCATATATTGTATATATCTACATATGAATAAATATTTTTGTCCGGCAACAATTATTCTAATTTTCATTATTAATTTTATACATATGTCTTATAGTAATAGATAATAAAGTTATTTTAAATTCGGTGCGGTATTTTACAATAAATAAAAACAAAAGTTTTTAATTCATTGGCTTTAAAAAAGCAACTGCTGTATCATTAGGATAAAATTTTTTGATACAGATTTATTTAGGAAAGTGTTTACTATTGTATAGCAAACACAAAAGTAATAAACAAAGATTTAACCTAAGTATGTACTTACATACATACATATGTATGTATGTATGTATGTAGTATAATATAGAGATAAAAAATTCAAAATATTTCGTTAATTTATTGTCAACAAATTGCTTTGCATTTTACAAAAACTATACATATAAAAATATGTATGATGTGGTTCCATATTTGGTGTGACCTGCATTAGCGCTCATAACGTCTTGTATCCTCTTTTTCGTGGAACTTATTAATTTTTTAAGGTCATATTCGCTTGGAATTTTGTTCCATTCCTCCAATATTGCACTTTTCAATTAACTACGGTTTTTGCGATGTCTTTTTGCAACTTTTTGCTTCAAATATGACAATATATTTACAATAGGGTTCCAATCTGGACTCTGAACTGGCGAGTCCATTATATTTTTACAATTAAACAATAGCCACATTCTCACTAAGTAATCTTTGTAAGCACAAAGACCACACAGTGGTAGTTACCTTGATAAAACTTGAATAACGGCTGATTACCGTTCATTGTTAGCACTTTGCACTAAGTAAATTTAAATATTGTTGCGGAGATAAACAATATCTCTAACTATTTTATGGAAATACAGCCGAACAACATAACCGAATTTTGTGCAAATTTTACGGTGGGAATAATATTTTTGTTTTCGAAGGCTTTTAGAAGCTGCCACCATACCCTGTGTAGTCCATCATTATAATACAGCATTCTTTTACTCTCGTCGCAAAATATGACGTCGTTCCAGTACTCATCAGGCTTATCTTATTATCCAAAAGCGAAAGACAATCGCTTTTCAACATATTGCGTTAACGACCAGGTGAAGATTTCAGCTCCAATCTCTGCTCGTCCTTGACATACATACGTATGTATGTATTTTAAACAGTTTGCCTTTGTACGGAAACATATGTACATACATACATACATATACTACATACATATGTATGTATGTATATGTATGTGTGTATATATGTATGTGTGTATCTATCTGCAATTTCTTGGACACTTTTGCCAAGGTTCTTTTGCTAGGCATTTTTATCACAAATGTTTCCGCATCTATTCCCATACTGAAGCATTAAAATTTTTGAAATGTGCTTAAAATAGCACAATCTTAGTAATAAGTAACGGTAAATATTCATTCTAAAAATTAAAAAAAATTTGAAACAAATATGAATTGTAAAAACAATTTATTAACACCTGAATAACGGAGTATGTTTTGTTTTTGTTCAATTTTCCATTGACAAAACATTTCTTGACAGAATATGTGTATGCAGGCATTCATATTGAGTGAAAACCAACTGCTTTTTGCTTTTCACATTCTTCTTTTACTTTCGTATGGAACAGACAAACTGGCATACAATTCAATTTATAACTTTACATACAAGTGTATGTACATACATATGTATATTCATACATTGTAAATGCACACACCGCGCCTCATAATTTTTTTTTTAATCTGCAAATTTGAAATAAACAAACTGCTTTTCAAGTTAAAAACTGTACATAACTAAAGCGTAATTAAAGCTAAATTTAGTGTTATATGTACATACATATAAATATATGTATGTACATACATAGTATAAGTTACTATTTTCCTTTATTGAAAATAGGACCTATTTTTTATTTTCACCGGTCAGCGAGATCGCCGTATATTGAAGTCAAAATCAAACTTAAACTATTTTACATTTTGATTAATTTCATATATTAATTTTTGCTTAATTCACTAAATGGTAAAAGTGGGGTGATTGTTAATTTTTATTAAATTGTTGAACTCATTTCTTAAGAAATGTTAAAAACGATTTTTAATAAAATGTCATTGCAAGCGTCTGCATTATTTCTACGAGCAATAACCCCTTTAATTTCTTTTAAGACCAGTTAGCAGATTTTGCAATTTTGATTTTAATAATTTTATTTTGTTTTATTTTCAATATGTAAATGGTTCCGTTAACCCCTCCCCAATTAAGTTGATTGTCCTCGATCAATTATTTATTGAATTAGGGAGTTAAGCTTTGCAGAAACGGCCCATCTTTCACATTTGGGATATAACCCTTGGTTATTTGTGGTTTTGACAATATGTACCAATTCCGTTTCAGCTTGAGAGTTATTATAAATGTTATGAAAACAATATTTATAATCTGTGCTTAAAATAATTACATGTGAATTTTTTTCTTACTTGTTAGTATTTTAATGTTATTCTCATGCTGAAGTTGTTTGTATTATTATTTTCTATTATTATTTTCTTGAATATTTGTAATTAGGTCAGTTAAAAAAATGTATTATACATCGTGAGATTAACATTACATATGTTTTATTTAGTACATTAACTTTGCAATTTTTGAATTTAATAAGAAACGTTTTATTTTTAAGTTATTATTCCTTCAACATTTTTAAATATAATCAGTCCTTGAATAACTTTTATAGTTACAGTTTTTTGACGTTTCAAGTTCACATTGAGCTTCTCTAAAATCTTGTATGGATAGCTGGCTAGCACGTAATGCTACCTTTATGCTGCTACTACTCAGGGCAGATGTATCACGTTCTTCAAAAATTTCGTAGCAACTGCTTTTTCAAACAAAAACTTCAAATCAAAACTGGTCAATGCTTCGAAAAACTGTAAAATACAGATAAATCTGCACATTGGCAGTGATACTGCACTGTTAACAGTTATAATCTGATTGGTGTGTTTAATTTGCCGAAAGCTAAAATTCTAGTCTATTTATAAACCATTTGACGTTATCCACCAGTGGTTTAAGCCTATTATAAACCATTTCTCGTTATTCTACATTTAGTAAAAAAGTATTCGTGGTGAATTTGTTTTAAAACAATTTGGGTAAAGCTGCCAGATAGTTATTTTAAAATTAGGCAGTACATGGTAGATAGTGGATCGCTGAATCATTAGTTCAAACGATCTAATCATCATTTGAATTTTGCCGCCTAGAATACTAACACAATTGTTAAAACAAATTAGTTTAATTTCTTTAACACCAGATGAGGTCTTTACAATACTTAAATCAAATGAAATAAATAAATACAAATATCGTTCGACTAACCAGAGCTTTGCTTTCACAGTACATTTTTCCGAGTAGTTCCCGACAAACCAAATTTGGTTTTAAACACTTCATTTTTGAATTAGAAAGAAAAGTCTACTTAAAATTTACTGTATCATTATACAAAACATATAATTTCGACCTCATGGTTGAACTCCCAAATCTATTAAAAATAATAACTGCTAAAAATATTAAAAGAAAATAATAAAACTAGATATATTTAACTTCTTAATCTAAAAAGCTATGTACATAAAGTCACATGCTATTACCAATCGAAAAAAGTAAGATTTTATTTGACAATGTCATTTTAATGACATTTTAAAGCCGATAGTGCATCCAATGACTCATCAAAAACTCGAATGTAAGAAATAACACTCTCTCACTTTCAACATACTCCAGACATTTTAAAATAGACTTGAAAATTCTTGAAAAAGTTATGTGCAAGCAAGTAGCTGTAGTTGAACTAAATTTTTTATTTATTTTATTTATTGGCATACACCAGGGATGGAATTGAAAATGTTAAAATTTTGATAATAACTTACTTGATAAAAACTTTTGATAATAATAATATATTAAGTTAACCTTTTGTTTGGATTAAGCCGCAAAGAGTTGCAGTTTGTAGCCTGTTTCTTTTTTTGGTTTTAATTATATTTTGGTAAGGAAAGATTCTTTCCACATTTGCTGATGAATGTGGAACTGATACACCACCCTGACATATGTAAATTCATTTGCCTCGTTTTTAATTACGGTAGAATCTCACAAATTTGAACCATCCAGAAATTAGAACCGGCCATTTAAATGTATTGGACGTTCTGAAATTAGAACCTGGAAGTGTTTTGTTTTTGTACTTTCATTACAAATAAAAAAATAAAACAGGGAATCACCGAGTTATTCGTGGTGTGTACAATTCGGTCATATGTGTGAGAAATTTGATATGCTTGTAAAAATTTGGGTCAGTTGATGACTGAAGTTCAAAGTGAAGTGTTCATACGTATGAAAGTTCAAAAATGCCGAACAAACGTAAAAAAATACCTCATCTTTAGATACTAAGGTTAAAATACCAAAAAGACTTAATGAAGGCGTGAGTGGAAATCGTTTAGCTCAAGATTTTAATGTAACAAAATTTTCCATCAGATACATAAAATCAATAAAACAAGAAATACTGGATGCAGTTGCCAGCACATATCAGGAAGCAGAACAAAATCTCAATGGAAAAGCGCCTTTATAAATGGTTTTTAAATCAATGTGAAAAGATGTCACGTGAGAGGATCCGTATTAAAAGCAAAAGCTAAGTCAATTTTTAGTGAAGTGTACACCAATAATGGTTTTCTAATTTTAAAATCCGTCGTGGAATACGGTTTTTAAAAATTGGTGGTGACATACTTTCGAGTGATGTTGGTGAGGTCACTCGATTTCTTCACAGATTTCGTGCAAAAGTCGCGGAAACGCAAATCTATAATGCTGATGAAACCGGATTATTTTTCCGTTGCTTTCCAGATAAAACATTTGTCGCTGCCCAAGGATTTAAATTTTTAAAAACGAACGCGTTTCGATGACTTTTCCTGATTGGTTTCACAAGATATTTATTAAAGAAGTATGTTTAACCAATGCATATTTTAAGTTCCATGTTTTTTAATTTTTTTGTTCCACAGGTCATCCGATTTTCTGAAGACAATAATTTGGCCTCAAAAAGCTATTCTGCTTGTAGATAACTGCTCCGCTCATGCACCTATTGATAAACTTCAAAGAGAGGATGGTAATATAATTGCCCCAAATGTAATAGCAACTGTGCGGCCTTATTGACAGAAGTAAGTTGCTATCTCAATTAATTGGTGATGGTGGTGATATTGATAAGCTTTTGAAACGGCATTCAATCCGATATGCAATAATATTGTTGAAACAAACATGGGATAAGGTACAACAGGCAGTGTTAAAAAGTTCTTGGTCCAAATTATTAAATTGGGACTCAGGCGATTACGACAGCGATAATGATTTGCCACTAACCCAATTAATTCAACAAAATCAGGATTGCAATGAAGTTCTTCAAATAAATCTTTTGAATGAAATTATGCCAAACAATTCCGTAAATGTAAATGCAATCGAGGAATGGAATGAAGATGTGTTTACTGACGGATCTGATGTAGAGAATTGTAATGAGGAGGCTTCAGATACCAGGGACGTTGATATTTTCAACATAACGTCAGCTATTCCTCATTTAAAAGTCCTTTAATGCATCAATAATATAATCATAAAATGGCCATATATTTTCCAGTAAACACATGTCTAAACTTTTGGACGTCCGTAATAACTCAAAATGGGTGTATAAAAAATTTGTATATATTTTTACCTGTGATGATGATAGATAGATAAAAAAAAAAAGATTTTTTTTGGAAAGGTTTTTTCTGTAGTGCTCCACAACTTGAAGCAAATACTGCTTATCCTCTTCGTCGTATGTCAATTGCCGATTGAAATCTGTAATTAGTTTTATTGCTCTTTCTGCCGGGTCATTTACAACGGTTAAGTGTTGGCATATTCGTTTTGCCGTGCAGTATTCTTCTTGATCCTTCCCAATTGATGGATCCAATTCAAAAAATGTCACATCGATTTGTAAATGATGGGAAAAACGCTTGGTGCGAGGAGTGACGAAAGAACTTACATCCTTATTTTAATTTTCTTTATTTAATTACCTTCAAGATATTTATTTATATTTAATTATTAATTATGTAACTTGAATTCATCTATGATCTGTTTCGCTTGTCTGCGGCGATATTCCTTTCGCATTGCTTGAAACGATGTTCGGTTAAAGACGAAATCTTCCACTTTTATGTTCTTCATAAATTGCATTAACATATGCTGTAATTGTAGCATATATTAAATGCATTGCATCGCGATCACTGATGCGGCATTTATCCATGCTTGCTAACATTCGATCATCAACGAAATGGATTTTTTCGCGAGATCCCTGGATTCCTTGATATTGGTCCTTCAGAAAATCAACTTCCGGAGCTGAACTGTCCATTTGTACGCCTTCGTATACAATACTTTCTGAGGTATCTGTATCAGACGCAACCTCATCTTTGAACAACAAGCAATAATTAAAAATAACAATAAAAAAAGACATTATATTGACCAATACCTTGAACTTTATGTAACTCTTCTTGATATTTTCGCTTGCGCTTTTCTGCTTCTTCCAGTAGCTTCACTTTGCGTTCTTGTTTTCGTGACAGCTTTAAATCCTGGCCTAACATACAACCCGGCCGACCCTTTTCTCTTTGCAACAGAAGAAAAACTTTGTCCTCTTCAATAGTCATCGTTTCAAGTGCATCCACAGCTGCGGATTTTTTCACAGAATTCTTTCTCATCGTTTCTATATTTTTCATATTTGCCAAATCTGTTTTTGGAAAAATTTTTTCATTCGGCATAAAGTAAGTTAAATTTTTTCACGCAGTTGATTTCGGTCATTGTTGGTTTTTGCCAAAATGAAAGAGTAGAATGTATAGTATTTTTTATGCTTGCCTTCACAGGGAGTTTTTGCACTCGGGGTTTATAAAAAAATAATTGAAGAACTTGCTTCATATTAGGCAACTTTGCGCCTTTCAGTTCACCAAAAATATATCATTATCGGATCGTAGTTTCTTAGATGAGCTTGCCATTATAACTGTTTATTGTTTTATTTTATTTAATTTGTCTTTACTTATTATTCATTGCCCACTTTTTTCTGTTATCACTTTTACTTTAAAACTGCAAAATTTTCACTAATTTAGTTACATCAAAAACTTCTTAATAATTAACAACAACGCTTTTAATCTGAAGATCCTATTGACACCGTATGTACGCAGTAAAACAACAGAAGTATCAAGTAATGTTCAGCAGTTTAATGTTTTTTATTCGCAAAATTTCATTTAAAAAAACATCAAGATCACTTTGTCTTGTTGTCGCTAATAGCATAAAATTTTTAGAAAGGGTAATCAATAGGTAATATAATAAAACTTTGGGCTCAACCCGGAGGTACTCGGAACTAAAAAAAAATTTTAAATATGCATAATTATTGTTATCCGCAACCTCATACTTTTCAGTGCGAAAACTTTTGGATTTAACGTTTTTTAATTTTTTTATAAAACGCTATGGCCAGTCT
Source organism: Epicampocera succincta (assembly GCA_932526305.1). Taxonomy (NCBI): domain Eukaryota; kingdom Metazoa; phylum Arthropoda; class Insecta; order Diptera; family Tachinidae; genus Epicampocera; species Epicampocera succincta. The sequence continues at coordinate 26,434,928 of OW052035.1, read as the reverse complement.
AATATACATACATACACAAAAAAGGACTTGAATATTTCCGTATGAAGAATCTGATAGATTTAATGATGATGGCTGAAACTCACTGGACGCAGTCTAGGTACTTTAAATTAATAGCTAGTTACCATACGATACGAAAAATCATTATGGAAGAATACATGAGTAATTTTGATAAAAACCAGAATTATTTTCTAATTTTTTAAACCACTTTGATTTTCAGAAGCCTATAACTCAAACCACACATTTTGAGCTCATGTTTAATTTCCTAGAGGGGAAATGCACTTTTCGACGCCATTCCCAAAATTGGCTTAGATGGAGTTTCAAGCGGCGAAGAATCTCAGAACTGATTGATCTTGTAGTTGTATAAAATTCATTATATTTGTGAGTGGATTACTCGGATAAAATTTTATCAGTATGTTTCGCCCAAGAAGTTGGGTAAGAAATGTTTAGGTACTCATTGCACGAAAAATATTGCTACTAATCCTACAACACACAGGAATCCAAAGAAAAAAAGTAAGGAAAGATTAGCAAATTCGCAACTAAGAAATCTGCTTGAAGTCGAGGGAATTGTTTCCCTTAAAACCTATCTGGAAAATCTTGACTGTACTCCTGAGTTTGATTATTCTTTGAGGTGTCTAACTGGATGTTAAAAAAGACCACTGAGTGTTAATCCGGGCCTGAAAAATCCGACTGATGACTGTACTAGATACAGGGTAAGATACTTAATGTAATTTAAGACGAAAGAAGTAGATCAAGTTGTAATTAATAACTTTTGCAAATTTGTTAATGAATATCAAATTCACTTTTGATTACTTACATAATAAAAACGAAATAAAAAACCATTGAATAAAAGTAAAAGAATACAATTATAATGAGTAGATTAAATAATAGATATAAAATTAGTATAAACAGTCTTTTGAAAATAAAATCAATATTGTTTCAGATGCAAATTGCCCTACCGTTAATATATTTTGTTTACCTTAAGGCTTGACTTGGATCTCTTTAAGTTAACAAGGCATGAAAAATGTTTTTAACATAAACAGGTATCATAATACAGCAAAATTGCTGTTAGACCTCCCATGTCACTAAGACATTAACATTTGCAAGTTAAACCTAAATATCCAGGTATTGATTAGCTAGGTGATTTCAGAAGCTTAGCTTACCCAGTCGGAGTTTCCCTCAGCAGCATTTTGGGGTCCACCTTATATTTGATTTATTATGTATCCTCATGTTTTGTAGATGATAAAGCATTCTTTAGCCATCAACCACTAATTAGCATCAAGTACATTATCATAGTATTTTTATAGACTACAGATATGGTTTTTTCTTCCAGACTTACATAGTTGAGATTTTGGACCAATTAACCAGTTAAGTTTTCTATTCGTAATATTTATTTGTTGCCGTTTTATTTTTATACATATGTATATGTTAATCGACGATCTATATACATATGTATAAGCCTAGATATTTAACGCAATCCTTTTCCGGAATTCGGAAGTTATTTATGGTAAAGTCAGGGCTATCACCTTTTCTACTGCAGCTAAAATAGCAGAGTGCAGGTGCAAAACTGGTATATCATCCGTAAATATTGTATACAATACAGGGCTTAATACACTACCCCGACGTACTCCTCCTCTAACCTTAAATAAATGAGATCTTTCATCTACAAATTTTATATAAAATTATCTGCTGCTCAGGCATGACTTGAATAATCCATAAAATGTAGACGGGAGAAGTTTCTTTTATTTGTATAAAAAACAAGTGTGCCAAACTCTGTCAAATGCCTGCTAAATGTCCAGGAATACTGTGGAGCAATATTTATTTTCCTCAAATGATCAGGAGTTTTTGCCTAAATCCACATTGATAATCCGGAATAATTTTTAAACTCTCAAGAATTGGGGACAAGCGTATCAAAAATTTCCAAAAAAACACTTAGTAGACTTATACGTAGGTCTATAAGAAGTTAATTCATTCTCAGGTTTGTTGGGCTTTTTGATCATAATGATCTCACCGCATTTTCACTAAAAAGGAAAATGATTTAAGGGCAGAATTTAATTGAAAATTTTAGTTAAGTATAGAACAGCTTTCTTGGACAAACTCTGTGCAACTCACGCGTCGATACTATCATATCCGGGAGGAATTTTGGTATTCAGGTTTTTTATTTGAAGTAAGCTCATCTAATAGGGTGCATCTAAAAATCTCAATACCTCTACGTCTTCTAGTATTGGCGAACAAAAAAGGTATTATAGAGGTGGTTTCCAAATGCTTTTGCCTTTTTAAAGTTAGATTGGCACCATGAACCATCACTATCCTTAAAAGGAGGATTTTCTTTTGACAAATGCTTCACGTCTTTTGTTGCCTTCCACAAATTGTGATCATATATTGTATATATCTACATATGAATAAATATTTTTGTCCGGCAACAATTATTCTAATTTTCATTATTAATTTTATACATATGTCTTATAGTAATAGATAATAAAGTTATTTTAAATTCGGTGCGGTATTTTACAATAAATAAAAACAAAAGTTTTTAATTCATTGGCTTTAAAAAAGCAACTGCTGTATCATTAGGATAAAATTTTTTGATACAGATTTATTTAGGAAAGTGTTTACTATTGTATAGCAAACACAAAAGTAATAAACAAAGATTTAACCTAAGTATGTACTTACATACATACATATGTATGTATGTATGTATGTAGTATAATATAGAGATAAAAAATTCAAAATATTTCGTTAATTTATTGTCAACAAATTGCTTTGCATTTTACAAAAACTATACATATAAAAATATGTATGATGTGGTTCCATATTTGGTGTGACCTGCATTAGCGCTCATAACGTCTTGTATCCTCTTTTTCATGGAACTTATTAATTTTTTAAGGTCATATTCGCTTGGAATTTTGTTCCATTCCTCCAATATTGCACTTTTCAATTAACTACGGTTTTTGCGATGTCTTTTTGCAACTTTTTGCTTCAAATATGACAATATATTTACAATAGGGTTCCAGTCTGGATTCTGAGCTGGCGAGTCCATTATATTTTTACAATTAAACAATAGCCACATTCTCACTAAGTGGTCTTTGTAAGCACAAAGACCACACAGTGGTAGTTACCTTGATAAAACTTGAATAACGGCTGATTACCGTTCATTGTTAGCACTTTGCACTAAGTAAATTTAAATATTGTTGCGGAGATAAACAATATCTCTAACTATTTTATGGAAATACAGCCGAACAACATAACCGAATTTTGTGCAAATTTTACGGTGGGAATAATATTTTTGTTTTCGAAGGCTTTTAGAAGCTGCCACCATACCCTGTGTAGTCCATCATTATAATACAGCATTCTTTTACTCTCGTCGCAAAATATGACGTCGTTCCAGTACTCATCAGGCTTATCTTATTATCCAAAAGCGAAAGACAATCGCTTTTCAACATATTGCGTTAACGACCAGGTGAAGATTTCAGCTCCAATCTCTGCTCGTCCTTGACATACATACGTATGTATGTATTTTAAACAGTTTGCCTTTGTACGGAAACATATGTACATACATACATACATATACTACATACATATGTATGTATGTATATGTATGTGTGTATATATGTATGTGTGTATCTATCTGCAATTTCTTGGACACTTTTGCCAAGGTTCTTTTGCTAGGCATTTTTATCACAAATGTTTCCGCATCTATTCCCATACTGAAGCATTAAAATTTTTGAAATGTGCTTAAAATAGCACAATCTTAGTAATAAGTAACGGTAAATATTCATTCTAAAAATTAAAAAAAATTTGAAACAAATATGAATTGTAAAAACAATTTATTAACACCTGAATAACGGAGTATGTTTTGTTTTTGTTCAATTTTCCATTGACAAAACATTTCTTGACAGAATATGTGTATGCAGGCATTCATATTGAGTGAAAACCAACTGCTTTTTGCTTTTCACATTCTTCTTTTACTTTCGTATGGAACAGACAAACTGGCATACAATTCAATTTATAACTTTACATACAAGTGTATGTACATACATATGTATATTCATACATTGTAAATGCACACACCGCGCCTCATAATTTTTTTTTTAATCTGCAAATTTGAAATAAACAAACTGCTTTTCAAGTTAAAAACTGTACATAACTAAAGCGTAATTAAAGCTAAATTTAGTGTTATATGTACATACATATAAATATATGTATGTACATACATAGTATAAGTTACTATTTTCCTTTATTGAAAATAGGACCTATTTTTTATTTTCACCGGTCAGCGAGATCGCCGTATATTGAAGTCAAAATCAAACTTAAACTATTTTACATTTTGATTAATTTCATATATTAATTTTTGCTTAATTCACTAAATGGTAAAAGTGGGGTGATTGTTAATTTTTATTAAATTGTTGAACTCATTTCTTAAGAAATGTTAAAAACGATTTTTAATAAAATGTCATTGCAAGCGTCTGCATTATTTCTACGAGCAATAACCCCTTTAATTTCTTTTAAGACCAGTTAGCAGATTTTGCAATTTTGATTTTAATAATTTTATTTTGTTTTATTTTCAATATGTAAATGGTTCCGTTAACCCCTCCCCAATTAAGTTGATTGTCCTCGATCAATTATTTATTGAATTAGGGAGTTAAGCTTTGCAGAAACGGCCCATCTTTCACATTTGGGATATAACCCTTGGTTATTTGTGGTTTTGACAATATGTACCAATTCCGTTTCAGCTTGAGAGTTATTATAAATGTTATGAAAACAATATTTATAATCTGTGCTTAAAATAATTACATGTGAATTTTTTTCTTACTTGTTAGTATTTTAATGTTATTCTCATGCTGAAGTTGTTTGTATTATTATTTTGTATTATTATTTTCTTGAATATTTGTAATTAGGTCAGTTAAAAAAATGTATTATACATCGTGAGATTAACATTACATATGTTTTATTTAGTACATTAACTTTGCAATTTTTGAATTTAATAAGAAACGTTTTATTTTTAAGTTATTATTCCTTCAACATTTTTAAATATAATCAGTCCTTGAATAACTTTTATAGTTACAGTTTTTTGACGTTTCAAGTTCACATTGAGCTTCTCTAAAATCTTGTATGGATAGCTGGCTAGCACGTAATGCTACCTTTATGCTGCTACTACTCAGGGCAGATGTATCACGTTCTTCAAAAATTTCGTAGCAACTGCTTTTTCAAACAAAAACTTCAAATCAAAACTGGTCAATGCTTCGAAAAACTGTAAAATACAGATAAATCTGCACATTGGCAGTGATACTGCACTGTTAACAGTTATAATCTGATTGGTGTGTTTAATTTGCCGAAAGCTAAAATTCTAGTCTATTTATAAACCATTTGACGTTATCCACCAGTGGTTTAAGCCTATTATAAACCATTTCTCGTTATTCTACATTTAGTAAAAAAGTATTCGTGGTGAATTTGTTTTAAAACAATTTGGGTAAAGCTGCCAGATAGTTATTTTAAAATTAGGCAGTACATGGTAGATAGTGGATCGCTGAATCATTAGTTCAAACGATCTAATCATCATTTGAATTTTGCCGCCTAGAATACTAACACAATTGTTAAAACAAATTAGTTTAATTTCTTTAACACCAGATGAGGTCTTTACAATACTTAAATCAAATGAAATAAATAAATACAAATATCGTTCGACTAACCAGAGCTTTGCTTTCACAGTACATTTTTCCGAGTAGTTCCCGACAAACCAAATTTGGTTTTAAACACTTCATTTTTGAATTAGAAAGAAAAGTCTACTTAAAATTTACTGTATCATTATACAAAACATATAATTTCGACCTCATGGTTGAACTCCCAAATCTATTAAAAATAATAACTGCTAAAAATATTAAAAGAAAATAATAAAACTAGATATATTTAACTTCTTAATCTAAAAAGCTATGTACATAAAGTCACATGCTATTACCAATCGAAAAAAGTAAGATTTTATTTGACAATGTCATTTTAATGACATTTTAAAGCCGATAGTGCATCCAATGACTCATCAAAAACTCGAATGTAAGAAATAACACTCTCTCACTTTCAACATACTCCAGACATTTTAAAATAGACTTGAAAATTCTTGAAAAAGTTATGTGCAAGCAAGTAGCTGTAGTTGAACTAAATTTTTTATTTATTTTATTTATTGGCATACACCAGGGATGGAATTGAAAATGTTAAAATTTTGATAATAACTTACTTGATAAAAACTTTTGATAATAATAATATATTAAGTTAACCTTTTGTTTGGATTAAGCCGCAAAGAGTTGCAGTTTGTAGCCTGTTTCTTTTTTTGGTTTTAATTATATTTTGGTAAGGAAAGATTCTTTCCACATTTGCTGATGAATGTGGAACTGATACACCACCCTGACATATGTAAATTCATTTGCCTCGTTTTTAATTACGGTAGAATCTCACAAATTTGAACCATCCAGAAATTAGAACCGGCCATTTAAATGTATTGGACGTTCTGAAATTAGAACCTGGAAGTGTTTTGTTTTTGTACTTTCATTACAAATAAAAAAATAAAACAGGGAATCACCGAGTTATTCGTGGTGTGTACAATTCGGTCATATGTGTGAGAAATTTGATATGCTTGTAAAAATTTGGGTCAGTTGATGACTGAAGTTCAAAGTGAAGTGTTCATACGTATGAAAGTTCAAAAATGCCGAACAAACGTAAAAAAAATACCTCATCTTTAGATACTAAGGTTAAAATACCAAAAAGACTTAATGAAGGCGTGAGTGGAAATCGTTTAGCTCAAGATTTTAATGTAACAAAATTTTCCATCAGATACATAAAATCAATAAAACAAGAAATACTGGATGCAGTTGCCAGCACATATCAGGAAGCAGAACAAAATCTCAATGGAAAAGCGCCTTTATAAATGGTTTTTAAATCAATGTGAAAAGATGTCACGTGAGAGGATCCGTATTAAAAGCAAAAGCTAAGTCAATTTTTAGTGAAGTGTACACCAATAATGGTTTTCTAATTTTAAAATCCGTCGTGGAATACGGTTTTTAAAAATTGGTGGTGACATACTTTCGAGTGATGTTGGTGAGGTCACTCGATTTCTTCACAGATTTCGTGCAAAAGTCGCGGAAACGCAAATCTATAATGCTGATGAAACCGGATTATTTTTCCGTTGCTTTCCAGATAAAACATTTGTCGCTGCCCAAGGATTTAAATTTTTAAAAACGAACGCGTTTCGATGACTTTTCCTGATTGGTTTCACAAGATATTTATTAAAGAAGTATGTTTAACCAATGCATATTTTAAGTTCCATGTTTTTTAATTTTTTTGTTCCACAGGTCATCCGATTTTCTGAAGACAATAATTTGGCCTCAAAAAGCTATTCTGCTTGTAGATAACTGCTCCGCTCATGCACCTATTGATAAACTTCAAAGAGAGGATGGTAATATAATTGCATATTTCTTGCCCCCAAATGTAATAGCAACTGTGCGGCCTTATTGACAGAAGTAAGTTGCTATCTCAATTAATTGGTGATGGTGGTGATATTGATAAGCTTTTGAAACGGCATTCAATCCGATATGCAATAATATTGTTGAAACAAACATGGGATAAGGTACAACAGGCAGTGTTAAAAAGTTCTTGGTCCAAATTATTAAATTGGGACTCAGGCGATTACGACAGCGATAATGATTTGCCACTAACCCAATTAATTCAACAAAATCAGGATTGCAATGAAGTTCTTCAAATAAATCTTTTGAATGAAATTATGCCAAACAATTCCGTAAATGTAAATGCAATCGAGGAATGGAATGAAGATGTGTTTACTGACGGATCTGATGTAGAGAATTGTAATGAGGAGGCTTCAGATACCAGGGACGTTGATATTTTCAACATAACGTCAGCTATTCCTCATTTAAAAGTCCTTTAATGCATCAATAATATAATCATAAAATGGCCATATATTTTCCAGTAAACACATGTCTAAACTTTTGGACGTCCGTAATAACTCAAAATGGGTGTATAAAAAATTTGTATATATTTTTACCTGTGATGATGATAGATAGATAAAAAAAAAAAGATTTTTTTTGGAAAGGTTTTTTCTGTAGTGCTCCACAACTTGAAGCAAATACTGCTTATCCTCTTCGTCGTATGTCAATTGCCGATTGAAATCTGTAATTAGTTTTATTGCTCTTTCTGCCGGGTCATTTACAACGGTTAAGTGTTGGCATATTCGTTTTGCCGTGCAGTATTCTTCTTGATCCTTCCCAATTGATGGATCCAATTCAAAAAATGTCACATCGATTTGTAAATGATGGGAAAAACGCTTGGTGCGAGGAGTGACGAAAGAACTTACATCCTTATTTTAATTTTCTTTATTTAATTACCTTCAAGATATTTATTTATATTTAATTATTAATTATGTAACTTGAATTCATCTATGATCTGTTTCGCTTGTCTGCGGCGATATTCCTTTCGCATTGCTTGAAACGATGTTCGGTTAAAGACGAAATCTTCCACTTTTATGTTCTTCATAAATTGCATTAACATATGCTGTAATTGTAGCATATATTAAATGCATTGCATCGCGATCACTGATGCGGCATTTATCCATGCTTGCTAACATTCGATCATCAACGAAATGGATTTTTTCGCGAGATCCCTGGATTCCTTGATATTGGTCCTTCAGAAAATCAACTTCCGGAGCTGAACTGTCCATTTGTACGCCTTCGTATACAATACTTTCTGAGGTATCTGTATCAGACGCAATCTCATCTTTGAACAACAAGCAATAATTAAAAATAACAATAAAAAAAGACATTATATTGACCAATACCTTGAACTTTATGTAACTCTTCTTGATATTTTCGCTTGCGCTTTTCTGCTTCTTCCAGTAGCTTCACTTTGCGTTCTTGTTTTCGTGACAGCTTTAAATCCTGGCCTAACATACAACCCGGCCGACCCTTTTCTCTTTGCAACAGAAGAAAAACTTTGTCCTCTTCAATAGTCATCGTTTCAAGTGCATCCACAGCTGCGGATTTTTTCACAGAATTCTTTCTCATCGTTTCTATATTTTTCATATTTGCCAAATCTGTTTTTGGAAAAATTTTTTCATTCGGCATAAAGTAAGTTAAATTTTTTCACGCAGTTGATTTCGGTCATTGTTGGTTTTTGCCAAAATGAAAGAGTAGAATGTATAGTATTTTTTATGCTTGCCTTCACAGGGAGTTTTTGCACTCGGGGTTTATAAAAAAATAATTGAAGAACTTGCTTCATATTAGGCAACTTTGCGCCTTTCAGTTCACCAAAAATATATCATTATCGGATCGTAGTTTCTTAGATGAGCTTGCCATTATAACTGTTTATTGTTTTATTTTATTTAATTTGTCTTTACTTATTATTCATTGCCCACTTTTTTCTGTTATCACTTTTACTTTAAAACTGCAAAATTTTCACTAATTTAGTTACATCAAAAACTTCTTAATAATTAACAACAACGCTTTTAATCTGAAGATCCTATTGACACCGTATGTACGCAGTAAAACAACAGAAGTATCAAGTAATGTTCAGCAGTTTAATGTTTTTTATTCGCAAAATTTCATTTAAAAAAACATCAAGATCACTTTGTCTTGTTGTCGCTAATAGCATAAAATTTTTAGAAAGGGTAATCAATAGGTAATATAATAAAACTTTGGGCTCAACCCGGAGGTACTCGGAACTAAAAAAAAATTTTAAATATGCATAATTATTGTTATCCGCAACCTCATACTTTTCAGTGCGAAAACTTTTGGATTTAACGTTTTTTAATTTTTTTATAAAACGCTATGGCCAGTCTAATATACATACATACACAAAAAAGGACTTGAATATTTCCGTATGAAGAATCTGATAGATTTAATGATGATGGCTGAAACTCACTGGACGCAGTCTAGGTACTTTAAATTAATAGCTAGTTACCATACGATACGAAAAATCATTATGGAAGAATACATGAGTAATTTTGATAAAAACCAGAATTATTTTCTAATTTTTTAAACCACTTTGATTTTCAGAAGCCTATAACTCAAACCACACATTTTGAGCTCATGTTTAATTTCCTAGAGGGGAAATGCACTTTTCGACGCCATTCCCAAAATTGGCTTAGATGGAGTTTCAAGCGGCGAAGAATCTCAGAACTGATTGATCTTGTAGTTGTATAAAATTCATTATATTTGTGAGTGGATTACTCGAGTGGATAAAATTTTATCAGTATGTTTCGCCCAAGAAGTTGGGTAAGAAATGTTTAGGTACTCATTGCACGAAAAATATTGCTACTAATCCTACAACACACAGGAATCCAAAGAAAAAAAGTAAGGAAAGATTAGCAAATTCGCAACTAAGAAATCTGCTTGAAGTCGAGGGAATTGTTTCCCTTAAAACCTATCTGGAAAATCTTGACTGTACTCCTGAGTTTGATTATTCTTTGAGGTGTCTAACTGGATGTTAAAAAAGACCACTGAGTGTTAATCCGGGCCTGAAAAATCCGACTGATGACTGTACTAGATACAGGGTAAGATACTTAATGTAATTTAAGACGAAAGAAGTAGATCAAGTTGTAATTAATAACTTTTGCAAATTTGTTAATGAATATCAAATTCACTTTTGATTACTTACATAATAAAAACGAAATAAAAAACCATTGAATAAAAGTAAAAGAATACAATTATAATGAGTAGATTAAATAATAGATATAAAATTAGTATAAACAGTCTTTTGAAAATAAAATCAATATTGTTTCAGATGCAAATTGCCCTACCGTTAATATATTTTGTTTACCTTAAGGCTTGACTTGGATCTCTTTAAGTTAACAAGGCATGAAAAATGTTTTTAACATAAACAGGTATCATAATACAGCAAAATTGCTGTTAGACCTCCCATGTCACTAAGACATTAACATTTGCAAGTTAAACCTAAATCTCCAGGTATTGATTAGCTAGGTGATTTCAGAAGCTTAGCTTACCCAGTCGGAGTTTCCCTCAGCAGCATTTTGGGGTCCACCTTATATTTGATTTATTATGTATCCTCATGTTTTGTAGATGATAAAGCATTCTTTAGCCATCAACCACTAATTAGCATCAAGTACATTATCATAGTATTTTTATAGACTACAGATATGGTTAAAACATTGGAAAATAGAGTTTAATGAATAAAAGTGTTCCTCATTCTGTACTCACCTCGAATTTTTTCCGTACCCAGCTGAAATAAAGGGATTTCCTTGTCGCCATACGAGCGCAACAGGGGTAATTATACGGCTATAACACTGACAGTAACGTAATTTTTTGCCTAGCAAACAAACATTTTGGTCTTAAAATTGGTATGTAGCTTTTTTTGAACATTCAAATAATAATAGTTTGTAAAATGTATAAATTCTAAAGTTCTGTATAATTGATAATACCTGTTTTCAGTTCAATAATAAGATTTTTCTCCAAAAAAAGGGACATCCAATGGGTTCCCGGCTTTTCCAGTTGTAGCAATTATTTTTATGGAGAAATTGACAATTAAAGGTTTAAGGAAGTAAGTGGATGATTTACATAATGCGTTAATAATGAGGATGCAATAAATTTTTTATTTTCAACTCTGCATACGTTTCATCTAACGAATAATTACATACTATGTATGTAGATTACATTTTTGATATAAAGTGATGTTTGATTTCGCAGATAGGATTGAGAAAATTTTTAATATGAAAACAGTTTCTCTTGAGAACTTGCAGATTTGCAAAATATTAATACAGATATATACATACTTATGTATGCATATTCAGCCAAAAATCTTGGCATCTACTTTAACTTACTTACTTGGTCTGATCACGGTTATTTTACTTGGGGTCGAACGTCTCCAATGTTAAGGAATGTTGGGCGAACTCAGTATTGCACTGCAATCAAAATTAAAATGCTTTTTCCAACCTAAAGCTGAACTCCATAAGTCCATATAGGCTTTAAAAAAGCTTTATAAAGTTTCTGTTTTTTCTTCCAGACTTACATAGTTGAGATTTTGGACCAATTAACCAGTTAAGTTTTCTATTCGTAATATTTATTTGTTGCCGTTTTATTTTTATACATATGTATATGTTAATCGACGATCTATATACATATGTATAAGCCTAGATATTTAACGCAATCCTTTTCCGGAATTCGGAAGTTATTTATGGTAAAGTCAGGGCTATCACCTTTTCTACTGCAGCTAAAATAGCAGAGTGCAGGTGCAAAACTGGTATATCATCCGTAAATATTGTATACAATACAGGGCTTAATACACTACCCCGACGTACTCCTCCTCTAACCTTAAATAAATGAGATCTTTCATCTACAAATTTTATATAAAATTATCTGCTGCTCAGGCATGACTTGAATAATCCATAAAATGTAGACGGGAGAAGTTTCTTTTATTTGTATAAAAAACAAGTGTGCCAAACTCTGTCAAATGCCTGCTAAATGTCCAGGAATACTGTGGAGCAATATTTATTTTCCTCAAATGATCAGGAGTTTTTGCCTAAATCCACATTGATAATCCGGAATAATTTTTAAACTCTCAAGAATTGGGGACAAGCGTATCAAAAATTTCCAAAAAAACACTTAGTAGACTTATACGTAGGTCTATAAGAAGTTAATTCATTCTCAGGTTTGTTGGGCTTTTTGATCATAATGATCTCACCGCATTTTCACTAAAAAGGAAAATGATTTAAGGGCAGAATTTAATTGAAAATTTTAGTTAAGTATAGAACAGCTTTCTTGGACAAACTCTGCAACTCACGCGTCGATACTATCATATCCGGGAGGAATTTTGGTATTCAGGTTTTTTATTTGAAGTAAGCTCATCTAATAGGGTGCATCTAAAAATCGCAATACCTCTACGTCTTCTAGTATTGGCGAACAAAAAAGGTATTATAGAGGTGGTTTCCAAATGCTTTTGCCTTTTTAAAGTTAGATTGGCACCATGAACCATCACTATCCTTAAAAGGAGGATTTTCTTTTGACAAATGCTTCACGTCTTTTGTTGCCTTCCACAAATTGTGATCATATATTGTATATATCTACATATGAATAAATATTTTTGTCTGGCAACAATTATTCTAATTTTCATTATTAATTTTATACATATGTCTTATAGTAATAGATAATAAAGTTATTTTAAATTCGGTGCGGTATTTTACAATAAATAAAAACAAAAGTTTTTAATTCATTGGCTTTAAAAAAGCAACTGCTGTATCATTAGGATAAAATTTTTTGATACAGATTTATTTAGGAAAGTGTTTACTATTGTATAGCAAACACAAAAGTAATAAACAAAGATTTAACCTAAGTATGTACTTACATACATACATATGTACATGCATATGTATGTATGTATGTATGTAGTATAATATAGAGATAAAAAATTCAAAATATTTCGTTAATTTATTGTCAACAAATTGCTTTGCATTTTACAAAAACTATACATATAAAAATATGTATGATGTGGTTCCATATTTGGTGTGACCTGCATTAGCGCTCATAACGTCTTGTATCCTCTTTTTCGTGGAACTTATTAATTTTTTAAGGTCATATTCGCTTGGAATTTTGTTCCATTCCTCCAATATTGCACTTTTCAATTAACTACGGTTTTTGCGATGTCTTTTTGCAACTTTTTGCTTCAAATATGACAATATATTTACAATAGGGTTCCAATCTGGACTCTGAGCTGGCGAGTCCATTATATTTTTACAATTAAACAATAGCCACATTCTCACTAAGTAATCTTTGTAAGCACAAAGACCACACAGTGGTAGTTACCTTGATAAAACTTGAATAACGGCTGATTACCGTTCATTGTTAGCACTTTGCACTAAGTAAATTTAAATATTGTTGCGGAGATAAACAATATCTCTAACTATTTTATGGAAATACAGCCGAACAACATAACCGAATTTTGTGCAAATTTTACGGTGGGAATAATATTTTTGTTTTCGAAGGCTTTTAGAAGCTGCCACCATACCCTGTGTAGTCCATCATTATAATACAGCATTCTTTTACTCTCGTCGCAAAATATGACGTCGTTCCAGTACTCATCAGGCTTATCTTATTATCCAAAAGCGAAAGACAATCGCTTTTCAACATATTGCGTTAACGACCAGGTGAAGATTTCAGCTCCAATCTCTGCTCGTCCTTGACATACATACGTATGTATGTATTTTAAACAGTTTGCCTTTGTACGGAAACATATGTACATACATACATACATATACTACATACATATGTATGTATGTATATGTATGTGTGTATATATGTATGTGTGTATCTATCTGCAATTTCTTGGACACTTTTGCCAAGGTTCTTTTGCTAGGCATTTTTATCACAAATGTTTCCGCATCTATTCCCATACTGAAGCATTAAAATTTTTGAAATGTGCTTAAAATAGCACAATCTTAGTAATAAGTAACGGTAAATATTCATTCTAAAAATTAAAAAAAATTTGAAACAAATATGAATTGTAAAAACAATTTATTAACACCTGAATAACGGAGTATGTTTTGTTTTTGTTCAATTTTCCATTGACAAAACATTTCTTGACAGAATATGTGTATGCAGGCATTCATATTGAGTGAAAACCAACTGCTTTTTGCTTTTCACATTCTTCTTTTACTTTCGTATGGAACAGACAAACTGGCATACAATTCAATTTATAACTTTACATACAAGTGTATGTACATACATATGTATATTCATACATTGTAAATGCACACACCGCGCCTCATAATTTTTTTTTTAATCTGCAAATTTGAAATAAACAAACTGCTTTTCAAGTTAAAAACTGTACATAACTAAAGCGTAATTAAAGCTAAATTTAGTGTTATATGTACATACATATAAATATATGTATGTACATACATAGTATAAGTTACTATTTTCCTTTATTGAAAATAGGACCTATTTTTTATTTTCACCGGTCAGCGAGATCGCCGTATATTGAAGTCAAAATCAAACTTAAACTATTTTACATTTTGATTAATTTCATATATTAATTTTTGCTTAATTCACTAAATGGTAAAAGTGGGGTGATTGTTAATTTTTATTAAATTGTTGAACTCATTTCTTAAGAAATGTTAAAAACGATTTTTAATAAAATGTCATTGCAAGCGTCTGCATTATTTCTACGAGCAATAACCCCTTTAATTTCTTTTAAGACCAGTTAGCAGATTTTGCAATTTTGATTTTAATAATTTTATTTTGTTTTATTTTCAATATGTAAATGGTTCCGTTAACCCCTCCCCAATTAAGTTGATTGTCCTCGATCAATTATTTATTGAATTAGGGAGTTAAGCTTTGCAGAAACGGCCCATCTTTCACATTTGGGATATAACCCTTGGTTATTTGTGGTTTTGACAATATGTACCAATTCCGTTTCAGCTTGAGAGTTATTATAAATGTTATGAAAACAATATTTATAATCTGTGCTTAAAATAATTACATGTGAATTTTTTTCTTACTTGTTAGTATTTTAATGTTATTCTCATGCTGAAGTTGTTTGTATTATTATTTTCTATTATTATTTTCTTGAATATTTGTAATTAGGTCAGTTAAAAAAATGTATTATACATCGTGAGATTAACATTACATATGTTTTATTTAGTACATTAACTTTGCAATTTTTGAATTTAATAAGAAACGTTTTATTTTTAAGTTATTATTCCTTCAACATTTTTAAATATAATCAGTCCTTGAATAACTTTTATAGTTACAGTTTTTTGACGTTTCAAGTTCACATTGAGCTTCTCTAAAATCTTGTATGGATAGCTGGCTAGCTGCTACTACTCAGGGGCAGATGTATCACGTTCTTCAAAAATTTCGTAGCAACTGCTTTTTCAAACAAAAACTTCAATCAAAACTGGTCAATGCTTCGAAAAACTGTAAAATACAGATAAATCTGCACATTGGCAGTGATACTGCACTGTTAACAGTTATAATCTGATTGGTGTGTTTAATTTGCCGGAAGCTAAAATTCTAGTCTATTTAAAAACCATTTGACGTTATCCACCAGTGGTTTAAGCCTATTATAAATCATTTCTCGTTATTCTACATTTAGTAAGAAAGTATTCGTGGTGAATTTGTTTTAAAACAATTTGGGTAAAGCTGCCAGATAGTTATTTTAAAATTAGGCAGTACATGGTAGATAGTGGATCGCTGAATCATTAGTTCAAACGATCTAATCATCATTTGAATTTTGCCGCCTAGAATACTAACACAATTGTTAAAACAAATTAGTTTAATTTCTTTAACACCAGATGAGGTCTTTACAATACTTAAATCAAATGAAATAAATAAATACAAATATCGTTCGACTAACCAGAGCTTTGCTTTCACAGTACATTTTTCCGAGTAGTTCCCGACAAACCAAATTTGGTTTTAAACACTTCATTTTTGAATTAGAAAGAAAAGTCTACTTAAAATTTACTGTATCATTATACAAAACATATAATTTCGACCTCATGGTTGAACTCCCAAATCTATTAAAAATAATAACTGCTAAAAATATTAAAAGAAAATAATAAAACTAGATATATTTAACTTCTTAATCTAAAAAGCTATGTACATAAAGTCACATGCTATTACTAATCGAAAGTAAGATTTTATTTGACAATGTCATTTTAATGACATTTTAAAGCCGATAGTGCATCCAATGACTCATCAAAAACTCGAATGTAAGAAATAACACTCTCTCACTTTCAACATACTCCAGACATTTTAAAATAGACTTGAAAATTCTTGAAAAAGTTATGTGCAAGCAAGTAGCTGTAGTTGAACTAAATTTTTTATTTATTTTATTTATTGGCATACACCAGGGATGGAATTGAAAATGTTAAAATTTTGATAATAACTTACTTGATAAAAACTTTTGATAATAATAATATATTAAGTTAATCTTTTGTTTGGATTAAGCCGCAAAGAGTTGCAGTTTGTAGCCTGTTTCTTTTTTTGGTTTTAATTATATTTTGGTAAGGAAAGATTCTTTCCACATTTGCTGATGAATGTGGAACTGATACACCACCCTGACATATGTAAATTCATTTGCCTCGTTTTTAATTACGGTAGAATCTCACAAATTTGAACCATCCAGAAATTAGAACCGGCCATTTAAATGTATTGGACGTTCTGAAATTAGAACCTGGAAGTGTTTTGTTTTTGTACTTTCATTACAAATAAAAAAAATAAAACGGGGAATCACCGAGTTATTCGTGGTGTGTACAATTCGGTCATATGTGTGAGAGATTTGATATGCTTGTAAAAATTTGGGTCAGTTGATGACTGAAGTTCAAAGTGAAGTGTTCATACGTATGAAAGTTCAAAAATGCCGAACAAACGTAAAAAAATACCTCATCTTTAGATACTAAGGTTAAAATACCAAAAAGACTTAATGAAGGCGTGAGTGGAAATCGTTTAGCTCAAGATTTTAATGTAACAAAATTTTCCATCAGATACATAAAATCAATAAAACAAGAAATACTGGATGCAGTTGCCAGCACATATCAGGAAGCAGAACAAAATCTCAATGGAAAAGCGCCTTTATAAATGGTTTTTAAATCAATGTGAAAAGATGTCACGTGAGAGGATCCGTATTAAAAGCAAAAGCTAAGTCAATTTTTAGTGAAGTGTACACCAATAATGGTTTTCTAAATTTAAAATCCGTCGTGGAATACGGTTTTTAAAAATTGGTGGTGACATACTTTCGAGTGATGTTGGTGAGGTCACTCGATTTCTTCACAGATTTCGTGCAAAAGTCGCGGAAACGCAAATCTATAATGCTGATGAAACCGGATTATTTTTCCGTTGCTTTCCAGATAAAACATTTGTCGCTGCCCAAGGATTTAAATTTTTAAAAACGAACGCGTTTCGATGACTTTTCCTGATTGGTTTCACAAGATATTTATTAAAGAAGTATGTTTAACCAATGCATATTTTAAGTTCCATGTTTTTTAATTTTTTTGTTCCACAGGTCATCCGATTTTCTGAAGACAATAATTTGGCCTCAAAAAGCTATTCTGCTTGTAGATAACTGCTCCGCTCATGCACCTATTGATAAACTTCAAAGAGAGGATGGTAATATAATTGCATATTTCTTGCCCCCAAATGTAATAGCAACTGTGCGGCCTTATTGACAGAAGTAAGTTGCTATCTCAATTAATTGGTGATGGTGGTGATATTGATAAGCTTTTGAAACGGCATTCAATCTGATATGCAATAATATTGTTGAAACAAACATGGGATAAGGTACAACAGGCAGTGTTAAAAAGTTCTTGGTCCAAATTATTAAATTGGGACTCAGGCGATTACGACAGCGATAATGATTTGCCACTAACCCAATTAATTCAACAAAATCAGGATTGCAATGAAGTTCTTCAAATAAATCTTTTGAATGAAATTATGCCAAACAATTCCGTAAATGTAAATGCAATCGAGGAATGGAATGAAGATGTGTTTACTGACGGATCTGATGTAGAGAATTGTAATGAGGAGGCTTCAGATACCAGGGACGTTGATATTTTCAACATAACGTCAGCTATTCCTCATTTAAAAGTCCTTTAATGCATCAATAATATAATCATAAAATGGTCATATATTTTCCAGTAAACACATGGCTAAACTTTTGGATGTCCGTAACGATAACGTTGTATCCAGTTTAAATAAATCAAAAAAACAAACAAGTATAACTGATTTTATGTTAAAAACCAATTAAATGAATAATAATTAAAAAACTTTAAAAAGTTTTTCTATAAATTTAGTATGTTCAATTAATTAAATGTTTATAAATAAAAAATGTTTTGTGTTAAAATAAAGCTTACATAACTAGTTTTATTATACTAATTTTATAATTTTCTGTAAAAAAAAATGTCCAGAAATTAGAACTGCTCG
The DNA here is from genome assembly GCA_932526305.1 of Epicampocera succincta. Lineage (NCBI taxonomy): Eukaryota > Metazoa > Arthropoda > Insecta > Diptera > Tachinidae > Epicampocera > Epicampocera succincta. Next base: position 26,416,005 of record OW052035.1, on the reverse strand, counting down.
GTGCACAAGTTCGTTCTAATTTGTGAGATTCTACTGTACTAAAATTATAATAAGTAAATATGCCATTGGCACACCATTTTACTTTTTGAGTTTGAATACATTATGCTTGACGTTGTACAATTCTCGTGCTGATACGCGGTAACTATTAATTTTATTTGTTATTATTTATAACTAATTAAGTACAGTGAAATTTCGATATAACGAATTCCAAGGGGATCCGAAAATACTTCGTTATAGCTATTGCTTCGCTATAAATATAATCAGCAAAGCCTTGATATAACGAAATTAAAAAAAACGAAAAAATTCGTTACAACTATAGTTTTCCTTATTCAAATTCTATTTAACATGAGATTGCTAATAAGAGCTTATATTTCATCAGGTAAATGAAAAATAAAACACACACAAGCTTTAAATTTTATTCCTACTTCGTTGTATAGAGTCTTTTGTTCGAGTACTTCGTTGTGTAGAGGCTTTACAAATGCGCTTATAAACATGTACATACATTTAGACTTCGCTGTTTTTATAACGGGACTTTACCATTTAGGAATTATTTTATTTATTGATTTCGATATATTGAGGCATTTGAATGAATATTTCGCTATATAGAGGCTTTTTTGCTCAGAATTTATTCATTATAGCTATAGTGTATTTTTGTATGAAAAACTTTCAAATAAAGAGGTTTTCTCAAAGGACTCAATAAAACATACGTTGTATTGAGTTTTTCGTTATAACGAAATTCGTTATATCGAAGTTTCACTGTATGTAGCTGTTGTAATAAAAGATTATTCTTGGGTTTTGAATAAGCTTTATTTAACACCACATGCATATGGACATACATACATAAATGTATAAATTTTATGAGAATTATACTGAAATATTTCTTTCAATATACAAAAAATAGCGTGGTAATAAATTCAACATAAAATGAAATAAATACATAAATACATTTTTCCACATATTTGCCTGTGTACTCCATTTCCTTGGTCTGAATAAAGGTGTTCAGGAGAAGTTCCAATAATCAAATATATGTACATATTATATCATAATTTTATACAGTTGGACATCATACAACGACATTTTTAGTTGGAACAATTTTTATCACACATCTTTATTGGTTAAATCAAAACTGTAGAATAACTTTCCATTTGTAGAATAAACATTTATGTGCATATATGTATGTATGTATACATATGTTTGGATAATATGACTTCATTAAGCATTAATATTTGTTAGCCAAGTAGGGTTGCCACATGGCCTGGAATGAGCTTGATTGTCAATATTTTTTAGGTCCTGTCAAGTGTCAAGATAAAATATAATTTGTCCAGTTAATTTTTAAAATTAAAAAAATTCAATATAAAAAAAATGTATCATCATTTGTTAAACACCAAACCAAGCTAAAGGAATGTTTTGAGTTTGCATGTATCGAATACAAGCATCTACTTCATGTTCCCACGCGATGGCTTTCCCTTTTGCCCGCAATTGATCGATTATTACATTATTGGCCTGCGGTTAAAAGGTACTTTTTGCAAAAGGGGAAAAACAACTGCAGAAAAGAAATCTGGAAATTTGTATCATATGGAATGTCAGATACTGAACTAAATAATGTGGATGAAGAATGCGTTTCTGAAGGATTATCAGAGGCGTATTTGTATTTTATTCATAATGTAATGCATGAATTGCATTCAGCTATATTAGCGCTTGAAAATGATTCTTTTACAATAATGGAACTCACAGCATAATGAGTAAACTTATGAATAGTCTTCAAAGCCGAAGGAAGAATTGTTTTTATGGAAGTATAGTTTTGGCTATTTTTAAAAATATTTCAAATAATGATGTTCAAGCATTTAAATTAGAAGCAAATCAATTTTTAACAAATGATATTTCATACTTGGAGCAACGATATGATTTCGGAGATGAATCAATTTACAAACACATATTAGTTTTAAATCTGAAACAATCTCTTTTGTCATGGGATACATTATCAGAGCTTCCAAAAATTTTACAGATATCAAATTCTGTTGATAATGACATGTTATATACAGATTATTGCTGTCTTCGAGAAGTGTTTGATCAATTGCCAAAAGATATTCCGATTGACAAAATATGGTCTTACTTTTTAAAAAAATGTGATAAAAATAACTTGATAAATATATTTAAATTGATCTCATTTATTTTTTCTATTCCAATTAGTAATGCTGTTAGTGAAAGAACATTTAGTACATTAAACAATTTATATTCGAAAGAAAGGAATAGAATGGGATATGACCTTATAAAGGCTCAACTGTTAATAAGACAAAACTTTGATGAAAATTGTAAATATTTTAAAAAAATTTTACTAACGCCTAAACGAACAGAACTAGTTAAGTCTGTTACTAAAAGTACAAAGTATATGTGGAAAAATTAACATAGTTAAATGTAAATTAATTGTAGGATGTTTATATTATTTGACGTAGACTGAATTGTAATACGTTTTTGTTTTTTAAGTTTTTGTATAATATGTTATGTTTTTATTGTTTTTTTTAATCAAATTTATCAAAATTTATTTATCAAAATCATGTGTGACGTTATTTTGAAAAGAAAACAGTAGAAACATCAGGTTGCTGGTTGTGTTTCGCAACAATTACATAGCTGCAAAGAAAGTAACGCAATTGGTTAACTTAAAGGGAATAAATATTAAGCAATTGAAAGGTTCCTGGTAAAATGGATATCGGTCGATTGCTCTTCTATTAGCTCTATAACAAGGAGATTATTTATAACATTTTGTTTAAAGTTTTGAATCTACCAAAAACGGAACATGATGTGTCACCAAAGGGGCTATTAAGAAATTCATTTTTATTTTTTGTTTATTATTTATTTACTTTTTTGATTTGCCTTATTTTAAATTGTTTTTATTTGAATTTAAAATTGTTTGCCGTAATTATGAACTCCCTTAATTTTGTCTTATTTGTCTTATGTACTTAAATTTTGGTGATGCTTATGTAAAAGTTGTTGCTCCTTTTGTTGGTTTTAATGTGTTATACTAATACACAACTGAATAGTTGTCCAACGAAATATTTTTACAAGCAAATTAGTTTGTAAAGGGAAAGCACTGCGGTAAGTCATTGTAATATTAAATATTTTAATTTTTTTGTGATTAATTTTAAGTTTTTAGAAATAAACGCGCGCACACACACACTTTGTTATAAATAATTTGTTGCCTTTTGGTGCTGTTAAATTCGCCCCTTTGCAAAACTGCAGTCGCAGCTAGCGACAAATTTTATTTCGCAACTACATACATTTTGGCGAATATTTGGTTCCTTGCCTGCCGCAACAATTGAAGATAAAAAAACATTTACTATATCGCAGTTTGGTAAATGTGGTTGCGGTTCCTTGCTTGCCGGAACATATTAAAAGCAACTTTATTTGTGTTCGTGGTTCCTCGTCTGCCGGAACATTTGTTAAAGGTAACTTATTTGTATATATTTGTGGTCCCTTGCCAGCCGGAACAAAAAATAAGTTTAAAGTTCTGTTGTTGAATGTGTAAATATTTATTTGTGGTTCATGATGCAACGATCTCCTGTCAAGACGCGCCAACAAAAAGTCGCAAGCCAAGATAATAGTCGTTCTATTGCAACTGATGCAATACTCATACCAGAACAGATTACTCAACCTGCGCCCTCACATCCATATAGTAAGTGCAACGTCGAAACAACAACAACTGTCGCAGGTGCTACTACAAAAATAACTACAGCTGAGCCGCCGCAGATTATTTTTGATGCAGTAAGTGAAGTGCAACAAAATCTGCCACCATTGGTAACTGGTCCTGGTGTGAGTTTTCAACCATCTCAGTCTACATCGTCAGCGAACGTAAGTAATGATATCGAACGTCTTCAACGGCAAATAGAAAATTTGCAAGTGCTGTTGCTAAGTACTCAAAGAGCCATGAGAGCTGTTGAAGATGCAAATATGGTGAACATTGAACAAAACATGTCGGCCCCAATAAGTACAGCACAAATCGTAGGTAGGAACAATTTTGGGAACGAAGATACAATTGAGCGCCATAATACAACGCCTTATTGTACTGCAACCCCAAGCGATCAAGGCCAGCAGCAATTGTTGACGACTCAGCCTATTAATATTCAATCGGCTGCTCCGTCTATTCCTATACAGCGTAAAATTTATGATTTGCCCGAATTCGATGGCACTGCTGAGGACTGGCCTATGTTCTTGTCTGCTTTTGAACATTCTACGGCCGCGTATTTTTATAATAACTTTGAGAATTGTTTGAGGTTACAAAAAGCTCTGAAAGGTGAAGCTAGAGAATGTGTGAAGTCGTTGCTCATTCATCCGAATAATGTGCCAACAGCTATTGACCAGCTTAGACTTCAATATGGTCGCCCCGAGGTGTTAATTTGATGTCAGTTGCAGCAAATTAAGGATATTCAGCCTATAGGGGAAAATTCTGTTGACAAGCTAATATCGTACTCTATTAAGGTGAGAAATTTAGCAGCATTGCTAGAGACTGCAAATGGGCAACAGCATATATCTAATCCTACCCTGATGGATGAATTAATTCAGAAGCTGCCACTGAGTAAACGCTTGGATTGGGCTCAGTTTGCTTCAACTTTACAACAGTGGCCTACCGTGTTGGATTTTAGTACCTGGCTTCAGCGAGTAGCAAATCAGGTAAGAAGTGTACAAACATCAAATTCTGGGGTCAGTCGCTCTACTAATGAGCCGAAAAGGAAAGTTGTGCTTCATGCTGCTGATGGTCAGCGTAAACAAGAATGCCCCATGTGCCGGGCAAGTCATAAATTGTTCGAATGTAAAAAATTTGTTGCATTAGACGTGGCCAGCCGTTGGAGTGAAGTAAAAAAAATGAGGTTAGGTTTTTCGTGTTTTAATACTGGACACCCGAGTAGATTTTGTCGAGTCCGTAAGCCTTGTTCAGTATATGGTTGCTCAAGAAAACATAACAGACTATTGCATGATGTGAAACTTGATAATCCCATTACGTGTGAGTCTGCCACCACAAGCGGCTCAACAAATGAATATCAATCTATTCTCAGCTGTGTGTCTAAGGCTGTAGATAAGGGTGTGTTGCTGTTTCGGGTGGTGCCAATAATACTGTACGGTCCTAGTAACAAAATTGAAACTTATGCTCTGTTGGATGAAGGTTATTCGGTTACTATTGTGGACAGTTCATTGGTGAAGCATTTGGGACTTCAAGGGCAACAAAGTAAATTGAATTTGCATTAGTATGCTGGAAAGGCAGCACAGGAAATGGCGACAGTAGTAAATATGCATGTAAGTGGGGTTGGCAGTCGTAGAAAATATGCATTACAAAACGTTTATGCTGTCTCGAATTTGAAATTGCTGGCTCAAAGCTTTAATATGGATTTGAGCGCTCACCGTAGTTTGCCTATTAAATTATATAATGGTGTTACACCCAAAGTATTGATTGGCTTAGATCATTGCCATCTGGGGTTTCCTGATGAAATCGTGCCCCGTGAGGAAGGTGGTCCTTATGCCGCCAACACTCCATTGGGCTGGGTAGTATTTGGTCAAATGAAGGGTAGGTCATCCAATTCACATTTGTGTTTGTTGTCAGTACAGCCAGAGAAAATCCTTCATGACTTTGTAGAAAATTATTTTGAGACCGAAAACTTCGGTGTAAAGGCCCTGCCAGTCATTGAGTCCGAAGATGATTTACGAGCTCGCCAAATTAGGAACGAATCTACATTCAAGGTTGATGGTAGATTTCAACCCCGACTTTTATGGCGAAGTGACGATGTCGTGCTACCTGACAGCTACTCTATGGCTTTGAACAGATTGACTGGAATAGAAAGAAAAATGAAAAGAAACCCTGAATTTGGCGCAGCCTATAAATCCATCATGAAGGATTATCTGTCTAAGGGGTATGTACGGAAATTGTCGGCCATTGAAGCAAGGACTTGGTATCTTCCACATTTTGGAGTAGTTAACCTTAATAAGCCAGGAAAAATTCGTTTAGTTTTTGATGCCGCTGCTTCCGTTGAAGGCATTTCTCTGAATTCCAATTTACTGAAAGGTCCACAAGAGTATAAATCGCTACCATCGGTCTTGTGTAATTTTCGTATTGGTGCTGTGGCGGTTTGTGGAGATATTAAGGAAATGTTTCACCAGGTTCTTGTGGCTCCTGAAGATAGATGCTCTCAACGTTTTCTTTGGCGAGAGGACAATAAACACTCACCTGATTCGTATGAAATGGTAGTCATGACCTTCGGAGCCAATTGCTCGCCTTGCTTAGCCCATTATGTCAAAACTGTAAATGCTTTGAGCTATCGTAATCGATATCCTCGTGCAGTAAGGTCTATTATGGATCATCACTATGTTGATGATTTTATCGATAGTTTTCCGACGGCAGCTAAGGCCACTGAAATTGCGTCACAGGTTCGCGACATTCACAAAGCAGCGGGTTTTGAGTTACGCAATTTTTCATCAAACTCATCCGAGGTCATAACGGCTCTTAGAGGTACAGTAGACAGCACGGTGAATTTCTTCAATGATGTTAATGAGCTACATTCGGAAAAAGTACTCGGTATGTATTGGCAACCAAAGGATGATGCTTTCAGGTTTAATTTGAAGTTCCACAATGTGAATGCTGAGAAGGCATAAGGTGTCCTACAAAACGCGAGCTATTAAGTGTGGTTATGTCTGTTTTCGATCCACTTGGGTTCTTGAGCCACTATATGATTACAGCAAAGCTATTGATGCGAGAAGTATGGAGGACACGATATACGATGGGATGAAATTTTGCCAGATGAAATAAAGAACATGTGGAATAATTGGCGCCACGAATTAAAAAACGTCGTTAATGTTAAGATACCTCGACATTACTTCGGCGGTGGTATACCTCGAAGGATAGAACTGCACGTGTTCGTTGACGCTAGCGAAGATGCGTTTGGTGCCGTATCATACTGGAGGTCAATTAATGCTGATGGTCAACTTGAAGTGCCCTTTGTCGCAGCAAAATGAAGATGTGCACCTTTGAAATCGATGAGCATCCCGCGGCTCGAATTGCAGGCTGCTGTTCTAGGAGCTCGGTTGATGAGTACAATTTTGAAGGAACATTCAATTATGGTATCAAGACCTATTTGCTGGAGTGATTCTACAACCGTTATTAGCTGGATTGGTTCTGAAAGCCGAAAATACAAACCCTTCGTTGCTCATAGAATTACTGAAATTCTAGATACTACTAGCCCAGCAAATTGGAGGTGGCTGTCAACTAAATCTAATGTTGCTAATGGAACGACTAGAATGAAGAGTCAAGTTGAGTTTGCAGAAAATTCCCGCTGGTATAAAGGCCCTGAATTCCTCTATTTTAACGAAGATGAGTGGCCAAATGTTAAATCAGAGAAATTCGATAATTTATGTGAAGAAGAATTGCGGCCTAAATTTGCATTGCTGGTGAGCCCGCCTACCTATATTATTGAAATGAACAGATTTTCGTCTTTTGTAAAATTAAAACCTACGGCTGCGTGGATGTTACGTTTTATTACCCGCTGTCGAAAAAAGCGTTGCCCTGAAGAAGAAAATGGTTTAACTGCCTCCGAGTTGAAAGTTGCCGAAATTTATCTTTGCCGTCGAGCTCAACAGGATAGTTTCAATGCGGAGATTGAAGTAATTAAAAATTAAAGTAGATTGCCCAAAGGTAGTGAATTGTATATCCTGTCGCCATATATAGATGAAAATTCATTGCTTCGTGTTTATGGTCGTTTGGACGCAGCTAGTTGGTTACCGTTGAACATAAGGCGCCCGATAATATTGCCGTCGTCTCATGCTATTACCAGGTTGTTTGTGGCCCATGTACACGAAAAGATGAAACATCAAAATTTTGAAGCTACAATTTGCGAGATTAGAAGAGACTTCTGGATTCCTCGCTTGAGAAGTGTTTTGCGTAGGACTATTTCTAATTGTTTTGTTTGCAGATTTCGTCGTACATTGCCGAGGCCACCATTTATGGGCTCTTTGCCAAAAGATAGACTGACGCCATAAGTACGCCCTTTCTCCTACACTGGTTTGGACTATTTTGGGCCAATTACTATAACTATTAGTCGCCGTCATGAAAAGCGTTGGGTAGCATTATTTACTTGCCTTACGATTAGAGCCATTCATTTGGAAGTAGCCTTTGATTTGTCTACGGATGCTTGTATTCTTGCTATTCGCAATTTTATAAATCGACGTGGGGTACCTATAAGACTTAGAAGTGACAATGGAAAAAATTTTGTTGGTGTTGATCGAGTTGCAAAGCGGTTTGGTGAAGTATTTGATGTGGCCCAAGTTCAAGATGAATTTTCGTCGAAAGGAACAGAATGGCAGTTTACTTGTCCACATAATCCGGCTGAAGGTGGCGCATGGTTCAATGCGTCAAAAGAGTTTTGCAAACGACTTTAAAAGAGGCCTTTCCGCGTGAGCATACCTTGCAGAGTTTGTTGATTGAAGCAGAAAATATAGTCAATTCTCGTCCACTAACGCACTTGCCACTATCCCACGAAGACGAGGAACCACTAACGCCGAACTATTTTTTGCTAGGATGCCCAAATACCACGCAAACTCAGCCAAGTGTGTCGAAAAAGCAATGGCGTATTTCTCAACAGCTGCGTGATCACTTTTAGAAGCGCTGGATTATAGAATATTTGCCAACGTTGACCAGACGCTCGAAATAATGTGAACGAACGAAGCCCATTACCACCGGTGATATCGTGCTGATTTGTGATCCAGACGTATCCCGAAAAAATTGGCGGCGAGGGCGTGTCGAAGAAGTCTTTAAAGGTCGAGATGATGTTGTCCGGAGCGTTAACGTACGTACAAGCACAGGTATACTTAAGCGCCCCGTGTCGAAGCTTGCTCTTGCTGAACATTGTCGTATATAACGTCAAAATATTCTGATTTTAGGAACAAGATCCCTGATCTCATCAGAACAAAATTCGTTGTGTTATCGATAAAGCAATTTAACGCACCCCACAGTGCACAGTGTAAGATTTTGCAACTTTATTGCGCATGTATTTAAGGTAGAGTTTTGCATTTTTATACACGTTATAATTGCACTAAAGTGCAACTCTCTTAAAACCAACTGCCATGCCCACTTTTCATATAAATTTAAAGTAATGGTTTCTTAAATTCACCGTCCAAATCCATGTGCATCCCAACATGTTGCTGATCTTCACACCCCGAACTAATAGGAAAGCTGGAACTATGAGAAGATGACGGAGATTCCGTTCTGAAAGTACAGCAAGTTATTATAAGGATTAGTTCCACTTACTTGCACTGTCATTCGGAATATCTGACAAAATGTCCACCGGTATTCCTGTCATTAGTGGCACTGCCGTTTGGATTTGGGATATTAAACAGGAGCCTTGTCACTGATTTAAATTTAGTTTGACTAATCGTCTCTTTTCTTCAACTTTAATTTTATCTTCTTTATTTGTAATACGCCACTTCTTTACTTCTATTTACTTTACTACTACAAAAGATTGCATTTTATGGTAGAAGTGATATCTGCTCACCGATATTTTTCACCTCTGTTGCTTCTTTTGTAAGTATAAACTTGATTGGCTGACAATAAATATCGATCATTATTAACAATGTTTCTTGCGACTATTAACTTTGTTTCATTTTTCATTCATCTCTGGGGTAAGATAATAATTGTCTGAAAAATTTATTTCTGATGCCATATACACTTCTTCAATGCCATTCTCATTTCTTAATATCTTGAGATTTTTACATAAACATAGAGTAATTTTAAAATTTATGTAGTACGAAAATAATTTAAACTTTGTTATAAATGAAATCCGTTCACTCAAATTTAAAGTATGTACCGTTATATCGCTATAGTTAAGGCAAACTGCTTACATATGCATGTAGTAAATTCTAAGCTCTCTTTAATGTTTAATTAAAAAATTATACAATAGTACAGAAATACTGCTGCCCAGCCAGATTGGCAAGACCTTACACTATGCTCCAGCGAATCAATAGATTTAAAGACCGCCACCGACAAGCTTTTTCGCACTCTTCTGCTCACGGTCGAGTAACCCAAAAATGGAATAAAAATATAAACAGATTTTGTCTAATTATGGGCTCAGCTTGTATGGAAAAGAAAAATATTTTATAAATTACACAGAAAAGGTATATCATTAGAAATTTCTCAATCTTAGGGAAACTAGAATAAGAGTAAATGCCAACTTTGAGTATTGACAAGTGCTAATGCTCATAGACAAATTTTGTCAGTTCAATTGACGGTGCATGTTCTCTGTAAGATATACGAATTTGCCAAAATATTAGTATTTTATATAAAAATACCACAATTGAACCAAAAACTGGTAATCGTAAATTGGAATTGAGCGATAAGGAAGATTTCAAAGATGAGTTTAAAAATGCTTAATACTAAAAATTGTTTAATACTAAAAATTATTATATTGCGGCCAACAAAAAATAATGTTCTGCAACAATGAAAAGGAGCGAGTGTTTCTTCTTGTAGGGCAATACGTTACAAAATTATAAATCGAATTTAATGAATCAGTGGATGCTCTGTAGGTTTTAAAGAGTTATTATAATAACATTGTGAAATAATATTCATATGTACTATATATTATAAATTTTCATTTGGTAATACGCGTAGTACGTGAATATATGTACCTTATTGGATTAAAAAGTTAAATATATTTTATTTTTGTATATCTTTCGTATGTATTTTTCTTAGCAGTTTGCTGTTTTTATTAGTTTTAGGAGTTCAATCTCATTAGAGTGAATTAAAAATTAAGTGTTTTAAGCGCGAATTCTTGGGAACTACTCGCAAAAAAGTACGGAAACATTATTTTTATTTATTTATTCAATTTGCTGTGAGCATTGAAAAGTCAGCATCTAGTGTTGAACAAATTAAACTAATTTATTTATTTTAACAATTATATATATTAATATATTTATAATTATAAAGGATTCTAAGCAACAAAATTCAAATGATGCATGTTTTATTTTAAAGCCTCCGTCAGACCCATTTCATTAACATCACTTTGCCTTCCTAATGATCTTTTTTCCGGTAGTATTGCTACCGATTTGGAACATTGATATTCTAGCAGAAATAGATGTAGTAGTAGTAGATAGTAATATTAATAATTTTGTAGTGAGCTAAGAAAACGAAAATCTTCAATGCTTAAATTTATTTTTCTTTTGCGAACTCAATTATTTTGTGGATACTCATTTCAAGCAATTTGTTGATTGAAGTAAAAATTGTTTGAGTAAATTGCGCATTCATTTTCAGTGTCGTAGATTTTTTAGAGACTTTGGCAATACTATTATTGTAAATAGTTCTCCTTATAGGCTATCAGTAAAATACTTGTAAGTTGATTTTCAAGTGAAGTTTTCTATCTTAGATATTGAGTTTCTTTATTGTGTTGGTTGTGGTATCGCTGTTATACATATGTATCTTCACTCCGGCGACGGGAAGTATTTTTAGTTGAATTTCAACATATGTATATATGAATATAACTATACTTATATTTGTGTGTAACACAATTGCAAATTTTGCATGATTTAGTCTGTACAAGATACATAAATAGTTTATTAAAAAAAGTTAAGCTTTGTATAAAATCATAATCCGTGGTTTTTATAGAAGGAAAGCCTTGGATACACTTTGATGCAATCAATTGCACAGAATATACTCTAAAAAAACATACGAGTATCTGATTAAAGTCTATGCTATGCTATACAAGGTGCTGCACAATTTATATAGTCCCAGAGTGCATTTTATGATTTGACTCAACCTAGTGACCACTGAATACAAATATTAAGCTTTATATACTTTGGAGACAGCAGGCTTCACGAACACATGACTGCAAATGCTGCTAACTGCAATTGGGACCGTGTCTGCTGCCACATAATTATATTGAAGACTATAGCTACATTTACATCGATGCATTTACATATGTACATGTATTTCAGTAATTTCAATTCACATATTTCAAATAAAAAAGAAGGGGAAAATATCCTGTTTATCACGCCTGTTCTGCAAGTCACTTTTTGTGCCTGGGCACAAAACTTTTTGAACTTTTGTGCTTTGAAACCGGCCAGCTATAAGGCTGTCGATCTGAAATCACTTTCTTAATTTTGGACAGATTTTTATACTTAACTCAATAAAAAGACATTAATTGAATATATTTATTTGTTTTTTATTTATTTTGAGAGCAAAACTGATGATTTTATACCAAAAAATAGGTAAAATTATAAAAATATTGCAAAGACTTTATTTTGTAACGCATGTTGTTATTTACTTTTGTGATTTGACATTTTCCTTTTGTGATTTGCATTTACTTTTTAGTTGCCAGCTATTTTTGTTCTTCGAAAATACATCCATGCTTGCCAGTACCAAAATAGTGCTAACAACTAGAAATATGTTACTTAAAAAAAAAAAATTAAATATTTAAAATAAAAGTTATTAATTTTTGTTAAGTCGTATTGGAAGTTGTTATTCAAAGTAAATTGTTCGCCTGATCTGCTAAATAATAACTCATGAAGTAATAGCAAATGGCAGCAATAAAATTTTACTACCTGTAGCGACTTCTTATTTGGTTGGTTAATTTTATAGTTTTTGCGCGCTCAAAATTAAATAATAAAATCAAAATTTTATAATACTTTTAATGAAATTTTAAAAGAATAAATATGTATATTATTTAAATATTTTGATCACGGGACATGATCAAAATAGCGCTCAAGTTGAAATTTTAATAAAATTTATGGAGCAGCATAAGGATTTGGCAAGAGGATACATGGGTGAAAGGTGACAGGGTGCAGTGTGAAAAGTTATCATCCAATATCATCAGAAAAGATCGTTTATTCAACTGGAAAAACGATATAAACATGAAAACGATCTTCCTTTGAGTATTACATTTAAACTTAACATGCTTGTTACCTTACATTGTTTCATTTATATCCAATGGATTTGATATGTCTCTCAAATATTTCTTTTTAATGCGTTCATTTCTTATTTGTTTTCTCTTCATCTCACCAATCGACAACAACAAAGCAGTTATAGTATTATTTTTGCGACCTCACCTACTTCAGCGTATGTATGCATGGCATTTTGCATTAAAAAGTTGTTGTTATAGCTTGTTAAGTGTGCCCTAGGGTAACGTATCACGGCTTTAAAAGATTTTAAATAAAAGTTATGCAAATAACAAAGACAAGTTTTAAAAAACTTGTTGATTTATCAAACTCATAGAGCTGTGTGATGAAAATCGATATCAAAGATTAAATTTTTAAAGTCGTGTGTTTAAAGCTTGACTCATAAAGGGTGGTTAAATTTCAAGGGCCGATGTTGATTTTGAATAAAACACAAACTATTTAGGAAATTATTGTAGTTTTATTTTATTATGATGTATTGGTATTACTCAATTATGTATGGAACAAAATATCGGCCAAATGGGCGCCGCGACCTCGGCGGCACACCTCCATCCGATGGTCCAAATTTTCGATGACGCTGAGGCATAATGGAAGTTCTATGCCGTTGATGTGCCGAATTATCTGATCCTTTAGGTCTTGAATTGTTGCTGGCTTATCGACGTACACCTTTTTTTTCAAATAACCCCAAAGAAAAAGTCCAACGGTGTCAAATCACATGATCTTGGTGGCCAATTGACATCGCCATTACGTGAGATAACACGGCCATTGAATTTGTTGCGTAAATAAGCCATTGTTTCGTTAGCTGTGTGGCAAGTGGCACCGTCCTGCTGAAACCACATATCGTCCACATCCATATCTTCCAATTCGGGCCATAAAAAGTTCGTTATCATCTCACGATAGCGAACACCATTCACAGTAACTGCCTGACCGGCCTCATTTTGGAAAAAATACGGCCCGATGATGCCGCCAGCCCATAAATTGGGTGCATTGGTTTTTCGACAATCACTCTTGGATTCTCATTCGCCCAAATGCGGCAATTCTGTTTATTGACGAATCCACTGAGGTGAAAATGTGCCTCATCACTGAAGATGATTTTCTTCGAAAATTGATCATCCACTGTTGCCATTTCTTGCCACCATTCTGCCCATTCACGACGTTTGGAATGGTCAAGAGGCTTTAGTTCTTGAGCCAATTGCACCTTGTAAGCGTGTAAATGCAAGTCTTTATGCATAATGTTCATCAACGACGAGCGTGAGAGGTGCAATTGTTGGGAACGACAACGAGTTGAGGTGGACGGCTCTTCAGCCACACTATCGCGAACAGCAGCAATATTTTCTGCAGTACGAGCTGTACGAGCATGCACTGGTGTTCTCACATCTTCTACAGACCCGGTTTGCTCGAATTTTTCCACGATTTTTGCGATTGTACGCACATTTGGACGATGAAATTGACCAAAAAAATTACGAAGTGCACGATATGCATTTTGATTTGAACTCCCATTTTCATAATAAGTCTGGATAACTTTAACACGTTGTTGGATTGTGTATCTCTCCATGGTTCAAATTGAGTAAGTCTGAAATAGAGAAATGTCAAATAAAATTCGGAAAAAAACTTGGCGTTTAGGTGTGGTTCACATTCAACATCGGCCCATACAATTTAACCACCCTTTACATATGTAAGTACTTTATAAATATATTTACGTACTTATAAATATTGTTTTTTTTATATTATTCGCATTGTTTTTATTTTGTAGCTGAGAAAGACAAAAATTAGTTTAAATTGGCGACAGCAACAACGGTGGTCGTGTTTTCATGTAGGGTATTCTGAGTGGTAATGTTTGTTAGTTTTAGGGATACCGTTATTTTTGAATAAAATAAATAAATTTAAATGAACATAAAGAATCCATATACATATGTATACCGGCTTTTACACTTTTATGAAAAACAGCTTTAATTGATACAATATCAACAGCCAACACTAGTGCAACCGCTATATTTCTGTGTGGGTATATCACGCATACTTCGAATGTTCGATATAAAATTTAAAAGAGTATTTTCTTATAAAATGGTATTATAAAAATTAAACTAAATTTCTTTCATCTCCGTTGAGACAGCCGGCATGAGCCTTTTCAAGGGAAAACTAAAACAGTCGATGTGAGAATCATTAATTCATAAACATACATACATATGTATGTATGTACACACATACACACATACATACACATGTACATGTGTACTTAAGTACATACTCTACAGAAATAATAAATCATTTTAATATGCTTTAAGCTTGGTTAGTTAGTTTTCTTTTACATTCATATACAAAAAAGAGAAAGCTTTCAAAGACATCTTATGCTAACATTGATCCATAATTTTTCCATTTAATCCTGTAAAAGTATGTAAGAATTCTTTAATACTTTTTATTTTTTTGCCTTACTTTGAAAGGTATTTAAAAATGAAGCACAGAATCTCACACTTGAGAGAGCTTAAATGTTTCATAATCACTTATTGCAGATGGGCAAACAACCCAAAAGATATTTGCCCTCGACTGAAGACTGAAAGAATAAACACTGCTTTAGCAACTGCAAACTAGAGGAAAAGAGACATAAAACACGAACTACGACTTATCAATTTTTTCTGCAAAACCAAACAGAAAATATTTTAAAAAGAAATCCCCATTCACCCAAAGCAGTTGTGAGTGACTAAAAAGCAAAATAAGTTAATGTATCTAGTGAATACCGAATGGGAGAATAAAAATATAAGTGTTTGTAACTACAAATCCTCATAAGTACAAAGAGAACCGTAGTATATTTTATGAAAACAATAAAGTATGTACTTGTGTGTGAAGAAGCGGTCGTATTTCGCCTTTAAGTATACCGAGTGGGGTGTTGTCTGATTATAATATGGCGCTCATAAGGGGCGTTACTATGAATAACAAGTATCTATGATAAAAATAAACAAAAAATAAAAAAAGTATGTAAACATCTGCAATCGTATGCTTCTTGGCCACTGTCTAGAAAATAGTGTATTTCGCTCTTGGAGGTGTAAATGAGGTTTCACTACGAAATAAAATTATTACAGCAGTCTTCAATAGTTTAAAATGGGGTTTTCAAAATGGCTAAAAATTAACTTTAATGGCAAACCTAGAAGTATTCTCCGTATATTTTTAGCAGTAGAAATAGAAAAATAAAAATCTCAACTTGTGTTTGAATACGAGCATTTTAAAGAGAATCTTGAAATTTTGTGTCAGAAGTTTTCCCAATAATGAGAAAAATATAATGAAAGACATTTATAAAAAAGTAGTAATTAAGATTAAAACAAGTATTTCACTTATATTGCTAAAAGATATTTATTTACTATAACATTTTGGGATCTGTTGTGAAATAAACTTCATAATAAGAAAAAGGAACTTAAATATTCTGGCGCTTAAATTTATTTTTGTGATAAATGAAATTTTCGTTAACTTCTACTTACAGTACAATACAAAACAAGTCAAGTTATAAAGAGTAACTTTCGTATTATTTTTTAATAGAATGTAAATTAATTTAGGAAAAAACCATTCCAATTATTTTTTTCACGCGGTATTTTTTATATCAAGAAAATACTTGAATAGCACCTCACAGAAAACAAAGTAGGTACAAAATAAGTGAGCAATAATCGATTATTCCATTCCATGCCTTCCATTTCCGAGAATGAAAACTTTGTATATGAGGAAGATGATGTCGACCCTTCAATATTTAAATTTATACATTTTCATTCCACTAATCTCACTTACTATATATTTGACTATGGGGTTGGTTAAACAACTTCCGTTTGGAAGACATGGTTTATAACGTTTAACAGTCAAAGTGGTTTTTGGGCAATCTTTTAAAAACGTCAAATTATTTACTACCGGGTGAATAGCCCAATAATCAGTAATTCTCATTTCATACATAGATATGTATGTACATATGTACCTAGGTATATGGTATATTAAAATTAATGATTAAGAAAAAGACGACGCAAACTACAAATGCTTACGAAACCGATCATGCTATATTTTCTCCGATTAAAAGAGTACATGTGACTGTGCGTCAAAATTTTTTTTTAGAACAAAACTCATTCTCGGCACGCGCTTCCGTTTGTGAGGATTTCTATCCTGTGTAGTGAGAAATTTTAAATTGAATTCCACTCAGTGAGAAACTAATGGCGCAGTAGGGCGGTCTTAAAAATGGAAATATTCATACATGCTCTCTAATGATAACCAATCAAAAATCACTTCGTATATAAATGCAAGGCGTATAACAAATATATAACTGTGTTAATCGAGTTATGTTTTATATTGAGATATTCATATTGGGGTTGTTGAATTTTTCGATAGGTACGAAAGTGCTGAGTGTGAATTACTATGCTTATTTATGTTTTATATTTTGCTTGCTTTAGATTGTTCATGGCGCCGTATTATTTGTTCAAGAGAAAAAACTGCATACTGAGAGAATAAATCTTGTTGTCGTATCTCTGTAAGTTCGTGAGCTCAATACCGTTGATTGTATGATTGTTGGTTGGCTGGCTGGTTGGTTGGTTAGCCATATAACGAACTTAACACAGGTACATACATACTTAAGCATACTGTGTTTATGAAATTGTATTGTTTTCTTTAAATTCCGCTCTGCTTGAGTGTTAACTGCTTTTATTAACTGAGCGAATTGTATACTTTTTATTGGATTGACTAACTGAATGACGTCTGACTATTTTTTGTGTTCTCTATCATCAATTTAGTTAGTTCATTGAGTGGTCTTGCGTTGTGATAACGTTCTGTACGTGGATGGATTTGTTTGGCGTGTCTCGTTTATTCATTAAATTTTTCGGCTTGACGTCTTTTTTCCATTAAAAATTTTTCAAGTATTGAAACATATCCCAGTAATATACGCTGTGTTTTTCGATGCTTATATTTAAAAATAAAGTGCATTATAAGTCAAGTACAAAATAACAAGATTGAAATGAAGTTATACTAAAATTAAAAAAAATATCGTATGAAATAAAACTTCAGTTTTATACACTAATAATATGTATGTATATAAAAGTATACAAAAAGGTTTTAAAATTTATCCATAAAAAATATAAATAAAACCAAATATTTATACATGAAAAAAAATATTAAAAAAGGTTTAAGGTGTTTTAAAATTACTCACCTCATTTTCGAGTGGAACAGTCAGGGAAAACTAACATTTTGGAGTTTTAAATTTGGATAAAACACCGCCAAAATTGTGGAGGCAATTAAAATGAAGGTACTTCAGCAAAAAAAATTTTCATAACCTGCGGTAACCGGATCACTAACAACCGAAGCAATTCGCGCGACGGCAAAACAGAACACTGCTAATTGTGCGGATTTTAAAGGTCTTCTTGTAGTATTCGTTACAACTTTAAATAAACCTGCATTCATAAAAAGGATCCAGAGCTTAAATTCCTAGCATGCTTATTTGAAAATGTTCGGTTCTGAGGATTTTTGTTGATTTAGTGTTTGTAGAAAACAAGAGCATATTATTTGTCTTGATTGATTCGAAGCAAGACAAACGCTGCCCCCAGTTGCATTTAACATTTTCTAACATTTGACAAAAAAAACCAAGATGAACAAATTTGTTTGCTCACAAGGTCAGTTCTTGTTTTTACAGTTCACTGTCAGCCCTTTGATGTTTTTATTACCAGAAAATAAAAGAGAGAAATCATAAAACAAATTATGGGCAAACAAATGAGTAATTATTTGGAAAAATATAATTTACTCTCTGATGGGCAACCGGGCTTTATAAAATCCAGAAGCTGTGTAACAGCATTGGTGGACACGGTAGAAGATCTAAACTCTGTGATGACATTATAGCCTTCTTAGTTCTTCTAGATCATAGTAAGGCGTTTTTTGGGGTCGATCATCCAATTCTAATTTCAAAGGTTAGGAAATTGTTTAATTTTTCGGAAACAGTTTCTAACATAATTTCCTCTGATATGACATCGTGTGTTCAAAGTCAAAACATGTTTTGCTTTCAAATCCTGGAATGGCTGTTAACAGTTATGAAATAAAGATAAACGGTAATAGTATTGATTGTGTTGACCTGTCTTTTAATTTATCCGTCACACGTTTAATTGGTCTAAGTGGATGTGGAAAAAGTATGTGGTATTGTGCACCATCTTTGGCCTGTAAGTTGAATCCACTCCATTTGCATTCATTTGTTGCTTGCGAAAATTTATCTTATCCCAACAGTCATGTATGGATGTGAGTTATTTGCGAATTATTGTAGTGACGATATACATACTTAGCCGAAATGTCACATATATTAACATCGCAAAATTTGTTTTGCGGAATGGTCCTCATTTCATCATATTCTTACCAGATTTCTCAGATATTTTATTATTCTGCTTGAAATATATGTATGTACATAGTATTTATGTATATTATTTTATGAATATAATTAGTTGCTTCATTTTATTTCTTTAAATTCATGTTTACATTTCTAACTTTAGGCCATTTAAATTAAAGTTAATATAGTAACTACAGCCATATGTTTTTTCCTTTAACTTTCAAAAACAAAGTCTGCTGAATTTTGTACTAAAATTATTTTCCATATTTTAATATGTCAATATTTTTAAAATAGATTTAAAATGATAATCCAGATTATTAGTTGAAACAATTTCTAAAAGATGCTTTTAATTTTCATCATTTGCCGAATAAGTGTAGAAATTGCAACAGAAACGGAACTGCATTTTTTCGCTGATAACTCTTTGTCGTAATTATTTCGCAGTTAATACTGCTGGGACTTATTAGCTAGCCCGACGAAAAACACATATTTCCCGGTGGGTGACCAGTTTTTTTCTTATTATGGCTTTGGTTTCCTGCAAAAAGCAGTGTACTTTTTTCTACGTAAGTTAAGGTGTGATTTTATAGTTTTCCTTTAGTTACAACATATGTCACGTTGTTCTTATAAAAATTTATATTCGAAGTCTAAATAATCAAGCGAAAAAACCAGCAGTTGTATCTTTTTTAATTTGATTGTCATATATACAAAGGTATTTAAATTTCGACCAACAAGAAAAGCTATAGATAACCAGCGAGGTCAGCCACATTAAAGAGACTAAGGCAATTATTTTTGGACGGGCGTCTTTGTTATTGTTGCTTCTCCACTTATTCTAAATACATATTCAAATTTGTAAATTTTGTGAAACCAATATATTATGTTTGTGTTTTGATTTGTACTTTATATATGTATGTAGTTTAATGTTCACTTTGTATGTTTGCTTCTAGAGGTTCTAAAGGTTGTTGCAATGCTACAATAACTTGAAATCACCGCAATAGCACGTATCGACTTGCATTGCAAGTTTTGTCATTCTTAACTTACGATGTTCTGTTTTTTGTTTTTTCAAAATTATGTCAATATTTTACAATAACAAAAATTACAATTTAGTCATACTCGGCGAATTTTTAAATAGATTTATTTCTAATTTTTTCGCTGGCGAACGACGAACAAAACACTACCAACTGACCAGTTTTATTATATAGAAACAAGTCTATATTATGAAATAATACTGTTTGTGACTATATTATTCCATGTAGTAAGAAATGTATAAGGACGTTCTTGAAATACATTCCCCACCTCAAATATTTTGTTCAAAAATCCATCTTTCAGACGACTTTTTGCTAATTTTAACTGGTTTTTTAATATACTTTTAAATTTTATTAATATGCTCGCCTTTTCTATATTCTTTATAAATCTATATAATAAAAATAATATAAATTTAAAAAAATGTGTCTTTGTACAATTAAAGTATCTACAATTCTTCGAGCTATTTCGCACAATTTTAATGTTTTCAATGCCATCCCTGGTCCTTAACGCTAATAATAATTTTTGTAAAAATTTAGTAGCCACAACAATTGCTTTCACAACTCACAATAATATGCCAATATCAATGATCTTCTCAAAAATGTACTTGTAGAGCTTAAGCGTACTTTTCGGGTGTTCAACAGAATTTTTTCTTAATTCTTTGTTTGAAAAGAAACTGTTTGTGTACGTATGTATAATCTGAAGGTGAAATTAGAAGGCAGCTGATTATTTTGCTTAACTTAATATCCCTTGGATGTTAACAGTTATAAAAAAGTTTTGACATTTACATTTTGTTGTTGAACTAAAGAGCTTATGAATTCGAATTGAATGAATTTAATCATTTTATAAATAAATTATGTACATTTTAATAGGTTTGACTTGTGTTAATACAAATGCATACATATAAAGATAAACTGCCAAAAAATAAAAACAAAGTGAAAACTATCGAAATAGATTTCCTTGCGGGAACGTTAGGACAACTTTAAAAGAGAATGAAAAAGAAATAGATCAATAAAAGTAGATGTGCCTGCGCATTTGCATGCATTATAGTTTTATACAGTTTAAAATTTAAAATGTTCACGATAATTAATTTTTTTATGTGTTTCTTTGTTTTTACGCCAATTTAATATTAAAGAAAAGAGGTGGGATAAAGATAGGATTTCTGTTTTTCCTAATTTCTTTCATTTGCAACTTTGATGGTAATATTTTTGCATTTGTCTGTTTAGGCGATTACTTCTTTGCAGTCAATCGTTTTCTTTTGTGTATATTCATAAATAGCATCGTTAAAATGTAACACGATTTAGGTAGCATCTTTAAAACAGTGTAAAAAAGAA
Source organism: Epicampocera succincta (assembly GCA_932526305.1). Taxonomy (NCBI): domain Eukaryota; kingdom Metazoa; phylum Arthropoda; class Insecta; order Diptera; family Tachinidae; genus Epicampocera; species Epicampocera succincta. The sequence continues at coordinate 26,394,414 of OW052035.1, read as the reverse complement.
CCGTCTTAAAAAATCATTTTGAAAATTGGGTGCAAGTTTTACTCACTAAATGGGTCACACGCAATTCCAAAAACGAAAACTTTATGATTTATTCCCATTGAAAAAGAACAAAAATTATTGAGGGAAATGCATATGTATGTCCGTATGTAAGCGTAGGATCATGTTAATCAGCGTCGCAGCTGTGACTTATTACTTATTAACTTTTTTAATGTTATCCACCTTATTCACTTTTATTGCAGAATGCAACAAATTCCAAATCTTTCTTTTATAATTTTGTAGTAATGCAAATTTTTAAATCTTGAGTTATTTGACTTAAGGAACGATGAGTGTTTAATTCAAAATATAAGCATTAAAAATACTTAAAAAACATTTAAGAAAGAAACAAAAGTTTTATTGACAGGCGGATCTTGTGGATCAAAGCTTTGAAAGTCCCAGCGGGTGACTGGCATTCAACAGCGCAGCGCCTTGATCCCACACATATGTAGGCATACAGCTTATTGTTAAGTTCGTTGATCGCTGCCACAAATGAGTGCAGTGTATGTGTGTTTGCCCGCGCAAGGTCTTGGGAAGGATATAGATTTTATTGTTCAATAAATCTGTAAAGTCTTCATAATATATACATACATACATCGATATTGATGTGATTTTGAAAATCATCGTCGATAAAAAGAAACACCAAACCGCAAAAATGAAAATAAACATCTTCATGTTGTCGACATTTTACTTATTCGCGGTAATTCAATTCCATACAGTTTAAAATGATACAGCAAAAAAGTAAACATATGATAATGTTTTTTATTACACCCTGCCTCGTAAACAAATTGTACGTAGCTCTACATTGTAAACGTAATTCATTCAGAAAATCGTTCTCATGTATCAGACACACGAAGCTATGAATTCATTACCAAATTTCATTTGTTCTTAAATTTTATTTATTTGTGCCTTCTGTAGCAGTGAAATTTGTGAATTTTTTTTCAAAATCGTTTATCTATTCAAAATGTTCAACTTTTAAAAAAAAGCAATGATTAAAAATATAAACCATAAGTTAAAATTGAGATCACATTTAATTTTCATTACTCGAGAAAAGTTGGCTTCCAACAGTAATTAGAAGAGATAACCTCAAAAGATGCTTATTTAAGTTCAGAGTCTATTGCAAATGTTTTGTTCTCTTAAATAATAAAGTGTTATATATATGTAGATTAAAAATCTAATGTTTTTTCTTTGCAAGCTTCAGCCATTTGGAAGTTACGTACCAAAAAAGAGAATAGTAGTACTTGAGAGGACAGTGAATTGCAAACTTAACTTAGAGTTCTGAGCTTTATTTCATTCACTGTATTTATTTCCACGAATAAAGTAAAAACGCATTTCTTCGAATTCTAAGCAAAATCAGACAAAGGTAATGGACGAGAAATACCGAAATAAGTTTTTAAAAGACATATTATATAAAACATGTATGAAGTAACGCTTTAAATCATTTTACGTAAAGGGTATTGTTTTGTCTACTAAGCTTAGCAAATCATTAATTATTTGTATTTAAATTTAAAAGAATATTAAAATTTGTTCTGTTTCAGTTTGTACTTTTATTTCTAATTCTGAAACATATGTATCTATATTTATATAGATTTAAATACATAAGTAAAGTAAATATATAAAAAAATATCATCTAAGTGTTTTTAATTATTTCTATTTAAAAACATATATTTAAAGGGTGCTTGCTTCTAATTTTTTTGTTACAGAAAAAAGTTAGTTCCACGGAAGTATTAACTTGACCACATTATCCTTAATTTGCCTATGTTTAGCATTCAATTTGACAGCCTAAATTTCTGCATGACTTTTCAAGACCCACTTGCAATATTTTTTAATAAAAATTTTTACATATCTTTGAAGAGTTCTTAAATATTTTATTTCATAAAAAATCTTTACCAAACATATCAAGCACAAACTAGTTACTAAACAGTTTCGGTTTATTAAGCGTTTAGTAAAATAGCGTATTCATAAACAGTTTAATATAACATAACATAAAACAGAGTTTTTAGACAAAAGAGTGGCAGCACCTAAATTTTCATTTGTTATTCAACTTTTAATGCTGTATTTATGCCGATTACCAATTTCTAAATTAACCATGTCTATCATATTACTTTATGTTATTTTGCTTGTATTAAGAAAAATATATATTTAACAAAAATATAATACTAAATAAATATGTTTACTTCTTTTAGAATAGCGCAAAATTGAATAATGTTAACGTTAAATTCACATTTTTTAACGAGTGAAGTAAAAGTATTTGAATAACGAGTTATGTTTTGTTTGTTTACATATCACTGGGATATTTCACATAATTTTTTTAGATTTTTATTGCAAAAATAAATAAAGATAAATTATTCGGTAGAGAAAATGGATCGAGCTTCATTTTATATATTTTTGCTTTTCGTTTTTTCTTGCAAATATTTCTTATATCTTATTAATGAGAATCAAAATTATAAAAGTTTTTTTTAAATAAATTTTGATGTACTTACCCGTTTCTTTTTTTTATTAAATTTAATGCTTCCATTTTTGCATATTTCCTATAAAATTTGAAGAACTTGAAAACACAGAAAAATGTAAAAATTCTCCGATAATAACAGCTTTATTGATGGTCGAGGCAATATTAAAATTTGTACGGCTAAATAACCGCTTACTAAACGTTTAGTAAGCTAATAATCGTTAATGAATACAGTTTTTTCATATTAAGACTAATAGCTGCTTGTAAGCATGTATTAAGTTTTTATGAATACCACTGTTAAAGTTTAGGAGGTACGACAGGCATTTAGCAGTCTAAACGAATACCTCTATATTTAAATGATATATTTTCTTAATCCATAATATTTAATATTGAGGAAGCGGTCGTATACAGTCAATAATATTTTGTTAATATTAGAAATTAGTTTTGAAAATTATATAAATTATATACTTACATACAACTAAAAAATACACTTAAACACTGAGAGCCCCAACAAATTTTTACAAATAACGCAACATATGTGAATTAGTTTGGAAATACCAATTATTATTAAACATTAATTAAATATATAAATTTTTTTAAATATGTATGTGTGTATTTGTCAACGTAAAAACTTTCTCATTACTTATCTGATTTTTAGTACGAGTATTTAATAAATTAGAAAATAAAGCAGGTTGTTTATGTATCGTGCATTAAATCGATTTTATGTGAAATTAAATTTTCTTTTGCTCAAACAAGCCGCTGTCCCGCTGATTTGTTTCCACACAATGTAAAACTTTAAATTGCTCATAATTTCCTTCAACAAAATCTTTCCAATTTTAACATTTTTGCTGAATCATGGCTTAAATTTTATAATTGGTTGATTCCATCTACTTCTTATACACATTTTAACAGAAACACATACATACATATGTATGTACGTATACACCATAAATGCCACCCACGCTTATTAAATATTACGCATTAAAAAAAAAAAAAATTATAAAAAAGCTATTAATTCCGTGCCAAATAATTTTTTTGACCGATTTTCTTTGTCTTGAATTTCATTAGCGTCCATAATCGGTCTGAGTTATAATTGATACCAACAATTTTAATAAAGTTAATGTTTTTGGTCAACAAAAAATCTGTTTGATATTTTACTCTTGTAAATTTATAGTTTTTGTTTATTTTTGTTATCAGCAAATGTCAAAGGTATAACTGTACTGACTTAATTATCAGTACTGTTGACAAACTGATGCAATTTACTATAGACATTTAATATGTGCGGGTCATTAAAAATTTACAACAGTCGTTCGTACTATTGACCAAACAGTTCTTTTAGAACGGTATGCCGATACTGGGGCCAGTCAATCACTAATACGTTTTAGTTGTTGTAGCGTAGACATTCGTTGTGGATGCCATCAATGAAACTGTAAATTTTTCTTAACATGTATGATGTATCATACACTTTGTTTAAATGTAAAAAAACCACTATACACACATCTTTTACAATGTTGGCAAAACGTGAACGAAACAGTAGACAGAACTGTTGACTTGGAGACATTTATTCCCAGGCTACCTTTAGGACCTTTAACCAATTCTGAGCTTGTCTCCATAAGTACATTTCCATATGGAAAATTTTACTTGAAATCATTTCGTTCGATGATTATAATTGAAAATTCTTGGCCAAGATCTCGACCGTTGGGATATTTATAGCAATAAATTTTCTGTGTATGATATGCTATACCGTAAAATATATGTAGTAAAATAAATGGTATATAAATTTGTTTATATATCCTTAAAATAATGCCATTTTATTTTTTTATAAAAAAATATTAAAGCAAAGCTTATAATAATATCAATAAGGCTGGCCATCCGTTGTTTTCCTGTTGAATCGAATTACATTTCTTACTTGACCAATCTGCTAATAGATCGTAGCGAAGCTGATATTTATATTGTTTCTCCATTGACTATCAGTCTGCCTGCACTTATTGTACCTTTTCCTCAAGTGTCTTATTCTTTTAAAATGCAAAGAATGTGTCATGAACTAACAAAATTATCGAAATGAACAATATATTGGTTAGGAGGCTCACAAAAATGACATTAGACTCACAACCCCTCTATCTTTCATATTTTATTACATAAGTTTTTTCTTTTAGGCAACCCAATTTAAGCAATTGTTTAAGAATTAGCGAAGTTGTGCGGATATTTTGTTCTTCAAATTATCTTAAATCGTAATACACGCAAACTTCTTATAATTGACAATCAGTCCTCAAATAATGAAATTATGTGGGAAAATACATACATACATATGTATATTTCGGAAGCCCAAATTTAAAACCCAAAGAAAAATATGGGACCGTACGTACTCTGTTTTTTGTAATTTTCTTTGTGGATTCGTACTAAGTAAAACCGGATTCAAATTATTTGCAATTTTTAATCTCGTACTACTCACATTATGAAATTATTTTATTATTTTTATTAGTTTTAAGCTTGCTTGAACCTAAAAAGGTAAAATCACTGCAGCAGAGTATCGTTGTTCATTTAAAGCATTTAATTTGATATGAATTTGTTCAACCCGAAGTGAACCATATTAAACTTAAAATTTTGAATTTTAATTTTGAATAAAAACTTAGCGATACCACTTCTAAGCATCGAAAATCATTTATTTATATATATCATCATTTCCAGGATTTGAGCTCAAGCATTTCAATCTGTTGTTTTTTGTGTACTTCATAGAAGCTACTATTAAAAATGAAAGTACATGCCATCATATGAAAATACAATCTATGTAGTTAGAAATTGATGTCGATTTTTCATTAAAAGAATGCACTTGCATACCGTAGAAACGGACATAACTTCATTATATCTAGATATGTTAAAAATGTATTCTGATTATACATCATTCTAAATAAAATTCTGAACATATTGGAGCTGAAAATTTAAATAAACTGTGTACTAGAAAATAATTCAGTCCCTTAACAGACACTGCAATTTCAATTAGATTATATGAAGATTGAACAACCTAATGTTACTGAAAGTTTTCAGAACTGTAATATGTATGTAATCATACAAATGTCATTGTTAAAACTAATTTATGTCAAATCAAAAACTATGCCCTTGAAACACTTTATTGCTTGCATTACGAAATCGTGGTTCTATCCGAATGTTGGAGATAGTGTCTACAATCTGAGCGGCTATAATCTGCATCGCTCTGACACGTCAACTACTGGCAGCGCTGTTGCCATGTATATAAGATCCAGTATTTCGTATAAAACAAAATATAAACATTTTGTTGGAGATAGCATTGAACATATTTTCGTTGAGCTTATTAATAACAATGAAAGGTTGCTCGTTGGAAGTTTATATAGGCCAAAAAAACATATTAACATTAACTCTTTCCTTGAGCAACTTAGCATATGCACCCTAGGTTACAATGGTGTAATAATGACTTGTGACTTTAATGCAAACATTTTGGAAAATACGAGCCTAATGTTTACCCTTCCGTATACCTTGTTGTATTTTACACATTTGTTTACTACTATTATTAAAACATCTACATATCTATCTATATGCAAGAATTATACCAATCCCTAAAGCTGACAAGAGCAAACGGCACATAGCAATTTGCCTTTTTTATCTAAAGACCTTGTTGTATTTTACACATTTGTTTACTACTATTATTAAAACATCTACATATCTATCTATATGCGAAAATTATACCAATCCCTAAAGCTGACAAGAGCAAACGGCACATAGCAATTCTGCCTTTTTTATCTAAAGTCTTCGAAAACCTTACCCAGCTATTGTATGAAAATTCTTTACTTACTGCTAGGCAATCTGTGTTAAGTTCGAAATATGGTTGCATATCAACGTTGTTTGATGTCTTGGAGGAAAATAGACAAACGTAATATCGTACCCTTTCTAATTCTACTTGACCACCCTAAGGCCTTCGATACAGTTGAACACAGTATTCTTGGCCTCAAACTTAAATACAGGCGTATATTCTCAGCAAAAGCTTTGAAGCTAATAACTTCTTACCTTAGTGGTCGGAGTCAGTCAGTTACCAACGGCTCATACACTTCCAATTCTTGCACAAGAGTACCACTAGTACTCAATATACGCAAATGATCTACCTCTACAACTTAAACACTGTAAAATCCAAATGTATGCGGATGATGTGCAGCTCTATGTCCACTGTAACGTATCAGACGTTGTTAATTGTATAAACTTAATAAATGAAGACTTGAAGCGCATATATTCATAGGCATCTGCTAATGGACTTAGTTTAAGTGCTAAAAAATTTGTGGCTATGTTTATTGGCTACACAAAACACTTACCAACATATTTGCTGCAATAAAATTGAGAAAAATAGTATTAAATGAGATTGCTCATTTTTAAAATACAGATTATATTTAAACATATGTATTTATTTATGTATTTACATAAATGTTTTTATATACATAAATACATAACAAAAAAGTGTTTTATGCAATATTTCGTTTTCCTTTGGAAAAATTCTTGCGTAAAAATATAAAAAAATTAAAAATTTGAAAAGGAAATCAAAGTAAATGAAAATAAGTTTAGAATAATAACATTTAACATAAAAAATTTTCGCAGTAAAAACCTTTTCCGTACCATCGTACATTCTTCCCAAACGATCAATTTGCGTATTTGTAGAATCTTCGCTATTGTGTTACTTTTGGCGATGTTGCAAGCTGGTGCTTTGATGATTTGCATGTTTAGTGGTAATTTCAAGGGCTAATGTCCAGTTCCCCCACCATCTAACAACAGAAACGAAACTAGGAATGATTTTCCATGTTTCCGACATTGAAATGATTTCCATCAGACATTCCACCTGTAACAGCGTGGTATACGCATACTGCAAAGTGTGAATGGAAACATCTGTTTGACAAATTGAGAACAGACTTGTTAAGTTGTTCGATGGTTGACATCCACTACGTTCTCTTGACTGAAATACACACGCTGTTCATTTTCTAGATGAGCTGCCAAATGGAGTACTATAGGGTGTCTGTCGTGGATCACAAATGTAAATGTGCTCCAAATAGCTTTGTTCCTACTTATATACAGCTAATACTGAGATACTTTATCTTTTGCATTTACTACAGCAAAGGTTGCCATATCGCTACCTTCTGTTACATATTTACGTGTGCACTTTATCGATTTGACAGAGTTACAATACTTCATATAGATCGGAGCTTTAAAAGCTTGTCCACTTAAAAATCTTGTCGCATTACCACTTTAACTACAGATCGCCCACCGGCTGCTGCTTATCGCTGATAATCTAATTAGTAATGGTCATTCTCCGTCATGGTCTCTAAGATATCACTTGGAGCACTTGCCGTCGACCATACAGCTTAAATGACTATATTATGGCTATCCGATGGCATCCGATCTAATGTCATTTGGCTAAGTCATTGTTATGATGAGGAAACATTTACAATTCTTGGTTCAACTACCAACTTCCGCATCTTGATGATACGTATCTAGCAATGACATCACCGTTCCCAGTAGGTTATAAATTTGTCTAGATATGATCTCTTAAAATTGTTTGACAACGTAATTTGAAAGCATGTCTGTTTGTGTTTGTTTACCAAGAAATATTTAGATTTAATTGACACCCCGAAAACTAATAAATATGATGGATCTGGTGGTGGTACCAACTGGGGTAATTTTACCACCAGCAGAACATGGTAGCACAAATTTAGAATTGATTTCTGTCAGGACCTGCCTTACGGCCTTATCTGACAGTGGACGAACTTCACATGAGTGAACCTGGTCACGGCTTACTAATGTCCCATGTTGCTTGCTAGGCTCGCACAGTTGCAAATTTCTTATAATATGAAGCAAGTCTCATACTACATTTCTGAAACAGGCAAATTCCTGTACGCACACAAAAATATTTGGGAACCAAAGTTTTAATTTCAAAATGTTTTAATTTCAAATGTATTGGAAAGTTGAATTGCCGTTTATACTATTTTCCTTTAATTCTTATTTATATTTCTTACTGTTGAGATTTTACCTGAACTTTTTCCTTGAAATATTTCAAGATCAAATTTAGCCAAATCGGTCGAACCATTCTCGAGTTTAACCGAAGCAAACGAAGATTTTCATTAATTTTAATGAATAGAAGCAAATACATACACATGTATGTACATATGTATGTGCATATTTACATAAGTATTTATATCCTCACAAAAAGTTTCCTTGATTTTGTTTAGAAAGTTTTTTACCGTCAGATCCTTATTTGACTTATTTAATGGACTTTTCTTTTGATCGTGTTCCGTTTTTAACACCCTGTTTTAAAGAAATATTTAAAAACAATTTATTTACATACAACATACATACATATGTACATATATGCATTTTTATGCCCATATTAGTCTGAGTCAAAATTAAAGGTGGTATTTTTGTTTACTTTTTAAATTTACAAAAATTAAAAATAAATTTCTAATTCAGTGCAATGATGCATACCGTATACCGTAAATGTCATGTATATATATATATGTATGTATATATATGTTTATACCTATATTAAATACACAATATAACAAACTATACAAGCTTATTTTCAGCACACGTCTGTACGTGCACAATATGTGTATACTAGGGATGGAAAATTTTGTATATTTGTACTGTGTTTAGTACTATCTAATTTCGAAAAGTACAATGCTACACCAATGACATATTTAGTACAATTAACGAATCTACCCCGTTTTAGCAATTTTATATGGCAACTCAGAACTAGTTTTAAGAAAAAAATTCGACTTTAAAAATGAAACATTAAAATGGTTCAGTAAATTTAGCCCAGAAAACGTACTCAGGGGAAAAACTAATACTTTCGTAGAAATGTTTCTAAATGAATACCAAAATTTCGATAACATAAATTCGGAACTTACTGCCCTTACTGATGTGCAAATATTAAAATCTTACAAATATTCGAATATTAGCGATGGGCAAGAGTTTCTAAAATAAAACATTAGGCCAACGAGCTGATGTTTAGAGAACTTTCAAAAATTTTCAGAGAAATATTACCAGTTCCACATTCATCACGAAATGTGGAAAGAATCTTATCAAAAAGTAATTAAAACCAAATAGAGAAACAGACTACAATCTGCCATATTCTTTTGCGGCTTAATCCAAACAAAAGACTTACTGAATTCAAAAAATTGCAATTGCTATGATATATGTAAATATGTATATACATACATACACATATTAAGCAAGTTACTGCCAAGTTGTAATTGTGATCTCGAAGACGATGTAAAAGCCAGTGTGTACCTTAATTTTCCTTATATGTATGTTAATAGTTTATACATATTCAATACTGAGGTTTTTTTTGTTATATTATATTACAAATTTCATATACTTTTCTTATATTCTTAATAACTCTGTATAATTAAAATCTATATATGTACATGCCTTAGTGCAATTGAGGTCAGAAAAGTACAATCTTTCAGCTATTTCGTACAATTTTAAAATTTTCAATGCCATCCGTGGTGTATACTGTTTAATTCAAGTGCAATTGAGAGTAGAGCAGATTACTTTTTATATTTTAGCTTCGCTTGGATGCCAACAGTTCAAAACTAAAATGTTCGTGTTTGAAATTTAAGGAATACAAACCTGTTATTTCGTCGAGATTTGCTGTTGCAGTGGTGAGTTTAAAAATAGCATATGTGTGTACAAACAAACATACATTTATAGGTTTTAAGCCAAATTTCTTTTTGTGTAAAAAATACATATATATGTATGTATGTACAATATGTGAGAGCACTGGTTAATGGACAGATATATTAAGTACAACACTGACATACCTAATAATACTAAACTGACGTACTTATCATTACAGTACATAGACAAAAAGGGGAAAAGGACACACGAACAGAACAAGCTGTTAGCACAGTAGCTTAAGTAAAGTTCTTGAAATAAGCCGTTGTTTGCTTTGTGAGAAATAAAGTTATTAAGAAAGTGGTCTAAACATTTCTAAACAGTGAAAGTAGTTAATTCTTTTAAGTTGTAAGAATAATGTTGAGAAGAGTTTTTCCGACAGACATTAACTTAATTTAATAAACTATTTTTTTGTGAATCCGAATCTGAATAAATAATACATACATACATATGTACATAAGGCTGTAAAAGCCGAAACAAAAACATATGTACATAACTTAATGAACATTTAACTTCTAAAGCAAAAAAACGTTACATATGTACATATGTATGTATTATACAAACTTCAAACGGACAAAATTTTTTTTTTCGAAAGACTACCGGTTGATACATCCTATAAAGTCACGTATGTTTTTGAAAATTAAGCAAATGTGCAAGGAGAAAGAAATGTTAAAACAAAAAGAAGAATTTAGGAAAGAAACTTAATTAAGAAAAGAGAAAAGAATAAGCAAGAAAAAGAAAGACAATAGCAAAAAATAACAGTGTACAGAACCGGAGGTTAACGAATGTAATAGAATTAATGTGCCATGGAAGATGAAAACATAAAAGGAGTGCAAGCAAGATCAAGCAAAAATAAAGAGTTTGAAACAAAAAATACAAAAGAGCAAACCAACTGAAGTGATCAAAGAAATAAAAACAGCTGATTTACAAGGGAAAAATCAGTTCCGGCAAATTAGTCAAAACTAAAACAAAAAACATTTAAGTTTTAAGAGACTGTCCTAAAATGATAGAACAGAGTAAAATGTTGTCTAATATAATGTCGGTTGATAATATAGAAAGAACTATTCCTGCATTTGAAGGTGAATCAGGAATGACAAAAGGTATGTGGATAAACATTTTCAAGAACACGCTCTGGCATACGGTTGGCCAGAGGTACAAAAATTTTGTTTTTGCGAAAAACAAAATGAGAAAATGCACAGATTTATTCTTACAGTCCGTTTCAGTTAGTAATTATGCTACTTTAAAAAATTTTTGCTGGAACACTACGCAACCGCTGCACATGTGTCGGATCGGTTCTTTCGGTACGGTTGATGACCGGTCAATAATACGGTAAATCGTGGATGGTATTAAAAGAAATCCATTGTTACCATTGCGGATCTCCGGATCACAAACGTAGTTAGTGTACATCAGATACACCCAAGTGCAACAAAAATGGTCATATATCAAGAGACAGTAGGTCAATAAAGTGTACGCTGTATAACGCACAATTACGAAGCTTAACAATAAACAATAAGAAGTTTAAATGTTTTACTGACAGTGATGCAGAAATATCTGTAATTAAAGAAAGCTCTGCTCGAAAATGTTTTAAAGTAAGCATTAAAGACGATACGAAGGAAATTACAGGTTTGGGTATTTGATGAACTTTGTATTGAGCACTATTTCGTAATTGTACCAGATAATTCAGTTGATTATAATGGGTTATGACGTATTACGAAAAATTCAACATTCGTTTGACGAAAACGGTTGCAAGTTTCACTCAATGACAGAAAATACAGAAAATAATGAAGCACAAAAAATAATGCACGTAAGTGTATATAAAGAATTAGACATTACTTCTGAGTATATAAAAAAATTGACGAAGTTAGAAACAATTATACGCTGGTACATAATGTGGTAAGTCATAGCACAAGGAAAATATTACTAGAAGAAGAGACCTCATACACTCTTCGCTCAGTCATTCATCTCAACATTAGCAAAATATAGTCTATGAACACGTGGAAGAATGGTTGAGGAGTGGTATAATTCGAAAATCAACTTTGCAATACTGCAGTCGAGTGGTGTTAGTCAAACACTTTTTTGAGAGGGTGTGTGTCGATTATTAAAATTTAACAAAATCTGCTTTAAAAGCCGAATATGGAGGAATTGATTGATTGTTTAACTGGAGCAATGGTTTACAGCATGTTGGACATAAAAAACTCATTTTTATACGAACCAGAGAATAGCAAGAAATATACTGCTTTTGTTACCAAACGGGGAATTTTCGAGTTTAATTTTGCACGTTTCGGTTTTGTAATTTTTTAGCGTTTTCATACCATTCATGAAGACAATATTTCGAAATCTTTTTATTTTGGGAACAGTTCTCAGGGGTCGCTATTTTCATTTTGTAGAGATGAGGAAGTCAGAATTTAACGGATACTGTTTTGACTGTTCAATGCCTAGTGCACATAACTCTGATAATGCACAATCAAGCATCAGTTGACCCAACATTGCATGTTTTTGTGTTTTTGTTATTTTTTTTGAGTCCTTGGTAGAAGTCGAACCTACGACCCTGGACTGTTGGTCAAATACTCTAACAACTCGTCCAGCGATATAACAGTGTACTCTAAGGACAATGAATCTGGTATAAAAAATCTGGAAACAGTTTTTAATATGGCATTATATAATAATTCAATATTAATTGGTAAAAATAAAAATGTTTACAAAGCCATGTTGACTTTTTTGGCTTAATTATTAAATATTCTATTAGTCTAAAAGATATAAAAGTATTCAGTCGTTGAAAGATTTTCTGGAAAATTTATACAAAATTATTCGATAATAGATAAACCTTTGACAAGCCTTTTGAGAAAGAATGTGGAGTTTGCGTTGGAGCAATAGAAGCATTGAAACATATTTTGACCAGTCTACGGAGGCTAAAATGGATTTGCATACAGTTGCAAGTTGGGTTTTGGCGCTATTTTTCTGCAACAATTTGATGAACGGTGGTACCCAGTTTATTTGTATAGGAAGAAGAAACAAAAAATACAAAAGAGGGAATCAACTGAAGTGATCAAGACAAATAGTTAATAAAAATAAGTGATTTACAAGAGAAAAATAAATAATATGTATGTAAAGCTATGTAAGCCTAAACAAGTATATACATGTCACTCAAAATACATTTTCAAAAAATACATTTATTTTTTACACTAAATAGAAATATGATCGTACCAATTATGCAATTATTTTAAAGGAACTTCATGAAGCAATTAACAAAACTTAATAACAATAATAGACAGAATGAATGTATGTATGTATGTGCACCCCCATATATACATACAGTGAAGCCTCTCATAATTGGACGGCCACTCCGTTTAAAAATGACTTTAAACTTTTTGATCTGTTGAAACGCGACTCTTGCAAACTGCTTCAACCGAACAATTTGTTTTAATGCTTCAGCATAAGAATTTATGAAACCAGGTTTCTCTATATGTGTATCATATCAGAGTCTTCAGACTGACTTATCTTCAGTGTAAACGCTTTCATCTACTTTTAAAAATTCGTTAAAGCCATTTGATTGACGGAACAGTTCTACTAAATTGATGTATGTACGTTGCAAGCGGTATATCATCCTTGGCATCAAAATTCGGAAGGTCATCAAAAGTTGCTGAAAATTCAGCTTTCCGAAAGCAGTTTTCTATTGTTCCTGATTCAACTTCATCCGAAGAGCCGTTTATGAAGTCTAGAACTTTAAGATCGTCAATAGATTTTGTAAGATTTGCTGCTGAGCTTGCTGTATCAACTTTTGGTAGAAAGTGCTTTAATATTAACCCTCTGTAGTGAACCTTAAATTTTTGGATTATAACTTGATTAATAGGTTGGTAAACTGTAGTTGTATTTGGAAGCAAAAACAATATGTTTATATTTGTTAAATTTGTTGTCAGTCATGATATCTTGAGTCATCCAAGCATTTTTATTGGTAGATATTTAATAAAAAGAGGATTGAATGCTTTATCTATGACTAACATCAGCTCTTTCTCTCCAGCTCAGTTTACAGAAAACAAAACTGTGAGTCTTTCCTTCGAAAATTTTTCACCAAAGCACTTTTTGGATCTTAGGGCAAGAGTTCTATCAGGTAAAACTTGAAAGAAAAGCCCACTTTCATCTGCGTTGTAAATATCCTACGGTTTGTACCAACATAACATGGTTACATCAGCAGCTTCTCCAGTAATACATTTAAAAGCAACGATATTTTTTTTACGCCATTTTTGTAACCATCCATTGTATGAAGAATAATCAGTTGCATTACTATTTCACTTGCCTTAGCCTTTACAATAGGACCAGAAGCAATCCAAGCACATTTATTCCAGAACCCCATTTGGAACGAACTTTTCCTCTTCGCAATTTCGCGCAGCGAAATCTTTTCTTTGTAAAACTCATTTATAATTTCCATTTCTTCTTTAATTGATAACATATTTTTTTATATTTCAACTTGTGGCTCTAAAGTCAAGACGAGGTAAGCAAACAAATTCTTCAAATAAACACCGGGTTTTTATCCTTAGCTATCCTATAAACTTATCCTAATAGGGGATAGCATTAACACAAAGATGACACAGAGTTGGAAAAAATACAAATTATATATTTACAACTCTTGTTGGTAAGATTCAACTAAGACGAATTCATTTTTAAAACAAACTCGTCTTGATTTCAACCTGTTCGCGTCCGGTTATTAGAGTGCCCGACTATGGGAATACTTTTTGTATGGAAAAATTGTTGATAATCACGGTTCTACAAAGTTTGTCCGGCTATGGGAAGTGTGCATTTATGGGAGGTGTCCGTTAGAAGAGGTTTCACTCTATATGTGTGTATGTATAATTATAATAAGAAATTGCTTACGTACTTGTGTACATACATATGAATACTAACAAAAAAATTATTTAAAAGACAAAAATTAAAATAAAAAATGGTCTCTGTTCGAATATATGTACACATGTATGTATGTACATACATAGGTATTTACGTAACACAAATATTCAATGTACATACTTGTTTACATGTGTATATGTACTTGTATAGATATGTACATAAACGTTTGTATTTTGTTTGAAAATATGTTTATAAAAATTTTTAATTGTAAAATTTTCTGTCTAAACACATAATTTTATTTTTGACAAGCACAACACAACTGCCAGATTCTGACACTTTTGTTCGCTCCATATGTGTTACTGGAACGCAAGTTTATATAAAACACGACCGAAAGGAAAGTTATCGTTTGCGTTCACTGCCGTTCGACTTGTCGTACTGAAAATTTTAATTGGGTCGCAATTTTAGCTGTTTGTCGTTGGAAAGGGCTTGGATATCAGTGCGTATATCCATGCCCAAGGCGGAAATTATTTTCTCGTTTCTATAGTACAAGTAATAAAAACTAAATCAAAATTAATTAATTAAATTAAATAAATTTTTTGTTAAACTAAACAAAGTTAACAAGTTTCGGGCTATAGAACTAGGCTACTTAGAGCAATTCATTGATCTACTGACATCATTAAGGAGCGACTAATGTATGTAGAGAATTACTACGAGCGAAACATATATAATTATTTATACTACTACTAGTACTAAGATTAATTTGAATGAGTGAGCTAAAAAAATATATTAACATCGAAATAAGTCTAATTTTTTAATGACTATTTTTTAATATCCGTACAAAATCTGAAGAATAAAGTAGCGATGAATCAAGGTGACACATCTAGTATGTTTAGAACTTTGTATCAATTAGCTTCCCGTTATTCTTTAGATGGCAAATACGAGTCCTGGTTGGTTTAAAGTTTATTAGAAACAATGCAATGTTTTCTAAAATATTAGAAAACACTTTATATGCTAACTTACTTAAGATCCTTAAAATTGTTTCGACACCGGAAAATGCTAATGCTAGCACCACTGAAAAGCATCGCCCAATTGCGTTACTTTTACGTCCAATTTCGGTACTTTTATTGGTACATATTTTAAAATATACGTATATGAGCAGCTATTACATTATATGCAAGAACACTTTCAGTTTGGCTTCAGAAGAGGTTGTGGTTCTGAAGATGAAGTTTGTATATAATATAGTTTGAATATACCTCAATTTCTTTGTAAAGGCTTGGACGCTATATGGCAAAAAATGTAATGAGTTGCTACTGTTCAGAAGTAAATTTTTCAAATCGGAAACAATATGTTCACAAAAAAAAACAGTAGCTTCATTGGTGCATGGTATAAAAAATCTCAATTTAATTGGGAAATATTTATATATTATCCGATTTAGATCTACCAACACATATTGAAAGAGATGCAATATTATACTCAATTGTTTTGGACTGGGCACGTTTTGTGTTGAAACAAATTTTCGGTGCAAATGTACTGTTAGTTCAGTTCAGTTAGGTATATTGTAATTCAACTCATGACCGCCTGTCATGAGATCTGCATTACGCATAATCAGTAGAATTGCAGTTCGAATAAATAAAATAATTTAAGAATTCCACGATGTGCACTAAGCAAACTCTTTATTCAATAACATTAGAATGATGCTGTAACTTTAGTATACTACTTTTTAATTTTATTTTTGAAATTTTATTTACTGCAAAATTAGAATTATTAAATTCGGATGTAAGTATGTATGTTATTAAGCTACTAAACATTGAAATTGAAAAAAAGTAAATTTTGCACATGTAAGTCTATAAGACTTCTGAACGTGCCTTAATTATATATCCAAGGTGCGGGGCTATTACTGCAATGAATATTGTATATTTACTTGTACAATAAATTTATGTATATAAAAATCTTTAAATGAGTTTGAGGCATGCCAATGATCACAGTAAATGAGAGGCAAAGAATTCAAAATATTACAATAGACATTACAAACAACGTGGTCATTAGTTTCCTAAATAATAAAAACTTATACAATAATTCTGGACAACTATTGAAAATGTGTTTAAAATCAAGTTGTGTTCGTTAAGCCCTGCAAAATTATTATTTTCCTTAGAAGGTTTTGTTCATACGCCAATACGAGGCTGTTCATCTGAACATCTTATGTTATTAACATAAGTACGTACATAATTTACATATACATACATATGTATTTCGATCAATAAGCTTTGATTTATTAAATTTTAATTTATTGCTTCGTTTACGCTTGGGGTAAAAATTTGTACACAAAATTAGTCTCTCAAATGTGAAAGAGTAAATGAATGTTTCGCTAGTAAAATACTAAAAATGTGCAGCATTTATTATTTGTGTACGAAAAATCTCATTTTATATAGTATTTATATTATATGTGTATGTACATATCGAGCCTTTGGTGCAATACCGTAGTAACTCAAAATTTGAATTTTTTGAGCTGAGTCTAACTGTTCAGATTCTGCAGCTAAAAATGTCTTTATTGCCTCTAGCTATTTCCAACAATATTTATTTGCAATAATGAAATGAAATGCATTTTTCTCAGTTCGCGATTTTTTGAATTACTACGATTTTTTGAATAATTGCACCAAAGGCTCGATATGTATGTATATTTTCCGTTGCATATCACTTCGGTTTTAAAATACATTCCTTAGTTTATTTATTTTTTTAATATGTTCTAAAATATGAGAAACTACAATTTATTCTAAAGCTTGGTTTTGCCAACATCAATGTGTCAACATTTGATTTCTATTATTTTTGAATGTATGTATGTATGTATGTAAATATTTTTATATTTACATATACAATATATATATTTTATATTTACATACACATACACATCTGTATGTATGGGTACGAAATGTTTCCTTTTTAAGTTTATTTACATAAATACATGTGGATGTGTGCAATTCTTAATTTCCAATTCATTCAATGAAACCTTGTAGAACTTAAAATAATATTACTTTTACAAATTTTAATTTAAAATTTTAATATTAAAGTTGAAGGCTTTTTTGCACAATTTTCTGCTTTCAAAATCGATTATTTTTTGATATTTCGGAAGATAAACGCTCTAAAAAGTTATGGTACAATCTTATTATAAAATAGTCAATATGTTAAGTTAAATTTTAGTCCTGGTGTTGAATTGATTCGGCGATATTCATATATGTTTGTATATGTAATTTGTTTCCAATTCCAAACTAAAAGTTTTTCATTTCTTTTGCTGTTTAACCACAAACATCTTTAAATAGCGCGTGCCAAATGATATCTCCTTTACATATACATTCATACGTATGTAAAGAAAACACCTTTTAAAAAAAGAAACTCACGAATACTTCAAGTAAAGGAAGAAAATCTTCTTTCTATTACACATGATGATACAGATGTCCTGCTTGTCACATAATGCTTATTGTTTGATGATTAACTACTCGTATCAGGCCTATACCAATTTATTATAAATAAACCGAATTGAGAACAAAGAACTACATTAGGGTTTTTGTAATTGACTTCTGAGCCTCTGGTAAGCCAGTAAAAAAAAATTTTAACTTCTTCACTTTTGTTTTTTTCTCATGACAATTGGTACTCGAACAAACAAACAACGGACTGGCCAAGAAAACTAAAATTTATTTTACAAAAAAGAGGCCGCTGAAAGTCACACCTTTAGATACTTTTACGGCCAGTTAGGATTGCGCTTTGCAACAAATCCGTAATACGTTTGTTTTTATATGTACTCAGCAAATAAACAAATACAATAATCCATAAAGCAAAATTTGGGAGAAAATCGTAAAGAATACTGTAGATGCCTATGTATGTATGTATACACATATAAAAGTTATTCCAAAGTCAGCATGGATTTTAACAGGTAATTGTGATTTTATAAGAACAAGAAAAACCCAAAAACAAAGAAAACACATTTGAATTGACTTCACTTTGATCTGTACAAATAAAATTTTCTCCTAACTGAAACTAAAAATTCATACATGTACATGTGTATGTATGCATATGTGTATGCTTGTTGCTGTTGTAAAACATCTTTTTATTTTCTGCTCACGGCTGATTCTAAAATTTGAAAAATGTAAAGATGTTAAAAAAACACATACACACAATAAAACAAAAGAATATAAGTGAGTATTGTTTGCTCAAGCATCGAAAATACACAAAATAGCCTCTAAGGACTCTTAGATAGAAACAAATGAAAACAAATTTTAAGCCCTCCACTAACACTCTTGTGCAGCATCAGCCCGACATCAACCACCAAAAAGTCATTCCTCATAGACAAAATGTTAAATATTTGTTGCAGCTCCGTTTAAAGAATACTTAAGATTTATGTTTGTGTCATTGTTGTTGGTACAACTCTTACAATGATTATAAGTACTTTATATGTATATAAAATTACCTTTTTGTGTTCCCTTTGTGTTGTTAAACCCCGATGGAGTGATGCTACCAAATAATATACATATACTATTATAAATAAACTCACGCCACCTAAAAATTGCGACACCAAAAATATGTTTTATGACCGCAAATTTTCATGCATGTATTGATTTTGTTGAGGCAATTCTATTGAAATGTTTTAAATGCTTTCCATCTTCTTCCGTTAACCAGTAAATCACTGACTTTTTTTTGCTTGTACATGAGTAAATTTGTACGTTATTAATACGTTTTATTTCTTACAGAGACATGAATTTGGGTGGGAATTCTATTCATCGCTTTGACAAGCTCATACGCAACTCGTACTAAACAATCCATAACGAAAATTTGGCACTTTATTCTCGCACTCATGTAATGTCCCAAAAGCAAAAAGAAAAGTTTTGAAAGACATCTGTCTAAATTTCGGTCTGACTTATGACTTTAATTCGATTGTGTTAGACTGTGCTTTTGTTTAAGTGCCAGAAAATTATAAATTATGTACTACTAAATTTATCACATTTAAATGCCCATGTACAAATGTATATGATATGATTCCTTGGTTTGATTGCTGTTTAATTGAAATTTAACAAAGTATAAACTGTCTTTAATCTATCGAGCTGTTTTTATTGGTAATTTAAGATATGTATGGCAAGTTACTATTAATTGCACTTTAACGTACATAGAAAACGTAAAATTTCAAAAAGAAAGCAAAAATTGAAGGAATTGTGGACACGATAAAAGACAACTTGTATAAAAAGTCAAGAAACTCGATTAAATTAAAATTAAAGCATAAACCACGGTAAAACAGTGCACATGCTTGAACTACATTTCAAACCCAGCATCTCAGTTTTCTCTTATTAATGTGCATATACCAGAAAAAACTGAACAGGGAATGAGCCCCCCACCCCCCTTAAGGTTGTGGAATTCACTCGGAGTGATAGTGTTCACAGACTCTTGTCGATGGCTCTGTGAGCAACTTAATGCGACCCATGGCTTAGCATGGGAAATAGTTGTCAACTTTAAAATTTCAAAACACGCCAAAAAGGAGACAAAAACAGGGTTTCAAAAAAAACTAACAAGCTTAGAAATTCTTTTTTAATTAAAATGTTTATAGAATTCATTTTGCATAAAAAGTATAATATTTTTGTATTAAGAATATAACAATAAATTGTTAATAGGCATCTGAAATGTCATTACTTGTTGTTCTTATTGTGGTCTATAAAATTAATTAAATAAATATTGCTCTGTTGAACGAAATGGTATTGAAACAGTGTTATTTTATTGCCGAAAGATTTTTTTTGCAAAAATTTGGGTTGAATTTGCTTTGATGCTTAAAAAGCACTCAAAATGGTGCGAAACGCGCCGAGTTGAAAACGCTGGAAATGGCAAATAGACAGTAAAGAACTGAAGTTATCTGAGGTAAATCTGTCAGCCAGTGTGACTGAGACTCAAAACCCTACAGAGTAACGAATTTTAACTTTTTCTATTTTCGGAAGGGAAGGTCAAGTACATGAAGTTTTTTAAGTCTGATTGCTAACACGTTGGAATGATTACTTAGTCTATTTAGGTATCTCCCACTGAAGTTATTTATTTCGTCTTTGACCAATAAAATTCGAAGATCTCTGTGTATATTTTTGTTGGTCATAAACCAAGGCGCATTTGTTAAAAGTCTTAGGGTTTTTGACTGGTATCTCTGTAGTATCTCAACGTTAGAATTACTTGTAGTTCCCCACAGTTGGATGCCATATGTCCATATCGGTTTAAGTATTGTTTTGTAAATCGGAATGTTGTTTTCTAAGCTTAAGCTTGATCTTGGGCCCAATAACCAAAACATTTTTCTTGTTTTTAAATTAAGTTGCTCACATTTCTTTTTGACATGCTCTTTCCAAGTTAGTCTTCGATCGAGATGAAGCCCTAAATATTTTACAGTATTGCAACTTGGTATAACTGTACCATTTAGGTAAACAGGCGAGCAATCATTTTTTCTTAGGGTGAATGTAACATGGACAGACTTTGAATTATTAACTTTAATGTTCCATTTTTGAAGCTAGTCTTGAAGAAGATTCAATTGATTTTGCAGCAACCCGAAAGCTATTACCGGTGATTTATTGGCGGCTAATAAAGCAGTATCATCTGCGTATGCAGCAGTAGTTATATTTTCAATTGTTGGCATATCTGCTGTAAAAATTGTGTACAATACTGGACAAAGAACCTGTCAAAAGCTTGTGGCACATCTAAAAACACTGCAGAACAATACAATTTTCTTTCTAAGGCGTATGAGATATTATTGATGTACTTAAAAAATAATTACGATGACACGAGAGAGGGTTTTCAGCCCTGGGTTGCTTTACGATTGTTGTTCAGAAAACAATTATTAAATTAACTAGACTGATGAAACATTGATTTGTCCTTCTATATTTAGTCAACATGGTTACATGATTTAACGAAGAAACATTTTTAACGACCTGAAATAGAGATTTTCGCTTGAATATAGATTTTACTTGAAAACAAACTTAAGTACCATTGAATTTTAAAGTGCATACATATACATACATACATATATGTTTTGCATTATATTATTTTCTACAATCAAAAAAAGATTTTACTACAACAATTTTCTTCCTATTGCAAAAACATTTGTGCACTTGTGTGAAACATTTTTATGGCGCTTTACGAAATAGCTTTTGTTTCACTTTGTTTTGAGCGCAGGTTGTGAAATTCAAAAGGCAAAGCTATAACCCTTTCCGTAAATTGGTTTAAGCTAATTCTTGACGTGTTAAAAGTTTTTTTTTGGCAAAAGATTGGCTGTTTAGTTATACATATTCTGCAAAAGAAGACCGTAAGACTGTAGTGAATATTCCCATTCAGCTGCGCCTAATATTTATTACGTTCATGAAATGCAAAAATATGGATTCATATATGCTGAAACTGAACTAATCATCCGGACAAGCCGCGTGATTGTGCAATTCATTTTTGGTTTAAAAAATGTATTTAATTAATTGCTAATAAAACGCTTGATTGTGCTTAAAAATCAATTAGAAATTGGCTGATATTTTGAGCTATTTACTAAAATACATTTTTAAAATAACGCCATGTTATATTTTTCGTTTCATTACTTTATGTGAAGTGGTGCATCATCACGGTGGTGTAATATAGTATTTATAAGTATATGCAGTGTTATTTTTTTTTTAACATAAAACAGAGGAATACTTAAAGCGTACAATACGAATGAAGGCTTTATTAGGAGTAAATAAAAACAAAACCATGTCACATTTTTTAAAAATATTGCTTTTCAGTAGGTTTATAATGAAATGAACTATAAGCGAAAAACACATATTGTTTTTTTCTGTCTAATTGGAATTATACTTGTATAATATAAACTACAAGCTCTGAAAGTTTCAGTTCTGCAACTACCCTTATTATTTTTTACGAGATAAAGCTTCAACAAAAAAAGCAAAAATATAGACAAATGTTAGCAAAAAGCTCAAAAGTTACAGTGTCCTTCACACCTACACACTCGTTACCAATTATTCACGAAAATAACTACATAAAGCATTTCTTAAACAATAAATAATTGAAAATACGATTAAAAATATTTCCCGATGAAATAAAAATGTTCATAAACAAACTGTTTGAAATAGTTTCGAATAAACAATAATAATAAAATAAATAACAAATATTAATTTTATTGAAACGATTTCTTGGTGACATAAGTATTCCCACCAAGAAATCAATAGGCATATAAAAATATGCTTAATAGCATTTTCATACCTCATAACACCAGAAAGCAAATATTTTTAAGTATTTATTGTAAGGCGAAAAATATCTTAAGAGCTGAAAGTTTTAACAACAAAACATATAAACTAATTTTATTTTAAAATACTTGTACATATATTCATGATATTGTAAGCAGATGGACTATTCCGAAATTCTAACAGCGTTTTGTTTCCGTATAAGAAATAAAGGATACAAAATAATTGGTTTAATAGTTAATTGTGGGTTCTTGCAAAATTTTCTCAAGTTTGCCCGGAGGAGATTGTATGAATCAATTTCACATCTTCATTTGTGGCATAGTATATCCGACAGGAAAAAAGTATAAGTTCTTGATTTGTCTATGTTAAAAAAGACTCACAAAAAGTTCTAATTTTACAAATTAAAAAGTATTGATTATTATATTTTTCTTTTTTCTTAACAATTATTCCTAATTTTTTCACACTTGGTATAATACCAAGTTTGATTTTCAGAAAAAATTGAAAATCTTTATTCGATGTATCGCTTGATTGAAGAAGTTTTCCAAAAGAAAACGTAATGTGGAATAAATATTGTTAAGCTTAAACAAAAAGAGGAATAATTAATAGAAACTAAGAAGTGGAGATTAGTTTGCCTGGGGCTTACCATGAAAAGGAGAAATGGTTACTCACAATAAACGGCGTAACTTTTGAACGAGGTTTGTGTCTTCAATAACTTGTATGTATGCCATTTTGAAGATTACAGATCAGACTTTTACTTGAACACTATAATCTTTTTTTGTTTAATACAGCTTCGTCTTTTTCATCTCACAGATATACTTAGCTACAAATATATCCCGTACGTGATGAAATTTATTAGTACGCTGCAATATATAACAAATTGTTTGTAATTCTAAATATTATACAATATTCTTTTTCCCAGCACTAGGCTTCATTATTGATTATAATTTACTTCTTAGATGCTTCGCCATGTACGTACAATTAATAGTATCGGTGGAATTTGCATTAAAATATAATTATTTTAAATGTTGGCTTGCTCGAATTATTGTTAAAAAATTATATTGTATAAAAAATTTCTATGAAGGATAAAATTTATGACGCCATCCTCTGTCACATACTTATGTAGGTACATACTATGTATGTAGCAATAAATCTTCGGCGAAAAATAAACAAGATTTTTTACAAAATAATGCACTTCATTAATCCAAAAGCAATTTGTTTTTTGAAAAAAAGCCCCATATCTACTAACTAATAAGCGTCATTACTATTCACTAAATATTCATGCCTCATGATGTATGCATATGAATGCGTCATATACATAAAGGGTGGTTAAATTGTATGGGCCGATGTTGAATGTGAACCACACCTAAACGTCAAGTTTTTTTTCCGAATTTTATTTGACATTTCTCTATTTCAGACTTACTCAATTTGAACCATGGAGAGATACACAATCCAACAACGTGTTAAAGTTATCCAGACTTATTATGAAAATGGGAGTTCAAATCAAAATGCATATCGTGCACTTCGTAATTTTTTTGGTCAATTTCATCGTCGAAATGTGCGTACAATCGCAAAAATCGTGGAAAAATTCGAGCAAACCGGGTCTGTAGAAGATGTGAGAACACCAGTGCATGCTCGTACGGCTCGTACTGCAGAAAATATTGCTGCTGTTCGCGATAGTGTGGCTGAAGAGCCGTCCACCTCAACTCGTCGTCGTTCCCAACAATTGCACCTCTCACGCTCGTCGTTGATGAACATTATGCATAAAGACTTGCATTTACACGCTTTCAAGGTGCAATTGGCTCAAGAACTAAAGCCTCTTGACCATTCCAAACGTCGTGAATGGGCAGAATGGTGGCAAGAAATGGCAACAGTGGATGATCAATTTTCGAAGAAAATCATCTTCAGTGATGAGGCACATTTTCACCTCAGTGGATTCGTCAATAAACAGAATTGCCGCATTTGGGCGAATGAGAATCCAAGAGTGATTGTCGAAAAACCAATGCACCCAATTTATGGGCTGGCGGCATCATCGGGCCGTATTTTTTCCAAAATGAGGCCGGTCAGGCAGTTACTGTGAATGGTGTTCGCTATCGTGAGATGATAACGAACTTTTTATGGCCCGAATTGGAAGATATGGATGTGGACGATATGTGGTTTCAGCAGGACGGTGCCACTTGCCACACAGCTAACGAAACAATGGCTCTTTTGCGCAACAAATTCAATGGCCGTGTTATCTCACGTAATGGCGATGTCAATTGGCCGCCAAGATCATGTGATTTGACACCGTTGGACTTTTTTCTTTGGGGTTATTTGAAAGAAAAGGTGTACGTCGATAAGCCAGCAACAATTCAAGACCTAAAGGATCAGATAATTTGGCACATTAACGGCATAGAACCTCCATTATGCCTCAGCGTCATCGAAAATTTGGACCATCGGATGGAGGTATGCCGCCGAGGTCGCGGCGCCCATTTGGCCGATATTTTGTTCCATACATAATTGAGTAATACCAATACATCATAATAAAATAAAATTACAATAATTTCCTAAATAGTTTGTGTTTTATTCAAAATCAACATCGGCCCTTGACCTTTAACCACCCTTTATATGTACATACATACGTAGACGGCTTATATGCAATCGTTTGTGCAGATTTAATGTCTTGATATGACTTTTGATCTCATTTAAAAATAATGAAGGATTTTCCAGCGTGACTGAGCCTATTAGAGAACATATCGCACCCTAAATACAAAAGAGTCACAACTCAAAATACTAAAATTTTCAGGAGAGACAAAAAACTGTTTAACATAACTGTATTTTTCCAGTTAAAGAAGATAGTGATGTGAAAGAAATTTTTGCAGTAGTTAGAGATGTGTACTCTGAATTAATTTATGGAAAAAAGTTAATTTTGGAAAATTTTGAGCTGTGACCCTTTGTATTTAGGGTGCGATATGTCAATTATGCTTGAAAGGTACAGCAAATTAAGCATTGAACTTCAAAACAAGTTTGTATGGCATACATACATAGGTTGTATGCATACATATGTATGTATGTAGGTACACAAAACAGAAACATTTAGTTGACAGGTCTCTAAAAAATAATTGTGTTCCCTTAACTTAAAATTCATTATCAAGCATTATCAAGGTCTTTGGTGTAAACTGTTGGAGAAGAGATAAAAAAAACAATAGCAAATCAGAAAGTACTCGTATAACAGCCTTTAATGCTTTCCATTTGCCTATACATTCACATGTATGTCGAAATTTCATAAATAAAAAACAGCAATATTTCTTTATTTAATATAAACTCAATTGTTTGAATATAAACAAAAGCTTCAAAGAAGCTTTTGCTTTCTTTGTATTAATTTATATTATTTTGTTAAATAAAAACAATGAGCACATAATTTTTTCGAAACTATATTTGCCAAATTTTAAAACGCCAATATTTTCTTCCCAAAACTTTTTGCTATGCTTGAATTTCACGAACAAAGTTGTATGTATGTACATAAAGAAGTTGAATGAAAAATGTTTATTAAATTATCATATGAATGCTTTTTATGAAAACGAAAATGCAGCAATCTTAAAATTACAAAAACGGGTGGGTGAGGGTACTAAGAAACTTAAAGGTATTAAAGAATAAGCACCTTGATGTAAAAGAAATGTTGAAGCAAAATTCAAAAAAAATCTTCATTAACACTTAATGTCAATTCTTGCAACATGTTTTCACAAAATTTATTTGCAATATTAATTTTTAAAGTTGTGGCTAACTGCGTTCTGCATGTGCAAATGCACACAAATGTGTGTCTTCACACACATATTTATGTAGCTGCACTAAAAAGCTCACAAAGTCAAACTCCATGAATGGCTAAAAGCAAAATTAACCAACTGAATGGTTTTGACTGGCAAAGTGTCTTGTAGTAAAATAAAAATTTAAAGGCAGAGAAAAATATTAATAAGAACATCATTATCATGGAATAATACTAGTAATAACAATAATATCCTCAAGAACGTGAAATGAATTTACAACTACAACTACATGGATTTTTATTTTGCAATTTTTTTTACAGAATAACATGAAAATTCAAATATACAAATATTGTGATTATGAGAAAAATAAAAAAGGAGCAAAAAGGGCAACCATAAAAATTGTATTGCAGCTTTTGTTTTACCTTTTTCTTCTTTTATTAGCAGCAACATTAGGCAAAGAAATTAAAACAAAATGAACATCCAACACAAACGTACACAAAATCTTCCAAGAAATCATAAAAATATTTTACACTTTATATTTGAATATATCGTGTTTGACAGTTTTGTAACCATTGTTGTTGTTGGTGCTGACAACAGTATTTTTTGTAATCATATAATGTTAGTTCCTTTGCTCGATTTGGTTTTTTAAAGTTCCACATGCACTGCGATCTTTGTGAAACAAATAGCGCTGGAAAGAATTTATCCTATAAAAAAAACATCAGATCAGTTTGTTGGATTGAACACAACATGTGATGAGCTTGAACAAGTGCTGCATTTGAGGAAATTTATGGCATGTGTGTTTATAAATGTCCTTTTTGCAATATCAATAAAAAAAAACGTTACTGCACACAAGAAGTCAACATCATCTTTAGACCAGTGGCATTTGACATTTTACATACTATCGTTGTTGTATATTAAAATTTCTCTTTATTGGTCCACATTGGCGTTTTCAATTAAATAACTTCCTAGAAAAACATTTTTTTCATAATTAAATACATTTTGCGAACGCATGGAAAGGTTGATAAAATAATGTATACAAAAAGAGCTTTTATGTAGAGGAGAACTAAAGTTTGAGATGTATTGAAACTTAAAGATAATTTTAGTTTCAGTTAGTTAATGGATCGGGTGGTTCCATTTTAGCTGCATTAAACTATCGATATACATATGTAGATAGCAAAAGTTTGAAAAGTTATCAGGAATCGTTTAACACCAGAGCAATCCGTTAAAATTGTGATATTTTACTTTGAAAAAAAAATCTGTTCACGAAGTTCATACAGCGAGTTACGGTCCACTGATAAATCAATTCGTGCAGTTATTGATCGTTTTCGAACTAATTTTACTATCCTCGATTCAAAGTCAGCAACGAAACAAAGAAGTGTGCGTAGCGAAGAGAATATTGCTACAGTAGCGCGAAATATTGAAGAAGACAACGAAATGTCGACTCGTCCGACCATTTCAAATTGGCCAAAGATGGGCATTTTTATCAAAGAATTGTGTTCAGTGATGAAGCTAATTTCTGGTTAAATGACTATTTCAAAAAGATGAGAATCATCAAGCCATTATATGTTTCAAAAATATGTTTCGAAATAAACCATGAGCTGCCGTTACTCTGACTCATATCAATTTCCATCAAGCATTGTTTTTAAATTTATTTATTTAAACAATTTCTAAATATAGAAATCATTACTAAAGTCGAAGTGGTTCGGTTATCATCATTGTTTTGTTTATTTCGTTCGTGCACCACAATTGCAATTTCTGCCAATAGCCGACGAACATTTCAGTGGCATATAAACAGCAATTCAAAATATACGGAGTTGCTCCATATCGCTGTTCCTCATCGTAGAGTTTCCAAAAACTAACTAGCTAACATCATTGTTTCAACACGACAGCGCATCTTTTTGGTTTTGCGCTGGTGAACTTTCTCAAGGCAGCCGACTCTGCTCTCCCGGGTATATATACTTATACACATATATATACACACAACATGGGAAATGGTTCACTCGGATAGCACGGCAACCAAAACTGTCTCAATTATCTAAACCTAAAAATGCAGGAAAAATGGTGATTCAAGTCTCGAGATGCTGTTGACTTGCAACAGACTCTGTTAACAAGTCAACAGGAACTAGATGGTGGGGAATGTACAGGCGAGTGTGGGTAAGGATTGATATTCCTTGAGGATTTCGGGCTCCCAACTCAGGTGCTTAGTCCTCCTTTAACTGTGTTGAGAATTACTGGCAGAGGGGATTGTATAGCCCGAACTCTAGATCAAGGGACTTGTGTTTATGTTATACATTTATACATATATATACTTATAACAATTAATTTGCTTAGAGATTAAACACAATAGCTTGCAGAAAGTCGTAAATTGCATCATTATTTTAAACTATTGGATTCATTAAAAGATGAATAATATATGTTAGGCAGTTCATTTTGCATGTTCTTAAACGCTTGTTGGTTCAAGATTAGCATTCAGAGAGAGCAGATACTGACAACTTTGAGATGTTCCAGAAAGAACCTTGTGGTTGAAGATCATTTGATGATGATGACGTTTTTATGCCAGTTGGTTGAGATTCGAATACGAATCGGGGATTTGCTTGTATTGATAGATTGGCAAAGATGAATGTATAATCCAAAAATATTTCTCTCCGGTAGTACCATTTTAAGGTCGCAAGGTCTTAAAAACATGTTTATGTACAGCTATATACATATGTATATACAGTGGTAGTATGTTAATTTGTAGTGAGAAATGCAGTGCAAGAAAAACGAATGATTGTGTTACTTACATCTATGGACACAAAATGGAAAGAAACGGCTGAAGAAAAAAGATTACTAAAGTACAAAAGCACTAGCAATTAAAGCTGGTGTAGATGAAATTTTTAGTGTTGAGAATTGATATATGCACGGCTTTGGCTTGTTGCAGTTTGAGGGAGTAGCCGAAATCTTACTTTGTTACTATTTCAATTTCCTTGTAGGTGTTGTCCTAAATGCTCTAAGACTGGTTCTAAAAGCAAAATCGAACAATTACTCAACAAACAAATCCATATATACAACGTAGAACAAAAATTAAATTTGGGATGTGTTGGGTCAACCCTTGAGTATTGGTCCAAAAAAAGAATTAGCGATTTTGCTGGAAATAACTAGACCGTAATTTTAGCCAATACTGCAATTTTAATAAGTTTTTGACATTTAATCTGTTAGTGAGCTAAGTTATTTTTGAGGATATTACAATCATTTATAAAACTATATTCACACCCAATGTTAATATCTAAAATTTTATAAAAATTTGTTGACATAGAAAAACATTGATTGGGAGTTCTGAAGGTGTACCAAGCATAATGTGTGTAAACCAGAATTGCATTTTACAATTTGGAGGAATTTGACATTTCATTCTTAGTTGTTATTATTTATTGCGACATTAATTTACGCAGATGCTCGTACATACATATATGTAAATACGTCTTTTTTATAATAAGGCATACAAAGAGTGATTTTCTTACTTTTTTACAAAACGAAACAAAATAAAAAAACATTTAAATTATATACTTATATACATATGTATGTATGTATATCATATTGAGCATCTGCATACAATGTGACATCCGATATCGATAAAGTTCTTCCCATTGTGAGTACTAAAGATTTCTAGCTTAGAGTTTAGTTTTGCTCTTATGTTGTTGTATAATTTTACAAAACAGTATTCCTTTATATGTGTACGTATGTACATATGTACATATGTATATATAAGTATGTCTGAAATATTTTCGTATATAGAAGGGGATTTTTGTTTATTATTTTTGAGTTTTCAATAGTGGACACTTAAGGCTATTGCGAATGTTGATGTTGTTGGTTTGCTGCCATTGCTAGAGGGAATTTTATCATTTGAAAAACTAAATGTGAGGGACTTACGCATTTTGCTTATCATACATTTTTATAGTTTCTCGCATTGGACACTTACGTTTTGTTTCGACTCAAAGGATTTAATTTTGTATAATTATTTTTTTAAACTAATTATACAAAGTAAATTTATTTTAATTTTTTTAGATTTGTTTGAAGACGAAGGATGCTCTTCTGTACAGTTTGCATAAAATGTTCGCCATATGGGGGAAGATTGCAAAACTTAGCAGCGATATTTTATGTGGTCTAGTAATTGGTAGTTCTTACATCTCATTGGGTTAGGGAAAAACTCACGTACTTTTAATCTGTACCACGAGATATTAATAAAATCGGGTAAATTATATAAATCAAAAGTAAATATAATAACGCAGAACGTAAACTTTTTCTATCAGACATTTTTTAGAATTTGTAGAATTCCACGACTGCTTGATTTACTCAGTTATTTCTTTTTTAGGTATATTTATAAGGCATACCGTCCTTTAATTGGGAAATAGATAAAATCTCTTTACTAATGACGTGTAAAGCTCTGTGGATTCCAGAGCATCAAAAGCGAGAAAATGATTGAGTGGTAAATGTAACGTGTTTTGGATTAGCAAGTTTTTTAGTAGTAAGAAAGGGGAATTTATAATGGAACTCTCTGTTTCGCTTTTTCCTTTTGTTTTGAGGATTAAGATCAGCAAGTAAAGAAAGTGCTCCTAAGAGGGCCCTCAGGAGCATTATAAAATCTTTGCAAGCTAATTTTAAAAAGAATAAAGTTGTAGGAAGAATCAAAAATACATTTAATTTTTTTTACTCATTTAATTTTTTTAATATCCCAATTTTATTGAAGTTTAATCAAAATGTGACCATACATACATACATACATAAATACACATACATATGTATGTAAATCTAACGTAAATGTGTATGCATGCAGGATAAACGAGTATTCATGGATAATTCTCTATAATTTATAAATTTAATAAGCAAATTTAAAGTTTTTTCATAACTAACTTTCCTTGTTTTATTATTTTGGTGCCTTTGTCATAACCATAAACAGCTTTTATTTCATATATACTTACATATAATTAACACACACAAATAAAATTACACATAATAGTAAATACAACAATTTTGTAGTTTTTGGTCAAATAATTCATTAAATTATTTTTATAAATCCAAATTTATGAACTATATAAAAAACTTCATCTTAAAATCATTGTTTAAAGAATGCACAACTTTTGAAAAAAACTTCTCTATTTATTTGAACAAAATATGGCACTAATTATTCATTCATTTATTTTTGTTCACAAACAAATTATTATTTTTAATATAATATAATAATACAGCTTGTATATACACCAACTTCTAAAAATTTGGAAAAATTATTACAAGATTTTATCTTATGTATATCTCCTTCCGATTCTTCAAGGCGTTTAGTGAACCTTTAATCACAAAAGTAATTTCGATATCAAAAAATCTAATATATTTATAAACCGT
Organism: Epicampocera succincta; assembly: GCA_932526305.1. Taxonomy (NCBI): domain Eukaryota; kingdom Metazoa; phylum Arthropoda; class Insecta; order Diptera; family Tachinidae; genus Epicampocera; species Epicampocera succincta. The sequence goes on along the minus strand of OW052035.1, from coordinate 26,362,069 downwards.
TTACGGCTATGGCAGGAATAATCGGTTATATTGCTACCCATGAGGTTGGTCCGGCAAGTGTTTTCTATGTTTACGTCATGTCTAACTGAACCTTAACATCCACGCTCATCTATCGACGCCTTAACTTTTTGTGTACGAAGTCTAAAAACGAAATAAATTATAAATATTTAATTGGGCGGTTATTTTTATCGTTTATTTTACATAAATAAATGTGTAGCAGAAGAATTAGTTTACATATATTATGGAATGGTTGTTATTGTCTACACATAATACAAAAAACATGAAATAAACATTAAATTCGTTTAATATAAGCTATAAACAATTTTTTGTTTTCTTTTTCATATTTTTGTTGCTTCGTTCTATTGTAGTGGCGGCATATATTGAGTGTTATTCAAATACACAACTGCTGTATAAAAATTAATGTCAACTTAAGATTATTTATAATTTTTATAAAATTTACCAAAAACAAAAGACTTAAACTAGTTTGGTCCAACAAAAGAAATGAAAATTAAAGAAAACAACCAACCATCACACAATATATACAATCAATCTACCAACACACACATGTGTAATTACATACATATGTATGTACGTAACTGGTAGTAAAACCAGTGTTGTCAGATCGATGATGTTTTTTCCTAAATGCATGCTTATATACATTCATATGTATTTATATATGTATGTACACACAAACTCACATGTGTAATCTACATTTTGTTTTATATCTTTTGTATGAAAGAATTTGTATATAAACGACTTCGTTTCATACCATAGTTTTTTTTATTGGTATTATACTGGTTTGAGGGCGCCACGAGGTTTAATCAAAATTAGGCGAATAAAAAAATCTTTCCATCTGTTATCGTCTACTGCCGCAAATTTTTTTTTATACAATATAGAAATTTTTTTAATATGTATTTGTATTTTTGTATTGCAGTTAGTTACTCACGCAACAAAACAATGTTGCAGTTAACTAATAAGTTTTTTCTGTTACTAATTACTGATCTCGTTTTCGAACGATTTTAAGTGCGGCCACCTGTTTTATGATTACAAGTTATTGTTTAATCACTGTATATATACATACATACATACATACATATATACAGAAACATATATAAAATTTTTATGTTAGATTTTTATTTTCTATTTGAAAGCTGGTTTTGATTTTTATCTTTGTGGGAAAATATTTAGAACAACTGTTAACTTTAATACTAAACAAACTAAAAATTAAAACACATCACATCAATAACAAAGCTCAGCAGTCAAGAGAAAAAATGTAAATTTTGTACACTTAAATTGAATGCGTATATGCGCCCATACGCCTGTCTTTGTTTTAGTTTACCCGAGTGAAAAAAGTAATAAAAAAAAGAATTTTAACGAAACCGCCGTTTATCGGTTACTGTATGGTTTTAGCTTCTCAAAATCTTCTGTTTGATAAGCTATAAAATTTTGTCTGTCTTCAGCTTCTCAATGTTACCTGTTGCAATATCGCTCGAGTACTAAAGTAACATACATATGTATGTATGTAAGTATGTATTATCAAATACCATCATTCCCCACAAATACAATACTAAGTGTTGTCAACACGAACAGCTTATGTAGTCAATAAAATGTAAAAATCTTACCTTCTGTTTGTATTTTATATCAAAACAATAAAATGAAAACTGGAAAAGAGACTCATCCAAGGAATGTTTACTCATTAACCAGATACACAGTCATAAGAATGTACATATATATATACATATGTAGATGTATGTATATGTACATACATACATGCAAGCAGCAAGAATCTGGAAAATGACAGTTTAAAGTTACAACTTCTGTATAATAAAATATTCGAGTAAAACTTACTATTCTGACAAAAAAATAACTTTCGGAGAATTGACAAGTGCGTTCATATAGGCATTTAAACGATTTACGAAATTAGAAAATTTAAATCTGAATAAAATACATACATATATGTATATATATATATATATATATATGTATGTATGTATGTATGTAGTGCATTTGGCACCATATGAAAACTCAACATTTCAGCCAGACATTTTTGTCTAATTTCAGAAATTTATGTAGAAAATAATTGGTAGCCACGTATGTACATAAGAATTAAGTGAATTTTTAAAGTTAGTGCACAAATCGAATTTTATAAGTATGTATGTAGTAAGTTAATTTTTATTGCAATCATAAAGCGTAGTTTCGTAGATAGTTGTCAAATTTTAGTTACTTTTAGACAAATGTTTTAGACATGTCGCTGGTTGGTTTGTGGTAATATGAAATTTGTCTAGAAATTTATCTCAGAAAATTTTATAACGGTGTTGGTTCTAAATACATATTGTAAGTGTAAAATAAATTAAAAAATTTACTCTTATTCCAACTTTCCATTACGTTTCCGCATTCAGTTGCGTTCTGATCGCAAATACATAAGTATTCAAACATAAAATCCAATGGAAACGAAGGCAGCAAGAGACCGTTTTTAATGTGAAACATAAAAAACAATAAAAAGTTAAATTCGGATCCAAAAAATTAAATATTGAATCAATTTGCTTTAAATAAAAACATTATTCAAGTGTGGTAAAGTGAAGAAGTAGCAAAACTTAAGTGAATGATACTTCTGACCACACAAGGAGGATTCTGAAGAATCCCGTTGCGCCGGAGGTGATATTTTACATTTCTGATGTATCATTTACAATCTATCCACACCTACAAAAACAGCATTTAAAGCACGCACGAGAATGACAAAAATCTCATATCTTTTCGCATGCTAGTGTAATCAGAAACCTCTTCCTAGAATGCTTCTACTTCCTCCTTGGTCCGCTTGTGATATCCCCACGCAATGTCTTTTTTCCCTTACATTTACCTGGGTCGTTATTTTAGATCTGCTCAGTCCATAAAACAATTTTCGAATTGTATAAAAATAAATTATAAACTTTCTACCGTAAATGAAATACTTTTTAAAGTTTTTGTGTTTATGCAATTTTTAAAGCTACATATACATAAATATCAAAATTGCAAGACTTCCGTTACCATTACGTAGTTACGACCCAAGTGTTACAAAAACGTATCGTAACCGCCACACTCATATATGTACATAAACTTAAAGTTCTTATACATAAATACATACATATGTACATATTTAAGTAATAAAAATAATCTAATATATACATTTTTGTATTATCATTTCTAATATTTGCATATTTATCAGTACTTTATATTTTCCTTTGACTTCCAGATATTAAGTAAATCGAATTTTCACTAAGAAAATATTAGTTTGAAACGTAGTGACGTTTTTGTAAATTCAACGTTCACGTCACACGTAAGAGTTAACATTAAATTCTATATACATACATACAGATATAACTAAAAACATTTTAATTTTGCATCAAATTACACAGTTAACGCCAAGAGAGAGATGAAAAGCCATTTTTGTTTTAAATTTTCATACATACATACATACATATGTATGTATGTACACAGGTTAGTATATGAGTAAAGAGACGCAAAAATAGTAAGTTAAGTGTTTAATAAGAATGGCAGCGCGCAGTCTCATCAATGTCAAAAATGTAGATATGTACAGAATTTGTGTATAGTGAACATATGTATGTATGTACATGTGTACATACATAACAATTTATACATATACAATGTGTGATAGAAAATAAAAACAAGGAAAATACACCTATTTAAAGCAAGTGGGGTGTCAAGGCTGCTTGCACGTGTATGAATTGCAAATTTTATTTTCGATTGTATAACTTCACCCTTTTTAACATGGTTTTTATATGTATGTATGTATGTATGCATGTGAATTTTGTGTGAACATACATATGTATGTATGAACCATATTTAAGGCATCATTCTCACACATGCAGATAAACCGAACATGTGGTTGACTTAGAATTAACAGTCTCTAAACTGCGAATATGCATACATATGTACATGTTTACGTGCAACAATAAACATGTAGACATACATACATATGTACATGACATGTAAGGATATCAGGGATGGCATTGAACATTTTTAAATTTCACCAAATTTAAATTGAGATTGAGAGATTGTACTTTTCTCAGACTAGATAGACAGATTTACAGTAAAAACCGGATAAGTGCTACACACATAAATGCAAAAAACGCTTAAGTGCAACGTGTTTCGAAGCCATAAGCCTCTTTTATACTTTTTCATGTAAAAATGCAGGGATAGTGCAACACGGACTAATGCAAAAAATGCATAAGTGCATAATAATTTTAAGCCTCAAGAGACATTTTTAGTACAACTTTGCATGCATAAATGCACAACTTTTTTCTACAAAAAAAGGAACGTAAAATTACATTGCTGGTATGTGTAAAAAGGTACCTAAAATAACAATGCTTGTATGTGTAGAAAGACAGATCAAAAGAGAAACGAAAACAAATTTAAATCAATCGCACGTTTGCTAAGAAAATTTGGTTTTTTGTAAGTAAAATACATAAGTTTTTAAAATAGTTTTGAGTAAAAATTAACAAACTCAATGTTTTGCATTCAGATAACCATGAGTTCAAAAAAGCACACATTGAGAGTTAAAGAAAAGCTGAAATTGATTGAGTCCTTTAACGCCGGCCGTAGTCGGAAGAGCCTCGCTGAAAAATATAGTGTAAATACATACATACTTAGAGGTTAGCATAAATGCAAAGAATGGATGGATAAGTGCACAAAAAGTCGGGCGAAATCCGATGTGCATTTAAACGTACTTTACTGTATTAAGAATATAACAAAACAGGTATATTAATTTGTATTTGTACTATGATATAACAAACAACAATTCAGTATTGAATATGTACAAACAACTTACATATGTACATACTACATACATATGTATAAAGAAAACTTGTGTGTCTTCTTCACGTTCTTTATGATGAATTGTATTCTATGGTGGAAATTGCGTACTTCTGTCAAACAAGTAACTAATTATTAAAATTCAACAAAAACGATATACTCTCTGACATCTAATTATAACTTCTTCCTTACAAATTGCCATGTAAAGCAAACAAGAAAGAGTGTACAAAGCAAACAAGAGAGAAACATATGTATATGTATACTTGTATGCAGGTATTCACAGTAAAATGTCTGCAATGATGAGCTGCGATACAGTTAGTAACAAGAATGATTATTTAATCATTCTTGGTTAGTAAAACTGGGTAAATGCCTTAATTGTACTAAATATGCCATTGGTGTACCATTGTACTTTTGGAGTTTGAACAGTACCAAAACAACTATTGTTGTACCAATTTTGCCATCCCTGGTGTATATATAATAAAATACGCAAATGTAACTTTATGCAAGCAACATACACACGCTTTCCTGACATGTGCATATGTATGTATATGAGAATGAATGTTAGTAGTACTGTTTGTTTATCGGACAAAAACTTGAAAAATACCCTGTCGGGATTTTGAGAGCTACATAACTCATAATAAAGTTAATATTTGCCCAACTCTTAAGGCTGGCTCGTAAAGTAACTAAAATCTGATGTAGACGTGAGCTAGTTGTTGTTGCCCTTTGGTACATTAAGTTTTTTAGTAGAGTGTTTGGAATAAATTTATGCTTTTCTTGCACAAGCTAACACAAAAAATCCCGTTATATATAAAAATAAAACTATTGCGTTTTGTGTAAATTTTAAGACAAAAACAAGAAAAAAACCCTTGATTTTCGCTAGTTGTTTTGTTTCATCAGTTTTTGTGATTAGTTTGAGTAGAGATTTGACCTTATACGGTGCGATATACATAAATTATCATAAAAGTTGTGTTTTTAAAGTGATACAAATTAAAAAGTTAAAATGAATAAACAAATAATAATTGTAAAATGCTGTCAAATATTTTATTTCAAATTTTGCATGAATGCTCCTAAATAAGATAGCATACAACATACGACATATAAATTCTATACAATAATAACATACATACATAATTAACAATAGCTTCTTTAAAATATACATACATACATATTTCTAATGGAACCCGAAAACAAAAACCAAAGTGTTAAGCGCTATATATTGGGCGAAAATTTAATACCAAATTGTATGTTTCAAAATTACATTACATTATTCAATTTGAATAAAATAATATTTTATATAACATATAATCCAAGCACTTGCAATTGTCAAAAAAAAAGCAAAATGTGACCAATCATTAGGTATGTATGTACATATGTATGTATACACAAAAGTACATGCAAATTACAAAATAAGTACATATGTATTTATCAAATAGTTGCATATGTATGTAAATAAACATATAATGAATCATTGATTTATTTACGTATTTATTCAAACTAATACAGAGTCTGTGAAGCATTTAAAAGAGTCCATTGTTGAGTATAAACAACAAAACTTTTTACAAAAAATATTCAATAAGAATGCAATTTTTTACCAAATTCGACACCATTGTCAAACGAACACCGTAATAGTCGAAGCTCTTGCCACTCAGAAAGTTTTAACGGAAAAGTTATTAGCAAAAGAAAAAACTGAAACAAATTTGAGGATAATCTTCCCAATACAAACTGTTAATGGTTTGACAGAAACCTACGAAAAAATAAAAGAAGAGAATCGAGCCGTTTACGTAAGTTTTTTTAACATTAAAAACAATTTTTTAATCTAATAAACAATTTCACGTTCGTTGTATGCCACCGCTTATAAGAAAAGGTCAACTGCAAAAAAGTCTTATAGCAACTATTTCTCTGGACTTAATTTTGGCTTTGCAATATGACTCCGTCCAAAAGTGCCACTTAACATATATACATACATATGAATATATACATACAAATGAATTTTTACATACATATATACTTAATTGTTTTTTCGAAATTCGTATTGGTTTTCATGAACTCCTTTCATTATCATTGACCAGATTCAATTCATAACAATGGCGAAGAAGACGCCGAAAAAGCATTAAGAAATGCTTTCAGACTCATTAAGCAGCGACATTTGTAAGACAAATGAAATATTAATGTATTCTGTATTTAAAAATAGTAATTTTTTAAATAAAATATATTTATAAGTAAAAAAGTGTATTAAAAAGTATTTGTTATTATTAAATTAACAACAAAATAGCTATTCAGCTCCCAACTAACTCATAATGCACTCTAATTTTATGTGCCATAAACTAACTAAAAATGAGCTAGTATGTGGTTAGCTGAAACTTACGCAGATCGAGGGAGTACTGACTCATTCATTGGACATTGCGTGTAAAAACCGCATAGCACTTACCATAGAAAATTAGTTAGCTTGTGAGTCACCTATAGCTCATCTTTTTTTAGTCAACTCAAATCCCGACAGGGTACTTGTCAGCATACTTAAATAAAGTCGATATGCCCATGCATGTATCTCACTGCCACTGAAATACACAGTCTTTTATGTTTTTGACAGTCGCCATTTCTGGCATATGTATGTTACTTATGTAACCAGTACTTTTCGTACTTTTAGTTGTTTTAGACTTTTATTTAAGTACAGGAGTATACTACACGCATGTATTTTTTAGGTCTGTTCACTTTTCGAAGTTCGTAAGTCAGACGGCATGAATTCATAGCTACAATATATGCATGTAGATACATATGTATACATATGTATGTACATATGTATATAAATACATACATACTACATACATATGTATGCATATGTACATACATATTTATGGCATGAATTCTAGCAGAGGCATAGGAAAAAAATTCAACTGCTCGTGCGTACATACTTACATACATACGCACAATTAATTAATTTTATAACATTTTTAACTGGGGGACTAATTTTTTGTTTTTGAGTTTAAAAAAGTTTAATTACCAATATTTTTCTTTAAAAAATATTTTGCATGTATTTTTCACCATAAAGACTTTATTTTTCTGATTTCATTCTGCTTGAATTACCTTTCAAACTTTTTAATTTAAATTTTTAATTTAAACTGTACCAATTTGAGGTCTGAATCATTGTCCTTTAGAATGCGATTCACGCAGTAATATGGTTTTTTTTGACATACATATGTACATATATCGGCTTAACACTTCCTGGAAATTTTATCAGCAGTCTGTGTAGCAAGAATTGTAACATTTCAGATTACATTTTATCATATAAAATTTGAGCACTCAAATTTCTATCCTAACAGTTTTAAACAGATTAATTCGCATAAATTAAAAATTTGTTACTGAAAAAGGTTTAAACTTGCACAAAATTGAAACATATGGGCGTTGTTTCGATTCTGATATATTTTAGGACACTCACTATTCATAAAAATACCCGTCTAATAATATGATATGAGAGAACATTTGTTAGAAGTGATTATAGAAAATAAGAACAGAGCTCCGATTTTTACAATACAACAATTTCTAAAAATGTTTATTATGGTATATAATTCCGTGTCCAGTTGATCATCGCGTAGTCAAACAGTTGCCGTATCAGGATTGAATTTAAATTGGGCAAATAAGAAAAATATTGTCGAAGGTTGCCGTATTAACCAATAAATTGTGAAATCATACGATTGGCGCGTAAACTAGATCAATAATTGGTTCAGTCGGCAATCTTGTAATCTTACCTTTAAACCCTACAAACTACAACAGCTCTTTTTAAAGTAGTAAAAGGTGCCACACCTCTTATACAAATAATACATGTGTGCGTACACTTTTAAGTTTTTAATCAAGAATAATTATTTTCTTTTGGTACCACGACCGCATTAAATTAAAACAAATAAAAGTGATGTATTAATGTACTGGTTTTTCGAAATTTAACGTTTGGCTCATTGCTAGAAATATGAAATTAATAAATGTATATAGTTAAATTACACACATACCAACGATTCATCAACACTTTCGCAATTTAAAGCTTGAATAGAACAAACATTGTAGTTGATAACATTTTAATAGTTTCGTATTAATCAATAATTTTAGTTATATTGTCTTACTATTTTAAATATTTTTTCAGAAAGCTTCAAGCTTCAAAACTCATTTGTTGAAATTTTTTTAACAGAGCTTAATTTTTTACTAAAATAAATGTTTTTTTTCGAAGCATAAGTATTAAACGCAAATTCTTTTACAATTACAATAGTTCATTTTCTAATCTTAATTTTTTATTTCAGAAGTTAACGATTTCTTATAACACGAAATCTGTTCAGCAGGCAGATTGCGCAACTTTTCGCTAAACTTGTAAATAAACTTGTCCATTCCAAGAATATCCCACAGCTACATACATACATATGTATGTACAAGTTTGTCAGATATTAGGCCTGCACTATTATAAATGTTATTAACAAACTTAGTTAAACTTTGGTAAATTATCTTTAAATCGGAGACAGTCAAAAACATTGTTTAAAGAAAACAAGACTTGTGCCTACGAGTATTTCATGCATTAGGTAGGTGTGTTAAATATTTGTATTTAGGCCTTGCTAGCTTTTTAACAAACATACTTTAATCAAAATATCAAAAAATAAAATCTGCAGACTGTAATGCTATGCAGAAAGTTACACATACATACATACGTACTATGTGCACACTCATTTCGTCTAAAGGGTGAAACTGAATGTGAGTGAAAGCACAATTAAATATTTGCACACATTTTCTTACATATCAACAAGGCCCTCGCTCCTCTTTAACTGTCTGATAACTTTGGCTTGATGATTGCGACTGTTTAAATGTGTTCTAATACCACAACATTGTATGTCTAATGTGTATTTTCAGGGAATATTACAAGGTACAAATTTCAAATAATTTGTATTTATTAGGAAATTCCTTATACTTAGGGACACCTTCCATTCTTACAAAAACACAAATTGTAAGTTGCATAAGCTAACTCACAATGACCTAGTTTGTGGGAAACTGAAACTTATGCAGAGCGAGTAAGTACTGACGCATTCGGAGGACATTGCATGTAAAAACTGAATAACCATAGCAAATTGTTTAGCTTTTAAGTCACCTACATATCTAGCTCATATCCTGTCAACCATGAACTAGAACTCAAATCCCGACAGGGTAACCATCAAAGGATCTTACTTGAGCGCTGTGGTTATGTTATAAAGTTTTGTATGGGTTTCTAATGATTACAGTAACTAAACATACCAGAAAATGCAAGCCCGAATATTGAACCAATATACATACATACATATGTATTTATTTCAATTGCAAACATCACTCGATTCTAAAATGATTTATTTATGCAATACTTTGCAAAATAGTTATTCATACATCGTTGACAGAAATTAAAGAGTTATGTACATACTTATGTACATACATACATATATCTAGATTCGGTATTCGTTTGTATGTTTATAACACACACATATATACATATGTATGTATGTATGTATGTACATACAATGTTTTTAGTAGAAACAATTGTTTTCTTCCAATAACAAAATTTTTAGACAATTATGCTGTATAGTCGTACATAAGTATACATATGTATAGGTACATACACACATACATGGATATACTAGATTGTACTTCTAGAATTAATTTAGAATTTTCATATTTGCTGAGGATCGAACACATACACACATATATGGTCACACACCTACATATGTATTTAGGAGTATGTATATTGTGTGTATGTATGTACATAAATTTGTGTGCAAGACAAAACGTGTAAAATATTTCTATGTGCATGTTTGTTTCTTGTCATAAATAATTTTTACATTTCTTACATGCTGTTAATATGGTCATAAATATTTTCAATGTTTTATTTAACTGTGTATGACCACGACAAACAAAAAAACAAGAAAGGATATATAAGACAGAAAGAAACATTCGTTCGTACGAACAGGCTGTACACAATTACTGATTCAAATCTTTATAATTGGATACCGGATCACCGATAGTTGCCTTTTACCCGAAATACGGCTTATTTTTAATTTTTTCGTTTGTCTTTTGACAAATATGTACATAAATTGCAATATTGTAGGGAAAGAAATATAAAACAAAGTGTAAGTTCCGATTACATCTGAATACATGAGTATTAAAGAATAAGTGACTGCAATCGAACATATTCAGTGAACAAAATTAGGGCTAAAATTTACTATGGCGTTTTTAAATAAAAGAGATTTTGAAAATATGTACTTCTATTCAACCCAGAACTTCAAGGAAAAGAAAAACATGTAAATGATTTATGTAAAACTTTTGTTAACTTCAATGTAAAATTATTTTTACTTCTTGCTGAAATTCAGTCAAAGGATACTTATTGTATAAAGAAAACTAAAACGTATAAAAGAAGACTACTCTAGTTTTGCGTTAATATTATTATTACCTGTTTCATTTTAATTCTGAATGCGGGTTTAAAGACAATTATATATAATGTTGAATGTTTGCAGATATATTTTTCAAACTTTTCCCAGTCTATTCACGAGTACTGTGGAAAATAGATTTACTTGAACAATTTCGGAAAAACAGCCATGGATTTATTTTTAAGTGTATGAGTTTTTTAATATTTTTATTTAAACAGTTGTCGTTTATTTCTTTTTCATAATAATATTTACATACATATGTATGTATGTACATGCAATACATATACAAACGTATAAATATTTCGCATTTTGTTTTTGTGGTTATTTAATGTTATTTAAATTATTTCGTTGCTGCTGCTACTGGTATGAAATTACCTTTTGTTTTGTTGTTTTAATTTTGAAAATTGTTGTTTTTAAATATCTTTAATCTTTTGCCGCTTTTAGTTGAAGATTATTAGTATTATTTTTATTCTCTTTTTCGTTATTTATTTAGTTGGCTATGACACTCTTTATGTTCTAAATTTATAATTTTTAGGAGTCGACGATAATACTTTGAAGCATTTTAGATTGTTTGATTTACTATAACACAAAAAAACATACATTTGTACACTAATTGAAATACAATTTTCTTTTCATATGAAAAACATTAAGGGGCTGTAAAATGTCTTAAAATCAATTTTGCGCCATGCATATCTTCTATAGGCTTAAGAGTTTTGCATTTTTTATTGAAAATTAGAAGAAGCTGAATATTTTACAACTTGTTCATCGAATTGTTGTAGATTAAATGTTGAAGTTTTAAGTTATTATGTACATGCATATGTAAATAAATACATAATAGAAAATAGACAGAGATTTCTGCCAATCGTTCAAACATAAGAAAGTCCTTACCAATTTCTATGTCTCTCTGCTTTTTTGCAATGCATAGTCAAAACCTACCACACGAAAATATACCATTGGACATTTTTATTCAAAAAAATGACAGTAAACAGAAATTTCTCAACATTTTTTCTGGAAAAAAAATTTGGAGTAATTTTACTCAAAACATTGTTTAAATAACACGTTTGATGAAGAACAAACCCATCAAGTTTTGAACGTGTTTAAGATAATTTCTTGTTCTAAATAAAAATATTTTTTTTGTATTAAGCTGTTGACCTTGGTCCAATTTGCCAAAAAGCTATTTGTTGTGTATATGACCAACAAGGAGCGCTAGTCTCTCGCTTCATATTTCAAGACTTCTATCAACCAGCTACATATATGTAGCTTCATGAAAAAGTGATTACTGCGAAGCGTAATAGCTTAAATGTTGATCAAATATTTTATAAAATACCCGTATTGGACATCTGTTGCTTTTTCTGAAACAGTTCGTTAAAGTACAGACTTGGTCAAGCATACTCACACCTACAGCAGCTAAATTATCTAGAATCGACGCCATTGATAGCTAAAAATGCTACTTCTAGTAACAATACCAAAGTCAAAAGTAGTTACTAAAGTTTTTTAATATGTTTCAGTTAATTTTACAAGTTTCATGCAGCTTTTATTTAAACTTTATAATAGTAACAGATATACTTACAATATTTAAAATAAATTTTTGCTTATATAAAATAAATTGTATAATAATATTTAGCTCCATATCAATTTAGTTGGTTTTTTATAAATAATATTCTTGGAGAAACAGTAACAAATATTCACGTGCAAAATAAAAGCTTTTCCACGAAAATAATCTCACGTGATACAGTGCATGAAAGAGTTGCTTTCCCAGATTGTTAAATATTATCTAAATAATAGTTAGCACTGGCCTTTACTAAAAACTTATAGTAATTATAAGTTAAGTTTTTCGTGCACTGCGTCTGTATTTTCTGTTTCGTAAAAATGCTATGAAAATCCTCAGTATTTGTTGTTGTTACTATGTTATAATGGAACATCATATTTAAGTAGTTAAATTTAACTAAAAATTATTACCTGAACAAATCTGTTAACTTGGAAAACATCCAAAATTTTATATTTAATTATTTTCACCACAAGATTTTTAACTTTTATCAAAACACAATTTATGATTTGCATCGTTGTTGTTAAAATAAAAGGCAGATTAAAAAAAACAATAATTAATAGCTCTTGTAAATTCTTGTTTCAACTACCGTTAGGTAGGAATCCTTTTTTTATTAATAAAAGCTATGAACAGCTAAATAAGCCAAGGATAGTGACATTTTCATAAAACTGTTTTTTTTTACCGATTTTATATAATTTTCTTTATGGTCTCTATTTTTTCATTTGTTTTGCAATTAAACAAAACATTTCGTGCGTTTTGAAATTAGCTACCACTTCAGTCGCCAAAAATTCTCTAACGCAACTTTAACATCTAATAAAATCACTCCGGTTGGTTTTTGACGAGAAAAGGTCATTTTAACATTTAATTTTTCGCTAAAATTGTCTTCATATTATTGATTATATTTTTTTTTATCAAACTATGCCTTAATAACTTAGTTTGGACTTATCTCGACCTAAGCTGCTGTGACAAATTGCACAAATATAAAATGCAAGCAACTAGGACTCGAATACTTTTTGCACTGTTCACTGCCAATATACAAACATATGTATGTACATATGTATATATGTATATTAGATAATATAAAATATTTTCAGTACTCAAAACCTTGACGATACTAGGAGTTGTTTATTATAGATATATACATATGTATGTATATATACATACATATATACATTGTGAACGCCATGTTCCCGATCCCGGTTTCATTTTATCAGCAATCGTTACTAGATTATCAGCATCGATTAGAGATATGACGTACCAGCAGTAATCTAAGCAGTAGTTTCAAGTCCATTTCTTGGAATAATAAATCTTGGTCAGTGCAGCATAAAGAGTTTAATAATTATTATATAAATAGCACAACTATGTTTTTTTGTGCGCGACAGATAGGGCCTGTCTTTTATTTAATTTTATTCAAGAACTTAAAATGTATTAAAATTTTGCTTACTTAGCTTGAGTTACATTGGTTTCTTAACATTTTCATTTATACAAGTGTGTACTAATTAATACAGCTTTTATGATTTAAATTATTGTGAAAATTATGGTAAAATGCTGATTAATTGCTTTGGAAATATTATGTCTTGTTTGTCTATGTTTTTAAATTAGAAATATTCTTGAAATTTACTTTATTTTATATTTATCCCGTAAGTTAGCTTTTCTGTAAAATTATTTATATCATCGTATTGCAAAGTCGAAATATTTCCCTCCGATTTTTTAATTAAATTAGAATAGTAATAATCATTAATTTTTATTGAAAAATTGTTAAATTAAATTACATAATTTACATTTAAAATAATATGATTTTTATTACATACATATGTATGTATATTGTTTAAGAATAAATTGACGTTTTAAACCATGATTGTTTATTCATCTAAAACTTTAATTTCCAATTCTATGTCTTTTTTATTAATTTAAAATTTTCAGTTACTATAAAGTGGGTGCTGTGTTTTAATTTTCTGAAATGTTTATTCTCTTCAAATTCTATAGTTTTTCTTCATACGCAAAAATTTCCTCCATTTTCGCTCCTATTTCTTTTTGATTTTTTACAATTACAATTACAATTTTTTTGTTTTTGCTTGTATGAATATATGGTATTTTAAATATTATTAAAACTTGCAATTCCTAATTGCAAACATTTTAGTTTATTAAAATCAATATTACATTTGTTAATTTCACGAATTCTTAACTTAGTCGCATGAACTAACCCGTATTTGGCTGAGACTATATGGAATTTGTTCTACTATACTTTTTATCAATTGAATTTTTGTCATTTGTTGTAGATATACTTACATAGCTTATTGGTAGTATTTAAAGCTCTTCCGATCTCCATCCTATTGTTTCTTAAAATATTTTTTATTTGTTCTAACGGTAAATTAAAATTATTGTTTATATTTTGTATCTCTTCTTGTTTTTATCCTTTAGTGCTAAAGTTGCTTCAAGTAATTTCCGCTTTTGTTACTTGTTTGTCTGTCTGTGGTTTCATTAATTATATATTTTTTAATGTTTAGTATTTGAAGATTTTTAGATATTTTTTAATTTAATTCAATTTATAAGTATATATTTGTAAATTATTCTTTCCTATGTAAATATATCCTTCTGATGTCTTCTCCTCATAATACTCTCAATTTTTATTTAACCTATTTATATTCTTTTGTTTTGTTGCTTCTAAGTTGTTTTTTACTATTTCAAGATCTATGCTATTATCATTCACTTCTTTTGGTATATATTTTATTCCTCGGAATGGCTATTAGGTTTAGTTAGGTGAAGTTCTATATTTTTATTGTCTAAAAATTCCTTCATCCTCGCAGTTCTACTTAAATTAATTGCCTGCACTTATTTTCCTTGGTTTCATTAATTTAGTTAAAGGGTCTGCTAGTTGTTCTATAGTTCTAATATGAGTCCTGCTCCGAACTTTGAAAATGTATCTATGACTGTTACAAAGTGGTATCTTTTCATGACATATGTATGTTTCGCTTTGTACAATTTTATTTTTTAGGAGTTTCCGTCATACTAAATTTTGGTTTGATGGGCTTTCTACCGTAATTAAATTGTTGACAAACTTCGCACTGATTGATAACGATTTGAATAAACTCCATTATTTTGGGTAATATATTTTATTTCTTATTGGATTGTATGTTTGTAGGGTGTCTTTCTCATACTTGGTGCAAAGGAATTTGCTTAATGGCTTTGACTTTTGTGTAAATGTTTTGTGCTTTCTTTCTACCCTTATTGAATTTTATCTGATTGTCATTTAATACATTTCAATTAGTTTTTCCTGTACTTTATTTTAATTGTGATTTAAAACTTCTACATAGATCCTAATCTTTCCTTTTGTACAATAATAAATTTTCTAAATGTGTTTCACATTTCTCACTTTCGGCAATAAATACTTTTATTTTTCCATTTATTATTTTAAGCTCTTCTGCTTTATTATTTGTTCGTACAAATTGAGTTTTATATTTATTCAGTATTTTTCTTTAATTGGAAAATAGCTTCCTAAGTCTCATCGTCCTCTATATTTTTGATTGAAAATTTTGAAATATCGGCTTTCTTATAACCCATTTTCCCCACTATTTTCTTACCTACTTAAAACATCAGGTGTTTTATTCTCATTGCCATTGAAGTATTCGATGTTGAATTGTTACTCTCCTAGTGTTGCGGTGACATATCTTTGTCCTTATATTTTGAGTGTAGAAATTTAGTAGGCTGATAGTTCAGTTGGAATTTAAAAGCTGTTACCGTATACATATCGTTTAAAATAGTTGATACTCCAATTTATTGCCACAAATTCTTTGCCTGTCGCAGAATAATTTCTTTCAGGGTTATTCAATTTCCTCGACGCAGAGAAAACGGGGTATTTGTCGTCAACGTGAATTGTGTCTCGAAGTCTGGGTAGCGTAAAATTGGATGTGTGCTTATTAGTGTTCTTCAACGATGGTCGAGTTCCTTTGGTTAATTCTTCCCTCTTTTTCCAACACTTCGTAATTGGTTGCTTAATTTTTGAAGTCACGATAATAACCGGTCAAGCTTTGATTAGCTTTTCCGTGTTTGGTAATATTAGATTTTCAATAAATTTTATCATGCCGTCTTTTTGTTTGAACATGGCCCAGAAATTCTATTTCTTATACATATACATACATATATTTAAATTTTCAAATTTGTATTTTCCAGTACTTTGAATATGTCTCTAATTGTTTTCACGTGTTCTGGTAATGTGGTGTACTAAAAATCAGGATGTCGTCGAATTAAAGTACGTGTATGCATACTTATTAAGTCGTAGAGGTCGTAAGGTGTGACGAATGCCGTTTTTCCTCTGTGGATAACGGTCTAATTTTGAATTGATCTCGAATAAGTGGTTTCAAGAGCATAAATTTGGTTAAAATTAGGATTATTTTAAAATTTGTTTTCTCTTGATTTAACATTATTTTTCTTTCTTCGACATTTTTGTGTGGGTAGAGAAAAGTGAATGCATTCTGTTTTATTCTTGTATTATTAGGCAAATTAAACTCCTCTGGTGCAAATGGGCACACTTCATAATTTATTGTGCTTTAATTTTTGATTCTGCTAGATAATATTGGGTTTTTTTATATTCGGAAAATCTTTCACTTAGTTATTATTTAAACTAATACTAGCGCCTGTATTTATGATTGCACTGTAACTTTTACTCATCGTCATCATTAATCGCTATTACAGAAAACTTGTGCCACTAGCCGAACGTAGAATAGATTGCCAAGCATCTCGATCTTCTACACTTCTTCTCCAATTTCTGACACCAAGTTTCAAGATGTCCTCCTCCACCTGGTTTTTCCATCGGAGCTTTGGCCTTCCTCTTCTGCGTGTGCCGCCACCCGGTGCATATTCAAATGACTTTTTAGCTGGAGCAGCTTTATCTCTTCAGCTCATGATTCATACGACAACGATATTCTCCGTCAAACCAGACTGGTACCTAGACTTTTCGAAGAATTTTCCTCTCGAACACTCCAAGTACTGCCTCATCTGCTTTCGCCAGAACCATATAACAGCACGGATAGTACCAGTGTCTTGTAAAGCGTGATTTTTGTCTGTCGAGAAGTGGCTTTGTTCTTAAACTGCTTACTTAGCAGTAGACGCATCTATACCCATTACTATTCTTCTTCTTATCTTATTATCTATGCCATTCGTCCTATTAACGGCATAATCGAGGTAGATAAAATCGTTAACTTCTTCAAAGTTGTAGTTTAAAATAGTTGGCTTTTCTTTCCATTCTCAGACAAAAAAACACAATTATTCACTTCTTCTCTTCAGCGATTATTTGATTGAGTTTCTTCTTGGTTTTGCCTGTCCGAGACTAAGCGATTTTGGCCTATCTGCGGATTAGGGTTTTTGACTATGTATATTGATAGGGGCTTTGACTATGTTGGATTTCGATTCCATTGCCCTTCTTGAGGTGAGTTAGTAAATCTATTTCTTGTATTTTGATTCCTAGTTCTACCATCCGCAAATGTTTTATTAAATTTTTATCTTCATTTATTTAATTAAGAGACTCGCCAAATATTTGGTTCTGGGATGTTAATAATAAAATAAAAATAAAAATAATTTTATTCTTTTGAAGGATGAATTTATAGTAATGTCTCCTGTGCTAGTAAGGTACTTGTTGCTCTCTCCTGGAAAGTTCCTCGACCACAGATGCTACTTAAGGCTGCCCTTCTCCCATTCTTCGCTCATCAAACGCACGTCGCCTTCTTGAATTAATTTGTACAATTTTTGAAGCAGCTTTTACTACTCTTCGTTGTGGCTTACTTTAGTAGACGCTTCTAACTTTAACTGTTCACTTCAATCTCTTTTTTTGTATTAAGTTGTTCAACTCACTTTGGTTGTGCTGGCTTAACAAATTTTGCTATTTAGTTTTCAATGCACCACACTTTTTCTTTACTATTGTATATGTTTTATTTCTGAACGCGGTTCGTATCACTGGGTCCTTTAGTTCGTCCACTGGGACCCTACCTACTGCGCCACTTTAATTCCTAGCTGACGTTGTGATCAATGTTAGCGCTCAGATCAGTCTGTATTTTATTTAATTTTATTCGAGAACTAAAATGTTTTACAATTTTGCTTACTTCGCTTAAATTATATATGTTTTCTAACATTTTCATGTATACAAGTGTGTAATAAATAATTAATACATTTTTTTATGATTTAAATTATTTATTATTTTTTTACCTATATTATTTAGGTTTTTAACAAGCAGACGTCACGTCAGATGTAAATGTGCATGTGCGTTTGCGGCAACTATTTTTAAATTTTAAAAATTAAAATAGTTTTGTTAGTTAGTAACAGTTTTGATAGACATAAAACGAGTAGTATATCTGATTTGAAAGTGAACATATTCCATCTAAAACATCAAAATTTGCTCTCTAATTATATTTGATAGAAAAGTATATTAATTAGACAATAGTGTTCCAAAAAAATGTTTCAAAATGATTAAGTTCTTATTAAGTTTTTTTCGTAATATTACTTAAGGTATTGTGAGATTGTTTTTCTGAACTTAGAAAGTATTTACATACAATACATACGTACATTTATTTGTTTATAAAGTCAAATATATTGTTAGATATTGTATTCTTTGTATTCTAAGCATACTCAGAACTAGTTTAAAAAGTTCAAGAAAAATTTAATATATGTGATAGAAAAAACATGGTTATATTATATGTATTAAATCTGAATATGGTTTGCTTTCGCTTAAATTATGCCAATCAACCGAAAGAGAAAATTTAAATTCCTGTGAAAGCTTCCTTTCCTTTGCTCTTCTTTTTAGTTGTTTAATTTTTTCGGTATGTAACTGCTCAGGTTTTGTTGCATACCATATGGCAAAATCAGATAATTATCCTTTACATTTATTTCAGTATTATATTTTAAGTCCCTATCAAACAACCATACTAAATTGACAATTTGACAATTTTTTCGCCTGCATAAACTTAACTGGGCGAGTAGAAACATATAGCTTAATGTGTGTCACGGTAATGCAAAATATTACGACATCGTAGAATCAAAATACTATGAAATTCTGTCCGTATTTCTGTTATAAGTATTTTTCATGTTTGAACGGATGGTAGAAGTAAAACCAAAGGAAAAATATTGCTGATGCAAAATATGTAAATAGCTGATGGTTCAGTTCTACAATATTTACAAAAACAACATGAAAATTTGTTGCGATGCATTTACGAATTGCGTGTCAAACATTGTTCACATTCCCTCCCAATCAATACATTTTGCTTTTATACACTTATTTAGTTTGTTGACATGTAGTAATACATGTATTACCGTGAAAACCCACCTTTAGAAAGACTTTCTCGATCAAGTAAATTTGTAATAGATATGATGAACTTTTAGACGAAATGGGTTCTTTCGTAATACGTTAATCAAATTTACGAGTTCAGTAGCAAATCTATTTGTATTTTGTTATTTTTTCTTTGAATAGGAAAATAAGCGGAATCATACTCTATTCCTGTGTGTCGAGCTATAAACAACTTATGTTCTATGGATATCCCTTATTGAATACAAAAGCGTTGAAAGGAACTATAATTTGGTTTTGCTAGAAAAAACCATCCGAATATATGGATACCTTGCAACTTTATTTCTTATAAACGAGGGTACCATCCGTTTCGTCCCACGAGAAGTTATCTGACTCATGGTACATAACGTTATAAATTGTATAGTTGCAACTTGATAGTACATTTTACTGTCAACATATAATAACAAACCAAATCGACACTTAGGGCGCTATGCCCTATTTAGAGCTTATTGGTATATACATACAATGCGCGACAATTCCTTTTTTTCGTTTTTATACTATTTATTTCGTTCAATGAGATCTGATCCCAAGATATTTTACCAAGGTTGTTAAATATTTCTTTACAAAACAATAGCGCAACGTCTTGGAGGAAGTTGTGCCCACAATTGTAAAGTGCACTAAGTTTTTTAACTTTGTATGTGAAACAATATTCATTATTATTCATTTAACAAATTTCTTTGGCAAGGCAGACATTTCTACAGCGTCATGGTTATTTCGGAAAAATGTTTATTTGAAATTACGGCCTATTGAATTACAAAAAGTATTTTTTGTTTCGTATAAAAGTGTACTTTGAAGTTACGGGGTTTTGAATGGTACAGGGTGTTTTTTTGTTAGAGTTACACAAGCTCAAATCATAATAAAAGAAACAAATATGTTTTATGATGTTAATGTCTACATTGATTAAGGTTTTAGTGACCAATTAAATGGAAGTTATTCTTTCCCCAAAATCTTCTTTGAGTAAATCCATGGTACCCCATGTTGTTTGACATGTAGCTCCGTCGTGTTGGAAGCACATGTCATGTTTTTATATGCGGCGTATACGATAGTCGTTTGTCTTTAAATCCTCCACAAGTTGAATCTTAAAAGATCCTTCCTTAAAAACTTCAATGCTTTCCTGCTTGGAGTGTTCTTTAAGAGTAAACGTGCTCCGACAACGATTGTGTAAGCCGTAAAACGGATGAACAGAACCATTATTTTGATTAAAAAAATTATAATTTGCAAGCGTTACGCTGATGTAAGTCTATCCATTATGAACTGACAAACCAAGCAACCAGACAGAAAGCAACATCTAAAAAACTACCCAATCGTCACATATAGGCTTTCGATTTTAGGTAACGAAGCGTAAATAACAAAACATTTAAAATTAAAAAAGCGAAGAAAAACACCCTTTATTTCAACTTAATATAAAATGTACATACATATGCATGTACATACATATGTATTTATAATTTAAGCAACTTTTCAGTCTGTGCGCAATTCTGCTTCTCAGACAAACAAACGTGTGAAGGAAAGAGTACGAATATACCAAGTTACTTAATAGAAACCAATATATGTATGTATGTATATTTATACATACATACATATGTATGTATACATGTACATAAATATTTTTAAATTTAAAAGGAGTTGAAAAACAATCCCAAATAACTAGAAACACGAACGAAGACTTGCTACAAAGATTTTTTAAAAACCTTTCTGTAGGATTTTGATTTGAAAAACAAGTCTATATGAGAAACTGGATCGCTTAGATGTTTCCAAATTTCAATAAAAATCCTATAGAATGCCGACTGCTTTGACATTCATTTATATATGTACATGTTACATCCATAAGCATTAAACAAAGGTGTATTTAAATACATACTACATACTTTTGCACATATATGTATACATAACCACGATTGACATTAAACAACTACCACATTCTTAAGTTTTGATCTGAAAGTAGGACTGGAAAATGACTGTTGTTTTTTTGTTTGCTACTGTATTGTCAAGAGTAAACAGATACGTCAGGCAATTTCTTTAAATATCTGAAAAAGTTTCATAGTCACCGTAAAAATTTCTTATTGAAAAAACACATCATATTTTATCATCACATGGATGGTGTCTGACTGTCATTTTCGGTTACACGCCAGATCAATTGATCGATGGATCGTTATGTTTTACTAAAACTACAAGTTGAGTTAGTGGTTTGTTTATAAACTGTGACTGTTTGAGCAAATTGAGAAATCCCATCAATAAAGACTGGGCTTCATCTTTAAAATAAGTAAAGATGTTCTAAATAAATAAAAATATACATATGTATATGTATGTACATACACAAAAACAACAAAAAATAAACATTCATTGGGGCGGCAACTGTCAAAAAATTGTGTATTAAGACGTTAATAAAAAAGATTTTAAAGCGAAAGACGTGTAGAAGAAACTAAATTGAATTGTAAAGGTTGAAATTTGTATGATTTGCCACGAAGTGACACAAAAATAAAACACCACAATTTCTATCAAAACATAAAATCTTAAAAACTAATAACGAAGTTCGTTCAAAATATGAACGCATGAGCATATATATACATACATGCATATATATACATACATGCATATGTACATACATATATACATATGTACTTATACGTATTAAATAACATGCTCACCATAGTTGTACTCATACCTACTTATTGAGACGCAGCCATAGAAACATATGTACATACATACATATATAAGTATACACAAAAGTAGGCACATACATATACATACCTACATATGTACGAATGTATAGTATACGCGTATATATACATATATGTATGTATATGCACAAAACTTACAGAAGCCAACATTCTCGTATTCTTACATATCGTTCATCAGAAAATATTTTAAATTTTTTTCCAATTTCAGCCAGTGGCGTGAATGAAAGCTTAACTGACATTATAAAAATTGTCGCTGATACAAATGAATTAAGAAAACGTCCATCATTTGTTGTTTAAACTTACCAAAGTACTTGGATTGCCTGCTCGAAATTCGACCAGTTGACATTTACAGTTAATATATGTACACACATAAATCTTTGTACTTATGTATGCACATACATATACATTTGTGCGATTCTTTCTTCAAATCAGGCCTCCTGAAAAGTCTTAAAGGGAGCTTACTATAATTTATTCATACTAATGAGCTTGCTATTATTTTTGTTGTAGTAAGTGCAACCATTTCAAGAGAACAACAAAAAGAATTGTATGGTAGTTATCGTTTTACATGGTAACTTTGAACTATTAAAAATTAAATTTATGGATAGTACAAACGTTGGTTTTTACAGCTTTTATTTTCCCGGAGGTTCGCTGGAATGTGCTGAGATCGGACTTAAAAAAGTTTTCCAGAATTCATAGTGGTGACTTTAACTGCAGAAATCAGTCTTAGTCACATCGTTAATAAAATAAATATAACAAATCGAATCACGTACCCGTTTATAAATAGAAAATGTGATCTCAGTTTTCAAAGCAAAACTTTGATTTTATTCTATGTTATGTAAAACATCTGTAGGTTTGTTAAAATGAGCTTTGGAAAATTATCTATAAAATACCACCTCATTTTTTGACATCACGTATCCAATCATTATCTAATGTTCAACTAGTCAGGGATAAATTTAATGCTTTCACCGATACCTTTTTTAATAGATGTATTAATTCTTCTTACGAACACATCAATTGTTTATGTCCTTAAGAACATTTTTAGCTTGGTGTGTATTTTTTTTATTCATTTGACACAGAACCTGTGTTTTCGTAAGTGAGTTATATATTACTAACTTTTCTTTATTTAAATTACAATTGGATTAATCTCAATTATGAACTCCCAATTTTAATGTTTTCTCTATTCTCTAGTTATTCACATACTGCTTTATTACTAAATTACTTATTCCTTAGTTAAGTTAACGACCTTGATGTTCACCTTGATTTCTCCTCTAAAGTAAATATTGCAGCTGCATATCATTATTTAATTCTTATATTTTGTTGTTAGTATTTTAGTTTTTAAATAACGGTTATATTCTAAGAGTTCGTTATGTCGCTTAGTTTAAGAATTAAAGAAAGAAAATAAATCAGTCTTTGAATGATGATCAAAGTGTTAAGTTGAAGTCTTAAAAATAAAGGGTTCATTTTATTTAATTGTTGTGCAAAGATAAAATGTTGAGAACATGAAACATTTTATTTGTGCAACATAAAAAATATAACTAGTGTATACATATGTATTAGTTTTGTGCTGCTAATGCGGGCTTTTAGACAGCTGGTTGAAAGGTTATGCCAACCAAAATCCATTCTCTTCACCGAATTCGCCAACAAGTTGCTATGTTTGAATAAGCTTATTGACATCCAATCCATCTTTTCTCCTTAACAGATTAACAATAATCGTTCCATCTTCGTCTTCGCTTCCGATGAAGACTCCAATAAAAAAACTACATAATTGTTTTAACAATAACGATTTTATGTATTTTCCTTGTTCACTTGTACCTGTAGCCAGTAACTATTAAATATCAAAAATATTTGAAAGTACTGCGTAGTATGCTGTGCCTGTATCTCCAATTTTTTTTAATTTTTATTTACACTTGAGCACTTGTGCTCCAATCCTCAATAAAATAGTTTTGTATCCTACCATACATAAATTGAAATAAACGGCATTTGAAAAAAAATCAACTTGTATTTAAATTTATAACACCATTACCCAATGTTGCATATGCGCAACATCCTGTAGCTCTTGAACCAGGACATCTAGGACATTGAAATTTTGTCAGTTGATATTGAAGTCAACTCTATCTTATATGTGTACTCAAAAAAATTTTAGCCACGCACATTTTAATTCGGGTATGAGAGGGTTAATATTAATATTACGTATCCCAAAAGCGCCTTGTTTAGATAAGTTGGCAAAATTTACAGAGTACATAATAATAATCGTAATTATAATAAGAAAACAATTACAGTAATATTTGAACATATATATGTATGTACATAATTACAAGAGTAAAAATAAAATGAAAATTTAAATAACAGAACTTATAATATGAGTCTTTCCAATGTGTTGAATAAATATCTCTACAAGACGATTTAACCAAAGATATTCTGTTTTTAAATCAGCAGGAAAATTAATATATTTTTTACTACTGCTAAAATCGTTGTTTGTTTGTTAACCAACCTACATCTTGGTCTTCTTAAATTTGTATTATTGTTTTAATATAGTTGTGGAAAAAGTTATAGCATGATGACCTACATAGTATATGGTTCATAGATTTATAAACGAACATCAATGTATTATATCTTAATGGTAGTTTGAATTCTGTTTTCAGGCTTTATTTTGCATAATCTGCAACGATTTCAATGAGACATTGTTCATATTGCAGGAATATGCTGATGAAATGTGAAAATTTGGCAAACATTTTTTTAATAAAATTTTAGATTACTCAGCCAAAAGACTGCTTTTTCATCATTTATACATTTAGAAATTCTGAAATATTTCGAGTATTGGAATTTAATCGATTTTGTGTAAATGGGTTAGCATGGTACGAGTTACTAATATTATTCATATATTTTAAAGGAAACATAACAACTTGATACACATGCGAACCAAAACCAATAATACGGTGTTTCTTACTTCCTCATATAACGAAATACATCCAAGAAAAAATTTACTAAATATGTGCTGCAACTGACCATATTCGGTGGCAAGATATGTGGTCAAATTGTTGTCATCTTGTCAACTTTAAGCTAGGAAAGCATTAAGCGCAAAACGAAATTCTCTTGTGAATCTGCCATTGACACATCCACTCTTAAAGGGGATTTAGACGATAATACAAGTCGTACGATAATTCAAATTTTTGTGTAGAAGAGCACGGATGATATCGTCTCAACTTAATATGTAATGAAACCATACGGCAGTCGTACCTCATTTTTAAAATACGGAGATAATTTCATATGATTTTGTCGTTTGTTTTAGGTACGACTTCTATTACCGTCTAAATACCATATCCTCTAATCCCTGCTGCTACCACTCGGCGACGATAAACCCGAATTTAACATTATTGCGCATTTAATGGGCACATTATATTGTATCAAAATTAATTTTCTTTAGCAGAAATATTTTACAAAATGGAATGAACAAATTAAATAATAATATTCATTAATCTTGAAGCTCCTTAATTAGAGTACTGCGAGAGTTTGGTTCTGAACCCAAAAGTCTTCTTTCTTTAAATTCCTAATTAATGTGTTGTTCTTTTTTGTTTTTGTTGTCATATTTATGTATGCGTAATAATAGACTTAAAAAAATTGGGAAAATATGTTATACAAAAAGCATTTCATAGATATCAAGATATCACGCGGTGACAAATTAACAAGTTTATATCTTGATATATCACCAACGTTTGGCTCAACAAGGTGCGGTTGCATAGCACCTTGAGATTTCTTGTTGGAACCATTTCTGTTATAATGATTTGCAATCTATCATTCGCTGCTCGCGGTAACACTGGCAGTGTTTTCGGATTTAAAGAATTAGAAATATCAGAATGTAAGTGCACCAAGCAATATTTTTTTCTATACTTATTTATTTATTAATTTATTACACTTACAACTAAAATTATAAGCTAATTTATGAATTGACGAAAAATCATGGTATATTACAGAATGAACAGTTTGGGTTCAGAAGAGATCATTCCACAATTCATCAAGTTAAAAGAATAGTAAACCTTATCCAAAGCAACAAAAACAACAGAAGGATCACGGGAGTAGTACTGCTAAACATTGAAAAAGCCTTTGATTCTATTTGGCATAATGGTTTAATTTATAAACTATAAACTTTTGAATATCCCGTCTACATGCAAAAGGTTATAAACAGCTTTTTGTCTGATAGAACATTTGTAGTAAAAATAGATAATGAGTACTCTAGTATATGCAAAATTACTGCTGGTGTACCCCAAGGTTCAGTTTTATATCCTATTTTATATTCCATATATATATATCAGATTTCAAAACATTAAGAGATCAAACTACAGCACTATACGCGGATGACACTGCTTTAATAGCAACTGGCAAAGTCGCGAATACAATTATTAAAAAGCTTGACAAATCTCTCATAAAAACTAAAAACTATTTCGAAAAATGGAAAATTGAAATGAACAATTTAAAAACACAAGCAATTATAGTTCCCTTTAATAAATCGCCAAACTAAATACCTAGTATAGGATTTTATATTCTGGGCATATAAATACAGCATTTAGTAAAATATTTAAGAATTACCATGAATTTCAGAGAGCACATGTACTAAAGCCGTAAGATGTGGGAGAGCCCTTTTCCTCTGCTAAATCGAAAATCATCCCTTAACCAGAAAAATAAGTTATTGCTTCCATCATCCCTTAACCAGAAAAAAGAGTTATTGCTTTATCGAATGTGTATTCGACCGATTATGACCTACGGATGTCAGGTGTGGTCTTCAAAATGCTCAAGATAATCCAAAATAAAAATTTAAAAATTCAAAGAAAAACTATTTGAAACTGTAATTTGTGAATTAACACAAAGATTTGAACATCGCAACAGATTTTCAAACCATGATTTGATACGAAATTTGTAGTAGGAAGATGACGTAAGATTCAATGCAAAAATTTTTTAATTTTTGTTTGGTTTATTCATTCATTAATTCGATAAAATGTACAATTTAAATTAGTATTACCTTGCGAAACCGTTATGCAGATATAAAAAATACAAAGAGCACAAACTATTACAATTTGTATACTTATGTATATAAATAATATTAAGGTTGTAAGATAGTAGTTCTATTAAAAACTAAGAAGAATGAAGAAATTTTGGGTTTTAGAAAATTTGGATTGAAAATTCAAGAGAATCCATTAATTATAAGTGGAAGGATTTAAAGAGGACAAAATATTAAAATGTATGTAAAGGGTGGTTAAATTGTATGGGCCGTTGTTGAATGTGAACCACACCTAAACGCGAAGTTTTTTTCCGAATTTTATTTGACATTTCTCTATTTCAGACTTACTCAATTTGAACCATGGAGAGATACACAATCCAACAACGTGTTAAAGTTATCCAGACTTATTATGAAAATGGGAGTTCAAATCAAAATGCATATCGTGCACTTCGTAATTTTTTTGGTCAATTTCATCGTCCAAATGTGCGTACAATCGCAAAAATCGTGGAAAAATTCGAGCAAACCGGGTCTGTAGAAGATGTGAGAACACCAGTGCATGCTCGTACAGCTCGTACTGCAGGAAATATTGCTGCTGTTCGCGATAGTGTGGCTGAAGAGCCGTCCACCTCAACTCGTCGTCGTTCCCAACAATTGCACCTCTCACGCTCGTCGTTGATGAACATTATGCATAAAGACTTACATTTACACGCTTACAAGGTGCAATTGGCTCAAGAACTAAAGCCTCTTGACCATTCCAAACGTCGTGAATGGGCAGAATGGTGGCAAGAAATGGCAACAGTGGATGATCAATTTTCGAAGAAAATCATCTTCAGTGATGAGGCACATTTTCACCTCAGTGGATTCGTCAATAAACAGAATTGCCGCATTTGGGCGAATGAGAATCCAAGAGTGATTGTCGAAAAACCAATGCACCCACAAAGACTGACTGTTTGGTGCGGTTTATGGGCTGGCGGCATCATCGGGCCATATTTTTTCCAAAATGAGGCCGGTCAGGCAGTTACTGTGAATGGTGTTCGCTATCGTGAGATGATAACGAACTTTTTATGGCCCGAATTGGAAGATATGGATATGGACGATATGTGGTTTCAGCAGGACGGTGCCACTTGCCATACAGCTAACGAAACAATGGCTCTTTTGCGCAACAAATTCAATGGCCGTGTTATCTCACGTAATGGCGATGTCAATTGGCCGCCAAGATCATGTGATTTGACACCGTTGGACTTTTTTCTTTGGGGTTATTTGAAAGAAAAGGTGTACGTCGATAAGCCAGCAACAATTCAAGACCTAAAGGATCAGATAATTTGGCACATTAACGGCATAGAACCTTCATTATGCCTCAGCGTCATCGAAAATTTGGACCATCGGATGGAGGTATGCCGCCGAGGTCGCGGCGCCCATTTGGCCGATGTTTTGTTCCATACATAATTGAGTAATACCAATACATCATAATAAAATAAAATTACAATAATTTCCTAAATAGTTTGTGTTTTATTCAAAATCAACATCGGCCCTTGAAATTTAACCACCCTTTATTTATGTGTGTTGACAATTTCCATTGTAGCTTTACATTCATCATTCTCAAAATCTAAATCCAGAACTTTAGTTCCATGCAAGCAGTCAAAGTCGTGACATTTTAGTTTCATCTCTTGGTATCTATATCGCGATAGTTTAATGTGCATTAATTTGGTTTTACTTGCATTTATATATATATATTCATCTATTTAGGCATAATTTTTGCTGCATCCCCTAACCTCTTATGTGCAACTACTATTGCGGTGTTGTCTGCGTAAGCGATTACTTCACATGTTATTAGCGAATTTATGAGGCTATTTGTATAAAATACATACATAATTGGACCAAGTTTTGATTCTTGAGGTACTTCGCGGTTTAAGTTGGTTTCACTACTAAAACTTGTACCAATCTTGGCGTAAAATTTTCTATTGCTTAGATAATTTTCAAAAAGTTGTAAACATTGACCTCTTATGCCAGCGTCTCTAATGTTCTTAACAAGCTTTTGTGTGATGCATCAAATGCTTTTGTAAAATCAATGAACAGAGTTAGAGAGTGATGTAGTTTGCTAAGTTGTGCGTTTATAACATAGACAAAATTTCCGAGTAGCTTACTAATGTTTCTTCTTTTCTAAAAACCATATTGATTATAATTTTTCGCTGTAGTTGTCTGATTTTCTACAAATTATTTCCTCCATGACTTTCTCAATAAGTGATAATATTGTAATTGATGATCGAGATATTTAATATATTTGGTATAATCGACGTCCTTATAATAAGGTTTATGAATTTTGTTAATACATGAGTCATTATTACGGAATTGTTTTTCAAATTTATTGCTCTAATTTCATCAAATACTGCACTTTTTTTAATATTTAGGGTTACGTGAATTTAAAAGTGCATTATCCTTTTTCAAGTGACAACTAAGTTAAAATACAAACTTTGTTGTGAACTTTGTTACATAGAGTACGTCAACTTCAACGCAACGTATCAAAGTTAGGCAACTATCAGTTAATTTTGGCTGTGTTTAGATTTAGATTTTCGTTAAAAATAAAGATTTTATATGCGTTAACAAAGTACTCATTGTGTTAATTTTTAATTTCATTTGTCAAAATTATATCTTTGAAGGGGTTGTTGTACCGTACCTTAAGAATTTGTTTACATGGAGTATCTTTGTTAGATTAGTGACGTGGAAGAGGTATGAATATTCGTCGTATAAAAGAACGTTATCAGTTCTAGCTAGAACGTATTTTTACTTTTCCACGTTTTTTAGTTGCAGGTCTCCTTTGATTCCTGATGTGACAACCACGAGTAATATCAGAAATACCATCATCTTTGTTAACTGTATAGTTTTTAAGTTTACTAATACTTTCGCTTGTAGTATGTACTGCTATCATTTTGTTAGGCTGTAATATCTTTTTCAGTTCCGTTATCAAGCTTTGTTCGTTCCTAAATTTTATGCTGTGTCGTGTATCTAAATCTGTTTGGAAATACTGTATGTGTTTGTGTTTCATTTGTTTCAGTGTTTGGGCCAAGTTCGATGGCATATGCATGCGCAGTGGTCATGCTACTTGTTTGATATTTTCTATATATGTAAGTACGAGCTTTCTACAGAGTGAGCTGTGTCAATAGATAAAGAATAAATTTTTTGTCGTCATAGACCGTCTGCTAATGGCCATATAATGGCTAATAACTTTTTTTCCTTCGTACTGTAATTTACTTCCATTTTACTTAGGGTGCGTGATAAAAATATTGGTTTTCTGCTTTGACTAAGAACTGCTCCAATGGCTATGTTGGATACGCCAGTTGTCAGTTGGAAAGGCTTACCATAATCTAGTTGGAGTAATTCAACCTTTTTTTTTAAACCTGTTTTAAGTTTGTTGAATGCTCGTATCGGAGTATCGTCAGGGTTTACTTTTGTTTTTACTTATTTGTCTGTTGTCACCTCGCAAGTGTACAGTCAGTGGTTTTGCTACGTTCGCATATCCTTGTATGAATTTGCAATACCCTGCCATACCTTAGAGTCCTCTTAGATATTTGAGTATCGTAGGGAAAGGATATTTATTAATAGTTTTTACATTCACAGGGTTCGCGAAAATCCTGTTATGTTTTATAACATGTCCCAGGTAATCCACTTCCGTCGTAAAAAACTTAAATTTTTTGTCTGATATATTGAGTGTTGCGTGGTTTAGTGCATCAAATAAGATTCTGATATGTTTCACATCTTCTCTGGCGTTAATGAGTATATAAGTACATTGTCAATGTAGACATATGTATACATATTTTCCGATATATTCTCTTAAAGTATCATCAACACATCTCTGAAATATTGATAGTGCATTTTTTAAGCCAAAGGGCATCCTAATGAACTTATATTTCTCTCCGTTTACACAAAATGTCGCTTGTACGCGAATTTAATTTTTGAAGGGCTACGACCACTCTTCGCTTTGGCCTTCCATGCTCGACTAGTCCTTTCTTGGCTACTGCTCATGTGGGGGAATTGTATGGACTCCTACTTCTTTGAATAATTCCGTCTTTGAGTAGTTTTTCTATTTTTTTATTCACAAAGTCATTGACAAAGTTCCTAAAGGTCCTAATTATTGCTCCGATAGTAGTTGCAAAGGTAACGGCCCTATTTTATTAATATTTTCATTAATCTATTTATTTTGTTTTCATAAGTTTTATCTCCTATGGAATAGTTGACTTTCTGCTCCTGACCAGGAACTATAAATAATTTTTTATTAGCGTCTATAATTGCTTTCAGTTGATTTATTCCTTGTTCACTTATCATTTGATCGTAGTTATTTTCTACATCGTAAAGTTCTAGTTTTTGCTACAATAATTGAATTCTTTATTTACGCGTTAAGACCGATTCGCCGTGCATCATAACCATTCTTAATGGTTTCACTTTCTAATGTACTCGCATTACTACGTTTTTTTATATAATTATGGTTCGCATCATAATTATCTTCATACATATATATGTAATAAAACTCGTTTATTAGTTTAAATTCTTAACAATACTATTTTTATATCCTAACTTACATCCTTTTTCAGCTATTGCACTGCTGTTGTCATATTCTTCAACTTGGATTCTGTTGTTTTACTTTGTATAATGGTTGTTGTTCGAATTGTCCACTATTCTCTCTTACTTGCTTCCAAGTCTGGCTGTAGAATCTTTAGCAGTTTCTTCGAGGTGCGGTATTGCCTGATGATGTGTTCATCGGTTTTGGTTGCGGATGTTGAGGGTTGTTAAGGTCTTGATATAGTATGATGGTACTTTATAATTTGGTCGCTGTTGTTTTGCAGGGATGAACCTGTTATATGTTTTAGCGTATATATTTCTATATATTTGTATTATAGTCATTTGATTCTTTTTATGAGGATTATTATTTATTTTTCACTAAATGAATTTTTTAACCTTCTTTGTATCCCTTTTATGAGGATTTAATTTTATTATCCTTTCCATGGGGATTTAAATTCTTTATAGTCACTGCTGCGGCAGAACTTGACCCCTTACTGGAGTAACAATGTAAATGCTACTCTTGGCAGGATCGCTAATTAAGATTTCTCTTTGTTGTGCGTTTAAAAAATTAAAAACTTCAAGATACACTGAGTATCTTGAATATTTCTTTTAAACATTTTCATCACTTATGAACTAAGGAGCAAAAGTATTTATAGTAGTATTTATACTTTTGCTTTTCTTAAGATTAGGGTATAAATATTTATCTGTTATTTTTATAATGTGTGAAAACGTATGTATGTCTAACTACTACTTATGGATATCAGCAGAATATTTTGGTGCTAAAATAGTTTTATTGTGTACAAATATGATATTGATTATTTGAGTTAGTCGAATGGTTGTTCTATAGGTAATGATAAGAAATGCACTGTAATATTTTATGCCAACAAACATTACAGATAAAGTTAGTTTTATGAACTTAAAAATACCAAAAAGATTAACCGATTATAAGATAAACTGAAAATATTTGTTTTTTGTTGATAAATGGTATTTGTGATAGAAGTATTTTTGTATAGCTGATTGTCTTACCTTAAATAGGTAAATATTGGCATGTTTTTCTATAAAATTTTTTCTGTTTTAGACGAAAAGTTATAAGGACCTTTCGTCCACATATGCTACTACCATACATACTCGTATCGCTGCTACTATTTTTAAGCATTTTATATGGACTTATTAATTTAGTATGATAATTGAATATACATATACATTTCATAATAGGGCTGCCTTATAGCTTCGAGACTTTTTCAACTTATCGCGCAGTTACTTTAAGTGCAACACTGCTACCGTCAACGTCTATTAATGGAATGAATAAAATTTAAAAAAATGTGCCAATAGCTTTTTTTGATTGTTTTCAATAAATGCTGGATTTTTCTATCATATTTGTAGTTTAATTTAGTGTGTTTTAAGGCATTGGTTGGCTGAGATCATATATTACATTGCTTAAGGCGACCCACCCATGTCGTATGGCAAAAAAGTTATTTTGTAAAACGCAATTTAAGTTTCCCCTGTGTGTTGCATTTTCATACTGTGCGCGTTCTCATTGCATAGTTGAATGTTTGTTTTGATTTAGGTACTAAGTTCTTGTGATAATTAAAAAAAGAAAAGAATAAATTATTTTGCATATATCGCAGATTCTTTTGAGATCGAAATAATTATTTAACAATTAAATACTTTAATAAAAACACAGACATTTTTATAGAAAAAATATTATTCACAAACTAAGTGGGTTTTTACTGTTTTTATAATTGCGTATTTACATTACTTTCTTTTTAAGATCTGCGAACAGTTTAATATGAAAGCTGAAGGTTTTTTACATACAAATCCAATAAAAGTGAATTCATGAAAGTTGACACATTAGGTTGGTTTGCTTATGCAGAGTCCCTTACAGTAAAAGAATCAGACGAAGTGATATTTTATTAACATTAGAACTAATATTTTATAAGTATGCTATCAATTGTTGTCGAAAACATTAAACAATTCCTAGTGTTTTTAAGAAAAAACAAGTAAAGTAAAGTTTTGAAAGAGGACATTGACATACATTTTTTATTTGTCTAAGAAAGATGTTACATGTAAATGTTGTGATGACTTAAGAAATCAATATAAAATTAAATTGCATTCATCAGAAGAATATCAAATGCACATGAGAAATATAGAACATTGTAAAATGTTTGGAGCAGGAAAATAAAAGAAAGAAACTTCATAATTTTTATGCACAAAATGTAAACGATATTCACGGAAAAATATAACGCCAAAAGCTTTTATGAAGTTGGTACCAGAAACGGATTTTTTGTGGGAACAACGCACATTTCAATTTTAATTTGAAAAATTTCTAATTTGTGCAAACAAAATACCATTTACAACTAATGTTGATTGATTATGGTCATTAGGAAAACACTTTTCTACCACCTCAAATATTTATCCCCAAATTAAAATTTGTGTGCAGCGTTTAATGTATAACCAATAAAATGTTATAAACAATTAAAATTAAGCAAATAAATCAAAATAAATATGTACTTCTAATTATCTCCTTATGAAAAATTTATTACACAATTTGAATAATACTTATGTATGTATTAAAATTTGTTAAAGAAAATATAACTTGAGGTATTACTTGATCACAACAAGGTTTACAAAAATTAAAATCAATGTTTGCTTTTTTAAATTTTCTTAACTTTGTATTTTTAATACCTAAGTATGTATTTATGGAGTTTGTTTTAATGAATTTCAAGTAATTAACTTCTCTAATGACTGTTTTGTAGTGGCATTATCGCCATGTTAAATAATTACCTAAAATCCTGCAATAGTAAAATATATTTATTAATATTTTAACGACTATGCTCAAAAGAAGAAAAGGTGACAAACGTAGGTGATCAGATATCACTTCTACCATACAATCCAATCTAATTTTATCTATAATTGACGGAAAAATTTGTAGAAAAGATAGGATCAGTTTGAACTAAATTTAAGTCAGGGCTCCTGATTGATATTTCAAATCCAGATGGCGGTGTCACTAATTACTGCTAGAACTTTTAAAACGTTTTCGAGTTTTTTAGAGAGTATTGGCTTATAAAGTTTTACGGAATTAAAAAGAAATTAATGACACTTCCTATTGGACAACGTTCACAACAAGCACTTGAGGTGAGAAACAAGCATCAATGAAAATAAAGGGAATTCTTCACGTGCCAAATTTAATCAACCAAATTTCAGTATAATCTGATCCACTTATAAGCAGTTTGCAAAAATATACAAAATATAAAATATCTGCATTGACAACTGAAATAGTAGATCTATTGAGTGTGCCTGAAATTTCGAATCCTAACTATTGAACTTAGTACTTAAACTGATTAACATTCACATGAGCACCTCTTTGTTTTTTGCTTTAATGCATTTTGTTTTTACTAAAAATGCGCTAGCCGATTTCAATTTTTTTTCAGTAAGTATTTTTCTGAGATTTATAACGTTTTAGTATCATTATTCAAAATGGGCATGGGAGTTGGTTTTAAAAAAGTTGCAGTTATACCTTGTATAAAAATTCGAAGCTGAATTACTTGTAGAGATATTAATTTTGTCCAGCAAAATATTATATTCACGAGATTCTCTACTTTT
Source organism: Epicampocera succincta (assembly GCA_932526305.1). Classification (NCBI taxonomy): domain Eukaryota; kingdom Metazoa; phylum Arthropoda; class Insecta; order Diptera; family Tachinidae; genus Epicampocera; species Epicampocera succincta. The sequence goes on along the minus strand of OW052035.1, from coordinate 26,326,134 downwards.
AGTGGCTAATGCCACAAGTTTGCTAAATATTTTACAGCAGTCTATTAGTAGATGGTAGTTTACGGCATATAAAGTTAGTGCCTGCAAATTCAAAATGTGAGTAAGTTATGAAACAGCTCTGGTAATAAATACTTAATAACAGATTAAAGCTCAGTAAGCTTATTCGATTTTTTTATTCTGATACGCTTATTAATGAATAATTGACGAGAAGACTTAATTTCATTAACTTATTCCTTGGTGTGAATGGTGAAAAGAGATAAATGTAAAATTTATCAGTAACTATATCTGAAAATAAATTTTGCTTATAAAATAATATGATATTTTTTGCTTTCGTCTTCCTGTGATAGATTTAAGTTAAAAACTTTTTTTAATTAAGCTAAATATTTTTAGAAAGTAAGTGAAATGAATTAGTTTGACTACGAATAAAACGAACTCGAACCATTTTATTTCTTCCAAAATGCATGCAAAAGTAAATTGCAAATATAAGTATGTAGTATGTATGAAGATCACAAAATTGGACATAGCTTTTAGTTACAAGATGGCGCCACCCTGTACTAATCAAGGAACTTTGTTTTTTGTTTACTAAATAAAAAAACATATAGACTCGTTTTAATTGGTGCGTATACCTCACACATATGTAAGTCTTTCACTACAATAGCATGTAAAATAAATATGTGACTCTTTCGATAAAATTTCCTGCATGCGATTAATTTGTATACATATGTATGTATGTATGTATATATTTATGTTTAAGATGTTTTTCTTCTCAGATTTTAAATGTAAATTGTGTTTTATTGCACTTACTTTCACACATTACATATGACCACAACAAATATTAACTGCTTATTTTATATCTCCCGATTTAATAAGGAACCGTAAGTATACGTACATACATACGAGTATGAATGTACTTTTGCAAGGTTCTCAAGAACGGCAATGAATAATCCTTGCATCGGTTTTTATCAAACTGAATGGAAACAATTTCTACTTAGACAAGATCCACCATATCTCGACAAAAATGATTCTTAAGGCAAAAGTTGAAATATTATTCAAGTTCAAAACACACTTCCGAACTCAAGTCACACCATCAATCAATTGCTTTTGATTCTTTTTTCTAAATATTTGAAAAACTTACTACATATAAGCTTAGCTGTAAGTGTAATTGTTGTGAGATTGTTCACTGTAATGGAAGTTAGTCGGAATTTTCGTTAAAATAAAAAGACATACAGTACCACAAAATGTAACTAATTATGTAAGCAGTGATGCCACCTTTTATCAAATTAAACACCTCGATTACGCATATATTTCATTTTTCTGACAAATTGTTTGAGAGGGGTGAAACGTTCTGCAGAACAAACGGTTTGCTCGGAGAAAATTGGTGAATCCAGTTTAATTGGTTTGCTAATACTTATTTTACTTTGCCAACGGCTTATTGCTATACATCTTTACAGATGTAAAGAGTTCGCATAATCCCTTTCTGAATTCTGAATACAGGAATTTTTACAGAAATACGGGCAACAGTTGATTATCGTTTTATTAGAGTTAAGTTTTAAGTTAAGATTCCCTTCTTTCAATATAAAATTCTTATTACTTTTTTTATATTGTATGAGTATTACACTTTAACTTGTTTTCTTAAGAAATATTTTGATCAAACAGAAGCCGAACCGGTTTATATTTGAAGAAAAGAAAAAAAAAACAAATAATCAAATACTTGAACATTAATTTATATTCTTAGAAATACGAAATAGAAATTGTTTTGGAAAATAATAAATTTTGAAACACTAAATCGTTTTATTTAACTGTCTTTCTTATTGTAAAATCTGTCGATGATGATTTATAGTCAACTTTATTTTAAACAAAATTTTAATAATCTGTGTAGAAAAGCCGTTCTGTTCGGCTTTTTTAAAACAAAAGAAAAGTTACGAGGCTCCTTAATCATATAGAAAAAAGATTTTATTATACATATGTATGTACATACTATACATATACATCGTATAAAATGTGAATGCATATGTAAATTTTTGTTAATGGCCCAGCACCCTCAGACATGCGCTTCTTGAATTTATATGTACATATTAATGATTTCACATAGGAGCGTTGTTTATTTGTTGTGTTGGATTATTAATCGCGCTAATTTATGTAGATAAATTCATTTCATTGTTGAAATTGTTTTAATTTCAGTTAAATTGGAAAATATAAAAAATCTGGTACAACTTTTATCTTATTTTTTACTTTCAGACTGAGCTGCGTTCTTGCGCAGCGTGTGGGGAGCCAATTTCGGATAGATTCTATCTTGAGGTTGGTGGCTGTTCATGGCACGCCAATTGTCTACGGTGCTGCATGTGTATGTGTCCTTTAGATCGTCAACAATCATGTTTTATACGGGAAAGACAAGTTTATTGTAAGGCTGATTACAGCAAGTGAGTAATTGCAATTTCTTTAACTTGAAAACTTAACATCGGACAAAACATAATATCATCAAAATATTTTGTTCATTTGATTATTTTTTTTCAAAAATGGATTAACTATTTCAGTTACTAAAATATTAACGAAATATGGTGAGATAGTTGACAAGACAAATTATGTACATATGTATGTACTATATACACATACATATATGTACTTGAAATGAAAATATTTTTTTTTAGTTTTTTTGAGGAATTTCGGGCATTGGGTTTAAAGTCTACAAATGCTTATATTCAGCAGGCACCTACTCTAAAGATAAGTCAGCAAGTTGGTAAAACTAATTGGGAAGCGAAGACAATAGACAAATGTCTAAGCTAGAAGTGAACCAAAAGTGCATGAAAAAGGCGTTCATTTTGTTAAAAAGTAAGACGTCATGACGTCTTTTAATTTATTGATTAAAGGCTCTTAGTTATTGCGTAATAATTGATGTTGCCAGATCTTACATCTACAAGCGTGCATTTTCAAACTTACTAAATTGTTAGAGACAATTACTTAAGAATTCTAAGTTCTGTATACTAGTATACAGTAGCTTTACAAAATGCTAATAGTCTTAATTTGATTTTAAGGATTATAATTAAATTAAAATTCTAAATGAAACTTAAATGTCTGCTGAGGTCCATTCGAATTATAGTTAAGTTTTGCATTTTAATAATTTTCTTTTTGTGAACACTATAAGTTGTATATTGCAGTGGCAGTATAAACACAGTAATTTTTAGTTTAAGATTTGAATACTTATTCTTATTGTCTTTCAAGCAGATTAAATAAATAAAAAATAAGCAAAAAAAAAGTTTTGCATTTTAACATATGATTTTTACATACGCATGTATTTATGCGTATTGTTTGTTGAGTATATTAATAAAATTTATAATCAATATTATATGTGTTTTAAATATTTCATACAAAATTTTACTGAAATGTAAAGTTTTGTATAGAAAAATGTATGTTTTTGCAAACACCAAACAACTGCTTATGAAGGAATGTTAATCACCACATTTTTATCAAATTGAAAACGGTTAATTAACTATGACCAAAAAAACTGAAACCATGTTTTGTTTAAATAAATACATTCGAGACAGCAGGCTTCACGAACACACGACTACAAATTCAACTAGCTACAATTGTCGCCGGCAACAACATCAAGAGCAATCCATTTACATGTGTTTCTGTGATACCCATTCACATTTTTTATATAAAAAAGGGGGAAAAAGGAATAAAAAATTACAGCATTTGTTTTTCGGCCAAGCCTACTTTAGGGTGAGCGGGCTTGCAAAGTTGAAGATGTAATTGAAGATATCTTTCTAACTATAAATAACACTGTAAAGAATTGTATATCAAACTAAAAATTATGAATTATTTGTTCGTAAAGGTTACCTACCATTACCTGGCAAACAATAATAATTAAAAAAAAAGTCGGTGGTACAACATTATTTTTGCGACCACGCCTACTCAAGCGAAAAGAATAATTTTGTATGTATGTATTAACAAAACTATATACATACATGTGTACACGGCATAGCATTTTGCAGCAAAAAATTGTTGTATCAAAGGTTTAAAAGATGTTAAGTAAACATTATTCATATACCAAACTACTTAGAACACAAGTTTTCTTTAAAGTTATCAAAAACTTGACAACAGAGAGAGTAGAGCAGAGTTTCGAAAATTCTATTGTAATTTGGTATCAGTGCGCTCGTATTTCAAACTGAAGTTCTTTTATGTTCCAGTAAATCTAGCTTTTTTCAAACAAACACAAACTACTGTGTTTTAGTATTACTTTATCAATATGCAACTGATTATAAATGACTAAATTGTAATTTATATATACTTATATATGCACATATAAGAAAACATATGTACATGTAACACACGTTTACAGTTTATATAGTATATCTATGCACGTACATATGCTTGAAAAGAATATACTCGTACATACAAATTTCTCCAGCGCAGTTTGATTGATGTTTGTCCTGTTCATGTAAGTATCAAGTGTGCTTAGGTGTCGCAAGTATTATTTTCCCACAATCAAGGTAAAACTAGTTTCGAATTCAAGTTACTATCATTTGGGGAAGCCTTAAAGACAGCAAATATGAAAATAAAAACACTTAGTTTCTTAATCCGGAATGCAAACAAAATACACACAGTTCAAAATACGATTATTTAGTTCAGTTAATACTTTTTCCACTAGCTTCGAAAATTGAATTCATAAATTGAAGTAAGGACACTTTTAAATAAAATAAACAAGCTGCATTGACAAAAATAAAATTGAAAAATTCAGTGTTGATCAAATGTGCAGATATTGATCTTAAAGAAGTTTGTTGTCATTTAGTTTTGGTCTTCAAAGATACTTCTTTGTTTTCATTCTTTTTAAATTGAATCCAGGCATGACTTGTCAACATCGGATATATGCATCATGCTGTCCCCAATATGATTACTTTACTAACAACTCAGCGGAGAAATACACAAACAAGAGATTAAAGTAACATACACACCGTTCGAACTTGCATATTCGAATTCATATTTGTACCATTCAAACATGAGGAATGACATAAAACCAAAAATAAACAATACACCAAACAAACAACTTTGTTGAGTTTAACCAAATGCAGACCTACAGTCTCACAACCTAACAAACATTTGGCAACCAACTCTATAATCTTCAAACACTTATGAAAAGAAGATAAATTATAAAATAAAATATATGCGCTAACAAAAGTTTGTAGGAGATGATGTGAAAATATTTACATTTCAACTTAAGAATTTTAAGTTTAAATTATTAAGTTTTCTTTTGTTCATTTTCAACACCTGAAACTGCAACTCATTTGAAAAACTTTGATATTTGTCACACGTATTTTAACGCTTACAAGTCGATAAATGGGAATAGTGGCTGCTAAAGAAGTTGATAAATTAAACTTCCGGTGTTTGCCTAATGTCTGCGGGAACTAAAGCCATGGAAACCACAACACTAAATCAAGTTGTCTTAAAAAAGAAATGCGAAGTAAATATGGACACATCAGGTCTACAACAAACTTTGAAGACTTTTAATAACGTCGGTTTTCTTGCTAACAAAAACTGTTATTATATAATTTTTTAATATGAATTTTCAACTAATTTTGTTTTTCTTTTGTGTGACTACACTTATAAGCCACATTTTCATCAGTTTTTCTCTTTTAATATCCAAACTTATAATATATGTATATATGTATGTATGTACGCACACAAACTATTTATTTTGAATCAATTCAAAACTTTCCATTTAAAAATAATATCATGAACCACAATTAAAAAAGTATGGAATGGAGGAAATAAAAAGATATGCACAAAAATGTCAAATATCGTTGACTAATTTAATCAATTTAACGGTATTTCTGATATTCAATTCAGGTGAGCAACCTTCACCCATTAAAAATGAAATTTTCTTATGAAATTAAGTGTCAATTAAATGAAAATTTAAATTTTGTTGCTTGCAGTGCACATTAGCCTTCTGCAACTGCCTTCGTAGTCTGACTAAAAGAACAAAGGAAAATTTCTCGCTTAGCCTTGTACTATTTGTCCAAAACTATCGACGTCACTACCGATGGCTTGTGACTATCGCAGCATCATCGGTAGTTTGCCAAAAACTACTTTTATAAAGACGCTGTGGAAAAAGAACTTTATTCTAAAATCGCTAAATGAAGAACAAGGTCGTTTTATAATTGTAAAATATCGAATTCTCGGTTCAGACTATGAAAGCATTCTCTCCGAAATTTTACCAATTTGTTTTATTAGATATTTATTTTTGTTTTTTTTTTAACATACATATGTATGTACATAAGCCGTGATAGTCAAAAGTTGAAAAAATATGAAGCGAAATGCCAAAATGATTTCAGAAAGATATTATTTTAATTTTTAGTTAAATTAAAATATTTTACATGCATTTGTTTTTTGACAATGTAATTTTATTCAATCTGTTTTTTGTAATGTTTTTTTCCAAAAATTTTTTTGTGCTTCACATTTATGAATATAAAAGTGGGGCAGAATATCAAATAAAGCAACAGCCAACTTCAGCTTGATTATTACGAATTCAAGCCTGCAACTGAATCCCTGATGTTCTTGAAATAGTGTACAAATTACAATTTTAAACGGAAACTTAAAACACTTTTAGTAAAACTGGATTAATTATTTCCAACCGGAGAAGCAAACTGTAGCCGAAGAGAAAATGGTTTGCGGAATGGCTGGATATTAAAATAATACTAAACAAAATTGAATTTTTTTTCTTTTAAAAACAATTGATGAACTCGACGAAACTGAAAAGAAGATTTCAAAGCCAAATTTTGAGCACACAAGTAGTATTTGAGGAAACTCAAACAGAGCATATTATTTAGCATTTTTGTAAAAATAAAATGGCTTTTGCCTATGAAATTCCAGAATGGTGGTTCCTAATATTTCCAAAGCTTTTAATTACCCCAAAATGAGAAGGTTGTGTTGATATCTGGATAAATTTTTGCATATGCTTATGCTCTCTAGTTTGGTGCATATACGAGTCAGGAGTTTGATACAGAAGTCAGTTCAAAAGTAAAGTAATGGGGTTGGAATGGAGGAAGTAATAGGACCATGAAATATTTCGATGCGAAATTAAAATTCTGTGCAAATGAATCTACTATAAAGTTCCTTTTGTTTATCTGCAGAAACACCCGGAGCCTTTGGTAAGAGCTTACTACCTATGTTTTGTTGGTCGAACTCAGTCACCGATGTGATGTTGACCAAAGACGGGCTTAAATCGAAACTGACACACGTTTTAATTAAATCCACTGATGGAATTTTTGATAGGAAAAAAATCTAAACTATATCGGAAAAAAGAATAAGAGTTGACCAATGGAAATGATTTATAGAATATTGAATATGGTAGTTTCAAATCTTATAAAAATATGGTCTCTGAGAGAAAATAATTTTTTTTTTTTAAATTTTGCATGGGTATGAATATAGATGACATGAAAACGCGGTTATACTGCAAAGCTTTGCATGACTATTATTGAAAATGACATATTTTCTTCACTTGCAAGTTAAGCCAACAACTATATTAGTGGTAAAAAGCTACATATAGCCGTCATTGTATATACATTAGGATGGAGTAATAATGTATGAATAAAAAAAGATTTTATTATTTTTTAAACGGCATAGCGATATAAAGGTGGGTTTTAATAAGTAAATTAAACGTACGAAATATTACTTACTTGTCATGATGTTTTGAGGTGCCCCAAACACAATTGAAAATTAGAAAAAATTACCTATTTACTAACAATACAGTCCAAACGAAAAGAGGCAGACCCTTGAAATTTGGTATGGATAAATTTTGAGGGATAACACAGGTCCAAGTTCGTAAATGGACGAAATCGGATAAGGAAGAAAAAAGTTCCCCTAAGAAGAACTAAACCAACCTAAAAAAATTATCCTAACAAAAAAAGTTATTTTTTTCTAAAGTTAATAACTAAAAAAATTACTTATTTGGAGGGTATTTAAGATTCGACCCGGTCGAGTATAATGTTCTTACTTGTTTCATATTGTGATTAAACTATCTGCTTATAAAATTTAGCTTATGTTGAATATAAAGATTCGTTAGGTCTGCAATAAAGTGAAAATAACTTAGCAATTCAATAACAAAATTGATGTGTTTGGTTACATATTTTTTTATTAACATTGTAACATTTTTTTAAAAGATTTAAAGCTAAAAGTATTTATGGTTGACTAGATAATTATTGAGAAATACAGTGACTAAATATTAAATTGTTTTTTGTATCAAATGTTGGCATTTGTTGACTTGATAGTAGTCTTGCCCTAATGAAACCGTCTCGTTTATTTTTTCCACAAACTGCATTTGAAGTGTGAGATGGAAAATCTTTAATTTTTTCACTTGTGCCGAAACCTTTTTTACAATGTCTTTCAAGTCTTCATCCGATAAATTTAAAGTCAGGGGTGGCTCAAGGCATTTTAAACGTTCGAAGTCCTGCAGCTTTCTCAGTTGTAGCTTTTAAAACCCGGCTATATGTTTGCCAATGGTGCTTATCTCCGTTTATACACGAGGGATTACGTTTTATTGTAAACCACATCGGACTATAAATTCTCATCACGTACGTGGCTAATATCACTCATTTTTCTTCGGAGTCCGGTTTAGTAGCATATAATCTTAGAATACGATTTGCTGTTGTAATCCATCTAGAATGGTTGAGAGACTAAGGTTCAATGTTAGCTAAATCTGAATAATAAACGCCAGTGCTAATAGCGATCATAATATCGTAAAGATATTTTTGGTCGGTACTCAAATCACCCCTTGCAATTTCAGGTAATTTTGTAGGAATGACGGCAAATTCGACTATTGAAATTGTTTCACACTTTTGTAACTGAGATCCAATGGCACCTGAAAAGCATTTAGACCCTGTAGTTTTTGCGTGACAACAGATGTTGGATTGGTAACTCATTGGAATACAACTAGCAGATAAACCACTGTAATGGTTTATTAAGTTCTTCTTCCATCAAACCAATAATACCAGATTTAAAAACTGTGTTAACTACTGTTCCATCGCAACCAATAACAGCTATTTCACTGAGTTTCACCGTTTTGGATTTTAATTGAGTTACTATAGTGTCTTTAATACCTTTAGAAGTTCCCAAATCACACGTGACATGCCCGAAATATTCGCGTCCTGGCTCTGATAAAATCACCTAATGGTTTTCTAGTACTCTTTCTGTAAAACGTATCTTTCTTCAGAATACTTATCAAAGTTTTACCCTTTTTGCCATCAAAATTCATACCGCGTAGGACTTGCTTACGATCTGCATCCTGTAAATCTGCTGCAGTGATGCTAGGAGATTTTTGCAAAAATCCCTACGCTTATGGAAAAAATGCTCTTTTTTTCGCTACACCCAATTTTTCCCCTACATTATTCCCTATACAATTTTTAAAAAATTTTCAAAAATAAAAATTTATATTTTAATTGTACATTTTCAATTGAGGTAAATAAATTCAGGATCATTTAAAAATAATACAAAAATAACATAAAAACGATTAAAATAACATAAAAATAACATAACAATAATTTAAAAACAACATAAAAAACTAAAAAATATAAAAAAATAGTGAAACATTTATTTATACAATTCTGTATAATTATTTTTTTTTTAAATTTACACAATTAATAATATTTGCTTGTGATTAGATTTTCGTTTTCTTCTCTTGCTAAAACATTCAGAATAATTTTCGAACATTTCAGAATCTGGTACAATTTATTTTAATAATGGTACTAAGTGGTCAATAGCTTGAACCGCTAAATTGTGTTCAGCGAAAAAAGGCTTAAGCGGATCTCGAAATTGGCCACATCCGGGACTTGTTTGCCAAAAAATGAATCCACTGTTTTAGTTTTTATTTTTGAAAGATTTTTTTTGTGTATTACAGCATATTTATTAAGGTCTGATTTACCGCAATTTAATATTTTGCCACAAGCCGTGCATCTGCATTTAAAGTCATCATCTTTTACCGGCTTCAGCCATCCCATTGGCTTGTCGTCTTTTTTAAATTAGTTTTATTATGTTTATGCTTTGTATTTCATAATATGTTTATGCTATGTATTTAATGCTTACAAACTTGCTTATTAAAATGGAAAAGAATTGCAAAAATGGCGTACGTACTTATGTATAAAAAGCACAAATTGCACAAACATGTAAACTAGACAAAATCAAACAAGTCATTGGTATTAAAGATGGCACATATTTACTTACTTCACATTATAGAAGTATTATCAGATTTAAGAATTTATAATGATACACTTTTAGAAAAGTATATATATTTTTTTATTTACAACTGGAAAATATATAAGTTTAAGTTGTTAAAAAGAAAAAATCTTCAATATAAAAAAATCCTTACAATTCGACAATGGTAAGAAATCTTTCCCTTTTTCCCTACATGTGAAATTTAAAAAAAAAAATTCCTGCAAAAAGGGAAAAATCCCTACACTTGGCATCACTGAGCTGCTCTGACTTCAGTTCTTTCACGTCGCAATTTTGAACGATCAATGACACCGCTTGTATCGTTTGATGAAATAATGCCAACATCTTTTAAAACAGAAGAAGCTATAATGGCAGCGGCTCTCTCAGAAACTCCAGTACGATCGCAGGCAAGAGCTAATGATGGTAAATTTAATCTCTGTTTTTTTGGTGGCGGCGGAACTGTTTGTTTTGGTGTTTCAAGATAAGCACTAGAAGCTACGCTTTCACTTGAACTGTCGCTTTCGATTGCCAAGTCATCAGGTAACGAACGAGAACAACAGAGTTTCTCAACATCACTTATCTTATGCAATAAACTTTTTTGTTTTCTTTCTTCTCTTTTTTACTTTTTATAGTTGCTACCACATCTGTACCGCCTATCACCACTTTTCTTATTGTTCTTTGTTCGATATATATATATATATTATATTTGGTGTTTGCAGTTGCAAATGCAAACTTTTTTCAAACTGTACTTGTTCAAAAGGCAGTCGTGTTCCCAAGAAATAAATACATTTTTCAATATACGTACGTATATATATGTATATATATATATATATATATATACTGGTAACTTATGTGGTAAACCGAACACAGGACAGGTCAACGTTTGTTGTGTTCTAACTTGAGACATTTTATGTATTGCAAATTAAAAGATGACTTTGCCAATTCAATTTAATAAAATGTTCTTTACTTTATTTCCACTTCTTTATTTATACACATTTGAACTAGAACTCAACCAAAAAGAAAAAAAATATGACATATGTATATACCAATTTTGGAAAGCCTACTTGAATAAAAAATTTAGAATTAGCTTGAAAACGAAATTCAAATATTTAAAATAAGATACGAGTATATTGAAGTGCTACCAAGCAATTCAATTAAGTTATTGGTAACTTGAAAATAATACTTACATGAGTTTTATTTCTTGATCTCAGCAGTTAAATTCAAAGGGTCTCACAACTCAAATACTACGTATGCGAGTGGACTATACCGCTCGAATAAAGTTTGAAAAGAGTTGTGAAATCACCTCCGCGTACCCGAACACCCACGTATCTCAAACACACACTTTTCAAGCTTATAGTTTTGTATCTTATACTAACAGGACAACACTCAGAGTGTAATTTAGCGTTCATAAAATATTCTTGATTTTTGGACTGAACTCATTTTGCCAAACTTAATGATATTGGGGGTACCTATGAATATATCATGTACGAGATGAAATTTCCTGTGAATATTTGGGAGATAAAAGAGCAACTTTTGACAGCTATTCCAATGCGATTGCTAAATAAAAAAAATCGCTCCGCCCTAATATACATACATATATGCTCATTTAAATAAAGTGGAAAAGAAAACACAGCTGCTGTTATTGCCTAAAGCATATTTGCAGTCTTCTCTGCTCTTTTTAATAATGCAGACGGCAAATAGTATAATATTGATGCGTAGCTACTTTCTTACATCTGTGCAAAATCAAGCCGTTTTCTCGGTACTTCTAAGTGATGCACACGTAAATATTATGCACCCACGACCAAGTTTTTTCTGGGTAACTCCAGTGTGAATGCTTTTGAAGCAAAATGTACATTGCCGTTTACCCATAGTACGTACGTCAAATTTCAAGATAAACATAGTTAAGTTTTGCATTTAATGTCACTAGTAGAGAAACTTTCTAGCGTCTTAAAAAAACATAAAAGACCAAAAACACCGTAACCTGAAAGAACAAAATGTGGAACACATAACCATTCAATTTTTGTTTAAAAAATAATCAATGTTATCATCACAACACCTGAAGGCAAGTATGACAACAAGAAAAGAAAAGACGACTTAATCGTTTTAGAAAAATCAAGTTTATAGAACTGGTGACGGGTTGTTTTATAGAGAACCTTTAAATATACGCGCACATACAAACGAGTATTTATATAAATATGCTTATTTTGCAGGTCGAAAAAGGAGTAATAGAATTATACAAATTGCTTATCTAGAGGATTAAGTCGATGCAGATTCCAAGCAAATTGACAAAAGTTTTACCTTTGTAGTATTTGCAGACCTACTAACATATTTTAGAGAAGCAAAAATCTGAAAAATTAATTATAATAATAAGCCATATTTTTTTAAAAAGAGGACAAAAGAACCGAAGACCGACGTAACTTGTAGATGAATGATTTACGTTTATGAGACGCGTTATTAAAGCTGAAAATAAATTTAAGCAAATGGGGAAAAAATGAGTTGATTTTCAAGTACGAGTATTACGATAATGGAATGTTTGTAAAGTTTCTATATTCCAACTGATTTTTTTTATTGTTATTTTCAATGTCCCATACAGAAGACTTTAAGTCAATTGCAGTATGGACCACAGTATAAGTACATACAAATGTAAATATTAATTGGTTAGGATATAAATGTACATATAGTTAAAAAGGTTCCAAAGACTACTTGCAAACAGGGAATAGATATACAATTAACGTTTAGGAAATTTGATTTATAATAAAAAATAAACAAATGTTAAATAGGATTAACTTAACAATTTACAGATTGTATTTTTCCTGAATTGATGTGTGTTACTAATGACTTGAGAGCAGTGAGGAATATCGTTCCACAGACTGATTGCATATATATAAAGAATTGGTTTTTAGATATCTGGCTGCTGTATCTAAAACAAAGTAACCATTTACCTCTAGTAAGAGTTGGAAAGTTCAGTCGCACAAATTCAGTTCAGTAGAGCCAAATACAATTTATATTTTATCTAAGATATATGTATGTATATTAAAGCTGTACTAAATTCTTATGTTGTTTGTACAAACTAGGGAATGAAGAACATTCCTATTTTCTTCTTCTTCTTCTTCTTTTGGCGCTACAGTCCGTGGTGAACCTGGGCCTCAACCAACAAAGTTTTCCAGCTGGCACGGTCTTTAGCCAGCGTTCTCCAATTTTGCACACCAAGTTGGTTGAGGTCCCTCTCCACTTGTGTGCGCCATCGGTTCCGTGGGCGTCCTCTAATGCGTTGTCCCACAGGTTCGGAATCGAAGATTCTACGGGTCGGAGCAGTATTCTCCATGCGCTCTACATGGCCCAACCATCTTAGCCGTTGGATCCGTATGCGCCTGGTTAGGCTCATGTCGCTGTACAACCCGTACAGTTCATGATTGAATCTTCTTCTCCAGAAACCATCAACGCAAACAGGGCCGAAGATTGAACGCAGAACTTTTCTCTCGAAAATACCAAGGACTTCCTCATCCGCCTTCGACACCGTCCAAGCTTCCGCGCCATAGAGAAGTACAGGGATTATCAAAGTGGTATATAGTGGCAGCTTGGTTTTTCGGGCCTTACTACTCAATTGGCTCTTGAGCCCAAAGAAACAGCGATTGGCAAGAGTTATTCTGCGTTTGATCTCGGTACTGATGTTGTTCATAATGTTGACTAAGGTAGACGAAGTCTTTCACTACCGCGAAGTTATAGCTGCCTATGGTAATGTTCTGGCCCAGTCGTCGGTGTTGCGCGTCCTTTTTTGATGACAGCATATACTTCGTTTTGCCCTCGTTCACCGCTAGACCCATTTTGGCCGCCTCCGTTGAAATGCCAGCAAATGCTTCATTGACGGCTCGTTGTGTTTAACCAATCACATAAATGTCGTCAGCGTATGCTAGCAGTCGCACGGACTTTTGGAACATCGTGCCTCTGTTGTTGGCGTGTGAGTTTTGCACGTTCTTCTCAAGAATAATGTTAAAAAGTCACATGACAGTGCGTCGCCTTGCCTGAATCCCCTTCTGACATTGCAGGTCTCGGTGAATTCGTTACCAACCCTGATGGAGCAGCGAGAGTTCTCCATCGTCATCCTACACGGCCTGATGAGTTTGGTAGGAATGTCAAAACTAGACATGGTTTTGTATAGCTCGTCCCTATACACACTGTCATATGCGGCCCTAAAATCGACGAATAGGTGGTGGGTGTCGATTTGCATCTCTTGGGTCTTTTCCAGGATCTGCCGTAGTATGAAAATTTGGTCGATGGTGGACTTCCCCGGCCTGAAACCACACTGATAAGGACCTATCAGACTGTTCACGAATGGTTTCAGGCGCTCACACAAAACGGCAGAGAACATCTTGTAGGCGATGTTCAGGAGACTTATTCCTCGGTAGTTGGCGCAGTTGAAGGGGTCTCCTTTTTTGTGGATTGGGCAAACGATGCTGAGATTCCACTCGTCGGGCATGCTTTCCTCCGACCATATCTTACAGATGAGCTGGTGCATGCGGCCAACCAGGTCATCTCCGGCTGCCTTAAATAGTTCTGCGGATAGTGCGTCCGCTCCTGCAGCTTTGTTTGATTTCAATCTCGATATTGCTATCTTGACTTTATTCAGGTCGAGGGGACGGAATTCTCTACCATCATCGTCCGTTATCTGTAGTGGAATATTCTGCCTGGCGATGGAATCGGTGTTTTGTTCACCGTTAAGCTGTCTGCAGAAGTGATCTTTCCAGATTCTCAGCATTGATTGCGACTCTACTACGATTTGTCCCTCTTCGTCACGACAGGCTTCTGTCCGAAGCTTATATCCATTGGATAGTTGTTTTACCCGCTGGTAAAACTTTCGGATATTATTCCTGCCGTAACACCTCTCCAGTTCCTCGATCGCGCGCTTCTCGTGCTCTTTCTTCTTCTTTTTGAGAAGCCGGTGTTCTTCCCTTCTCTTGCGTTCGTAGAGCTCACGAGCTGCTCTCGTCCTTCTCTCCAACGTCGCCTTATACGCTGCTAGCTACGCTGAATGTGCCTGCCTGCACTCGTCGTCAAACCATGGGTTTTTTCCGGGTGGCATTTTAAAACCCAATACATCAGAGGCAGCATCTCTGATGGCGTTTTGGCAACGGTTCCATTCCTCATCGGTTGTTTCGCCTGGCAGGGCGGGACTCTCTGAGAGCTTAAGGGAGACTAGATCGGCAAATTTCCCAGCGGTCGATTGCGATTGTAGCTTTGCGACGTCAAACTGTTGTGGTCGTGCTCCACTCCGTTTTGCTACTGATATCCCTGATCTTACCTTGGCTACAACAAGGAAGTGATCGGAGTCAATGTTGGCTCCTCGGAATGTTCGGACATCAAGAATACTGGAGGAGTGTCTGCCGTCGATCGCAATGTGATCAATTTGGTTGACGGTTAATTGATCAGGGGACCGCCAGATCCCTTTGTGAATGTTGAGGTGAGGGAATTGCGTGCTTGCTACAGTGAGATTGCGCCCCGTCACAAAATCTAGCAGCCTGAGTCCGTTATCCGATGTGTCGTCATGCAGGCTGTGTTTCCCGATGACTCTAGCAAAGATGTCTTTCTTGCCCAGCTTTGCGTTGAAATCTCCTAGGACGATCTTGGTATCGTAGCTGGGGCATTGATCGTATGTTCTTTCTAGGAGATTATAAAAGTCATCCTTGCTGTCGTCATCTTTATCCTCCGTAGGGGCGTGGGCGCAGATTAGGCTAATGTTGCCGAGCCTAGCCTTGATGCGGATTGTAATGAGGCGTTCGCTCACGTATTTAAAGCTTAGGACTCTTTGCCTAAGTCTGCCTCGAACAACAAACCCGCATCCAAACAGGCGCTGTCGCTGTTCTTTGTAGCAATCACCGTAGTAGATGTCGCAGTTTCTCACTTTCTTTTTGCCCGGCCCATCCCATCGCACTTCCTGGATGGCGGTGATGTCAGCCTTATAGGCTGCCAGGGCCTCCGCAAGTTCATCGGCTGCACGTGGTCTGTTCAGGGACCTCACATTCCACGTGCAGGAATGAAATCGTTATCCTTATTTCGTTGTTCCTGGTCGTCAGCAATAAAGTCATCCATATTTATTCTTTGTTGTTGTATCGAAACTAGTATGTTTTTACACGGTAAAGAAGTTACCCCCACGCACAACCCCCGTAACCAGGAGGACCGGGTCCTGGTTTAGACCATTGGACAGAGGGGATTCGCTGCACACTTTGGTTCACTTCTAAGCGGGTGCTATAGGGGCTATCCAGGGGCGCCACGAGGAGGCAGTATGTCAGCTTGACCAGTCCATTTTCAGGGATCACTGCTGGCTTCTCGCCAGGTTGAGAGCAATCAACAACTTTGCCCTGAGTGCACTGGCCCATTCCCCCACATTCCTATTTTAACAGCTTTTATTTTTGATTTCATATTTCAGAAAAAATAACTATTATATTTGTATGAAACTTTCGGTTTACTCTCTTTTTAATTATTTTGAATTGTGTATTCAAATTTTAATACAGTTTTAAAATATTCGTATTCGCGAACGTCTAAAAACTAATATTTGTTACGTCACCAATTAAAACATGCAGGTACAAACATATGTATGTCCATACGTAATACTATTTCATTTATTACAGTATTTATCGGATATAAGAAACTTAAAAAATCCACGAAAAAAGATTCTTATAAGCGTTTCTTTCTTATACACAATTATTTTATATAAGAAACTTATTTCTTGGGCCGAGTGGTTAAATTTCAAGGGCACACCTCCATCCGATGGTCCAAATTTTCGATGACGCTGAGGCATAATGGAGGTTCTATGCCGTTAATGTGCCGAATTATCTGATCCTTTAGGTCTTGAATTGTTGCTGGCTTATCGACGTACACCTTTTCTTTCAAATAACCCCAAAGAAAAAAGTCCAACGGTGTCAAATCACATGATCTTGGCGGCCAATTGACATCGCCATTACGTGAGATAACACGGCCATTGAATTTGTTGCGCAAAAGAGCCATTGTTTCGTTAGCTGTGTGGCAAGTGGCACCGTCCTGCTGAAACCACATATCGTCCACATCCATATCTTCCAATTCGGGCCATAAAAAGTTCGTTATCATCTCACGATAGCGAACACCATTCACAGTAACTGCCTGACCGGCCTCATTTTGGAAAAAATACGGCCCGATGATGCCGCCAGCCCATAAATTGGGTGCATTGGTTTTTCGACAATCACTCTTGAATTCTCATTCGCCCAAATGCGGCAATTCTGTTTATTGACGAATCCACTGAGGTGAAAATGTGCCTCATCACTGAAGATGATTTTCTTCGAAAATTGATCATCCACTGTTGCCATTTCTTGCCACCATTCTGCCCATTCACGACGTTTGGAATGGTCAAGAGGCTTTAGTTCTTGAGCCAATTGCACCTTGTAAGCGTGTAAATGTAAGTCTTTATGCATAATGTTCATCAACGACGAGCGTGAGAGGTGCAATTGTTGGGAACGACGACGAGTTGAGGTGGACGGCTCTTCAGCCACACTATCGCGAACAGCAGCAATATTTCCTGCAGTACGAGCTGTACGAGCATGCACTGGTGTTCTCACATCTTCTACAGACCCGGTTTGCTCGAATTTTTCCACGATTTTTGCGATTGTACGCACATTTGGACGATGAAATTGACCAAAAAAATTACGAAGTGCACGATATGCATTTTGATTTGAACTCCCATTTTCATAATAAGTCTGGATAACTTTAACACGTTGTTGGATTGTGTATCTCTCCATGGTTCAAATTGAGTAAGTCTGAAATAGAGAAATGTCAAACAAAATTCGGAAAAAAACTTGGCGTTTAGGTGTGGTTCACATTCAACATCGGCCCATACAATTTAACGACCCTTTATAAGTACCTATGGCCATAAGACATTTGTTTCTTATATGAATATTTGAACTTGTTTTTTTTTATTGGTAATGTATTTCTTTTTTTGTTTACATCCACCTTTCATAGAAACAAATGAATGAACGAACGATGGTTGGAATTAATTATTCATTTGCTTACGAGGCAAAAAACACAAAGCTTCTCATGAGTACCAGCTCGCTCATCTAAAACTAAAAGTAAAAAAAAACTTTTTTCTTGTAGTAAAACTGTCAGAAAACAGGGTTGTCCAGGCAAACTACAGAAATTCTGTGTTGCCGTTGGAAGTTTCTTATATAAATTCTTTTTCTATACATTTTGTGGTTTTGGTGTTTAAGAAAAATCTTCTTTTATCAGTTTTTTTCTTATAAGCGTTTTTCTTATATGAAATCTTTTTTGTTAGAAAAATCACTAAAAAGACATATTGTTTTTGAAAATGTTCCTTATAAGCGTTTTGTTCTTATATCCGGTAAGTACTGTATTGGTATGTTGCCTGGATTTTTAAAAAGTGTAGACGAGTATGCTTAAAAAACTAGCATTGGATGTCTGAAGATATTCCCGATGAATCATGATATTTCGGGGGGCGGAGTGAAAGTTATCTGTTACCTCTAGTATAAAAATATTAAGCAAAGCTTAATAGCTTAAGACCTATTGATGAAAAGTTATTGATGTATTGTAAAACTTTCACACATACATATGTATGTATACATGTATATTAAAATATACGAATTCTAAAACCTAACGTTGTAAATACTTTTAAAGCCTTCGGGATTTATGTATGTATGTATGTTTCAATTAATGTTTATTCAAGCATTGCAAAATAGTTTTCAATAGATTATATAGTGCTTTACATAATTCCAAATTAAAGTCCTCTTCATTACTTACGCGCAAAAGTTTTGATTATTGTGCCAATTTTTAGTACAGTTTTTGGTAAAATTCCATTTTATAAAATGAGTATTAACCAGTCCGGTGCTATTCTTGTAAAAGCCGCCTTCGAACTGAGTGATAGTAAAGGTTCAAGCGGCATGTTAATTAAAAATATCGTAAACCACATAAAGCGCTGGCGTATTGTGTTATTAAACAGCCAAACTAAGAGAAGGAAAATTCCTAAAACTGTAAACTTTTGTAAAACTTTCATAAAATGCATGACGAAGTATTTTACTCTGATTTCAGAATGAAGAGGGGTACTTTTCAGTTATGCATTTATTATCCAATGGTATAATTTTGCAAAAACTAGTTTGCGCTTTACATTCTAAGAAGTTGCTAATTGCCATAAAAACCGGGTGTTATTCGCGTACTCTTGGACGTATTGGAATTTCGGCGTTAGAAATTAAAATTTGGAAATTAACGATCAGTTATCGTTTTGGGATGGCAATTGGTCTGCCATATAAGGTACTTGTAAAAATAATAAAGTTGATCTGTCACTTGAAGGGAGATGTCATCAAATTTCCAAACACTGCAGGTGTACAAAATCAAATAAATAAGGAATTTTCAAATCAGCGTTTCAATCCCTTTCCTTTTGTTTTAGGATGTATTGACAAAACGCATATCCTAGTTTCTTAACCAATTAAAGATGAATTCAGTTATCCCAACATAAAAGGAACATACTCAATCATTGCACAAGTAAGTAATTTATTTTTTTAGTCTCTCAGTATTTTTTATAAAAAAAAAATTTTCCAGGATATTGTCGTAGTCTATGAGATTTATAGACAGTACATAATTACATATGTTTATAGAAAAGTTTTAACAAACAAAGATATATAATTATATGTACATATGTATATTACCATTTATTGAACGATGGAGGAATGGATATCTTGTATCCATTTGATAATGCGTTCTTAAAACCAATGCAGTCGAATTACAATATGATTTGAGCTTAACGCGAGTTTTTGAGGAAAAATCATTGGGCGTATTAAAAAAGAAATTAAGAATACTGAAGTACATTGACTTTAAACGTCCACATAGTATGCCAAAATTGATAATAATGACGTATGTATATGATGATCCACAACACTATAATTGAAGATGAAGGCAATATTGTAGATCAAGTAGGAGAAGATGCAGACATTGAATCCCAAATAGGTGAACGAGCGGCTGCATCAGGAGAGACAAAAGAAAAAAAGGGTTGTATTTTATTATGGGGCTAACCTAAAGTACATTTTGAAAATGAAAAGATTTACATAAAAAAGCTTAAAAATGCATGTGAACCATTCTAAGTGCCCATATGTATACATGCATTCCAGAATTTTCAATAAAAATTTCAAGGTTTTGTTTTAAGCAAAAACCTTGATTTTATATGTAATTAATTAATATTTTTCAGTTTACAAATGAGAGTATCTAAACCTAATTCTGTAATTAACAAAATAGTGCATCAAATACCAAAAACGCGATTGTTTGATATGGGTTGAACATGTCTAGATGCATTTGGTTGGTACTCATGCCATCTCGTCAGTAGATTTTAACCAAAAAAAATTTAAAAAAAATTAGGAATGTCCCATTTTTATATAAATACACTGAAGCATTCCAAGAGAATCACTAAATATACAAACATAATTAGGTTTGAAACACAACATATAAAAATAATGCGCAAATTTGGCATATGTTACGCATTGAAAAGCATTGCCATGCATTAGTGAACTTGAGTCATTGCCAAAATTAAGTGTCATGTGTGTATGAACACTATGCCGCGTTGCTTTGCATGCTAATTTGTAAGAACATCAGCGTCAGTACCATTGAAGATTGTGCACGGTCCTATTACTATAGGAAAACCCTTCACACACAAAAATGATAGAAACCCACGTAAGGGCTGCCTATTCTATGTATTTGTATTAATTAGGGCGCGTTTGTATTGAAAACTTCTATTTGTACAATATGATCCAAATTTTTTTGTTGATTAAAAAATTTAAAATTTTAATGATCCAAAATGAGAGTATTTTACATTTGGAAGATGAATATGAACGTCATAATCTGTAGACTGTTGAATTTGAAACAACTTTGTATATAAATATAATAGATAGAACAAATTTGGAACTAATTAACAATATATTGATCTCTTCAATATATTGAAACTTCATAATTTTGGTTGCCTTAATTATGTACTTTTATATAAACTATGTATGTATATTCAATCCTTTGTGTACAAAATATATACGTTTAGAAGCACTATTTTTTCTGGGATCTGAAGGGTTTCGTCAAAACATGTCTGTGTTTCGTAAATGCACTCTACCGAGCAGATTCTCGGTAAAGTTTATACGGTGCGTGAGATTTGGCAACCCTGCAGTAAAAATTCCTTTGACATTCTTTAAAAGTTAATATATTGGATATAGTTACACATATGTTATACATAAAAACCGTTTGTAAAGTGTGTTTGGAAGCTTTAAGTGCAGAAAAAATTGCTAAGAAGTTACAATTAGCTGTCAAAGAGTATATTGCTTTTGTGTCAATTTAATATTTAGTTACTAGTTTGACAGAAGTACACAATTTACACCATAGAATACAATGTTTATCCGTTCACGTGTGATTTGTTCGTTTTCATACAAAAGAAAGAGAGGAAGGCAAAGAAATTTTCTCTATATGTAAGAAGTTTACACGTTTTCAATACTAGGGGCTTACTCTTTATTGCGATGGGAAAGCTAAATGCGAAAAGAAAACAATTTAGTACTCTGTATCGCTTACGCAAACGCACAATATGTACATAAGTTGAAAATGAAGCAACATTGGCACCACAAAATAAACAATATCTCAAGATAACGCAATGAAATGCCAAAAATTGTAAATAAATTTTTTTTGTGTATTACAAACATACATACGATATATATATTCATACGTACGATATTATAGAATATAGTATATTCTACTTAAAAGTAAAATAAATAACATTGTAGTCGGTGGCGTTATGGTTTGCGAAAGAAAATCAACATGGGGAACGGATTACAAGAAGAATATTAAGAGATAAATCAGATATACTCTCTCTGAATGAGCACAGGTAAGAAGATAGCAGTTTTATAGCTTTATACAAAACTATCTCTTAAATAAAGATGTATGTATGTATGTATCAAACGCTATTCAAAACGACCGAATGCAATAAAAGTGACCGCTGCTTAGAAATTGCTTGGCCAAGGTGGCACTTATGCAATCAATCTATGTTGCGTTGCTTGCAAGAAGTTTGTACAGAGGACATAAAATTTGAGATAACTGTGGAAAAAGAAAGCGAAGTCAAAAGAGTATTTCTTCGTACATGTGGTGCATTCCTGTTTTATTTTTGTTTCTGACCGGCTAGGAACGAGCACTTATACTTCAACAGAAAATTAAAGGATAGTATAAACTCTATGATGGTATGTGAGTTTTTAAATGCATTTGGAATATTAAATCTTACTTAGATATTAAATTTATAGATATGTGATCACAAAATGATAATACTATTCGGAAAATTCATTCTAGCTAGTGTTTGGAAATTTAAAAGGAAGATTTCGGTGCTGTTAGCAGCCAGAAAGTTGAATTACCCACCAAAAAGAGTGATTCAAATAATAAACGAAATGATCGTGCTATGCACAACATTTGGGCTAATTGTGCCCCTACAAATATTGCACAAGAAATAATACTAGAAACAACTTAGTTTTAAATAAAACTTTTTTATAAAAAGAAGTTCAAATTCAATTTATTGCTATTAATAAAAACAATTACAATCTAGAGTTTTAAAACTTCTTTGAAGCGATTTAGAGATCTTTAAATCCAGTACTCAAGAGATCTTATACTAGAAATTGCGCTGCAGGCATATTATACATAAAAAATAAACTTCTTATGTTCCGAACAACAAGAAAACTGGTATGTATTACATACATCATAGTTATTAATCACATTGTTTCTTTATTTTTGATTCCACAATTTTCTTTTTTAATTCCAACTTTTTCTTCTATTTCAATTTTTTGGAGCTTGAATTCTTTCTTAAATAAAATTTTTTTCTTGCAAAGTGCTGTTTTTTTTTCATTATTTAAAATTTGTTTCTACTGTACCTTACTTTGCGATGTACGGAACTCATTGAAGGTGTTAAAACTTCGTTATGCGAATGTTGATTTAAGAAAAACTTAACGTGTTTAACGTACGGTGCATGTGTATATAAGAGGTATAACGTTTTTTGCAATTTACTATCCGTTATCATTATTATTATTAAAATTATTATGATCATTATATTTATTATTAAAATTGTTACAGTTGTTGTTTTTCTGATTTTTATTATTATTTTTTGTTGTTGTTATTATTATTTTCTACTAATAAAATTATTATTATTGTTATTACTATTTTTATTACTATTAAAATTAGTATTATAATTAATCAATTATTACTTGTATGAACCAAAATAATATCAATTCAAAAGTACCGAAAATGGGCAAATATGCCGCATTGCTATTTAATTCGTATGAGTGCCAGCATTGGCTTTCGAATCTCATTTAACGGCGCCGTAAAAATCTATTTTATACATTGCATTGCATTGTACGTACGTTATCTTAAGTGTACGTTCGCGTAAATGTGTCTTAATGGATTCTTTATGTTGATGTTGGCAGTCTATTGTTTTTTTAATTTCCACACTGCAACTGCCCCTTGGCCAAGTCGTTGTGTTGCACCCTAAAATCGATTAAAATTTCGAGCTGCCTTTCTTCAGTTTGTAACTTTTTCGGTTTTTCCCTAAAAATAAGGATTTAGATATAAATATAACATTTTGTTATATGTATGTATGTACACACTTACATGATGCGAATATTTTGCATTTAATATTTGTCAGCGCGCGATTTTTCAGCCTAACAAACAATTTTGACATACGCGTTCTGTGATACTAGATTTGCTAAAGCGAAGAAATTAGGTGCGAAAGGAAATTATGAAAACGCAATAGCGACTACCAATTCTTCTTCTTCTTCTTTTGGCGCTACAGTACGTGGTGAACCTGGGCCTCAACCAACAAAGTTTTCCAGCTGGCACGGTCTTTAGCCAGCGTTCTCCAATTTTGCACACCAAGTTGGTTGAGGTCCCTCTCCACTTGTGTGCGCCATCGGTTCCGTGGGCGTCCTCTAATGCGTTGTCCCACAGGTTCGGAATCGAAGATTCTACGGGTCGGAGCAGTATTCTCCATGCGCTCTACATGGCCCAACCATCTTAGCCGTTGGATCCGTAGGCGCCTGGTTAGGCCCATGTCGCTGTACAACCCGTACAGTTCATGATTGAATCTTCTTCTCCAGAAACCATCAACGCAAACAGGGCCGAAGATTGAACGCAGAACTTTTCTCTCGAAAATACCAAGGACTTCCTCATCCGCCTTCGACACCATGCTTCTGCGCCATAGAGAAGTACAGGGATTATCAAAGTGGTATATAGTGTCAACTTGGTTTTTCGAGAAAGGGCCTTACTACTCAATTGCCTCTTGAGCCCAAAGAAACAGCGATTGGCAAGAGTTATTCTGCGTTTGATCTCGGTACTGATGTTGTTCATACTGTTGACTTGGGAGCCAAGGTAGACGAAGTCCTTCACTACCTCGAAGTTATAGCTGCCAATGGTGCTGTTCTGGTCCAGTCGTCGGTGTTGCGCGTCCTTTTTTGATGACAGCATATACTTCGTTTTGCCCTCGTTCACCGCTAGACCCATTTTGGCCGCCTCCGTTGAAATCCCAGCAAACGCTTCAGTGACGGCTCGCTGTGTTCGACCAATCACGTCAATGTCGTCAGCGTATGCTAGCAGTTGCACGGACTTTTGGAAGATCGTGCCTCTGTTGTTGGCGTGTGAGTTTTGCACGATCTTCTCAAGAATTATGTTAAAAAAGTCACATGACAGTGCGTCGCCTTGTCTAAATCCCCTTCTGAAATTGAAGGTCTCGGTGAATTCGTTACCGACCTTGATGGAGCAGCGAGAGTTCTCCATCGTCATCCTACACAGCCTGACGAGTTTAGTAGGAATGTCAAAACTAGACATGGCTTCGTATAGCTCGTCCCTATACACACTGTCATATGCGGTCGACTTCCCCGGCCTGAAACCACACTGATAAGGACCTATCAGACTGTTCACGAATGGTTTCAGGCGCTCACACAAAACGGCAGAGAACATCTTGTAGGCGATGTTCAGGAGATTTATTCCTCGGTAGTTGGCGCAGTTGAAGGGGTCTCCTTTTTTGTGGATCGGGCAAACGATGCTGAGATTCCACTCGTCGGGCATGCTTTCCTCCGACCATATCTTACAGATGAGCTGGTGCATGCGGCCAACCAGGTCATCTCCGGCTGCCTTAAATAGTTCTGCGGATAGTGCGTCCGCTCCTGCAGCTTTGTTTGATTTCAATCTCGATATTGCTATCTTGACTTCATTCAGGTCGGGGGGACGGAATTCTCTACCATCATCGTCCGTTATCTGTAGTGGAATATTCTGCCTGGCGATGGAATCGGTGTTTTGTTCACCGTTAAACTGTCTGCAGAAGTGATCTTTCCAGATTCTCAGCATCGATTGCGACTCTACTACGATTTGTCCCTCTTCGTCACGACAGGCTTCTGTCCGAAGCTTATATCCATTGGATAGTTGTTTTACCCGCTGGTAAAACTTTCGGATATTATTCCTGCCGTAACACCTCTCCAGTTCCTCGATCGCGCGCTTCTCGTGCTCTTTCTTCTTCTTTTTGAGAAGCCGGTGTTCTTCCCTTCTCTTGCGTTCGTAGAGCTCACGAGCTGCTCTCGTCCTTCTCTCCAACGTCGCCTTATACGCTGCTAGCTACGCTGAATGTGCCTGCCTGCACTCGTCGTCAAACCATGGGTTTTTTCCGGGTGGCATTTTAAAACCCAATACATCAGAGGCAGCATCTCTGATGGCGTTTTGGCAACGGTTCCATTCCTCATCGGTTGTTTCGCCTGGCAGGGCGGGACTCTCTGAGAGCTTAAGGGAGACTAGATCGGCAAATTTCCCAGCGGTCGATTGCGATTGTAGCTTTGCGACGTCAAACTGTTGTGGTCGTGCTCCACTCCGTTTTGCTACTGATATCCCTGATCTTACCTTGGCTACAACAAGGAAGTGATCGGAGTCAATGTTGGCTCCTCGGAATGTTCGGACATCAAGAATACTGGAGGAGTGTCTGCCGTCGATCGCAATGTGATCAATTTGGTTGACGGTTAATTGATCAGGGGACCGCCAGATCCCTTTGTGAATGTTGAGGTGAGGGAATCGCGTGCTTGCTACAGTGAGATTACGCCCCGTCACAAAATCTAGCAGCCTGAGTCCGTTATCCGATGTGTCGTCATGCAGGCTGTGTTTCCCGATGACTCTAGCAAAGATGTCTTCCTTGCCCAGCTTTGCGTTGAAATCTCCTAGGACGATCTTGGTGTCGTAGCTGGGGCATTGATCGTATGTTATTTCTAGGAGAATATAAAAGTCATCTTTGCTGTCGTCATCTTTATCCTCCGTAGGGGCGTGGGCGCAGATTAGGCTAATGTTGCCGAGCCTAGCCTTGATGCGGATTGTAATGAGGCGTTCGCTCACGTATTTAAAGCTTAGGACTCTTTGCCTAAGTCTGCCTCGAACAACAAACCCGCATCCAAACAGGCGTTGTCGCCGCTCTTTGTAGCAATCACCGTAGTAGATGTCGCAGTTTCTCACTTTCTTTTTGCCCGGCCCATCCCATCGCACTTCCTGGATGGCGGTGATGTCAGCCTTATAGGCTTCCAGGGCCTCCGCAAGTTCATCGGCTGCACGTGGTCTGTTCAGGGACCTGACATTCCACGTGCAGAACCGAAAATCGTTATCCTTATTTCGTTGTTCCTGGTCGTCAGCAATAAAGTCATCCATATTTATTCTTTGTGGTTGCATCAAAACTAGTGTGTTTTTACATGGTAGGGAAGTTACCCCCACGCACAACCCCCGAAACCTGGAGGACCGGGTCCTGGTTTAGACCCCTGGACAGAGAGGATTCGCTGCACACTTTGGTTCACCTCTAAGCGGGTGCTGTAGGGGCTATCCAGGGGCGCCACGAGGAGGCAGTATGTCAGCTTGACCAGTCCATTTTCAGGGATCGCTACTGGCTTCTCGCCAGGTTGAGAGCAATCAACAACTTTGCTCTGAGTGCACTGGCCCATTTCTCCCGGCGACTACCAATTGATCAGGTAAAATTTTTTTACGCATCGCAATTCAGAGTAAACTCCCTGAGTTGTTTTTTTGTTTTTGCCATCCCTGATTGTAACTTACACATAATTTTATGAGAGTAAATTTTATTCGTCTTTACTCGTCAGCACGAAATAAAAGTAACTGTAAGTGCTACCCATTCACCCATTTTTTCTAAATTATCCAGAAAAAAGTTGATATGTAGTTTGATGGCACTCTTTATTCGAAAGAGAAAATATTTTTACGAACAACTTTCGCTTTGAATTGGCTTAAATTAATTTTTTTTATTTATAACTTGCAAAATAAGTTTACATGTTATAACATAGGAAGTAGCAACGTGGCTAACATGAACTTCCTCAAGTGAACGGTTAAGCTATCCAAAGCCAAATAACAACAACAAGCCTGATCGCACTTAAAACATATTTACGATGAGACGAGAGCTGTTATTCAGTCCACAGCTGTATTAGACTTTGATTTTTATCCTGCCAAATTTGAACTAAAATTTTTCTTACCAAGTTAAACACAGTATAAAATTTGATTCGTCCTTTTTTGTTTGTTAAATTAAGTTGTGACATTGTTTAAAAACGTAAGAATAGAAAAGTAAAATGTATGTATGTACTTAACTATATACGTATATAACTAAAGCATAGTAATGGATTTTCTTCACATAAGGCAGCTTAGATTTTGCACAAAAATTTTTTGAAATGAGTGAGTGTTGCTGAAGAGCACTTTAATTAGAAAATCTTTTGACTGGACAAAAATTTTGTTCAGACAACATGGCTGAAATATATACAGAATTTTAATTCATAGTTCCCTTGCGGTAATCCGTCAAATAAGAATATAACTTTTTCCAGGTAAGATCTGTAAAAATTTGGTATTTTATGTATAAGCACGTGTCAAAAAATCAGGAGCATGAGAAATTTGCTGGCGGTAGACCCTGCAAGCATTTTATGAAAAAATTTATCATATTCGAGTTATTTATGACTCCTCTGCGTATTTTCTGATCATAAATGATTGTTTTCTCGGAAGAAAATGGTACCCTACCCGCGACTCTTCTTGAGGAGTCTTTTAAATTATTTTTCTCAGAAACAAAAAATTTAAAAATTAAAATGAGTTAAAATAAAAAACGGATTGTAAAATATGCATACGCATGTACAAAATGCTTTTGTATCACAGCATGCATATCTTTCTATGCATTGTGATTTTTTTAATTTTAGACAATTCAACTTGCAAGGGAAGTATCCCGATGCAAACTATCAGATCTTAATGAAACTTAGATATATTGTAGACAATACAAATTAAATGGATACGATTTTTTTTTTAGCTGCCCAACCTTACATTCATTAAAGGGTCAAAAAGTGGGCTCAAAAATTACCCAAGATTTTTGTTATTCCAAAAAATTGGTTTAATTGGGCAATTTTTGGCCCAACTTTTTAACCCTTTAATGTGAGATTGTAATTCAATTAATTTATATACTCGGGATACTTCCCTTGTTAGACGTGTACAAGGTGGCGCAAAAGTAATCCTCCTATCAGAAAATGCTATAAATTTTGCGATTGGCCCCTAATGTCAGTTCTGTTTTGACATTTGTGTAGTAAACACATGCGAAATACACGTTTATAAACAATGTTACGCTACACTGCTGCGGAACGCGGAATATTGGTGACTATTTATTTGACCTATAATCGGTCGGTGACTTTGGCACAACGTGAATTTCGTCGCAGATTTCCTAGCCGTCCAACGCCTACTGGTGAAATACTGCGACGTTTAGCCGCTCGCCTCGAAGAGACTGGCACAAGACGAGATGCTGCCAGGCGTGGCAGACCCCGGAGCAGCCGTTCTGCAGAGAATATTGCTGCTGTAGCTGAAGATGTCATGGAAGCGCCGTCGACATCGACCAGACGACGTGCCACGCAAATGGGTGTCAGTCGACGGTCTTTACAGCGAATTTTGGTACAAGATTTGAAGATGTGTCCGTACAAAGTCCAGACGGTGCATCAGCTGTTAGCTGCTGACCGCCAATCGCGTCTAACATACGCTCAAGCAATCCTTAATCACCACCAAGAGGAAGGTGATTTTTTATCAAAAATAATCATGAGTGATGAGGCCCATTTCCATCTTAGCGGGTACGTAAATAAGCAAAATTTACGCTTCTGGAGCACTGAAAATCCGCGTGTAACCCACGAAGAGCTATTACACCCGCTCAAAGTCACTGTATGGTGTGCTGTTTTCGCTGGAGGAGTCATCGGACCTTTTTTCTTCGAAGACGTCGCGGGCCAAACGGTTACTGTGAATGGTGAGCGCTACAGAGCAATGATCAACGAGTTCTTTTTGCCGCAACTCGATGAATTGGGATTGGAAAACATGTGGTTCCAACAGGACGGTGCAACGGGTCACACTGCACGTGCCACAACCGATATGCTGAAGGATGCATTTCCCGGGCGCCTAATCTCCCGTTTTGGCCAGATCGCCTGATTTGACCGCTCCAGACTTCTTTTTATGGGGCTTTTTGAAGTCGCGGGTTTATGTCAGCAAGCCTCAGACTCTTGTAGCTCTTAAAGACAATATCCGTCAAGAATGTGAGGACCTATCGCCGGAAGTTTTGGACAAAGTGATGGAAAATGCCATAAAAAGGGCTCAAATGACAATCAACTGTGGCGGCGGCCATTTACATGACATCATATTCTCGACTTGATGTAAAAAAATTAAAAGCTTAAATAAAAATAATCCACAAGAAGAATCAAAGTTTTTCATTTTGTTTGTTAAATTACAGCCAAAAAACATCGGAAGGTTATTTTTGCGCCACCTTGTACTTACCTTTAATAACTGTTATTAAGTAGACCTTTCTTAAGTAGACTTTTAGAGATTTTAATTTTAATATAATATATTTAATTTAATATAAACTTTTAAAAATTATAATATAATATTTCAACTTTGCACCACGAGATCACTGACATTAATAAACTAAAATTTACAATATTCTAATATTTTATGCTTGGTTCAAAGCTAGCAAAAAATATCACGTTACAAATAAAAAGAACAGCCTTTCATCATCTAGATGATCAAAATATTATTCCTAAATAACTTCAAAACAGTCATATTTCAAACACCTGTATGATCCATTTTCCATTGTTGTATGTTTTGTTATTGTATTTTCAATAAATCACTTTTTAAGCATAAGCACGAATCCTTTTCGAGTCTTTTTTCAAGCACGCAAGTGATTAATCAGTTTTTAATCCTCAAAAGTACTCGAGGAAGACTTAGTTAGGTGATTTTTGATAAAACAATCTTCCAAATGCTAGTAGGGGAGAAACAAATGTAAAAAGTTTTAATGTGTTAGTGTGTTAAGTTTTCGAACTTGCTCGTATAAGCGGTAATACATGGTAATAATGTGGAATTTTTCATATTTTAACTCATATTTATGCCACATAAACAACAAAAGTTTTTTTTCAAATCGAACTTTATTTTCATATTCGTATTCAAAAACAAGTGTTTGAATCCCCGACATGCAGACTTTCTTACGTACATAAGTTTTATCTGCGACTAAAATCACTCTGAAATATTAAATCTACACATAAGTATAATGCCTGTGTAGTCAAAGTATTTTTCAAATATAATTTCTATTCTTAAAAAGTTCTTAAGGCAATAAAAAATTTATTGTTTGTTTTCAGAAACTTCGGTGCAAAATGTTCAAAATGCTGTCGTAGCATTTCAGCCTCTGACTGGGTGCGAAGAGCCCGTGATTTGGTATTTCATTTAGCCTGCTTTGCTTGTGATCAGTGTGGCCGACAATTATCAACAGGAGAGCAATTCGCTCTAATGGATGATAGAGTACTTTGTAAAGCCCATTATTTGGAAACAGTTGAAGGTGGCACTACATCAAGTGATGGTAAGTAAAATAGTTTAACTGAATGGAATTTTATATTAAATGTTAACCCTATACTTGGCTAAATATATAAAGTCTTTAATTTTTATTCAATATGATATAATTGATGTATGTACATACTTATGTATTCTTACATATTTACCATAAGTTTCTCGGCTTGATTGGACAGAAACCATTGCGTTCGATGCACGATGCAGAAAACTTTTAAAATTTTTAAACGAAAAAAAGAATAGCAAGAAAAGTTACGTACATATGTATGTACATACGCTTTTCAGTGCTGATGTTTCACATATTTTGTTATTTGCTGACAAGCATTAAATCTGAAGTGCAAAAACTTGAATTAAAAAAAACTGATTAACATATAAAATTATAAATATTAAATAAAGTATTTTTTATTACAGGTGAAAATTTATAGAAAAATACTAATTTGAAGAAAAAAGTTTAATAATAAACTCTTGAATTTTGTTTTTGCATTTGCAGTTCTAGCTACATATTTAATCCCTAAACTATAACTCGCTTAAATTAAATAAAAAACAAATTTCATAAATGTCTTAAAAACTTGGCACTGTAAAAAATGAGTATTCGTTACAGTAGCAAATACGCGAAAGCTCAAGCTAGTCACGTTTTCTATAATTAACACAGAACTTTTAAAATTTAAATGTTTAAGGCCAGGAGCAACAGACGTGATACTAATAACCAAAAACAAAAATTTCTTGACGCGATCGACTTAACGAAGGAAAAAGTATGTCAGACATTTTGTCAGTAAAGTTGGTATCCATTCGCCACTTTGATTATTTTCCAGTTACTAAAAAATGTCATTAGTCCATTTAGCCGACAAGTTGACAACAAACGTGCTTCACCTGTCAACAACAACAACAGTACAATATGAACTTACGCTCATTCATTGTTATAAATGCATGATCGCTTGACATAAAACAATAATTTCGTACACTAAAAAAATCAACCTTTTTTTATATTATTAAATCAATTAAAAAAAACTTGCGGTTAGCTTCAATCAATTTGAATAAAATTGAATACAAAAATGTATTTTTTAAATACGAAAAATAGCTCTAACAATTCTAATGAAAATCAGTATAAATATGTGTATGTATGTATGTAGGTTTTTTAAGGATGAGCATCGATTTAGATTATTTCCGGTCCCAGGAAAATCCATTACGATATTGTGTTATACAAGCATTTGTGATTGAAACTCAGTATGTAGTTCGCTTCAGTTCAGAAAACCCATTTTTCGCCGGTTTCAACAAATTTAATTATATTTTAGGCATACATTTTTTATATTTTAGGAGAAAGAAGCAAGACATTTAAGAATTCGTTTGGTCCTGGTATCGCCAAAAACCACTTTGTCCCGTTTTCACTTGTGCTATTAAGCTATTCTGGTTTCTGTGATCTTCCCTTTTAATAGGTCAGCTGTGTATATCAGAAAAATTCTGCGAACTCGGTGTAATCTGAATCTACTGGATATTACAGGATAAGCATTCAAAAAGAGTTAAGGAAATTATGGATAAAATATTTGATGCAACAATCCATGTTAAATAAAAATTAAAATCGTTAACTATAGAAAAATATATAAAATTTTAAAGTTTTGTATGCGGGCTTAAAAATGGACGAAAACAAATTAGAGTACCGAAAATTCGGCCGCACATTGTTAAGTAAGTTTTTTGTAAGTTCTCATTTTCAAAAGGCTAAAAAATAGTGAATTTCCAAAAGTAAATCCCATTATAATTAAGTACAAACAAAGGTTATTTTGTATGTCATTAAAGTGTATAGTATCAGTTATTTTTTAGATCTTTGTAAAAAATCCATAAATTAGTTTATATATGTGCATAAGTATGGCGCTCAAACTGCTGTTTTTTGACCTTTTGAAACTTTGGCCAAATTTTTAATCCCACACTGTATGAAAAGAGAAAAGTACCAAAAGTATGAAAATTTCATTGCGGCTGAAATCCATGCAATTAACGAAGGAAATCAATTGCGAATAAAATCGGACATTATATAAAATTTTTGCGATTTGCAGTCTTAATTATTAATTTTTATGCAGAAGATGCTGCAACGCCTTGTCTCGAACTTCATCACAATTAGTTATTTTACTTTCGTATATACTTTAATTATTAATCACCCCTGCCCCAGGAAACCTCACACTCTCCATTCCAGACACATATATACATATGTATACATATGTAAATGTTTGTATACTCATATGCATTACATCGGAGCACTCAAGATCCTGACCTTCATTTTGTTAATTAAACAGTAACCGTCCCTTGACTTAGTCCGATTTGATACTTACAAAAATATTACATTATATTGACATTGTTTGTGATAAAATAATTATTTTCAATTAGCAAATGATTTATGTTGTAGTTCAGAAAGTCGTTTGGCCACTGTTAAACAATATATGTAGTTATTTCCAAAAAAATTAGAATATTATTTGACATGAAAATACTATGGAATAGTCTATAATAAATAAGAATTTTGGTGGATATATAATAAGTTATGCTTTTTTAATAAAACACACAACAAAAGTTGTTTTTGGCTTAAAATAACAGTTAATTTTGATTTTCAAGGACAAGCCAAATATAAGAGACTATAATCTTTTCAGTCCAGAATCGAGAAGAAGAACCACTCAAAAATTTGACTGCAAATCTCAAAAAAGCCTCATAATATTTTTGAATTACAGTGTTGTGACCAACAATATTGTTTTATGACAAAGAAATTTTTTTGTTTGTGTACAGTTGGAAGATCCTACAGTTATCAGTTGTTACGTGACGCCGAACTGCTGCGTTTCTGATAGAAAACTAGAAGGGACTGTAGACAAAATGACGGCCATTGGCGGAGCTTGCAATGCAGCCGACATCTTTAATTCGTAAGCTGTCGAGTGGGGAATGCCGTTAACAAACTCTAGAGGGAGAATAACTTCGTGCATGGTTGCAAATAACAGTTATAGTCGAGGAGGATGCAACGAAACGTCCCTGACATAGCATATATCTTAGAAAAAACTGCGAACACGATTATCGACTGGATTACCTTCGAAATAAACACAATGAGTGATCATCAGCATATTGCATATCAGTTACGATTGGCGGGTGCAAACAATGTTCGCCAACGACTATCTGACAGCTGAAAATGGAACGTTATGAAGTTAGATGAAATGCCTTTTATCGAGAAGGTGGTAAGACCGTAACAATCTTCGATAGTACAATGATGGTTACAAACCTTTTTTTTGTCTTTTAGACATATCGGGGAAATTCTTCAATCGCTCATTATGGTTAGGGGAATCTATTCTAGGACCTGATCTATAGAACTTTACTTATAAAGAAATTCTTCGCGTTGAGATGCGAACTGATATTTAATATGCAGATAATAATGGAAAAAAATTCCGAAAAAGTTCAATGTTGCGCCTGAAACTAGATGATAAGAACAAAAATTGTTCTGGAGTTTGGCCAGCCAAACAGAAGATAGCTTCTAAGACAGCAGATTCCATTGGAAATTTACTCGAGATTAGATGAGGTAACAGTACTCCCCTTACGACTCCATTTGAAGCTCACGTACTTGAACGCGGTAGATTTGCCTGCACCGGAGCTTATGCCAATCTATGAGCTGAAAAGTCTGTTTTAAATGAGATAATACGAAAAACTCCTGAAGAGAGGCAGAGGCAATGGATGAAATACTATTGGCAA
Source organism: Epicampocera succincta (assembly GCA_932526305.1). Taxonomy (NCBI): domain Eukaryota; kingdom Metazoa; phylum Arthropoda; class Insecta; order Diptera; family Tachinidae; genus Epicampocera; species Epicampocera succincta. Next base: position 26,291,334 of record OW052035.1, on the reverse strand, counting down.
TTTCCTAACTCAAACGGGTGTTATCCGGCCATGGATAATTCATAAAATATCTTCACCGGATGCGAAAGTGATGTGGGCCGCACTGAATATACGAGGAGATACATATTTTGGATGATGCGGTAGACACATTTTTCTGCACACGCTGAGGAATTGAAATAGACAATACAGTGAAGAAAATGCTCTTAAGCTTCTCTCAATGGACGTCTGTGGCGAATGGGAAGAAAAAAGAAATTGAAAATATACTTGATCTGTGTAAACATTCATTGAGGGGATATCATTTACACATACCACCGATGCTGACGAATTCTATGGATGCATAAAACATTTTTGCTCCTTACTTCTGCCAGATATCTGCCAAGTAATTCTGATTAAATTAAGAGTGCTGGTCACAACGGCAGAATAGGTTAAAGATACAGTGGTATTGAATATGTGAATAAAATAAAAATTTGTTTGTTTTATTAGTAAAATTTTTCGTGAATTTACAGTTGTCTTTACTTTGCAAATTTTGCGATACTTGCCTTGTACTTTTAATGCATGCGTAAATATTTATTAAATAGTTAGAAAACTTTTTTACGTTTCACAAAATATACAAAAAAATATGCCAAAAATTTTATTTGGTAAAAAAAAATTTTTTTATTATACATACATACATATTGTCAAAACTTGTTTAACAAAGTTAGTTGCATGACAAGCAAAATTTTCTGTTATAAGAGTTTCTTGGCAGCAATAGTTTATGTTGATTGGAGATATTAATTTCAAAATATTTTCAATATCCAGCTTTTGCAAAGTACGTGATACATTTACGATACTGTTTAAAGACGTGCTTACCACAAACAAAACAAGGTCAGGACTATTTCTTCAACGCCATTATGTTATTTATAATTAGAAAATTTAAAAATTATTATAATCATAAAACGAAAGGCAAGAGTTGGAGGAAAAATGTTGTGCAAGATTCAAGGCCTAACCTAAAAAACATAATTTTCTAAATGGTTTCACTGCAAATGAGATGTCCTGATACACTAATCGATGAGGCTCCACTAAAATGAAATCCAAATGTTGTGTTGTGAAGAACTATTTTAAGGTAGGATTCTTTTAATTCAGGAAATATTTAAGGAATAATACAAAAAATCGTGTAAGTTATCCAAATATTAAATTCATCTATATATAGATTACATAGATTAAAATATATAAGGATCATTTCTTAATTATAATTTTTGTTAAATGTAAAATTTAATACAAAATATTGACAATTATACTGAAATTTAACGGGACTTACCTTAGATGTCTTGCTTTCTTTAGTTTGTAAGCTTTGAGCTTGATTTACTGAAATACTAAATGGAACTAACCGAACTATTAAATTCTGTATAAAAAAAGGAATAACGTTAAACAAACATCTTGATACATACTTACATATATACATACAATATGTACATACATATTAACAACAAAATTATGGCTGAACACGGTTCAACATAACTTGTTGCTTTGTTAGTTGAAAAAAGTTAACATGTTTACTCAACTTACAATTTATTCTTCTCAACAATTAATTTAGATGGCTGTGATGGTGATGGTTATCACAAAAGTAAAACGAAAAGAGTTCGTACTACATTCACTGAAGAGCAGTTGCAAGTCCTGCAGGCCAATTTCCAAATCGACAGTAATCCAGATGGTCAGGATTTAGAAAGGATTGCATCTGTAACAGGATTAAGTAAACGTGTGACGCAAGTTTGGTTTCAAAACTCAAGAGCACGTCAGAAAAAGCACATACATGCTGGTAAGAATAAAAGTAAGTAGTGTTGTGGTAGTGGTAGAATAGAAACGCAAAATGCGCTTTATATGATTATGCAGTTTGTAAAATGCTTACTAACAAATAGCTTGCTTATATTCAAAAATAACCTCAGAAAATCCAGTAAAGTTCTAAATGTCTACGAAACATCACACAACATTTTTAATGCCGCAGTAATCTAACAGCATTGCGTGAAACAGATATAACAAAACCTACATAAGATTCCATGGAAAATTTGGTAAGGTGCAGCACACTTACCTAACAACATCCTTACAACATCATAGTGCTTACCGTCTGCAGTATTAAAAAGTACTGAAATGAAAATTGATTAAAAAATGTTGGTAGTACTTATGTATGTAGATTTGTCAAAAAAAAAACTTGATCGAAACAATGCCTAAAATGTGAAATCAGCGTTTGTTTTTTTAAATTTTGTTAATTTGGCTATTTTAATATATATTTGTATTGTTTTTTAAGGGATTTCAATTAATTAGCTTCTCTAATGACTGTGGTATTTTGAATTAGTTATCCCTAAACGAGTGATAAGTACTTGCGCCCAAGGAAATTTTCGCTGGGATGTGTTAGGTGTTTGTTGACGCTTAGAGTGTCTTAATGCAATTGCAAATGAGCGAATCTTTTTTGAATAAAATAGCACAAAGTACTCAAACATTTTACTTTGTTTGAAGACCCATACATCCAAACAACAACACTAAAAATAATTACACTGACAATTACGGGAGCTGCTAGTCTGCCCAGAGCTGCTTTGCGACAGTCAAATAATTTCAGTAAAATAACAGAAAATGAAAATGGGAAAACTAAACCATATTCGGAATCACATGGAGGACAAATAAGAAGTAAAATAGACAAAAAAAAAATTGAAATCCGTTTCTATGTATCGCTATCTTTATTTCTCACCTTGGTTAATGCTTTTCTTTATAGAATAAAACTTCTGTAGCGTCAAAAAATGTATTAAGCCAATATTCACTTTGTTTTAAGTAATAAACCCACCTTAAAATAGTGTTTTGGTGGTACATTAGTGTACAAAAATATGTATGTGTTTGGTACTTCTTATAAAGTCTGGTGCATATTTTCACGGCATTATATACACAATAATTGCGGCATATGTTACACGCCGTTACCAGTTACATTGTTGATTCGATCAGTCCAATTTTCGTCTGCATTTTCAAGTATCACTGGCCGTATGGCGCCAATACCAGCTTGAATATTGCATTCCAGTGCTTGAAGATTTGCAGGTTAGTCGTTAAAAACCAATAGCTTCACATAGGCACAAAAAAAGTAATCGAGAGGCGTTAAATCGTACGAACTGAAAGATAGTGAACAGGTTCCCTTCTGGAAAGAAAGTTGTCACCAATTTCATTTTCAATGAAACGATTCTTGATTGATTAGGGTTTGCAAACAAAAATTCTGTCAGACTGTCTCCATGGACAGTAAATTTTAAGGATGGCTGTTCATTAACTACTCTATCAGATGAGCCAAATCAACAAAATTTTGACGTCTTTGTATGATTTTTAATGAAAATTTAAATTCTATCGCAGCGATCAAAACTAGAAACAAAACATCTAAGTGCATTTATTCCACTTGATATAGTAAAACCTACTGAATTTTAAAACTTATATGAAAACACTAGTAAAAATACTTATCGATGGCCTTCTATATTAAGGGCTTATTTCGATTTTTTATTGTTAATTTACAGTAGAAAAAAACTTATATTGCGCGGGCAGACCAACTCATTTTACAAAAATACTTGTGCTAAAAGTTATAGGGTAGGTTGCAATGACCGACATGGAAGTAAGTATCTGCGTAAAAGTAAAACGAGTGATAATTTCGTGGTGCTAATAATTTAGCCTTCATAAAAGCTTCAGGTATTGACAAAATCAGTAATAAAGTATTTGTGAACTACCTCCTGTAAACAAAAAAATTATTTTGTTATACGCTTTTAGTATTATTTTACAGAGGGCAAGGTGGCTATTATTTCTATGAAACATATGCCAGGATGAAGTTGACTCCAACGAATAAACTAGAAATAAGTAAATATCACATGAAAGATTTTGGAAGAAAAGTATATTATTCTGTTCTTTTTACTGACGTTTCCCATGCTCTTGACAAAGTGTGTCACAACGGTTTAATAAGCAAAATAAAGTTAATCTTGTCTAAAAGTACTACATAAATTTATTATTAAAAGAGTTGATTTCATAAACCCGCTGAGCCGATTGAAGCTCGGTACTGGGTGCTACCTTACTAAACATGGAAAAGTAAACAGTAAATACCTCTGTTACTTCCTTCCTTCTTTCAAAACTTGAAAAATTCTACATGTATCTAGAAAAGAACATAATTTTAGTAGTTATAAATACATACATATATGTATTAATCCTAAATACATAATATTCTACTCATTATCGTTGGCACTATTTCTCTCAGACTCATCCATCAAATTATTGCTAGACATAATGCTGGCACAATCGTTTTGTGCAATTATACAAACCATTAAATCATGTTTTTTTTTAAATTTTGTTTGTACATATGTACATCAAAATTTATAGTTTTGAATATAGAATAAGAGACATTATTAGATTAAAAACGACTTATTTTTTTGTATATATATATATATATATATGTATATATATATTTTGTGTGCGGAGCCCTCCTGGCTGGAAGCAACAGAGGTATTTACTGTTTACTTTATATATATGTATATATATATATAATATATATATACATATGTATATGTATATGTAAAAGTAAAAAAATATATATATATATATATATATATATATATATATATATATATATATATATATATATATATATATATATATATTTTTACTTTTACATATACATATACATATGTATATATATATTATATATATATATACATATATATAAAGTAAACAGTAAATACCTCTGTTGTCTATATATATATATATATATATATGTATATATAATATGTATATATAACTAAAAATAACAATAATATAAGCAGTTGAAAAAATTTTCGCGACTACAAAACTTTAATTTTTATTAAGTTTTTTCTCTCTCCTGAAAAGTTGCTTAGGGCCTTTCTATAATAAGGTATCGATATTTATTATGAATAAATAAACAATACAAAAAAACATAGAATTATTTTTTTTATTTTTAGTCGGATCACGTCAATTTTTCTACAAACTATGTGTTGGAAGATCATCTTTTGAAATTTACAAAAAATTTTATAACGATATACATTTTACTATACAATAAACAAATAGTGGCAATACAATTTTTTTAAATAAGTACATTATCCTAAAAGGGGGCACTCAAGTACCTTAAGTAAAGTAAGGAGATCGTGTTTTACATACATATATAGTTTTTTCTGCATTTTAAATTGATATGTGTACAACGTTATATCCATTTTATTTTCTTTATGAGCGACTGTTCAAATATGTAGTTGGGACTAGTGAATGGATATCCGAAAGTATCTTAATTCTCACTCCCCCGCTCGAAATTGTTGTCTTGCAAACTCGAGATACCACAATTTTTTCCCACACTCCTTGTATTGGCTTAGATCTATCCGTGTACCATTTATGTGAGCAATCTTATGACCACATTGGGCTGGCGCACCATTCTTCTCTTGCCTTGTACCTTCCTTGGCTTGGAAAAATACTAGGGTAGCTAAGCTGCTTGTCTACGGGGTGCTGCTGTTTTGCAATATGCTCTTTTTACGTAATGAAGTTAGATGAGAATGAAAAGGCGAGTTAGTTAAAGCCTGATGTTCTTTCAGGATTTCAGGCTAACAACTCGGTAGCTTTGCCTTCCTTTAACCGTCTAGGGAATTGCTGGCAGAAAGGCAGAAAAGTGGTTTGATTTATGACTTCTTGCACAGTAATGAGCACGTGCCAACATCCAATATGTATCAAGATCCGTTCTATGGAGCTTGTATTCAGAAAAATTATTCTGAAGAAAAATTTCACCTCTTGGCTTTATTAAACTTTAACCTTTCCACATCATATATTCTTTCAAGATTTCTGTTCCACCAAGTTAGCTTTTCTTTGGTGGATTTTTTCTTGAAAGGACAGCTATCTTGGAAATAGAATATGATCAGATTAGTTAGTTCTCTCAATGTGAACTTCAAATATTCAAATAATGCTGTAGGAAATATCTTCGCAAATGTTCTAAGATTAGTTTTGGTTTCCATGCTTCCCGATACTCTATTGTGAGCTTTCACATCTTTCCATATCATCTGTAGTGTTCTTTATACTTACATACCGAATTCTGACGGTGCTATTTCGTCTGTATTCTTTGGAGAGTAATTTTGGAACAAGATCTTCATCAAATTGTTCAATGCAATATTAGTTAAGTTTTTTAATTTAATTTATGAAGTGTTTAGATTATTTCACATGTAAACTAATGGAAGTGTTTTCTATAACAAATTTAAGTTTCCTACATTTACGGACTTTGGCTAAGCTCATGTATGGCCAAAAGGAATTCAAGAAGACAATTTTTTTACGCTTTAATTTCACCTATATGTAAACCAATATTTTTGCTTAAAATTTTTTAAATTTTACAATAAATAGTTTGACTGCAAACATCTTGAGGTAATTCTTCTATGTACTTGTGTACATACATACGTCATGCAACTTCCGCAATGTCAATGTTTACCGACGACACAATATTTTCAGAAAAGAAAATTGTTTGTTGTATTTATTTATTATTGAAGTAAAAGCACCAGAAATATATCGATAACAGTTATTTTAATTATATTTATATTTTAAGTGACTAATCCGTTATAAGTCTGATTGCATGTTAATATTATAATAAACATATTTAATGTATTTTTAAGAGTTTAATGATAACAAAAATAACTATACTTATTGAACAATTTTCTCCAACATATTTTTGATTTTAGTGCGAGAGCCTGAAGGAAACTCCTTTGCCCGCCATATCAACCTGCAGCTGACATATTCATTTCAGAATAATACTCAAAATTCTATGCAAATGAACGGCAATAAATCGGGAATATATACCCCACACGGTAAGCTTTTAAATTATATTTCAGTTTGCATATAAATCAAAATAAATTGAACAGACCTTCACAAAAGTTAATAATGGTTCTTGATTGAATTGAAAAGAGGTTTTTGTATTTTTATAACGGTTGAAGGCATTCCAATTACTAATTTTTTTAAATTTATTTACACTAAATTCAACAAGCTTCTCTTGAGCTGTAATGACATACACATAAACTTGTGTAAAGCATAAATGTTTAATTTATAAAATTTAATCCAATTTGCAGGTCCATCTTTCCATTTTTCAGTTAGATCAATGATCTCACCATTGTGCAAAACTTGTAGTCGCTCCAATATACATATGTTCTCTTACAAACATATATGCAATATTGTGCAAATAAATATACATATATATTGTATACATGTACATTTGTACCTACATATGTATGTATGTATATAGGAAAAAGATTTTTTCTATTTTAAGAATACGAAATGTTTCTAAGAAACAACTTCCACAAAAATTTATTCTCAAATTAACGTTATTTTAAAAACATGCATTCCGAAAATAAATTGTTTAGGTACTTCATTTGAAACTACATCTAAAAATAATGCAATAATACCAACAAATTGTTAAGTTTTTTTTATAAAATAACCTTTAAAACATATAACAACCATATTGTTCATATAATGCTTCAAATGATTAATGTATTGAATGAAACAACATTCAACTACAAAAAAAAAAACATTTCGCGCAAACAAAAGGTCCATAAATAACTTTTTAGCAACTGGACAACAATCCTGGGGAAATTCACTTTTATATATATATGTACATAAATAGATGTCTATTTAATTGTTTTAAATTTTTACATAAATGTCGATAAAGTATTGGAAAATAAATAAAAACTAAGAAAAATCATTGCATTTGTAACCTAAAAAGTCAATAAATAATCAAACTTTTATAGAGCTATTTTTTTTATTCAAATATTTAGAATTTAAGATTTGACAAGTATTAATAGAGAATAATCTATATTAACAATATCCCATATCAAATATCTTTGATGTCAAAGTTTATATTGGAAGCATATACTTTTTCTTAATTACACAAACAAATGTTGGTATAATAAACCAAAAAATAAGTTTTGCAACTTATTATTGTAATAAGTTTTGTAATATTCTTTTTATATAAAAACAAAGGAATGAACATTTATATTTGCCAAAACCAAATAACAAAATGATTATTACTTTAGTAATCCTATAACTTTGTTGTTGATCTTGCAATTCAGTGGCAGTAGATTAAGTTGTGAAAACAATTAAAAAATAACAAAGAATAATAAATTTGGAGCTCTCAGTGTTAATAAAACAAATGAAGAAGATGTGGCAGAATCCCGCGAAGAAATACCACCTATTTTTACGCCAAATACAACGAAATTAGTAAAATGATTCTCTGTTTAGCGAATGTTATCCAAACACTGAATTTCATTACAAATCATTGAGAAATGGAGAAATTAAATGGTTTCTAAAATCTTCTGATTCTTATGTTTACAAAGTAGCAAAAGACTTACAAACAAAAACTGTAGAATATCATACATATATGTATGTACGTACCACATTAAAAGTGAGCGCTTAACCAGAGTTGCGGTCAAATATATTTACTTCTGTACCGCTGTTGAAGATATTAAAACAGAACTTTTTTCGTTAATGTCAACAGCAAAGCAACAAAATTATCGGTATCCATATTTTATGTCGATTTGGACCCAAGGCTTGGTGCCTGCAAAATGAAGTTTTTAAGGTTGAAGATTCGCATAAAGAGCACGACATCGGACAATGTCATTATTGCAAGAAGTCTTTTGTGTGTATTAAATGCCGGCTACACGACTCAACTGCTCAATGTTTATTCAAAAATATTAAGTCGTATTCAAAATTCTCAAACAACATTCGACTCCTTAATATGACAATTATATTATTAGCAACGCACTGAAATAATATTAGACAAATACTTGGAGAGACTTGCTTGAACTCTAATGAACATAATGTCTCTGCTCTTAGATAAGATATGCTAATAAATGACACAAAATAAAATATATACACATATGTAGGAATTATGATTTAAACCAAAGATTCCAGTATTGTATTTGTTAAGCTTTCATAGCTTTATATGTTTATTCATTTATTTAAAAAAAGGTTATTATTTAGTTGTTACAAAATTTACAAAAAAAAGGAATTGTTTATTGAATTAATAGTTTTGAATTAAGTTAATGTCTGTCCGAAGCCCTTTTAACATTATTCTCACAACTTAAAGAATAAATCTTTCACTGTTTAGGCTACTTTTCAACAACTTTACTCAACTTTATTTCTCACAAGCAAACAACGTTTCCTCGAGAACCTTACTTAAAAACTGCCTAACAACTTGTTGTGCGTTCGTCTGTCCTTTTTGTCTTTTGTACTGTAATAAGTACGTCAGTGTTGCATTATTTGGTATGTCAGTGTTGTACTTGATGTACCTGTGCGTTAACCTGAATATGTGGGAAATATGTATATGTATTTTTGATATTAGAGCAAATGAACATTTTCTTAATATGTTATGTTTTAGTTACAACAAATTACATAGAGGAACGATCGCCAAAATTTAAATTGGATATTTTAGTAACGAGTTCACAATATTAATTTTAAATTTTAGCAACGGTAAGTGGGCATTCACACCGGCAATTCTTTTTTCATTATTATTCATTATCAATAAGAATTGAACAGTGTAATTGTGGATTATGGCGGATAATAATGATGAGGAAAACGAACCGAGGTTTCTTAGAAGAAGATGTCGAAGAGGATGCAGATGTAGTTGAAATTGAAAATGCAGTACGAGAAGGTTATCAAAACATAACAGTACATATCAGAATAGCTCTTCATAAGGAAGTAGAACCTGTTTTCAAATGGACAAGTGGAAAGTGGTCTAAAACATTTTTCCGGTAACTGCAATTGAAATTTTTTTGAAAGTTACAAAGCTGAGTAATTTTTTTGTGATATTATCAAGCCGGAAAGTACAGAATATGTGGAGGATCGTTTCCTGTTGAAGTAGATGAATTTTACTTGTCTACTGATAAAGATATGTGTGTCCCTTACATCGTTCGCATTATGACTCGAAAAAGATTTGTACTAATGTGGCAAAATTTTTTATTTCTCTAATAATGACTGTGAGTCATAGAACATATAAAATAAGATAAGATTATAAGCCTATAAAATGGAGCTTCAAGATGTGGTGCAGAGAAGGGTCTTGGATAGGATGGCCGAATCCGTTATACTTAACTTGAATCAAAATTTTAATGTTGTGGGATTTATTTTATAAGTTGCTCAATTCTTCTACTTTAGAACATAAACTAATGACGAAAAATTTAAAAGCTTGCTGTACTGTTTGCACAAACAAAAAAACTATACATATTTTATGAAACAATGTGATGAGGTGACATTTATTCTATAAATTTTCAAGCAATACCTTACGTCAAATGGATGAACATAAATTCAGTTCACATGCTAACTAATTTCTAAAGTGTCTGCTCAGAAAGTAACCATATTTTGTCCTGCAGTGTTCGCAAACTGCAATAAATATATGAGCTGTGTCGATTTCATTGATCAACGAAAGTTTTGTTACGAGATAGACCGCAAAGCAAAAATTTAATATTGTTTACGTTTGAAAACTGCATATGTAAACATAAGCGATTTAAGGCGGACAAAATGTGTAAATTGTGCAAATAAACGTGTAGAAAATAGAAGGCATAGAATTTACGCTAAGTGCCTCAGCTGAAAAAGTGTTGTTCAGCACTGTTCAGAGATACTAAGCAAGTGTTTGACATAATGAGGTATTATACTCGTGTATATACATACATATGTAAGTAAATAAATTTAAATTTATTAATTTTTTGGTTCTTGTTGGTTTTTGTTTGTTTGTTTACTTATTGCCGCCATTAAAACCATGCTTAGAGCATTCAGGATGGTAATGTTATATGAAGTTATTTTAGTTTGTTTTTTTCAGCAGAGTACATATGTATGTACATTAGGGTGACATTAATTTTCAAAAGTTTGATTTTACCAAGTCTCACCCCCCAAATCGGTTCAGTTTTATGAAAAAAAAATACAAAAAAATTTCATAGCGATAAATTGAGATTTGGGCGTGCGCCCGCCCTTCAAAGTTTTATACGAGCCTAAACGTATGAACTATATTGATATTTTGTTCATATATATTTTTTTTTATTTAAATTGTTTAACAAGAAAGTAGAAAAAATTCTATATTCATTTTTTATAAAATTTTTATTAAAATTAAAGTACTTTTGATATAGTCGATTTATTTGAATTTGGGAAACGTTTGCGATAGTCCGTCACAACTTGCAAAATAAATTGTGTTTGCTCTTCGTTTTTAGTCAGAAGTTTATTGTAATCTTCTATTAATTTAACTCCTCTTTCTGCCACATCATTTACTGCTTTTAATTTGTTTAGATATACAAATGAACTTTGATAGCATTCATGGGTTGGCCATATTGAAAAAAAAGACATAAAAAAAAAGAAACAAATTGTTCAAGTCCATTATCAATTACATCTGCAATTCTTTCTTTTTTTAAAATCACGCGTTTTATTATTTTTGCATTTTCATTTTGCAAAGCAGCTTTCATTTTTTTTGTGTCAGCAGAAATATTATTGTGAAAGAAAGCAAATGCTATAGATGCTGAGCCTAAGTACCATAGATGATTTAAAAACTTTTTTATAGATACTTGCGATATATCTGTATAAATTTTTTCGAAATTATGAAGTCTATTTAAAAATGTAAAGTCCGTATTTGGTGCTTTTATGGCTGAAGGAGCAGAAAACCAAGCCTCTATGTATATTTGGATTATAAAAAGACAAATTTTACGCAATCCTGCCAGTTGAATCTTTGATAAAGCAAATTCCTTCCGCAACAAAAATATTTTCAAGCTATAAATGGCTTTTGCCATCCACCGTGCATGATGAAAAGCTCCTGGTGATCTTATCATTACGCTTGCTTTGGACTTGTTCAATTTTTCGCCAAGAAACATCAGGACAAGCTCCAAAAGCTCTTTATAATCTTCTCTAGGCTGCTTCTCACTCAAAACATTATTTACAAAATTTATTATTCTGGTTTTTGACCCTTGCAAATGATACATAGGTAATTCATCTTGAATTCCAGCCTGCCAATTGTTAATATTCAAATTGTTCCACGATTTTTTAAAATTTTCAAATAATTTTACGAAGGGACTTGTACTGCAGTCAAATTTGGTTTCAAAAACACTTTTCAATATAATTTCGTAAATGTTATGTCTACAAGGCAGCCAAAAAAGTTCTCTATTTAAGGATTTGTCAAGTAACGTGCATGTACCTTTCAAGCGCCCAGTATTGACCGCAGTTTTATCGAACGCAATGCATATAATTTCTCTTTGTAGACCCCATTTGGAAATACAATTATAAACAGCATCGGCTTGTTCTGTTCCTGAACCACATTTCATTGCAGGTATTTCCAACAACTGTTCCATCTCTCCACTAGATATGACTATAGGAAGCCTATCAACATTTGCATTGCCGTTAATGCTGGTAAAAGTTTGCCATCCCAATGTAATGTTATAATGTCTTGCTTATTCAATTTAAAATTCTTTTGTAGTTCCAACGCTCTTTTCTTACGCATTTTTTCTCTTACCATATGAAGTGAAGATCTATTAATGATGTAGTCAGCAATGTCTTTTCCTAATGATTGCAATACAGCAGAAATAATGTGAACAGCATTTCTGTTACTTATTTTGCAATAATCTAATGAAATAGCTAATTTTGGAGTAATAATTGTTTGTTTTACTCTTGCATTTTTTGAGCGAACCTTAACAGTTTCATCATGGGACTCTGTGGCTTGAAAACTTTGATCACTTTCAGATGATGACTGAAATTGCACGGTTTCACCTTGAACATAAAAAAAAAATTACCTCTATTATAGAAAAGTTCATCTAAGTTCATTATTAATCTTACTTATAATATTTTGTTCACGTTTATTACGTTCAATTCGCTTTAACTTAATCTGTTCGCGGTGTTCAGCTTGAATCTCCATTTGAAGTGTCTTATAATCAATTCCGTACATATGTCCTGGTCGACCTTCCTGCCTCTGGCTTATCAAGAATGCTTTATCTTCCTCCACAGTTATTAATTCTAAGGCATTTGCGTGCGCCACGTCAAAAATTTGTTCTAAGCTTTCAGCCCAGGTCTTTTCTTTGTTTTTCTGGTTATCTGTATTTCTTCCACAACTTTTTTTTAAATTCGTCCATTCTGTATGTAATTTTTCCAGTTTTGCAATGCAATGTTGCTTTTCTCTTGTGGGTATGCGCGGTTTTTCCCAAAAAATCAAAAGTTCTTCAATAACTAACCTAGCACTTTCTCGTAAACTCATATTTACAACACGCCAATTAAAAAACAACACCTTTATTACTTCTTTTTTTGAAGGTAACTTGGAACCCGTAAGTTGATTAGAGGCATAGCCAATCAAATAATATTTTTCGCGTAATGATCTTGCACTCATTTTAGTAATCCTATTTTGTCAGAACAATAGGAAAGAATAAACTCGAATGAATTAATCATGAAATAAATCAAAATTTTTGCTACGTTTCTTTTGCTTCAATGGAAAATAGCGGTACTTGCTTTTTGTTAACATTATTGCTTGCTCATTTTTGGCGTATTTAACATAAAAATAATTTTGTTTTTTTCATGTGTTGCACAAAATTTTTTTTCCATTGAATGGCAAACGTCATTTATACAAGTCGCGTTTATAACGTTTATTTTAGGGGAAAGGGGGGCCACAAATGATTTGAAATCTTGCTGCCTTTTGACTAGAATTAAATTAAATAATTTAAAAATCAAAGGTACAACTCAAAAGACATTTTAAAAATATATGACCAAAATATCAATATAGTTCATACTGTAAGGCTCAAATAAAACTTTGAAGGGCGTGCGCACGCCCAAAACTTAACTTATCGCTATGAAATTTTATTGTAATTTTTTTTTTATAAAACAGAACCGATTTGGGGGGTGAGACTTAAAAAATTTGATAAAATACATATGTATGCATATCGAGGCAATCAACGAATAAGCGATAACGTCAATTCTTTTGCTATTAGGCAATAGGAAAGCTATTATATAAAATGCTGAACCTACTGTTAGCGTTTGTAACCAAAAATGTAGACAATTTATTTTTATTTATTTATTAGTTTATAATTTGCAAAGAAGATTCACAAGTTATGCCAGCACAGAATCAACACGGGGCAACGAAGACCATACATATATCCAAAGTTTACTAAATAATACATTATTCTATTTATGAGCAAATTTACTGATTCTCACTCAGATAAAAGTGAAATAAATCCTGAAGGTTATTTAATTTATTGGATGAAAACAAACATAAGAACAGTTTTACTGTCATAAATTACTAATTATATCTATGTATGTATACATACATATGTATTCGTAAATACACAGACACTTATGTTGTAACGATAACGATGAGAAAAATAATAGAAGCCAGGCTTTGGAGTAACTTTATACATATGTATTGTTTATATTTATAATGAATTATAATTATTTTTTAGCAAGTTTTAAAACATAACTTATCACTCCGAAGAAAAATTAAGTAGATAAAATACAACTTTGAGTTGGCAGCACTGTTTTATTTGACAATCCATTTGCACAGAAAATTACTGTTTGATGCGCTGTAAGTGCTGTTAAAGTCATTGGTCCACATGTCTTTAAAAAGGGATTTAGACGGTAACACAAGTCGTACTATAAGTCAAATTTTTGAGTAGAAGAGCACGGATGGTACCGTCTGAACTTATTATGTATGTAATGAAATCATACGCCATAGAGAGAAAATACGTGTGAAAATTTAACAGTCGTACGGCTCTCATCGTTTTTAAAATTTTTTCAAATTCCTTCACACATCATTAGATCAGGGATGTATTTTCATGAAAAACATTTTACTTTGTTTTGGTCTTTTACTAATGGTGTAAACGTAAGAATTTCGTACAAAATTTCAGAGATAATTTTTACATTATATTTTCTTCTTAGGACTCACTTTCCGAATTATTATCTTCCCTCAAGCCTTCGTCAACATCTTCTGATCAAATTTAACATTTGAAAGATGTAAATTTTATCTCTGAAATTTTGTATATAGAACATGGCAGCCAAATGTGAACTAATACACGAAAACAACAGCTGCTTGTTAATGGAAACACTATTACAGGTTATGAACACACCTGGGATAAAGTGCGTTTATTTTCATTAATGTCAGTTCCAGTAGAAGGGCCGCGTGGCTCCCATAGTCTTTCGGATTTCTAGCCCCTTTTAACAGGGCCTTATGCAATCGGGTACATGGCCACAAGTTCCAATCTTACCACGCTACGTAGTATTTCAAGATTTCTGGTCCACCATGATATACTTTCTACGGAAGATTTTGTCTTGAGCATACATACATACAAAAGTAGATATTACCAAATAATATTTTTTTTCGCGACCAGTACTCAAAGGTCGACTCTTACCTATTCAGTGCTTTTTACCAGTATTAGGTTATGGGGAAGAAGAAAGAAGGAGTAATGTTTCGCTACTTTTGTTTTTATTATATATGTATTGCTAGGATGAGGATGTCAGTATTTAATTGATGCTGTTCAGACTGTTCGGTGCCCAGTGTACATACCTGTGACAATGCACTGTCAAACATCAATTAACCCAACATGCAAAACATTGCGTTTTATATTATATGTATGTATATGGATTTGATTGTTGGGCTATTGAGAACTTTTAGTTATCTATGTATCATTGTGTATTGTGTGTTTTTTTTTCATAATATCTACAGTATTGACCATGGTGCTTTGTCTGTACTTCTATGTTGATGAAATTACGGCCTGTATCCTACTACCGGTTGAGGCGGCTTTAATTAGCATCACTGCAATTCTAAAAATTATTAGAGAGGCAGCAAGTTTTTAGTCCACTGTCAGGAATA
Source organism: Epicampocera succincta (assembly GCA_932526305.1). Classification (NCBI taxonomy): domain Eukaryota; kingdom Metazoa; phylum Arthropoda; class Insecta; order Diptera; family Tachinidae; genus Epicampocera; species Epicampocera succincta. The sequence continues at coordinate 26,275,526 of OW052035.1, read as the reverse complement.
TTGTTACTTGTTATAAGTCGACGAAGGGGTATTTGCTCTGCTCCTTTGCGAGGCCGGCGGTTTCCTAAACCTCTAATGTTTTTGCAATTGGGAAGTGGTTCGAGTAGTTTGGAGTTAGGAATAGGAATTTTGCGCAATTAGAAGCTCTGCTCAATTTTGGCTTTCATGATAAATATTATTATTATATAGTTTTCTTCTTAGTATGCTTTTATTCTTTATTATATAATAAGGAGTTTAACACTAAACGTTTAAAACTGCCTATACATACATAGTTGAAAAGAGAACAATTGTATGAATCAAAATTTTAAATGTTGAATTTGTTTTATTTTCAGAATCTTCAATGGATGAACTTTCACAGGACTCCAGTGTGCATTGTATGCAAAGTGAAGTGTGACTTATTGATTCACGTGAAACCTGCTAGAGTAACTGTTTCTTTTTTGTTAATTTAAACGAAAATTTTACAACATTTTAAGGATACAAACATTAAAGAAGAACGTCCTTCACCTAGTCAAAATTGTAAAAATCGTCCAATTCTTAGAAATACCTAAATGAAACCACTTATCGCACGAAAATAAATGTGTCCATCTATTTTATTTCGTCTATTTTAGATGTATTGAAATCGAAAAAGTGCTAAAATTAAATTTCTTATAGAATGGAAATTTGCAAAAGTAAATAAAATTAGCAAAATTTATTTTTATCATAACCTCATTTTTCATATCAAAAACGACACTGTAAGCTGTTTCTAAATGCATACATACATATGTATTTCTTGAATCATTCAGCTATAATTCGAAAATATTCTTTACGCTATATTAATTTTTGAGAATTTACACACTTGTTGATCGCTGACAAAAGGTCGGGCTAAGGGGAAAACAATTGTATTTGTGTGCATACTTTCTACTATCAATAGAGTTGTTAAACGTCAAGTCTCACCAAATGAGAGCAACACTTGCGCAAGTCAATTGCCTAATGTTCCTTAGGTATAAATGAAAGAAAATACTCGTAGATCGTTGTTAAATGAAGGAACCTATGTATATTGCTCACCTTTCAGTCAGCCTCACATCTTACATTTTTCGAAAGATAAAGTTTCTCTATTTTCTGCTTAAAAAGTATTATCTAATTTAATTTTTTTCATTGAAGCTACATATTGTTGAGAAATAGGGGAATGTTGTACCAGGCTGTGGGCTAAAGGTATAAATTGGTCTCATTTGTAGTATATGTATGCATATACATCTGCGAAATTCCGGAATATTTCTTATTCCTGTTCAGACAGATTTATGGTTCTTTTTCATTGATCGAATAAAAACATATTTACATATTTTAACTTTTAGTCGAACAATTTGACCATAAGTTACGTCGCTGATTAAAAACACATGTTTGTAATTTTACTCTTTTGTTCACTGAATTAGAAACTAAAAAAAAATTAAAATTTTTTAATAAATAGCTTGTCTGCAAAGTTTCAAAAGTTTTATACTTTCAGGAGAGTAATACACAATTCACTTAGATCTTAAGGATTTGCTTGTTATTGCAATAGGCTTACAGTTTCCAGCATTTACATATTTCGAAAGCTTAAATTAAATGACAGTGGAAATTGACCGCATGCATACGTTTGTGCTAGCGCATTTACAGACGGACGGAGAGGAACGGCAGGACCGACTCATACAAATTTACATAAATTATTGTAAATTAATTTATTTAGATAAGCAAATAACCGTCTAGTAATGAAATTAATTACGTTTACATAAATGAAGAGAAGATAAAAATAAGTAAAAAGTTGTTATTGTTTTTCTTTCCTTTGTTTATTGCTTTCCTTTTTTAAATATAAGTTTAGTACTCTATAAATAAAAAAGTATAACAACTTTCTTGTGAAATAACTAAAACCCACAATTTAACTGTAAGTTAAATTATAAAAAATATTGTTCTGTAAATAGTACTTGCCAAAATATTTAAGTATTTAAATATATTAAATTATACATTATAACTAACTTATATTAAATTATACATTATTAAAAGAATAATAAAACATGAAACCATACAATTTCCAAGTTTATTTGAAAGTAATTCTGAGTTAATACTTTATAACAGCAAGGTTCCTACATATTACCCAGCTAACAAAGTTGTTCAGTACTCATGTATTTTCTTCGTACTTATCAAAACCAGGATTGGGAAGAGAAAAACAGCTCATTGAAATTTTACAATTGTTTCTGTGGCCCATGCCTTCACATAGTAAGTACCAGTGTGACTGACATGAAATGAACCGTATAGCACTACAGAAGCAAAACTATCGAAGGTTAAACAACAACAAAAATAATTACGATGACGTGAGAGCTATTCTTCAGTCCGGAGATGCCTTAGGAGTGATATTTTCGTATTTAAAACTTACCTAAGTAATTGTAATGAACTAACAACGCTCTAAATTAATTCATTAAAAAATCCATACGCTTGCACTTCTTTCTAGAAGAAGGAAGTCGACTACAATCAAAACATACATATGTATCTATATTTGCACTGTTATCGATTCATGTGTCCTCGTCGCATTTGCTGACCAGAGGATGACAAAGGAGTCATTTAAGTACTTTATGTGTACTAGTTGCAAAATATATATGGTTATGTATTAAACAAAAACCAAACTAAAAATGATTAATGCCAGTCATACGCTGGAAAATATGGATTTCTAAGAATCTTCTACCTCCATGTAAAGAGATGGTTTATGGAAAACTTAAAGAGAAACGATCAATAATTTCAAAGTCCTGTATTTATAAAACAAAAATTTTTTTTATAATAATCAAGTTAAATAAATGAAATATTAATTCTATCAAACACAAGTAAGTTTCAATATCGTTTGCAGTGGTTTTACATTTTCCACAAAAAACTAAATAATGTTTACAAAATTGGTACTTACTAATTCCACTATCTCTTAATCCAATAATTGAAACCACACACAAAAAGGTTCTTTAATATTTTAAAATAAAATATTTATTTATATACACATGTATGCAGTACTTAATAAGAATTAAAGTGAAACTAGTTTCAAAATCTGTAATATAAAAAAAGGATATTACATGATTATTTTATGGTGGTAATCTTCCTTCTATAAAGAATATAGAGTATAAAAATAATATTAATAATAATAACTGTATATCTTCTTAAGCCGAAAAAAAGTTATTTAATAAAAAATTGATGGAATGGGCCAATGCATTCAGGGAAAAGTTGTTGATTGCTCTCGACCTGGCGAGAAGCCAGCAGCGGTCCAGCTAACATACTGCCTCCTCGTGGCACCCCTAGCTAGCCCTACAGCACCCGCTTAGAGATGAACTAAAGTATGAATCCAATCTGTCCAGGGGTCTAAACAGGGCCCGGCCCTCCAGGTTCGGGGGTTGTGCGTAAAAAACTCAGTAGTTCAGATACAACAACAAGCTAGATATATAAATATGGATCACCCTAGTGCTGACGACCATGGACAACGAAATAAGGATAACGGTTTTCGGTTCTGCAGGTGGAATATTAGGTCCGCGAACAGACCACGTGCAGCCGATGAGCTTGCGGAGGCCCTGGAAGGCTATAAGGCTGACATCACCGTCATCCAGGAGGTGGGATGGGATGGGCCGGGCAAAAATATCATGAAAAACTGTGATATCTATTACTGTGATTGCTGCAAAGAACGAAAACAGCGCTTGTTTAAATGCGGGTTCGTTGTTCGAGGTAGACTTAGGCAAAAAGTCTTAAGCTTTAAATACGTGAGGATAAAGTTGACGATAGCAAGGATGACTTTTATAATCTCTTAGAAAGAACGTACGATCTATGCCCCAGCTACAACAACAAGATCGTCCTAGGAGATTTCAACGCAAAGCTAGACAAAGAAGACACCTTTGTTGGAGTCATCGGAAAAAACAGCCCGCATGATGACACATCCTATAACGGACTCAGGCTGCTAAGCTTCTTGACGGGGCGAAACCTCACTGTAGCAAGCACGCGATTCCCTCACCACAATATTCAGAAAGGGACCTGGCGGTCCCCTGATCAATCAACCGTCAACTAGATTGATCACATTCCGATCGACGGTAGACACTCCTCCAGTATTCTTAATGTCCGAACATTCCGAGGAGCCAACATCCGATCACTTCCTTGGTGTAGCCAGGGTAAGATCACGGACATCAGTAGCACAATGGATTAGAGCACGCCCATAACAGTTTGACGTCGCAAAACTACAATCGCAATCGACCACTAGGAAATTCGTCGATCTAGTCTCCCTTAAGCTTAAGAAGGGAAGAACACCGGATTCTCAAAAGGAAGAAGAAAGAGCATGAGAAGAGCGCGATCGAGAAACTGGATAGGTGTTGCGGGAGGTATAATATCCGAAACTTTTACAAACGGGTAAAACAACTGTCCAATGGATATAAACTTTGGACAGAAGCCTGTCGTGACCAAGAGGGACAAATCGTAGTACAGTCGCAATCGATGCTGATAATCTGGAAAGAACACTTCTACAAAATGTTTAACGGCGAGCCAAACACCAATTCCATTGCCTGGCAGAATATTCTACTCCACATAACGGACCATGATGATAAAGAATTCTCAATCTCAATCTCAGCCCCCTTCAAGAGCGCCAACTATCGTAGAATAAGTCTCCTGAACATCGCCTACGGAGATCTTCGCTGCCGTTTTGCGTGACCGCCTGAAACCATTAGTGAACAGTTTGATAGGTCTTTATCAGTGCGGTTTCAGGCCGGGGAAGTCCACCATTTACCAAATTTTCACACTACGGCAGATCCTGAAAAATACCCAAGAGATGCCAAACGACTCGCACCGCCTATTTGTCGATTTTAAGGCCGCATATGACAGTGTGCATGGGGACGACCTATACAACGCCATGTCTAGTTTTCACATTCCTACCAAACTCGTTATGTTGTGTGGGATGACGATGGTGAATTCTCGCTGCTCCATCAAGGTTGGTGACGAATTCACCGAGACCTTCAATGTCAGAAAAGGATTTAGTCAAGGCGACGCACTGTCATGTGACTTTTTTAACAAAGTTCTTGAGAAGATCGTGCAAAACTCACACGCCAACAACAGAGGCACGATCTTCCAAAAGTACATACAATTGCTAGCATACGCTGACGACATTGACGTGATTGGTCGAACACAAGGACCCGTCAATGAAGCGTTTTATTCCTAGTATTTCAACGGAGGCGGCCAAAATGGGTCTAGCGGTGAACGAGGCCAAAACGAAGTATATGCTGTCATCGAGAAAGGACGCACAACATGGACGACTGGACCATAGGCAGCTATAACTTTGAGGTAGCTAAGGACTTCGTCTACTCCCAAGTGAACAACACGAAGAACATCAGTACCGAGATTAAACGCAGAATAACTCTTGCCAATCGCTGTTTCTTTGGGTTTAAGAGGCAATTGAGTATTAAGGCTCTTTCTCAAAAACCCAAGCTAGCAATATATACCACTTTGATAATCCCTGTCCTTCTCTATGGCACGGAAGCATGGACAGTATCGAAAGCGGATGAGGAAGTCCTTGGTATTTTCGAGAGAAAAGTTCTGAGTTCAATCCTGGGGCCTGTTTGCGTTGATGGTCTCTGGAAAAGAAGATTGAATCACGAACTGTCACGAACTGTACGGGCTGTACAGCGACATGAGCCTAACCAGGCGTCTACGGATCCAACGGCTAAGGTGGTTGGGCCATGTGGAGCGCATGGAAAATACTGCTCCGACCCGTAGAACCTTTGACTACGAACCTGTGGGACAACGCAATAGACGACGCACGGAACCGATGGCGCACACAAGTGGAGAGGGACCTCAACCAACTTGGTGTGGAAAGTCGGAGGAGGCTGGCTAAGGACGTGCCAGCTGGAAAAGCTTGTTGGTTGAGGCCCAGGTTTACCCTGGACTGTAGCGCCAAAGGACGAAGAAGAATAATAAAAAATCATTTATTATTTAGTATAGAAAAACTTTTAAGCATCAAGTGCATCGACGTCGCAAACTTATTCGTATGCGTTCATACATATAAATTAAGGTTTTAATATTGTTATCCAAGCCAATAATTTACCAATATTAATTTAACACAAGTTAATATATAGTTCAATTATTTTGAAACACTAATTTAACACCAGTAACACTGAACAGCTCATAAGATGCGACTTATGTTTTTGATAATCAAATTATATTGTTCATTTATTTTGCAAAAACTGAAATAAATGTTATGTTACTGTAATGAAGTATCTTTCAAACCAACAAAGACAAAAAAATTATTTGACATCGCAAAAGAAGTTATTTCACGCTTATCAGCGATAGTTTAAATAAAATTGGGTTCAATAAAGACAAGTAACAATAATCACCCAGCAAATGTTTTGTAGTTAATATATACGTAGTAGCAGAACAAGTGCTTAAGGTACTAATGTATGTACAGTGAAAACTCTCATATCCGGACACCTACTGTCGCTGCAATTCTGTGCGGTTATAAGAGGTGTTAAGAAAGGTACACACTTATTTTTCTAAATATTTTATTTTATAATGCTACATTTTATTAAATCAATGCTGGACTAAGCAATAGCGGTTGAAAAAATTTATTCAGATTTGACTGCCATAATTTAGACTCATTTAACACGACGATCTATAACCGGGTAACAATTTGAACTTTAAAGAGCTGCTGTTCCTATAATATTGAAGATAGAGACTAGAAAAAATTTATCAAATTTGGTTAAATATATTAACCAAAAAACGAGTTTACATACAGGGGTCCATGACCAGCGTAGTGCAAATTATCTTCAAAGAAAAAACGTTTGTTTTATTTTTATTTTGTTTCATAATGTTCATTGAAGTGTAAAATATGATATGTAATTGTTTCTTAGTTGAATTATTTATATTTTATTCAGTTTAGCTTATTTCTAATATTTGATGTCTTATCTTGAGTCATTGTTGAAACATGGAGAACATTTCGATATTGTTTTAGTGTGATGATCGCAAACTGGTTTCTTGCAAACGCTGCAGACTTTTCTCGTCTTTCTTCTCCTTTTATCTGGCAAAGAAGCGCACAAATAACAGATTCCTGTTATTCGCTTCCTGCCATCAGTTGAAGTAGATGGTTGCTCGGTATAGGTTACCGTCTCCACTGGTCTTCCCAAAAAGCTTTTCCTAATGATTGCAATACAGCAGAAATAATGTGAACAGCATTTCTGTTACTTATTTTGCAATAATCTAATGAAATAGCTAATTTTGGAGTAATAATTGTTTGTTTTACTCTTGCATTTTTTGAGCGAACCTTAACAGTTTCATCATGGGACTCTGTGGCTTGAAAACTTTGATCACTTTCAGATGATGACTGAAATTGCACGGTTTCACCTTGAACATAAAAAAAAAATTACCTCTATTATAGAAAAGTTCATCTAAGTTCATTATTAATCTTACTTATAATATTTTGTTCACGTTTATTACGTTCAATTCGCTTTAACTTAATCTGTTCGCGGTGTTCAGCTTGAATCTCCATTTGAAGTGTCTTATAATCAATTCCGTACATATGTCCTGGTCGACCTTCCTGCCTCTGGCTTATCAAGAATGCTTTATCTTCCTCCACAGTTATTAATTCTAAGGCATTTGCGTGCGCCACGTCAAAAATTTGTTCTAAGCTTTCAGCCCAGGTCTTTTCTTTGTTTTTCTGGTTATCTGTATTTCTTCCACAACTTTTTTTTAAATTCGTCCATTCTGTATGTAATTTTTCCAGTTTTGCAATGCAATGTTGCTTTTCTCTTGTGGGTATGCGCGGTTTTTCCCAAAAAATCAAAAGTTCTTCAATAACTAACCTAGCACTTTCTCGTAAACTCATATTTACAACACGCCAATTAAAAAACAACACCTTTATTACTTCTTTTTTTGAAGGTAACTTGGAACCCGTAAGTTGATTAGAGGCATAGCCAATCAAATAATATTTTTCGCGTAATGATCTTGCACTCATTTTAGTAATCCTATTTTGTCAGAACAATAGGAAAGAATAAACTCGAATGAATTAATCATGAAATAAATCAAAATTTTTGCTACGTTTCTTTTGCTTCAATGGAAAATAGCGGTACTTGCTTTTTGTTAACATTATTGCTTGCTCATTTTTGGCGTATTTAACATAAAAATAATTTTGTTTTTTTCATGTGTTGCACAAAATTTTTTTTCCATTGAATGGCAAACGTCATTTATACAAGTCGCGTTTATAACGTTTATTTTAGGGGAAAGGGGGGCCACAAATGATTTGAAATCTTGCTGCCTTTTGACTAGAATTAAATTAAATAATTTAAAAATCAAAGGTACAACTCAAAAGACATTTTAAAAATATATGACCAAAATATCAATATAGTTCATACTGTAAGGCTCAAATAAAACTTTGAAGGGCGTGCGCACGCCCAAAACTTAACTTATCGCTATGAAATTTTATTGTAATTTTTTTTTTATAAAACAGAACCGATTTGGGGGGTGAGACTTAAAAAATTTGATAAAATACATATGTATGCATATCGAGGCAATCAACGAATAAGCGATAACGTCAATTCTTTTGCTATTAGGCAATAGGAAAGCTATTATATAAAATGCTGAACCTACTGTTAGCGTTTGTAACCAAAAATGTAGACAATTTATTTTTATTTATTTATTAGTTTATAATTTGCAAAGAAGATTCACAAGTTATGCCAGCACAGAATCAACACGGGGCAACGAAGACCATACATATATCCAAAGTTTACTAAATAATACATTATTCTATTTATGAGCAAATTTACTGATTCTCACTCAGATAAAAGTGAAATAAATCCTGAAGGTTATTTAATTTATTGGATGAAAACAAACATAAGAACAGTTTTACTGTCATAAATTACTAATTATATCTATGTATGTATACATACATATGTATTCGTAAATACACAGACACTTATGTTGTAACGATAACGATGAGAAAAATAATAGAAGCCAGGCTTTGGAGTAACTTTATACATATGTATTGTTTATATTTATAATGAATTATAATTATTTTTTAGCAAGTTTTAAAACATAACTTATCACTCCGAAGAAAAATTAAGTAGATAAAATACAACTTTGAGTTGGCAGCACTGTTTTATTTGACAATCCATTTGCACAGAAAATTACTGTTTGATGCGCTGTAAGTGCTGTTAAAGTCATTGGTCCACATGTCTTTAAAAAGGGATTTAGACGGTAACACAAGTCGTACTATAAGTCAAATTTTTGAGTAGAAGAGCACGGATGGTACCGTCTGAACTTATTATGTATGTAATGAAATCATACGCCATAGAGAGAAAATACGTGTGAAAATTTAACAGTCGTACGGCTCTCATCGTTTTTAAAATTTTTTCAAATTCCTTCACACATCATTAGATCAGGGATGTATTTTCATGAAAAACATTTTACTTTGTTTTGGTCTTTTACTAATGGTGTAAACGTAAGAATTTCGTACAAAATTTCAGAGATAATTTTTACATTATATTTTCTTCTTAGGACTCACTTTCCGAATTATTATCTTCCCTCAAGCCTTCGTCAACATCTTCTGATCAAATTTAACATTTGAAAGATGTAAATTTTATCTCTGAAATTTTGTATATAGAACATGGCAGCCAAATGTGAACTAATACACGAAAACAACAGCTGCTTGTTAATGGAAACACTATTACAGGTTATGAACACACCTGGGATAAAGTGCGTTTATTTTCATTAATGTCAGTTCCAGTAGAAGGGCCGCGTGGCTCCCATAGTCTTTCGGATTTCTAGCCCCTTTTAACAGGGCCTTATGCAATCGGGTACATGGCCACAAGTTCCAATCTTACCACGCTACGTAGTATTTCAAGATTTCTGGTCCACCATGATATACTTTCTACGGAAGATTTTGTCTTGAGCATACATACATACAAAAGTAGATATTACCAAATAATATTTTTTTTCGCGACCAGTACTCAAAGGTCGACTCTTACCTATTCAGTGCTTTTTACCAGTATTAGGTTATGGGGAAGAAGAAAGAAGGAGTAATGTTTCGCTACTTTTGTTTTTATTATATATGTATTGCTAGGATGAGGATGTCAGTATTTAATTGATGCTGTTCAGACTGTTCGGTGCCCAGTGTACATACCTGTGACAATGCACTGTCAAACATCAATTAACCCAACATGCAAAACATTGCGTTTTATATTATATGTATGTATATGGATTTGATTGTTGGGCTATTGAGAACTTTTAGTTATCTATGTATCATTGTGTATTGTGTGTTTTTTTTTCATAATATCTACAGTATTGACCATGGTGCTTTGTCTGTACTTCTATGTTGATGAAATTACGGCCTGTATCCTACTACCGGTTGAGGCGGCTTTAATTAGCATCACTGCAATTCTAAAAATTATTAGAGAGGCAGCAAGTTTTTAGTCCACTGTCAGGAATATTGTTACTTGTTATAAGTCGACGAAGGGGTATTTGCTCTGCTCCTTTGCGAGGCCGGCGGTTTCCTAAACCTCTAATGTTTTTGCAATTGGGAAGTGGTTCGAGTAGTTTGGAGTTAGGAATAGGAATTTTGCGCAATTAGAAGCTCTGCTCAATTTTGGCTTTCATGATAAATATTATTATTATATAGTTTTCTTCTTAGTATGCTTTTATTCTTTATTATATAATAAGGAGTTTAACACTAAACGTTTAAAACTGCCTATACATACATAGTTGAAAAGAGAACAATTGTATGAATCAAAATTTTAAATGTTGAATTTGTTTTATTTTCAGAATCTTCAATGGATGAACTTTCACAGGACTCCAGTGTGCATTGTATGCAAAGTGAAGTGTGACTTATTGATTCACGTGAAACCTGCTAGAGTAACTGTTTCTTTTTTGTTAATTTAAACGAAAATTTTACAACATTTTAAGGATACAAACATTAAAGAAGAACGTCCTTCACCTAGTCAAAATTGTAAAAATCGTCCAATTCTTAGAAATACCTAAATGAAACCACTTATCGCACGAAAATAAATGTGTCCATCTATTTTATTTCGTCTATTTTAGATGTATTGAAATCGAAAAAGTGCTAAAATTAAATTTCTTATAGAATGGAAATTTGCAAAAGTAAATAAAATTAGCAAAATTTATTTTTATCATAACCTCATTTTTCATATCAAAAACGACACTGTAAGCTGTTTCTAAATGCATACATACATATGTATTTCTTGAATCATTCAGCTATAATTCGAAAATATTCTTTACGCTATATTAATTTTTGAGAATTTACACACTTGTTGATCGCTGACAAAAGGTCGGGCTAAGGGGAAAACAATTGTATTTGTGTGCATACTTTCTACTATCAATAGAGTTGTTAAACGTCAAGTCTCACCAAATGAGAGCAACACTTGCGCAAGTCAATTGCCTAATGTTCCTTAGGTATAAATGAAAGAAAATACTCGTAGATCGTTGTTAAATGAAGGAACCTATGTATATTGCTCACCTTTCAGTCAGCCTCACATCTTACATTTTTCGAAAGATAAAGTTTCTCTATTTTCTGCTTAAAAAGTATTATCTAATTTAATTTTTTTCATTGAAGCTACATATTGTTGAGAAATAGGGGAATGTTGTACCAGGCTGTGGGCTAAAGGTATAAATTGGTCTCATTTGTAGTATATGTATGCATATACATCTGCGAAATTCCGGAATATTTCTTATTCCTGTTCAGACAGATTTATGGTTCTTTTTCATTGATCGAATAAAAACATATTTACATATTTTAACTTTTAGTCGAACAATTTGACCATAAGTTACGTCGCTGATTAAAAACACATGTTTGTAATTTTACTCTTTTGTTCACTGAATTAGAAACTAAAAAAAAATTAAAATTTTTTAATAAATAGCTTGTCTGCAAAGTTTCAAAAGTTTTATACTTTCAGGAGAGTAATACACAATTCACTTAGATCTTAAGGATTTGCTTGTTATTGCAATAGGCTTACAGTTTCCAGCATTTACATATTTCGAAAGCTTAAATTAAATGACAGTGGAAATTGACCGCATGCATACGTTTGTGCTAGCGCATTTACAGACGGACGGAGAGGAACGGCAGGACCGACTCATACAAATTTACATAAATTATTGTAAATTAATTTATTTAGATAAGCAAATAACCGTCTAGTAATGAAATTAATTACGTTTACATAAATGAAGAGAAGATAAAAATAAGTAAAAAGTTGTTATTGTTTTTCTTTCCTTTGTTTATTGCTTTCCTTTTTTAAATATAAGTTTAGTACTCTATAAATAAAAAAGTATAACAACTTTCTTGTGAAATAACTAAAACCCACAATTTAACTGTAAGTTAAATTATAAAAAATATTGTTCTGTAAATAGTACTTGCCAAAATATTTAAGTATTTATAACTTATATTAAATTATACATTATTAAAAGAATAATAAAACATGAAACCATACAATTTCCAAGTTTATTTGAAAGTAATTCTGAGTTAATACTTTATAACAGCAAGGTTCCTACATATTACCCAGCTAACAAAGTTGTTCAGTACTCATGTATTTTCTTCGTACTTATCAAAACCAGGATTGGGAAGAGAAAAACAGCTCATTGAAATTTTACAATTGTTTCTGTGGCCCATGCCTTCACATAGTAAGTACCAGTGTGACTGACATGAAATGAACCGTATAGCACTACAGAAGCAAAACTATCGAAGGTTAAACAACAACAAAAATAATTACGATGACGTGAGAGCTATTCTTCAGTCCGGAGATGCCTTAGGAGTGATATTTTCGTATTTAAAACTTACCTAAGTAATTGTAATGAACTAACAACGCTCTAAATTAATTCATTAAAAAATCCATACGCTTGCACTTCTTTCTAGAAGAAGGAAGTCGACTACAATCAAAACATACATATGTATCTATATTTGCACTGTTATCGATTCATGTGTCCTCGTCGCATTTGCTGACCAGAGGATGACAAAGGAGTCATTTAAGTACTTTATGTGTACTAGTTGCAAAATATATATGGTTATGTATTAAACAAAAACCAAACTAAAAATGATTAATGCCAGTCATACGCTGGAAAATATGGATTTCTAAGAATCTTCTACCTCCATGTAAAGAGATGGTTTATGGAAAACTTAAAGAGAAACGATCAATAATTTCAAAGTCCTGTATTTATAAAACAAAAATTTTTTTTATAATAATCAAGTTAAATAAATGAAATATTAATTCTATCAAACACAAGTAAGTTTCAATATCGTTTGCAGTGGTTTTACATTTTCCACAAAAAACTAAATAATGTTTACAAAATTGGTACTTACTAATTCCACTATCTCTTAATCCAATAATTGAAACCACACACAAAAAGGTTCTTTAATATTTTAAAATAAAATATTTATTTATATACACATGTATGCAGTACTTAATAAGAATTAAAGTGAAACTAGTTTCAAAATCTGTAATATAAAAAAAGGATATTACATGATTATTTTATGGTGGTAATCTTCCTTCTATAAAGAATATAGAGTATAAAAATAATATTAATAATAATAACTGTATATCTTCTTAAGCCGAAAAAAAGTTATTTAATAAAAAATTGATGGAATGGGCCAATGCATTCAGGGAAAAGTTGTTGATTGCTCTCGACCTGGCGAGAAGCCAGCAGCGGTCCAGCTAACATACTGCCTCCTCGTGGCACCCCTAGCTAGCCCTACAGCACCCGCTTAGAGATGAACTAAAGTATGAATCCAATCTGTCCAGGGGTCTAAACAGGGCCCGGCCCTCCAGGTTCGGGGGTTGTGCGTAAAAAACTCAGTAGTTCAGATACAACAACAAGCTAGATATATAAATATGGATCACCCTAGTGCTGACGACCATGGACAACGAAATAAGGATAACGGTTTTCGGTTCTGCAGGTGGAATATTAGGTCCGCGAACAGACCACGTGCAGCCGATGAGCTTGCGGAGGCCCTGGAAGGCTATAAGGCTGACATCACCGTCATCCAGGAGGTGGGATGGGATGGGCCGGGCAAAAATATCATGAAAAACTGTGATATCTATTACTGTGATTGCTGCAAAGAACGAAAACAGCGCTTGTTTAAATGCGGGTTCGTTGTTCGAGGTAGACTTAGGCAAAAAGTCTTAAGCTTTAAATACGTGAGGATAAAGTTGACGATAGCAAGGATGACTTTTATAATCTCTTAGAAAGAACGTACGATCTATGCCCCAGCTACAACAACAAGATCGTCCTAGGAGATTTCAACGCAAAGCTAGACAAAGAAGACACCTTTGTTGGAGTCATCGGAAAAAACAGCCCGCATGATGACACATCCTATAACGGACTCAGGCTGCTAAGCTTCTTGACGGGGCGAAACCTCACTGTAGCAAGCACGCGATTCCCTCACCACAATATTCAGAAAGGGACCTGGCGGTCCCCTGATCAATCAACCGTCAACTAGATTGATCACATTCCGATCGACGGTAGACACTCCTCCAGTATTCTTAATGTCCGAACATTCCGAGGAGCCAACATCCGATCACTTCCTTGGTGTAGCCAGGGTAAGATCACGGACATCAGTAGCACAATGGATTAGAGCACGCCCATAACAGTTTGACGTCGCAAAACTACAATCGCAATCGACCACTAGGAAATTCGTCGATCTAGTCTCCCTTAAGCTTAAGAAGGGAAGAACACCGGATTCTCAAAAGGAAGAAGAAAGAGCATGAGAAGAGCGCGATCGAGAAACTGGATAGGTGTTGCGGGAGGTATAATATCCGAAACTTTTACAAACGGGTAAAACAACTGTCCAATGGATATAAACTTTGGACAGAAGCCTGTCGTGACCAAGAGGGACAAATCGTAGTACAGTCGCAATCGATGCTGATAATCTGGAAAGAACACTTCTACAAAATGTTTAACGGCGAGCCAAACACCAATTCCATTGCCTGGCAGAATATTCTACTCCACATAACGGACCATGATGATAAAGAATTCTCAATCTCAATCTCAGCCCCCTTCAAGAGCGCCAACTATCGTAGAATAAGTCTCCTGAACATCGCCTACGGAGATCTTCGCTGCCGTTTTGCGTGACCGCCTGAAACCATTAGTGAACAGTTTGATAGGTCTTTATCAGTGCGGTTTCAGGCCGGGGAAGTCCACCATTTACCAAATTTTCACACTACGGCAGATCCTGAAAAATACCCAAGAGATGCCAAACGACTCGCACCGCCTATTTGTCGATTTTAAGGCCGCATATGACAGTGTGCATGGGGACGACCTATACAACGCCATGTCTAGTTTTCACATTCCTACCAAACTCGTTATGTTGTGTGGGATGACGATGGTGAATTCTCGCTGCTCCATCAAGGTTGGTGACGAATTCACCGAGACCTTCAATGTCAGAAAAGGATTTAGTCAAGGCGACGCACTGTCATGTGACTTTTTTAACAAAGTTCTTGAGAAGATCGTGCAAAACTCACACGCCAACAACAGAGGCACGATCTTCCAAAAGTACATACAATTGCTAGCATACGCTGACGACATTGACGTGATTGGTCGAACACAAGGACCCGTCAATGAAGCGTTTTATTCCTAGTATTTCAACGGAGGCGGCCAAAATGGGTCTAGCGGTGAACGAGGCCAAAACGAAGTATATGCTGTCATCGAGAAAGGACGCACAACATGGACGACTGGACCATAGGCAGCTATAACTTTGAGGTAGCTAAGGACTTCGTCTACTCCCAAGTGAACAACACGAAGAACATCAGTACCGAGATTAAACGCAGAATAACTCTTGCCAATCGCTGTTTCTTTGGGTTTAAGAGGCAATTGAGTATTAAGGCTCTTTCTCAAAAACCCAAGCTAGCAATATATACCACTTTGATAATCCCTGTCCTTCTCTATGGCACGGAAGCATGGACAGTATCGAAAGCGGATGAGGAAGTCCTTGGTATTTTCGAGAGAAAAGTTCTGAGTTCAATCCTGGGGCCTGTTTGCGTTGATGGTCTCTGGAAAAGAAGATTGAATCACGAACTGTCACGAACTGTACGGGCTGTACAGCGACATGAGCCTAACCAGGCGTCTACGGATCCAACGGCTAAGGTGGTTGGGCCATGTGGAGCGCATGGAAAATACTGCTCCGACCCGTAGAACCTTTGACTACGAACCTGTGGGACAACGCAATAGACGACGCACGGAACCGATGGCGCACACAAGTGGAGAGGGACCTCAACCAACTTGGTGTGGAAAGTCGGAGGAGGCTGGCTAAGGACGTGCCAGCTGGAAAAGCTTGTTGGTTGAGGCCCAGGTTTACCCTGGACTGTAGCGCCAAAGGACGAAGAAGAAGAATAAAAAATCATTTATTATTTAGTATAGAAAAACTTTTAAGCATCAAGTGCATCGACGTCGCAAACTTATTCGTATGCGTTCATACATATAAATTAAGGTTTTAATATTGTTATCCAAGCCAATAATTTACCAATATTAATTTAACACAAGTTAATATATAGTTCAATTATTTTGAAACACTAATTTAACACCAGTAACACTGAACAGCTCATAAGATGCGACTTATGTTTTTGATAATCAAATTATATTGTTCATTTATTTTGCAAAAACTGAAATAAATGTTATGTTACTGTAATGAAGTATCTTTCAAACCAACAAAGACAAAAAAATTATTTGACATCGCAAAAGAAGTTATTTCACGCTTATCAGCGATAGTTTAAATAAAATTGGGTTCAATAAAGACAAGTAACAATAATCACCCAGCAAATGTTTTGTAGTTAATATATACGTAGTAGCAGAACAAGTGCTTAAGGTACTAATGTATGTACAGTGAAAACTCTCATATCCGGACACCTACTGTCGCTGCAATTCTGTGCGGTTATAAGAGGTGTTAAGAAAGGTACACACTTATTTTTCTAAATATTTTATTTTATAATGCTACATTTTATTAAATCAATGCTGGACTAAGCAATAGCGGTTGAAAAAATTTATTCAGATTTGACTGCCATAATTTAGACTCATTTAACACGACGATCTATAACCGGGTAACAATTTGAACTTTAAAGAGCTGCTGTTCCTATAATATTGAAGATAGAGACTAGAAAAAATTTATCAAATTTGGTTAAATATATTAACCAAAAAACGAGTTTACATACAGGGGTCCATGACCAGCGTAGTGCAAATTATCTTCAAAGAAAAAACGTTTGTTTTATTTTTATTTTGTTTCATAATGTTCATTGAAGTGTAAAATATGATATGTAATTGTTTCTTAGTTGAATTATTTATATTTTATTCAGTTTAGCTTATTTCTAATATTTGATGTCTTATCTTGAGTCATTGTTGAAACATGGAGAACATTTCGATATTGTTTTAGTGTGATGATCGCAAACTGGTTTCTTGCAAACGCTGCAGACTTTTCTCGTCTTTCTTCTCCTTTTATCTGGCAAAGAAGCGCACAAATAACAGATTCCTGTTATTCGCTTCCTGCCATCAGTTGAAGTAGATGGTTGCTCGGTATAGGTTACCGTCTCCACTGGTCTTC
Source organism: Epicampocera succincta (assembly GCA_932526305.1). Lineage (NCBI taxonomy): Eukaryota > Metazoa > Arthropoda > Insecta > Diptera > Tachinidae > Epicampocera > Epicampocera succincta. Next base: position 26,257,993 of record OW052035.1, on the reverse strand, counting down.
CCAAAAAGCTCTCAATTGCTTTTTTTGGTGGAAAAGTGGCGCGTTACTTGGCGATTGGTTACTCTTTCTCCTATTATTGGCGCACACAAATCTTCAGCAAGTTTACGCAAAAAGCGTTTTCTCCGTGTTGTTTGATATGGAACAGTTGTGTTATTCGCGAAAGCACTAACATCGAGCATATTGTACAAAAACGACAAAGGTCACCTTTTGTGTATCTCAGTGTGGTATACTCCCGAAGCGTCTGGTCCATAACATCCACGCCACCTTTCGTTTTGTTTTAAAATTTATGATATCTGGTTTGCCGTTTTCTTCTACAGTTGCATCATCATGCATAGTCGACAACATTATTAGGGTATTTGTTTTCCTCTGTTTGTATGTTACCATAGTCACCTTCTCGTGGAAACCAAATTTGCTTGTCCCAATGGTCCACCTCTTATCGTCTTTCATTTCTGTTGGCATATAGGCTTTGTTTCGCCACAGTGTTCCGACAATGCTAAGTGTGACGGATATCAGCTGCTTTGCCAGTGGCAGCGTCGTAAGAAAATTGTCTATGGTGATATTACGTCCGCAACAGTGGTATGGCCCAACCACATCTCTGAATACTCTATCGCCTACACCAATATTGCGACTACTGTCTTGTTTGCCAGTATATATTTAGCCTTGAAGAGGATATGAATTTTTAGCAACGCATATCCACCATACCTTGATACCGTATTTCACAGGCTTCGACCAGTTTCTGTTTACTTTTGTGTGCCTGGTAGGTTCAAAATGCCTATAAAAACCAGTATTATCTTACAAACATGAAATTTGTACAGTTGAGATGGAAAAACTAAGCGTTTCTAATAATCTGTGCAGATATGTATATATTATTTTATTTGAATATAAACGAAAAAACGGCACTAGGTACCCGGGTACCCTGGTTATGGACCGTAAGGTTAAAACGAATGGCTTCTTTATTTTTATTAATCTTCGCGACCTGTGTTTTGCCAATATTGCACTTTTAAACACAAAAAGAATGCAACAAAATGTTTTGCTAAACACACAAAAAACGCAAGGAAATTTTTTCTTAATAAATCTCATTTATAATTTAATTTTTTTTTACTTGTAACGTATCTTTTTATAAGAGATTTTGTGGAACTAAAGCAAGCAACACGAGCTCAGCAAACTTTTTCAAATAAACAGAAATAATTTAATTTAACGCGAATGTGAAACACAGTTGAAAAAATATACCAATTATATACAACTCTTGCTGGAGTGTTTCATTAAATACAACCAAGGCGAATTCATTTTTAAAACAAATGGGTCTTGATTTCAACGCTGCTGCCCGCTTATGAGGGATACTTATGGCCAGTTTTTAACTTAGTATTTAAATACGAAATTAGTTAATTTTTCCTTAAATTTAAGTTGTATTTAAATGGTTTCATTTTTTAGTCTCAAATTGCGTTTGGTATTTAATTATGATAAAAGTATGGTAGCCCTATTTAATGTCAAAAAATTTAAACAACTTCTTCATTTAACAGCTGCTTACTATTTAGTTAACTTAATATTAAAATATTTTGGTTTCTAAATTTTGTGGTTTCGAAATGTTTGCCTGAATTTGTTATTAAATTCTCGCTCCACACCCATCCACACATTCACCTTTTGTTCTGCACCAACTCGGTCAGTCTTTTTGCACTCGATTATGTGTTTTTTTTTACTATTTCCAGCAAATGTTCATATGCAATACATTGACCTATTTTATTAAGTTATTAATTTTTTAAGATATTAATAATAACACAATATCATAATGTTTTTATTCGCGGCGAGTTTATTTATTGAATATTTTTATCAAATAATGAAAAAACTTCAATGCGCAATTTTTATAATTTGCAGAACTGTCAAAATCATATGGTAGAATAAACAACTTAAGTTGTATTTAAATGGACGTGGTCGGCGATTTAAGTTGTATTTAAATATAATCTATAAAAATCAATTCGCTATTAAACAGAACTTAAGTTAAAAAAACGTTTAATTTTTAAGTTAAAAACTGGCCCTATATAAAAACAACATAAAAACACAGTAATATCGTTAATTCACGCAAAAAATGTTTAAGTACATCAACTAACCAATATTCAAAACAGTAAAAACAGAAAAAGTTTGAGAGTAAGTTAATATTTTGTTGGGTCAATAACGGCTTGTAGACGTCGACCGATGCTTCTCATTAATCTTTTAGTATCGATTTGTGTTAATTGAGCCCGAGTGACAAAACATTTTTAAGGGATTTCTTCGAGGTATAACGCTATGTTTTCTAATTCTTTTCTCTAGCAAATCCCAGATATGCTTAATCGGATTGTGGTCCGGAAATTGCGGGGGTGTATACAGTTGCCTGCAATTGTAGACCAGGTATTCCTTAACCAAATACGACTTGTGCTTGGGGTCGTTATGTTGTTGGAAAAGGAATGAGTTTTCATTTAGCCCCAATTGTGACGCACTTTCTTGAGGTTTTTGCTTAGTATACACGTTTATCCATTGTACTCTCAATAAATACCATTTTACCCAAACTATCCCCTGCCATACACCCCCAAATCATAACTTTACACCTACCGTGTTGGACTGTTGGTACTATATTTTTTAATAGCATGGCTCCATTAGATTTTCTCCATATTTTTTAGCATCATCCGGTCCAAAAATATTATATTTTGACTCGTCACAAAATATGACGTTGTCCCAAAAAGAAACTGGCTTATTCAAATGCTTCTTTGCAAAGTCCAGCCGCTTATTTTTGTTGATAGCCGATACTAGGGGCATTTTACGAGGAATTCGCGCATTGTAACCAGTTCTGTGGAGTACGTTTTTAATGGTCTGCAGTGGACACTTGTTTGTGTGCTTTGCAACAATTCATCTCGTATTTTCGGATCAGAAATTTTGGGATCAACTTGGACTGCATCTACAATATTCCTCTCTTTTTGCTCTGATAGTTTTTTTGGACGACTACATCGGTGTTTTTTGTACAAGCTCCCATTGTTTCTATACAAATTAATTATATTCTGTACTCTAGAATGGGGTTTCCCAATAATTTGTCCAACTTCACGCAAAGATTTATTTTCCAAAAACAATTAAACTATCAATTTCCGGACTTCGGTTAATATTTCCTTACCTTTACCCATTTTGCCAGCTAAGCAGAAACATCTACTAACATTACAAGCAATAAAGTGGTAAAGTGCACTGCGACATTCTTTACTTAAAAAATAAAACAAATTAAAAACCATTGTTTTTACAAAAACAACAATTCTACAGTCTATGATTTATTGGTGTACTTAAACTTTTTTGGTGTAATTTTTAGAACTTCTTGAAAACTTAGACTGTATGTACTAAGTTTTGGAAAAGTAACGGGAATTTCAATATTATTAAAACAAAAGAGTCGATTTTATTAATATCAATATAGTAATTGTAAGTATTTTTAAGTGACAACAAGGTTTACTTAAACTTAATTGGTTCACGTATGTAATATGATGCAAATGGAAATATAATGAGAATGAAATAAATAAATTTGAGATGTATCGCAAGAAAACACATAATACTCGTATGCAAAAGTATTTTGGCGCATATCACAAGAAGTGTGAAAGTATTACTTCTGGGACTATTATTTAGCTTTCTAAAACTTAAAAAAGAAAAGTAACTGCTCTTTTGGCACTTCTCCTGGTTCTAATAAATTATTTTTTTTTAGAAAATCGGTGAAAAATTACTTTGGTATCAACTTTTGTATTACATGGAATGTACGTTAAAATGTCTTTAAATGCAGGGTGTCTGGTGGCAAACTTAAATTTTTAAATACAATTATTTCAAAAAGTAATAAACGGTGCGGAAGGAGGGTGGCGCCGTTGGAATTATTGATTGTGCGGATTTGTCAGTCACGATGTCGCTGTGGTCGAGCGAGCATCGCGCGTTCGCTGTGGAGACATTTTTTAAGAGTAATGATTCTTTTGTTCAAAGTTCGGTATTCGGGGAACACGTGATGGACCGAGTGTAAATTTAATTCATTTGAGGGTGCAGAGATTCCGCGCAACTGCTTCAGCTATGAATGTCCCGCGGCCAGGGCCCAGTCGATCTTCAAGGACTCAAGGAACATTGAACTGGTTGAAATCAATTTGCGTGAAAATCATTTTTTTTCGAAAATTCTTGAGGCCAGGCGACAAATCTCAACGGTGAAAATTATCGACGCATGATTACGAAATTCTTTTTACCAAGTGGCGACTGCACACAGAGCCAGAGCTTCGATGAATTTGCTTCCGGAAAATTTCCCCCAAAAAACTGATCAGTCGCTTTGGGGATTTTTCCTTGGCCACCGAGGTCGCCCGATCTAATTCCCATGGATTTTTTTATGGGGCAACCTCAAAGAAAGGGTTTATAATGACAATCCCCAATCTTTTGTGGCTTTAAAGGAAAATATTCGTCGCAAAATCAGCTCAATTGAAGCAAGTTTACTGCAGCGTGTGAAGTTGAACAGTGTGTTCAAAATGACGGAAGACATCTGGATGACATACTCTTTAAAAAATAAAATCAGCATTTCCATTCTTTGTTCAATGCTCTTAATAAAACTTTGTGCCAATTATTACGTTTTTTATTTAAGTTTGAAAATATAAATCTGCTACCAGACACCCTGTACCATATTTTCAAAAAAACGTCATTTGCATATATATATCTATATCAACTATTTACCAGAACGTTTGTGGCTTTAAAACCAAACTTACAAACCTATATAAAGAAAGTTGAAATTTTAAGCATTATATTTTCGGCTTCAACGTAACAGCACTTTATAAACTCGTGAATACTTTTCCGTGATTGTTTTACTTCTTTTTCGGCAAAAAAAAAAGACGACGGCGTGAAGCGTTATCTATCTTTTAAAAACTCTCATGCTAATACAAAATATATGAGAACAATCCAAAAAACGCTACGCTAAGTTTTTGCAATTGGAAAACGCCATTTTGACAGCACATAAAGAAGTGAAGTAATGATTTTATCTCTATTTATTAAGTTACTCGTTACAACGTAAAAGCTAAGCAACAAGTTATGTAGCCTCTTACGCCACAGTTTACATTTATTTGTTAATTGCAATTGCAAACATTGTATTAATAAAATAAATAAATTAGATCTACCCTTTAGCATTGAAGATTCAGAAAATCGAAATCTTTATTAGTTGTTGCTGCTGGTGAACTTAATGTACCTGAGTTAAGAATCTTAGTTCTTTTTTATTTAAAAAATTATTTACTCCAAGATACTAGCCGTATCTTGAAGTGTTCTTTATTTTTTTATATTTAGAACTAAACTTAAACTATGAAGTGTTTCTTCTGTGAGTTTCTTTACGAACTACACATTATAGAGTTTTCTTAAGAACTGCCAGCAAGAGTATTTACAACAGTATTTATACTCATGCTTAAAAGATAAATTTACTTAAACAATCAATTGTAATAATAAAGTTGTTTTTGAAAAAAAAAAACAATTAGGTAATAAAATGCAAGGAAAATTATCAGTTGGTAATTTTCCTTGTTTACAGAATCTTTGCTTACTTTATTTTCCAAAAATGAAATTTACTGAAATAATGTAACCTTGAGTTAGGACAAGATAAAAGAAAATTATGTGGTTACTGAAATATTGCTGATAAGGTTGTTTATTACATTTGTAGATTTGTTCATTTAAATTTCTTAATGTCTAACTAATCTTTGTTTAAAAGATAAGATAATGAAAATTTCTTATTGTCTAGTGTTTATTATCTATCCTAACTCCTGTTACATTTATAGTAAGCTGTCTGACTTGGTGAGAGGCCTACTGTACTAAACGAACATTTTTATGTTTTAATCGGCTAAATTACATGGAAGTTAATAAAAACAAACTAACTCTCTTTTCCAAGGAATCTGAAAAACAAATATTTCAAGATACATATGTATGTAAATAAAAATACCGGATCGTCTTTTCAATTGCTTATGCAGAACATAAATATTAAAAACAAGATTTTCTTCTGTAATTTTAAGCTAAACTTTGTTTTATTATGTTAACTGCAAAAAGAATCGACAGGATTTCCAATATCCATGAAATACTTATATTCAAAATGTAGTAATGAATTAGTAATGTGTTTAGTCGCTCCATTATGAAACTCTATGATGATAGTAACTATGATAATTGTAACCCTTACAACATACATAATTTATAATCAAAATTTGTGTATCTTCTCTTACCATCACTGATGCAAGATATTACTAATATACCAAACCTTTTTTAAAAATGTTGAATGGATTGAATTAATTATCAAGTTTCTGCATTATTGTTACCACTTCAACACAGAAATCCAAAAGGATTTCCTATTATAACATGACTCTAATGAGTAGAACTTTTGTAAAAGGTCACCACACAGGTATTATTTGAATTAATTTCAGCATGGAATTTGACAAAGCTAATCATGCGCTATTAAAATGTACTCAATCAAAGTAGCTCAACTTAGAAGTATGCAATAGGTCCGAACTTACTTTTTCTACTTAACAATTCTTTCCCTGAAACATCCAAGCAATGTATACGGATGATATAATATTTGATGTGGATAATTTTTACAAATGATATAAATTTAAGCTGATAAATCTGAATTTTAATGTATGCAAACATACTTATGCAATAAAATAAAATGTGTTTAATGGTAGCACATACTATAATATCAGTATTAAGACTTGTCAAAAACTAAAATAATGCGTGCAAGTCGGATAGTATGAAAGCAAAATGCTTTATAAATGATATATAATATCCTATTTTTTTAACAAAATACACACTGAATAGCCGGTAGTATGTTTTTTCGTTCCGTCGAAAACTCGGAACGTGGTTTCCGTATGGAAATATGTTTCGCTTAAGTCATGCCAAAACTTAACATAATTCTGTAATATATTACAGCAACAATTTTCAATGTTGATTAGATCAGCAATCATCAATAACTACCACAGTATTAGTGACAACAACAGCTGCAGCAACAACTACTTCGTCAACAGTAATATAAAAAACAAAATTCCAAAATACAAAACCAACTATAGAAAAAACAAGCTAGTCTTCGCCAAAATTTTTTAAGCTCCAGTTAATATCTAAATAATTCATTTAATTTCTTTAAGGCAAAAATGAAAAACCAAGGCTATATAAAAAATCACGTAAAACACGCACTACTTGTATCTGGGTCATTATCATCAGATTCTTCTCCATACATATGTGCACAACTATATTATAATCACAAAATCTGGTTTACCCTCTGTCCGTGAATTGTGTTGCAATTAAAGTGTTTAAGCCATTTTTTGCGCAGATAGTTTTAGCTTTCTAAAAAACCCATTGTTTACATACTCTGCAGTGTACTTAGGCATGTCGAATAATAGTCCCATCTGTGATCTAAATTCATTTTGAATAACCATTTTTCATTTTCAAAATTCTATACTGGAAGAAGGCTGCAAGTAGAATTTGTTAAAATGTAAGTTTGTCGCAAGTTCCATAAACTACTAAGGGCTTATTGCAGATAACAGCTCGGCTCGAAAGGAAATTTTTCAATTGCCTTTCCAATTTTTAAGTAAAGTTAATATTTACAACAAAGACACGAAAAAAAGTTCTGAATGGAAATTACATTTTTTTTTGTAAATTTGTATGACAAATATTTTAGATAAAACTTTCATACATACTATGTTTAATATCGTTACTTGCATTTTTTATTTGGTATGTTAGCTTAATTAAATGTTTTACTTTCTTTAGCACTGCACTCTTTGGAAACTCTGCGATTGTTTTGTCTCTATGGAGTTTTTAATTAATATTTTACCCTTATCATCGGTATACTTATAGCTATGTGTATGCATCTACCTATATATTTGTTTGTGTGTAACTTATGAGAGACCAGACCCCTATACCGCTCCTCGTAAAGTGTTCACAACATTTACCTACGGTTCAGGATTGAGGCTACTTTTACCCCACGCCCACTTTTAAGCCCATTTTTTAATCCTGTTATTCCTTTCACATAGATTTAAACAGATTTTATAATATAAACGAACATATCTTCACTATTTGTTGGCCAATTTTCAAAATTCTTTTTGCACAAGGAACAGGTACACTAAGGCCTTTTTGGAAATAGTAAGCAGCAAAGCACACTGAGTTAACCTACTCATAAACAAAATTAACGATCAATCGAAATACTTAAACTATACTCATTTTTCAAAATCTTACTTTCCACCGATTTTTTTTATTAAAATAAAAGAACTAATTTCCGTTAAATATCAAAATGTGCAATGTGCTCAACTCTAAAAGAAGTATTTAGATTAATTATGTCTGTTTTTAAAATCTGGTACCCTATATTTGTAAAAAAAACAAAACTTTTCCAATTCAGTTTTTAGTTACATTTAAATTAAAACGATTCTTTCTCTAAAATGAAAATACTTAATCAGCTTTTTCGTATGAAAATATTTACATAAATTGCTTAAAAAAACAATCAATAAGTATTTCAACGATTATGAAAAATGATGCGAACACTTTACACATGAATCCAGCAGAATGAATATTTCATGGATAAAGACATTTACAAGCGTAAAATTTTTTATACAAAGAAATGCAAATCGACAAACGAGTTATTTCCAACTGGACATGGAAACGTGTGTGATGCACATCAAGAATGTCTTGATGTTGGCTATAGGTCAGACATGTTTTATGATTAATGTTCAAATTATGCACGTTTAAATAAATGTGATCGACAAAAGGAAATTAATGATACTATTGTGTTAAGAATTGAAATGATTTTGTTTATAAATGTGTAGACAAAACTGTAATAAGACAAATATTTTCATTTGACTCAATTTGGTATCAGGATTCAAGCAAGTACTTGAAACGAATAACTTAATAATTATTTTTGTATTACATGAGAAAATATGCACTCAGTGATTTATTCAAACAATGCTTCAATATTGTTATAAGAACCAACGTTTTTCAAGGAACCAAACAAATGCATAATTCTGCCGGTTAGTCGCAGTTTATATTGTGTTGATATGGAAATGGAGAAACGTACTCTTATCTCGTAAATTTTTTGTGCGAAGGAAGCTCTCCGCCTGGGATTTTTATTATAAATATTGAACGCGATATCTTCTTTACGAAAGCAAATGAAGAAATATAATTCCTATATTTCTGTCCCAATTTATGTGCCTCCTGTTATTCCCATTCAAATTTTATCGCAGTACTCGTTCTTGCACTACAAAGCATTTTATCCACTAATTGGACATTTCTGAACCTTGAAGGGGTTAGTTCTTCGAAATATACATACATATGTATGTTCTAATATTCATTTTAGTTTATATTTTTCTTTTAATACAATCAGTATAAAAAAAAAACTTTAAAACAACAATTCAAGGATGGCAAAATTGGTACAAATGTTTTTTTTTTGGTACTATTCAAACTCGTTAACTACAATAGCACACCAATGGCATATTAAGTGAAATAAATGATCTCCCCAGTTTTTCTAATTTTATATGGCAACTCATCATTGCAGTCACTATACTGTGAATACATGTACATACGTAATACATACAATACATACATATGTATGTATGTATGTCTTTTATGTTTGCTTTAAACACTCTTTCTCGTTTGTAAGAAGGAAGTTAAAATCAGCTGTGGAGTATATCGTTTTTGTTTCATTTTAATATTTATTTAGTGCTTTCACAGATACATAGTACAATTTACACCCCAGAATGGAATTCAACCGATTCATGTAAAACGATTCGGTAAAATTAGCTCAGAAAAAATAATCAGTGGAAAAATTAGAGCACCTGCTGATGTTGAAATATTAAAACCTAACGAAGGCTTGAAATATTAGCGATTTCTGGGTTTCATTCACCCAATTCACAAAATTGTATTTGTTATGCTACAAATATGTGTATCAAGAAAGTTGTTATCAAAATTGCAATAATTTATACATATTTAATACAATTTTTTTTTTTTGTATTATAGTAAAAATGAAATTTAATGTAACAATTTTGTTATAGTACAAATACTACAATCTTTCAAGCTATTTGGTACAATTTTAAAATTTTCAATGCCACCCCTGACTCAATTAGTTAAATACTTTTTGGTTCCTGAAACTAGTTTTAGGGTATTACCTACGAAAGTGCTATAAAACACTTTTCGTTTGTATAGCATTAAAGAAATTAAATTAGCTCAGTTGTTTGAGTACTAGTATTATCTTAAGAAATTGCATATGAGTTCCACAGGAATACTACTCGTGTTCTTGCTTACTGACGTACTTCTCATTACATTTGCAATTTTTTTAAGTATGAGGTCGTTTTGATTTTTTATCACGATTTTATAATATAAAATATGAAAAAATTTTTTGGTTACAAATTGAAAAGGAAAATAAATAATATGAAAATAACACCTTTTAACATAAAAAATTGTCACAATGAAAAATTGAAATAAGTGTCCCAACAAAAAATAGAATTAATTTTAGGAAAGATACAGAAAATTTAGTTCGCTAGGAATATTTCTAAAAATAAAATAATAAATTAAAAAATTTTAGAGCACATTACCCAAACTTTTAATGTTGCATTAAAACAAACTTAATGTGCTACTCGTTCTACAAAACGTCATAACGACGTGTAGACTCTTTTTTGTGGAACTTATTAATTTTTGAACGTCATATTCACTTGTAATCGTCTAATATTGCACTTTTCAATTCACTGGGGTTTTTGGAATGTCTTTTTGCAACTTTTTTCTTCAGATATGCTATGATTCGAGTCCTTATATTGATGAAATATGAATGAGGGCGGATTACCGTTCATTAGCCCTAATTTGTTAGCACTGTGCACTAAATGATTCCATAGTAAATTTAAATATTGTTGGTCATGCATAGTACTTTCTCTTAAAATCAAATTTATAACTCCTTTGCTAGATATACATACCACACCATAACTGAAATTTGTCCAAATATCAACGTGGGAATAATAGTTTTGTTTTCTAAGGCTATTAGAGGCTGCCACCATACCCTGCTTGATCAATCATTATAATACAGCATTATTACACTTATATAACGTCGTTCCAGTACTCATCAGGCTTATCTACATGCACCATAGCGAAAGACAATCGCTTTTCAACATTTTGTGCAGAAAGGAGCGGCTTCTTTCTAGAAGCTTTTTGCGGGTTTTTAGCGTTTTTCGTGCGAAACAATAACATCAAGTTCCTTCTGAAGTTCTTCTTTTTTTCAACTGTTCTTAATAAAGGGCGGTTAAATTGTATGGGCCGTTGTTGAATGTGAACCACACCTAAACGCCAAGTTTTTTTCCGAATTTTATTTGACATTTCTCTATTTCAGACTTACTCAATTTGAACCATGGAGAGATACACAATCCAACAACGTGTTAAAGTTATCCAGACTTATTATGAAAATGGGAGTTCAAATCAAAATGCATATCGTGCACTTCGTAATTTTTTTGGTCAATTTCATCGTCCAAATGTGCGTACAATCGCAAAAATCGTGGAAAAATTCGAGCAAACCGGGTCTGTAGAAGATGTGAGAACACCAGTGCATGCTCGTACAGCTCGTACTGCAGAAAATATTGCTGCTGTTCGCGATAGTGTGGCTGAAGAGCCGTCCCCCTCAACTCGTCGTCGTTCCCAACAATTGCACCTCTCACGCTCGTCGTTGATGAACATTATGCATAAAGACTTGCATTTACACGCTTACAAGGTGCAAGGTGCAATTGGCTCAAGAACTAAAGCCTCTTGACCATTCCAAACGTCGTGAATGGGCAGAATGGTGGCAAGAAATGGCAACAGTGGATGATCAATTTTCGAAGAAAATCATCTTCAGTGGTGAGGCACATTTTCACCTCAGTGGATTCGTTAATAAACAGAATTGCCGCATTTGGGCGAATGAGAATCCAAAAGTGATTGTCGAAAAACCAATGCACCCACAAAGAGTGACTGTTTGGTGCGGTTTATGGGCTGGCGGCATCATCGGGCCGTATTTTTTCCAAAATGAGGCCGGTCAGGCAGTTACTGTGAATGGTGTTCGCTATCGTGAGATGATAACGAACTTTTTATGGCCCGAATTGGAAGATATGGATGTGGACGATATGTGGTTTCAGCAGGACGGTGCCACTTGCCACACAGCTAACGAAACAATGGCTCTTTTGCGCAACAAATTCAATGGCCGTGTTATCTCACGTAATGGCGATGTCAATTGGCCGCCAAGATCATGTGATTTGACACCGTTGGACTTTTTTCTTTGGGGTTATTTGAAAGAAAAGGTGTACTTTGATAAGCCAGCAACAATTCAAGACCTAAAGGATCAGATAACTCGGCACATTAACGGCATAGAACCTCCATTATGCCTCAGCGTCATCGAAAATTTGGACCATCGGATGGAGGTGTGCCGCCGAGTATAATAATTGAGTAATACCAATACATCATAATAAAATAAAATTACAATAATTTCCTAAATAGTTTGTGTTTTCTTCAAAATCAACATCGGCCCTTGAAATTTAACCACCCTTTATTAAGCGCTCTACTCTGTCGCATGTTTTACATGAACGACCAGGTCAAAATTTCAGCTCCAATCTCTGCTCGTTATTAGCCCGACTTAATATATTATAAGCAGTTTACCTTTGTAAGAAAAAACATACCTGCAATTTCTTGGGTTTGCCATAGCCATAAACATTATAAAAATGTAAGAAATTCGCAACAAAAATGAATTGTAAAAACCATTCTTTACACCTCAATAACTGAGTATGTTTTTGCTTTTCCTTTGATCAATTACATCCATTAAAATAGTTTCTGCTACAGCACCTTCCAGAAGAATGTAAAAAATGAAATCAAATGGAATTTTATTTGGAAATTATAAAGAATATGAAATTTTGGAACAACTAGTATAAAATAAAGAGTTTTATACACACCCACATTACTACCAAGTAACACTTTGAAAAGATTTAATTACAAAAAAGTCTGTTCACTTATTGCGGCTACAATTATTACGAAATTTCTTTAAAGATTACTTACATACATACATATGTATGTATTTATGTCTGCTCGCTTTAGCAGATCTCTCAAAAATAAACAACATAATAATAGAAATAGAAGTTTCTTCATATGTATGTATGTATGTATGTACATTAGACCTTGCGCAGCTAACATGTTGATTTTTATTTTTTGGAATTTTGAATGTGGGTAGCGATGAAAATATACGATTTGATGCCAAATTTGATGTGACAAATTTTCAGGCTGGTGCCAACACGTGCCATAATGACGTCAAAGGTCAGAGTCTTGAACACCCCAAATACTATTTATATACATATTTTGTTCAAAATTAAGACAAAAATTTTTATGACAATGAAAAAATACTTGTAATATTTATACCAACAACTATATTTGGAAAAATCTGTAACATTTTTTGAAAAATCGTATTCATCGTTCAGTTCGATGTTATTTCCTAGCAAAGAACATTAATGTGAAAGCAATTGGTATTTAATTTCCAAATAACATTGGAAAAAATAAAGACAAACTGGTATATGCTCATTTTCTGTTCCACCTGGAACTTCATCAGTGAATTTGCTATTATATATACTATACTGTAAAACCTCTTATAAGTTAGTGGCGGTGGTCGTTAAACTACAAATATTTGTACAAACTCTAAGAAAAAAAAGAATACGGAAATTGTTTTATCATCCCTTTTCCAATATTATTTTTAATTTAAATTATACAGATCTGCTTTGTACATATATTTGGCCCACTTTCACGCGACCTGTCTTATTTATGTTTTAACAGTCCTAATGTATGCTTAATTTCATTTCATATTATTTAAGATTGTTTGCTTAATTCTTTTATTTTATGTTAAATTTTATAATCTTCTGGTATGAAGAATATATGTATGTATATACTATATACTATTATTGGTATAGAAATTAGCTATTCATTTCATTAGTGCAACTGCCAAAGCGCTGGGTCACAGTATGGGCATCTAGTTTTAAATTGCACGAGTTTGCGCGAACAACGTAAAATATGTCGTCGGCGTCAAACTGGCCTAAGTGCAAAGAATTTTGTAAAGGAGAACAGATAATGAAATGCATTATCTACTATTGTAAAGGATGCCGCCGAAAGAAAAGTAAAACTAACAATATTGATTTAAAATAAAAATAATATGCATGTTTAAATAGAAATTATAGAAAAAATTATTATATTTATGGTATTTCTTATTAAAAAAAATTATAAAAAACTTATAAAAGAAAAGGATATTTCGATGGTTTTTCAAAAGTTTGACCTTTGACCTGATTATGGCACGCTCCAATCAGCCTGAAAATTTACTACACCAATATTCAATTTTCCAAAAATGTTTTTAACGCCAGGTCTAATGTACATACATAGATTGGATGTTAATTTAAAGGTAGCGGGATATAAATCAAGAGCTTATATACACACGTATGTATGTATGTGCACGTAATATCTGAACGGTTCGAAAAATCTCACCTTTTTCATAAAAGGAAATACAAAATGGCACATAAGTTTTATAAAGCAGAATATTAAGTAAAACTGAAGAAAGAAAACTCGAATTTTGTACATACATACATATCGTTACCTAAAACGCAAAATGCCCTAACTAACAAAATCTCAAAATCGATTTTTTATCTAATCAAAATACATCACCACTAAAAAAATCATACTTCCACGTACACAAATAGCAACTTTATTGACAAAATAAAAAAGCCCTTACTACAATATTGAATATCGTTTAAGAATGTTTTTTGCTTCTCCTGTAAAATTACTAAAATGTTAGTTAGGGCGTTTTGCGTTTCAGGTAACGATATGTAGGTATATAAAACCTTTGTAGTGGTAAGGAACATTGTAAAAATGTTTATACATACATATGTATATGTTTGCGAGTATTAATTCATCATAGAAGACGTCATTATCTACCAATCTTCTTGATCTAAATCCAATAATAGAATTAACTTTATGAAGGTTAGAGAAAAGTTAAGTTAAGAAGAGCTTTTAAGTTTTTATACAAAATTAAAAAAAACCTCAAGCTTGAAGAAAATTACAAAAATTATTAATCATAAAGGTCAACAAATTGCAGTCAAGGAAGTTATTATATTTAAATTTTTCCTACAACATCTCTGATCACTAGTTTTTAATATTCGATTTATGGACAATTTATAATCTATTATTAACCTATTTTCTTCCTAATAACTATTGCGCCAAAATATGGCTATGTTATTCCATTCTATTTCATTTCTATAGTGAACTAAATATTTCCATATAATAATTTTTTATATCCTGTATGTAAAACTAATAATAATTTTGTTTCGTTCTTGCAAATTATACAGAGTAAATCATTAAATACATACATAAATGCTTTGCGATAACTTTTGATTTGGCCAAACATGTACTTATCTAGTAATTTTGTCATATCCGCCAGAACTGAACTAAAGGCGGCATGTTTATATTTTTACTTGTCAATGTAGTTATTAATATGTGCCCTACTAAACAATTTATTTCTATTAGTTATAATAATAAGATGGTGAATTTTAGAAACAAAATCAAAATTATTTATATAACAAGATATAATAGTGCATATTAAATATGTGTGTACACAATTCCTCGCAAAAATTTCATTTTACTTGTCATATTTATAGAGATTTCGTATTTAATACATTTTGACAGGTGATATTGTTCTACTTTTATGTAAATAAAAACTGGCAGATTTTTTTACTAAAATCGGTTTTGTATAAAACTCAAAATATGCTGTCAACGATTTAACAGATATTTAAATTCGAATTGATAAACACCGCGAAGTCTACATTGAATTGCGTGGTTTATTTAAACCAAAACTCTACATTTTTTTGGGTTATGTAAAGACTATACTCGTAAAAAGATGAGGTCCCCTAAAATATCTATGGCCATGGTGATTTGAACCAAAACCTAAGAAAGCTAAATGCATTTACACCAAAGCCAATTCTAGTTAATACGATAATTCGACCAATACAAAATCTACTCAAATCTATACCAAGCGATGTGATTTTCTTCAACATGAACTAAAAATACAACACTTCTCTTATTACAGTCAGTATCATTTTGGGAATCCCATGAATCACATGTATAAATATACATGCATGTAATTGTTTTAGCTTTATTTATTTATTCACAATTGTTATTAATTAAAATTAAAATATAAAAATAATTATTAATTAAAATTATAATAAACTAAGTTAAACCAAAGCACTAGCAACTAATGGATATCGACTTGATTTAATATTTCATGTTTTACAGAATGTTATCTAAGATTGGTTTAATGATTGGCAATGTTTGAAAATATGAAAGATTGCATAAAGGTTCTGGACGCCTTGAAATTAAGTGTTAACGTGGGATTTTAGTACTTGTTAGACTTGGTCTTAAAAAACATTTACTCACATGTCAGTTGGTTGAGAAAGATAATTGATCGTTGATTTTTCCGCATTAAATTCTTTATGTGGGTGATTGTCGGTAATACAAATTTGTGTTGATGAACTCTTTAGTTCAGTTATTGATGTTCTACATATGTATATACATATATATATCCATTGGAGGTAGGGACAACTAGGATATAGGTTGAAAGTTTTTAGATTCTTCGTCAGTGTGCTTATTACCCGATATACCTGTGGCACCCACATATGCTTAACTTTTGTTTGTTATACCAGTAATTGTCGAGAACGAAAAATAGTTTTGTTTTTATTTCTGTGATTAATTACCGCGTCAAAAACGGATCGGCTGTCTGTACATACATATTACAATCATATTATTGTTTGATTTGGATAGTCTTAAAGCTCACACAGCTTCTGATTCAAATACTTTGCCCTTAAACGTCTGTAAATATGAAGTTCCAGTTCTTTCAGTTTGGAAGAGTGGATTTTATTGAAAGTGCGTACAAATATTTCAGACATGGTGCTAGTTTTATTGAAAAATTATATATTTTTGATGAATACTTCGGATTTTAGATTCCAAGGTGGATGATTTTCTTTAGGCAAGATTGCTAATTTTCTGATATTTTAAAAGTTTGGGATAGGGTAGATGGGCATTTTAATTCTGTTTTCCTTTTTCGCAGCAGGCAGTGATGTATGCAATGAAGTGGATGATGAGCTTATACATAATTTTGTAAAATAACTAAATGATCCTTAAGTTTGTTGGAGTGTGTGGTTAGAGAATAAAACCCACTTCCTGCTAGTAAAATGTGTATAGGTGTGGTCTAGAAGGCACGTATACTATGTCTAATGGAAGCATTAAGTATCCTCTCCAGAACTTTCATGCCAGATATTGTTCCTTGCAAATACTTAATTTTGGAAAGTATAATGAAGTAATGATGAGTTTGTTAATCCTAATAAAGTTACCCATAAATACGGTGACCATTTTTGGGAAAGGAAAATACAGGACAAATACAAAATTATGTTAAAAATGAAGAGAAAAACAGAAAAAATAATCATATAATATATTTATTATTATTATTATAAAATTAAGTAACAACAAAAACAAGTCTTCTTGACTAGAATAAAAAGTTAAATAAAAAGTTTTTATAATATTATAATTTAAAAAAATAAATTTGGTTTTATAAACAGTCTTCATGACTAAGGCTAACAAAAAAATAAATAGAAAAAAACTATGTACATAAATGTTAAATTTAGTTATGATATTTTTCCACAGAATGGATTTTTTTAAAACATCTGGATTGTTAATTAAAAATCCTTTAAATTCTGAGCAATTCATTTTAAAATTGCATTTTGTAATTAATAATGATCTTCAAGTATTTACTTTTAATTGCGATTTTTCGGTGGTCCAAATATTATTCATTATTGAAAACACTCTCTCGGTAGCAGCATTTGAAGCTGGTATATATACATACATAGACAAAATTCAACAAGTATCAATATATTTTTATATGCAACCACATTTATCTTAAAGTGATTAACAATTTCAATCCATCTTTCATCTACTGATATATTTTTTACCCTCCAGTCTTCTATTTTTTCATTATTCGCAAAATTTTTCACGCAGCTCACTTCATCAAATAAATCTTCATTATTTATTTTTAAATCTTTTCTAAATTCATTTAGATAGGATAAAGTTTCTTCAATCTTGTCCCAAGATAACATATTTCGTAACAATATCCAGTCTAAAATTTCTACATCTCTAAAAGCTTTATCCCACTGATTTAGGTAATCAATGCATCAATCAATGGTAAAAATTTGTTGTATGTTCTTTAGTTATTGTTTCATCAAAATCATTACTTTTCTGTAATTCGAGAATAATATTTTTGACGGTAAGGGGTAAAAACAGTTCCTTTTCCGTTCGACCAATTTAAATTTTAAATCTTTTAAAATAGTTGAAGCCTCAGGCATTGAAATATTTTGTGATTCTACATTAAGAATAGCTTTATGAAATGTTGAAGCTTGGCTATATGCAAAAGATAACCATAATTCAGCACAAGGATTCATAAAAAATTTCGTAATATTGTCGGACATTTTGGTTGAGACATAAAATATAATTTTAAAGCTTCAAATAGTTTTATTATTCTTTCCAAAGCAGGCATTAAAGTTAACCATCGAGTTTTGCTATGTCCTAGTAACTTTTTATATTCTATTTCAATATCTTCACATATTTCTTTGAAATTTTCAATTCTAACTGTATAAATATAAAAAAAAGAATACATTTTGACAATAATAACTTCAATATCAATAGGTAAGCATTCTGCTGCAGTTTGTATGCAGTTGTTCAAAATATGTGCAGCGCAATTTACACCTATCAGTTTTTGGCCAATGAAGTTTTGCATTTTGTGAAAGATATTATTCTGCCCTTTTCTGGCTGCACCACCAAAATTGCAATTTGTGCTGTCTCCACAAAACGCTATCATTTTACTAATTATTTCATTTTTTCAAGAGTCTCTTGCACATATTTTGAAATAATATCTGAAGTTTCTCCAATAAGGCCTTTAACATCCAAAATCTTAATCTGAATTCCTTTATTCGGCAGAAAGTATCGAATTAATATTGGACAAATTTTAACATTTATTTTCGAACAATCTAAATATATTGTGATACATTGAACGTTTGACAAATCTGCTTTGATTGTATTTAATGACATTGGTGTAAAAATATTGTTAACAATGGATTCACATTTTGTTCTAGCACAAGAATATTTTTCATTGAAACACGATTTGATCAGTTTTGATGTGCAATCGTTAGACCTAAATGAAAAATTGTGCTGAACACTGTGAAATGTCCAAGTACCTTCTACAATAGCCAGGTCCTTTTCTTTATCATTGAATGTATTACTTCTTAAAAAATTCGTTAAAACTTTACTTGATGATTTGGCTAAATCTGCTCTTTTATGCTTTTGTGTTTGCAAATGCTGTTTAATATCAGTACGTCCACTATTTGCTATAGAAAAATGTGCCAAGCATTTTTCACATCTCACCTCATTGGAGCTACTTGTTGTTTTAATAAATGAAAACTCGCTTTTTAAGTCATCATTGAAATTACATTTTCTTTTTGTTGGAGCCATATCTCTAATAAAATGAATGCTATTTTAAATGTGAATTTAAATAAATAAATAAATTACTAACCACAAATCATTCACATTGTTATTTTAACAAGTTGACATTGAAAATTCAATCTCAAGCTGACAATTCACAATGGTGCCAGATTCTAGGAAATTTCCCATGTCCCAGAAACAAATTTTTCACTTTTGGAAATGTAGGGAAAGTATACAGTTGGATTTTTATGATAATTTTATATTAATGTTCGTGCAATGTATATGCTAAAAAGAGGACATTTGCATATCAAATTAGGAAATAAGGGACATTGTACTGTCCTGTATTTACAAAAAAATCTCAAGGGACAGCATGTTAAAAAACAGGACTGTCCTGTAAAATACAGGACGGATGGTCACCGTACCCATAAAGGACATGTTTTTCACACTGTAAATGTCAAATTTTACACTGCTGAGTAGGTACATGAGTAGCGACATGAGCCTAACCAGGCGCCTACGGATCCAACGGCTAAGATGGTTGGGCCATGTGGAGCGCATAAAGAATACTGCTCCAACCCGTAGAATCTTCGATTCCGAGCCTGTGGGACAACGCAGTAGAGGACGCCTACGGAACCGATGGCACACACAAGTGGAGAGGGACCTCAACCAACTTGGTGTGCAAAATTGGAGAACGCTGGCTAAAGACCGTGCCAGCTGGAAAACTTTGTTGGTTGAGGCCCAGGTTCACCACGGACTGTAGCGCCAAAAGAAGAAGAAGAAGAAGAAGAGTAGGTACATGTCGTGTGGAGCTTCAAAAACATTGCTTCTGTAAAAAGCATGATCAATGTCATGTGATAAAATTTCAATTAGAGTCTGCTCTAATTTCTATGCAACTCGCAAACATTCGTCGGCGTTTATTTTGTGCGGTTCATTAGTCTCTTGAAACAAGTATTTTGCAAGAGCTATTAATTATTGGTTTTTTTAATCTTTATTTAGTTTTTAACAACGATGCAAATCATAAATTGTGTTTTGATAAAAGTTCAAGCTCTTGTAGGTAAAACAGAAGGATTTCATAAAAAAACTAGGTCAACAGTACTTTAGCGATGCCGTCAAAAATGTTTTCAGCGGCTACTAATAATTTTGTGAAGGAATGACGAGTATGTTAATGTACATACATACATAGTAAAAAAGAAGAAGATATATAGCAGGGTGTAAAACTAAAATAGAAAAAATATAATAATAATAGTGAACAAATACATACATATGTATGTATATAAAATTAGCTTTCCGCAATCACTTTTACCCAAAAATAAATTCTGATTTTCAAGCACTCATACACATACATATATATATGTATGTATATCAGCTGTTGTAATAAACATGTCTGATGTCAAATGTATGTAAAATTTACATTTAACAGACATGAAGAAATACATCTTTTTTTTCTGTGTTCATGGGTCAAAATTGCCCAAACGCTTTTAATTGCTAATTTTTTCTTTACATACTCGGTGAACCTTTTTGAAACTTTATGTTGCGGGTGAAGCGGCCCAAGCTCAAGATAGCCAATGTAGATTATAAACACAACAAGTGTAAGAATTTTAGAAAACTTTAATTCTTTATTCTTACTCTTTAATATGTTAAAATTCCTAAAATTATAAATAAATTTACAATTTATATACAAACTTATACAAACTTACATACTAAACTGCTGATATACTAACTTTTATGTATGGCTACTCCAAGCGAAGCTTCGTAATCCTTATGACCTGAACGAATGAATATCTTCAATCTATGTAGGTGTTTTATATACCTATGTATGTGGTCTTGATTAAATATGGCCTCATAATTATACCGCGTGGAAAATTAAAAGGAATAATTGAACATTTTGCCATGCTCATCTCTCTACATATCGATAACAGTAATGTCATATTAGCGATTTATGAGTGGCGGTAACAGTAATGTCATATTAGCTATTTATGAGTGGCGGTAACAGTAGTGTCATATTAGCGATTTATGAGTGGCGGTAACACTCCCCCACAGTATGGCGAGATTTCGAAGACTTACTCTACTTTCTTTCAGCCACGTCTAAAACCGCTAATTTTGCAGCAGGTCTTTCTAAAACGCCACAAACTGTCAAAACTTTTGCCTTTCGTACTTGTCCATCTTCGGATTTGGCAACTTCGATGACCTTTCCTTTTGGCCAAACGTTTCTCGGGTTATTTGGATCGTCGCAGCTGCGCCATAAAAATCTTTGCGCATGGCAGTCTTCATCGCGTATATAAATCTGATGGAACATTTGTTCGATGTCACCACAGATTGCAATTTGCCTTTGTCGAAAACGAAAAAGAATAGCTGCAAGAGAAGACAGCAATCTGGCCCTTTGAGCAGCATAGAGTTAAGTGAAATACCATTTGCCTTCGCGGCCGCATCCCAAACTATTCTTGTTTTATTCGGTTTGTTTTTGTTAAATACCGGAAACATTGGTAAATACCATACATTTTGTTTATCATCTTCATTGTTTACTTTGGCTATGTAATTTCTTTCAAAATATTCAGAAATTGTTTTTTCGAAATGTTCAAACAACTCTTTATTTTTTCTTATAGTTTTTTCGAGACAAATCAGTCGTCTCTTCGCCATATCAAAGCTTTGTGGAAGTGTAATATTGTCATATCGCCACAGCAAAGCTGTCTCGTAATGGCCATCGCATCTTTGTTTCGTATATGTTTCTAGCAAACTTAATGCCCTTTGGTCATCTTTTCCAAGAGCTGGAGTATAGTTACTTATCCCTGCTAACTCAGTTGTATAAAACTGTTTGAGTAAGTGAGTAAGAATTTGGTCGTTTTCACCTTTACACTCGCAAGAGTAAAAATTATATTGAATTTGGGCCTTTTCTCCAACACTGGAGTTGCCACATATTAGCCAGCCGAGGCGAGTATGTAAAGCGACGGGTTCGTTTTTCTTGCCTTCTTTAACACGAGTTGGCACACATAATTTCAAGTTATTTAATCCTAAAAGTACATCTGGTACAGCATTTTCAAAATCGGCGATGGGTAGCCCTTTAAGGTGCGGAAATTTTTTACGTAACTTTTTATAATTAAAGCTCTGACTCGGAAGCGATAGTTGTTTAACCGTACGAACAGAAATAGAAAATTCAGTTTTATTCATACCTGAAATTTTCATTGAGACTATTTTTGAGTCTTCTTCGTTGCGACCTATTTCACCTGTCCATTTCAAGCATAGAGGTTGTGACTCACCATTTAAATCTAGTTTATTAATTAATTGTTCATTTACCAGACTTACAGACGAACCCTCGTCTATAAATGCAAAAGTATTAAAACAGACTGCTGTCGACCAGTCATATGTGGCACTAAACAAGGGCCATTCTTCAGGAGTGCCGGTAAAAATTGGAAGCTCTTTTGGTACTGACTGCCGCGTGCTTATTTGTTGTTGCGAAAGCCTGTGAGAAGGTAATATAACAGGTTGGAGGTTTGATGGGTTCATGGAAAACGTTGAATCCATGTAACCAAATTGTACAGGTGTCTCTAATGTGTGATTTTCTGCATTTACGTTGTCTGAATTATTACATAAATTTGCCGTTGTCGGCTGCTGACGGTACGTTGTTGGGTCATTAATAAATGAAGACATGTTATTAACGAATGACGTAGTTGTACATACGGGCCGAGTTATTGTTTTTGTCGTATAAACTAAGTCATTACTTACGTTTTGGCAATATGGTTTAGTAGTGTTAGGTATTTCTTGCGTTGTTGTGGCTTGTGGTACAAATGTGTAAGGTGGCGTTTCAAACTGACGAGCTGCGGAAACTATATTTTGGTGTGCGGTTGCAATAGCCGAAGTAGGGAGTTGGATTTGATTATCTAACCACTCATGTACAGATCTGACAGCTGAGTGTTTATTAACTGATTGTGCGTCCTCGAAATCATCTACTGCTTGTTCGAGAATTTGGTATTTCTTTTTAATGAAATCTCTTTCAAGTTGTGTCTCTTCTTCTAGACGTCGTAGCTCAAGAGCTTGTCGGCGGGAGCGGGAAGCGGCCGAAGAGCCACTACGAATGGAAGAGGCAGAATCGATCGTGATTTGATGTTGTACCGTACAATTTTGGCAACTCCATGTAGGTTGGTCTTGATTGCTGCTGAGATTGACACATGGTAAATGAAAATTAAGATGGCACTTGCTGCATTTTATAAATTTTTCGTTGTCTGTGGACTTGTTGCAAATGTTACAGTTGTTCGGTGCAGGACTTAACTGAGTTGGTCGTTGACGACTTAGTGGTTGACCCTGTGAGGGAGTGGAAGGTTGCATTCTGTTAGGACTTACGTTTTAACAGCCAAGATGATTCCTTCAAACGATCCGATGAGACCAATAAAAGAATTTTAATGTTGCGGGTGAAGCGGCCCAAGCTCAAGATAGCCAATGTAGATTATAAACACAACAAGTGTAAGAATTTTAGAAAACTTTAATTCTTTATTCTTACTCTTTAATATGTTAAAATTCCTAAAATTATAAATAAATTTACAATTTATATACAAACTTATACAAACTTACATACTAAACTGCTGATATACTAACTTTTATGTATGGCTACTCCAAGCGAAGCTTCGTAATCCTTATGACCTGAACGAATGAATATCTTCAATCTATGTAGGTGTTTTATATACCTATGTATGTGGTCTTGATTAAATATGGCCTCATAATTATACCGCGTGGAAAATTAAAAGGAATAATTGAACATTTTGCCATGCTCATCTCTCTACATATCGATAACAGTAATGTCATATTAGCGATTTATGAGTGGCGGTAACAGTAATGTCATATTAGCTATTTATGAGTGGCGGTAACAGTAGTGTCATATTAGCGATTTATGAGTGGCGGTAACACTTTACTACAATTATTTTTTTAGATATTAAATTAAAATTTCCTTAAACCTTTTCGGAATGCCTGTGTTATAAAAGTAGCACGTTTGGTATTCATGGGTCAAAGTTGCCCAATGCAATAATGTCATAGTATGCGATACGAACTTAGTAACATAGAATTTGTTATATGTATATTCCTCAGTATTATAAATAACAGCAAGACTTAAGAAAAACAGTGAATGTTCTTGCAAGCGAATTTTTATTAAGTGGGATAATAAAACGATACACATTGAAGCTCTTTGAAAACAGTGAGTGTTTTTGAGCGTTTTAGTCGTTGAAGAGTTTTTGCGGTGCATATGTACTATTATACTATTATATTATATGCGGTGCATATGTATTATTTAATATATATATAATAATATATGTACATTTAAAAAAAGTTTTTTTTTATTGTCGAATAATGAAACCAGAAGAAAATAGATCTCTGCTTATGCAAACTGATTCGAATGAAGGGAGTGCTAATGATACATTGAGTGAATATGAAGATGACATCGTTTCGGAAGATGCATCTACATATTTACAATCCTCATTTATCTTAATCCTCTATGGAAAGCAATTGTGAAATACAGATCAAAAAAATATAAATGATACCGAAACATATTCTAAAAATGGGAAATATATTGTACTTGGTCAGAAAAATCAATAGTAAGAAACATTGGAAGGCTCTCTAAGCAGAATATTATGAATGTTGTTCCTGCCACTACGCGTTATGCTACTTTTAGAACTAACAAGAAAAAGTTTTTACTATTTATGCCGAATGATTTTATGAAACTAATTATTGATATAATTAATCTACAAAGGTAAATAAAAGGTAATAAATAGGTCAAACAATGATTCTAGGTCACGTTCTATCAAAACCAGGAAAGTTCGGCATTAAAATTTGGGCAAAGATAGAAACTGTAAGCCAGAAAAAGATCAAGGTAGGCAAGTTGTATTGGATTGAATAAAAAACTTCAAAGGGCATAATATAACCTGCAACAATTTTTTTAATTCCCACGAATTGGGTATTGAGCTACTGAAACGAAATATTACAACGGTTCGTACTGTTCGACTTATTTGCCTACAAAGATTTTGCAGATACAAAATAAACCACCTATTTATTTACAACTCCTCGATCGAAAAATCGATCCGTGTTTTTGCTCAGAACATTGCACCACGACAGAGAAAGAAATAAGGACTAAAACTAATAAGCCAGAAATTGTTCATTTCTATAATGAGATAATATCAGGACTCGATACACAAGCCCAGCTTTTAAAAACTTACTTTTGTAACACAAATCTTTAAACATTTGGTTAATTTCCTTTATTGTATGAACGTATTCGCAGAAGTGGAGAAAACAAACTGAACTTTAAAAAAAAATTATTTAATTCGTTCTTGACTTAAACTTAAAAGTCTTTTTTGCACTAGCAGGTGTTCTGATTGGTTCTTTTCCTTAAAACTTTGTTATTAAAATATGTCGATCTTGCATTTTTGCATATTAAAACATTGTTATTGACCGACACCTGTAAATTTCCTAGTCTCAATAAATTGCAGAATTGCAATTTATTGCAAAACAATTTTTAAACTGAATTTTTGTGAGAACGGAAATGAAATATACGCGTCTGCTCTGCAAATCACAAATTCTTAAGTTACTTTGTGATTTCATTGTGTACTGCAAATCACAATACTTTTACTTTTCGATGTGGTTTGTTGATTTACGAAAACACAAGAAAACAGCTGACTTTTGTTTATAAGTGGCGGCATTTTTATATGAATTGAAAAATAATTGTTATTTTTAACAAAATATTAGTTAATATTGTTATTTTTAATAAAATAGAAGTACAAATTAAACAAAATTTCATTATTTAAAATTAAATTGAAAACATCAAAATGCCTGCATTCAAGCAACCAAACTAATTAAATAAAAATCATTTATTCCAATAAAAAATTAAAATTTTTATTAAAACAAAAAATTGTTAAATTTGCATCAAATAAAAGGTAAAAACTGACCATTATTGGCCAATTATAAACAGAAACATATATAAATATTGAGAAATTAGTCATTAAACAAATAAAAACTTATCACTAAGTTAAAATAAACAAAAAATATTTTTTAAAAAATCTAATTTATTAGATAAGGTATTTACATATGTATTTTATAACGTCACAGTTATCGTATCTTAAGATATAATAATGTTTTAAGCATTTCTACAGACTAACATTTTAGC
The DNA here is from genome assembly GCA_932526305.1 of Epicampocera succincta. NCBI lineage: Eukaryota > Metazoa > Arthropoda > Insecta > Diptera > Tachinidae > Epicampocera > Epicampocera succincta. The sequence goes on along the minus strand of OW052035.1, from coordinate 26,231,340 downwards.
TTATACGTTTTTCTACGCTGCTACATCTTTTGATGGAGGTCCCGAGGCATTCAACTGCGTGGCAAGATCTGCCCACGTTTTTTCACACTGCACCCTGTCACCTTTCATGTATCCTCTTGCCAAATCCTTATGCTGGTCCATAAATTTTATAAAAATTTCAACTTGAGCGCTATTTTTATCATCAAAATATTTAAATAATATACATATTTATTCTTTTAAAATTTCATTAAAAGTATTACAAAATTTTGATTTTATTATTTAATTTTGAGCGCGCAAAAACTATAAAATTAACCAACCAAATAAGAAGTCGCTACAGGTAGTAAAATTTTATTGCTGCCATTTGCTATTACTTCATGAGTTATTATTTAGCAGATCAGGCGAACAATTTACTTTGAATAACAACTTCCAATACGACAAAAATTAATAACTTTTATTTTAAACATTTAATTTTTTTAAAGAAATAAAACATATTTCTAGTTGATAGCACTATTTTGGTACTCTGGCAAGCATGGATGTATTTTCGAAGAACAAAAATAGCTGGCAACTAAAATGTAAATGCAAATCAAAAAAGGAAAATGCCAAATCACAAAAGTAAATAACAACATGCGTTACAAAATAAAGTCTTTGCAATATTTTTATATTTTTACCTATTTTTTGGTATAAAACCATCAGTTTTGCTCTCAAAATAAATAAAAAACAAATTAGTATATTCAATTAATGTGTTTTTATTGAGTTAAATATATCGATCGACAGCCTTATAGCTGACCGGTTTTAAGGCACAAAAGTTCAAAAATTTTTGTGCACAGAACACGTTTTTTCTGATTTTAAATCATTTTCACAAAAAGTGATATGCAGAACTGACGAGATAATATTTCTGTTGTGCAATTTTATGGAATTCATTTACACTTGCCAATACAAAAAATTACTTTAATACACTTTCCAAAAATACATAAATTTTATCAGGGTTGGTAGAATTATATGTAGCTACTCCTCCTTTCTATTAGAATTCGCCAGAATTCTTTTACTTACCCTTCCTGACTATTTTCATTTTTGTGCGACATATTCACATTTCTCGGTCTCTCAGACCAATTGTAAGCTTTTCTCAAAAACTATTCTATTCTAAAATTTTTAAAACCTGTGTGTGCAGTGGTCATATAAAGGGTGGTTAAATTTCAAGGGCCGATGTTGATTTTGAATAAAACACAAACTATTTAGGAAATTATTGCAATTTTATTTTATTATGATGTATTGGTATTACTCAATTATGTATGGAACAAAATATCGGCCAAATGGGCGCCGCGAACTCGGCGGCACACCTCCATCCGATGGTCCAAATTTTCGATGATGCTGAGGCATAATGGAGGTTCTATGCCGTTAATGTGCCGAATTATCTGATCCTTTAGGTCTTGAATTATTGCTGGCTTATCGACGTACACCTTTTCTTTCAAATAACCCCAAAGAAAAAAGTCCAACGGTGTCACATCACATGATCTTGGCGGCCAATTGACATCGCCATTATGTGAGATAACACGGCCATTGAATTTGTTGCGCAAAAGAGCCATTGTTTCGTTAGCTGTGTGGCAAGTGGCACCGTCCTGCTGAAACCACATATCGTCCACATCCATATCTTCCAATTCGGGCCATAAAAAGTTCGTTATCATCTCACGATAGCGAACACCATTCACAGTAACTGCCTGACCGGCCTCATTTAGGAAAAAAATACGGCCCGATGATGCCGCCAGCCCATAAACCGCACCAAACAGTCACTCTTTGTGGGTGCATTGGTTTTTGACAATCACTTTTGGATTCTCATTCGCCCAAATGCGGCAATTCTGTTTATTAACGAATCCACTGAGGTGAAAATGTGCCTCACCACTGAAGATGATTTTCTTCGAAAATTGATCATCCACTGTTGCCATTTCTTGCCACCATTCTGCCCATTCACGACGTTTGGAATGGTCAAGAGGCTTTAGTTCTTGAGCCAATTGCACCTTGCACCTTGTAAGCGTGTAAATGCAAGTCTTTATGCATAATGTTCATCAACGACGAGCGTGAGAGGTGCAATTGTTGGGAACGACGACGAGTTGAGGGGGACGGCTCTTCAGCCACACTATCGCGAACAGCAGCAATATTTTCTGCAGTACGAGCTGTACGAGCATGCACTGGTGTTCTCACATCTTCTACAGACCGGTTTGCTCGAATTTTTCCACGATTTTTGCGATTGTACGCACATTTCGACGATGAAATTGACCAAAAAAATTACGAAGTGCACGATATGCATTTTGATTTGAACTCTCATTTTCATAATAAGTCTGGATAACTTTAACACGTTGTTGGATTGTGTATCTGTCCATGGTTCAAATTGAGTAAGTCTGAAATAGAGAAATGTCAAATAAAATTCGGAAAAAAACTTGGCGTTTAGGTGTGGTTCACATTCAACATCGGCCCATACAATTTAACCACCCTTTAGAACAAACTAATCTGAAATAACTGAAGTAAGAAAAAAACAAAATTAAGTCATTTTTAGCTCAATTTATATTTCATCACAATACTTTGGCATTTTTGACCTTAGACCTAATATAAAAATAAGAAAAAAAAATTCATTCACAAAACACAACATTTATAAAATGTTATTTTTTATTAACATATATCTTAAAAGTAAACAAAAAAACAAAATCAATTCAAGAAAAAACAGGAACACTAAAAAAAATAATTTCAAAATGCTTAAAATATATTCCTCATTATGAGGTTAGTAAATTGTAAATTTCGATCAGTCGTTAGAGCTGTCGTAGCATTCACTACAAACCATTACTGCGTGTTCTAGACAAAAGAATTTAAAACATTTCTTACAGTTATATCGACTTTTTCGACTTTTCTTAGACCCGCAGTCTACGCAGCAACCAGGGTTGGAGCTTGACAAAATATTGGGAGCGGGAAGCCCACATATTTGTTGAATTCTATTCTGAATGAATCGATTTCATTCAAAATAGCTCTTATGCGCTCAATATCTGCCATATCTAAGGAAAATCTCACGATAATTAATTTTGAATATAATTCTTTTTTTAAATCACATAAACTGATCGATAATAGTGCATTTTTATCTAAAAATTTCTAATTTAGGAAAACCAACTTACCTGACGAAAATGTAACCCTTAACCCGCCAATGGTGACACAAATTTGACTGTGATTAATGGTGACGCCGGTCTCATGCACCTAGTTCATGTTTTTCTTTTTATTTATGCACTTTGACAATAAAACAAAAAAATTACATATTCATTAAATATTAAAAAATAACGTTAATTAGTCTTTCGACAATTGGAACTTTTATAAAATGAACAAAAATTGGTATCCTTCCAAAAAAATAACAAAAAAAAATACATCTCAAAAACTAAATTTCTTCCGGTAAACAACTGCTGCAATACGGCACTACGTGTTCAAGACACAAATATTGTTGGCATTTTTGGCCACACTCATAGCACCGACCAATTCTTGAAGGACCCGATGTCCTAGGTCCATTGATAATTTTACTTATGTATATACATATACGGTGACTCACGGTCTCACACACCAGGTTAGTAAAAAAAATACAGAAATTGTGCTCACTAAGCACTTTCGTCGTGAACTGATTGATGGTGGGGAACGTGCAATGCGGCAGCTACTTGAAATCGCAACAAAAAAGAATAACGGAGAAGAAAGTTATACGAATTTTTTTAACGCAGCCGGTCTCACAGACCAATTGGTGAGTTAACTAACTCACAGACCGCTTGATTAGCAATCACCGGTACAACCATTCAACTCAAACACACTTGTTACACTCAAATTTAGTGACTAAACGTTGTAAAATGAGAAATAATGAAGATACTGAGAGAATAACGGAGCTGCCATTTTTTGTTTTCGTGAAATTAACACAAAATTGATTCATCGGTCTCATAGACCGACGAAATAGTCAGGAAGGTTAATATAATATTTACATGTTTATGTTTTATTATTATTATCGAAATTAAAATTACTATTACATATATAATGATAATATTACATACATATGTTATCTTGGTGTGGTATTTTAGTGTCTTGATATTTTTTATATTATTTTTGTGTTCAACTTCGATTTCTTGAAATGACATTTTATACGAGAAATTGTTATTTGTATTGATACTTTCTATAATTTGTTTTTCGTTTATATTTTCGACAATATTTGAAAAGTAGTACTTTTTAATTCTAATTGAACAATTATTAAAGTTTATTAAGTAGTTTCCATTTAAAGTGATCTCTTCAAATTACAGTTTTGTATGATACTTAAGTTTATTGCATTTTTTTATTATAATTGTATCTATATCCAATTGTATAATTTCCAAGTCTTTTTTTCCTAATTGACAATTACTTTTTATTATACGGTGATAACTTAATTTTAAATTCATTAAATGCTTATTTTCTTCGAACGTATATGTTCTTTTTCAAATTCCATTGTTTGTTCTATTACAGAATCTATCTCATCATTAAACAAGAATTATTAAAAAATTACGTTGCTATCTGAATATATTTTAGCTTACTATAATCTATTGCAAATTTTTCTATTTCATTATAAGTTACTCGTAAAATACTTCGACGTCCAATACCATATTTTGCGGAAATTACATTATCCTGTAGGTGTTCTATTCTATTTTTAATTAATTGTATATTTGATAATTGTTCTAAATATATATTTTTTCATTTTCAGTTTCTAAAAACTTATTGACAGAATTTAATTCTGTTTCTATTATTTTTCTGTCATTTTTAAGAATCAATTTTTAAATGGTCATTAAAATAGTCATTGATTAGAATTTGTTTCTTATTATTTTTTTTAATTTCGTTAATACTAAAAGGATGTTTCTGAATGTGCTGTCTGTCTTCTTCGTCCATAGTCCCGAATAACCATTTCGAAATACTACCTACTCCGTTAATTAGTCCTCTTCACTGCCTGTTTTGTTTTGGTATCAAAGTAACTAATTTATTTCTAGCATCTAAAAATTCTAAGTGAAGTAAATATTTATTTTTTGTTTTCATTAGACTTAATTATGTTTTCTGTCATCTGGTTTAAAATGTTTTCTATTTCATGTAAGTTTACTATATGTAGTATTATGTCCGATTCATTAACTATATCTATGTTTTTCATGTAAATTTTTATAAATCCTGCTTGTTCCGTAAGCCGTTTTGTAGTCAGCTCTCCGTTAGTGGTGTCCACGTTATTGTCAGTAGGAAGATGGCTGTTATCTGTAAATTTAACGGTCGTTTTGTATTACAAGGGTGTATTCTTTCTAATTTTGCTCCTTTATATTTCGGTTGTTCTTTATGTCTTAGTGCTTTGTCATTTTTTATAAACCCTTCTTCCCTTGTTTCCCTATAATATTCTCTTTTTAAATTAAGTTTATCAATTTTCTTTTTTTTACATTCTTCTAAAGTTTTCTTGATTTTTTCTTGTACTTCTTTTGGTGTGTATTTTATGCTAGAATGAAGCTTTTCATTTAATTTCTTATAGTTCGTTGAATTAATTACTGTATCGGTAAATCTTTGTTAGTTTGATATAAAATTCTAAATTTTTCTGCTATGGTGTTATGGAATTTTTCTATGTCTGAATTTCCTGTGTGACTATTTGGTTTTGTTAAATGCAACTCTATCCCTTGCTCTATTAAAAATTATTTTATTCTTAATTTTTTAAATTCGTTATCCGCTTTTATTTTATTTGGTTTTCCGATTTTGGTAATGTGTTCTTCTAATTTTTCTATTATGGTTACGCGGTTCCTGTCACTGCACTGAATAAGCAGCTCCAAATTTGGAAAACTTATCTATTGTTGTTAAAAAATGATGGCCTTTAATTACATACATATGTGTAGATATGTATAATTTGGTTCTTATCTGAGGGAGACTCGGTAAACTGGAATTTATTTTTAATGGATGCTTATCATATTTCATCTGTTGACAAAGGTCACATTGATTTATTACTATTTGAATTAATTCCATAAGTTTTGGAAAATATGTCTTATTTTTAATATTATTATAGGTTTCATTGATTTCCGAATGTATGCTTTCTCTTATGGGATACAAAGAAATTATTTTGTTTAACGACTTCTACTTCCGTTTCAATAACCTGTGCTGTGATCGTGCATTTGATAAACTCAATTTGGTTATCGTTTGAATACATATTTATAAGTTTTTCCTGTACTATGTTATAACTACGTTCTGAAAGTTCTGAATATATGCCGATCATTCCTTTTGTGATATAATTCTTAAATATATCACCCATTACATTAAAGTCGCATTCTGCTATAAAAATTATTCTTTTCCATGTAATATTTTTAATTCCTCTGTTTTATTATTGGTTCGTATTATTTGGGTTTTGTATTTGTTAACTATTTCTTCTTTTATGTAAATATGATCTAAAAGATTTTCGTCCGCAGAATGAATTGTTGCCATTGACACATTATCTTCTTCAACATTGTGTATTAGATTTAAATTATCCTTAAAATTATTTTCGTCTGTCTCATTTTCAAGTCTACTTAAGAAATCTGCTACTCTATTTTCTTTGCCTTTTATGTACTCGATTTCAAAGTCGTATTCTCCTAATTTGAGTAGCCATCTTTGATGTCTTTTCCTTTATGTTTTGAGTGTAAAAATTTTTTCTTCCATAAAGGTAAGGTGGTAAATACTGCACACTTCACAGTATGGCAAGAAATTCTTTATCGGTGGCTGAATAATTTCGTTCATGATTGTTTAGCGTTCTTGACGCGAAACAGATTGGGTGTCCCTCTTGGGATACAAGCACCAAGGGCATAGTTTGATACGTCTGTTGTTAGCGTGAATTGTTTTTCAAAATTTGGGTATTTTAAAGTGGGATGCGAAATTATTAGTAATTTAAGTTTTTCAAAAGCTTCTATATATGTATGTTGGGTCTCTAAAATTTATTTTTACTCCTTTTTTTAAGTACTTTGTTATTTGTTGAACTTTTGCGTAATCTTTTACGAATTTACGGTAATAACCAGGAAGCCCTAAAAAGTTTTTTATTTTTTTTCGGTTTTTGGTAAAGTCAAGTCCTGAATCGTTTTAATTTTATTAGCATTTGGATTGAGTCCTTCCTTAAGGACTAGAAATTTTGTCTCTCTTTTCATAAAGTTGTACTTGTCAATCTGTATTTTTAAGTTGGCTTGTTTAAAAACTCTGAAAATGTCCGTTATAGATTTTAAATATTCATGAAGAGATGAACTAAAAATAAGAATGTCGTCTAGATAAACTACACAAGATTTGTTAATGATGTCACGTAGTATTTCGTTCATAAGTCTTTGAAAAGTTGCTGGGGAGTTTTCAGCCCAAATGACATCCTTATGAATTCATACAATCCATGGGGTATCACAAAAGCTGTTTTTTTCCCTATCTTGTTCCCTTATCAAAATTTAATGGTATCCTGTCGCTAGGTCTAATGTTGTGAAGTATTGTGCTCTTCCTAATTTGTCTAAAATTGAATCTATATTTGGTAATGGGAACTTATCGTCAATTGTCACTTCGATGAGTTTTCTGTAGCCAATTACGATTCTATATTTTTTTTCTCCTGAATTGTCAATTTTTTTCGGTACTATTATCAAGGGGCTTGAACATCTGGAACAATTTTTTCTTATTATTCCCTGCTCTTCCATTTCTTTAATTTGTTTCCTTACTTCAATTTCGTGTTGTGGAGGATATCGATATAACTTGGAGTATATTTGTTCATCTGTCACCGTTTTAATTTCGTCTTGTATTTCCATTGTGCTGGTTAACTGATCACCCTCTTTGAAGAATAGGTTTTTGAATTCATTCAAGACTTTAATTATTTCATAGTATTCCTCTTTATTTAAGTGATCTAATTGTTTTCTGTTCCAATCAAAGTCTGATACTTCTAATTTTTTAATATTTTTTACGTTTTTATACGGATTTATTATAAAATGATTATTAATTAATTAATTATTATTATTAAAGGATATATGTATGTCATTCAACTAAATCTATTATTGTGTTGAAACAATTCATTAGATCAATCCCAACAATAAAATCATATTTTCTTGCTTTCAATTAAGTCATTTTCCATTTAATTTTCGCATTTTTCTCTACATTAAATTCTAAAGATGCGTCTGTCAATATTTCAAATTTAATAATGTCCTTCCTATTTATCGTACTAAATTCTAATAGTAGCGTTTTCTTAAATTCTTCTATATCTTGTTCAATTAAACTTATATTTGTACCCGTATATATTAGTGCATTCCTTATATTTAATTGTTAGTTTTATGATGGGTAGGTAATCTAACGTCGTTCTATAAAAAACTGATCCTGGCTTTGTCGGGATTGAGCTATGTTAGTATGACATAGTTCTGGTTCCACGTGCCCTGCCAATTGATCTAAATTTTTTTTCTTCACTGTTATTTTCAAAAAATCCGTTTCGTTCTTGCCTAGGTTGCATCAAGCGATATTGGCTGACATTTGTTCTAGGGTTTCCTAACTGGACTGTTCTTTGACTATTACTGTTTACCTGATTGTTGTCATTATAATTCACTTCATACACTGAATATTATCTATTTCCATGGTTGAAAATTCGGCCGGTATCTCAACTTCAAAGTGCTTTTTATTATCTACCAATTGTCAGGTTGCTGTATGTTGATAACAACGTTTTTGCCTTCTCCTAGGATATTTCTATAAAAATTCTTCTGTCATTGTAGACAGCAAGTTCTCCACGCTGCTTTGATGGTGATATCCTCAACACTGGTAAACACTGGTAGATAAGCTACATCTTTGTATATTCTGTCCAGCTGGTTAGGTTGCTGTTGTTTTAACTACTGCAACTGCTGCTCGAAAACTTTTTTTTATATTTTGTGGTTCTGTTCACCCTTTTCTTGGTACAGGATACTCAGAATCTTTATTATACTTTTATGGTGGTGTCCACTATTAATTAATTCTAGTTAATTTGTGAAATGTCCACTGCACCTTGCTTTTTATTTATTTTATTATCCTGGTGGCTAATTAATTTAATTAACCGGTACTATTTTTTTCGTACGGTTCGAATCACTGGATCCTTATTTTTTCAAGGATCCTACCGACTGCGCCACTTACAAAAACTTTTCGCTTATTACTTAAAAACAATAAAACACAAATGTTTAACCGTTTGGTAAATTTCCTTTATTGTATGAAGTTATTCGAAAAAGTGGAGAAAACAAACTGAACTTACAAAAATTATTTAATTCGTTCTTGACTTAAACTTAAAAGTCTTTTTTGATGGGTTCTTTTCCTTAAAACTTTGTTATTAAAATATGTCGATCTTGCAGTTTTGCATATTAAAGCATTATTATTGGTCGAACCTGCAAATTTCCTAGTCTGCAATTTATTGCAAAACAATTTTATAACTGAATTTTCAATGAGAACGGAAATGAAATATAATATTTTTGTTGTGCAATTTTATGGAATTCATTTACACTTGCCAATACAAAAAATTACTGTAAACACTTCCCAAATATACATACATAAATTTTATCAGGGTTGGTAGAATTATATGTAACTCGTGTTTATTTGGAAGACCCACTAATATCACATGGATTTTGTTTTTGAAGCATATGATAAGTATTAAGCTGTTTTTGTGCAAATTAAACTTCAGAATGGTTTTATTGTTAAAAACATATATATTTTATTTTTGCAACCTTCTGCTTTTAAATCTAACTTAGAACTAACTGTTATTCATCCGGAAGCATTTTTAATATTTGTTTTTTTGTATATTGTCAGCACAAAATGTAGGAATGTGTTTTATATTTTAATATTGTTAAAGTTGTAGACAATAGATATTTTTTGCTGACACCAAAAAAATATGGGAACATTTAAACGTGTGTTGCAATCTGATACCGAAAGAATTTATTTCAATTTGTTTTAAGAATTTAAGCTAAACGTGATTTCTTAACTTGCATATGACTATTTGGATATCATAGATATCTACAATAATATTGTTAAGCCTACTTATTAAATCTTGTTTTAGATAGTTAAAATGAGTCTTAAAAATATATTTACGATCTATAAATATTCTATGGTAGTAATATTTTTGTTGTTGTTGTATGTATTTTAAATCTACTTATTTTATTACAATTTATTCTGTTTGTTTTTTTGTACATGTATGTATGTGAATATACATTTGAGTCAAAAACATTAAATATACAAAGATGTTTCGCTTCCATACATTGTGTTGCTCAAGAATGATTCTCAGCTTTGAGGATTTGTCCCCAAATAGGGGATTTTTTTTGTGATTGGGGATAAAAATTTCGGGAAAATCCCCACTGGATTTATTGGGGAAAAATCACTTTTTCGCTTGGGATTTTTGGGGATAATATTTATTATAAATCTTGTTATTTAGTTTTTCTTTTTTGTATTCAAATTCATGTATTGACAAATTATATTTTTCTCCTTGGTGGTAACATTGAAAAAATTTTAATATATAAAAATAAATAATATATAAAAATTTATGTGTACAAAAAGCTTGATTGTATTCAATATTTTGCAAATTTTGTTAAGAAAAAGTTTTATATTGTTAAAAGTTTGTTTACAAATAAGTGTTAAATATTGCAGAAGATTTTATCCATTGTGAATGCGAAATATTGAATTTGATAAAGGTTTCTATTATTTGTTTATATATAAATTGCACCTTAAGCTTTCAAATTCTTATTATAGATCTCTGGGGATTTTTGGGGATAAGAAATTAGCTATTTTGGGGAATTTGGGGAACACAAAATCGCAAATCGGGGATAAATTTTGCTAGATGACTTAGCAATACATCCACTTTTTACAAAGAGAGCACTTTTATCAGAGTATTTATTATTCTCATGTCTCAGCAATTCTATGTGTATGTATGAACGTGTGTGCATTTACAATGTGTATATCGATACCTTAATATAGAAAGGCCCTAAGTAACGGTTTCCTAACTTTTCAGGACAGAACATTTTTTTATTAAAAATAAAGTTTTGTAGTCGCGAAACTTTTTTGAACTGCTTATATTTTTGTTATTTTTATTCGCATCACGTCAATATCAACGATATGTACATATGTAAAATTGTAAATTGAATTGTATGTGCTTGTCTGTTTCCTACGAAATTAAAAAATGAATGCTAAAGCAATTTTGTTTTCATGTATATCTGTATCTTTATGTATGTTCAAATTAAAATAATTATAGCAAATGTTAATAAACAAATGCCATTAACAATACAGCCAAAAATGAAAGAAAATGTTAAAAAAACAAAGGAGGAATTAAATAAAAAAGTTAATGCTGTTAATTTGAAAATAACAAATGTAGAGCAAAGAAGAAATGGAGCGTTACTAACGCAAAGTGAAAATAAAGAAAAAAGGGGTAAAATAAGGAATGCTAAACAAAATGAATTGAGTAATTAAATATTCGGAAAAAGAAGTAATTGCAAAAATTGAGACTCAAACCCCAATTATAACCAATTGTCAAATTAAAATATTAAAAACACATAAATACATATATGTAAAAACAATGGACCAATATACAATGTTAAAATAAAAACAGATAGTGAATCATACACAAAAATAATAAATGAACAAAGGTTAAATATAGGATGGGAGAGATGCAGAGTTTTTGATGGCACTGATATAAGGAGATGTTTTAAATGCAAAGATTATAGAATCGTTTATCAAAAGACTGTAAAAATCAAGAAATGTGTGTAAAGTATAATTTTTCTAAACATGATCCAACTAACAAAACATAATTATAATTTGCGTTTAAGATTTAATAAGAGATTTTAATTTGCAATAATTAATTAAGAGAACAAAAATAAAAAAATTTGTACAAGTTAGGTGAGACAATATATATACTTTTACCCTTATCTCTGAAACAATTAAACATGTCTTTGTGAACATGGAAAATTACTAGAAACAATTTTCTTTTTTTCTTTTACAAACATATATAAGTATTTGATCTTTTAAAAATATTACAGCTTATAATTTTCTTTCAGACAAACCTTGTAATAGATAAGAATATTTTTCTAAGTATGGCAAGAGTATAAATACCATTGTAAATACTCTCGCCAAGGTAGTTCATAAGAAAACTCAATAATGCACAGCCCAAGAGTTCATAAGTAAACTCAAAAAAGTAAAGTAGTTCATAAGTAAACTCATAAAAGTAAAATAGTTCATAAAAAACTCAATAACGTACGTTCATAGAGTTCGTAACAAGTGCATAAAGTTAAAACTCTAAGTTATAGGTAAATTAAGTGTAAAAAATTAAAATAAATAAAGAACACTTCAAGATACAGTTAGTATCTTGCAGTAATTTTATTTTACAAATAAAAGAACAAAGTTTCTAAACTGGCGATCCTGCCAGGAGGATATTATATTTATATCCTCTGAGTCAGCGGACCAATACCCCTTGTCGCAGCAAGGAGAATAACAAATCCTGCATAGAACAGGATATTTAAAGAAAAAAAATCCTCATAGAAAGGACTAACAGGAAAGGGAAAGCATAGCTTCCACATACACATGAAAAAAATAACTAGATCAAAAATATTTGACAGTAATAGAAATCTACACACAATGGAGCAAGTCAACATGAATCAAATAAGGCAACAACTAGCTACTCTACTAATAACCTACAATCCAACAGAAAAATGCAGCATAAAAAAACAGACTGGACCAGATACCGGTAAACCCAGTTATGATTCAACAACCTGAAGTTCTGGAGCCAAGAGTACCTAAATACATGTTTGATGGAGTGAATAATAACTATAGACTTTGGCGAGAAGACGCCACTCGATTAATAAACAGCATAAGCCAACATTCCAACCCATAGGTATGTGAAGCTCTTAGTATCGTTAAATCTAAAATAACTAGTGCAGCAGCAGCTAACATATTGCTAAACCACAAAACTATATTCAACTTCGAGGCAATCCTCAATCGTCTGGATTACACTTATTGTGACCACCGCTCACTATACGTCCTGAATGACGAACTAACCAAACTATTCCAAGGGAAATTATCGTTGTCGGAATTTCTCGATGAGGTTAGCAAGGCATTGACGGTTGTAACCTCCAAATTATCCATGCTAGAGATCCACCAGACTCAATAAAATGTATGACTGCACATGCTATGGAAGATGCAGTAAGAACTTTTAAAAACGGAATAAATAACGAATTTATTAGGTCAACATTGTACGGAAACCCCGTCAGAGATTTGGAGCATGCATATGCAATAGCTCAAACAATTGAACATGATAACAACCATACAAATTTTCATTATGGAAATAATATCGGTAAGAAAGAAAAAGAATATACCCAAGAGAGCTATAAAAATCAACATGCTAGGAGACCATTATATAATCAAAATCAATATCAACAAAATCACCAACATCAACAACGTCAACAACACAACAATTTTTCAATGGACACTTCTCCAGGAAACACCAGAAACTTCAACAACTTTAACAACGCTAGACAGCACTACAATTCACAGGGATTTCACAGCCAACCATGGAAAACAATTCGTGACCAAAGTGGAAACTTTCAACAAGCACACAAAGTCCAAAAACACAACCAGATGAAAACTCAACAAGAAGACAACATTAGTATTACAGCAGAGAAAACTAGTAAGTCCTATAGAAATAAATCTCTTATTAAGAATTTAAACTAATAGACGGTGTTGCGGGTAAAGCGGCCCAAGCTCAAGATAGCCAATGTGGATTTTAAACACAAGTGTAAGAATTTTAGAAAACTTTAATTCTTTATTCTTACGCTTTAATATGTTAAAATTCCTAAAATTATAAATAAATTCATTATACAAACTTACATACTAAACTGCTGATATACTAACTTTTATGTATGGCTACTCCAAGCGAAGCTTCGTAATCCTTATGACCTGAACGAATGAATATCTTAAATCTATGTAGGTGTTTTATATACCTATGTATGTGGTCTCGATTAAATATGGCCTCATAATTATACCGCGTGGAAAATTAAAAGGAATAATTGAACATTTTGCCATGCTCATCTCTCTACATATCGATAACAGTAATGTCATATTAGCGATTTATGAGTGGCGGTAACAGTAATGTCATATTAGCGATTTATGAGTGGCGGTAACACTCCCCCACAGTATGGCGAGATTTCGAAGACTTACTCTACTTTCTTTCAGCCACGTCTAAAACCGCTAATTTTGCAGCAGGTCTTTCTAAAACGCCACAAACTGTCAAAACTTTTGCCTTTCGTACTTGTCCATCTTCGGATTTGGCAACTTCGATGACCTTTCCTTTTGGCCACACGTTTCTCGGGTTATTTGTTGTCGTCGCAGCTGCGCCATAAAAATCTTTACGCATGGCAGTCTTCATCGCGTATATAAATCTGATGGAACATTTGTTCGATGTCACCACAGATTGCAATTTGCCTTTGCCGAAAACGAAAAAGAATAGCTGCAAGAGAAGACAGCAAATCTGGCCCTTTGAGCAGCATAGAGTTAAGTGAAATACCATTTGCCTTCGCGGCCGCATCCCAAACTATTCTTGTTTTATTCGGTTTGTTTTTGTTAAATACCGGAAACATTGGTAAATACCATACATTTTGTTTATCATCTTCATTGTTTACTTTGGCTATGTAATTTCTTTCAAAATATTCAGAAATTGTTTTTTCGAAATGTTCAAACAACTCTTTATTTTTTCTTAGAGTTTTTTCGAGACAAATCAGTCGTCTTTTCGCCATATCAAAGCTTTGTGGAAGTGTAATATTGTCATATCGCCACAGCAAAGCTGTCTCGTAATGGCCATCGCATCTTTGTTTCGTATATGTTTCTAGCAAACTTAATGCCCTTTGGTCATCTTTTCCAAGAGCTGGAGTATAGTTACTTATCCCTGCTAACTCAGTTGTATAAAACTGTTTGAGTAAGTGAGTAAGAATTTGGTCGTTTTCACCTTTACACTCGCAAGAGTAAAAATTATATTGAATTTGGGCCTTTTCTCCAACACTGGAGTTGCCACATATTAGCCAGCCGAGGCGAGTATGTAAAGCGACGGGTTCGTTTTTCTTGCCTTCTTTAACACGAGTTGGCACACATAATTTCAAGTTATTTAATCCTAAAAGTACATCTGGTACAGCATTTTCAAAATCGGCGATGGGTAGCCCTTTAAGGTGCGGAAATTTTTTACATAACTTTTTATAATTAAAGCTCTGACTCGGAAGCGATAGTTGTTTAACCGTACGAACAGAAATAGAAAATTCAGTTTTATTCATACCTGAAATTTTCATTGAGACTATTTTTGAGTCTTCTTCGTTGTGACCTATTTCACCTGTCCATTTCAAGCATAGAGGTTGTGACTCACCATTTAAATCTAGTTTATTAATTAATTGTTCATTTACCAGACTTACAGACGAACCCTCGTCTATAAATGCAAAAGTATTAAAACGTTTATTATTGTTTCCGTATATTGTTATCGGTATAATTTTAAATAAGATTTCATTGCATTCATTCCTATGGGCTGCATGTAAATTATCTCTTTTGCTTTTATTTTCAGTTTCTCTGGTAGCGTTTGTTTCTCTATCTTCAGTCATGGATTTATGCAGCAATGTATTATGTTTTATTTGACAATTATTTTCTCTGCAAACGATCCGAAAATCAATTTTAGTGTAGATAGAGCACATGGTACACCCGATGGATGGATCAAAATATGTTTAACAGATCGAAGTGCTTCCCCCTTTAGAGAACTTTGAAGCCTGACAAGATTTTCAGCGTCTGTAAAACCACAGACTGCTGTCGACCAGTCATATGTGGCACTAAACAAGGGCCATTCTTCAGGAGTGCCGGTAAAAATTGGAAGCTCTTTTGGTACTGACTGCCGCGTGCTTATTTGTTGTTGCGAAAGCCTGTGAGAAGGTAATATAACAGGTTGAAGGTTTGATGGGTTCATGGAAAACGTTGAATGACTAATGTGTGATTTTTTGCATTTACGTTGTCTGAATTATTACATAAATTTGCAGTTGTCGGCTGCTGACGGTTCGTTGTTGGGTCATTAATAAATGAAGACATGTTATTAACGAATGACGTAGTTGTACATACGGGCGGAGTTATTGTTTTTGTCGTATAAACTAAGTCATTACTTACGTTTTGGCAATATGGTTTAGTAGTGTTAGGCATTTCTTGCGTTGTTGTGGCTTGTGGTACAAATGTGTAAGGTGGCGTTTCAAACTGACGAGCTGCGGAAACTATATTTTGGTGTGCGGTTGCAATAGCCGAAGTAGGGAGTTGGATTTGATTATGTAACCACTCATGTACAGATCTGACAGCTGAGTGTTTATTAACTGATTGTGCGTCCTCGAAGTCATCTACTGCTTGTTCGAGAATTTGGTATTTCTTTTTAATGAAATCTCTTTCAAGTTGTGTCTCTTCTTCTAGACGTTGTAGCTCAAGAGCTTGTCGGCGGGAGCGGGTGGTGGCCGAAGAGCCACTACGAATGGAAGAGGCAGAATCGATCGTGATTTGATGTTGTACCGTACAATTTTGGCAACTCCACGTAGGTTGGCCTTGATTGCTGCTGAGATTGACACATGGTAAATGAAAATTAAGATGGCACTTGCTGCATTTTATAAATTTTTCGTTGTCTGTGGACTTGTTGCAAATGTTACAGTTGTTCAGTGCAGGACTTAACTGAGTTGGTCGTTGACGACTTAGTGGTTGACCCTGTGAGGGAGTGGAAGGTTGCATTCTGTTAGGACTTACGTTTTAACACCCAAGATGATTCCTTCAAACGATCCGATGAGGCAAATAAAAGAATTTTAATGTTGCGGGTAAAGCGGCCCAAGCTCAAGATAGCCAATGTGGATTTTAAACACAAGTGTAAGAATTTTAGAAAACTTTAATTCTTTATTCTTACGCTTTAATATGTTAAAATTCCTAAAATTATAAATAAATTCATTATACAAACTTACATACTAAACTGCTGATATACTAACTTTTATGTATGGCTACTCCAAGCGAAGCTTCGTAATCCTTATGACCTGAACGAATGAATATCTTAAATCTATGTAGGTGTTTTATATACCTATGTATGTGGTCTCGATTAAATATGGCCTCATAATTATACCGCGTGGAAAATTAAAAGGAATAATTGAACATTTTGCCATGCTCATCTCTCTACATATCGATAACAGTAATGTCATATTAGCGATTTATGAGTGGCGGTAACAGTAATGTCATATTAGCGATTTATGAGTGGCGGTAACAGACGGGTTGTACTATATTTGAATGAAGGATGAAGAAGGTAAAGGATATAAAATTTTCATAGGTAAACGAATTGGAACAAAACCTTTGAGAATGATCTCCATTCATGGGGAATCAATATCAATGATATTAGGAGTTTGATGTTAGGAGTTGAGGGCTTAACACAGTTAGACACTGTCATAGACATTAAAAAGAAATTGTTTATTGTCCCTAAGGAAATACAGAAGATAAATTATTCTATAGGTGATCAAAAATTTGCATTGGAAATAGATCAATTGATGAATGAGAATAATAGCATATGTCCATTACCATTTACAACAACCGTAGAAGCTAGCATTAGAACTACGACAAATGAACCAATCTGGACAAAACAATATCCAGGTAATTTAAATGATACAGAATTCGTGAATAAAGAAATAGAAAAATTATTGGAACAAGTTATAGTCCTTATAATTCTCCTATGTTGACAGTGGATGGAAATAAGAAACCAAAACGACGGATGGTAATAGATTTTAGGAAACTTAACGAACATACTATAACCGATAGATACATTATACCTGATGTCAACACTACAATACAGAATTTAAGAAGAGCTAAATGTTTTACAACATTGGATTTAGAACCTGGATTTCACCAGATAAAGATAAAAAAGAAAACACGGAAAAAACCCTCTTTGTGTTAATGGAGGCAAGTACGAATTTAAAGGTCTTTTCGATTCTAAAAACGCCTCATCAATCTTTCAAAGATGTGTAGACGACATACTTCGAGAATTCATAGTTAAATTCGTATACGTGTGCATAGATGACGTTTTAATTTTTTCATCTTCACATGAAGAACATTTAGAACATATACACATAGTGTTTGAAGCTTTAAATAAAGCTACCCTGAAAGTTTCGGATGAAAACTCCACATTTTTCATGACCGAAGTTTAATACCTAAGTCATATTATTAAACATGGTAAAATAACAACGGACCCAGAGAAAATAAAAGCTTTGAGAATTTTCCAATTCCTATCACACTCAAAGTTCTGAGAGGGTTCTTAGGATTAACTGGTTATTATAGACGCTTCGTGCAAAATTATGCCCAAATTACGAAACCATTAACAGTTCATTTAAAGGGAGAAAATTCCCATATAAGCAAGAACAAGAGCAGTAATACAAAAATTAATTTAGACAAAGCAGCCATAGAAGCTGTAAATTTACTAAAACTTAAACTAAAAGAACAAGTTGAATTATTTCAACCTGATTTTAACAAACCTTTTGAACTTACCACTGACGCCTCCAACATTTTATTGCACGGCTATTGGAGCCGTGCTGAGTCAAAACAGGAAACCCATATATTTTTTGTCTCGTACACTTAGTACGACGGAACAAAACTACAGCACAAATGGCATAGCAAACCTCACTATTTTCAGGGATCATCAATCCTTAACGTATGCTATCTCAGAAAGAAATCCTAACCCAAAGTTAAAACACTGGAAAGCTATCATAGAAGACTACGGCGTTAAAATTAAATACAAACCAAGCACTGAAAATGTAGTAGCTGACGCACTATCTCGGCAAATTATAAATACTTCATCTATCGCCACAGCACATTCAGCTGAAAGTTCACATAGTGATACAAGAAAATTCGTCCCACAACCACTTAATTCTTATGGTATACAGATAGAATTAGTACCAACTAAAAATTTAGTAGAAGCACGAATACGAACAATTTTTTCTGGAAAAGTGCGATACACTGTAAATTTTACTAATAATGATAATTTAATAATGGAATTAAAGAAAATAATATCTCCAAAATAAGATAGTAGCAATTCATATAGAAGTTTGAACATATACAAATATGGAAAGATAATTAAAGAGACATTCGCAGGCAGTAATTTTGTCTATACACCGAAAAAATTAAAAGACATAACATAGATATAACATAAGCTCATAAAAGTTTTAAAAATATAATAAATGAAATATTAAAGAAATAATATTGGCCAGACTTAAAAAAAGATGTAAAAAAATGTAACAACAATTGCTCGGCATGTTTATTTGGTAGATATGAGAAAAACATCCTATCAAAAATTTTTTAATATACAACATTAATATTCATTATTATAATTTTGTCTGCCTATATTATTGCGAAAATAGCAAAATACTAAGAGAAGAGAAAATTTTCAAGTCTATTTGCAGGGGCCGGGGTAGACAAACTGATGTTGCGTCACTTTGTGTTGACAATATTACATTGTCATCATGGACTGATTGCATGGACACACTGATGGGGGCCTTCTTTCCGAGGGCGGAATCGGTTGATCAGTCGCCCCTCATTAGGGAGATGGTTGACCCTCCAAGCTTGGAGAGAGTGGAGATTGTGGACAGTGTGGGTCAGGTCAGAAGCAGGAAGTCACCGGGCTTTGATGGTATGAGCGGAGAGATGTGTAAGAGCTTCTGGAAGGCCATACCGGAATACCTGGAGTCCATTTTATCTGGGTGTGTTGCGCAGGGATATTTCCCTGATGCTTGGAAGATTGCACGAGTTGTTGTTCTTTTGAAGTCTCCTGATAGGGTGAGGAGTAATCCGCGTTCTTATCGGGGCATCACTTTTCTCCCGGTGCTTGGTAAAGTTCTGGAGAGCATAATGGTGTCTAGGCTGATGGAGAATGCCAATGAGAGTACGTCTGAGTTTCAGTTCGGGTTTAGGAAGGGTAGGTCCGTCGATGATGCTTGGTTGCATGTTCGGCGTTGTGTAGGCGACTCGACTGCCAAATATGTCTTGGGCATATTTGTGGATTTCAAGGGTGCGTTTGATTATCTTTCGTGGGGTGGGGTTCTTGACAGACTGCGTCAGGTAGGTTGTCGGGAGCTTGCCCTGTGGGAGAGCTACTTCAAATAGAGAATGCTTGTGTGGTGGGTGCCAGCGGTACGGTTTGGAGGGATGTTACTCGGGGTTGCCCGCAGGGTTCCGTATGTGGTCCCTTCATTTGGAACCTCATGATGGATTCTTTGTTGGGGGATCTCAGTCATTCTTTCAGAGTGTGCGCATATGCAGATGATCTGCTCATCTTGGTTGAAGGACGGACTCGTGCTGATCTGGAGAACCAGGGTGAGCGGGTTATGTGCATTGTTAACGAGTGGGGTGTTGACGTGGCTCTGGACAAGTCTGTGATAATGTTGCTGAAAGGCACATTGGCGCGGAATCGTCCACCGCTTGTTCGATCTGGTGGCATTAGTCTCCGGTATGTTACTCAGGTCAGATATCTGGGAATAGTGATGAGTGAGCGGATAAACTTTTTGGCTCATCTTGCTCACGTGAGGGACAAGCTGACTGTTGTTGCGGGAATGACCAGGTGCATCCTTAGAAGTGACTGGGTCTTAAGTAGGCATGCTGTTCGTATCATATATAGGGGGGATTGTTTGTTGCATGCGCAACTTATGGTGCTCCTGTTTGGTATGAAACTGTTATGTCTGTTACTGGCAGAAACAAGGTCTTGGCGTGTCAGCGGATGGCTTTACTGGCTTGCATGCCAGTCTGTAAGACGGTCTCGACGGACGCTTTGCAGGTTTTGCTAGGTGCGGCTCCTCTTGACTTAGAGGTAATTCGTCGTGCTATTGTTTTTAAGATCAGTAGGGGTTTGCCACTCTTGGATTGCGATTGGATTTCTGCTTCTGGCGTGATTGTCGGTGATGTTGGGGGGCTAAGACACTTCTTATGGAATGTCTTGTTTCTAAGTGGCAGGCGCGTTGGGATGACAGTGACAGGGGGCGGATTACGTATTCTTTTATACGTGATGTTAGTTTTGTACGTGGACGCCTGGATTTCGGCTTCGGCTTGAGCCTGGGATTTATATTGACGGGACATGGGTCTTTGAATGCATTTTTGCATAAAAGGGGCCTGTCTAAAACGGCGGACTGTAGGGGGGGGGGGGTGTAGGACGTATGGCATATATTGACTGAGTGTCCGTACTATGATGACATTAGGAGTTTAGAGGACATGGGGATTTCTAAGGAAAGTGGTGTTTGGGATTATAGTAGGGCCTTAGGTGACGTTCGGACTTTTTTGGGCTTGGGCGTATTTGCGCGCGAAGTTTTTAGTAGGAGGAATGTTGGTTTTCGTGGCTAGCTGAAGTTAAGTTAGTTGAGGTTTTAGTGTTACAGGGGGACCAGTCCCTGGAGCTATTTGGAGCTTAAAACTGGTAGTAGTCCTTTAGGGCTACGAGGTCTGACCAGAGGCTAATTTCTGGTACCACGGGAGCCGGGAGCCCCAAGACTTGTTCCTGGTGAGGCCCTTCGGGGAGCCACGAGGTGGTTGTGGTTGATACCCAAATCGCGGGGAGAGTTCAAGTTAGGCTCGAATGTGGAGTTGCATTGCAACCGGGTGCCGTGATCCATAGAACGGAAGGAGTTTTAGGTAGGCTCCGCTCCAAACCGAGGTGGAAAGCATGCTCCAAATGGCATGTGATCCAATTGGTACTCAAGTGTGGCAGTCTGCCATGTTTGGGGGCACTGGAGGACGCATTGTTTCCAACCGGTGATAGGATCACCGTGGGGTTAGGCCACACTGGCAGGTACCCACGTAAATTGCTTTCACATCTGTCCCAAAGAATCAGCGAATTCTTTGGCTTTTTGATTCAAAAATACTCCAGATACGGGAAGATTCTTAGAACGAGCGGCATTGCTTCGTCATTGTCTTGAAAAAGACAAGTTCGAAGTCTCTTACGCTTAATGCTTAAATACTCGTCTTCTACATTCTTTTGAATAACTGACTTTTTAAATTTTTGATAAGGTACTGGGAAGAATTCCAAACTCTTTAGCTATATCTTTTTTCTTTGATGTCCCTTCTTCAACTTTATTAATTACTAATAACTTTTTTTCAAGAGAAATACTACTGCGGTGCATCATTTTCGTTCACTGAACTCGGTCAACTGATGGTAAAAGTCAAATCATTAACTTTTTTGTTTTTCATTTTCATATTTTGGGAATCCCAAAAATATTACTTATGTATTTTCTTTATACACGTAAAATGTGTTTTTATTTAAAAAATTTTGTTCATTGTAAAGAAAAATTCACTGTATGGAAATTCATTATATAGAGATCAAAATGCATTGAAATTGGAACGAAAAAGCTGTGTTCTTGATTTTAGTTCATAATAAGGAGAACTTCATTGTATAGAAATTCACTATAAGGAAGTTCGACTGTTAATGCTTAATCCAATAGAAAAAGTTTTTACAGAAACTAAGCTTTGTGTTCGAAATTTGTTGGCGGATCCAGAAATTAATATGTACGTCACTTCAATTGTTAAACGTTCCGTAGAACCTGTAAGACTTTGACATTGTAACGATTATTATGTTGATACGACAATGAATCTGCATTAATAGCGGAAGATGGCCTCTGCGAATGGTGTAAAAATAAAATATATTTATATGAATTAAGTAAATTTAATAAATAATTAAATTTGTTATACAATATTTAGTTTTCTAGAAGAATTCGATTAATTTGAAGAGAAAAAAAGTGGATTTGTAATGAAACATATCGACAGCATTTATCCAAAATGGTTTATCTGCCAAACCTTGATTGTTCAGGAGAAGCAAAAAAACTGTTTTATTCCCTGACTAACAATATGATTGATAGGCTTCTACTAATTCCCTAAAATATAAGTTATAAAATATAATTATAAAAATATATAATTATATATATATAAAAAAATACGCGGGTAAAGCGGCCCAAGCTCAAGATAGCCAATGTGGATTTTAAACACAAGTGTAAGAATTTTAGAAAACTTTAATTCTTTATTTTTACGCTTTAATATGTTAAAATTCCTAAAATTATAAATAAATTCATTATACAAACTTACATACTAAACTGCTGATATACTAACTTTTATGTATGGCTACTCCAAGCGAAGCTTCGTAATCCTTATGACCTGAACGAATGAATATCTTAAATCTATGTAGGTGTTTTATATACCTATGTATGTGGTCTCGATTAAATATGGCCTCATAATTATACCGCGTGGAAAATTAAAAGGAATAATTGAACATTTTGCCATGCTCATCTCTCTACATATCGATAACAGTAATGTCATATTAGCGATTTATGAGTGGCGGTAACACTCCCCCACAGTATGGCGAGATTTCGAAGACTTACTCTACTTTCTTTCAGCCACGTCTAAAACCGCTAATTTTGCAGCAGGTCTTTCTAAAACGCCACAAACTGTCAAAACTTTTGCCTTTCGTACTTGTCCATCTTCGGATTTGGCAACTTCGATGACCTTTCCTTTTGGCCACACGTTTCTCGGGTTATTTGTTGTCGTCGCAGCTGCGCCATAAAAATCTTTACGCATGGCAGTCTTCATCGCGTATATAAATCTGATGGAACATTTGTTCGATGTCACCACAGATTGCAATTTGCCTTTGCCGAAAACGAAAAAGAATAGCTGCAAGAGAAGACAGCAAATCTGGCCCTTTGAGCAGCATAGAGTTAAGTGAAATACCATTTGCCTTCGCGGCCGCATCCCAAACTATTCTTGTTTTATTCGGTTTGTTTTTGTTAAATACCGGAAACATTGGTAAATACCATACATTTTGTTTATCATCTTCATTGTTTACTTTGGCTATGTAATTTCTTTCAAAATATTCAGAAATTGTTTTTTCGAAATGTTCAAACAACTCTTTATTTTTTCTTAGAGTTTTTTCGAGACAAATCAGTCGTCTCTTCGCCATATCAAAGCTTTGTGGAAGTGTAATATTGTCATATCGCCACAGCAAAGCTGTCTCGTAATGGCCATCGCATCTTTGTTTCGTATATGTTTCTAGCAAACTTAATGCATTTTTTACATAACTTTTTATAATTAAAGCTCTGACTCGGAAGCGATAGTTGTTTAACCGTACGAACAGAAATAGAAAATTCAGTTTTATTCATACCTGAAATTTTCATTGAGACTATTTTTGAGTCTTCTTCGTTGTGACCTATTTCACCTGTCCATTTCAAGCATTGAGGTTGTGACTCACCATTTAAATCTAGTTTATTAATTAATTGTTCATTTACCAGACTTACAGACGAACCCTCGTCTATAAATGCAAAAGTATTAAAACGTTTATTATTGTTTCCGTATATTGTTATCGGTATAATTTTAAATAAGATTTCATTGCATTCATTCCTATGGGCTGCATGTAAATTATCTCTTTTGCTTTTATTTTCAGTTTCTCTGGTAGCGTTTGTTTCTCTATCTTCAGTCATGGATTTATGCAGCAATGTATTATGTTTTATTTGACAATTATTTTCTCTGCAAACGATGCTGCTACTGCAAATACCGTAGTGACGTTGCAGGCACAGTTTACATAGATTGTACATTCTTACTAAGTTCCATCGCTCGCTTCTATTCGCAGCCAAGAATTTTTTACACTTCTCAACACTATTGCAGTTGCCAGAACGCACTAAACAGATCTTTTTGTTTTGTTCTTCATGAGCATGCACATAAACGTTTTTTGGCTTACGCGAATACTGCTCTATTGACTTTGATGCGCTGCTGTCACTTTCTATATTTATGCTGCTTGCTGAGACACCGACTTCATATATCCAGTTAGCGAATTCAGTCAAACTAACTCTTTTGTTATTTTTTGCTAGTTTTATTTTTTGTTCACCCCAGTTAAGTTGAAAATGTGATGACATTTTCATTATTAATTCATGTAATAAAGATGAATTGGTCAGTTCATTTATTAAACCACTGGCTTTAATTGTTGTTTCTAGGCCCTTTACTTCCACGGCGAAAGAGGTAATTGTGCTCAATTTATTTGTGTTCAGTGCTGGTAGTGATCTTATTCTATTTTTTAGTGAGTTTAATATTTTTTCCGGTTGTCCGAAAATCAATTTTAGTGTAGATAGAGCACATGGTACACCCGATGGATGGATCAAAATATGTTTAACAGATCGAAGTGCTTCCCCCTTTAGAGAACTTTGAAGCCTGACAAGATTTTCAGCGTCTGTAAAACCACAGACTGCTGTCGACCAGTCATATGTGGCACTAAACAAGGGCCATTCTTCAGGAGTGCCGGTAAAAATTGGAAGCTCTTTTGGTACTGACTGCCGCGTGCTTATTTGTTGTTGCGAAAGCCTGTGAGAAGGTAATATAACAGGTTGGAGGTTTGATGGGTTCATGGAAAACGTTGAATCCATGTAACCAAATTGTACAGGTGTCTCTAATGTGTGATTTTCTGCATTTACGTTGTCTGAATTATTACATAAATTTGCAGTTGTCGGCTGCTGACGGTTCGTTGTTGGGTCATTAATAAATGAAGACATGTTATTAACGAATGACGTAGTTGTACATACGGGCGGAGTTATTGTTTTTGTCGTATAAACTAAGTCATTACTTACGTTTTGGCAATATGGTTTAGTAGTGTTAGGCATTTCTTGCGTTGTTGTGGCTTGTGGTACAAATGTGTAAGGTGGCGTTTCAAACTGACGAGCTGCGGAAACTATATTTTGGTGTGC
The DNA here is from genome assembly GCA_932526305.1 of Epicampocera succincta. Lineage (NCBI taxonomy): Eukaryota > Metazoa > Arthropoda > Insecta > Diptera > Tachinidae > Epicampocera > Epicampocera succincta. The sequence continues at coordinate 26,205,619 of OW052035.1, read as the reverse complement.
GGTTGCAATAGCCGAAGTAGGGAGTTGGATTTGATTATCTAACCACTCATGTACAGATCTGACAGCTGAGTGTTTATTAACTGATTGTGCGTCCTCGAAGTCATCTACTGCTTGTTCGAGAATTTGGTATTTCTTTTTAATGAAATCTCTTTCAAGTTGTGTCTCTTCTTCTAGACGTTGTAGCTCAAGAGCTTGTCGGCGGGAGCGGGAAGCGGCCGAAGAGCCATTACGAATGGAAGCGGCAGAATCGATCGTGATTTGATGTTGTACCGTACAATTTTGGCAACTCCACGTAGGTTGGTCTTGATTGCTGCTGAGATTGACACATGGTAAATGAAAATTAAGATGGCACTTGCTGCATTTTATAAATTTTTCGTTGTCTGTGGACTTGTTGCAAATGTGACAGTTGTTCAGTGCAGGACTTAACTGAGTTGGTCGTTGACGACTTAGTGGTTGACCCTGTGAAGGAGTGGAAGGTTGCATTCTGTTAGGACTTACGTTTTAACACCCAAGATGATTCCTTCAAACGATCCGATGAGGCACATAAAAGAATTTTAATGTTGCGGGTAAAGCGGCCCAAGCTCAAGATAGCCAATGTGGATTTTAAACACAAGTGTAAGAATTTTAGAAAACTTTAATTCTTTATTCTTACGCTTTAATATGTTAAAATTCCTAAAATTATAAATAAATTCATTATACAAACTTACATACTAAACTGCTGATATACTAACTTTTATGTATGGCTACTCCAAGCGAAGCTTCGTAATCCTTATGACCTGAACGAATGAATATCTTAAATCTATGTAGGTGTTTTATATACCTATGTATGTGGTCTCGATTAAATATGGCCTCATAATTATACCGCGTGGAAAATTAAAAGGAATAATTGAACATTTTGCCATGCTCATCTCTCTACATATCGATAACAGTAATGTCATATTAGCGATTTATGAGTGGCGGTAACAGTAATGTCATATTAGCGATTTATGAGTGGCGGTAACATATATATAATATATAAATATAATATATAAATATAATATATAAAAATATATAAAATATAATTATAAAATATTCGGATTTTTACAGTAGATAAACCATTTTGTCCTAGAAAATGAGTAGATAAATCATTTTGTTTGAAAAAAATGTTAAATATTGTGAAGTAAAATTTTAAGTTTATATACTGTTCTTATTCACTTTTAAGTAATTTTAAGATTAAGAAAAATAGAAGAAGATACTTACTTCAGGTTCAAATAATTATCTGTGTGATTAATGTTAGGATTTTTATTATTTTTTTATTAAATAAATTACATTTGTTTTGAATAAAGATTATCATAGAAAGAATGATATTCATTAGGTATCACAGATTTCAATTCCTGTAGGTGTTTGCATTTACTGGTGGATATTGGAAGTTATTCTTGATGAAGAGATAGTGGTTCTATATATCCTGGGTATTTTTTCATTCGTATTGGAAGATCTTTGTACTTATCATTAAAACTGACTTTGCAATTTTCCATTTACTGGTAGATATTGGAAGTTATTCTTGATGAAGAGATAGTGGTTCTATATATCCAGGGTATTTTTTCATTCGTATTGGAAGATCTTTGTACTTATCATTAAAACTGACTTTGCATTTTACACTACCATTTGGTAAATATAAAAGTGATTTCAGTTTTGAAACAGTTGGGTCATTCTTACTTCGTCCAGGGCGAATACTGGAAAAGCGTATAATAATTTTGTTGTTGTTTATTATGAAAATCTCGCAAATATATTGTAGATAATTTGTTTATTACAAATATTAAATTATTTTATTTGCTTTAAAAATAATTTAGTTTGATAAAAAACAGGTACTTTAATATATAACCGGCTACCCATAGGGCCTTGTCATACGAAAACAACTTATCAAGAAAATCTATTTTGTCCTTCGAACTTCATCATGAAAAATGTTGACTTTGGTTGTTTTGTTTTTGCTCAGGGGTTCTGTTTAAGCCACTCTGACTAACCAAGGGAATCCATGCCATCAAAGCGTATTATGTACAATCTTTTCGTGTTTACAAGAACGTGTATCACGATCTGATGAGGTATCACGATATTTTACATAAGTATCTTTACGAAGCATTCGGTACCAATTGGTGAATTTGTGCAATTTGATTTGTCACGAAAATTTCGTACGAGGACGGTAACTTAGCAAGCCAACCTAAAACTATTGAAGAATCTGTACACAGCATTGTTTCCAAGTTAGTGAACCAGATCAGAAATAGCACAAATGATTTGCGATGAATATGGCACCATTAAATTCCAAACGTGACAATCAAACAGTTTTGTTGGTGTGACTTTGCAACCAGAAGGTTGGAGAAAATACATTGAGTTCAAATCTCACATCGAATAAAAACTGTAGCACGATATGCCGCTTTAGATGTTTCTGAAAGCCCATGGAGTTGTATTTTGTATGGGAGGTATATTGTATTAACCTAGGTTAGGAAATCTGTTCTACTTTTGATATATCTTACACCAAAAGGCTCCATTTCAATATAAAAAAGTAACTTCTTCATCCCTAAACTTTCTAGCCGAAGTTGTTGCACACAAAAATACATATTTTTTGCTCCTTGACTATTCCATTTCGATTTTGTTTCTTCAATAACTTTCTCAATTTTTCTTCGATCAAAATGAAATTTAGACTCACTGAACAAATTTTTGAGATCTTTAGAATTGTGTAAAAACATGATTAAATTTTTAATTTTTTGAACTTTTCTTCAAATTTTACCGATATCCCCACCCAGGTGGGCACAAACAAATTTTTTAGTTTTATTGGGTTTTTAAGTTTTTATATATTTAGATTACATAAAAATGGTATGTTACATATGTTTTTTTTAATTATAATTTATTACTAAGCAGTATATAATTATGACAATGGGGCTTGATGGCACATGCCACACTTAGTTTGGCAGACGCTGTGCTTTTTTGAATAGCAGATATAGATAGCATCTGCCTTTCATTTTGATACGTCCAGTTCCATCCCTTTCTGGTATTTCGTCAGCTTCAAAATCAGCACCCTGGTCCGTAACTGGTTCGCCTGAAAGTTATAGATTTGGTATATTTTCTTTTATATTATTTATTTTTACCTAAAATGCATTCCAATGCTCTTCTTATTTGACACTTTCCAATAACTTGAAGAATTTTGGAACTGCTCAATATCAGAGGACGGCATAAATCTTCGACAAGACTTTCAAGGAATTACTTTCTTTGCGACTGCTTTACAGATTTTTCTCCAATATTTTCTTTATAGATGATAAATGATGAAAGAGCCGCTGTATCTAAAACTTTAAAAACAAAGCTAATGGCCACTGAAGTCTTGCTCTCTTGGTGGAATATTGTGACAACATTTTATTCACTGTGTCGACTCCTCGCTTGGTTTCATTTTAATACAAAATTATTTCTTGTTTGTTTTTTGGAGCGCATATAGTTTTGTGTTTGTGGATTGTGGACAACAGGATAGGATACCAACATTACACCTTCGGAGAAACCAAATAAGATAGACTTGACTTCGCGTGTTCGGAACGGCTTAAAGTCTTCAGGAACATATCTTTTGCTTTTGTTTACAGTTCCAACGACCGATAGGTTCCAAGTATCTAGCTCTTTGGCCAACGAAAGAGTTGTAAAAAATGTTTCTATAGTGACGTTCCTTCCAGAGTTTTTGTACAAATTTACTAACTCCTTTACTATACGCTCACCTTAATTAGTGTCCCTTACATTGTTTACTTTTCCAGTGTATATCTGCCCTTGAAGTGGATAAAATGTTTTCGAGTCACACGCCCGTATTTAGCTGGCTTACAAGGCATATACTGCGTGAAGCGTGTTCGACGCCGAACCCCAAAAAGTTGCTCGTCTACGGTTATCGATTCATGTGGACGGTAATGGGATCTTAGGTTGGAATTTATCATTTCGAAGACATCTCTTATAGGTGCAGTCAAAATGAAGGAATCGTAAAATGTCGGGAAACCTATTACGCGACATAGTTGCACGGTAAAGTGGATATGCATTTTTCCTCCAAAGCTCTATACCTTTCTCCTTACAGGAATTGTGAGCACCCTTTATTAGCGAAATTCCAACAAATGCGGATAACTCCTCATTTGTAATTGGTTTCCAAGTACGCTGATTTTTTTTATTTTCAGAATTTCTTATTAGAAAATCTTCAAATTAAATTTTTCACGGCATCACTCATAATATATAATAATATATTTATGTATATAATACAAATATGTATTTATGTGTGACAAACTTGTGTTCATCGCCTAGAGTTGTAAGTAAAATGGTGCAGTACCACACGGGTGGGCATAAGTAAACGATGAACATAAAACCATTAGAAAAGCGAAGGTTAAGGCATTGCATTTAATGAATGTCTTAGTTGTGCTTAATTTCTGAAACTTAAAAGAGTTATGGCCAATTTTTAACTTAAAAATCAAACGGTTTTTAAACTTAAGTTCTGTTTAAATACCAAATTCATTTTTATAGATCATATTTAATTATAACTTAAATCACTGACCACGTCTATTTAAATACAGCTTAAGTTGTTTATGATTTAAACAGTTCTGCAAATTATGAAAGTTGCGCATTAAAGTTTTTTATTATTCGATAAAAATATTCAATAAATAAACTCGCCACGAATAAAAACACTGTACTATTGTGTTAATATTAATATCAATATCAACTAAAACAATGAATTCAGATTAAGAGGATATGAATGATGCAGCCTTCACTTATAGCATTTTAGAGCTTATTGGCAATTACATAAAAAATCCAACTACCTGGTAAGTAAAACCTTTATACAACAAGCTAAGCAGTCGCACTTCAGAAACAATGCATTTCAGAAATCATTCGCTTAGTGAGGAGCACATGCTTTTAATAACTTTGAGAGTTTACGCAACTGGTGGAATGTTGAGGACAATTTGGGATGTATACGGTGTCTCAACGACAACAGTTTCTAATGTTGTAGCTAATGTAATGCATTATATAGCTTTACTAAGAAGTAATTTTATCGTATGTCCACAAACAGATGAGCAACTTTAAAAAACAAAGGATTTTTTTCTGTTAACTTGCAAACTATGTGTGACACGCAATTAAAAATCCATAGTTGCTAGATGGCCTGAATCTACACATGATTCCAATATTTTGGTAAACTAGTAGTGGCTATCCTAATAAAACTTTTATAGTAACACCCTTATTAGATGTCAAAAATGCTGCAGAAAATCTCTATAATGAGTCACAAATACGAACACGTAACTGTATTGAAAGAAGTTGTGGTGTGTGGAAAAGGAGATTTCCTATTTTGTGTTTGGGCATTTGCCTAAATATGAAAAAAGTAGAAAGTGTTATTGTAGCAACTGCTGTCCTACACAATATATGTTGACTGAACAAGAAGAATGCGCTTGTACTTCTACCAGATAATCTACAATCGGCTGTAGATTTCGTGAATAGTGCGCCAAATAACATTTTCCCTACAAATTCTAACAAAACCAACACTACACGCAAAAATTTAATAACTAATTATTTTAAAAATTTATTATAAACTTTAAAAAAAAACTTAAAACAAAGTAAATAACAATTCATATAACAAAAGCAATAAAAAGAAAAACACCGTTCAAAAATACAGAAAAGTTCAGTTTACTTAAAAAATAGTCAATGTATTGCAAGTGCACATTTGCTGGAAATACTAAAATAACACAGCAGCATAATCGAGTGCAAAAAGGCTGACCGAGTTGGTCCAGAACAGAAGCTGAAAGTGTAGAAAGATGTGGAGCGAGAATTTAATAGCAAATTTCCACAAACAGTTCGAAACCACAAAGTTTTGAAAACAAAATATGCATAATCATATGTCATATGATGTAATTGCCTTCGAAAAAAGATCTTTCTGATAAATAACTTTTAAATATATTGTGAACGTTTGCGGGAGATACGTTGAAATTTTGTACGTTAGCCCATCATGCCAGAGCGTATCAAATGCTTGCGATATGTCAATAAACAATGCAGAGCAGTATTCTCTAGCTTTTGTAACGCATTAACTCTTTCGATTTATTCATTTGTGCTCCTAGTGTATAGGCGTAATTGAAGAATTTCATCTTATGCTGATTTTTTAGCATGAAAATTATGGAATTTGAATTTAGTGATTTGTCATTGTTAACTACAATTACCTTCGGCATACTAAAAGAAAACAGCATGTACCCATAATATCTTTGCTGGCTCTATATTTTACTATTACAGTCAAAGCTCGGAATAACGAATGATACAATGTCAGACCTATTCGTTAAAGTGAAAGATTCGTTATGTAGCGAATTTTTGTTTGAAAACATTTTCTGCATTTAGTGTTAATAAAATGCGGCTATTTAATTTAATAACTACAGAGATGTGAAATTATTATTTCTAGATGTTAGCTTTCCGTTGTCTTTAATGTACGTATGGAAGGTTTTGAAATTCCATACATATTAGAAATTAGTATACCACTTTTGCATTGTTCAAAACTTTTAGATTTTTCACTTAAATATTCTTTTTCTATTGCCCATATTTCTCTGCACTAGTACTGATCTAAAACTCAACTTATACTAATGATCAAACAATTTCATCTTTTTCTATTCGTTTATTTTTAATACATAAAATAATTTTCTTCTTCAAATATTCAGCCGTTCGTTACATTGAGCGTCACAAATTGCCACATTCGCTATATACTTATAGTTAGTTAGTTAATACAAGATTAAAAAAAAATTGAGTGTTTGACTGTATTCTGTCTATAGTAGTCAGTATGGTTTTTTTGCTGTTATGAAGAAGTCGAAGTGTGCAATCTTTTCCGTGTAATGAGTAACCAATGTTGAGATTTTGCAAAGATTAGTAATTTGTTTATCTTTGAATGTGTTTGGAGAAAGCAGAAACTAGTGAGGAGTTTTCTACACTATTTCAGTTAGTCCTATTAAAGCGTTCTCTTGCGTCTCTTCATTCTTTAGGGCTCTTACTTTGTTTCGAGACTTCTTACATAACTACATAGGTATGTATTGTGTAAAACTGTGTGGTAAACTATAATCACTAGGTTAAGACTTATGAAATTTGAATAAAATTCACTCGTAATCGGAACTGCCGTCACGAATTCCCAGTTTGCGTAGCTAGTTTATGAAGCCAAGTTCGAAATAGTGATACAAACTTTTAAATTGCAAATAGACTTCAAAATTTTTGGAAATTTGTCGAATCAATTTATATTGTAAGTCTGTCTCATATTCTTTTATTTTGATATGATTTTTAAAACGAAGCAAATAGTTTTTAAAAATGTGTGTGTTGCATTAAAAATTTAGGACATAAAATCTTTGTAATCCCTTTGATTTCAATGACAAGGCATAAGTTCTTATAAGAAAACTTTACAATATACATATGTATGTATGTATTGTAATTTTCCTTTTAGATTCATTAAGAACTCCCGGGCGAGTAAATTTGCATTAAATATATTTTAGATGTGGTGAAGGATGTACTGTTTCTAATTAACAAAATTGAGATGAAGCACTAGGCCATAAGTCAGTACAATGGAAGAATGAATTACAAGAAAGGCTAAATTTTTGCAAGATCATGATTTTCCGGCTTTATTATGTGTGTCGATGGATCTCATGTGAAAATAATTGGCACATACATATGTGTAAGTTAAATGCGTACCAGATGTGTACCGCAAGATACCCTCGCAACCATGACTCACATATGTATGTATATGGAATACGACCCATGCACTGCATTATTTTCAAAATAAATGCAAATGCTTGGATTCTATATTGGCCTGTTGGTGCATTTGAAGTGTTTTTTTAAACTCGTATTTTTTTCTGTCAAACTATGTCATAAATAATAATGATTAAAATAATTGTTTACCAATTAATAAAAAAGTAATTTGAATTCATTTCGGCGACTTAGTTCAAATTTTTTTTTTCCTTTTTCAATAACTATTTGTCTTCTTCCGACGTTACATCATTGGAAGTCATTGCAGTTTTTAGTTTTTTAAACGCTTCGATTGCTTCTTAGTTGAGCCTAATTTCTATCCTTTTTGTAGTATTATATTTTTTGCATGAACCTCCGAAGAGCGTCTTTGGAATGGTAAAATTCAGAGTAGCTTCGTCTGTTTTACTCTAATTTATATATTTTTTAGTATGCAATTATCTGGTAAGTGAATGATAACTGATGTTTTTGCTATGAAAAGACTTTGGCAACAAAACACTTTTTATTTTCGGCATGCTTTCCGAATAAATGTATGAAAATATAGTGAGTGATTTTGTTATCTCCGCCCAACGAACTTGCAAAAAAGGAATTTTGAATTGTTAAATGTTTTAAGTTTAGTAGAGTTACAATTTATATATTTGAAGTGGAGTCAATAAGAAAATTTTAAATTTATCCGGTATTCGATTAACACTCAAAGTAACGTCAGTCAATCATTGCCCTAAAGTCTTGAGTTTGGAATTGTTTCTCTATTTAAATGTTTCTGGTTGATTCTGAAGATATTTTTCTAAATGAAAATTCCTTTTCTTCTCGTTGGAAGGCTTGTTCCCTTGACATAATGTAGTGCTAAGTATTTTGAAAGACAAATGCAACTCAGAGGTTAAATATACGACTTAAGTGTGACGTCCGTATTGCCTATAAATTTGTATTTAATTGCATATGAAATTGCAAAGTATTTCGGAGCTCCTTTAAACGGATAGGGATTTTATCGACACTGTTCTTCAAGGAGTCACATTTATTACATCGGTGGATGAGTTCGTACAGTATTCCATCAACAACCCAGAGGGCATAGATTCGATTCCTACCAAAGACTCTGGTAAAAAAACAATAGCCAAAAAAATTTCAAATAAAAACAATAAACACACATACAACATTGTATTGTCGAAGGTATATACACTGGGCACTGAACAGTCAAAACAACATCAGTTAAATTCATACATACTCATCCCCGCAATACAGAATAAAAAAATCGAAACACTGCTCCTGCTTTGCTTCTCCCCAGCCCGTTTCTGGTGCAATGCACTGCATTCTATCGGGGGGATTCACTACATTTAAAACCGTTGGTCTAATTAAATTATTTGCTGTAGACATTTTTATTAATTATTTCTGAGTCTCAATCTGTGCATCTATTGTGCATATACTTTTTGTTTATGGAGTATTTGATAATCGTATTATCCCAGGAAGTTGAACGTCAGTTAAATACTTTTAGACTTTATGTTTTAAAAATATTAATTTTATTAACATTTTATTTTCTTCAAAAATGAAAAATCTAATGTTAAACTTAAAAATGTGCAAATATGAATAGTTGACTGATCCTTATATGACCATACATTTTTTTTGTAATATTTTTTAAATTGTTAATTATAACAAAAATATGATTCTGTAAAAACTTCGAGTCGATATCTTAAAATAAACACGTGCCGCATTGAGCTTTAAAACTTTTATTTACATATGTATGTATGTACATATGTAGGTATGTATACGACATTCTTCTATGCTAACATTTCGAAATGCCGTTATATTCTCTGCTAGTTTTTTGTAAAAGCTAACGTGATTGTTTGTTTTTGTAAAATTAATATTAATTCTCTCCAAAAGAACGCTGGAATTTTTTTGCATAGCAATACCATTAACCCATTAAAAACGGCTCATAGACCGCTCGTACGATTTTGGCGAAACTTTCAGAATTTTACCTGGAGGTCCATAGAAATTGCTTGGTGTAAAAAATTTTTTTTACCTACCCCAATCCTGAGATAGGACATGGGTATTTAAAAATCCAACCGTCTTTAACGATATACTTTTTTAAATATTTTTGAACAATTTCGTTTTTCTTATTTCAGTATAATTAAAAAGCTATTTATTTGTTTGCAAAATTATTAATTTTTTTGACCACTCAAAGTTCCGGTACACCCCACTGTGCCATTTAAAATGTACAGGGTTACTTCGAAGAGCGTTACAAATATTTAAAATTACGCCGTAAAAAGTAAATCCATTGTGAACTCGATAGCTTAGTAGCTTGCTTTTAAAAAAGGGACTTCCAGTTTGTTTCACCGTCTTCAGGCTTGTTGAACTTTTTACATTTTATTTTCGTAAAGCAATAAAACATAAATTTATACGAAAAAAAAATATTATAAATAACCGATATAAAAATTAATCGTGGTCAGAAAATTCGTACTACTGCCGAATTACAAGAAATTCTCGATAGCTGGTCCGATAGGGAAGGAGATTTTGAAAGAGAATCAGATACCACTCGATGACGTCGACGAGATAAGTGATGCGGAGGAGTTGGATGACAATTTACAAGTGTTGAACGACGGAGATTACTGGGACTTACGAAATAGAACGTTTCTTCAGTAGATGGAATCAAGATATATTATCTGCTGAAATCGAGAATGATAATTAAGGCAGTGACCTCCAGTAGGATTGGTAAGAAGAGACGTAAGTAAAATTGATAAGGAAATGAAACGAAAATGGCCCCGAAAGGATAATTACAAGTTTGAGAAGGAGCCTTTGAATGATACGGAGACATCGCACAAAGATCTATATGAACAGATTGGTGAAATGAGTCCCCAGCAACTTTGGGAATTGTTTATGGATGAGGGTTGGACCTTATAGTGAATTCCACCAACATGTATGCTGCAGCAAACAATTATCCATCATTTGTAACAACACCTATGGAAATCAAAATTTCTTGGGCGTCTTATACATATATAACACGTTACCACATTACCAAAAGTAAATTCTTACTGGTCAAACCGAGAATCGCTAGGTGATATTGAAGTGACAGCACCACGCTTCCTGGACTACCATAGAAGTGTCTCACCAGATAAATCTAAAATTGCAAAGTCTAAATAACCTCTAATTTTCTTTAAATAAATTTAAAAAATATAAATTCGCCTTTTATTTACTCCAAAAATAATTATTTCAATATAGAAGAAAAAGTTAATTTTAGAACTCATTATGTATATTTCACTTTTTAGCCTGTGACGGCCAGGTGTGTTGACAAATCGCTTTTATTTTTTCACATTACAAATGCGGCACCTAAAGATATTTAGATGTGCAGACGTTTTTAATTTTTCGTATTATCCTTTATTTGACAAATCTTTTTCTCATAATTTTTTGACAAACAAAAAAACGCAAATTTTCCAATCTAAGGTAAAAATCAAAATTCAAACTAAAGGTAAAAATTAAAATTTTTTTTTTCATTTTTCCCACATTAATCAATCTTAAATTAAATAAAAAAGCAACTTGCTGTCATTATCTCTTATCAGGCTAACGCAGGAATTTTTTTACTACTTTAACTTCTTTGGGTATTTAAATACCCAGTCGACTAAAATGGTTTAAAAACCATTTGTTGTCCAGCAGTCAATTACATTAAACATATTTTAAATGCCACGACAAAAAATTTATTTAATTAGTGCAATGAAAAATCAAATTCTTGGTGGTACTCTTCACAAATAGATTGTTTAAAAGTTTTATTTTATAATATGTGTGTTGTTAATATGAATTTGTCGAATGCAGCTAATTACTAAAAGCTAAAAAGCACGGATTCCAACTAGAGATCGAAAAAATTTTAAAAAATTATATGAAACTTGGAGGAATTTAGGAAGAAGCTGTAAACGATTTAGTGAGATTCAAAAATCGAAAGAAACATTGTTTGCCGAAGATTTAAATAATTTGTTTGACATAGCGCATGTTGCGGGTAAAGCGGCCCAAGCTCAAGATAGCCAATGTGGATTTTAAACACAAGTGTAAGAATTTTAGAAAACTTTAATTCTTTATTCTTACGCTTTAATATGTTAAAATTCCTAAAATTATAAATAAATTCATTATACAAACTTACATACTAAACTGCTGATATACTAACTTTTATGTATGGCTACTCCAAGCGAAGCTTCGTAATCCTTATGACCTGAACGAATGAATATCTTGAATCTATGTAGGTGTTTTATATACCTATGTATGTGGTCTCGATTAAATATGGCCTCATAATTATACCGCGTGGAAAATTAAAAGGAATAATTGAACATTTTGCCATGCTCATCTCTCTACATATCGATAACAGTAATGTCATATTAGCGATTTATGAGTGGCGGTAACAGTAATGTCATATTAGCGATTTATGAGTGGCGGTAACAGTAATGTCATATTAGCGATTTATGAGTGGCGGTAACACTCCCCCACAGTATGGCGAGATTTCGAAGACTTACTCTACTTTCTTTCAGCCACGTCTAAAACCGCTAATTTTGCAGCAGGTCTTTCTAAAACGCCACAAACTGTCAAAACTTTTGCCTTTCGTACTTGTCCATCTTCGGATTTGGCAACTTCGATGACCTTTCCTTTTGGCCACACGTTTCTCGGGTTATTTGGATCAACCACTATCACTAAATCTCCCACAGATATGGGTTTGGCCTTTTGAAACCACTTTGTCCTACATGTCAAAGTAGGCAGGTACTCTGTCACCCATCTCTTCCAAAAGATTTGTGCATATTGTTGTGAACGCAACCAACTTTCTTTAAGTACAAGACCTTCGTCGTCGTACGATGCAAGGGGTTTTAAGCCACCGGAGTTGCCAAGCAAAATATGATTTGGTGTGATCGCTTCTTGATTTTCGCTTTCTATTGGGACATATGTAAGAGGACGGGAATTTATAATACTTTCGACTTCAGCCATCATGCTTTGCAGCATTTCATCGCTTGGAAACCGTTCTGTTTTAATATTGTAGAGTACAGTTTTTACGGATCGAACTAATCGTTCCCATGCTCCTCCCATATGAGGAGCAGAAGGTGGGTTAAAGTTCCATTTGGTGTAGGACGTTGTAAAACTTCGTATTAGCTCGTTCTTGTCCACCTCTCTTAAGGCTTCACGCAACTCTCGATCAGCACCGATAAAATTAGTACCATTGTCGCTGAAAAATTCTCTTGGGCTGCCTCTTCGCGAAATAAACTTACGTATTGCCATGATACACGAACTTGTATTAAGCGAATAGACGATTTCAATATGAACCGCACGTACCGTTAAACATGTAAATAGCGCATAAATCTGATGGAACATTTGTTCGATGTCACCACAGATTGCAATTTGCCTTTGCCGAAAACGAAAATGAATAGCTGCAAGAGAAGACAGCAAATCTGGCCCTTTGAGCAGCATAGAGTTAAGTGAAATACCATTAGCCTTCGCGGCCGCATCCCAAACTATTCTTGTTTTATTCGGTTTGTTTTTGTTAAATACCGGAAACATTGGTAAATACCATACATTTTGTTTATCATCTTCATTGTTTACTTTGGCTATGTAATTTCTTTCAAAATATTCAGAAATTGTTTTTTCGAAATGTTCAAATAACTCTTTATTTTTTCTTAGAGTTTTTTCGAGACAAATCAGTCGTCTCTTCGCCATATCAAAGCTTTGTGGAAGTGTAATATTGTCATATCGCCACAGCAAAGCTGTCTCGTAATGGCCATCGCACCTTTGTTTCGTATATGTTTCTAGCAAACTTAATGCCCTTTGGTCATCTTTTCCAAGAGCTGGAGTATAGTTACTTATCCCTGCTAACTCAGTTGTATAAAACTGTTTGAGTAAGTGAGTAAGAATTTGGTCGTTTTCACCTTTACACTCGCAAGAGTAAAAATTATATTGAATTTGGGCCTTTTCTCCAACACTGGAGTTGCCACATATTAGCCAGCCGAGGCGAGTATGTAAAGCGACGGGTTCGTTTTTCTTGCCTTCTTTAACACGAGTTGGCACACATAATTTCAAGTTATTTAATCCTAAAAGTACATCTGGTACAGCATTTTCAAAATCGGCGATGGGTAGCCCTTTAAGGTGCGGAAATTTTTTACATAACTTTTTATAATTAAAGCTCTGACTCGGAAGCGATAGTTGTTTAACCGTACGAACAGAAATAGAAAATTCAGTTTTATTCATACCTGAAATTTTCATTGAGACTATTTTTGAGTCTTCTTCGTTGTGACCTATTTCACCTGTCCATTTCAAGCATAGAGGTTGTGACTCACCATTTAAATCTAGTTTATTAATTAATTGTTCATTTACCAGACTTACAGACGAACCCTCGTCTATAAATGCAAAAGTATTAAAACGTTTATTATTGTTTCCGTATATTGTTATCGGTATAATTTTAAATAAGATTTCATTGCATTCATTCCTATGGGCTGCATGTAAATTATCTCTTTTGCTTTTATTTTCAGTTTCTCTGGTAGCGTTTGTTTCTCTATCTTCAGTCATGGATTTATGCAGCAATGTATTATGTTTTATTTGACAATTATTTTCTCTGCAAACGATGCTGCTACTGCAAATACCGTAGTGACGTTGCAGGCACAGTTTACATAGATTGTACATTCTTACTAAGTTCCATCGCTCGCTTCTATTCGCAGCCAAGAATTTTTTACACTTCTCAACACTATTGCAGTTGCCAGAACGCACTAAACAGATCTTTTTGTTTTGTTCTTCATGAGCATGCACATAAACGTTTTTTGGCTTACGCGAATACTGCTCTATTGACTTTGATGCGCTGCTGTCACTTTCTATATTTATGCTGCTTGCTGAGACACCGACTTCATATATCCAGTTAGCGAATTCAGTCAAACTAACTCTTTTGTTATTTTTTGCTAGTTTTATTTTTTGTTCACCCCAGTTAAGTTGAAAATGTGATGGCATTTTCATTATTAATTCATGTAATAAAGATGAATTGGTCAGTTCATTTATTAAACCACTGGCTTTAATTGTTGTTTCTAGGCCCTTTACTTCCACGGCGAAAGAGGTAATTGTGCTCAATTTATTTGTGTTCAGTGCTGGTAGTGATCTTATTCTATTTTTTAGTGAGTTTAATATTTTTTCCGGTTGTCCGAAAAGCAATTTTAGTGTAGATAGAGCACATGGTACACCCGATGGATGGATCAAAATATGTTTAACAGATCGAAGTGCTTCCCCCTTTAGAGAACTTTGAAGCCTGACAAGATTTTCAGCGTCTGTAAAACCACAGACTGCTGTCGACCAGTCATATGTGGCACTAAACAAGGGCCATTCTTCAGGAGTGCCGGTAAAAATTGGAAGCTCTTTTGGTACTGACTGCCGCGTGCTTATTTGTTGTTGCGAAAGCCTGTGAGAAGGTAATATAACAGGTTGGAGGTTTGATGGGTTCATGGAAAACGTTGAATCCATGTAACCAAATTGTACAGGTGTCTCTAATGTGTGATTTTCTGCATTTACGTTGTCTGAATTATTACATAAATTTGCAGTTGTCGGCTGCTGACGGTTCGTTGTTGGGTCATTAATAAATGAAGACATGTTATTAACGAATGACGTAGTTGTACATACGGGCGGAGTTATTGTTTTTGTCGTATAAACTAAGTCATTACTTACGTTTTGGCAATATGGTTTAGTAGTGTTAGGCATTTCTTGCGTTGTTGTGGCTTGTGGTACAAATGTGTAAGGTGGCGTTTCAAACTGACGAGCTGCGGAAACTATATTTTGGTGTGCGGTTGCAATAGCCGAAGTAGGGAGTTGGATTTGATTATCTAACCACTCATGTACAGATCTGACAGCTGAGTGTTTATTAACTGATTGTGCGTCCTCGAAGTCATCTACTGCTTGTTCGAGAATTTGGTATTTCTTTTTAATGAAATCTCTTTCAAGTTGTGTCTCTTCTTCTAGACGTTGTAGCTCAAGAGCTTGTCGGCGGGAGCGGGTGGTGGCCGAAGAGCCACTACGAATGGAAGAGGCAGAATCGATCGTGATTTGATGTTGTACCGTACAATTTTGGCAACTCCACGTAGGTTGGTCTTGATTGCTGCTGAGATTGACACATGGTAAATGAAAATTAAGATGGCACTTGCTGCATTTTATAAATTTTTCGTTGTCTGTGGACTTGTTGCAAATGTGACAGTTGTTCAGTGCAGGACTTAACTGAGTTGGTCGTTGACGACTTAGTGGTTGACCCTGTGAGGGAGTGGAAGGTTGCATTCCGTTAGGACTTACGTTTTAACACCCAAGATGATTCCTTCAAACGATCCGATGAGGCAAATAAAAGAATTTTAATGTTGCGGGTAAAGCGGCCCAAGCTCAAGATAGCCAATGTGGATTTTAAACACAAGTGTAAGAATTTTAGAAAACTTTAATTCTTTATTCTTACGCTTTAATATGTTAAAATTCCTAAAATTATAAATAAATTCATTATACAAACTTACATACTAAACTGCTGATATACTAACTTTTATGTATGGCTACTCCAAGCGAAGCTTCGTAATCCTTATGACCTGAACGAATGAATATCTTAAATCTATGTAGGTGTTTTATATACCTATGTATGTGGTCTCGATTAAATATGGCCTCATAATTATACCGCGTGGAAAATTAAAAGGAATAATTGAACATTTTGCCATGCTCATCTCTCTACATATCGATAACAGTAATGTCATATTAGCGATTTATGAGTGGCGGTAACAGTAATGTCATATTAGCGATTTATGAGTGGCGGTAACACTAATGTCATATTAGCGATTTATGAGTGGCGGTAACAGCGCATGCAAATGCTTTAAATTTAATATCTATTGAAGATGATAAAGAAATCCAAATCGGGAAGGTAGTATGATTGGAATCGATTTAAAGCTTGCAGAAGCGAAAAAACGAAAAGCTGAAAGAAAAAAAAAATAGAAGAAGCAAAAATAATGGAATATCATTCACAAGGTAAAGGATATCGAAGAACTATAAAAATATCGTTTTTTTTTTTATATATTAATGACTGCAAGTGGCTCAATATTGCAAGTGTAGGTCAAATCATTTTTCCTTATTTTTCGATGCAGAGCAGAGAACTTTCAACATAGATTCAGAAACATCGGATATTGACGAACAAATGAATAGTTCACGCAGTTCAGATCTTTCTAATAATATTTCCAAAGACCATCTAGTTCGGTGGCAATCCGATTGTATATTGTCAGCCGCTATGGACAAAAGTAAAGTAAGCGATAGAGATGCAGTTCATCATCTCTCGTATTGGACACAACATCTTCGAATCATGGCAGATTTAATGGAGCTTCCACATTGCTGGAGATGGAATTGGGACGAAATAAGTTTTTTCTGGCATGTCGCCACCATATTTTTGAAATAATTTTACAAACTGCAACTTCATCAGTATATTCCTCATGCGGTCTCGACATTCCTTTATTTAAAAATTTTAAAGCATCTTTTCCAAAAATTAGCGCTTACAATATCTCAGACTACCCGATGGATGGCCAAGGCCATTTATTCAATCAAAGTATTTCTATTAAGAAAAGAATGTTCAATTACAGTAGCTAAGACAAAAGCATTATGTAGGATATGTGGCTTTGTTGCAGATAATTACATAAAACCATGGTTTCATGCAAATAAAAGCATTGAAGCGCCATGGAAAAAAAGTTTACTAAATATAAAGAAAAGGACTCATTAGTTGCTGAAGCCTGCTTGTAAAAGTTTTTAAATCATCTTTGGTACTTAGCTGATGAGCCAGTTCTCTTTTCCCTTTTTGATGAAAATGTACCACTTGAAGTTAAACAACGAATGACCACAAAATTGATTTAGCTCGGAAAAAATTTGTATTATCTTATAGCGACTTGAACGAATTTTTGGAAAAAGATTTACCATGTAGTTTAATGATTACAAAGTCCTTGATGTTTTTTGAGCGTTTAAACTAAAAACATCGTTTATTGAAACTGATGCCAGCGAATGGTCTCGCAATGAATATTTTAACAAAAGCTCAGCTGAAAGTCAAATTGATGGAAGAGTTTAACACATTATTCACTAAAAATGGAAACCAAAAACAGGTTATTTTACAAGTAACAACAGAATATTTTAATTTTTTTTTATATATATAATCTATTTCTCATGCAATTTTTCAGATCGTGCAAAACTACTGAAAGAAATGCCGGCAACATACGAGAAAATAAAAAAATAAAAATAAATAAATAAATTTACGTATGAATTTATAATTTGAGTTTTTTTTTTATATAAAAAGGCAAAAATATTAGTCTTGATACAAAAATATGCCAAATGCATATATTAGGTGGACTACATACATATGTACGTAACTTTAAATCCTAATGCGTCACGTGTTAATATCAAAGCATGAACTTAAAACTTTTACATAACGATTTTTTTTAATAAAATAAAATTTTAAGAGGGTGCTGCATTAAAAATTTTGAATAGTAGTCAAAATTACTGACAATTTTTGTGAATTCTGAACTTAATTTACCTGTCCGCATTTAGTATATCAGTACTTTATTATTTTCAACAACTTTTCGCAGCATTTGCGGCCGTATTTCGCCGAAAACTCTTCGAATGCTAATTTCCAGGTGCTCAATTGGTTTATTGCTGTGTGGCATGTGGCTCCGTCCTGTTGGAACCACATATCAGCAATATTAATGACACGTAATTGAGGTACGAATAAATTTATAATCATGTTCCTACACCGTTCACCATTGACAGTAACATTTTGACCATCATCGTTTTTGAACACGTGTGGGCCAATGACTCCGCCAGCCCATAAAGCGCACCAAATAGTAATTTTCTGTGGATGATGTTTCGACAAAAGTTTGCGAATTCTCCTCACATCAAATGCGACAATTCTGCTTATTTACGTACCCATTCAAACAGAAATTCATCCGAAAATAAAATTTTAAATGGAAGTTCAAAATCAATTTGTGCTTCAACAATTTTTTTTTCCAGTACAGCGGCTACATCTTCTTCAGTGCGCACTGTGCGGCATAGTTATAATAACCCCTAATAAAATAATTATTTAACTATACCTACATATATACTTACATTTAAACATAAATGATTTTAGGGCTAAACACTTACAAAAGAAAAGAAATTCTTTTTAATATTTTAATTAAAAGAAAAAGTCAATAACATGCATATTTGTCACAACACTGTGTACAAACATGGATGTACTTAAAAAACACTTTAAACACTTATTTTATTTTTTGTTATTAGTTTCATAGAACGCTCGAATGCAATTCCGGTCAAACAGTAATAATAAACCATAAGTATGATCGATTTCGAAACATGAAATTCTTAAGAACAATTGCACAATCATTAAAACAAAGAAATAAATTTTCTTTTGTAAACAACTTATTTTCTAAGAACTACCAATAAGCACTTTTGTCAACTGTTAATTTGAATATTAAGATTTTTTGAAAAATAAAGACAGTCTTATTCTAGATTCAAATTACAACGTTTGTTTTTTTAAGAGCTAAATTTTAAGAGCTCAAGATTGGCGCAGTCGGTAGAATACCGCAAGTCCTAGCCAGCATAAAATAAAATTTTTTTGTATTAACATAAGTATGTATAATGGAAGTGCTCGAATTTAATTCCTTGTGCGGTATCATTTCAAATCCGTTGTGTTATAAAAGGTGAACGATAATTTTCGTAAATTTGTTCTTTGGGAAATTTCAAACCTTTGACTACGAAAGATCGTACCTGAATTCTATAATTGTGCGTTGACTACCAAAGAACCCAGCAACCCTTAAAAAGGATTCTTCTTCAAAAACTATTCATCCAACTTTAAACCACCAAAGCCACCAGAAGACATCAAATTTTTTTTAAGGTAAAATAATTAACTTTAAGACTATATATTTTTATTTAATTTAATGCCGAAGGTGCAACTATAAAAAAAAATTAAAAATATTTAAGTAAAATTATTAAAAAATTACGTGTGCTTTTAGAAAAAAATTAATTCATTCCATAAAATTAAAAAATAGAAAAATTAAATCTTTCAATTCGTTTTGAAAGAAAAAGAAATATTGAAAACAAAATTATTATTTTTTTTTGTTTCTTTCCAAAGAAAGAAACTGGTTCGAATTTTTCCTCCCTTGACCCGGAAGCAATTTAATTATGGCGCAAATCAATTTTGACCCCCTTTAATATTTCGGAAACCTCTCCGAATTCAACGGAAATGGTAGAGAGTTACAGAATTTCATTAATTTAATAGATAGAATCCACACAAACTTATGACGAATTGTCACAAGGACTATTTTTTTTACCTTATTAAGAGTAAATTGAAAGGCAAGGCTAGGGATGTAATAGAAATAAATTTCCAAGCAATCTCCTGGACAGATATTAAACAGGTTTTACAGAATAATTTCGGCGATAGACTAAGTTGCGATGAGCTTTTCGATTCCCTCAGAGCAGTAACATTTAAAACAAATAGTTTAGAATTCTATGGAGAAATCAAAGATAGACTTAGACGACTCAATAATAAGACATTATTTATAATGGGGACAAGGACAAGAAGCAATGAACGCAATAGCTTTAAATAACTCACGTACAGCTTTAAACATATTTAAATCAAAAATACCCGAACCAATGAAAACAATATTAGCATGAAAAAATCCAACAACATTGGAGTGGTTATGAATATTCTTTTTGAGGCAGGATATGCACACCTCAGGGTAGATATGCAAAAACAGTTCTTCAATAGAAATGAAGGAACAGTTTAAGTTACAGAAAATTTTCCGGAATAAGCCTCGGATCAAAACTATCATTTATAAAAATCAAAACTAAATTAGGGTTAAAAAATTAATAGTAGATAGATAGAGGAGAGAGATAAATATTTCAAAAATTTCGCGAAGTTTAAAAAATCAACAAAAGTTCGAAGCTATTCGCGACCATCATGTAAACACCAATCGGAAACGCTTCAAGCCCGGACATTATATCATGGTGAATAAGGCAGTTTCAATGTGGTTTAGAGATATGAGATCCGAATATGCAATCATCAGTGGGCCCATGATTTGCGTAGAGCCAAAAAGTTTGCAGTTTCAATGAAGGTAGAAGGTTTCGAGGCAAACGCTGGTTGGCTGCAACGTTGGAAAAGCAATGAAAATATTTCTTAACGATAAATTAGTGGTGAAAAGGCAAATGCAGATTACACCGCTAGTGCTGAGTGGACAAATTCAACGCTACCGGATTTAGTCAAAGACCTGCATCCTTGCCAGGTGTATAATGCAGATGAAACAGGACGGTTTTATAAAGCAATGCCTACAGGTACATTTGCTTCGAAAGGCGAGGGAGTGTCTGGAGGGAAAATATCAAAACTGCGATTAACTTTGCTATTTTTGTGTAATTGGAATGGGTCTGATAATAGTGTGCATGCTATAGGAAAATAAAAAAAGCACTCAACCTTAGGGGAAAAGTTACTACATATTACGGCTAAAGAAATGCCTGGATGAATAGCTCCATATGGACTGAAATTTTGACCGATTTCGATAAAAGCCTGAAACAAAACATTCTACTTTTTGTTGGCAACGCTGGTTGTGATAAAATTTCAGATAATGTTATTTTTGAACACATAACTACACATTACTTGCCACCAAATACAACCTCCTTAATCCAACCTTTAAAAGTTTAAGGTTCATTACCGCACAGGCCTAGTACGGAAACAGTTATTGGCTTTGGAGGCAGGGATTTCCATTGATAATTTTTCAAAAAGTGTGACTGTTTTAGAAGCCCTTAAAATAGTAAAGAGAGCATGGTGGCTGGTAACACCTACAGTTATTCAAAATTGCTATAGAAAAGCTGATTTCATAAATAGAAAAACCTATCGATATAGAAGAAGTAATTGATTTACCACCGATTCCAGAAGCGGAGTTTAATTCGCTTTTAGAATGTGACAATAACATAGAATGTTATGGTGATCTCACTGAAACTGATATATTAAAAGAAATTGGATGGAGAGACAATTCTGAAGATCAAAATTTAGAACCTGTGGACGAACTGGAGTGAAAAATCTAATAATGTGGAGACTCCTAGCCACACAGAGGCTGTGAAAGCTTTTCACACTATTAAAAATGACATCCAATCAAAATCGTAAATTTCGATTTCGAAAATTTAGAAGAAAAGCTTTTTAAGGTGGGAAACTCAAATTTGATCCAAAAAAACGTTTCCGATTTTTTCATGTGATCCAAGGCAATCTATATAATCTTCCACACCAACTTTTTTTTAATAATTGTTCTTGTTAATAATAAAAAAAATTTATTTTTGTTGTTGATTAAAAACCTAAGTAAATAAACTTTGCACACATGTGATTTTTTAAGGACTTTTTTTAAACTGAACTGATTTTTTAAGTGTTGTAAAAAAATTTTATTTACATAATATGTACGATACATGAAAGTTTGTAAACATATGTATAGTATGTACGTTAAAACTTGTTGATTTAGGTTTTTAAGTTTTTTTGTTGAACTCTATAAAACAAACAAAAACATGAATTACCAATAAAATTAAACTTTGCTTATAAAAATCATCAACAGCCTATTTATCTTATATTTTTAAGGAACTTATGCTCATATGTATATGTATGTATATATACTAAGCATATATGTACATAGTTTGATTTCTTTCGCTGTAAAAAATGCAAAAAAATTTCCATTTACCCAATAATTGTATAATTGCAATATTTGTGCACTTATGTAATATTTGTATAATTGCAATATTTGGGCACTTATCCGAGGTTAGCATAAATGCAAAGAATGGATAAGTGCATCCGATGTGCATTTATCAGTACTTTACTGTAGTACCTATTTGCGAAGAATTTGATATTAACGGATCGAATGAAACACTCGAATTTTATATAACAAAATTTCATAATTTCCATGATGGTCTGATAGGTAACGACATATTAAGACCATTAAATGCATGTAAAGACTATAAGAATAAGGAAATAACTATGGGTAATAAAACATTACCTATGCTTTTTGAAAACGGAGCGATAAATAAAAAACGGATACAGACCCCACATGATTCTGAGTTAATTTACTTTAAAGAGGAAAAAGACAAGAAGATTTTAAGAGAAGGTATCTTAAATGCAGAAAACAGGGAAATAGATATTAATTTGTTATCTGAAAATATTCGTGTGACTACGCAGAAGGTAAACTACGACCACTTCAGTATAATTGAAGAAAAGGAATCTAAGCCACTATTGGAACAAATCTGAACAGATCATCTTAATTTCGAATTAATAAGAAAATACTCGGACATATTTTGTAAGGAAAATACTAGATTGACTTTTACCTCCGCTATAAAACATGAAATCAGATCCACTGATAACATTCCAATATATACTAACTCATATCGTTATTCATATATACACAAGAATGGAGCTAAAAAACAAATTCAAGAAATGCTCTATAATAAAATTATCGGGCATAGTAATTCTCCTTATTCCGCACCCATTTGGATCGTGGCGAAGAAGGCCGATGAAAGTGGAAAACCCAAATGGAGACTTGTCATCGACTATCGGAAACTGAATGAAATAACCAAAGATGACAGGTACCCAATTCCTAATATAGACAAAATCCTTGATAAACTGGGAAGATGCCAGTACTTCACCACAGTAGATTTAGCGATTAAGATTAAGGAAGAAGATATTCATAAGACTGCCTTCACTGTGGAAGGAGGACATTATGAATTCCTAAGAATGCCGATTGGATTGAAGACAGCCCCAGGCAACATTTCAAAGGCTAATGAACAACATTCTTGAAGATTACATTAACCCATTTACGGCCGCCGTGCCAATTTGAGAACACTTAGTTATCGAGGGTGTACAGAAAAAATATTGATTTATATTAAAAAATTTATGCATTAATAATTACTAGGAAGAACTATACTTATAAAAAATGTAGAACAAAAAAATTATATCTATTTTTAGTGCCGTAGTAACCTAATTAATTTGGTGAATAATACAGATGTGGAGGTAGGTTTTGGTTAACAATAATTAAATTTTCTGTGTACAGTTTAAAGTCATAAATTCTTTTATTTGATCGAATGTAATACATAACGAATTACACAAAATGATTTATAGTTTGATATTTTATATATGTATATCTGCTTTTATAACGCATAAAATTGTGCTGTGCCAATTTGGGTACAATGGCTACAAGTATAATATATATATACGCAAACACACGAAGGAGTAGACGACTCGATAACGTGAGTTGATGTGTTTTTGCTGACTATGTAGTCTTAGTTAAAACGGTGGAAGCACTTTATAGTGAAACATAAACAGGGAAATCCCCAAGTAAAATCTAAGTGTATTTTATTGTGTGTATTACATTCATTAGTTGCTGAAACGTTGAAATATTAGTTGAACTAGTATATTAGAGCTTTTAACACGCGTAATAACTTTACTAAGATGAACCGACATTTTAGCTCTAGTAATCGCTTTCGCGGTTTAGAAGAAGCTGTTAATACAATTATAGAGGATAGCAACGATGGCTTGAGTATGATTTGACCATAATTCCACCAGAGCCAAGTGTTGTTACTGATGAAGAAGAGGGGTTTGACGAAAATATACATTTGTCAATCTTGCCAAATGATGTTCCTGGAGAAGTCGAGGTCTTTGTTCGCAATGTTGGCACTATTTTGGATGATGAAGATTGCAGTGATGATGAGCCATTATCTGCTAAAAGGGCTCGGATTAGAACCAATACGCGACGGTGTGGAGAGCATGAGATTTCATCAGCATTTAAAGTTCCAACTTGGCGAAAATCAGCTCCGAATTATTCGAAGACTTATGGGGAGACTGGAGAACGGTTGCTAAGTGAAAGTCGTATGAAAGACGCTGTAAAGTAATTGACATTAGTTCAAATACTTGAATTGTTTTTCGACGAAGAAGTTTTTGAAATGATCGGTAATCTTAGCCAGTTGTACGCGAGTCAAAATAATCGACACACTTTTACGGTCACCGTTGCAGAGCTAAAGATTTTCTTTGGAATACTTATTCTATCTGGATACCACAAACTTCCAAGGGAAAGCATGTATTGGTGTTTAGATGAAGATATAGGAGTAGAAGTTGAGTCAAATTCTATGTCCAGGAATAGGTTTAAAGAAATAAAGAGAAATTTGCACCTTGTCGATAATAATGAAGCTTCAAACACCACTGACAAAATGTTCAAGATACGCAAACTTTCAGATGTTCTTATCAAAAATTTCGACCAATTTGGCATTTTCCACGAAAATATTTCTATCGATGAGTCTATGGTTAAGTATTATGGTCGTCATTCAGCAAAGCAGTTTATTAGAGGTAAACCAGTTCGTTTTGGTTATAAAAATTAGGTCGCAGCAAGTTCCTCTGGATACTGCTACTCTTTTGATATTTACTGTGGCAGATCAACTATCTCTGTTTCTGAGCCATTGGGTAATAGAGTTGTCAAAATGCTGGTTGATTTACGTAATTTAGGTTACCGTGCTACAGGAACAGTAAGAGATAATCGGACTAAGAAATGTCCCCTGACAAATGTAAAGGAGATGATGAAAAAACCAAGAGCAGAGTTTGATTATAGGTTTGATAAAAATAACGAGATATTATTGGTCCGCTGGAAGGATAACAGTATTTGCACAATGGCTACCAATCATGATTCTTATGAACCAGAAGGATTTGTTAAAAGATGGTGTTCCCAAAAAAAGCAAAAAACTGATATGCAGATCCCATACATGTTTCAAAATTACAACAAGGGCATGAGCGGAGTTTATTTACCTACATGATAGATATGGATATGTCCAATGCTTGGCGCTTGCATGTATGTAGTAAGGAAAACAGCATGGACCAGTTACTATTTCGACGGACTATAGCAAGATTTTACCTAAAGGAATCACCAAAAAAACGCGCTGCTGGTCGTCCTTCGTCATCAAATATTGAAGCCTTACAGTTAGACGGTGCCGATCACGTTCCCGAAAAGCTTCCAAATCGTGTACGTTGTGTCATCTGCCACAACAGAAGCCGGTGGCAAAAAATGCAAGAAAACACTTTGTATTGACAAAGGGTGCTTTTCAAAATTTCACTCATAAGTGGCCACTGTACCAATTTGGGTACACCCCTTTTATATCCTGAAAAAAAAATTTTATTTTTTTTACTTTTCCTATTTTTTTGTACTCCTAATTTTATATAAATAAAGAATTTTTAAAAGTTTTCCTTGTCGTTTTGGTTTGACTTTAAATGGGTTAATAAAATTTGCTTGGTATACTTAGATTACATAATCATCTTTTCCACCTCCCTCCAAGAGCACATTAATTCAATTAATTTAATTTTTCAACGCTTGCAAGAGGCAAATCTTAGAGTAAAACTACATAGATAAATTGGAATTCCCAAAAAGAGAAACCGAATTCCTTGGCCATATAGTAACACCCTGGGAAATAAAAGCACACCAAAAAAAAAAATTGAACGTGTAACAAATTTTCCAATCCCTAAAACTCCTAAACAAATAAAACAATTTCTTGGACTAACCGGATACTATAGGAAGTTTATAAAAGTTTATTCCATGATTGCTAAACCTACGACCAGATATTAAAAAGAGGATATCAAAATAAACACTTATGATCCACAATACATTGAAAGTTTCAGCACTCTCAGAACATTACTAACGCATGACCCAATTTTAGCATACCCAAATTTTTCAAAAAAATTCACACTTACAACAGATGCAAGCAATTTTGCTCCGGGAGCAATACTATCAAAAGATAATCATGCCATTTGCTATGCAAGTCGTACTCTCAACGAACATGAGTGTAACTAAGTACAGCACTATTGAGAAAGAACTTCTAGCCATCATTTGGTCTGCTAAATATTTCCTACCGTATCTTATTGGACGAAAGTTCACAATCGAGACTGACCACAAACCACTCGCTTGGCTATTTTGCATAAAAGAATCAAATTCAAAATTGGTAAGATGGAGGTTAAAGCTCTCAGAATTTGATTACGAAATAAAATATAAAAAAGGGACAAGAAATAGCAACGCGGATGCACTATCCAGAATATAACCTGAATTGGTTGATATTAATTCCATAAAAACAGAAATGCTCAACATAAAAGAAACAGAATCTCCTCTCAATATTCTTAAAAACCAAATTATTATTGAAAGGATTCGTTCAGGAGCAGCCAGAATGAAAATATTTAACAATAATAGGAAAACTATAGGAATCAAGGAACTCGATAGAGAAACTTCAATCTGCTTATTAAAAAACCATTTCAATCCAAATCATTTGAACGCAGTCTTTATGGAGGACGAACTTTTTAATACCATTAAGAATATTTATGAAGAACTTTTTTCAAACAACAATAAATTTAAGATCGTAAGGTGCACCTGTTTTCTCAGAGATATCAAAGATGAAGAAGAATTAACACAAATAATAGAAAAGGAACATTTAAGTAAAAACCATCGGGGAATACAGGCCGTCTACGAAATTATTAACAGAAATACATATATAAACCTCAACTAAAACTACGAATAACACAATTCGTTAACAATTGTGAGGTATGCACTATTGAAAAAGACGATAGGAAACCTCCTAAGGTACCACTAAAAATCAGCTAAACCCCTTATAAACCATGAGAAATTGTATACATAGACGTATTCTACACATTGAAAAAGGAAATTTTTATAACAATGATACACAAATTCTCAAAATACGTGGTTCCTTACAAAATCAATAGCAGTAGTTTGACGGAATTCAAAACTAAGCTCTTGAAATACATAAATACGCACGGTAAAATAAGAAAAATAATTGTAGACAATGAGCTAGGTTTTAAAGCCAAGAAATTCTTAAGGAGGAAAATATTAACATACATTTCACTTCAAATAGTAAACACACTTCAAATTCGGACATCCAGATGACATTTAGGATCTTTCTAATTACCCTTTTTAGGATTACCAATGGACAGTTCTTTGACATACAGGACCTAACGAACAATCACGGATACCTACCAATTAAAATAAAAGACGTTAATATTATTGACAAATACATAAAAATAATACACGTTATTAATACCACACAATATTTAAAAACAGCAAATATATTACAGGAAAATATCTATAAACTGGCAAGCACTTACACGAACATTAGCCCACTATTGGAGAGCGTAAATAGAAGTATGGGCATACATACATATGTAGAACAAAAATCAAAAACTTGACACCTAAGTTCAGACAAAAAGGAGGACTAATAAACGCAATAGGTAAAGGACTGAAATATGTTACAGGAACAATGGACAGTGACGATGAGAAGGCAATTTTAGATAAAATTTTAAAACTCGAGAAAAGTAACGGACACAATGACAGCTTTAAACGAAATTTCATTTCTAAGCACTTCAATGTCAGACAAAATATCAAATATTACAGACCAGCAAAAACTCGTACAAAATTATGTAAATAAATCTAAGACTATCGTACAAAATAAAATTCTTGACTTGGAGGACGAAACTCTATTTTTGCAAAACGTCTTCGAAATTAATAATGATGTAAACCTATTGGTGGACCACGTAAATGAGATTGGACATGTTATTTTCAATTCCAAGCTGGGAATAGTTTCATCGGATATACTGACTAAAAAGGAATTCCATTTCATAGGTAGTATAGAATCTTATCTTCAGACAAAAGTATCTTTAGCTTATAGAGAAAATTCGTAATCTTAACATTGAATGTTCCAAAGTTTCTAAACGATTCATTTTCCTAGGTAATATTCGAACCACTTCCTGATAATGAAAATAAAACCTTAATATTAAACCAAAACACCGTTCTTATCTACAAACATGAACTGTATAAACCAAACACTTTAGAATACAAAATTTAGAACCTAAATGCAATATGAATAGAACAAAAGATCAAGAAGAAAAAAAATTTACCCTGGTTTATATTTAAGCACTATCAAGATAAAATTGAAACTAATTGTAAAAACCCATATAGACTAGAAAAATTTAAGACGTATCTATTAACCCGCCAATGGTGACGCAAATTTGACGTTGATTAATGGTGACGCCAGTCTCATGCACCGGGGTTTTCAACTGAAGATTTTTCGAAACGTGTTACTAATAGTTCATGTTTTTCTTTTTATTTATGCACTTTGACAATAAAACAGAGATATTTAATCAATTTAAGATCTTTTATTTCAATATTAAAATTCACAAATATTTTAATTAGAGCATTAAAAATAACAATGTTTTAGCAATACATTTTTTAATATTAAGAAGAAAATAAAAAAATCACATATTCATTAAATATTAAAAAATAACGTTAATTAGTCTTTCGACAATTGGAACTTTTATAAAATTAACAAAAATTGGTATCCTTCCAAAAAAATAACAACAAAAAATACATCTCAAAAACTAAATTTCTTCCGGTAAACAAATGCTGCAATACGGCACTACGTGTTCAAGACGCAAATATTGTTGGCATTTTTAGCAGGAGTACTTGGTTTTTACTCGAAATCGCAATAAAAAGAATAACGGAGAAGAAAGTTATACGAATTTTTTAAAGCAACCGGTCTCACAGACCAGTAGGTCACCATTGGCGGGCTAAAGTTCGAAAACTGCATTGTCAAAACAAAACTAAGAACTTATGAAAACTATAAAGTTGATGTTAAAGAAATGTTTACCTTAGAGAAATTTATATTGAAACTCAAAGAAAGTAATATTTCATTAACTGACTTGGACATGAAAGAAATACATTTTAAATAAACGATAACATTTGTTGAGCATAAACTTTTTAAAAACACTCTAATAAATACTGGAAGTAGTATAGGAATTTCTACCATTAAAATTTTTATTTTGTCATAATTTATGTTAGAACATTTAAAAGTAAAACATACATTGTTTCTTCGTCGGAGCCTCATTCTAACGGAGGGGGAGTTATAATAACCCCTAACAAAATGATTATTTAACTATACCTATATACTTACATTTAAACATAAATGATTTTAGGGCTAAACATTTACAAAAGAAAAGAAATTCTTTTTAATATTTTAATTAAAATAAAAAGTCAATAACATGCATATTTGTCACAACACTGTGTACAAACATGGATGTACTTAAAAAACACTTTAAACACTTATTTTATTTTTTGTTATTAGTTTCATAGAACGCTCGAATGCAATTCCGGTCAAACAGTAATAATAAACCATAAGTATGATCGATTTCGAAACATGAAATTCTTAAGAACAATTGCACAATCATTAAAACAAAGAAATAAATTTTCTTTTGTAAACAACTTATTTTCTAAGAACTACCAATAAGCATTTTTGTCAACTGTTAATTTGAATATTAAGATTTTTTGAAAAATAAAGACAGTCTTATTATAGATTCAAATCATAACGGTTGTTTTTTAAAGAGTTCAATTTTAAGAGCTCAAAATTCGGCATCTCACGGGATGTACATTAGCAGTAAGAGTAAATGTAGTCTGAGAACGATGTATTGTACTTCGAATTAGCCGCTTTGAAGGACGATTATGTACGCAATAAAATGGTAGAAGTGCACGATAAGTTTGACGAGGAGGACAATTATTTTGATTAAAAATTTCAACAATTTGCTCGCGTTGCTCTGGTGTAAGTCGATTCATATTGAAATTTCAAAGCAAACTAAACAAAAGCAACAATCAACTGCTTTATGGGTGCTCAAATAAAGCAGTGATGCCAACTCAAAGTTGTGACACTCTAAAAAACACGCTTTATATACATATATAAATTGCTCACCCCTCCAGTTTTTATTGAAGAAAAATGTTTCAGTTTTATAACAGTTACATTTTGGAAGATTTTCACAAGCTTTGATTCGTTTCCTTAACGTTCCGGTCGTCGTTCGTGGTCCAGTGGTAGATGACGTTTCCAAAGTGGGAAACAAGTGTCGAAGCGGAAGCTTATAAAGGTAGAGTGGACGAACAAGTCATTGTAATAGAGTGGTCTGTTTTCCATCCTTAAAGAATAATTTTTTCTCCCATTGAATGAAAATGCAATTAAAGTTGAAGCATCATATCGATTAAGGGATACTTTTTGTCTCCAATCATCTTTTATGCCAATGTCTTCCATAAGAGAAGTTGCAATGCTGATGTTATTCTACCTGGAACACTAGATTTGTCACACATCGAAGCAAAGTTAAAAGCATCATATCTGGCAGTAGAAGGCCCTGCTCTTATTCAAGATTCATCTTGTGCACCTACTGAATGTGAAATTTACTCATAATCAATTTCCTTATCTTCATTCTATTATTAAAGACGTAAGTACATACATATGTACTTGCTCTTCAATTTCCGTCTCGTATTTCGGTATCGTAGATCTTCTCTCTTTATATTGATGCATGAACTCTTTCAACGGTTCTGGAAGCAATCCACATGAGCATTGAGCTGGTTTCAAGTCAAGTTTCCATATGTGCGGTACTATTTTCCTGGCTAAGAACGGAGCCTATCCCATAATTTAAAGCTCTGTTGTCAGCTCAAAATGTAAAAAACGCTTTTTATTACTTTTTGGTTTTATTTTGCTGGGTTCAAGCAGTCTTGTTTATTTTTAATTTTACATTAAACTGAAATTAAGAGAATAATCTTGCACTTTTGGTTGAATTACAATTTTTACCGTATATTTTTACAGTTTTCAATTGCTCTAATTTCTATATTTTATTTTAATTTAACAACAAGCTTGAATTGAAACAACTAAAAATATAACCATTTATGTCATATATGCACATATATACTATAAAGCGTTATTGAAATTAAAATAAAAAATATATACATATGTAGATATGAACAACATATCATTCGAAACAGTCTCAAGTTTTGATCAAATAAATCGTACATTTTTAAGCTATTCCCTTTCCATTCTTAAACAGTCGGTCTATAGTGCAACAACTCGACAAAAGAAAAATACGTTTGGACTCATGGATTAATTCGTTATTTTATAATAAATGGTGAAACAACAAGTGCAATAAATTATTTGAAAGTAGTTCTAAAAAGTACCTAAACTATTTAAATAAAAAACAGAATTATGGTAGAAATCAATATTGCAAAAATAAATTTGGCGAAAATTGAATTAATGTTCGCATAACTTGACAAATAGTGAATGGAATAATCGAAGTGAATACAAATAAATTAATGAATGTATCACAAAAAACTGTTTTAGCAAACAGATGCATGTGTAAGTTTTGTGAGGCGTTCGATACTCTTTATCACGGCAAACTATTACAAACATTAAAAGGAAATAGAATAAGAGATGGGATATTGCAATGGCTTAAAAATTATTTAAAATCACGGTCGTATTCTGTTAAGGTAAACAATACTCTTAGCAATAAAATATTATGCGATTACGGAGTACCACGAGGTTCAAAACTTGCGCCAATTCTATATACATATAATACACGCAAATGATTTGTTTCGACATTTGGAACATTTGCTTATGCAGATGACACAGATATAGTTGTAGGTGATATAAACATAAAACAAGTAATAGAAAATATGCAAAATAAAGTACACATTGTAATGAAATGGGACCATGATAATAACACGGTTCATTAATGTTACTACAAAACGTACAATAACAACCAAATTTGCAATATGTACAACGTATGTAAGAAAGGCTTCGCTTATGCTTCACCAACTAAGCAGCTATTGTTGGTGCAAAGTATTGCGACAAGCATGCATCGATAAGGATAACGGCCTGGGGAAACGCTAAATACAATATCACCATACAAAACCAAATACTCAAAATTTTAAAGAAAGTTATTCCAAACTCACCACAACAACAACACAAACAATGTAAATGCAAAGAACGACACATACAATTAGTCAGCTTAACAATAGAAAAAAAATTATTACCAAATTACACAACTAATTACTTTTCAAATCCTAACGAGTAATAACAGTTAACAGAAATTACTATATCTAGTAACAACAACAAAATTATAGATCTTGGTAACAATAGCAATAGTAACATTTTAGAATTAAGCGAACTCGAAACTACAATAGAACAAAGTAAATAAACTACAATAACCCTGCAAGAGATTTACTACTTCTCAACATAAAAACATCTATTATACACCATTATTCAAAGAATTTCACAAGGGCACGAAGCAGAAGCACGCTAGTCGTTATACTGCCAACAATACTAACCAAAATACCAACTAACATCATTAATGTAACAAATAAATTCAAAAGAAATAAAATGATAAAAAATTATATTTAATAAATAAACCATGAATTTAAAATATATATGTATGTAAGTATGTAAAATACATATATATAGCGCTTAAAAACAGTATTCGACATTGGAGTTGTTTTATTAAATTTCACATGAAAACATATACTAGCTTGGGATAGTTTTAAGAAAAATTGTTAAATGACGTGGTATTGTATGAATTTAAGAATTTATAGTCATGAAATACCGAAATGATTCTTGTTTATCATATACAAAAGTTATTTTGTCATTTCTGTGAAAATAATTGCGAATATGAGACCTAAAGGGAAAGAAACTTCTGTTGTTGTAAGAAATTTAATAATACGTCATTTTCAATCGGGAAAACACCATATCATAAATTGTCCAAAGATCACGAGCAACCGTCTACTAAATCATAAAATAGTTTAAATCTGAAAAAACTGTGATAACAAGCGGCAGTGGTGTAATGGAATGGAGATGTATGGCAGCGCCAGAAGTGGGGAATGTAGCATTTATTGATAGGACTATCTACCACCGACAATATATTGATCTGCTAAAATAAAATTTTCATTCAAGCGCAGAAAAATTAGGTCTGGAAAACAGATTTCAATTTTATCAACACAATGATCCCAAACTTTGTGAACTTAATGCAAAGCTTTGACTTTTGTATAAATGTCCGAAGATAATAAAAATGAAAGCCAGAACACACCAAAACCTTAGCAAAATCTATTCCAGATCGTTAAAAAGAAGTTATACGTCGTTATGAAAAAGCTACTCGGTACTAAGATAGAAATAATTTTGTATATCGTAGTTATAAAAATGTTTCTAATGTCGAATATTTTGTTGTTGTCTTTTTTGTGATATTATATTAAGGGATGCATTTTTCTAATTTATGTTTCGAGCCCTCGTTTTTAGGGTCGAGTATATCTTTTTGTTTTTTAATAAACCTTTTGTTAAATAAAAATATTCTACAGTCTTATACGGATAAATATATGAACATTATGGTCAATGTCGAATACTTGTTTTGACCGCTGTATACGTAAATTGAAAACATTAAACAAAACAATATGTTTAAAAAGATAACTAAATACACAGTTGTAAAGAAGACAATATACAACACTATATTTTTAATGTCATTTATCATTATCTAATGAGTTTTGCGGGTTTAAATAATAACACTTTCTATTACAATTTGTAATAATTTGAATACTATAATGTTACCAACAGTTTTCAACACAATACAAAATTTTCTGCAATCTATTATTTTTAATTTTTTAATTTGTAATTAAGTTTTGTCTTACACTTAAATTTATTGCAATATTTTGTGCAATTTGTATTTGGTTTCATTAATAAACAATGAGTTTTCTTGAATCTTTGATTTTATATTTTATAAAATATTTTATATATATATTATATAATTATATTTTATAAAATCAAAAACTTTTTTTATTCTTTTCAGTTTGTAATTCAAATATTATCTTACAAACTTAATATTTTATACATATGTAAGTGTACAAATTGTATTATTATGTGCATTTTATATTTTGTTATACCTGCAGGTAAATCGTGACGCTTTGCTAGGTAATACTAATTTAAATTGTACATTTTATGGAACTATTTCTATAATCAGAACTGGGACAGAAGAAGTGAAATGAACGTATTAGCTAAAGGATGCGTGCCGAGGTGGTTATTATCCGTTCCACAGAAGGTCAGAGTTTTGCTGATGTACTCACAAGTCTAACGGAAGGTTACGGTGTAAATACGTGACCTTGATTTATTTTTCACTAAAGATTTATTCTACCATTGTAAATGCTACAAATTCGCAGGCTAACGATATAAGTATTCAAATTACGGAAACTACTAGCCATGAAAATAGACTGGACTAGCTGCAGACTTAGGTAATATTCAGTATAACTGTAAAAGACCGAATATAAAAGGAAATATAATTTGCATTCGATATGGTGAAGAGGGACTAATGATGTAGAGCTGTAAAACCGCAAGAAAGTGTTGTCTATGCTCACAGGCAGGTAAAGAAACAGTAGGCCATACAGGGATAGCAGCATCTGGATACTACAAGCGTCTAAGCTGAAGTGGAAAGGGTACAGAAAAGGTAACTGTTTTGTCCTGGCTCAGTTGAAGGATATATTGATGAAACACCAGACGCAGGGAGACTCAGTTTCTTCCATTTACTATGGAGGAACTTCGGGTTGTTGGTAGAAGGCATACAAATAATAAACCCCCAGGTCTGGATACCAACGGATTTGCTCTGTGATAAATGCCCAGAAGTACTTTTTAGAATGAAAAAAAGCTGTCTGAAGGACGGCATCTTTCAAAAAGAATCGAAGAAACAACAGTTGGTGCTAATAACCCAGAACAAAGGTGACAATACGTCACCAGCGTCGTTTCGTAGTAGACACTACTGGACACAGTGGAAAAGCCCCTAGAGAAAATGATGAAACTCCGCCTACACGAGGCTATGGAATCCAGCAGAGAACATTCAGGACGGCAATATGGTTTCCTCCCCGGAAGGTCTATTATAGGAGCACTGCGGGACGTTATCGAGGCAGAATCGAATACAACATATTACAGCAGGCTTATCGTCTTACTGACAACTTTGGATGTTGTGTGAAAAATTTTCAGTACTGCAATACCTAATGCACTTAAAGACTGTGTTTCACTATCCTATCTAGTCGAACGATGTGTCAAATGGTATGATAGTCTGATTTAAAAAACAAATTTTTTTGACAAGTCTGTCCGACCTGCAAACTTTTATGAAAATGTTCATAAAGTGATAGATTACGAGCTAGCGCTTTTTTTTAACAAGCTTTGAGAGATACATACATAGTATCTATTTTTTACAACGCAAATGAAATATGGCGAGAAAAATTTCTTGTTGGAAAAGTGAACAGATGAAACACATAATCTTTTTTGTGTAATAGTGTAACACTTAAGAATCCATTTTGCTGCGATTTTTCAAAGTTGGACAGATTTCTATCAGATTTTTCTTTTAATGAATCGTACGATTCTCTACGATAGTGTAACATGGCCTTATTTAGGCACTAACTCTGGGATAGGTTATTGATCTACAATACACTTTGCAGTACTGCGTTACTTCGGGAGTAGCACAGTCCTCCACACTTGGTCCATATCTATGGAAAGTGACGTATGATGGCATCTTTCGTACTTAAATGTACTGACACATTCTTGGCTTTTATTACGTACAAAGTGACGGATTTCATTGCAGATTGGGATGCAACTACGCGAACCTCTCTTAAATATCTAGGGGCCCAGCTAATATGTATATTCGAGCCAGATAAAGTAAACCACATGAAGGCGGCGAAAGTAACGGCACAACTCCTCGGATTATTAGAAAATGTGAAGGGCTCACTTCCCAGCACGACAAACCTTTTAATGGAGGTAACTAATCCCATTTTACTCCACGGATTTAAAACCTGGGCAGATACCCTCAAGGGCAAGCGAAGAGGCATCGACGTATTATCTGGGCATGTAGTGTTACTTATAACTGGTATGATCCCAATAGAGCTGCACGCCCAAGAACGCACGAGAAGACATGACTTAAGGGGAAATAACGCCAAACCTCTCACTATCGAGGAGCTAAGAATGCAATGGCCAAATGCCAATTGCAATAGAACCTCATCAGCATATGGATTATGGACAACAAAACTTATTCCCAATATGGAGAATTGGATAAATAGGAGAAGTGGCGAGGTAAAATACTATCTCACGCATTTTCATACGAAGCACGGATATTTCAGAAAATATCTTTATCGAATGGCAAAGTGCGGTACGCCACACTATACAGATACTATTATGGCAAAAGTGTGAGAGCGGAGATAAATACAAAGTAGTAACAAAATGCTGCAAATAATTCTTGTTCAAAAAGAAATAAGACCTGGAGAATGCCATGGACGCGGTTGAACACCGGATTGACTGCGGGACCGTACGCGGACAGATGAGTTAGAAGTCTACGACCACACTTGTGGGTAACTTTCCTAGGGTGTAAAAGTAGCTTCTTAGTCCGTATACGAACTTTTCGTAGTCCGACATAGCACAGCTGGTGATGACCTCTATGGATGTATAAAACCTTTTTACACCCTTACCCTAAAAAAACTTATTATAAATATTATACAAGCTAACAACTGCGACATCACAACTAATAAAATAAATTTCGTTGCGTCACCGAACCTGATACCTGCTTGAATTGCAATTAAAACAAAGGAAAATAATTTTGCTGGATCATCGCCTGGTTGATGGCGCATGCTTGTGCAACGTGATCCGGTTATCGCTCAGTCTTGGTTGAGCGATTGATCAGCTTAGTCGACTTGAATTAGCAATTAACAATTATTAATGTTAAGTTAAAAACAATTGAAGGATTTATTTTCGGTTAATAACTAATCAGGTGCTGCAGTCGCGCCTTAATATAATTTCTTTATTGCAACCAGTTGGAGAATCCTTAACTTACATTTTAGTATGATTATTGTTATTAATATTATGCATATTATATTTGTTACCAAAAGTAAGAAAACCAGTAAAAACACATTTCGTTGAATTCGCGCAGACAAATAAAAGTAGTATAATAAAAAAAAATTTTGTATGAAAACAATTTTTAGTCTTAGAAGCCTAAAAAGCGTAAAATCGAGGGCCAGCGGGTGTATCCTTGTCTTTAACAATTTTAAAAGGTTTTCTGCAAAAGGAAAAAATATTGTGCGACAGTATATTTATTCTTACGAATGCATTTAAAACGCACACCTGTTTATGTAATCGCCTTTTCCTACTAATACCATGTACGAGTATGACATGATTTCATCTTGGTCGAATAGACGTAACAAAATTCATGACATCAAGTCAAATCTTGTCAATCTCTGAATTCAAAGACATACAATGATTTTTCATCGAGCAATAAACAGAAGATTACTTTTAACACTGCATACAAAATACTTCTTTTTGTACGAGCTTAGTTTGCCGGCAGCGAACTTCTTGGAAAGAGCATGAATGCATGTATATTTGTCCAAGTTAAAAGAATGGACTACATGCAACAACTTCAACTAACAGTTAGCATAGAACGAAAGCAACATTTTGTGAATTTAATATTTGTTTGAAACTGGCAGGGTATTTAATTTGCACATATGTATGTTTGTATATATTTATGCATGTAATGCAAATGTTTGCATAATATGTCTGTATTAGTAGTCGTAAGTACAGCATAAATTGATAGATATTTGCTCATCACACAGATGCAAGTCAGGTAAGTTTGCATTGACACCACACAACATTGAACACAGACAGAATCAGCTTCAACATGATAACCATTTGCCACTTACTGGGGCAGGATTTGCATAAAGGTGTAAAAGTGTTGCAAAAAGTCAAAATGTATTTTTAATGCAACACACGCAACAAAAACAATGGCACTAACAAACTTTAACAGCTAACAACAGGAATTGACACAAACACTGAAACAGAAGCAACAACAACATCATCGAACAAGATTTGTGGAGGCTGGAAAATCAATGTTTCTTAATGTCTACTTTCGTCGATGTTGATGCAGGTTCTTATGATGAAGTTGGCTGTTGCACTGCTGACGATAAAGTCAAAAGTAAAGTTAAGCAATTCTCTACAAGTTTTTCAAGCATGCTGAGGAGTGTGTACGAATAATATTCACTCATACAGTTGGACATGGTGTGGTACGAGTAGTTGGCTCAGTTGGGATCTTTTCGCAGTCGCCGTTCATTGTACTTGCTTTTGCGAGTTTTGTCAAGATTTGTTTTTCTGTGTGTTTTAAGTTTCTGTGTATTTAAACTTTTGTTAAAACAGTGGTCAATATTCCAAGTCTAAAACACGGCAACTATATGCATGTACTAACCTTTAAATTTTGGGCTGTGTATTATAGTGCATCGATGCATAGAAGTAATTGTGTATATGATACGAGTATAACAAATTCAACATTTGGAATCATTTCGTACAAGTGATATGAGAATGATGTAAATGTTTCTGTATTTCACATCAATAAAATAAAATGGTACAATTCAAAACAAAACAACGTTAAGAGGGCATATTTTACTGAGTTAGCAAGCATTAGGCGACGAATAAACCTCTACCATGAAAAGTTGCTTACTTCCTGCGGTGAGGCATCTACTACTTTTGCTTCTGCCAACAACACTTTCTGATTATATAACGTGGAATCAACTAATAAATACTTTAAGTAAGTTTAATTTTAGTTTTTTACGTACATATGTATATACTTACATTGATTTTTAACTTTAAATTGAATAAATTTTGTTAGTCCTTTTTGTAAACCAGGGATGCCCAAATTGATTCCCATAACCAAATTAAAATCTACTTGCCAATTTATCTTTTCAAATGGTTAAATCAGTAAATTTGACCACATTATCTCATAAAAAATGCGAGATAAAACTACAGATGTTAATGGGATATCAATCCAATATTGGTGAGTTCCTTACTTAAATATTCACGTCCATTAACTTTCAAAGCATGTTATTTTTTGTCAAAGTTGTGTTGCAACCAGAACTTTTGATAGCATTAGTTGACATTTTTGATTTAGTTTTAATCAAGTTGGGATCATCACCTTACAGCTGTAAATATTGTTCAACATATAAGAGATATCAGTCAAACAAGTTTCAAATATTATGGACAGCTTTCATAATATATTGCAAAGACTGACGTAATCTACATCATATCTTGATATGAGAGCTCATTGCATGGTAGTATAGACTCGTCGAATTGGAGATAAAATTTGTGT
Organism: Epicampocera succincta; assembly: GCA_932526305.1. Classification (NCBI taxonomy): domain Eukaryota; kingdom Metazoa; phylum Arthropoda; class Insecta; order Diptera; family Tachinidae; genus Epicampocera; species Epicampocera succincta. The sequence goes on along the minus strand of OW052035.1, from coordinate 26,165,892 downwards.
TCTTTAAAAAATTGCATAAAATGTTTTCCACGTGACCCTTCTCGTCTATTCGTCTCTGAACGATGTTATTACTCCGAGGAATCCTTTTTATAATATCATGTGCAGGCAACACAGTACGTTGTTAATTACTTCCGCAACTCTTGTTAAGCGGTCTTCCATTTTTGAAGACCCCATTATTTTTTTTTAAATATTGTGTCTCATACTACTACTTCAGAAAACAATAAAAAATACTGTTAAATTTACATATTAGTTTATTATTATCGCACCTTGGAAGTGAATATTGTAATATAGAAAAGTTTATATTAGGGAACAATTAGCATAAAACAAAGAAAAATTAAGATTTAAACTCCACACACAGCGTAGTTTACACTCATACAACTTGAAATTGTTCAGAGCCTGCGATTTTAACATCCAAATTTTTGTTTGTTTCTTAATTGGCTTTGTATTTTGTTACCTATTTTTATTTTATTAAAAAAAATAAATATTAAAAAATACTAACACTTTGGGCGGTAACTGAAAAAAATTTAATAAACTTTTAATTTATAAATTTTATGCCAATATTTTTAGGCTTTATAAATATGTAACAAACAAACAAACAAAAACTTTCAGATATTAGAATATGGCATATATTTAAGCAATCTGGAGAATAATATTTCAAAATTTTAAAATATATGTAGTATTTACTTACTTCATTCACTTTACTATTGTACATAAATATATATACAGGTAAAATCTTAAAATATATTAGAAGATAAGTATTACTCAAGCACGAAAGAATTTAAAAACGTGGCTGAAAGGCTTAATCATTGCACTACATTATTTTGCATTGACTTGTACACGCTTATTGACTTGCCAGGCCTTCCAATTTGTAAGATTTAGGAAACGCTCATTTAAAACTACAAAAAACTAGATAGGGCACACTTGTGTCGATTTTTAGATTATCCGAGCACTGGGAAGGCTATATCGACTCTAAGGGGCCTACTTTGAGAATATATGTTACAGTATCAACAGTGGAAATAAACACAATTACAATTCCCCAACGCCGATGCTTAAGTTTTAATTAACGCATTAAAGAGCAAACAACGCCTAGCACAAGATTAGTACGTGGGTTGTTTTATAATTATTATGTTTTTATTTAGTTTTCTTTTTAATAACCCTCAATACAGACTTATTACTAAAAAATCAACTAAGTTTTGAAAATATTGTATCTATTATCAAATTATTTCAAATGTTAAAAACGCCGCAGATTATTAAAGTCACAATAGAGAAAAGAATGAATTTTATATAAGATTTTTCTCGGATTTTTAAAAAGGCGTTTTTGTTCTCTTCTAAATAAACGTTCTTATTTATTTTCATTATGAGTACTATGTATTTAATCCTCACTTATAGAATCAATATAGAATCTGTAAACAAAATCAAAGTGAAAACAAGTGAGAAATTATTTATCAACTAGTTTACATCATTAAATGAATTCCAGAATACCAGAAGGCTACTGAATAAATATTATTTCTGCTGACCTAACGTTAAAATATGTAGCTACATTAAAGGTAGTACTTAATTTACACTCTATAAATGAAATAAAGTATGTTTCGAGTGGAAAGATATAGTCTTGATGATACATCGCAAACTATCTTTTTTAATTTTGTTAATCTTCGGACAAACAAATAAGCTTGGGTAAAACACGACATGCAACATCAACAAATTTAGAACAAGTAGATATCAGTATGCTGCACTTTTATATATGTACATACATACATATGTATGTATATATGTATTTATATAAGATAACACGATACGAGTAATTATTGTCATATTGTCAAAGACTTGCAATATAGTGCTGTGGCATAACTGACAATAATATACATTTTCGCAATAACAAATCACATATGTATTTTAAACAAAAAAGCTTTAGCTTATACATAGTAATTGAAAAAAATTAATTTCTTCAGACGTGGTTGGAATATAAACACCAATAGATACCAAATATTTTAAAAAATATGTAGGAGTAAGTGGAGCTTTTAGCACAAGTCTAGTAAAAATATTATTTTGAAAGCAACTGATTATCGACATATGTATGTATGTGTGTGCATGTATATTTACATACTTACATACATACACATGTATAAAATCGGTTATTTAATTTTGGGCTAGGTTTCTGGACACGCTACAGAATATTGGCAAACGCTTTGTTACAATACTATAAAATTTTTAATTTGTATAAAAAAATGCAACCAAATGCGACGGCAGTTAAGAAATAATCATTAAATTTATATATTTTTAATCTTAAAGCTTACTTATCCGATCTTCAGACAAAATGAGTCACTCCAATGCAGTTACTCGTATCTACACACTTGCACGCGTATATACATATGTATGTATGTAACTGAGATAATGGAAATTGTTTTTGAAACCACCCGTCTGGATACGTAAAACATTTATTTTGTAAACAAACCAAAATCAAATTGGATCCAATATAAAATAATACAAGCACAAGCCTAACAAGTTGGAAGTTGTTAATTGGCGAAAATTCCATGTTTTAATGTGCGACAACAAGATTTTGCTGTCTCTTGTTCTGCCGCTTTTTTGTACGGCAGCCAGTTTTGGTATTGTTTCCAAGTCATGTCGTCGTATCGAATGTTGTCAACAGTTTTGCTTTATTAGCTACTTTTGGGTGGTTGCATACTGTTTGTATTTAATGTGGCTACCATGATATATACATATGTATGTACATGTATATACATATGTATGCACATTTATGCTTTTAACACTAACCATGATCAGCAATATCTGAATGCGTATTTTCAAATTTTTTTCCATCCAATTTACGTTTGTGCGTAGATTGTGGATGCCATTTTTTAAATGTGTGTACAACACTTTGCACAGAGAAGATGCATGTTCAACTTAAACACACAGTCAAATAGCAGAATTTTTCGTACATCAATAGTAAAATATATACATATGTACGTATGTAGTATGTACATATCGGTCTAAGAATAAATTAGTGGTTTAAATTTTGTAAGATGCTTCTTTCGTGGTGCTGGAATACTTTAAATAGAAAGAGAAAAAATTGTTTTCCATTCACATAGTAAATCTTGTTCACAGTAAGAATTTGACATAAACTTATACATATGTATGTATATTGATTTACCGCTAAAACCGAAATCCCATTGATCTATTTTTTAAAGAGTGCAAACTTTTGAAAGTAGTCTTTATAAGCATGATTTAGAGATCATAAGTTCGCCTCAAATTCTTCAAGCTCCTAAACAGCAACTTTGAAAAAGCTTTAAGCGTTCTAAAAGAGTTGAACCAAAGACTATAAAATTTATAGTATAAATATACAAAGATGTTTCGGTGCACTAAATTTTGCTAATGGACGGAGCAATACGTCCACTTTTTATAAAGAGAGCACTTTTATTCTCAGAGCATTTATTATTCTCATGTCTCAGCAATTCAATGTGCACGTATGAACGTGTGTGCATTTACAATGAGTATATGTATGTATGTAAAATTGTATACAGTGCTGCCTCTCCAAAAAAAATATTCCAACCAAAATTTTTTAAAATGTTACCAAATTTGAGAAAAAATAACCAAATTTAAAATGAACTGTTTTATTTGGAAAAAAACATAAAAATTTATTTGAAGTTGCACTGCAATGCAAAGTTAGTAATTACAAAACAAGAAATGTAATCCATTTACATATTAAAGAATTCTTACTAATGAAAAAATAACGAGAAACTCGTGTACATACTTATATTTTTGTTTTACAAGAGTCAATTTTCCATAATATGGAATATATATAATTAATTTTCTTTAAAGTACGTGAACAAAATTATTATTATAATTTTTACTTTTAATAGGAAAGTTACAGTTACAACTAAATTTAAACTTCACAAAACAAAAACTTAATAAGTTTTTATCAAGACAAAACTGATTTTTTATATAAAATTTTAAGCTTAAGCTGTCTTAACAAATTTTAAATATGTATAGACGCTTAGTTGTACAAAAACCAAACTTGAAATATTTTAATTGTTATGCAACAAACGTAATACAAACAAGTAAATAACAATGTCAACAAATTTATAAACCGTGATTTAAAAGTTTAACAAGTAAAATATGAAAATATTTATACCCATTATTATTTTCGGAAAAAAGTAACCAAAATGAAGATTATGTTCACATCTTCACATTGGAAAAAAATTACCAATTTTGGTTCGAAATAACCAAAAACGGCAGCTCTGATTGTAAATTATTTTGTCTTTTCATCGATTACAAACCCAATTCGAAAATTTATTCAGAATTATATTTTATTAAATAATTTTTACAACGTAACGTAAATTTAATTCAATTCACTTAAGTTTCTTAGTTTTTTACTAATATAATAATAATAATTTAAGTTAATACATGTTTCATATCGATAAATTTTATTTAAATTAGATAAGACCTTTCATAAGGCTATATTTTATTTCTTAGTTATTATAACTTAAGCCTCTATGAGGACTTTATAATTGTTTATTATAAATTTAGTTTATTGAAACTGTAGAATGGCATTCTTTTAATAATTTTATTTGTAAAGTTTATACTTTTCTAGCTTAATTAAATTTACCCACTATGTAGGCCACGTACCGATTGATGACTAAATTAAACATATTATAAAATAATTAAAGAACTCAAGAGCTTCAATCGCATCAACTCTCTTCTCTCCTAAAAAGGTAAATTTATAATTGAAAAGCAATGCAGAAACATCGGCATTGTCAGCAACTTTGTCATGCTACAAAACGTATCTTAACTACTCCCTCCTTTAGATTTAAGACGTCCTCGTCTGTTAAAAATAATAAGACTCTTTACAATACAAATACGAGACGATGTGAAGCTTTTGATTTCCTTTCACAGATCATTGACACAACTTGAATTAAAATTTTCTTTTTTGTTAGGTAAATAATATATTTTTGAATTATCATGTTTTGCGCATATTTTTACACAAATTTCCTATGAGTTCTCTAGTCGAATAAAGTATTAAAATCTTTTGTTGAAGAGTGCAATGTTTCCATTATATGTGGATGTTTCAAAAACAAACAATTTCTCTTAAGTTGTTATCAGAAATTTAATATTGTCCTTATGGACTATTCTATCGTCAATTCTAAGAGTGCTTCCTAAATCTTCCTGAACTGTCTTCCCAACGTAAGCTTTACTGAACTTGTTACCTATACGCCTATTGCTCCTAACATAGACCTTATCACCGGGGTTGTATGTTCTAATAACTCTGTTCCTATTATGATAATTCAAGTCGGATTTCTGTTTAGTTAATATGCTAGAGCGAATTTTTTCCTTTAGGTCTTCGGGTATAGTCTGAATAAAGTCGATTGGTCTCATTCCGGTTGTCGAGTGGACTGTTATATTATATTTTGATGTGGCAAGGAGAACTAGATCTAATGGATCAGATGAAATGTCATCTACTTTGAGACATCTTCCAATTTCCGTCAACGTGCTATGGAATCGTTCCACTTGACCGTATGGAGGGGTGAAACTGCATGAATATCTGCACCGAAAGTATTTTTGACGAGTGATTTGATTGTTTCTGAGTTAAGAGATTTTTCGTTATCACAAACTATCACTTTAGTATTGCCAAAGAAATGCAAAGTCTCTAGCAGAGCAGGTTTCACATCTACTATGGCTCTTGAAGCTATTGGCTTCACGACAGCAAATTTTGAAAATTTATCTAAGCAAGTCAAGAAAAATTGTTTGCTCGTACTATAGATATCCATGTGAAGTATTTTTATTTAATGTGCTTTAATTGCTTCCTCATATCGGGAAAAAAGTAATCCTGAAGGATTTGGTGAACATTTTCCTTAAGAGAACGATGAGCCCTGTTATGTTCGGTGCTAAGTATTTCGAACTGATCATTAGGATTAAAAACATCTGTCACGAACTTGTCAGTATAGCAGAACTTCACTGACGGATAATGGGCAACCAAAAAATGTTGTATTTGGGCTAAGCTTTGTAAGTCGCAATAGATAGCATTAACAACTCGCGGGTTAATGGAAGTATGAATCAAATCGAGTAGGTCATCTATAGTTGTGTATGAAATTCTGTGCCGGATTCAGTCCTTAAATATGATCTTTGTTACCTTCTTTACACTATTTTCTTGGGCAATTATAATTTGGTTCCTAAAAGCATTTACTGGATTCGCGACGGCTGGTATAACTTCCGTAAGTGAAAGTTCGCTGGCACATGCTTGCATAGACGCAGACGATGATAAGTCCGTAGTCATATTAAAGAATTGTCTAGATAACGCGTCTGCAATGACGTTATCTTTGCCTGGTTTATAATGAAATGAGGGCGAGTACTCCTCTATGAAGGACTTCCAGCGTTTAATTTTTGAATTAGGATTTTTGTCAGAAACAGGAAATGTTAACGGCTGATGATCCGTAAAAATTTTTATATTTTTTGCCCCATAAAGATAATGTCGTAGACTTTTGAGTGCCCATACGATGGGCAAGAGCTCTCGTTCATTGGTGGCGTAATTTTCCTCTGCGGGAGATAATGTCCTGGAGATCATGGTAATTGGGCGTCCGCTTTGGGAAAGAACTGCACCAATAGCATGCGAAGATGCGTCCGTAGTTAAATCGAATGGTTTTTCGAAATTAGGGTACAAAAGTAAAACATCTTCGGAAAAGTTTTTTCAACTTTTCAAAAGCAGCTAAAGCTTCATTATCTAAATTTATCCTTACCAACTTCGATCTCCGAGTGCTAACGTGTCCATTTTCTCCTCGTAAGTACTTAGTCAACGGCTTAGCAATAGATGCATAGTCCCTGACAAACCGCCTATAGTAACTTACGAGACACAAAAACGATCTAAAACTTCGCAGAGTAGAAGGTGTTTCATAATTTATTATCGCTTCCTTACAAACCGCCTATAGTAACTTACGAGACACAAAAACGATCTAAACCTTCGCAGAGTAGAAGGTGTTTCATAATTTATTATCGCTTCAACCTTGCTTGGACATGTTTTGATACCCTTAGTCGAAACAATAAAACCGAGATACTCTACAGAAGTCCTAAAAAATTTAGATTTCTCAAGCGATACTCTCATATTTGCCTTAAGCAGTTTTCCCAAAATCCTTTCAATATCATAAATATGATTCTGCGCAGAGTCAGAAAATATAATGATATCGTCTATATAGACGTACCAAGACTTCCCTATTTCTTCGCGCAAAATGTCATCTATGGCACGCTGGAAGATGTTTGGCACATTTTTCAATCCAAATGGTAGCAGGCAGAACTCGTACTTTCCATTATTAGTACTAAAAGCTGTCTTTTCGCGATCGCGCCTGAAGTGCTGTAATTTTGTTATTCAACTCGTCAATCATACCCCGGAACTCGATCCGAGTTTGCTCTGTTGCTGTCCTTATTGACCGTCCGTAAACTAATTTCATCCATAGTTCCCCTGTTTGTTTTGTATTGTCCGTTACCAATATTAAGGTTTTGCAATAGGCTTAAGGTTTCATTCAAGTCCTCGTTAGTCACACTGGTCATATTCGTCTATCTCTGAATTATCCGGTACTAATATAAAGGTCAAACAGAACGTTAAAATGTTCAAAAGGTCTAGAAAACTCACAAATACACGCAAAGGCTTTTATAATAATGGGTGGTAAAATTTCAAGGGCCGATGTTGATTTTGAATAAAACACAAACTATTTAGGAAATTATTGTAATTTTATTTTATTATGATGTATTGGTATTACTCAATTATGTATGGAACAAAATATCGCCCAAATGGGCACCGCGACCTCGGCGGCACACCTCCGTCCGATGGTCCAAATTTTCGATGACGCTGAGGCATAATGGAGGTTCTATGCCGTTAATGTGCCGAATTATCTGATCCTTTAGGTCTTGAATTGTTGCTGGCTTATCGACGTACACCTTTTATTTCAAATAACCCCAAAGAAAAAAGTCCAACGGTGTCAAATCACATGATCTTGGCGGCCAATTGACATCGCCATTACGTGAGATAACACGGCCATTGAATTTGTTGCGCAAAAGAGCCATTGTTTCGTTAGCTGTGTGGCAAGTGGCACCGTCCTGCTGAAACCACATATCGTCCACATCCATATCTTCCAATTCGGGCCATAAAAAGTTCGTTATCATCTCACGATAGCGAACACCATTCACAGTAACTGCCTGACCGGCCTCATTTTGGAAAAAATACGGCCCGATGATGCCGCCAGCCCATAAACCGCACCAAACAGTCACTCTTTGTGGGTGCATTGGTTTTTCGACAGTCACTCTTGGATTCTCATTCGCCCTGAGGACCAAAATAATTACGAAGTGCACGATATGCATTTTGATTTGAACTCCCATTTTCATAATAAGTCTGGATAACTTTAACACGTTGTTGGATTGTGTATCTCTCCATGGTTCAAATTGAGTAAGTCTGAAATAGAGAAATGTCAAATAAAATTCGGAAAAAAACTTGGCGTTTAGGTGTGGTTCACATTCAACATCGGCCCATACAATTTAACCACCCTTTACATATGACGAAAACAAACTGAAATAAAATGTGTTATGAAAATACTAGTATGATAATTCAATATTATTCGGTTAATTAAACATTCGTTCAGTAAACAAATTTCCTGTGGACACCTAAAATAGTTATGTTTTACTTCGAAATAAAATGTAATGAAATTCACATTTATCATAAATAATTATAATTTTTCTATACCGCACAGACTACGTGGCTGCAACTTCTTTGTTTTGCTGGGATATATTGCTACTAACCACCTTCTAGTTATTCGCTTGCATTACATTACACAATAATATGTACCTTTGTTATAATTTGCTCTTTGTGGTGAGAGATTTTACTCTTAATCGTTGTTTAATAATTCAGTTGATTAAATATTTTTGGGTAAATGTTTTTTTCTTCTTTTTTTTACATTTTACAACCTTTACTATGTTCCCCTCTCTTTACGCTGAGAGATCTTGTAATTAACGCTCCTCGAATAATTCACTTGCTGAAATGTTTTTTTTTATCGATGGTAGCTATTGATGTATGTAATTATAATAAATTGCTCTTTACTAGTCCATTAATATTTTTAAACAGTTTTTTTCTTTTAATATTTTTGGTGACAACTTTCATGCATTTTTGCTCATTCATATAATGCTGTTGCTATGTCGTTTCTTTGGACTAACGGTTTATAGTTTTTTTCAATTCTTAATTTAATGAATCAACATAAAAATACGCAAAAAAATTAACAGTCACTAGCAATAAAATCTCTAGTTTTTATTTTTATAGTTGGGCGCCAATTATTTTGTCTTTCCATCGATTACAAACCCAATTCGAAAATTTATTCAGAACTATATTTTATTAAATAATTTTTACAACGTAGCGTAAATTTAATTCATTTCACTTAAGTTTCTTAGTTTTTTTCAATATAAAGTTAATACATATTTCATATCGATAAATTTTATTTAAATTAGATAAGACCTTTCATAAGGCTATATTTTATCTCTTAGTTATTATAACTTAAACTTCTATGAGGACTTTATAATTGTTTATTATAAATTTAGTTTATTGAAACTGTAGTATGTCATTATTTTAATAATTTTATTTGTAAAGTTTATACTTTTCTAGCTTAATTAAATTTACCCACTATGTAGGCCACGTACCGATTGATGACTAAATTAAACATATTATAAAACAATTAAAGAACTCAAGAGCTTCAATCGCATCAACTCTCTTCTCTCCTAAAAAGGTAAATTTATAATTGAAAAGCAATGCAGAAACATCGGCATTGTCAGCAACTTTGTCATGCTACAAAACGTATCTTAACTTGTATATTGAATTGTGTTTGTCTGTTGGTTACGAAATGAAAAGAAGAATATTAAAAGCATAAAGCAATTTTGTTCACACAACATGAATATCTGTATACATAAAAATGTGCAAATAAGTTACGGAAGACCAATGTTACCGATTGAGTTATTGTAGGGCAAAAATATGAGTTTCATTGTTATGCTGTTGCATATAAATCAGCTCGCACCGAGTTCTAAATCACTTTATCAACCATTATTTTTATATGATTTATAGAATGAATGATGAAAATTAGAATAAAATTTTGCAAAATATTTAAAAAAAGGATCAACAAACTTATTTCTTCAAAAAAATATTGGTAAATACAGTGCACTTGTGATTAAATACCAGACCTGTCACGGAAACTGAATTTTCGCGAACCCAAAAATGTAAAATGTAATTGTTTCTAACAAATTTTTTTATTTATAATTCTACTTTTGATCAATTTACATTTTAGTTACTTTTAAAAACGTTTAAAATTTTAAATTGCTTTTTTAGAAAATTATTCTTTAAAATATCGACTGAATCTTGCAATTCATACAGTGTTTACAGTATTCATGTACGTCAAAAACTAATGGAACTTCCGGTTCCAGAAGAGAGCATTTTTTACAAATTGCCGTGGCTGTAGAACCTGCAGCGCAAAAACTCAAGCTGTTGCGCAAACAGTGACGGCGCGATAATAGATAGTTGCAAAAACCGAGCGAGCACTGATGATGTCAAAAACTTTTTAACATGCATACGTGCTTGATAAGAAAATGAACCGGAATATGTTCCAAAATTTAAAACTATTTCGTTTTCCATACGTGATGACATAATCCTTAAATATAGCATAGGCTAGAAAAGTGCAACTTTGACGACTGTTTTATGAAAAGTTTGCGGACATTATACATATGTATATATGTATAATGTCCGCAATACATAGGTATATGTACATATACCTATGTACATATGTATGTATGCGAAAGGCCCTTTTCGTCCAATTATATTGGAACAAAAATTTAAAGTGGGGTGCTGTACGAAAACTGTTTTGGAAATGAGGATTTTGCTTTATATCAACTACTACGTCACATAGGCGTAAAAAATCGGAATAACTATCGTTATGCGCAAATTGTAAAATGCTCATAAAAGAAAATAGGAGTTCAACTACCCGTTGGGATGATGAAATAAGTTGTTCTCAAAGTATTTATTACAGGTCAACCACTACATACTTGCTTTTAAGAAATATTTTGAAATTAAAATTAAGTCTTTCGTCAGTGAGCAGATGGAGTAGTTTAAAAAACTTGAAGCCGAGCCATAATTTATGCATATACATACAATATGTATAATGCTATCAAAACAGCCATTCAAAAGGTGCAACCTATCGAAAAATAACGTATTTTAATTTTTGACGAAGTATCTATAAAAAAGAATTTCACATATAATAAGTGCGCAGATGTTATAGCTCGGATGGTAGGTATGGGAAATGAAAGAATGAATGAAATGGGATCCCAAGTTTGCGTTTTTATGATAAGAGGAATTGTGAGATATTGGTAGCTCGTTTTAAATTATTTTGTTACTGCTAGTTCTATGAAAGGAGATATACTCAAAAAAAAATTATTGTTTAACTTAGATATTTTAAGCTAAATGTGATCAGGGTTCTAATAAGAGAAAATGTTATGATATGTTAGTCAGATCCAGTGAAAAACCACATTTTCCTTATGAAAACAAGAAAAAAAATATACTTGATTACGATGTAAGTCATATTTATAAGAAATGCTTTCATCACAGCCTATTTTTAAAACTCCAGATGGGGCGCGTTTTGACGTTGTAAGAGAAATTTTAGGAGCTGGAGTACGAAAAAGCAACGAAAACAAAAATTATCAACGGTACACATAAACCCTAATAATTTTCAAGAGATGCGTGTTGACATAATTGTCCAAACTTTGAGTAATTCAGTTGCTGCTGCAATCCGCTAATGAAAATCACCAATTTATACGAAGTTCATCAGCAGTAGCCACTTTAACGTGTTCTTTTATAAAAAAGCTAAACAATGCTTAAACAGCATGTATTTTAACGACCCAAGTCCACTGAAGCGAGGATTGAAGATTAATAGCACACCTTGGAGAGTGCTTGATGAGCTAATACCCTATATAACACAGCTTAAATATGCGGGGAACAAAATATTTTCAACCGATCGTTTAATTCAAACTAATTACATATGTTATCTTTATCGGCAGAATTGTTTAAAGGAAGTTGCTTTGCATTTTAACAAGCCATTTTAATCAAGATCCATTAGAAAATTTGTTTTCATATGTACATACGTGCCAAAGGCGGTCACTGCAAAAATTCTTCAGTTTATGAATTTAATACCGCAGGGGCTAACCTAACATCTTTTAAAGTAACTCAATTTAGTACATCGTCAAATTGTGCAAACGACGACGCAATGTTTTTACAGTTGAGTTTTAGGCAATTTCAGAAGATACTCAACGAACTGGCAGTATATCATAAAATCATTACACTCTGGACGTACACGTCGCAAATATATTCGATGAAAACGAAAATTATTTTAATGAAAATGCTGATTGTCAAGGAATATCTTGTCTTAAATACCGTATGGATATAATTAAACCACAGCAAATTTTGACATATCCTTCAGGAATTGTTGTTCATGGAAAAAATTAATTCAAAGACACAGACTTTGGAAGTTTGTGTGCTCCATCGACTTGTTTTTCTCAGTGTGTAAAATTCACATAAAAGACTTCGAAATGTTTTTTTTGACCGCAAAAAAAATAAGAAACATTAAAAAAAATATTGTTGAACATGGGTACATTGTACCAAGAACACAATATATTCCTTTTGATTCGAGGAAAGTAACACATGTTATAGCCACAGGATAGAGATGCTTAATTATTAGTCCTCATATCATTAGAAAAGCATTCCTCATAGGAACATTTAAATACAAATTTTCAAGTGCTGAAAAGCTTAAAATTTTGCAACAACAAAACATATGCATATAAATTGTATGAAAATAAGAAACTTCAGTTTCATCATATTTTTGCTTGAATGTGCTTAAAATTCTTAATAGCAAAACACGAAATTGACGAAAACAATGCACATTAATATTATTATATTAAACAAATATTTATTTATTTAGTCTTTACGACCGTTGGATATTTATTGAGTTTAATTTCAAAACTAAATTAACAAAATTTTTATTTTATATTCTCACAGTGACACAATTAAAAGTGGCGTTAATTAATATTAATATTGAATTGGCAATATTGGCAGACGTTGATCTTGCAATTATTGACAAATTTAGGTCAATAAAAGTTACCCAAAATAAATTAAAATTTTGCATATCAGTAGAAATAAATTTTAAAAAATTAGTCTACTATTTTGGTTGTGTTAACTTCTCCTCTTAAGTCGATTGTCCACAATCGGGTTGGCTTAGTAGGGGCAGTGCTAAGTTCTTTTGTTGTAAGCTGAAGATATGGTTCATTTACATTTGTACTGCTTGCAACACTGTTTCTAAAAATATAAACTTTTTTCTTATAATTAACTGTGAAGTAAAAAATTAATATAGTTAGGATAACGAACGATGTTATTATTATATCTGAGCTTAAACTAATTATGTGTGTATTTCTGTTTTTATTAATTAACAATTTTATGTTGCCTTCATTGTTCAATTGGTTCACATACAAGGTTTCAAGTTTAAGATATAATTTATTTATATTTTTCTTTTCTTTGATTTTTGTAATTAGGTTTGGCAAAATAAAATTTTCATGAATTATTATATTAACATTAGTGTATGATGTGTTTACAGTGGTAACATTACAATTTTCGAGCTTAATAAGAAATGCTCCTTTATATTATATTTTACTTTTAATTCATCACAATCTTGAGTAATATTTTGATTAAAGTTTTTAAATAAGTACTCCTGGCATTACCTCTACAATAGGGGATTCTTGCACTGGTTTTAATTCACATTGTGCTTCTTGTAACTTTAGAATGCTTTTCCATGCACTTATTTTCTATTTTTTACTAAATTTTTTTCCAAACCATCTTTAATATTTTTATTGAAGATATTTGTATGTATTATCATCAATTATTATTTCATATACATACATATGTATATCCAAGACTTAAGATTTGTTCGCGGTATTAAGAATAGGAACAAATGTTATTTTGAATAATAAAGGGTGGTTAAATTGTATGGGCCGATGTTGAATGTGAACCACACCTAAACGCCAAGTTTTTTTCCGAATTTTATTTGACATTTCTCTATTTCAGACTTACTCAATTTGAACCATGGAGAGATACACAATCCAACAACGTGTTAAATTTATCCAGACTTATTATGAAAATGGGAGTTCAAATCAAAATGCATATCGTGTACTTCGTAATTTTTTTGGTCAATTTCATCGTCCAAATGTGCGTACAATCGCAAAAATCGTGGAAAAATTCTAGCAAACCGGGTCTGTAGAAGATGTGAGAACACCAGTGCATGCTCGTACAGCTCGTACTGCAGAAAATATTGCTGCTGTTCGCGATAGTGTGGCTGAAGAGCCGTCCACCTCAACTCGTCGTCGTTCCCAACAATTGCACCTCTCACGCTCGTCGTTGATGAACATTATGCATAAAGACTTGCATTTATACGCTTACAAGGTGCAATTGGCTCAAGAACTAAAGCCTCTTGACCATTCCAAACGTCGTGAATGGGCAGAATGGTGGCAAGAAATGGCAACAGTGGATGATAAATTTTCGAAGAAAATCATCTTCAGTGATGAGGCACATTTTCACCTCAGTGGATTCGTCAATAAACAGAATTGCCGGATTTGGGCGAATGAGAATCCAAGAGTGATTGTCGAAAAACCAATGCACCCACAAAGAGTGACTGTTTGGTGCGGTTTATGGGCTGGCGGCATCATCGGGCCGTATTTTTTCCAAAATGAGGCCGGTCAGGCAGTTACTGTGAATGGTGTTCGCTATCGTGAGATGATAACGAACTTTTTATGGCCCGAATTGGAAGATATGGATGTGGACGATATGTGGTTTCAGCAGGACGGTGCCACTTGCCACACAGCTAACGAAACAATGGTTCTTTTGCGCAACAAATTCAATGGCCGTGTTATCTCACGTAATGGCGATGTCAATTGGCCGCCAAGATCATGTGATTTGACACCGTTGGACTTTTTTCTTTGGGGTTATTTGAAAGAAAAGGTGTACGTCGATAAGCCAGCAACAATTCAAGACCTAAAAGATCAGATAATTCGGCACATTAACGGCATAGAACCTCCATTATGCCTCAGCGTCATCGAAAATTGTGACCATCGGATGGAGGTGTGCCGCCGAGGTCGTGGCGCCCATTTGGCCGATATTTTGTTCCATACATAATTGAGTAATACCAATACATCATAATAAAATAAAATTACAATAATTTCTTAAATAGTTTGTGTTTTATTCAAAATCAACATCGGCCCTTGAAATTTAACCACCCTTTATATTACTGGAGAATTGAGGGATCAACAATGTTAGGATAATACCATTGTCTTGGGCAATGACCGCAATTTTCATTCTGCTGTAACTGTCAAAGTCGCTTATTAAATTAATTTCTCTCTCCGGTAGTATATCAGAAGGAATTATGCCTAATTTACAGAAAAATAATTTCTGTCCCATGGCGTCAATGTGGTTTCGAAGGAGGGATATATCGTTGTCAATTCTATATGTCTGTTCGATAAACTCTCCTTCGTCTTCTAAAGTTTTTGTTTCTACAACTGTCTGATATTATTTTTATATACAATTCTGCCAGATTATGTTTTAACGGTTGTATTGTAGTTTTCTGCCACAATTTCCCTCGTGTATCTGGGAGGCAATTTATTCTTTAGTATCCTATTTAATTTAATGAAGATTGTTTTTCCTATCTTATATTCCTTTGGCGGAAATCTATGTGCATTGTATGAGGTAAGGCCAGCCACTTGCTTTTCCGAAAGTTTTTTTATTGTCTCCTTTCTGTCTTTTTCTAGTAACTGGGGATCGCTACTTACGCGTCGACCAAAAAATATCTCTAAAGGTCTTTTTCCAGTAACCGTATGAATAGAAATGTTATGTAGAAATGTGCGATGAGTTTGTTCAAACTGAAGGGCACGCATAATTTCTTGTAGCGTAGAGTGATTTTCTATCATAAAATTTACGGAATCAGAATTGAAAGATTTCTCATTGTCAAACACTATTGATTTTGGTACCATAGAAAAAAGGATGTTTCTTAGGGATTACCTTATATATTGTGCTGCTCTTGAATTAATTAGGTTTGCCGTGTCGTATTTTGAAAACTTATCTATGGATGTCAAGACTAATGTTTTTCCTATCAAGAGAATATCCAAATGAACTAACTGTCCGGGATTTTGGGGTATAGGCGTTGCCTGTATTTGCATTTTTGGCGAATGCCGGTCATACTGGTTCAGTTTACAAGTTTTACAACTTTTAATATTTTTTTGGATTTTGTCTGCCATGGCGGGAAAATAATAATTTTCTTAGATTTGAGTTCTACTTTCTTTAGCGTTTCTGTGTGCTCTATTATGGAATTGAATTATTATATTTTCCTGATATTGACTGTCGACTTTATCTTCGACTTGCACCTGTGTGAATCTTATTTTGTTAAAATGCAAAGTGTACACTTGTTGAATTTTTCCCATTGTGCTTTTATCAGTTTATATACAATTTATAACCGAAGGATTGAGGTAGCGTTTTAAAATGGAGGTGAGCCTTTCTTTTTAATAATCTGGTTTCGTGATTTTATGTCGATGGTAAGTTGCAAACACAATTTTAAGTTGATACGTTGAGGCTACGTCAGTTTTTAAGAATATATGATTTTTATATGCAGTTATAGGGGCTTCTACGCTTAATATTAATTCGCGAGATTAGCTCTCATCAGAATTTGTAGCTATTGAAAATGTGTTGAGGGGTGATTCTTGTGGCGATATTCTGGACAAAGCGTGTGCAACATTTGTTTTACCAGACTTATGAAATAGTTCGGAATTATACTCTTCCAAAATCGCCTTCAATCTTTTCATTTTACTATTATGGTTTTTATTACATATTTTAACATTTGCTGACTTATTTTTGGAGATTCGATTATGCAATTTCTGCATAATCTCTTAAAAAACGTCGTAAAAAGCATCCTGGCATACCAAAAAAACTACTAAAACTAAAAAGTTCTTTCGAAGTTGCAAATTGGGGGAAATTTGCAAAAGCATCTACTTTTGCAGGATTGGTTTTCACACCATTCCACCGTCCTAAATACTTTTTTTGTATGTTGAAAATGCTCTTTTTCTGTTTGACTGAATATTATTATCTCATCAATGTAGATAAAGCAGCATTCTCCAATTAGTTCACGTAATATGTCATTCAGTGCGCGTTGGAATATGGATGGAGCGGTTTTTAAGCCGAACGGTAATTGTGTAAATTCATATTTACCGTTGTTTGTCGAGAAAATAGTTTTCTCGATGTCAGATTTTTTTAGTGGAATCTGATTGAAACCACTTTTTAAATCAAGAACCGAATAAAATCGGATACTGCCAAGATGGGATATCACCTCGTTTATATCCGGAATTGGATATTTGTCCGATATTGTAACCGTATTTAGTTTCTTATAATCTATAACAATGCGGTATTGTTTGTTCCCTGCTGAGTCTGTTTTTTTTTTGGCACAATCCACACCGGTGAATTGTACTGTGATCTAGATAGAATTATGATTGCATCGTGCAAAAGTGCTTTTACTTGTTTTTCAACTTCTGCTTTCAAAGATGCGGAATACGAGTAAGATCTTGTGTAAACTGGATCATTTCTTGTAGTTCTAATATCTCCAAGAATTTTTGTTGTACAGGTACATTTTTCTTTTGGATCCGAAAAAAGTTTTGAGGGTTCTTCCCCGATAAAACTCATCTCGGTTTTTTTTTGTTGATTTGTTAAATAATTTAATTTAATATCCATATTGTTAACCGCTTTTGATGTTAATTGCTTAAGACCTATCTTTTTTCCGGTTTTCAATATCATATAACTTTCTCCTGTATGGATTACAGCTTGTAGTTCCCTAAGGGTATCATTTCCCAAAATCCCATCAAAAGCTTTTAGAGAGGGCATTAAAAAAATTTCATATTATTTTCTAATGGTCAAAGAAGAAATTAATCGTTTCAGCGACAGATATCTAAACCGACTTAGCCAACATTCCAATGTGCTAGCCATCAATTTATTAGACGATAGCAACGAAGTGCGTAGGTTAAAAAGGGTACATATACTTGACCTACCTTTTAGAAAATAATATTTAAGATGTATATATTTATGTAAATAGTACAACAGTTGACAACTGTTGTTTACTGAGCTGTTATTTTAGTTATGTTATGTTTTTAATTATTATTAAATTGGCTTATTATTTTCAATTTTGTAAAATAGATTGCAAATAAAACAGATTACAAAAAAAAATTATTTTCTAAATCAAATAATTTTACAAATGTAAAAAAAAATCAGTAATATTTTGATTGCTAGCTAGAGTTTTAAATATTTTTTACTTGATCCCGTATCCACAAGGAATTTAAGACTGTTACCGCTCTCCGTTCTTACTTCAAAGTTAGGTAACGGAGAGCTAATTTGATTAAAAAATAAACGTCAGTTGGTACTAAATAGTTTTCGTTGCTGTCTGTACCGGTAGTGTTGCTTTCGGTATTATATGGAAGGTTATTTGTGTCTTTCGTTATTGGTTCCTTACCGAAGATTATTTTTTTCTCTGAAAAATTATTTTGATGTAGCCAGTTTATGTAGTTAATTTGTCGTGAACGAATACTTTGGTCAACTTCCATCGGTTCTGGCCGTGGCTGTGGTTTAGGAGGTCGTTGGGGGCTGTACGAATTATGTGGGAAAGGCTGATGTCTAGATTACCATACCTGTTGGATTGTTTGCGGTATGTAGGCCAATTGGGGATAAAATGGGTGCTTTTGTATAAGCTGATGATTTCTTATGGGTGGTAATTGTGGGGATTGGTACTTTTTTGTGCTGTATGCACGATTACCTCTATAATTTTGATTTTATAGTTTTAAGCAAAGGTGCAGAGCTTGTGGTAAGTCAACATGCTCTCTTATCCCCAGAAGTCAGGGTAAATCTCTGTTCAAGCTCCTGATAAGGCTGTCAAGGGCTTTTTCTCTATACGATTTTGTTAGTAAAATGAGCGATTCGTTGCTCGCATCTAAACATCCAATTTTATTTAAGATAAGAGAGAGGTGTGTAGACGTCCAGATAAAATTCGCAAAGAATTTTGTTTCCCTGTACCAGTGTTGACATCTGGTGTTCTAATGTAAAAACGTTCCTTTTGTCACCATAATGTATGATACACTTTGAAATGGTTTAAAGGCGTGTTGTATGACTCTAGAGCTATGTCCGCATTTCAATTATTTTCTTTCTAATCAATATTCCAAAATACTTTGGAGTTTAAGTGGTTCGTAGATAGCAAGTATCCAGTACACACTTTTTTTCCAGGAACTAAATTCACCTGGTTTCCCAGAAAATTTTTTAAGGCATTTTACCACGTCGGGTATTTTATCCAAATCAGCTAAATTATTTCTAAGTCCGTCGTGTATAATCTGATCCATAACGTCACTTGTGTCCACGTCTGGATTGAGCACAGCCTGAACTAACTGTGGTCCTTGACTTCTTAGGACTTCAGTGGAAATCCTAGAAATAAGGGCAGTTAAGTCTTCTATCCTTAACTGTCCATTTTCCTGTCCAGGATTAAGATTAAATTATTTTGGTTTACCATTTCTTATTTTTCAAACTCATTTTTTTTCACTTTGAATACAAATTTCTTCGAAACTTTTATTGTAAAAACGGAAAATTTTATTCTTCTTTCTCTTTGAAAGTTTATTTTCAAATACCAGAAAAGAATTTTTGTTTTTAGAAAGTTTATAAATATCAAATAAAATTTTGCTTAAAGTTTAATTATAAATATCAAATAAAGTTATGTTTAGAGTTTACTTATAAATATCAAAAAATTAAAATAATTCCTAGTTTGTACCTTAGTTTTTTTTTCTATTTTCTAAGAATTAAGAGTTCCTCAGTTTTTTTTTTAAGGATATCACCTTATATATTTGAAATCGTTAGTTTTTTCCTTTCAGTATAAATATTTATTTAGAGTCACTGTTTCTTTTATTTGTCCTTAGTTCTATATTTTCTAAGGATTAAGAGTATATATATATTTTTTGTCCTTAGTTTTTCTTCTAATGATATCACTTTTTCATATATTTAGAATCCTTAGTTTTTCTTAACGATATCTTTTTTTATAAATTGGAATCCTTAGTTTTTTCTTTTAACGATATCACGTTTTTATATATTGGAATCCTTAGTTTTTTCTTTAAGGATATCACTTTTCTATATATTGGAATCCATAGTTTTTTTCATTAAGGGCATCACCTTTTTATATATTTGTTAGTCCTTTGAGCCTTCGGTAAGGCTGGCTCGTAATACCACCGTTTTGCTTTAAGCTACTAAGGTACCTAAACCGAATTTTTTTAAGGGCTAATTTTGCCTCGCGCTCAAGTCATATTCTTGCGTATTGCAAGAATTAAAGAAATATTTATTTATTTAGTCTTTACGACCGTTGCATATTTATTGAGCTTAATTTCAAAACTAAATTAACAAAAATTTAATTTTTGGTCAATAAGGTCAATAAAAGTTACCAAAAATATCAGTAGAAGTAAATTTAAAAAAATGAGCTTACAATTTTGTTTGTGTTAACTTATATATGTATATATATGTATGTATGTGTTCTTTAAAAATTGTTGCTCCCTTTTTTTCTGATCTCTCTCAGTAATTTTCGTTTTCCCTTGTTACTTCCACAGCATCTACAACGCACAAAATTTCTGTTTTGCTTAAATTTTCTATGCTGTACATACATATTTTGTTTTGTGTGGTTTATTTATTCATAATATATGTATATACATTTTACTACAATAAACAAATGCTAACAGTGTTTTTAAATAAGTACCCTGTCCCATAGGATGCTGTCAAGTACCTTAAACAAAGTAAAGAGATCGTCTTAACACATATGTATAGCTGTTTTTTCTTAATTTTAAATTGATGTGATGGTGCAAAGCAAAATTTTAGAAAAAAAATCGCTTGTTTTTTTGAGAGTTGTTGTAGTCAAGTTTAAAAATTTTAAATAAATAATTATTTGGTAAGCCACCAATAATTTAATTTTTTAAATTTGATATTCCTTCTGAAAGATACTTGTATCAAACCTCCAATTTCATCGTGCTTATTTTTGCTACCTCATACAACCTTTAGTTAGAAACATGTTTTCTATACTCACTTTCAAACGACCTGTTTAATCCAGTGTAACTTCTAAGACATATTCTTTCCATGTATGAAGAGGAAATTTTGAACCAAATCTGGCAGCCGCGATACATCTTTATATATTTAGCATCGTAGAATTTGTTTGGATGAAATACAAACTTAATTTTCACTGCAACTTATCGCATTGCCGGATTAGAAATATTAATTTTCTGCGGATCATACATACATATGTTCATTGATTGACCAGACTTTTAATGCACATTTTTTACTGTTTTTGATAAAGGCGTTGCTTTGGATACCATTTCATCAATGCATTGAGAGTTTCATGCCAACAAGTTCAAAAAGGTCTGTTTGTGGGAGAAATAGTGGAAGATGTTGAAAATTTCCTTTTGTTATACACTCTTATTCTGCGTTTCGATTCGGATCGAAATTTTCTCCGTTTGGCAACTTTGGTATTCTGTGTTATGTTTCGTTTCATTTTCATTTGTTTCTTCGATTGTATATATTCTGCGTTACGATCGTAGCTACGTTTTTCTAAGTTGTGTATGTGCTAACGGAAGTTTTTTCAATTCTTTTTTAAAAAAAGGGTAAAATTAAAAAATTTAAGTATAAAATACAATAAACAAATTTTTGTTTAATTGAAATTTTAAACCTTTATTCAATTTATTATTAAAGGTCGAAAACAACAACAACGCTTTAAAATTCTTAACTCTGCATTTTGGAGTGCGTTGTTTTCCTCTTCCAACAAAAGCGCCGCTGCTATCGATTCCGTTTTCTTAAAACAACGAAATTTTATTTTTGGGCCGCAATAATGTAAATAATCAAATATCACCTCCGGCGCGGCAGGATTCTTCACACTAATATTTTTACCACAAAATCGTCTTACTCATCTGTATGTTCCTGCACTTTGTTTCTTTTCTCTTCTTAACTGATGCTTTATTTAATTATTGTTCTTACAACCATTCGTTTTTATTTGTTTATTAATTTTATGAATTACTTTTTTGTGGACAGAATTTGACTTTTTATTAAAATGTTTACAAAATTGTTTATTTTTACTGTTTCTATTTCACACGTTTCACAGCAAAGAAGCTAATTTAAACAAACCCTGCTCTTCTTCTTCTTCTTTCGATTCAGTTTTTTTGTCGGAATACCTTTTTTCGATCCGAGCGCAACTGAATGCGGGAACGTAATCGAAACGCCGAATAAGGGTGATTATTATGTATTGTGGTTTTGGAGGAGTAGGAAGAGGAAGAAAAAAAGACTGTAGGTACGGAAATGGGTACAACGTCGAGAAGACTGGTTGAATGTTTCTGAAGAATTTCTTCGATTTTCGATCTTTCTTAATTGTATCGGATCATTGGATTAGAAGGATTTTGTTAGAAGTGTGCACAAAAATTTTGTGAGAAAGTGTTAACAAAATTAATAAACTAAAAAAGAGGAATTTAAATGTTTACAACAATAGCGATAAATTTAATAAACCAAATAAAAGGAAACCTTTGCTGTACAGCAATATGTGGACAGAATGTATTTGCGTGAGACCACTATTTTTTTTTGGAACTTTGTACATGCATATTTCATTAAAAATTTATGATATTAATCATCCTAGACTTGTTGCCAATTTTTGTATAAAATACAAAAGCAATTGACAATTCGATTTCTTACAAAATGTAACAAATTATCACGTTGTGGAAAATTTTGATGAAGAACCCCACGAGCTTTCCCCGATACCATAAGAAATAATATGGGTATTAATTTGTATAAAAGCTTTAACAAAATTTCGTTGTATTATTTAAAATGAAATTAAAAAAATAATATGCAGCATTTAGTTATAAATGTGCTCAACCAGCTTCTCGAACTGTGCGTATTAAGTTAATACATACATATAAATATATAATATACATATATTCTAATCAGTATCACTTTCTGAAAATCGCATTCGTATGCGAAAGACATCACTTTCATCGATAGAAATATTTTCGAAATCATGCTCAGTTACTGGTGATGGTACAGTTAATAATTTCAGTTCACGTTGAAATTTCGTGGCTCTCTTTGTCATCATCACTAATTTCTTTGGTTTCGGGTGTCTCAAGCGCAAAACCAATGATTTCATCATCGCTAAGTCTCTTATCTAACAACAATTCGTCAATATCTGGAGAGCGTTTTTCTGGTAAAAATACATACATTTTTGGATCGCGCTAAATTAAATAAAGTCGCGTAAAAACAGAATGAAATATTTATTTGGAAACGCGTTAAATCAAATTCGTGCAAAAATAAAATTAGGTGTATTTATATTATTAATTACTTTAAAATCTGTATTTCTTTACCAAGCGAATGCCTTTTGTAGATTGTCTTCTTTTGACATTTGCTTTCGTTTATTGCACAGATTTTCATTTCACAAGAACGAAAAACAAGTCAAAAAAAGGAAAAGCTCACAGATAGTCACTTTTTTGTAACTTTATAAAAACATACAAAAATCAGTTTTTGCGAACAAACTAATAATTTATAAGAAGTGGAACTTCCATTGAGAAATCTCCATGTTCCGTTTGTTCTTGCGGCTGAATAAGCTTAAACTTGTTTTAAGCTTAAACTTGTTTGCTTAAACGATGTTTCAGGGTACGCCATTTTCAATGAATTCAAAGATTCACGTGAATTCAAAGAATTTTCAATTACCGTCTGTCAAGAGCAAAGCGAGTAATTGAAAACACCTTGGAATAATGTCATCACGTTTTAGAGTAATGTGTATTCAAATAAAGCTCAAAACCACAATTATTTGATTAAATGCAAAAGTTCTGCGTATTTTAACACAAATCTTGTTTGACATTATACTCTTGATGGCACCATGGGTTTGGTGAATGGACAAGTGCAAAAAACAGTCAAAACTTTGATTCTTAACAGATATTTGTTATTTGTATGCCAATAATGTTTTGTAATTATAAATTCGGAAAAAATTGCCTGCACCCGATTATTTTAGACAATTTTCTCGTTGGCTTTTTTGTGCAGTTAAATATCTTACATTTCTTTTCGTTTGTTATTTCGCACTTTGATAGCATAATCAATATAAAATAAATATTATTTGAAAAATATATGTACACTAGAGTGTCCATAGTGGAATTTTTTTTGAAAAGTTCAATTTTTCGCACTAAAAAATATGATTTAAAATTTTTTTTTAGTTCCGAGTACCGAGTACTCAACCCGGAGCCCAAAGTTTTATAATATTACCCATTCATCACTATTTTTGTTCCTGTTTATATTTGAATAACAACAAAATCTGACTGTATGTGTTCCCAACTGAATTTCTTCGATACCTTTAATAATTACATTTCCAACGAGCCGCAATAGTCTGCAGATAACCTACGGATAAACTTGCCCGGAATACCCTAAAACCAAAGTTCCACAAAATAGGTGAATTTTTAAATTTATTTTTATTGTTGATATTATATTAATGAAGATTTTTTTGTGGGATGGAAAGTTTTTTCTGTAGTGCTCCACAACTTGAAGCAAATACTGCTTATCCTCTTCGTCGTATGTCAATGCCCGATTGAAATCTGTAATTAGTTTTATTGCTCTTTCTGCCGGGTCATTTACAACGGTTAAGTGTTGGCATATTCGTTTTGCCGTGCAGTATTCTTCTTGATCCTTCCAAATTGATAGATCCAATTCAAAAAATCGATTTGTAAACGATGCAAAAAACGCTTGGTGTGAGGAGTGGCGAAAGAACTTACATCCTTATTTTCAAACGATTTCACTTGTTCCAGCGTTAAGTTTAATCTTTTCGGAATAACTTCGTCATTTTCATCATCATGATTGCCAAGAGCTTCAACCATTTGCAAAACAAATACATCAGGAATCTATGTTGAAATTAAATATTTTGTTATTTACCTTCAAGATATTTGTTTATATTTAATTATTAATTATGTACCTTGAATACATCTATGATCTGTTTCGCTTGTCTGAGGCGGGTTAAAGACGAAATTTTCCACTTTCATGTCCTTCAGGTCGGGTTTCATTTCTTGCAACTTCCGCAAGACGGCTGTAACTGCATCGCGATCACTGGTGCCACATTTATCCATGCTTGCTAACATTCCGTCATCAGCGAAATGGATTTTTCCGCGAGATCCCTGGATTCATTGATGTTGGTCCTTCAGAAAATCAACTTCCGGAGCTGAATTGTCAATTTCTTCGCCTTCGTATACAATACTTTCTGAGGTATCTCTATCCGACGCAACCTCATCTTTGAACCACAAGCAATAATTAAAAATAAAAATAAAAAAAGACATTATATTGACCAACACCTTGAATTTTTTGTCACTCTTCTTGATATTTTCGCTTGCGCTTTTCTGTTTATTCCAGTAGCTTTACTTTGCGTTCTTGTTTTCGTGACAGCTATAAATCCTGGCCTGACATACAACCTGGCCGACCCTTTTCTCTTTGCAACGGAAGAAAAACTTTGTCCTCTTCAATAGTCATCGTTTCAGCTGCGGATCTTTTCACAGAATTCTTTCTCATCGTTTCTATATTTTTCATATTTGCCAAATCTGTTTTTGGACAAATTTTTCCATTCGGCATAAAGTAAGTTAAATTTTTTCACGCAGTTGATTTCGGTCATTGTTGGTTTTTGCCAAAATGCAAGAGTAGAATGTATTGTTTTTTTTATGCTTGCCTTCACAGGGAGTTTTTGCACTCGGGTTTTATAAAAAAATAATTGAAGAACTTGCTTCATATTAGGCAACTTTGCGCCTTTCAGTTCACTTTCGCGTTTTCCCACCAAAAATATATCATTATCGGATCGTAGTTTCTTAGATGAGCTTGCCATTATAACTGTTTATTGCTTTATTTTATTTAATTTATCTTTACTTATTATTCTTTGCCCACTTGTTTCTCTTATCACTTTTACTTTAAAACTGCAAAATTTTCATTAATTTAGTATACATCAAATACTAAAACTTCTTAATAATTAACAACAACGCATTTAATCCGAAGATCGTATTGAAACCGTATGTACGCAGTAAAGCAACAGAAGTATCAAGTAATGTTAAATAGCTTAATGTTTTTTTTATTCACAAAATTTCATTTTAAAAAACATCAATACACCGTTCGATCCGTTCAATGGGCAACCCGGAGTACTCAGAACTAAAAAAAATTAAATATGCATAATTATTGTTATCCCCACCCCCATATTTTTCAGTGCGAAAACTTTTGGATTGCTTCTTCTTTTGGCGCTACAGTGCGGGGTGGACCTGGTCCTCAACCAACAAGCTTTTGCACGGTCTTCAGCCAGCATCCATCATCGGTTCCGTGGGCGTCGTCTATTGCGTTGTCCCACTGGTTCAGAGTCGAAGATTCAACGGGTCAGAGCAATATTTTCCATGCGCTCTACATGGCCCAACGACCTTAGTCGTTGGATCCGTAGACGCCTGGTTAGGCTCATGTCGATTCGCAAGAGTTATTCTGCGCTTAATCTCAGTACTTATGTTGTTCGTGCTGTTCACTTGGGAGCCAAGGTAGGCGAAGGCCTTCACTACCTCGAAGTTATAGCTGTCTATGGTGACGGTCTGGCCCAGTTGTCGATGTTGTGCGTCCTTTCTCGATAACAGCATATACTTCGTTTTGCCCTCGTTCACCGTTAGACCCAATTTGGCCGCCTCCGTTGAAATACCGGCAAACGCTTTATTGACGGCTCCCTGTGTTCGACCAATCCAGTCAATGTCGAAAGCGTATGCTAGCAGTTGCACGGACTTTTGGAAGATCGTGCCTCTGTTGTTGGCGTGTGAGATCTTCTCAAGAATTATGTTAAAAAAGTCACATGACAGTACGTCGCCTTGTCTAAAGCCTTTTCTGACATTGAAGGTCTCAGTGAATTCGTCACCAACCTTGGTGGAGCAGCGAGAATTCTCCATCGTCATCCTACACATTCTGATGAGTTTGGTAGGAATGTCAAAACTAGACATGGCGTTGTATAGCTCGTCCCTATGCGCACTGTCATATACGGCCTAGGTGAGTGTCGATTTGCATCTCTTGTGTCTTTTCCAGGATCTGCCGTGGTGTGAAAATTTGGTCAATGGTGGTCTTTCTCGGCCTGAAACCGCACTGATAACGAGCTATCAAACGGTTCACGAATGGTTTCAAGCGGTCACAGAAAACGGCAGAGAAGATCTTGTAGGCGATGTTCAGGAGACTTATTCCTCGGTAATTGGCGAAGTTGAAGTGATCTCCTTTTTTGTGGACCGGGCAAACGATGCTGATATTCCACTCGTTGGGCATGCTTTCCTTCGACCATATCTTACAGATGAGCTGTAACCAGGTCATCTCCGGCTGCCTTAAACAATTCACCACACAGTGTGTCCGCTCCTGCAGCATTGTTCGATTTCAATTTCGCTATTGCTGTTTTGACTTCATTTAGGTCGGGGACAGTATTCTCTACCATCATCGTCCATTATGTGGGATGGCATATTCTGCATGGCACTGGAATTGGAGTTTTCGTGGCCGTTAAACAGTCTGGGGACGTGATCTTTCCAGATTCTCAGCATCGATTGCGACTCTACTACAATTTGTCCCTCTTCGTTACGACAGGCTTCTGTCCGAAGATTATATCCATTGGGTAGTTGCTTTACCCGTTGGTAATAATTTCGGATATTATTCCTACCGTTACACCTCTCTAGTTCTTCAATCGCGCACTTCTCGTGCCCTTTTTTCTTTCTTTCGAGAAGCCGATGTTCTTCCCTTCTTTCACATTCATAGAGCTCACGAACTGCTCTCGTCATTCTCTCCAACGTCGCCTTATATGCTGCTAGCTTTGAGGAGTGCGCCTGCCTGCATACGTCGTCAAACCACGGGTTTTTCCCGGGTGGCATTTTAAAACCCAACACATCAGAGGCAGCATCTCTGATGGCGTTTTGGCAACGGGTCCATTCCTCATCGATTGTTTTCCCTCGCAGGATTGGACTCTCTGAGAGCTTAAGGGAGACTAGATAAGTGAATTTCCCAGCGGTCGATTGCTATTGTAGCTTTGTAACGTCAAACTGTTATGGTCGTGCTCTATTCCATTGTGCTACTGATATCCGTGATCTTACCTTGGCTACAACAAGGAAGTCATCGGAGTCAATGTTGACTTCTCGGAACGTTCGGACATCAAGAATACTGGAGGAGTGTCTGACGTCAATCGCAATATGATTGATCAGGGGACCGCCAGATCCCTTTGTGAATCTTAAGGTGAGGGAATCGCGTGCTTGCTACAGTAAGGTTTCACCCCGTCACGAAGTCTAGCAGCTTGCGTCCGTTATCAGATATGTCGTCATGCAGGTTGTGTTTTGCGATGACTCCAGCGAAGATGTCTTCTTTGTCCAGCTCTGCGTTGAAATCTCCTAGGACGATCTTGGTGTCGTAGCTGGGGCATAGATCGTACGTTCTTTCTAGGAGATTATAAAAGTCATCCTTGCTGTCGTCACCTTTATCCTCCGTAGGAGCATGGGCGCAGATTAGCCTAATGTTGCCAAGTCTAGCCTTGATTATTTTGAGGCGTTCGCTCACATATTTAAAGCTTAAGACTTTTTGCCTAAGTCTGCCTCGAACAACAAATCCGCAACCAAACAAGCGCTGCTTTCGCTCTTTGTAGTAGATGTCGAAGGGGACTCGCTGCATACTTGGGTTCACCACTAAGCGGGTGCTGTAGAGGCTATCCAGAGGCGCCACGAGGAGGCAGTACGTCAGCTTGACCAGCGCATTTTCAGGGATCGCTGCTGGCTTCTCGCCAGGTTGAGAGTAATCAAAAACTTTACCCTGAATGCACTGGCCTATCCCCCTCAAAACTTTTGGATTTAACATTTTTTTTAATTTTTCTATATAACGCTATGGCTAGTTTAATGTACACACATACATACATACATATGTATAAAATAATAAAAAAAACATTTGAAACAAACACGAAGGGGTGCTTTAGAGTTAAAAGTGTTTATTGTGAATGTATGTATGTGTATCGCGATATGCGATTAATGTTTGTTTTATATAAATTTACATGCTGTGTATGTATATAGTAAGAATGATAGAAATACAGATTTCGCCATGCACATGATTTCCCGTGAGATGACGCAGTTTGACCCATGCATGCGTTGGCTATTCTACGCATTTCCAAATCAATTAGGGCCGTGATTGTATTGAACATTTTTATTTGTATGATTAGTATTAATAATCCAAAATGAGAATATTTTATAGAATATGAATGTCATATTCTGTAGTGTGTTGAATTTGTATGTAGATATAATGGATCGAATAAATTTGGAAACATAGAATAATATATTGACCATAAAATTTCTAATGTATTTACGAAGTCGTCGGACTCGTTTAGCTTAGAAGTTGCAAAGCTCCAAGATAAAAATGGAAATATCTTCCTTTGTACGGGATAAATGTAGACGAAATGCATACCATATGGAAAGGCTACCTTTTATATGATGGCATAAATATATGAAAAGATTCTAAAAATACATAACAAAAATAAGTATAACCATGGTCAAGGTTTTTTACTAAATAAAGTAATATTGGCGCGACAAATTGCCGTTATAAAGCTATTATGGGAAATGGTTAGGTATATAGTTTTATTTTTTTAATCATGTACTGTTATATAAAACTATATAATACATTTCTGTGTTTTATGTAAATGCACTCTCACATGTATCTTCGATAAATTTAAAGTCTGATGATAAGTCAATATAAAGGGTGGTTAAATTTCAAGGGCCGATGTTGATTTTGAATAAAACACAAACTATTTAAGAAAATTATTGTAATTTTATTTTATTATGATGTATTGGTATTCCTCAATTATGCATGGAACAAAATATCGGCCAAATGGGCGCCGCGACCTCGGCGGCACACCTCCATCCGATGGGCCAAATTTTCGATGACGCTGAGGCATAATGGAGGTTCTATGCCGTTGATGTGCCGAATTATCTGATCCTTTAGGTCTTGAATTGTTGCTGGCTTATCGACGTACACCTTTTCTTTAAATAACCCCAAAGAAAAAAGTCCAACGGTGTCAAATCACATGATCTTGGCGGCCAATTGACATCGCCATTACGTGAGATAACACGGCCATTGAATTTGTTGCGCAAAAGAGCCATTGTTTCGTTAGCTGTGTGGCAAGTGGCACCGTCCTGCTGAAACCACATATCGTCCACATCCATATCTTCCAATTCGGGCCATAAAAAGTTCGTTATCATCTCACGATAGCGAACACCATTCACAGTAACTGCCTGACGAAGTGCACGATATGCATTTTGATTTGAACTCCCATTTTCATAATAAGTCTGGATAACTTTAACACGTTGTTGGATTGTGTATCTCTCCATGGTTCAAATTGAGTAAGTCTGAAATAGAGAAATCGGAAAAAAACTTGGCGTTTAGGTGTGGTTCACATTCAACATCGGCCCATACAATTTAACCACCCTTTATTTTTGATTAATTTTGAATTTTCCCCGAAAAAGTTTTTATGTATGCTACTTAAGACTTGCTAAGCCTGCAGAAATCTTTTTGAGAGTTAAAAAAAATTTTTTTTGGATTTCATTAAAGATCAGGAATTTTTAGCTTAAAGTAATATAATATAGTTTAAAAGTATAATTATTATTATAATAACCTTGTGTGCGCAGTAGGCAAAT
Source organism: Epicampocera succincta (assembly GCA_932526305.1). Taxonomy (NCBI): domain Eukaryota; kingdom Metazoa; phylum Arthropoda; class Insecta; order Diptera; family Tachinidae; genus Epicampocera; species Epicampocera succincta. The sequence continues at coordinate 26,135,088 of OW052035.1, read as the reverse complement.
GCATGCAAAACGATGGAAAAAAATTGAGTGAGAAATTGTGTTAAAAGCTAATTTTGTGTTCGTTTTTAATAAATCTTGCTTTAGCTGTTTCCTTTTATACTTTTTCAAAAAGCAATGAACAGCAAAGAATGCTTTGGATAAAATTATTCAATCGGAAGGACACTATTAAGTTAGAAAGGGAGAGAATTACACTTTAAACAAGACGATTTTAAAAGAAATTTAAAATATGAAATGGGTAAGTTCTTTACTTAATTATTACGCATAGGTTTTAGTAAAAGAGCAACTCTAAAATTAAAACTTGGAGTACTCCCGACTATTGGCGTCAGTGCTGAAACGGAAACATTAGCATATGATGAGCAACCGAAAAAACTCAACATTTAAGGAAACGAAGGCAACTTTATTAAAAAAATTTAGAAGTCGAAATGTACATGTCGCACTTGATTAACAATCGTAAATTTGGCAGGCTATAGTCTTGCCATTAAACCTCTGGACGACCCATCATATTCATGGGTTAAGTGAAGGTGGCTTCAGTAATCATCAAACTCACTAATGGGCACATTAAAATGTTGTGATGAAGATTTTATGAGATTAAATTGTGACAAACTACTTGCTACAAATAAATACTTAGAAAAACATTTAGCGGAGGTAAGGGACTTTTAAGCAGGTGAAGAAGCAGCTTTAGTTTTAGATGTAGGGTGTACTTTCGAGTCAGATCGAAGATTAATAAAATAATAACAATTTTAAATCATATAAAAAGTATTTTAAATGTTTTTTAATTTCAAATATTTTTTCAATATTTGATTATTTTCATAAAGTAATTAATAAATAAAAACAACAAATAAATTTTTTTTCATAAAATTATTTTAGAGAAAAAATTAGAAATTGTCCTACTGTGCCATTAACATTTAACAGGAATGTAGTTAAATGTCTGACTTTTTGTGACGTAATATGACCAGAAAATTAAAGCAAATATCAAAATGTATAAAAATGAAAGTAAAATAAAACAGAAAATTTAGAAAATGTCGGGTAATTAAACGTCACAATTTTCGTTGGTGCGTCTATTCATGACTCAATCACGTCAATATGTGGTGCAACAACAATGTCGTAATATAGCATTACTTGGAAATGTATCTCCCAACATCTCCACATGTGGGATAAGCAGCAAAATATAATTTTTAACGTGTAATATTAGCATTGAACACTGTACAGACATTGGTTTACCAAATTTGAACAATTTTGAACCTCCACTATACCTGCTTTCGCAAGAACCCAAGGATTTTACTGCGTTAATGCCACACCCCATTGCCAGAACGTTCGAAGTGGCGCACTTCAACAAAAACCCTCCAACACTAAAATAGAAAGAGGGTGATTGCAATTATATGTGAGGAAAGCGTAGTTGAACACATTGTAGCAGTTTTTAGCCGTGAAAAAGCGACAGGCCTGCATGCTTTGCGATTTCAAAAGTATTTAGTTGACAGCCAGACCATTCCAATGGTTAGAGAATATTAACTGCTGTCCGGTCCTACACTAGTAAATCATATAAGAAGCACTTAACAAATGCAAACATCCCACACATTTAAAAACCGTTTGTAAGTACAGTTTGTATGTTTTGTTTGCTATGGAATTAATTCTCTTTAACCGGCAACGTAATAAAACAAGGCAAATAAATTGGTGTTCATTTTACCTCAGAGCTGTATTTCAAATTTTATTTCTTTAGAAAAATAGTCAGTAAGAACATTTTCAAAGCAATTGCTATAGGGTCACCTTCAAAACAAATGAACTAACTACAGCATTTACTATCACAAACTATTTTCCGGCTACGTGTTTACTTTTACTCACATATTTTTTATCAAGTGAAGGCCAGGATACAAAGAATCCGTTATGCGTTGCCCGTCACCTTTTTCAACTCAGAACTACATAACTTAAAATACGGGGTTTCTTATGCACTTTGTCAACTTCAACGCAAAGTATCAAAGTTGGCCAACATTTAATTTTTAACGCACGTTGAGTACTTTGACAACTATCAGTTTGTTTTGATTTAGATATTCGTTCAAAAATATAGATTTTATATGCGTACTAATTGTGCCAACTTTAATGGTCTCAAACACATTCTTACAGTACCTGGTCACCTCGCAATAAATAGCAGCAATTATTGTTAAAAATTTTGCCCATACAGCAATATTAGAGGTACTTGGTGTTTCACGAAAATGAGTATACAAGTTTAAAAAAAAAATGTTACACTTAACTGCTTACAAATAAACCAAGTCATGTGTGTTATATATTGCCCAAGATCGGCAGTTGGTACAAATGTGTAAACTAATCGTTCAGCTAGTAGTTGCTAACTTGTTTCTGTATAGTTATCTATCATTGGGAAGTCAATAAGTGCTAATGCAACTCGTCCATGACTTACATATACACAGTGGTCTTAAGAGCTACACTAATAAGCGACGCTCATATTAAAACAAGGTTCAAACAAAAAACTAGGTTATATTTCTGTAAAATATGCAATTTGCAATGAGAGAGATTGCAGTATTTTCAGCGATGAATCCCATTTTGAGTTAGTAAATCCTAAATTCAAGGAACGAAGTTGGAGAAGAATGCAGCCAAAAATGCAAGGTGTTTTTGGTTCTGTTAGCATTTTTTTTTACCATTCTACGGACTTATTAGTCTTTTATAAAGAAAGAAGGAAAGAAATTTTCGGAAAAATCAAGCCTACTTAAAGGTATCATAGAATTCAAAAGGGTATCATAGAATTCAAGTCAGTTTTGCCAACCTATGCTGGTTTGATTTGGTATTATGAAAACAAGTCGATATCGTCGTTACATAATTATTAAATGCAAGTAAATCAGATATTCGAATGAGTTGTTTTATGTTTTGCTTACTGCTTTTAAATATTTTTTTTGAGAACTGGCGTTAAAATTGGGATAACAAATAATTGAAAAGGAAATGGTCCGAAGACTTATGTGGGAAATAATTTCTATGGGTGTATTATCTATGTACATATATGTATTTGTGTATTTTTGTTGTCTTGCGAAATATGAAGCAAATTTATTTAATACATAAAAAACGGGGTTTTAAACTATTATTTTATTATATATTAGAAGATTCGATTTCTAAAAAATTAACTAAAATGAGCAACGGGGTGCGACGGTGGTATCATTATTAAATGATTTAAAAAGTGTTTTTGAAAAATTACACATTTTAGTGGACTTCTTCCATATGCAAGAAAACTTTTGAAAATTGCTTCAGTATGGGGAAGGAGTAACATAATTTAAAAAAGTGGGTGTATTTGCAAAAAAGTAGTCAGAGTCCTAGCTAAATGTTGTGAAAATTTCAGGAACATCGGTCTAGAGGTCTGATCTCCTATAAGTTAAAGCAAACAAAGACACATTTTTTATATATGTATATAGTACATATATAGATGTAGATTAGTTAATGGGTCACTAATTATGGTTGAAAAAAAAAATCCAATAACATTGAATTTCATGGCCAAACATTATCTAGATCGAAAACGGGTTGTAACTTATTATATTAAATTGGTAAAATCAATTTGAAATGGGATCAAACATATTAAAAGCCAAAAGGGGAAGTTTTTCATTATACTGAATAGCAATATTTTAATTAAACTAATATTTGCATTTTTATTTAAGCTAAGTTGTGATATTAATTTAAAAACTTTGAAAAAATATATAAATATGTATGTATAATTTAAACAATAGTCAAGAATATTAAGTTATGTTTATAATGCGTACGTAAAACAAATAAGTGGGCATTTCTTTTAGCATTTAGATATTTTGCGTTATATATTGCGCTAAAAACACACATATTTAAAAAAAGGTTAATTTAGAAAACGTACAAGCTTTTTGTGTATTTAAGGACGTTTTGAGAAGTACAGCGGATTTTGATTAATAATTATTAATTATTAATAATTTTCAATAATTAATTTTGCAAAATATGTTTTTCAAAATTTTCTTTCAGAACCATTTGCAATCTGTATAGATTTTTATATTGTTTAGGTTTTTGCAGTACATTTTGTTTAATTATTGAAAACGTAAGAATGTTTCTGTGAAAAAGAAAGTTTAAAATTTATTTTATTATAAGAGGAATGCTTAAGGGCACATTAGGTGCTTGAAAAAGAACGTAACAATCGTTGCAAGTTGCTTTTGTTGAACAAAATTATAAAAAAAAATTAAAAGGTAAAAACCTACATGTATATGAAGGTGTGCAGTTGTAAAGAATTTGCGGAAGATTTTGCTCCACAATAATTCATTATAACAATAAAGTGCGTCATTGAAATCCCTAAATTATTGCAAAAGTCGTTTATTAATGTCAACAAACCGAACAAAAATAAGAAATAAGAGACAAGAAATAAACTGGAACATTCATAAGAATCCAAAGTGGCAATAAATATGATATTTAAAGTAAAAAAATCCACTGGCCATAATATTTTAAGCATAAAAAACATGTATATAAGTATACAGATCCGAATAAATGAATTATGTAGCGTAACAAATCTATACAACAGAAAATTTCAAAAAGCACCATGACTGCAGCAGAGAAGGAAAGAACAAACGAGAACCCGTAGCATGAGGCAAATGCATGCAGTAGTATGTAGAGCATTCAGAGTACAAATTCGGTCAATCAACAAAAAAGTACTTTTCTAACTACGCGCAGTCAACATTGCTTTTTTAACTGACTGTTCAAAAGGACTGGTAAACTTTGATCGACCTGGACAAAATGAAATAATTTTCACATTTCAGATTTGCTTGATGACAATTTGTATGTAATACGTGATTTCAAAGCCTGCTCCGTGTTTCTAAAAAGATTCCATTAATGCAGCGGGGCTTTGCTACTGCTCAGATGTATACTCAAAATTATAATTTATTTAAAATTAAGTTAAACTTAATTGAATATATAGTTATTATATTGGTTCAACTTTTAAGTCACGTTGTTCAACCCTATATGGGGTGCTCGTGCACCTTACTTGATATACAAACTACATTTAAGTGTAGTTTTCAGTTTCTTAAGCGATAAGTAGTTGAAATAATTAGACTCGGTGCCGGAGGGGCTGTCGGTATTGAAGACGGTAATTTTTCCATTCGTTTTGTAATTTGTTTTACTACATAAAAGGTAATTTACTATTATTTAAATACTTAAGTCCATTTATTTAGTGTCAATCTGTCACAATAAAGAAATGTTGGCTAAAGTCACCGCTTTCATACTTCAGATTTGGGATACCCAGACCACAATTTCCTAACAAATTTTTTTAGATTTAATGACAAAAAGCTGCATACACAATATCGGAAAGGGAATACTTTGATGATATGGTTAAGAAGAGTATTGACTTCCACACTCCAACAAAATATTGTACAATAGATAAGGAATTGCTTAGTTGAGGGGTCGGTACCAGTATAGGCATAAATACCTAACGAACCTGACAAATATAGGCGATAAAAACAATATTGATCAGTGATTGAAATACACATTACATGTATGCTGAGGTGTAGGTAGGTAAAAAAAATACTATTGAGAACCTAACCAGTTCAGCAGCGTATGTTCTTCGGCTTCTAACATCGCCCACACACTGAACTAACCTTACTTGTGACAATTGATTCACGTCAATACCTCAAGCTACTCTCTATACTCTGCGTTTCGATTCGGATCGAAATTTTATCCGTTTGGCAACTTTGGTATTCTGTGTTACGTTTCGTTTCATATTCATTTATTTCTTCGATTGTATATATTCTGCGTTACGATCGTAGCTACGTTTTTCTAAGTTTTGTATGTGCTAACGGAAGTTTTTTCAATTCTTGGAGTTTTTTAAAAAAAGGGTAAAATTAAAAAAATTTAAATATAAAATACAATAAGCAAATTTTGTTTAATTGAAATTTTAAACCTTTATTTAATTTATTACAGGTCGAAAACTACAACAACGCTTTTCAATTCTTAACTCTGTATTCTGGGGTGCGTTGTTGTCCTCTTCCAACAACTGCGCCGCTGCCATCGATTCCATTTTCTTAAAACAAAGAAATTTTATTTTTGGGCCGCAATGATGTAAAAATATTTAAATATCTTCACACTAATATTTTTACCACAAATTCCTCTTAGTCACGTACATATGTATGTTCTCGCACTTTGTTTCTTTTCTCTTCGTAACTAATGCTTTATTTAATTATTGCTCTGACAATCATTAGTTTTTATTTGTTTATTAATTTTATTAATTACTTTTTTGTGGACTGAATTTGACTTTTTATTAAAATGTTTACAAAATTGTTCATATTTACTGGTTCTATTTCACACGTTTCACAGCAAAGAAGCTAATTTAAACATACCCTGCTCTTCTTCTTCTTCTTTCGATTCAGTTTTTTGTCAGAATACCTTTTTTCGATCCGAGCGTAACTGAATGCGGGAACGTAATCGAAACGCAGAATAAAGGTCTATATTATTTGGTACTCTTATGCAGAATAAAAAAGAAATACCTTCATAAATATATAAATAATAAATAAAAATACACAAACGCTCATTAACCCCTTCATAGCTTGTTTTCCTAGTTCTGCTAAATTGTAAAGTATATTTCGAGATTGTCCCCTGAGTAGTGGTCAAAATAATAGTATAATGAAAATGCGAAATTGGCTTGACATATTTATGTACCTCGAAAGAGAGAAAAAGTAAGACATTTTGCAGCAAGTTCCAAATGCCAATCTGTATGCAATAGCATCCTCCTTATTACACATGAAAAAACAGAGTAAAGAAGTCAATGTAAAATAATGGTGGGATTGAAGACTTAAGAAACCAAGTAAAAAAGTTAAAAGTTAGCGATCATGATTAAGCGTTAATGAAAATTCTAACATATATATATATAATATATATTGCCTTTATTTTTTCTGTAAATGTGCGATTTAAAGAAGTATGTTCTTTAAGAAAAAAACCGAATTTAGTAGTGAATCAAAAAAAAAATTGTGACAGGCGAAACAGCCAAAAATATTATTTTAGTTGTTAAGTACAAGAACATTTTAGTTTTTACATGTAGGTAATCCAACATAAAAACCAATCAAAAGAAAAAGAGGAGTGGGACATGTGAAAAAGAAAAAGAGAAAAGTAATAATTTTGTTAACATTTCAATGAAAAGTTAAATTTGTCCAAAAAAATTGTTATTCAATAGTAAAAATAAGTAAAACTTAAATATAGAATCAAATTGCATTAAATAAAAACAATAGTTAATTGTGGTGAAGTGTACAAAACTTAAGTACTGCCTAAAAATAAAGTTTAACTGAATAAATTCAACAGAAAGTAACTAGATTTCGAGGAAGTATTTGTGTCCAAACTATTGTGTTCTGAGATGATATTTTTTATTTGTTTGCATCATTTTTTGCGTTAGACCAAAAATGTTGTAAATTTTCAGTAGGTAAAATATTTTTCAAACTTGTCTTTATAAATTACATAAAAATTAAATATTTTATTATATTTTGTACTCATATATTAATTTTTTCAAGATAGATAAACGTAGCTACGATCGAAGTGCAATCTGAAACACAGTGGTATGAAGAGTAGAAAAATGCAATACGAACAAAATTTACTATCTGAATAGGAAGTCGGAATAAAAAGGTTTAAATGATTTAAAACATAACTCGTCGGAGAAAACTTAGCTTTGTAGTACTAGGAGCGGGTGACCAAACAAAAACTGCGAAGGTGCCGATATTTATTTGTTAAAAAAAGGTAATGGTGTAAGATACAAGCTTTCATCTTAGGACTAAAAAAACGTTCATACTGTATTATAAGCAAAAAACCGAATGGAGCCAATTGTTTCAGCTTGTAAATAAATGCACGTACAACCAATGTTGCCGTATTTTTTTTACAAAAACTGACAATTCTGAAAGAAATCTGCACCTTCAAAACCAACGTAAAGAAAATGTAATAAAACCTTATTTGTATATGTTTAATTCAGTTTATTGAAAAAAAAAACAAAAAATATTATTTTTATATTTTATATAAAAACAAATGTATAAAATTAAGAGTAAAAACATAACGTATGTAAATGAAATATTATTTAATTCATCACATATAGAGATCATAGTAAATTATTTAATTAAACATACATGTGATGTATCAGTTGTACATATTCTTATTAATTCTCGTTTCCATTTCTTTTGTTTGTACAAAATGTGTGCAATTGAAATAACTTTTTTTAAAAGTCTTTGGTTCGGAAAATTCCACATAGAGTAGGAATATCTAATTTATTCCTTGTTTTGGTTTTATTTAAATTATTTTTATTATTTTGAGAAAATATCCTCTCAACGTTGGCCGTCCACACTGGTATTGACAAAATTGCGTAAACTATTTTTTTTTAATTCGGAAATGGTTCTGAACCATCGCAACATTTTGTACCGAAGATTACCTGCCAAAAGCGTTCAATACTTTTTTCTTCTAACAAATTATAGTATTCAAAATAATAGTGCAATAATTCGCGCCATTCATCGTCAATATCTTGGATATGGCCCAAATCCACGATATTTGGTACACAATTAAACAATTCGGAAATGCTTTTTATATCGCTTTTATTACATTAGCGGGCGCCAAACCTTCAACATACCTTAGAAAATCATTGTCAAAATCGAACTTTTCTAATAACCGATTCCATAGTCCTGCATACAATTTGGGACAATGTTCTCTAAAGTCGTTTTCGCGATCCTCTGATAATTTAAGTGTAGACTTTAATGCGATATATACCTCAGCCCCTAAGTAAACATTTTGAGGTCTTTCAAATGCATGGTATGAATTCGCTTTGATCACGATTGCATAAAAAAGAAGGAGAAACAAATAACGCGGTGTTGCTTTTAAAAGGGAGTACAAATTAAAACATTGTTGCATTAGCATATGTATATGTTCGTTAATAATAATGTTATTGAATGCTTCTTTGTTTTATTCGAATAAAATTGAAAAAACTGCATTGATTTAAAAAAAACTTAGGTTTTGAGTAAAAACCTGCAAGCCTGTTTTGCATTTCAAAAAACTGCAAAAACCAGATAAATGTGCACATTTGGTAACAGTACGTACAACATCAACTACAGTTTTTTTGTTAGTTAATATATATATTGTATATATAAGTTTACATACATATGTATGTATTTAATTGTATGTATTTTAAAACATCTGGGCTGAACAGAATGAAATTCTAGTTATAACTTCTTTTAGTACGTAACTCTGTGATAATTTTACAATTATAAACTATTAGCTGTTGAGAAATGTAGATTTTATTACACCCAATGGTAAATTAACCGGTAAATCGCTTAGTTTGGCCATGAACTGCCAACACTTTTAGTGTTTTAAGCTATAAATTTCCATTTTAATTTGAAAATTTTAAAATTTTTTGGGACAGAACTGAATTCCTTATCGATAACTTTAGTAAATTTTTGACAGTTTGCTATTTTTCTTAATGCATCTGAAGTCTTTACACTTGGTAAATTTTCCTATTGCACTTTTCTACAAAAATTGAACAATGAACAAAAAATTCAATTTCAAAAATGTTTAAGGAAGTGGGACAAGAAGGTAATTTATTTTTAAATTTTATTCCTGTTCAAAAGATCGAAGCAACCACCATCCGGACAATTTTATTATTTGAGCGTACGTATGGACGCTATTGTAAAGCTTATTACACTATCCTACAGAGTCGTAAGATTCATTCGCAAGAAAACCTGATCGAAATCTGCCCCACTTTGAAAAATCAAATTTGGCTTCTTCAGTGTTACACTACCACACAAAAGAGATACAGAATCATATTTTTCGTTTTGTCACCAAAAAATAATACATGGTCTCGTGAGTGGATAGATATACTGAATATACTTATTTATTTAAGCACGTGTGTATTAAGGTACAACTTTTTGAATTTTTTGAAAAAAAAAAAATTTACATGGCATAACACGATGAGGAATAGTAAAAAAATGATAACTGCGTTTTTAGTTTTTCGATTTATTTCAAAAACTTCACGCAGAATTTAAATTGAAAATTCGTATGCAAATTTCATACATATGCCAAGAAAAAACACCATATGAGATTATGTTCTTTTCTTTGTGTCTATTTTGTTTTGCTCTTCTTCTATTATTCATCGTATTTTTGCATATGACAAAAGTACATAACGGTAAATTTGAGTAAATGCTTTATGAATGATTGAAACTTCGTATAAGCGTCGCGCCAGTTGCTTTTATTTAGCTGTCGATCTTTCATTCAGTGCGTGGCAGCTTGAGTGAAAGTGTCTTTTTTAATTAACAATGTCTTTTAAAAAAAGTGGTGCTGAAGTTTTAAAAAATTCCAAAAAATGGGAAAACAATTTAATAACATTTGAAAAATCTAAGAATAAGAGAAGAGAAATCAATAACATTGAAAACCCCTTGAGTGAATTGTGTAAGATTCCAAAAAAGACCGTGATTATAGGAAGGTATAATGAATTAGCAAAAACGGAGAAATTTAAAAAGAAAAGATGCCAGATTATTACAAACGAAATGATTGTATTGTGGTCGAAACTAAACTTTCCGAGCATAACACGTATAGCTGCACAACGGAAGATAACGAAAGTTTTAAATGATTATTCAACATTTTTAAAATTCCCGGATGGCAGAAATGTTACAATGACGTTCAACAAGTTATGTGATATAACTGATTTAAATGGTGTCTGGCTAGGAACTGAGGACAAAAAGTTGTATGAACTCCAAACAACTACAAATGGAGAAGTTGGGTACACGACAGCTAAAGCAGTTAATGTGCATCCCTCCAAAGCTGTCCTTTCAAGAAAAAATGTTCAAAGCACCTCGTGTTTAAATAAAATGGCGCTCAACACGTCAACATCATCAGCTGAATCTGTCGAGCAATCACATTCTCCACCTGTTGGTGAATATAAAGCTCCTCTTCCAAGAAAAAGAAATGCGAAGTGTTCAACAAAAGCAGCAGTGACAATGGTAACAACAGCCCATGTAAGCACCAAAAATGCCGCTAAAATATGCAAAGAATTGTCCAAAGAAGGAATAAATATAGCAACACCAACACAAGCAGGTATTCACAAAGCGATGATTAAAGCAGCGCTGAACTTGGAAAAAAATTATAAGAATTCCTTAAGAGATGACATTTGGTGTATTCATTTCGACGGCAAGAAATTTGGGAAGAAAGAAGTGCAGGCCGTGGTGTTAACAAATGAAACTAAGGAAGTAAGAGTAGCGGCAATGGTTCTTGAAAACGGGAAAAGTTTGTCAATTTTTGAAGGTTTCTATTTAATAATATATTTTTAGAGCATTAATTAACTTTCTATAACTTTTTTAAGGAATAAGGAATGTCTTGGATAAATTTAACCTTTGGAATTCCATAAAAATGATTGTTAGTGACACAACAAACGTTAATACAGGGGTTAAAAGTGGAGTTGTTCGTTTACTGCAGAATTGTTTTAAGGAAAAACATTTGTCCCCACCGCAGTATATTGGATGCCAACATCATGTATTAGATTTAATTTTGAAGCATGTGATGAATGAGTTACTAAGTGGAAAGTCGACATCGCCAAACATCAGTTATGACATATTTACCGAATTGATTATGAATTACGAAAACCTAAAACAAAACTACAAACAAAACGAAGAAAAGTTGACCTTAAGATCTATTAAATGGCGTGATGACATGCAATTTTTATATGAACTAGGGCAATATTTTAAATATTATGAAGTAAGCAACAAGTTCCCATACATAAAATTTAGAGTTTTACCAGCGCTCAGCAACGCTCGATGGAATTCTAGAGCTATCTTGCGATTTTAACGTTCATACTAATACCGGAACACAAAATACAACTTTTGCCAATTTGCCAATTCATATGCAGCGCATAGTATGATGTTTGGTTCTCGGATCACCGTTTTCATAACAATGATTTTGAAATATTGGAAAAATCCGTCAAGCAATTCGAAACTGCGCATAAGTGTTTTCTAAAACACTGGGTAAAGGAAGATTCTGCCATTCTGAATTTAAAAAGATCTAATATTTGCGCTGAAAGAGCCATCAAAGTTATTCAGGAAATTTACCCTTTTTGTAAATCTGAATATAGTTTAAATCTTAAGTTTATCTCAAATAATATAAAAATGAATTAAATAATGAACTAAAACGTATATTTACTATAAAAATGTATTTGTCTTGTACTTAAATTAGTTTTATTGCTTCTAAATCAAAATTTGTCTTCTTCTTCTTCGCATATAACATATGAATTTTTTCAATTTAAATTCTGCGTGAAGTTTTTGAAATAAATCGAAAAACTAAAAACGCAGTTATCATTTTTTTACTATTCCTCATCGTGTTATGCCATGTAAAGTAGGTGTTACAAAAATAGACTACCCCTAGTGTGTATCGTTGTTATTGGCATGTGCTATTTCAATTTTTTACTCAAACTTTGTTTCTTACTAGATTTAAAAATGTTTTTGAGTATACGTACATATGTACATGTACACAGGGTAAGTGCATGTACAACTCAAACCGTAACACAGGCCGTTAAAGTTCCAGTAAATAAGTCATCTTAAGCATCCATCCGAAACTCTTTAGATGATTTCAAAATAAAACCAACATAGCAACATTGCTTCCCTTACTTATAAGACAAAGGATCTTGACATTAAATTAGCAGGAGAATTAACTATTACAATAACAAATCGCGTATATACTGTGTTTGTGTTAAATGTTTGGGAATTGGGAAAACCAATCATTTTACTTTTAAGTTGTTGACATCGAAGGTAGTTTTATATTTCATTTTGCTTTGGACTTATCTACATGCTATTTTCATTGCTGTGTCTTTATTACCTTGTTTTGAAATAACGAGTTATAAATTTTTTTTACTTTACCAAAAACGAAAGCTTAAATATTTTACCTATGTATGAAAGAAATATTTTTGATTTAGTTTTTATTTCTGTGGTCTTATGCTGACACTCAGAATTGAAAAGTTATTAAATAGTTACTGAACAGGTATTCTGTCAGAAGAAATGGCAGTCCACTGGTGTAAGGATTTTATATCTCACAGTCTAGAAATACTTCGCTCTGGAAGAATGTTTATATTGATAAAAAGTTGGACTAAAACTAAGATGAAATTAATAAATAACTAAAAAATCAATGCTTACTTAAATTTAATTAAAACAACATTTTAAATAGCATGATAAGTTATATTCCTTAAGAAAATCATGCATTTGATGATACGTTATTTTGAATTTTTTTTACAAATTTGGTATTTTTATGGTAGCCATTCGCAATGTTGTATACATACGTATGCAATTTGACATAATTAATTATACTCGTTATCAATAAATACAAAACTAATATTTTTAATCATTCGTTATTTTACATATTGGATGACGAAATGCATGTTTGAATTAGTTAATTCCCACCGGCCACTTTTAATTTTTTCTAGAAAAGATAAATTTGACGGAAAATTAAAATATTGTACAATGTATACAAAATAACAAGGCTTCTAAAGATTTCTATGCATATTTTTATGTTTAAAGAAAGTTGTGCTTAATCACTTAAATAACAAATTATTGCAGTTCGAAAAAAACAACATACTCCTGTTCAACATATACATAAATTGCTGACCATTAGTATCGTTCTCAATTTTGCTTTGCTTCTTCATTAAAATTTTAAAACAATGAATTTCCCAAAAACCCACTCGCTAAGTACCAGTTGCACTTGATGACAGAAGTAGCAGTGACGGAGCAGTCAGCTGTGAAAATATTGATTATTCACCTAAAAATTGCTTGCTAAAACCTACTGATATAGATCGGTTTATAATATATGTAGGAGTGGTTTTATATATAGTGTGCGACAAAACATACGCACGAACTTGTGACGCATACTATATTTCTTAATAACAAAGCCAAAACATTTAAATTGTAAATTATTTTATTCAAACTGAATAAATATTATAGAATTAGATTTGCTAATAGAAAATAAAAAATACTTTCTATCAACAAAATCTGATAACATATTCTTTAGGAGCGACAAACCAATAGCACAAGTACAAACATTTTACGGTTTTCATTAATTATAAGAAATAAGTAGTCATCCTTGAGAGCGAACGGTTTTAATTTTAAATTTTTTAAAGAAAAATGGCTAATAATCTCCATATTTAAAAGAATAAATAATAAATGATTCAAATAATGGTGAATCAGTTACATCAATTGCAAAAAAATTTGGAATACATCACACAGTCATTTCCCGCATTATAAGCCGTTTTCTTTCTACAGACTCACAGTCTACAATACGCCACGGTGGTCGGCCGCGGAAAACTTGTACGCGCCGACCAGGCAATGCTTAGATTAATAAAAAAAGGATCCTTTCATATCAGTACGGTCTAGTGTGAACCAAATGCAACTAAATATATCCATAAGATCTATACAGAGAGGAGCTGTTGAAGGTGGATTAAGGTCATACCGAAGGGCAAAAAAGCCTTTTATTTCTGCAAAACATAGATTAGCCAGAGTTCAATTTGAAACGGAGCACTTAGACTGAACTACATGTTCTTCTCTGATAAATCAAAGTTCAATCTGGAAAGTTCCAACCTTAATCCTCGATTATCCTAAGACCTCGGCGGAGGTCTTTTTTTGGTGTGGGGATGTTTTTCCGGCCGCGGAATTGGGCCAATTCAAAAAATAAAAGGTATAATGGATCGATTCATTTATAAGCATATTTTGGAAAATGTAATGCTGCCGCATGCAGATGAAGAACGGCTCAAAACACAAGTCGAAGTATGTAAGAGAATGGCTCGCAACTAACAAGATTAACGTTTTGAAGTGATTTCAACCCCATAGAAAATCTATGGAACATTGTAAATCGCAAAATAAATCAGAATAATTGCGAAAATTTAAATAAGCTTTTCCGACAAGTGGAAATCGCAAAGAAGGTAATTTCAGGTAAAATTTTATCGAGCTTAATAGAGTCCATGGCATGCAGATGGGAAGAAGTTTTAAAAACATTAAGGAAACACCAAATAATATTAGTCTGATTAAGTGTTGCTTAACGAAATGAATTTGTGCTATTGTTTTGTTGCTGCTAAAGAATATGTTGTTAGCTAAATACGTTTTTGTTGTTGTTGATAGCAAGTCTTTTTTGTTTTCTTTAAGCAAATCTCTTCTATATATGTGTAATATTTATTGAGTTTCCATAAAATAATTTAAAATTTAAATGTGTTTGGCTGTGTTATTAAGAAATATTGTATGCGTCACAAGTTCTTGCATATGTTTTGTCGCACACTGCATTTTAAGTTTAGTTTTCAAATATCTTGAAAACTATTATAGATAAAGATTTTAACCCTAGAATGGCAAACATCGCCTGTGAGGCGAAACAATATTTTTTTTTAACGATATTATCGCTTACACCTACTTAAGCATGCGCTCGTGCCAACTCAGTTGAGTGTTGTACGAGGTTGCGCGCACACGTACTCTGTTTTGCTTCGCTCCGTTGCCGAATAATACATATGTGAGCCGCCTGTGAGGCGAAGTTTACCAATAAAGGTGAATTTTTTGGACATAATAGTTTGTTCCACCACCACCATACAACCTTACTTTCTTTGGAACAATTCGAAGTAATAAGCAAGAAATTCCTGCGGAGTTCAAACATAATTCGTCACGTCCTGTTGGCACATTTCTTTTTGGATTCCACGAAAGTCTCATTCTTCTTAGCTACAAGCCAAAGCCTCAAAAAACGGTTCTTTTGCTCTCTTCAATGCACGACAAGCCTTCCGTTGATGCCATTTCCGGTAAGCCAGTAATAATACAATCCTATAATGAAACAAAAGGTGCTGTGGATACTTTTTATCAGATGTGTGGTCATTCAAGCTGTAGTCGCAAAACCAAGCGTAGGCGTTTAGTATGTTCTATGGAATGTTGAATATGGCTCTACTCAACAGTTATGTAACTTATGTATCCAATTGTGAAGTTTTGAAAACGAAGGCGATGTCCAGAAGAGAATACCTCAAGAAAATAAGCAAGGACCTATGTACAGACTGGTGCGCTACTCGTTTGGAAGGAAGTCCGCGTATGCAAAAAAGAGTTCGTGCAGCAATACATGACACTATTGGTCATAACACTGACGATTATGCAGACGAACCAGGCATAAAAAAGGGCAAACGATCAAAATGTGATTTCTGTCCTTCGAAATCAAAACGTATGAGCGTATATTTCTGTGCAAAATGCAAGAAAACATACTGTTTAGAGCACAGATCGCCAAACTGTTGGCAATGTGACGCAAAAAAATAAGATATGTGATCAAAAAAGTATGGCATAGGTTTAAGATATTTATAAAATGAACTGGTTTTTGTTAATTTTTGTTACTAAACATTGAATAAATATGTTTTTGTAAGCACAAAAAAAAAGTTGTCGAATCAATTTATATCGTAAGTCTTCTTTTCTTTAATTTTTTTGTTACTTTCTTAACGATAGAATTTGTGTGAATGGGTTGCATTGTTTCATGGAGACTTCTTCCAAAAAGCTCTATGCCTCTTCATTTAATTCTTCTTTTCATCATCATACTCACAAGAGACGCGTATTGACCACGGCTTGTGAATTGCAGATACATATATAAGAATATTTAAAAATTTATTAAAAATAAAATGTTAATATTTACTAACACTTTTTCCTTAAACTGTTCCTTTTGTTTATAACCTTTCGGAGGTCATAATACCAATATTCCTAGTTTCTATGCTTTCGGCACAGTTTCGTAAATACGACGTAGTTCATAATAGCAATTTCCCGACGGAATTTCGTTGAAACCTCCGAGGGAATTCAAAAGCAGGCTGAATAACTGGAGCTACAAAAATATATAAGGCAACAAAACGTTTTTCGAAAACCGACGAATCTCAAAGTATTCACATTTATTTAGCTGAATTTTTTCGATATAATATTTTTATGAAGATCCTGATATTTTGAATGCTTTTAAGATGTGATATTTTTTTGTGTTTAACCCTCAAATACAACGTAAATAATAATTACATATATAAACTTGTAGCAATAACCATTCGTTTTTATTTAACGTTCCAAAAAACAAAAAATGCGTCGATAATATGCTGCTCGTAATAATTCAGTGAAATTTCATCTCCCAGTCTCCAAGAATCTTTCTTCTCTTTTTTATACAAACATCTGTCGTTATTTTTTATTCTTTCCCTAATTTTGATGCATGATTACATTTCTTAATCTGGAGAAGTTAGAAAGTGGCAAGAAAAACTTAATATTAACTGAATATGAATAATATGTTTGCTTACAAAATCGTATACATACATGTATAAGTATTATTTAACTTCAAGTCCTTTCCTTCTCTTTCCTAATTTCATTCATGGTGATGCATTTTTGAATCTAATATAAATTTTTTATGTTTGGATTTGTAAGTATATAGGTATACTATGTCGTATTCGTTCAAAACGTAAATATTTTAAGCCATGACTTTTTATATTAAATTTAATGTTATATTAAATAATCTTTTTTAACAAAACATAGAAATAGACTAAACTAAATAATTTTTGTAAAAGCTGAATAATGCCAACAATTACTAGAAAGTTTAAAATATCCATATCAGTGAAATTAATTCTCTATTTAGTTTTTGTGGTGTGATTTATAATACTATGTACAGATTTTGTTTCTATTGACTACGTGCACAATCTTTTTTCAAGATTACAAGATAAACAGAAATACATAATTACAAACGAGCATGTTTGGTTTCAGAATTGGGAAAATGAGTCTAGAAACTTATTCTAGGTTTTCACAAGTCTGTAGGCTTCAAATAATCTTCTTGTACAAAAAATCTTAAATAGTCTTTGATCTATGAAGTTTGGTAAAAAGTTAATCGATTTTACCCTTTTCTAGAGAGAGAGAGAGAGAGTTAATAGGATGCTTTAATCAAATAGTATGTTTGCGACAGCAACAGACGAAACAATTAGACTTATAATTTAGTTCGTGGAAGAAAAGAAATCACATTCTCAGGATTTACGTACAGAAATAGGTTATTAAACCCTCCAGTGTGTCAAATTTCATGAATTTAATTTATTTTGGATTTGTATGTAAAAACCTTCAATTTTCAAATGAAACCGATTGCAAGTCCCAAAAACATCGGAAAGTAATGTAAAAATGCAGTTATATAAAACAGTAAAAATCAACTTAATGTATTTCAGCTTGCGGGGTCACATATAGTTACGTATGTACATATGTAAACTAACACTTTCCTGTACTATTTTTTGACGAACTTACGAATTAGCCTTACTAAGCTTATTGAAGTCATGGATTGATCTGGGATCTCCCTGGGTATTATTACATACATCAGGTGTTTCTAAAATACAGAGTCTGATAAGATTACTCGGAGATATGTTAGATTATTTTATGCTTTGCTTATTGTTTTATTTCTTATAGTTATTGTTATTAATTTATACTTTTTAATATTTGAATGAAATCTTTAATTATATGTAGATAATTTGAAGATAAACATTATTTGTAATAATATAAAATAATTTGTTATATTCACTCTTAGATGAGGAATTTTATTAATTGCTTAACTATTTGCATCAAATTGATTTTACTTCATTTTAGAACAGGAAAATTTAATATTTTTTGTAACTATTTGTATCAAATTTAATTCCCTTTCAGAAGGCAAATTATTATATTTTCTTAATAATTATTGTAAAATTTAATTGACTTTAGGATATAACGTTTTTGTTGCATTCTTAGCAATTATTATTAAGATTTTGGTAATTACGTCTATTTAATATTCTTAAATAAAAACGCCAATATTGAAAAACGTTCTTACAACGCTGTATTACTCGGGGTCCCTCGATGCGCACTTTTTGGTGGCAGCGCGTTTTAGCCTCTTAGGATCTTTTCTAAGGCGGATTATCTTTTTAGCTAAGCACTGTACTCGGAAGTAAATATTTGTAAGTGAAATACAACGTTAGTTGTGGTTGAGTTTTCTTCATAAACTGACTATTTTATTTCCAAGTTTTTTCTTAAATACTAGAAATGAAAATGTTAAATCTAGTCTAGGTTTTATCAGCGTGTGAAAGAAAAATAAAGTACAGAAATATCGTCTTAGAACTAAGTGATGATATTCTTACTAAGTGTTGGTTATTGATTTAGGATATCGTCTTATCATTAGGTGTTAGTTATTAGTTTATGATGTGTTCTTAACATTATATCGTCTTACAACTAAATGATGATATTCTTACTAAGTGTTGGTTATTGATTTAAGATATTGTCTTATCATAATTAGAATAGAGTCTTCGTTTTAATAGTTTTTCTTTAATGGTGTGAAAAATAAGGGTCTTATCATAATTAGAATAGAGTCTTTGTTTTAATAGTTTTTCTTTAATGGTGTGAAAAATAAGGGTCTTATCATAATTAGAATAGAGTCTTTGTTTATGGATTCTTAGTTTAATATTTTCTATTATTATCTATGCTTATTTCTTAAGTGTTCTTTAATAGTTCGCTAAGGTATGTTAGTAGTGTGTATCTCACTCCTCCCATCCTTAGATAATTCAATGTCCTCATTGATAATTTTTATATTATTAGTTTTTTCTTTTACAAAGTATTTCTGAAATATGATAAATACTCCTAAAATTATTATAAGAGTTAATATAATAACTATTAATAGGCTTAAGGAATAGTTATCGGTCTTAGTGTTAACATTTTCTATATGTTTTTTAAGTTCAGGTAGTGATATATTATCCTTGACTATATTTTCAATATCTTTTGCAGGTGGTAAATACATTGATTTCTTCTGCCTTTTGTTTTGTAGATATTTCGAAGTCATTAATTTTTATTTTACAATTGTTAAATCGTATAATATTATTTCCTTTAATCTTAATTTTGAGTTTATTACAATTTTGTTCAATTTCAAGGGTTTGTAAATTTTTTGTTATAATTATATTTGGCTCACTAAAGGATATATGTGGTAGGGTATTCTTAATGTATTGACAATTCGTTTTGTTATTGTTCATTAAATTTTTAATGCATTCATTTTTTTTCTAATGTAATTTTATTATTCTTCAGTCTATAGATTGTATCGTCTTTTAATGCGTAATTAATCATTTCCCAATTAGCTCGTCCAGTACTGTATTCATCAGTCTCTGGAACGTAGCTGGTGCATTTTTTAATCCGAAGGGCATTCGCAGAAATTCATAATGCCCATTTCGTGTCGAAAATGCCGTTTTATGCCTGTCTTTAGGTTCAACCTCTACCTGGTAAAACCTTTTTGTAAGATCAAGTGTCGTAAAGTAAGTGGACCTACCCAACTTGTCCAAGATTTCGTCTATCAATTGTATTGGGTATACCATTAGGTGCTGAATAAGTTGATTTACTATGGCAGATGATGTTTTGCTCTAACATGTCTTTTATTTGCCTATCAACCTCTTCTCTATGTACCTTTGGTTATCTATAGGATTCCACATACTTAGATGGGATCTTCATGTGTAGTACTTATCTTATGTTTATTTTATGCGTAAAGCTGAGATTTTCGTTCTCTTTGTGAAGAATATTTTTATATTTTTTTAATAATGTTTTAATTTCTTTACTTTCCTCTTCGTTTAAATGATTTAACCTAAATAATGAATTTAAATCGTTGTTATTCGTATTATTCCTACTATCTACTTCTTCTAAGTTAAACATCCTCTCCCATTAATTTCTTGACACAACTTTTTAACACTACCCTTAAATCTAATATTACTTAAATTAAAAATTAATGTCGAACTTGGTTTCTGCTCACCATACTCCGCTATTAATACTACTTTTAGGCTGCTCCAGTTTTCCGGCTGTTCCCTTCCGATTACATTTAAAGCTTCCTTAGTATGCAATTAAAAAATAGAATGCGGTCCTCTGATGGTAGGGCAGCTATGTTTGGCACCATGTTTTCTATAGCTCCAATATACATCGCTAATTCCTCCTTTTGTCCAGAAAACGGATGGATTAATTTCAGGTTGTCCATTACAAAGCGTTTTTGTAATAGCAGGTTTTCAATTTGCTGTTGTTCTGCGTTGTGAGTGTTGTTGTTCATGTTGGCGTTGATTGATAATTGTTTTAAGTCTGAAATAATTTTTTCCATAAACTAAACTGGGTTGTGTATATATTTTATTTTCCTTTGGACTTTGAAGGAATAAACTGTATTTATTTTATTAAAAAAAAAAAAAATTTCTTCTGATTTATTCGTAGGTTCGTTTAAGGATCTTTTTCGTAGATCCTACCGACTGCGCCAGTGAAATACAACGTTAGTTGTGGTTGAGTTTTCTTCATAAACTGACTATTTTATTTCCAAGTTTTTTCTTAAATACTAGAAATGAAAATGTTAAATCTAGTCTAGGTTTTATCAGCGTGTGAAAGAAAAATAAAGTACAGAAATATCGTCTTAGAACTAAGTGATGATATTCTTACTAAGTGTTGGTTATTGATTTAGGATATCGTCTTATCATTAGGTGTTAGTTATTAGTTTATGATGTGTTCTTAACATTATATCGTCTTACAACTAAATGATGATATTCTTACTAAGTGTTGGTTATTGATTTAAGATATTGTCTTATCATAATTAGAATAGAGTCTTTGTTTTAATAGTTTTTCTTTAATGGTGTGAAAAATAAGGGTCTTATCATAATTAGAATAGAGTCTTTGTTTATGGATTCTTAGTTTAATATTTTCTATTATTATCTATGCTTATTTCTTAAGTGTTCTTTAATAGTTCGCTAAGGTATGTTAGTAGTGTGTATCTCACTTGTATGTGTGTATATAAGTAAGTATAATCACATTATACATACCATCACTGTGGACAAAAAAAAACACATAAACTTGCGAAATTTAATCAATGTGCAAAGCGCATAAAATAACTTTTGCCATTTTTTGGTGTGCGATGTGGCCTGTATTTTGTCGTGCGAGAGAACAGTGCATTTGAGTGTATGTAAATATCTGAGATCGCCCGCTGATACGGCGGTCGTTTGTACTTTAACTACCAGAGTAAGAACAAGTGCCAGCAATGGCATTGGCACAAACAATGTTGACTTCCAAAATGAAATTCGCTTTATGAACCGTAAAGAAAAACATATGCGGCATTTTATTTTTTTTAAGTCAAAATCCTTAAATAATAGTTGTATGTATTTTACAAAAATACATATGTATGTATGTAAGTATATTGTTTGATATAGAACCCGAACGCGAGAGTATCATCATAATTTAAGCAAATCATTTAGCCATACAAAAGCGCAAGGTTAAGCAGACAAACAATTTGATTTATTGAGCGAATAATGTAATATATTGTCAGTACCTTTTTTTAAACTCACATTATTTTTTCATTTGGTTTATTTTTACAGCATATTTTTTTTTATAAGAAAATTATTATTATTGTTAAAATGTTCTGATATTTAATCAATCATAAATAAATATAGTAGTAAATTTAATAATGTCGTATACTTAAAACTTTTTGTTGATTCAGACCAGCCTGATATTTATTTATTCCTTTATGTTAAAAACTATACAACAATACTAAGTCTTATAAAGGGTGGTTAAATTTCAAGGGCTGATGTTGATTTTGAAGAAAACACAAACTATTTAGGAAATTATTGTAATTTTATTTTATTATGATGTATTGGTATTACTCAATTATGTATAGAACAAAATATCGGCCAAATGGGCGCCGCGACCTCGGTGGCATACCTCCATCCGATGGTCCAAATTTTCGATGACGCTGAGGCATAATGGAGGTTCTATGCCGTTAATGTGCTGAATTATCTGATCCTTTAGGTCTTGAATTGTTGCTGGCTTATCGACGTACACCTTTTCTTTCAAATAACCCCAAAGAAAAAAGTCCAACGGTGTCAAATCACATGATCTTCGCGGCCAATTGACATCGCCATTACGTGAGATAACACTGCCATTGAATTTGTTGCGCAAAAGAGCCATTGTTTCGTTAGCTGTGTGGCAAGTGGCACCGTCCTGCTGAAACCACATTTCGTCCACATCCATATCTTCCAATTCGGGCCATAAAAAGTTCGTTATCATCTCACGATAGCGGACACCATTCACAGTAACTGCCTGACCGGCCTCATTTTGGAAAAAATACGGCCCGATGATGCCGCCAGCCCATAAACCGCACCAAACAGTCACTCTTTGTGGGTGCATTGGTTTTTCGACAATCACTCTTGGATTCTCATTCGCCCAAATGCGGCAATTCTGTTTATTGACGAATCCACTGAGGTGAAAATGTGCCTCATCACTGAAGATGATTTTCTTCGAAAATTGATCATCCACTGTTGCCATTTCTTGCCACCATTCTGCCCATTCACGACGTTTGGAATTGAATTGAATAAGTCTGAAATAGAGAAATGTCAAATAAAATTCGGAAAAAAACTTGGCGTTTAGGTGTGGTCCACATTCAACATCGGCCCTTGAAATTTAACCACCCTTTATTACAGCATTGCTTAGAGATTTGGCACACATATTTTGGCATTACATTATACATATATAAATTATTAAAGAAAAAAAATAAAGTTTAAAATAGAAATCAAATAAAGTCAGAAATAGAAAAACAAATAAAGTTTAAACTAGAAATCAAACATATTCAGAAATAGAAATATAAATAAAGTTTAAAATAAAAATCAAATATAGTCAGAAATAGTCTAATAGAATAATCATAACTATATGGGATAATATAGAAGTTAGAAATAAAAAACTGTTAATAAAATTCAGAAATTTCAGATTTAAATTGGCTGGCATTACTAATTAATTGTATTCAAGGGGGAAGTTGTCCCAAAAGGCGTATGGAATGTATAAAAACATGTTGCTCAGAAGTAGTCTAATTGCGCTTGATGTTGTTTAATTTTTTACTTCTGCTTGATATTGAGAAGGACGGTCTTTGATACAGATAATTAGGCTGTTTGGTATAACAATTTTATACAGCAAAAGAAGAACTCTACATTTTAGTAAATTATCAAACGTCATATTATATTTATTTGTGTTGCATATCTTGAAATGCTGCAATTCCTTTTAATCCCAAATATGTATTTTGCAATACTATTTTATGTTACATTACGTCTGTATTTGCTCACACTATCACAACTAGCAAAAAGGTAGGTAGTAGGTCTTAGCTTCCACCATTCGGATATGCGGTGGAGTATAGTGTTGCGACATCCATAGGCTTGTTAACATCCCCAATGTCTTAACACAATTACTTTTGATATGGTCAGACCAATCCAATTGTTTATTTAAAATTACGCCTAGGTTTTTTGCGGTATCAACAAATTTAATTACATTGTCATTTATTTTTAATTGTGGTAAATATGTTTAATTGTGGTTAATATGTTTTGTGTTGCCAATAAGCATAGCCACAGATTTCTTAGGACTTAAACTAAATCCATTAGCAACGTCTGATACGTTACAGTGGATATAGAGCTGCACATCATCCGCATACATTTGGATTAGCTTCAAAGCTGTTGCTGAGAATTTGCACATGTATTTAAGTTTGAGACCAAGAATGCTGTGTTCAACTGTATCGAAGGCCTTAGGGTGGTCAAGTAGAATTAGAAAGGGTACGATATTACGTTTGTCTATTTTTTTCCGAGACATCAAACAATGTTTATATGCAACCATATTTCGACCTAAACCCAGATTGTCCAGCAGTAAGTAAAGAATTTTCATAAAAATAGCTGTTTATCTGCAGATGGGTACGGTTTTCGAAGACTTTAGATGAAAAAGGCAATTGCTATGGGCCGATAGCTCTTGTCAGCTTTAGGGATTGGTATAATTTTTGCATATCACCACATAGATGGATATGTAGATGTTGTAATAATAGTATTAAATAAATGTGTAAAATACAAGAAGCTATACGGAAGGGTAAACTTTACGAACTTCGGATGCATTCCATCATGTCCAACAGAGTTAGATTTTATGACACAAAATGGTTTAAACACCTCTTCCTGCGTGAAGTGAGTGAACTTTAAACACCGAAACTCTTGATGGTTTGAGCAGTCGATGCTGTTTGTGTTGTTGTAAAAGTTTTATCCATTGTCGGCATCTGTATGTTTGCAAACTGTTGATGTAATTTATTAACGTCAATCGCATTGTTCACTGCAGACCTGTCATTAATAATACAGATTTTTCTTATCACCGTTCACTTGGTATTAGAATCAACAGCTGTTTGAAACTTGTTTTTATAAAAATTCATTTTAGATATTTTTATATATGAAATAACATTGGCTCTAGCATTTCTAAAAATCTCATAAAGATCTGGTGCTCTAAGCTATTTCTACCTCTTATATGCAGAATTTCTAGCTTCAATCAAAGTTTTAATCTCAATTGTAAACCAGGGCTTTTCATTTCTTCTTTTGATAGGAATATATTTCTCATAGAGGTAGTTTAGGTTGTGATGCAGAAAAGTCAGCTCTTCGTCAACAGTGGAAACGTAAAAAACGCTGCTCCACTTTATAATCGACAAGTCGTCATACAGTGAATCAACGTTTGTAAAGTCTTTATACTCTAGTATTTTGGGTGGTGCTATGGATAAGGCATTAAAGTTATAAGAAAAATATAATAAATCGTGCTTAGAGAACATTGATGCTGACAGCTGTTCAAATAATTGCAATTTGGAATTATAGTTGACAAAGCATAGATCTATCAGTGTACTAGAGTTGGTTGTAGAGTGAGTAGGGTAATTTTTATTTACTAAGTATAGATCAATAGAACTTGTATCTTCCATTAGGCTCGTATTTTCCAAAATGTTTGCATTAAAGTCACTAGTAATTATTACACCATTGTAACATAGGGTGCATATGATAAGTTGCTCAAGGAAAGAGTTAATGTTAATATATTTTTTTGGCCTATATAAACTTCCAACGAGCAACCTTTCATTGTTATTAATAAGCTCAACGAAAATATGTTCAATGCTATCTCCAACAAAATGTTTATATTTTGTTTTATACTGGATCTTATATACATGGCAGCAGCGCCGCCAGTAGTTGACCTGTCAGAGCGATACAGATTATAGCCGCTCAGACTGTAGACACTAACTCCAAGATCCGGATAGAACCACGATTCTGAGACGCATATCACATCAACATTGGAATTTTCATAAACAAATTAGAATTCATTCATTTTGTTGTTTAAACTCTGAGCATTTAAGTGGCATATTTTAAGACCATAGCAATTCTTAGACAGTATTCTTACCATAGATGTCAGATTTTCCTTAAAGCCAGCTTCCAAATTATCACAACGTAATGTCATTAAAAAAGTTTATAACAATTTTCTTAAAGCAATAGAGTGTTTAAAGCAAGAGAATGTTTAAAGCAAGAGAGTGTTTAAAGCAAGAGAGTGTTTAAAGCAAGAGAGTGTTTAACATATACAGTAATGAAAAGTTTTAGTAACATATAAATTATACCATTATTCAATAAATTCCCTGATCGAAAAAACTTATCCAATAAACTTAGCACATCGACACTTATATGCTCATCAGTTTGCTGGTATTTTATGTAAACAGATCCACGACTTGTAAAAGCTGTTGATTATCTTTCTTCAATCGGCGTGCACAATGATGCCATATTTTTTTTACAGACAACTGACAATTCCGAGAAAAAACAGTTTTTCGAAAAAAACCTGCACCTTCAAAACCAACGTCAAGAAAATGTAATAAAACCATATTTGTATACGTTTAATTCATTTTATTGAAAAGCAATAAAAAATATAATTTTTATATATTATATAAAAACAAATGTATAAAATTAAGTGTAAAAACATAACGTATAATATTTCATTTAATTCATCACATATAGAGATCATAGTAAATTATTTAATTAAACATACATATGTATGTATTAGTTGCACATATTCTTATTAATTCTAGTTTCCATTGCTTTTATTTGTACAAAATTTGTGCAATTGAAATAATTTTTTTTAAAGGAATATCTAAATTATTCCTTGTTTTGGTTTTATTTAAATTATTTTGAGAAAATATCCCCTCAACGTTGGCTGTCCACACTGGTATTGACAAAATTGCGTAAACTATTTTTTTTAAACTCGGAAATGGTTCTGAACCATCGCACCATTTTGTACCGAAGATAATTCGCGCCATTCATCGTCAATATCTTGGATATGGCTTAAGTCTACGATATTTAGTACGCAATTAAAAAAGGAAGAAGGAACAAATAACGCGGTGTTGCTTTTAAAAGGGAGTACAAATTAAAACATTGTTGCATTAGCATATGTAAAAAAGAGATAAATCTGCACATTTGGCAGCACTGGATGTGCACGAAAAAAGATTATGTAATTTTGTGGAGCTAAGTTTTCATTGACATAAAATGGGGAACTGCATTGAAACCAATTGCCTTCAGACATAACGGATTCTTTTGCGCTTTAACATATCTTTTAATGGATCGCAGCACATAATTTCTGGCATATGGGCATTTAAAATTAATGATTATTACAGCATCTGTAGTTTTATTAAAGTCTTTTCTTTTATTAGCAGAGTTCTTATTTCTATTTATTCTAAAACGTCAGAGGGATGAATGTGTATTGTTTCGCAAATCTTTCTATAGATATTATAAAGATTTTCATTAGGTTCAGAATGCACGCCATTAATACGTATATCACACGAAACTATTGAGTTTTCTTGTTGTTTAGAAATATTTTTCAAGCGTACAATTTCTTCTTTAAGTGAAATATTAGTATGTTTCAAAGCTGCTACTTCTTCCGTAAGCGATTTTTCAAGTTCTGTTGTTAAATTGACTGAGTTTTAATTTGCGTTTTTAACGATGCAATCTCAGTTTCTCCAGACTAGATGTCAGATGCCTTTTATTCCAAATATACAAAACTTACTTAATCTCTGGAGGCTTGTTTATGTGCTCCTTTGCAAGGGCAACTCTTTTTTGGCGATTCTTTAATTACACAAAGGCTTTCTAGCCACATGACTTCGATAGTTCTCTTTTCTTAAAACTTAGCGCACAGTATCGAGGAAGACAACTTTTTCAAATTGGCTGCTTAAGTTATCAGCAATTGCTGATGCAGTTCACCATGGATTTTCTTTAACAGATTGAACCACAACTCTTTTCTCCCGATCAGTTAGCTTAGGCGGTCGACCTGGACGGGGTCTGGACATTAAGTCACCAGTTTTTTTAAAGTTGTCTACTACTCTCTGGGTAGAAAAGTGAGATCTTTCCACTATTTTATCAATTTCTCGCAAAATTTTCCCTTGTTTCGGATGTACAATTATTTTTCTTTCAGCAATATTTATTTTTTTTTTTTTCGCTCGTTTTGTAATTTGAAGAAAAAAAAATTTGGAAAATGCTTGTCTAATGTTATTTTTAAATTTTGAATGCTTAACACACATAATTTGTAAAATTAATTTAATAGGAACTGTTACAACATACAGTTACTTTCTTTGTATGCATATTTTTGCATAAAGCTAAAGCTACCATATTAAAGTTTGTGTATTGCCATATGCTTTGAAGATTCGGAAATGCAAAACAAAGATGCCCAATATTATGTCAACATATATGTCAATGGGGGATGGGCCAGTGCATTTAGGGTAAAGTTGTTGATTCTTCTCAACCTGGGGAGAAGCCAGCAGCCATCCCAGAAAATGCGCTGGTCAAGCTGCGTCCTCGTGGCACCCCCTGGAAAGCCCCTACAGCTCCCGATTAGTGGTGAACCGAAGATTGCAGCGAGTTCCCTCTGTCCGGGGGTCTAAACCAGGACCGGTCCTCTATGTTCGGGGGTTGTGTGTGGGGGTAACTTCCCTAGACAACGCAATAAGGATAACGATTTTCGGTTCTGCACGTGGAATTTCAGGTCCGTGAACAGACCACGTGCAGCCGATGAGCTTGCGGAGGCCCTGGAAGCCTATAAGGCTGACATCACCGCCATCCAGGAGGTGCGATGGGATGGGCCGTGCAAAAAGAGAATGAGAAACTTCGACATCTACTACGGTGATTGCTACAAAGAGCGAAAGCAGCGCTTGTTTGGATGCGTGTTTGTTGTTGGAGGCAGACTTAGGCAAAAAGTCTTAAGCTTTCAATACGTCAAGGCTAGACTTGGCAACATTCGCCTAATCTGCGCCCAAACTCCTACGGAGGATAAAGATCACGACAGCAAGGATCACTTTTATAATATCCTAGAAAGAACATACGATCAATCCCTTAGCCATGACACCAAGATCTTCCTAGGAGATTTCAACGCAAAGCTGGACAAAGAAGACATCTTCGCTAGAGTCATCGGAAAACACAACCTGCATGACGACACGTCCGATAATGGACTCCGGCTGCTAAACTTCGTGATGAGGTGAAACTTCACTGTAGCAAGCACGCGATTCCCTCATCTTAAGATTCACAAAGGGATCTGGCGGTCCCCTGATCAATCATATTGCGATTGACGTCAGACACTCCTCCAGTATTCTTGATGTCCGAACGTTCCGAGAAGTCAACATTGACTCCGATGACTTCCTTGTTGTAGCCAAGGTAAGATCACGGATATCAGTAGCACAATGGAATAGAGCACGACCATAACAGTTTGACGTTGTAAAGCTACAATCGCAATCGACCGCTGGGAAATTCACTGATCTAGTCTCCCTTAAGCTCTCAGAGAGTCCAATCCTGCCAGGGGAAACGTCCGATGAGCAATAGAACCTTTGCCGAAACGCCATCAAAGATGCTGCCTCTGATGTGTTGGGTTTTAAAATGCCACCCGGGAAAACCCCATGGTTTGACGACGAGTCCAGGCAGGCGCACTGAGCGAAGCTAGCAACGTATAAGGCGACGTTGGAGAGAAGGACGAGAGCAGTTCGTGAGTTCTATGGATGTGAAAGAAGGGAAGAACATCGGCTTCTCAAAAGGAAGAAGAAATAGCACGAGAAGTGCGCGATCGAGGAACTAGAGAGCTGTTACGGGGGGAATAATATCCGAAAGTTTTACCAATGGGTAAAACAACTATCTAATGGATATAATCGTAGTAGAGTCGCAATCGGTGCTGAGAATCTGGAAAGATCACTTCTGAAGACTGTTTAACGGTTAGGAAAACACCAATGCCAGGCAAAATATTCCACCGCACATAATGGACGATGATGGTAGAGAATACCGTCCCCCGACCTAAATAAAGTCAAAACAGCAATAGCGAAATTAAAATCGAACAAAACTGCAGGAGCGGACACACTGTGTGGGGAATCGTTTAAGGCAGCAGGACATGACCTGGTTATAACTCATCTATAAGATATAATCGAAGGAAAGCATGCCCGACGAGTGGAATATCAGCATCGTTTGCCCGGTCCACAAAAGGAGACCCCTTCAACTGCGCCAACTACCGAGAAATAAATCTCCTGACGCTGACGACATTGACGTGATTGGTCGAACACAAGGAGCCGTCAATGAAGCGTTTTATTTCTAGTATTTCAACGGAAGCGTCCAAAATGGGTCTAGCAGTGAACGAGGGAAAAACGAAGTGTATGCTGTCATCGAGAAAGGACGCACAACATCGAAGACTTGGCCGGAACGTCACCATAGGCAGCTATAACTTCGAGGTAGCTATGGACTTCGTCTACCTTGGCTCCCAAGTGAACAGCACGAAAAACATAAGTACCGAGATTAAACGTAGAATATCTCTTGCCAATCGCTGTTTCTTTGGGCTCAAGAGGCAATTGAATAGAAAGGCCTTCTCTCAAAAAACCAAGCTGAGCTATATTTGATAGTCCCTGTCCTTCTCTATGGCACGGAAGCATGAACAATATCGAAGGCGGTCCTTGGTATTTTCAAGAGAAAAGTTTTGCTTTCAATCTTCGGCCCTGTTTACTTTGATGGTTCCTGGAGAAGAAGATTCAATCACGAACTCTACGGGTTGTACAGCGACATGAGCCTAACCACGCGTTTACGGCTCCTACGATCAAGGTGGTTGGTGCATGTAGACCGCATGAAAAATATTGCTCCGATCCGCAGAATCTTCGACTCTTAACCAGTGGGACAACGCAATAGAGGACGCCATGGAACCGATGGCGCACACAAGTGGAGAGGGACCTCAGCTAACTTGGCGTGCAAAATTGGAGGATGCTAAAGACCGTGCCAGCTGGAAAAGTTTGTTTGTTGAGGCCCAGGTTCACCCCGGACTGCAGCGCCAAAAGAAGAAGAAGGAGATATGTCAATGCATAGCAAAAAGTTTTAAACACTTATTTTAATTATTTGATGTCAAAATTTTATGGAAATTAGGTTTTACGTTATGTACGCATATTTATGCGGCCTAGTGTATACTGCTTGGAAGTTGCATCCATGGGTCCAAGTGATCGACATGGATCGTACATAGTGGCAAATTACCTTTATCTATGCATTCTAATAATCCTTCCAGTTTACCGTGCTTTTTATTAAAGGGAATGCAATTCATACAATTTCGAAAAATTTTTTTTACTTTGCTTTCTAAGTGTGGAATAAAATACTGCTGCCTTATTTCATAAATGGTTTTGGCGATACTAAAATGCCCATTTTCTTGTCCTTTAGTTATTATTTCCTTCTTCATGTTACGGGGAACAACAAAAACATTTTGCCCTTCGATTAATTTACATAACACACCTCCTAGTAATTTATAGCTGTGGTATGGACGAATTTTCAATATATCAATTTTAGATTTTATACTGTCATTACTGCTTCGTGCTTTTCGTAAGCGGCATTTTAATTCTGATTCTATGCTTACGATATTAATGGCATTTTTGCTGAGTGCATCGACTTGTTTCATGTGATTACCTTTTCGATGTTTAATATGAATATAATAATTCACTTTTGTCGTAAGTTTTCTTGAAGGCTAAATAGTCAAACAGTAAAATTTCTTTGCCAAAAGATAATGTCGTAATTTTTTCATGGCTAAAAATGCCGCCTTAATTGCACATGGTAACTATGTAATCTCGACTTAGATGCAGATGATTTTTACTATAATAATATACGGGATACCACTTCTCATTAAATTGCTAAACGAGTATAGCTCCAAAACCAAAAAATATTCTCAAAACTGGTTGACATGTCAGCATATTTTTAATTTATTTATAGCCAATTTAACCTCATCGTTTATCAAATTCGACATTTTTTTTGAATAGGTTCGTTAATGGTCGAGCAATTATGGAACAATTCACAATAAACTTTCTGAAAAATCCCGTAGGACCGAGAAATAATTGCACTCCTTTAACGTTACATTGTTCTGGAAAATTCTTTATTGCTTTTAGTTTCTGTTCGCTATGTGTCACTTTACCCTCTTCTATCATAACTCTGCAACTTTGTTTTGCAAAAACTTACATTTTTTCCAGTTTATCTCCAAATTATTTTCAGCAGCTACCGAAAAAACTTTTCGCAGGTAACTTAAACCAGTACTTTTATCAACAGAATAAAAAATAATATCATCCGTATAAAATTACAACATACAGTTCATTAAATCTTCCATGTTAGGAACCGGAAAACGGTCCTTAAAGCAAATTTTATTTATACGTCTGTAATCTATACACTCATTTTTTGAAACACCTTTTTTGTCTGCCAATACTACTCGGCTACAATATTGTGATACAGATTTCCGAATAATACATTTTTTGACCACGTTTCAACTTGCTCC
The DNA here is from genome assembly GCA_932526305.1 of Epicampocera succincta. Lineage (NCBI taxonomy): Eukaryota > Metazoa > Arthropoda > Insecta > Diptera > Tachinidae > Epicampocera > Epicampocera succincta. Next base: position 26,102,518 of record OW052035.1, on the reverse strand, counting down.
TCAACTATTTTTTGCTCTGGGGGTGGTAAACGGGCTGGCAATGAATAAATTTTAATGTTTATATTGTTTGTTACAGATCAAACTGGCTAATAATTATTTTTCATTTCTTTTATTTGTTTTTTATAAGCAATTGGCGCTATAACACTTGGTTCTTCATTAACATTTATGCTCATCATTTTTTTGATTTCTATTTCGCCTTCTGCTTTCATTAACGAGTTAAATTTGTAACATTTCTTATCAAAACAAAACCGGAATTTTTCTAAAACATCAAACCCGATAACAATATCGTAACTGATTACATTGTCTGGGACAACGACAAGATTGTGCTTAAAATATATTCCATCGATCTTTGAATCTACAATTGGTATTGTAACCGCATCAGCCAAACCGATAATTTCTCTTTCGTAATTTCTAAAATTTTTAATAAAAATAAAGAAATATCCGCGCCACTGTCAATCAAACTCTTTATCGTCTGTTATTAATTTTTTCAGGGTAGTTTTTTTCATTGTACAATTCGCTTTATGAACATTTGTTTTCTTTTGCAATGCTTTGATATGTGGCCTGTTTTGCTGCACTTAAAACATTTTGGGGCCTCCAAAGGACAAGAACTACGTTTGTGATTCTTAGATCCACAATTGAAACAGCGAAAAGCTTTGTTAATGTTAATAGTTTTATTCGTTTTGTAGTGGTTTTCACTTTTACCCCGAATGATGTCATATACTGTTTTTTAGCACTATACAAATTAATTTTATTTTCCCGTTTTCCCCTTATTCCGTCAGTTATATATCGTATAACTGAGCGTTCATCTACGTCACCGAAAGAAGCAATTCGTCGCATATGTAGCATATATTCATGTAGAGTTTCACTATCAAGATTTTTCCGGTCGCAAAGCTGCGAATGAATCTTTGCACTTGAATATTCCTTATAAAATTCCTCAATCAAAAGTTCTTTAAGAGTTTCAAAATCAAAACCCGATACCGATTGTAGAAATAAATTTGCGGATTTTGTCATTTTATTCCGCAGAAAAACAAATTTTTGTGTATGACTCCAATTATAAGCGTTTTCATTGTCTTCAAAGTTTTTTTATCCATATTTTTATTGGTACACTGTCCCACTCAAATATAGGAATTGTTCTTTCAACCGCCATCTGACTAATGTCTAGATTTATATTATTATTTTTAACCATTGTTATTGTTGTCTCTTTATTTACTATTTCTATTCCCTTTACAAAAAATTCTTCACTTAGATCTTCGTGTATTAATTTTCTTCTTACGTTTGTCTCTAATTCTTGATAAATTATATATATAATTTTATTTGTTTAATTTTTATATTTTAATTTACACTTTTATGATCGCTGTTATCACCAAAATTTTCCGTATTGTGTACTTTAGCCTCTTTTAGGTTTAACTCTTTTTTCTTTGAACGTGTTTTTACTTCTTCATCATCGTTCCCTTACAAAATTAAACATTTTTCTATTTTATTCTTTCCATATTCATCCGTGTATTAAAATGCATCGTTTAAAAAGCCGTTCTTTTCTCTTTTCTGTTGTTGTTGTTAAACAAAAGTTTTAATTTCATGTACATTATGTGCATTTGGCATACAGAATTTTTTGTTATTTCTTAAAACAAGGTTACACTTTATTAATAACTTGCATACGATGAGCTCCCAAATGTAGCAAATGTTAATTTAATGTATTTTGGTTTAGGCAGTGTATAATTGAATTCAATTATTATATATGCAGATATAAAATAACTTTTTGTAGTTCAAATTATTAACAGTTAAATGTAGAAATATTTTCAATAATGTCCGTTCGACTTTTAAACAACTTTTCAACCTTGATCGTAACAACAACTTTTAAAAACTTTACAAACTTTACTACTTTCTTCTCTACTTGATAATTAAAGACTGACTTTTATCTTTCTGTCCTTTCTTTCTGGTGCGTAAGTGTAGTATAAACTAGTATGTAATCTAGCGTTGCATAAACTCATATAATGAGCGGAGCAACGCAGATCATATCGCACCTGTTCATCAAAAGTAACACAACTCAAAATTTACTAGTTTTCAGTAGAGGCAAAAAACTAATTGCCTACGCAAAGTAATATAATACCATTATAAGCATGGTTTATATTGGAGTTCGATGACACGGGAGCTGTTCCTCATCCCAAAGCTACTTAACGACTAGCAAAATGGTTAGTTTATTGTTATTGATTGAATTGATTAAAACGTACATGAATAATTAAACTGACAAGTTTGTTATATGAGAATTATTCCGTTTTAGTCTTAAAATTGAGCTCGTCAGATCTACCCGTTTTTATTTTTATATCGAAAATTTAAAATGTTTCAAAGCAAAAAATTGTAATTGCGAAAATAAAAAAATTCAATTTGACTATTCGTAAAAAACTTTGGAATTGTTGCAATGACACAAATTTCTTAACAACTACCTATTGTGCCAATGCACCCGTTGCTTTAGCTACATATTTGAGACTAATATCTGCATTTTGTATAATAATGTTATGGATAATCATGCAAGCAATTGTTAATAATTTTGGGGTATATGAATGTTGACCGGCGATATACTTGATTATGCTGAAATTCTATTAAAATGTAATAATTGATTGCCAGAATAGTAAAATACAGATTGCGCATTGTGAAGATTTTTTATGTAAACAAGTCACAAAAAGTTTTCTTGGCGCGAATAACCTAAAAAATTGTTTAAAAGAGTGGTTGAAATTGAAAAAGAGATATATAAAAAATAAAAAACAATATTGGTAAAGAAAATACGAGTTCTAGGTCCAAATTATTTACTACCTTTTTATAAAAGTAAACGATGCTGTTCAATTGTACTATTAAATTCTTTAAGTACATTGTTTTTGAACAATGGTATCATAAAATCCACTAAAGGCTGTTTATGTGGATTTGAAGTATCGGTATAGTTGCGAATACGTACTAACTTATTGCCTAAATGAAGACGTGATTGAAAAGCAAATACGGCTTACATGATCACCTTAAACAAGGATTCCGTTTAAGGGCATACTTACTTGGTATTGTCTCTAATGCAGCAAACACTGAAGTTGACGATACACCCGATTTGGAAAAAACACAAAAGTCCCTTACCGGTAATACATACTAAGCAATATGAAAACAAATTTTTTTATTTGTTTTGTAGGCATTATATTTAGTATCAATTTAATAGAATATGGTAAACAACGTTGAACCGGATGAATTAAGTAAGTGATTTGCCATATGATGGGCTGGCGACATACATATGTATGTATGTATATATGCTACCGACTAAAAAATCAAGAGCTCAATATTTCTGTGCCAAGAATTGAGATGCGGGATAAGCCTATATATATATAGGTCGACCATCTGAGTGGCTTATCAAAATCAGCACCACACAATTTTTCAAACAACAAATAAAGAAGGCTTTCTTATTACAGAAGATTTTTTGAAAAAAAACACATGGAATTTGCCCAAATGTAGAGTGCAGAGATGAAATTAATAAAATATATCTATGGCAACGTATGCGTACGCACACTGTTTTGTTTGTGATTCGATCTCGTAACACACACATTATTCAGTTCAACTCACAACATTATTTCAGTTCAACCGGGCCCAACTAGACTTGCAATGATATACAATTTTGTGCTTTTTTCCACCTTTCGAACAATGGTCGAAAACACAAATATTTATGGCAAAATGAAATTTGATGACAAATGGACAGATATTGATTAAGACACATTTCGTTTTAGATAGCAGTATACTCTCATTCTTGTTGGAGTATATCGGTGTTGCCATATTTTTTTTACAAAAATTGACAATTCCGAAAAAAATTTGTTATTTTCGAAAAAAATTGCACTTTCAAAACCAAATTAAAGAAAATGTTATAAAACCATATTTGTATATGTCGCCAAATGGCTATTAAGAAATTAATTTTTATTTGTTCTCATTATTTATTTTACATTTTTGATTTGCTTTATTTTAAATTGATTTGATTTGAATTTAAAATTGTTTGCCGTAATTATGAACGCCTTAATGTTGTCTTATTTGTCTTATATAAAGGGTGGTTAAATTGTATGGGCCGATGTTGAATGTGAACCACACCTAAACGCCAAGTTTTTTTCCGAATTTTATTTGACATTTCTCTATTTCAGACTTACTCAATTTGAACCATGGAGAGATACACAATCCAACAACGTGTTAAAGTTATCCAGACTTATTATGAAAATGGGAGTTCAAATCAAAATGCATATCGTGCACTTCGTAATTTTTTTGGTCAATTTCATCGTCCAAATGTGCGTACAATCGCAAAAATCGTGGAAAAATTCGAGCAAACTGGGTCTCTAGAAGATGTGAGAACACCAGTGCATGCTCGTACAGCTCGTACTACAGAAAATATTGCTGCTGTTCGCGATAGTGTGGCTGAAGAGCCGTCCACCTCAACTCGTCGTCGTTCCCAACAATTGCACCTCTCACGCTCGTCGTTGATGAACATTATGCATAAAGACTTGCATTTACACGCTTACAAGGTGCAATTGGCTCAAGAACTAAAGCCTCTTGACCATTCCAAACGTCGTGAATGGGCAGAATGGTGGCAAGAAATGGCAACAGTGGATGATCAATTTTCGAAGAAAATCATCTACAGTGATGAGGCACATTTTCACCTCAGTGGATTCGTCAATAAACAGAATTGCCGCATTTGGGCGAATCAGAATCCAAGAGTGATTGTCGAAAAACCAATGCACCCACAAAGAGTGACTGTTTGGTGCGGTTTATGGGCTGGCGGCATCATCGGGCCGTATTTTTTCCAAAATGAGGCCGGTCAGGCAGTTACTGTGAATGGTGTTCGCTATCGTGAGATGAAAACGACCTTTTTATGGCCCGAATGGATGGAGGTGTGCCGCCGAGGTCGCGGCGCTCATTTGGCCGATATTTTGTTCCATACATAATTGAGTAATACCAATACATCATAATAAAATAAAATTGCAATAATTTCCTAAATAGTTTGTGTTTTATTCAAAATCAACATCGGCCCTTGAAATTTAACCACCCTTTACATACTTAAAATTTGGTGATGCTTATGTAAACGTTGTTGCTCTTTTTTACATTGATCTAACTGCAGTGCTTTGCTTCGTTAAGTTAATACCGTTGGTTTTAATATGTTATACTAGTACACAACTGAATAGTTGTCCAACGAAATATTTATACAAGCAAATTAGTTTGTAAAGGGAAAGCACTGCGGTAAGTCATCGTTACAATTACATATTTTAACTCTTGTGATTAATTTTAAGTTTTTTAGAAATAAACGCGCACACGCGCTTTATTATAAAATAATTTGTTTGGTTTTTTGGTGTTGTTAAATTCGCCGCTTTGCAAAACTGCAGTCGCAGCCAGCGACAGTATACGTTTATTTCATTTCATTGAAAAACAACAAAAAATATAACTTTTATATTTTATATAAAAACATACAAATGTATAAAATTAAAAGTAAGAACATAACGTATAATATTTCATTTAATTCATCACATATAGAGATCCTAGTAACTTATTTAATTAAACATACATATGTATGTATGTATCAGTTATACATATTCTTATTAATTCTCGTTTCCATTTCTTTTGTTCGTACAAAATTTGTGCAATTGAAATAATTTTTTTTAAGACTTTGGTTCGCAAAATTCCACATAGAGTAGGAATATCCTTATATAATTTATTCCTTGTTTTGGTTTTATTTAAATTATTTTCAGAAAATATCTTCTCAACATTTCATTCAATATCATCGCAACATTTTGTACCGAAATTACCTGCCAAAAGCGTTCAATACTTTTTTCTTCTAACAAATTATAGTATTCAAAATTATAGTGCAATAATTCGTCGTCAATATCTTGGTTATGGTTGCCTTTTATTACATTAGCCGGCGCCAAACCTTCAACATACTTTAGAAAATCATTGTCAAAATCGAACTTTTCTAATAACCGATTCCATAGTCCTGCATACAATTTGGAACAATGTTCTTTAAAGTTGTTTTCGCGATCCTCTGATAATTTAAGTGTAGACTTTAATGCGATAGATACCTCAGCCCCTAAGTAAACATTTTGAGGTCTTTCAAATGCATGGTATGAATTCGCTTTGATCACGATTGCCTAAAAACAAAGGAGAAACAAATAACGCGGTGTTGCTTTTAAAAGGGAGTACAAATTAAAACATTGTTGCATTAGCATATGTATATGTTCGTTAATAATAATGTTATTGAATGCTTCTTTGTTTTATTCGAATAAAATTGAAAAAACTGCATTGATTTAAAAAAAAACTTAGGTTTTGAGTAAAAACCTGCAAGCCTCTTTTGCACTTCAAAAAACTGCAAAAAATAGACAAATGCTTCACTAACAAATTTTTTTTGCAAAACAAACCGGAAAATATTTTATATAGCATGTAATTAATAATAAAATAATAAATTACAACAAAAGTTTCGTATTTTGTATTCCATTAAATTGAAATATTCAGTGGACCAAATGGTCCCTGATACATCATGAGTAACTTTATAATTTTTTCCGTGTAGCTTTACATAACACACCCAATATATTAAAAATAATATTGTTGCAAGAATAAAACACGTTATTCAAAACCTCACAACAATATATTATAGCTTTCAAAAGTTTTTGAAATTACAACAAAAAAATTGTACCAAATGGGCCTAATCTAACAGCAGGGTTAAATAAAAATATATATAATAAATATAAAAACACAGATAGCTTTTATTTTTAATGTTGACCCAAAAATTCTAATTTATAATACCAGATAGATTTGTTACATTTGTATATATAAATCTCACAGTTTTTTTATTTTATTTTATTAAACGATAGACTGATTTGGCGTATATGAATGAATTGAAGATAAATTTTTACACTCTGAATGCGCAATCTGCATTTTTATCATTCTTGGTTCGATGGCGTTGGTGTTAAAAGTCCATTATCACTATTGGGCACCATAAGAAATGTTTCTAATGGATAGCCTACATAGCGCAACAACTTTTAATTAGAACAAGTATTTATTTCCTTGTTTATTAAAGCTTTTATAATAGATCTCATTTGTCAAATGATCCTTGGTAGCTAATAATTGAGTTATTTAATCTTATTCGACTGTCTACAAAGCCTTGAAAACCATTTTACATACATAAAAACGATTGAAAACGTCTCTTACTTTTGCTGATTTTATCATTCATTGGCTGAGAGATCGGAATATCATTCTTTCGATGCAAAGAAAAATTCAAGGTCATACAAAAAGTTTTTTTTAGGGATTTTTTAGAAAAGTATTGAGTTCATACATTCCTGTTGGAGAGTGCACCCGAAAATAGAAACAGATTCCATAAGCATTAATTGAAGAGCCACAAAAACGCAACAAAATTGAGAAATTTAAAACAAAGATAACATTTTAATGTCCGAGACATAAGTTGCCCAACCATATTCAGTTCTTGAACCCTGAGCAAAAAAGAAAAGTCATCAATATTGAAATCTTTAATGGTTTTATTCTCTCAGAAATCTTTATTGTTTGAGTGCCATTTTTCTAATTAAAAATAACAATGAGTTGCAATAGAATTTCATTTACATACATATATATGTACATCAATTTTTATTTGATTCTCTTCGATTATATTTGCGCTACAGTAGAAATCAAACACACAAAACAAAAATTTAACTGTTTTATTTGTGGAAAATTATTTTTCTTCAAAAATTTTCCATAGAGCTGGAGATAATTTTGAGTAAATCAGCTGTAATAGCAAAGCGATGAAGGCCTCAAATACTATCCTTAATTTTGGTGAGCTACCATTCAGTTTGAAATCACTAGTTTGGTAATAAAATAGTGTAGTTAATTCAAAGGGGTGAAGTATATGTCACAAAACGAAAGCTGGGCTTCAAAATCAGTGAAACGAAGTTTGACAAAAATAGAATATGTATATTTGCTTCGTTTGTAAGTATTTCTGATTGCAGCAACTTCAGTAGCTCATGCCACGCAAGGGAGATGTAATTATTTAAAACGTTAATAAGTTATGAATTTCAATTGAGAGGATCCTCTAGGATCAAGAACGATATCCATGGCAGCAGCATATCTTTTTTGCAGAAAGCTATATGTATGTACATATGTATATGTATTTGAGAATTATGTTGAAGCAACAAATAGTCACTTTCAAAATGTTCATAGCAAATTGTTTATTTCAAAGATTTTTTTCCCCGCCTCTATTTTCAGTTTTATAAATATTCCAATTTTTTCAAACCATTGCACTTCGATTATTACCAGCAAAACAAATATATAAACTTTTGCACAATATCGCCGAATGGTTATATGCTTAGATGTAATATGTAGCGGGCATACCACTTACATATGTATGTGTCACTATAATTGGAATCTAATTCCAATTAAACAGTATTAGTACACCAGTTCATACCAGTGAAAAATTGCAAAGATCATGGCTTTATTTTAAGGCAAAGTTGACCAATAAAATTGCAAAAAAAATATTTTACATAACTACAGAATGTCACCGCTGGAATAAGCAGCAGATTCTTCAAATGTATTTAGTGGTTAAACCTAGTGGTAGCGTGTTTGATGTGAAATAAGAGGAAGTTACCCTATTTCAGTTGAGTTGATTTATCAGGAAACAGAAACAAAGAATACGGGAGATCTGATCGAGAAAAGAAATTATACAGCAGAAGACAGTTTCACGTTCAGCCTCCTCGAGGAACAAACTGGAACCCAATATAAATCTTTGTGAACCATGAAAACAAATTTTTATAAGAAAAAATAATAAAAATAAAATATAATTTTTTACAAGTTAAGCTGTTCTAAACAAAGAAATGGAACAAAAGAAACGTGAAAGAATTGGAAAACAACTTCATACTCGTAAATTAAACCAACATCCATGCATACATATTAAATATATATTTACTTTTTTGTTTTAAATGCAATTTTAAGAAATTTCTGTATTGTTTCAAGTTTTTATTTTTCTGCCTTTAGTTACAATAATGTTTGATAGATTGTATTTTTTTTTTAGAAAAATTAATTTAAAAAAATTACAAGCATAGTAAACATTATTCAATTAAAAGTAGCATTATTCTTCGTGTTATAAAAGGTGTTTTTTAATAGAAAAAAATAAGTATAATCATTTAACAGAACTTAACCCACAACGGTGTTTACTTGCAGTGAAGGCAGAAATCTTTAAACCACTCCTAACTACGTCAGATGTAGAGAAAACTGGTGCTCCGTTGGGTCTAGTACTACTACTAAAATTTAAAACTCATATCATTATAATCAATATATCCACCTAAGTAGATATTTTTGGTGTACGGCGCCGCAGTTTATATACGTTCCAAGTTAAAGGATCGTCGTTCAAATAATATTCTATAAGTGAAACTTTTTGGAATGTACAAGACCATCAATCCAATATTTCTCCACGGCTATTGTTAGCTATTTATCTATCTCTCCTTTGAAAAAGGATATTTAATAGAAATCTTTTCAGCTCCTTTTTGGTATAGATGCATCATCGCAAGCAATGATTTCGAATAATCAATAGACAATAAATTATGATGAATTAAATTAAATTATTATGAACCAACCATATTTCAATTTTTTATGTACTTGATTCGCGAAAACAATCAAGACGTGGATGTTATACACCACAAGGGTGACGATGCGCTGGGCGATACTATCATCAGTTAAATGTTCGAAAAACTTAAAAGCGTCTTCAGTATACTACGAAGCCTCAATTTAATAATATAAAAGTAACAAATGCATATTTTTCACTCAAACTGTGGAGTTTCTTGGATAGCGATGCAGATGAAATTCATTTACCCAACGACATTATTATGAAAAAGTACCCTGTATTTTTGTGTGGAAGTCACCCACCATTCATTTGTTGTAATTTGAATCTTTCATAATTTGGAATCTCGAACATGTGCTTTTGTTTATGGGTTCAAATTTATTGTGCTTAAAATATTTTTGTTTACGAATAACTATTTGCAACGTAATCATAATTGACTTCTTTTTGTTTGAAGCAAATAATTCAATTTAGATTGGTTGTGAACTCATTTTGTTTTAAGAGAATATTATCAAATACGATCGCTCCAACTAGAACAAAATAATTTTGTACATATAGATTTTAAGCATTTATTCAATAAACATAGAAGTGACAAAACTAAGAAAGTGTTTCTATTTCTTTGGTTAAATTTCATACATATACTTATATATGTTTTTCAAATAAACTTTTATGAAATAAACTGATTAAAGAGAGAAAATACTTAATTTAGTTAAACCGTGATGCATCGTCTGCAATCCTCTGCAATCATATTTTGGCATTACAACATAAAATATATAAATTATTAAAAATAACAAAGTTTAAAATAAAAATCAAATATAGTCAGAAATAGTCTAATAGAATAATTATAACTATATGGGATAATACAGAAGTTAGAAAAAGTTATTAAAACTGTTTATAAAATTCAGAAATTGCAGACTTAAATTGTCTTGCATTACTAATCAATTGTATTGTGGGGGAAGTTGTTTAATAAAAAGGACTGTGAAATAAATTTTTTGGAAATTAGCCCTGGTTTCTCCTTTGGATTAAAGTGATTCATAAACTATATTATCACAAAGTTCTTTAAAATTCTAAACAATTTTTTACTTAACTTGTGTCATCTAAAGCAAAAATAAAAAAATAATTTATAGACCAAAATATTTTTGTAGAGATCGCAGATTTTAAATAAAATTAATATATATATAGAAAATAATTTTTTTAGTTACAAATCGTGTAATATCCAATTTCAGTTCTCCATGTTTTTTTTTCAAATATCGCCAATACAAATAAAAACTATTGATCACTAAAAGCATACACAAACATGCATAAACGTTTCGCTTTTACATTTTTTATCGACAAATGTATAAATCAAATAATCATTCCATGCATGTACTCGAATGTTATCAAAATCAGTTGAGTAAATAAATTCTTAAACGAAACTAAAAAATAACAAAACGTGACAGGTTTGTGAAACCAGTAGTACAACATAAAAAGGATACATGAACTTATTTGTTATAGAAATAGACGGAGAAGTTTCTAACAAGTATTTGCTTGAGATACAGAATGATTCAATAGTTAAATTATTCAAAGGAAGCAAACCAAAACTTTTGTTATTCTTCACAGCAAAGACAGTAAAATTTACGAAAGAAAGAAATGTTAAAAAAAGGAATTGTTACAATACGTGGAGAATTCTTAATTTATGTACGTATAGTTATATTTTTTGACGGAGCAGAATTTCAGCGCTTAAGGCATAAAGACTTTAAAGGCTAAATTTATTAAGATAATGTAATATTCTTTCTACTGTGAACATACTTATGTAGTTGTTTTCGAATGTCTCATGTGCTTATTAAAATCAACAAATAATATATTTAAAAAGCCAAATTTTACATAATTTGCTTTAAATATCGCCCAAAACAATACTTTTTGGACTAAAATTATGTTTTTTCTTTAGTGAAAATATAAAAAAATCAATAAAATACGCACCTGTTAAAATTTTTCTTGGCGCCATAATCACTTAATTCTACTTACCTTTTTTTTTAAACATAATTTGCTTTTAGTCGGTATAACTGGCTTATATTTTTAATTCAGATTGTTATTCTTAATATGACATGATTTCTTGTTATTATTATGAGTACACTTTTCATACAGTTGGCTGTTTTAGCATATTTATTATTAATAAATAATCGTAGTACATACTTACATACATATGTACAAATGCAACTACCCGAAAGAATTTCAAAATAATTTTTTTAAAACAAACTAAAATGAGAATATATGTATGTATATTAAACTTTAGTACTAAATATTATCTCCAATATTTGTTGTTGGCGATTTATACACCATCGTTTACACGCAACAAGTGGTATAAAAATAGGGAAAATGGATATAAAATACTCGGTGACATATGATTTTAAAAAACCCTGAGCTAAATAAAACTCAAAATCCATTTTTTGGATGATTATAATACATTGTATCAAAATGCAAATAATTTTACTCTCTAATAATTAAAATAACGTTCTAATTAGCAAACTTTTAGAGGGCCTAAGATTACCACCAAAACAATTTTGAATATGAATTATGCCCTTTTAGCTTCATATCTGTGGATATACTACATAATATAGTAATATATAAGTTAACACAGAAAACATTTAAATCTCCAAAAATATAAAAACAGTTCACACGTTAACAAAGCGGACGTTGCGTCTACAGTTACAACACATTCCAACAGCAACGTAGCTTTGTTCCCATCGATATTGCTGACTACGCGTCTGGCTAATACACGAGCCAACATAAAGCTGACGTTGTTTGCTGACTGGCGAATATACAGACAACCAACATGAAGAGGTGGCGTGATCGGCTGAATGTTAGGGTAACTTAAGTTAGATTAAAATTAAATAAACTTACTTGTAATTTTACTTCAAATAAATAAAGTCGTGTTGTGTGCCTAAAACCACACAACCAAAAAATAATTTTTTTTATAAAAATCACTAACGTCAATTTAATTGGCGCCCGAACAGGGACCTCCTTCCGAACGTTAAGGAGGTTTTGTCGAAAAGTAAAATTACGGTCAAGCCTTGGCAGGCCCCTCAGTAATCCTTGTAAGGACAAAACGGATTGACGTTATGTCAAAGCCTGCTAAGCCTGGTAACACGGAAAATTATAATAAACATTAATTTTAAACAAAAAAGTAAAGTGAAAATCTAGCAATATATGAAAAATAAAAAGAACATACAAAACAAAAGTCAAGAAAGAATTGTGAAAGAATAAAATAATTAGAAACTAAAATAAATCGTGAACGTGGAAAAATAAAAATTTTTAATGATAATAATAAATTTAAAGAACTAAAAAAATTAATAAATAAAGAAGTTAAAATTTATTATAAACGCTAATAAAATAATTTTTTTTTTTTTAACATAACTGAAAGCTAAAATAAACTGTGAACATATAAAAAGGGATTTTAAAGGTATAAAAGAAATTTTAGTTAGAAAATAAAGGAAGATAAATAATATATTTATAAAGAAAACACTTTTGCTGACCTTATAATAGAAAATTTAATGTGAAGAAGAGAAGAAGAAAAGAAAATAAACAACTGAAAAAAAAGTGAACACCTCAAAAAAATATTGAGACAAATTGAAATATCAGTTATCATTAATAAGAATTTCAAAGTTTTGAACGTTTAAATGTGAAAGAAACCAGAGTAAAGTGAAAATTTCAAAAGGAGCAGTGAAACAAGACAATTCCAGCATCAGCTCCCCACATCAACATTCAACTCACCATCTGTATGCAACACTCAACTCAACACCAGCTTCCAGAACTCACAAAGATGCTGACAACATTTTTAGCGTAAGAGTCCTTATTTTTACTTTAAATTATAACAGTTTTCTAAACTAAAACCCTAAACTTGAAATTTGATGTTTTTATTTTATTTTCATTTGACTTATTAGTCATAAGAAATTTGCTTAAATTTTTATTTGTACCGGTTTTTCTTGAGTTTTAATTTTTCAAAAAGTTGGTTATTGTTTGATTGCCTATTCAGTTATAAGTTCTCTAGTATTCAGAATTTTGCAAATCGGTCCTCGAGAGTGAAATCCGTCCCTATCATTTACCATGCCAGATGAAACCATAGAACAATTAACCGAGAGATTGGGCAGAAGTCTTACAATGACACAATCAGGTGGCGGAACAGCAGCTACAGGGGGCTTGACTGCGACTCAGAGGGAGCAAATAGCTTCGATGATAAATGAGGCTCTTAGGCCACCCACCGATCTTTTATCGGAAGAGGGGGCAGACCACCCCATAGTTTCAGCTACGACTAGATTAGAGGAACTGGACAAGGTTCCTGATATAGTAAAATCTCTAAGAGAGTTCTCCGGCAAACAGGGGGAATTCAATTCTTGGAGGAAATCCGTTGATAGAGTTTTAGGTCTATACGAGTCTGTGCAAGGAACTGGGCGATACTATGCAATCTTGCATACTATTCGCACAAAAGTTATTGGGGAAGCTGACGCAGCCCTGGAGTCGTACAGGACTCCTCTGGATTGGCCCAAAATGAAGAAGTGCCTTATGATGCACTATTCTGACAAACGTGACATAGGCACGTTGGAGTATCAGATGACTAGTCTGTGTCAGGGAAATAGAACGATAACGGAGTTCTACCAAACCGTGTACCAGCACCTGTCGCTAATCCTTGATAAAGTTTCTTGTTTAGATTTGGGAGAGAGCAGCCTCCACACAATGACGAATACTTACCGTGAGAAGGCACTAGATACCTTCATTAGAGGTCTCAACGGAGACCTCCCAAGATTATTAAGTATCCGTGAACCGAACTCCTTGCCCCAGGCATTGCATATTTGTCTTAAGCTAGACAATATGACATTCAAAGCGAACTATGCTAATGGCCGAATACCCAGAGCAAATGGGTATAAGGATGGAATTGGCACAGCAAGGTCATCTCTAGGTAATGGGAAATTTTATCCTGAACTTGCTCATGCCAGTGGAGTGATGTCTAGCAGACCACCACTACCGCCTCGTTATAATAATAATCCGAATTTCAAACCAAATTATCACTACCAAAACGTGAGTCCTACTGTCTATCAAAATTTAGGACCGAAACCCCAATTTGATCGGGGTAGGCCTCCGAATCAACAGAATCAGACACAATACTGGAACCGAACCCCTAATATTCAAAGACAAACTAGAGTGGAGCCAATGGATATAGACCAATCGATCCAAACACGTCAAGTTAATTATATCAATAGACCGCAGGATAATACGGCTTTTAAAAGACAAACAACGGCCTCTTTCCAAGGTCCAGTTAATAAATTGCAGAGGAACTTTCACATAAATACTAACTATACGCCAGAAGAACTATTCGATTGTGGATATCCACCAGAGGGAAGCGAGGTAAATCAGCAGCCAGAAAACGGAGAACCTGATTATGTTCAGGAATACTTCCAACATATTCCCGAAGAAGCAGCTGCACTCGAAAATGAAGAGAACCCACTTGAGGAAATTCAATATGAAGCCAATTTTTTAGATTAAATTGTTCCTCGTTACCATACTTTAAGTTGAAAACGAGGAACGGGCAGATACTAAGATTTCTTTTGGATACAGGCAGTAACAAAAATTATATAAAATCTAATTTAACTACAAAACACATACCTAATACAAAAAAATTCAGCGCAAAATCAGTTGCGGGGAACCTGGAAATAACTCATCACACCTTTTTAAATATGTTTGGTATCAATGATATCCCCATAAAATTTTTTATTTTACCGGAGCTTAAGTCCTTTGATGGATGGTCACGATAGTCTCAAGGAATTATCGGCTGTCATCTATACCTCAGAAAATTACTTTACAATCAAGGGAGGAAGAAGGATTATATTATACCAATGTGTTTCTCAGGACGTTAACAACATCGAGATCAGGATGGACCATCTGTTGGAGAATAATAGAAAAGGTCTGGAAAAGATTGTAGACCACCATAAGAGTTTATTTGCAGATCCAGATGAAAAACTTACCTACACCACGAAGGTAATAGGAGATATTCGCACTTCAACTGATATCCCAACCTATTCTAGAAATTACCCTTATCCTATGGCATTGAAAGGAGTAGTCGAGGAAGAAATCGGGAAATTGCTAAGGGATGGAATTATAAGGCCATCACGTTCTCCATATAACTCGCCAATCTGGATAGTGCCAAAAAAACAAGATGCATCGGGAAAGGAAAAGTATAGGGTTGTTGTAGATTTCAGAAAACTTAACACTGTAACGATTCCAGACAAATACCCTATACCTGATATAAATGATGTGCTTTCACATCTGGGGGGAAACAAATACTTCACGGTTGTTGACCTAAAGAGTGGTTTCCACCAAATACCCCTCAAAAAGGAAGATGTTGAGAAAACAGCTTTCTCAGTCAACAATGGGAAGTACGAATTTTTGCGGTTACCTTTTGGGTTGAAAAATGCCCCTTCTATATTTCAACGCGCACTTGATGATATTCTTAGAGAACACATCGGGAAGATGTGTTATGTCTATATTGATGACATCATAATTTTCAGTAAGGATGAGGAATCTCATTTTAAACATTTAGATGCTATCTTTAGAACACTAAATAATGCAAATATGAAGGTGCAATTGGATAAGTGCGAGTTTTTCAAGGAGGAAGTTGAATTTCTCGGATTCATTGTTTCTTGTGACGGAATTAAAGCGAATCCGAAAAAAGTAGACGCAATTGTGGAATTCCCTTATCCAAGGAGCGTAAAAGAACTTCGATCCTTTCTTGGCCTTTCAGGATATTATAGGAGATTTATTAGAGGTTACGCGGATATCGCCAAACCATTGACCAAACTCTTGCGGGGAGATGGAGGCATGATATCTAAAGCAGAATCGATTAAGAGAACGATAATACTCGACAAAGAAGCAAAGCAATCCTTTGATGAGCTGAAAAACGCTTTAGTATCACAGGAAGTAATACTGTCTTATCCTGATTTTGAAAGAGAATTCCAGTTAACCACCGACGCATCCAATGTCGCCCTAGGAGCTGTATTGAGCCAGGACAACAGGCCAATATCTTTTATTTCAAGAACGCTTACCGAAACAGAAGAAAATTATGCAGCAAATGAAAAGGAGATGCTAGCGATAATTTGGGCGTTAAATTCGTTAAGAAATTATCTCTACGGTTCTAAAAAGGTAATTATCTACACTGACCATCAACCGCTTACTTATGCCCTTAGCAGCCGTAATAACAACACGAAGATGAAAAGATGGAAATGCATCCTTGAAGAATACAATTACGAATTGAGGTATAAACCCGGTAAAACGAACGTAGTGGCCTACGCTTTGTCTAGGATTCAGTCAGGATTAAATGTTCTGCAAGATAATTCGGATTCATCGACCATAACTCAACACAGTGCAGAAAGTTCGTCGCAGGGCTTAATAAATAGCGTAGAAACCCCTATAAATGTATTTAAAAATCAATTATTTATTAGTACTGACAACATGCCTTCATATCAATTCAAGATTATTTTCCCAGGATTTCACAGACATTTAATTATGGAAACCAGTTACAACGAAGAAAAACTTATAGATATTCTCAAAAGGTATCTCAATCCATCCGTGATAAATGGAATTAAAGCTCCCGAGCCTATAATGGGAAAAATTCAAACAGTATACCAGGATAATTTTTCAAATTATAAATGCAGATTTACACAAATAGTGGTTGAGGACATAACATCGGAAAGCGACCAGGAAAACATAATAATCGAAGAACACAATAGAGCTCATCGTAATGATAAGGAAAACAAGGTGCAGATTTTAGAAAAATAGTACTTCCCGGGAATGAATGGAAAAATTAAAAGAATCATAAAATTATGCTCCACGTGTAAGAAAAACAAGTATGAACGACATCCAAATGCTCCAGTACTTAGAGAAACTCCAATTCCAACATATCCAGGCCATACTATTCATATCGACATATTTTCCACGGACAAGAAATTAATATTAACGTCAATTGATAAATTCTCTAAATACGCACAAGTCAGGAAACTACAAAGCAGATCTAACGAAAATATTAGGAGGCCTCTAAGAGAACTCCTGTTTTTTTATGGAGTACCAAAGAACGTGGTCATGGACAACGAACCTTCATTAAATTCTACATCGATCATGTTTATGATGAAAGACGACTTAAAAATTAATGTTTTTACTACACCTTCTTATAGGAGTGAATCAAACGGACAGATAGAACGATTTCATTCCACATTAGCTGAATTAATGAGATGTCTGAAAGAAGATGGAACATCGAGGGATTTTGGTGAATTGCTGGAAAGATCGGTAAATGAGTATAATCACTCAATTCATTCTACTACTAAGAAAAGGCCTGTAGATCGACGAACAGTCGAGTTTTCCCCACAGGATTATGAGAAAACAAGACTGTCAAACATCGAAAGATTCAAACGGAAACAGGAGCAGGATCTTGCTTACCATAACAGGAAAAAATTACCTATTAAGAACTATGTGCCAGGTCAATTGGTATATGTGAAAAACAACAAAATATTGGGCACGAAATTGAGTGATCGCTTTAAAGCCGAAATAGTGAAGGAAAACAGGGATACGACAATTGTCACGAATAGTGGCCGTGTGATCCATAAGAGTCACATCAGGAATTAGAAATTCTCCTCTTTATCTTTGGACTACCGTACCCCGGCAACGAATTGAACTTAAACACTACTAAATTTTTTTTTCAGGATACTTCTAACCTGCAGGTCTATTATGGGTGAGTTTCAGATAATGGATTATTCCAATTCAAGATTAGTCGTTGTAAACACCGGTCCAGCGAAGATTCAAACAGGTGTGTTTAGATTGATTCACACGATTGACTTGGGACAATATGAGGAATTGGTGCAGAAACTTGAGGATGGAGTTCGCATGTATAATGACACTGACAACTCGATTCTACCCTACCTATCGTACACCATATCCCAAATGAAATCCAGTCTAACCAGACTTAGATCCAAGACAAGGACAAGGAGATCACTTAACTTTATAGGAAGTGCATGGAAGTGGTTGGCCGGTAATCCCGATCATTCTGATTTCGAAGTTATAGAGAACAAAATTAATAACGTTTTGCAAAATAATAATAACCAAGTTATAATTAATCAAATGGCACTAGATAAAGTAAACAAATTATCAATCATGACGAATAATATTTCAAAATTGTTAGAGAGTAAAATTCAAGAAAATTCTTTAATAGATTTTAAATATAAGTTAGAAATTGTTAAGGAAGAACTATCTAACATTGAATACGCAATTCATTGGGCCAAATAAAATATAGTAAATTCTTTTATTTTTTCTAATTCTGAAATTGAGATTCTAAGAAATATTTTTAACAATGATAATATTCCATTTGGTAACATAGACGAACTGTTAAATTTTTCCAAAGTTAAAGTAGCTTCAAATGATAAAGAAATAATTTATATTGTAAATATCCCAACAACGAGTAAACAGAATTGCGAAAACCTTTTAATTAGACCTGTAAAAAGTAAGAACGTAGTGATCAAGACAAATTTTAAAAATATATTGAAATGTTATGGTAAAATATATGGAATCAAAAATGAATGTAGAAATTACAATAAGTTAAGTATTTGCGAAAAAGAAAATACCATAGATCTAAGTGAATCTGAATGCATCCCTAATTTGCTGAAGAGTAAGCCATCACAGTGCGTAACAACCAACGGCGAACATGTTGCTCTTGTCGAAAAAATCGACGAAAGTATGATACTACTCAACCAATTCGCAGGAAATATATCAATCGATAATTCAACAACTGTGCTAAACGGAACCTTTTTGATTCATCATCTAAATTCTACAGTTCAGATAGGTAACCAAACATATTCAACAACCCAGGTTACCTTTACTAAGCCATTACCTGCATTGTTCCAGTCGGTTAATGTGAATTTTCAAGAACAAGTTATAACCTTGGAAAGAATGGAAGCTTTAAATGTTAACAATTCCCATATTATACAACAACTACAAATTGAGAACAAAGTTAATTTGTCCATTAATATCGGATTAGTATTAGCTGTGTTACTACTGATCATTATTATCTCGATCAAAAGGCGAAATCGTAATAAGATAATCAAAGAACGTAAAATTCCTGAAACCAGCAAGAAACCACAAACTCCGCAAGAAGAAGTAAGCACAACAGAGGACATTAATGTTTACCTAAAACAGAAGAAACCTTCATCACCGCCAACGGGAGGTTCAGGAAAAAGCAAAATTCACAACTTACCTTTTTTTTGAAAAATTATCATACGAGGACGTATGATCTTAGAAGGGGAGGAGTTAACACAGAAAACATTTAAATCTCCAAAAATATAAAAACAGTTCACACGTTAACAAAGCGGACGTTGCGTCTACAGTTACAACACATTCCAACAGCAACGTAGCTTTGTTCCCATCGATATTGCTGACTACGCGTCTGGCTAATACACGAGCCAACATAAAGCTGACGTTGTTTGCTGACTGGCAAATATACAGACAACCAACATGAAGAGGTGGCGTGATCGGCTGAATGTTAGGGTAACTTAAGTTAGATTAAAATTAAATAAACTTACTTGTAATTTTACTTCAAATAAATAAAGTCGTGTTGTGTGCCTAAAACCACACAACCAAAAAATAATTTTTTTTATAAAAATCACTAACGTGAATTTAATTTATATGTACATATTTATACTTCTTCATTAATACTATTTCTATGATATACATTAAGATAAAGCTTAAAAAAGTGGTATTTGCATAATTTGTCATATTAGGGTCTCTTTATTCTGAAGAATATTTTCAACATGTTTTATGAAGTGATATGACGAAATGGAAGGATAAAGCAATCAATAAATTATGTGACAGATAATCTTAAACGATGAAAGCTAACAATTCGAAAACTTTTATGCTAACCACATTAAGGAATGAAATTGTTTTGAGTTAATTTGGCTGTACATATTACAGGCCTTAACTAGTCGATTGTTTTCACATTTAACAAAAAATTTTTTGATATCATGAAAATAATGCCTAAACAGAAGTTAATTACCTATCGATATTTTATCAAGCATCGTTTTACAATTTCGTCCAAGAAAATTTAAAACAGTAATATTCTTATATGTATGTTAAATATTTTAGAAATTTTCATCTGCAATGCCAAAAAAATTGTTACTTCTGTTTAGTTGAAGAACTAATTTCATAATATGGTTCGAGTACTGGAAGCAAGTACAACCACACTCTAAATGTTAGAAATTAAAACGTATGTATGTATGTTTATTACAGAACATTAATATAAAGTTTCTAAAATCGGATTGCGGCAAGAGTATCCGTTCTTCTCAGCCGAGTGGTGGGTTTGGATAGATTTCAAGTTTTCTGATATAAGTTTTTATCTGTAATCAAAAGTACGCTTAGTTTTAACGTACTACGGAGCTACTATATTCGTGCGAAGAGTTTTATTTGGATGCCTTTGAATTTTTCAGTGCTTGGTGATGAGGCGGTACCCCATAGCACCATATTGGTTTTAGAATCGTGTTGTACACTAAAAGCTTACGACGTAGCAGTTCAACCAATAAACTTTGATGGCTGTGAACTATGAGTTAGTTTTGCATTAATATAAGACTTCCGTGTCAGTTTACGATAAAGCTGAATTCCGAGGTATTTAACTATTTGTTATCATTGCGCTATCAAAGCTTTAGCCTTTCTCCAGTCATGGTTGTTATGAGCGTTGAGGAATGCTACATCATCTGTAAAAGTTGGGGTGTGAAATTTAAAGCCTCTAGAGACATAAATCAGCAAAAAATTGAGACCCAGTATGCTGTCGTAGAAAATTCAAGCTTCTTTCATGACAAATTTGCGACTATTTAGTATTTCAAAAGTTTGTGAGTGTTTAATGAATAAAATAAAGTCGTGCCACACTTTGTCAAAAAGCTTGCGATATCATTACACAATATTATTCAGTACTGGAGTCAGCTTCGTCATTAGCAATTTTTCAAACAATTTTTGTGAGATACTTTTCTGGCTTAGGTATTATAAACCCATTCCAATATGTATTGTAATACTCCAGTTTAAAATAAAAAGAATAGTTTTTCAACAGTTCTGTATTATCGAATGTGTTTATGGTAAATACACTGAAACTAAATGGCATTAGAGAGTCCATATCTTTAAAAAAAAAAAAATAATAAAACTACTTTGAACATCTAAAGTCAGCAAAATGTTTTCAATAGTTATAAAACTCTAGTATTGATGCAAAGTTTGAAGATAATAAATACTCCAATTAGAAGTCGGTGTTAAAACAATGCAACGTTACAGACTAAACACTTCATTTACTTCGTGATCAATCATTTTATATTATGTCTTGCCACAAAGAATGGTCTGCTAAATCCCCATTTACTGCTACAGGGGCTTCAAACCAACATCTTATTTATACGAGTATTCCTAAGTTTACAAATAGTTCTACCTGTAACTTTTCTTTTCGTGTGGATTCAAAGCTGTTTTCCTCACGAAACATAAATTGTCGTATATAAATTTCCAACGAGCGTGATGAATTTGGAAGGAAGTGTGGCCCAAAGGTGGTAGAGACTACTCAATGAGGTCCACTTACAAGTTTAGGCATTCTTGAACTTAAATTAAGGCAAATTGGAACTTAAAAAATTATAGCTGGAGATATCATGGAAGTAAATTTAACTGCTTCCTTTTTGCTTGTATTTTTTGTTCTTTTATTGTTCCTTGCTTCGATTTGTATTCCTGTTCTGCTAATAAAACAATAGTTTTTCCTACATCTTCCATAATCAACGAAAAATGCTCTATATTGTCACTTTGCAAATAATAAGAGGATTATTGTAAGTACTGTCAAATGACATATCTGACACCTGTTTGGGGATTTTGTTCACAATAAGTGGTGTCGAACAACTTATTAGTAAACATTATATTTAAGAACGAAACCTTTGCTTATGAGATTGCTGCTTACTGATCTGCATAATCCCATATAGAACCGATACATACATACATACGCCTATGCGTTAATAGTATATTGTAAATCTGCATATGTATATTTTATTGTTAAATTCTTTAGCTTCTTAACATTCTATAAGGTTTACCTTTTGTTATAATCTTGTCAACCTTTTATATTTTTTGAACAGTAAAAGAGTACAAAGCTGAAAGTTGAAGAAGAACATAGAATTGATTAGAAATACAAAAAAATTAAATTAAAAAAACAAATTAAAAAATTGTGTTTTTTTAAAGGCTCTAATAGAAATATTGATGCCGAGACCCCGGATATGTCCAGCTGCTGACTTTTATCCCAAATAATTTATAAAGCTGCCATTGCGCCACGGACTTATTGCTTGTTTTATTTTCTTTGTGTCAAGTTTGACAATGGAGTAGTATGTTTATGGGAGTTCGGCCTCGATTTTTCTATACAAAATTTGGCTCATGCCTACGCTACAGTCGATATTTAAAGTATTTAAGTTAGTTGATCAGTTAACTACGTTGTGTGGTATAGTTTGATACATGTTGTGTGAAATGCGACCATGCCAGATGGTAGGGTCTAATTTATATATGTATATATGTGTGTGTGTGTTTGTAGAATCTTTTGTGGCTTTGTTATTTTTATAAAATATAAAAAAAAGAGTATTGAAAAAATCTGCATACCGGACGGTAAGTTGCATCTTTAAAAATAAAATATTGGAAAATCTGAAACGCGACTAATAAACCGCGAAAAAAATACATGTCGAAGAAATAAAATTGTACTTGAAATTGTTTTATAGCAAAGTAAATAAAATTGTTAAAATAATTAAAAGAGTTCAGAAATATTTTAGCGGTTTTTAGTGTGCTAAGAATAAATCTGCACTTAAGTGGAAGCACGTGATGTGGGTTTTGTTAATTTTCTTGAAATAGAAAAATTTATAGAATTTCTTAGCGACAAATAAGCCGCAAAGAAATAAAATGAATTTGTCACTTTATTGTTACGTAAGTAAAATTGCTGTTACAACGATTTTGCAGAAAATTGAAAGGAGTTGTGATATAAAAATAGAATATTGCAAAAATCTGAAAAAGAATTAAAGGGTGTTGTGTAAAATCTAAGTACATACATACATACAAGTATTTGAAATGTGTTGTGACCAGGTGAGTGACACAAATGAACAACCGAAGACTTTATTTGTGTCTTTTTATATCATTTTACAAATACAAAATAGGCTTAATCTATGCTTCTTTTACAATTATTACATTCCAATATTTTGCCGAAACTTTAAATAACTATTTTGCTTATTCAATACTTTTTATAAATTTAATATTGCTTAAACAAGTTCATTGACACAATTTCAATTAATACTTTTGCTAAAAAATTTATTTATTATTTTGCTTACAACTAATTTTACTTTGCTCTGTTTGTTGTTGTTATGTTATTAAATATATTAGTAGTGTTCAGTGAGTGTATAAGCTTATTAGTGGTATTGTTATTCAGTGAATGTTCTAACTCCCTCTTTCTTAAGTGTCGGCGTCTCGTCAGTCATAAGAAAAGATCTGACCTATGAGTAATTGATCTTAACTTCTGGGAAAGTAAAAATTTCTGGTAGTTGTAGTGTTTTTTTGTTAGTCTTGCACTTGGAATACGTCAAAGTCATTAGTATTAAGACGAATCCTATAAAAAGAATTATGAAATTAGTGCCTATTGAAATTATACCTTTATATGAGAGATCTTTTAGTTTTTTAATGTTACTCAAATGAAGGTGGTGAAGATATTGCAAATCGAGCTTGATTTATTTTTCTGCAATTTACTGTGCAGTATTGGTGGAGGAACCTGGAATGATGTTGTCTCCCACTTCGAATAAGTGACATTATCCAAATATAGTGTTTCAATCAAAAAATTCACAACAAAGTTACCATTTAAAAGTTGTAAAGTATTCCCAAACTTTAGGGTTCCATTGTAATTTGATAAAAATATCGTTCCTTCTAATATAAGTTCGCCAATTTGCTGTTTCTCTATTTGATATTGGCAAGCAGCTTTTTCGTTATTAATTATTCCAATTATGCAATGATCAGAGTTTAATTTTTTGACTTGGTTTTGTTTACAGATCCTGACATCGTCAATTATCGGGCATTCCCCTTTGATCTAATACTTATCTGTGTGAGATATCAACAGGTTAGTATAGTCCAGGTAAACTTTTTTGCCATTTTTTACTGTTGAGCGCAGGATTGTTATTAAAGAGCACGTCTTGCGTTTGCGGGAGAGATATTATATACAAAAGAAGTGAATCTTTAACGACCATTGCTGGTTCTGCAAATTGAAGAGCTTGTACTTCGTTTTTATGGAGAAGTGTTTCAGTTTGTGAAAGAATATTTAATATGTCTGCCTTGTTTAACATTTGGAAATGAACTGTATTTCTTTTGGCTAGTTGGCATGCCATTACGATTTGGGCTATTTCATCTTTAATTAGTCCAATCTTGTTGTAGAGAATTTGGGGTCTTCCATTGATGATTGCTTCTGGTATTACTATATTATATTCGTCTAATAGATTTGTAGTAGTTTTGGTTAGGAATTCATTAATAATATACTGCTTATTTTTGTTTTTAACGATTTTGCCGGTTCTATCAACGATTTTATCCCAGTCAGTTGCATCAGGATTTCCAGCTATCCACTTCCAAGCAGATCCGATCCAGTTTAAAGAGCGTTTACTTTTTAATGAATTTTTAACACGGAGTTGGTCCAACAGATTCTCAATCTGAGCAAATAAGTGTTGCATTTGCAACCTCAATGTTCCAGTTTTCTTATCCTCGTATTGAACAACTGATTTAAGATCCTTGACGGCTTGTTCGTATTCCTTTAAATTAATCGTATGAATAATCCTATAGTTTCCATTACTGATTTTGCCAATTCCTTTCTTGATGGTGACAAGCGGGCTGGTGTACTCGTAAATATCCACAGTTGCCTTTGCGCAATTAGATATAAGTCTAAAAATAAATGAGATTTATTTGGTTTTTAGGTGGGATTGTTGTCATTCTGGACAGTGTGTTTTACAAATAAAGGCTTATCTTTTCTTTTGATTTGCTTGCTTTTTTTAAATACAATATCACCACTGTTATACTTCCTTGGAGTTTTCTTTTTTGCATTTTGCCTGTAAAGCTGAATTTTCTGTTTTCTTGCAATTTCATGCCGTAGATCATTACTAACGATGTTTCTATAATCGGCCAGGCTTTGGTAATTGATTCTTTTAGTTCTTCCAAAAAATATGTCGACTGTTTTTTTTTCTTGGTCACAGAGTGTATTGTGTTATTGTATATATCAACGGTTATGTTAATTAACTCTTTTGTAGACAAATCTGGATATTCCTCACGAAGGCATCTAGCCATCTCTATATTTGTAGAATGAACCCCCTCTATTGCACCGTTAACTTCACTTTTCTGAGGAGGTGCAAAGTAGGTGTTAATTTCTAGGCCTTCAATGTAATTCAATACAATAGGACTTATAAAGCTGCCCTCATTGTCCATGAAAAGAGTTCTAGGAGCAGAAAAAAAGTGAAGTAATTTGATTATCTTATCCCTAATGCGCAAAACGGACTTATTCTTAACGCGAAAGAATTTTTCGTATTTTGAAAACTTATCAACGCAGGTAATGTATTTTTCGCCTTTATATTCCATAATGTCGATGTGCAAAATTTCTGTTGGGTATGATGGGATAGGAGTCGGTTGCAGTTCGGGATTCGGAGGGTGCCTATCGTACTTATTTTTATTGCAAGTCTCGCAAGATTTTGTAAATTTTTTTTATCAATTTCGTTATTTTGGGAAAATTATATTTTTCTAAAATTTGGTTTTTGTTTTCTTCAAAATTCCTATGAGCGCGCTTGTGCTCATTCCGAATTATTAGTATCTGTCGTTCCTCGTCCTTGATGTCTTCTATAAGCCTTTGCGTTATTCTAATTTGGAACTTTGAAAAATGTTCCTTATAGACTTTTTGCAATAAAGTAAGATGTTTTTCAGGCATCTTATTTCCATTATTATATTTATTAAAAATTGTTCGTCAAGTTTATTTATCTTTATGTAGCTCCCCTGAAATCCATTATGAGGGGTTTCATAATGATTCTAGTCTACGTTTTCTGAGAATATAAGTTGAGTTCTAAAAAATTTATTGGTGCTTCACAATTTGGTGTGTGAAGAGAGGAATCCTCATCTGCGTTATGTTTCGAGTTATTATCAGATGAAGTTAGTGTGTTGAGTTCCGGTGGTAACCTTGAAAGGGCATCGGCTACTACGTTAGTGTTTCCAGGGTTATAAATTGCTTTATAATTATATTCCTCTATCCTGGCTTTCCACCTCTTTAGTTTAGCATTGTTGTTGGCATTACTTAACGCAAATGTTAGCGGCTGGTGGTTAGTAGGGATTTTAATTTCTCTAGTTCCATAGAGGTAAGAACGAAGTTTATCAAGAGACCATATTATCGCCAACATTTCTTTTTCAATTGTGGAATAGTTTTCTTCTATTTTATTAAGGGATCTTGAAAGGTAAATAATCGGTCGGTCCTTGCCAATTTCGGTTTGGGAGAGAACAGCTCCTATTACGTAATTTGAGGCATCTGTTGTAAGAATAAATGGCTTCTGAAAATTAGGAAAAGCTAGTACTTCTGATGACATAAGGAGTTCCTTTAAATCCCTGAAAGATTTTAAAGCTTTGTTGTCCAGTGTAATTTTAACCCGTTTCGATTGATTAGCTTTGACTTGAGCATTCAAAACGCTTGTTATGTTTGTCAATGGTTTTGCTACTGTAGCAAAGTCCCTTATGAATCTTCTGTAATATGATGCTAATCCAAGAAAGCTTTTTAAGTCTTTCAAAGTTTTTGGTGGTGCAATATCTTGAATGGCTGCAATCTTAGCAGGGTCTGGTCGTATACCTCCTTGTGATACAACATGCCCAAGAAACTCCACACTTGTTTTAAGGAACTTCGATTTTTCCAGATTTACTTTCAACTTAGCTTTTTCTAGTAAACAAAAAACTTCCCTGAGATTATTTATGTTGTCATCTTTGTCTTTCCAAAGAGGATGATATCGTCAATGTACACGTAGCAGGCTTTTCCCAGTAATGGCTGTAACACGTTGTTCATCATTCTTTGGAATATGGAACGGGGCATTTTTAAGCCCGAAAGGCAGTCTTAGAAATTCGAATTTACCATTGTTGGTAGAGAAAGCCGATTTCTCAATATCTTTTTCTTTCATTTTGATTTGGTGGACGCCAGGAGTTAAATAAAGGGTTGTAAAGAATGCGCTTTCTCCCAAACTAGATCGGGATCGGATATGTGTCCGGATTTGTTACCGCGTTTAATCGCTTAAAATCTATAACTATTCTATATTGTTTGTCACCGTTTGCCCTAGGTTTTTTCGCAACTACCCACATACCCACAGGGGTGATTTGTAAGGACTTCTGGACGGTCTTATTATGCCATCTTCCAGCATTTGTGCGATTTGGCGCTCCACCTCTGATTTGAGATGACTTGGATAAGGGTACGATTTGGTGAAGATAGGCTCATCTGTTGATGTCCTTATTTCTGCCTTATGTTTCGATAATTCCACTATCACATACTGGACCAAAAAGAGGGTGGTGGTCATTTAATAGGCTCTCTATTTGTTTATCGTCGTGATGAATCGTTTTTATATTGTTAACCTGTTTTGATATTTTATTTTTAAGATGAATTATGATACTATTTTTTAACTTCAAGATGTTACTTTTTCGTTCTATTATGGCTTCAAGTTCCCTAACGGTATCGTCACCTATGATTTAGGTAATTTTCAATATTTAAACTCTTAAGAAATTTCCCGCGAATCTTGCGTTTGATGAGAATTTCGCCTGCAGCGGAGTGAATCTTAAAAAGACAACTTAACAGTTTAGAATTTTGTGACAGGTTTTCCGCGATGAAGTTCTTATTGGCCCCTATGTCTACAAGAAACTTGAGTATATTTACATTTTTTAGTCGCAGCTCTAAGTGCTGCTGTATTGGTGTATTATAAATACGAATTTCTTCGCTGAGATTTCTTGGAGAAGCCGGTGTTTTTTTGATGTTCCATGAATTTGATTGATTGGGACAGTAAAACGAAACGAATTGTTGTATCGTGTGTGAATTGAAATGTTCCTAAAATTAAGGTTCTGAAATTCTAAGCATGAAGTATAAGCTTCGGGTAATGTTCTTGGCCTTTAAACTGCCAGCATTTTCGAAACGTCCCCGTTAATGCCTCTAACAAAAACGTCTAAGGCCCTATTTCTATAACATGATATTAAAGCTTCAATTGTTTGATGCGAATGGTTATCCGTTTTAATTTTATTTATTATCAGAAAAAGTTGGTGATTAATTTTCGCGCAAAATTCATCTATAGTGTTATATTTGACGCATAACACCAAGTTCATACTCCAATGTCTGTACACCTCGCTTATCAGCATAATGTAGGGAGAAAGCAGCTTTTTATCCTATCCCAGCTTTCGTCGAATATGTTATATGATATTAATGCGGTATCCGCAGGTCCCCTTACCTTTTGCCTAATGTGCTGCAAAATTGCTCTATAAATTGGTTTTGATTTAACTATCTCATAATCCTTTAATATGGATTCAACACTGTGGATCCATGATATGTATTGGACGGTATTTCCGTCGAAAACTTGAAGATCACTGAAGCTTTCTAATGTCTTCCAAACCTTGGACAGTCCTTGGAGTAGACAGAGTTTCACTGCTAGGAGTAGGGTGATTGACTGATTGTTCAAGATTGGTTATTCTGATATTGAGTAACTTGACCTGTTGAATTTGTGCATTTAGTGCACCGGTTAATTGAGTTAAAGTGTCAAACTGTGTGTATGTGTTGTGTAGAGAAAACAAATTATATAATGTTTGTGTAATGTATCGTTTTCAATTATGCTTTTTGTTTTAAATTCTTAGAGATTTTATTATATATATATTAGTTGTGTAGTTAGAAATAAAGATCGTATATAATGTTTGGAAAATTTCCAAAAACCTTTTTTTTTAAATGTTGTTAAATTTTATAAAAATTTAATATAATTTAATTTAAATAAATATATTAGTTTATGATTATCTCAGATTAAATTCGTCATGCAAGTTAATTTCAATCTTAATTCTGCCTTTTTTGCTCTAATTTCGAAAGCAAATTCTTAAAGAATTGTTCTTCTTTTTTCCTTGAACCGAATCTTTGCTATTAAATTAAAATTTTGATTTCAACTTTAATTTTTTCTTGTGTTAAAATTCTATTTGGATTTAACATTTATTTTTCAATTTAATTGAATATAAAAAAAAATTTATTCCTGTATATCGATTCTTCAACAAGAATATTAGTTTGACTTACAGGATAATTATCACATTGAACGGTCCGCAGTACCCTTTTTGCTTAGCTACTTGGGTGCAGATTCTCGCTACTTTTAATTATCCTTGATGGGCTCACTTAGTCACACTTTATTTCCCTCGTGGTACGTCTGATTCCCACTTTCGGTGAAATTAGTTTTACAGATGCGTTGGGCAGGATGATTCTTTAATGGATCACTCTTTCCAGGCTTACTTGGTCGCACTTTACTTCCCTCGTGGTACGTCTGTTTCCCACTTTTGGTGAAATTAAATTTGTAGGTGCTTTAGGCAGGTTAATACTTTATTAAAGCACTCTTTCAAGGATTTTTAGACCTTAAGTTGTGTGTTTTTTATCTTCTTTTTTACGTTTTTTCACTATTCCGTTTCGCGACAAAGGCACTTTGAAATATGATTTTACGTTTACTAATTTTTAAGATACACTTTCACACCGTAGCTCGGGCGCCAGTAATTGAAAGGTGTTGCGACCAGGTTAGTGACACAAAATGAATAACCGAAGACTTTACTTGTTTCTTTTTATATCATTTTACAAATACAAAATATGCTTAATCTATGCTTCTTTTACAATTATTAAATTCCAATATTTTGCCGAAACTTTAAATAACTATTATGCTTATTCAATACTTTTTTTAAATTTAATATTGCTTAAAAAAGTTCATTGACACAATTTCAATTAATACTTTTGCTAAAAAATTTATTTATTATTTTGCTTACAACTAATTTTACTTTGCTCTGTTTGTTGTTGTTATGTTATTAAATATATTAGTAGTGTTCAGTGATTGTATAAGCTTATTAGTGGTATTGTTATTCAGTGAATGTGTTAAGTTACATATGTAAAAATTTTAAAGTTGTGACGAATTAGCAGGTGTTGTTGTTTTTCTTGAAAGAGAAAAATTTGGAAATGGTTAGAGACCAATAAGCCGCAAAGAAATACAAATTATTTCTGAAATAATTTTATTGTGATTGTTGATTAAATTATTGTGTAAAAATTAAAAGAGTTGTGGTAAATAAAAAAAATAAAAGGTAAATGTAGTACAGAAATATTTAGCGATTCTGAGTGCGATAAGAATTTTATAGATTTTAGATCGATTGGTATAAAATGGGAAGTCGTTGAAATAAAACTTGTATTTAATTATTATGGACTCAAGTAATAACCTGTTTAATTTCGTGGAAGATGATGAGGAAACAATTTTTTCCCTTACCATCCCAGCCAGTTATGAGACCTACATTTCAAACTGGAAGGACCGTAGCACCTAGAAGCGGTTTATTAACAACAACAAATACATCACCCGTGACTCAGAACCACCACCACCACCACCAACATCACGAACAAGAAGAAGAAACTGATAATGGAAGAAACTTTAGAAAGGTCATGACTGTACGTAAGGCCACTTTAACACAGCTAGAGTTAAAGTAGGCAAATTTACCAAAAAAGAAAAAATCAATTGCAAAAAAAATTAAAAAGTTGAAGGAAAAAGAGGAGATGATAGATCTCAAAATGCAGGAGTTCCTGAGACAGGAACAAGAAAAAGAAGAAACGAGGAATAGAAACGCGTCACCATTACACAACTTATACCAGAGTTTCTACAAGTGTGACATTTGCTATAACTCAGTATTGGGAAAAGAGATGGTGTTTATTGATTGTACACATTATCGCTGTTCCGAATGTATGCGAAAGTGGAATACTTTGTCTTCCCCAGTGTGGAGATAATTTATTTCTAATTTGCATAGTTTTTGCAAAAAAAAAGTTTGTATTACTTACAAGATTTTCCCCTGCATCGTTTTTCACAAGCAACGACATTGTTAGCATCGACCTCACTTCCCATAGCATAATGCGAATTGATGACGAGGATGTATACCACAAAAAAATGTATTCTTTGTTATTTTATTTTTGTAATAATATTTTAAGAAAACTTTAAATAAAAAATTTTAAAATTAAATTGAGTTTTTCTCATTTTCAGGTTTTCGTTGATGATGATGACAATTTGTAAAAAAAATAAACTTTTTTTTAATTTTTTTATTAATAATTTAATTTTTGGGTTTTCGTTTCGGATGTTGATAATGATGACGATTTTGTAAAAATATATTAATTTCTTTTATAAAATAATATTTGAAGATAACCGTTTAATAAATAAATTCAAAAAATTAAAATTAAATTGTGTTTTTTCATTTAATTTTTTATTGGAAATATAATTTTCAGGTTTTCGTTAAGATTATTTTTTTACATACATATCGGGAGAATAATTATATATACGTTTATAAAGGTTGACATTTGTTTTTTGCTATCAAATATTCTTCATAAAATGCTTTATATCGACATATGTTGAAGTATTGATTGTAAATATTTTCACAATAATATTTATGTATGACATTATGATTATCATACAAAAATAGGTTGTTTGTGTAGTGTTCATTCTTAGTTCGTTAATAAGTTTAAGAAATAAATCTAAATGTTGCTTATCAATCTTGTAAACTTTACTAGTAGGTCCTCTAACTCAGCTGATGGTACCATGTTAAGATAAATAAATAATAGCGGTGGCAGTGTAGTCTGTATACATATTAGTGAACAACTAAATAAATTTATCAAGTTTCAAATATTTTTTATACAATAATAAAGTTTTCTTTATTTAAATAAAACTTGATAAAATTTCGAAATAAAATTACATTCTTCTTAGCACATATACATATGATTAAAATTGCTATTGTTATAATATTTACAAATATTTAAATTATCATTATTTTTATTCAAAGTTGTTATATTTGGACAATTCAAATCATCCAAATTAATTATATATATTTCAATTTCTTTTCTAAATAACTCTTTTAACCATCTCACTTTTTCCGAACCTTTCACATATGTATACAGCAGGATATTCTTCGTCTTTTTGTTTCTTCATAGTGTAGAATCTCCATTATTCCATTGTAATCCATGTAATTTCTTATACAACCACTTATTGTTAATTCGGAATATTTCTATGGTGATTCAATTACAAAAGTTTGGATTTTAAAATCAGTGTCATAAATGCAGACTTCTTTTGCATACAATTTATTATCGATTTAATATCCTTGCATAGAGATAACTATAAACCAATCTTGCTGCTGCATTGTCCATGACAAAACTGAATAAGGATAAATAAAACGTGTTGACTTTAAAGTTTTTTATTGTTATTACATATATATATATATATATGTATGTATGTATATATATACATGTATGTGTATATTATAATTCAAAAATAAAATTAAAATAATTTCCATTCATTTTCTCTTTTAAATAGTAATTGCCGTGTTGGCACAACTCCCAAAATCTCCATAATTTATTTATAAAAAGTTGGCAGTTGACATGTAATAACCTGTCAATATAATATATACATATTTTATTTAACGAAGCTTGTAATTGCTGAGTCAAGTTTTGGCGCTTTCGCCATTTTCTATTTAAACCTTGCGAGGTGACCTAGCACTTCTTCATAATACGAATTTTATATTTTAATACTTTCGATTAATTTTCAAAACCAAAAAGTATGTAACTATTTTATTATTTTAACTGAATTATTTCCTAATGAATTGTTGTATTTTTAAAGGAATTTTAATATAAGCACATTTGCATATTAATCAAGTGTTTTAATTGCATTTGCGTTTTATTCAAAATCCATTGGAAATTGCTGGCTAGGCCTTTTGCCTTTTCAACATTTTAAAATTCTTTTTGCTATTCATCTGCCTTGCCTGGATCAACCCCTATCCTCAAGACGACTAGCCAATCTCACAGTAAGTAGAAAATGTCTTTACACAACGTAAGTGGTCAACAGCAAACTGAGCAAAATACTCACGATTGTTCAGTTTGCCATAACCCCTCTGACGAAAATATGTCGATTTGCGTCCAATGCCACCACGTATTCCATAAAAATTGCGGTAATGTCATCGATGACTCGTTTTTCAAATGCCTTTCATGTTCATCAATAAGGCCGAATTCTCCTACTCTTAGTACTACTAGCCGACGTTCAAATCATTCTCGCCGGTCGCAGGTACAAAAAATTGATTTGCAGCTTCTAAAGTTAGAGGAAGAACGAAAATTAAATCAAGATTATTTAAATAAAAAATACCAACTGCTTGAGGAAGCAGAAGCACTTTCAGATGTTTCGTCTGATAAATCTCAGACCATCAATAATTGCCTTACCTCTACTGAGTCTGTGTCTCAACAACAACACATACATAAAGGTGTAAGTACCAATTCAAGCTTACGAACAACTAGTTTGCCAAATCAAACTATAAACCCAGTGCAGGATTCGGTAAATGCTGCCGCGCCTCAAGCAAAACAACCACAAACAACGTGTAGCGGCGCTTCTTTAGCACCACAAAATAGCGTAACATTTGTCCCACCAACGGTTATCAATGCTGCCAGTAATTCGTCCTTACCTGTGTACGCAGTACCCAAGTGTACTACGAACATTTCCACCTTTAGTGGCTTTCAGCGAATGCAGTCCACAAGACCAACGGCGACAATCAATAATTCTAATTATGTACTTACGTTTTCTACTTCAAATAACAACACACATAATTATTCGTTTCCTCAAGAATTTATTCAACGACAACCAATTTCTTCACTTTTAATTTTACTACACCATTGAATTCTGCACATCCAACCACTTATTTAACACCACCGCACAGCCTTTCACAAATGAATATTTCTTCGCGACAGTCGCTGCCAAAGGAACTCCCAATATTTTCCGGCGAACCCGAAGAATGGCCCATATTTTTCTCCACCTTTGAATGGTTCACCGCCTCCTGCGCCTTCACCAACGAAGAAAATCTCATCCGTCTTCAAAAGGCCCTAAAGGGTGAAGCACTAAACAGCGTACGTCATATGTTAGTCCACCCCTCAAACGTGCCTGACGTCATGCATGTACTCCACCTGTTGTTTGGCCAACCTGAAAAGATAATAAATACAATTAAAATTAAGATACAAAATACACCAAAAGTCGATGAAAATAATTTACAAACACTTACCTCCATGGCTGTACAAGTCCGTAGTTTGATCTCCACTATCACAGCAAGCAATTTGCGCGACGAACTTAACAATTCGTCAATACTTCATGATTTGATACAAAAGCTTCCAACTTTGTATCAAGTGCAATGGGCAACTCATAAAATGCAGCTGGTTAACCAAAACAAAAAACCAAATCTCCACGAATTTGATAAATGGTTTTTTAATATTGGTATATAAGCTAGCAGTATAACAGTTGACCAGTGTGTGCGTGATATGTAACAATGGCAATTGTAGAACAATATCTAACTGTTCAACATACCAATCACTCGATCGAGGGGAGAAGTGGAATATTGTACGTAAATACAATTTATGTAAAATTTGTTTAATCAAGCATAGTGGAGAGTGTAACAAAAGGAAAACATGTGGTGAAGAGAAATGTGAATATTTTCATCATCCTTCATTACATCGTTATGCTAAACAAAAGGACAATGATAAAATTAAAACTAAACGCGAAGAAGAAAAAGTAGTCATAAATAACACACATAGCGATAAATTAAAAGAAGTTTTATTTAAAATAATTCCCATTAAAATTTATGGAGAAAATAAAACAATAAATACTTTTGCCTTCATCGATGAGGGATCATCCATCAGTTTAATGGATGAATCATTGGCGAGTGAATTAAATGTTAGTGGAGTTTCAAATCCCTTATGTTTGCGATGGACAGGAGGCATGGAGCGAAACGAAAAAAATTCAAGAAGATTAACAATTTCTATTTCCGGAGGAAAAAACAAACGGGTAACATTAATTAATGTCTCTACAGTTGAGTCTCTTAAGTTGCCTGTACAATCAATGAACTATGAAAAGTTATATCAACAATATCGCCACTTGCGAAACCTGCCAGTTCAAGGTTATGAGAATGCAGTGCCACAAATATTAATTGGCTTGAAGCATTTTGATTTAGGAGTATCAAATAAGACTCGTGAAAGATCGCCAGAAGAACCCATTGCTGTTCGTACGAAATTGGGAAGGCTGGTTTATGGAGCTGTTGGCGAAAACAAGACAAGTAAGAATTTTAATTTTCAAGTATGTAATTGTACAACCACTGTTGAAGAATTAGATCAGTTGGTTAGGAATTTTTATTCGCTTGAAAACGTGTTAGGAAAGAACAAGGTAGAGTCAAAATCTCCCCTAGAGTCTAATGACGATAAAAGGGCATTAGAATTGTTGGGTAAATTTACAAAACAAAAGCCTAGTGGACATTATGAAGTTCCATTATTATGGAAGTTCAACGTAATAGACATGCCACCTAGTTATGAAATTTCATTAAAAAGGTTAATATGCTTGGAAAGAAAATTGATATTGAATTCAGATCTTTTAAACATTTTTAAAGAAACAATATCTAAATATTTGGCTAATGGCTACATACGTAAACTAAATCCACATGAAATCGATTGTGCTGATAAAAAGGTTTGGTACCTCCCCATTTTTGCCGTGTTTAATAAAAATAAGCCGGGTAAATCCCGAGTTGTATGGGATGCGGCTGCCAAGTCTAACGGCGTGTCTTTGAATACATTCCTTCTAAAGGGACCTGATTATTTGGCCTCTTTGCCATCAATTTTCTTCAAATTTCGTGAAAAATCTGTGGCCGTTTGTGGAGACATCGAAGAAATGTTCCACCAGGTGCACATACGACCCGAGGATCGCAATGTTCAACGATTTCTTTGGCGCCAATGTGAGCAAAATAGATCCCCCGATATATACGTAATGGATGTGATGATTTTTGGTGCTTCATGTGCTCCTAGCATTTCCCAATACGTCAAAAATTTTAATGCCAATAAATTCGAAAATGAGTTCCCCATAGCTGCTAAAGCAATAAAAGAAAATCTTTACGTTGATGATTTCCTTGATTCTGTTGACAATTCAGCAGAAGCAACAAAACTTATTTCTGATGTTTGCTATATTCATCGACAAGCTGGTTTTAATATTAGAAATTGGATTTCTAATGATAAATTAGCATTAGAAACTATGCCTCCAGCTAAAGAAGTGGGCGCAAAATACCTAAATGTAAAAGAAGAGACACAAATTGAAAAAGTTTTAGGCATTTTTTGGGAACATCAAGATGATGTAATAACATTCAAAATATCACCTTGGCTATTACAAAGTGATATATTTTCTGGTGGAAAAAGGCCAACAAAACGGGAGATGTTAAGGGTTGTTATGTCAATATATGATCCTCTTGGTTTAATCGGGCATATCATAATGTATATCAAGATTTTGTTGCAAGATGTATGGCGATCGAAAATAGATTGGGATGATCAAATTCCCCTTGAATTATTCACTAAGTGGTCTAAATGGGTTAGCATTTTGCCCGATATTGGCAAGATTAAAATTCCTCGTTGTTATTTAAAATCTTTTCAAAATTATAACAACGTTAAAGTACAATTGCATACGTTTGTAGATGCAAGCAAAGATGGGTATGCAGCTGTATGTTACCTCAGATTGAAAAAAGATGACATCATAGTGTGCTCAATAGTCGGCGCAAAGACCAGAGTAGCACCTATAAAGATTACTTCCGTACCCCGGTTGGAGCTTATGGCTGCCCTAATAGGGGCTCGATTCGCCAAATATATATACGAAAATCATAGCATTAAAATTTCAACAAAATTTTATTGGACCGACTCAAAAACGGTATTGAGCTGGATTAATTCCGATCACCGTAAATACAATCATTCATTAGCCTTCCGAATCACCGAAATTTTAGAGTTATCATCAATTAACGAATGGAGATGGATTCCAAGCAAACAGAATGTTGCAGATGATGCTTCAAAATGGTCAAAAATTCCAATAATCACCAATTCTTCCCGATGGCTACAAGGTCCTGATTTCTTAACTTGTTCAGAAAACTAATGGCTTCAAGCAAATGCTCCACTAGAGCCAACCCAAGAAGAGTGTGTAAAGCATTTACTAAGAATTACAAAATCCGGCATGGTTTTCGACATTTTCAGATTTTCAAAATGGGATCGTTTGCTTCGAACAGCAGCTTATGTCTTAAGATTTATAAGTAATTGCCGCGTTGTTAGTAAGCAGCGAAAAGAGCTTACCCAAGAAGAATTACGAAAGGCACAAACGATTTTATTTATGCAGGCTCAGCATGAAAAATATTATCACGAAATTTCTTTATTAAAGTCTAATTTGTCGATACCCAAGACCAGTGATCTTTATAAGAAAAATCCCTATCTAGAGGATGGTATACTACGAGTCAGAATCGATAATGCAGAAATCCAATTTGAGCAAAAGCGCCCTATTATATTGCCACGAAAAGGTTATATTTATATATAATTTTTCAAAACTATCACGAAAAGTTTCATCACATGAACAATGAGACTGCGGTCAACGAAATTAGACAAAAATACTCTATTTCAAAACTTCGGACAACATTTAAGTCAGTAATTCGGAATTGCCAAATGTGCAAAATTAAAAAGGCGCTACCTCAAAATCCGCAAATGGCTGCGTTGCCTCGACCTCGTGTCGCTTCATATGTATTGCATATTGTCGCTCCATTAGAGCATTGCACATTGAGATTGCACATTCTCTGACAACATCATCATGCATTCTCGCTATTCGCAACTTTATGGCTCGGAGGGGAATTCTACATGAATTCTATAGCGATAATGGGACAAATTTCGTTGGTACCGAGAGAGAACTTCGTGAGGCCTTAGCTGATGTTGATCGGGACGAACTTGTTAAAACTTTTACTACAACTACAATAATGCCTTCAAGGTCACCTAGCGATGAGCTTTTGTACAGTATACTGGTAGAAATAGAAAACATTATAAACTCCAGTCCCCTAACCTATGTTCCTGTGGATGAAGAATCTGGTGAAGCTTTAACACCGAATCACTTCCTAGTGGGAAGTTCTTCAGGGTTGAAACCCATGTCAACTTGTAATGATAGTGGGGTGCTTCTAAAACAATCCTGGTTAACTTCACAACAATATGAAAATATATTTTGGAAAAGGTGGCTTATGGAATACCTACCATCGTTAACGTGTAGGACTAAGTGGCATGATCGGCAACAACCTTTGAGTCAGGGGGACTTGGTAATCATCGTTGACCCTACCATGCCTCGTAATGTTTAATGTGGTAAAGTTTTGGAGACGAGATTGGCAAGTGATGGGCAAGTTAGAAGCGCAAAAATACTTACTAACCATGGAATACTGGACAATACTGGAAATCAGCAACAAAATTAACTATTTTGGAAGTTGCTTCTCAGGAAGAGTCTGGTGGCGAAGATGCTTCTTCCCATACTGCGGGGGGAATGTTGGCACAACTCCCAAAATCTCCATAATTTATTTATAAAAAGTTGGCATCATTTTTTTAGTACAAGTTGACATGTAATAACCTCTCAATATAATATATACATATTTTATTTAACGAAGCT
The DNA here is from genome assembly GCA_932526305.1 of Epicampocera succincta. Classification (NCBI taxonomy): domain Eukaryota; kingdom Metazoa; phylum Arthropoda; class Insecta; order Diptera; family Tachinidae; genus Epicampocera; species Epicampocera succincta. The sequence goes on along the minus strand of OW052035.1, from coordinate 26,063,146 downwards.
TGTAATTGCTGAGTCAAGTTTTGGCGCTTTCGCCATTTTCTATTTAAACCTTGCGAGGTTTAGGAGGAGGAGCACTTCTTCATAATACGAATTTTATATTTTAATACTTTCGAGTAATTTTCAAAACCAAAAAGTATGTAACTATTTTATTATTTTAACTGAATTATTTCCTAATGAATTGTTGTATTTTTAAAGGAATTTTAATATAAGCACATTTGCATATTAATCAAGTGTTTTAATTGCATTTGCGTTTTATTCAAAATCCATTGGCAATTGCTGGCTAGGCCTTTTGCCTTTTCAACATGCCGGATATATACATATATATATATATATATATATATATATGTATATATATATATATATATATATGTATATAAATATATATATGTATGTGTAAATTAATTTTTATACTTCTTCATTTTGGAAAAATTTATTTTTGTTGACCAATCAGGTCAACCTTCAATCTTAGACTAACTTTTTATTTTACAAAAATTTCTTATGTTTAAAAGTTATTATTTTTTCTTTTTGCAAGCTCATCGTTTTATTTTATACTTTTGTTTTTCAATAAGTTTGAAACTGCATCAACATGTTGAAATACTACACCTTAGAATTTGTAGACATAACGTCAGCTTATTTGGTGGGAAATTTAATTTATGAATTTAATTTTGAAGAAAGGAATTTAAGTAAATAAAATAATAAAAATGTATGAGAAACCTTAACTCCCCCCTTCGTAAAATGAATCGTCCCGATTGATCAAAGGACTGGCAGATCATTAGTGCTGCGAAACTCGGGTTTGACCTCGAATGTGAAAACGGTATCAAGATTTGATGATTCTGTATCTTTAGAGTCCCCTTGTTCTCCACCAATGACGTTAGTTATTTTTATGTCTGGTTTTGAAACTTTCTTAAACTTATATATCATTAAAATCATGCTGAAACACAATAGGATAAAAATTATCGTATTTACAGAGATCATCCATTTCCCTTTGGTGGATATTGATTTAATTTCTTCAACATTATTTATTTGGAGATCTTTTATCATCTCCAAGGATAGCATTTCTTCGATTTGTGTTTTATTCCCATTAAGCTGTAGTACAGCTGGTAATGGTTTGAAAGACGAAACTTCTTTTGAGATGTAGGTTTCATTCGCTATTTCTATTGTATCATTATGAAATTGTATTAGGTAAGTGCCCGATAATTCATAAGGGTTTGTTTGTGCAAACTTTATGAACCCTTTAAATTGATTCAAGAGAATTGTGCCTGGGTAGATTTCTTCCACCGAAGGGACATGTTGATTGTTTATTATTTTACAATTATGATGCTTGCTTGACAGGATTTGTGTTATACATGTAGTGTCACTTAAACTTACAATATTATTTTTACAACAAATGCTTAGATCATTAACTTGGTTACATTTTCCTTTTATTTCATATATAATATTCATTTTTACATTTAATATAATTTTCAGTATTTAGTTTAATAATTTCATTATTTTTCTTTACTGCTTTTATTAACATTTTTTCGCAAATAACATTACTTATAACTGGCAAATTTACAATATATATTATGGTAGCATCGCTGGTAGCTATTCTGATGTCAGCAAAACCTAACGCTTCTTCTAGGCTGTTGTAAGGGAACTTTTCAGAATCCAAAAATTTTCTAACTTCTTCTATTTCCCTTTCTGACAGCAAAAATGAGTTTACAACACCTACCTTTGCCCATTGTAAGGCATATTCTATGTTCGTGACTTCTTCCTTAATAATTTTTATTTTAGTTGTTATGGTCTCCTCCACAGTCTTTCGAACTTCCTCTAAAGATTTAACTGTCCTTAAAATTGCATTTGTAGTATTGGTAAGTATGTTTATTTTTTCGAGAGCGTCTTTGTTGATTATTCTTTGGAGTTCATTATTCGCTAGCAGTCCGTTTATCTTGTCTGTAACTATTTGATGGTCATCGTGGTCTGGGGTACCGGCTATCCATTTAAAAGCTGTCCCTATAATATTTATGGACCGTTTCCTTTTAGGTTTAAGCCTCCTTAAATGGTCCTCTACTTGTCGTATGTCGTGCAGCAAAAATGGAAGTGCTGAACTATTTTTAAGTATTTTATTTTGAATTTCAGAAAAAAGGTAATCGACAGTAGCCTCATATTTATTCAAGTCCAAGGAATGAATTAATTTAAAATTTCCATCTTGTAGTCGAGCTTGACCAAGATGAATTGTTATTAAGTGAGAGTTGCTGTAATCTAATATTTGTACTTCTGATTTGCAAATTTGCAATACTGCAAGAAATCCCATTATTAATTTCGCCATATCCTGAAAGAGATTTGAAATTCAATTCTTAATATTAGTTTTATGAATTATTCTGTCTCGTGAATGTATTTTGATTTTGTTCCCCAAGTCCTCTTTAACTTTTTGCTTTCTAAAACGAGGTGCAAGTTTGTTTCTCTGTCCAATTATCTTTTCGTAGACTATGTCATTGATTTGATACGTCTTTGTCTTACTGTCCTTACTTTTTTGCAGCATCTTTTCCTGTGCCTTTTTAAGTTTGTCTACTATATTGTCATGCGTAATTTTATTAAAGAAAATATCTGTCGGTTTCTCACCCGTCACCGAATGAACTGATTTATTGTATTGTTGACTTGCTCTGTAGAAGCATTCAGAATCATCTAGCACATGGTACTCCTCTTTAATGCATCTCGCCAGCTCCACCAAAGTAGAATGAGCTCTTTCCACTATTCCGTTTGTGGTACTGTGTCTAGGGGTACAATAATACAATTCTATTCTTAACCTTTGCATCAGTGACTTAAACTGGACTGTCGTAAAGCCTGGTTCGTTATCCAAAGTGATTTTCTTCGCGTTTGGAAAACTTTGCAAGACATCCATAACTTTTTCGTCTAAGTTTAATTTATCATCGATTTGTTTAATTACCAAAAATTTTGAATAGGAATCAATACACGTAATAAATTTTAGCTTCTGGGCATAAAAAATGTCCAAATTAAGATATTCACCCTCCCTTTCGGGAATAGGAGTCTCTCCTATTTTTACTTTTTGCGGATGTCTGTTATATTTCGATCTATTACAAATATCGCAATGCTTTATATATTCCTTAAAACTGTCTGCCATTTTTGGCCAATAATATTGCCTATATATTTGTTTGCAATTTTCCTTATGATTTCTGTGGGCTCTGTTGTGAGTTTGCTCAGTAATAACTTTTTGGTCATCTGTATTCATAACATCCACAGCAAATATTTGTGTGAAGACAAACCTGTTAGAAAAAACATTCCTTACTGTTTCCTTAAAATCATACAAGTCGTCCAGCGTACAGTATACCGCTGTTACCAAATTTGGTTGTAAGAACTCTTTCAATATTGTTAAAAGATTCTCTCGGGAATCATATTCAATTATATGTCGAGTCCGGTTGAAGTTTGTGATTGACTCATGAATAGTAAAATTATTCCTAGACAACAAAATTTGCTGCTTAAATTCATTCAACGGCTTTCTGGTTTCGGGTATAAAGTTATTATCGCTACTTTCAGCAGAATGTTGTGTTCCTTCGACTGATGAGCTATCTGATAAGTTGTTCAAAATTTGTCTTGATAAAGCATCTGCCACTATATTGGTAACGCCTGGTTTATAAACTAATTTCGGTGAGAATTCCTCTATAAACGACCGCCATCTTTTAATTTTAGCGTTTGGGTTTCGTGTAGAAACTGCGAAGGTTAACGGTTGATGGTCGGTATGTATTTCCAGATCTTTAGCACCATAGAGGTAATTTCTGAGCGTTTTCAAAGACCAAACGATAGCGTAAAGCTCTTTCTCGTTTGTGGCATAGTTTTGCTCCGTTGAATTTAGTGTTTTTGAGATAAAAGTAATTGGTTTACCTTCTTGCGTTAATACCCCTCCTATTGCTACATTAGAGGCATCCGTTGTGAGGACGAATTTTTTTGAAAAGTCAGGTTGTGTGAGTTCAACCCGATTTATTAATAATTTTTTGAGCCTTTCAAAGGCTTTTATACCTTCATTATCCAATTTAATTTCAGTTTTCTTTGACATATTCTGGTCTTGCAATCGATGCGTAGCCTGATATAAACTTTCGGTAATAACCCGTCATACCCAGAAAACTTCTTAATTGCCTAAGCGTTGTTGGTTTGGGAAATTCTGAAATAGTTTGTATTTTCTTTGGGTCAGTTTTAATAACATTGTAACCTACTATATAGCCCAAAAATTCAACTTCCTGTTGAAAAAATTCGGATTTTTCCAAAGATATTTTCATGTTTGAATCTTTTAATCTTTTAATTATAGTTTGTAGGTGCTCAATATGGGCTTCTAAACTTTCGGAGTAAACGATGATATCGTCTATGTAGACGTGGCATATTTTCCCTACATATTCCCGTAAAATATTATCCATGGCCCGCTGGAAAATTCCAGGACCATTTTTTAAGCCAAATGGCATCCTTACGAACTCGTATTTTCCGTTATTTATGGAAAATGCCGTTTTTTCAATATCCTCTGGCTTCATGAGAATTTGGTGAAAGCCAGATTCTAGATCTATGGTAGAGAAGAATTTAGCTCTTCCCAAGTTTGAAAGAATTACGTTACAGTCTGGTATAGGATACTTATCCGCGATTGTTTGCTCGTTCAATTTTTTATAATCAACGACCATTCGCATTTTTTGCGTCCCGTCCTCATTTGCACCCTTCTTTGGTACTACCCAAATAGGAAAGTTATAAGGGCTCTTACTTTGGCGGATAATTCCATTTGCTAATAGTTTTTTTATTTCATTATTTATGAAAGCGTTGGCGGAAAAGGGGTATGGGTATTGTTTACCCCATATTGGGGTTTCAACAATTGTTCTTATCTCCGCTCTTACATCCGTACGAAATGGTAGTACGGTATTTATATCAGAATGCATTATTGCTATATTATTTATTATATTATTTCTTAGCGTGTCAATGTCCAAAATATTATTAAAGGAGGTCTCCTTAATTTCTGATTCACTTGAATTTACATCAATTCTTTCTACTTTCTTTCCGTAAGTTATTGTTTCCTTTTCCAGATTTATTGTAGCATTTGCCTTTTTTAAAAGGACTATTCCTATTAACATTTCATATTCTAAATTGTCCAATTCATAAAAACGTTCCCTAATACCGAAAATTGTTGATTCATAATAATGAGTTATAATTGAGAAACCGTGAATGGTTTTCACTCGTTTCCCTATCGCCAGTTTTTGTCTGTTGGGCAACATGCCCTTTTTACAGTAGCAGTTAGTTGCTCCTGTGTCGATTAAAATTTTTACTTTGCTACCGTCTAATTTAGTTCGGTAGAAGAAGGGCAATCCAATCCTTCCTCTAAAAAAGCATTCTCTACTATGTTATTTATTCTTTGGAATTTCGGCTGTGGCCGTATAGTTTGTTGAGCACTAGAAGGAAATTCACGTTTCACCCCCTGGTTATAACCAAAAGGTCCCCTCCTTTCATTGTAAAATGGACGAACAAAATTACGATTTTGTTGAAAGGTGTTACGATTATTAAGACTTTGGTAAGAATTATTTGCTGGTCCTTGCCTTATTTTTACAGAGGAATCTACCTCCATTGGTTCTGGTGCTGGACGGTGGTTGTGTTCAGCTCGATTTTGAAAATTATTTGAGAATCGTTGCGGTCTGCTGGGAGCTAATCTTAGAACATTTTGGTTTTTATTATAATTATTGCTGTTATTTTGTATCTGACTGCGATTGAACTGCAGCGCGAATGTTGCGCGAAGGTTGTTCGATTCCAGTTCCTGCGCTTTGGCCAACGCATTTGGCAAGTCACTTGGTGCGAGTGAGAAAAGAATATTTGAGAGAGGTGCATTAAGTCCTGTTACAAAAACGCGAAGGGCGTATTGTCTATTTTTGTTATTAAGAACGTTTGTCAAGTCGGCGTTTGTTCCATGCGTCATAATAGTTTTATTGATCAAGGAAGTTAGTCCTTGATTTACCTTGTTATAATACTCCAATATGGTCGATTGTCCCTGTCTCATGATGCTCAGTTCTTGCTCAATTATGTGTATTGGACGCTTGTCGGCATAAGCGAAGTCCAGTCTGCTTAGGATAGCCTCAAAATTAAGTACTGTTCCATGATTTGTCAATAAATCGTTAGCGTCGTCTATTATTTTGTTCCGCATTATCGTAAGGGCAGCATAATATTTTCTGCTATTTAGTACGTAAAGTTTCATAGAATTAGTGGCAGCTTCCCGCCAGCTTACATATGAGTTCCTTCCGTCGAACGTTGGTAAAGACTTAATAACGTCTAACGTTTCCTCACACCTAATTGTATTGTCAATCGTTTGTGTCCTGTATTCTGTCACTGAGGTTGCGCCTGTTAATCGCCCGAGGTTCAATGTCAACTCATTTATCCTTGCCTGTAATGGGCCTATCTGAGCATTTATCAGCTCCTTAATTTGTTCCTGTGTACTCATGTCTCTGCTAGTTTTAAGTGACCTAAATGAGTCAATGAGATTACTTATTTCTTCTGTCCGATCCAGTTTGCTACCTGGTATTTTACAAAAATTTATTTCGTGAAAACTCTTTTATTTTGTAATTCTTGAACTTTTCGATAATGTATTATACTACCACAATATTTTACAACAGATATACTCTTTTTACAGAAATATTCGGGTTTTTTTCTTTGATATTCGTTTAACAAACAATTCTTATTCTATATATCTTATTTTAATACATTTTATTACACTTACTACTAAAATAATCTGGTCACTGTTGATAGGGTTGCTTCTTTAACTGTAGTTTGGATGTCCTGATGTTTTTGGCTGATGTTTTTGGCGATTCCTTCCAAGATAATGAGCTTCACATCTGATTCGGGTATTTGTCGAATGCTAGTACTGCATTAGATTATACAACTGTTTGATTATGTTTCGCCTCTGGTTTCGATAATATTTTTTTTTTTTTTTTTTTGCACTGTTCTTTACAACGTATTCGATTGCCGTTTCATGAAGATCTTTTTAATTTAATTAGTTAATTAATTGTTGTTTTTTTTTTTTTTTTTTTAATTTAATAGCTTTGTATAACAATTTACATTCATTTTACTTTATCCTTGAACACTTTTAAAAGTTATGGAAATAAATCTTGCAATCTCGCATTTGATTTTTCCTCTGATTTATGTTCATTGAAAATGTTTCCACTTTTATAGGACTTCTTATTTTGTTTTGAATTTAAAGTTTGACTTAAAAATTACTTCGTTTATTCTAAAAATTCGAAGCTATGTTTTTTTATTAAAAAATTTTTCTTCTCACTAGAATACTTATTTATTTGTAGCACTTGCGACCGAATCCTTACTCTTTCTTTTCAGGATATAACTTCGAGACGCGTGCCCCACGTTGGGCGCCAATTAATTTTTATACTTCTTCATTTTGGAAAAATTTATTTTTGTTGACGAATCAGGTCAACCTTCAATCTTAGACTAACTTTTTATTTTACAAAAATTTCTTATGTTTAAAAGTTATTATTTTTTCTTTTTGCAAGCTCATCGTTTTATTTTATACTTTTGTTTTTCAATAAGTTTGAAACTGCATCAACATGTTGAAATACTACACCTTAGAATTTGTAGACATAACGTCAGCTTATTTGGTGGGAAATTTAATTTATGAATTTAATTTTGAAGAAAGGAATTTAAGTAAATAAAATAATAAAAATGTATGAGAAACCTTAACTTGTATATTATAATTCAAAAATAAAATTAAAATAATTTCCATTAATTTTCTTTTTTAAATAGTAATTGCCGGAAGACAGCTCCATCATAATATCAACATCAACATTCATGAACAGGAATTTTTTTAAGGGTAAAATTTCCTTTTTATATTTCTTTCCAGCGATTTCATTAAGGAAACCTAATGTCTTACTAATTTTTGAAGAACAAAATTTAGTTATTTTTTAATAATAATTTTTTCAAATACGACTGTTGATGGTTTCTTTTGGACCAGCTATTTAAATTTTTAATTTAAAATTAAATATTTTTGGTTTTTGTTATATGATTGGATTTTTAGGATACGTAAATGTAACAAATTCTACATCGATATAATAAATATTTGTGGTTTGTGATTAAAATTTACAGCTTGCGTAAATATAGAAAACTGTACATCGATATAAATAAATATTTGTGGTTTGCGATTCGAGTTTATAGATTATCTAAATATAAAAAACTGCACAACTGTGAATATTCTTTGATATACATAATTAAATAATTGTGGGCTTAAAATTGTTTCGATAAAAAAAGTTCAATTCAAAGTTTCCCCTCATCGATAAGTAAGAGATGATTATTCGAATGGAGAATAATTCTTGTCAAAAATTTTTTTCTGTGCCAACAACAACTTTACTGGGAAAACGTCATAAGTCAAAATGGTTAGTTTCATTTGTGAGTTTTGCCAAAAAGTGTAAAAGTTAAATACATCATTAAGGAGACATATTCGGTTACATCATGAGAAGCCAAGATCTTGGTTTAAATGTAAAACATGTAATATACATTTTTCAGAATGTTCAGAATGGCAACAACACTCTCACTCAATAACAGGATGTGAAAGCGGGAGCGATGTCGGCGGCACAATTAATGTATATTGAAAAGATTGTAAAACATACATTCCAAATACAAAATGGCATTATCATATAAGAACAAATGAACATAAAATTACCAGTCTCGAAAAACCAGATAATGACTACGATAGTGGAGTCAAATGCATTAAATCAGTATTCAACGATCGTATCATAACATATTTAATTTAAAATAACAATAACGCCGATTTACTACCTGAAAACTTTGTATCTAGAATCAGAGACCAAGTGGTCGAATTGTTAACGTAGCACAAAAATATTCCACGATAAAATTAAACATTGAACTATTTTCTGAGTACATGTTGGTTAAGAAAGAACAAAATGCATCATCGAAATATAGTCACATCAAACTAAAATGTCTATTCTCAGTATATCTTCGACAAAAGATGATATTTTTAACCTTTATAATGAACAATGTGATATCATTATAAAAAAATGAGTGAATTTCAGGAGCGTGATAGTGGCTGGACATTAATTGAAATATTACGCCTAGAAATTAATGTAAACTATTATAAATGTATTAAAGATTCTTAATATATTCCCTTACCACCAACAATACAGAGAAAATTAGCATGTATTAATGTACAAAATAATAATGACGAATATTGTTTCAAGTGCGCAATAATATCGGCACTTTATCGAGTTGATCTTAATTCTAATAGATTGACATCTTATAAAGTCTCTGATATAAAAGAGGAAATTATTATACTAGAAAATAATATTATATTAAATTTCAAAAGCTTAGACTCTCCGCTAGCAATTAATAATATTAAGGTCTTTGAAACAAACAATTCCGAAATAAGTAATAAGAATAAACGTGTTTGTAATAATAATGTAGCGCATACTCTTTTACTACACAGGAAAAAGTCAATCACATTAACTTACAGCTTTTAGAGGAAAAAGGAAGATTCCACTATGTGTGGATTTTCAACTGAAAAAATATGATACTATATTCTTCATACATACATTTTACATTACAGATTAATAAGAAGTCAATTAACAAGACACAACGGATATCTTTATATGTATATGTAATACCTGTTTACATCATTAAAAAAACATAAAGAACATTGCAACAAAATTGTTACTAGAATGCCTACTGCAGACAATAATTTAGTAAGTTTTAAAAATTTAAAAAAGCAAATTGATGTGCCTTTTGTGGTATACGCTGATTTTGAGTGTATTCTAAAATCAGTAAGTATACAGAATTCAACAAATTTTAAATCTATACAAAAGCATATTCCACTTGCATACAGTTATTATATTAAATGTTCATTTAACTCCAGCTTACATATGTTTAGAATCTATAGTAGTGGTGCTGAGACACCTAATAATTTTTTTGTAAATTCAGTGCGGAATGTGATAGATATCTATAAGAATTACTTAAGTGTAGTGAAACTACTGAATCCCTTAACACATTTTTAACAGGTAAAACAAAGCGGGGACACAATTTGTCACATTTGCAGAAAATTTCTATCTGTTGAAGATTGTGTGGCTGATCATTGCCATTTAACGGGTGAATATAGGGGCCCAGCGCATAACAAATGTAATTTAGAGTACCAAATCGCAAACTTCATCCCTATATTTTTTCGTAATCTTTCGGCATGTGATTGTCATTTGTTTATTAGAAAGCCTTCATCTATTGAAGGTGATATAAATATAATTTCTTTAAATAAAGAATTGTATATAAGTATGTATCTGTATCCAAGAGAATTCTGGTTAATGATCACAATGATGGTAATTGTACTTATTTTTATCTTATTAATTTGTTCGTCACTGTATTATTTAAAAATTACGAAACATACATTGTACTTAAATTATGTCAACTTAAATTAAAACTGCAACGCATGCATTGTTTTTAAATAAAAAATTACAAAATACATACATTTAAATAATGAAAATTCCATTTTCATTAATTTGCACTTTTCAACTTCTTAACTATTTTTGGTGATAAGTTTATATTTATTTCCGCATTATAAAGTATGTCAATTAATTAAGTAATTTTAAATATTGTATAAAAGATGAATAATAACACAAATAAACGGCATTGATTCTACAGTCTTCATACACAAATCACGTCTCCTTATTTTATAGTCTTTCATTTCAAGTACTAGAAAAGCATAGGAAAAATAAAATAGTGTAAATTCTGACGAAACGTTTGAATTTAATTCCACTAGATTTCCTATTTGTTCATTGGTGACCCCGACGTGATCTGTGTAGGAAGGCACGATCAATTTCAAGTTAAACAAATTGCGATTCGAGTAAGCGAACCAGCAGTCATCAGAATAAGCTTTCTGGCCTTTCGCATCCACTTTTCGCCACCGTCTACAACAACATGTCTTCAGTGGAAGAATTGATTAGCCTACAGAGTATCTTAGGTGAAAACATTCAGCAGATCATCCGGAACTTCAAGAAGGATTCTGCTGATAGAAAAAATAAGGTTTCCTATTTTGAGGAACGCCGTCGTCGCCTTTCCGACAAATGGAACGAATTTAATGAGGTTGACGAAAAATTGCGTGTAATTATTGAAGACCAGTCTGAAGTAGATTACTTCAAAACCAATTATTTTGAGCAGATTCGGGCATTGGCGGAAGAACATATTGGCCTATTTCAATCTGAATCAGTACGCTTGAGAAAGGAAGAACTCAAGAACCCGCAGGCAACTCCACATGAACACAATGTGCAGGCATCAGCGGGGATTACACAAACACTTGGCAGCAAAGAATATGGATCAGAAGACGATTCTTCATATAGTTTAATTGGAAAGTTTAACGCTCGGATGTCAGCATTGCAGAGGTTATTGGTTGGAATGTCAAGACTGAGTAGCGATGAACCTCAACAGTTCTACAACATTAGAATTGAGACCATTAAAAAACTATGGAACCAAATAGAAGAACTATATGATCAAATATGGGATCGATGCTTAAACCCCCTAGCCATTGGTCTGGATCAAAATGCTTATGAAAACCTGAGTGGAATGGTCATTGATGGTTTGACAAAGTTACAGGTGATGTCAGATCATCCATCAAACACAAGTTCGGTAGGCCAACATACAGTCATGGCAACATCATTGCCGCTGCCGAAGATCTCAATTCCAAAGTTTGATGGGGATTATGCAAAATGGACGCAATTTTATGACATGTTTCTCCATATGGTCCATCAACAACCGATACCTGATGTCCAAAAGATGTGGTATCTGAAATCCAATCTTACAGGAGAAGCAGAAAAATTTGTAAGCCATCTATCAACGACATAGGGCAACTATGATTCAGCATGGACTATGTTGCAAGAACGATACAACAACAAACGGGTTCTTGTAACAACACTGGTCGAGAAAATCATAAACCAACCATTATGCACTTCAAATTCTGTTACCATTAAAAAATTGCACGACACAACTCGTGAATGTCTTTTGGCACTAAATAACATTGGGATTGAGACAAAGGGCTGGAACCCTCTCCTTTTCCAAATATTGATTAAAAAGCTAGATCGAAGCATGCACATGAGGTTCGAACAGTCTCTTAGCAAGCCGAAGGAGTTACCAACAGTTGAAGACCTGTTATCTTTTCTGGAATTCCAGTTCCAAACCATCGAATCCATCACGTACAGGGAGAAATTGGCACATACTTCAAATAAAACAGCAGCAACTATGGTGAAGAGAGCAACTAGGTGCAATTTCTGTAATAATGGAAATCATGCTTTATATCTCTGTGGAAGGTTCTTAAATTTATCAGCTATAGAAAGGCTAAGATTTGTACAATCACTAAAACTTTGCTTCAACTGCTTCAAAAGAGACCACTCTTCAAAAGACTGTTCATCAGGCTCGTGTAAAAAATGTAGCAAGAAACATAACACATTGTTACATTATGAATCGAAACTAAGTCCACAACTGAAGCAGACTTCAATTTCCGCCCCGAACATTGAAGTAAACCCCAATACTTCCAACGCAGCGGTGACATCTGCTTCTGCAGACGCCTCATCATCAGAGAGGGATTATGTAATACTTGCAACAGCAAGAGTAAAAATAACAGCATCTAACGGAAATTCAGCAGAGTTTCGCGCTGTTCTTGATTCTGGTTCACAGGTGAACCTCATTTCCGAGAAAGTGATCAGAAAATTGGATGTTTCAACTTCAGCAGTATCATTATGTATTGATGGTGTAGGAAATGGCAAGAAACGAGTTACAAAAAGGGTAAATTTAAAGCTACAATCGAGAAATAATAAGTTTGAAACAAACTTAGAAGCATTTGTCATCCCGACAATTATTCCCCCGCAACCATGTCAGCATATAAATATTTCTAAATGGCAAATTCCAAACATAGATTTAGCTGACCCATACTTCAATCTGCCGGGGAGAGTAGACATTCTGTTGGGTGCTGAATATTATGTTAGTTTGATACAAAGAGAAAAGATAGAATTGTCAAGCAATCTTCCAATCTTGTTAAACACATCACTTGGATGGATTATCAGTGGAAAATTATCTTCAAGCCAAGATGCAAATAACGCTGCAACTTGTACAGTTTTCACCAATAATCCAGAAAATTTTGACGACGAGTTACTAAGTAACGTCATTGAACGGCTGTGGAGAATGGAAGACGATGGATCTACTGAAAGGGGCTTTTCGCAACATGAACAACAATGTGAATCGCTATTTGTTCAAAATACCCAAAGAGACGATGAAGGGCGTTTTGTTGTCAAGATACCCTTCCGTGAAAATCCTTCTGTATTAGGGGATTCTAAGGCAACAGCCTACAAACGATTCCTTAGTCTTGAACGACGCTTGATGAAAGATCCATTGACCAGAAATCAGTACATAAGTTTTATGAATGACTATGAACAAATGAAACACATGACAGAAATAGATATCAACTCAATACCAACTCCCAACTATTTTATTCCACATCACTGTGTTATAAAACCAGATAGCACCACCACTAAACTTCGTGCTGTTTTTGATCTTCTGCTAAAACATCGCCCTGTTATTCACTTAATGACTTAATGTACACTGGTCCAGTTGTTCAAAGTGATCTATTTTAAATTAGAAGTGATCTATTTTAGTATATATACTCATCCGTTTCCGTTTACCAAGATTTGTATTTACTACAGACATTGAAAAGATGTACCGACAAATCTTGATGCATCCAGATGACAGGAGATACCAGATTATCCTCTGGAGGAATGATCCTTCTGCTCCAATAAAATATTATCAGCTCAACACCGTCACATACGGCACAAGAGCTGCTCCATATTTGGCAACAAGATGTCTTCAACAGATTGCTTTCGATAATGAGAGAGATTATCCACTAGGTGCTCAAATGCTAAGGGAAAATTTCTATGTAGATGATGGTCTTGGAGGATCAAACAGTTTAAGTACTGCAATCGAAACACAACAACAGCTCGATTACATTTTAAAACAACATGGCTTCAACTGTCGTAAATGGAGTGCTAATAATAAGCAACTACTTCAGAACATTCCACAAGATGACCGGGAAGTAAATCTTGATTTTAACAGCACACAGAAGGAATCTATTAAAACTCTGGGTCTAATATGGCTGCCTAAAGTAGACCACCTTTGCATAAAGGTAAAGGTGGAACCTGTAAATATGATTACTAAACGCACAGTTAGTTCCGATTTGGCAAAACTTGTTGATCCACTTGGACTGTTGGCACCAATTGTTGTGAAAGCAAAGATATTTATTCAACATTTATGGCAGATGAAATTGACATGGGACGAAGTACTACCTGAAAATCTAAGCTCAACATGGTGAAATTTTCGTGAAAGTCTAAACTCATTAAACAACCTTCAAATAACACGACACGTGTCAAGGATAACATCCCATTAACTACTCAGCTTCATATCTTTGCGGATGCATCCGAGAGAGCGTTTGGTGCAGCAGCTTACATTCGTTCAACGTTTAAAGGTGACAGAATAATAACAAAGTTACTCTGTGCAAAATCTCGCGTATCACCAATCAAAAAACAAACCTTACCACGATTAGAACTTTGTGCAGCACTTTTGGCTGCAGAATTAGCTCAACGCCTTCGAAAGGTTATGCAAGTGAAGAGTTTACCAATTTTCTTATGGACAGACTCTGAGATTGTGTTGTCATGGATACAATCAAAAGCATCATCTTTTCACACATTTGTGGATAATAGGATATCAAAAATTCAAACATTGAGTCTTCCAGAACAATGGCGACACGTTTCATCAAAGGATAATCCAGCAGACATTCTCTCAAGAGGTTTGACAGCAAAGGCACTTTCAGATTGTCATTTATGGTTTTCAGGACCATTATTTTTACACGGAAGACAAGAATGCTGGCCTGCAGAGTTTCTTCGGCCACAGTTACAAATTACCTCTGATATAGAAAGAAAGAAAGACTCAACGATTGTTTTATCAACTGTAAACAACTACAGTATTGTATACAATATTGATCATAAAGGTTCATTTAAGAAGTTACAGCGAATAATATCATATGTCCACCGCTTCGTTAAAAACACCTCTGAAAAATATTCACCGAAGTCACAACTGAGTGCCTTAAGTACAAAAGAACTTGAGACATCACTAAGAACAATTGTACGTGCCATTCAAGGTTATGATTTTTCCAATGAAATCAAGCAATTAAATAAACAACAAGAAGTCGCTAAAACAAGTCCAATTCTCAGTTTAACTCCATTTATTGATAAAGAAGGCATTTTGCGAGTGGGAGGACGATTGGAAGAGTCAGCCTTATCCTACGATTCAAAACATCCAATTATTCTTCCATACAATGATACACTAGTGAAACCTTTATTTAAATCAATGCACGAAGAAAAAAAGCACTGCAGTCCGCAAGCTTTATTAGGAATCGTGAGGCAACGGTTTTGGCCGATCAAAGGAAAGTCCATTGCAAGATCAACCGTGCAAAAATGCATACAATGTTGCAGGGCCCGTCCAAAGCTATGTCAACAATTAATGGGAAATCTTCCATGGGACAGAGTTATTCCTGCACGGCCATTCATTAATACAGGTGTTGATTACTTTGGACCGATATGGATCCATTACAGAATAAGAGGAAAAAAGCCAACAAAGGCATATGTGGCTGTATTTTGTTGCTTTGCGACAAAGGCAGTTCAATTTGAACTGGTTAGCGACTTATCAACTGATGCTTACATCGGTGCCTTGAAACGTTTTATTTGTAGAAGAGGACGTTGCCAAAATATCTATAGTGATAACGCAACAAATTTTGTGGGAGCCAACAATAAACTTACTGAACTCTCAGAATCAATATTCTCTGATAATGGGAAAGAATTAATTGTTTCAACATGTAGCTCAAAAGGAATACAATTCCATTTTATTCCACCGAGATCTCCCCATTTTGGAGGACTTTGGGAAGCAGCGGTAAAATCAGCTAAAAATCTTCTTGTAAGGAGCTTAAGTACAACTTCATTGACTTTCGAAGAATTGGAAACGGCTATCATAGAGATTGAAGCCATCTTGAATTCTCGTCCATTAACACCTATGTCTAACGACCCCTCTGATATGTCTGCATTAACTCCAGGACATCTGTTGATTGGTGAAGCTCTTACGTCTCAGGTGGACACCGAAGCCAGCTCAAGAAAAATATCACTTTTATCGCGATGGGAACTAGTCTCAAAAATAAAACATGAGTTTTGGAAAAGATGGTCAACTGAGTACCTGCATGAACTTCAACAGCGTCATAAGTGGAAAACTCTAAGTCCTAACATCAAGCCAGGAGATATGGTTATCATTAAAGAAGATAATACAGTGCCGATGAAATGGCCGCTAGGAAGAATATTGAAGGTTTATCCTGCAAATGATGGATCCATTCGGGTTGCTGACGTCAAGATCGCATCTGGAATATGTAAAAGGCCTATACATCGTCTCGCGTTGCTTCCTGTTGAAGAGAATGCATAGCCAAACTCAACAAAACCGGATTCAAATGCAACAAATACAGACACGATAGCAGAAGATCAAAATAGCGAACCCAAAGGCAAGAGAATAAGACTACCATCCAATAATATATGCATTACTCTGCTGTCTTTACTACTTATTTTGCCAGTGATTTTGGGAACGCCAATCAATAACAAGCCATTTGTATCTCAGCTAGGAGTTCATTTTGAAGAGATAGGATCGACGTATATATCTACAAGTCAATGAAATATTATGGTGTATTATGATCTATCGGCATACTGGACTGATACATCATTTTTAGCAAATGGCACAAAATCACTTAAACAGATTTGTAAGAAAATGGATTCCAATACATCGTGTATCAATATAATAGAACATTTGCAGCACATTGAAAGCGACTTAAGTCTCGATAACAGACTGCTATACAAATCTCGACAAAAAAGAGGTGCTATTGATCTTGTCGGAAATATTGCGCATTCACTTTTTGGTGTACTTGATTCTGAATATGCAGAGAAAATGTCATCAACCATCACGAAATTACAAGAAGACGACTCATTCATGCTAAAACTCATAAAAGAACAAACTTCAGTTGTAAACTCAACTATGAATATCGTTAAACAAGGTCTTACTGCAGCAAAGTTCAAATTTGACAGTCTTCAATCAACCATAAATGAATTAGTGAAAAACGAAGAATCTCGCAATGAAGGATTGTACCAATTCAAGCTTGCTCATCTGTACAACATAGGCTTTATGCAGCTATCACTTATTGCAAACAATCTACAAAAAACGCAAGCATGTATCTTGGACACATTAACTGACAACCATCATGGAAAAATCAACCCCTTGCTGTTAACCCCATTGCAGCTAGAAGTCGAGATACATCAAATCAAAACGTATATGCCTGAATCGGTGATGTTACCAGTATCTGAAAATGACTTGTTAGAGTTTTATAAGTTAATGAAGGTAAATGGTGGACTTACTCAGGAACACGTGGTATTCAGTATAACGCTACCATTAATAGAGCAGGATAAATTTAAATTGTATAATTTAATTCCTGTCCCTAATGCAGTTAACAACACAATGCTAGCGATAGAAACATGTAGTCCTATCTTAGCGGTAGACACAAACCGAAGACATTACTTTCCGGTATCATCAAATCAACTTAAGTCATGTAACATCATCAGAAAGGACATATTCATATGCTATAATATTCAACTGGAATATAACTTCGGAGCAGAGAGGTGTTCATGTGAAATTAACTTATTTTACAACATTGCTACTCCAAATTGCAACCTACAGGAGCTCTCGGCCAGTGTAACGTGGACACCATTAAATCATAAAAACCAATGGATATATTCATCATCATCAACCACACAAGTAACAACAGTTTGTGGGAAAGAAATTGCAACTTTTTATCTTGAAGGATCTGGATTGTTAACTATTAGTCCAGATTGCATCCTTAAACATGATCATATCCATATTACCGGACAACAATCGCTATCAACAATTACTGGGTCATCATACACAAGCCTTGCAAACATTTCAGAACTTTCATATCAAGATCTTGCAAATGGTAGCAATATTAAAAGAGCCAATTACACACTCATTTCAGACCAGATTTCGCTACAACTCAATAAAATAAAAGGCTTGCAACAAAGGTTAGAAACAATAAACAACTCAAATTTTCAACATCACTCAACTTCAGAACATGGTGTTACAATTGCATATTCTGCATTAATCGTCAGCATAATAGGTATAATACTGGCTTCAGTTGTAGCTGCAATACGTCGGAAATCTAGTACCATTGAACCAAAGAAAGTGACACATCCATCTTATTCTACTCCGCAATCATCCAACGATAAGTCAACACCCTCACCACATCCACGCCAGAATTTCACAATTCAAGTTTAAATTTAATGTATTTTTTAATTGACTCCTCGTCAATGCCGGGGAGAATTTACTTATTTTTATCTTATTAATTTGTTCGTCACTGTATTATTTAAAAATTACGAAACATACATTGTACTTAAATTATGTCAACTTAAATTAAAACTGCAACGCATGTATTGTTTTTAAATAAAAAATTACAAAATACATACATTTAAATAATGAAAATTCCATTTTCATTAATTTGCACTTTTCAACTTCTTAACTGTTTTTGATGATAAGTTTATATTTATTTCCGCATTATAAAGTATGTCAATTAATTAAGTAATTTTAAATATTGTATAAAAGATGAATAATAACACAAATAAACGGCATTGATTCTACAGTCTTCATACACAAATCACGTCTCCTTATTTTATAGTCTTTCAGTTCAAGTACTAGAAAGGCATAGGAAAAATAAAATAGTGTAAATTCTGACGAAACGTTTGAATTTAATTCCACTAGATTTCCTATTTGTTCAGTAATGATAATGATGATGAAAAAAGACAATAGAACTGCATTTTCTAGATTTTTTTCGGTTTATGCCATGAAGCTTAGAAAAACTAGCTGACTACTCATCAGATGACTATTTATACACTGTAAAATCAATCGTCTCAAAGAAACGCAGCTACCACCTCGATCATGTTTCTTTAATCACTTACTAATGAGTCGTGCAGTATAAAGGATTATGAACATGCTGAAAATGTTTGGATAACATTCAAATGTAACACCCTCATGGACTATCTTCTATTAGATTTAAAAGTAGATGTTTTATTGCTTTGTGATGTATTTGAAAGTTTTCGTAAAAACATTTACAATTTAGATCAATATTACACTACCCTACGCAATGTTGGTATGCAATATTGAAAAAACAACTGAAATAGATTTGAAATTGTTGACAGATATTAACATGTATAAATAATTGTCCGGGGTATACGGGGAGGTATTGTTCAATGCTGTATACGACATTCGATGTCTAATAATAAATACGTTAGATTATGGTTCTACAAAAGATTTTAATTATCTAATGCATTCTGATGTAAATAGTTATATAATTATGCTAAAAATTTCAAAAATTTCAAGTGGTTTGAAGACTGTAAAGACTTTAATGTAGATAATGTTGAAGAAGATTCTGAAATTGATTACATAAAGGGTGGTTAAATTTCAAGGGCCGATGTTGATTTTGAATAAAACACAAACTATTTAGGAAATTATTGTAATTTTATTTTATTATGATGTATTGGTATTACTCAATTATGTATGGAACAAAATATCGGCCAAATGGGCGCCGCGACCTCGGCGGCACACCTCCATCCGATGGTCCAAATTTTCGATGACGCTGAGGCATAATGGAGGTTCTATGCCGTTAATGTGCCGAATTATCTGATCCTTTAGGTCTTGAATTGTTGCTGGCTTATCGACGTACACCTTTTCTTTCAAATAACCCCAAAGAAAAAAGTCCAACGGTGTCAAATCACATGATCTTGGCGGCCAATTGACATCGCCATTACGTGAGATAACACGGCCATTGAATTTGTTGCGCAAAAGAGCCATTGTTTCGTTAGCTGTGTGGCAAGTGGCACCGTCCTGCTGAAACCACATATCGTCCACATCCATATCTTCCAATTCGGGCCATAAAAAGTTCGTTATCATCTCACGATAGCGAACACCATTCACAGTAACTGCCTGACCGGCCTCATTTTGGAAAAAATACGGCCCGATGATGCCGCCAGCCCATAAACCGCACCAAACAGTCACTCTTTGTGGGTGCATTGGTTTTTCGACAATCACTCTTGGATTCTCATTCGCCCAAATGCGGCAATTCTGTTCATTGACGAATCCACTGAGGTGAAAATGTGCCTCATCACTGAAGATGATTTTCTTCGAAAATTGATCATCCACTGTTGCCATTTCTTGCCACCATTCTGCCCATTCACGACGTTTGGAATGGTCAAGAGGCTTTAGTTCTTGAGCCAATTGCACCTTGTAAGCGTGTAAATGCAAGTCTTTATGCATAATGTTCATCAACGACGAGCGTGAGAGGTGCAATTGTTGGGAACGACGACGAGTTGAGGTGGACGGCTCTTCAGCCACACTATCGCAAACAGAAGCAATATTTTCTGCAGTACGAGCTGTACGAGCATGCACTGGTGTTCTCACATCTTCTACAGACCCGGTTTACTCGAATTTTTCCACGATTTTTGCGATTGTACGCACATTTGGACGATGAAATTGACCAAAAAAATTACGAAGTGCACGATATGCATTTTGATTTGAACTCCCATTTTCATAATAAGTCTGGATAACTTTAACGTTGTTGGATTGTGTATCTCTCCATGGTTCAATTTGAGTAAGTCTGAAATAGAGAAATGTCAAATAAAATTCGGAAAAAAAGTTGGCGTTTAGGTGTGGTTCACATTCAACATCGGCCCATACAATTTAACCACCCTTTATATGTATATACATATGTATATAGAACAGATTGTTTTCAGATAACGAGCAGAACGACAACAGATGTAAAGCAGATCGATAACAGTTGTCGCTGGCTGCGACTGCAGTTTTGCAAAGGGGCGAATTTAACAACACCAAAAACCAAACAGATTATTTTATAATAAAGTGTATGCGCGGCGCGTTTATTTCTAAAAACTTAAAATTAATCACAAAAAAAAATTAAAATATTTAATATTACAATGACTTACCGCAGTGCTTTCCCTTCACAAACTAATTTGCTTGTAAAAATATTTCGTTGGACAACTATTAAGTTGTGTATTAGTATAACACATTAAAACCAACGGTATTAACTTAACGAAGCAAAGCACTGCAGTTAGATCAATGTAAAAAGGAGCAACAACTTTTACATAAGCATCACCAAAATTTAAGTACATAAGACAAATAAGACAAAATTAAGGGGGTTAATAATTACGGCAAACAATTTTAAATTGAATTAAAAACAATTTAAAATAAGGCAAATCAAAAAAGTAAATAAATAATGAAACAAAAATAAAAATTAATTTCTTAATAGCCTCTTTGGTGACATTCTCACCCCCGTGGATCGGCAACGATTCACTACTCCAAATCTAGAACAGCAAGCTTCGACACGGGGCGCTTAAGTATACCTGTGCTTGTACGTACGTTAACGCTCCGGACAACATCATCTCGACCTTTAAAGACTTCTTCGACACGCCCTCGCCGCCAATTTTTTCTGGATACGTCTGGATCACAAATCAGCACGATATCACCGGTGGTAATGGACTTCGTTCGTTCACACCATTTCGAGCGTCTGGTCAACGTTGGCAAATATTCTATAATCAGCCGGATTATGTGGACAAGTAAACTGCCATTCTATTCCTTTCGACGAAAATTCATCTTGAACTTGGGCCACATCAAATACTTCACCAAACCGCTTTGCAACTCGATCAACACCAACAAAATTTTTTCCATTGTCACTTCTAAGTCTTGTAGGTACCCCACGTCGATTTATAAAATTGCGAATAGCAAGAATATAAGCATCCGTAGACAAATCAAAGGCTACTTCCAAATGAATGGCTCTAATCGTAAGGCAAGTAAATAATGCTACCCAACGCTTTTCATGACGGCGACCAATAGTTATAGTAATTGGCCCAAAATAGTCCAAACCAGTGTAGGAGAAAGGGCGTACGTATGGCGTCAGTCTATCTTTTGGCAAAGAGCCCATAAATGGTGGCCTCGGCAATGTACGACGAAATCTGCAAACAAAACAATTAGAAATAGTCCTACGCAAAACACTTCTCAAGCGAGGAATCCAGAAGTCTCTTCTAATCTCGCAAATTGTAGCTTCAAAATTTTGATGTTTCATCTTTTCGTGTACATGGGCCACAAACAACCTGGTAATAGCATGAGACGACGGCAATATTATCGGGCGCCTTATGTTCAACGGTAACCAACTAGCTGCGTCCAAGCGACCATAAACACGAAGCAATGAATTTTCATCTATATATGGCGACAGGGTATACAATTCACTACCTTTGGGCAATCTACTTTAATTTTTAATTACTTCAATCTCCGCATTGAAACTATCCTGTTGAGCTCGACGGCAAAGATAAATTTCGGCAACTTTCAACTCGGAGGCAGTTAAACCATTTTCTTCTTCAGGGCAACGCTTTTTTCGACAGCGGTTAATAAAACATAACATCCACGCAGCCGTACGTTTTAATTTTACAAAAGACGAAAATCTGTTCATTTCAATAATATAGGTAGGCGGGCTCACCAGCAATGCAAATTTAGGCCGCAATTCTTCTTCACATAAATTATCGAATTTCTCTGAATTAACATTTGGCCACTCATCTTCGTTAAAATAAAGGAATTCAGGGCCTTTATACCAGCGGGAATTTTCTGCAAACTCAACTTGACTCTTCATTCTAGTCGTTTCATCAGCAACATTAGATTTAGTTGACAGCCACCTCCAATTTGCTGGGCTAGTAGTATCTAGAATTTCAGTAATTCTATGAGCAACGAAGGGTTTGTATTTTCGGCTTTCAGAACCAATCCAGCTAATAACGGTTGTAGAATCACTCCAGCAAATAGTTCTTGATACCTTAATAGAATGTTCCTTCATAATTGTACTCATCAACCGAGCTCCTAGAAGAGCAGCCTGCAATTCGAGCCGCGGGATGCTCATCGATTTCAAAGGTGCACATCTTGATTTTGCTGCGACAAAGGACACTTCAAGTTGACCATCAGCATTAATTGACCTCCAGTATGATACGGCACCAAACGCATCTTCGCTAGCGTCAACGAACACGTGCAGTTCTATCCTTCGAGGTATACCACCGCCGAAGTAATGTCGAGGTACCTTAACATTAACGACGTTTTTTAATTCGTGGCGCCAATTATTCCACATGTTCTTTATTTCATCTGGCAAAATTTCATCCCATCGTATATCGTGTCCTCCATACTTCTCGCATCAATAGCTTTGATGTAATCATATAGTGGCTCAAGAACCCAAGTGGATCGAAAACAGACATAACCACACTTAATAGCTCGCGTTTTGTAGGACACCTTATGCCTTCTAAGACCTCAGCATTCACATTGTGGAACTTCAAATCAAACCTGAAAGTATCATCCTTTGGTTGCCAATACATACCGAGTACTTTTTCCGAATGTAGCTCATTAACATCATTGAAGAAATTCACCGTGCTGTCTACTGTACCTCTAAGAGCCGTTATGACCTCGGATGAGTTTGATGAAAAATTGCTTAACTCAAAACCCGCTGCTTTGTGAATGTCGCGAACCTGTGACGCAATTTCAGTGGCCTTAGGTGCCGTCGGAAAACTATCGATAAAATCATCAACATACTGATGATCCATAATAGACCTTACTGCACGGGGATATCGATTACGATAGCTCAAAGCATTTACAGTTTTGACATAATGGGCTAAGCAAGGCGAGCAAGCGGCCCCGAAGGTCATGACTACCATTTCGTACGAATCAGCTGAGTGTTTATTGTCCTCTCGCCAAAGAAAACGTTGAGAACATCTATCTTCAGGAGCCACAAGAACCTGGTGAAACATTTCCTTAATATCTCCACAAACCGCCACAGTACCAATACGAAAATTACACAAGACCGATGGTAGCGGTTTATACTCTTGTGGACCTTTCAGTAAATTGGAATTCAGAGAAATACCTTCAACGCAAGCAGCGGCATCAAAAACTAAACGCATTTTTCCTGGCTTATTAGGGTTCTTCTTCTTCTTCTTCTTTTGGCGCTACAGTCCGTGGTGAACCTGGGCCTCAACCAACAAAGTTTTCCAGCTGGCACGGTCTTTAGCCAGCGTTCTCCAATTTTGCACACCAAGTTGGTTGAGGTCCCTCTCCACTTGTGTGCGCCATCGGTTCCGTGGGCGTCCTCTACTGCGTTGTTCCACAGGTTCGGAATCGAAGATTCTACGGGCTTATTAGGGTTAACTACTCCAAAATGTGGAAGATACCAAGTCCTTGGGCACATATCAGCAGCTGATGGTGGTGATGGCCGACAATTTCCGTACATACCCCTTAGACAGATAATCCTTCATGATGGATTTATAGGCTGCGCAATATTCAGGGTTTCTTTTCATTTTTCTTTCTATTCCATTCAATCTGTTCAAAGCCATAGAGTAGCTGTCAGGTAGCACGACATCGTCACTTCGCCATAAAAGTCGGGTTTAAAATCTACCATCAACCTTAAATGTAGATTCGTTCATAATTTGGCGAGCTCGTAAATCATCTTCGGACTCAATGACTGGCAGGGCCTTTACACCGAAGTTTTCGGTCTCAAAATTATTTTCTACCAAGTCATGAAGGATTTTCTCTGGCTGTACTGACAACAAGCACAAATGTGAATTGGATGACCTACCCTTCATTTGACCAAATACTACCCAGCCCAATGGAGTGTTGGCGGCATAAGGACCACTTTCCTCAAGGGGCACGATTTCATCAGGAAACCCCAGATGGCAATGATCTAAGCCAATCAATACTTTGGGTGTAACACCATTATATAATTTAATAGGCAAACTACGGTGAGCGCTCAAATCCATATTAAAGCTTTGAGCCGGCAATTTCAAATTCGAGACAGCATAAACGTTTTGTAATGCATATTTTCTACGACTGCCAACCCCACTTACATGCATATTTACTACTGTCGCCATTTCCTGTGCTGCCTTTCCAGCATACCAATGCAAATTCAATTTACTTTGTTGTCCCTGAAGTCTTAAATGCTTCACCAATAAACTGTCCACCATAGTAACCGAAGAACCTTCATCCAACAGAGCATAAGTTTCAATTTTGTTACTAGGACCGTACAGTATTATTGGCACCACCCGAAACAGCAACACACCCTTATCTACAGCCTTAGACACACAGCTGAGAACAGATTGATATTCACGTAATGGCATTCAAGTTTCACATCATACAATAGTCTGTTATGTTTTCTTGAGCAACCATCTACTAAACAAGGCTTGAGTACTCGACAAAATCTACTCGAGTGTCCAGAATTAAAACACGAAAAACATAACCTCATTTTTTTTACTTCCCTCCAACGGCTGGCCACGTCTAATGCAACAAATTTTTTACATTCAAACAATTTATGACTTGCCCGGCACATGGGACATTCTTGTTTACGCTGCCCATCAGCAGCATGAAGCACAACTTTCCTTTTCGGCTCAGTAGTAGAGCGACTGACCATAGAATTTGATGTTTGTACACTAGACTGGCCGTAATTTTTTTTTTTAGAAATTTAAATTTTATTTTTTCTTAAAATGTTTGTTTTGATATAAAAACAAACTCCAGAAATTTTCAGCCAAATCCGATGATGCCTAGTAGTGCCTAGTTGACCTTGAAGTTTACAATATGTGCATTATAGGGAAACCTACATAAAGAAATAACGTTTTCACCAATAAACGGTAGATTTTAGAAATATGTATTTATTTGAGTTATGTATATTAAAATACCTGGTTTACAAGGGAGCTTTTCGTGTGAGACGGATATATTTTCCTATAATGTTCCACCACTTGCAACAGATATTGCTTGTCTTCCTCGTCATACGTTAGCGCTCGATTAAAATCTGTTATCAATTTAACTCCCCTTTCGGCTGCATCGTTGACAACGGCCAAATTTTCGCAAATAATTTTTCCAGCGCAAAAATCATCTCTATCTTTCCACGTTACCGGATCCGAATGCAAGAAACTCCAATCAATTTGCAATCGAGTGAAGAATCTTTTTGTTTTTGCAGACACGAAATCGCTCAAATTTTTTTCAGTATACGCTCTGACATCTTCTATTGTAGTTTTAATTTTTTTCGAAATATCTTCTTCATATAATTCTGCAATGTTACCAAGGGCATTAACCATTTTTAGTTTTATATCGTAAGGCATTTGGTCATCAAAGAAAGACAGAGCAACAGCTTCTTCACTCAAATACCATAAATGATTGATAATTTTTTTAACAAAATGATGGAAATATTTGTATCATAATATGCAGTTACATCATTTATAAGTTGCAAATCTAATCTTGGTGCATTCACAGATTTGACACATCCAAACCAATACGGAACGTAAATTCGCGTCAAAAATACACAAATGTTACGAAAGCTATTTAATTCCGCTGTCGTTAGTTTAAATTGCTCACGAAACAGAAACACTTTAAAGCAGTATATATTTTTCGACATAAATCGAGCATGCGTTGTTGCACCAGGTGCACGGAATCCCGAAAAGCCTGGTGCTTTTTCACCAATAAAAAGCAATGAAAGTTGCAATACTTCTTTATAATCTGCCCGAACGTATTGAGATTTCAATGCCTCAAGGCAAAATATTTTGTGGTATTCTAATTCACCCACCGTAAAAAGTTTTTCTACATCCTCATCCGATATTCCACTCTTAAAATTAATTTGGTTAATATTTGGCCAAAACTTGGAGAAGCGATTAAAAATAAGAACTTCTGGTGCAGCAGTTTTACCAAAATTTAGTTCGAAGACAGCTCTTATCAACAATTCACTAATGTGATGACGACATGGAAGAAACAGCAAGTCCCTTTTTAATTTATTTTCTAATAAGTAGGCTGCACCCTTATTAATGCCAGTGTTACTTGCTGTTGTGTCAAAAGATATTATTTCGACTAAATTGTCCATTTTCCATTTTATCAAGAAGTTAAAGGTTGTATCAGCTATACTTTCACCAGAGGAGTCTTGCATTTTTGGAATTCCAAGCAGTTTCTCCACATTTTTGCCAGTCACAACTAGAGCTAGTCGCTCTGATTTTTCTTTGCCTTTTACTTCTGGAAGTAGTTTGCCATCCCAATGAAGGACAAATACTTCAGGTATCTTGAATCAGAAAAATTAAAAAAAAATATTATTTTTATACAACTAGTCACAAAAATAGATTTTTTAGTATTTACATTGAAACTTTCCAGAATCTGCTGAGCTTGTTTGCGGCGATAATCCCTCCTCATCGCCTGAATAGTGGTTCGATTGAGGACTAAAGCGTCCAATTTTATTGCTGTGGAAGTTGGATTGACTCCCTCAATTTTTCGTAGTAGTGCAGCTGCTGTTGCAGTAATTAAATGCATGGCATCTCTCGTACTAATTTTGCATTTGTCCATACTTGCCAGCATTCTATCATCAATAAAATGGATATTTCCACGCGATTGTTGACCTTGTGTTACGACGGTCGGTTCATCGTCTGCTATATCAATTGATACATTTTGATCAACCACAGAATACGCCATTTCGCTACTTTCAGTACTACCTGAAATATCGATAGCAGATATTTGCTCTGATATTTCAAGAAAAAATAAATAAACTAATTTGCATGATAATTCAATAAAAATCTCAATTACCTAAATAAACATTTTTCTCGCGATACGTTTCAACGCGCATTTTTAATATATCAGAACGCTTTTCTTTTCGTTTCTGTTTTTCCACCATTTTTACATCTACACCAGACATACTTCCTGGTCGACCTCTTTGCCTTTGAAGAACAAGAAAGTCTTTATCCTGTTGGATCTTCATTACCGCAAGTGCATCTGACGTTGCAATGTCAAATATATAATTTTCAATGCGATCCACAAATTCCTCTTCGTTTTTCCGGTGCTTCTCATACTTGGACTTGGCATTCTTCTGCAAATTTCTCCATTTCTCATATATTCTCTCCAAGGCTTTAATAGAGTTTTGTTCTGACATTATCGGAATGTTGGCTCTTTTCCAAAAATCAGAAACAACTGCAATTGTCAATTTTGCACTGCTTTTTAAAGAATAGTTTTCCATACGTATTTTATAAAAAAAAATTGAAGAACCTGCTTCACTGACGGTAATTTTGCACCCAAAATTTCATTTTTACATTTTCCTATGAACAATACTAAATCATCTCCAGATCTCAGTTGTTTTTTTAATGCCATTATTTGTTATTTTTTTTATTCTTTACTATTTTTTTTAATTTTCACTTATATTCACTGTCACTTAACAGACTCTACTTAGTAATGAAACGCAAAGCTTACATGCTTGTTAAGATCATCTAAATAACGGTAATCAGTTCTTTTAGACTTTGTATTTCTTTTTTGCAGCATGTTTCTCATCATCTCAACTTGCTTTAATGTCCCGTTAGATTTGCTCTTCTGTAGCATGTAGCAATTGTATCAAATAAGTTTTTAAGCAAATAATTTTTTTTTAACAATTATGTATTATTTTTTTTGAAGCGAAAGAGAGAGTAATGTAAAGAGAATAGAAAAAAGCTATTCCTTGAATGAATTATATGTATATAACAAATTTAATAGTAATAATGTAATAAAATTAAATCTGTTGCACATTTTTTTTTTAGTCAAAGTAGAACAAACTTTGTGCAACGCATAAGAAAAAAAACTTTTTGGCGTAGTAAACTTCAAGGTCAACTAGGCACCACTAGGCATCATCGGATTTGGCTGAAAATTTCTGGAGTTTGTTTTTATATCAAAACAAACATTTTAAGAAAAAATAAAATTTTATTTTCCAAAAACAAAAACAAGCCATACATCGTACGGCCAGTCTATTGCACAAGCTAATAAACGGTTATACATTTTTATCAAATTCTATTTAAATACCCGTATGTATGTTTTCAACTAAATTAACTTACCATTTGATTGACTTTAATTGTTTTGAAATATAACAAGTGTTTGTGCTCGTACTCGTAACGACACTTTTTAATAAAATATTTCCTTATTTAAATTTTCGAATGTATGGAAACACCGTTTGTTTCGAACGTCAAAATTTGGTCAGGGCATAATCTTAAAATTAAAATTCATACTTTTAAAATAACCACTAGAGAAAAATTTTGAATATTAAATCCTTGTAAAAAGACTTGCACTCTTTCTATTACGAAATTTGGATGGTAAAACAGGTAAAAGTTTAAATAATAAAAATGAAGCAATGTATATACTATATGCCAACAATGTAAAACACTAATACTGGAAAATGATGAGGCTCTGGAATGTGACGGCTGTTGAAAAACATTACATATACTTTGTAGCCAAGTAGATAAAAAACAGTATGATGAAATTTTAAAAAATCCGAAAATAGAATGTAAGTGTAAAGTTTGTGTGCCAAGCGAAAATATATGTATGTATTTATGTAAGTACATAAAAATTAGTTTTTAAATTAGGTAATTAAGTGTACCATGTATTGATATTATTAAGACTTACTCTTACATGAACTCCAACTATTTTTTAGGGTAGATTCATTTTATTTATATCTCAATAAGGCAATATCTAATTCTTTAAATTTTTTTATCACTTAAAGTTTTTTTTATCTATCAAAAAATGTATTAAATTAAAATTTGAATTTGCTATTATTAACTGAGGCTATAGCGGTTCAGGAAAATTAATGGACAGCTGCAGAAGTGACAAAGACGGAGGAACTACATATCTATGTATGTACATTCAATGTGTGTCAACAGATAAAGTACTCAAAGCTAATGACTATTAAAACAAATAAAAAGCCGTTCGTAATAATCTCGCTGTATAGGTCCAAAAGAGTGCGATACAAATGTTTGCAGATTTGATATTGTAAATATTTACTTGAGAAGGTTAAAAGTTCAGAATATGCAGAACCTGGCTGATAAGAAATCACATTCATTTCTTCAGCTTTGGTTCCATTCTAAGTATATTTTAGACATTCCGTGTTTTGAGATTGTTAGTTCCTTGTAATTTGTTCAAAGTATAAAGGTCAAATTATTTTAAAATGATATGTTAAGGCGATTATTTCTCTTTTAATGAAATAAAAAATGCAAATGTTAATTTTCATATACAAATATTCAAAAATGTTCAAAAAACAAAAGGAATAATACACTGGGCTTAATTTACGCCAGCATTTCTTTATTCGAACAACATACTCGTGGATGGTAGCTAAATGTATAAAAGACACCCAAGTCTCAAATTCCGTCGTGAAGTTAAATGAAAAGAGGGTGAAACATTTCGTTCTTCCAGCAATTTCGAGAAAAGGGCAAACCTAAAGGTTCAATACTACGAACACAAAGACGTCGATGCAGTAAATGTTGCACCGAAGTAAACTTTTTCGTAATGACGGTAATGGAATTGTTGATCATTATGGTGAACATCCTTTTTGATACTTCATTCAAGTTGACAGATGTGGGTTGAGCGACAATTAAATAACAATAACATCAGCAATAAAATCCATATTAAATACTGAAACAATACTAAACAACTCCGCGCTTAACAGAAGCAACCACTACGAAATATTTTTTGTAAATTAAGAAAGTGAATTCCTAGTAACCCAACAAACAGTGGTGCCTAAAAGCACTTTACCTTGTTGTAATAATTTTTAAAATCAAATGATGAAAAATAGTAAATTATTTGGTTCTGCGTCATTTTCTTTTTTAAGGAACTCCATATGAACGTGGTATTGAAAACATCTTGCGTTTATATGCTTGTATTATTGTGTCAAGGTATTTTACATTTAAGCGTCAAAAACCAACTAAGAAGAAGAAATGCGGTATTCTATTCTATACATACATTTTCTAGAAGTAAAACAGTTGATATAACTGAAAAAAGTAAACTAGGCAAAAACCTCTAATTTGATTTGTTTTGTTCTGTTCCTCAATGTAATGTGGGATTCACATTTTGATTAATAACACTGTCAACAATACAACTTTTTAAAAACAAAATGCATTTAAATTTTATTTAAAAACTACCAGCAACAATTATGTATATACTATTGTATTTTACTTGAATAATGCATACGATACCCTGATATAAGGTGAATAAAAAATGTATTTTTTCATACCATGTGACTGAGCAGCAAATGCATTTACTTCAATAATTTATTTCAGAACTTTACATTTAATTTATGAGAAAATTAACAGAATTAAAACATCGCACAATTTGAATGAAATCCAATTTAATCGTAAATATTACTATATAAGAATCCCGAAGACCTCTTCAATCACTGCATGGGTTAAATGGGTTAAGAAAATACACGCAGCTTTAAATTCATTACTTTCTTTTATATGTTCCCTTTTGCTTCGTAAAATCTGAAAGCTTTTTGCTCTTTATGAAAGCTTGTAGTTTTTCCTGAAAATATGCATATTCCAACTTCAATACAATTGTATAGACACTGCTTTTTATAATCAATACAATTGCCAAAAAATCTTAGGAGTACCAGAGTTTTACGTCTCACTCGTACTAGTTGACTGATCTACCTCGGATAATTATATTATTTTACTGTTCATTTGAGGAATTTCATGTCGGATATGCTGCTAACTCCCATGTGAAAGCTTCGGTCATATAAGTTAGACACAGAGACATTTAAAAAGAAGACTGTTGAAACCATCATGGGCATATGGTCCTCATTACCGACTATTCTGCGCAGTTATAACTTGTAAATTTATGTAGTTTGCAAGTTATAAAAAATAAATGTATATTTGTAGCTAAATTTTGTGAAGAACTGTAACAACACCACATTTAAGAAAAGACTAATAAACATATTCACAAAGAATATGGATGGAATAAAATACAGATATAAGTATATTACAATCAGAATAGAAATATAAATACACATGTAAGTATGTGTTTATGTTCGAAAGTATGTAAACACGACTGAAGTTGTACTCGTAATCGGAAGTAGTTCGTTTGTAGTCTCACTCCTTTTGTTGTATTTGTGTGTTTTGAAGCGACAATTGTACAAATTGAAAGAACGGATATGCTGCCGGCTAGGACAACCAAACATGCTGTCAACCACTCAGTCAGTCAGTCCTTTAGTCATTAAATAGAGTATTTTCGAGGGATTGGCTTACGGGGTTTATTTTTTGTTTTTTCTTTGTGAAGTATTAAGCGCCTTCAATGCACATGCTCACTTTGTGTTCACACCCCAAATATTGCTGGTATTGTTGCCTTTTTCACACTATGGCTTGCTAAATATTATTGTAAATTTACACAGAAAAAAACCCCAAGGTAGATGAAAGTAATACAATGCTGTGTTTTTGAATACGACTAGTTATCAAATCGAATGACTAGTTAATAGTGTTAAACAAATTTTAAATTAGAAATACAAGTGAAATCAACACGAAGTTCGTAGTGATTCATAATTGTAAAACTTAGAATTTTTATTTTCACATTCGTAAGTGTTTACATGAGTTTGCATTAGAAGATATAATTCAAAGTACAGTTTTGCAATAAATTTAGATCCATATGTTCTGTGAGTAAGTAGATATTGTGTCGGTTTGATTTCACATTAGAATCTTTCTGTGTATGCTGTATGTTAAATGTATGTATTAAAGTTTCTATGTGTAAATGTTTTTTTATTTTATTTTAATTTCGGCTCATGCAGCGCACAGATTATTTGTTCCCTTTTTGTTTCCGCTCCTTATATCCGCTTTGTTTTTATTGTCCACAACAAATATTTATTTTTAATAGTTCTGTTTGATTTGTTTTAACATGTTCGTTCGTTTTTAATTCATGGCAATGTGTTTCTTTCATGTGATTGTATTTTGTTCAATTGTTTATTTTCTTTTTGCTTATTTCTCTGAAATGTAAATAGGATTTTCGTCAAAATGTGACAGTTGAGTTGGTTAATCAGTACGTTTAACACATAAAATTATAACACTTGTTGTTTGGTTGTCGTATTAAAATCATACGAATGAATTGATACACTTGCTTTTTGATTATTTCTCTTTCATTTTAAATCCTTTTACCAACTGATCTCGTTCCTTCTCTGAGTACAAAAGTTTGCTTATATATTGCATGAGTTTTGTTAGTGTGTCTTATATTTAAATTTTGCTTTTAACATTCATTGTTTTTCTTAAGTTATTAAAATATATTTTAGTATCACGACATAATTTTAAAGTAAGTAGATGTGAATGTTGTCGTCAATTTCTAAACTTAAAGGATAATTTGCTTCGAAAGGATATTAAAAAACTTCAGATACTTAGCAATGAGACTACGCTGCTGGATTTTATCATCGATCAAAAATATTGGGTAGCAGAAAGCATTCGTTAAATGGGTTCTCTTCGTCCATTACTTTTTCTTCCAATGCCACATGTAAAAAGTACTCACCAGAAAGCCAAGTCCAAGCTCAGTCCAGTGTGATACATTTTTGCTTTTTATTTATTTGCCAGGTCAATAGATTTTTACGTCCTTACTGACTAAATATGAATAATAAAACGGTATTGTATAGAATTAATTGGTTCAACAATTTAGAAATAAAGTAAGCTTTCTTTTAAGTACGTTATTACTCTCACATGCGTGACAAAAAGAATCATTATTAGAATATACAGAATGGTAATATTTTAATACCAAGAGTTCAAAATTCCGGGTAGGTCTTTCAGGAATGTTGAAGTTTAGTCGATTAAGCAGAAATTCAGAATCAACATCGCCGTGAAGTAGGCAAGTCTGCTATGGTAAGGCGTCAAGACATACGAATTTCAACCAAGACCACAGAGGCAGAAAACTATAAACTGTTTTTGTACCGATTCAATACTATGAAATTAACATGAAAAGCGTAGCAAGGATTCCAAATAATTGATACATACTCAAGAATTGGTCGAACAAGAAAAATGTATAAAAGTTTTGTAATATAAGGATCAAGGAACTAAATAGACCAGCGTTTCATGAATCCAAGTAGCCCTAGGCTTTATATACCATAATAGAGATATGATCACTAAAGTTGAGTATGTGATCCAACTGTATCCCTAGATCCAAAATGGTAAGAACTTTATCTAAAATATCAGTATCAATACAATGGGAAGTCTCAATGAGAAGCTTGACTTGTTGAGTTTTTTATGATAGATAAGATTTTAACCGTTTTAAAGCAGAATAACTAATGCCCATAAGTAATAATTTATGCAACTAAAGATTATGGTTAACTTTATCGAACGCCTTACTAAAATGAGTGTATATCACATAAGTTTGCATTTTATTTGTAAAACCTTCATTGACAATTAAAACATTAATTGTAGTTGTAGTAACGGGACTTACGAAAACCATTTTCACAAAGTGAAAGAAGGGCAGACATTTAATGATATAGGTAATCTTTTCAAAGAGTTTTTAAATTGCAATAATTTTAGCAATACCTCTGTAATTTGATACATCAATTTTACTGCCGCTTTTGAATAAAGGAATATCGATATCTTCCAAACTGATGGCAAATAACATGATTCAATAGATTTGTTATATAATGTAGTAAGAGGAGCTGACAGCGATATAGCACAGTTTTTGAGGATACAGCTTGGTATACCATCAGGACCTGGATTAAGCGAACTATTCAGCGACTCTAAGCTGGAGAGTACAGTGTATTGCTTACAAACGGAAAGTAAGTCCCACATGAATGAAATGTAGTTTAAGGATAAGTTATTGCATTGTCATAGGACTTGGTAGAACAAGTTGCAGAAAAGATGTTAGTAAATATATTGCTTATTGAAACACCGTCGTTAGCAGTCAAGAAACCATACTTCACATACTATAGATAACGAGAAGACCGGCGCTTGGAATTTACGAATTTATAGAAAGATTTCGGATTTGTTTTTAGAATGCTAATAGGGCTTATATAGTTGCTATATGCAAGTTAGTTAACAGTGTTATATTCAGATCTTGCTTTAGCATATTTTCGAAAATCATTAGGAGCACCAGTTCTCTTATATTTAACGAAAAACGTATAATACTTATTTTTAGCATTTGGTGGACCATCATTGTTATAAGTTTTTATTTTTGGAACGGTCATACTAATAGCATTATGGAAAATATTATAAAAGCTTGATAAAATATTACCAAGAGTATCATCAGCCAACACAAAGTCCCAATTAACATTAGATAATAAAGAGTTAAGTTCAGTATAGTTGGTGCGAGTAACACAGTAAGAATGAAAGGGTCCAAGTCTTGTTTATTAATCATAAAGTGTTTATTATCCGACAGTGATAAATCAATTTCAAAAGGAGGATGATGAATGTCCACAGGTTGAGTCACAGGCAATGTATTAAGTAGACAAAATTCCATAGAAGAATTAACGAAAGCAACATCAAGAAAATTTCCGGATTCATTTCTTATATGGTTTAGTTGAAAAAACCCACATCCATGAAGGGAATGTATAAAATCAGACATAGTTGTTGGTAACATGTAATTACTATCGAAGGATTTAATCCGTTTTACGTTTGGAGTGTTAAAATTACCAAGAACAAGCAGTAAATCGGATGTGTTTGATTGATTGAGAACGAAGTTAATAGTGGGGAAATGATTATCATATATCGCAAAAGATGAGTTAGTCTATAAGGAACACGAATTTTAACGGCAATGTACTCAATTTCGTCATGGTCATCAATTAACAAATTATTTAAAAGTTCGCATTGAAAACCATACCGAACAGCAATTAGAACACCAACACCAAGTTTCCGCACACGATCATATCTAAATATTTGATAATTGGAACATAAAATTTCATATATTTGAACACATTTTTTATCACTCAGCCGGAAATACTATAAAATGGTATGACATATCAAAAGTGTTTGCAAAAAGATTAGTTAATTTAGTATTGTGACCTCTTACATTTTGATAAATAATATTAATGAGATTATCTGTCGATAGTTGGATAAGTTTTTTGAACAATGCCAGCTGTTGAAGTAATTTTGTACTTGTATCAAGAATAAGAGCGTTATGCGACCAAAAATC
The DNA here is from genome assembly GCA_932526305.1 of Epicampocera succincta. Taxonomy (NCBI): domain Eukaryota; kingdom Metazoa; phylum Arthropoda; class Insecta; order Diptera; family Tachinidae; genus Epicampocera; species Epicampocera succincta. The sequence continues at coordinate 26,027,056 of OW052035.1, read as the reverse complement.
TTGATATGCAATTGCATTAAAATGATCCTGAGGAACAATTATTTTAAAAGATGCTTTATTTCTTTGTTAAGAATATTTAAATTTGAAAAGGTCATATCAATATTGATGCCAATCTTATCTATTATACAATGTTACATGTCATCAGTAGTTGTACAGGATGCAAGTCGAGCAGCAAATATCGCCTGCTTTTGCGAAATAACTTTAAGAATTGGAGAATTGTTTTACAGAGTAAAAACAGGAACGGGCAAATATGCATTAACTGAAACAGATGAACTAGATGAATTGTTTGATGGTTTAAAAACAGCAACTGTAGGATTTAAATTAAGTGGAACAGATGAATTAGGATTAACAGTTGATGGTGAGACTGATGGTACATTGTTTTTCAGTAAAGCAGAAACATCAGGTGGGTGTTCACAAATAGTCACAGGACTTTTTTCAGTTATTAATGGATGAACCAACGGTAAGGAAAAACAGGTGCGTGAAGATACTGATAATAAATTTTCCTATAAATTTTCAACAGCATCAGCATTAATTTCAGTTGTACATTTCTTTCTTTTCAGTGAGCGCAGAGATTTTTTTAGAATTTCTTTATATTGCGTGAATTTTTTTAAAAGATTGTTTAATTCATTATGGATGTCATTAAACTGAATATGAGTGTTTTTGAAAAATATATAAAATACAATATCAAAAGAAATACAATTCTTAATTGTAATAAATAGAATCACAAAGCCAGCAGGAGACCATCGGGTCATCGGATTTATTACGGCATTTAGCTTGTTTACTCCTCTTGTGTAATTTTTTGCAGTTTTCAGTTATTTCAATATTTATTTTAGGTCGATTTCTTTTCAATAAATTCTTAAAACCTCTTAATCTATTACAGAAAAAAGGAATTAATAAATGATATAGATTGTTGATGAAAGCCGAATGTTTGGCTAATAATTTTGGATAATTTTTTATATAATATTTTTCATACATATGTATGTAAATGTATTTATGTTTTTGTTATTACTAACATAGCAAGTTTTACTGTCGAAGATTTTAAATGATTTTATTATTACCACCAGTACTTAGGGGATGACTACATACATATGCAGTGCACTGTACCATGCCTACAAAAACACGTTATGGGGAGGGGAAAAGAAGGTCCTGTTTGCAAAAGTTTTTTTCACTGGTTTCAGGAACAATATTCCTGATCTCCTAAAATCCATAGACATACGAATAAAATAGTTTAACGCACTCCACAGTCAATACAGTTGGATTCCTTATTGTCACAGGTAAGCTTCTTCTCCTGTTCCTGCACACGGGCGAGTAACCCCAAAATAGACTTTAAAGCACCAAAGTGTTATTCCATTTTCGACCGGTTATATGTCGTTTAAGTAGTAAGAAGATTATTTCAAAAACTAAGCACTTAAATGCTTCCTTTGAGATATTAAAAATTTGTTCTGTCCAGCGAACATCACACAGAATTTTTTTCCAAGAACATAAATGGATTCCATATCCTCAACATCTATACTACCCATGACTATAGATGAAGCCCGTGCCTCTACGTGCAAGCAAAAGATACTGAGTTTTGCGAGCACTGAACGCGACCCTGTCAGAGATTGTAAGAAGATTGTTGTTGAGTGCATCATTCATATTTATGCTCATAGTACCAATTTGTGATAGTTTATGCCTACAGCTGAATAAGTGCCAAATGCTGCTTTCATCTGCAAAATAATGAATGAATTGGAAGTTTGACATAGAAGGAAGGAAGAAGCCTTGTGTATCTTGAACTCGTCGAATTTGTAAGATCATTTAGTATTTTATAAGATTCCAGATACACATCAAATTGATAATTGACTGTATTTTTGTACCGTTTAACATTTATTATTTGGTCAGCACAAAAGATGATAAAATTTTTAACATCAATATGGTCAAGAGTATGTATTTTCCCCTAACAGGCCCACCTCAGTGCGCGGAAATCCTTCAAAATGGGTTTTCAAGTATCAACTATGTTTGTACATAATTTTTAGAGATGGAGGCTTCGTGCCAACAATTAGGATTTTTACATAGAAATAATGCTAAAATCTTGCAGAAAATTATGAACGCTTCTGCGTGATTATTATTATTTTGTAATAAAAAAGTTTAATTAAATTTAGTTGTAATTGCATTGACGAATTTACGCCCAATTAGCTTGTGAAAAATTAGAATTAATGTAAAAATAATTTTAATTAAACAATACCTAAAATACATAAACAAATTGTGATTTAATAACTTAAAAAATTTTTGTGGGGAACAGTTTTGCAAATGAACATAAAACGTAATAGTGTAACCATTTATTAAAATGTGTTTTTTTCCACGAACATCTCGCTTATGAACACTTAAGGTGAAAAAACTGCATCCATTGTGTTCGACTTTTGCTTTTAAACATTTCAAACGCATCCGCATTACTACTGCCACGAATAGTATGTATCAATATAGTTTTATTCACAATGTGCTATTGGTAAAGTTTTTGAACTTGTAATGTTATTACCGTTAAATTTTAAAAAATTTGTATATGTAATAATAAATAATATTTATAAGCAAACCAAAAGTAAATTTGTGGAATTAATTAATTTGTAGCATATTTTTTTTTTGTTCAAGCCATTGATTATATACATATATATTATCTACATAAATATGTATATAGAGGTTAACTAATTTAGTTTGGTTGCTTTTAAATATATAAGTATATGGTTATTATGCTTTGCCATGGACCCGTTTGTTAGGCTGGTGTGTGGCTTAGCTGTTTATTTTAAGAATTACAACTGCACTACTTTTCTGGCCGGCGGCGCCGTTGAGCGTCCCGTTCAGTCACTTAAAAAGGCTCTATATAATGTTTAAGGAGAGTGCTCCACGCGTTGAAACACTATGGTGTTTATTGCTTAAACGTGAAAACATTGTCAATTCTCGCCCGCTTAGACACTTGCCTGTATCACCAGATGAGCTTGAGCCATGAACGGCTAACCATTTTTTTCTAGGATGCGCAAATTGGATGCAGACAACGGCGGCTTATGAACCCAGACTTAATTTTTTACGTAAGCAATGGCGCATAGTGCAGAATCTAAAAAACGGCTGGTGGCGACAATGGCTTCGAGAATACTTGCCTGAACTTACGCGACGGGCAAAGTGGTATATTCCGACAGAACCCATGAGTGTGGGAAGTATATTTTTGAATTTACCAAGACCACAGTAATGTCTTGGAACTATTTAAAGGCAGAGATGGCATAATCCGTTCAGCAAACCTGCGAGCCCATCTGGTATTCTAAATAAACCTGTTTCCAAATTAGCGCTGTTAGACATTGGTGAACGAAGTGGAAAAAGTAAAATAAAAAAAGTACAAAGTTTAATTGAATAAAATACAAATTTTTCCCAACAAAAAGATTAGCAACTTTGTTATTATAATGCACAATTCATCGCCATTTATCCTTGTATGTATATATTTCCAAAAACAAAAAACTTAAAAAAAGCAGTCTGCAAAACTAAATATTTTTTAGGTTATTTTGTTCGTGCAAAAGTGTGATATGTGGAAATATACTTATGTACATGCATATATTATATATACAAACTTATGTTTGTTTAAATAAAAAGCGGTGTTTTTTTATCCTGAACATGGCCTACAAGATCTTCTCTGCCGTTTTGTGTGAGCGCCTGAAACTATTCGTGAACAGTTTGATAGGTGCTTATCAGTGTGGCTTCAGGCTGGGGAAGTCCACCATTGACCAAATTTTCACACTACAGCAGATGTCTAGTTTTGACATTCCTACTAAACCCGTCAAGCTGTGTAGGATGACGATGGAGAACTCTCGCTGCTCCATCAAGGTCGGTAACGAATTCACCGAGACCTTCAATGTCAGAAGGGAATTTAGACAAGGCGACGCACTGTCATGTGACTTCTTTAACATAATTCTTGAGAAGATCGTGCAAAACTCACACGCCAACAACAGAGGCACGATCTTCCAAAAGTCCGTGCAACTGCTAGCATACGCTGACGACATTGACGTGATTGGTCGAACACAGCGAGCCGTCAATGAAGCGTCCGAAATGACGCCCACGGAACCGATGGCGCACACAAGCGGAGAGGGACCTCAACCAACTTGGTGTGCACAATTGGAGAACGCTGGCTAAAGACCGTGCCAGCTGGAAAACTTTGTTGGTTGAGGCCCAGGTTCACCACCAGGTTCAGCGCCAAAAGAACAAGTTTTTTTATACCTTGCTATTAAATTATAATTTTTATAAATGACTTTTGTTATGTTTTTTATATACTGAAACGTGTACATATTTTCAAGAAGTTCCAAATTAAAGTGTTCCAATTTAAAATATTTTAAAATTAGACGTGAATTATGATGAAAAAGACTTTTCTTTATTCCGAATGAAGGAAACACACTTAATCAATTATATAGTACGCGAAGTAATATGGACAGGCACTTGTTTCAACTCATAACTAAATTTACATTTTCTAAGATCGTGATTGATTACACGCGCAGGAAATATTTTTGATCAAGTAATTTCATTCTAATCTCCTTAATTCACCAAAACCTGTATCGTGTATATTGCATTGAAAACACTTTGTGTTAATATGATTGTTAAAGCCTACTGTATTAATGTATCAATATTGTTTTTATTTTGTGTGCGGCATTCACCAACAGATCTTTTCGAAAACATATTTAAAGAAATAGTGACACCAATATGTTCTTTGTTCCATCACTTTCTTACAACCTAATTTACGTTTACATCAATGTTACCAATGGTACGACAGATCATTTGACAGAATTACAAAAACATGCGGACGTACATATACATATATATTTACAAGAAAATAATTATATAAAATACTATAAATTTTGTACTTTTAGTTATAAGCAAAAGATTGAAATAAAGTTTGTCAACATTTTCAGAAACGTAATTAAGTCTTTATTTAATAAATCATGAACTTCAAAGTCGAATATTTTTAAACTTACTTACAATCAAAAATTAAAATATCATTATAAAATCAGGTAAACTTTGCATACAAGTCATCATAGTGCATTTATATGTGAGAGTACAAAGCTCATTTTTGTGGAATCAAATCTATTTTTATTTTGATAGAATAGCCAGAGAAATGTCAAATATTACAGTGCCGTTTATTCTCTTATACTTAAGATTGTCATCGGATTTTGTGTGAATGAAATCTAATGAGATTTGTTGCGAGTTCCAAAATAACTACCGTACTATTACATTTCCCATTCATATCATCACACCTCAAATCCAATAAAAATCGTTCAGCGGCGGCTGAATAGTTTCATATACATACATGCATATGCGGCGGACATTCCAAACTTTACAAATACTCAGCAGTGAAAGTAATTGCTTTATTCAAAACAACAGAATGAAATAAAACAAAGCTACATTATCTATTCATGAAGAAAAATATTATAAACAACAGCGCGATACCGGCTTCAAAGCGGTCGACTAGTCAGTTTGCAGTTTCTAACAGATGCAACGCTCATGAAATTAGAAATCTTGTTTAAATTTTTTTTTTAAATGATGATGTCTTATGGTATGTATCTTAAATCTTTTATCGCTCAAGAAGAAAAGAAGGTTATGTAGGTATTAAGCACCGACTAAAAACTATGGCTTAACTCGATAGTATTTAAAATGTTTTTTTTTAGTGACCATAATTCATTCAGCCGTTGTCCTCTGTTATAAATGTCGTATTAAACAAAAGATCTTTTTTAACGAAAGTAAATTTGTAATTCATTTTTGTTTTTCCCTTTTTACAGGGCTTTCTCGTGCTACCTGAAAAAGGTAAGTAAATGTTGTGCGTACTATAATGTACTTGTTAAAATGTAAGTATAAATGTCAACGGCTTAGTGTGTCTGATAGATGACAATATCTTACAAAGAATTAGATTAAATAAAAAGTAAGAAAAACGAAAAGGAAAAGATTGCTTATAACACACACACACATACATTTACAGCATTTAACCATAAAAACATTGTGTTTTGGTCAACTGTTTGTTACTCATTTAAAACGGATTGTATGTGAAAATCTGAAGAGATCAGGCTGCACCGATAGAGCATATCGGGGTATGGAAATCGTGATTATGTCTGGAGAATCAGCATAAATTAACTTGTCGTTGAAAAAAAGAAACTTAGTTTTTCTTGATAAACATATCTATATAAATGAAGTGCATTGATTTTTATCTTCACGTGGGCGCTAGTAGACATAAATAATGAAATTTATTTAATAGGAATTCAATTAAAAAAAAACTTACTCACATACATACTTATGTATGTGTGTGATTCTCACGCATGCACGAAGGAGCGTACTCGTATCTGTGAATTTTATTTGTAGGTATAAGTGCAATGGTACTCGCACATTTACATCACATTTAATTCATTGCTTCTTATCAGTGATGTTGAAACAGATTTGATGAAAAAGAACTATTGATATTGTTGAAATACATAATTACCGGATTAAGACACGTGCTCATTTTTGGCTTTTTGTGACCTCAGGCATCATCGACCCGACGACACGCATTTGCTACACTTACAGGAAAAATAAATACTATTGTTCAACTGTGTGTGGTGGTATATGTGCAAATCTAAATCATTTTGTGTTTTCTTTTCCACAATTTATTTTTATCTGGAGATTAGTCTGCACTTTGCACAGCCAAAGTTAAGCCTATTTGTGATTGTACTAAATCGTTCAAATGATAATAATTGTCGTGCGAATGATGATAAAATATGGAATATTTAATTTTAAATTTATTTAAAATAATGACAGTCAGTCACCACCATTGCACGAATAGGTAATACCCAACATTTTGTTACTACCACCTATTTGAGACATTATATAATTTCATTGTTATTGTTCGCCTTGTTTTTGTCATATTGTTTCCATGAACCGCATACTCAAGTTCAAGGAACGTAACTAAGATAAACAATAGCTGCTGGTTGCAACTTTCTATGTGTCCGACGTCGACATTTTGTAGGTACCACCGTTGTAAATACCTGTTCAGTAGATTTAAATACCGACTAAAAAATGTTCGAAATTCCATTTATTTTAAAAGTATGATAGTATATACATATATAGGCTTTATAACACAACTTTTAAACCAACATTTAAAAGGCAAATAGAAGAGACAGAGTGCGTGGTCTGAATGGAAGAAGTTTATTGCGAACTTTGTTTATTTGCTTAGGTACATTGCATTAGATTCTTCACTGTAAATGGAGGAAAAGACGGCTTAATAAAAAAAATGTACATATGTATTTTGCAGGATATGAAGATTTGATAATAATAAGAAATCATATTTCCCTTTTGGAATAGATCAATGCAACCATTGGATGGGCTAAGAAGAGAAGAAGTGGTCCACAATCACCACTTTTACATTACCTGAAAGTCTACAAGCAAGAATCGTCGGCAAGAAAAAATCGACTACCTACAAAAAATCTTTTATTTGGAAGATAGTCAATGTCCGTCGTTGACGGCATTATCAATCGAGAGCTAATGTGCAATCGAGAGGAAGTGTGAATGCTTAGGTATTATCTAATATAAATATTGAAGGTATTGTTTAAACGAAGAAATAAATAATGCAAATGAAATAATATGAAAAAAATGCTGACGTACATACATACGTATAAAACAAGAATAAGGTGTATGCAAAATTTTTTCCACCGTGTAATTTTTGTACTAAGTAATTTAAAAACAGAGCAGAAATTATAGGGCAATGTTTGAAAATCTTTTGCTACCTTATTTCCATAGAGACCAGGTTCAATTTCAATGTAACAGGCATTTGAGTTGAGTTGAGTATTTTACCAACTTACGGGAGTCCTCGGAAAAAAAATTCGATAAATTTTTGTGCTCGCACCCAAGTAGCATGACGATTTTACTTTAGTTTTGTTCAAAATCTTGCAATAGACATCTAACTTAAAAATCACAACAAAATTTAAGCATCATTTTCCTAAATGTGAAAGCAAAGAGTTTATTTTTTTCAAAGTTTTCAAAATATATGTACAGAATTAAACGTAGGCTGGAAGTGATAGTTCATTAAAAAATCTAGTTCTAATTAAAGGAAGTACTCGTTTCGATGAAAACACCTTCTAACTATTAACGCCCTAAATATTAGCTGTGGATACTTACAAAATAAATCACCTCAAATCTGAAACTTTTACTGCTGAAAATTTTCAGCTCCCATTAGTTTGGTAAGAAACGTCTGATTTATGTATACTTTTCTTGGTGTATCATTTCGATATCTTTAAGGTTCTAAAGTAAAATTTATTCGGAAATTCTCCTTGCTTCACTGACTGCATGTTACGCTGTTTTAGTAGCTTCATATTGTTGTGCATTTGTACATGTACATAAATAAATACATGTTTTTATAAAATTTTGTAAAATATGAACAGAAGCACTTTTTTATCAAACCGAAATACAAAAAGTATTTGGAATTTAATGTAATGTATTTGAAGTACACACGAAAGCGTGAATTGTGCCAGTCCTGGGTACATTAATTGAGATCGAAAAACACAAATTTACGGCTTAAAAATTTAAAGGCCAAATAGACAGAACGGGAATAAGTGTGCAACAAAATATGTTTTTCGTCTTCTTTTTAAAGGTGTGAAATAGGTAAGGAAATACGTACAATTACAAATTGTATGTTCAACTGAACACAGTTTGTCGTTGTAGTGGATTTGTAGCGAACATGTAAGTAAATATAAAAATTATGCTAGTGTGCATCAGGCTCGGACACAGGCGGAGGGTCAATATTATATATTACCCACTCCCAGTAAAATAATGCGCTACCGAATTTAATAAGCTCTATTTTATAATTATTATTTCTTAAAGAAAGGGGGCTACACTCCCCAACCCTTTAAGCTGATTACGCGACTGTTTGCGTGCACATATGTGTATCTGAGTGATTAATATAACTGTTGCAGTCAGCAATTGCGTTCATGTACGAAGCATTAAAGTACGTACAAATAACATTTACTTATTTATTTATCCCGATCACTTTGAGTGTTATTGTGTATCAGCCAACACAATACCCATTAAATTGCAAACAAATGTTGTTATTGAATATTTTGATACATAACATTCATCGACTGTAAAGTCAGGATATAAAAGAGTTTTTTCACACAAAACTTATGGAACTTAATGTTGCTTGATAACAATTTAATGTTCCTGATGAAGTCAAGGGCGGCCGCTTTCGGACGAAGCTATTCATAAAATTGATTTTTACACATCTCGTTTCCACGACATAATAAACAAATTTTTTTTGCTTTTAAATGTAACTATGTTTTCTATTGTTCAATTGCCAAGACGAATTCATGATACATATTTAGGCCAGTGAAGAGTAGTTGGTAGAAAATGTATGAAGCAACAATAGCATTTAGAGGAATTTTAGTATCAGTTACATACGTCTGCATTTTCTTCAAGAGCATTGTGTCTATTATGTATAATTTTTTTCGCAAACTTTAAAAAACGTAAAAAAATTAAATAAAATGGTATATAGTATGTATAAGTATTCAGAAAAAAATATGTAAAAGTTGAACTTAATTTGTATTGCTTCTTATTTCGGCTCAATGTAAATTTGCTGATATGGCAATATTTATCAAAATTTACTTGGCAAGATTGGCTTAGTGGCTTTATATAGAATATCTGGAATATCCTTCTAATAAAGTCCTCTATTATTCTTGTAAAATTGTTTGCTTTTTCTATTGGTATTGTTAAGAATCATGTGCAGGTACATACATATGTGCAAAATGTTGTGTAAATGTCGTAATAAAAATAATATGCTCTGGAAAAGTAACAGGAGTCAATTCTGAATTATGAATTCACTGATTTAGACAATCCACATTTATAACCGGTAACTGGGTGGGTGTTAATGCTTGCGTATGTTGAAGTAAACAAATAAATTACACATTAACAAATATTGTATAGTAATTGTATATAAACATTCTTGTATTTATTCCTGTTATTGTTTTGTTAGCATTCAAATTTGGGTTTATAAATTTTATTAATATACATACATTCGTACTAAATATTCACTTCTAGTATCACCAACAGTTGCAAACTGCAGTAAAATAAATTAAAAATTATATGTTTTTAAAATAAATACATTTTATTGATGAATTATTTATGATATTTTCCAATCATTGGTAATGGGGCCAATTGCGCAAAAAGGACAAAAGAGTGCTTTTTGTTCCCCATATAATGCCTAAGTATTTCAGCTCCAATAACTTCGTCAATATATGTATGTATTTCAATTGCTTTATATTTTATTTCCAGGCTCGCCTGTTTTTGTTGGCGAGCTCCACCCTACTAATTAGCGAAATACATAATAATTTAAAAACAAGTTTTTAAGAGTACTAACAAAAATCTTAAATTTCATATAGCTTCGCAGTTATTAGCTATACGTGGCTTAATAGTGTCAAAATTTTTAAATATTTATAGATATATAAATACATTTATCTTAAATCAAAATCAGCTGTCTATATATTAAGATTTCGTAGGTAGACCCTACTGGTCAGTAGCCTCAAAGCCGTTGGTAAAATGTCTTCAACCACCTTTAAAAAGGCAATTTTATTTGGACTTTGTATCTACATACATATACTTACATATTTATATTAATTTTCTAGTTTTTATTAATTGAAAACTCTTGTATTATCTTCAATTAAAAATACAGGAGTGGTATGAAATTTACGCAGTCTCAACATTAAGAATTCAAGTGTAATTTGTATCAGTTATTTCATGTAATAAGTTTAATTATGTATATGGATAAAAAAATGTATATACGTACAAATATGTACACACACACATATACATGTATATATATATGTATGTGTGTATGCATCTCATTTCATTTTTAAATTCTATCAGTGGCCTTAGGAAATTCAATATTTTGAATTTGAATATGATACTGGAGATTTGTTCTTCTCTTTGCGGAACGGATGAAGCGGACACAAATTTTAAAATCGATGTATCCACATTGAATTCTAGCTTGCTGCAGACTCTTTCACGGCTATGAAGAATATGTACAGCACGGAATAATAATAATATGAATAAGCAGAGCTATGTTTACCAACATTTGCCCTCGCTTTCAAAAGCTATCGCAGCAACTCACTAACTTAAATTATTTTTCAAGTTTTTATTTGTACAGTGCCAATTAGGCTCAGGATTTCACAGCTACAATTTTGTTGATAATTTTGTAGTTTTCCAAAAAAATTACGTTAAAATATTGATTCAACAAGTGTAATTTTACTATTTGGGGGAGCGTAACCTATATTTTGGGCTTAAACATGTTCGAAAAAATTTGGGAACATTTTCGAAAACCACACTCATGTACATGAATTTGTTAATTACAACTGATATAGATAGATATTTTACAGAATAATGTTCAGCAGTTTTGATATATTTTTTCTGGAAGTGTGTATTAATGTTAAACATTTGTGTAAGCATCCTTATTTATAAAATATGTTTTATGTTTATTAAGCGTTTATTTAACAGATATTTATAAAAAGTAAATAAAAAATGTATGCCAAGCCAAAAATCATATCAGAAAGTTTAAAGTTATCCAATGCTACTAGTTATCTATTGGCTGTATTTTTAGAGGTTCACCACTTACTTTGAATTGGAAACAATGCTTTATTTGGCAACACATTTAACAGCTGATAGTTGCATTATGTGATCCAATGGGGTTAAATCACACGATCTTGGTGGTCAATTAATTGGGCCATTACGTGAAATTATTTTTTCATCAAAAGTTTCTTTGAGTAAATCAATTGTAGCGCCCACTGTGTAGCATGTTGCTCCGTCCTGTTGGAACCACATATCAGTAAGATTAATGCCACGTAATTGAGGTACGAAAAAAATTTAGAACCATGTTCCTATACCGTTCACCATTGACAGTAACATTATTAGCATCATTGTTTTTGAACACATGTGGGCCAATGACTCCGCTAGCCCATAAAGCGCAACAAACAGTAATTTTCTGTAGATGAAATGATGTTTCGACAAAAGCTTGCGGCTTCTCCTCACTCCAAATGCGACAATTCTGCTTATTTACGTACCCATTCAACCAAAAATGGAATTCATTGGAAAATAAAATTTTGAATGGAAATACGCCATAAAATGAAAGATATGTGCGTAGGTTGACGAATAGAACAATTATTCTAATTAAAAATTTCCACAATTTGCACGCTTAGCTCTGATGCAAGTCAATTGGGAGATTCTTTAATTGTACTAAATATGGCATTGGTGTACCATTATACTTTTCTAATTTGAATAGTCCCAAAAAAATTACATATTTTGCCATCCCTGATTCCAAGGCTCTCAATTCATTAAATAAGTCTTATGTATGCTTTATATCTTCTCTATTATTTCCTCTAGTAATTAAATTAAAGGTATCGAGTCTATTGACTCATTTATTTAAGGTAGATTTTTCTCGTTTTGAGACTGTCATCTTCTACTGATCGATTAAAATTCTTAAATGCTATCGCATATTCATACGACAATTTTGCTGAACTTGGCTTTCATACTTTGAATAACATTATTTCTTCACAGTACATATTCTTGAACTTTACAGGTTTTAGGAAATGTGTGGTTGGCAATGACCAAATTGTGGATGAGCGTGAAACAGTAAAATTACAAGATTTTAAATATGCTATTACTGGTAGCAATGTTTTCCTTGCAGGTCCTTAGTAATTCCGGCAAAGTAATATTTTTACAAATTACTCTTCGTTTGAAACAAACAACTAGTAAAAACGTAACATTAAGTAAAAAACTATTGTGCTTTTGGCAAAATTTATTATTCGTATTCGAAAAGTGCTGAGAATTTCATTTGCAGTATTCAACACTCAAACGAATTGCAACATCCACAACTTAAAAATAAAGAAGGAAAACTTGCAGACAGACACATCTTCCTTTGTGTGACGTTTAAACATATATTATTCAGTCGAATTAAAAATAAGAAGTATAATATATTTTTCTTTTCCTTTCAGTTTGTTTTATCTTCCCTGCCTCATAACATTTTGCTTGCTCTTGAAGCGATTTGTTGTACTAGTGTTACCGGACACTTAAAGTAGACTAAGTTAAACATAATACGAATATATTCCTAGTATTGTTGAAATATTCGTACTCTTGTTGAGTAGTATTTGAAATATGTAAACACATATAAAAGATTCTCTTTTGTGACTATATTTCCATCACACAAGCCAGTATTTTTAATTTATTTGTATAGAAGCACTTCAATGTGAATTTTTCAGACGTGTTGATCCCATGTATTATGGACACAGTACACAAAAATTTACTGTAGAGTTAGTGAGCACGCGTACTGGGGATGTATGAGAAGTTAAAAGGTTATTGGTTGCATATGATTGAGTAAGACACTCAAAATCATAAATGGCAGTAAATGAGTTTTTAGTTTGCTCCACCCCTTATTAAAAGATGAATAGGCCTCTCTTGAGCAACAATGTAAAATAAAAATTTGGTAAGAGCGCTTGTCTAGAAACAATTTTGGTGCAGTAAACTCTTACAATGGCGGAATGTGCCAATTGCTCAACTGTGGAAAACAATTTGCATATTCAAAAAATTTCAAAGAAGAATTTAAACAAGTTCCAACATTTTTTATGCTGTATAAGCAAAATATATCCGGACTTTTGTGATATTTTTCTTCAAAATATGATGATGAATGTTGTCATAAAAAGTATAAGCAAACGGGAATAACATTTTTTGTACAAATGAATAATTCTTATGCAATTTTTGTAGATATCTTTTTTTGTATTAACTGTTTTACTCTTGCAATCTCTGATTAAAAATATATGAAAAAATTGTCATTACGGCAAAAGTAAAACGTAGTCTTCTTCGTGGTCGAGCGGTTACTGATAGTTTTCGAACTAAAAAGGCATCGGTCCTTATTTCCTTCGAAATGACGAAAGAGCTGCCGTCATGGTCAGTGGCGGGGCTTATCGAGCCACGCTGGCTGAATAGTTGTCCTGCAAATTGATTGCAAAATCAATTTGAGGACAACTTTCTTTCCAAAAGAGGTATACTGGTTCGTTCATGCGATTTAACGCCTCCGGATTAATCAATTCAATCTCTGGCTTATGCCGACAAGCCAGTAACTAATGAAAAATTTAAAGTTAATATTCAAGCCTCCATTAACACCATGCGGTCAGATTTATTGGAAAAAGGAGCAAAAAATTGGATTGATTGAATGAACCTTGTGACTGATCCGATTTTTATTTGTGTAGTATAGTGCTATTTCATGTTTGTCAGTTAAAATAAGGCTATGTACAGCAGATGAACTTACAAATGTATGTGTGTACGTACATATACTTACTCATCCATACGTACGTATAGTATAAAATTTTTAAATTAATATAGGAACAAATCGAATAAGCTTTTAGTAATAGAGGACATTTGCGACTATAATACTTTGTATAAAGGTTCACCAAAGACTCATAAAATACATGGGAACAAATGACAAATGTGATATGAGATTTGGCATCTCTTAGTAATTTTTATAAATTGTTTTAAAAGGTAGGAGTTTCAATTTTTCGAATTGCGTACTTTTTTTCATTGTCACTCATAGGCTCAAATATAAGCAATTTGGAAAAATGAAAAAAAAAATTTATTTCATTCACATCATACCAAAAAGGTAATATACATACGTAGCTTAGTTTTATTAATGTTTGTTTTTTTGTAGATAGCAATCACTTTACGTTTCATCAGCTGTGTTCCAGGTTTCATCAAGCTGTGTATTTTCTACTCATATTTTTCATTAGATTGTTCCATTGTAATGGACCGCCAGTTTTTTAGATTAATGTTGTATAATTTCTTTCTTTATAGATTTTATTTTTCTGAAAATGCCTATTAAACGTTTGGGGATGTATTGGGAGCTACAAAAATATATTTAATTTAAGAAAAAAATTAGGGATTGTATGCCAAAAGCCTTCTATATAACATTTCGAAATTGATTTGCTTTTTTGTGTTTATTAAAGCAACTTACCTTCTTAACCTTAACTTTGTGTTTTATTAAGTAGGACGTACATTCAATTACTTTGGGTTTGACATTACCTATTTTAGAGTATAAATCACCTAAAGAATTTTTCTAACCAAAATGCATTTACTTTGCATTTGAAACCTTTTCTTTAACAAAACATTACGTAGCACATATTATCGTCAACTGAAATAATGCCGCTTCCAGCATGTCCACATTTAAAATGAGAATATGTAGAAAAACTTAATTAAAATGAATTATAAGAAAACTTGACTAAAAAAAATCAAAACCTAGTTGCCGCCGAGAGGCAATTATCGGAGAAAATTTTTTTTCATTCGATTGATATTTTTTTAATTTTTTTTCTTTCTTGCATTTAAGAAAAAATAATACTTCAAAACACCACGATAGCTTAGCCAACTTAATCCACTAAATTCACTTATCATGCCAACATGTAATATAACTAAATGTAAAAACTTATTTTCAAAAAGAGAAGACACACGCTTACTTCTTGAAAGTTAACTATCACGTCACGTATCAAGTCAATAAAAGCACCGTGTTTTTATAAAATGCACTAACGGTAAATTTCTACAGCGACTAGAGCTGTTAATAATATTGAATTCTAATTACTCTTTGTTGATAACTTTCATAGCAGATTACCAAAGATAAAAGAGGAGAAAAGCGGAGGATAACAAAGTCTTTCTCTTTTTAAAGCTTGAAAATTCATATAAAAATTAAAACATAATGTCGATGCAAGACCAATGTGCCATATTTCTTGAGCCATACATAGTGGCAACCTAATAATTTATTTGTATCAAATAAGGCTTAGGAAAAAATGGGATAAATGAGTCCAAAAGAGCAACTATATTTGTGTTTTGTAGTTGCTAGTTTTTATTTTTCATAATCGAACTTTTAATAAAATTTTTATTATAATCACTTTAGACCCATACTTTCATTTGATAATTTTCTTACAATTTTGTGTAGATTTCGATTTTGTTACACGCCAGTCACGTTTTTTCTCACCCGGACAAATCTCACCCACATTAATAGATATACCTATGTATGTAAATACATACATATATATATATATATATATATATATATATATATATATATATATATATATATATATATATATATATATATATATATGTATGTATGTATTATATATATATATATATATATATATATATATATATATATATATATATATATATGTATTTACATACATAGGTATATACATATATTATATATGTATATAATTTTATATATATTATAAAAGTCTTGCCAAAAGTGATACGAAATAAATATTTTACGATCTAATTATTAATGGATAAATAAGCTATTAATGGATAAATTTGTAATAAATATATGTTATTTCCAGACCTTTTTAAATTTTTTGAAGACAATAATTAAAACAATAATGTTATAGAAAAATATAATTTTGTCTCTCTCAAAGCCAATTTAGTACGTTTTTTAATTGTAGAAAAATTAACTTAACGATGCCCATTACTATGCCGCGAAGCTCAACATTGTTCCGCTTTTTGCATTGGTTTACAATATTTTGTTCTGATTTATTTGCTTGACGTTTGGCACGCTTTTAAAGTTTGTATAGCTACACAAACATCCGTACGTTACGTGTTTCTTCCATCAACATTGGCCTAACCAGTCCTTAAAGAACCATTTGTACCGAAAATAATGAATGCTGTTTATAGCAATTTGTCAAACGATAATTATTTTTCCAATACGTCCTTAAAAACGATGTGATTTCAAAATTGTTGTGTTTCTGGAAATTGACATTTGTAAGCTTTTGGGAATATGTTTCAAGTTTTCCTGAAATACCAGCAGCCGTGTAATTAATTGTTCCAACTCCTCCTATATTGAGGTATGTTGGGAGTAAATAAATTGTTTTAATATTTTTACTATGTCCCTCTTAGAAATAACAAATATTTATCTTATTCAAAATTGACAAGCGTTGCTCAAGTTGGAAAATAAGTTCAAAATGAACAAGAATAAATAGATATACTTACATACATATCAACATTTGAATCAAAATACATGATTTCAAACTGTTGTTGGAAGAAAATTTCTAGAACAACTACCCAATTTTTGTTGCTTGGTTTTAAAGTAGTATAAATTTTGTATTAATACATTTTTCTGTTTGTCGGTTCCTTACACATTCATACTTATTCTGAGTGAGAGAACACAAAACCGTATATCCAGTGTATTAATTAAATAAAATATAATACAACTATATCTATACGATTTTTGACTCTTAAATGCAAAATATATTGATAAAGTAGCTGTTCAAAAGCTTTACTAATTTCACCAACTTCCGTATCCCATTCACACTCGCGACTGACATCATCCACTCACATACTTCCCTTTACCATAATATATAGAAGCCCTAAGTTTTTCATTTCAATACAAGAACCTATAATTTATCAAAGTTTGCACAAAAAGTCGACCTTAAAGAAAAAATAGGGCTTTCAATATTAAGGTATGATATGTATGTATGTGTCCTTTAAGTATTGGAAACAGTGTTTAATATTGATTTGATATGCATATGTATGTATTGAAATCTAACGTTTTCCTCTAAGATTGCTTGGCTCTTTTAATAAACCACTTTTGTTCTTCAATAGAAACTGTGTAACAAAGGCACACTTATCAAACCCCTGTTTAGGTTTATGATAAAGCATCTCTCAAGTTCGAGCTTTAATTTCTAATTTCAGAAAATTGTAGTTACTGAGAAATCTACTTTATAATTCGAATTCGAAACCGACTGGAGAAAAATTTTTCATATCTTCAGACTTTACGTTTACGATTGGTTTTAGGAACAACCGGCATTTAGCCACACGGATGGCCTTTAAACTCTGAAGTTAATTACAGTTTTTCGAACAAAACGTGGTTTTTGGTGGGGTGCGTATTTTAATTTTTATGGCAGGCCTAACATTAATTTTTGGTTTGTGAATATATTTCATTACGGTCAGATTTTATAGACCATACCATATTGAAAATAAACCATATTAATTAAAATAAGAGTTTGTCGAATACAAGTAAATCTTTTATAGCATGCGACACCATTTTGTGAAAACTTCAACGGGTTGAACATTCACAGGATATTAAGTAACTTTGGCAATAGCCAATACAAAGTATATTAAAACAAGTATACACATATAACGTAGATAAATATAAAACAAAAACAAAATTTTAGTTTTTTACTGTTTTTTTATCCTAGACGAATGGTTTGAAGAAGTATTTAACTTCACAAATTTCCTATAAAATTTAACAGTTTAACAGTTATGGATGTGCATATTACGAGTATATTAACTTTATATGAATTTCAATTATTATTTTGTGTATATATGTATGTATGTGTGTGAGAATGTATAAAAATATATTTTATATAGAATAAAAACCCGCACAAAAACTACGCAAACTACTTGAAAGGAAACGTCAACGGAGTTGATTTAAAACAATATTAAAAACGAGAACTAGCAGGAAGTACTCGTACTACACAGTGTTTTGCGGACAAAAACACAACACACATTTTACGAAACAATATGGAAACACAAACATTACCATATGAGCATATTGTACAAATACAAACATGTTTGCATAAGCAAATAAATGTGTGTATGTGCGTACGGTTGTTTGAATATGTTTCTGTATTTAGTTTTGTAAAGCACCAATAATGCTTTTATTAAATATAATATCACATAGTCAAATAACTAAAACTCACTGAGGGTGGTTAGACGGATGGGTGGATGGACGGACGGATGTTTTAGTGGATGTTCCCCTTGTATAAATAATGTTAATACACCTATTTGCATATGTAAATATGTATGTATGTACGTATATACATACATATGTATTAAAAGTTAGATGATGCTGGTGGTGGAATGTTGTTTACTTGTGCCTTCACCGTTTAACTCTCTATTTTCTGTCTCTCTCCTACGTTTTGTTGTGGTAGGAGTATTAAAGAACAAACTTTAACATTTACATTCCTCGGCAGCCACTGTATTTGTAGTCGTTCTCATGTTTATTCATTTGAATGGATGTTATTTGGACGTCGTACTTTTCTTTTTTGTCAGTGGATGAATCATTTGCATTTTATGTAAATTAAATTCGTAAAGCAGATATTGAATTCAACTGAATAAAGTTCTTTCTATTAAATAAAAATGACTTACAAAATAAAATCATATACATATTTAACTTTTATTTACTCATCTGAATCTTAAAAGCATTAATTCTGTTAGAGAAAAATTATTTGAAAACTTCATATCTGAGATCAAAAATTGTTAAAATTTGTATTTTATTTATTTTTCACCATTTTAAATTTAAGAACATGTTTAATTTGCTATTGTTAATATAAACTAAGCAATAAAACATGAACTCACTTTTTTCAGTATACATACATATGTATGTACTACATACATATATAAAAGCGATTAATCCTACCAAGCCTAGCTAATCGCGAAATAAAATTTAACCACCGGTTTGGTGAACGTGTCGTAAATAACTATTGTCCCAAAAATTTAAATTCTAAATCTCTCCATGTAACTCAACCAATAGATTTGTGTTAAAGAACACTTTTAGTATCTATAGCAGTTTCAACTCCATAATTTAAAATAAAACTCAATTTGTTCATTATCTTTTAGCAAATTACGGTTAAATAGAGTTAAGAAATAACACAAAAACAACAATTATTTAACATGAGAACAAAAATCTTGACTTCAAAAAATATATCAATTAGAGCGTTTCGATTTTAAGGTACCGAAATTGTAATAATGTGTCCAGCGGCGTGTCAATAACAAAAAGGGGTGCCGTTTTTGACGCCTCGAATGAATTTTATTTTATGATGGCGAATTAAAACTGTGTTTTTAAGACTTCCAACCTATAAAGGTAAAATTTCATTTCATTTGTTCCGGTTGTAAATTTTTATTTCAGACAAATTTAAGGTGGATTCACCCATGGTGTCCCAACAAAATTTTTGTTCAGACAAAAATTATTTTACTGAGAGTTTTCTGAAACACGATTCATCCATTTCGAACATTTTGTCTGGACAATCATTGCTGCCGTATGTAAACAATAGTTTTGTAATATGCCATTATTACAGCTGATTTTAGCATATTGTGTTTTTTCAATATGCGAAAATTGTAATTGTTAAATTTAATTTTTTTTTAAATTAGTGAAAAAAGAAAATTACTTGTGCTTTTAGCCCGTGAAATGCATAAAGTATTGCTATCAGCAATGTATATATTTAAAGAAAATGAAAAAAAGAATCGCAGTGAAACGAATTTTAAAGCAAAGGAGATCTGTGGGCTATTTTCACACTTTGGTTCCATTCATGCGCTTAAATGATGTGGAATCTTTTATAAATATCATATATCACTCCCTTCCAGGCTTCTTCATTTCCTCGATAAGTTTTTGAGCAGTTAAATTATTTTTTTCCATTTTGCATAAAAAAAATTTTGCATACACTTTGGAATTGCAATAATCACAACAAAATGACTTTCCAAATATTATATAAATGGGCAACTCAATGCAGCTTTGATATGACAAATTTTACTTATTGGCAACTCAGTTCAAGTTTATCTGGACAAAATATAAAATTAAACCAATTGAAGCTGAGAGCTGGTCGCACAAAATATTTTCTCTCTCTCTTGAAGAGAGACGTCAAGCTTCACATAAAAAAAATTTTGTCCGGACAAAAATTTTGTTCGGACACCATGGGTGAATCCAGCTTTACTTTCTTCAGACACTCGAATTTGCACATTTTGTTGATAGAAACACAATATTTACTACGTTTCTTTTAATAAGAGAGTATTTCCTTGTATTTGTTGAGAGTAGGTAGCTTATTGGCGGAAAAAGAGAGTGTCTTCTAATATTTGTAATTTGTACTTATGATAAAGTCTAGTGGTTACATATTTTATAGGAACAGAAGGGTAATTTCTTTATACAATAATCTGATATTCCCTGTCGTAAGTAAGGACCAATCTTGTCAACGGAAACGGATGAGTATCGAAAACAGATCACTTTGAATTATTGGGCCACTACAGACAGTGAATAACAGAAGATGTTTTGGCAGAAGCATCAAAAAGGCTACGATGTTTAGTAGTAGTTTAGTTGTGCTATCTACTTGTATTACAAATGATGATGGAATCAAACGGTTGGGAGTTTTTACTGACTTGGTATCTATTTCTATCATGTGACCAAGGGATCAAACTCACATCATCGTTTGGTTGAGTATTTTGAAACAATTGTGATCCACATTGGTACTCCCCTTGTGAAAGTCATTTCTCCATCCATCGTCTTCCATTCTCCATAGACGTCCAATTACGTAGCTTAACGCTTTGACATTTACACCTTGACTTCAAGATAGTTTTCTACTGATTCAAGTTCAAGCTTAACAAGATTAGAAGACTGGTTGACAATAATTTCTTTTCCCTGGTTAAAGGTATTAAGGAGTTATCACTATTTTCACTAGGTTGAAGTAGAATTATTGTTGGGATGACAAAATACTTGTAGGTTCGCACCAAATTTATTATTTGTTGATTGAAGTTCCTCCTTGTAAACGCCTTCATTACACAGTGAAGAATTTGAAGATGATATATCCCACCTTCTAACAAAGTGCGTAGATGTAAAGGTCAAGAAGTATTTGATTCTACTTCAATGTTCGGGACAGAAATCGACGTCTACTTGACTCGTTGTTTAAATTTTAATTCAATAAGTAACAGTGTGTTATGTTTCCTGTCGCATATTTTACGTGAGCTTGATGAAAAGTGTTCCAAGGAAGCAGTTGAAGCATGTATAAATCTCAGCCGTTCTATCTCTGCTAAGTTTACAAATTTTCCATAATGGAAAAAATCATGGTTTCCATTATTACGGAATTAGCACTAAGTTGTCCTTTTGATTACAGTAGGTGCTGTTTATCCTTATATTGGCTAAAAAACTGGTGAAATCTAGTATAATAATGATAAAAATTCAGAACTCTCAGTTTGTGTCATATACAAATTGTCCAAAGATTTTTTGGACCAGTGTTGTTACAAAAACCCGTTTGCGTTGTTGTAAAATCGTCCATGTTGCAAACTTTTCAGCTTCCTCTACAGAATTAGCGTTTGGTTATGGATATTTTGCCGAAGGTTTTCATAATCCTCTAGATTTAGACTATTATCGACTCTTTATAGTTCTTCTTATGGTATCAATTCTATTGTTGTTTGTCGAGGTTCATCACTATTCCCATAGGAAATTCCATTAAATAACCTCTCAAATGCCGATTTCCGAGCGGAACAATCAATGTGAGGATCTTATTTAGAGCCATTATTCTTGCTCCTAGGGGTTTGTGCAATTCCTGTCGATGGCTGTTTATTGTGTTTATGTTGAGTTAACTGCGGGCTCTTGAGTCTTTTTTTTTTTAAACGTACGAGTTCAGACTAAAATAGCTCAATGTATTCTTTACCCAATGACTGAGTCTGTTCGAAATAATTACTTATGAAGCAGTCTGATCTTTAACAACTATACTAAATGTTTCGTACACTTCATTAAACTCATTCTATTTGTCTGAAAGAGGACGAAGCCGTTCCTCAAAATAGGAGGCCTTATTTATCCTATCTTCTTCGAAGTTGCGTACTACCTTCTGAATGTTGTCGCTTAAGGTACTCTTCCGTTGCAGAAATTTTATTGTAAGCGATAATGACTTAACGTCATCGTTGAAAATTCTAGTAGGCTTTAATTCAAGCGTTTCATCTGACTCTATATCATTTTCTTTTTTTGCCTTTTGAGTATATATATATTATATACTTTCAAAATAAGATGCAAGAAAATAATTTAAATTTGAAAACTACGGAATTAATACTTTGTTTGAAAAAAACCTACTTTTCACAAAAAAAGTAGACCTTTTCAATATGCAAAAGAATTTTTAACATTGATCCACAAACAACAGGGTAATTTGATAGACCATTTCTTTGGAGCACATTTTGACACCTTAGAAACAAATTTTAGCGGCCCTCTTCCATATACAAATTGGTCTAGAAATGGCGAAGTTATGCTCGTTTAAACGATAAAATCTGTTCAAAACTAAGTGGAAGGAGTAACATAATTTAAAAAGTGGGAGTAAAAAAATAGCATATAATTCATTCGAGAGTCCGAACTAAGTGTTTTGATAATTTCAGGAAGATCAGTCCAGCGTTCTGATCTCCTATAAGGTACAAACAAACACATAAACGAACACATTATACTTTATATTCACAAATACATAGACACATAAGTATATAAATTGTTTATTATTTAGTATGTACTTTCTTTCGTAAAATTTTCTAATTACATACCTTTTAAAAATGAGGTTTTACATTATATAAAGAAATTAAAAAATTAATGATACTAGCGCACTTATGAAAAGGCTGTAGGAAGCTGGCTCCCGTTCTACAAATTAGAGATTGAACTTGTATCCTTCAATTTTTAAAATCAATCGATGTATGTATATGGATATGTAAGTAAGTTGCTTTCCGCGCTTTAAAAAAATCTTACATTTCTATCTAAAAGAATACATAATATCAATATCTGTATGATCAATTATTCAAAAAAAGTAAATTATAATTCGCGGTAGTCGATTATTAATAAATAAAATAAACATTTCCTTTGAATTTTTTAAGGTACTTTATTAGATTCCATTAAGTGCAGGGAATCAGTGCTCACATGTAGGGAGTTTGTATACTTAGAATGATGTCACAATATATATTGTGCCACAGACCCATTGAACAGAATCTCTTCCAATAAGAAAGTTGTCCCGAAATTGATTTTTAATCTATGCAGGCTGTGTCGTTTTGTTAGAACCAAATGTCATTGAAGTTTAGCTGGTGTTAGTTTTCCGAAAGAAAATTTCATTCATATGATTCCGTAGTTCTCAATAAGGGTTCATTGGGCCGCCAGTTTGTAAGACGTGTCAAATACTCAATTCTAATGGATGCAATTAATGTTGGTTTGCTAACGAAAATTTTCTTGTTATTAAATAGGACAGTTGACTGTCACAAAGCTTCTTCGTTGCCCCTACTCTACTCGTCAGCATACAGCTGGACTTGAACTCGGAACCATTTCAACTTTTTTAAAATGATATTTTAATCATTCGACCGTGTAAACTTTGCTTTACTACAGTCAATTTGCATCTTTTCAACTTTACCGAGCTATTCAATTTACAAATACTCTTACTTTTGAGAACTAAATGTATATACTACATACTTGTGTAAAATAATATACCCCGGAAAGCAAATTGTTGGTCCACCTTCCTAAAAGGGGCTGAAAAATTTCTAAAATATTAATTTTTTTATTGTTAGGTATTAAAAGTTAAAACAAAAACATAATAAACCGTTTTATTTCTACTTCTTCTTTTGGCGCTACAGTCCGTGGTGAACCTGGGCCTCAACCAACAAAGTTTTCCAGCTGGCACGGTCTTTAGCCAGAGTTCTCCAATTTTGCACACCAAGTTGGTTGAGGTCCCTCTGCGCTTGTGTGCGCCATCGGTTCCGTGGGCGTCCTCTAATGCGTTGTCCCACAGGTTTGGAATCGAAGATTCCTCGGGTCGGAGCAGTATTCTCCATGCGCTCTACATGGCCCAACCATCA
Source organism: Epicampocera succincta (assembly GCA_932526305.1). Lineage (NCBI taxonomy): Eukaryota > Metazoa > Arthropoda > Insecta > Diptera > Tachinidae > Epicampocera > Epicampocera succincta. The sequence continues at coordinate 26,002,441 of OW052035.1, read as the reverse complement.
TAGCCGTTGGATCCGTATGTGCCTGGTTAGGCTCATGTCGCTGTACAACCCGTAAAGCTCATGATTGAATCTTCTTCTCCAGAAACCATCAACGCAAACAGGGCCGAAGATTGAACGCAGAACTTTTCTCTCGAAAATACCAAGTGTCAGCTTGGTTTTTCGAGAAAGAGCCTTACTACTCAATTCCCTCTTGAGCCCAAAGAAACAGCGATTGGCAAGAGTTATTCTGCGTTTGATCTCGGTACTGATATTGTTTATACTGTTGACTTGGGAGCCAAGGTAGACGAAGTCCTTCACTAGCTCGAAGTTATGGCTGCCTATGGTGATGTTCTGGCCCAGTCGTCGGTGTGGCGCGTCCTTTTTTGATGACAACATATACTTCGTTTTGCCCTCGTTCACCGCTAGACCCATTTTGGCAGCCTACGTTGAAATACCAGCAAACGCTTCATTGACGGCTCGCTGTGTTCGACCAATCACGTCAATGTCGTCAGCGTATGCTAGCAGTTGCACGGACTTTTGGAAGATCGTGCCTCTGTTGTTGGCGTGTGAGTTTTGCACGATCTTCTCAAGAATTATGTTAAAAAAGTCACATGACAGTGCGTCGCCTTGTTTAAATCCCCTTCTGACATTGAAGGTCTCGGTGAATTCGTTACCGACCTTGATGGAGCAGCGAGAGTTCTCCATCGTCATCCTACACAGCCTGACGAGTTTAGTAGAAATGTCAAAACTAGACATGGCTTCGTATAGCTCGTCCCTATACACACTGTCATATGCGGCCTTAAAATCGAAGAATAGGTGGTGGGTGTCGATTTGCATCTCTTGGGTCTTTTCCAGGATCTGCCGTAGTGTGAAAATTTGGTCAATGGTGGACTTCCCCGGCCTGAAACTACACTGATAAGGACCTATCAAACTGTTCACGAATGGTTTCAGGCGCTCACACAAAACGGCAGAGAAGGTGCATACATATTTGTGTACATTTAACATGCTTAAATAATTTCGATTCAAACAAAACATGAATTATTTCATGAAATGTACTTGTATTTAGAATTTTTTATGTTAAAAGCTAACTCGAACAACACAGTTCAAATGTATAAAATATAATACTCTTAATACCCAGCAAACATAATATCGCTAAAGAACAATAAAAAATAATGTTTACACTTTACGAAATTAAAACATTCGATTAAGTAAAGCAGGGAAATAAACTTTTCTGAAATTATAAGCATTGCATCTAAATTGTTGGTTTTTGGGAAGGTTATTCCAAAGGCATGTATGTAAGTATATATGTATGTACTTAAAACTGCTATTCAGGCACCAGGTATTGATGCGAAATTGATTTTTTTTTTTCAAAATATAAGTGTACAAGTTTGCTTTAAATTGTCAAGAAATACTCCATGAAAACATGGAATTAATCAGTAGATGTGTCCAACAATATTATTGAACATCGCATTAAGTTTTCTTTTACTGATGAGTCACAACTTCCAAACAACTCACATTCATACAGTATAAAAGGAGCATAAAAGCAATCGAACAAGGTTTAGTTAGTAAATTTCTTATAATAAATAAAAATGAATTGTAGACTGTCGTACCCGCACTTCCAAGTTGACCAATTACTTTATCAAATTATTTCAATTGAAATTTCTTAATTTTTTAAATAATGCATGTTACTTGCAAAACTCTGGTAGTAACAATTTAAATTGCACTGAATATTCATATAAGGAAAAATAATGTACTGCAGTCCACATATATTTAATCACTATGTATGTATGTATCTTTATCTAAGAGTTTTAAAAACTAGAATCAAATCAATTAACCAATACAGAAATTTGTTTCTAGAATACCAAATTAAAAAAGAAGTCGCAATCAAATGGAGTAGTTAAATATCGCAGTTATTTTCTCAGTTCTTCTCGTGTTAAATTCGTTATTACTTTGGGACCACTACATTAATTTTAATGAAAACTGTTTGGTTTTTACTGAAGTTAATGCCACATATTTTTCTTTGAAAAAAGTATATAAATATTGACTCATTTTTCCGCACTTTATCATTATTTTCTTTCTCACTTAAACACTAATTTTCAGTTAAGCTTTGCGAGAAATTTTTGCGCTTTTGAGAATGATTCCTTCTATTGGGTGTTTTTTATTGAGGTATAGAACTTTAAGTTGGCATCACTTTTTTAACTGGCGGCCATTTTGTCAGCTGTCAAGTGATTAATATTTAGTTTGGTTTGCCATTTCATCATGAACAGGTTGACAAAAGAACAACGCTTGCAAATCGTGCAAATTTATTTCGAAAATAATGGTTCAGTTCGCGAAGTTTACCGCAAGCTCCGTCCATTTTATGGTCATCAGAGCAATTAATTCGGTTAACCATGGATCGTTTTCGCACTACGTTTACTCTATGTGATAATACGCATCCGCAGACACGTCGAACAGTGCGCACCGAAGAAACAATTGCCGCTGTAGAGCAAAGTGTTGAAGAGGACCCGAATGAATCGATTCGCCACCGTGCACAGCAATTGGAGCTTTATCCATCAACCGAATTGTCCGAATTGGATGGCATGAATGTGGATGAGTTGTGGTTCCAACAAGACGGCGCTACATGCCACACAGCGCACGTCACAATCGATTTATTGAAGGAAACATTCGATGAGCGCATAATTTCGCGGAATGGACCTGTCAATTGGCCACCAAGATCGTGTGATTTGACACCATTGGATTATTTTCTTTGGGGATATGTGAAGTCGCTCGTCTACGCCAACAAACCAGAAACGTTAGGGGACTTGGAAGCCAACATTCGTGGCGTTATTGGCAACATACGGCCCCATATGCTCGAAAAAGTGGTTGAAAATTGGACCTGTAGAATTGGCTTTATTCGAGCCAGCCGCGGCGGCCACATGCCCGAAATCATATTTAAACATTAATGGCATAAAATTATCCTTCCAATAAAGCCAAATTGATGGACATTAAAACGATTTTCTTGTGTTTTATTTCAATTCGAAGTTCTATACCTCTAAAAAAAACACCCTGTATTAAGCTGCGATGTTCTCAAGTTACGGTATTACCCGATGTTAATAAAATTACTATATTTAATAATGGAATTTGGAATGGAATAAAGGGTGTAATTACTATAGAGGTTCAATTAATTCGCTATCGCTAGTAGATATTTTCAGCGACGAACAGTTGATTTGCTCCAGCGGTAACGTAAATATTTTCGTGTAAATTTGCGTGCCATTAACATTATTGTTCGATCACAAATGTCAAAATCTGGCGACAGAGGCTGTTATGCAGGTTGTGATTTTTACTATCAAAAGGATTATGATTATTAAAAAATATTAAAACTAATATGGTATATATGAAAGACCTAATGGGGTGCTGTTCAAATGGGGTAGAGAACTTTTTTAATGAATCTAAGTTATTAAAAGCCTATTCGGTATCAGATTCTATAATTTTTAGAGCTTCAAAATCCTCACTGTGTTTTTTTGATTTGGCTACGAAAATGTTTGTAAAGTTTTTTATCTATTTCTACTGTATCAGTATATGTTACTAGATTAATTCCGTTAATACTTTGGTTATTTATTTTGTGGTGCCCATTCAATAGCATAACTCCATTTTCTATTTCTTCTTTGTCTTTTTTATATTCCTGCTCTACTTTGCACTGAGTGTTTCTGCTTGTAATTAATGGTATCATGCAGTTATCGGTTTCATTGTTAACTTTACAGATGTACTTCCCTAAATAATTCTGACATTGCGTTACTCGAACATATTTGCCTTTGCACTGTGCGATTAAATCATCTGTTTGTGCCTTACCATGTTTAAAGCTAATGGATGAAAATTTCAAGAGTTTACAGAGATCAAATACTTCTAGCGATAAATACTGTTGAATATTCTAATATGTTGATAATAGGTACGTGAACCATCTCGTTTTTTAAAATTTCCTTTATTTCATTTAGGTTAAGAGATTCAGGTAAATATTCGTTGAGTTTGCTGCATGTACAGTAGGCCGTCTCGAAAAAAAAAGTTCGCCATACACCACAGAATATAAAGTATTGTTGCAAGGCAGTTTTGAAAAAAAAATTTTTAATTTTTTTTGCCGAAAGTAGGGGTCGCCAAACCACATTTTTCGTTATATCTTCGACATTTATAGTCCTATCTCAAAGTGTGATATATCGATGTTTTCGTCTTGAGGAGGCCAATATTTTGATTTAATAGTCATTAACCTCAAATATCTCATTCTAGTATTTACCTACCAGATCTCTGTTTCTACCACCCTAATGTACCACCCTATTGTCAGAAAATTAAAGCCCGCAAAAAATCATTAAACTTTTGTTAAAGAAGTTTTTCGATATTTCCAACAGAACTGTTAAAAAATACAATTTATGTTTTTTGCCGAATGTAGGGGTTACCTTTTTGAGTATTTTTGTCAGATTTTCTGTATTTACTGTCGGATCTCCCAGTGCGATATATCGATGTTTTTGTCTCGAGGAGGCCAATGGTCATCTTTAATATTCATTGACCTCAATATAACCGTTCTAATAGTTAAGGCTGTTCTTATGAAATATTTCCATAATTCCGGTAGATCTATAAGAAAAAAATTCATGTTTTTTGTCGAGCCTAGGAAATGTGATTTTAAATTGATTTGAAATTTTTCGTACAAAATTTTATACCCGGAAATCCATCTTTCGGTTAGACGTTAACGGGAGATTAAGTAAATTCGAGTTAGTTTAAATCCTCTAATAATGGAAGTAGTACCGAATCATTCCAAGTAGTAGTGGAATCATTCCAAGAATGGAACGCCAGTTACAGAGGCCGTTGCAATGGTTCGTGTGCCTATTCCACTTCAATGAATTACCATTCAGTGCTTTATTGAGATCATTGCTTGGCAAACAGAAAGGACCTGGACTCTGGCCAGGAAGTATTGGAGAAGGAATTCAGAATTGTACGCAGTATTCTGTAAGTTTCGCATACTTTTCTTCAATGAAATTTTAATCATGCCATTAACAATTCGGATCTCTATTGTTTACTCCATTCTGTTAGGTCAATAAAAATTTCGAGCGAATTGAAATGGGAGAAATGCCAGCAAACATAGAAGGATGGAGTATTCGAGGCGATCAGTCGTACTTGTATCGTATGGTTCGAACTGTCCATACCGGAGAATGCGATGACAGATTAGCCAGCGAGAAGCCCGGAGCTATTAGCACAGCGCGCTGGTTGACAACTGCCTCTAGAATTCTCCGGTTTTATGTAACGTGCGCTAAACCCCCAGTTATATTGAAAAAACTGGCTGAGTTTGTTATGAAAGTTTACGCGCCATTTTGGTTTCTTGTGAAAAGCCAACCACTTGCAATTCACGGAAGTCGCCACGTTTTTAAATATATATCTTGGATACGTCAATTGCCAGAAGATGTTCAACAGATACTTCGTCCGTCGATAGAAAATAACGCGTACTTTTTCCACCCCGAGAATGTATTGTTATCGATGATAACGGACCAAGATCCGCTAGTACGTTCAGACGGCTATAACAAGATTTTGTCTGCGCGAAATGAAGCAGCAGTAGGCATTCGTCAAATGTACGGTGCACAAGTTAAAAATTTCATAGACTTCGAAAGTGACTCATATTACCATATGATCAATTGGACCAAATTTGAATTGACTGAGCCGCCGTGCTTGCAGTTCTATATGCAAGACCAGCTGGAAGCATTACAGTTTTCAAAAGAAATAATCGAGATACCAGGTAGCACAAGAAAAACAACTTTGTTTGATAGTTTTGTTGACTAACCTTAATTAATTTCACAGAATATCCGTGCCATTCTCAAAACACCGAGCGTTTTGTTCATGTAGTACATGAGTCTGCCATGGCTGTTACCGATGAGCAACGCCTAGGCCACATTTTTTCCAAGCTCGAAAGCCGTGAAAAATATAGCCAACTTGGGTCATTTCAAAATATGATTAAATAAAATTGTTTTAATATACACAGATCTTTGAATTTTTATTGTATTGGTACAGATATTATGGTAAGTTCGAAAAGAGTGTATCACTATTTAAAAAAGAAGATACTAGGCAAAAACATCGATATATAATACTATAAAATCCGACTGTGAATACCGAATATATGATAACTGTTTAAAAAGTCAACCCCTACATTCGGCAAAAAACATAAATTATATTTTTTTAACACTTCTGTTGGAACTATCGAAAAACTTCTTTAACAAAAGTTTAATGATTTTTTGCGGGCTTTAATTTTCTGACAATAGGGTGGTACATTAGGGTGGTAGAAAATGAGATCTGGTGGGTAAATACTAGAACGGGATACAAAATACCATTGACTATTAAAGCAAAACATTGGTCTCTTTGAGACAAAAACATCGATATATCACACTTTGAGATCCGACTGTAAATGCCGAAGATATAACGAAAAATGTATTTTGGCGACCCCTACTTTCGGCAAAAAAAATTAAAAAATTTTTTTTTGAAAATGTCTTACAACATTACTTCGTATTCGGTGGTGTACGGCGAACTTTTTTTTTCTTGCCTATATGGCGAGACGCTCTAATGTACAGTTGTGGTTAATAACAGTAGTTCGTTATAGATTTGTTCCAACATCAAATGTTTTCCTATGTTCCTTTCTTGTAGTTTTTCAAGATTTGAATTTATTACTTTTTGCTCTTCATTATTATTTATCAGTTTATTTATTGCTGTTTCTATCTTAATCATGTCTTCGTGGTCAGGTATTCCATAAACAGCTTTTAATATCGATCCTAAGAAGTAGATTGCTCGTTTTCGAATCCTATGTTCGTCAAGTTGATCTGTGAGTATTTCTATTTTTTTTATTACCTTATCCAAATTTTTTCTTCTACTATTGGATTATATTTTTCCTTAAATAAATTATTAAATGGTGTCAATAGTTTTGTTAGATTAGCTGCATGGAATAAATATGTTTGTTTGTGATACAGGAATACATCGTCAGTTCTCGTTAGCAGAAACTTCCTTCCTTCTAGACTTCTTATTTCTACATCTGCCTTGGTTTTTGGTACTGGGAGTAATATCAGGTAGGATATCATTTTTTTGATTGTGTAATTTGTAATATTGTTCTTGTGTACAATTACACCCCTCGTGGTTAAGATGGTGTCCTCACAGTCGTCTTTTACAGTATATTTAATGTATCTGCTATCGTTTTTCTTCCTTACTCCTTTGTTTTTACTAAAATTTGTTCGTTTGATACAAAAGTTCGATGTTTTGTTCCCTGATTTAATCTTTTTAACACTTTTTTTGATGATTCTTTCAGTTTTTGTATACATATATCACTTTTGTCGTATTTAACTCGGTTAAATTGGATGTCGATTGGTTTTAGTTCTGTCACCGTGTGTATACTATTATTTAATTCATAATTGTTTTATAAATTTCTTCAGTTATTGTTGTTTCATTCTGAATTTTAAATATTCTGAATAATTCATTAAAATAAATATCCATATATACATACGTTCCTGGTTCTGTTGGTATATCGGATTCTCCATGTGGTTCTTTCGTGGGATTTCCCTCATATTTACCATATAGACATGGCGTGCATTTATTATTATACGCTTTGCATTGCTGCTTCATTTCTGGCCAGTAGTTGCTCTCGAGTATCTTTTATATTACTTCTATAGCCTCGATGTGCTCTACCATGAGTTTCTTTGATTAATTTTGTAATTTTTTGGGTGTATAAACAAATTTTATTCCATTGAATGTTTCTTTTATCTGGTTACCAAAAGTATATACATATGACTTCAGGATTTGTGCGTATTGCAGTTACTCTGTTTGGGATTAGTATTTTTTTAAATTCATTAATTAAATTTTTTTCATTTGTAAAACGTATCTGATGTCGTGTTTTGCTTGTAAATACCGCATATGTATGTTATTGCGTCGTTAATATCTGCGTTCGATATCAGCTCAATTTGCGTCACGTATGTATTGAAGGTTTGTGGTACAGTTTCAATAGCATTTGTTGGTGAGCTTGTAGCTGAGTAAACTGTACTAATTGTTGACAAATTTATTTGTTGCCTTGAAAGAACATCGGCTACTACATTTAAATGGCCTAGCTTGTATACTAATTTTGCTCCAAAATCTTCGATTATATTCTTCCATCTCATTAATTTTGTATTTGGATTTTTTTCCGAATGTCGCGAAAGTTAAAGACTGGTGGTCAGTGTATATCGTTAAATCGGCTACACCATAAATATAATTTCTAAGTTTTTGTAGCGACCAAATAATGGCTAAAAGTTCCTTTTCATTTGTGCTGTAATTTTCTTCAATTTTACTTAAAGTACGTGATAAGAAAAATATCGGTTTTTTGTTTTGGCTCAGAACTGCTCCAAGTGCTATGTTGGATGCATCCAACGGATGGAATAATCTGGTTGGAAAAGTTCCACTTGTTCCCTTAAGCAAGCTTTTAAGTTATATGTGGCTTTTAATGCTTGTTCATCAAGATTTATAACTGTATTTTTACTCTTATTTTTTCCTATCTGTCCATGGTCTCCCCTCAAATGTACTGTCAATGGTTTGGCTATGCTAGCGTATCCTTTGATGAATTTCCTATAGTACCCTGTCATTCCTAAAAATCCTCTTAAGTCTTTTAATGTTTTTGGAATAGAATACTTGTTAAAAACATCTACTTTTTCAGGGTTGCTGGATATGCTATTATGTTTTATGACATGTCCTAGGTATTCCACTTCCGTCTGGAAAAATTTTGATTTTTCATCAGATACCTTGAGAGTTGCTTGATTTAATGCTTCAAATACTATTTCGATATGTTTTATATGTTCTTCAACCGAAGACGAGTAAATGATTACATCGTCTATGTATACATATACAAATTTACCTATGTACTCCCTAAGTATATCGTCTACACATCTTTGAAATATCGAAGGTGCGTTTTTTAGGCCAAAGGGCATGTGAATAAACTCGTATTTGCCGCCGTTTACGCGGCTGTTTTCTCCATATCTTTTTCAGAAATTTTTATCTGGTGGAAGCCAGATTCGAAATCTAAAGTGGTGAAATACTTTGCCTTAGCTAAATTTTGGATCGTCATATTTACGTCTGGATATACATACATACCTATCTCTATTTAGCGTTTAATTTTTGAAAGTCTATTACCATCCCTTTATTCGGTCTTCCGTGTTCATCTACACCTTTTTTAGGAACTGTTCATATTGGAGAGTTATATGGGCTATTACTTTTCTGTATTATACCTTCACTTAATATTTGTTTTCCCTATTGAAAAACTCATTATCTGCTATAGGATATGGGTATTGTTTCGTCCATATTGGGTCTTGGTTTTTTGTTCTAATTGTGGCTTCAATAGTTTTTGTGAAGGGCAGTGGTCTTATGCCATTATTTTCCTTCATAATTCTATCTATCTCTTGAGCTGACTAGCACTACTCATGGTGGTTAAGTCATATCCCTAAGATTCACATTTGTATTTAGCATTTTTAAACCTTCTAAGCCTAAAATCATGTCAAACGATTCAATATTATTTAATTCAAAAAATTTTATTTCCCTATTCATCAATTTGATTATTCCTTTTGTGTTTATAATCGAGTAACCATGTTCAGTTTTGGTTTTAATGGGTTTAATTTTAATCCTATCTGAGAAATCACACTTAATATTTATATAATTATGGGTTGCACCAGTATCAATTAGAATATCATATTTTTTATTTGTCAAATCACTGTTTAATGTGAGATAGGGCAACCCGCCTCTTAGTTTAAATGATCTTATCTTAAATTATTTACCATTTGTCCTTGTCCTTATCGTCATCTTGTTTTGATGATTGGTTGATCCATCAATTAATGTACCAAGATTGTTTCTTGGTATAATAATTGCCACCATTCTCCCTTTTCCATGGTCGGTTGTCTACAAAAGGATGGTGTTGTATTGTCTGGAGTCCGTTTCCACCGGGACAGGTCGTTGTTGCTGGTTGGTGCTGTAATTTCGCTGGTTGAACTGATGTTGTGGATGCGGCCTCTGCGGTGCATAATTCGGGCGTCTGTGATCAAGCGTATTGTGGTAGTATGGCTCCTTGTGAAGGTGCTGGAATTGTTTATTATCATTATCGTATGACAATAGCAAATGTTGATGGTTGTTGTCATGCTCGATAGTTCTGGCAACAGCATAAGCGTGTTCCAAATCATTGAGTGTGTTAGCGTATAAGGTAGATCTGATGAATCCGTTTGCAATACCCGTAACAAATACACGTACTGCCTCATAATTTGCATTTCTTGTCATGGCTTCTATTGCGGTTGTGTGTTCGCCTGACATAGAGTTTTTTGATGTTATTAGATTTAGTGCTTGGTTTATCTTATCGTGGTATTCGGACAGAGATAGTTTATTCTGTCGTATTCTCCGCATTTCTTCCTGGAGTACGTATAGTGGGCGCATATCAGCGTATGTGTAGTCAAATCTATTCCGAATGCCTTCAAAATCAAATGGATGTCTGATGCTTGGCCTCTAATTTTGGATTTAATTATGGACAAAGCTTCCATGTCCTTCAAAAGCGACTATGTCCTTCAAATTGCTTAATGTCAGCCATTAATCTTGAGGCGTCCTCTCTCTATGCTCTATATTCAGCTTGGCTACCACTAAATGTTGGCAGGGCTTTAAATACCTCCAAAGAGATGTCTGAGGGTTTTTGGTAATTTTTAATTATGTCCTTCAGTTTAACTACGGACGACGCACTGTGGCGCCTTTTCCCAAATACCGTGGCAAAAATACAAAATTTGATGACAAAATTTTGTAAAATGAATGATTACATCGCACAAAGAACTTCTTACTGATGCCAGTTCAAAAACGTTTTTCTTAATTAGTTGAAAATTATAGCTGGTGGAGCTGCTTAAAGTTGGCAGTTTTTTAAGAAGCCCCAAAAAAGGTGATTTTGAAAAAAAATAACATTTTAAAATTGAAATGCTAGAAACTTTGACTTTAGATCATTAGTTTCTTGGTATCGTTTTAAAGGTACGTTTATTTTTTATTGAAATAAGCAAAAAAATGTGCATCAAATGCCCTACTTTTTCGGCAGTTGCCGCTTTTCAGGCACCCTATATTTAGGTAATTTTTACAAATAAAATGGAGTATATCTAAAAATGGCCAAAAATGGTCTCGGCCAAATTTTCGGAGCAAATTTACTACACAATGCTTTAAGTAATTTAACTAAACTTTGCCACCAAAAGTTGCCGTTTTGCTTGATATAAGAGGAAAACTGTTACAATCTCATAGTGAAAACGGCAATAATTCTGTTTTCACTGCAGCACTTTTTTGTTACATAATTTCTTTCGTTCATACGAGATTGACACGGTGACTTTTTCCCCTGCATTTTTCTTAAATTTTCTTTTATGTTGCTTTGTGTCCCGTTCGACAATAAACTCTAGAAAATTCATGGTAAAAAACCATCGGGCGAGCCCCGTATGAATCAGGTATGCATAACTATAACAATTTGTTTATTTAAATTTAAATTCGCATTCAACGTTTCTATGACCAATATATTTTATAACCAAGAATGTTGAAAAAAGTACCAAATAAGAAAAAAAATATGTATGTATGTATGTAGTTTAATTTTTGTCTTTTATTCTACAGATGGAAAAAGTAACCAATTTTGATTAAACTTAACCAAAACGGCAACGTTGTTCGCATTATAAAAATAGGTAGGTAGTTTTAAACTTTTTTTATACTGAGTAAAATAGAAAATGCAGTTTTACACTACAGGTAGTTGAGGCCTGGATTTCTGTTTTACAAAGCAGGTAGATTAAACATTTTTTATTTTTGGGTATAAATTAAGCCGCAATTGTGTAATCAAGCCAGTTAAGTTTTTACTTTGTAAAAGCAGTGATCATTAAGTTATACAATTTGATAGAGTCAATGTGCTATAATGTCATTTCAAAATTCGGAATTGTTCGAGTTATTCAGAAACTCACATAATAAAAATGAGTTTAGAATGGCTATTGTGCAAAAATTACACATTTTACCAGGATACCACGAAGAGGATGTGAAAACCACAATTCACTTTATTTACTTGAAAATTAATAAAAAAAATGGCTTGCCTCAAAACGAACGACAAAAACCTTTATGGAAAAGAACTCAGACTGGCTAAATGGAGTAACAACTTTTGAAAACATAGAAGAACCGCATACATCTTCTGACAGCAAAAGAGGAAGACCTGCAAAAACTATAAACGAATGTTCGGAGTACACAAGAAAACGTAAACTTCAAAATGTCACTAAAGATATATATAAATCGCATCTTTCAGAAGCATTATGTCTTAAGTATGTTAAAGATAAAGACAAATCAAGGTCAGACATTACAAAAGCTGTAGAGCTTGCAAGCCCAAATCGACTGCAGAGAATTAAAGAGAGTATTCCAACTCCTCCAAATGCTTTACCCAGAAAGTATAGCATAGAAGAAGCCTTAGCGTTATTTATGGACTTGGGATTGTCAAAGGAAAAGTATTCTATTTTACGAAGCTCCCCGCCCATCATTTTTCATTTTTGCCGTCAACAGTTCATTTTTGCCGTCCGATATTTTTTAAATACACGAAGGAGTCTTCAGAAATAATCAAATCAACAGTAAACGATATAAAAAAGCAAATTTCTGAACTAAACCCTTTAATGCTTGAAATGGAGAATGGAAAAACAGTTTACATTTATTATGAATTTTGTCTTACAATGATTGATGGCAAAGTCTTAAATGTAATAACAGATACTTCGTCAACTTTGAACTGTGCGATTTGCAAAAAGACACAGAAGGACTTTCAAAATCTTGATGATTCAAGTGATGAGCACAACTATGAATATGGAATTTCTCCATTACATGCTAGAATTAGGTGCATGTAGTTTATTTTAAAACTAGCGTATACAATTCCGCGAGATGGAGAATATTTTGATAAGAACTCAACACCAAAAGAAAAACTATCTGCTCGAAAAAAAAGTATACAAAATGAATTTCTTAAGAACCTTGGGCTGACAATAGACTGCCAAAAGCAGGGGTACGGCAATACGAACGATGGAAATATGTCCAGCGCATTTTTTGAAAATGATGAGGTAACAGCCAGAATTACTCGGGTCGACAATCATATTATAAAAAGGTTTGCAGTTATCCTAAACGTTATAAACTCTCGAGAAATGATAAATGGCCCAAAGTTTCATGACTATGCATCAAAAACTGCTAAACTGTTGGTTCAAATGTACCCTGAAAAGAAACTTACTCCCACGGTCCATAAGATTTTGGCTCATGGTAAAGATTTAATTGAATATCAATGCCTATAACTCTAGAATCAGAAGAAGCCCAAGAATGCAAAAACAAAGATTACAAACACTTCAGATACACAAATACTTGCAAAATTTCACGGATAAGACAAAATGAGGACCTTTTCAATATGTTGGCCGCCTCATCAGATCCACTAATTTCATCACGAAGACATGTAAGATCTCAAAAGGATTTACAAGAACGTAATTATAGCTCTGATATGTTAAGTCTATTAGATATCGCTAACTAATAAAAAAAATTATACTAGTTTGAAAAAAATATAGTAAATAAATTAATATCGTTATATATTACACTGTGTGTAATTCTTTAATTCATAGAAAAATAACCATATACGGACACCACTAAATGATCATATGGACATGCAGGTTACTTATTTTTTAGGCGAAAGCGGTTATCTTTGAAATGCTTTATACATTTTTAAAACATCTTTATTATGTACTTTAAAGTTTATTATGTTTGTTATGAAACAGTCAAAAGGCGACAACGTGCACAGTGCCGCGGCTAACCTATGACTATGAAAATCATGCATATTGAAGCTTGAGGAGTCTTCTTTCAAATGCTTTTTAAAATTTTTAAATATCTTTATTACTTTAAAACTTATGATTTTTGCAACGAAAAAAGTCAAAAGGCCCCATTGTGCGACGTTCGTCGAAAACTGTTTTTACTTTTTGTTTCTTAAATGTGTTCATTTATTTTTTAAATTAATGTTGTTATGGTGATTTTTGTTTTGGTTTGAATTCGTTATGTCTTCTTATCAAGATTTTTGTTTTGGTTTGAATTCTTTTGTCCTCTTATGAAGATTTCTTGCGCCCTTGCTGCCACAAGAATTCCGATAGTCCGCTCACTGAAGTAATATGTAGGATAATATTACTCCTGGCAGGATCGCCAATTAAAGTTTTTCAACTTTTAACTGGTTAAAAAATATTTGTTCATTGACACGTATGCGTCTTATTTTATTTCTTTTAACTCAGGGGTCAAAAATACCACACGACTAATTCACTTATTTCTAACTGACTCTTATCCTCTGACACTATTTCTTAGATACTAACATTATTCCTAGTGTTCCTTCGCTTAAGAAGAAGAATCAGTACTAGTTTATGGATAGACACTTAGTTCTGATATCATGTTTGGTTACAATATGAAACTCTTCTTATCATTTATTCTTTTATTTGTTTGGGTACTTATCGCATTTATATCTGTTGTTCCCTTTGTTATTTTATGGTATCAATGTGTGAAAATAATTATCATACTTATGAAAGTAATAACAAATACTTTTCCTTATCTATGTGATGTCTTTGAGACTGACCTTAACTTGCGCGAAATATGTACATACATACATGTATAAATAACAGAGTTAATTTAGTGAAAAATACAAACTTTAAAGTTCAAAATCAATTAATTTCTCAACTTTGAATTAATTAAAAAATTTAAATATTTTATTATACAAAACTACGGTTCAAGTTTTGGACTAGTTATTAGGCAAAATAAAAGACAATATCTTAAAAGTACACCTTAAGCTAAATTATTAATTAAATTGTTATTTTGTATGTTGATTCGTGTGGAAGTTCAATAACGGATATAATTTTATATAATACTGAACAAAAATAAAAAAATTTTATAATTCTTGAGAATTCAAAATAAAGTGATTTTCTAATTGTTTGGTTAGTTTGTAATATACATACATATATATGTATTTATTAGGAGGGGCCAATTTGTCCGAGTGAGAAAAAACGTGACAAGGGTATAGCAAAATCGAAATCTACAGAAAATTCTAAGAAAATTACCCAAAGAATTGAAAAGCTAGCTCCCGCCGAGAGACATGAAGATTTTAGGTTATGGCATTTTAAAAAACTGCTTCGATTTAATCAAAAACAATATGTTAGCACTGAATCCCAACATAATATACTATTAACTTCGACATGTTTTAAAGAAACTTTTATGAGTTTTAAGAAACTGTTTTCATTTTGTTAAAATTTCTATTACTTGCTTTATTAAAGGAATGATTATGAAAAATGTATCAACTAAACTCAGAGCTTATAAAAAGCATGCCATTCATTTCAATTGTACAAATTATATGGATTTAGTCAACTTAGATAATGACTGTTAGGTCATCGTATAAGATTCATTTCAATGTAACAATTTATTTATATTTATTTTCAATCAAATATTGTATTTAAATTTATTTACACTTTTGCTTTGGTTTATTCGCTTTTTGTTTCTATAATTTGATATACATAATTTTGGTCATGCAGGCCCACCGTATCTTTATTTTGTTTATGAACAGTTAATCCTTTTGCAATGATTTGTTTCTCATATAATTTCTTAATGCTTGTAACGCAATTTTATTTTACTTTGTTGTTACATTAATATTGCTGAATTGCATTTGTTCATTGGAAGTAAGACACATATATTGCAACAACACCAATGATCCTTATATGTATATAAGAATAATTGTGTTAGGCTTAAGAAAAAGAATTTAAAATAAAGAAAACATTGTTAAAGTTGAATTGATAAAGTCATCATCCCTTTTTATTTAGCTCGCGTACCACGAACGTAAATGCACATTGCCCATAAGTATCACTTGCCACCGAACATTTCAGTGGCCTATAGACAACAATTCAAGAAATACCGAATTGCTCTATAGTGCTGCCGGTGAGAAACCTTCTCATCGTACAATGACTATATATTATCTGAGCCTCCATTTCTGCAAGCATTCCACACAAGCCCCTGTTGGAATATATTAAATCTGCAATTCCGTCGCACATCCAGAGAACCCAGCGATGTCTCCAGTAACTAACACAAGTTTCACGTCCAGTAATTGCAAAAAATTGTGACGATGTTATGGCAGTGACTTTTAAAGTCACCCGAATGAATTGTAAAAAGTACTTAGGTTCTGTTGTTTAAATTACGAACTAAAACATTATTTAAAACAAAATTGAGTGCTTATTGATTGTTCAATGCCATTACAAACGTGAGTTTTTCGGTAAATTTTCTAAATAAAAGTGTCTAAAATATGGCTTGAACAGATGAAGCAGACTTACATAAGTCGACCATTATTGAAAAATGCGGTATTTTTTTTGCATAAAATGCCATTTCCCTTCCCATTAGCTACGCATTATTTGAAACCTAAGATCGGCACCTTGTTAAATTTCTGAAAATCTAGCTTTGAGGATATTGAAATAACTTAGTTTTGCCAGCTGAGATTATAATCCGATTGTTTCTTATAGTTGAGGCGTGAATTTGGGAAGATTATGTAAGATGCCGTCATTATATTACTATGCATACTTCAATGTTTTTTTACGCATGTAGCGGAGGGGTTGTTGATTTTGCAAGTAGTATCGATCTGTGTTTAGGTATGTTAACCAATAAAAATAAGTTTGGTTCTGCTTGCCAAACTGATTGTGTCTCGCTGACGGCGGTGATAGCACACTTTGCATCCTGGTTTTTAAAGAGATGGCCATTGCAGCCGGAGTTTACGGGTTTGCTTCTTCACTTCTGAATTTTAAAAAGGAAAATTTATTTGCTATTTTTGAACATTTCTCTGATATACATGTATGTATATACATACTACATATCGCACCCTAAATACAAAAGGGTCACAACTCAAAATTTTCCAAAACTGATTTTTCCATAAATTAATTCAGAGTACACATCTCTAACTACTACAAAAATTTCTTTCACATCACTATCTTCTTTAACTGGAAAAATACATTTATGCCTATTTTTATGTTAAGTGTGTAGCTTCCAAGAATGATTAAGTAAAGATTACGCCATGCGCATGATTTACCGTTTGATGCCGTTTTGGTCCCCTATCAAAGGTTACCAAGTCTGTATCATATGAGAAATTTATAATTTCTTACAAAAAATTTATGTATTTTGTATTAGTTGGCAGCCCTGTAATTAATTTACTCAGAGAGTTCTAAAAAAAAGTATTTCAACAAAATAAAGTGAAGAGCTAAGAAAAAGAGCAAATATGAAATGTGCAGTGGCAAATGCAAACAAAGTAAAAGCAAAAAAACAAGTGAGAAATTATGTTAAAACCTATTATTTTGTGTATTTTTAATAAAACGTGTTTTCAAAAAGCTGTATCGTTTCACAATTTTCCAAAAGATGAACCTCAAAGGAAGTTGTGGGTAATGTTTAGCAAAAGAGTGAAGCTTGTAAATGTGGATAAAGAAAAAATGTGTGCTTTACATTTCAAGCAAGAGGATTTTGAAAGATATTGAAGACATGCTATTCACTACTTCGTACGATATTGAAACAGCAAATATGAATTCTGGAAAGTTAATTAGTTTTATGTTTATTTTCAAGTTAAAAACAAGCGTTGAAATTATGTTTAGTCTTTTGATTCTATCCATCTCAATAAAAAATGTTCTTTTTGAAAACTATATGTTATTTGCAGCAATAGTGAAATATTGTAATAAAAGTAATGAAAATCTATATATGGAATCTTATAAAGAATTTGTTTGCTTTCAAAAAATGTAGTCAGAAAAATAACAATTTGTCCCACTGTCATGTTTTTACACAAACATAATAGTTCTACAGCTGAATTTTATTAGCCAATGAGAACACAGCTTGAGTGGCGTCAGAGTGCCAACATGCGCAGAAATGTTTTTTTATGGCTGCGTGATGGCGTAATATTTATTTAATCATTCTTGGTTGCTTCTGCACGATGAACTAAAGAGAATTATTTTGAGTTGCCTTAATATGCTCAAGAACAACTGATTACTTTTATTACACATACAGAGTTTTATTTTGAGTTCTGACTCTATTACTGTACAAAGTGATAAATTTCGTGGAATATTATTTTCGATTGTGCTTCTTTAGTTGGAAAAGTGAGTTCAATTAACAGTATTATTTATTTATGTGCCTTTTTTGATTAAATAATTGTGATCGTCGTAAGTTTTATAAATTTTTTTTATTTTAAAGTAGAAAAAAATATTAAATGTTAATTATGTTCCTATTAGCCATATGTTTGTTTACTTATTGTGCATGCCTTTTGTAAAATCTTAAATTATTTGCAATACAAAATTTAATTTTTAGTTGCGACCTTTTCGATGAAAATGTCTTGCCCAAACCTTGAACATTACTTAACTACAATGGAAACTGATTGTAGCGCGTCTTGTCATAAGCATGATAGAAGCACAAATGCATTTAGTGACTCTGGGAGTGAATTTTGTGTGTCAGGAAAAACTAAAAGCAGCACCTCGGAAGAATACTCAGAAGAAGAAGATATAAAAAGATTAAATAGGAAGAGAACACGTTCTAGATATACATACATACATACATTTCAAAACAAGAAACAACAGAAACAAAAATCTTTAAGAAACGCAGGAGTCTCTTATACATATGTACATCACTTTCAAAGTCGAAAAAAGAAGTAAATGCCAGGTGCATACGGCCACCCTGCGAAACAAAGTGCCGACTTCGATGCAATGAACTAATTTCCGAATCGACGCGCCTTGAAATATTTCAAAAATATTGGGGTTGGAGTGACTTGCAAAGACAGAGAGAATTTATAGTTATTCGTATGAAAGAAATTAAACCAAAATATACACCTGTACAGATGGGCTTCTTGAGATAATATCACTAGTTAATCGAAAAAATTTCAGTCATAAATCAAAATTTTATTTTATTTTTGCAAACATAATATAAAATTGAAAAAAGTATAGCAGAACCTTCTTCAATATTAAATTTTTTCATACCGGAACAATATTTTCTTTAAATATAACATTCATTTTTCATAAACAGTTTTTTGTCTCTCTTTTTTTTAGTATTTTGAGTTGTGACCCTTTTGTATTTTGCATTAAATAAGGTTCTGTTAAGACAATTTTAGTTTCATTATTAGGTAAAATTTAGTGGGTTTGGGATCAACATTGGGGATCAGGACGTCAACAATATTATTAAATTCGTTGAAGGAAGATTAATTTATTTGTAATAGATTATTTTTCTAAATGTCTACTAATAACTTCTTTTTCGTCTGAATGTAAAATCCATTTAGGACTTATATTGTGTTATGCTAAAATATTCGCTTCTGATACATTATTAATATGACTTGTTAGTATATGAATATTGCGGTTAACACGATGAATATATTGGATTTCTTTAATTAAAGTTTCTGTACTCTTTACCAGATAGTTTGATTTGCCTGATTATTTATAAAAAGGTCTATAGTTCTTTATACCTCATTTACATGATTGATGAGTGTAAATTTTTGTTGAGCTGTGTCGTTCAAAAATCCTAGGATTGCTGTTGATGTTTTCAATGTTTTCTTTATACCTGTCCAGATTAATAATGTCCTTATAGCTGTAGGCTATAAGGTTTCTTGAAATTCGTTTAGTTTTCTCAAATTTACTATTGCCCTTAGAGTTTTCTATTGAAATCTTTGTAGGATTTCTACGTTCGAGTTACTAGCAGTTCCTCATAATTCTATGCCATAAGTCCAAATGGGTTTCAATATGGTTTTGTACAGTAAAACCTTGTTTTCAAGAGAAATAAACTTAGACCCCAGTAGCCAATACATTTTTTTAAACTTGATATCGAGTTGGCTTCATTTAACATTTATGTATATGTTGCTTCCATGTAATCACTCTATCTAAGTTTAGACCTAAATATTTCACGACATTTTTCGAAGGAATTACATCGGTTTTGAACAACACATCTGGGCAGGTCTCTTTTCTTGTAGAAAATGTTATTTGTTCGTGTTGACAAGTATATTCCACTTTGCGAGCCAACGATCAAGTCAATCAAGTTAGGCCTAAAGGTTTTCGGATGCTTTTGATGATAAAAATGCTGTATCGTCCGCATATGTTACGACGGTATTTTCATTTACTGGCATGTCGTATGTAAATAACGTGTCTAAAATTGAACCAAGGACATTACCCTTGGGAGTTCTAGCTTTTATAGGACGGATTTCTAAGTAGTCATTGTTAACCTTTGCGTAATAACTTACATTGCGAGAAAAAGTGTTGGAGTCGCAAGACCGAATTTAAAAGTAGGGTCAACAAAACTATCCTTTTAAATGGTAATGCTTTTATAACAATTGTTTATTGTCGTATCCTGTGGATTTCTTATTTTTAAGAGATTTTACTTCACTTTCTACTTCTTTTGGAGTAATATGCTTAATTGGTAGATCCATTTGGCATGCAATATATAAAAATTGCACAATGTGCTCTACGTTATGATTGTTCTGTGACATTTAAAAGTATTTTCTAAAAGGGGACTTAGACGGTAACACAAGTCGTACGATAAGTAAAATTTTTGAGTAGAAGAGCAGGGATGGTATCGTCTAAGCTGAATATGTAATGAAACTATACGACATAGAGAAAATACGGATGAAAATTTGACAGTCGTACGGCTCTAATCTTTTTTTTTATATTTCCAAATTTCTTCACACATCATTAGATCAGGGATGTACTTTCATGTAAACATTTTACTTTGTTTTGGTCTTTTACCAATGGTGTAAACGTAAAAAAATTTGTCGTAAGATTTTTATTCTCATTTTTAAAATACAGAGATAATTTCATAAGATTTTCTCTTTGGTTTTACGTACCACTTGTATTACCGTCTAATGCCCTTTAACTGATTTCCAAACACAGTTGATTTTTATTTGTCAGTTATGGCCCAGTTTCCACTTTCATTCTTTATTGGAACATTTCTTTTTACAGGTCGTTTAATAAACTTCGTAGCGTCAGTTATACGATTTTTATTTTGAGGATTAAGTTTCTTTAAATACAAGTTGATGTTATCATTCTTTTCTTCTTTGAGATTTTCAGAGCACAGCTTAATTGCGAAATTCCAGTTGGCTCTCGGATTTTTGGTCATTCGCCATTCTACGTAACGAATAAAACTATTCATAATGGTTTCGTGATATCTGAAATAAAAAGAAATAAATCACTCTAACTTATTGGCAATCACACTCTTAGATGAGACTGAAGAAGTCTGTTATTTAAAGATTATATAATTTGTAGATAAATTACCGTAAATAATTTATAAAAATAAATAAATAACATCTATTTTCTGTGAAAATATTTTTGATCTCTATATACATTTTGCATTTTCATGTTATATAAGTTAAATTATTGATTTAAAAAAAATCAATAAGGCATGTTATTTTAAGATAGATTGCAACTAAAAGAAATAAAAAAAAAACAGTTTTCTCAAATAATCATGTTTATTATTGAACTTTATATAATATTCAAAAATGGAGAGTTAGACAATTGCGCAGCGCCCTAAGATTGTTGAAGCTTTTTTCGGAAATGGGCTTTCAAATCAAAAAGCCGATGCATCAAATAGTGACTATTTGGTGCGGTTTATGGTCTGGCGGCGGCATCGGACATGGACGAGATGTGGCTCAAACAGGATGATACAACACAGCCTCAGAACAATGTCTTTTTTCCGGTAGAAATTCAGTATGTATGTTATGTAAAAAATTATGTAATAGCTAAAGTATGATATAATTCGGCACATTAACGACATTGAACACCAATTATGGCTCAGAATCATTGAAAATATGGACCATTGTACAGAGGAATTTCAACGAAGCCGTGCTGAGCATTTGTTAATATGCTTGTCCCGTGAGGTAGAGAATATAATAATTAACAAAATCGTTTTTTTAAAGTTTGAGGAGAAGTTTTTCCTATCAAAGAAAGTTCTGTACGTGTCTTACAACTTGCCATATAGTCTCGTTTGATACAATTGAGTTCTACCTATCTGCAATTATAAGATTCTGACTTTAGAGGTTGCTCTAGATGCAGTATGTGATCGTGGTTTTACTTGTTTACTATTGTACTTCCATGTTACTTTTCCCCTTTCTTTGCATTTTAAATGCCTTCAGAAATTCCAAGTTTTGTTGAGATATTTATTTACTTTAAAGATTTCAATCTTTTCCATATGTTTGTGCAAGGTTGAATGAAGTAGGCTTAATTTTTAAAGGAATAGTGCTTTTTGTAGCAAGCAATACTATTTTCAAATCGATATTCGCTTTGAATTTTGCAATGCCTCTATTTCTAGAAGCCCGTCAAAGTAGTTATGGAATTTAAAAAATCCAACTTACCATTTTCCCCAAATTCTCTGAGTATTTTTAGTTTAGTTTTTGTATTCAGGATGTATTTGGTGGATATAGTCGTCATAGTTGCGGATTGGGAGTTTATTTGGTTTTCTGGTGGCATGAATTCAATTTTAATAATATTGATATAAATGCTAATTCAGTTCCATTTTTATTTATAAGCATATATTTCGTGGGGTGTTCGATGTTGATACTTTAAAATTTTCAGTATCATCTAGATTGCCCTCTTTTTGGGTATCTTGAGTTGGCTATTTTCCTACAGACTGTATAAAGTTTTGAAAATTTGAGCTAAAGTTTATTTGAGAGTCGGAAATTATTGTTCAAGATAAAGTGCAATTTATCGAAAATTGTCGCGATTATATACGAGTTTTATATTGCGTAACAACAAAGATCAGGTTTTTAATAGCAGCTTTTCCTAACTCTCAAACAACTTAGAAACATAATTTTAGCCGATGGCTATGTTTTAGCAGTTTAATAAAAAGTAGAAAGCATCAGTCGTGAAGAATTATCAAATGTAAGTAAACTGGAGTACAAATGCTACACAAATGTTTTTCCTTTAAAACATTCCTTGAACTGATAGAAAACGAAAATTTATTTTGCTCGCAAAAGTTTTTTTTATTTTCTTCAAAAGAATGTTTTAAATTATTTTTTTTCATAATTTCTGATGCCTGGGTTTTCAAAATAGAGTAATGGATCTGGAGTTCCCATGGAGAAATATTTGATGTTTTCGTTTTTGTAGGTCTACATTCGTTAATGGATTAAAATCCAACGACCTCGAGTTTGGTAGACTTCCTGTCTGTTGGTGATGGCGACATTCCCTCCATGTTGTTGATTGTAATATAGTGTTTTGTCTAAAGTTCTATTTGTTGTTTTTGACGGTAATATTTTTGCCCTGTTTTTGGTTTAACGCTTTATTTTTATTAACTGCGATATTCAAGTCTTGAAGATTTCTCAGTTTGGTGAGAAGAAATCTTTACCTTTTGTTAATGTAATTTTCGACGTGTTTAGGTTAATTTTATTTCTATATTCATAATATTTTAAAATGGCTCTTATTTGTACATATTGTTTATGTAATGTTGTCATTTATAAATATTTAAAATCACTTTGTATTTTATACTGTTAACGTAACTTGTAGTGATTAAAGTCACTCCGAATCGATACCGCAACTGATCGTTTCGAATACGGCAACTATATAAAGACCAGTTAATTTAGTTCAAAAAAATACAACCTTTAACAAAAGTTTATTTCTCAACTTTTTAACTAATTTACACCATATAATACAAAAATGCGACTTTACGCTTTAAAGGAATTATTAGGAAAAATACAAGACAATATGAATAAAATGCACCTTAAGCTAAATTATTTCAAGTGTTATTTTTTATTTTGGCGCAATAAATATTAATCTAATAAAAATAGAATACGTCTAGAATATTGGCCTTTGTGTTGTTGGTAGTGTGCATGTAGCTGTGGGTTGGAATGGCAAATGATTACACATTTTTATTTGGCTTACAATGTTTTTGTATTTTTATTTAACAAACGATGCAAAGAAATCAATTCAAATGATAATAGGGAATCATCGTTAATTACAGACAATTCACACCGAACTTACAACTTGCTAGAAAAACATAATACATAAATAAAGCAAAACAAAAACAAATTATATATTTTTCAGCCCACTCTTTATATATACTACATATCATTTAGTTTTTAATATTAAGTATGTTCGAATACTATTCCACTAACTTGTATCAAGTACGCCACGAAACTTTGAAAAATCGTTCGGTGCTAATGAAAAAGCTTTTGTAATCTGCAAATTTTGTTCTTAACTAATTTTACCTTCTGTTTATGTAGCAAAAAATAAAATCGTTTTCAAAATTGTATTGAAAGCAATAACAACTTTTATAATTTTGTTACAGCGCATAACAAATACAATTAATAAAAAACATTTAACCAAAATTTTGGTTAAAATTTTTTTTATGAGCTACAATTTTAAACAAAAGCTGGTATTCTTTGTAGGCTTGGTATTTAAGATGTGTCAGGTGTACATTAAGTTAATAATAAATAGTTTAATAAGAAATTCTCGTGGCAGCAGGACTCACTTCTTAACAATTACTAAATTCATCCAGAACACATAAATCAGTTGAAGCCATAAAATATTTCCCTTGACATTAGTTAGTATGTCCATGCCCTACAAGATGTAACTATTTTTCCATAAAATTGAATAGGTAAAAGTAAGTCAAAATTAAATGAATTGTTTGGGTTAGTACTATAGTACTAAGAGAACTGCATTGAAATTCTGAAACTTATAGCTACGGCTTTAAATTACATGTAGCACAATAATTATTATTATGGAAAACTTTTAGTTTAAATGTCTGGAACCAGGTCAGTTTTCGTTCATAGAGAAAAACTACAAGCATTATCCTAAATAATACGACAACGGTTAAGATATCCTAAAGCATTATTCTGGAAAGCTTTTTTATTGTATTATAAAATTTAATAGCAGCTTGCGTTCTTCTGGACTTATAGAAAGATTATTTTCCAGGTTATTAGAACCAGATGATGAAATTTTAAACAAGAATGAAATTTATCCAATAAATAACCTCCAATACCTTTTGCATGACAGGTAACCATACCGTTAAGTGTTCAATGTTCCAAAAATGCATCTATTCCTTCTAGTCCTCCAAAACCGTCAAAAGTAATTGCTAGTAAGTATATTCCTCTAACACATCAAACAGCGACATTTCTTACGTTAATGTGTAAAATCCAATTTAGCAAACTTAAATCGGGAGTCCAAGCCTGAACACTTCGATCTAAATACAAGCACTTGTTCAATAATATAACCACTTTTGCAACATCTATGACCACCATGATGCATGTAATAATGAAAAAGTAGTCAACATAAAAATGAACTTGAAAACTCCCCTACGGAAAAGCAGATTTATATAAAGATGATTGACTATCGTATAAGTCAAGACCCTCTTGTAAGAGCTTGTGGATGTTTTGGGTAATTTTTATAAAAAACAGAATTAAACACTTTTTGTTGAACAATACATGTGAGAATTATTTTCAAGCAACCAATATTTGTACAAAATAACAAATTATTTATTTCATCCGTTCATTCGGGCCTTCGATTTGTAATAACAGAATCTCAATATTAGTTTTTTTTCAAATCACTTGCCCTTCGATTTTTAGCAGCTGGGTACTACAATGCTTAATCTCACCGAAAGGTCGTGTACTTTTTTACAGCATTTCCAAAATGGTTTTAGATATATGTAGTTGTAAGTTGGCATCCTACTTATTAGCTGACTGATCGGCGAAAGCAATTGAATTTGTAATTGTAAAAATTGTCCATGGATGAAAATGTAAACTTTATTAGATTTATCTTCGCATCACTCACCTACCATTATTTAACTATGTTTCACCCGAAAGTTGATTGCCCTCTTGAAGTCTTACCTGTGACTGTCACAAGACTAAGTTGACTGAAGTGTAAGATAGACATTTATGTACTCATTGTAGAGAAAATATTGCCTTAAGAAGAGAATTTTATCAAAGACCTTGAGCTTATTCCGCAAGGCTGCGGAATTGGACAAATCAGCTAATAATATTTTAACGGAAATCCCAATAACCTTGATGGTCCTTTTACGTCCGATTATTCTCTATAGGGAGAAACTAAACGATTTAATGCACAAAATAAAGTTAAAGTTGCCTGCAAGTATCGGGAATGCTATATGATCCAAGCGTACTTTTGGTTAAGGATGAATTTTCAAAGGTATTATTACTAACTGGAACTCCTGCAATATATCCTTAAATTTGACGTCTATACTCGCCTGAGAAGGGTAATATTATCGCAAGAAATGTAATTTTTAATGGCTACAAAAAAATTAACAGAACTAGCTGAAAATTTTGTCATTACAAGTACAGTATTGCCGTACGCCAATAGAAAACAGTTTCCGCATTTCCGGCCTTATTTCGTTAATAACATTGCGAATGTTGATTTGTAGGTGTTTGCCTTGGCGTATATAGAAGTGTGTCATTCGGTTTTTTATGACAGGAAGGAATCGTTCGGTTGCCACGAAAATGTGTGCGTGGCAAGCTGTGTTGTTTCACCTTCAGATTAGGACATCATGTCATTCAAAATCTGTTCATGTGTAGTGGTTATCGAAGTAGACAAGTAAGACACTTTACATACATAGCTCTACAGAAAGTAATCAAAAGAGCTTTAATCCCACGATCTTGGTGGTCCTTTAATTGGACCATTTTAGCTTATCCGCATTATCATTTCCTTATACCGTGCACAATTCAAAGACTTGGAATTGATTTTATGACAGCACCTGCCATGACGGCTTTATCTGGCAATGCACCAACTCCACCAGCGCCCCCAATGTGGCCTCTATGGCTCACACATCTGGCAATATTTCACAATATATTAGACGGCACAAATCATAAACCCGTTTCAAAAAAGCTCTGGCTATCTAATCCCTTTTTTCGCACAATTCATCAGAAAGCGTGTCGGTCCCAATTCTGCCAATGGACCTTTGGTGAAGGTTTCGGAAAACATAACCGAAGTCATACATGAACTTCCTAGAGTTTTAGTTGCCGTGCTAACATGGCCCCGGGGGGAATTCACCATTGACATACAATGTTTGTTTGGCAAAAAAAAGTCTTCTGATGCTCTTCATTTATATTACATGCTTACATACATATACATACATGTATACATTTAAAAACTACTAATAAATAAATAAATATGTATTTTTTGTAATTAACCTATAAGAGTATGTCTTTTTTATCTATTTTTATTGTAGTAAGCAAGTTCAGCTGGCACAGAGCTGCTTTTTATTACTTTGTTTACATTTTTATTAATGACGCCCTCAAGGTGTCCAGTAACTCCCGAAGAAAAAAGTACAATTAAGAATATTGAAGAGCCAGAAATGTAATTAAAAGATGCGATGCTATTTTGAAAAGCCGTTTCAAGGGGCTACACTATGACCCGCATCCTAAGCAACATATTAATTTTTCATCGACATAACTGAGAGTTTTAAGGTGATGAAATTTTTGATCGTACAATTAATGATGATATTAATAATGTAGATAGTAAAACTTTTAGTGAAGAATCAGAGCAACAAGGGCTGAAATTATAAGATATTTAATATGAAGTGCAAAAAATGATTTATTTATGAAACTATTGTTGTTTATTAAGCGCAAACATTAAAAATACAATATTAATTTTCAATGTTTTCTTATCGAAAAAATTATAAACATTTTAAAAATAGAAAAAATTTTATATTGCCATATTCATAAATATTTCCACAAATTGAATTTTTCTATTAAAAAAAATGCTTGTTTTAAAAAACATACAAGAACTTTAATTTTATTATCAATTTTTGCCAGCGGTAACAATTGAAATTGTAAGTTAGGAAAGGCTTCACCCTCGTCAAGCGGTATAATTTTACAACGGTAAATGGCGGTAAGGGTAAAATCGTAGCTTTGTAAGTTTACTTTCGTAGCTGTAAGTTTTTGCACTAAAAGAAAAAAAAATGTAGTAACATTGTAGAAGTTTTAACGAAACTTATTAATCGTCTCTTGAATGAAATTTTTTTAGGTAAATACAAATTAAGAACAGTGTCACTTTAAAGAAGAAGAGGAGTCAGATGTACAATAATAAAATATCATAGAAAGTGAAGCTGCAGTGCAAAACGTTGGAAATATTTGGAATACGCAATGTTTTGCGCCAAAAACGTTGATCTGCATCAAACTTAGACAATGATGGACAATAATTTAGAAAAGTTCATATATATGTTGAATTAGTTGCAGATTAACAATTATTTTTGTTTAGAGGGCGTTTCAAATATATAAATCTCCTGGAATATAACGCTAGTTGGCTCAGTTAGAAAAAAGAAGGTAAAAGAACTTTCTAACCAGCTATGTATGTTTTGCAGTAGTAGTGGAACGTAGCAGAAATAAACTTGTTATAAAAAAAATTTTTAGTTTCGTTTAAGCCTTGTATCGTTTATACGAATTCTCGACAAATAACCAAATTTAAATAATAAAAAATATCAGGGAAAATATATAAAACAAATTCAAATCAAAAATTCTTCTTAACAATTTGTGTGTAAGGTGCAAACATAAAAAACTATAGTAACAACAACATTAAACGTTCGCGCCGAAATGGTGCAGTAAATCAAAGTGCGTAAATGCAATCCCTAAATTAAAAAAAAAAATTATATACTTATGTAACTAAAAACTGATGATGATAAAATAGAAATATTTGTTGATAAAACAACTAAAGCAGCTTATATCTCCAATAACAATTTTAAAGTGTAGAATTGATTAAATTCATGAAATATGCAAAATTAAAAAAATTAGTGGATATTCGGTTAAATATATACATATGTATAAAGTTAAAGAAAATGTGCGGCATCAACTAACACCTATAAAAATAACAAATCTGATTGAAAATATTGGTATTATGTAATTTAATTACAATACTTCACTGGTGGACTTACAGGACCTGACACCGATAGGAAAAACCAGTTTGCATCGGACTTACGCAGAGTTAAGACCAAGCACAAGTTCATACGTTTCAATGCTAATAGACAAAGTTCTATTCTTGAATTTCTTCTCACTAATATTCTTGAACAATAGTCTCATGTCATAATGACAGGAACAATCATTTTAAACCTCTTCGATTATGCTTTCACAAAAACTATGTGTAATAATTATACTAGTTATATAAGTAGAGGAATCAATATTCCAGAACCAGAGAATATCACTTTAAATGCGCACATTGAAGAAATGATTATTTATTTTAAAAACTGTTTTTTGCAATGCGCGAAGAATATCCCGTTCTCATTCGAGTAAAAATTTACTCTACTATCTTCGATACATCATTCACTAAAGAAATTGTGTACGTAGACAATGGCGAGGCCATAGATACACAGTTGAATGCAGCTTATGAAATTTCTTAACAGAAAAATTAATGAAGAATTAAATGCAATTAGAAACAAGTCTTGGCACAAACTACCTACTTTATTAGATAAAAGTTCTCCAAAACTCTAGAAACTTACAAAAGTTCTCAGCAAAAAAGGAACAATATTCTGATTTTGAAGAACAATAACTAACGCTATACCACAAATATGGAAAAATCTGAAATTGTAGGGCAAGTATTCACTCTAATCACTCAAGTTCATCAAATCTACGTGATACTCTCTCTCTCTCTCTCTCGGTTATGATGCAGTTAATAACATGTCCGTATAGTTATACAGTCTTATATAATTCTTGTCTAGGCCAAGTATTCTGCTCTAATCACTCAAGTTCAAATCTAGGGGATACCGATACAATTTCTATGATCAACTCTGTTATTGATAATTTCAGTTTATTAAATCAACGCGTTTCCAACCCGATTTAAACAAACGTACCGGGAAGTTAGGGTCTTATTAAGAATTTAAAAAGCAAGATGATGCAGTTATTAACATGTCTGTAAAATCTCTTCAAAACAAGGCATAACGTATCTATTACTTTTATATAATTCTTGTCTAAAACTTTGCTATTTTCCAAAGACTTTAAAGTGGCAAAAGTCGTTCTTATAGAAAAACTCCAATAAAGCTCCTGAGTGTTTTTCTTCTTACCTTCCTATTAGTCTATTGGCCTCTATTTATGAAAAAATAGTTAAAATGAAACTCATGAATTATATTGAAGCTAGTAACATTATTCCCCCAAATCTGCTCGGTTTCAGAAGAGATCATAATACTGCAAAGCATAAAAGGTTGCTGCATTCCAACTTCGACACTCAAAACTTTTGCTGTTAGCTGTTATAACAACATAGTAGGTCACATTTTCGCAGAATTTTTGAAGTACCAGCTGTTTGTGCGCAAGGATTATGTTTAACCCCTACTTTATACAACATATACACTGCAGTTAGTGTTTGCTGAGGACACCACAATTATTTGCTCTGGTAATCTTGCTCATGAAATTATAAACAAGCTCCAAAGAGCCCTGGAAGAAGTAACACTCTGTTTCAACAGATGGAAAATTGGATCAATGGTAGTAAATCATAAATTATATATTTTACTAGAAAACGGACAGAATACTAAATGCTAAATAACATATAGGGAATGTCCATTTAATGAGATAAGGGTGTTTGATATATAAAGCCATATTGCATAGATATGCCGACATTTAGGTATTTATCTAGTAAAAAAAAGAGTACTTTTAAAATAAAATAGTTACAATTGTACACATTCTGCTAAACGAGGGTTAAAAGAAAGAAAAGTGCATCTCTTACGTTTTTGCTAACAAAAATTTAGGGCTCGTTATGCGAACGTTGATTTAAGAAAGAAAACCTTAACGTACTCGTATGTGTAGTTATAGAAACTTATATACAAACGTAACAGGCATCGATAAAATCAACAAAACATTGTCTAACATAATTTATTGGCTTGTTTTTTTCCGAACTTTTTTGTATAGTGATGGTTAAGATAGTTAAGATATTTTCGTACATGGGAAATTGAAAAGAGTACTAAATTGGCTTCGAAAGATATAAAGTTTTTATATTTTAATTTATACATTATCATTATTATAATTATTATGACTATTATTAAAATAATTATAATTGTTGTTTTTGTTATTATATTTTGATGTTGTTATTATTATTTTCTACTACTAAAATTATTATTGTTGTTATCATTATTATTATTATTATTATTATTATTATTAGTATTATTATTATTATTATTATATGATTATAGTGGTTGCAGCTAGCAATCAGTACGGACGTGTTATTTTTAGTGAATTTATTCCACAAACCGTAAAAAGTGCACCGTAATAAGTGCGCAGTAATAAGTGCGCATTAATAAGTACACAGTAATAAGTGCATAAATATAAGTGCACCGTAAGCGTAAGAAGTGCACCGTAGCAACCTAAAAAGTATGCAGGAGAGTGGGCCCAGCAGAAAAACACCAAGGGAAATAGGAGCGCTGTTCGCCAGCAGTACAAAAACCAAAACGTCTCCTATTAACAGGCAAAATGTCCCCGAAGCTGTAACTGGTGACAATCTGCTAGAAACACCTCAGAGCGTACGCAAGGCTAACAATTCTGTAGTAGGCCATTCCTCTCCTAAACAGGAATTCATCTTGAAGATGCGACTCTCGGAGGAAGAGGCTATTAGAGACTGCCAGAAGGTGATCCGCAAGATGAGAGCGGCAATGGCTAGGCAGCGAAATATCACCATGGATGTTCAAAATGGAGTGGTGGAGCTTGAAGAACTCATGGATGTTATTGCAAACTATCGCAAAAACTGGAAGACTGCGGAAGCTGAAAGAGAAACAGCAGTTACAGCCGAAAAAGATCAATAAGATGGTAAGTGTAGCAGAAAAAGCAACGTCGCCTATGGAAATGATGCATAACAAGCGCAACGCTGCTAGCCCAATAGAATGTAACCCTGGGAAGAAGCCAAAAAACACAGTGGCCGATAAGGTCACTGCACCAGGTGGGAATAGACACTCAGAGAGTGCTATGTTGGTCAAGAGATTACCTGAACCTAAAGCCAACCCCAACCTGAAAAAACAAAATGAAGGAAAGCCTAAGGTGCGCCCAGATGCGGTGATAATTAAACCACAGGAAGGCCACAGCTATGCCGACGTTCTTAGGAACATCAGGCAAAATATCAAACCAGAAGAGACGGATGTTGCTGTGCAATCCATCCGGAAAACAGGAACAGGAGCAGTACTGCTCGTGATGGGAAAAAGAGGAAAGAAGAAAGAGTTCCGAGATGCTATAAAGGGCACTCTCAAGGAAGTAGCTGTAGTCCAAGATCTTAGGCCCAAAGCAACTATAGAGATTCAAGATCTGGACTCTCTCTCTATAGCGGAAAAAGTTCTAACAGTTATTAGCAGGAAGGCTGACTTAGGAAGGGAGGATATAACCGTTCGATTAACAGCAATCAACAAAAGGGAACAGAGAAGGGCCTTCGTATCTCTACCAGATACTGGAGCACAGAAACTCCTTGAAACTGGAAGAGTTAGGATTGCTTTAACGAACTGCCGAGTCAGATATGTAGAGAGCGGAAGCGCTGTTACCGCTGCTTCGGAGTATGGCACATGCAATGGGAATGTGAAGGTCCCGATAGGAAGGGAATGGGGCTATATATTAGATGTGGCGAGAAAGGTCACAAATTGAAGGATTGTAGGAGCCCACCAAACTGTTGTATCTGCTTTCAGGAGGGAGCAAGTAATGCAAACCATCTGCCAGGCTCCAAAATTTGCAAACTAATTAAAGGGAAGGCGCAGTGAAAATTCTGCAAGCAAACATGCATCGAGCAAAAGTGGCGCACGCCCTTCTACCTCAGATAATTATAGAGCAGGGCGCTGACATCATTGTAATAAGCGAGCAGTATTCTAACATGGCAAGTGGAATATGGCTTGAGGATGAGTCAGGAACCGCTGCAATATGGATTCTCGCCAGCAGTAATATGAAACCAAAAGGCAGTGGAATAGGTAATGGGGTCGTTTGGACAGATTTCACGCTGATAAGCTGCTACCTCATTCCGAGTGATAGCATCGACGAATTCGAAGGGAAACTCAACTGTATTGAGGATATAGTTCGAGATGCCAGCGAACATCTCATAGTGGCAGGGGATTTTAACTCGCAAGCGGTCGAATGGGGTATGCAAAGGACCAACTCGAGAGGAAAAAAAATTCTGGAAATGGTAGCTAGAAATGGGCTAGTGGTCGCAAATACCGGGAGCATGCCCACGTTCAGACGCACAGGGTGTGACGGTACTATACCTGATATAACACTGGTGTCTGAGAGGTTGGCTGGCAAGATAGAAAATTGGAGTGTTCTGGAGACATACACGGCAAGTGACCATCAGTACATTTTATTTTCCCTGAGAAGCGGGAATACTGCGCCGATAAGGAACGCAAACACAACGAACCACAAGTGGAATATAAAAAGGCTAAACCCATCTGTCCTCCTGGCAGAGATCGACCGACAGATGGAGGGAGTTTAAATCGAAGGAGATGCAAGTGCCGTCGTAGGAATTGTTATTGGCATCATTACAAGAGTATGTCTAAGGCGCAAATTTACAAGAGCCAGACAGAGAGACGCCTCGGAGATGGAACGTGGAGATTTCAAGGCGGCAAGGACGAGGCTCAGGAATGCCATAAATAAAAGCAAACGGGAAAAATGGGAAGAACTAAGAGAGGATATAAACCAGAACCCAAGGGGTCTAGGATACAAAATTGTTATGAAAAAATTCGGCATGAAATCCTCTGTGAGCGACAAAGACGAGGCGAGCATGCTAAGTATAGTGGAAACTCTCTTTCACGATTCACACGAGATAATGGAGCATGAGGAGAGGGACAGCAGACCTCAACTTCTACTGAAAATGTACAACGGATACCTAAGAGAAGGCGTATTCCCTAATGTCTGGAAAAACCAAAGTCTTGTGTTGATCAGCAAGGGAAAAGGAGACCCGGAATCACCATCCTCGTACAGACCGCTATGTATGCTGGACACGGCAGGTAAACTGCTTGAGCGACTCATAAAGCCTCGACTCAAAGAAGCCATTCAGGCAGCAGGAGGCTTATCGAAGAGGCAACATGGATTCCGCTCAGGAAAGTCCACAATAGGTGCTCTTAAAGATGTTGTCGAAGTAGTCTCGGCTTGTAGGCATGGTAATCATCACTCGAGACCAGTAGTCCTTTTGGCCACTTTGGATGTTAAGAATGCATTTAATAGTCTTCGATGGAGGGACGTTATACATTCTTTGCAAGAGAAGTTTAAAGTACCAGAGTACCTAATGAAAATGATAAGGAACTACCTCAAGGATATGGAATTAACATACTACACAAGTGATGGTAAAAGGAGAATGAAGGTAACCTCTGGAGCAGCGCAAGGGTCTATACTAGGGCTTGACCTCTGGAATGCAACCTACGACGAGATATTGAAATTGGAGATGCCTGAAGGAACATTTCTTGTGGGGTACGTGGACGACATAGCAGCTGTCATCACAGCAAGGAATGCAGCACATGCCCAGAGCAGGCTGCGGCAGCTGATGCTAAGAACCAGAAGCTGGCTGGACGCACACGGTTTACAACTAGCAATGCATAAAACGGAGCTTCTACTATTCACCGGACGGCGGATCCCAATCGGAATAGACATGAGAATAGAGGACACTGTACTGTCTACTAAAGCGTCAGTGAACTATCTCGGGATAAGACTGGACCCGAAGCTAACATACTCAGGGCAGATTCAATACGCAGCGCAGAAAGCAGCGAAGATAAAAGCGCAGCTCTCAAGATTGATGGCGAACGTTGGGGGCCCGTTCCCAAGCAAACGGAAGCTCCTTATGGAAGCTTGCAATAGCATCCTTTTATACGGTAGCGAAGTTTGGGCGGGAATATTAGTAAATAAAAGCAGAGCTAGAGCGCTACTGTCAGAGCAGAAAAAGGCAGGTCTTCGTGTCACATCAGCGTACCGTACTGTATCTGCATCTGCAGTGATGGTCATTGCCGGAATGAAGCCTATAGATCTGCAGGCTATGGAAAGAGTGGAAATATTCAACATTAGACGAACCAATCCCCAACCGGCGGAGGAGATAGAAGTCACAAAGCGGACTACGGTTGAGAAATGCCAAACACGATGGAATAATGATGAACACGGAAGATGGACGCACAAACTCATCCCTGAGATCGCTAAATGGAGTGGGAGAAGGAAGGGCGAAATAAATTATTACCTGACTCAGATGCTAACTGGGCACGACTATTTCTGCAGCTATTTGCACAGAATGGGCATTCTGTATCTAGGAAGGAACAAAAATCGTAGATGACGCTGAGCACACATTTTTTATATGTTGTAGTTGGCAAGAAAGACGAGCAGAGCTCGAAGAGCACACGGGTGAAATCACAACAGAGAACGTCGTAGAATGCATGATCTCCACCGAGGAAGCCTGGAGTGCGATCGCAGGTTTCGTCGAGTACGTACTGCGGGCGAAAAAGCCTGATCTGGACGCAACGTTTGGGAGCCGTATGACCGTTGGATCAATTGGGGCCTAGACGTAGGCAATATGGGCGAAGTGTGGACAAGGGCACACTCTTAGGGGATCCACCTGGAAGTAATGCAAGAGCGATTCCCAGGTGGACTACACATCCCAAGCGCACTTAAGGTGGGTTTTTAGCCGGTGACCTATCGAGGCAGTCCGGCATACGACATGGACGATGGTCCATGTTAGATGCGAAGAGCATTTTCCCATCTAATACCCAAAAAAAAAAAAATATTATTATTATTATTATTATTATTATTATTATTATTATTATTATTATTATTATTATTATTATTATTATTATTATTATTATTATTATTATTATTATTATTATTATTATTATTATTATTATTATTATTATTATTATTATTATTATTATTATTATTATTATTATTATTATTATTATTATTATTATTATTATTAACATTAATGTTATAATTACTCAATTATTACCAAGTTCATAAAACCAAAATGCTCAAAAACGAACGTACGTACGTTAGCTTAAGTGTACGTTCGCATAAATCTACCCGTAACGTTTAGAACAAATTTTCTTACTCAATTGCACACAATGTAACAACAAGTCATTATTTTAGAATTATTTTTAAAGCTATATTAACACGTTCGCCACTCATTGATTTTGCGCTTTCAAAAAAACTCACGAACAAAAAAAATATGTCACATAAATATGACATAAGTTTTCTAACCAATTTTCTTAAGAAAAACTATGTATGTGTCACATATTTGTGATATACACAAAAGTCACATATAAGTGTCATGAGTTTTGCGAAGTACTTGTTTCACATATGGGAGTCACTAAATAGTTTGATTTCTTTCAATAAAACACAAACTGAATTTTTTTATTATACATTATATATGTATGTACATATTAAAATTTTTTATTTTTTTCTACATATGTATATACACTTTATTAGATGTGCAAGTCTTTATATCATGGATATGGGTATAGTGCAATTACATCACCCTCTTTGTCTCTGCAGACTCCACATGTACGAGTATATTTAGTTGCGGTCCAATTTTATTTTTACCTTAAAATTTTTAATATCAATATTCACACTTTTACTTATAAGAACCTTTTTTTATAGGAATTGTGACACAAATGAACTGATAAAAGCGCATTTCAAACTTATTTTCACATAAATTAGCACATTGCAAAACTTCGGGGAATACCCCTTGAAAAAACCAAATTTTAAAATAGCGGCTTAGCGCATATACAAACCGCAGCATTCGTATATACCAGACACCTTGGCAGAGACTAAAACATGCAAGAAAATTACTTCCTACAAGCTTTCATGAAATAACAGCATAGTACATATTAGTAATTTTATATGTGTATATGTGACATGAGTTTTTTTGAAACATACCACGTCACATATATGTGATGCTGAGTGGCAAACGTGTTAATTAGTTGAGCGTTTGTGTAATAAGATATAAATATGCGGGTTTCAAAGATTTATCACATGATATTTTGAGGAAGATATATTTAGAGGAACAGAAAATGCTAAAAGTAAAATTTTCATTATATATGTACATATGTTTGCATTCGTATATTTTTATATGATTTTGAAAAAATTTATTAAGTTAATTTACAAAATGAAAAGTTTTGGAATCCAAGTTTTCTCTATAATTTCTTATTTTAGAATTACAAATTAACAGCATAGATTCGAGCCGTTCTTACTTTATTTTCTTTCCATTGAGTTCATGGCAGACATTTGCAAAGGCGACATTTTTTATCCTCCGTTTTATTTAAATGATTTCTTAATGTTTTAAAGGAGATGCAAATGGATACATTTACGGATTATAACTACAAAAATTATTTATAGGAAACCAGTTTCAATAGTATTTTTGAATCTATTCATCAAATTCATGTACATATGTACTCCTCTGTTTATTGAAGGCATTTTTAGATAAATTTAAGCCTTAGCAAAACTGTATAAGAGGGTTGTTTTGCCGGTTTCATTGATGTTTCATATAAAATTACGTAAATGCTGCCGAAGACTTGTTTATCATGATGTAATCTTATTAAGTCATGATTTTTTTCGTATTTTAGTGTTGTACATCTCCCCTCTCAGGAAATAACAAATTCAAACATGCATACCTTTGTAATGTTGGACAAAGAAGCTGCTAGAGTAACAAAAGACGTGCGCTGCAAAAACACTGAAATTGAATTAAAACTACAGAGGGTTGTAGTTCAAAGCCATTTAGTGGGTGGAAAAGGATGTCGTGGGATGGGTTGCGGTCTCTGCCTTTTGCCAGAGTTAAACAAAAGCAAAAAAATATATTTATGTATTTATTATTCCTGGAGTCACAACAAGAGCAACAAAAAAGAAAGGAATTATTTAACGCTTGTTTGATTGCGTAATTAAATTATACGCCTTTTTATTGCAGTCCTCAAGGGTACGATAATCAAGTGTTCGGGAATTTAGCTTAAAGCTGAATAAAAATTTGTATATCATAAATTTATTTACTGTACAAACCTACATTCATTCCCTATACATATACATACATATATACAAATATGGATAAATATAAGTTATTATATACCTATATATATACACATATATATATATATATATATATATATATATATATGGGTGTGTGTATATATGCATGTATATCTATGTACTTTCAAGCGCTTTTTGTACGAACAATAATGTGTTTGATGTTCAAACGCACATATTATGTGCATATGTACTTATGTGAAAAAATATAAATCATATACAAGTAAATATACACTTCCCAATTCTTATGAATCCGTAATATACTCATGTACTTAAGAACAAGCAAAATATGTACATATATACACATATATTTGTTAAAATAGATTGCTACAAGAATGTGTGCCAAAATACTTATCAATCAACGAACTCAAAGCCACTTCCTATATTCAAGCCCTTGCGGCCCCAAAAATAACAGTGGTTGCTTTGAAACCCATGGATTATAATAAATATATACATATGTATGTGTGCACATATTATAATAATTCAAAAACACGACTTTCACGAATTAGTAGTTTTAACTAATTTTTATTTATTAAATATACATACTTCTAGAGGAAATAATTACTAATAATATTTTTGCTGCAACCAGTTGTGTTATAATAACAATATAAATTACACTAAATTCATTTTCGTTTTTATTTTAAAAACAATTCAAAGACGCCAGGTAAGCATATTTTGCAATTATCTTGCACACAAGACAAAATATCAATTTAATAAAAGTAAATTCTTGAAAAAGAGAAATAAAGTTGTACCTCCAGGGTGTTAGCTGTGGGTTGTTATAACTCCTCCGTTCCCAGCTTGAACGTCTGTATGGTAAACACTTTTTTAGTCTTTAATGTACATATATACATATATGTGTATCAAATTTCATGAAATCACTTTTTATAATATAAAAATGCAATTATACAATATATATAAAACAGTAAAAACCGACTTTGTATGTTTGAATATAGAAATGGGAACGCGCACAGTTTTAAAATACAACGTGTTTTACTCACAAACTTGTGGGTTTTCTAAGCGGGGTCACAAATATTCTTCCCAGGATACAAGTTATCATTCCAATAATAAATACTCATAGAAAAGACTCAACTAGGTTCTCCAAGTCTAGCCTAGAGAATATTTGTATGATTTCTTTTTTTTTTCTTGTAATTGTAATCCGATGGCTTTTCTCAAGTATTTGTTTTTATCTCAGTTGAACCACAAATTTGAAAATATATGTATGTTTTAATAAGTCCAAGTAACTCGTGTATATTTTATATTAATGTATTCGTTTTCCAAGTGTCTGCTAACTTTTTCTATTTTTTCTGGATGTGAAATTAATTTCAGATTTATGTTAAGTTTTTCTAAAAGAACTGTTTTCGAGATATCGTTAATATGTATGTATGTCTTTTAGTACATCGATATTATAGTTAATTTAGTTAATAGATTGGACTTCCCTAATTGAATTTTCTGTAATTTTTAGGCGGTAGTTAGTTTGGTTTGCCTATCTTCCCAATCTTTACTTCATTTATTAGTACGGCTTAGAGCAGTTAATTTTCGGTAGAGTTTCTTAAAGTTCATTCAAGTTTCTCAAGTGTGCATGCTCACTATTAAATTTAATATATGTTAAATTTAGGGTATAAGTATGGTCGCAAGTATTCAGTGGCTCACACTATCGTTAGCAATTCTTTTTCAATTGTAGAGTAGTTGCTGTCGGAATCGCACAGTGTACAACTGAGTAGCATATCAGTGCCGATCCACTGGCATCTGTAGTGAGTAAAAGTGGTTTAGAAAGATCGAGATATTGAAAAACTTTACTTTTTTTCAATTGATCGTCCATTACTCTCTGAAACATGAAAAATCCGTTTTATAGTCTAATGACATCTTTATATACCCGTAATGCCCACCTTCAACTCTAAATTTTTTATTAATTTGGAAAAGCACTCCGAAGAGGAACGGGTGACACACTGCGCCATCACTGGGAAATAGGTTATGGGGAAGGTTTAGAAGTGTTTGTGTACATTCGATATGAATCTTTCCACACTGAGAGTGTTTGGAAGACTTTTCCAGCAAGTTTATTCCATAAGCGAAAAGGGCGGCTGAAGAATAAATTTTCCGCGTAATGCACCACAAACGGACGATACTCAAAAGAGTTTATTGAGTTGGGTGCCCTGTCACCCATAAGCTTTTTAAACCTCTATGAAGTAAATCTTGCACCTTTTTAAAAAACCGACAGACTTGGATGCTTTCTTTGCAACATGAAAAATGTACTCCTTCCAGCAAACATTTTCATGCCAAGAACATCATGCTCGCACTACCCTATGCAGGTTTTGCAATGTTTGCAGTTGCCTAATTTATTCAGAATATTTGAAATATTCGGTAAATGGTATTTGTCTCACTCTGTTTTTCCGTTTGATTTCCTGTAGTCAATAACAAGACGTCCTTTTCTTTTTTCGACTTTTTTCGGACAACCTAAACAGAAGAATTCCAAGTTGAGTATAATGGCTTAATAGTAGCTTGTTCTAGCATATTTGTTATTGCTTTTCTAACTCATTTTTTATGACTATACAGGTAGAAATAGGTTTAAGTGTAAAAAAAATTATGAAATTTAAAATTTTTTCAAAATTCAGCGAATATGGATAAATGCGTTTACGGATTCAGGATATGTTTGTTGGATATAGTCGTTATGGCTTGACGGCTTATTTGACCTTGTAATGATATGAATTCAGGCTTACTATATATTCAGGAAGCCCTTGAACATATCAGAAACCTCAATGGATACCCAAATCTGGGTTGAAAGTTTTGTTTAGTCCTACCAATTCTATTGTGACAAAATGTGTTAGGAACTTCGCTTCTGTTCTGCATATTTTAGAATATAATTTTTTTTTGAGTTAATAACCTTTTAGTGCTTTTCATTGATCAAGATGTTATTAAAGGCTAGATCTTGGACCTCTATTATTTCGGCGTGAAACTGTTCGAGCGATCGATAATTTTGAGTTTATGTAGATAGGTCTCTTATTAATATTTTTTCACATATTATGTCTGTCAAGTTATTTCTTATTTCGTTAAAATCCAACGGCTTCGATTTTGGTAGACTTCTGCAACGTTGTCTTGTCTGTTGTTGACGGGATATTCTCTCCCTGTTTTTCAGAACGGAGATATGCCCTACCCGATTTGTGGTTTGTTGAATTATGGCTCTTGTTTTTGCTTAACGCAGATATGCCCTATCCGTTTTATTTTAATAGATATTCCTTTACTCTTATTAATTTTTATTTTACTTTCTTTTAACTGATTTTTGTCACCCGGAAAAAGTTTAGTCACTTCTAATATTAAAATGTTTAATTTTATAGGTGTGGTCACTGATCGATTCGACTGCGCTAAATGCAGTGGTTCACAGCTTATTTCCACCACCCTCTTTAAAAAGTTCAAGTCGATGAATGATTTGAATGAAGAAAAATATAGGAAAAATTTATTTAGGATTTAATAGAAAACTTTTTCATTTACATAAAACATTTTTATTTTATTTTAAAATTTATATGTTTATAAACTTAAAAATTATGAAAGTTAGGTATTTCTGTAGTCACAGCTTATTTCAACCAGCTTATTTTAAGAACTGTATAATTGACATCGGTTATAGTGTAAAGGTAATTTTTGTTATTAATTTGATTTTTAGTTATGTTTTAAATTGTTTGCATAAGCCTTTAGTTTGGTTTCTGCAGCAAGTTGATTCGGATACAAATTTTTAAGCAAATGTGACCTCGCATTACAATATATGTAGACATAAATTAATTTAAAAAAATTCAACCATTACCAATTAATTTCTCGATATTTTAATTACTTTGACCATGTTTTATTCCATAAAAATACAACTTACGTTTAAAGGTAATTAGTACAAACCAAAATTATAACATGCAACTTAAAAGTAGCGGAGTCGTGTAACGCATGATTATGAAGTATTAAGTCGAGTGTAGTGTGGATAAGAAGGCAGTAGCAATTGTAATGTTAGAAACGTATGTTTAGTTTTGTTGATTTTATATTGTTTAAATACAATTTTTGGAATAATTCAAGTTATAAAAGATTAACAGCCTAAAAAACTTGCTACATATTTACTACTACATATGTACATACAAGTTAACACAGAAAACATTTAAATCTCCAAAAATATAAAAACAGTTCACACGTTAACAAAGCGGACGTTGGGTCTACAGTTACAACACATTCCAACAGCAACGTAGCTTTGTTCCCATCGATATTGCTGACTACGCGTCTGGCTAATACACGAGCCAACATAAAGCTGACGTTGTTTGCTGACTGGCGAATATACAGACAACCAACATGAAGAGGTGGCGTGATCGGCTGAATGTTAGGGTAACTTAAGTTAGATTAAAATTAAATAAACTTACTTGTAATTTTACTTCAAATAAATAAAGTCGTGTTGTGTGCCTAAAACCACACAACCAAAAAATAATTTTTTTTATAAAAATCACTAACGTGAATTTAATTTATATGTACATATTTATACTTCTTCATTAATACTATTTCTATGATATACATTAAGATAAAGCTTAAAAAAGTTGTATTTGCATAATTTGTCATATTAGGGTTTCTTTATTCTGAAGAATATTTTCAACATGTTTTATGAAGTGATATGACGAAATGGAAGGATAAAGCAATCAATAAATTATGTGACAGATAATCTTAAACGAT
Source organism: Epicampocera succincta (assembly GCA_932526305.1). Lineage (NCBI taxonomy): Eukaryota > Metazoa > Arthropoda > Insecta > Diptera > Tachinidae > Epicampocera > Epicampocera succincta. Next base: position 25,959,837 of record OW052035.1, on the reverse strand, counting down.
GAAAGCTAACAATTCGAAAACTTTTACGCTAACCACATTAAGGAATGAAATTGTTTTGAGTTAATTTGGCTGTACATATTACAGGCCTTAACTAGTCGATTGTTTTCACATTTAACAAAAAATTTTTTGATATCATGAAAATAATGCCTAAACAGAAGTTAATTACCTATCGATATTTTATCAAGCATCGTTTTACAATTTCGTCCAAGAAAATTTAAAACAGTAATATTCTTATATGTATGTTAAATATTTTAGAAATTTTCATCTGCAATGCCAAAAAAATTGTTACTTCTGTTTAGTTGAAGAACTAATTTCATAATATGGTTCGAGTACTGGAAGCAAGTACAACCACACTCTAAATGTTAGAAATTAAAACGTATGTATGTATGTTTATTACAGAACATTGCTGACTGGCGAATATACAAACAACCAACATGAAGAGGTGACGTGATCGGCTGAATGTTAGGGTAACTTAAGTTAGATTAAAATTAAATAAACTTACTTGTAATTTTACTTCAAATAAATAAAGACGTGTTGTGTGCCTAAAACCACACAACCAAAAAATATTTTTTTTTATAAAAATCACTAACGTGAATTTAATTGGCGCCCGAGCAGGGACCTCCTTCCGAACGTTAAGGAGGTTTTGTCGAAAAGTAAAATTACGGTCAAGCCTTGGCAGGCCCCTCAGTAATCCTTGTAAGGACAAAACGGATTGACGTTATGTCAAAGCCTGCTAAGCCCGGTAACACGGAAAATTATAATAAACATTAATTTTAAACAAAAAAGTAAAGTGAAAATCTAGCAATATATGAAAAATAAAAAGAACATACAGAACAAAAGTCAAGAAAGAATTGTGAAAGAATAAAATAATTAGAAACTAAAATAAATCGTGACCGTGGAAAAATAAAAATTTTTAATGATAATAATAAATTTAAAGAATCAAAAAAATAAATAAATAAAGAAGTTAAAATTTATTATAATATAATAATAAATAATAATAAAATAATAATAAAATAAAATTTTTTTTTTAACATAACTGAAAGCTAAAATAAACTGTGAACATATAAAAAGGGATTTTAAAGGAAAGTTAAGTGAAATAATAATAAATTAACTAAAAAATAAAAAAAAAATTTTAAAGGTATAAAAGAAATTTTAGTTAGAAAATAAAGGAAGATAAATAATATATTTATAAAGAAAACACTTTTGTTGACGTTATAATAGAAAATTTAATCTGAAGAAGAGAAGAAGAAAAGAAAATAAACAACTGAAAAAAAGTGAACACCTCAAAAAAATATTGAGACAAATTGAAATATCAGTTATCATTAATAAGAATTTCAAAGTTTTGAACGTTTAAATGTGAAAGAAACCAGAGTAAAGTGAAAATTTCAAAAGGAGCAGTGAAACAAGACAATTCCAGCATCAGCTCCCCACATCAACATTCAACTCACCATCTGTATGCAACACTCAACTCAACACCAGCTTCCAGAACTCACAAAGATGCTGACAACATTTTTAGCGTAAGAGTCCTTATTTTTACTTTAAATTATAACAGTTTTCTAAACTAAAACCCTAAACTCGAAATTTGATGTTTTTATTTTATTTTCATTTGACTTATTAGTCATAAGAAATTTGCTTAAATTTTTATTTGTACCGGTTTTTCTTGAGTTTTAATTTTTCAAAAAGTTGGTTATTGTTTGATTGCCTATTCAGTTATAAGTTCTCTAGTATTCAGAATTTTGCAAATCGGTCCTCGAGAGTGAAATCCGTCCCTATCATTTACCATGCCAGATGAAACCATAGAACAATTAACCGAGAGATTGGGCAGAAGTCTTACAATGACACAATCAGGTGGCGGAACAGCAGCTACAGGGGGCTTGACTGCGACTCAGAGGGAGCAAATAGCTTCGATGATAAATGAGGCTCTTAGGCCACCCACCGATCTTTTATCGGAAGAGGGGGCAGACCACCCCATAGTTTCAGCTACGACTAGATTAGAGGAACTGGACAAGGTTCCTGATATAGTAAAATCTCTAAGAGAGTTTACTCCGGCAAACAGGGGGAATTCAATTCTTGGAGGAAATCCGTTGATAGAGTTTTAGGTCTATACGAGTCTGTGCAAGGAACTGGGCGATACTATGCAATCTTGCATACTATTCGCACAAAAGTTATTGGGGAAGCTGACGCAGCCCTGGAGTCGTACAGGACTCCCCTGGATTGGCCCAAAATGAAGAAGTGCCTTATGATGCACTATTCTGACAAATGTGACATAGGCACGTTGGAGTATCAGATGACTAGTCTGTGTCAGGGAAATAGAACGATAACGGAGTTCTACCAAACCGTGTACCAGCACCTGTCGCTAATCCTTGATAAAGTTTCTTGTTTAGATTTGGGAGAGAGCAGCCTCCACACAATGACGAATACTTACCGTGAGAAGGCACTAGATACCTTCATTAGAGGTCTCAACGGAGACCTCCCAAGATTATTAAGTATCCGTGAACCGAACTCCTTGCCCCAGGCATTGCATATTTGTCTTAAGCTAGACAATATGACATTCAGAGCGAACTATGCTAATGGCCGAATACCCAGAGCAAATGGGTATAAGGATGGAATTGGCACAGCAAGGTCATCTCTAGGTAATGGGAAATTTTATCCTGAACTTGCTCATGCCAGTGGAGTGATGTCTAGCAGACCACCACTACCGCCTCGTTATAATAATAATCCGAATTTCAAACATATTATCACTACCAAAACGTGAGTTCTACTGTCTATCAAAATTTAGGACCGAAACCCCAATTTGATCGGGGTAGGCCTCCGAATCAACAGAATCAGACACAATACTGGAACCGAACCCCTAATATTCAAAGACAAACTAGAGTGGAGCCAATGGATATAGACCAATCGATCCAAACACGTCAAGTTAATTATATCAATAGACCGCAGGATAATACGGCTTTTAAAAGACAAACAACGGCCTCTTTCCAAGGTCCAGTTAATAAATTGCAGAGGAACTTTCACATAAATACTAACTATACGCCAGAGGAACTATTCGATTGTGGATATCCACCAGAGGGAAGCGAGGTAAATCAGCAGCCAGAAAACGGAGAACCTGATTATGTTCAGGAATACTTCCAACATATTCCCGAAGAAGCAGCTGCACTCGAAAATGAAGAGAACCCACTTGAGGAAATTCAATATGAAGCCAATTTTTTAGATTAAATTGTTCCTCGTTACCTTACTTTAAGTTGAAAACGAGGAACGGGTAGATACTAAGATTTCTTTTGAATACAGGCAGTAACAAAAATTATATAAAATCTAATTTAACTACAAAACACATACCTAATACAAAAAAATTCAGCGCAAAATCAGTTGCGGGGAACCTGGAAATAACTCATCACACCTTTTTAAATATGTTTGGTATCAGTGATATCCCCATAAAATTTTTTATTTTACCGGAGCTTAAGTCCTTCGATGGAATACTAGGTCACGATAGTCTCAAGGAATTACCGGCTGTCATCTATACCTCAGAGAATTAGTTTACAATCAAGGGAGGAAGAAGGATTATATTATACCAATGTGTTTCTCAGGACGTTAACAACATCGAGATCAGGATGGACCATCTGTCGGAGAATCATAGAAAAGGTCTGGAAAAGATTGTAGACCACCATAAGAGTTTATTTGCAGATCCAGATGAAAAACTTACCTACACCACGAAGGTAATAGGAGATATTCGCACTTCAACTGATATCCCAACCTATTCTAGAAATTACCCTTATCCTATGGCATTGAAAGGAGTAGTCGAGGAAGAAATCGGCAAATTGCTAAGGGATGGAATTATAAGGCCATCACGTTCTCCATATAACTCGCCAATCTGGATAGTGCCAAAAAAACAAGATGCATCGGGAAAAGAAAAGTATAGGGTTGTTGTAGATTTCAGAAAACTTAACACTGTAACGATTCCAGACAAATACCCTATACCTGATATAAATGATGTGCTTTCACATCTGGGGGGAAACAAATACTTCACGGTTGTTGACCTAAAGAGTGGTTTCCACCAAATACCCCTCAAAAAGGAAGATGTTGAGAAAACAGCTTTCTCAGTCAACAAAGGGAAGTACGAATTTTTGTGGTTACCTTTTGGGTTGAAAAATGACCCTTCTATATTTCAACGCGCACTTGATGATATTCTTAGAGAACACATCGGGAAGATGTGTTATGTCTATATTGATGACATCATAATTTTCAGTAAGGATGAGGAATCTCATTTTAAACATTTAGATGCTATCTTTAGAACACTAAATAATGCAAATATGAAGGTGCAATTGGATAAGTGCGAGTTTTTCAAGGAGGAAGTTGAATTTCTCGGATTCATTGTTTCTCGTGACGGAATTAAAGTGAATCCGAAAAAAGTAGACGCAATTGTGGAATTCCCTTATCCAAGAAGCGTAAAAGAACTTCGATCCTTTCTTGGCCTTTCAGGATATTATAGGAGATTTATTAGAGGTTACGCGGATATCGCCAAACCATTGACCAAACTCTTGCGGGGAGATGGAGGCATGATATCTAAAGCAGAATCGAGTAAGAGAACGATAATACTCGACAAAGAAGCAAAGCAATCCTTTGATGAGCTGAAAAACGCTTTAGTATCACAGTTAGTTAACCACCGACGCATCCAATGTCGCCCTAGGAGCTGTATTGAGCCAGGACAACAGGCCAATATCTTTTATTTCAAGAACGCTTACCGAAACAGAAGAAAATTATGCAGCAAATGAAAAGGAGATGCTAGCGATAATTTGGGCGTTAAATTCGTTAAGAAATTATCTCTAAGGTTCTAAAAAGGTAATTATCTACACTGACCATCAACCGCTTACTTATGCCCTTAGCAGCCGTAATAACAACACGAAGATGAAAAGATGGAAATGCATCCTTGAAGAATACAATTACGAATTGAGGTATAAACCCGGTAAAACGAACGTAGTGGCCGACGCTTTGTCTAGGAATCAGTCAGGATTAAATGTTCTGCAAGATAATTCGGATTCATCGACCATAACTCAACACAGTGCAGAAAGTTCGTCGCAGGGCTTAATACATAGCGTAGAAACCCCTATAAATGTATTTAAAAATCAATTATTTATTAGTACTGACAACATGCCTTCATATCAATTCAAGATTATTTTCCCAGGATTTCACAGACATTTAATTATGGAAACCAGTTACAACGAAGAAAAACTTATAGATATTCTCAAAAGGTATCTCAATCCATCCGTGATAAATGGAATTAAAGCTCCCGAGCCTATAATGGGAAAAATTCAAACAGTATACCAGGATAATTTTTCAAATTATAAATGCAGATTTACACAAATAGTGGTTGAGGACATAACATCGGAAAGCGACCAGGAAAACATAATAATCGAAGAACACAATAGAGCTCATCGTAATGATAAGGAAAACAAGGTGCAGATTTTAGAAAAATATTACTTCCCGGGAATGAATGGAAAAATTAAAAGAATCATAAAATTATGCTCCACGTGTAAGAAAAACAAGTATGAACGACATCCAAATGCTCCAGTACTTAGAGAAACTCCAATTCCAACATATCCAGGCCATACTATTCATATCGACATATTTTCCACGGACAAGAAATTAATATTAACGTCAATTGATAAATTCTCTAAATACGCACAAGTCAGGAAACTACAAAGCAGATCTAACGAAAATATTAGGAGGCCTCTAAGAGAACTCCTGTTTTTTTATGGAGTACCAAAGAACGTGGTCATGGACAACGAACCTTCATTAAATTCTACATCGATCATGTTTATGATGAAAGACGACTTAAAAATTAATGTTTTTACTACACCTTCTTATAGGAGTGAATCAAACGGACAGATAGAACGATTTCATTCCACATTAGCTGAATTAATGAGATGTCTGAAAGAAGATGGAACATCGAGGGATTTTGATGAATTGCTGGAAAGATCGGTAAATGAGTATAATCACTCAATTCATTCTACTACTAAGAAAAGGCCTGTAGATCGACGAACAGTCGAGTTTTCCCCACAGGATTATGAGAAAACAAGACTGTCAAACATCGAAAGATTCAAACGGAAACAGGAGCAGGATCTTGCTTACCATAACAGGAAAAAATTACCTATTAAGAACTATGTGCCAGGTCAATTGGTATATGTGAAAAACAACAAAATATTGGGCACGAAATTGAGTGATCGCTTTAAAGCCGAAATAGTGAAGGAAAACAGGGATACGACAATTGTCACGAATAGTGGCCGTGTGATCCATAAGAGTCACATCAGGAATTAGAAATTCTCCTCTTTATCTTTGGACTACCGTACCCCGGCAACGAATTGAACTTAAACACTACTAAATTTTTTTTTCAGGATACTTCTAACCTGCAGGTCTATTATGGGTGAGTTTCAGATAATGGATTATTCCAATTCAAGATTAGTCGTTGTAAACACCGGTCCAGCGAAGATTCAAACAGGTGTGTTTAGATTGATTAACACGATTGACTTGGGACAATATGAGGAATTGGTGCAGAAACTTGAGGATGGAGTTCGCATGTATAATGACACTGACAACTCGATTCTACCCTACCTATCGTACACCATATCCCAAATGAAATCCAGTCTAACCAGACTTAGATCCAAGACAAGGACAAGGAGATCACTTAACTTTATAGGAAGTGCATGGAAGTGGTTGGCCGGTAATCCCGATCATTCTGATTTCGAAGTTATAGAGAACAAAATTAATAACGTTTTGCAAAATAATAATAACCAAGTTATAATTAATCAAATGGCACTAGATAAAGTAAACAAATTATCAATCATGACGAATAATATTTCAAAATTGTTAGAGAGTAAAATTCAAGAAAATTCTTTAATAGATTTTAAATATAAGTTAGAAATTGTTAAGGAAGAACTATCTAACATTGAATACGCAATTCATTGGGCCAAATAAAATATAGTAAATTCTTTTATTTTTTCTAATTCTGAAATTGAGATTCTAAGAAATATTTTTAACAATGATAATATTCCATTTGGTAACATAGACGAACTGTTAAATTTTTCCAAAGTTAAAGTAGCTTCAAATGATAAAGAAATAATTTATATTGTAAATATCCCAACAACGAGTAAACAGAATTGCGAAAACCTTTTAATTAGACCTGTAAAAAGTAAGAACGTAGTGATCAAGACAAATTTTAAAAATATATTGAAATGTTATGGTAAAATATATGGAATCAAAAATGAATGTAGAAATTACAATAAGTTAAGTATTTGCGAAAAAGAAAATACCATAGATCTAAGTGAATCTGAATGCATCCCTAATTTGCTGAAGAGTAAGCCATCACAGTGCGTAACAACCAACGGCGAACATGTTGCTCTTGTCGAAAAAATCGACGAAAGTATGATACTACTCAACCAATTCGCAGGAAATATATCAATCGATAATTCAACAACTGTGCTAAACGGAACCTTTTTGATTCATCATCTAAATTCTACAGTTCAGATAGGTAACCAAACATATTCAACAACCCAGGTTACCTTTACTAAGCCATTAACTGCATTGTTCCAGCCGGTTAATGTGAATTTTCAAGAACAAGTTATAACCTTGGAAAGAATGGAAGCTTTAAATGTTAACAATTCCCATATTATACAACAACTACAAATTGAGAACAAAGTTAATTTGTCCATTAATATCGGATTAGTATTAGCTGTGTTACTACTGATCATTATTATCTCGATCATAAGGCGATATCGTAATAAGATAATCAAAGAACGTAAAATTCCTGAAACCAGCAAGAAACCACAAACTCTGCAAGAAGAAGTAAGCACAACAGAGGACATTAATGTTTACCTAAAACAGAAGAAACCTTCATCACCGCCAACGGGAGGTTCAGGAAAAAGCAAAATTCACAACTTACCTTTTTTTGAAAAATTATCATACGAGGACGTATGATCTTAGAAGGGGAGGAGTTAACACAGAAAACATTTAAATCTCCAAAAATATAAAAACAGTTCACACGTTAACAAAGCGGACGTTGCGTCTACAGTTACAACACATTCCAACAGCAACGTAGCTTTGTTCCCATCGATATTGCTGACTACGCGTCTGGCTAATACACGAGCCAACATAAAGCTGACGTTGTTTGCTGACTGGCGAATATACAGACAACCAACATGAAGAGGTGGCGTGATCGGCTGAATGTTAGGGTAACTTAAGTTAGATTAAAATTAAATAAACTTACTTGTAATTTTACTTCAAATAAATAAAGACGTGTTGTGTGCCTAAAACCACACAACCAAAAAATAATTTTTTTTATAAAAATCACTAACGTGAATTTAATTTACATACTCTTTATGCCCTGCTGTCTTCATATGGCAACACACGCTTTATCATTATTTACCTAGCCATTGCTAAGAGTGTATAACGGTAAAAAATAGATGAGCGAATTTATACATAAGCATGCCTGTAGAGGCTTCTTTCTATTTCAAGTAAGAAAAAGCCAAGTTTTGTTTAAAGGTCTTGTTGAAAAAAAAAGTTGTAAAATTGTGCTTTTGTACAGATTTCATGAAAAAGTAACTACTTAAATTTTTGAAAGCTGGTTGTTTTTTTAAAGAAACTTAATTAATTTTATTTATAAGAAGCGTACTCGTACTTTTGATGTTGTATATATAAAAATCATGTATGTATATCATGTATATGTATAATGACTTTTATATGTATGTATATACGTTGCCATATGGCAACGGTAGTCGCTATATCGTGTTTCACATGGCGGATTGTGAGTATATAAATATTTTATTTTTATGGAAATTATTTGGAATTTTACAGAAACTGAACCTTAACTAACGGCTTAGATTACTTGCATGTAAAAGAAAATAAATATTCCTACACCATGCGTCGCTGCGGAAGTGATCAGTTGCTATCGTACTCATTATTCAATATTCACTAGACTGATAGAGCGTCCAAAATACTCGACAGCTTCAAGGAATTGAAAAAAGTATAATGAGTCAGTTGGACAGATTTCTATATACTACAATACTATGAGCATTTAAGGAAGCGAGAAATCAAAATGAAGTAACTAAATTTTAAAATTTTTTAAATTATCTTTATCTTTGGTTATATATGCACATATGTATTTTTTCATGAAATATACCTGCAATAACTAATTATGCTACTATAATTTGAAGAACAGCCCTTTCTGTCTACCACACGATCAGGATCATATAGATTCGATGTTGATATTTTTTTTTTCAGTTTTATAGAACAAAGTGTTCTCGGAAATGCAGAAATTTTAGTATACGGTCTACTCTACTTTAAAAGTAAAGTAAAACGAATTTATTATTGTGGTTGTAGATTTACATAACTACATTTTTTGATCACAATATGTATGTAGATATACATACATACATACATATATCTATGCATATACAAATAGCACACACATGAATACATGCACATATACATATGTATACATATATTTCAATACAATATGCTTTAATTAGACCATTGAGATTTTTTTTTAATTTTTCACATACATAGCATAGACACAGGTTTGCCTGCATTCCTCAATAAAGATGTTTTATATAAAAAAAATGGAAAAGTTATAATTTTTCTCTGTGGGTGTGGCATTTACTCTTTTATTCACGTTTGAAGTCCACTGACTTATAGTTATGCTTAAGAGCGTTGCATAACAATAAAAAAATATAAAAAACACAGAAAACAAAGGAAGTCTTTCCTTTTGTTAGACAGCTACAAATATAACTTTATTTATTTCTTTATTTTAAGTTATAGCTGCATAGAATGGGCGGGTAACGAAAACCATATTTCCATGCTGGTTTTAACAGACTTTTGTAAAATTCTTTTATACGATCTATGCTTTCATATTGGAAATAGCAGCGTAGCCGACATGAAACTCCTCAAACCAACAGTAAAACAATGTAGTTATCCGAGGCAAATCAGTCAACTAATGCGAGTGAGACGAAAGGTTATCGAAGGCCAACAAAAACAACAACAAGCACTTAAAAAATAACTACGATGATGGGAGAGCAGTTCTTCAGCCCAAAGTTGCTTTACGACTGGCAGTTCAATATTACAATATTGTATATATCATTTATTAGTAATAGGGGGTTTCCGAATACAAATTTGTAATATCAGCAAACAAGATTTTTTTATGAATGTCACTTTTCTTCTATTTATATGAGGAGCTTCTAGATCCTCTTAACTTCTGCTGCTAATTTCTATTGTAAAATTATATTACAAAACTTCCACTCAATTTATACTTCATGGAGAAAAAACCTTTCTAAGACTTCTCTGATACGTGGAATGTGGTGGCTATTGCTGGTTGTGTAAGATGATTTACCACCACATAAAAGGTTAAATTTTCCAATTTTTATCAATTGCATGCACATATATATATGTATGTGTACATATGTGCATATGAACATATTTCATTCTTATATATGAACAATTTTTTAAAATTCAGGCTTGTAATAGAATCATATTTTATAATAGGTTTGACAATTATGTTTTCTTCTAAACAATTACTTTGCTATTGATATTTTAATTTGATATGAAAAGTTTGTATTATTACTTAATACAATATATCTATACTTGCTAATTAATTAATAACAATATGAATTAATAATGTTATATTTTGCCTGTTGTAGGCATATTTTATATTTGTGATCGTTTCTTTTACCAATCTTATTATTTCGTCTTATAATTTATATATGTTTGTATTTACTATATAAATACCCTACTTTATTTTACGTGTGTTTGAGAATTCATTTACTATGTGGGCAATGTTATTTAGTCTGTAGGCAAAATTTTATTTATTTTCCATAAATTTCATACATTTAATCATTTGCGTTTGTGGTGTCGCTGTTTTGTAAGTTCGTAATATATACATACATAGTTGAAAATGCACAATGTTCTCTAGATAGTTTCCACGTATTTTTGTGAAAGATTAATTGAATGGATAAACTTTAAAGCTCCATCCTGATATTTTTCTTAACTTTTATTTATGGTCACCATACGCGAATCAGTGAAATTAAGTATCTGAACGTCTGAATGTACCACGCAGATGAATGTTATTAAAAATTTATGTACATATGTATATATTTAATTTTCTGCATAGTGCGTTCACACTTGAACTACTGATTTCTTATACTATTTACGTACTGATCTTCTTTGCTATCACATTGGATTCTGTCAGTACAGTACTTTTTATGTTTTCTCCCTTTCATGTAACATGATGATAATGAAAGCTTGGAAGCTAATCTTTTACTAATATTTATATAAATTTTCTGATATTCTTTAAATGATTTCCTTCTTTTGATCTTTCTTTTGTTTTTTTACTATGGCTTCTATATTTTCTTCGAATGCGCTTTCATAACTTTCATAACCCTTCTCCAAAGAACTCTTTTTTTAAAAACCCTTTATCTTCATCTGATTTTCCTGAATTCAAATTTAATCTTATTTATCTACAACAATTACAAAATATTTTCCGTAATGGTTCTTTTATATCGGCTATTAACCTAGAATTTATTACTGTTTTTTAAGCATATTTTTAATTTGTCAGTAGACCAAATGCAATAATTTCTTTTCTAAAAGTTGAACTCTATTTTATTTTGGTAGGCTCTCTTATGTGCTTGCAGAGGCTCTTCTTACTATTTTAAAGTGCCAACAAAATCTTCTACCATATTTGATTATATACATATAACCCTATATTTAGAAAATTGAAGTGGGTATATCGATTGAATCTTGCTCATATTAATCTCGTAAGTAAACAATTCATTCACTGCGAAACCCTTTTTTAAAATTTCTACAAGTTAGTTTCCGAGAAGCTTGAGGTTTTAATAATGTTTCAATGAAATGATGGGAAAGCCAGTTGAAACTGGTACTCATTTATTTCTCTAACATGGGTAAATAATTGATTCTGGAAAACATTTATAGGACAATCAATTGAGGGAATTAAGTTTTCGCTTGAACTATCTTAACTGTGTATATATGTAAGTGTTAAAGTATTAATGACAACCATTTGATTACGTAATGGCTTTCAAAGAATTACTTGCACGAACTTACTCTTATCAGGTTTATACACTTCATTCTTGCACTGTTGTTTTTAATATATAAAGCCTAAGTAGGAAATTGGTGATACATAAATATCTATATATATATATTGATATAATAAAATTTGAATGCTCATACAAATGAATTTTATTTGTTTGTTTTTTAGACTTGGAAAAGCACCAATAGCGGAACGTAAGGTATCTGTTTTCAGCATCCCTTGAGGATAAAATAGTTTTCAACTTTTCGAAGGCCATTGTGCCTGATGATCTAGCTCTCTTCTTTTCTTGCTTGACTGATTTCGGGATATTCGCCCCTCTTCCTCCCTAGGAGGTTTCTTAAGATGTTTGTCTTAGCTTGTAACTTGGTGCTGCAAGGCGCAGCAAAAAAAAATAATTCACTAGCAAGAACACTTAATATCTTTAACGTGAAAAACATGAACTATACAATAGCTAAAGAATTTTTCACCGACTCTAGATTTTTTCAACCACTAAATCATCCGTACTCGACCAGAAGGCGAGTTGGTGTTCTTTGTACTACTAATCCATGTTATTCATTGTTGTGATCTTATGTTATTCTATGGTTTCTCCAATCTTTTATACTATGACGGAGATATAATTCTATGTTGGGAAAATAAGCTTGCCGCAGAGTATTGTACAATTCACAATTGCTTATATAGTACAGTCTGAAGTTTATTCTGAAAGTATTCTATGTTGTTTTCCACTTGAATTTGTTGTCCACATAGTAAATGTACTCCCAAATAGTTGTAAGAGTCGACTTTTTCTGTAAGTGTTGTGCAAGTTTCTACAAAAGAGTTTCTGTTATTGACCTTTTTATGAAGGCAGTCAAATTGTGAAACGTCAGGTTTATATCTGTAGTTGTTAGATGAGTCGGTTTTATGTGCAAGCTATTTCTTTTTGTGGCATTTATTATGAGCCCGTTATCATGACACCATTTTGCTGCAATGCCTAGTTGCCTTTCTATTTTTGTTCTCGCGTTTGATACATTTTTATTTGCTAACACAATCGCAGTATGCAAATGCAAATGTTTTAACCTCTGTATACATTTGAGCGCATCATTTGCCTAGATAATGTACAAAACAGGTCCTAATTCAGACCCTTATGGCACCCTATATTCGTATCGCCTATCACTTATATTATTAGTAATTTTATCATCGTATGGCCGACATGCCAAATAACTACGATACCAATTTAAAATTGATCCTGCGTTTTTCGAAAGCTTTCCATCATATACTATATCGAATGCTTTGCCAAAATAATTAAATAGCGAATTACATGCATTTCTTTGCTTAAACACATGTTTATGTGGTTACAGAGGTCGCTTAAGAGTAAGTTAGTATTTTTTATGGCTTGCATATTGATTTCTGTTGCCTATTTTATATTTTTCTATCTTTAAACCTTCTTGCAATTATTTTGTCCAGAATTTTCTAAATCACTAAAATAATGGCAATTGGTCTATAATTATTCACATCCGATTTTCGATTTTATTTTTAAATGTTGGTCTTACAACTGATTGGTATCAATACGTGATAAGTTTCTTGTTTTTTCGTGAATTTTCCTAGAGTTACATTTAAACTTTCCTTTTAAAATTTGTAGTTATAAAATCGTCCATATGTTCAAGTTTTTTGCCAATTATTTCATTTATTATTTGTTAAGTTTGCGAGTTTATTGGAGCGATTCCAATGAATTTGTTTTTCAAATAGTTTTCTTGTATTTAATATATTTTATTTTAAAAGTTGCCAAATATTTTGAATTCGTTTTCATATTGTTCATTTCTTCAATTATTTGACCAATTTATGAACATTTTAACCGGATTTGCACATAATTTTACTATTTTTTCGGAGATTTTTGCTTTATAATTTTTTGTTGTTTTGAATTTTGTATATTTGGTTAAAGGCTAAGTTTGTCATATATGTATGTAGTGCATTTGTTGTTTCATTTATTATCATATTCCAGATTCTTGGTTGGAATTATTTATTATTTTGAAATGTTTGAGATTTTCAATATTTACTTTTCGGTTGCCGTGACTGTTTACATCTTAATAAACATTATAAAAAATTGGGAATTGGCAAAGATGGTCAATACATGTACTCCCGTAGTCGATAGAAACACAGATTGCGCCATCCCGAACACAAAAATGGAATTTTCTGCGCATGTTGGCCAAATGACCAGTCTGACATTTAAAAGTTATTTAATCAGTGGGGAAATTGCTTACTTTTTTCCCTTCAATAATTTTACGACAAAATGTTTTTTTTTTCTTATTTATTAGTAACCATCTGAAAGTAGTCACATATTCAAAAACAATAAGTTTTTTCACCTCTCCACTTGCTTTTATGAACGTCCTTTCTTCCACTAAATGTTTCGGTAAGTACAGTACTCGTACTTATTTGCAGCAAGTAATTTGTCCCCTTTTTGTCATCAATATATCAAATAATATTATTTCTGCAATTTGACAATAACCATAAAATTTTAGTTGCTTATATTTTGCCACTAATTAATGGAATAAAAAAACTTTTGCAAAATGACTATAAATTGTACATGCAGCTAAGTCATCTCTCAACAAAGCCACCTGGACATAATTATTTAGTTCTAACACAGACTTTGTTGTTTTTTAACTTCATTTCATGAAAACTTAAAACACATAGCTTTTTCGTTTCTGACATCTTATTAGCTTCAAACAATAATAGTAATAATTGTTGAGAACTTTTTAAACTTGACTGATATGACGATCAACAAAATTAAACCAAAAACAGTGTAAACATATTTCCCCGTTAAAATGTAACTGCTTTGAATTTCTCTACAAAATTAGCTTTTAAAATAATTTCTCACTTGATTTTGTTCCATCGTTTTGCATGCACCTGCCCACTGCTTTTAAACAAACTTCACACACGGATATTATAATAATTATTATATTTTTACATTTCCCCAAAGCGAATTTTAATGCATGGTGCCAAGTCTCGCGTAAAATATGAACTTTTTCGGCAAAAACTAGGATTTAATCTAGACTATATTGAATTCTCAGACTTTTTAAATTGTTTTTACCGAAGATACATATGAGAGTACATTCACGAAAAACAGAAATTTTTTGACGAAACTCTTTAGCTTAGAACACAGCAAAAAAGTGGTCCCAAATGTATGTATATATTTTGTCCATATACACATATAGATTTAAAATTAAAAAAACTATCTACCTATCCGTTTTGCATAATTATTGAAGCATTTCGATACCGGGCAGTAAATTGAAATTAAAGAAAAAGTTTTATTTGTGATAAAATTAACAGCTATTGTATTTGAATTATTTTACAAGAAGTTGGTTTAGCGGATATTTCTGAAATATAAATAACAATTTAACTTTCTCGACCCTCTCCATTGAGAAATATTACATTAAATCCATGGATATTATAAAACTGATTTTCATTATCTGCAATGTTTGTCTCAAATAGAATTATAAAGATTATTATCGAAATCCAACACCGTCAAATATTTACATCTCACCACCTAAGCAAGTACTTATCTTATTTCAGGCATTATATGTTTGTTTGCTAAGTGTTCTCATGTGAATATTGTCGGTTTTAAGTTGTTTTAGAAAATCCTAAAAATAGAGTCATATGTATAATAACACTTAAAATAAATAACAGCATTGAGGTCTTTAAGAGTGTCATTACCAATTATTCCGGGAAAAATTTTTAGTTCGGACAGTAAATAGAAATTTACTGCCACGTCTTCTTGTTGGTCCTAGTTTTTTTATACTATATTTGATTGTATATGCCCTTGCTTGCAAGCCTGTTTATATAATTTATATTCATCGTTCCTTAGGTTAGGGCCTCGGATGTGACCTCAGTGCAAACGGTCTTGGAGGATTATAACTGATATTGTTGATATAATAGTTTTGTGTGTATTTGGAAAAAGCACTAGCGAAATAATAACTTTAAGTTGAAATAAAATTTCACAAAATTTCCAAACGGTTGAGTAATATAATATTGAAAAGCCAAAGAGGTTGCGGACGTATGTATTCTGCAGCGTCCACTCAACATACTAATCAAAGTTCCAATGAAAATTCTATCCAATGTACAGAATCGACGATTAATGTGTTTAAAAATTAAATTATCATAGAACCATACAATATTTCTCAATATGAATTCCAAATCGTTTTTCCGTCTTATGAACCTAATCTTTCCTAAGAGGGATTAAAGCAGGTTTTCTAAATTATCTTAAGCCCTCATTAACAAATTGCACAAACTATGAACAAGAAAACATCTGCTCATCGGTCGATAACAGACAATAAAATTTTAGACATCGCAGTTTTTTGTGTTACTTCCTTACTTATAATTCATCTGATATGAAAGTGAGACGAGAAGATTTTAAAAACTGAGCTTTATTCTTTAGAAATGTTTGTAATATATAAGAACTGGTGAAAAACTACCAATTAATATTAATAACAAAACTAAGAAAGTTAAAACTTTCTGACCATATTGTTCTTTATATCAACAGCCATTGTTCAAATCAAGATAAGGATAATAGTATCATTGTTTCTGATGACCAAATGAGAAAAAAATTGGTTATATGCTATTCTTGCACAAATATTTTAAAAATTAGTTGAATTAAAAAAGTACCTCTGATTCCAAAACCGAATTTTATATCCACACGTAGGCTTTAAATTCCTCCTTGAGGAATTTAGAAAAAGGGCATAATTATCTAATCTGTTAGCCTTGTACTTTATATTGCTTGAAAATATTGCACAAACTAAGAAATATTTCTTTCTGATTGCTTTAGTTGAATAAGTTATACTTTTCGCATCAAAACTCTTTGAAGCTCTTGTGAACACTTCCAGCCAAATGCTTTTGTGAAAGCCTTATAATATTTGAAATCAAGTAAATTTCACATGACCTCCACTTATGTCTTTGAAGTTAACATTCGAATATTTAAATATAATCAAATTATACGCATATTGAATTTTTAATTATGGTATGCAAAGCTGGTTACTTATTCATTTTTAATGGCTATAATTATATCTTACAGATACTAGACGTAATTCATTAAAAGATCTTATAACAGTTTCCCGCCGCCGGTCAGCATAAATCAAATGACATAACAATGAACAAACTTAAACAAATTTAATTTGAACATTAAAAACTCCGAAATATCCGTTTATAAAATAAATTACATATGTAAGTAAAACCGAGTACATTTGGGCCCAAAAAACAGCTAAGCCAGTACAAAGGTAATGTGCTTTTGGTATAGAATTGTTTTCTTCACTTTTTGTGATCGCTCAATCAAGATGATGAATGGATTTAAATATTTCTTAATAATACATACAAAGTGTACATTACAGGCGAAGAACTAAAACAGCGCATACATGCATATGCGTATATACGCATGCACAGCGTGTTTAATAGTTTGAACAAACATTCATCCCATTTTTAAAGCATTTAAAATGGATTGTGTGTCTGTGAACACCATACCTACAAATGTACGATTCTGTTTATATTGACTTGCGGTTTACAACTTAATCCTAAACAACCCGAATTTTAGTTTTAGTGTTGCCGTTTTGTTATTTTTATTTAGCAGATCACTTTAAGGCATTTGAATCGAAGAATAACATACAAATGAAGGGTACCCCTTTCTTTATTCGTAGCAAATATTTACTTATCAAGAGATACATATATAATTTCGTGAATAACTTCAAATATATCCCAAAATTTTAATCAGCTTCCATATTATTTTTCTTAACTTTGAGGTACTGTAAAAGCTAAATTGAGCAATATTAGGACTTAGTTATAAAATAGTGCAAGGTCATTCGTTTCCCACCTTCAAAAGCCTCCAACATATGCTGTGCATTGCACCAGAACTCAATTATGGGAGGAAGAATTAGAATATCGATTGAGGCGTCCATTTAAGAATACATCAACAAATTTATGCCTTTAATTTTTTATAATTTGTTTTTGTTTGTTATAAAACCAATGTGTAAAAAAATAATAATTTTGTTTTATATTATTTTAGAATCCATCAAATCAATACATTTGCTTATGCTATCTGGAAGCTACGAAACTATTGGAAGCCCTTAAGCAAACTCTGGAGAGTTACTATGACAACATAAGCCGCTTATTAATTTCAACTTTTTTGAAATGAGTTTGGCTCCACGAAAATAGGCCCAAATTGAATGAAACCTCTTTTTTTGGAAGAATTTAGTATGGCATTTTACACTCAGTAATATTTCGATATACCAAAACCATGGGATGCAAGAAATACAGAAACGAGTAACGAAAGTAATCATACATATTACGGAATGCCAGCGTTCTTGCTCTTAAGATTTTAACGTTAAGCAAATTGTTTTCAAAAAAGAATGATCAAAATCGTTCATTAAGAAAAGTATGTCCAAGCAAAATTTGTATTTAAGACTTAACTTGACATTTAAAAGAATCTAAGTTGGTCATTTCTCATTGATCTCTGGAATCGGGAATTTCACAAACACTAACTCGTACGTACCCCCCAAGTATAACGTCGTATCTTATAAGGCATATTTTCACCTCGGTAGCAGTAATCAAAATTTAAGCAATGAAATAAAATTGCTTATGACAATAAAAAATTTTAAATATGTTACGAATGAAGGTGACGACGAGATTTATTCGCGGAATTTGCATTACTATAACATGTTTACCTAAACACAATATGGAGTAATGGGCAAGTATTTTTAATGATAAATAAAATTTAAGAATTGGTTACACAATTTGGATTTGAAAGATGGATAAATCGGTTTTCATTATTAATTTGACAATAGCTTTTTTTTTTTATTTATATTTTTATATGTATGTACATACATATTTATGTTTTTTATACACCTTAGCATAATTTAAAATATTTGTCCTAAATTGAAGTAAACGGAAGTAAATAGCTTTAAAAAGTAACCTCTAATTGCCAGGTAAAATGTAATAATATCCTAACATTAAGTTGTAATATTAAAGATCATATGATCGCAATTGGCAAGACAATATGAGTGCCAAAACATCTAATTTAACTTACTTTATTCTGACAAAATTTAAGCAGATGAAAAAAGGGATTTAAAAATAGTTGCCAAAAGATTTCCTTCAAATCGTTTAAAAATTAGATTAATGAGTTATACACGTCTTTTTGCAACAAGCAACTTAAAAAGAAAAGTCAAATTTGTTTACATTTTTTTTGGATACTTAAATCTTTATAAAAGATACCTTATTAATAGCATGCAAGTAGGCAATTTCGTGGAATGGAATACTTGTCAGTGTCGAAAAGAACAAACAATCGTCGTAATTTTGATACAACATTCTCAAATTTGGCAAACATTTTTGAGTCATACAAATATAAAAAATTAAAAAACCTTATAAGCAAAAAAAAGACATATACACACACATTATTTCTTTTAATACGGTAATAAAGGGTGGTTAAACTTCAAGGGCCGATGTTGATTTTGAATAAAACACAAACTATTTAGGAAATGATTGTAATTTTAATTTATTATGATGTATTGGTATCACTCAATTATGTATGGAACAAAATATCGGCCAAATGGGCGCCGCGGCCTCGGCGGCACACCTCCATCCGATGGTCCAAATTTTCGATGACGCTGAGGCATAATGGAGGTTCTATGCCGTTAATGTGCCGAATTATCTGATCCTTTAGGTCTTGAATTGTTGCTGGCTTATCGACGTACACCTTTTCTTTCAAATAACCCCAAAGGAAAAAAGTCCAACGGTGTCAAATCACATGATCTTGGCGGCAAATTGACATCGCCATTACGTGGATAACACGGCCATTGAATTTGTTGCGCAAAAGAGCCATTGTTTCGTTAGCTGTGTGGCAAGTGGCACCGTCCTGCTGAAACCACATATCGTCCACATCCATATCTTCCAATTCGGGCCATAAAAAGTTCGTTATCATCTCACGATAGCGAACACCATTCACAGTAACTGCCTGATTACCTGCCTCATTTTGGAAAAAATACGGCCCGATGATGCCGCCAGCCCATAAACCGCACCAAACAGTCACTCTTTGTGGGTGCATTGGTTTTTCGACAATCACTCTTGGATTCTGATTCGCCCAAATGCGGCAACTCTGTTTATTGACGAATCCACTGAGGTGAAAATGTGCCTCATCAAAAATTACGAAGTGCACGATATGCATTTTGATTTGAACTCCCATTTTCATAATAAGTCTGGATAACTTTAACACGTTGTTGGATTGCGTATCTCTCCATTGTTCAAATTGAGTAAGTCTGAAATAGAGAAATGTCAAATAAAATTCGGAAAAAAACTTGGCGTTTAGGTGTGGTTCACATTCAACATCGGCCCATACAATTTAACCACCCTTTAGTTTGTTTGTGAAAAAAAAACTTCTGTTATGTACGAAAAACATCTGCACTGGAGAAGGTAAATCCTGTAAGAAGTTCATAAAAGGGCACAGTTAATTTTAATTAATTTAGTCTTGTACATCGACAAGAGTGGTTTATTTTAGTAAAACTTCATCATGTAGAACAAATATCAATTATTATTTTGAATAACGAAGCGCCTTGCTAAATTGAAACAAATTTTGATAGAATTTTTTTAAACCGACAAAGCTGTTGGGCACATCCTAATTAAATGAACTACAGATTTTTAATAACTTGAGAAATTTTAATTTAATTTAGATTTAAATTTAAATTAAGCTTAAAGTGTCTTCTGGCTTAAAGTTTATTTCTTAAATGTTTAATTTGTGTTAAATGATTAGTCAATATTTAATATATATTTTAATGGTTTTACTTATTTTTAACCCTTTTTGTAGACTACGGCAACTCTAGGCTAAAATGTTCCAACCAAATACATTTTCCTGTTGACTATTTGCAGAACAGCATGTTTAAGATAAGTGATGAGCTAATGCTAAATAAATTATAAACAAAACACCTTTAGAATCAACGCATAAGCAAGTAGAGATGTAAAACAGTATTCATGCACTCAAATAATTTTTTAAATTTCCGTACAGATGAGTCTTTCAGTTTATCCAGTCGGCCCCGAAATCACCTTCCTTTTGTTCCAAGTGTTGCTTTTATAAAAAAAAAAAACAAAAACAGTTTGATAAGAAATATTGCCGGCTATCAATCATTTGAATGAAGTGGTTGGTTAAATGACCGAACATTCGTCAAACAATACAAAGTTTTATGGCCATAAAAAAAATTGTTTTGATATCATGTTCATATGAGTTCATAAGTGAATTTATCTTGATATTAAAAATATTTGTTCAGAAACTCCGCATTAGATATAAATAATTTAATAAAGAGTTTGGTGAAAAAACAATAGCCAAAAACTTTTTCAAATAAAAGCAATAACAAAAAACACAAATACAACACATAAACACGCAATGTTGGCTTAACTGATGGTTGGCTGTGCATTGTCGAAGGTACTTACATATACAGTATACTATGTGTCGAACAGTCAAAACAGGATCAGTTAAATTCTGACACACTCATCCTTGCAATATAGATCAAAAACAAAATATAGCGAAACATTACTCCTTCTTTCCTAACCCTGAGTACTGGTCCCAAAAAAAAAAAAAATGTGTACTATATTCTAATGATGGAAAAAAATAAATATGTATATTAATTTTCTGTAAATATTCGTAAACTTTTTGTTCTATAACATTATAATAAATCATTTGATTATGTAAATAAATCAATGCATACGTCTTTTCATGAAAGATTTTAATAAAGAAAGCTAAAAAAATATATTAACACATCTAAATTGAACATTTTGAATGCAAATGATGCACTTTGGCCTTTGGTCAAAGTCTTTCTGCTTTTTTTCGTTTTTAAAATGCGGAAAATCTCAGACAAATGCGTTTTCAAAAATCTATGTACATATATTCAGTATGATGTGAAAAGATTTATGGATGCAACAAACTTATAGCACGCGCTTTTGTTGATTTTCTTTTTATTCCATTCGTATTGTTCGCTATTTTCTATAGGAATAATAATAAATAACAAAAAAACAATAAAACAGTAAAATTTGTTGGATCAAAAGTAATAGAGTGAAACCATGAACGGAAACGAATGTCAATTACAAAAGTGGAACCTGAAATTTTTGCGGATTGCAGATTAAAGAAAATCATTTTGGAAAGAAAACTCTTTGTCATCATTGCCATTGAACAACATCACAAAAATGGCTGGTGCAGTCGAAGAGTAAGTAGTAAATTATTTGCAGATTTATTCCATTTTGTTAATCCAATCTAAAGGGTGGTTAAATTTCAAGGGCCGATGTTGAATGTGAACCACACCTAAACGCCAAGTTTTTTTCCGAATTTTATTTGACATTTCTCTATTTCAGACTTACTCAATTCAATTCCAAACGTTGTGAATGGGCAGAATGGTGGCAAGAAATGGCAACAGTGGATGATCAATTTTCGAAGAAAATCATCTTCAGTGATGAGGCACATTTTCACCTCAGTGGATTCGTCAATAAACAGAATTGCCGCATTTGGGCGAATGAGAATCCAAGAGTGATTGTCGAAAAACCAATGCACCCACAAAGAGTGACTGTTTGGTGCGGTTTATGGGCTGGCGGCATCATCGGGCCGTATTTTTTCCAAAATGAGGCCGGTCAGGCAGTTACTGTGAATGGTGTTCGCTATCGTGAGATGATAACGAACTTTTTATGGCCCGAATTGGAAGATATGGATGTGGACGATATGTGGTTTCAGCAGGACGGTGCCACTTGCCACACAGCTAACGAAACAATGGCTCTTTTGCGCAACAAATTCAATGGCCGTGTTATCTCACGTAATGGCGATGTCAATTGGCCGCCAAGATCATGTGATTTGACACCGTTGGACTTTTTTCTTTGGGGTTATTTGAAAGAAAAGGTGTACGTCGATAAGCCAGCAATAATTCAAGACCTAAAGGATCAGATAATTCGGCACATTAACGGCATAGAACCTCCATTATGCCTCAGCGTCATCGAAAATTTGGACCATCGGATGGAGGTGTGCCGCCGAGGTCGCGGCGCCCATTTGGCCGATATTTTGTTCCATACATAATTGAGTAATACCAATACATCATAATAAATTAAAATTACAATCATTTCCTAAATAGTTTGTGTTTTATTCAAAATCAACATCGGCCCTTGAAATTTAACCACCCTTTATTTACGTTCTTTAGAATATAAGTGAGGTGAAACTCTCAAAACTATTAATACGCATGCTCTTAGAAATGGAGGATGAATTTTCTTCACGCATGAAAGAAAACCTGTCCTCTGGGTAAAGATGTTGGAGAAAATGAAAGAAGAAATACCTCAATAAAAATTTGTATTTAAAATATCACTTATTTTGCATATTATACAGTTTTGAATCACTTTTAGTTTCATCTAAGTCAACAATTAAATTTATTATTAATTTTTTCCATATTTAATATTTTAACACTCGTACATGTAAACAAATGATTTATTTTTCGTTTGTACATCAGCATCGCAAAATAATCACAGATGCGCATCAGGTGCTGCGCAATGATGCATTTCCGAACAGGCCTATAATCGACGCTATCTTGCTTGGCAAATTAGAATTCAGTATACTTACTCAATAGTCAAGTGAATAAATGTTTGATTTATTATAAATTTATACATATGTACGTCGTTTTAACATGTGCACATGTTATTGCATTTAATTGTCTTTCATTTCAAGCAGTTTTTTCAGTAGCTTCGCAATGAGTGTTGTCCGAGGAATCAATTATGCCTTTATTGTTGAATGTTGATTCATTGAACGATGCACCTGATAGTGAAATAGGGGACGATGTGCAGCTTGATTATCTGCAAAGCGATACTGCAAACGATCCTTCGGGAAAAACCCCTTTTAATACTTCACCTGGTCCACCAGAAGCTTCACTGGAACCACAACTTTTTCTGTTTCACAGCGGGAGTTGTCAGAAAGTAGTCCATATATCTACCTCAAACATCTTGAAGAGTAGCATCCGTAGCCGTTCCCGTCATATGTGGGCTACAAGTAAGGGGTGTAGTTCCAAAAGAACATCCGCAATAAACATTTTACATATTGCCAGACCGCCAGATTGTTACGTAAAATATATATGTAACTAATTCTGTAATATTATTTGAGCAGTTCGTGAATAACCAAACATTAGATGAAATTGTGAAGTGGACCAACTCAGAGATCGCAATTAAGAAACAAAACTAAGAGCAACATAAATCTACATAGAGTAAAACTAACAAAGAAGAGATCAGAACGCTAATTGGTATTTTTGCGATAACTTTGAAAGATAATCATTCGACAGACGACGACATACATACAGCATTCTGGGATAAGGCAGATGCGAATTTCTTCTGTTATGTCTACGTTTTGATAATAAGACTTTTCTACATAAAAAAGCGTAAGTTCTCTATCATTTCTAGTTCCATATCATTAATAAAATAATCCAATTAATAATAAAAGTTAGGGGTTTCCACCCAAAATTTGTGTATGTGATGTACTCGGTGACTTATTTCATAAACAAAACAATCACTTTTTTAACTTAAGAAGCAACATTTTTTTTGAGTTAACGCTTCGACTACATTTTAAAAATGAACTTTCACTTAAATGCGTAAACTGAAAAGCAAATAGCAAGAGACTCGAATATTTCGCCGATAATTCGTGTACGTATAGAAAATGTGTAAAATCAAGTTTTTTGACTTTTACATAATAAAGCAATTGTCACAATTTATGTATATTAATATACATACATACATATGTATGTATGTATTGTTACAAAGCATTGGTAAAAAATTAACTTGATCCGATTAAAAATAACAAAAATATAAGCAGTTGAAAACAGTTTCGCGACTACCAAACTTTAATTTTCAGTAAGTTTTGTTTCTCTCTCCTGAAAAGTTAGGAAAACGTTACTTAGAGCCTTTCTATATTAAGGTATCGATATGTATATACAGACATACATACATATATTTACATTTCTAGACTAATATTCATAAAGACAGCGAAAAATATTTAAAAAGACTAAGCAATCATGTAAATCCTCTGGCCATTGTGTTATTAGACGATACTGATGAAATTCGAAGACTTAAAAGATACCATGTGTTAGATCTACCTTTCAGAAGTTAATTTTTTTTTATTTAAATCAATATTTTTCTTATTATTATCTTTTGTTTTTTTTATTGTTTT
Organism: Epicampocera succincta; assembly: GCA_932526305.1. Lineage (NCBI taxonomy): Eukaryota > Metazoa > Arthropoda > Insecta > Diptera > Tachinidae > Epicampocera > Epicampocera succincta. Next base: position 25,934,575 of record OW052035.1, on the reverse strand, counting down.
CTTTTAACTTAATGCTAAAACTTTAAATTTAATAATTACTAAAACTTAAGTTGTTGTTATTGTAAATATAAGCTATACTAAATTTGTATTTTTTTCTGTTAAATTTGGAATATTTCTATAGTTTTATACGTTTTTATATGTGTAACTCTAAATGTCAACATAAATGTGATTAATTTTGCTTATTATCTCAATATAAGATAGATTGCAAAATAAATAATATACAAAAAAAAAAAATATATAATAATAAAAAAGTAAAATGTTTTCTTGAAGACCTGTTGAATGTTTGAACATATTTTTCCAAGATTTTCAAAAATGTCGACATATAGACAGTCAGAAAACAACTAGTAAGCAACTAGTTTTGTTACGTTTTTATATTTGAAATCTATTCAAAAATGTATGTACGTATGTATGCATGTAAATAAAAACCATTTAAAATTAATCTGAAATTTTATGAAAAGATTTGTTACAGCAAAATCAAAAAGACAGTACAAGTACATTTAACTTGTTCTCTTTTTCTCTTTGCCTTTTTCGTACGTACATTTTCTTTTAAATTAATTTTGTCCCGAGGATTTGTGTTAATCTGTAAGGACAAAGAACTCATATTTTTTTCTAGAAAATAACAATTTTTACTTTAATAAAATTACTTATAAGTGATCTCATCAACAGCACAAAAATGTTGTATTAAAAAATTATTTTAGTTCAAAACATTTTGTTTACCCCTTTCTATAAATTAAGTTCTCTTTAATGGTTGTTCCGCTTAGGTATTCGCTGTTGTAATTATGTATTATGTCGAGTGTGACTTACACAATTTGATATTTGTGTTAATATTTCATTGGTTCATTCACCGATGTTCTCATGGTTGCAAATAAAATTTAATTTTGTTTTACAAGTCAAACCAATCCGCCTCTGTGCTCATATATACGAACTATAATTACTCGCCAAGTTTTATTGTTGTAAATGTTAGTAAATTTATTATTGAACGTAACGAACAAATAAATAGTAATTATTTGTTTCCTTTCTTTAATACATATTTTTAATTTGAAGTGTCTGCTGTCAATTTCTTATTTATAATTAAATAGTAAGTATAAATGTTCACATGTAAATGATCATTCCCTCATTAGTTCAAAGTGAAATAAAGTCATTAAGTCACGGTTGAAGAAATTATTTTATGGATAGATTTAATAGAACGAGCAAATTTTACTCTATAGCGGTGTTTATTTCGTTAATAGTAGAATCATTTTGCTTCCCATTTTTCCGGGAATAATATGCGAAGATTAAAAATATATTTGAGTTAATAGAAAAGTAATGTATTTTTAACAAAAAATTGTCAAATAACTATTTCTTGCAAAGGTAACGAAACCATCAATATGGTTTAAATAATTTTTTTTTGCAAATTATGTAATTTTCACACCCCATTAATATTAATAGAAAATACGTTTTGTGAACATTCGATCAGCGGCTGATGAATAGCATTCCGACCTTTGAAAATACTCAGCAGTTGCAGCCATCCACAAGAAAATAATATAAAATAAAACTATTATCTTTTCAGCATAGCGTAAACGAAATACACATATTTCCATGTGGTAATCATATTCCAAATTTGGCCCTTTGTATGATGAAAAACAATACTGTCAACGATGGCACGTTATCAGTTGCGAAACGGTCGAATAGCTACTTGGCATTTTATAAAATATCAACCCCCATCAAATGTTAAAGTCTTGTGGGATGCCAAATCTCTCATCCCATTATTTGTCATTTTCACAACATTTTGATTTCACTCTTGAACGCATTATTTGACACGTCTTAATGTTTAACTCTTTGAGATACGTTTAACTTTTTATGGAGGTTTTTATTCAAACGCGAAATTTAAACTCTTTAAATAAAATATTAGCACGTTAAAACGAATCCACGCTCTGGCGAATCGCAAGGGCAGCTAATATGACCAGAAATCGTTAAATGAAACATTTAATGTATAAGTTAAAGCAGAGTATTTAAACTTCATTAAAAATCAAAGTAAATCATATTTAAACATTATTGGTTTAAAAGTTTCTATCAAATAAGTAAATCGTTTTATTGATATTAAATATACATACATACTTTTCTTTGATTTATTATGATTTAAATATGTGTAACTCTAAAAAGAAGTGACGTTCACTGTCTTCTAAAAACAAGAGGGGTTTGTAAAAACACCCATGCAAGCTTGCAACTAGATGGAGATCAGATTTAACTTTTATCTAGCATTTATAGCAAAAATTGCTACTCTGAAAATAAAAATAATATATGCAAGGAATACCTAGAGAGTCGTTTTTAAATTTTGTCTTAAAGAGGGGAGGATTAAAAAAGTAAAAGCACTTTACATTTAAGGTTAGCTGTTTGCAAAAATTTTGAAATTTCAAATACGTATGTACATACATATGGTTTTTATTCGATTCAAAATGTTTGCAATCTTTAATTCAGCACTAACCTTTGCTTCTATAAAAATTATAGGCAAAGTAATCTATTTTCAATACAGTACATACATATGTATGTAAGTCATCCACCGAAATTATACTTATAAAAACATAAGAGTAGAACGGATTTTTCGCAAAAAAATTATGTAAATATAAACCAAAAATATTTTTTTATAATTCTTGTAATCACTTTACTCATTAAATACGAGCACTTACATCTGAAAACGTGCGTAAGCATAAGCAAACAGCAACAATTAAACCACACAATACACTCTCTTCATTCCGCAAAACTTACACTATTCGTTTAACAAGCAACATCTGTATTAGGGTTCACCGTTTTTGTAACAGATTGGACCGAAGCTCACCCTAAAAATTTTCTAGGTAGTAAAACTATGCCTTTTAGAAAGTTATATGCAGATAGTAATACGGGAAGGCGTTATATGTGCATACATATATGTTAAATTCATTTGATGTACATAAGTTAATATGTTGAGTAGCTTGAATGGGTTTGGGGTGGGGGTGTCGGTTAATAAAACACTGGTAAATTTGATGTAGATTATAATGAATTTATTCGACTTGAATCTTTTTCCGTTTACAAAATAATAATAGAAAGGAAAAATGTTTAGCGATACTTTAAATATATGATTTTAAAAATATCGGGATTTTAACAGCAAATGTTATTTATCGGTTGTGAGGTCAGACAGCAACCGAAAAATGTGTGGTCAATTAAGTCCGACAGCTTTAGAAGCTCAATAGCGCCCAGTTGTGTAATCCCGTTTCACTTGGTAAACAAAACGGTGAATTTCCGAATAAAAACAAACGCACTTCGATTAAATAACATTTGTATCGAATGGGCGTAAGTGCATATTCTAGTGGAAAAATAAGTGTTATTGAAAGAAATAAAACGATAAAACAATCAAGTTTATACAATAATATAAAAAATATGAGCACAAGACGACAACGGCAGTTGTACCTTCTCCGCTATAATGCCAGCCAAATAATCGGTGCTAAATTGTAAGGTGCATATTGAAGTTGTAGTACGATTTCAGTCAGGTCTTCGCTTAGAAGCCTTCATTTTTGTACATATGTAATTTGATATATGTACATACATATACATTTTTATATACATATGTATGTATGTCAATCTCACTGCGAAACTATTGTATTATTCTGCAATATTTCTTATAAAATTTGAATGATCAATGTGAAGCCGTTCAATGGCAGTCAAGTAATGAAGATACTATTGAAGATTGTGAAATGCAACAAATTCCAGAGTCAGCATATAAAGTAGTGCTTCAAGAAAAACCAGGTAGACATAATTTTATCACCAAAGCTTGTGCCAGTATTAGATATGTAGGTCTAAAGTATAGCAACTGTACAAGCATTTCAACATAACGTTAGGGATTTAATAATAAATTGCACTTCAGTTCGCCGTTCCCGTACAAAGTTTCGATTTGATGCAGGTAAAAAATCCGCAACCATGGGAAGATTACATCACTTCCAAATTTTTCATTTCGAACGCATGGAGAGTTTCACCACGCAAGTTAAAATTTAAGTCGGGAGTTAATTCATTTATGGTATAAATTGAAAGTTGTTGATGCTACTGTAGAATGGACTGGAAGGCTGGGATTTTAAGCTTATGAAATGACTTCAAATTTTAATACATACATATGTATGTATATAAATACGAAATTAAATTCAAAAATACAAAATAAAAGTAAATACTTTTGTATGAATATTAAAGTGTAATAAACAAGTTGGGAAAAACTTAACAAAATTAATTGAATTTCTATTCCTATTTTGGGAATCTTGTATACAAAAAATTTTTTACATACAATTCAGATTCAGCATGCAAGACCATATTTAAAATTTGCTTAACATATTTCAGATTTTCCCACGAACTAATATTACAAAACAAATTGATGGTTATTTTATAGTGATTTACAAAATTTTGACAGTTTGCGGCCTTCCCCTGGCGTAATCTACCTAAAATTTTCTGTAACGCACTTTTTTGTTACGGTAAACATTTCTGACGGGAGTTTAGGTGCTACTTCGCTCTTTTAAAAAAAAAAGTGCCTCTAATGTGCACGAATACCTGTGAAACGTTTTTTATTCTGAAGATATGTTTTTTAATCCAAATTGGACATTTTAAATATTTTACTTTCCAATTTTCGTTGCTCTTCCAAATCGAGGGTTTTCTAACGCAACCTCGTAACTCGATTTTTTACGATTTTGTGTTTTAACCGGAAAAGTTATAAGTAAATACAGCCTCACAATTTTGCACAGTAATAAGTGAAAGTGTTTGCTAATTTATTTTTTATTCAACATTATGCAAACTCGTTTCACTATCTCAAATGGTGAAAATATTGCATGCATAACATCGTATCTTAAAGTTTACTTAATAAAACACAACCAAAAAATACAAGAAAAAACTAAAACATAATTAAAGTAAAACAATCGCATGTAGAAGACTTTTTAAATAGATTACCCAAAATAGAGTCACACTACTGCCGCAAAGATACTACAAAATTATACATATGTATATAGATAATTTTTATAAATCAGCTCAAGATGTTTACCGTGATTACTTAAAAAATATGGACGAACGTAAGATTACAGCTGATGAAAGAGCTAGCTATGAATTTTTAGTTAAAAAAATGCAGTTGATGAATGCAGCAATTTTTCAGCCTCGGAAAGATTTTTGTGATGTCTGTTTCGCTTTTAAAAACAAAAATATATCTGTAGACGAGTACAATAATCATGTAAAGGATAAAAATCGCGCTAGGGACGAAAAAGATAATGATAAAATGAAGGCTATTGCTGGAGAATTAAAAGCATTTACAGTAGATGTTCAAGCTGTGCAGATGATACCATATTTACCCGCAAGTGCTCTTTATTTTAAGCAAAAATTAAAATGCCATCAGTTCACAGTATACAACTTAGCTAATGGGGATGTGTTATGCTATGTCTGGCACGAAGGTGAAGGGGGCATGAATGGAAACATTTTTGCGTTTGATTTCTTAAAAACTGAAGTTGAGCTTACCACGCCGATTATATTTTACAGTGATGGCTGCAGTGGTCAGAACCGTAATGTAACCATAGCTAATTCCTTATTCCAATTTGCAGCACAAGCCAATGTTGAGATTTACCAAAAATATTTGGTTAAAGGTCACACCCAAATGGAATATGATTCTGTTCATTCTGCTATCGAAAGACGTAAGAAAAACCGAGAATTATACGTACCTTGTAACTTTGTTAAAATCATTGAAGAATCACGACAGAAGAAACCATACAAGGTTAAGTATCTTGATTATAAGTTTTTCAAAAACTATTCTGAAGTGAAATTTTTTAAATCAATTCGACCTGGAATTAAAGCTGGATCGCAAGGATAAGATAATGTTTAAACTATCTTTCGATAACGAATGGCAAGTTCTTCCTCAACGTTTAAATACCAAATATCCTATCGACACCGAAGCTAAGGACTTATATTTAGAGGAAATTCCATTATCTAGTGAAAAGTACAAAGATTTGCAGTCTCAAACCATTAATACCAAAAGACTACCACACTTTTTATGATAGTTTAAAATACAACAGTGAGAAATAAGAAATTGTATCTCTTATAATAAAAGATATTATTTGAAATAGATAATTGCAGCTACTATTAAAACGATGTCATAATAATAATTTACAAAAACAAAGAATATTAATTTATTTTCCAAAAGAAGTTATAAAAATGTACTATTTTGTTATAATAAAAAAAATACAATAATAACGTATAAATACTAATAAATTTAGTAATAAATATCAAATATTATTCGATTAAAAACAATTAATAGAGTTAATAATATGTTCTTGAAATAAAATAATTCAAAAAGCTCATTTATGTGATCTTATTTAAAAATAACGCAATCTCGTATGATATATTTTGTAAAATAATTTCCGTGCACAAAACACGTATGTATCTCAAAAAAGGGCGAATATATAATGTAAAATTATATCTAACATAATTGGTGCCTTGAAAATTTATCGGAAGTTTCCATAATTATTAGATTATAAAAAATATATATTGAAAAATTTTAAATATTTGTTATAGAAAGTTTTTTGTCTCTCTTGAAAAGTAGTAGATTTTGAGTTACGAGGTTGCGTTAGAAAACCCTCGAAATGCAACGGGCTATTTACTTATTATAAAAAAACTTTTTTAATACATATATTTTTTGTTCATTAATGCTATTTACTTATTATAAAAAAACTTTTTAATACATATATTTTTTGTTTATTAAACATTTTGTGATTTTGTAACTATAAAATTTATTTACAATTTACTATGCAATCTTATAGCGTAGACAGACGACAGCGTTAATTTGCATTAGCTATAATGCAAATTATATATATAAGATCTGTCGTAAATGAACGAAATCAGATTGAATTTATACTGCATTTAGGTATTTCGATATGGCAACACAGTCGACAATCAGTCAGCTGTTGGAAAATTGCTTATTATTGTAAAATTAAAATGGATTCAAATTCAGCAAAGGTAAGTTATTTTAATTGTTTTTAGCGATAAAAAAAGAAATTTTACAATCGAAACGCATTTTTTCCATTTTAAGATTTGGAAAGCATTCCTGTTGAGGCGAAAGTTTTTTTTAAATCTGTTATCGTCCACACTCCCAAAAAGTGCTGTTGCGGTCCTTTAATAAATCCCATATATGAATTATATCCTTTATGAAAAGATACATATGTATATTAAACCTACAAATTTCCACAATTGCCTTTCCCTTATATCAGAGTATCCTATTGCGATCCCAACTTGTAGCAACACGTTCAGATTTATGGTTGCTAGTGCATGAACAATTTTTACATTATGGAGCAGTTTCAGCAAAAGTAATTTCAGCTTTCTTTCAAATAAACAGTGATTTTTCACCAACAGCGTAGCTGCTAGTCGGATTTTCTGCCTTCTGCCCATTTGATCTCGATCTAAATGCAAAAAAAAATTTCTATACAAACAAACAGCTGCTTGATAAATGCACAAACTGTCGTCTGTCAGGGTAAAATTTTAATTCACATTAGTAAGCTTTTAATGCAAATTAACGCTGTCGTCTGTCTAAGCTATTATGCAAAGCTTAATTTTTTCATCTAATCCAAGTTCAAGCAAAAGTATATTTTTATAATTGAAAGAAAACCCATATAGTTAACATTAAATTTCCAACTAGATGTTAGTATTATTAGTAAAAGTATTTTCGTTGAATAGTAAAAAACAAATATGTACTTCCATATGTTAATTTTGATAAAACAATCCTTTTATTGAGAAATAGTTCTCATTATTTCACTGCAAGAATTTTTTATAAACTCTGGATTTCCTGTCTTCTCATTTATCCTTCTGATAAAGTTTAAAATCTCCGTTTGAATTTCTTTTAACCTCAAGATTCCACATCTCCAAGATTTTTCTTTCAAAATGCTTACTCAATTGATTCCAAATTCTGTTTACAATTGCTCAGGGGTTGGACCCTACATATGTATAAGGAGAAGTGCTTCCCTATTTTTGTTTTTATTTTGTATTGCAGGAATGAGGACGCCAGAATTTAACTGATGCTGTACAAAATTTTCTGTGCCCAGTGTACAACATACCTTTTATAATGTACAGTCAAACATGAGTGCTTGTATTTATGTACATACATATGTATAATTGTGTATTGTGTGTTTTTGTAATTGTTTTTAGGTGAATGAAAAGAACTTCGGCTATTGTTTTTCACCCGAGTCTTTGGTAGAAATTGAATCCACGATCTCTTTTACATCACTTTTATTATTGTTTTGTGATTTCAATTAGAATACATGTTTCTTTGCGTTTAAAAAAACCTATTTCTGTATTAGCTCAAAACGGCATTTTTTGATTCTTACTGGTAATCAGTTTATTATTAAGACTTTTGAACTGATGTATCACATGCTAAGTAATTGCTCGCTTTTTTACTAAATACTCCGTCAACGTCTCTAAAAATTGTCAATATATGTAGGTGTCTTTCTCGAACATATCTTTATAACCTTTCTTTTAAGGCATTTAATTGATATAAAAGTACCATTAATCTTAGGCACGTACAAAACATTCTGTAGTAGAACCTTATTTACCGACACTTTCGCTAACTTCAGTTGAGATAAGGGCTTTACCTTCTACATTGTCTTGCTCTACCTCTTATTTAACCTTCCTATACCCGTGCTTTGGTTTGTGAGACCAGCAAACCGGTTTTTATAAATATATTTTACAGAAACGCAAGGAAATTGAGTTTTCTGTTAGCTGCCGGATTTTTTTACAAGCTTTATTTTAGTGCGTTTCAAGCTTTTGTATAAGACGGATGTGTATTTCGTTCTGTGATACCGATGTGGGCATAGTTGTAACTTTTTGTGAAGGTAAAAATTATTTTGTTCATTGTTTTTGCTTTCTTAATTTTTGTGTATATCGTTACATTACTGGTATTTTTTAACATCAGAATGATCAAGACCAAATCAGATTACTATTGGAGAAAGAAATTTCGAGTTATGAATAAGAGGATGAAAATAAATAAAGATTTTATTGAGCCAGAAAAAGAAAGTTATGAGCAGGATAATCACGAAGAAAAATACGACGAGGAGATGTATAAGGCGGAAGATCGTCAAAGTTCCAGTTCATTTTACTTTGGAAGAAATTAACAAACTGGACTCTTGAAATCATGTAAGAAGACTTGCTCAAAATATTGTTACCCAATTTCCAGGACTCAGAGAAGATATGCTGTGCAATATGTCCTGATTTTTATTTAAATCTGATAATTAAGTCAACTTGTGATATATGTATGTATGTATTGTACAAGAAAAGTTTTTAAGTTTGTAAAAGTTATTTATAATTATTTGAATGAATAAAATGTTTTTGTTTCGTTTTTGAAGTGTCTAAATAAAAACTAACAATTTTGATTGCTTTTTTGTTAAAAATAAAAATTAATGGATATAAATTTAATGCATTGTTTTATTTCTTTATTATATCATCAAGCTTTGTTTCAAAAAACTAGATCAAAATTTTGGTGTGTGAGACCGCACGGGTATAGGTGTTACAAAAATTAGCATGGGTATAGGAAGGCTGGAAAAATTTGCCGTAGCGCTATGTTACTAAAGTCTGGTTTATCTCTTTTATGTACATATGTATATCTTTATTAATATGTCTTTACAAAACCATGTTTATTGCATTGATATTATTCCATCTTCTTTCTCTTCTCCAATTTTGCTTATTGACTCTCCCTCCCTCCCACTCCCTCCCTTCCTCCATCAAGAATTTTTATACAGCTTAAGTTTGATTGTTACCGACATATGTAACTTTGCGCATGTCCGTTATATTTTTTACATCAATCAGCTGTTTTTGTAAAGTAAAATGTGCTCTTTGAATTTTATCTAACATGAAAAGTGAATACAAAAGGAACTAATAGAGACGTACATTATTAATAATAAAATAGGTTAAACACTTTTAAAATAAGAGCAAAGGGACAATCGAAATAGTTTTTTTAACTATACTTGAGTTAAAGCCATTAAAAAATCGGATGATATTAAATTATGGATTTGTTGAATGTGATGATAATCCAGACATAAAAATAGCATATTACAAGTAATTTGTAAAAGTTTTTTCAGTTCAAAAATTTTCATATTCATGTTTGATGTGGAGGAAGAGTTTGAAAGGATTGCATCGTGATGTCTTAGAAGTTATACATATACATACATATGCCGCAGATTAAAAGATGATCTGCTTTGCATTTCCATGTAAAAAAGCGATGAAAGTCAACCAATTTATTCTTGGATTAACCATTTGGGTGGACCTACAGAAAAGCAATTACCATAATTAAGGGATTAAACTAGAATTAAAAATGATTATACCGTAGAGATCAAGTTGAATTAAATACATTTTTATTTTAAATTTCCCTGTAATAATAATAAAATAATCAGGGGAGGTCATACATTTCTGATCTATTACAAACATTTTTTAATTTTAGATTTTTAATTATATGGGATCTCAGCCAATAACTTAGTCGCATTAGTACCCAGGGACTTATATCACATAATGGCAGCTCCAGTAGCGCGAGAAAAAGGTTCAATATAGTAAAAATTTCGAATGCCACTAAAAACCAAAACGATTAATAACGTATGTTACCCTGTTCAAAACCGAATGCAGAATTGTACTTAATGTTTTCAGTAGTTCAATGTATTATTATGATTTAATTCTTAAGATGCGTGTGACAAAAGGAAAGCTTTTTTAAAAGTTTATTATAAATCATTAGCTTGAGGTATATCCAGTATCTTGAGGATTCCAAGATGACCAGTAAACTAAGCTACCTTTATTGTTTTTATTTGCATATATTCTGTATATCTATATCTTCTTCTTCTTTTAGCGCTATAGTCCGGGGGGAACCTAGGCCTCAACCAACAAGCTTTTCTAACTGGCGCGGTCTTTAGCCAGCATCCTCCAATTTTGCACACCAAGTTGGCTGAGGTCCCTCTCCACTTGTGTGCGCCATCGTTTCCGTGGGTGTCCTGTATTGCGTTGTCCCACTGGTTCAGAGTCGAAGATTCTACGGGTTGGAGCAATATTTTCCTACGCCTGGTTAGGCTCATGTCGCTGTACAACCCGTACAGTTCGGGATTGAATCTTCTTCTCCAGAAACCATCAACGCAAACAGGTCCGAAGATTGAACGCAGAACTTTTCTCTCGAAAATGCCAAGGACTTCCTCATCCGCCTTCGATACCGTCCATGCTTCCGCGCCATAGAGAAGTACAAGGATTATCAAAGTGGTATATAGTGTCAGCTTAGTTTTTCGAGAAAGGGCCTTACTACTCAATTGCCTCTTGAGCCCAAAGAAACAGCGATTGGCAAGAATTATTGCACGTTTAATATCGATACTTATGTTCTTTGTGCTGTTCACTTGGGAGCCAAGGTGACGTTCCGGCCCAGTCGTCGATGTTGTGCGTCCTTTTTCGATGACAGCATATACTTCGTTTTGCCCTTGTTCACCGTTAGACCCATTTTGGCCGCCTTCGTTGAAATACCAGCAAACGGTTCATTGACGGCTCGTTCTGTTCGACCAACCACGTCAATGTCGTCAGCGTATGCCAGAAGTTGCACGGACTTTTGGAAGATCGTGCAAAACTCACACGCCAACAACAGAGAGAGAGTTCTCAAGAACTATGTTAAAAAAGTCAAATGACATTACGTCGCCTTGTCTATAGCCTTTTCTGACATTGAAGGTCTCGGTGAATTCGTCACCAACCTTGATGGAGCAGCGAGAATTCTCCATCATCATCCTACACAACCTGACGAGATTGGTAGGAATGTCAAAAGACATGGCGTTGTATAGCTCGTCCCTATGCACACTGTCATATGTGAACTAAAAATCGACGAATATGTGAATAGTCCCCATTTTACAATTGGATGCATATTTGCAAATAAAATTGTGTATGTGTATTTTTCTTTGTAGACACTTATGTACATATGCTATTAACACGAATACCTCGAGAGCTTGTTGTTTTTATTTCTGTCTTGTATTGTTTAAGTTTAATATTGAATTTTACGTTATTTGTGTCAACAAATGGACCTTTATAATTTATTTCATTGTTATCACAGCATTTGCACATTAAAATAAACTGATAACTGTAAAACTGTTATACTTGCATATATACATACATACTACATACTTACGTATTTTTATAATACCCTTTTCTCTCCGTATATGTACATAAGTATACATATATGCATGTACAAGCATATGTACATAGCACATAGTAGCGTATGTTTGTTTGTAAGTACATACATATTTATGTATAAACAAGCGCCAATAAAATATGCCGAACAAATAAAAGATTTACATCAGCAAAATTTCAAATAAAGCATTTTATTTGGCATCTTTTCATTTTATTATGTTACAATTACATTTAATATTGTGATAAAATACTCGTACGTAGTAAACGAAGCAAAATAAACTTCGGAATTCAAAATTCTGCCTAAGTGATCTTATGTACATATCTGCGTGTAATGGGAATATGTGTTGAATGAATACATCTTACTACGTCAGTGTATGCAATAACAAAACAAACACATTTTACCCTCCTATTTGCAATTTTATGCACGTGTCACGATTAAGGGAACGTAATTCAAGTAGCTTTTTCCCTTTGTGCGAGAGTTATACATATCTATTATGTAATTTATGTATATGTTGCTTGACATACATAATTGTCATAATAAAGAAGTAAGGCAACGCGAAAAGTCAACGTAAGTAAATAACAAAGCCGCATAAAGGTATTCTTACAATTATACATACATATGTATGTATATACAATACATATGTATATGCACAAGCAGCGAAAAAGCATTTCAAACTATTTCTGGAGTAACATTAGAATTTACTCCATTACATTGTATGTTTTTATTGCAGACAGTGTTTTGTCACATTAAACCAAGTTTGTTAAGCCATGTACATACATATGTATGTATGTATATATATGTATGTATGTATACATTTATTTGCTTAAGAAATAAAACATCAATTTGATTTTCATGCAAATATATATTAAAAGTCATAGACCGCAACAACCGAATTGCAGAAAAAACAATAACATATGTATGTATATATACATACATGTATATATATATATATATATCATGTATTCTATTTTTTCGTTCAACTCCTGTTGGGTTTTTTTTTGAGCATGCAAACTTTTACAATTATTATTCAGCAGCAAATGTAAAAACAATATAAGATGAACATCTAGCAGAAAGCGAAGAAGAAAAATATTTGCCGTTGCAAATTTGCTTGATATCATTTATTGAAGTGGAAAAAATTCAATCAGTATACGTTGCCAAGTACACAAAAAATAAAAAATTCAAATTGTCAAACCAACTGAATATCTCTCGAACAATCGCCAACGACACATCGACAACAACAAAAAAACGACTATGTCAGCAAGTACAGCATGAAGATAAATAATTTAAAAAGAATGCGAACCAAAATAATAGAAGGCAAAGTATACCACTCAACATCTGTAAGAAACATTATTTTCTCATATCTTCAAAAAAAATGAGATTGTAGACGAATTCGTCATTGCGGAGAATTAGAAGATAATTCTATTATATGTATGTATGATTTTATTTGCAAGTAGAGAAGAAAACGTTTTCGAAATACGAGTAGTACAATATTGAACGTTTGTAAAAAAGTTGTATACTTCGCTTTACTGCCACCTTTTCCAAGTATTTACAGCAGTTTTCCTTTTATGAGATGGAGAAGTAACATCACCTAAAAAAACTGATAGGAAATGATGAAAATAAAATCTCACTTTCGAAAACAAAGGGCCGCTGTAAATGTAGAATCAGTAAAAGCAGTTGAATTTGCTTATATGTATGTACATTTTCATGTACAATGTCATTACGTGACATTTAATGTAGAGTTAATAAATTTAGCTTCCTTTATGTAAAATCTAAAAGAGACTGCCAAAGTTTTGTATTAACATTAAACCTACATAGATGTGTATGTATGTACATTTAACAATTTACAAAAGCTTTTTAAAATACATACAAAAAGTAAGCAATTGATTATTAAAAATAATTGCAACCGTGCAAACAACCATAAAGAAATTAATAACTAAAGTAAACAGCAACTTTGCAATTTTTTGGAATGAGTTTGTTCAACTAAGAACATAAACTAAACTCTTTTTTATCGATTTTACGGTAACGCTACTTTTAAAATTAGGTTAATTAAAATAGAATGAAAAAAAACTTAATGTATTTATTTTAATTGTCACCTGAGAAAACTAAGATAAAGTCTATAAAAGGTTAGTGTTCCTTCCGAAAAATAGCTTAAGTATTGCATCAGTAATGATTAATTATTATTCTCGCCTAATATCGGTCAACCTCAAGTGATGCGGTAACGGGAAAGAAAATCGTAATATTCTAAAAGGTGACAAGTAGGGAAAAAATTAGTAAAATAAAAAGGTAGTAGGCGCAGCTTTCACAAGTAATATGACAGTAATAATCAAAAGTATAAAATGCATTTGAAAAATAAGAGAAACAGCAAAGAACAATGAAAAAATCTTTTGTATGTGTGTAATAATATCCAAAATTACCTACAGAATATAATTCCCCCCGTAATAACAGGCAGTGTAATCTAAAAGAAACTTCCAAAAAACTAAAATAGCTTATACGTATTTATGCGAACATTCAAAAAAAATTATAAAAGTAACAATTGTCTCGTTAATGCGCACCTAAGTTGAAAGGACTTGAAAATTTTAATAAAGAACGTTGTAAGGGATTTCTTTAGGCAGGAAAGACAAAGGAAGCGAAATATAACCCTAAATCCTCAACAACTAAATAATAGCCGAATAGTATAGGAATAATCTTTGAGATTTCAGTAAAAATTCTGACGTTGTGAAAAATTTACGTGAGTTCTTGTGAAAACAAGCTCAGCTCTTGGAGAAATCTCTTTGAACGAGTCGTACAAATATACAATAATACAAAGGGAACACTAAGTTATTCGAGTGGCGAATGGGTGGAGATTCCATCAGAAATAAAACAGTCAGGGATGCCGATGTAGCCCTCGAATAGTACAATACACCTCTGTGCTTATTGGCAATTTCAAAGTGCTTGTCGTTTCACTACTTCTACTAAGAGGAATCTATCAACTCTCTTAAGTATCAGATGATATCGCATGTACGAAAAGCCGCCAGTACAGAAATCTTACCCCCTTGTTAACCTGTCATGAATACAAAATAAGCTGGAATGCTTAAATACGTCGATTTAATACATCAATCAACATCTACATACATACATAAAGCTATATGGTGTGTTGCCTAAGCTCTTCACAAGTTTAAGGAAATTGCCTGAAACGTACAATAGCACAAAATAGTAGTGAGATAAAAAGCAAGGTTTAAATCTCCACCGCCTTGAAGTTATGCAATATTCCTCAACCTCACCACTCCTCAACAGTTCCGGTTTCGTAATCGCCAATAGAATGTTGGTATCAATGAAAAGTTTAACTACAGACAAGCCCCAGAACGCGGGATTAAAAAAAACAACGTCGTCCAGAACCGATGCAGAAAAAAAATGTACGGTGTAGTAGGAAATTTACTGTATAAGCAAATGACCCTCGTATTCGCCACAAATTCGGCGAATGGGCTGAAGCACAAATTGATAATGATTTAGAACTTCCATTCAAAATTTTATTTTCCGATGAAGCCCATTTCTGGTTGAATGGGTACGTAAATAAACAGAATTGCCGCTTTTGGAGTGAGGAGAATCTATAAGCTTTTGTCGAAACATCATTACATCCACAGACAATTACTGTTTGGTGCGCTTTATGAGTTGGCGGAGTCATTGGCCCACATGTCTTCAAAAACGATGATGGTCAATATGTGACTCAATTACGTGCTATTAACCTTGATGATATGTGGTTCCAACAGGACGGAGCCACATGCCACACAGCAGGCGCTACAATTGATTTACTTAAAGAAACTTTTGATGAAAAAATAATTTCCCGTAATGGCCCAATTAATTGGCCACCAAGATTGTATAACTTAAACCCATTGACTTATTTTTTTTTTTTGGGTTATGTTAAGTCACTTGTCTACGTGGATAAACCACAAACAATTGCACACCTGGAAATCAACATTCGTAACAACCAGTTATCGGCGTTGAAAATTGGTGTTCCAGATTGCACCCTCTACGCGCCAGCTGCAGAAATCATATTTAAACATTAATTTCCAATAAAGCCCGTTTCATTAATATTAAAAATATATTTCCTTGTTTTATTATGATTTAAACGTGTGCCACTCTATAAAACAAAGAAGATTAAGACGTCAATGGCAGGAGAGTCGATCCCCACATACATATAAAGGCTCAACTGAACCAGTGTCAAACAAACTTGCGTGACACCCTGAAAACACAAAAAAAGGAGTCTAACACTTTAAGATTTTCTTTTTAAACTTTATTAAAAAAAGAAAACACTTTTTCTTTTTCTTCCAACTTTATTCTTCTGACTTCACTTATTAACTAACTTTACATTTTTGTTTCTTACTTTTAAAACACTATTCACTAATTTGGACAATAAAAGAAATATGCAACGTTTCATTTTAAAATTGCATTTTCGTTTTTAGGACGGAAATGCGATTTTGTTGCGACAGCAAAAACAATATTTTTCAAGTTAAATTTGTGTTTTAATTTTGTTTATTGTATTTTCAAGTTAAATTTATGTTTAATTTTATTTAGACAAAAAAACGGAAAATATGCAAGCGTTTCTCAGGAATTCGTCTGCATGTGCCAATAGTTAAAATTGCGTTCATTGCATTTTCGTTTTCAGAACGGAAATGCAATTTTGTTCAAAAAGAAAAGGAAAATAATTTTAAGATTAAAATATGGTTTTGTGGATAGGGGTTACCGTAACTCCCCCATCGTTGGATTGAGGCCCCGCCGAAATATGTAAAGACCTCTCCCTTAATTTTGTCATAAAGATTACAATTATACTGACAATACAAAATGTACAAAATGTACTGAAATTTATTACATAGTTTATTACATTATTACTTTTAGAGTCCTTTAGTGCTTCTTTTATAATCTTTTCATTCTTAATTTGATTTAAATATATATCTTCTATTTTTAGTTCATCAATAGTGTAGTTTTCTTTAAGTTCGGTAATTAGTTGTGGTAAGATTATTTGTTCATGGATTTTTATTATTTCGTTTGTATAATTCTTATTATCTATTTTCAAAATACAGTTTTCAAATTTAATTATAAAGTGTCCGAATAATTTCTGTTGTTTTTTCATACAGTTTGAACTTATGTTTTTATTATAAAAATTTTTAAATATAAGTAATCCTGGAGAAATTTCTTTAACAACTTGTTCATTATCGTTCTTAAAAACACAGTTTGCTACTTCTTGGTGAATAATATTATGAATACATTGATTTTTTATCTTCTTTAGATTACTAAATAGATTATCATTCACATTTACTTCGTAAGCATTATTTTCTTCATCTAACAAAATTTCATTATCCTCTAAATATAGGCTTTTATTTTGACCGTTTGGTACAGGCTCTAGTGTAATTCTTTTAAAACTTTTCTTTAAGAACTTGGGAATAAATAAAGTAAGTATTATATTATTATCATGAAATGTAACAGATGTTTTAACGTTAACATAAGTTTTGTAGTCATGTACTATTTCGAGTTCTTTCTCGGTAAGTATGTCTGTCGGTGCGATTCCTAGTTTACATGTAAATATCACTTGTTCGATATCGTCTATGTGGTCCTTAAGAAGTAAAATGTCGTTATCTATTCTGTATATATGTTCCAGAAAGTGTATTTCATCTTCTATGTCTTGTATTTTATTTTGTATGTCTGATTTGAATTTGTTTATGTAATTTTGAATTACTTTTTGTTGTGTATTTATATGGGTGGTTATGTTATCTATTCTTGTTATGAGTGAATTGCTAATATACGTTATAGATTCCATGTTATTGAAAAGAGTTGCACTATTGTTTGTCAACAGTTTTAAAGTATCCCTAATGTCTTTTTCATCGTCACTGTCCATGGTACCAGCTATAATTTTTAGTCCTTTCCCTACGAAATTCATTAATCCTCGTGTTCGCCTGAACTTAGGTATCATGTTATCTATTTTTGTTTTTAGAAGTATAAAGTTTTTGTTGATCGAGTCCAGTAGTGAGTTGCTATTGAATACAGAGTTAGATAATACTTCAATATTTTCCGATATTATTTGTGTGGTTTGTTCGTATTTCGTCACGTTTATGATGTGTAGTACTTTTTGGTAGAAGTTGATAATTTTGACGTCCTCTCCTATTATTGGTAGGTATCCTTCATTTTTCGTTAAATCTTGTATGTCTATCGTCTGTCCGGTTGTAAGGTAAATAGTTGCCAATAGTATTATTAATTTATGTAAAGGGTCCATTCTATCTGAAATTTGATATAAGAAAAATAAAAATGGTAGTTTACTTAGGTGTCTGTATCGTTTGTCCATTTCCTTGTAAATTTTGATATTTTTTCTTTCTCTTAATGTGGGACTTATAATATTTAAGTCCTCTTTTAGTTATGACATGATCGTTGTCTAATTGTTGTACTTCTACCTGGCGAAATTTGGAGTGGTTCTTTCCTCCTCTTACTTCTTTAATAAAAATGGGTCCTGTTTGTATTTCAACCTCTTCTCTATTTTTGTTCAGTTTATTAATGTTTCTTTCTTTAATTTTTAATATTTTTTCTTTAATTAGGGGATATTGTTCTCTTTCGATCTTACCGTTATTGAAATCTATGGGTTTTTCTCCCGTCGTTGAGTGTATTGTATTATTATAGTAGTTGATTATTTTGTAAATTTTTTCCTCAACAGTGTCCGTGTCTTTATTTGGGTCGTGTTTCAGTAGTCTTATGTGCTCATTAATTGTGTTATGGAGGCGTTCTATGTCTGAATTAGAAGTATGATTGTTATTAGAGGTAAAATGTATCTCCACATTTTGTTGTCTAAGATACTCAGTGAGGGGTAGAGCCTTAAAGCCTAGTTCATTATCAATTACTATTTTGTCGACGTGTCCTATATTGCTTAGGTATTGAGTCAGAGCTCTCTTAAATTCAACCCAAGATCTATTGTTTATTTTGATAGCCTGAGCGAACTTTGAAAATTTGTCAATGGTCGTTAGAAAGAGTGTTTTGTCTAAACTATAGAAAACATCCATGTGAACTATTCCTCTTGGCTGGTTAGGGGTTTCTGTTAATTTAAACTCTGGTTTAATTGGTTTCCTATCATATTTTTCCTTATTGCATATAACGCAATTATTTATAAATTGTGTAATTCTTTTCCGTAGCTTCGGGTGATAGAAATTTTGTTTCATTTGTAAATAATTTTCGTTGATTCCTTTTCGAATGCTCTGTCTCCACTAATTTCGCTAACTCGTCCTCATCGGTAACATCTTGTAATAGTTTCGTGCACATAATTATTTTGCTATTAGTAAAGTACTTTCTTACGATTTCTTCAAATTTATTTTTAATTTCATTATCTTTAATGTAAACGGCGTTGGTTTTGTCTGGGTTAAAATGGTTTTTAACAATGGTGATCAATGTACTTTCATCGTAATTTTTAGAGTGAATTATTTTGCGATATGAATTGAATATTTGTCTAATTTTTATTCTTAATGAGCCAGATTCGCTTTTGTTGAGAATGATTTGGAATTTGTACAAGCTTATAGGTTTTGTGGTTTCGTTGATCAGAAATGGTGAGGTTTCGTTAGTATTTATTTCTATTCGGGAGAGACAATCCGCGTTATTAATTAGTGTTCCTTTCCTATATTTTATCTCGTAATCAAACTCTTGTAGACGGAGTCTCCAGCGCACTAGTTTTGAATTCGGCTCTTTTATCGAAAATAGCCAAGTCAAAGGTCTGTGGTCTGTTTCTATGAGGAATTTCCTGCCGAAAATATATGGCCGGAAATGTTTAGTGGCCCAGACGACAGCTAGCAATTCCTTTTCGATTGTACTATAATTTCTCTCGTGGTCGTTGAGAGTGCGACTCGCGTAACAAATGGGGTGATTGTCCTGTGATAGGACGGCGCCCAGCGCAAAATTGCTTGCGTCTGTTTG
Organism: Epicampocera succincta; assembly: GCA_932526305.1. Taxonomy (NCBI): domain Eukaryota; kingdom Metazoa; phylum Arthropoda; class Insecta; order Diptera; family Tachinidae; genus Epicampocera; species Epicampocera succincta. Next base: position 25,914,501 of record OW052035.1, on the reverse strand, counting down.
TAAAACAAAATTTTTGTTGAAGTCTGGATACTTAAGAATTGGATCGTTAATTAGCATATTTTTTAGAGTTTGGAAACTGGTTTTATATTCGGGGTCCTCTATATTCAGTTCTGAATCCTTTTTTAAATACTTTATCATTGGTCTAGCAATTTTAGCGTAGTCCCTTATGAATTTTCTATAATATCCTGTAAGACCTAGGAACTGTTTGATTTTTTTCTGTGTGTTCGGTAAAGGGAAGTCCTTTACACACTTAATTTTTTCTGGATTAGGTCTTATGCCTTCTGATGATACTACGTGTCCCAAAAACTCAGTTTGTAATTTTAGAAATTCACTTTTGTCCAGTTGGACTTTAAGATTGGCGTCTTTAAGCCGTTTGAAAACTTTTGTTAACGATTCTATGTGTTCTTCCAAAGATGTGGAAAAGACGATAATATCGTCTAGGTAGACTAGACATATGGTGTTCACGAGATCTCCTAATACGTTATTCATGAGGCGTTGAAAGGTCGCTGGGGCTGTTTTGAGCCCGAAAGGCATACGAAGAAACTCGTAATGTCCACCTTCTACCCGAAACGCTGTCTTGTGAATATCCTTTTTGTCAATCTCGATCTGGTGGAAGCCTTTTGCCAGATCGAGGGTCGTGAAATAGTGACACCTACCCAGCTTTTCCAATATTTCATCGATATTGGGAATGGAGTACTTGTCATCAATTGTGACCTCATTTAATCTTCGGTAGTCTATGACCAAACGCCATTTCTTTTTACCGCTAGCGTCGGCTTTTTTGGGGACAACCCAAACTGGGGCAGAATAAGGGGAGTGGCTTGGTCTAATTATTCCATTTTGTAGCATCTCCCTAATCTGTTTTTGGACTTCGTCCTTGTGGATGTATGGATAGCGATAAGTATGAGCTGATATTGGTATATCATTGGTTGTTCTAATAGCATGTTTAACTGTATTAGTAAATGATAAATATCCACCTTCCAAATAAAATATACTTTTAAATCTTTTTATAAGGGGTATGAGCTTATTTTTTTCTGCGTCTGAAAGATGCTGTATTCTTATTTGATCTAATATATTTTGTGAAGTATTTGTTTCTTCTTTATCAAAATAATAAACAAAAAAATTGTCTTTTGTAACTCTTGTAGCGTTTTGCCTTTCGATGGTTATATCTTTTGGTTTCTTGTCGATATTCTTTATTAGAGCATTAATATGGAAATCTTTTGCTTCATAAACTCCTTCGATAATTTCCACTTTATTATCACTTGTTTTATTTTTTGGCTGGTAAACTAAACCATTTTCGCACTTAACAGGAATATTTACTTCATATAATCCTTCGTTTTCGAAATGATATACTACCACCTTGTCAGAAAATTGTAGCGGAACTTCCTTGTTACCAATTTCTAACACTTCTTTCTTTAAATTTATATTTGCTTTCAGCGGTCTCAAAATGTTCATCCCAATGATGCCATCATGTTGGCCATTAAATTTACATACAAAAAATTCTATTTTTTCTTTTATATTTCCCAGTTCTTCGAAAAGGGGAATGGTTACTTTCTCTTTAATTTCTATAATATGGTTAAGTGTTTTTAATTGTGTAGGTTTAATAAGTTCGGACCACTTTGGGTGACATAACCCGGGTTTGATTATGGAGTGAGTCGCTCCACTGTCTATTAAAAATTTAAGTGATCCTGCTTTAGTTTTTATTACTATACATGGTAATTCTCCTTTGAGGCTGTTGGAGGAAAATTTTGGATTGTATTTACATCCATGGGCTCAGGTAAGGGAAAATTTTGTTGATTTTGGAACCTCGGGAAATTCGGTCTTTGTGGGAAGCGATTTGGGGCATGGTTATTGTAATTTCGTCCATTCTCATAAACTGGTCTGTCATTGTTGATATTTCTATTATTATAGTTTTGTCCGATTTCGTTATAGTCGCGTCTATTATAGTTTTGTCTATTTTCGTTAAAGTTGCGTCTGTCATTGTTTGTGTTCCTATTATTATAGTTTTGTCTGTTTTCGTTGTAGTTGCGTCTGTCATTGTTTGTGTTTCTACTATTATAGTTTTGTCTATTTTCATTATAGTTGCGTCTGTCATTGTTTGTGTTCCTATTGAACTTATTAAAGGGTTTCCCATTTATATCTAAGTCTGCGTATCCTGCCTCGAACAAAATGTTCATGGCAGCTTCTAATGAATTAGGATTCCTACACGTAAGTATTGTCCTCATGGGTTCCGGAATCTTTGATTTAAACACATTAAGGGCACTTCGCATATTGTTGCTAGCAATGGCGTTCATTGCCGCACCCTCGCCAAGCATGGCCATAACTTTATTATTAAGTCGTCTTAGTTTATTCTTTATCTCATTAAAGCACTCTAAGCTATTGGTTTTAAAAACTGTCGCCCTCAGCTCATCGAAAAGTTCGTCCGAAGATAGTCTTTCTCCGAAATTGTTAACTAATACGTCTTTTATTTCTTCCCAGGTAATCGCTTGACAATTTATCTCGATTACTTCCCTAGCTTTGTTCTTCAATTTACTTTTAATTAGGTCGGCAAAGATTTGTTGGGATAAATGGTCATATCCCTGTAAAAGGGGTTGCAATCTGTCTACCAGATTTATGAAAGTGTAAAGATCTTTATAATCTCCAGTAAATTCTGGTAGATTGGAAAGATATCTGACAGGGTCTATATTGACCTGTACCAAATCAGCCATTTTGAATTAATAAAAAAATTTATGTGAATTAATTAAAAAGGGAAAAAAAATTTTACTAGTATGTATTACAATTTATTGACGTATATGTATATTTTATGCTTAAGTCTAATCGTATTTTCGTTTTGTCCTTTCAAGACTCAGCTTTATTATTTTATTATAGTAAAAATAATATAAAATAAAATTTTGTGTTTCACCTGTGCTTTCTCAGCTGTTTACTCTTTTCGGGTATATGTAGTTTGTTTGTTGCTTACACCAGTTACTTAGTGATCTGTGCCTAGAAGTTTGTTCCTGTTGTCCTTGGCTGCTTGCTCTCTTCAAATATTTGCAGGTTGTTGGTTATATGCACCAGTTACTTAGTAATCTTCAAAATCAGGATTTTTAATGTTGGCCAGTAGGATCGTTTACTTGGATCTTAATTTCTTTAATTTTTTATTCTCTTGTATTGCAGAAGGTTTCAAATGTTTTTTCCTTGTTTTGTTGAAATAAAACTCGTTTTTCAATTAGACAAATGTCTCTTTCTTTTTTTTTCGTACAAGTTTTTAATTGATTTTTTTTCAGTTAAATGTTTTAATTAATTTAATTTTTATTCAAACTGTTGTATGTATAAAAGTTTTGAATGTCATATAAAATTCTTTATATTTCTTTACTTTTATTTTTAGGGTTCTAGCACAAATTTCATTATTTATTACACACTTAAACTGTGTTGGTTGTATTTACATATTTTTAATTCGAAACAAAAAAATTTGTTAAGTAAAAGACTGATCTCTACTCTTTGAGTATTAACGATATTGTCTTATTAAACTTGTTTTAAGAATTTATTTCAGCAAGAATATGTCTTTCTTCTGTTTATTTTTTTTTATAACACTGCTTAACTTTTAAAGGAAACAATTGTTCAGTAAAAGACTGATCTCTACTCTTTGAGTATTAACGATGTTGTCTTATTAAACTTTTTGTTAGGAATTTATTTCAGCAAGAATATGTCTTTCTTCTGTTTATTTTTTTCAAACTCCTTTTTCCTTTAATTACCGCGCGGAATGATGTTAATACACCATCCCATCCTCGTCGCCACTTTAAGATTTTCTTTTTAAACTTTATTAAAAAAAGAAAACACTTTTTCTTTTTCTTCCAACTTTATTCTTCTGACTTCACTTATTAACTAACTTTACATTTTTGTTTCTTACTTTTAAATCACTATTCACTAATTTGGGCAATAAAAGAAATATGCAACGTTTCATTTTAAAATTGCATTTTCGTTTTTAGGACGGAAATGCGATTTTGTTGCGACAGCAAAAACAATATTTTTCAAGTTAAATTTGTGTTTTAATTTTGTTTATTGTATTTTCAAGTTAAATTTATGTTTAATTTTATTTAGACAAAAAAACGGAAAATATGCAAGCGTTTCTCAGGAATTCGTCTGCATGTGCCAATAGATAAAATTGCGTTCATTGCATTTTCGTTTTCAGAACGGAAATGCAATTTTGTTCAAAAAGAAAAGGAAAATAATTTTAAGATTAAAATATGGTTTTGTGGATAGGGGTTACCGTAACTTCTAACCTCAAAAACTACCTTCAAGGTTTGGACCCAATTGAAAAAACTAATTACAGCTTATGGAAGGTGGTAAGGAAAATGCGAAGTCCCACTGCAAAAAATACGAATAAGTAGAAGAATTCGCAAGGCATTTAGAAAATGTCCTTACTCCAAATAATACAGGCTCTAGTGTAACCCCCTTACCTAATAATGATGCAGTAATACACCCAATTAAATTCAGTTTTTCTAAATTAAAGCCAGCTATTGCAGACCTGAACCTAGGAAAAGCAGCCGGTAGTGACACAATTCCGACTACAATGGTAAGCAATTTACCAAACTCTGGTATTAGGATAATGTTGTTTATTTTTAATGCAATGTTGCGAATTGGATACTTCCCTTTATCGTGGAAACAGTCGGAAATAATCATGATAACCAAACCAGGTAAAGACGCTACGCAGGTTTCATCATACCGCCGAATTAGCTTGTTACCAATACTTTCTAAAGTATTTGAGAAATTACTTTTGGAATCGCAGGTGTCTTACATCGATTCTAACAACATCATACCTCATCACCAATTTGGATTCAGAAAGCAACATAGTACTACTCAACAAGTGTCCAGAGTATCTAATGTAATTCGTGGAGCGTTTGAGAATAAACAATACTGCTCTGCATTATTTATTGACATATCGCAAGCATTTGATAAGGTCTAAGGTCAAAGTTATTTATTAGATAGATCTTTTTACATAAGGACGAAGGAAATTATATCTTCCCGCAAGATGATATCTGCTGGTGTCCCAGAAAGTAGTATCCTGGGCCCATTCCTTTACTTGTTATACACCGCCGATATGCCAAAGAGTACAGCGACTCACATTTCCACTTTTGCAGACGATACTGCATATTTGAGCGTTCATAAAAACCCGGTAGTTGCATCCCAACAACTTCAAGTACATATGGCAGAATTGGAAAAATGGTTGAAACTATGGAAGATAAATGTAAATGCCTCTAAGTGTGTTTATCTTACATTCACTTTGAGAAAGGGTAATTGTTCACCTAATACAATAAATGGTTCAGGAATACCAGAACACAACCATGTAAAATATCTCGGTATACATTTTGATAAACGTCTCACCTGGGTGAACTGCCGAGCTCCATTGGCTCATCGGTCCTCAATCGGCGCTTGGATTAGCACTCAAAGTACTTTTCTATAAGGCAATGATAAAGCCTATATGGTTATATGCCATTCAGCTATGGGGAACAGCTTCGGCGTCCAGTGTCGAAAAACTGCAAAGAAGTCAGTCAAAAATTTTAAAAACGATCACGTGAGTTACGTCAGAGACAGCTCCGACTTTACCCAAAATAAATGTTGACTGGCGGAAATAATAAGAGGTCAATTGCCCACCTAAAATTGTGCAATTGACACACTTATACAAATTCAGCATTTTTTATTAATTATTAGCAAAAGCCATTGAACCCTTTTGCTAATAATTGTGCAATTTACACATTTATACAAATACAGCATTCTTTTTAATTATTAACAAAAGCCACTGAACCTTTTGTTAATAACATGATTATAAAAGGTAATTCAATACCTTCTTAGTTTTAAGCAATTTTACAAAGACAAAATGTAGACTAAGCATTTAATTTTAAGAATCAATTTTATATTAAAACATTTTTGTAAAATATGATTCAGTTCGAAAATAGAATTCAAAAAAGAAAGTAAAAAGCTCAAAACAAAAGTTTTGGTTTTTTTTTTGAAAACAGTACGTTTTACTGTATCTAACTGGCGCAGTCGGTAGGATCTAACCCTGAAGGATTAGATTGAATCGGAAATCCTTTCTAAAAAGGACTTTTAAAATTTCAATTGAACGGGAAATAATTTTTTCTAAAAAAGGGACTTTTTCAAGTTAAAAGAAAAAAAATAAAACTAACAAGTTTAAAAAAAAAAAAACAACTTAATATTTTACAAAAAGAAAAACTCTGAAACAAAAGTCAGCAAATCTAGAATAAAAAAAGTGCAAAAAAATTTATGCAGCACATCTACAATTTTAAAAAGTGAGAAACATCAAACAACATCCAGCACATCTACAAATTCAAAAAGTAAAAAAACAATGGACTCCCAACAAGATTCAGCAGCAACAACCAGCTCAACTACAGAATCCCCTATACCATTGACGGAAATTCTCAAAGAGGCATCCAAAATCAAAGAATATGGACTATGGCCTTTCATCGTTTTTGAGGGAGGTCGAACTGTTCATCCCAGTTTTTCGGAACACAAGTTTAGAAGACTATGTTTTCCAAAGATGTATCCTTAATAAAATTCAAGGTGCAGCACTGCACATCATCAGAACGTTAGGACCAGACGCAAGATGGGAAGAAATAAAAACGGAGTTTATCTGGAATTTTGGAGTCAGGGAGACTTATCATCAACTATACCATCAAGCTCTATCACTAAAAAATTTTAACGTAAGTCAATACTATTATAATTTAAGCTCTATTTTAAATAAATTAAACGAGAAGTACGAACAAGATAAGGATAAGCCTGTTGAATTCAGTAAAAAAAATAATGAAGCCATGATTTTAAAAACATTCCTAAATAATTTACAGCCTTACATGGCAAGCATAATATATAGTAGAAACATAACTAGATCAGCTTTTTATACACTAGAAGAAACAGGGATCATCAAACAAACCACTAATCACTCACACAACAAACAAATACCAAATAGGGAACAATACAGACAATCCAATCATATCGGACACCATACACAACACAGTTATTCAGGACAGTCTTACAACCAAAAACAGTTTAGGCAGACAAACAATTCTGGGCAGTTCAGGCAGACAAACACCTCGGGACAGTTTAGACAAACAACTTTGGAAAAATTGGCAGTCCAGCAATACAGGACTATATCGCCATTCAAGCTTGCCTAGAAACGAACAACGTGGACAGACATCAGGACAAGTAGGTAATCATTTTAGACAAAATCATTTAGAACCAATGGTAGTCGATCATATCGACGAAGAAAATTTTCGGTTACCAGCCGCGAAGCTAATTTACCGTTAGTAGAACTAACAAAAGGGAATACTAAAATAAAATGTCTGGTAGACACAGGATCGTCAACGACGTTAATCAGCAAAGAAGCACTTCCACAATACAAACGTGTTAAATTGGACAAACCTTTATTTTTTAAAACATTAAACGGGCAAATGGAGGTAAATTATGAAATTATCACAGAAACACCGAAGGAATTCAAAGACAACAATCTCATGTGTTGGAAATTGACGGACTTTAAAAACAAACAATTTGACGGCTTAATAGGTCAAAACATTCTGAAAATTTTAAAAGCTAATATAAATATAGGTGAGGAATACATTGAAATTAATAATAATAAAATAAAATTTTGCAATGCTTGTCCATACGAATATGACAACATGCATACCCTAGAGAGATCAGAAATTAATGATGTAATAAATAAACTCGTAAGAGATGACATGAACGAAGAAGAATTTAGAAAACTAAAAACCATATTAGACAAAAATGAAGATCTATTTTTTCACGAGGGCATGGCACTAAGTCATACCCACGAAATACAGCATGAAATCAAGACAAATAACCCTGTATATTCTAAAATATACAGATATCCCCAAATCCATGAGGAGGAAATAAACCGTCAGATGAACGAAATGCTACAAACAAAATATTATTAAGGAGAGTAACTCTCCATATAATTCGCCCATTTGGATAGTCCCCAAAAAAACGGGCTACTCCGGGAAGAAAAAGTGGCGGATAGTAATTGACTACCGCAAACTCAATGAAATAACGGTAGACGATAAGTTTCCTATGCCAAATATTGAAGGCATACTGGATAAACTTGGAAGGTCACAGTATTTCACTACCCTTGACTTAGCCAAGGGCTTCTACCAAATAAAAATAAAAAACGAGGATAGGAAAAAGACAGCATTCTCAACCCCATTAGGCCACTACGAATTTGTTCGTATGCCAGTTGGACTAAAGAATGCCCCTTTAATCGTTCAATGTCTAATGAACTCGGTATTAAGAAACTTCATTAATAAAATCTGTGTTGTATACTTGGATGATATTTTAATCTTCAGCACAAGTCTAGAAGAACACATTCAAAACATCCAAAAGGTATTTGACAGACTAAGAGAACATAATTTGAAAATCCAGGTAGATAAATGCAAATTCTTTGCAAAAGAAACAGAATACCTAGGACACATAGTGACAACGGATGCTGTTAAACCAAATCCGGCAAAAATTGAAAGCATACAGAAGCTTAAGGTTCCTGAAACACAAAAACAAATCAAATCCTTCCTCGGAGCCACGGGATATCATAGAAAATTTATCCGAGATTATGCAAAAATTGCGCATAACATGACAAAATATCTTAGAAAAAACACTAAAGTCAATAAAAATGACCCACAATATATCGATGCCTTTCAAAAACTGAAAAGGCAGTTGATTAACCCGCCTATACTTAAATATCCAGATTACAATAAGAAATTTAAATTAGTTACCGATGCAAGGGATTATGCTTTAGGAGCTGTGCTCATGTAAGGAGAGCTTATGTTAGTTATGTCAGTTATGCCAGCAGAACCCTCAACGACCACGAAAATAAATATGCAACTGTTGAAAAGGAATTATTGGCCATTGTTTAGGCTGTCAAATATTACAGACCATACCTCTATGGAAGTCCCTTTGATCTGGCAACAGACCATCAGCCTAAGGACATCAACCCAAGGCTTCAGAGATGGCTTATGGAGTTAGGCGAATACAATATAGAAATGAATCATATAAAGGGCAAAGAAAACAAAATAACAGATTTTCTGAGCAGGATTCATGCAAACACTGGTGAAATTCATGCAATAAATGATGAGAATGATATTATTTTAAATGACAACTTTAGTACCACTGGTACGATTCATTCAGAACAGGAAGAGCAAAATGACCATTTTCCAATCCTAGACACAGAAGTGAACAGATTTCACACTCAATTAATTTTAACTGAGCACAAAGTGAAAGAAATAGAAATAGTCAATGGAAAGAGAAAGATTTTTGTTAGTATTGATGATATCCAATCCAATTTTATGACTGACATCTTTAGAAGATTTCTTAAAAAGAGAAAAGTAGGAATATTTTCTGAACTGAGTGATGAAGTTTATCAGGTTCAGCTTAAGCTGATTGAACTTTTTTATAATAGCATAAAGTTCTACAGATGTAGTCACCATGCAAAAGACATGGGTAATGAGGGCGAAACCTATAAACAAATAACGAAGTACCACAAAATGGAAACCGGACATGGTGGGATAGCACAAAATTATGAGGGATTGAAAAAGAAAATTTATTTTAAGAATCTTAAAACCTTAATTAACAAATATATAAACAACTGTGAAATATGCAACAAATCAAAATATGACCGTAATCCATTAAAACCAAAATATCATATCACTGAAACTCCATCAGACGTTAACCAAATTATAGACTTATATAGATGTTTATACCATAAAGAAACACAGTTTTTTAACATTTATAGATAAGTTCTCTAAACATGCCATTGCAATATATTTAGAAGACAGGAATAGTACCACGGTAGTTGAAAAGCTAAGACAATTTCTATCTATTAGAGGCAAGCCAAACAAAATAATTACGGATAACGAATTTAATTCAACAAATGTTAAGGAATTTTTGAGACAGGAAGGAATTGAGGTACATTTTACTAAGCCTAACAACCATATAGGAAATGCGGATATAGAAAGATTGCATAGCACAATATCAGAAAAGTATAGAGCATTAGAATCTGAAAATTCATCCCTTTCAACTCAAGAACGAATATTTAAGTGAGTAGAATGGTACAACAAATCCACTCACCCTGTAGTTAAAGAAAACCCATTAGATATCGTAGAAGGTAGAGTTGACAAAAGTAAAATAGAACAAAAAATTACAGAAGCAAAACAACGTATTATAAATAAGAGAAACGAAAAAAGGGAGGATTATGAAAGAACAATTGATGAGGGCTATGTGAAAAATTATAAAACATTAAGACACAAATATGAGCCTAGATACCGTAAATTAAAACAAGAAAACATACATCCTTCAAATATTAAACAAAAAAATAAATTTTTAGGACAATTGGACATTACTCGCTATACTGATGATGCTAATACCAATGACAATAGCATCCCTGACAATCCAGCCAATCAATAATTCCGATGGATACGCCGAAATTAAATTAGATGACGTAAAGATAATTTTAGAGTATAATAAAATCATTCATATAATTGACATTCAACAAATAACAGAGGTAATCAACAATTTAGAAAGGGAGATAAGCCAATTTCAATCTATCAAGAACAAAATACTTCTCGAGCACGAAATAGAAAAACTTAAAGTTAAGGCACAAACCTTACACCATAGCAGACGTAAAAGAGGTTTATTTAACGCAATAGGCTCAGGCTTAAAGTGGATAGCAGGAACAATGAGCGACGATGACCGAATAGATATTGAATATCATTTAAAAATTATAGATGAAAATAATCACAAAACAATAGACGATCTTCATAAAAACATATATGTACGTAAATAACCATTTCAATCAGACATTAAACAAACTCAAGGCAACAATAGACAAAGTATCTCAAACCAGTTCAACGTGATAAAGAAAAATGATGAAATAATTAACGAGATATACTATTTAGATACTTTGCTCAAATTAAAAATTCTATCGGATAGTCTAGAACACATTCAGAATAATATAGTATCCGCAAAATTCAATATTATTGCCAGCAACATTCTAACGGACAAAGAAATTAACGATTTCAAGATTGATTTTTACGAACTTCAGTATATGCAACTAGGAGCCGCAAAATACAAAGACGACCACATAATTTTTGTAATAAAATTCCCAAAAGACACAGTGGCAGTTAAAAGATCCCTTATCACATCCATCATCGACACGAACTCCACACAGTTAAACTTTAAACCACAAGAAGTTCTACACTACAACAGACAAGTTTATGAATATAGACAAAACCCTAATTTTAGAGAATTGAAAATATCTAATTTGTGTATATATAAAAATAATTGTAAGAAAATAAGAGAATATAAAAAAGAAATAACAGAAATAGAATCTGGCTTAATACTCCTAAAGAATTCAAATGGGAGTTTTGTCTCTAGTAATTGTGATGAAAGGAATCTTTCAATAAGTAAAAACTATTTATTCATATTTCATGATTGTAAAATAATAATAGATAATGAAACTTTTGTAAACTCAGAAAAAGCATACAGAGATAATTTTGTTATACCCTCAAAAAATCAAATTGAATTTAAAATCATAGAAGCCACATTTGATGAAATAGTTCTAAGTGAAATAGAAAATGTAAAACAAATTAAAGAATTAAAATATCATAAAAAATATAGTAGTACATCAATCATAACAATATTTATAATAATTTTTTTATTAATCATTTTATTGACAACAGTCAGTGTGCACATAGTAAAAATACAAAGAAAACTTAAACCAAAAATTCAGGAGAATTCTTACACAAAGGGGGAAGGAGTTACGTCAGAGACAGCTCCGACTTCACCCAAAATAAATGTTGACTGGCGGAAATAATAAGAGGTCAATTGCCCACCTAAAATTGTGCAATTGACACACTTATACAAATTCAGCATTTTTTATTAATTATTAGCAAAAGCCACTGAACCTTTTGCTAATAATTGTGCAATTCACACATTTATACAAATACAGCATTCTTTTTAATTATTAATAAAAGCCACTGAACCTTTTGTTAATAACATGATTATAAAAGGTAATTCAATACCTTCTTAGTTTTAAGCAATTTTACAAAGACAAAATGTAGACTAAGCATTTTAATTCAATTTTATATTAAAACATTTTTGTAAAATATGATTCAGTTCGAAAATAGAATTCAAAAAAGAAAGTAAAAAGTTTTTTTTTTAACAGTACGTTTTACTGTATCTAACTCGTGCGCTCCCTGGTATATCAAGAATTGTAACATCCATGGGGACCTAAATATACTCACCAACCGAGAAGAGATTAAAAAGTTGAGCACTAATTATGTTACGATTATTTGGCGAGATAATAATTTTCTTTTCTGAACACTTCTTCTTCTTCTTCTTTTGGCGCTACAGTCCGTGGTGAACCTGGGCCTCAACCAACAAAGTTATTCTTTGTTGTTGTGTCGAAACTAGTGTGTTTTTACACGGTAGGGAAGTTACCCCCACGCACAACCCCCGAAACCTGGAGGACCGGGTCCTGGTTTAGACCCCTGGACAGAGGGGATTCGCTGCACACTTTGGTTCACCTCTAAGCGGGTGCTGTAGGGGCTATCCAGGGGCGCCACGGGGAGGCAGTATGTCAGCTTGACCAGTCCATTTTCAGGGATCGCTGCTGGCTTCTCGCCAGGTTGAGAGCAATCAACAACTTTGCCCTGAGTGCACTGGCCCATTCCCCCTTTTTTCTGAACACTATAAGTTGTATATTGCAGTGGCAGTATAAACACAGTAATTTTTAGTTTAAGATTTGAATACTTATTGTTACATACTGTTATTGTCCTTAAGACAGATTTAATAAATAAATATAAAAAAAAATCAATATAATTTTAAATTCGGATACATGTAACAGCACACCAATGAAACTAATATTTTGCCCTGCAAATATTTATATGGCTCTATTAATTGGTTACATCTATTAACCGGCATGCGGTTCTTTTTATTTTTTCCCTCTATTAACCGTGCTTTTCCTTTATTATTCGTGCTTTAGATTTATACCTCTATTAGCCGTGCTTTACATATATTATCCGTGCAGTATTCATATGTTTTTTATTATGTAAATATAAATCCCGTGTTTCCCCTTTTTAAGTTCATATGCCCACACATAAGAACATATTTGCGTTTTCATTTATTTAGTAAGTGAAATTTGATCTGTTAACAACTGTTGCGGATTGATGGCTCCTTCAAATAGTAAATTACCAAAATTAAATAAAAAAAATAAATTTCTGTATATTTTAATATAACCTCTATTAAAAGTGTATTTCGATTATCTGGTGCTGGTGCCGGTCCCACGAGTGCCGGATAATCGAGGTTTAACTGTATTCATGTTGTGTGAAAAAAATTGATTTGTACTTTTAACATTCTTCTTTTAATTTCGTACACATATAATTCTATTAACAGTTTTACATACATCCATATACAAGTTATATTCTTGCCTATTTCAAGAATTAAAAAAATATTTATTTGGTCTTTACGACCGTTGGATATTTATTGAGCTTAATTAATTTAAACTAAAAGCTAAATTAACAAAATTCTTATTTTATATTATCACAGTGACACAATTAAAAGTGGCGTAAATTAATATTAATATTGAATTAGCAATAGTGACATACGTTGATCTTGCTATTATTGACAAATTAGGTCAGTAAAAGTTACCAAAAATAAATTACAATTTTGCATATCAGTAGAAATAAATTTAAAAAAATTAGTTTACAATTTTGGTTGTGTTAACTTCTCCTCTTAAGTCGATTGTCCACAATCGGGTTGGCTTAGTAGGGGCAGTGCTAAGTTCTTTTGTTGTAAGCTGAAGATATGGTTCATTTACATTTGTACTGCTTGCAACACTGTTTCTAAAAATATAAACTTTTTTCTTATAATTAACTGTGAAGTAAAAAATTAATATAGTTAGGATAACGAACGATGTTATTATTATATCTGAGCTTAAACTAATTATGTGTGTATTTCTGTTTTTATTAATTAACAATTTTATGTTGCCTTCATTGTTCAATTGGTTCACATACAAGGTTTCAAGTTTAAGATATAATTTATTTATATTTTTCTTTTCTTTGATTTTTGTAATTAGGTTCGGCAAAATAAAAGTTTCATGAATTATTACATTAACATTAGTGTATGATGTGTTTAGAGTGGTAACATTACAATTTTCGAGCTTAATAAGAAATGCTCCTTTATATTATATTTTACTTTTAATTCATCACAATCTTGAGTAATATTTTGATTAAAGTTTTTAAATAAGTACTCCTGGCATTACCTCTACAATAGAGGATTCTTGCACTGTTTTTAATTCACATTGGGCTTCTTGGAACTTTAGAATGTTTTCCATGCACTTATTTTCTATTTAACTAAATTTTTTTCCAAACCATCTTTTCTAAGACTGTCTGGTATTATTTTTATTGCAGTTTTTATGCAGCTGGCTGCCATATAGGATTTTGCGTCACAAGCTGAAATGAACTCCCACGTCAAAGATAACTCTTGTGTATAAATATTCACAATGTTTAGTTAATATTAAAACTAAGGTTATTTGCCTGGCTAGCTATAAGACGTGACGATTATTCTTCAGTTTATTGCTCGGATTCCTGGCGCAGAGTGATTTTTGTAAAACTAAATGATTACTTGTAAGTTAGTTTAGAAGTTCGCCAGAAAACACTCGGTTAATAACTGCACTACATAAACACTGCTTTTCTTTTACATAAACTGACATACCTACATAAATAATATAACGTTACTAATACATATTAGATTTGTTAATACAGTACACTAGTTTTCTGCCACAATTTCCCTTTTGTGTCTGGGAGACAATTTATTCCCTAGTGTCCTATTTAATTTAATGAAGATTTCTTCTTCTACCTTATATTCTAATTAGGTTTGCCGTGTCGTATTTTGAAAACTTATCTATGGCTGTCAAAACTAATGTTTTTCCCATTAAGAGAATATCCAAATGAACTAACTGTCCGGGATTTTGGGGTATAGGCGTTGCCTGTATTTGCATTTTTGGCGGATGCCGGTCATACTGGTTCAGTTTGCAAGTTTTACAACTTTTACTCATTTTTTTGATTTTGTCTGCCATGGCGGGAAAATAATACTTTTCTAAGATTTGAATTCTGTTTTATATAGCGTTTCTGTGTGCTCTATTATGGAATTGAATTATTATATTTTCCTGATATTGACTGTCGACTTTATCTTCGACTTGCACCTGTGTGAATATTATTTTGTATTTGTTAAAATGCAAATGGTTGTTGAATTTTTCCCATTATGCTTTCGTCGGTTGTTATACAATTTATAGCCGAAGGATTCAGGTAACATTTTAAAATGGTTGTGAGGGTTTCTTTGTATTTGTAGCTATTGATAATGTGTTGAGGGGTGATTCCTGTGGCGGTATTCTGGACAAAACGTCGTAATTATACTCCTCCAAAATCGCCTTAAATCTTTTCATTTTACTCTTATGGTTTTTATTACTAAGCGCGTACGTTAGTGGTTGGTGATCTGTATAGATCTTGACCTTAACCGAACCGTAAAAAAAAATTCTGACTGAGTTCAAGTCCCAAATGATGGCCAACATCTCTTCTTCATTTGCTGCGTAATATTCTTCCGATTTACTCGGTGTCCTTAATATACTTAAATGTAAAGCAGATACAATTTTACACACAAATTGCAATTTGCTCTTAAGTTCATTTGCTTTCATTTTGTGTTAAAGTTTTGGTTTTTGAAGAATCTAAAAAGTAAGATCATTTCAGTTGTTGTTCTGAAGTCGTTAAAAGTAGAAGTCAGTCGTTGAAAGTAAAAAAAATATTGTGTTCACTTGAACTTAATTTTGCGCTATATGTGTATAATAATATTAATATTATATAATTATATATGCATAATAATATTAATTCAATAATTTTAAGAACAAATTTTCTCCAAAATTTAAATAATAAAATTTGTAAAAACCTAATTAGAATATACATAAGAATAATTGAACTAAACAATAAAACAATTTTATATTAACTTAAACATTACAAGTTGAGTTATAAATGTTACATTTGTAAATGCTATAGGCTTATCATCTTGAGACAGAACTGCGCCAATTGCAAAATTGGAGGCGTCTTTCCCATAGTCCGGGTTGGCGAGAACAGCGTCCTCAGCAATTAGAGAATTTTTTATTTTCCTGAAAGAATCTACTGCTTCTTTGCTTAGAGATATTTTAACATTTGCTGACTTATTTTTGGAGATTCGACCTCCTTCCCCTTTTAAAAGGATTGTCATGGGTTTTGCAATTTTTGCATAATCTCTTATAAAACGTCGGTAGCATCATCAACTACGAAGTTCTTTCAAAGTTGCAAATTTGGGGGAAATTTCCAATAGCATCTACTTTTGCACGATGGGTTTTCACACCGTTACGAGATACTACGTAACCTAAAAATTCTACGATTTCTTCAAAGTTGTATTTTCATATTCGCATCTTCCAACGTCCTAAATACCTTTTCTTATACATATGTATGTTGAAAATGCTCTTCTTCTGTTGGACTGAATATTATTATCTCATCAATGTAGATAAAGCAGCATTCTCCAATTAGTTCACGTAATATGTCATCCAGTGCGCGATGGAATATGGATGTAGCGTTTTTTAAGCTGAACGGTAATTGTGTAAATTCATATTTACCGTTGTTTATCGAGAAAATAGTTTTCTCGATGTCAGATTTTTTTAGTGGAATCTGATTGAAACCACTTTTTATATCAAGAACCGAATAAAATCGACTATTGCCAAGATGGGCTATCACCTCGTTTATATCCGGAATTGGATATTTGTCCGATATTGTAACCGTATTTAGTTTCTTATAATCTATAACAATACGGTATTGTTTGTTCCCTGCTGAGTCTGGTTTTTTTGCACAATCCACACCGGTGAATTGTACGGTGATCTAGATAGAATTATGATTCCATCGTGCAAAAGTGCTTTTACTTGTTTTTCAACTTCTGCTTTCAAAGATACGGAATACTAGTAAAATCTTGTATAAACTGGATCATTTGTTGTAGTTCTAATTTTTCCAACAATTTTTGTTGTATAGGTAAGTTTTTCATTTGGATCCGAAAAAAGTTTTGAGGGTTCTTCACGTTCTCATTTCAATTAATTAATGCTACACTATAAATGTAACATAAACAATATCACAAAGACTTTTTACAATTTCTTTAATTCTAAGCGCAAATCCCCTAGTTACCCCAACATTTTGAAACACCTTTGAACCTAGCGACAGTTTAAAAATTAGTAACTTATTTGCAGACTTCTTTACGACTACGTACTCCATAACCAATAAATTAGTAACTCTTATCTTTACCTTCTAGTTGATAGCCAACTAGTAGAAATTTTCTAATTAGCACATCTCAGATCCTTACGGGTATAAAAACCATTAATTTCTCGTCCATTTCCTTAATCTTGGAAAGATTCCGGTAATACGGGAATTATAACAAACTACAGAAGAAACTACTGCTAAACTTAGTGCAATCCCAAAACTTCTGAACTAATTTCATCAGGATAATATTAGCCATCAAATGAAATCAACTTGAATTAGCTATAAAGTTTCAGAACTTAGGCGTCCTTTTTCACTGTAAGCTAAGTTTTAATGAGCATATTATCATGATGGCAAATAACTCTCGTAATGTGCTCGAGTTTTTCAAATTTTGGGCCAAGGAATTTACTGATTCTGTACTAACCCAGCGATTGTACATGTCATTAGTGAGAACTATTGTGGAATACGGATCCCATACACTGCATATCAGAATAACTGCATTGACCTTATTCAAAAACAATTTCTTTTATTCTGGAGCCCAAATGCAAATCTTCTACCGTATTCTGCACGACTCTCTATTGTTAATTTCTCGACTTTGGAAAATAGACGAATAATACTTAACGTACCCTTTTTTTTTTGTAAATTTTGTACCTGCTGCTTAAGATCAACTTAGGCATTCCTCTTAGATCTACTTGAAACTTTACACCACTTCACCGTGAGTGCCTTCGAACGAACTATGCAGGGACCCCTTTAGGAGATTTTACCGATTACTCTTTAGACTTTAATATTATAAGACGTAACCTCATTAAGTCTCTCAAAAATTTAAAAAATAAACAAAAGCATGTACATATGTATAAGTATTTAATTTCATTATTTACTTTTTTTTACCATGATTAAAAAACATTAATTTTTAATGTTTTGACGAAGATAACCAAAACCATTTTTTATATCATCAGCGCTGTATATATGGGCATAAATTAAGAAATATTAATATTAATAAATTAAAAATTATTATTAATATTTTAATTAATTCTCTTATTCCCAAAAAAACAAACTGTCACGACTTTGTGGCCTTTACGGTTTTGCAAATATATTATTTTATTTGTTATATAATTATTATTAATTTTTTAGTTTTAAATGTATTTTCAGTGCAAAATTTAAATCTGTTAAGGTTTAACATAGCCTTGTCACTTAATTAACAGAAGTATGTTAATATTGCAGGCTTGAGTCGGGGATTAAACATTTTTAAATTTATCTTCATATAAATGTAAAAACTTGCGTACGTACATACACTACATGTGTATGTATGGATGTACATATGTGTTAACAATAAAAAAATGTATTGAAAATGAACACATTCGCTTATATATTTCGATTAATGATCAGGATATAATTATTGAAAAATTATATATATTTTATTGGTAGTTTTATTAGCTAAAACCAGTTAAAGGTGTTCATTAATCCGTTGCTAATACACCTATCTAACTTAAATAACAAAATAGATAGCGATTTATAACCATTATGTTATTGTAGCTTATCTTCTGTAAGAACGGACCTGTTTGATCGTTACGCCATTCTCTAAGAACTAAAGTACCATTTACAGAAAAATAAGCAGAACTTTTTTGGCTCATTAGAAAGTTGTGTAATGCAAAAGTAACAAGCCTTGGTTTTGCTGGTTCAAGCTTTATTTCCGTTCACTAAACGGTTTTATTATATTCGGTTTCAAAGAGAAAGCGTCATCAGCAACTAACACATAGGGAACAATGTTCTTCACGGTAGTGTTTTCGGTTAAGGCTGTTATTAATCAATGATGCATTAAAGAAACTATGTATTTCGAAACACTACCATCAGATATGTACCCATTTGACCCTACATCTATGTAAAAAATTCGATATGTTGCTTCGGCAATAACTATAAGAACGATGCTTTGTGTTTCTGGAAAAATACACATCTATAATGTAAGTGGGAATTTTATCTGCCTTTGTAGACAAAATAAATACTTCCAGAAGGAAATAGAGATATTATTACGACTTGCTTTCCATCTAATGCTTCGATACAGGCAATTCAACTAACACGACTTTCCATTCATTTTGGGTTGATAGTATCTTCAATTAAATTTCTAACTATTACATAACTCGCAAAATAACATGTAATTTTATTTTATTGCACTTTTAAATAGACGGGCTGCAGTACTTTGTAAATAGCACCGCATACCTCAGATATAATTCCTGAAATGGTACTATGTGGTATGCTAAATACATAGCGAAGTGACCAAATTTTGACAGCTTGGGAAAATATTTTGTATATTTTTAGGTGTGACCATAGGGAAAAATATGTTTGCCCGTACATTTGTTTGCCGATATTTAAAACCTATTTGAACAAACAAAAACGAGTAAATAAATTTGCGTAGTGTGATCATAAAATAAAAATATATTGTTACGGAAAAAAATTAAGCAGTTATAAATACTTAGAGCAATAGTTTGCCATATGTGACCGTACCTGTAGTATCGTAGGCAACCCACACACAAAAAGTTATGTGCAACGAAAATAAATTTACAAGTACATAAATTTTTTTTGTACACCTTTCAACGTCAAATGTCCTTGTTTAAAAAAATTGATAAAGAGAATTTTTTAAAAATTCTTAAGCTTTGTTAACATTGCCAAATTATTTCAAGTAGATATTTCTTCTATTTGCTTAAAATTATACCAAACAAAACATTTAATCAAATAGAGTAAAGAAAAACATACATATGTACATATGAACATACTCTCCATGTGGTACGATTGAAAACTTATTTGCATTAAATAATCATTTTATCAAAGTGTAAAAAATTTGAAATTTAATTAATCCAAAATAAAAATGATGAACCACGAATATAATTAATTTATTTTATGCTGTGAAGTAGTATCTCTTTTGGTATTGACGCAGCAAAAGAGAACAAATTAACAACGTAATGAGTTCGGAATTGGAGACAAAATCACAATAAAGAAGATGTAAAAATGTTACAGTGTTTTTTTTTTATTTCATTTAATGTATTGTAGGTAGGCATAGTATTATGATAGTGGTAATTTTTGATGCAGCATATACATTTTGTTGAAGCGTCTTCAACCATATGAACATAACTTCTTATGTATTTTCCCTTATTTTTATTTGTTTCCGATGAAAGTTATCTAATTGGACCCAGAAGTCATCCAGTCCAACGTATGGTCTTTTGAGGGCTCCTAGATTCCAAAACTACTCAGGTCTATTAAACAAGCCCAGTAAAACATGCATGCATTACGTATCTGACAGGTACATAGCTGGTAAGACAGAAGTGCTCACAACAGAAGATCAAGGAAGAAGACGTACATATGTATACTCATTGCATAAATGTTCATTACGCAGAGTTCAAAGAAAAAAATAAATATCAGGTATGTACCGTGTATGTGTTAACACAAGAAAAAAATATATACTTATTATTATTATTTCACAAATTAATATGTTGACACTGTTGCTGACGGTTAAAACAGGTCAACAACTTATAAAGTTGCAAAACAGTAATTGCGTGTATTATTATGATTACAATGCAATTTTAAATATTTTATTTTATGTTTCGTTTTAATTAAAAAGTAGAATTAAGTTCAGTTCTAATTTAAGGAATGAAGAATAAAGTTTATATTTGTTTTAAAATCCCACAATCTTATAAAAATTATATTTTGTGCGGTCATGGAATCCAGGTGAATTTTAATAATTGTCTCTTTTGAAAACCGATATTGGATCATGAAAACAAGTCGGTTTTGTTATCTTCGAACGCAAATAAAACCGATATTCGAATCAGTTGCTTTCTGTTTTTGCTCTTTTGTTTACAATTTTAAGTGTATTTTTGTTTACAAAATTTTGTAAATTGTGCTAAAATATTGCTAAAAGTTGTGTTTTTGCTAAATAAAAACAAAGAAAAGAAAAAAGTGACTATATTTAATAAACAAATAAAATGTCATCCGGCGTTGCAGCATTTTTGGTATGGGAAGGACAATCTGAGAGGTATTCAAGAAAAATTTTGAAGAACTGCACCAATCCATTTGAAGTGCCAGACACAGCGTAAGTATATTTTAATGCTTACCATATCTTAATATGGAAATATGTACATACATTTAAAATGTTGCGCAGGTTCTTAGCCTCTTATCCTTTAAACAAAGATCACTTCCTTTTGCGGCGGACCAGCACAATTTAATTGTTCAGACAATTGTTGCCAGAGGGAATCAACCTTATCACGTTTTGCGAACCCTTTTGCCAAATCCGGGTACTTCTCTATAAACTCCAGGAGAATGCCGATTTGTTTTTTCCCCTTTTTTGTGATTAAAGATGTAAATTACAATTGTCTTCCAATTTATTTAAGATTAAAAAAGAGAAGTTAAAATTTGCATAGAAATTTTACTTATTAAACTTTAAAAAATATACATATATTTATGATAACTTTATTATTTATTTACATTTTTGGAAATTACCCAACTAGAAGAAATAAAAACAATAGCCCGCCAATTAATCCCGTCAGCTGTCAACTTCTTCTTTTACTTCCAATAAAAAACCATAAGATAACATTGGATTCTATGACACATAAAAGCGATAAAAATGCAAGTTCGAACACGAAACCGATAACTTGGATTTCATGACACCTACGTGATTTTTTTTTTGTCGGAATAAAACAATTTATTTTTAACTGACTATACAAAGTATTTCATTCTATTGGTACCCTTTGAACTGAACAAGGATAAAGCAAAGTAAAAAAACTATATACATGTACATATTTATGTGCATAGCGGCGTTAAAAGTTAAACGCAAAGAAGGGAAAGTGATTGAAATAAAAACTGTTGTTTTAAAATGCAAGTGGAGCCTTAATAATATAACACAATAAAAATTAAATAAGTAAACCTAAAGAAAATTTCGGGGACAAAAGCATAATATTATTAATTACAGTAAAAGGCAAAACGTACACCGTGTATAAAAATAGTAAATTAAAAACTAAAAGAAATAATTATTTTTGTTGCTTCCGTTAAACAAATAAATCAAAAACTGAATAAAACTTTATTTATTACAAAAATACATGATTTGTTTCGTATTTATTTTTTTATTATTCAAATAAATATTAGCAAATAAGTGCTAGACACATATGAACAACAATTTTAAAAATAAAAAGAAAACACATACATACTCGTAAGTATATACAAAAGTGAAGAAACCATGGTTTGTGCAAAAAAGGGAAAACAACTACCACACAAGCAACTAGTGAAAACAAGGAATAATGCAAGCACAAGTCAGCAAAAGTTCCCGTTCAAAGTCAAGCTGGAAAAAACGGAAGTGAAATTGGGAATTTGTTTATTGATGAATATAATTATATGGAGTTGGATGCTGTGGAAATTAAAATGAAACGAATAGAGGTCCACAAAAAATTTTAGTGTTTAATTAATTCTACAAAGAGTCTTGTTAACCATAATAAAAAACCAAGACTTAAAAATTAAAAGAAGTCAAAAAACAACAAGCAAAATGATTTCACGTATTTACTAAAAACTACAAAAATGCATATACGACAATATTTAGTCATTTGCCCTTGAACTTGTTTATCGCAGTTATTGCCTTTGAAACCATTTAATGTTATAATAACAAATATTTCATTTACCTTCAGAATCGTTTAATGTTACAATAATAAAAATAAATGTCATTTACCTTTAGAATAATTTATGCAATACTGCAATAATGCAATTAAAGGAATTTTTTATAACTAGTGAAATTGGATCTTTGAATACTATTATTATTAATTTTAAGTTAGACGTAATCAATTCAATTGTATAAAAGACTGACAAAAATAAAGACATTTAGGCAATCAAAGATTAACTTTTTTCATTGCTTCACGGGTCTTAGTGATTCTACTAAGGTTCATTTATATTTTGTATCAGCACAAGGTGTTTCTACCTGGGCTAACCCAATTCTAAACAAACAAAAATCTGAACTCCAAGGGAAACCTTTGGTGTTCAACTTATTTCGACGTTGGCAACTCAACAAGCCTAATTTATTTTTTTTAATTACACTCTGGCTCACACATATAATTTTAAATTAACTTTGCAAATTATTATTATTAAAGTTCTCAGATTTGAGAAAGAAACTTTTTGATCAGTTCTAGTGAAACCAAGATTGTTAGAAACGACAACGAGAAGGTTTAAGTTTGACTTCCATCAACTGGAAATATATTAGAGTGCCTCGAGGCATGATATGGTAGAGTATTCGACTAACAGTCCACAGATTCGATTCCTACCAAAGGCTTTAGTGAAAAACCAATAGCTAAAAGTTCGTTTCAAACAAAAACATCCATACATACATCAATAACCTAAACTGTCAAATTCATATAAATACAGCACAAACACGCATTGTGGGAGATGTGGGGTTAGCTAATGTTTGACTGTACATTGTCGAAGGTATGTACACTGGCCTCTGAACGGTCAAAATAGCATCAGTTAAATTCTGACATACTCATCCCTGAAATATAGAATAAACAAATATCAAAACACTACTCCTTCTTTCCGCCTCCCTAACCCCGTTCTGGTGCAATGCTTATGTAAGGATCGAACCCTGAGTGCTGGTGTCAAGGAAAAAATAATATTGCAAACATTTTGAAGACGCAACCGACGAAGAACCTAGTTTGGCATACTTAGAAGTTCTACATAAAGAAATAGATAGATTATGGATTAAAGTTATGGAACCCTAGGAGCAGCTTATTACGGAGGACAGAAAAAACAATATTATAAAAGTGATTTGTCTATACGGTAGGACAAAGCATGTTCAAAGCATCGTACACCAAGCATTTTTTTGACAATGCTATATTCAAAGAAAAGCCTTTACTAACTGCTCTTCAAATGAAAAAACGTTTGTTATGGGTAAAAGAAAAACGGTCTTGGGTGCAAAGGCAATGGGATACTATTGTTTTTAGCGACGAATCAAAATTTGACTTATGTGTCGGTGATGGCAGAAAAACGTTACTCGTAAAAGCACAGAAGCATATAATGAAGACTGCTTAAAACGCACTGTTGAGCTTTCTGCTGGTCTTATGGTATGGGAATGCATGTCCTACAAAGGTATTGGTGAGCTTCACTTCATTCATTTGAAAGTAAATGCTGAAAAATATATTAATATATTACAAGAAAATCTGCTTCCATCAGTCGAAAAACTATCCGACTGTGGCGTCCAACATGACGGCGCATCTTCCCACACAGCAAAAACACGAAAAAATGAGTAGAAAAAAATGGAATTGATGTCTTAGATTGGCCATCGTCCATCCCAGACCTTAACCCACATCTTTGGGAATCATGAAAAGGAAGCTGCAAAATGACGCACAACTCTAAGCGCACTAAAAGCCAAAATCCAGGATCCCCAGAGGAGTGCAAAAAGCTAATAGCTGCACTTCCAAAGGAATAAAAGGCTGTTATGAAAAGAAAGGCGTAGCACAGTTTTAGAGTAAAAAGTAACCGCTGTACGAATCAAAAGTGGTCAAAAATTTCTTTTGTTAAAATAATGAACTTTTTTTTACCTTTTGTTTTCAACAAATTTAGCCAAAATTTAAAATGTTTCTTTCATAAATATACATATAATAAAGCAACCGTTAAAGATAATTAAATGTTTCTATAAGAAGTCCATATTATATTTAAAAGCATGTAGTTTTCAATGTTGATTTACCAAAAAATGATTGGTGTACGAATTAATAGTGGTTAGGGCTGGTATATTATATTGCAGTACAACGTTAAAAGTTTTTGAAAAACTAGTAATTTAAATGAATTATTACTTTGTGTTTAAAACACCGCTATAGCTTTCTTAAAGGATCAGATATTGGAAAGTTTGTTCCATAAGTTCTTACAGACACTAGGTCGCAAGAACGTTAAGAGCGTTAGGGAATATTGAAATGCCTGGTCTATTCTGATAATCACGTAGTTTCAAAAAACGAACTGTTTTAAAATCACTGACACGATTTTATGCTGCCTGTAAACAAGCTGTTTTGTTTTTCAGCGTGGTTTCAATTTTTTGAAAGCTCGAGAAAACTGATTTAGACTCGCTTTTGTTAATATTTTTGTATGTGTCATAATTGCATTTGAAACGTTATTTATGAGTTTTTCTTTTAGGTAGTATTAGTTATAATATTTAAGAACATTTTCTTTTATGTGTGATGATAAGAGCTTAAAATTTGGGGCATAGAATATCGTTTTTTTAATTAAATAAACCTGCCACTACTTTCATTCATGGAATTTGTTTATTACCTGTATCTTCGAAAAAATAAACCAGCTGACTGCTAAAGCAAACGAGTAGGTCACGGGCATTGCCAAACAATTTTGTACAAAACAAGCAGTGTTCTTAAAAGTTTCTTTTCATTTTTATATACAGAAAATCTAATTTTTTAACAGAAATAAGTAGAAGACACATACATGAAAACATCAATAAAGTTCTTCAAATTTCTACGCTGCTTCAGCTGCAAGATTTAGGATAAATTAAAACTTTTGCATAACCAAGCATTCTCTCCTCAGATTATTTAACATATATGTATGTACATATTTTTTATTGAAACATTCTATGCTTAGATATACATACATACATATGTATGTACATATAAAAATAATATATGGCTGCTAATCGAACTGCATATGCACAAAGAATTAAGCATATTGTATGATATTGAATTATATTACAGTGATATACAAGGTGGCGCAAAAGTAATCCTCCTATCAGAAAATGCTATAAATTTTGCGATTGGCCCCTAATGTCAGTTCTGTTTTGACATTTGTGTAGTAAACACATCCGAAATACACGTTAATAAACAATGTTACGCTACACTGCTGCAGAACGCGGAATATTGGTGACTATTTATTTGACCAATAATCGGTCGGTGACTTTGGCACAACGTGAATTTCGTCGCAGATTTCCTAGCCGTGCAACGCCTACTGGTGAAACACTGCGACGTTTAGCCGCTCGCCTCGAAGAGACTGGCACAACACCAGATGCTGCCAGGCGTGGCATACCCCGGACTAGCCGTTCTGCAGAGAATATTGCTGCTGTAGCTGAGGATGTCATGGAAGCGCCGTCGACATCGACCAGACGATGTGCCACGCAAATGGGTGTCAGTCGACGGTCTTTACAGCGAATTTTGGTACCAGATTTGAAGATGTATCCATACAAAGTCCAGGCGGTGCATCAGCTGTTAGCTGCTGACCGCCAATCGCGTCTAACATACGTTCAAGCCATCCTTAATCACCACCAAGAGGAACATGATTTTTCATCAAAAATAATCATGAGTTTTTTTTTTGTGATAAGTATCTGCAAACAAAAATAATAAAAATGTTTTTGATAAACACATTAAACATTATATCGTTCTTAAGAAGTGTAGAAGAAAGTACTTACATTAAATTTTGTAAAACTAAAAAAAATCAGATATAACGCGGAAATATTTTGTTGTTTTTAACTGAACTTATATTGCCCTATTCTCCGATTTTAATGTTATAAATTTTAAATATATTAATTTAAGTGTAGAAAATCGGCAACGTTCCATGGATCAACTTTTATATGCCGGTAATTGTTTTTACACTTTTTTTTGTTAAAACAAATAAATATTTGTCTAAAATAGTAAAAGAATTTCTGTTTTGTGCTCACATTAGTAAAATATTTGCTCCCCTGTTATTTTATTTGAAGCTCAAAACTATTTTATGTTCAGACTACGGCAGAGAAATATTTGAAGTTTGCGGTTACATATGTACATACATATGTATGTATATATTTGATCAATGTGAACGTACTACCGTTAACCGTTCGAATGGTGTGGACAGGAATTCCAAGATACCAAAAATTGATATAAACGATTTAAATAATCATTTAAATTGTTTCCTGTGTGTCATGAAACTAAAAAATTCATACCTAAATAATCGAAAAAATTTGTTAAATGAAATTCAGAATAAAAAGGAAATAAATGCAATTTTAGATACAATTTTATTTACTTTGGAAACAATTTTAATCGATTGATCGATAAAACTAGCATTATAAAAAAATTTATTGTAATTTGTTTAATCCTTGCCGGTGGATTAAATTTTTATTTCCTTATTTAGGTGTTGCTAATCTGTTGTTTTAGTGTGTTATTATTACTTAAATTAATCTGGGTATTAGGGTGGAGATGTGCTGGTGAAGTGAAGTATTGACATACTTCATGCTATCTTTTTACCAAATTTGAGTTCTACAGATCCACAAAAAACTCTCAACTCATCAATCTTTCAATAATCTCTACCTTGTTATAACAGCGAGAATTATTTGTCGCCTTATCTTTGCTCTTTTCAGGCTCCTGTAACTAGTCTTCTTGGTTTGTGTGAGAATAATTCATTTTTATTATTATGCTATCTAAATCTTACACTTAAATAATGTCTATAACTTTTGACATCGTCCTCGTATTTCTAGCTTCTTCTTCTTTTTTTGGCGCTACAGTCCGGGGTGAATCTGGACCTCAACCAACAAACTTTTCACGGGCTGGCACCCGTACAGTTCATGATTGAATCTTCTTCTCCAGAAACCATCAACGCAAACAGGGCCGAAGATTGAACGCAGAACTTTTCTCTCGAAAAAACCAAAGACTTCCTCATCCGCCTTCAACACCGTTCATGCTTCCGCGCCCTTGAGAAGTACAGGGATTATCAAAGTGGTATATAGTGTCCGCTTAGTTTTTCGAGAAAGGGCCTTACTACTCAATTGCCTCTTGAGCCGAAAAAAAACAGCAATTGGCAAGAATTATTGCACGTTTAATCTCGGTACTGATGTTCTTCGTGTTCTTCACTTGGGAGCCAAGGTAGACCAAGTCCTTTACCACCTCGAGGTTATAGCTGTCTATGGTGACGTTCCGGTCCAGTCGTCGATGTTGTGCGTCCTTTCTCGATGACAGCATATACTTCGTTTTGCCCTCGTTCACCGCTAGACCGATTTTAGCCTCCGTTGAAATACCAGCAAACGGTTCATTGACGGCTCGCTGTGTTCGACCAATCACGTCAATATCGTCAGCGTATGCTAGCAGTATCACGGACTTTTGGAAGATCGTGCCTCTGTTGTTGGCGTGTGAGTTTTGCACGATCTTCGCAAGAACTATGTTAAAAAAGTCAAATGACATTGCGCCGCCTTGTCTAAAGCCTTTTCTGACATTGAAGGTCTCAGTGAATTCGTTACCGACCTTGATGGAGCAGCGAGAGTTCTCCATCGTCATCCTATACAGTCTGACGAGTTTGGTAGGAATGTCAAAATTAGACATGGCGTTGATTAGCTCGTCCCTATGCACACTGTCATACACGGTTTTAAAATCTACGAATAGGTGGTGGGTGTCGATTTGCATCTCTTGGGTCTTTTCCAGGATCTGCCGTAGTGTGAAAATTTGGTCAATGGTGGACTTCCCTGGCCTGAAACCACACTGATAAGGACCTATCAACCTGTTCACGAATGGTTTCAGGCGATCACACAAAACGGCAGGGAAGTTCTTGTAGGCGATGTTCAGGAGACTTATGCCTCGGTAGTTGGCGCAGTTGAAGCGGTCTCCTTTTTTGTGGATCGGGCAAACGATGCTGAGATTCCACTCGTCGGGGATGCTTTCCTCCGGCCATATCTTACAGATGAGGAGGTGCATGTGCCCTAACTAACCAGGCGCCTACGGATCCAACGGCTAAGATGGTTGGGCCATGTAGAGCGCATGGAGAATACTGCTCCGACCCGTAGAATCTTTGATTCCGAACCTGTGGTACAACGCAGTAAAGGACGCCCATGGAACCGATGGCGCACACAAGTGGAGAAGGACCTCAACCAACTTGGTGTGCACAATTGGAGAACGCTGGCTAAAGACCGTGCCAGCTGGAAAACTTTGTTGGTTGTGGCCCAGGTTCACCGCGGACTGTAGCGCCAAAAGAAGAAGAAAGGAAGAGGTGCATGTGCCCAACCAGGTCATCTCCGGCTGCCTTAAATAGTTCCGCGGACAGTCCGTTCGCTCCTGCAGCTTTGTTTGATTTCTATCTCGATATCGTTATCTTGACTTCATTCAGGTCGGGGGGACGGAATTTTCTACCATCATCGTCCGTTATCTGGAGTGGAATATTGCGCGTTACGATGGAATCGGTGTTTTGCTCGCTGTTAAACTCGCTGCAGAAGTGATCTTTCCAGATTCTCAGCATCGATTGCGACTCTACTACGATTTGTCCCTCTTCGTCACGACAGGCTTCTGTCCGTTGGTAAAACATTCCGATATTATTCCTCCCGTAACACCTCTCCAGTTCCTCGATAGCGCGCTTCTCATGCTCTTTCTTCTTCCTTTTGATAAGCCGGTGTTCTTCCCTTCTCTCACGTTCGTAGAGCTCACGAGCAATCACCGCAATAGATGTCGCAATTTCTCACTTTCTTTTTGCCCGGCTAATCCCATCGCACTTCCTAGATGGCGGTGATGTCAGCCTTATATGCTTCCAGGGCCTCCGCTAGTTCATCGGCTGCACGTGGTCTGTTCAGGGACCTGACATTCCACGTGCAAAACTGAAAATCGTTGTCCATGGTCGTCAGCAATAGGGTCATCCATATTTATATTTTCTTGTAGTTGTATCGGAACTAATGTGTTTTTACACGGTAGGGAAGTTACCGCCACGCACAAGCCCCGAACCTGGAGGACCGGGTCCTTGTTCAGACCCCAGACAGAGGGGATTCGCTGCACACTTTGGTTCACCTCTAAGCTGTAGCTTGCATTATATACTTTATACTCATCTTGGAATTTCAACCTTTATATAATGAATTCTAGTAATACATTTTGACCTCATATGTATTCAAAATTTTTAGTTATTATTTTTCACCTTAACACCTTTATTTTGTGTGGGATATGTGAAGTCACTAGTCTACGACGGTAAGCGCGAAACGATTGACGACTTTGAGGACAACATTCACCGCATTACTGTCGACAATAACAAAAAATTTTGGGCTTCGATATTAGACTACATCCGAGCCAGCCGTGACGGTCATATGCCAGAAGACATATGTTGTTGTATTTCAAAGTGGTATACCTCTATAAGAAACACCCTTTATAAATTTATCTACATACATATGTATGACTGTAATGAAAATTCTAGAAGAATAAAAAATTACCTTAGCAGGTTGACGAAAAATATTGTAAATTTGTAGAACTTTAAAGTTACTTACTTTGACAGCGTAAGAATTTGAATATTAATATAACATATATACATATGTAAGTGAAATACAACGTTAGTTGTGGTTGAGGTTTCTTCATAAACTGATTTTTATTTTAAATATTCACCTTAAGTGCTAAACATGAATATCTTAAACTAATCTAGGATTGTCAAGACTCTTTCTTTCCATTAGTGTGTGTTGCGGGTGAAGCGGCCCAAGCTCAAGATAGCCAATGTAGATTATAAACACAACAAGTGTAAGAATTTTAGAAAACTTTAATTCTTTATTCTTACTCTTTAATATGTTAAAATTCCTAAAATTATAAATAAATTTACAATTTATATACAAACTTATACAAACTTACATACTAAACTGCTGATATACTAACTTTTATGTATGGCTACTCCAAGCGAAGCTTCGTAATCCTTATGACCTGAACGAATGAATATCTTAAATCTATGTAGGTGTTTTATATACTTATGTATGTGGTCTCGATTAAATATGGCCTCATAATTATACCGCGTGGAAAATTAAAAGGAATAATTGAACATTTTGCCATGCTCATCTCTCTACATATCGATAACAGTAATGTCATATTAGCGATTTATGAGTGGCGGTAACAGTAATGTCATATTAGCTATTTATGAGTGGCGGTAACAGTAGTGTCATATTAGCGATTTATGAGTGGCGGTAACACTCCCCCACAGTATGGCGAGATTTCGAAGACTTACTCTACTTTCTTTCAGCCACGTCTAAAACCGCTAATTTTGCAGCAGGTCTTTCTAAAAACGCCACAAACTGTCAAAACTTTTGCCTTTCGTACTTTGTCCATCTTCGGATTTGGCAACTTCGATGACCTTTCCTTTTGGCCACACGTTTCTCGGGTTATTTGTTGTCGTCGCAGCTGCGCCATAAAAATCTTTACGCATGGCAGTCTTCATCGCGTATATAAATCTGATGGAACATTTGTTCGATGTCACCACAGATTGCAATTTGCCTTTGCCGAAAACGAAAAAGAATAGCTGCAAGAGAAGACAGCAAATCTGGCCCTTTAAGCAGCATAGAGTTAAGTGAAATACCATTTGCCTTCGCGGCCGCATCCCAAACTATTCTTGTTTTATTCGGTTTGTTTTTGTTAAATACCGGAAACATTGGTAAATACCATACATTTTGTTTATCATCTTCATTGTTTACTTTGGCTATGTAATTTCTTTCAAAATATTCAGAAATTGTTTTTTCGAAATGTTCAAACAACTCTTTATTTTTTCTTAGAGTTTTTTCGAGACAAATCAGTCGTCTCTTCGCCATATCAAAGCTTTGTGGAAGTGTAATATTGTCATATCGCCACAGCAAAGCTGACTCGTAATGGCCATCGCATCTTTGTTTCGTATATGTTTCTAGCAAACTTAATGCCCTTTGGTCATCTTTTCCAAGAGCTGGAGTATAGTTACTTATCCCTGCTAACTCAGTTGTATAAAACTGTTTGAGTAAGTGAGTAAGAATTTGGTCGTTTTCACCTTTACACTCGCAAGAGTAAAAATTATATTGAATTTGGGCCTTTTCTCCAACACTGGAGTTGCCACATATTAGCCAGCCGAGGCGAGTATGTAAAGCGACGAGTTCGTTTTTCTTGCCTTCTTTAACACGAGTTGGCACACATAATTTCAAGTTATTTAATCCTAAAAGTACATCTGGTACAGCATTTTCAAAATCGGCGATGGGTAGCCCTTTAAGGTGCGGACATTTTTTACGTAACTTTTTATAATTAAAGCTCTGACTCGGAAGCGATAGTTGTTTAACCGTACGAACAGAAATAGAAAATTCAGTTTTATTCATACCTGAAATTTTCATTGAGCCTATTTTTGAGTCTTCTTCGTTGCGACCTATTTCACCTGTCCATTTCAAGCATAGAGGTTGTGACTCACCATTTAAATCTAGTTTATTAATTAATTGTTCATTTACCAGACTTACAGACGAACCCTCGTCTATAAATGCAAAAGCATTAAAACAGACTGCTGTCGACCAGTCATATGTGGCACTAAACAAGGGCCATTCTTCAGGAGTGCCGGTAAAAATTGGAAGCTCTTTTGGTACTGACTGCCGCGTGCTTATTTGTTGTTGCGAAAGCCTGTGAGAAGGTAATATAACAGGTTGGAGGTTTGATGGGTTCATGGAAAACGTTGAATCCATGTAACCAAATTGTACAGGTGTCTCTAATGTGTGATTTTCTGCATTTACGTTGTCTGAATTATTACATAAATTTGCCGTTGTCGGCTGCTGACGGTTCGTTGTTGGGTCATTAATAAATGAAGACATGTTATTAACGAATGACGTAGTTGTACATACGGGCGGAGTTATTGTTTTTGTCGTATAAACTAAGTCATTACTTACGTTTTGGCAATATGGTTTAGTAGTGTTAGGCATTTCTTGCGTTGTTGTGGCTTGTGGTACAAATGTGTAAGGTGGCGTTTCAAACTGACGAGCTGCGGAAACTATATTTTGGTGTGCGGTTGCAATAGCCGAAGTAGGGAGTTGGATTTGATTATCTAACCACTCATGTACAGATCTGACAGCTAAGTGTTTATTAACTGATTGTGCGTCCTCGAAATCATCTACTGCTTGTTCGAGAATTTGGTATTTCTTTTTAATGAAATCTCTTTCAAGTTGTGTCTCTTCTTCTAGACGTCGTAGCTCAAGAGCTTGTCGGCGGGAGCGGGAAGCGGCCGAAGAGCCACTACGAATGGAAGAGGCAGAATCGATCGTGATTTGATGTTGTACCGTACAATTTTGGCAACTCCATGTAGGTTGGTCTTGATTGCTGCTGAGATTGACACATGGTAAATGAAAATTAAGATGGCACTTGCTGCATTTTATAAATTTTTCGTTGTCTGTGGACTTGTTG
Organism: Epicampocera succincta; assembly: GCA_932526305.1. Classification (NCBI taxonomy): domain Eukaryota; kingdom Metazoa; phylum Arthropoda; class Insecta; order Diptera; family Tachinidae; genus Epicampocera; species Epicampocera succincta. The sequence continues at coordinate 25,881,080 of OW052035.1, read as the reverse complement.
CAAATGTTACAGTTGTTCGGTGCAGGACTTAACTGAGTTGGTCGTTGACGACTTAGTGGTTGACCCTGTGAGGGAGTGGAAGGTTGCATTCTGTTAGGACTTACGTTTTAACACCCAAGATGATTCCTTCAAACGATCCGATGAGGCACATAAAAGAATTTTAATGTTGCGGGTGAAGCGGCCCAAGCTCAAGATAGCCAATGTAGATTATAAACACAACAAGTGTAAGAATTTTAGAAAACTTTAATTCTTTATTCTTACTCTTTAATATGTTAAAATTCCTAAAATTATAAATAAATTTACAATTTATATACAAACTTATACAAACTTACATACTAAACTGCTGATATACTAACTTTTATGTATGGCTACTCCAAGCGAAGCTTCGTAATCCTTATGACCTGAACGAATGAATATCTTAAATCTATGTAGGTGTTTTATATACTTATGTATGTGGTCTCGATTAAATATGGCCTCATAATTATACCGCGTGGAAAATTAAAAGGAATAATTGAACATTTTGCCATGCTCATCTCTCTACATATCGATAACAGTAATGTCATATTAGCGATTTATGAGTGGCGGTAACAGTAATGTCATATTAGCTATTTATGAGTGGCGGTAACAGTAGTGTCATATTAGCGATTTATGAGTGGCGGTAACAGTGTGTTTGTTTAATATTCCAAACTAAAATATATTTCTTATCCCTATATTTATTTAGGATGCTATTTGTTTAGTTTCTTAACTAAAATGTTTTTCTTATCTTATGTTAGTTTAAGATATCGCTTAAAAGAACTGGTGGTTGGTGTACATGTCGTGTATACATGTGAGTCGCGGGTGGTAGCGTGTATGTCACTTGTACATTAGAGTGCTTACTAGCTATATGGAACCCCAAATCGATGGGTATTAGAGAAAAATATCCTTAAAAATTTCAGACGCATCAGTTTTTTTATTTATGTCTCATAATTATTAAATATTAATTTTATTAAAAATAAGTACTTCAAAAAGTTATTGTTCGTAACGACATAGCCCTCAACGACTTTTCTATAAATCGTATATTTAAAATATAAACTACAAATTATCGAAAAAAAGCTATTTACTTCATATTAACATGTTCATAAAATGCCCATTTGCTTCACAAACAGTGTTCTTTAGATTTTCATAAGGCCATACATATGTAAGTATGTATATGAATGTATGCTTTAGTGTATATGTGTGCGGTTAATATGATGATCTGCACTCGCATCTCTTAGCAACTAATAATGTACATAAATACTAAGTGTAACAAGGCATGTATGAAATTTACCGTTATATGTTTTGTTTGGAGTTTAGCTTATCTTATGTAAAAGGTGGTTAAATTGTATGGGCCGATGTTGAATGTGAACCACAACACCTAAACGCCAAGTTTTTTTCCGAATATTATTTGACATTTCTCTATTTCAGACTTACTCAATTTGAACCATGGAGAGATACACAATCCAACAACGTGTTAAAGTTATCCAGACTTATTATGAAAATGGGAGTTCAAATCAAAATGCATATCGTGCACTTCGTAATTTTTTTGGTCAATTTCATCGTCCAAATGTGCGTACAATCGCAAAAATCGTGGAAAAATTCGAGCAAACCGGGTCTGTAGAAGATGTGAGAACACCAGTGCATGCTCGTACAGCTCGTACTGCAGAAAATATTGCTGCTGTTCGCGATAGTGTGGCTGAAGAGCCGTCCCCCTCAACTCGTCGTCGTTCCCAACAATTGCACCTCTCACGCTCGTCGTTGATGAACATTTCATTACATGCATAAAGACTTGCATTTACACGCTTACAAGGTGCAATTGGCTCAAGAACTAAAGCCTCTTGACCATTCCAAACGTCGTGAATGGGCAGAATGGTGGCAAGAAATGGCAACAGTGGATGATCAATTTTCGAAGAAAATCATCTTCAGTGATGAGGCACATTTTCACCTCAGTGGATTCGTCAATAAACAGAATTGCCGCATTTGGGCGAATGAGAATCCAAGAGTGATTGTCGAAAAACCAATGCACCCACAAAGAGTGACTGTTTGGTGCGGTTTATGGGCTGGCGGCATCATCGGGCCGTATTTTTTCCAAAATTAGGCCGGTCAGGCAGTTACTGTGAATGGTGTTCGCTATCGTGAGATGATAACGAACTTTTTATGGCCCGAATTGGAAGATATGGATGTGGACGATATGTGGTTTCAGCAGGACGGTGCCACTTGCCACACAGCTAACGAAACAATGGCTCTTTTGCGCAACAAATTCAATGGCCGTGTTATCTCACGTAATGGCGATGTCAATTGGCCGCCAAGATCATGTGATTTGACACCGTTGGACTTTTTTCTTTGGGGTTATTTGAAAGAAAAGGTGTACGTCGATAAGCCAGCAACAATTCAAGACCTAAAGGATTAGATAATTCGGCACATTAACGGCATAGAACCTCCATTATGCCTCAGCGTCATCGAAAATTTGGACCATCGGATGGAGGTGTGCCACCGAGGTCGCGGCGCCCATTTGGCCGATATTTTGTTCCATACATAATTGAGTAATACCAATACATCATAATAAAATAAAATTACAATAATTTCCTAAATAGTTTGTGTTTTATTCAAAATCAACATCGGCCCTTGAAATTTAACCACCAATTAAGAATTTGTGTTTGCAAATTATTTGAATATTAAAAGTGGAGGTGAACGTTTCAAAATGAGCTCAAGAAGCTTACGACAAAATATATACTACATACATACTTACATGGAAATTTTTCTACAAGCTTCCAAGTCAGCTTGAAGCTCTAAACACGTACACGACAGCAGACTTCACAACTTTACGGCTTCTAATGGTGCCAACTTCAAATGCTGCTCTGAAGTCAGCTTCATAATTATTTTGAAGACAGCAACTTATTTTGATGAACAGCTGTGTATTTTAGCAATATATATATATATATATATATATATATATATATATATATATATATATATATATATATATATATATATATATATATATATATATATATTATAATGAATAAAATTAAAGTTTTTGTTAAAAAATGTAATAATATTACAAAAAACTATAAAAACACATAAATTTATTTTTTATTGTATTTTTGTAATGTTCTTTTATGTTTAATATTAAAAATATGTTTTTGTTCTTATTTTTCCAATTTATATATATAATGGCAACACTATATTTGTTTATTGCTGCCCGTCAAAATAGAAAATAGCTTAACTTGGCAGCAGCAGCAAATGCTGTTGTGCAGTCGTGCTGGTGTGCTGCCGTCAGAATAATCGTTTTCATTTAAACACATTTTCTTGTTTTTGACATATTGCTTCTTGCTGTCTGCTGTCGTCTATGTGCTTAGAGCTTGACTTTGTATTGTCAACACGATCTCATCACCAACACTGCCAAACCAAAAACTAGGAAGACAAATACAGAAATTTTTGAACATTTAAGAAACGAAAGACAAAAACTTTTCCTTTATTTTTGCTTTGAGTACTGAGGTTCGGAAAAGAGAAATGAGCCGAAGGTAAAATTAAGCGACTGAATAATTTTTTCATATATATTTCATTAAAAATTTAAAATGTTTATATCAATGTTTCGAATAGCTATTCATTAAACTTGAGAGCCATGACCAATAATCCAATATTTATTAACAGCCGCAGCCCTTAGAAGCTTTCTTGGAGGAATTGGCAGTCTTACAAGCTTCAATGCACAAAAATTAAACAATTAAAATATGAATAAAAGCATAAAATTACGAGAATAAAATTGAAAATGTATTACAATAGAAGAATTGTTTAAATTTTAATTAAGGGGTATCCCTTCCAGGACGATTTAAATATTGAAATTCTATTTATTATCTTTAAGTTAGGAGGTAAATAATTAAATTTCATATTACCTGTAAAATCCGCACGTTTAGTTTTCTCTAGCCTACATCTTGCAATTCGCAAATAATGTTCAGTTTGTGTAACGAATTGAGATTGATTGTGCCTAAAACAAGTGGTTCTATCGATGTATTATGTAAATATTTAAACACATACTTCAAAACCTGATATTCGTGAACTCCATAGATTGGCAAAACTTTTTTACAAGCCTTATTATATAGCGTGTTTTTTTTAGAGGTATAGAACTTCGAAATAAAACACAAGAAAATCGTTTTAATGCTATCAATTTGGCTTTATTGGAAGGATACTTTTATGCCCTTAATGTTTAAATATGATTTCGGGCATGTGGCCGCCGCGGCTGGCTCGAATAAAGCCAATTCTACAGGTCCAATTTTCAACCACTTTTTCGAGCATATGGGGCCGTATGTTGCCAATAACGCCACGAATGTTGGCTTCCAAGTCCCCTAACGTTTCTGGTTTGTTGGCGTAGACGAGCGACTTCACATATCCCCAAAGAAAATAATCCAATGGTGTCAAATCACACGATCTTGGTGGCCAATTGACAGGTCCATTCCGCGAAATTATGCGCTCATCGAATGTTTCCTTCAATAAATCGATTGTGACGTGCGCTGTGTGGCATATAGCGCCGTCTTGTTGGATCCACAACTCATCCACATTCATGCCATCCAATTCGGGAACAAAATAGTCGGTTATCATGGCTCTATACCGGTCTCCATTAACGGTAACTGACTCTCCAGCATTATTTCGGAAAAAGTATGGCCCAATGACTCCACCAGCCCATAGAGCACACCAAACAGTCAGTTTTTGTGGATGTAATGGCGTCTCAAGGGTCTCATGTGGATTCTCTTCACTCCAAATGCGGCAATTTTGCTTGTTGACGTAGCCATTCAACCAAAAATGAGCCTCATCACTGAACAAAATTTTGCGATGAAAATCAGCATCGAGATCAATCTCTTTTTCGGCCCATACACCAAAATCACGACGCATTGCATGGTCTCGCGGCTTTAATTCTTTCACAAGCTGGATCTTGTAAGGTCGCAAGCCAAGATCTTTGCGCAAAATCTTCCATAAAGTTGATGGACAAAGCTCCAATTGCTGTGCACGGTGGCGAATCGATTCATTCGGGTCCTCTTCAACACTTTGCTCTACAGCGGCAATTGTTTCTTCGGTGCGCACTGTTCGACGTCTCTGCGGATGCGTATTATCACATAGAGTAAACGTAGTGCGAAAACGATCCATTGTTAACCGAATTAATTGCTCTGATGGACGATTATGTCGACCATAAAATGGACGGAGCTTGCGGTAAACTTCGCGAACTGAACCATTATTTTCGAAATAAATTTGCACGATTTGCAAGCGTTGTTCTTTTGTCAACCTGTTCATGATGAAATGGCAAACCAAACTAAATATTAATCACTTGACAGCTGACAAAATGGCCGCCAGTTAAAAAAGTGATGCCAACTTAAAGTTCTCTACCTCAATAAAAAACACCCAATATAAGTAAGTCGTAGGATATGACTTTGGTAAACTATGAACTATTTTTAAAGCTTTATTTTGCAATCATTGAATAGATTTCAACATTACACATTACACATTACATACAGATGCCATGTAAGTAAGATGCGAATGTATTAACGATTGATATATATGATAATTTTAGTTTTTATGATACGTATATCTTTAAACTTATATAGGCTACAAATATCTGGTGAAATCTTCTGTTTAATGTCTGTAATATGCAAATCCCATGAAAGGTTACTTTGCAGAACAATTCCAAAATACTTAACTGAATTTATTACCTCTAAAAGTGAACCATAAATTTGTACCGTGAAATTACTCGAGTGGAAAGAGTAGGTCTAAAACGAATTAGCTTTGTTTTGCCTGGGTTGAATTGTGCATATAAACAGAAAATATAATTGGGGTCAGTCCACTTCCATGAAAAATAACTTTTAAGCATTAGCAATTCATTTCCTTTCATGCCATATACCAACAATTTGTGAAGAAATATTTGGTGATCCACAAAGGCTTTGGAAAAGTCTAAGAATACCCCAGAAACACCTTTAAAAACCGTCATCCATTCCTTTACAAACCTTGTTTGAAACCAAATTGGTAATCATAAATGATATTGTTTTCATCCATGTAATTCGGCAGTTTATCATAATCCTCCGAAATTTTATCTATTGTCGAAAATAAGGCAATGGGACGATAGTCTTCAACGATGCCAACACTAGAATCTTTCGGCGTTGAAACAGTTTTGTGAATTTTGAGGGCACCTGGATACATAGCAGTTTGTAACATTTTGTTGAAAATATTGGCGCAATTATTTCTGCACCATTCTTAACAAAGTTTAGCGATACATTATCATAAATTGATGTAAAGTTCCTAACTTCAATTAATCTAAATTTCTTTCATCAGATTTTCAGCAGAAGTTAAAAAATAGTCATTGAAACAATTTGCTTTACATCGTTCTGAATACATTTTTTATCCTTGAGAGTCAATTAAATTTAATTTATTAGTTTTACGTTGACCGAGAGTATTATTATACTTTAAATATATAACTTGTTTTCTGTTTGCAATTTTCATAATTCTGTTTAACTTTCCTAATTTTTTTAAAATTTGCCCATATTTTTACTTTAGCTTTTCAAAATTGTTTGGTTTAAAAATATCAATCAATCAAATCAGGAAATTAACTTACTTGCAAATCAGAAGAATTGAAATCCACAATATGGCGTGATAAACTATTTGTTAAATGTTCGTTGGCTTTCAAATACAATAGTTACAAGGAAATTTGAATTTTTCAAAATTCTTGTTAATATGCATTTTATTAGTTTCCCTACAACATAAAATATTATGATATTTTCATATTGAATCAATATTATTATATATATATGGTATATATAATAAATTACTAAAAATGTGATCAGTACAGCATCACTAACAGACCTTGTCACCATATTATGTGCACTAGAAGAGTTAAGCTTACATATACTGTCGTCAAATCAACATTATATTAATTATTAAATCATCAATCTCCTAAAAAAAACTAATGCACTTTGAGCGATATTGTCTAGAGTTAGCTGCAGTATGTTAAAAAAAACCCGTTAAATTTCATATTTGTTAATTATAATAGGAGACAAGTTTCATAGGCTTGTTATTCATTTTAAAATTTTCCAACAAAAAATTTCAACCGAAAAATTCAAATTATTATTGACGTATCTACAAAGACGTTCTACCATAACCACCAGCGCGACAACCTGGCACTCGCCAGAAAATATTTGTAGTTATAAATCCTCCAAACCTGTGGATCTGAAACAATATAATTTTTTTCTGGAATACTTTCAGTACCACATATAGATGTTGCTAATGTGGTGATTATTTATGAAACAATTTATAAGTTTACGCTAAAAAATTACCAGCTTCTTAAAATTTGCAGTAAAAATCTTTTTGCATCAAAATGTAAATGTTTATGTTGCATGTCATAGATTTCATGTAAGAGGATCACACAATTATTTTCAGTCATATGAAATTGAACGTAGACTAATGGCCAGTTTTTAACTTAATATTTATATACAAAATTAGTTGATTTTTCCTTATATTTAAATTGTATTTAAACATGGTTCATTTTTTCAATCTCAAATTGCGTTGGGTATTTAATTATGAGAAAAGTATGGTAGCACTATCAAATGCCAAAAAATATAAACAACTTCTTTATTTAACAGCTGCTTACTATTTAGTTAACTTAATATTAAAATATTTTGTTTTAAAAAGTTTTGTGGTTTCGAAATGTTTGCCTGAATTTGCTATTAAATTCTCGCTCCATATCCTTCCACTCATTCACCATTTGTTCTGCACCAACTCTGTCAGTGTTTTATGCACTCGCTGCTGTTTTTGATCAAATAATGAAAAAACTTCAATGCGCAACTTTCATAATTTGCAGAACTGTCAAAATCATATGGTAGTATAAAAAACTTAAGTTGTATTTAAATGGACGTGGTCAGTGATTTAAGTTGTATTTAAATATAATCCCTAAAAATGAATTTGGTATTTAAACAGAACTTAAGTTTAAACACCGTTTAATGTTTAAGTTAAAAACTGGCCCTAAGCTTAAAACCAAAAAGTGTTAACACTATAAAGATGTAAGCACAACTTTACCAGCCTTTCTTTACATACATATATTCATATGTTATATTAATATTAGTAACCCACTTGGTTGGCAGTATGAGAAGTTATTTATTTGTCTACATACATATACATATATGTATGTATAATATTATTATGTTATTATTTATCGAATCGAACTTTGAAATCGAAACATTCTTGAGATAAAAATAAATCATTCTTGAATTAATCCTGAGCCAAACATAAAATAAATTTATGTTATTAAAGAAAGCAAAATAATCAAAACAATATTATTATTTTCAAAACAAGAATGACGAAACATTGATTTAAACTTTTTCGAGCTCAACAAACTTTTATGACATTTTCGTCTTCTTTTAAAGACATTTACCTTAAATTTGTATATTGATGATTGTATATTGATGATACAATCTTCTTATTTTGAAAACGAAAAGGTTTGTGAAAAGTTTTTAGATAAAACTCTACCATTTTTCCAGCAACGAAAAAAGGAAGTTCCAACACATAACAAAATAACATGTTTTGTACCTTTCCTTAGATATTTTTTATAACATTTGCGGAAATTTTTTTAATATGAAAAATTATGTATGCTCAAAGTTTTATCCTTAATTTTAGTCATTTGAATTCATTAATTCATTACAAGGTAATCTTTAAATATTTGTAATTGGGAACTCTGAAACTATTTCGAAATAATTTATGCTGTCTCTAAAATTTCTGGATATAAAGCTAACATCTTGGTATCGGCAAAATGCACCGATTTTCTGCAGAACCGATAATGTGAACTCTCGCCATTTTTAAATTCCCAGCGACAAGCAAATGAATCGAACTGGCTTTTACCGATTAAATGTTTTCTGAAGCTCTGATAATGTGCACTAGGGCTGGCAAAATTGATACAATTGTATTTTTTTTTTTTTGTTATACTCCTAATAAATCTGTGTAACAAAAACAACTTTAAAATGTTCAATGCTATACATGATGTAAACGCTCTTTTACAGAAAAGACGCCCAAGAAATGTCTGAAAAATGTGTCGATAAAGATCGGCAACTAAAGCGCCGATTAAAGTTACCTATTAGCATAGATGTGCCGACGGCGTTCCTCACATGTGTTGTCAGAGCAAGGAGAAAAAATTTCATGATTGAAATAAAAATAGATAAAAATTTAAAAAGTTTTTTTTAAGAGTTTAGAAATGGATTCTGAAGAGAATACAATTTTTAATGTCGTCGAAATGACAGTAACTGAAGATAGAGCTTGAAATGAAGAGAAAAAAGCCGCACATTAGTTCATCATGAACCGATATTTTAAATATATAGTACGCATTATTTTCAATGTGGACGATATGAACTGGAAAATATTATCACGTGTGAAAATGTGAATAGTTGAAAATAAATCGTCTCAAGTTATAAAATGTGTCCTCAAATAGCAACATAAAAATCGTACCACAAGGTATTAACTTTTTCTTGATATTGGTTATACCATAACTTTCAGTAAAAAGAATACAATTTTCAGACAGTTTTTCAGTATGTGCGTAGATATATGATGATAGATGTAATTAAATAAAACAACTTCTTTGTTTCATGTTTTAACTTAGAATGTCCGCTTTATTTAGTTTTCTCTTATTTATAGTATTCTCATTTCTACACTCTAGCTTGTACAAAATAATAGTGTTACTGTAGAGTTGTAATAATAAGTTTGGACTATAATATCACTTTAAGTTTCATGACCAATATAAAGGACACAAAGTGTATGATTTGTTAAGAATAACTTTGGAAAATTTTTTTGATTTTTTTCGCACCAAGTATGTATACACAAAACTTTAAATAAGTTTTATTAGCGACAAATGAACCTAATAAATTACATATACTACATATTCCAAGTTTGTAGCAGAGTTTTTTTCAATTTACGCCTGAATAAAAAAGAAAAGAAAGCTGCAAAATTGCATACTTTTTCAATACCATTTAGTATTATTAAATCCCAGCCCAAAAAAATAGTGCGTTCTTTAAATTTCAGCAGAATTTTCGAACCTTTGAAGTAATTAAGGTCCTGATAATTGCTCAGCATCACCTGGAGCATACATTCATCTACAATTACAATTTCCTTTGATTTTGTACGAGAACAATTCTTGTGTCATAGGAAAGTACCTACTGTACATATGGAAAGTATTACAAAAGGTAGCTAACTTGAGACCATTTAGAAGAGTTCACGTCGTGAATTCGCTGCCTATATTTCATAGATTTATAACAAAGTTCAAAAATTTATAAAAAAAAATTCAACGAACAACTTTATATACATATGTCATTTCAAATTAATTTTACACTACAACATTTTATTTTCTTAATTCTTCTATACATACAAACATGTAATGTTTATCTGATAAAACATATCAGTACTTCAAAGCACTACAGTTTATTGTTTATTATGCCCTTTTCAAAATATATTTTTATACTCAGATGCAGTTTGGCGAATTGTTTGCTTATAAGTACATATGTGTCTCACAAAACAAACCACAATTATCTAAAACTTTTATATGCAGTCAACCATAAGTTGCAACATCGAGCCTTAAACATGTAGTAGGGTTTGTGATTTCACGGAAATTTTCCAACAAAATAAATCCATTTCTAAGAAAGAGGAACACCAAAAATATTATTCAATCCATTTATGTATAATTTTAATTCGTCTGTAAATAAAACTATATAACACAAAAACGATGATAAAACCAAAAACTGCGATCCCGCCTAAAATATTTGACATACAATTTCCAGTTTGATTGGAAAATTTGCTGCGTTATACAGTAGTAAGTTGAATTGTTAACATTGCATTGTAAGGAGCACTCATGCTTTCGCAATCTAAACACATACTCATTTATCTTTTCAATTCATCTCTTAATGAAACTATATAGCATAAAAAATAACGATCAAACTTAAAAATTTTCATTGATGCCACAAATATTAAACAAGCTATCGATTGGTTTTCCGCATAAGCTCTCAAGCTAGTTGTTGATTCAGGAAAGACTTTGCCATTTTCTAAATGATTTAACAAAGTAATTATCGTAGAACTACTTAGTACTTCGAACATTTTTTCAAGCTTTCTTTAATAATATATGAACTTATTACAATACGTACCCAAAGTAAATAGATTTAATACTCTATAGCCCACTTTCCAAAAATCTATACAAATTTTCCCGGGAAGCTAAATTCCCCGTTCCCGAGAATTTCTGGGCAGGAATTCCCGTTTCCCAAACCCTAATATGTACATATGTATATTCAAACGTCTGTGCAAACGGACCAAAGACAGTTTAATATGAGTTTTCTGCACAATTGGAATAACTTATCGACTTGATTTTAAAATAACACTATTTAAATTACACATTAAAAATCCTTTACCATATTCTAATGAAAGAAAGATAAACAAGAATGTGACATAAATTGAAATGACTTAAATACTTGAATAAACAACAAAAAAATGCATCAATCCATTTTACTTATTGCATTACTTTTATTGTATTTGCTCTTCTCCTTAAGCTATGTAAATAAATTTTAATGTGCAGAGGTCTTTACAAACAAACATACATATGTATGTAGGCATTAAAGGAGACTTATAAATTTCCATTAATGGATAGCATGTCACAAAGCTTAAACGAGCTATGAATTATTTTTTTCAAGTCTATTTTTTGAATAAGAAAATACTTCAATACTTTTTGAATGATTTAACAATATAACTATCTTAGTACTTAATCTAGAATTTATTCCTTGCTTTCCAGTTTGCAATTCTAGAATAAGAGAATGATTTTATGAGATTCGTAATCTCGAGGTTGATATTTATCAAGTGGAGAGCATTATAAAAGATATCACAAATTTAATCATATATTTACTGAACAAGTCAACTCGAAAAATGGATAACAAATTGAAAATATAATGGCCAGTTTTTAACTTAATATTTAAATGCGAAATTTATTAATTTTTCCTTATATTTAAGTTGCACTTAAAAATTGTTTCAGTTTTTCAATCTCAAATTGCGTTGGGTATTTAATTATGATAAAAGTATGATAGCACTATCAAATGCCAAAAAAATATAAACAACTTCTTCATTTAACAGCTGTTTACTATTTAGTTAACTTAATATTAAAATTTTTGTTTTAAAAATTTTGTGGTTTCGAAATGTTTGCCTGAATTTCCTATTAAATTCTTGCTCTATATCCTTCCACACATTCACCATTTGTTCTGCACCAACTCTGTCAGTGTTTTATGCTCTCGCTGCTGTTTTTGATCAAATAATGAAAAAACTTCAATGCGCAACTTTCATTATTTGCAGAACTGTCCAAAATCATATGGTAGTATAAAAAACTTAAGTTGTATTTAAATGAACGTGGTCAGTGATTTAAGTTGTATTTAAATATGATCTATAAAAATGAATTCGGTATTTAAACAGAACTTAAGTTTAAACACCGTTTTATTTTTAAGTTAAAAACTGGCCCTAAGTCACATAAAAAAATGCCCATATTTACTTGCCTTTAAAACGTTTGTCCCTAAGATTATTTACCAAAAAGAAACGAGTGAAGACGGATCTTCAAAATTGTAAAATATATACATATATTTATGTATGTATGTAAGTATGTGTAATTGGGTAAAAATAATGTACGGCCTCTTCTAAACAGCAAAAGCTAGATCGCATAAAAATTGGTAAGTGTATTAGTTTTGAATCAGTTCGAATATATTTGCAAATATCAGGAAACTAGTTTTATCAACATCCAGAAATTTATCTAATAAAATTTCATAATGTTACGAACGCAATAAGAAACAAAATATTTGTAACAAAGGAATTGACAACGTTAAAACAACTTCCAGCTATACGGGTATTACAGCTTACTAATGCTAATTTCACAATCCAAATGGTCCAGATTGAATATATTAAAGATCTTTAGACTAACAATGCTGATGAATGGAAATAATATCAACAAAAGGGACCACACGGGCAATCTGTTCTATCATGATATAAGCAGTAACGCCAGCAGAATTATATCATCAGATTGCTAATCTTCAAATATGTATGTATGTACATATTTGCAGCTGGTGAGCACGTAAATATCTTAGAACACAAAATACCACTTTTTAATAGAGAAGGCTGTGTTCTTTTTATCGAATTTTAGTACTTTTGTTTTGCGTAAAATTGAAAATGAGTGAACAAAATAAAAAAAAATTTAATATAAATTAATTTAAAACACACTTATTTGCTTTGAAACAAGTTATTAATGTTGTTGATATTGTGGAAGAGACATTTAGTTAGTCCATTTCTGCAGGGAAGGGAGATTCATTGCCTAGAGTCTCAACTTCTGAAAGACTTATTGTGGGATACAAGTGAGTACTCAAACTTTGCCGGATGCATATTCAAAAGTTTGAGTTTCTTCTTAATTTGTTATTGTTTGTATAAAAAATGCAATTGAATTTGAAAACATTTATGTACATACATACATAAATATGTATATATGTAAATACATACATATGTATATATTTACATACTTATTTGGTTTTCATGTGCAATTTTGCCTTCTTTTCGTATTATTTTGTAGGTTGATTTTAGCTCTCATATCTTTACATATGCACATACATAGGTATGTATCCACAAACGCAATTTTACTAAAAAAAAACTTTTTATAATAGGGTATTTTTTCTGAAGATGCGTGGAAAAGTGTTTCAGAATAAATGGAAACATATTAGCATTAAGAACCCACACCACATTCTTCGTACGTTGTCATTCTTAAAAAGAGCTCACTCCACCAACAGGGTAAGTTGCAAATATCCAAAACGCTTTATTTGTTCATCGGAGACGGCATTTTAGGCTAGGAAAAAACTTAATGAAAGCGTATAATCGAAATTCAAAACTGCCTGCTCCAGGAGAAGTTAATATTTAACTACAGACTAAATAAAGCGAGAATGACAGTACAGATGGCATTTCGAAGATTGGCGAACCGTTTTAGGAAGTTTCATAGTAGAAAACATTGTTTCCTTCTTAGACTCAGTCGTTTTATACCCTAAATTCCCACTACAAGATAAGACAAAACGATCAACTAATAATAATATTTCTTATTTAAGCTGTACTCCACATATTCCCTAAAACAAAAATCTACGCTACATATTTTTGAAGATAAGAGTTTATGTAATTTAATACACAACGCACAAGTAATAATATTTCCCACGCACAAATAAATAGATATTCAATAAACTGTACTCCACATATTTCATAAGATAAGAGTTTATATAATTCAATAGTGGAGTACAGATCACCAATAAACTGTTGCACCCCTTAACTATCGATAAGAAACAATGCTAATAATTCTAGACTAGTTTTAAGATTTTCACGCTTAGTACTTAAGGTTAATTTTTTAATAAAGTTTCAGTTTATGAACAAAACTCATAAAACACACACCTGTATTTTATTAACAAATATGTATCTACTTGCCGTATGGATAATCTGCTAGTGGTTCGCCTAAGACAAATAGCACGGTCCAGGAAGCGGATTTTATTATAGTAATAAGGCACGATCTTTTAAGGAATTGGTGGTGGGTGTTGATTTGCATCTCTTGAATCTTTTCCAGGATCTCCTGTAGTGTGAAAAATTGGTCAATGGTGAAATTACTCGGCCTGAAACTGCCGGCGATGTTGAGGAGGCTTATCTCCCGGTAGTTGGCGCAGTTGAAAGTGTCTCCTTTTTTGTGGATCGGGCAAGCGATACTGAGATTTCATTCATCGGGCATGCTTTTTCTATAGCAGCTTTGTCAAAGATTAGTATTTCGAAGCGACAATGACCTTTAAAATGAATAATAATGTGAATGTGAGGATTGAGTTAATGGAGGAGGATACATATCATATATGAGTATATTCTCTATGATATAAAAAATATATTGAAGTAATTAATCTCCCATATTGAATATAGAAAAGCTTAAAAATGTATTTTTTTTTGCATCCATAAATTTTTTTTGTTAAAATGAAATTATAAACAAAAATTGATGGATCAAGAAAAATTAATGAAGGTGAATTGTAGTATACATTTCTAATGAATTTATACTTTTAAAACTCTTGCGTTAAGTAGTATGTATTACGTATGCTTTTTGAGCGTTTAAAAACTTCCTATATGCTTTGCTCCAACATCAGCTTTTTAAGTTAAAGCCTAATTAAATCTAAATTTTGCGAAGGCTGAAAAGGAAAGCATTTTATGATATATGTTTTAAGCCATAGAATCAAACGCAGTGTAGAAAAACGTAACTATTTGCATTTAACCTCACCTCACCACTGTTTCTAAAAATGCGTGGTTTTTGGAACTATTAACCGGAAAATCATTTACTTGATGCACTTTTGATTGATCCACTGACTCAATCGAAAAACTCCCTTAATTGAGTAGGGCAATTAACAAAACGAACAAACGTTACAAAATAAATAAAAACACATGATTTTGAAAATTGCAATGTACTTTTGTTCGAGTGTGCACAATATGTTTTATTTTTGAGAATTTTCAAATGCCACTTAAAGGGAATTTGGACGGTAACACAAGTCGTACGATAAGTCTAATTTTTGAGTAGAAGAGCCCGGATGGTACCGTCTAAACTAAATATGTAACGAACCCATACGACATTTGCAGTCGTACGGGTCTCATCGTTTTTTAAAATTATCAAAATTTCTTCACACATCATTAGATCAGGGATGTATTTTTATGCAAACAAATAAAGCAAACAAAGAATAACATCTGTGAACAACTGAAATAAAAAAGGCCCAAACAATAGAAAAAAATAGTTTTTGGTTCAAACTTAATTTAGAGATGGAAGCAATAATTGAAGCATCCCAGTCCATGGTTAAGGTGAGTTAACTATTTTTTATTTCTGTTAAATGTATTCAAAATATAAGTTTTGTGAACACGTACATATATGTACATTTCATGTTTTTTTAGGTCGAGTGGATCCAAGCGGCAGTTTTTGAATTAATAGAACATTGCAGTAAGCATGAGTGCCTCTACAATACAAAAAATTCATTGTATCGCATTAAGCATGCGAGATGTCCTGCTTTGGAGACAATTGGGGTCAATTTGCAATATATTGTGCCAAACATGAGGGCACATGAGGTCAAGGTATTTTTTTTTAATTTTGGTTATATGCAACAACACATATTATGTCCTCAACGTACGAGAAAGTCAAAGAACTGGAGCCGGAGATGATGATTTATATATACCAACAGCATGTTGATTCCACCATCTCAATTTTTCAAAGGATTTTATGACTGTGAGGAAAGGAAAATCAAATCCTTCATACATAAGTACATGCATCCGGTGATAATTTATTTATGTACATTAGGCATACAGCATACTTAACTAAGTTAAGTTTCTAAAATTTTCAGAAGTTTTTGGTTTAAATCTGCTAACGAGGTAAGAAATCCATTAAGAAATGCTCAAGCCATAACTAACAACGTGTTTTAAATAAGCTGCGAGAATTAGTAATCGTTCAACTAATATTATCTATAATATTTGTTTCAACCTATGAATTGAAATTAATTGGAATAAATTTCAACTTTTTGTTTCAACTTCGATTTTGTTGGCTATATAAACCGAACTATTTATAGTTATCTTTGAAAGGAAAATTTTTTTTTTTTTTAATTAAACATTCTACAATAATTTTTTTATTTTAGAATTGGTTTTTGGTTTGGTGTGCTTTTTTTAAAAATTAAAATTATTTGCTGCGTCATTTTGCCAAGCAAGAACATTAACATTGTTAAAGAAATTTCGAAAATTGTCCCTTATTTCTGATAGCCACTGCTGTCATTACCGGAGGATATTTCCAATCTCATGAATGGTAAAGTTTCCCATTTTGGTTCTTCTTCACCTTCCCTACTTAAAAAATTGTGAAGACCACAAGAACTCAGTGTTATAAGTTCCACTTTTTCAACGAAAAGATTTATAACCCGTTGAAACATTTCGAATCTACTGGGAAGTATTCCAAACGGATTTTCAACTACTTACACGCCTTGCTCTCGATAAACGGTAGTTGAAAATTTTGTTGTTAATGGATTGTCTTTGGCTGTATGTCTTCAAGGTCCTTGAAGTTAAACAAAAAGCTTCGTCAGATATGACAACGTAGGGTACCTATGCATTTAAATTGTAATATTGTTATATATGTATGTACATTAGAGTGGACAATATTTATATGGAATTATTTTTGTTTTTTGTAGGAGGTGGTTCGCCCCCTAATTTTTTTCTTTTGGGCACAAATAACATATTTCCAAAACTGTAGACTGTTTGGTCAACGTTAAGGCGTGGCACATGCGCCCTCAAGTTGACAAGAAGGGATTTTGCACAATTTAATAAGAAAAAAGTTATAACTTCATTATTATTTATCAAAATTTATGTTAAGTATCGATATTATATTTAATTTTGACTATTATTTTAATGCGTGCCCCTAAAAAGGCGTGGCACCTTATATAATTTAAGTAATATATACGAAAATATGTAGTTTTTGCTTCAAAATATGATGGAATCTTACATATGTATGTAAAATTTATTTACTAAAAGTCATTAAATAAATGCCGGCAAATTGGGGCGTGGCAAGTTAAAATTTTAAACTGCTACTAACAAATGCAGTTCTGTGCTAATTAGTTGCGATCAAGCAAACTTATATTTTCATAGAAGTAGCAATACTGGAATAACGGTATCTAGTACACATGTGCTTTTGTTAAGCTAAAAAAGAGCGTTGATAATGTGTTGTTATACATGCAAATGTGAAAATATTAATTTGATTTGATTGAAAGATAAGGTTTATAAAATTGGTAAGTTTAAACAACAAAGTGCTCGGTATTTTCAAAATACTATAACATATTTAATATTATTAATGTAACTCAAACAGCAATGGAAACAAGAGCAAATGAAAAGTTATTTCTGCTTGGGCACGACGAAAGTCAAATCATTGGGTGCAAGTTACCATCAAAAGGGCAAATATTAAAAGTTCTTTTTTACAATATGCGGAAAATTAAGCTCAATCTTCGTCCGAGTGCATATCTTGTAATTAAAGAAGCAGAAGTACTCTGGGATAAAGCACGTATTCCCACAAGCCAGAATATTCGTAGCGTTCAGAAAGTGGAAGCTCTATATCATCAGTGGAAGACACTTCAGAAAACTTGTAAGCGCCGTACAGCTCTACAGGAGAAACGTGAGCACGATTTTGTGGAAGAATTAGACGATTTGTTTGATATCGCTCATGGTGATGCGTTAAGTATTATTCAAATCGAAGAAGATAGACTATTTCTACTTAATCAACGGAAAAAAGGCAGACCAGGTGGTATGATTGGAAGCGATCGAGCACTTTTTGAAAGAGAGAAAAGAAGAAATATGCGTGAAGAAAGAGAACTGATAAGGCAAGAAAAGTATCACCAGGAGCAATCTCAAAATTTGGTTGCAAGTCAGGACTACTCAGATGATGAAGGACAATTGACTGAAATAGACAGTGATGAGCTTCAAGACAATTTTCAACAAACATCTACTGGAAATGTGGGAAAGAAACGTAAAATGAAAAACTTTATAACACCCAAGCTTGTTGCGACTCTGGACAAGTGTAAAGTTAGCGACAGAGATGCTGTTCGAATTCTCATAGCCACTGCTGAAGCATTGGGCCATGATTTAAGTCAGTTAGCAATAAACAAATTCGATCTGAAACAGCTATAAATTTAAAGGAAAAATTTCAAAACATTTTACCGCAAACCATTACAGTACATTGGGATGGAAAGCTGTTACCATCATTAACTGGAAAGGAAAAAGTAGACAGATTGCCAGTTGTTATTACATCTACAGAGACAGAGCATCTACTTGGAGTTCCTGCATTACAGGCTGGTACAGGAAGGCAACAGGCTGAAGCAATAATCCAATTATTAAAAGAGTGGAATTTGACAGACAAAGTTCAGGCCCTGTGTTTTGATACAACAGCAACAAACACGGGAAGACTTCAAGGTGCTTGCGTGATATTGGAACAGGAATTAGGAAAAGATCTTTTGTACTTGCCCTGTCGTCACCACATCTACGAAATTGTATTAAAGAGCGTATTTGAAAAAAGAAATTTGTCTTCAAGTGGACCAACTTTGTCAATTTTCCAAAAGTTTAAAGGGTCCTGGACGATGATAAACCAAGAAAATTTTAAATTTGGAGTTGATGACGAGAAGGTAAGTCAGCATATTAGCGTTTTCGAATTAGAAGATCTAGCCACGTTTTTCCGCCAATATTTAAAAATAAAACAGCCTAGGGCTGATTATAAGGAGCTTCTGGAATTAAGCCTAATATTTCTTGGGGAGCACGATAGGAATTATAAATTCAAGTCACCAGGAGCATATCATCACGCTCGTTGGATGGCCAAGGCGATTTATTCATTAAAAATGTTTTTATTCAGAGAAGAGTTTGTCATGTCGTCAGATGAAATAGACGCCATACGCGATGCTTGTTTATTTATTGTGAAAATTTATGTAAAAGTCTGGATAGAAGCGCCAATAGCTGCCAAAGCGCCTAATCAAGACCTTCTTTTTATTAAATCTCTTTTCGCCTACAAAAATGTCAACGAAAACGTAAGCAATGCAACTTTGGGAATATTCCGTAACCATTTATGGTATTTAGCAGCAGAAACAGTAGGTTTTTCGTTTTTTGATGAAACCATTACTTCTGAAACAAAAACTCGTAAGATAAAGAGACTTCGTGTAGAGTCAGAAAATGAGAGCAAGCGGCTGATTACTGATATACAGGACTTACAATCAAAATCAATTGAGGACTTCGTAACCAAAAATACACTTCACTTCTTTGAACGTTTTTCGATTGCAACCGATTTTTTCCAAAAAGAACCCTCCCAATGGCAGAACGAGCCAAGCTATATACAGGGCGTAAATATCGTCAGTAAAATGAGGGTAGTTAACGATACTGCCGAACGAAATGTTAAATTAATGGAAGAATATAATAATTCATTATCAATAAATGAAGAAGAAAAACAATTTATCTTACAAATTGTAACTGATTATCGAAAAAACTATAAAGGTATTAATAAATCAGATCTCATGGAACACTAATCTATTTGTGTTTTATTTTAACTTGCCGGCATTTATTTAATGACTTTTAGGAAATAAATTTTACATACATATGTAAGATTCCATCATATTTTGAAGCAAAAACTACATATTTTCGTATATATTACTTAAATTATATAAGGTGCCACGCCTTTTTAGGGGCACGCATTAAAATAATAGTCAAAATTAAATATAATATCGATACTTAACATAAATTTTGATAAATAATAATGAAGTTATAACTTTTTTCTTATTAAATTGTGCAAAATCCCTTCTTGTCAACTTGAGGGCGCATGTGCCACGCCTTAACGTTGACCAAACAGTCTACAGTTTTGGAAATATGTTATTTGTGCCCAAAAGAAAAAAATTAGGGGGCGAATAACATGTTATTCAAAAAAAAAAAAAAATGTTCACTCTAATGTACATACATACATAGAATTTAATAACTATTTAAAATAACCTTTACATTCGTTCCTGGTAATAATTCGCCTTCGCGGAAATTTTAGCAAATTTCGCTTTATGGAGTCACCTATATCTGATGCATTAAACGTAGCAACATCATTGGCTCTACCATTCGCCCCAAAATCTATAATTATAAATCTATAATTGGCATCCAGCATACATATGCATGTACATAATATTAACAACAAAAATCTACTATTGTTCTTTTCAAAGGATTAAAATACCTGCAAACATATATATATGTCTCGTAATGAAAAGTATATTGCCTGGGTCTTTGTATGTATTTCCCGATGCAAAAATTCGTATTGTTATTAAAAGTCTAAAAATATAAAAACATTATTGTAATTAGAATAACATTATTGGATAGAAAATGTTTTTACCGCGTAGTTGCTGAAATTAATTCCCTCATATTTGTATTTTGCATAGAAATTGTGGGGCTTACAAGACTTAAAAATTTTCGTTGGAAAGCCTCCAAAAGTTTATAAAACTCTTTGGGTCCTCCAGTTGCAACTCTTTCATAGTAGTGTACATATGTTAAGTCTTTGCCATATAACGACGTTGGAGCCATTTCCAAATTGCTCGTTTTCTTTTCGGGAATGCCTTTCTCTCTTTTTCTTCATATAAACTTATTATAACTCCAGCAAATAAAGCCCCTATTGCATATTCGTTTGCCCTTTCTTTAATTAAACTTGCTTATTTATTTGAATGAATACAAAATTTATTTGTAAAAACATTTTGCGTGCACTTTTTCTTCTTTTTAAAGCAACTGCTTTCATTTTACTTTGTTTTGGTCTTTTACCAATGGTGTAAACGTAAAAAATCTGTCGTAAGATTTTTCTTCTCATTTTTAAAATACGGAGATAACTTCATCTGATTTTCTCTTTGTTTTTACGAATGCCGTACAAATCTATTTTGTACAGATTGAAACGTTCCGGCAACGTTACAGTTAATTTCGGCAAGTGGTTGCATTGTTCTGGTATGCTCAAAAACGAACGTACGTACTTTAGCTGCGTGCCTTTAACTTCTACTGTTTGCACTTTGAGAAGTTGAAGCAGAAGCTTACGCATAAGCAATGTCACAACAATAAGTTCACATCACTGCTCTGTTTCAGCACTCACTTAATAGCTGATAGTTGCTTTTTGCTTAGTTAGCTTTGAAATTTCATTATGAATCGACTTACACCAGAGCTAAGCGTGCAAATTGTTGAAATTTTTAATCAAAATAATTGTTCTATTTGTCAAACTCATCGTGCACTTCCTCCAATTTATTTATTTTCCGATGAAGCCCATTTCTGGTTGAATGGGTACGTAAATAAGCAAAATTGTCGCATTTAGAGTGAGGCGAATCAGCAGGCTTTTGTCGAAGCATCATTACAACCACAGAAAATTACTGTTTGGTGCGCTTTATGGGCTGGTGGAGTCATTGGCTCATATGTGTTCAAAAACGATGATGGTCAAAATCTTACTCAATTACGTACTATTAATGACATGTGGTTCCAACAGGACGGAGCCACATGCCACACAGCAGGTGCTACAATTGATTTACTTAAAGAAACTGTTGATGAAAAAATAATTTCACGTCCAACTAATTGGCGACCAAGATCGTGTAATTTAACCCCATTGGACTATTTTCTTTGAGGTTATGTTAAGTCACTTATCTACGTCGATAAACTACAAACAATTGAACACCTGGAAATCAACATTCGAAGAGTTATCGGCGAAATACGTCCGCAAATGCTGCGAAAAGTGGTTGAAAATTGGTGTTCCAGATTGCGCCTTCTACGCGCCAACCGTGGCGGCCACATAGCAGAATTAATTTCATAAAATTTTCTTTCCAATAAAGCCCGTTTCATTGATATTAAAAATATATTTCCATATAAAGAACACCCGTTATAAGAAGTTGAAGCATAAGTGACAGTGCTTGGTCAATGAAAATTAAAAAAGTCGAAGAAAACTGCAGTTTTTTAAACACTGTGCTGTTTTATTATTATATTTAAGTTACCGTTGTTACTGAGTGCTTAAGAATTCTTTAAGAATTTCGCTAACAACAATTGCAACAAAGATACATTTGTTAATAATACTGGGTTTGAGACAAATGCAAATATATTATTGACAGTATTTACATGACTTATTTTTACAATATTTACAAAAACAAGATTTGTTGCGTTGAATTTGGTTGTTCTTGTAATTATTTTTTAGCCCCTTCAATGCATTAGTTTGGTCCTATCGATGTTTGTTGTGATTAGAATACACAATTTAACATCCCTACGAAACAAGTATGATGATTCATTGACATTATTGTCTTATGGAGGAGGATTTTTGGTCAACATAAACTTCCAATCATAACTTTAACAGGAACAACCGCCCAATAATTTGCTCAATCAGGGGACACTGATATTTCAACGAAGGGGAGTTAACATCCCTACGAAATAAGTATAATGATTCAATAGACCTTCTTGCGAAATATTATTGCAACGTAGACAAAATTTTACTTGTTGTAATATGATCCGCACTCAATTATTTTTTAAAAATCAACTTGTGCAAACTTGCATAGTAAACATTTTCCCACAGTAAAAATATTAAATTAAAAAATTTAAAAAAAACTGTAAAGAGGCTAAATTGAATTGATAGAATTCAATTATATACTCCGAAGAATAAAGTTTATTAAACCATTCCTAACTTGTTTAACTTGTCGTGTGAGTACACAGCCGGCCATGCCGTCATATTTTTTTAAGAACAAGGAGATGTCCTTGTTTAACTTATAACTATAAATGCAAATTTTCTATAAATGAACTTTAGGAATCGAGATAAGGCATGGGGATGGTTAGAGGAAATGTTCAGGATGGAAAATTACTCTGGGTAGGTCTTACATTTTAAGATAGATAGAGAAAATTAATGGGGGCTGGTCATACATTTTACCCTACTAGCTGTGAACCATGGAAAGTTATATGGTTTTTTTTTAATTTTTTTTTTTTGCATTTACTCTCAAATTTGAGCACGATGCGGCAACCATTGCCCCCACCTGGCTCAAATATTTTCTTTCTTGCATGTCGAAATCTCGTTACTACTGATTCTCATATAATACTATGCCATAGCTAATGAACATACATATATAGAACATGTCTTATCGTGACATTTAGTATTAAAAGTTGGAATTTTTCTAAAATCTACTTATAGGTTTGTATTTGCATTTAAAACCTTTCAATTTTATATTTACTATCCTTTTGTACTTTAACTTTTCGAATTTACATATGGATATGTAAGGGTAAATCTCAGGTTCGATCTTATTCTAAATTATAACTCACAGCACTATAATCTATATTAAAGCTAATAGTAGATGGTATTCCGGATCAAAGAAAGTGGTAAAACAAATGGCGGTTCCAATGTATCTAGGTAAATGGAGGCCCATGCTTAGAAAGGGGAAAATCGGCAAAAGGTATCATAGTTTCGTATTGCAATCCACTTTAAAATTTTACGTAACAATGCCATTTTAAAACGTCTTTGGATTGATTGTAAAAACTCGTATTTTTAAAGCTGTAATCTGAGCGCATACATGACGTACACATATCTGTATGTCGAACACGAAATTTTTTCCATATATGATAGACATTATAATTCCCTGACTATTTAAATAATTTTTTTTCGGTATATAAGCGTTATATTTTCAACGTAATATCTTTTCGATCAATACACTTAGTCAAGGATTTTTAAATTTTTGTACTTCCAAAAGTACACTTTTCTTAAGGCCCTCAAAATACACATTCGGGTGACTATCTTGGGTAAATTAGATATCTGCCATAATGTCCACAACCCTTTGCTATCGTGCGTTGTTTTTATTGAACAACACTTTTTTTCTCTAGATGTAGTCGTTTTAGCTTTAAATCAATATCGAATCTGTGGAGTAGTGTTTTGTCATTGTTAGCATGAACACGTCTTAAGTTAAAGAGAACTACTTCTTTAAATTTTAAAAAATATGTGTCTAACGAATATTAATTCGTTAGAGATTTCTTTATTTTAAAAAATTTTTAACACTGCTGATTTCTTAAATGCTAAGGTAATTTAACATCACGTCAGTGCGGAGTGTAATTCTGGATTCCCCCTGCTCAATTGCATCGCCAGGCTATTTATACATAACTTCTTATCAGTATTCTTTGTCTTACAAACTAGAATTAATATAAACCGAAACGATAACTTCTTTGTTACGTGTTTGGGTTTTTACATATACTAATAGTGATAATTGTTTACTTTATATGAAAATATGATAATGGTAAGTGTTTTTACTGTCTGGGAAATAATGATATTAATAACTGTTTACTGTCTACGAAAATATGATTATGGTAATTGTTTATCTTATGATCTAAGGTAAATGTATAGGTAATGTATGTATGGTATACCTTAACTCTTGTCTCGTACATCCTCTTGTTTTTGAAATAAACATTATTAAAAAACAAAACCAATAGCAAGGAGATAACATTTCACTAAAAATCAAAAGAAACAAACAGCAAGATAAAATTACACACAATAAATAGTAAAATTAAAACTAAAAAAACAACCTTACAAAAAAAACAACAAGTGCGTAATAATAACCAAACCAACAAAAAAAAAACAGTTCATACAACAACAAAGAAAAAATGGCCGTTTATACCAGTAATGTATATCAACAAGGTTTTAATGGCGCTCTTTGACGTAATTGTGTTCATGTTTTCACTACACATTAAAACGTATTCTATTGCCCCATTGTTTCCACGCTTTAATTATTATTGACTCTTTGGTGATGAAAGCATAGCACATATCACTCAGCAGTTCCAATGACACAAGAATTAGTGAGGAGTCATCACTGCTTTACAATATTTGTAAGATGTTGAGACGATTTTTATCGACATCTGCAACATTCGCGGACTAAGAGCTAATTTTTTCGCAATATATCCAAATATTTGGTGAACATACTTACTAAATTTCAGGGTTCAGTACAAAATTCCAAAAGCGGGAAATATACTACCTTATCGGGCTTTGGCGCCTTTTTCGATTCCATATTGAAGATCCTGGAAAGCTTTCCGAGTAGTGCTGGTGACACACTCATCACATCTTGGTTTCGCCATTCAAAGCACACAACTCCAGAATGATAATATATTAAGCTATTGGAAATAAGTGAATGAACCAAATCATATTTCGTGTATTAAAGGACATCAAAATAATATCCTCGTCCTCTCCTTAATTTCACACCCTAAAGGTATGGAAATGGTAATTTGAATCATTGTACCATTTTCGTTGGATTTTAGTTCTTTGAACTTCAGAACGTTTCGCGAACAAGAACAAAACCTTTAAAATAGTTTTTCGAAAAAACTCCCGAACAGAGGTCAACAAATTTTTTAAGCACTTCAATCGGAGACTCTGCTGCCTCGACAATAATGTCAATGCTGTGGCGGATATGGTTATAAATGAAATTTGTTTGGAATGAAAATTTACATCTCATCAAAGCAAACTTCGATTAAGTTCCATGATAAATCTTGATTGAATAAATCATGCAGGTATGCAGTCCCCAGAGAAGAAGTATTCGGTATTTGTAAAATAGTAACGCAGATGCAATCCTGTGAAAAAAGGCGAGAAAATTGTGTGTCAAAGTATTTGCCTTTACGAGCAAAGCATTAGAGCTACAGTTGTTTTTGCTCCTCGGGCAGTAAGACATTTTCGTCATTTGTTAAAAGGGTGTGAAATAAGGCGACTTCTTCTGAAAGATGACAAATTATTCGCTTAACTGGTAAACAAAGCTAACTTATTAGCTTAACTCAGCTAATTTTCAAGTAATTCCAATTTGCTGGAAACCAGTCACTGCCGTAATTGAAAGAGTAATCAATGCTATGTCACAAATGTTCTTTCGAGCTCATGCAGTGAAAAAGATTCTAGTTCATCTCAAAATAAACAAGGCTCCTGGGCTGGATCGCATACCACCACTGGTCATGAAATAGAGTTCTTCAACGCTTGCGCGTTCGTTAGCAATCCTCTTTACCACATTGTACCATGTGCATAGCATGGTTAATTTCCATCTTATGAAGTGTTTAAAGGCAAAACACGCAATCAGATAGATCATAATTGCGTGAGCAGAATATGGAGAAGCTCTTGTCAGGAATAGAAGAGGTACTGACATTGCAAGTGATCATGAGCTTATCACAGGCGAAACCAAGATAAAGCTGAAATGTCAAAGAAGAAATACCGGACACACAAGGCGATAGTGACTTCACATACAACAACTACAAAACACATCAAGTAGTAACGCGTTAGCAATGGCAATTCGCGAAAGGCTGGCAATAAACGAACAATACTCATGGGAAGATATCGTTGCAGTATACAATCAAGGCCACAGCGGAAAACATGGATATCAGAAGACACTTGGAACCTGATTTCTCAGAGAAGGGAGCTCAAATTGCAGCTGACAAACAATAATATAGAAACTTTAAATCAACAATACCAACAGTTGGCAAATCGATTAAAGAAAGCTGCCACGAAAAGATAAACGGAAGTTCCTGGAACGGCTAGCAAGTACAGCAGAAGAAGGAGCTAGTCAAAATAACGTGAGAAAACTACATTAGACGATTGACTGCCTGACCAAGCGGAAATGTAACAGTAGTTGCTGATCGTAATGGCGCACAAGCAATGAAGCACAAACACTAAGGTGGAGAGAACACTTCGAAGAAATCAGTACCGTCACCATAGATTACACTGAGAACTTCGAAACAAATAACAACAGCCATGCACAGACAAACAACCTTAGAATTACGTTGAACCCTCCCAGCCTAAACGAGATATAACAGCCCGTTAAACAACTAAGAAATAATAAAGCAGCAGGCGAGGATGGTATACCCGCAGAAATTCTGCAGGTTGACATCGAAACAACGGCGAGACTTCTACGGCCCCACCAGTTTGGGAGCAGGAAAGGCTGCCTCCAACTTGGAAGAAAGGTATCATTGTAAAGTTACCAAAGAAAGGCGACTTGAAAGACTGCAACAACTGGGGAGGAATAACTCTGCTTAATACAATATACAAAGTTCTAGCAACAAAAATACAGGGAAGGCTTAGAGGAAAAATGGAAGATCAATTACGTGACGAACAGTTATTGAACAATCTTTGGAATGGCGTACTCCCCTGTATCCTGTATATGCAGTTTGTCGATTTCAAGAAAGGCTTCGACACCCTCAAACGTAACGCTATATGGAAATCATTGAATAGAAAAGGAGTACCCCAGAAAATAGTCAAAATCATCAGAACTATGTACGAGGACGCAGACCCCTCAGTTCTTCATAACGGCAACGTCAGCCATTTCAAACAAACACTGGAGTCAAGCAAGGATGCCCACTTTCACCTCTATTATTCACCATCGTTCTGGATGAAATAATAAGCCAAATCTGTTTAGAGAGAAGAGGAATCACGTGGAGTCTCTCACGCCAACTCGAGGATTTTGATTATGCAGATGATATTGGTCTACTCTCGCATAAGGTCACCAACATGCAGTCAAAATTCGAACACCTAGAAAGATTGGCTCGCAATATCACGAAAACCAAAGCCATGGGAATTAACAACACGAGCACAGAAAACATCATGCTACAAGGCCAACCAGTCGATTACGTCGATAGCTGCTGCTATCTGGGTAGTACTATGGCAACAAACGGGGGCGCAGAAACATACGTAGATAACAGACTCAACAGAGCGAGAGCAGCATTCGGGCGCCTGCATTCTGTATGGAGAAGCTCATTCATACTAGGCGTACCAAGCTAAGCATATTCAACGCTTGTGTAAAGTCAACATTGCTATATAGTAGCGAAACTTGGCTAGTATCTAACACCATCACACAAAAACTTCAGGTATTCATCAACAAATGCCTAAGAATCATATGTAGAATATTCCGGCCTAATACCATCAGCAAAGTAGATCTATGTACCCTTACAGAGGAGGAACCCATACAGAAGCAGATAAAAAAAAATTGGGGTGGATCAGCCATACATTGAGAAGGAAGCCCGACAGTATTACAAGAATGGCGCTAGAGTAGAATCCTCAGGGCTCAAGAAACCGTGGACGTACAAGAAACACAGGTAGACGCACTATCCTGCAAGAACTAAGGCTGAATAACCAGACATGGGAAGACGCAAAATCAGCAGCGGCGAATAGTCAGGTGGAGATGCTTTGTGGAAAACATATGCTCCCGAGAGGGGTAATGGTTAAAAGAAAGGCAAACGACTTACACAGCGGCTGCCAGCATCGCTCTACTGAAGACAAGTTATCGTTCCTCTCGGAAAAAGTATGTAAATCTATACAGCACTTCGGCAAAAGACATTTCTATGGCGTTTGGCAGAGTGTGGCAAGGTGCACTATTGTCAAAAGTTATTGCTTTTGGTGGTTCTCGATTTATATTGAGTTTTCTCGCGAGTTCAAAATAAATTCAGGGGTGCCAGAAGGCTTTGTTCTTTCCCCTACCCTATTTCTTATTTTTCATAACGAATAAAGTTCTAAGGAAGGAACCCTATCTCCTATTTCTTATTTCTTATTTTCCCTACCCTATTTCTTATTTTTCATAATAAATAAACTTCTAAGCAAGGAATCAAAAGAAGTATCCAAGTATCTCGGGTTTTTAAAACAGTGCAAGACTTACTTCATTCATTAATAAATAATTATGTATGTATGTAATATTATAATATTATTTTAAATATTTACATATGTTTTTTTTTAAATGCACCCCTTTTAATTTTTATTTCTATTATTTCTTTTTTAAACTTCTTCTTTTGGCATTTGGTGTCGTTTATTACGCAGATGTTTTATAAGAACCAAAAATAAATACGAAACAAAAATATTTTTAGAAACCTTATTTGTTACTCACTGGAAATGCTTTTTCACTCCATTAAAAAGTAAATCAGTTTTCGTTCGTTTCGAAGGAACAAATATTTTCATTTTACAGAAACTGATTATAATAGGGCATATTCACTCGCGAACAATTTTTAGGCCGTACAATTTTTGTTCTTTCCAAAACGCACGAGAATAATTCATCTGGCATAAAATGTTTAGATATGTAGCTTTCTGCGCGTTAGTATTTTTTTATTCATTTGTGTATACATATGTATGTATATTAGTTTTGTGCTGCTAATGGTGGATTATGCCAGCATATCAATCAGAATAAAAATTTACCGTTAATCACATTTACATATATCATATTCATACTCTTCCTTAAACTTTCAAATTGAAGAAAGTAGTTTTATGGAATAATTGTTAGAATTCAGCTCTTCTCTGAAGGAATATTATAAGTAAGAAAACGTTCAAAAAGTCAGAAACACAATACAGGTCTGCTTATTCATCTTAGTGGACAAAATTATGGCTAAACTGATAAAATTGATAAAATTTTAATATATATATCTCTATTATAATATCGAATATAATCAGCCTTTAATAATTTTTAATTTTTCGGTTACGGTTGACCTTTGACAGAAATATCGGTATTGAAGTATTAAATTCATAACTACTAAAATCATTTTTTATTATAAAATATTCACAAAATATTTTTTAATTTTTATTGACCTAACGTCAAATGAAAAAGTGACATAATACCCATTGACACTATTTCCGTCAGAGACATTGTGAGCAACACAATGCCCATCGACCTACGACACTTTTTAGTGCGATATAAATATTAAAATTACTATTAAAAAGCGTAATTTGTAAAAAAAGAAACCTAAGTTTCGAAAAAGTATTTTTCAAATCGGTAAAAAGAACGATTCCTAAAATTTAGCTAACGGTCAAAAATTCTGTTCTATGTAGAGGATTTCTTGTGCCACAAGAAATAGAAGAATGTTTTACTTAAAATTAAAATATCATGTCTTATATAGAAGGCTTTCTATGTATAATATGATTTGAATAAAATTTAGCATCCCGTTCTTAATCTATAAAATATTTAAACCGACTATATGTACCATTGCATTTGATTTTTTACGAAAATAATTTTGATTCGCAAAAATTTTACTTTCTGTTTTTAATATGTAGCGTCACATACATACATACATATATGTTATTAACTTTATTCTAATTTTCCTTATATCAAAACAGTTTAAACTTATTTTTTGGGAGTTTTAATAAAATGTTAAATAGTACTACACAAAAAATTTATTTTTATTTCAAAATCAGTAGTTTCCATCGGGTGCTTCAGTCAAAATATGCTTATAACCATTGCTTCCTAAATACATGTTTTCTCTTCGGAACTGAAATGGAACCTGAAAATTATACAAAAATACACATTAATTATAGAAAAATCAACTATGGATAAAAATATTTTGATGTTCCTTTGCCACCTGTATAAATACCGACATTTAGAGGGAATTTACATTAGGCGATTCTTATTAATTAGTGATACTTTTTTTCATTGAAATTGCTTTGTTGTTTACACAGCGCAATTCTTGTTGCTTGTATCGCTCTTATTTTTGTTTGATCGTATACATACACTCGTGCTATTTGTCGAGTACAAATAAGAAAGAAAAACGAATCGAAAGTGAAGGGTGTTTTTATAGAGGTATAAAACTTTAAGTTGGCAGCACATTTTTTCAGCTGCCAAGAGATTTATGTTTAGTTTGGTGTGACATTTCAACATGAATAGACTGATGCCTGAACAACGATTCCAAATTGTTCAATTTATTTTAAAAATCATGGTTCTGTTTGAAATACGTATCACGTACTACGACCATTTTACGGCCAACATAATGGTCATTCAGTGCAATTAATTCGATTAACTTTGGAACGGCTCCAAGATCGTGCGATTTAACGCCGCTAGACTATTTTCTGTGGGGATATGTGAAGTCGTTAGTCTATGCTGATATGCCCGAAACGATTAACCACTTGCAGGACAACATTCTCCGCTTTATTGCCGATATACGCTCACAAGTGTTGGAAAAAGTCATAGAAAATTGGACATAAAGATTAGACTACGTCCGAGCAAGCCGTGGCGGTCATACCAGAAATCATATTTAAATTATAATGACATTCCAATAAAGTATATTTCATATCAATTTAAAAAATTCATCCTTGTTTTATTCTATTTCAAAGTTATATACCTCCATAAAAGTAACCCTGTACAAAACAAGTTTGTTCTCATCTTATGTTCCCTCCCCCGGGCCTAAAAGTTAATCAGTTTAGCTAAAAGAATTGCCTAATGTAAGTCCCTACTTATTTAATTACGAGTATTATTAGTTTGCTGTTTTATTCTTTTACTATTTCATTATTATTATTCTATCTGCCTGTCGGCTGCAAGTCGACAATAAGTACAGCATAGCAAAAACCACTGGCGTTTTGTTACTGTTAATTTTTCTAGGACTGGGAAAATCCGAATTCACCTACACACACATATTTATAAATATACATATATATTTATGTATGTATATATACATACTAATATTTGCCGTTAAAACACAACTTGGTCTTGCTCAGAACAAACAATTTTTCGATTGAAACGCCATATAAATTTTTGTATTGTATGAAACATTTAAGAAAAAATGCGTAAACCAAAAGCCCTTAAAAACATTATAACCGGACCTTTAAAGTTCTCTTATTAAATGTCAAAGAACAACTTTTCAGGTTGCTGTAAAACTTTTGTGAAAACCGAGTTGCCGAGATCTATCCACATTTTTAGATGGATATATCAAATTAAAAGCAATAGAGCTGTTTAAACAATGATGAGAATTTTAGTTGCTCAGTGCGTGTACAAAGTAGTACAAAAAATGTATAATATACAATATATTGATTAATAAAAAAATTAATAACTGATAGGAAATTAAGTTACTATAATTTAACTATATGCTTAAAGAATATTAAGTCGGAAAGACAAAATATTCGCCGTAATGTAGCATTTCCATAAACTGTAAGTACCATTTATGTACGTTATGCTACCTACATACATACATATTTATGTCTATTCATTTAGCATATTTTATTCAAAAAGGAAATGGTTAAAGGGTGGTTAAATTTCAAGGGCCGATGTTGATTTTGAATAAAACACAAACTATTTAGGAAATTATTGTAATTTTATTTTATTATGATGTATTGGTATTACTCAATTATGTATGGAACAAAATATCGGCCAAATGGGCGCCGCGACCTCGGCGGCACACCTCCATCCGATGGTCCAAATTTTCGATGACGCTGAGGCATAATGGAGGTTCTATGCCGTTAATGTGCCGAATTATCTGATCCTTTAGGTCTTGAATTGTTGCTGGCTTATCGACGTACACCTTTTCTTTCAAATAACCCCAAAGAAAAAAGTCCAACGGTGTCAAATCACATGATCTTGGTGGCCAATTGACATCGCCATTACGTGAGATAACACGGCAATTGAATTTGTTGCGCAAAAGAGCCATTGTTTCGTTAGCTGTGTGGCAAGTGGCACCGTCCTGCTGAAACCACATATCGTCCACATCCATATCTTCCAATTCGGGCCATAAAAAGTTCGTTATCCTCTCACGATAGCGAACACCATTCACAGTAACTGCCTGACCGGCCTCATTTTGGAAAAAATACGGCCCGATGATGCCGCCAGCCCATAAACCGCACCAAACAGTCACTCTTTGTCGGTGCATTGGTTTTTCGACAATCACTCTTGGATTCTCATTCGCCCAAATGCGGTAATTCTGTTTATTGACGAATCCACTGAGGTGAAAATGTGCCTCATCACTGAAGATGATTTTCTTCGAAAATTTATCATCCACTGTTGCCATTTCTTGCCACCATTCTGCCCATTCACGACGCACAGTGGCACCCGTAGAGCAAACGAGGTTGCAAAAATCAAAATTTTCATGTGCGCCTGCGAAATTTTAAATGAATCCATCTTATAGTAAACTTTTCAACGATCTCAAATATGCTACTCTTAACAATATCAGATTTTTAGTTTAGAAGACATAACTGTTCAAAGTTAACCAATTTTCGGATTTAAAAAAAACACACAATTTTTAGGTAGTTTGATCCGATTTCAGGTGTAATATCACGAAAACTAGGCAACGAATAGTATTTTTTTTTGTTTTTAGTGATTGATGTGCTTATTAAATGTATAACAATAAAAAAAATTGTGCTGTTTGCTTTGTGTTTCTCTAGGTAAATCAGTATTTAAAAACTATCCATTTTTTCACTATTCTTCAACTTTGACGGAAAATAAAAAAAATTTACCTTTTTTTACCTCCGCCATATTTTCAAAATATGTTCTTTAACTAGTCTTTTACATAACTCAAAAGGTTTTATCTGCCTTTACGTGCCTATTTGGCTTCTACAGGTAAAAAACGTTAAAAAGACATGGTTGCAGAAATTGTATGGCGGGCATCCCTTACATGCCTTGACTGACAGTTACTTTGATGTAATAGTTTGAAAATTGCATTTTGAGTCAGTTGTCTACCTGAGAGCCTCTGGCGAAAAATTTGGTCCTAATATTCCGTTACAGACACAAGATGCACAAAAAACTACTCATTGAAATAAGCAGGTACGCACCTCACTTAAAAATTATTTTTGGCGTACATATGGTGAAGAACAATACTGACTTATGGTACAGGTAGGCACAAATCTCATTTGGCTACGTGCATAATATCAAAACTGTATAATTCAGCCCAAATGCATATGTATGCATGTAACAGGTACATTTGTAGACATGGTAGCATAGGCCTATATATTGCAAAACAAGCTTAATGCCTGCATTAGTCTACGACTGAAAGTTGGCGAAACAAGTATTGAAAACATGGCGTTGAACAATTTAAAACTATTTGAACTGTTTAGAAAGTCAATTACACCAACGTGTTTCGCGGAAGCTGCTTTAGAAGAACTCGATAGCTTATACGGAAATATTGAGAGAAGCAAAAGTATAAAAAATAATCTTTGTATGATACATGCCAAAATTAAGACAAAATGGGTGAAATGCAATCGAACCATTAACATCTTCAACTCCAAATACGAGGACTGGCTTAATGAAGACACCATCCTGGATATATTGGCAGTAGATAAACCCTCCACATCAACCAGAGGAGAAAAAGGAAGGCCAAAAAAAAGTATGGAGGAGTGTTCAATTTTCACAAGAAAGAGGAAACTTGCCGATGCCACCAATGACTTGACCACGAAGGATTTATCGGATGCGCTGTCTATTAAATACATAAAGGATAGTGAACGAGTTAGGTCGCAGATTACAAAATCT
Source organism: Epicampocera succincta (assembly GCA_932526305.1). Lineage (NCBI taxonomy): Eukaryota > Metazoa > Arthropoda > Insecta > Diptera > Tachinidae > Epicampocera > Epicampocera succincta. Next base: position 25,846,311 of record OW052035.1, on the reverse strand, counting down.
GTTGCTGATGCAAGCCCACTGCGACTAAAAAGGATTAAGGAAAGCATTCCCACTCCCACAAACGCACATATTAAAAAGTATAGTTCCGAAGAAGCCTTGGCTCTGTTTTTGGACTTAGAACTTTCCAAAGAGAAATATGAGATACTACGGGCATCTTTAATGCGACACGGGGCTGACCTTTTCCCCGGATACAAGCATATTACGCAAGCCAAAATAAATTCACGACCATTGCGTACGGAGTTTACGGAAGTCTCTGCGAAAGCCAATCTGCAGGATCTTATGGACCATACAGCAAAACGGTTGTTGGAAAGTCTTCCTGAAAATGAGGTGGAAATTCTTCCTCAGAAACTAACATTGATCAGCAAATGGGGCTGCGATGGATCATCCGGACAAAGCGTTTATAAGCAAAGGATATCTTCCGATGACACTACAATATCTGACGGAAATATGTTTATGGCATCTGTTGTTCCATTGCGGCTAAAATCTGATGTTTCCCTACACTGGAAAAATCATCGACCGTCATCAGTGCATTATTGCCGACCAATAATGTTTCAGTTTGCAAAGGAATCGGCAGAACTCATAAGGACCACGGTGAAGGACATTGAAGAACAAATAAGCAAGATTAAGCATACAAAATTGCAAATTGGAGAAGGAAAATATATTGAATGTAGTTACGAGTTCCACCTGACCATGGTTGACGGAAAAGTCGTAAACGAACTGACAGGAACAACCTCAACATTGACATGCCCGATTTGCAAAAAGAGTCAGAAGAACTTCGGTAATTTAAACGATTCTACAAACGAGGAGAATTACGAATATGGAATGTCACCATTGCACGCAAGGATAAGGTGTATGGAGTTCTTGCTAAAACTGGCGTATACCCTACCACAACAAGATGAAAACATCGATGAAAATACATCAATTAAGGATAAGGAAAAGATCAGAAAGAAGCAAATAAAGAATGCTTTTTGGAAACAACTTGGACTAAAAGTAGACTGCCCCAAGTGTGGATACGGTAACTCAAACGATGGAAACACTTCAAGGAGATTTTTTGCAAATGATGAGGCAGTAACTAGAATCACTGGAATTGACAATGAAATCGTCAAAAGATTGGGAACGATCTTGAATGTTTTAAACTGCCAAGAAAGTGTTAATTCTACAAAATTTGGAGAATATGCATCGGAAACTGCATCTCTTTTAGCAAAAATTTATCCACAGAAGAAGTTGACCCCGACCGTCCATAAAATATTGGCGCATGGCAAAGATATAATTGAGTACCAGTCTTTGCCAATTGGAGAGCTTTCTGAAGAAGCGCAGGAGTCTCTTAACAAATTTTACAAAAAATATAGATTGCAGAACACGTTCAAAGCATCAAGGGTGAGGCAAAATGAGGACCTCTTCAACATGTTAGCAGCATCTTCCGATCCACTTATTTCTTCCCTGCGGCATGTGAAGACACGAAAAGAACTACAATGGAATTATACTTTAGAAATGATTAGTCTTTTAGATATACCTTCTGTTACGAATTGTGATGAATATTTTACAGAAAATTCAAAAAATTAATTGAAAAAAAATTTGTTTAATTTGTTGGCTAATAACTTTAAAACAGAAAAAGCTTTCAAAAGAACTAAGAAATATAAGATTGGTAAAAATAATTTGATTTTGTTACCATAAAATAGATGAGTTAGAAAAAAATTAGAGTTTAGAAATGATTTGTATTTTAGACATACTTTGTCTTACCAAGAAAATGAATATTTTACAGAAAATTGAAAAAATCATTTAAAAAAAAACTCTTTTGTTGTAATTTTTTAGGTAATATCTTAAAACATGAAAAGCTTACAAAAGAACTACAAAAAAATATAAAATTCTTAACAAAAATTTTTTTGTTACCAAAACTTGGATTTTTTCACAAATTTTAACTTTGAAAACCCATAAGTAAGCACCTATAAGGTGTAGCGTCCACTCCAACCGCTCATTTTATAGGTTGAACAATTATCTATGACATGCAATTTAAATTATTCGATTATCTTGTTCGGTTCAAAAGATATGATTTTTGCAACGAAAAAAGTCAAATGGCGCCACTGTGCGACGTTTGGAATGGTCAAGAGGCTTTAGTTCTTGAGCCAATGCACCTTGTAAGCGTGTAAATGCAAGTCTTTATGCATGTAATGAAATGTTCATCAACGACGAGCGTGAGAGGTGCAATTGTTGGGAACGACGACGAGTTGAGGTGGACGGCTCTTCAGCCACACTATCGCGAACAGCAGCAATATTTTCTGCAGTACGAGCTGTACGAGCATGCACTGGTGTTCTCACATCTTCTACAGACCCGGTTTGCACGAATTTTTCCACGATTTTTGCGATTGTACGCACATTTGGACGATGAAATTGACCAAAAAAATTACGAAGTGCACGATATGCATTTTGATTTGAACTCCCATTTTCATAATAAGTCTGGATAACTTTAACACGTTGTTGGATTGTGTATCTCTCCATGGTTCAAATTGAGTAAGTCTGAAATAGAGAAATGTCAAATAATATTCGGAAAAAAACTTGGCGTTTAGGTGTGGTTCACATTCAACATCGGCCCATACAATTTAACCACCCTTTATTAAAACGTAGTTTTTGTGCTACTATGCCATTCACAACATTTGCCACGTAACCTCGTTATGAAACTCCATTTTCTACAGGTTCAGACAATACGGCTGCTTTTCACTACGGTCAATCATTTTCATAGTTTTCAATCAGCTAATTCAACTACTTACATTTACATTTTTACACATACGTTTGACTAGCATTTTTGATTGAAAACAGAAACAAGGTCTCAAAAGTGTAAAAAAATTGTTGCTGCTTTTCATTTTGTATCGTATGTACATATCCTAATACGAGTAAGAAAGTATAAACACCTTGTTGATTCGTAAACTGACCATATCGAAACCGGTGCAATGTAAAAGTAAACTGTCGGAGCTAATTAATAAATTAAAGGTATCAGTTATTTCAGATAAATATATGATCATCTTGTCTATATTTACTACATTTTAAGTTTAAAACAATAGACGAATTTAAAAATATATCGGTATATTAATAAATTTTAGGATATGTATATTATTTGAAATAAGTATAGTATTTTGAAATAAAATTACTCACCGTTCCTGGGGCTGGACAAGGAATAGCAACTGTTGCTATTTCACGTAACTTATTCATAAGACGAATGCTATGATAAAAACTATAAATGATGTACCACATTGTTGCATTACAAACAAGAACTGCTGCAGACATTAAAACTAAATAACACACAAATACAGGTGTAAATTAAAGTGATATTATTACATGATAATTTTTTTATCATGTTAAACCGATATACTTAATTAATGAACAATTTACACTAAGCTACTTACAGAAACACGATTTACCAAGAGTATGCTTAACAAGTTCACCATCGGACATCCAGATAATAAAGAAAATTCCGGCAATAAAAAAGGCAACTTGCAATATTAACCAAATCAAAACGAATTCCTCACGGCTCTTATGTATACCAATCAGCAAACCAATGGCACTAAGTAGATACAAGGTAGAGCAACAGACCAAAGTAAAAGCAAAAACACGTGACGTGATCGCAACATCATTGGCAAAATTAAATCGGATACGATTCAATATTAAATCAGGTAGACTGTAATAAGCATTGTCCCTTTGATCTTCCATATCAGCAATGGCTCTTGAATTCACCTCCTCGATATGAATGTAGGCCAATAATACAATGAAGAGCAACATATTTGCAATTAACTAAGAAATGCTTGCATAAAATTAAACATTCTTCCGAATTTTGTTTGCTACTTACAAATTGATTTATACAAATAAGAACAGCCGATAGCCGTATATGTTTTGGTCGTATGGGTGACTTTATGAATTCCATTATTCGTTCCAAATAAGCACCATGTACACGTTTTGGTATTAACATTATTATTAAATTTAAATTTACACTTTCTTTAACAACTTCAGAGTCAAACACTTCTAATTATAGATAAATATTTTGCGTTGTTGTTACTTAACACAATCTGAAGATAAAATTGTATTGCATTGTAATTGATTGTTTAATCAATAACTGTGAAAATGGTTACTGCTTGCCTCTTTTTAATACTGTGTGGCACTGGTTAAGAGTTTAGTTTGGGGAAAGAAGAATAAATAATGCGTAGACAAACTATTTTCATATTTTTTATCCATATTATCCTGAATACTGCAGGTTTTTACTCATTATTCCATTTGGAGTTTCAGGGTTGTTATTTCTCTCATCTAAAGCTTTTATTAAAGCGGATAGTTCAGATTTGAAATAACTTGTTTGTATGCATGAGGCTAAAATTTTTAATAACGAGAAGCTTTTGCTTGACATAATGGGGAGCTTTCGGTCAAAGATTAAATAAAACACAAACTTGGCAAAACACTAATACAACATAGACAAGAAATTTGCTTGACAAATTTAAAAACAAAATTGAAATCAATTTTATTCACTTAAAAATCAATTGTAAAAAGATCGCCGTATATCTAAGAATGTATGGGTTGATGTTTGTCGTAATATTGAATATCATCGCCGTTTTTCCACACTTAAACGTTACAACACCAACTTGGTTTTAGCTTCAGTAAATTTCATTTTCCATTTATTATATTTTTTATTTACAATCTATTAGATTTATTTATTACAATTAAAGAAAATGTGAAGAATGTGAATGTGAACATTTTATAACTATTATATAACTTAAATTCAGGGTCCATTAAAAGTCAATGAAAATAAAAAAAGAGATTTGAAATGCATTGTTTTTTAATTTTATATTTTTTGAAGAGTAGGTCAATCACATGTAACCGAAACACTGCAGAACAGTGTAATGATAGTCAGGTATAGTGTTTTCTTCTAAGATGTTTTACTACGATTATTATTTTTGCATATTTCTATTGATCGTTGTAACTATTTTCTTGCATCCAAGATTTTTAAATAACTTTGTAATAATTAACTCCCAAATTTCAGCCGATATCAGAATATAATTACCATTTATTTGATGCAACTGCAGGCTAACTTCATGAATCAAATTGGTGAATGTTTCAACAATATCTTCCAAAATGTGAAAAATGTTCTATACTCAAAATTAATTTCTGAGATTGAAAATATAGCAATATAATTAATTTTAATGAACATTTTTATTTCATTAAATTCGTTTACATATCTTGGCCATTAACATTGACATCATATTCATCAAACTATCCATAATTTTTTCAAGAGTCTCCAAGCGACTGTTTTCCTTTAACAGCATCCCCAAATGACATTTTAAATCTGTTGTTGGGTTTACTGTCATTGCAACTATTTGGCTGCGTTATCATTCATATTCAAAAAATTACTTTGGCTACTTGTAGTTTGTTTTTGTCTATTGTTTCCGCTAGAAACTAAGTGTTGATAAACTCTACAATCCTTGTCATTAGCAATTGCATTTAACAAACAATAAACGCAACGAGGTGAAGTATCAGCGGCTTTTTTACACTCAATGGTAGGGTGATCCATATCACACTTAACACATCTGTATGGTTTTTTGGAGTATGCTTTTGTATGTCAAAATTCCTTATATCGTTAAAATTGTACCAGTTCCTCGTTTTTCAATGGAGGTTAAATTTTATCATAGCATTTGTTATTGATTTTATTTCGTAAATATGTTGTTTTATTGTTTGGGTCGCTTTTTAAGTCTAAAAAAACATTGATAAAGGCTCTTTTGTTACACAGCTTCTAACATTGGTGACAGACCTGACTGAGTGGCCCAGCAAGCTCAGCTTTAATTTCTTCAGTAAGGATTGTGGAATGAAGACATTTTATTGTCACTCTATACGATCATTTTTGTTTTAAATGAAAGTAAATGTTTGAACTCTCTAAATACTTATCAACTTTTCTATACGAATCTACAGACATCATTATAACTCTTACTTACTTACTTTATAAAAACTTGTAAGTAAAATCTGAAGTAATTTTCTTAATTTGGTTATTAAAAGACTACAATTTGCTACATAAGGAATCTCGAATTCGTTGAAGTTTTGGCATTATTTCATCACTGTCTTCATTAGCGTCTTGAGTATCCAGAACTGAAAACTTGTTGCTTCAGTTAAATGTATATGCACTTTATTGGACTGTGTTCCGTTAGTGTTTTTTTATTTTTGTTTGCTTGTTGCAAATTTGTTTTTATTTTGAAAACAAAAATTGAAATTGAAAAACAAACGATTTTGAGAACACATGCTTATGAAAAACATAGAATACAGCACCATTTCTTTTTCTCCTCATCGGTTATATTAATCTTTATTGGCCATGTTATTCAGTCGTGCTCATTTTACCAAATTAAATCGTAGTCCCAAACAATTTAACAATAACCTCATTCCTTAGCAAAAGTTATTTTTAAACATGAAATGCCATAAGGTTTGTAAGTTGTAAAGCAAAGTTTCTTATAATTACAAAACTTTAGTTGTAAACACTTTAAAAATTACTTCTTGTTTTGAATGAGTTTGCAATGAAAGATTGTCAAAAAAATATAAAAGATATATTTTAATTTTGGGATACAAGCTAACAAAAGTGTTTTATTTAATTCGGGTTATACAGTATGTATTTATTTGTAATACTAATATTGATTGCAATATATAAATTTCTTTGTCTTTCGAATAATTAACACATTTTTAACATAAAGAATCCATTAATTTTTATCATATTTTTTTAGTACATTTATATCTTTTTGAATTTGATTAATCTAATTTTTGAGAGTGTCATAACACCAACAATGACTGTCCTATTTGGTATAATACAGCAAAAACAAACTCAAGATTATACTCAACAAAAATTGGAGACACTCAACTAAGTATCTTCACAACGAAGCACGCTATGAACGAATTACGACTTCATAGAAAAACGCATTAGCAAATACCACGAATCTATACAAAATACCTCTAATCAACTGATACCGAGTATGCATACAATCAGCTTAATTACTATAAACATGTACACTTTTCAACTTAACTTATAACTTTCTTTTGTTTTTGCCAATTTGCCAATTTCCTTTTATTTAATTATATGCTTTCAAGATATGCGATTATCAAATTAAATCGTTGTTCTATCTATAGATAATACCACGAAGGTTGTAATTTTATATGTAAATACATAAGTTGTAAATTGAAAAATTGAAATTTGAACTTCATTAAAAAATCGTCGTTTAACAATTTCTTTTTTAATTTTATTTAAGCTGTAGGTTTTTATAAAAATAATCAAGTTTTATTCAATACTTCGTTTTCATTCGAAATATTTTTAGAAATGTTTGTTTTCAAATTAAAAATAAAAAGGAAGTCAAATGGCACAAAAAATTGTCATAACAAAAAAATGTAATAAAATGCATTTGAAGAAAGCATTTATAATGTAAGCACATAATATTTTAATTTAATTTTACTCTTATCTGTAACAATTCACAGTGAATTGATAAAGCCGTCTTTTGAAATAAGTTAATATTTTTATATGAAATAAGTTAATATTCTTACCTGATCAAACTTATTACTATTCGACTCTCCTAACTAATTGAGATTGTTCTTTGTTTTACTAAATAATCAGCTTACTATTTTATAAATTTGAAGTGCCATAATGTATTTTATATAAAATAAACTGGATAGTTCCAAAATGTCGGATATGCCAAGTGTGTACAACGCTTTCTTTTAATTTGCCGTAGGAAAAGCATTCTAAAATTTCGTTTAATTTCTATTATGAGTGGTTAGTAGAAGTGTTCTCCTTTGTTTCAAGCTGGGATACTGAAGTGCTCATGTAGGTGCTGTAATAAGAAAATTGCAATAGCCTTTTTAGTTTAGATTAGTCGATTAGATTCCGAGAATGGTATCATCCCGAGTCTAGGCAGTTTGGACCACAATTGTTTCGTGCAGAAGCAGGCAATATACACACTAGATTAACCCGGTTTGCTTTCCTCTTCCATCCGATCATTATAAAATTTAGCTCGAACTCTTCCATATGCAAACAGAATTTTGAAAATTGGTTCACAATTGATGATGTCAATTAATAGTCCAATTTTTGGGAGACGCATTTCGTCCCCTCCCTATTTTACAAAAAAATTTAGAATACCTCTTCCATATGCAAAAAGAATTCTGAAAATTGGTCCACAAATGGCAAAGTTATGCTGGTTTATATTATAAAATATGTTAAAAACTATAGGGAAGGAGTTAAATAACTCAAACATATTTGCATAAAGGTGGGCGTGGTCAGAAAAAAGTAACCTATTCACTCGAGAGTCCCAGTTAAATGTTAAGAAAATTTCAGGAAGATCGGTTCAGCTGCCTGGTCTCCCATAAGGTACAAACAAACAAATAAACAAACGAGCACACAATTTCTTTTATAATATATGTACATATGTTTGCGATGAAGTGTGCTTAAAAATTAATTCGATTAGAACATATAAAAATACATATGGAAATTTATTCTAAGGACCTTGAGAGCCCGTACCGAATACTTATTTTTTAAAACAGAAGTTTGTTTTCCCAATTGATTTAATAATCAGTACATTTTATAAGGTGCAAAATATAATACATTTCGGTTTTCTTATAATTGTAAAGACTATCATAGCTTGATTCTGTTGGGTAATGTGGACGCAAATTATAAATTTGTGTATGTAAATGTTGGTAAAGTATCTTACAGCTCCGTTCTGATTATGTGCTTATGTCAAATAACTTTGTTGATAAGAAGAATGGAATGTTTTAAAAGTAAATTTAAAGCAGTTCAGACTATCATACCTTCTAATTAAGACTTATTAAAAATTAAAATAACATGTGCATCAAACTTGCATCGTGAATCCAAATTTTAGGTAAATGACAAATAATATGATAACAGATTGTAGAAACTTTTTTTAAGATTCTTGGAAGATTTGGCAATGACACTAAATGGTTCCGGACCACCCTTAAAAGATGCCGGTGCTTGGAGAAATTAATCTTACATACATATATTGTATTATAGGTATGGACGGATTACAAATGAGGTATAAAAACAAACTGTCGAAAAATAAACAGCTTTTCACTGGAAGAGGAGGAGGTCCATACAGAAAAATTCCACTAATTGAAACAGAGGAAGAAGTAAGTGCTCTCTTAAGCTTAAATGCGACGGTTTACGGAATGCCAAATATAAATAATTTCGGCATTTCGAGAAATCTGTTGCCGAAAATGGATGCAGTTTCAAATCTTTCAGAAAGAGATTTGCCGCTTTAACGAAATGGAATAATAGGGGAAACTGATTTGTCGGTTGACGAAACCATAGTAACGCAGGAAACTGGGCAAATAGAAATCAAAACGAATGTGATATCTCGACCTCTAAAAAGAAATCGTACAAACAAAATTAGGTTTGGACGTCGCAGCTTCTCTAAAGTCGATAAAAGATCATAACAAAGAACAATATAAACTTATGAAGAATATTAAAAGAGTCATATGTTCAGTTAGGGATGAAGAAAAGAAACAGACAAAACTCCTTGAACAGCAGCTACAAGAACAAAAGAGACACAACGAAGCTATGGCGAAAGTGTTAATGAAAAAAATTGCACTCAAGGAACAAATTTTAAAGCTTAAAATTGATAAATTAAACAAGCAGTTACAGTAAAATTAGATACTTAAAATTGACGTGATACACTTTCTAAGAAAACGATAAGGGCATACTATACATATTTACATACATGTATGTACATATCTGCACATGATGAATTTAAAAATTTTTATTTATCTTTATCTTAACAAATAAATAAAATGAAATTGAAGTACAGATTAAAAATATTGCAGTATTTGATTTCTTATTTCGTTAGCTTCGCCACTAATATCATCTTCAATGGGAGTGTTTATTATTGTATCCTTTTCTTTAGATAGTGGCATATCAAATTCTTCATCCGTAATGTTATAATGAAGTCTAATGTTGTGAAGTGCACAGTAGAGATTAATGATTTTCGCGGCCTTTTCTGGATCATAATGTAGTCCTCGTTCATTGTTTAAGCATCTAAAAACAGATTAAAGCATTCCTATGGTTGTTTGTTCTATAATTCTTCCTTTAGAATGTACTTTTCCTCGGGGAAGTAATCGGCTATCTAAAGGGTGGTAATAGCCACGGTTGCAAGGGATATCACTTATCTTCTGAAAAAGTTTTTAAAACGTATTAGCAGAACTTGGTTGCAATAATTTTACTCTGGGTACCATCCACAGCCATTACCACAGTTGGAATACGACATTTTTCGTAGAAAACCATTTTCGCCATTCATGCTTATGCTTATCCATTTGCTGCACAACCAATTCTCTAACTTATATTATCAACACTATGCTGATAGCTGCCTTTTCCAAAAAACCTCAAACAAGCCGCAAGTTTAACTTTTGAAGAAAGTGCTCCTTGCCGATCACTTCCTGTACTTGTAACCTCTAGCTCAACCAAAATATATTTATGCCTTATTTAAACGCAAAATTTTTTAAAGCTGTAAAATTAAACATTAATATTTCATTAAACATATACATACATACTTATTTTATTTTATTTACTTACTTACTTACTTTATTATAAATATCTGTAAAAGTCGATATATGGTTGAACACTCTGACCAAGCGATATATCTTCAACACTCTGAAGCCATTAGATACACCGTTCTTCTATCAAAGATATATATCCCGAAGATTGCATTTTTGTTTTTGGGAACTTTAACTTCCCATTTCTTAATTGGAAATTTTTATCGGAGTCTTGCTGTTACTTTCCGATTAACACGAACAACTTCGTTGAAGAATTTTTAAACAATTTATCTGATGTGTGTCTTTTTCAAGTAAATGTTATCTACAATGATTTTAGCAGATTGCTTGATCTGGTATTTGTAAATGAACCTGCCGAATATATTCTTACTCGTCACAGTCTAATCTCTAGTCCGGAAGGCCGATATCACCCCACAATTGAATTAAAATGTAATTTCCCGTTCAACATAATCCCTGGACGGAGCCAAAATCCTATAAAGGAATATTGTTTTAAGAAAGCTAGCTACGAAAACCTTAACTTTTTGTTAACAAACACAAACTGGATTGATATCCTCTCTATATATCAGATGAATCTCCTGATTCTACTGATGAAATTGTTAACTCCTATTACACAATTTTAAAGGACTACATAGATCAGTGTGTACCAAAACACTTCGCTGTTTCATCGTCTGGTCCTCCTGGACAACAAAAACGTTATCAAGATTAAAAAACCAAAAAAATAAGCATTATAAAAAATATAAATATACTTTATCGTTAACCGAATATATCAATTATTGTAAATTGCGGACTGAATACAATTTACTTAATTTGAGGTTGTACAGAAGTTATTTAAACAACATACGCCTAAATATCAGACGTGATCCCAAATCGTTCTATAAATTTGTGAATACCAAAAGAAAATCTAATATTTACCCTCCTACTATGAATTATGCAGGGACAGCATCATCTGAGGCATCTGTTATAAGTAATATGTTTGCTGATTTCTTTGCCTCAACTTATTCTGACGCTAAATATGACACATCACCCATCTATCCGTTTCCTGTACAAGAAAAACAACCTATTTTGGTTCCCTATACCAACACAACTAGTGTTATCTTTTTTATAAAGAAACTAAAATTTTCAACATCCAGTGGTCCTGATTGCGTTCCGAACTGTATTTTGATGAATTGTGCTGAAAATTTGTCGTACCCTCTTACTATTATTTTCAATTTGTCAATTAAATGTGGTTATTTTCCTAAGTTATGGAAAGAATCAGGCTGTAAGTCAAGTGCAAACAATTACAGAAGTATAGCCAAACTAAGTTCTATACCAAAACTTTTTGAACAATGTATTTGTGGGCCACTTTGTTACCAAATTTCATCTTTTTTAACACCATCCGAACATGGGTCTCGTAAAGGACGTTCTACTTCAGCAAACCTACTGCATTTAACCACAGTCATTAACCATGGATTCACGAATGGAAAATTTACAGATGTTATTTATACTAACTTCATTAAGGCTTTTGATAGAGTTAATCACGGCCTTTTGTTGCATAAAATGTATTTAATGGGATTCTCCAATAATACTTTGAATTGGATAAAATCGTATCTTGACGGGAGACATCAACGAGTTCGCTGCATCAATGTTCTTTCCAAAAAAAATTTATGTTAAGTCTGGTGTTCCGCAAGATAGTCATCTTGGACCCATATTTTTCTTACTTTATATCAACGATTTACCATCCTCAGTTCAATTTTCTAACACACTAATCTATGCCGATAACGTAAAGATATTTTTGAACTCGGATAATCAACACAATCAATCATATCTACAGCGAGACTTGGACTCATTTTTTATTTGGTGTAAAGAGAACCTTTTGGAGTTAAATCTCAAAAAATGCAAACATATCCATGTCTCCAGGAGAATAAATTCTAGTGGCTGTTTCACTTTAGGTGGTTTCATGTTAGAAAGTGTCGATGAGTTTATTGATCTTGGAGTACTTCTTGATCGAAAGCTTCTGTTCGTTAACCATATAAATACGTGCATAAATAAGGCCCGCGGTGTATTCGCATTTATTAAGAGGTGGGCCAAAGAGTTTAAAGATCCGGTAGTAACGAGACAACTCTATACTTCTATGATCAGACCTATTTTGGAATATTCTTCCGTCATCTGGGACCCACGTTATAATATCCACAGTGATCGCATAGAGTCCCTACAGAAAAAGTTTCTACTTTTTATATTGCGAAATACATATCCCAGTCATATTTCGAACCTGCCGTCATATGAATTCAGATTTTTTTTCACGACAACCTACATTAAAGAGCCGGAGAAAAGTTTTAAATGCAATATTTGTTATTAAATTAATAAAAGGTGACATCTGTCCGGGTTTCTGATCAACGAGTTAACGTTTAATGTACTGCAACGTCCCTTACGTCAATTTCAACCTCTGGCACTACAATATTTTTGTCAAAACTATGCCAACGCTGAGCCGTTCCGTGGAATTTGTTGTAATTTTAATGAATTGTATAATTTGATTGATATGTCCTTCCATATAAATGTGATTAAACGTAATTTAAATGTATATTTAAATAATTAGTTCAGATCAATATTATTAGTACCTGTAGGTTGTTTTCTGTAAGGATTGTATTAATCCATAAACTTTAATAAATAAATAAATAAAATAAAAAACACATCAATAGCAACCATACAAAAATTTTACTATAACAATATTTTTGTTTCAGCCTTTATATTAATTGTTGTTGTGATCATTCAAAATAAAGTGGATTTTAAAAATGCAAAATGAGAGGTACAAATGCAAATATGCAATAGTATTTAAATACAATTAGAAAAGATACAAGCGGGTTTCCATTTTCACATATGTACAAGAGAAATATAAATCATAGTTTGGCTTAAAATGGGTGGTGATGGTCATATTGAAAGACCCACAACTATATAATATTGGTGGACCAACCAAATTTGTTAATAATAACTTTCAAAATATTGTCTCCAGCAACATATTTTTCTAATATCTGCTTAAAACTTAAAACAAAATTAATCATTTTCATTCACTCTCAAACATAATTTTATTAAAAGTTTCAAGGGCTGAACTAAATAGTTCCATTTATAAAAAATACTATACATAATTATGTTTATATGTACATGAATGCAGTTTTAATACAGAAATTCCAATTTCAGTTTGATGTGATAAGTCGGCGGCTAATTCACCCCGGTTTTAACCACCATCAGGCACTAATGAGATTTGAAGACCATTGCTGTTAGTTAGATTTAGAGCGTGAGATATGAAAAGCAACCTTGGCTTGAGAGCATAGGTTATCTGGTTCCTTCTACTAGTAACTTCCTGAAGGGTAGAGAAGTCGATGCCCCTGAGTCGGTAGCCAGAAAATATAGAGAAACATCGCTCATTTATTCCCACCATCCGTTTACTAGAATCTTTAGATAAAAGCAGCACTTTGAAGAGATTTGTTCTTAGAATAGAGCTATGCGCCACACTTCTATAATCAAAAACTAATAATGCCTCTTCCTCCGGTTTTAGGTTAAACCACAAGAAGTATGATTCAGGCATGTATGGGCTCCTTAAACAAAACTGGGGTACCTTTTTACAGAAATGTTATACACATTCATAAGTACCTTCCAGCAGGAGGTTTTACTAATACCAACCAAATATTTGTAATTTCATTATTTTTCCTTGCTACGTTGAAAACCAATTAATTTTTACTTTGTTCGATATGCAACTATTGCCATTAAATTGTATTTCGTTACTTGTAGGCGTTACTGTAAAACGCATCGTATACATTCACACAAAAACCCATTTCGATTGAGCTAATGATCGTAAAAGTTGATAAATTGATATCGAATTTAATTAAAAATCTGTCAATTTTTACAAAAAATTCGAATATTTGCGAACGAAATATTGAAAAATGATGACCGTGTATATACCTGTTGCAATTGTAGCTTTGTTATGATAAATTTTACAATTTAAAAGTCAATTTAGATGTAACTATAAAAATGTGCCATAAATTCAGCTGCTGAAAGCCAACAGAAATGGGAGTTGCCGTTGACTATGTTTGTGCAACAAATTGATTGTTTTTTATGGCTTCTTGTCTGAAAAAAGTCTTACAGTGACAGCAGCAACTATTTAGTTGTTCAGGAAATAAGTAGTACTTATTTATAAATACAAACGAGAAGCAAGTTCAAAAAGATGCATTCAATTGTTTCACCTTTGGTGCAAAATATGTTGTCGATTGCTGATCATAAAAAAAGGTTGAACGAATTCGCGTGTTGTTTTGTTCCACGATTCATAGTTAACTACTTCATCTCGGATGGAGCGCGTTTAATATGTAAAGAAACACAAGCAGCAGCAAAAGCAATAACTGAACCTGTCCTGGAGGATGATGTTGTCTGCTGGCTCCTTCCATGCGCCTTTCGTGAATGAAATCAATGAATCAGTTAAAAGTGCCAATATGTTCGACAAGTCGAAAAGTATTGTTGTTGGAATTGTTGTTGGTTTTTTTTTTAATTTCTTTTGGACTTGTTTTTTATGATAAAGACCTCAGAGGCAAAATATTCATTTACGATTGACTTCTTGCTACCATTGGGCGTACTTTATTAACTTTTAAAAGTTATTATTTTACGTTGCAAATTGTTCGCCTGTTGGCTTTCTCCTCACCCCAGTCAAACCATACCGATTACCAAAAGATAAAAAGAAAAAAATGTAAGAAAAGAATGAGTTAAATTGTGTTTCTTTTTATATGTATATATACGAATGCACATATATATGTATGTATGTACATACATATGTATGCTTGTTCGATATTTGCTGAACACAATTTTCGTTATGTTGCATGCATTTGTGCGATGATCACTGGTGAAATCGGTGTAATATTGTATGTAGATTATGATTTCATCAGTCAGAAATAAATTGTTTAGCAATAACTTTTCGGCTAGTTTCTTGACACCAACAAAAAATAATTTCCTGGTACTCAGAGAAACCTTATAATAAAGTGTATGAAGATAATTTCTAATTGAAATTTTTTATGATCGTATGGTATTTTTAACCAACGAGTAGAGTTTGAATGTTATTACTTGATGCAATTCAGAAGTTGCTTTTTTTTGCGTCTTGGTGGTACTGAAACGAAAGTTGTTAATTTAAGAAAACTAATCATTTTAAACTGGGTTAAAATATGTATTGCCTTTGCATAATTTTTTGTTGCTGGTATTTTTATCACGTTTTAGAAAAACAGGTTAGATATGCTTCATTATTTAACAAAGGTAAAACTAGAAAATAATATGAGTGTATTTACGCCAAGGAAAAATCTAGTAGATTTCAATTAAAATCTAATTCAAAATCTATATCCTTTACTTCACTGTTTTCTGACATTTATCATGATTTCATTTCATAATAAAAACTGCTGACTAAAAACACATAGTAATTTTGATTGTGTTAAACACATGCTAAGCTTAACTACAGAGTGCTTACCATCGCCCTGTGTTCTAAGCAATTCGCCTTCATAAAAGGAATAAGTTTGTTGAGTCTTAATTTTTGCACTCAAAAAAAATTTTGGAGTTTTCCACCCTAACTCTATTTATATTATTTACTCTCTTTTTTATTTGTGAATTGATTTTAGGGTTGTTTACTGTACACTGTTTAAACATTTATTTTTTAATTTGCATAACTTTTTATTTGAAATTGTATCCATTTTTTTCCTGTGCTAACAAATATGTATCTTAATCAAATGCATAAATAAAATAAATTTTGAGAATACTGAAAGTCGCGCACTTTTAAATTTTGTCATCTAACTTTCAAGTTTTATTTGTCCAGTACTCTATTTTGAGCCAGTAATGAAGAAAATCGCAGTTGCATCGCTTGGAAATTTTGCCATAACCTATTCCAGAAGTAGATTTCATTATGGATGAGAAATCTCAAAAATTATTAGATTTGGCTAGAAAGCGAGTATGAACAATAGGTGTAACATATAAAAAGAGTGTGAGATTATTTCTGATATAGGAGCATTTAAAATTCAGTTGAAAACTAAGACTGGAGCGTGCTATGCAATTATAATATATTAGTCTATAATCGGGCAAAATTTAAGTTATTTTTTGGTAACTTTGAAGCTTTTCGTGACTTTTTTCTAACTAATCCCTATCTTTCATGAGTCTTTACACGTTCTTTGGCAAATTTTACAAAATAAATGTACCCATTTGCATTAAATAACCGAAGGTACTTAGTTTTCTCGATCGAATTATACAAACATTTAGTTTGAAAAACAATTCAAACATGATTTGATCTGAAACACGGGATTATCTTTTTACGATTTAACCATAACAATAAAATATTGTACAAATTCAAATACACCAGTGTGAGTGTTGTATTTGAGCTGTTTTAAATTGTACAAAGGATAAAAAATTTTAATAATCTTGCTTTGATATCAGCAAAATATTTTAACATTTTATACGTACTCGTATGTACATCACTAGTATTTAAGCATATTAATTCTTAAGCGAAGCGCAGTAAAAACTCGATGGCAAACCACGATACTATGCTATCTGGGTCATAGAGGAATACTGGTATTTCGGGTGGATTACAACCCCAAACTTCTGGCTAAGGTTACAACTTAAAACCAAGAAAGAAATAAAGTATGCCCCGTTTTTCGTGTTTTTTCGATATACAGCTGTCTTGCAACGTATGCTGAGGAGATTTGGCTAAGGGCTTTTATACTTAAACAGCAAAAGTTTGTTGTTAAATTGGTTTACTTCTGCTTCTTATTTTCACGATTGTATAGACTATGTATGTATGTATAAAATAGCACCACAAAAATTGTAGAAAAACATTTATACATTGCAACGCCGCATACAGTAAATGTACCAATTAGGAACAGAAAATTAACATTAAATTTGTTTATGGGTATTTAATTTAAAATTTTTTAATATGCGTTAAATTGGTTCCCATTAGTTTTTCTAAAAAAGTTTTACAAGGGAAAACGAATTACTGAATTAAATACCGAATCACCAAAAAGACCACAAGCTTAAAGACCATTATTAAGAATTAGCAGATAAAAATTTCTCAAAAACAAGCAATTCTTTCAACATTATAAAAAAAAGGAATATCACGAACATTCACATGAATATATGTATATCGGTGTGTATGTATACTTGTATCTTAAAATGTTCAAAATCTTTTTCTGGGGATACTGTAAGAATTAAAAAGATAGCTTTAAATAGATTTGTATACGCATACTTTTAATTTCGCCATAATATAGATGATATGAAAGTTAATAGCTATCGAATTCCTATGCCCCACTACGATAATTTTATAGACCAATTCGATACGGTCTTAATTTACACAAATTTCCTAGTTACTTTGAGCATAACACAGACTTTACTTCCCAAAGATGGCATTAGCAAATAATATGTTAATTAATGTCAATCTTTAGATGGCAACAATTCGAATTGTTATAACATATTACTGACAACTTCTAATACTGTCATGAATATCATCATTGATCAATTTACGAGATATTAGTTTTTTCTTCTTTAGTTGCTTAATCTGTAAACAAGTAATGTTGCATTTCTTTATTTACTGAACTTAGTGTTCATTAATTAAAGCTCCTAAGTATAGTCTTACGATTGATTGATTGAGTAAACTGCTTATATAATATTTTGTTAATATATTTTTACAAAGTTAGCCTCCTTTTTGTTCTATTTTCAAGTTATTGTTGTAGATATACATAGGTGTTTTATTTTTAAAATTTAACCATCATATAGAATACATATGTAGAAAAATTGGTAAAAAAAATTGGCTTTTTGAAAAAAATTAGAAATGAGTATCTACAATAACAGCAATAAATATTTACAATACAATTATAAAACCTCACTATGAATTTATCGGGTAAGCCGAATACAAAAATTAAAAACAAACTTTGGTTTTTTATTGTATGCTTTATTTGAATCTAAGAATAAGACTGATTTGATTTTCAATATTTCTTAATATTAAATACAGAAATCAATAAATGAAAAAATGCTTATTTCCACAGTCTATCGTTCCAATATTTATATTCTTAAGAATTGTTTTTGAATTTATTGTTTTTCAAAAGTTCATTGTTCTTATTAGAGTTATTAAAACGATATTTAGGAAATCTAAGCGTTCTTTGAAAATTCTTATTTTTATAGGTCATTAAATGGAACTTATATGTTATTGTATTGCGACATTTATTCAAAAGAAAAAGAAATCATTTAATTTCAAGTGTTTTGTAAGTAGTATGTGTAAATATGAACAATCGTTTAATTTTATATTTTTTTGCAAAATAAGCAAAAATACTAAAAAGAATTTTAAGGTTAAGTGCATTCATTGTAAAGTATGCGCACATGTACATATGGAACATGTATGTACATACATACGTATATTTATTTTATTTTCGTCCGGACAAAATTTTGTTTATATGAAGTTTGACGGCTCTCTTCAAGAGAGAGAGAAAATATTTTGTGCGAACAGCTCTCAGCTTCAATTGGTTTAATTTTATATTTTGTCCAGACAAACTTGAACCGAGTTGCTAATAAGTAATATTTGTCATATCAAAGCTGAATTGAGTTGTCCATTTACATAAAATTTGCAAGGTCATTTTGTTTTGATTATTGCAATTCAAAGTGTATGTAAAATTTTTTTTATGCAAAATGGAGAAAAATAATTTAATTGCTCAAAAACTTATCGAGGAAATGAAGAAGCCTGGAACGGAGTGTATGTATGATATTTATAAAAGATTCCACATCATTTAAGCGCATAAATGGACCCAAAGTTTGAAAATAGCCCACAGATCTCCTTTGCTTTAAAATTCCTTTTACTGCGATTTTTTTTCATTTTCTTTAAATATATATACTTTGCTGATAGCAATGCTTTATGCATTTCAAGGGCTAATAGCACAAGTAATTTTCTTTTTTCACTAATTTAAAAAAAATTAAATTTAACAATTACAATTTTCGCACATTGAAAAAACACAATGGGGGCTATTCTGCGTTTTGACTCGGATCGTAAATTTCTCCGTCTGGCAGCTTTGGTATTCTGCGTTTCGATTCCGCTCAGTTTCTTTCGATTGTATGTATTATGCATTACGAACGGAGCTCCGTTTTTCTCAGTTGTTTTTTTGTTAACGGAGAGGTTTTCTTTATTTGTGTTTTTTAGTTAAAAAGTTTAAAATTGAAAAAATGTAAGTAGAAAATGAGATAAAATGTTCAGAAACGATTAGAAAACACTTAAAATTATTTTTAATTAATTTATTTAACTAAACTAATTTTTTTGTTTTTCTAATTTTTGTACCCGAATCTGATGTTTTTTTTTATTATTATATGTATTACTATTATATGTATTACAGGTCAAAAACAACAACACCAGAGCAGTATGAAGAATTGGCTACCATCAACGTTCAAAGAAAGAAGTACATAGTAGCGTTCTGGGAGGAAGTGGCAGGAATCCTCAATGCACTAGGTCCTCCAACAAAAAATGCCAGTGCATGGAAAAAAGTAGGTATGGTTTGCGTATAATTATTACAGAAATTAATATAAATTTATAGGTTTGGATTGACTGGAAAAGCTACATCAAACGGAAGCTGTCAACAAACAAAAAAGAAATGATGAGCACCGGAGGAGTTTCATGCCGCCTACAGCGTATTAGCCCACTTGAGGAAAAAGTTATTCAGTTGACGGGTCTGGTAACAAATACCAGCGGAATTAGCGTTTTTATTTGTTTATTAATTTTATTTATTACTTTTTAGTGGACTGAATTTGACTTTTTATTAAAATGTTTACAAAATTGCTTATTTTTACTGTTTCTATTTCACACGTTTCACAGCAAAGAAGCTAATTTAAACATACCCTGTTCTTCTTCTTTTTCTTTCGATTCCGTTTTTCTGCAGAGTACCAATTTTCGGTCGCAACGGAACTGAATGCGGAGACTTAATCGAAACGCAGAATAGGGGTGAATATGATAAAATCAGCTGTAAGAATGGCATATTACAAAACTATTGTTTACATACAGCAGCATTGATTGTCTAGACAAAATGTTCGAAATGGGTGAATCGTGTTTCAATAAATTCTCAGTAAAATAATTTTTGTCTGAACAAAAATTTTGTTCCGACACCATGGGTTAATCCACCTTAATGGCCTAAAAGCCGAACCAAAAACAATATTTCTACCCAATCGAGTTGCAGGTTTTCACATGCACACATAAGATCTGTACCACCATGTAGAATTAATAAAATAAACACTTGCAGCTAACAATTTTATACATGCACCAAATAAATTAAAAAAACATTGTATATAGAAATGAACAATTCCGCATAGTAGAAGAAATTCATAATAGCCCGTTGGAGCTACAATGATAACGAAGGAGATACTAGAAAATAGCTATGAAAGAAAACCAACCAAGGACCCTCTCCGTGACTCAGTCATTCCCACACAACCAAAAGAGTATATACATACATACAATAATTTACCACAACAAAAAAGCCACCTATTTGATAAGCATAAACAAATTCTCCGACTATATAGTTTCCCGCGAACTTAGCACTACAGCAAATGAGAAGAAATACTCAGAAACTATTTCCCAGAACGCAAAAGACTAATGACAAATAACGAAGCAGGGTTTATCACACTAGAATTTAAGCAAATGTATATAAAAAATGGTATAGAGAAGATAGAGACAGCAGTACATCATTCAACAGCAAACGGACAGGTTGAGGGAGGCCACAATTCTATTAGCGAACTGACGTCAATATTTAAAATAAAACACTCACCTACAGTATAAAATTTAATTTTCAAAGCAATCAAAGAACTAAACAGAGAAATATACTTTGGCACGATACAATTTATTCTTTGCTATAAATAAATTATAAGGAAATTACGTCAAGCATCAAACAAAGTATTGGAAAGGTAGAACAAAAAAAAATAGTGCAAATAACAGTAATCAGAAAGAAAATTTGATGCAACATACCCTGAATTTGCTTTGCACCTCTATGTTATGGATTAGAAGATGTCGAAAGGTTTTGCAAGAGATATTATAGGCCGGGGCACATACGTTGTACTTTGCCTTTTTCAACTGACATCGAAGTTAAGATATAGGGTTTGCTATAAGCATTGCCACATAGATTACTTCCACTTCAACGTAACCTTTCAAAGTTCAGCAACTTTGCGCCGAATAGAATCGTTGCGCACAAAGACGTGCGTTGAGTTTCGCTGCCTTTTTGAAACAAAAGTTCGTGGCGTTGCATGATGAGCAGTTTCGGTTGGCTTAAGTTTTTGCATTGTTCGACGAAACTCAGATAAATAGTCGCTGGTTGAATTACACATATTTGTTGGCTGCAGAAACTCTCCAGGTATTGCAAGGGTTGAGCCGCAAACCATTTCTGCCGGCGAAGCGTCAATATCTGGTTTGAAAGCAACCCGAAGTCACCCCAAAATAACTGGGAGGTGGTCTACCCACCTTGTTGGGTTATGACACAAAATAGGTGCCTTTAATGAACGATGCCACCTTTCTATGATACCGTTCGATTGGGGATGATACGGTGTAGTGCGGAGGTGTGTTGATCCAATAGTTTTTACTAGTTCGGCAAAAATGCTGGATTCAAATTGACGACCTTGATCGGATGATATCCGTGTTGGTACACCAAACCTGGAAATCCATTGGCTTACAATTGCTTTCACAACTGATTCGGCAGACATGTCGGGAATGGGTACAGCTTCCGGCCATCGCGTGAATCTGTCAATTATGGCAAGACAGTAACGTTGTCCTTCACATTGCGGCAACGGACCAACGATGTCGATATTGATATGTGAGAAGCGCTCTTTTGGTGACAATAAAATCTGCATAAAACTAACTTTGTGGTCACACGTACACCGGGATGAAACATGCTGTGAACCGTTGATAAAATCTGTTTGCGAAATTCTTTTGGTATGTACGGCCGAATATGTGAGGTTGTTGTGTCGCATATTATTTGTTTGGTGCTGCCAGGTATTAAAACCGATTTAAGTTTCAATGAATTTACTTTGCCTTATGGTGCATTTATCATTTGCTGAAGCTCATGTGGTTCTGTTATCTGAAGCTATGCGATTATATTCGATAGTTTGATGAATCGTTTCGATACGCGAAAGTGCGTCTGCTGCTCGTTTGCCAAACCGGGTGTATGGCGGATGTCTGTAGTAAACTGACTTATAAAATCAAGCCGTCGTATTCGGCGCGGTGAAGCTTTTTCGAGCTTCTGATGGAAAACAAAAATTAGAGGACGGTGATCAGTGACTATGTAGCAACTACGTCCCTCTATCATGTAACGGAAGTGACAAACCACTTGATACATGGCTGCGAGTTCGCGATCGTAAACCGAATACCTCGTTTGTGATTTTGTCAGTTTTTTTGAATAAAAAGCCAGACTGCAGGTTTCCATAAATTTGTTGGTGCAATGCCGCGCCCACTGATGTGTCAGAGGCGTCTACTTACAAGGCTAATTGGGCATCAGCGGCAGGGTGAGCTAAAAGTTTTGCGGTGGCTAGCTCGTTTTTGCAGCGTTCGAAAGCGGCATCGGCAGCGGGGGTCCACGTTACCACTGAGCGATCGTTTTTCTTGTTACCGGAAATTAAATTCTGAGATATCATTTGATATTCAATAGCGTGTGGTAAGAACTTTCTATAGAAGTTAGCCATGGCGATGAATCGTTTAAGCTCTTGCGCTATTTTAGGTTTCGGAAAGCCTTTTATAGCAGCTACCTTTTCAGGTAGTGGGCGAATACCTTCGGCGTCGACTAAATGGCCCAAAATCTTAATTTTATTTTGTCCAAATTCGAATTTTTGCAGGTTGATCGCTAGATTGTTATCGCGTAGGCGACGGAAAACTTGAGCAAAATCGGAGCAGTGTTGCTCAACCGATCTAGAGGCTACACAAATGTCGTCGATATACAAAAAAAAAACGAAATCCAACCCCTTAGAACTTCATTTATAAGCCTTTGGAATGTTTGAGCGACGTTGCAGAGCCCAAACGTCATATATTTAAATTCGAAAAGGCCGAATGGGGTACTGATGGCCATTTTCGGGATATCGTCAGGATGTATCGGCACTTGATGGAAGGCTTTTTGCAAATCTATTTTAGAAAAAATATTTTTACCTCGTAAATTTGTGGTGAAGTCGGTCAAAAATGGCAGAGGGTAGCGATCGGGTAATGTCTGCGCGTTTAGAGCGCGATAGTCGCCATACGGGCGCCAAGTTCCGTCACTCTTTCTGACCAAATGTAACGGGCTGCACCAGTTACTTTTGGAAGGTTGGCATATACCGCTTTTCAATAAAAAATTGAATTCCTTTTTAGCTGCCGCAAGTTTTTCTGGACATAGACGCCGAGGCCGACAAAAAACTGGTTGTCCTGTCGTTTCAATCCTGTGAACGATGGTAGATTTTATTGTTGAACCGTAAGGCGATAATTGAGTTATGCCTGGGAACTTTTTTAAAATTGTTGCTTTCGAGAGTTTTAATGCCGACTGTTTTGTTAAAATTTACAGTTGTCAGTTGCGACATAACTCCGGTAGTACTATCAATGAGGCGATTACGTCGTAGGTCGATTAATAAATCGAAGTGCTTGACGAAATCACACCCGATTATTGGAGATGTTACGTTGGCGACAACAAATGACCAATAAAATCGATCTAATTTTAAGCGTTTTTTTACCAATAACCTTAATGGACGAACCGTTAGCGGCTAATAGTGTTAATGGCAGTTGGACGAATTTCGTGTGAATTAAAATTTAACGGCAAAACAGAAACATCTGCGCCGCTATCTACTAAAAAATTTGTTTGTGTATACTTATCTGTTATCTGGAGGCGAAATATTTGGCACTCGCTAAGGAGGGTTCCACCAGGCTCCTCCGCTGGCCTGAAAAGACAATTTGAAGACGATGAAACACTTGTAGACATTGTGTTTACTTGTTTTCTCTTATGTCTACAGGGGCTACGACATTTTGTGGCGCCTTTGCCATACTTCTTATGATACCATATGTAGGGTAAAATGTCGAGCGATTACAAAATCTAGATGGATTTCGGGAGCGTGATCTTCCGAAAGCTTGTAAAATCGTTCGCCTAGTTCGGCAATGGCGTGACGTAGATCGTTGATCTCGTTTGCCGGTTGGTGCTGTATTTTGTTGATGTGGTTGGCAGCTATGATGGAGTCAGCGATTTTTGTGAACTCGGATGGAGCGCCTGTTGAAGCAGCCACGACGGGTTGGGCGAAGTCTGGCAAGCGTTTAATCCATAACCCTATTAAGGCTACATCTCCCAGCGTGTTGCCAGCCACACGCTTCATTTCATGATATATGTAGATCTGAAGGTTTTTTGTCGCCGAGTGGGAGGTCAGACAGGAGGCGATTTAGCCGACGTTGCTCACTATCAGCAAAATGCTCTATGATTTTTGCCTTTGTATATTCGTACCTGTCGGTCAATGCATAGAGGCAATTACATCGGCCAGCTGCGAAATGATGTTGGGATCAAGCGCTGCAAATATAGTTGCGGTTTTTTGTTTATCAGCCATGATGCCCGAAGCGGTAAACCAAAAATCCATTGTGGTAAACCACGTCTCTATATTTCTTTTCGCCATCTGTGGAACTGGAAGTCGGGCGTAGATATATAGAATCATCAGATTAGACCGCCTTTGAAGTTCCGCTATCGGTTTTTGTCTCCATTTTTATTTTTCTTTAAAGATGGCTGTCGGCTTGCTAATTATCCGATGGTTTACAAAATGGCGTTGAACAAACCAATAGTCTCTTGACGAAAATGTTTTGCTTCTCGGGGTCACCACTTTGGTAACTTTGATCACCAATAAAAAATAAAAGTGAAAGCTTGTTTCGGTTAGTTCACCTTTATTACTTTTAAAAGACTTCATTTAATTTTTTTCTGTACATCCCAGTGAAGCCAAAAAGACTGCCTATTTGGTACAAAAGTAATTGTAATTGCATAGTAAAATAATCGGTAATTGGTTGGATACTCTGAACATACGGTGCCATATGTATATATACATATACAGATTTTTTGTTTAAAAAATAAAAGAAATATATACAGCCAGGTTCTGCATATCACCACGAAATGGAAGTGAAATCGATTTTAATTCCACGTAATCGATTTTATTGTGTTCTGAATTTTTTGTCTTGATCAGTTATTTGAAACAACTTTAGAAAAAACAAAATTTTGTTCATTGTGAATTACGTTCATTGACAATAGCATTTGACAATTAAAAAATAAACAAACAAAATTTTTAATTTCTGTGCAAATTATACATGTATAATAGATTTAAGATATTATATATGTATAATAGATTTAACATGTTTTAAACCAATCTGCGGTTGTTATTTCTAAACTTGCTGGAAAGAGAAAAAGAACGAATGGATCGTTCCAATCCTCTTTAACTACCAGAGAAATCGTAAGTGACAATTATCTTAAAAGAAGAAAAAGATTTATAGAATGTTTTAGATTAAATAAAGAAGGCTTTTTGATGCTGTTAAATGAAATATCAACCAAAGTGGCCGAAGCAACCATCCTGTGATTTTACAATTAGCTACGGCACTTCGTTACTTCGGTACCTGGTCAAAAATTCTGGAGAACATGTTTGACGTATTATTTACTAATTACATTTCGTTTTTTAGCTTATTTAAATTATTTACAACAAACTATTTCATATATTCAAAAAGTATTTTTTTCGTGCAGTCAAAGGCGAACAGTTTTAAATACGTTTTTTGTAGAAAAATTCATTTACAGAACATAAAAATATAACACATAGTAAGTACCTGGTATATGCATAAACAATATTACAGAGAAACCCAATGTATAAATCAAAATTAAGAAGTCAAAACAATATTAAAAGAACGAACAAAAAATCCCAACAAAAACAAACAATGAGTGCTACGGTTAAAATAAATACACCTGTGCATAATCAATTAGGAGAAGCTACAGATAATGAGTCTCTTTACTTAACAAATACAAATTCGAATTTAAGTTTTAGAAAAACGTTTTAATAAATTGACTGAGCAATTACAGGCAAATATACAAACGATGTTTCTTGAGTATGAACAGCGTCTCTTAAGTGAGATTGACAAAAGATTAAATATAGCAGTGAGCGATTTAACAGAAAGAGTATCAATATTAGAAACAGCAGTACAAAAACTGAAATCAAACACAGTATCGGACAAAATAGTGGCGCAGTGTAATGAAAACAAGAGTTTAAAAAAAGAAATCGACATTTTAAAAAAATGTGTCAAAAAAACTTAAAAACTATATTGCCTCACATGATTTACGGATAAATGGTATTCCGCGGGAAGAAAATGAGAATCTTTTTGACATTTATAAAAAGTTATGTGAATTAATTCAAATAAATCCTCCTGCTGTTCAACAACTGTATCGGGTAAAACTGAACAAACATAATAATAATAGAAAACAAGATGGCACAATCATTGTAAAATTCTCAAACCCGTATGACAGAAATTATTTAATAAAATGCTTTAAAAGACATGTCAAAGATAAAAGAGGTCCACTTCGTTTGAACCTAATTGGATTTAATAACCCAGCATGAAAATTTGACACCAGAGGACCACAAAATATTTATCCGTGCCTTGCAGCCTAAAAAAATAGGACAATATCTGCAGCATTCACATATCGCGGAGTTGTCTATTTTAAACCCTCTGGCAATGACGAACCAATACGGATTGATGGCTTTGAAGATTTGCAAAGTTTTTTTCGATCACACAATAATGGTTCGGCTGACGTACAATACCGGAGTCCTTCTGCGATATGATACTCTATTTTGGACAGTCTATATTTCGTTTTTGACACCTTATTCCTCATCTTCGACACTTTATATAAGTATTTATACAATCTTTTTGCTTGCATACAAAACTGACTCTCTAATTTATTTATTAACTGTTATTATTTCTCATAATGTTTTACTTATTTTTAATATACATATGTTTTTTAAATAGTTTTCGTTATTTTTGTATTACTATAACACTAAATTTTTTGAATTTTGACATTTAATTTGACTCTTAAATTTTGTTCTTTCCTATCTGCATTTTCTTGCAAAAATTAAGAATTATGGTATTAAATCTGTTAGTTCCAATGCCGCTACTTTCAACATGATTCGTATCCTGTGCAAGCAGATATCTGGCATTAACATCTGTCACAAAAATGATTAATTATTAAACAAAAAAACAATAAAATTGATGAATATATGTAGATATATCTTCGAAAATTCTTGTCTCGATGTAATATGTGTGTCGGAGACGTGGTTTAATGATAATATCCCTGATCGTATATTTGAATTACGTGGCTTTAAGATGTATCGCTGTGACATGCGTACTCAGGGTGGAGGGGTTGCCATTTTTAAGAAGGGCTTAACTAGCAAATTCCTTCTCAAATCTCGAAGTGACGAAAAATGTGAATATATATTTGTTTGTATTTATAAACTAAACAAGCGCATAGATTTTTAGCGACTTACATCAAAACCTCGAAAATATAACTGCAAATGGGGATTGGCCAGTGCATGGCCATATTAGCCTAATCTGCACCCACGCCACCACGGAGGATAAAGATGACGATAGCAAGTATGACTTTTATAATCTCCTAGAAAGAACATACGATCAATGCTCTAGCTACGACTCCGATCACTTCCTTGTTGTAGCCAAGGTAAGATAACGGATATCAGTAGCACAATGGAGTACAGCACCACCACAACATGTTTGATGTCGCAAAGCTAATATAGTCCCCTTAAGCTTACAGAAAGTCCAACCCTGCCGGGCGAAACAATCGGTGAGAAATGGAACCGTTGCCAAAACGCCATCAGAGATTTTCCCTCTGATACATTGGGTTTTAAAATGCCACCCGGGAAAACCCCATAGTTTAACGACGACTGCAGGCAGGCGCACTCAGCGAAGCTAGCAGCGTATAAGGCGACGTTGGACGAGAGCAGTTCGTGAACTCTACGAATGTGAAAGAAGGAAAGAACACCGGCTTCTCAAAAGGAAGAAGAAAGAGCATGAGAAGCGCGCGATCGAGTAACTGCAGAGGTGTTATGGAAGGAATAATATCTGAAAGTTTTACCAACGGGTAAAACAATTATCCAATAAGCTTCGGACAGAAGCCTGTCGTGACGAAGAGGGAAAAATCGTAGTAGAGTCGCAATCGATGCTGAGAATGTAAAAAGATCACTTCTGCAGACTGTTTAACAGCGAGAATATTCCACCCCGCATAACGGACGATGATGGTAGAGAATTCCGTCCCCGGCCTGAATGAAGTCAAGATTGCAATATCGAGATTGAAGTCAAACAAAGCTGCAGGAGCGGACGGATTGTCCGCGGAACTATTTAAGGCAACCGAAGATGACCTGGTTGGTCGCATGCACCAACTCATTTGTAAGATATGGTCGGAGGAAAGCATGCCCTACGAGTGGAATCTCAGCATCGTTTGCCCAATCCACAAAAAAGGAGACCACTTCAACTGCGCCAACTACCGAGGAATAAGTCTCCTGAACATCGCCTAAGAGATCTTCTCTGCCGTTTTGTGTGATCCTGGAAAAGACCCAAGATATGCAAATCGACATGCGCCACCTATTCGTCGATTTTAAGGCTGCATATGACAGTGTGCATAGGGACGAGCTATACAACGCCATGTTTGGTTGTGACATCCTACCAAACTCGTCAAGCTGTGTAGGATGACAATGGAGAATTCTCGCTACTCCATCAAGGTTCGTAACGAATTCACCGAGACCTTCAATGCCAGAAAATGCTTTAGACAAGGTGACCTACTGTCATGTGACTTTTTTAATATAATTCTTGAGAAGACCGTGCAAAACTCACACGCCGACAACAGAGGCACGATCTTCCAAAAGTCCGTGCAACTGCTAGCATACGCTGACGACATTGACGTGATTATTCGAACATAGCGAGCCGTCAATGAAGCGTTTGCTGGTATTTCAACGGAGGCGGCCGAAATGGGTCTAACGGTGAACGAGGGCAAAACGAAGTATATGCTGTCATCGAGAAAGGACGCACAACATCGACGACTGGGCCGGAACGTCACCATAGGCAACTATAATTTCGAGGTAGTGAAGGACCTTGGCTCCTAAGTGAACAGCCCGAACAACATCAGTAACGAGATTAAACGCGGAATAACTCTTGCCAATCGCTGTTTCTTTGGGCTCAAGAGGCAATTGAGTAGTAAAGCCCTCTTTTGAAAAACCAAGCTGACACTATATACCGCTTTGATAATCATTGTCCTTCTCTATGGCACGGAAGCATGGACACTATCGAAGGCGGATGAGGAAGTCCTTGGTATTTTCGAGAGAAAAGTTCTGCGTTCAATAAAATGCCAATGCTTAAATGTTCCCTTTAGCATGTACGGAATCGGTTGTTAAATTCTCCATAATGACATTAGATTTGTCTGGCATTATATCATTAATATGCTGATTAACAAGATACAGTGCTTTTTTTTTTTGGATCTTCATTATTTCCTAAAGGATCAAGGTGATTATTAGCTGGCCTTAAACATTTGCAAAATCATTCCCATAAAGAGACAGAAAAAGCTACAAAAACAGATTTTCTTATTTATGTATGTATGTCAGTTTTTGTAAATATACATATGTATATAATTAAAATTTTGCTATTTACCTTGGCTTTAGTTCTTTGCTGTGATCATTTGAACGGCTCATTGCGACAGAGTTATGAATTACTATTGTTGCTGCTGGATATGTAACCGCAATAAATGTTATTGATATTCATTTATAGCAACCTTAAGAGAAGCAAATTAATACTACAATATATTAAGAACAATTGATGTATTCACCTTTCTTTATTAGTTCATACATTTTTTCCTCTATGTTTGGCTTTGACAGGCCAGGTGACTTTTTTTTCTTTCCCGCATTTTTCGCAACATTAATGTCAACATTTTTTGTTTTGTTTACAAACGTGCTCACGGCATTTCTATGGAAAAATAAAATAAAAATATACACACATATATAATTTAAAAATAAACTTGTGATTTTGTGCAAATTTTGTATTATTGAATAACATAAAATATTAATTATGAGATATTGTAAACAGTGCAAAAAGATGTTTTTGGCCGGTGGTGGCACATTGTTTAATGTACCACAAGATGGTTGTAGAAGAAGCAGGTGGAGCCAAATTTGTGGTAAGGAATTAAAAGCAACATAGCATTTATGTTCCGACCACTTCGATAAAAGGTTTGTGGTACCTGCGGGCAAAAAATTTTGCTTTTGCCAGTTGCAGAGCCCAATGTTACAACGCAAGCATCAGCCACAATTAAAACAAACGGGTAAGTAATATGATTGGTGTAATTTTGTTTACTAATTCTTTAATACATATCCGAGTGAGGCATCTTAATCACAGGCTAAAAGTGCAGAAATCCAAACAATGGATAATGGGATTCCGAAAAATGTTAGAAATTCAAATTTGAGGTAACTATTGAAATATTTTTTACTCATGTGTATACAAACATATATAAACCATATTTATGGCTCTCAACACTTGTTTTCAGGGCGGTTACTATGTAACCCGATTCGAAAGTACGAACAGCTCGAAAGTTGTATTCGATCCGAATTTAAACTCTTCCCATATAACAGTTTCGGATCGAGCGAAAAGTGCTGCTACTAATTGAAATAATTTGGTACTACTTTCGAGTGTATTATTCAATATTGGCAGCATTTATTACGCAAAATGTCAAAACAATGAAAATAAAAATAACAAAAGTAAACAAGAAATATTTGTCCGTTATAAAAATGGATACGGTTGCCCTTTGGATGGAAAATTAATACGAGCGATTGGAAAGTAAAATCCTACGCGATGGTGTAGATTTTATCCAGTTGACGGATGTAATGTAAGAAAGATTTTATTAAATATGTTGTATGTAACTAAATATTTTTATTTGTAGGTTTGTGCGAAATTTCCGGCTTACCAAGGAAGCTTTTAAATATGTGTTGAAGAGCATTGGTGCGCAGCTGCCAACAACACTGAGATCGACTGCTGTAACACCATCAATCAAATTAAGTGCTACACTTACATAAGTTCCTTGGACAAGGTGGGTACCAACACCAAACCGGTTAAGACCGGGTTGCTGGCTTGGCACAACAAACTGTGTCAAACTGCATCAAAGAAGTGTGCAATGCTATAGAAAAGGTGTTGTGTCCCAAGCACATAAATTTCGTCATGAGCGAAGACGAAAAAGGAGCTGTCAAAAAGTTATTTTATGCCACGTCTGGAATTCCAGTGATAATAGGAGCTGTTGATGGTACTCACATACAAATAGTCCGGCCATCTAAAAACGAGCACTTGTTTTTCAACCAGAAACGCAAACACAGCATAAATGCGATGGTCGTAAGTATTTCCAACATGATATCATCCCCTAAATATAATAATGCCATTAATACTTACTTACTAAAATATGTGGTATTATAACCTGCTTTATTGAGGGGATGAGATATTTTATTCATCACACCTTTTACGAGCCTTTTCTTTGATATTTTAAATATGTGATCATACAATGCGCATAAGAGCAGTGAATGGATGTTATGGAGGAGCATCGCACGACTCTCTCCTCTGGAGCCTGTCGGATGATCGTCAATTTCTGAATTATTAATGGCGACAAGTCATCGTGGATAATTGGTAATTTCATTAATAATTATTTGATTCTTCATATTCACCCCTATTCTGCGTTTCGATTAAGTCTCCGCATTCAGTTGCGATCGAAAATTGGTATTCTGCAGAAAAACGGAATCGAAAGAAAAAGAAGAAGAACAGGGTATGTTTAAATTAGCTTCTTTGCTGTGAAACGTGTGAAATAGAAACAGTAAAAATAAACAATTTTGTAAACATTTTAATAAAAAGTCAAATTCAGTCCACTAAAACGTAATAAATAAAATTAATAAACAAATAAAAACGCTAATTCCGCTGGTATTTGTTACCAGACCCGTCAACTGAATAACTTTTTCCTCAAGTGGGCTAATACGCTGTAGGCGGCATGAAACTCCTCCGGTGCTCATCATTTCTTTTTTGTTTGTTGACAGCTTCCGTTTGATGTAGCTTTTCCAGTCAATCCAAACCTATAAATTTATATTAATTTCTGTAATAATTATACGCAAACCATACCTACTTTTTTCCATGCACTGGCATTTTTGGTTGGAGGACCTAGTGCATTGAGGATTCCTGCCACTTCCTCCCAGAACGCTACTACTTATTCCTTTGAACGTTGATGGTAGCCAATTTTTCATACTCCTCTGGTGTTGTTGTTTTTGACCTGTAATACATAAAAAAAACATCAGATTCGGGTACAAAAATTAGAAAAACCAAAAAATTAGTTTAATTAAATAAATTAATTAAAAATAATTTTAAGTGTTTTCTAATCGTTTCTGAACATTTTATCTCATTTTCTACTTATATTTCTTCAATTTTAAACTTTTTAACTAAAAAACACAAATAAAGAAAACCCCTTCGTTAACAAAAAAACAACTGAGAAAAACGGAGCACCGTTCGTAATGCATAATACATACAATCGAAAGAAACTTACACAAGAAAGAAATTACACAAGATTTGTTTAAAGCATAATGTCGAATGGAATTGGCCTCAACAACTGCTTTAGACTCTGAAGACAGAAATCAGTTCTTAGCCTTAGGCCAAGCTTTAAGAGATCAAATAAAAAACAATTTATAAAATATTCATTCATTTATTTCCACTTTTATTATATCTATTAATATATGTACATAAATTTAACAAATACCTACATTTGCAGCGTTTGGTATAGATGTTTTGATTTATTTAAGTTTTTTTTAAATTTCGTCCGTTAGCTCAAAATCAAACGAGTACAAGTGTCAACTTTCGAGCGACTTTGACATCCACATTCGAAGTACATACATTGTGATGCACATCCGAAAGTAGAGTACGAGTATCCGATAATCGGATACGGCAACCCGAAAGTACCAAATGTATTTACGAATTCGAGTTAGTTGGTAGGAAAAATCCGTATTCGTAATATTTAACTATCGAATCGAGTTACATACAGCCCAATTATAAATATTACCCGGGAAATGAGTTCCCTGGGAGTTCATTTTCCCCAGGAACAAATTCTCCTATTCTAAACACACGGGGAGAATCAAGGCGAATTCAATTGGTTGTTAAATTCCCCATGATGATATTAGATTTGGCAGGAATTTCATTATTAATATGCTGATTAATAAGGGCATATTCATTGTCATAACTGGGATCTTCGGTATTGCCTATAGAATCAAGGTGACTATTAGCGGGCCTTAAACACTTGCAAAATCGTTCCCATAAAGAGACAGAAAAAACTGCAAACAGATTTTCTTATTTATGTATGTCAGTTGTTGCAAGTACATATATATGTATATATAATTAAAATTTTGCTATTTACCTTGCCGTTAGTTTTTGCTGTGATCATTTGAACTCATGATGAAAATTTTCAATTGATGAAAGGAAATAATAATAAAATATCAAATTGTTTTTATATTTATTGCATTAACTTAAACCTTTGAATATTTAACTTTTATAAACTCAATAGTAATTTTATCACTCACTTGTTTATGTATTTAATGATAAACTCATCTTGTTTGTACTTTTTTTTTATTATTTTGTTGATTTTTGTCAGCTGGATAGCCAAAGCGAATTAAGATTTTGACATTGATGTCGAAAGTTTACAATAACAAAATGCTTGTAGTTTTGGTTATCTGTACTTTATTGTAGTCTTGCAGCCGCCTAGTTTAATTCGCCTTGGGGAGAATGTTATTGCGAGAAAGGGAATATCGAATTTTCGTAGTCAGCTGTTTTGTTTTCAGCTGTTGTTGTTTTGACTTAAAACCTGCAATTAATTTTTATTAAAAACCAGTGTCGAGGTTGCCCCTCGACATTTTTAAATAAAATAAAATGTTTAGTGTAGCATTTCGAGTGGGAGCTGAAGCAGCGGAAGCTGAAGAACAGTAATATTCAAGAAATGAGCAAAGAATTGCAAGGAGACAGTTCGTGATGACGCAAATCTACTTGAGCTGCCACAAACGTTGTGAGTATAAAAAGATGTTATTGTATATATTTATTTGTTCATTTTAATTATGATTATTTCACTTTTGCAATGCAGATTCGAAAAATATTACAGGGTAAATAAGCCAGCCTTTAAATATCTGCTAGACGAGTTAACGTCGAACAGTCAGCCAGAAATAAAGTCGTTCGCAATATCCCCACTTGTGAAACTAAGTGCAGCTTTACATTTCTTTGCCGAAGGTGGGTACGAAACAGGTATAGGGAAAGATTGCGACGTATCCCTGGCCCAATGCAGTTTGAGCAAAGTTTTAGCAGAAGTCATATACTTTGAAGAGCAACTATGCGCAAAGTAGATTACTTTGCCTAAAACACAGGATGAAAAGCGGAAAATTACTTTAGCAATGTATGTTAAGCATGGCATTCCTAGTGTTAAAGGATGTGTAGACGGGACTCATGTCCGTATTATTGCTCCCTGTAGTAATAAGCATTTATACTATAACAGAAAGGGGTACTACAGTTTAAATGTTATGTTGGTAAGTACTTTCAGAAACATCACTTGCTAATATTAAGTAAAAAATTGCAAATATTTACAGGTCTGCGATCATGAGCTCAGGATTCAATACTTTGATGCTTCCCATCCTGGTGCGTGCCATGATTCATTTATTCATTTGGAACTCCAGCGATTTGCGAACGCATCTTGAGCAGGAATATATTAATGGGTGCAGCAATTATTGGCTCCTCGGTAAAGTTAAAGTGATAGCAAATTGTATTCATGGCTTAACTACTTATACATAATTAATATTAGGCGATGCAGGATACCCTTTGGAACCGTGGCTTATGACCCCCACAGAATTCCAGAGGAGGGGTCGGTCGAAATGAGATTTAATGAGATTCATTCAAAATGCCGCAATGTGATTGAACGAACAAATGGCGTCATCAAAAATTGATGGAGACAAGGCAGCGAAAGATAGTTAATGTTTGTTGTGCTTTACATAACATCTGCATTTATTTTAAATGCAATGTAGATAATGTCAAAAATTTGGGTACTTTTCCTATACAAAAGAGTGATGTGGTGGCTTTAGCATCGCATCAGTATTTGTCTGCTACTCAAGTTATTAGAACTAACATTGGAAATAATTTATAATAAGGTTTTTGTTTCTAAATCGATTCTCGCCACTCAAATTATATTTTATGTAATGAAATACACCCACATTTGTTATTTTATAATTATTTTATTAAAAAAGAAAACTAAAAATTTCAAAAACGAAGATTTTTATATTTATAGGTCACAGTTCCGGTTTGTACATTTTACAAAAACAAACTTAGTCATTTAAAAGTAAAACAAAACTTAAAAAACGCCAATTCATATACACAGCTATAGTTCAGCTTCAGTCCACTTTATCACATTTGTTTCTTATAACTAATATTTACATACATGTATTTTAAGTTTTCCAACTCTAACAGTTTTCGGGTTTTTCCAATTTTGTACTCCTCTTCTCTAAGCCTTAATTTTTCCATCAGATTGTGCCGCTTTTGCTCTTTTATTTCCTGTTTCTTTAAATCGGTCTATGGAACGGTATTTTTTTCTGAAAGAAAAATTAATATACCTACATTTTTAACACAACTCCCTTTCAATTTTTTGACGGAATAATTCTAAAAATTTGCCATCACATTCTCCCTTTAACTGACATTCGTAATACCTACTTTTTCTCCCGGGGAAGAGTTTCCCATTTTCGAAATTCTTTTAGAATATGGGGAAAGGGAGACAAGAAAACTTTCCGGGGGAGAATTTATTTAAAATAGTGGAACTGGGGCGATAGTAACCGCCCAGACCTACTTATCAACTGCGAACACGACGGGGCTTACAACCACATCGAAAGAGAAGTACCGCTATATATTCCTTTAATTTACATTTTAATTCACTTTATATTACTCAATCGGCCCTTTTCGGGTTCATCACCGGCTATTTTCAGGGCTAAAATCGGTCCTTTTGAAGTCCCCAAAAAATTCAGAGAGAGCTATCGTTTACGTTTTAAACTAAACATTTTAGGAACATCGGCAAAAAAAAAATCAAAAGTTTTTATTGTTTCTAAAATATATACTAAGTTCAGACCTACATCTACTCATAAGAACCATAACCAGAATTTGATATTTATTTTTTTAATTTTTTTTATTTGTAATTAATTTAATTATTAATATGTAAAAACAGTAAGTAAAAAAGTAAAAGTATAATCGTTATTTTAATTTAGCTTTTTACACTTATATACATACATACATATATATAAAATTTTATTTATATGTACATAAAACATGTAGAAATAAATACAATTAAACTCTGAAAGGAAAATAAATTTACATTGGAATTACTTCGAAATGTGATGCGCATACTTCGGCCCATGGAAACCATTGCAGCAGCAGCGGGAGTTACCTGGTATTTGTATGAATAAATATGTTTTGTTGTAGTAGGCTCTGTTAAGCATTGTTGATGCGTGGGTGATGAATGATATGGCCTGTTCCACCAGTACTAACTTGCTTGTGGGTTTGAATGTTGCTGTTGTTTCTGCTGTATTTGTAGCCACTACAAATTCAACTAAATTTCATTTATAGCAATCTAAAAACAAGAGAAAATGAATACCATATTCTGTAGAGATATATAAGAGTTGTTGATGCACTTACCTTTCTCTGGTAGTTCACTCCGAAATGTTTGGTTGTTAAAATTGGATTTAGCAGGCATTTTATCATTAATGTGCTGATTAACAAGAGCATATTCATTGTCATAATCGATACAGTGTTTTTTTTGGGATCTTTGGTATTGCCTATAGAACAAAGGTGACTATTAGGTGGCCTTAAACATTGGCAAAATCGTTGGCATTAAGAGACAGAAAAAGCTGCAAAAACAGATTTTCATATATATGCCAGTTGTTGCAAGTATACTATATAATTAAAATTTTGCTATATGCCTTGCCTTTAGTTTTTGCTGTGATCATTTGAACGGCTCATGACAAAAATTTTCAATTGATGATGGAGTTTTATGTGCACCGCCGTTTCCAAAGCACAAGCAGCTTGCTTGTTCTGCTCTATGGAAAAAATAATAAAGTATCAAATTGTTTCTTATATTTAGTCCATTAGCTTAAACCTTTGAATATTTAACTTTTATAAACTCAGTAGTAATTTAATCACTCACTTGTTTATGTATTTAATGATAAACTCCATCTTGTTCGTATTTTTTTTTTATTATTTTCGTGATTTTTGTCAGCTGATAGCCAAAGCGAATTAAGATTTTGACATTGATGTCGTCTTGACCGTGAATTCGCTCTGATACTATTAGTTCAGTTTTCATTGTACAAATAGCAACCTTCGCGTAAATCGATTGAATTATATATTGATATATAGATAATATGTTTCTCTGTTGTATTCTGAACTATTAATACTAATATATTAATGAAAAATGGAAATTGATGGGAAACCAATTCGTGTTGGATCCAGAAAAAGTGAGGTAAAGTACATTTAAATACTAATACATACTAAAGAATTATGAAAAATATGGGAATGTATACGTATGGTCTTGTGCATTAATATTGAACAATTAATAATCTGAAACCTGTTGCAGGTGGTAATTTATTTTTATAAGGTAATAGTAGATAAATAACTAAGCTTTAGGTCTGTAAATTAGAAGTCTTAAGTAACATTATTCTGCTGGAATACATGCATGTATACATAGTATGTATGTATATACTTTGAACATTTATGTATATGTATGTATATTCAAGCTACTATAGCGTTTGATGCGTTGTATAACCGTCGAGCTACAAAGTACAGTGAACTTGCGGTAATGTACATATGTATGTACATATGTATGTATGTATGTACGTATGTATGTATGTATGCACATATGTATGTATGTACACATGTATGTATGTATATATGTATGCATGTACATATATATGTATGTAGGCATGTACATATGTATGTATGTATGTATATTAAACAATCCAGTATTATGATACTTTAATTACGCGTATAATACTTTCTGTCTTATGTTGTTACAATTTATATGCATGTACATATGTATGTATGTATGTATATACGGTGTGCTGCTCTATTTATAAATTAAGTTTTTCCATCTTGCAGTTCGGGCTTGAGGTCGTTTGTAAATTTTATTTTCATTTGCCAATATTTGGTTACTCATTGAATAACTTCATTACGGCTTTCGTATTTATTAAATATACAGCCTGTCAATAATGAGTTTGCACATTGAAAACAGTCACGGTTTAGTTAAAATTATTCGTGAATTCACGACATTTTTGTTCCACAAAATTTTTTTTTGTACATATTTCATAAATTTATATGTATTTACGGAGATCATGCCGAAAAAAACTTTGAATATGTTCAAAACAAACAAAAAATACAACAAAAACCCACACCATCCACTGCTATACACCCCAAACCATAACGTTACCCCCACTGTGTTGGACTAATGGCACTATATTTTTTAATAGCATAGCTTCATTAGATTTTCTCCATATTTTTAGCACCATCCAGTCCAAAAATATTATGTTTTTCTCGTCACAAAATATGACGTTGTCCCAAAAAGAAACTGGCTTATCCAAATGCTCCTTTGCAAAGTCCAGCCGCTTCTTTTTGTTGTTAGACGATATTAGGGGCATTTTACGAGGAATTCCCGCATTGTAACCAACTCTGTGGAGTACGTTTTTAATGGTCTGAAGTGGACGCATGTTTGTGTG
Source organism: Epicampocera succincta (assembly GCA_932526305.1). Taxonomy (NCBI): domain Eukaryota; kingdom Metazoa; phylum Arthropoda; class Insecta; order Diptera; family Tachinidae; genus Epicampocera; species Epicampocera succincta. Next base: position 25,806,960 of record OW052035.1, on the reverse strand, counting down.
CTTTCCAACGATTCATCTCGTATTTTTGGAGCAGAAATTTTGGGATCAGCTTGGACTGCATATACAATATTCCTCTCTTGTCGCTCTGAGAGTTTTTTTGGAACACCACATCGGTGTTTTTTGTGCAAGCTCCTATTGTTTCTATACAAATTAATTATATTCTGTACTCTAGAATGGGTTTTCCCAATAATTTGTCCAATTTTACGCAAAGCTTTTTTTCCAAAAACAATTTAACTATAAATTTTCGGAATTCGGTTGATATTTCATTACCTTTACCCATTTTGTCAGCTTAGAAGTAGCATCTATTAACATTAGGAGCAATAAAGTGGTAAAGTGCACTGCGACATTCTTTACATAAAAAATAAAACAAATTAAAAACCATTGTTTTTACAAAAACAACAATTCTACAGTCTATGATTTATTGGTGTACTTAAACTTTTTTGGTGTAATTTTTAGTACTTCTTGAAAACTTCGTCTGTATGAACTACGTTTTGGAAAAGTAACGGGAATATAACAAATTTTTTTAAGACAACACAGTACCCGTTCAATATTATTAAAACAAAAGAGTCGATTTTATTAAGATCAATATAGCAATTGTAAGTATTTCTAAGTGACAACAAGGTGTACTTAAACTTAATTGGTTCACTGTATGTACAAAAAAAAAAATTTTTTGTAGAACAAAAATGTTATGAATTCACGAATAATTTTAACTAAACCGTGTCTGTTTTCAATGTGCAAACTCATTATTGATAGACTGTAAATGAGGTACAGCTAGTTTCATTCCAACTAAAAATTTATTTACAATTAATATGTTATCTTATTCAATAAAAAAGAAAAAATATAAAATTTTAGTCAATCATCATATATCACTTTTGAGTTTGATAAATGTTACCATCCAATTTGTTGCCTCTTATGACGTGATGTTTGTTATCGGCATATACATACATATGTATGTACAAACATACATATACTTTCTTGCTCTCAAGATTGTCATACCGATATATGTACATACATAGTACATATTTATTTCCTATTGTATGCAACCAGATGAAGTGTATAATCGATAACTTTTAAATAATTTATTACTTCGTGAATCCATATTGCCTCAGATGTAACAAAGAAACGTATTTCACTTCTAATGAAGAAATCGCAACTGTTTGCTGTTTCTTACTAGAATATGAAATATTACAACTATACAATTGGGTCTAGTAGCTGCTTGATGATTTCCTTCCTACTGACTTGTTGGATGCGCAATCTGTGTCATCAAAAGCTTTTTACAAGACGTCTTATTTCACATATCTTAAGATATACAAGGTGGCGCAAAAGTAATCCTCCTATCACAAAATACTATAAATTTTGCGATTGGCTCCTAATGTCAGTTCTGTTTTGACATTTGTGTAGTAAACACATGCGAAATACACGTTAATAAACAATGTTACACTATACTGCTGCAGAACGCGGAATATTGGTGACTATTTATTTGACCAATAATCGGTCGGTGACTTTGGCACAACGTGAATTTCGACGCAGATTTCCTAGCCGTCTAACGCCTACTGGTGAAACACTACGACGTTTAGCCGCTCGCCTCGAAGAGACTGGCACAACACAAGACCCCGGAGTAGCCGTTCTGCAGAGAATATTGCTGCTGTAGCTGAGGATGTCATGGAAGCGCCGTCGACATCGACCAGACGGCGTGCCACGCAAATGGGTGTCAGTCGACGGTCTTTACAGCCAATTTTGGTACAAGATTTGAAGATGTTTCCGTACAAAGTCCAGGCGGTGCATCAGCTGTTAGCTGCTGACCGCCAATCGCGTCTAACATACGTTCAAGCCATCCTTAATCACCACCAAGAGGAAGATGATTTTTCATCAAAAATAATCATGAGTGATGAGGTCCATTTCCATCTTAGCGGGTACGTAAATAAGCAAAATTTACGCTTCTGAGGCACTGAAAATCCGCGTGTAACCCACGAAGAGCCATTACACCCGCTCAAAGTCACTGTATGGTGTGCTGTTTTCGCTGGAGGAGTCATCGGACCTTTTTTTTTCGAAGACGTCGCGGGCCAAACTGTTACTGTGAATGGTGAGCGCTACAGAGCAATGATCAACGAGTTCTTTTTGCCGCAACTTGATGAATTGGGATTGGAAAACATGTGGTTCCAACAGGACGGTGCAACGGCACACACTGCACGTGCCACAACCGATATGCTGAAGGATGCTTTTCCAGGGCGCCTAATCTCCCGTTTTGGCGTTTTGCACTGGCCAGCAAGATCGCCTGATTTGACCGCTCCAGACTTCTTTTTGTGGGGCTTTTTGAAGTCGCGGGTTTATGTTAACAAGCCTCATACTCTTGCAGCTCTTAAAGACAATATCCGTCAAGAATGTGAGGACCTATCGCCGGAAGTTTTGGACAAAGTGATGGAAAATGCCATAAAAAGGGCTCAAATGACAATCGACTGTGGCGGCGGCCATTTACATGACATCATATTCTCGACTTGATGTAAAAAAAATTAAAAGACCAAATAAAAATAATCCACAAGAAGAATCAAAGTTTTTCATTTTTTTTTTAATTACAGCCAAAAAACATCGGAAGGTTATTTTTGCGCCGCCTTGTACTTCATTGCTGACACTCAAGCAAATTGAAAACAAATGTCAGGTCTGAAGCATAGCAAATGTGTATAAAGCTGTTTGATTTCTAGAGATTAGTTATTTTCCATAAGTGTGGCTTCATTTCCTTCTAGTCTAACATTCCGAATTTCTTTCATATATTAAAGTGTTTGATAGAGGTGAAATTTATAATTTACCGTAATCAAAAAAACTTGTTAAAAAAAAAAGAAATACACCCAGGTTCTGTAAATCACTTTTTGTCAAAAAATCGCCAAAAATGTAATTTTCGTTTATTTTGTGTTTTAGAAATCGCTTAAATGGTTTTTAAAACTAAATTTCATTTTCAAATTGTTTCTGCCGTTTTTTCCGTTATAGTTTTATGTTCTGTAAATAAATATTGCTACAAAAAAACGTATTTAAAACAGTTGGCCTTTGAGAGCACGAAAAAAATACTTTTTGAATAAATATATTAAATAGTTTGTTGTAAATAATTTAAATAAGCTAAAAAACGAAATGTAATTAGTAAATAATACTTCAAACATCATGGCCAGAATTTTTGACAATGTACTCGTTCCCAAGATTGGAATCATTTCCAATCATTTGTTGTGCGTTCGCATGTCCGAAGTAACGAAGTGCCGTAACTAATTGTAAAATTACTGGAATGATTGCTTCGGCCACTTTGGTTGATATTTCATATAACACCATCTTTTTCTTCGTTTAAGATAATTTGCACTACAATTTTAATGGCAACTTTCAATTTCTCTGGTAGTTCAAAAGGATTGGAACGATCCATTCGTTCTTTTTCTCTTTCTAACAAGTAAATAGAAATAACAACCGCAGATTGGATCATATTAGTGGTTTAAAACACGTGAAATCTATTAAAAATAATTTTGCACAGAAATTTAAAATTTTGTTTGTTAATTTTTAATTGTCAAATGCTATTGTTAATGAAAGTCATTCACAGTACAACAAAATTTTGTTTTTTTCTTAAGTTGTTTCAAATAACTGACCAAGACAAATAACCGTACTAAAAAAAACTGTTTCATACGATTTTCAGAACACAATAAAATCGATTATGTGGAATTAAAATCAATTCCACTTTCATTTCGTGGTGATATGCAGAACCTGGCTGATAATCGTAAATTGTGTTTTAAAATTATACAAGACTATCAAAAACCCAAAAATTAAACGTTTATGTGGAAAATAAATTATAACACATTTTCATCACGAAGCAAAATAATAATTCAAATAAATTCAAGAAATTCGTCCGACTTCATTGAAAATATGTACATACAGTCTGTCAATAATGAGTTTGCACATTAAAAACAAACACGGTTTAGTTAAAATTATTCGTGAATTCATGACATTTTTGTTCTACAAAAATATTTTTTTTGTACATATTTCATAAATTTATATGTAATTACGGAGATCATGCCGAAAAAAACTTTGAATATGTTCAAAACAAACAAAAAATACAACAAAAACAAATTTTTACTTCATTTCACACTGTCAATAAACTCTGCACAAAAATGTTTTGTTTCTCTTTATGTCAATAAACTCTTTGCTCAGCTTGTAGTTTTGATTTATTTTTAAGCTAACGGAGATTTACCGTTATAATTTGCACACATTGGTCATGACAGTGCGTTTTGAAATTAATTTGCGTTGCATATATCATAAAATTAGTAGTACATTTGAAGTTTTAAAAATGCGAGGAAAAAGATTGTCGTATAATATCATTCAATTGATTTATTATAACCACCAACTAGACGGGAGTGCGGGAGAGTTGTCGGAAATGTTTTCAGTTTCATGGAGAATACTTTACAACGTCATAAATCGAGCAGAAAAAGAGAATAGCTTGGAATTAAAGCAAGGAGCCGGGCGCAAAATTAAGATAAGTCGACGTGCTGAGCGGTTAATTTTAAGAAAACTGGGTCAAAACCCAAAAATTTCTACACGGAAACTGGCGGCAGAGCTTAAAGAAGAGCTTGGTGTTATTGCTTGCCACGAGACAGTGCGTCAGACCATAATTAAAAATAAATACTCATCACGATCAGCAAGAAAAAAACCACTCCTTTTAGTAGCAAATATAGAAAAACGCTTTTCCTTCGATATTCGGAACGTTCATAGCCGAATGAATATTGGGATGATGTAATATTGAAACGAACATGATGTACTACATCATGTACTACAACGATGGACCATCTAGGGAGTGGCATAAGCCTTTAACATCTCTGAAGGAACAAAAAATCATCCCAACCGCAAAATTTGGAAAAATGTCTATAATATTTGGGGCTGCATTTCAAGTCAAGAAATGGGTGACATTGCTTTTATAGACTCTACGGTGGAAACGCATCAATTTTTGGGCACTGCGGACCCATTTAACTAGTAGTGCGAAGAAATTGAGCTTTATAAAAGACAACAAACCAAATTTAAAATTCGATCAAGTCAATGACAATAAACATAAATCACACATGGGAAGAATTTGGCTGTTATATAACTGTCGTCACGTCATCGATACACCCGCCCAAAGACCCAATCTCAGTCCTATAGAGAATTTACGGTTGTTTTAAAAAAATGGGTCGCTAAATGCTTGCAAAAAAATTATGGCAGCGCTCAAAACAGCGATATCAGAAGAATGACAGAAAATTCCAACGAATTATGACCTAAAGAAGTTAATAGGATCAATGGAAAATCGTTTACAATGTTTGGTAGATGCTAAAGTTTTCCATACTAAATATTAAGTTTTCTCAAACTAAATTTAAAACTTGCCCACTGACACCAAAACTGCAAGGAAATTTTTGTGCAACCAGTTTATTGACAGTGTGAAATGAAGTAAAAATTTGTTTTTGTTGTATTTTTTGTTTGTTTTGAACATATTCAAAGTTTTTTTCGCCATGATCTCCGTAAATACATATAAATTTATGAAATATGTACAAAAAAAAATATTTTTGTAGAACAAAAATGTCATGAATTCACGAATAATTTTAACTAAACCGTGTCTGTTTTCAATGTGCAAACTCATTATTGACAGACTGTATGTTGTTTTTTTGAGTACTTTGACAGTTAATTTTTTCTTTGTTTTGTTTTAGATTTTTTATGTACACGTTAACGAAGTACTCATTGTGCCAACCTAATCCGTCGTTGCGTTAATGTCAGCTGAAAGAGGCAAAGTACAACGTATGACGGATTCTATGTGGCCCAGCCTTTATAGTATACAAAATGTAAAGGATAGAACCATGTTACAAATAAGAGAAACTATATGTGAAAGGTTGGAACTACCAATTTAACGATCAATTTTAATCAGTTATTGATGGAAGAGAGAAGGTGGACTTTATTATACTCTTAGAGTTTCGTTTACCCGAAGAGATACAAGGAAATGAAGTTTTGTTAACAGACTATACATGATCTAATTTTATAGTTTTCAAAGTCCAAAAAGACGTGAAAGATAGCAAAAGTAATAGAGAAAGTAGGACCGTTAAATGATGATATAATGAATACCAAGCAAGATTGCTAGTTTGATAAATTAGCGTTGTCTTCTTTTATTCGAAAACTCCACTTTCATTTTAATAATTTTAGTTATTTGTGCAGTTTTTACGATATTCCAAAAATTATTTTTCTTTAAAAGGTCCAAGTCATTATTAACAGCTATTTAAGAAATATTTCTTCCGAATATAAACTCAAAGAAGTTGTGTGGTAAAGTTGTTATCTTACCTTATTCTATTTTTTATATTCAAGTATTTAATGCTAGTACTATAAGTACTCTTATAAAAAGTGTTGCTAACAAAGAACACTGCTACACTAGAATTTTTCTAAATATATTCCGATTTTAACATCGATTAAAACAATTACTGTCCTTTGTATAATATATACATTATTATAGTGGCTGCTGCTCTATTTATTCTTGGATCAGCCTCTTCTACTTTTATAATTTGATACGAAACGAAATTTGAGATACCTTGCCAAGATGTTTATTTATTTATGAATTTGTGAATTTGTCGGGTTTTTTTGGTAACAGTACTTAGGTGACGACTCCTACATATGCAGTGCATTATACCAGAACTGGGTTGGGGAGGAGGAAAGAAGAAGTGGTGGGGTTTTACTATTGTTTTTTCTACATTGTATGTCGGAATTTAACTGATGCTGTTTTGACTGTTCAGTGTCCAGTGTACATATGTACCTTCAACAATGCAAAGTCAAACATCAGGTAACCCAACATTGCGTGTTTTTGTGTTTTTTGTTAATGTTTTTTTTTTTTGAAAAAAAATTTTGGGTATTGTTATTTCACCACAGTTTTTGGTAGGAATCGAACCTAGAACGTCTGGACAGTTGGTCGAATACTCTACCAACCCACCCATCGAGAAACTCATAAATACAAATGAGGTATTATATAATAATTTTCGAAATATGAGAAAAATATTGTCTCATTAAAAAATAGGATTAACAGGCAATGTAAATGCTGCAGGGACAGATTGTGAAATTGATTTATATCAATCATATTGATTTATATCAATATATTGACATTGTGCCCTAATCTGATGGTGTACAAACTACACTTGTTGAACTTGTCAACGGCTCACTATTGTCCCTATAGGTGGGATGTCCTTGTTTTGCCAATTGAACTTTCAGGTTTCAGAAGAACTCCCATAGCCACCGGAGTCATAAATGAACTTCCTAGAGTTTTGCCTGCTGTGCCGACCTATGAAGCCCTTCCTCTTGTATGCCGAAAAGCAGAATGCCCCAGTTTGACAATAGGTGTGATAATATAACGGAATTATTCTTTGAAAAACTTGCATCTACTTTACAAAACAAAATGCCAATCTAGTGCGAATAAACTTAACATTATTCGAACGAGTTAGGTGTATGCTTATCGATAACGGCTTAGTTAAATCACTGTTCTTTAATTAATAACACTAGGCAACAGCCATTTTGTTATTTGGTTCTAGCATACTTTTTCTCATGGATTTGGACCTACTGAACACGAAAATGAATTTTAAAAATTTTTCTGTCGATTGGTTTGCGAGATACAAATTTTTTAATTTTTTTTTTTAATTTTTGGAGGTACACTTACTATTTTGAGCATATCTTTAGTCTTCTTTGACCTATTTTATCCTACTACTACTCAAATTAAAGACAATTGAGCCGTCTACAACTTATTCTCAGAAAATTTTCAAATCGGGTTAGTAGTTTTGATGTTGGCGGCTTAAAAAGGTTAAAAAACTGGGTTTTTTTAGTAAAAATGTGGCTGAAAAATTCATATAAAAATTCATATAAAATATAAAACGCGATGTTAACAGCGATTTTAATTTTTTTACGTATAGCTGACACTTTTCCAAAGAAAATAAGCCCTTACTTAACAAAATCTGATGACAAATGGCCGACTTATTATTTTTTTGTTAAACGACCGAAATTCCGCTATTTCACGATTTTTTGATTTTCATTATTTGCACAGCTTACCTACCCAACGCAAACGAATAAATACATTTGAACTTAATTTAAAATAAACAAATTAGTCTTCGTATATTATTTTTTAATTTATTTACAGCACTACATGCTCAATGTATCGCACAATTAGCTAAACTAACGAAATTAAACTAACTAATTAAATTAAGCAAATCAACGCACAAAAAAATGAGTAAAAACAAAGATATAAGTGTACATTTTATGCCATGTGGAAAAACTGCTGACTTCTTCTTTGTTTTTTGTATTCGCTGCAATCGGTCTCACGTATTAGGGTCCAAATATAGTCACCCATCATAGCCGTGTCATAGATGCCCTGATAGCGTCGTTCCATAGCCTTCAATTCCTGATGAAAGCGCTCGCCGTGTTCGTCGCTCACGTCTCCTAAATTCTCAGGGAAAAAATCCAAATGAGAATGCAGAAAGTGTATTTTAAGTGACATGTGCACTCCCATGGCTTTATAGTTCTTTACCAGATCCTCAACTATGTCCTTATAATTCGCGCTTTTGTTGTTTCCTAAAAAGTTTTCCACAACAAGCCTGAAGGAATTCCATGCTGCGGCTTCGATGGGTGATAACAGCTTTGGGAATTTTTCATCTTTCAAAATTTTTTTTATCTCGGGTCCTGCGAAGACTCCTTCTTTAATTTTTGCCAGCGAAAGGTAAGGGAAAATTGACCGTAAATAGGCAAAAGCTTCACCTTCTTTGTCTAATTTTTTGGCAAAATTTTTAATCAAACCCAATTTTATGTGCAGCGGCGGAAGTATTATATTTTCACGGTTCTCTATTAGTGGTTTGCGCTGAACATTCGCTTCTCCAACTACAGGTTTCGTTCGTACCGGCCATTTTTTTTTATATAATGCTGATCATCAGCGCGGCTATTCCAAAGGCACAGAAAACAGCAATGTCGCGTATAGCCTCCTTGGAGTCCACACAGAATGGCCACAACTTTAAGGTCGGCGCATATTTTCCAATTGTATTTCCTATACTCTATGCATTTCAGCAAAATGTCCATAGTTTCATAGTTCTCCTTTGAATGAACCGCATGAGCAATAGGAACAGATGGCTTTTCATTCCCATTATGTAAGAGAACTGCCTTCAAGCTCTCTTTGTTGCTGTCAATAAACAACCTCCATTCGTTGGGGTTGTGAATTTGGTGAAGCTCTTGGAACAAGCCTGAAATGTCGCTGCAAAAACATATTTGGTCTTTCTTTGTATAAAATTTTGCATACTCCTTGTGACGGTTTCTGTACGCTGATACTTTCACTTCTGAAGCCGCAAATCCACACTGTATCATCCGAGACGCAAAAAGTTCGGATTTCTCCTTAGTGAGACCAAAATCGCGCACCCAATCGTTTAGTTCGGCCTGTGACAGTAATTTTCGCTTTGCACCCGGCTCAAATTCGCTTGCATTTGACTCGGACTCTTCTTCTGACGATTCTGCTTTTTGAAGAGATGCACCAGGGCACACTGGATATGGCACATCATGCGAATGTGGTACTGGAAGCGCAAACGATCCCACTTGAGCGTAGTTCCATTTAAAAAATCTTCCTACCCCACTGTTTGTGGTGAGGCAAAAATAACAGTCTGTGGAATGGCATAGCGGCTTTTTCCACATCATTGGTGTATCGAATTTCATATGGCGGCTAAAATTAAAATAAATTACTATATTCGCTATGTATAATGTGTTTAAATAAAAATTCTTACCTTCCGCCAGCTGCCCAGTTGGTTAAGATTATATAGCAAAGATCACACAGCGACTTAGGTGTCCATGGTTCTGTGATATTTGGTGAAATACCAAAATAATTCAAATAGTGCAATTGTACTGCTGGAGTAAACTTGTGTGCGTGATTTTTTTTTATAAACTGGCCACAAACATTGCAGAAATTGTCTGGATCGTTCAAACACTCGAACACACGTAGTCTTTTACTCATTGTCTTCCTTGCGTTTTCTAAATATTAACTTCTTTACACTTTCACAGACAGTTTTGAAATGCAATTGATAACCGTGTCTCCTTATGTTTAAATATGTATGAGCATGTAGTGCTGTAAATAAATTAAAAAATAATATACGAAGACTAATTTGTTTATTTTAAATTAAGTTCAAATGTATTTATTCGTTTGCGTTGGGTAGGTAAGCTGTGCAAATAATGAAAATCAAAAAATCGTGAAATAGCGGAATTTCGGTCGTTTACCAAAAAAATAATAAGTCGGCCATTTGTCATCAGATTTTGTTAAGTAAGGGCTTATTTTCTTTGGAAAAGTGTCAGCTATACGTAAAAAAATTAAAATCGCTGTTAACATCGCGTTTTATATTTTATATGAATTTTTATATGAATTTTTCAGCCACATTTTTACTAAAAAAACCCAGTTTTTTAACCTTTTTAAGCCGCCAACATCAAAACTACTAACCCGATTTGAAAATTTTCTGAGAATAAGTTGTAGACGGCTCAATTGTCTTTAATTTGAGTAGTAGTAGGATAAAATAGGTCAAAGAAGACTAAAGATATGCTCAAAATAGTAAGTGTACCTCCAAAAATTAAAAAAAAAAAAATTAAAAAATTTGTATCTCGGAAACCAATCGACAGAAAAATTTTTAAAATTCATTTTCGTGTTCAGTAGGTCCAAATCCATGAGAAAAAGTATGCTAGAAACAAATAACAGACAAAAGTTTGTTATTTGTGACCTAGTGTAATCTACCGTGTTTTAAAAAATGGCATACCCTGTGGAAAAGACGTGTGTCCTAAAAAAATGTTAAATTGTTTGGTGTCATTGCTCTTGCTCAGAAACCAAAAAGAAAGAAGTACAGGTTGGATAGAAAACTTCTTGAATGTATCATGAAGGGGTACAATGATGAAAGTAAAGTTTGTTGTGTAATCATGGAGCAATTCACAAGTAGATGAATCTAAAGAAAGTGATTACTGATGATTCCTCTTTATAAAAAAATAGAAACGATTGGTGTCCAAATGCATACGAAATGCAAAAATATCCTATGACGGAGAATTAAGTCGTCGATGAAAAATGAAACATGTGAGCTTACAAATTTACCGCCAAGTCATAAAACAGTCAAGTCTAAGTGGGACTTTAAAAACAAGCGATATTTATGTGTAAAGCAATCTGTCAGCATGAGGTAGGCGATGACTATTGTTGTCGGTTGGCTTTGGCTCTATAAAATAAAGCGCATGCTGCATCTGATGTTTGAGATGTTCGAAATTTGTTTTAAAAAAGTGTGTTATATGTATAAGCATATGAAACGGTGGCTAAAAGGTACAGTCAATGAAAACCTTCAGCCGTATTCATAATAAATTGTTATAGTGTGGTTAGGAGTACAATTGTTATAAAACAATCTGTGTCCGATAAACCTCTTATAAAAAGTTTTATTATTCATAAATCAACAATTATAGCTCTGTAGCTATTTAAGACAATTAACCACAATTGTTATAAAACAATTTGTGTCCGATAAACCTCTTATAAAAAGTTGTATTCATAAATCAACAATAATAGCTCTGTAGCTATTAAAGATGTTTATTGTTTTTATTACTTCGTACAACAACTCTCTTATTTAATTCTCAATTCTCGCTAACAAGATGCTCTATCTCAATAACATATATTTTTTTTAATATATTAAAATGTTCAAACATATTTAAAAAAGTAAAAACCACATTAATTTTTTTTATAAATATTGTAGTTTTTAGCAATAAGTATGTTGCAAAATTTTGCCACTTACATATCTATTTTTAATAAAGTACGGCGCAAAAACGTTCGAGTACCTGGTGTGTTTACATTTGATTTACATCACTAATATACGTACATATGTATGTACATATGTATGTACATATTTTGTTAGCTTTATTTTATTTCTGTATGTTTTTTTATTTATTAAAAGTGTTTTCATTGTTAAAAATAACTAAAATTGTTTATGTTAGACCAGGTAGGTCGCTTCAATATCAATCCGCCCTCGAACATACATAGCTACTATACTTCTATTGGTCTGTAAAACAAGAGTTGGATTGTTTATCTAACATAAATTTATCTAAATTAATTAATTTAATTTTTTATTTTAAAATATTAATAAAATAAATTAATAGAATAAAACTATATGCTGGGAGATATAATTTTAAAGTGTACGTATTATTTTACAATGTGTATAAATGTCTAGAACTGTTTTCATAGCATCTTCTGTGCACATCCATATTGTGTTGTAATATTAAAGTTAATTTCAAGATCATTGTGTAACTTATTTTATAACCTTCGCTAAAACATTGCAGATATATTCATACGAGGTGGCGCAAAAATAACCTTCCGATGTTTTTTGGCTATAATTAAAAAAAAAAAAAATGAAAAACTTTGATTCTTCTTGTGGATTATTTTTATTTGGTCTTTTAATTTTTTTTACATCAAGTCGAGAATATGATGTCATGTAAATGGCCGCCGCCACAGTCGATTGTCATTTGAGCCCTTTTTATGGCATTTTCCATCACTTTGTCCAAAACTTCCGGCGATAGGTCCTCACATTCTTGACGGATATTGTCTTTAAGAGCTGCAAGAGTATGAGGCTTGTTAACATAAACCCGCGACTTCAAAAAGCCCCACAAAAAGAAGTCTGGAGCGGTCAAATCAGGCGATCTTGCTGGCCAGTGCCAAACGCCAAAACGGGAGATTAGGCGCCCTGGAAAAGCATCCTTCAGCATATCGGTTGTGGCACGTGCAGTGTGTGCCGTTGCGCCGTCCTGTTGGAACCACATGTTTTCCAATCCCAATTCATCAAGTTGCGGCAAAAAGAACTCGTTGATCATTGCTCTGTAGCGCTCACCATTCACAGTAACCGTTTGGCCCGCGACGTCTTCGAAGAAAAAAGGTCCGATGACTCCTCCAGCGAAAACAGCACACCATACAGTGACTTTGAGCGGGTGTAATGGCTCTTCGTGGGTTACACGCGGATTTTCAGTGCCCCAGAAGCGTAAATTTTGCTTATTTACGTACCCGCTAAGATGGAAATGGACCTCATCACTCATGATTATTTTTGATGAAAAATCATCTTCCTCTTGGTGGTGATTAAGGATGGCTTGAACGTATGTTAGACGCGATTGGCGGTCAGCAGCTAACAGCTGATGCACCGCCTGGACTTTGTACGGAAACATCTTCAAATCTTGTACCAAAATTGGCTGTAAAGACCGTCGACTGACACCCATTTGCGTGGCCCGCCGTCTGGTCGATGTCGACGGCGTTTCCATGACATCCTCAGCTACAGCAGCAATATTCTCTGCAGAACGGCTACTCCGGGGTCTTGTGTTGTGCCAGTCTCTTCGAGGCGAGCGGCTAAACGTCGTAGTGTTTCACCAGTAGGCGTTAGACGGCTAGGAAATCTGCGTCGAAATTCACGTTGTGCCAAAGTCACCGACCGATTATTGGTCAAATAAATAGTCACCAATATTTCGCGTTCTGCAGCAGTGTAGTGTAACATTGTTTATTAACGTGGCATGTGTTTACTACACAAATGTCAAAACAGAACTGACATTAGGGGCCAATCGCAAAATTTATAGCATTTTCTGATAGGAGGATTACTTTTGCGCCACCTTGTACATACATATATCAATGTTTTTTTACTTCGCAACATTCCTCTACAAGTTTTTTGTTCAGATGCCCGTCTTTTCTTGTAGCAGTTTCTGCTTTTCTACGCAAGGAAATAAATAAGTTTTAAATAAAAAAAATTTTCTCTTGAACTCGTAAACTAAAAACTCGTGACACTATTATTGCTTTTTACTATCTTACTATCTTTATTTTATTTCAGCTGGCTCTAATTCAAACGAAACACGTCATATCACGTTTACAAAAGCTCTTTCCAAATAAAAAATTCGAAATACGTAAGTAGAAAAAGATAGTTACATACAGTGTTTTTTTAAGAGTCATACAAGTTTAAATTATAATAAAAAAGTATATCTTTTTAATATCAATGATGGGCATTAGTGGGTAAAAAATGTTTTATAACAATAATTTTTTAGCATGTCGCCCATGTGTTCATCATTTCTGGCTAGATTGTGGAAATGATTGATTGATTTTCACGTATTCAATGGTAATTAGTTTATCGACGTAAACAGCTGACTTTATATAACATCAAGGAAAATAATCCAATGAGGATAAATCACTATTACGCTTTCATTAAGAGTTTTTTTTTGAGTAAATCAACAGTAGCGAGCTGTGTGGCTTGTAGCTCGGTCCTGTTGGAATCACATGTAGATACAATAAATGCCAGCTAATCAAGTTACGAAAATTTTTTTGTCATATCCCTACAGCGTTCACCATTGACAGTAATATTCTGATCAGCATCGTTTTGGAAGACAATGAGACCGATGATTCTGTCAGTCAGTGTTTCGACAAAAGTTTATGAATTATCCACACTCCAAATTTGACAAGTCTGCTTATTTGCGTACCCATTCAACCAAAAATGGGCTTCATCGGAGAACAAAAGTTTGAATTTAAATTCAATATTAATATTAAGTTGTGCTTCCGGCCATTCTCCAATTTGTTTCACAATGAAATGTTGAAACAAACTAAAAAAATGAACTATCCCCTTTTAAAGTGTTGCCTACACTTTTTGTCGAACCTCTGAAAATATACTCAATAATGTGTGTACACACATGCATATAAAAGCAACAAATTGCTCAGCAAGCGATACTTATTTCGAAGGAACCTGGTAATTTTTTATTTGTGTATTACACTAATTACTTATGACGAGCTTAATTTATTTTAAAATTGGCGAGGGTACTACTTACAAATAATCTGTAAGTTGAAATGTGCATTGCAAAAGCAACAATAACACAATCCCGAACATTTTTGTAATTTCGATAAAATATAAGTACTCTCCAGTTTTCCTTTCTTGTGTAAGCAACATAGCAGACAATTTATTGCCAATTTTATGGAAATAATTAACCTGTATATCGGTAAAAGTTTAAGAGAAACAGGACAAATTTGCTAAGATTGTGTTTAAGATCATTGCAACTGAAAACTAAAGAAAGTCTATAAGGCTATTGCAGATGGAATTAGAGTGTTTCTTGAAAAAATTGAAAAGAGCGCAAATGTATCCAAAATGTTCATTGAAGAAATAAAAACAATATTAAGTTTTCATCGAGACAATGCGGATTTATGCAAATAAATTAACCGCCAATTTACTAGTAATATGTTGTTTTATATTAAATTTTCTGAATAACAACAACTGTAGTTTGTCGAAGAATTTTGCTTAGAACTGTTGTGCAAAGGGTGTAGTAAATTCTACGGGTTCATTAGAAAGAGTGTTACATTCAGGACATGTAACATATTCCTTGGAAAGAGTTTTTGTATAGCACACTTTTTGGAAGTTCTAGCATTTTATTGGATTTAGAAAGTAATGACCAACTCTGCTTTTATACAACTGAAGTGGGCAGGCGGCGTATATCAAAACTAATAATCATTTTTCCAGATGGTAAGTGAGACTTTCCATCATCGCTCGGTAAATTTGTGTGCGTGATTAATCTCTTGATCTTTTGTTGTTTACAATGTGTTTATCTGTCTTTATATCTAAAGAGAAGATACTTATTCTAAACAAAGAAATTATATTTATCATTTTAAACAAAGAAAATATATTTATTATTCTAAATAACTCATGTAAATAGGATATGATATTTAGGTTGGTCATATTATTGATATTTAGCTTGTATGTTTGTGTGTATGTATTGA
Organism: Epicampocera succincta; assembly: GCA_932526305.1. Classification (NCBI taxonomy): domain Eukaryota; kingdom Metazoa; phylum Arthropoda; class Insecta; order Diptera; family Tachinidae; genus Epicampocera; species Epicampocera succincta. The sequence continues at coordinate 25,791,185 of OW052035.1, read as the reverse complement.
TAGTTAATATTATTAGTGCATCCCTGAGATTGACCTTAACTCCCTCCCCCTGGGTTAAGCAAGATCGTCCCGATCTTTCCTAATACGTTGTAATTCCATTTCGTATGCTCTCTCAAATCTACTGGCTGTTGATTGGCGTTTGCATTTTGTTACGCAGGTTGTAATTTTTATTATCAAAAGTATTAATACGAATGTTATGTATATGAAAGACCGGGGGGGGGGGGGGGGGGGGGGTGCTGTTCGAATGGAATGCAGAATTTTTTAAATGAATCTTAAGTTATTAAAAGCCCATGCGGTATTAGATTCTATTATTTCATATGGATAACCTCTTTGATTTGGTTATGATATATAAGTTTTTTTTTTATCTATTTCTACTGTGTCATACTGACACTAGATTAATTTCATTAATACTTTGGTTATTTATTCTGTGGTGCCCATTTAATAGCATAACTCCATTTTCTATTTCTTCTTTGTCTTTTTTATATTCCTGCACTACTTTGCACTGAGTGTTTCTGTTTGTAATTAATGGTATCATGCAGTTATCGGTTTCATTGTTAACTTTACAGATGTACTTCCCTACATAATTCTGACACTGCGTTACTCGAAAATATTTGCCTTTGCACTGTGCGATTAAATCATCTGTTTGTACCTTACCATGTTTAAAGCTAATGGATGAAAATTGCAAGAGTTTACAGAGATCAAATAGTATGGGATATTTGTATATTGCAATAAATAAATCTTCCGTTCTAGCGATAGATATTGTTGAATATTCTTATATGTTGATAATAGGTACGTAAACCATTTCGTTTCTTAAAATTTCCTTTATGTCATTTAGGGCAAGAGATTCAGTTCAATATTCGTTGATCTTTGCTGCGTTAAGAGTTCTGGTTAATAGTAGTAGTTCGTCATGAATTTGTTCTAATATTAATGTTTTTTGATGTACCTTTCTTATAGAGAGTCGATTAGTTTTTCAAACTTTGAAATTATTACCTTTTGTTTTTCATTGTTACTTATCAGTTTATTTATTGCTGTTTCTATTTTAATCACGTCAGGTATTCCGTAAATAATTTTTAATACCGAACCTAAGAAGTAGATTGCTCGTTTTCGAATCCTATGTTCTTCCAGTTGATCCGCGAGTATTTCTATTTTCCTTATCCAAATTTTTTCTTCTACTGTTTTCGTTGAATAAATTCTTAAATGGTGTGAATAGTTTTGTCAGGTTAATTACATGGAATACAAATGTTTGGTCGTGATATAGGAACACGTCGTCAGTTCTAGTTAGCAGAAACTTTCTTCCTTCTAGACTTTTTATTTCCACATCTGCCTTTATTGCTAATACGGCACTCACGAGTAATATTAGGGATTTGGTTGTCTTCATTACTTAGTGTATAATTTTTTATGTTGTCTTAAGTACTAGAATTCCTCCCTCTCACGGTCTTCTTTTATTATATTTTCTTTTACCTTGCGTTATTTTTCTTTCTTAATTCTGAAATTTTCATCAATATTTGTTCTCCTCGTTCAAAAGTTCGATGCTTTCGTCGTTTGTTTAGTCTATCCAAAGTTCTCTCTGATGCCAATTTTATTTTATTAAATACTTCCTGTTTATTACATTTTACTTTTCCGAAGTGTATATCAGTAGGCCTATACCCCGTCAGGGTATGTATAGAGTTGTTTAATTCCTTGACTGTTTTGAAAACGTCTTCTATTATTGTTGTACTATTTTGTATCTTAAATATTCTAACTAATTCTGATATTGAATTATGTACCCGTTCGACTTGACCGTTTGCCGTTGATTCTTTTGATTCACATTTTCTTTTCACTGTGTACATATTTTGAGTATTTGTCTATTGCTACCAAAAATACATTTTTATCATTGTAATATAAATCTGCCTGTATATGTGCACCTTTTTCTGTTGGTACATCTGAGTCTGTCAAGGGTTCTCGTGTAGGTTGTCTCTCATTTTTCCCAAAAAGGCATGCTACACATTTTTTATTGTATGCTTTACATTTTTTTTAGATTTGGCCAGTAAAATTTCTCAAGTATCTCTTGGATATTGTTTTTGTAACCCCGATGTGCTCTATCGTGAGTTTCTTTAATTATTTTTATATGTTCTTTATCAGTAGTAGTAATGGCTAAATATGGCTTCGCTACTTATGTGTACTGCAGTTATTCTGTTCGGGTTCAATGTTTCTTTTTTAATTCACTGATTAAACTGTCCTCATTTATAAAATGTGTTTCGAGTCGAGTTTTGTTTTTCAACATCGTGTGTGTTATCGTGTTATTAGTATCTGCATTTGGTATCAGTTCAAATTGAATCGCGTATGCGTTGAAAGGTTGTGGCACAGTTTCAATAGGGTTTGTGGGTGAATTTGCAGTTGAGTGAACTGTACTGATTGTTGATAAATTTATTTGACGACATTTAGATGGCCCGGTTTATATACCAATTTTGCTCCAAAATCTTCGATTATACTGTTCCATCTGATTCATTTTGTATTTGGGTTTTTTTCAGACGTTGCAAATGTTAGAGACTGATTGATGACAATATACACTGACCATATTGTTAAATCAGCAATATAATTTCTAAGTTTTTGTAGCGACCAAATGATTGCTAAAAGTTCTTTTGCATTGGTACTGTAGTTTTCCTCCGTTTTGCTCAAAGTACGTAATAGGAAAAATATTGGTTTCTTGTTTTGGCTAAGAACCGCTCCAAGTGCTATATTGGATGCGTCAGTTGTTAGTTCGAAGGGTTTGGAGTAGTCTGGTTGAAAAAGTTCCACCTGTTCCCTTAAGCAAGTTTTTAAGCTATCTATGGCTTTTAAAGCTTGTTCGTCAAGATTCACAGGTGCATTTTTGATCTTATTTTTTCCTACTTGTCCGTTGTCTCCTCAAATGTACTGTTTGGCTATGCTAGAATATCCCTTAATAAATTTCCTGTAATGTCCAGTCATTCCTAAAAATCCTCCTAAGTCCTTCAGTGTTTTAGGAACCGGGTAATTATTGATTGCCTCGACCTTTTCTGGGTTAGTTGCAATTCTATCGTATTTGATTCGGTGTCTTAAATATTCTGCTTCCGTTTGGAAAAACTTGGATTTTTCATCAGAAATTCTCAGTGTGCCTTTGTTTAATGCATCAAATATTATTCTTATGACTTCCATATGTTCTTCAGGTGAGGACGAATATATGAGTACATCATCTATGTATATATGCAAATTTTCCTATGTATTCCCTAAGTATAATGTCCACACATCTCTGAAAAATAGAGGGTGCGTTCTTCAATCCAAAGGGCATACGGAAAAATTCGTATTTTCCGCCATTAACGCAGAAAGCTTTATTTGATGGAAGCCAGATTCCAAATCTAAAGTGGTGAAATATTTAACTTTACCTAAATTTTGTATCGTCATATTCACGTATGGGATAATATACCTTGAAAGTCTATTACCATTCGATGGGCTATTACTTTTCTGTTTGATCCCTTTATATAATAATTTTCGTACTTCCTTATTGACGAAATCGTTATGCATACGCTATGGAATATGGATATTGTTTTGTCCATATCGGTTCTTCATTTTTAGTTGTAATGGTGGCTTCAATGGTTGTGGTGAAAGGTAATGGTCCTATGCCGTTATTTTCTTCTGTCTTCTCCTACAATGTAATTTAGTTTGGGCTGACTATCACTACTCGTGGTGGTTAAGGTCATGTCCCTAAGATTCACGTTTGCATTCAAAAATTTTAATCCTTCTAAACCTAAAATCATGTCAAAAGACTTAATATAATCTATCTCGAAAAATGTTAGTTCCCTATTCATTATTTTAATTATTATGGTGGAAATGTGGTTTTTCTTGTGTGCGATCATCATATGATAATCGTAAGTTTTGATCATGATTTTCATGTTCTATTGTTCTGGCCAAAGCGTATACATGTTCCAGATCGTTTAGTGTATTGGCGTACAAGGTCGATCGGATGAATGAATTAGAAATGCCTGTAATAAATACACACACTGCTTCATCATTAGCGTTCCTTATCATAGCTTCTATCCTGGTTTTGTGTTCGCTGAACATTCAAACTTTTGAGTTTATTAAATTCAAGGCTTGGTTATGGTATTTAGATAGGGTTAGTTTATTTTGCCTTATTTCTCTCATCTCTAAACACGGTTTAGTTAAAATTATTAGTAAATTCATGACATTTTTATTCTACAAAAATTTTTTTTCTACAAATTTCATAAATTTATACGTATTTACAGAGATCGTGTCGAAAAAAAATTTGAATATGTTCAAAACAAAAAAAAAAAAATGCAACAAAAACCAATGTTTACGTCATTTTACTGTCATGATATGTATTTGCCCTAGTGTCTACTAATGTTATTCCCCTACAGTGATGTACTGAAGGGTTACACAATGATGTAACTGTAGGCAAGATGGCGTGAGTGTAAGTTGTTTGACACTTCCTGTTCTTCTTTTTCTTTTTGGCTCTAGCGTAAGGCAGTTGAATGAATTTAATAGATATTAATGTAAAAAAGTTAATAAAACTATGTAATAAAAAACATAACATCCATCGCTTGAGTACTCATTACATGGTGTCAGATGTGAGATCCTTTGTTTTTTTTTACGCAACATCACCGGGCAACACCACGCTATTGCAGCTGGAACAGCATTGTCCTGAAAAGAGAAAGTATTCGAGCGATCGTTTACCATTTGAATTGGACTGCTCAAAGGGGCTTCATGGTCTATATGATTACCAGCGGAAAGGATGAAGCCACAAAGATTGCGACTTTTCTGTGGCCGAGGTACCTACAGCTATTTGACCAACATTGTTTGCCGCAACGAAACATAGCCATGGAGTCCTACAAATTCAACATGATCTCGCAGAAAGAGCGCCATTCTTTTGCAGAGTTTGAGATGGAACTCTGAACCCAAGTCCGTTTCTGTGAATACCGATGTTATTGTGGGGAATTATACGAGGTTCGAATGCTGAGAGACCGAATAATTGTCGGTGTGCAGGATAAAAAGCTCCAACTGAAATTGTTGTACGGGTGTGACGAGCCGCTAGGACAAGTGATTGAGGTCTGCAAAGCATACGAAGCGGCTAATGCGAATAAAGGCATACTGGATGCAAAATTTGCAATAAGTTACATCAACTCTAATGATAAGCCAGAAGTGACACCATTATCACCAATCAACCGAGTTTTTTTTAACTGTGATGGCGTATGGACCATCAGTCACCCTAATGAGTGCAAGGCGAATGATACTACCTGCCGATCGTGTGGAAAAACAATTTAATTTTCACAGAATGTGTCGTAAACCCAGAGGAAAACCATGGGACATGAAGTGGCAGCCGGAGTAATAAAACAATAGATGTTCTAAACAGGAGTAAATCGGAAGGTGAAATAAATGGTAACAGTAGACAATTAAGCCCTATATTAAGTTTTAAAAATACTGTTATGTTAACTGCTGTTAGCGAGCGTTGGACCAAAAAATATTCTATAGGTGATAAAGTGACAATTTTTAAATTGGACACAGGGGCGGACGTTAATTGTTTACCGCTAGGCATAGCACATAAATTGTATACCGGACTAGACACTCAGAGGAATAATTGCTCTTCAGTTGCTTACAATGGTAATGAAATAAATATTATTGGTTCTTGTAAACTCAGGTGCGTTGATTTATTTTCTAGGGTAGGAAAACTAGCGAAATTTTTAGTTGTTGATCGGTGTGAGCCAGTTCTGAGATCGAAAACATGTGTTGATTTCGGGTTAATTAGGCGATTAGACGTGGGTAGTATTTACAATAGAGGGTTGAAAGCATCGTTTCGTGAACAGCTACGCAGATGTTTTCAAGGGTATTGGTAAACTGCCAGACTTTTTCAATAGTGCTAAGAATTCCGGACCGGTGCTCCACTACAGGAAACGTATACCGAACACGTTGCTAGTAAGATTAAGATTAGAGCTTGACAAATTGGTAGCGGATGATATCATTGTGCCTGTTGATTACCCGACAGATTGGGTAAACAATTTACAATTGGTTGAAAATCCCAGGGGCGAACTTAGGATTTGGCCAGATCCAAAGGCACTAAACGTGAGTATTTCATGATTCCGACGATTGACGACCTGACCTTGGGTTTGGCTGGCAAACGAGTTTTCTCCGTCATGAACCTCAAAAGTGGGGTTTGGCACATGGCACTGGATAAGGCGTGTTCGGAGTTGACAACATTTTTGACCTCGTTTGGAAGATTTAGATTTACTCGTGTACCTTTTGGGCTTAACTGCGCACCTGAAATGTTTTAGCAGGAAATGTTAGGGTTTTCGGAGGCATACCGTGTGTTCTAGTTTATTTTGATGATATAGCCATCTGTGCGAACAACGAGGAGGAGCACGATCGTATAATAGGACTATTAATGATAAGATCCAATACCGGCAGCCGGAGATTAAATTCATGGGGAATATTTTATCGGAAGGAAAAAATTAAACCGGACTCTAAATATGGGGATGCTATAATCGATATGAACAGACCCAAGGACAAAGCAGGCGTGTTAAGGCTCCTAGGTCTTCTTAAATTTCTGTCCCGATTCATTCCCAATCTCTCATAGCAATCAGCGCACTTACGTAATTTAACTCGAAAGATGTGGAATTCGAATGGACGGATATGCATGATAGGGAGTTTGATAAACCAAGTACTGATGCAGGGCCCGGTGCTCGCAATTTATGATCCATCTCAACCAGTGGTCGTGCAAACCGACGCTTCCAAGGATGGGTTGGGGTGTGTTCTGATGCAAAATGGGCATCCCGTAATATTTGCAACTTGCACTCTCTGCAAAAGCGAACAAAAGTGGACTCAGATTGAGAAGCAGCTTTTGGCGATTGTTTTCGCATCTATGGTCGTGAATTCACGGTCGAGAGTAATCACAAGCCTTTGGAATCCTTAAGCCTTTGTGAGAGTTTCAGGCGGAATCAACAGAAAGAGCCGTTGACTCAAGAGAAACTTCCTCGTTGCCCATACCACATAGTGGCGGCTGACCTCTTTGAATACGCTGGGCTTGAATATGCCGCTCTCTTTGATGTATATTCAAATTATATTGTATCTTTTAGAATTCAGAATAAAACGTCGGGGACATATTATCTGTATGATGAGGCAGGTATTCGATCTGACAGGCTATCCGACAATCTTGAAATGTGATAACAGCCCGTTCGGCTCAGGGGAAGTTGCACGCTTTGCACAGGAGTACCCGCAGAGTAATCGGTTGGCTGTGAAGGGCGTATCAATAGCCAAAAATATTATCAAACGTTGCTTTGCTTTGAGGCGATTGCTGTTGACCAATTTCAATATCGATTGCTGGAATATAACACTACTCCGTTAATGGACATACATGTAGCACCCGCGGAGTTGTTTTTTGGGCGCCTTTTGAAGACCAAGTTGCCATTGTGTATTTCTCTATTGCTCAGGAATAGCATTGATGAACAGGAGGTTAGGAATAAACACAATGAAAGGGAAAGGCAGAAATATTATTATAACAGGGGTGCAAAGTCGTTGCACTCATTGAACGTAGGTGATTTGGTCATATTCAAGAAAAGGGGAAGGCAATGGGACTGGGAAAATTGAGGCAGTTAACAACAGATCATATGTAGTAAAGAACAGTTTTGATAAATATTTTAGATGTAACCGGCGTGTCATTGCCATCAAGTGATATTTTATTTTAGAAGGAGGATAAGCGCACAGTGTCTGGTGAAGCACTGAAGAACCAAGTAAGGCACGCGGTGGTAACGCCTAATGGCGATAGTGCCGTCAATATGGGTATGGGTGCATCTGGAACAGTAATAGTGAAACAGACATTCAGATCCTTCGTTGATGAATGAACATGAGACACAAAGTCGTGCAAGGATACGCAAACAAGGCACAGTATATGTAAAAAAATTTTAAAAAAGGAAAAGAAAGCGTGTCATGATATGCATTTGCTCTAGTGTCTACTAATGTTACACAGTGATGTGACTTCTGTAGGCAATTAGTGGCAAGATGGCGTGAGTGTAAGTTGTTTGACACTTCCGGTCCTCCTTTTCCTTTTTGGCCCTAGCGTAAGGCAGTTGTGTGAATTTAATAGATATTAATGTAAAAAAGTTAATAAAACAAAGAAATAAAAAACAACATCCATCGCTTGAGTACTCATTACATTTACACTGTCAATAAACTCTGCAAAAAACTGTTCTGTTTCTTTTTATGTCAATAAAGTCTAGTATATAGTATATTTTGAAAAATGTTATTTAAATTTCTTATAATATGAAGAATATATTTTAAAAAGTGTAGATATAATTCATTAATATAATTGTTTTGTACGATTGGGACAGTCTATATGGTCCATGTTCGAAACTCATACAATTCAACCACTCTAACTGCAACACCTTCAAAAGAGAGGCATCTAGTTTAAGCTGCAAACGAGGGCTGCTTTTTTATGTACCTTTTTTGTACCAAAATCACATTATTTTTGAACTATGCGTCTATACCTGATACAGGTTTTCTAAGGCAAAAGTCTAAAAAAAAGTAAAAAAATCAATCGTTAAATATATTTTGTATTTTTCATATACAGTTTTACATTTGTCTTAACAAAGTTAGTTAAGCTCGTTTATATTATAAAATCGAATAAAAACTATGTGGAAGGAGTAACATATCGTTACCTGAAATGCAAATGGGGTAACAACCAAAAAATTCAAAATGGGTTTTTTCATTTATTATTGTAGAGCAAATCGAATTACATGTCCTCCTACATTTTTACAGCCCTGCTGTCAATAACAACCATTTTATTAAAGAAAATCAAAAGGTCGTAACAACAAAGTTGGTTTTTTCTTAAACCAAAAGGGCGCAACCCACATCTAATAAAAATGACGATTAAAGAAATTTTTTTTTCTACGAAATAAATGCATCATCGCAATTTAATGCTGTACTGAAGAAATTGCAACACCAGCTTCGTAATCTTTGATTTTTTGGAGTTTTTTGTCTCTCCTGTAAAATTTTGAAATATGTTGTTACGCCCTTTTGCATTTCAGGTAACGATATTGTGTTTTCTTTTCTGACAAAAATGTTGCATTTATGTTACCATACGAGCAGGTTGTTGTTCTATTCTGAAAATACATGCAAGAATGTGAAAAGTTTTCATGTTCTTTTCTAAGTTTGTTGCACAAATGAACAGCAAATTTGTAAACAATGTTACCCGCCATTATATTTCAATGTGACATAATACCCATTTTTACAGGCGTGTAATGTACACATATAAATACACTTTTGTACAATGGCGTATTGCAAAGTGTAAAATCAACACATTATTCTGTTCCATTGAAAAGAAAATATATGAATAAAATAATAATATGATTAAATTTATAAGGTATGTGGCTACATTTTTATCCAGAATAGAAAACACCTATAGTTTAAAAAAGTGGGCCTAAAACTAAACATGGTCGAAAATAATTAGTCTATGATTCATTCCAGAGTCTGAGTTGTTGTGAAAATTTCAGGAAGACCGACCAGAGGTCTGGTCTCCTATACGGTATAACACAACCACATTCCGTATCTAACATAACTTTTCCAATAAATCCAAAAAAATGTTTTGGTTGAAAAAAAATTGTCGGTGTGCTTAAATTGAAATTAGAAAAACCTTCGTTAAAAATGTTTAGTTTTCATTTTACAAAGTGTTTTGCTACTTCTGTAAATACAGTTTTTTTTGCCAGTTAGTTAGGGCTTTTTACATTTTACTTAACGATATACAGTGAATCAATCGAAAAATCGGACATGCCTAACATTTCAAGCAAAATATCATATCTTTTTGTAACAAAACGTATTAAGAAATATAATTTCTAAGTTATTGATAAGAAAAAAAGCAAAACATTTCAATTTGTTTAGGAAATATTAGTGATAAATAAATTAACTTAGTTTTTTTTAACTCAAACGGAAAATCGTACAAGCAAATTAGTCTTTGATTTTTTTACATTTTTGGTTGCAACAATAGAAAAAAATAATTTAGTTTCGTTTCATTTGTGAACTAAGAGTGATTTTGTCAACAAAAAATAAAAGTGGCTCCAAGAGGTAAGCAAACAATAGTGGAAATTAGGCATCTTATTATTCGACTGTATGGAGAAATATATATGTATATACATATATAAATTAAATACAAACTCTGCAATTGAGTGTAGTTTTATTAATGAACTTTATTAAAATTTAAATCTTAAAATTTACTTAAAAACTAACATGTAGAAATGCAAGGTTTGCATAAATAAAAACAATGTTCGTAAAGAGTGTCGCATAACAACGGCAACAAATGTAGTTGCGCAGGCAGTAGCAGACGCCAAGTCAGCATTAAATGCATGCGCCACTCGTTCACTACGGTATGTTATGTATGTCACTTATATATAAGTTAGCACTCAGAATTTCAATACGAATGTTGAAATACTGAAAAGTCAACAACCAGCTGCGTTAGCTATTTATTCTACAATTGTAAAAGAATGATAAGAAACTTTTAAACAAGGAAAACACTAGACGCAAACTCAGCGTTTTTGGGTACAATGTTGGTTGAAATGAAGTATTGTTCTTTAAGCGAAAGGCAGATCATATTTGGAAGTAAAAGAATAAAGTTAACTTTTATAATTTTATTTTTATTTAATAAAAAACCTTACAAAAAACTAAGATCCTGTTTTTTTGTTAACTGGCGCCCAACGAGTGTTAATACTAAAGGAACCCAACAATTGAATATAAAGGAGTGCTAAATCTCATATAAAAACAACAGCTAAACTACAACGAAATAGAAGAAGCAAATATCTATCAACAGTTGAGGAAACCACATCAATTGGACTAAAATTAAAAGCAACTGCAACCAACAGAGGAATCAACTATCTATATTGAAGAAAACTCATCAATAAGTTAAATTTTTTTTGTTTCAATGTAAGTAGAGTGCTTATTAAATATTTAAAAGTGAAATAAATTATGAATTGCGATTGAAATTTTGTTTTTGGAAAAAAAGTGAAGCATACTCTCGTATGAATGAAGATATTGAGTCATTATTAAAAAGATTTAAAAGTTTAGAACTTATAGAAGACTTAGAAATGGCAATTACTCCAGATCAGTTAAAAGCTATTGTGGAGAGTGCAGATGAAACTTATGTTTCATGGAGAAATGCAGCACATACCGCTTATAGAGTTTATGAAAAATATAATGGGAGTTCCACCCATTTTGGTAATCATTAGAAATAAAATTAGGGGTACAGCCGATATGATTTTGGTTTCTTTTGATACCCCTCTAAATTTTAAGGCCATTATTAATAGACTCGATTTCACCTATGCGGACAAGAGACCCATTTATTTAATAGAACAAGAAATGTCTACCCTTCGACAGGGAAATCTAACTCTTTTTGAGGGAATTATGATGAAGTGGAGCGGAAGCTCACACTTCTAACAAATAAAACAATAATGAATTATGATAGTGATCTGGCTGCATGATTAAATGAAAAATATCGAATGGATGCATTACGTGTGTTCATTTCAGGCGCAAAAAAATTTTTAAGCGACATTCTTTTTTCGGCAAAGCCAAAGGATCTTCCATCAGCGCTATGTAGGGAAAAACACAACAGAAATTTTATACGAAAAACGCTAGGTTTGCTAATAATAATAACACACAAGGAAAAAATCCTTATTATGACAGACGACAGGAGAGCTCAAAAGAACAAAAGCAGGAGGTGGAACCGATGGATATCGATTCATCATCAAGGTTCAAACAGCCCCAAAGAATTAATAATCAGTGGCGAGCCCAACCGAACATAAACGTAAGCCCGGCAATAAAAAGACCAAATAGTGGTGCCACCAGGTTCACAGGCTTGAAGCAACAGCGGGTCAATCATATGGCGCATGAAAAAAATGATCATGTAGATCATAATTATCAGTATGAAGTTGATACAGAAGTATCTAATATAGAAAATGAAGTTTCAGAATATGACCAAATTAATTTGTTAGTCATGACTCCCTGCTCCCGTACATAGAAAGGATTATAGCAGGGAGGAGAATTAAATTATTGATAGACACAGGCGCATCAAAAAACTATATAAAACCATTACCAGAATTAAAACATGTAAGAAATGTTGATGAGAGATTTATAGAGAAGTCACTTCATGGCTTCAATTCCATAAAACATAAATGCACTATTAATCTTTTCAATATAAATACTACCTTTTTTATTCTTCCAAACCTGACGTGGTTTGACGGAATTATAGGACTTTATTAAAAATCGCAGATTCTAAGCTCGATTTAAAAAATAAAAAGCTGGAATATAAGGCTGGATCAGAACCCATTCAGTTTTTTAAATGTAAGAGTGTAAATTTTACAAGTGTGGAAGAAATTGAGGTACCTCAGGATGTATCCGAGAGATTTCGAAAAATTATAGAAAAAAAAGGGTGTCTTCGCTGAACCTGATGAAGCGTTACCCTTTAACACAAATATTATTGCGACTATTCGCACTGAGGATAAGAATCCGTTATATTCAAAGTTATACCCATATTCAATAGGAGTAGCAGATTTCGTAAACACAGAAGTTCGTAACTTTTAAAGGATGGCATCATCCGCCCATCCAGATCACCCTACAATAACCCTGTTTGGGTGGTAGATAAAAAAGGGACTGATGAATATGGAAACATTAAAAAACAACTTGTTATGGATTTCAGAAAACTGAATTCGAAAACTGGTATCCCATTCCAAATGTAAGTGTTATATTATCAAATTTGGATAAGGCTAGATATATTACTACTCCAGACCTTAAATGAGGATTTCATCAAATATTATTGGCAGAAAAGGACCGTGAAAAAACAGCCTTTTCAGTAGGAACTACTTTTTGGGCTTAAAAATGCCCCGAGCATTTTTCAGAGAGCCATTGACGATGTTCTTAGGGAACAAATAGGAAAGTCGTGCCACGTTTACGTTGACGACGTTATAGTTTTTTCAAAAGATATGGAAACCCATGTCTTGGATAAACTCTGTGAAGCCAATATGAGAGTTTCTCGCGAAAAATCAAACTTCTTCAAAGAAAGGGTTGAGTTTTTAGGATTCGTAGTATCGCGAGGTGGTATCACAACGAGCCCTAGTAAGATAGATGCAATAAAAAACTATAAACAACGCAGTACAATTTTTGATTTTAGACCCTTCTTGGGACTGTCAAGCTATTACAGATGCTTCATTAAGAACTTTTCATCGATTGCAAGGCCTTTGACCGATATACTGAAAGGTGAAATTGGCAAGGATAGTGCCAGTCAGTCTAAAAAAATTGTTGTAAATTTTGACGAAAAGCAACTGCAGGCTTTTAATAAACTTAAAGAGGTCTTAGCATCCGAAGATGTTATGTTACTTTACCGCGATTACGGAAAATCGTTTGACCTAACGACTGATGGTTCGGCTTATGGACTTGGTGCGGTTTTGTCTCAAAATGGCAAACCATGATTTCAAGAACTCTGAAGGATAGGGAATTAAATTTTGCCACCAATGAACGGGAGTTACTGGCAATTGTATGGGCTTTGAAAAGCCTTAGAAATTATTTATATGGCGTTAGGATCTGAATATCTTTACAGACCACCAATCGCTTACTTTTGCGGTTTCGGGTCGTAACCCTAACTCGAAAATAAAAAGGTGGAAAGCATTCATCGATGAGCACAACGCTCAAATTTATTATAAACCGGGAAAGGAAAATCACGTCGCCGACGCTTTATCGCGACAAAACCTTCTTACTTTACAAGGTGTTCATACCCTACAAAATGATAACACTTCATGCTCAAGCTCTGATATTGCAACAATACATAGCGAAGTCTCTTTATCTTCTACTATTGAATCAACTGATAAACCGATTAATTGTTTTAAAAATCAGATAGTGATTGAGGAGGGTAGAGAGCGGCCAACAAGAACATTTATTTTGTTTGGAACAAAAACGAGACACAATAAACTTTTCAGACAGAGCACTTTTGATGGATAAAATTTGTGATGCTGTAAAAGAAGATGTAGTGAATGCAATTCATTGCGAGCTACCAATTTTGGCTTTAATACAACATAGGCTAATTGAGGCATTTCAATCAACAACATTTCGTTATGCAAAAAATTTAGTTGTTGATATCACAAATAAAGATGAACAAAGAGAAATTGTTGTAACTGAACATAACAGAGCTCATAGAGCAGCTCAAGAAAATACTAAACAAATTTTAGAAGACTATTTTTTCCCAAAAATAACACAGCAAAGGAGGTGGTTAGAGATTGTAGGATTTGCAAAAAAGCAAAATGCGATCGCCACCCGCAGAAACAAGTGATTGGTGTGACACCAGTTCGACTATAGTATGTAGGGGAAATTTTACATATTGATATTTATATTCTCAACAGATCAAAAATATTTTTTAACTTGTGCAGACAAACAAGTTTGCAATAGTTCAACCTATAGACTCGAGAATTATAATAGATGTAGAATCACCGATTCTACAGCTGATGAATTTTTTCCCTCGTACGAAAATAATATTTTGTGACAATGAACCGTCATTAAATTCTGAAACAATAAAATCAATGCTGAGTAATAATTTTTGCGTGGAAATTGTCAATGCACCACCGCGTCATAGTACTTCGAATGGACAGTTCGAGAGATTACATAGTACTATTTTAGAAATTTGTTAGATGCCTTAAGCTAGAACAATCCATTAGTAATACAGTACAATTAATATTACTAGCAACCATAGAATATAATAAAACAATTCATACGGTCACAAACAAAAGGCCTATTGATGTAATTCATTCTGATTCATTGGAGCTTGAAATTGATGTGAGAAACAGGGTACAGAAAGCCCAAGAGTTTCAAATGAGACGATTAAATGAAACGAGACAGAATCGTAGGTGAAAAAGTTCTTGTTAAAACAAATAGAAGATTAGGCAATAAGCTTACACCATTATATATTGAGGGAACTGTAGAGGCCGATTTGGGGACAACCATTCTCATTAAAGAGAAGGTGGTCCATAAGGACAATTTAAGATAAGTCAAATTTTATTGATTTCTTTTTAGCCCTAGGATTCTTGTGGTGGTCCTTCTTGTCACGGTGGTGACCGCAAAACTAACAGACTATTCTAATTCAAACTACATCCCTATATCACACGGTTACGCGACGATTTGGCAGGATTTTGAGTATTTGCGGCATACAACGAACCTAACATTTTCCCCAATCACACATGAAAAAAATATTAGACTCGGACATAGGACATGTAAGAACATTAATAACAACAATAGATGTTCATCGTAGGCATACAAGAAGTATAAAATTTTCGGGCACGGCACTTAAGGTGGTTGCTGGGACACCTGACTACGATGACTTCGAAGATGTGAAATTTAATCAAAGGGAATTGATTCAGGCAGAAAATAGACAAGTTCTCATAAATACAAGAACACAAGAGAAAATCAATAATTTAACAGACAGTCAATATTATAATAAAAAATACCAAAGCTAAAATGGTGGATACAGAGCATTTATACGAGACCTTGCTTGCTAGAAATAGAATTATTATCGCGGAGCTTGAAAGCTTGATGTTATCAATAACTCTTTCAAAAATCGGTATAGTTAATCCACAGATTTTGGATTCTAATGATTTACTTAGTATAAATAGTAAGCACTCTACAAATGTAACTATACAGGATTTAATGGAAGTTGCTAGTATAAGAGTCCTATTAGATAATAAGTTTTTACATTTTTTAATTAAGTATCCAAGACCAGATAAGGTTTGCAAGAAAGTAATATTGCACCCTGTTCAACACAACTACACAATTCTTAATTTTAATGGCGAAAACAGCGTGACAGATTGTGAAAATCAAGCGTTACCGATTGGAAACTGTAATGCAACCCTAACAACATCATTCTGCAGGAAGCTGGTACATTCAACATGCGCACAACAACTCCATTCGGGTGGTCATGCATATTGCACTTCTCGGCCTTCCCATCTTAAGTCGGTTACAATAATTGATGAGGGTGTTGTAATTGTAAATGATGACACCTTTACTGTAAAAACAAATGATGATGTAGAGACGACCATCACGGCCACATTTCTACTGACTTTCAGTGGTGAAGCAAAAATTAATGAAACCCTATACAGAAATCACAAAAGTATAGTAACAAAATTACCGGAGTCACCGATAATTGCCCTACTTAATGTTACAAGCTTCAGAGGTTAAGTGCTGAAAACTTGCGGCATATAGAAGGCTTAAAAAACCAAGTGATTTCTGGTCCTTTGTCGTCTACTGCTACTCTTCTTGTATTGCTAGCTTTGGCATTCTGTTGCTTCAAGCTGCACGATAAGCTTAGAAAAAACCGTCAACAACGTGCTCTAGAATCTGCAGTTGAGAGATTGAAGAAGTCCGGGGACGTCCTTCATTAGGGAGGAGTTAGCACAACTCAGAATTTCCATACGAATGTTGAAATACAGAAAAGTCAACAACCAGCTGCTTCAGCTATTTATTCTACAATTGCAAAAGAATGATAAGAAACTTTTAAACAAGGAAAACACTAGACGCAAACTCAGCGTTTTTGAGTACAATGTTGGTTGAAATGAAGTATTGTTCTTTAAGCGAAAGGCAGATCATATTTGGAAATAAAGGAATAAAGTTAATTTTTATAATTTTATTTTTATTTAATAAAAAACTTTGAAAAAAGATTCTGTTTTTTGTTAACTTATACATATACATACATGAAAACAAAATATACTATTGTAAAAAAAGAACGCTCCATACTTTAGTGTTGTTTATTTAAATAGAAATTGTAAATTAATACAGAGGTATAATTACCGCTTTCGATATCGAGTAAAAAATCGAATATTTCTGTTTTGGGATTCCTGCAATCGATATCGCACAAAAATAAATAAAATTTGAGATGAGACCTTTCGATAGCGAGTGTTTCTTTACAAACATTGTTCGATACAACAATGTCAATCGTAAACGAAACAAATTATTTTTTAATTGTAACAGCAGAAAAAGTATTTTAATATTTGTTATGTTTTTTTACTTAAAATAATATTAACTATTGTTAAAATCCTAGGACAAATGTGAAAAATGTAAATTCTAAGCAAAAAGAAATATTGGCAGAGTTTATGTCCGAATTCCCCTATGGTGTTATACACCATGGCTCTAAAGGGTAACCGGAGTCCCCTAAAAAACCAGTGGGATATTTAATATGTAACAGACACGTAAATATTTGTATTTAAATTATCTAAAAGCCAATTATTTGTTAATTTTTATTGCTGTAAAGACCATATGTTCGAATGTTTCCATACGAAAGAGTCATGTGGTAAATATGAAAGTTTTCATTTCAATAAGTAAGTCAACACATTTTTGAGAAACTTACTACCATAGAGTTTAGGCTGTGAAACCCTTCCCTATTATAAAACATGTGTTCACTGTTGCAAGGTTTTTTCAAGCCTTATCTATGCAGCCAATAACTGAAACAAGAGAAATGGTAGGTTAAATAAAAAAATAGTCGCCCTAAAACACAAACCTCTTGGGATTTTATATTTCCTCATAAAAGTTTCTATACACTCATTTGGATTGTTCTGGATGAAAGTTCATAAAATTGGGCATAGCTTTTCCTCCATTTCCTTGGACAGCTTTGTTGCCAGTTGCAACTGCAACTTTGGTGGTATTGCTGTCGACATGTGCCCGGAAAAGTTGAACTCCGGCGAAGAGAAATATGAAAGCATCAATATTTGTGGACCCATTATCTTTTAAGTATTAGGTATTTATTTAAAATTATAAAAATTCTAATTTTTACTTACATATTTTCGTTTATGTTTTGTTTATATTTTATGTCACTCTTTTACAAATTTAATAAAATCCCTTACATTTAATATGAAAACTAGATTCCATATCAGTTTTGTTCGATAGTTCATTCGATATCGTAAGTAGTAATTACACCCCAGTATTATCAACATATACATATATTGTTATTACCCCTAAATTAGTACAATGTGCATCGGCATAAGAAAGTCCACTTAGTGTGTCAAAACAAGTTTTTGAGTAAAATGCATACTGTGTGTATTTTTACATTAACTTCCGATGTTTTAGAGACTTACGAATGGTGTCATATAAAAATTGAAGGGGTTTTTACATACAAATCCAAAAAAAGTGAATTCTTGAAATTTGGCACTCTAAGTGGGTTTTGTTATACACGGTCACATACATATATATGGCTGAAGTCAGTCCACTTCTAGTATAACTATTTTAAAAACATTTCTATAAGATAACGTGTTAGCAACAAAAAGTATCTTTTTAACAACTCGAGATGGAACTACTTACTTACCTTTTCACCACTACACACTAAAGATTAAATGCTATACTTACCATATGTCGTACATATATAAATACTTACCTAGAGATGTAACTTACTACTAAGGCATATGAAATAAAATTAAATTAGAATTGAAGTTAAAGCAACCAAATTATACATATATAGCTCTTTAAATCTAAAAGAAAAGGTTGGCTTAAAATTGGGAATAGTATTATTTCTCAGAAAGAGTAATAATAATAACATTCTTTAACTTGTCCTCCTACATACATATGTAGTTAATCTAAAAATTATTATAATTCTTATTGGAAATAATTACAGATATTATGTACCAATACAACTTAGAACAAATTTTAAAGTAGTATATTTGACCAGTTATTCCGATAACGTGTGCCTAGTATTAGTATTGTAGTTTCACTTGCTTAGCAGTTTTTTTAAATGCTGCAATTTTGGGATTCAGCATTAAAATCTGTATTTAGATTTTGTCGTGGATCTTTTTTTTCTCAAAATGTATCGTGCTATCCACTATAAAAGCGCGAATCCAGTAATCTGCAAGGTATCATCAAAAATAAATATCATAACTTTTTATTTATGTATGTATGTATGTATTATTGTGCTTCTTATTTTGTCAAATTATTTGTCAATGTGGTAATATATTTTTTAAAAATGTTTAAAACGTTTCTTTTAGATACAATGACCACAATTGGAGATCGAGTTCTAAACATATCACTGCCTAAGATTGGAGAAAAAAGTCTTTTTACAAGAGATCTTGAAGATTCACTACGTAATGGTGGTGTAGACTTAGTAGTACATTCGTTAAAAGATTTACCCACCGCCCTACCAAGTGGCATGGCTATTGGAGCAGTTCTGGAACGTGAAGACGCAAGAGATGCCCTTGTTCTGAGAGAAAATTATAAAGGATGTACAATCGATACTCTTCCAAATGGATGTGTTATTGGTAACCTTTATTTACAAAATAATAGGTATTATATGCTCATGGTTTATTATTTTAGGAACTTCTTCGTTGCGTAGAACTGCTCAGATTCGCAGGCAATATGCAAATTTAGTTGTTTGCGATATTCGCGGTAATTTAAATACTCGTTTAGCTAAACTGGATGCTGAAAACTCTAAGTTTGCTGGAATTATTTTGGCTCAAGCAGGTTTGGTGCGTATGGGTTGGCATAACCGTATTAGCCAAGTTTTGGATCCAACAGACCTGTTGTATGCCGTGGGGCAGGGCGCCTTGGCGGTGGAATGCCGTGCAAATGATTCTGATATTTTGGACATGCTTCGAGGCCTAATGTGCTTGTCTACTTCTTGTCGAATTTTGGCCGAAAGAAGCTTTTTAAAAACTCTTGGTGGGGGTTGTAGTGCTCCAGTAGCCGTTCATAGTAAAATTGTCAGAGATGTGGCAAAGGAAGAAAATACTTTGATTTTGGATGGTGCAGTTTGGAGTCTTGATGGGTCTATAGAAATCCGAGATAAAAAGTTTTGTGTACTTTTAGCAGAAATAAAAAACAACAACATTGATAACGATGGCACCAGTAACGAAGGACCTCCATCAAAGCGATCCAGACCGAATAAAACTAGCAATACAGCAACAAGAGGTGATAATAGTCCACCTATAATAAATGAGGATGCTGATGTTGAAGCACTAACCCAACCTTATAACATTAACGAAATAGTCGAAAAACACATTAGTTTGGTTAGAAAATGTCCAGTTGTTAACTCGGAAATTATTTCCGACTCCAAAAACCACAATGAGAACAGTAAAATTGGTGGCGGTGACGCGGACAATAATAATTTGAACAAGAGATGCCCTTTGCCACTTGAAATTGGAACAGATGTGATGGGTCAATGTCCTTTTGTTGGAAACGACACAAAAATTGTGCACACTGTCGCTGAAAGTTGCTCCATGGCGAAAAGTATACTTAAAATTAATAGTAACAGTACTTTACTTGATGAAGGTAAGGCTGATTTTACATCTTCTATGTCCGTTGTTTCCAAGTGCCCCTATTCATCGATGCACAACGAAAATGATCCAATCTTTGCTAAAAGCTGTCAAGACAGTAGTGAAGCCAATGTACATCGCAAATGTCCCTATTTAAATAAAACTATTAAGCTATTTGAATATAGAGACGAAGAAAAACCACGATCGCAACATTTGGAAAATATTCTTACAGAAAATGAAGATAAGTTATTTTGTGGACTCTTTCAGCATGCTTGTCACAATAGCCAACTTTATGTTCAGTGCAATATTCTGGGACAGGAATTAGCAAATGATTTGATTCAAAAAGGTGCTTTAGATGTAATGAAATGTGCGCAGGCTGAAATTCATACTAAATCTTAGAGTCTTGGACGACATACAGGTGGTTAAAATTAATTTAATTTTTTATGGGAGTTTTTTTATAGATAAATTAGATGTTATAATTGTTAACATATGGTGGCTAATAAGAAAATTTAATCTTGGAATTTTAATTTCGGAAAAACTTCGAAAAAGTGCAATAAACTAATTTGGATCCAATACAAAAAAAGTAAAATTCTGTTTTAATAGGGTGCTGTAAAATTCATATAAAATGTGTCAGAAAATAATAATAAAAAGAGGAATACATTTTAAACTGCAGTAAATGACTTCGTTTGATTCACTGATAATGAAATGTAACGGTTTGGGATGCGTTTTTCTTATAATTAATAGAATAATAAATCAAAATTTATAAATAAAAAGTAAGTAAAAAATTTCATGGAATATTTGGTAACCAAAAAGAAATACTCCCTTAATATGTAAAAACAAATTGAGAAATTACTCTTTTTTTGTAATGAATGTGGAAAGTATTAAATTATTCGCAGGTCGAAAGTAATAAAAGGATGTTGTATGAAAAATCAACACTTGGCAATTCTGAGCTAATAATTGTTGTATTTCTTTTTCCTTTGGCGCTACAGTCCGGGGTGAACCTTTGCCTAAACCAACAATCTTTAGCCAGCAGCGTCCAATTTTGCACAACAAGTTGGTTGAGGTCCCTTCAAGATTCTACAGGTCGAAGCACTATTTTCCATGCGCTCTACATGGCCCAACCACCTTAGCCGTTGGATCCGTAGATGCCTGGTTAGGCTCATGTCGCTGTACAACCCGTACAGTTCGTGATTGAATCTTCTCCAGATACCATCAACGTAAATAGGGCGGAAGATTGAACGCTGAACTTTTCACTCGAAAATACCTAGGACTTCCTCATACGCCTTCGATACTGTCCATGCAGGTATGATCAAAGTGGTATATATAGTGTAAGCGAGAAAGGGCCCTACTACTCAGTTGCCTCTTTAACGCAATGAAACAGCGATTGGCAATAGTTATATAGCTTATATAACTTCCTTTTGCCGTCTTTCACCGCTAGACCCATTTTGGACGCCTCCGTTAAAATTCCAGCTAACGTTTCATTCACGGCTCGTTGTGTTCGACCAATGACGTCAGGAAGATGAGGAGAAAAGTCACATGAAAGTGCGTCGCCTTGTCTAAAGCCTTTTCTGACATTGAAGGTCTCGGTGAATTTGTCACCGACCTTGATCGAGCAGCGAGAATTCTCCATCGTCATCCTACACAACCAGACGAGTTTGGTAGGAATGTCAAAACTAGGCATGGCGTTGTATAGCTCGTCCCTATGCACACTGTCATATGCGGCCCTAAAATTGACGAATAGGTGGGTGTCGATTTGCATCTCTTGGGTCTTTTCCAGCATCTGCCGTAGTTTGAAAATTTCGTCAATGATGGACTTTCCCTGCCTGAAATGTGAATGTTGAGGTGAGGGAACCGCGTGCTTTTGCTACATTGAGGTTTCGCCCCGTCACGAAGTCTAGGACCCTGAGCCCGTCATCGGATGTGTCTTCATGCAGGCGGGTTTTCCGATGACTAGTGAAGATGTCTTTGCCCAGCTTTCCGTTGAAATCTCCAAGACGATGTTGGTGTCGTAGCTGGGGCATTGAACGTATGTTTTTTCTAGGCGATTATAAAAGTCATCCTTGCTATCGTAGGGGCGTGGGCGCAGAATAGGCTAATGTTGCCGAGTCTAGCCTTGATGCGGATTGTTATGAGAAATTCGCTCACGTATATAAAACTTAAGACTGCTTTAAACATTAAAAAATGTGTACTTTTTACATGCATACATGTAAGGAGAAGACGTTCGGTTTGTTGGCGGAAATATGCATTTTTTTACCTTTTAATCATTATAATTCTCAAAGAAGACTGAATCTAAAACTAAACTTACAACAGTGCCAAATGAGTTAAACTGGCCAAAACCCGAATACTAAGTTTGCATCTGGTAGTTATTTATTAACAAGTTTACCAATTCCATAAGTGAGCAATATTGTTGCTCGAATTCAATCAGGCTGTTGGCCTTAAGTATTTCAATTTAAACACCAGCTTGGGAATTTAGACTTGGGTTAACTCCTCCCTCACTTAACTGAAGTGATGACAAGTTTTCTTTATCATCTGATATACTCTAAATCAGGCAAAACCAATATTCAAAATAACGAAAACAAAAGTTTTCCCTTTAAGCCCTCTATATGTCATAAGTTTTCTGCGTTCAATCTTTGACAGTACGGTAAGCTCAATATTTCCTGATGATCTGTAACATTGAAAAGGGGACATATTGGTCACCCTGGTAATTACAATATATCTTTGGTTTCTATATAGCGATCAATTAATTTTGCCTCGTTTCTAAACATGAGTAGAAAGGTAACAATGGCCGATTTCTCTACACCATCATTTGTTTCTATTGTGAAAGTTTGGTCATTGATGATGAAAACTCCCTCGTTGATAATTGTGAGGGATTCTAAATGAGAAGGATGATTGCGCAACCATAAGAAGTTAGATAATCTAATCTTACAAAATGGTGTCAGAGTAGTGCGGCAATTTCCGATTACCAGAATTTGATTTCCACAGTCCGTCACTCCGTCTGCCCCATAGAGATGGAGAATTGTATTATTGTGTTGAATCGGGTACAGGGAAAGCAAATCACTTTTCGTAAAAAAATCATCGAGAGTGTAATTTTTATCAATTTGGTGTTTTAGAAATCGCTTAAATGGTGTACAAAACTAAATTTCCTTTTCAAATTGTTTCTGCCGATTTTTCCGTTATATTTTTATGTTCTTTAAATAAATTTTGCTACAAAAAAAACGTAATTAAAACAGTTGGCCTTGACAGCACGAAAAAAATACTTTTTGAGTAAATATATGAAATAGTTTGTTGTAAATAATTTAAATAAGCTAAAAAACGAAATGTAATTAGTAAATAATACGTCAAACATGTTGGCCATTTTTTTTGACACGGTACTCCTTCCCAAAGCAAGATTAGAATCGTTTGTTGTGCGCAGTGTTGGCAAGTGTAGGGATTTATCCTCTTTTGTAAAGTTTTTTTTGTTTATTTTCACGTGTAGGGAAAAAGGACAGATTTTGTACCTTTAGGCATTTCGCAAGGATTTTTTTAATTATCAAAAAAATTAATTCGCACCAAAAAGTTTGAAATTTATTAAGAAAAAATTTTTTTCTTACACAATTTCATTATATGATGAAAGAGTTTTTTTCAGTCTAACAATAATGTATCTGGTGGTGTGGCATATTCTTCACGCAGAGTCAAATAAAATATTTTTTAAACTTGGCCAAAATTTCATCAAAAAAGATTCATTAAAGACTGATTGTGTTGTAAGATCTCCCCATACATATTTCGTTACCAATAGAAGATGTTTATCTTGGAAGTGAATGTGAAGAACTAATAAAAACGTTTCCAAAATCAAGTTCCGACCAAATTAAATCTGATTGCCTGCAATTTTATATAATAGCCCTCGAAGAAACTCAGCGTAGATTGCCATTGAAAGATGATTCAATTTTCAAAGAAATGGAGTTTCTCAACCCTGAATTGGCCATTGGTGGTAACAATAAAAATTCGTTTAAATTTAAATTAATATGTCAAAAGTACAAAATAGTTATTAATCTTTTAACCCAGGAGTGGTTAACATCAGAATATAATTTTACCGACTATGAGAAAAAGTCGATGAAGAAATTAGATATTGATGAGTGTTGGTCCAATATATGTAAAATTAAAAATTTTAACAATAATTTAGTGTTTCCAAATTTTGTTAAGTCTGCCGCATGCAAATGCTGATGCTGAGAGAATTTTTTCTATAATTTCCGACGTACGTAACAAAAAAAGAAACAAACTAAGCCACCAAGTTTTAAACTCCATATGCATTATAAGGACTCACCTGCAAGCTAATTTAATTAATTGTACAAATTTTGCTAGCCATTTCAAGAAATTTAATTACAAAGATCTCTACAACTAAATATAATTAACATATACATAGTATATTTATGTATATTTTTACCTAAATGAATTTATTAATAATAATACCTAATGTACCTATAATTTTAACCAAATGAAATTTTTATGTTAATTTAACTTAGTTATTCTTGATTTTTTAATTTACAATAAAAGTAAAAAAAGTAGAAATTTATTTTTTTCCGCAATATTTAGAAAAAAATGGCGTAGCGAAAAATATAGGGATTTTTTTTGTGTATTGTAGGGAAAAAGAAGCTTTTTTTTATACAATGGTAGGGATTTTTCAAAAAATCTCCTGGCAACACTGGTTGTGGGCTCCCCTGTTCGACGTAACGAAGTTAACTAATTGTAAAATCACTGGAATGCTTTGTTTGTTTTTTCTTAAGTTGTGTCAAATAACTGACAAAAAAAGACAAAAAACCGCACTAAAAGAACTGTTTCATACGATTTTCAGAACACAATAAAATCGATTATGTGGAATTAAAATCAATTTCACTTTCATTTCGTGATGATATGCAGAACCTGCCTGTAAATCTGGCTTTGGCTCCGTAAATTCAAATCATTACGGAGCCGTCCGAAACTGGGATATACATACTAGACCTGGCGCAGCTTATATGGGTTTTTTTTTGGAATTTTGAATACGGGTAGCGATGAAAATATGCGATTTTATGCCAAAATTTATGTAGCTTATTTTCAGGTGCCAACCCGTGCCAAAAAAATTTTGAAAAATCACAAAATTTTTGTTTCATTTGATAATTTTTTTTTATTATAAATACTATAAATAAAACTACTACATATAAATTAGAAGACGGCTTATAGTTTGTTAATTAGTTTAAGTATACAATGCCAACAGAATCAAGTACTGATTTATTTGACATTGCCCACGTCGACGCTCTCAAGGTTATAAGTATCCAAGAAGATAGAGACTTTTTAAGAAAGCAGCGAGAAAATGTGCGTGTTGCTTGCATCACTTGTGTCGATCAAAATGTCGCAAATAAAGAAAAAAGAAAGGCACATAGAATGGAAGATGAAAAACGTCAAAAGGAAACTTATGAAGATAAAAATGGCACTTCAGGTAATTATCATATAGTATTTAAACACACAGTGCATATTTTTTTGTACGCTTAATTGCTTGTAGACTTGACTACGGAACGTGTTGAATTTGAGAGTGATGAATCTGGAGATGATGTGGAGGCGATGGATGCAAAACACACTGATAACATTCCAAGTTGCTCCAATAAGCCGATTCGAAAACGTGAAAAAAAAGATTTTATAGATGACAGAATGCTAGCTTGTATTGATGCTGGCAATATGTCATCTTCAGTGCAACTGCCAAAGCGTTGGATCACAATATTGAGGATCTTGTTTTGAACTGCTCAAGTTTGCGTGAACAACATAAAAAATTTCGACGCCGTCATGGCAAAGAAATTATTGAAAATTTCAAGGAATTTTTTTATTTTAGCTAAGTTATAAGTTTTTCTTTGAGCTTAAGTTTTTTAAACTAAATTTGTATTTATGTATGTACTAAATTTGTAAAATAGATAAAGTTGATCGCTTGGCTATTGTGCTCGCGTCGGAGAATGTTGAAAAATTGATAGCTTTCCCCATCATTGAAGATGGAAGTGGTGCTGCAGTCGCTCATTCAGTCTACGACTATTTGGTAGAGCTAAATATGCTGAATTCATTAGAAATGATATGTTTCGATACAAATACTGGCTCTCATAGTGGTGCTGGAACTTTATTGGAACGCAAACTAGAACGTAGCTCATTGTGGTTACCATGTCGCCATCATATTGCAGAAATTCTTCTAAGAACTGTATTTGAGATTAACTTCGGAAAATCAAGTGGGCCAGAGGTGGCAATTTTTAAACGTTTTGCGCCGGAATGGAGCACATTTAATTCAAAAGGACACAGCACTTGTATGCTGGATGAACAAGTTTTGAGTGGCCTATCTGTCGAGGAACGTGAAACAAGCAAGCTCTTTTGTCTTGAATACATAGCGGAAGTCTACATTCGGCATGATTATAGAAAACTCCTACAACTTGCATTTATTTTTCTTGGTGGTAGCATTCCCAACTTCACATTTCATGCTCCTGGAGCGACGTCTCATGCAAGATTCATGTCCAAGTAAGTTGAATGGAATTCGCAGTATGTGCCTTTTCTTAATAAGTCTCTATATTCCATACTGGTTCAAAACCGCAAATGCAATTGAAGCGCCTAATAGAGATATGCAACTGATAAAAAGGATTGTTGGCTATTTTGATAAAAATATATCTACAGTGCTGTTAGAAAAAAATCGGAATCATCTGTGGTATTTATCAGAGGAAGAGTTGCACTTGCCTTTTTCGATCCACATGTTGTCGCAGAAGTAAAGAAAAAGATGGCTTCGGCATTGCAAATGGAGTGCGATAAAGACAATCATATCGGTGATGATGTTGGTATTTTTCCATCTAAAAAAATGTGTGCAAGCGTTGATGAATTACAATTATTCACATCCAAGGACTTAAGCTCTTTTGCGACTACCAAAACAAAACATTTTTTTTCTCGTTTGGAAATTTCTATGGATTTCTTACGGTAGGATCCGTCAAATTGGCCTAAGAGCGAATCATTTTGTAAAGGGGAGCAGATCGTCAAATGCATTGCTGTTGTGAACGATACCGCTGAAAGAAAGGTTAAACTAATAACTGACCTTAACAGATGCTTAACACACAATGACGCCGATAAGCAGTATTTGTTACATATTGTAGAGGATTACCGTAAGGACTTCCCAAGCTATACAAAATCTTCATTGAATTAACATACAAATAATAAGCCAATTTAATAAAAATTAAAGAAAAACACATTATATTTATAGTATTTCTTGTTAAATAAAAATTATAAAATACAAAAAAAGAGTATTTTGGTGGTTTTTCAAAATTTTAACCTTTGACCTCATTATGGTACGGTTTGGCACCATCCGATCAGCCTGAAAATTTGCTACCTCAATTTTGGTATCAACTCGCTTATTTTCATCGCTACCCACATTACAGTTTCATAAAAAAGATTTTAACGCCAGGTCTAATACATACACAGTTCGAATCGGAATAATTAGTTAATTTTGCTGTGAGTAATGCAACAAAAGACCCACAATGTAAGACCTTATAGATTACTTTCCCTTTAATAAGAACCGTTGTTCCAAATTCGGCTTCAACAGTTTTCACAACATATGGTGTAATCTTATTTTCTATTGGTCTTATCGAGAACTTTTTCGTTACCACGAATACTATTTTCCTTTTTTTTATTGAATCGATGTGATTGAATTTTCTGTGCTCTCTGTACCCATTTAATTTTTAAATTCTGAGTGAGTTGTTTTAATTACGTCAATACGTTTATTTGCGACGGTATGATTTGTTGTGTCATTTATAGATTTGTCGCAGGATTAAAAGTTGTTCTGTCAGATATGTACATATATTAGGCGCTTGTCAGCCTAAGGGAAATCAAGCCTATTTATAATAGGTTTAAAATTTGAAGGGGTATCGAATGAAGCTAACATATTGTCAGCAGGACTTCTTATTTTATTTCTTATAATACCAAGGGCTCTAACTCAAAATTAAGACCGCTAAACTAACTAAAATAATTAATACTTATATACTACTTATGAAGATATCTAGGCATATATGTATATACTAAAAAAACAATAGTAACAGCTCTTTCTATTATGTCGGCAATGCA
The DNA here is from genome assembly GCA_932526305.1 of Epicampocera succincta. NCBI lineage: Eukaryota > Metazoa > Arthropoda > Insecta > Diptera > Tachinidae > Epicampocera > Epicampocera succincta. The sequence continues at coordinate 25,762,848 of OW052035.1, read as the reverse complement.
CATTTGGATTTGCCGTTGAATATTTTCAAGTACCGGCTGGCGGCTAAACAAGTCGCTGTTGGTATATCAACTATTGTTGCATTATTTCTTATATAACTGTAATCTATAACGTTATGTAAAATAACTTTGTTTCTGCTTAATTTTATTCTTATTTAATAACTGTTGAACTCTCATATACATATGTATGTATGTATGCTACTTCTAACATAAATTTTGCTTTTTGGCGTAGTTATCGACATTATATAGTGGAGAAATTCTATCTATTTCAGTAAATTATTGAAAAATTGCATAAGAAATAGATTATATATAAAAAAAATTAAAATATTCTGTTGTTACTTGTAAAATAAACTGTTTTTGGTTTACATTTTTTGTGAATAATGTGTTAAATTCTTCTATCAATTTGACTCCCCTTTCAGCTGAGCCATTAACAACGTTTATTGATTTTAATACTTCCCTTCCTTGGTTAAAATATTCATAGCGAGACCATTCGCTGGCATCAGTTTCAATAAACGATGTTTTTAGTTTAAAACGCTCAAAAAACATGAAGGACTTTTTAGTGATTAAGCTACATGATAAATCCTTTTCCAAAAATTCGTTCAAGTCGCTATAAGAGAATAGAAATTTTTTCCGAGCTAAATTGTTTTCTTCAACACTTTCAATTTCTTTATTATTAATTAGTTCCCGCAATTTTGTGGTCATTCGTTGTTTAACTTCAAGTGGTACATTTCATCAAAAAGGGAAAAGAGAATTGGCTCATCAGTACCAAAGATGATTTAAAAACTTTTACAAGCAGGCTTCAGCAACTAATGAGTCCTTTTCTTTATATTTAGTAAAATTTTTAAAAGTTGAATGTTGTTCTATGGCGCTTCAATGCTTTTATTTGCATGAAACCATGGTTTTATGTAATTAACTACAACAAAGCCACATATGCTACATAATGCTTTTGTCTCAGCTTCTGTAATTGGAAAATCTTTTCTTAAGACAAATACTTTGATTGAATAAATGGCCATGGCCATCTATCGGGCCTGCTGATAAGCGCCGGGTTTTCGTATCTTATTTCCTTTTGGAAGAATGCCGAGGATGCGGGTAACTTGTGAGGGTTTTAAAACAGAATAAAAGTATTTTCTGTTGGTTTTCAGCAATAAGTTCAACCAGTGTAGACTGAGATATTGTAAGCGCTAATTTTTGGAAAAGATGCTCTCGTAAAAGATATGTGCAAGTTGGATTAAAAAACATAAAAAGCTAAAGCTCAAATCGCGTTGAAGAAAATATTTCTTTTACTCAAGAAATAATTGTTTCATTAACTGGCGATCTTGCCAGGAGCAACATACATTTTGTTGTTCCAGTGAGCGGACCAGCTCATAGCAGCAAGGAAAACAAATAAGAGAATCCTACATAGAACAGGAATATTATAAAGCCTCGCATAAAGGACTATATATTGTATTTATTTACCAATGAAAAGTTTTAAAAGTAATAAAACATCAAAATACGACAAACAAAGAAAACTTGAGAAGAAACATGCTGAAATTAACCTAATGGTTCAACAAATGGCAAATATGCAACTGATGTTTGAAAAAATTCAATCAGAGAACGCACCTCTCAAGGCGAGAATGGATCAAATTCCTATCAACCCAAGCATAGAACCACCGGCAATTGTTAGACTAACACCCGTCAGCATCTCCTACACTACTCCACAATAAATTGATTTAGATGTTTTTAAGGCCTTGCCTGTAATCGATGGTAACCCTGCCAGATACCGAATATGGAGAGAAGACTTCTCAAGTTTAATGGATGGAATCAGTAACAACCAAAATTCTAATAAATACGTAGAGACATTGTCCATTATAATACATTAATATACAGGTTTTCAAAGACGGAGTTAATAATTCATACATAACATCTACACTATACGGAAATCCAATAAAGGATTTGGAGCATGCCGTCGCAGTGGCACGAACCATCGAACATGACGACGAGCATCAAAAACTGCGGCTGTCATACTCCAGCAACGAACAGAGGCATCATGTACAACCAACACAAAGGCAAAAAAATCCTCAACAAACCTATTATAAATCAGGATAATCATAGTACAACTGTAGAAACAGGTAGCGTAAATAAATTATGGTGGTATTCATAAAAAATCCTTACTAAACATATCAAGCACAAACTAGTTACTAAACAGTTTCGGTTTAGTAAGTGTTTAGTAAAAAAGCGTATTCATAAACAGTTTAGTAATTAATAAATATTTCATCGAGGTTTTAGACAAAAGAGTGGCAGCACCTAAATTTTCATTTGTTATTCAACTTTTAATGCTGTATTTATGCCGATTACCAATTTCTAAATTAACCATTTCTATCATATTACCTTATGTTATTTTGCTTGTATTAAGAAAAAATATATATTTAACAAACAGATAATACTAAATAAATATGTTTACTTCTTTTAGAATAGCACAAAAATGAATAATGTTAACGTTAAATTCACATTTTTTAACGAGTGAAGTAAAAGTATGTGAATAACGAGTTATGTTTTGTTTGTTTACATATCACTAGGATATTTCTCATAATTTTTTTAGATTTGTATTGCAAAAATAAATAAAGATACGTTATTCGGTAGAATGGATCGTATATTCGTAGAAATGGATCGAACTTCCTTTTATACATTTTTGCTTTTCGTTTTTTCTGGCAAATATTTCTTATATCTTCTTTTTATTAAGAATCAAAATTATAAAAGTTTTTTTTTAAATAAATTTTGATGTACTTAGTCGTTCTTTTTATTAAATTTAATGATTTTAATTGATTTTTGCATATTTCCTATAAAATTTGAAAAACTTGAAAATACACAATGTAAACACAGAAAAATTTAAAAATTCTCCGATAATAAGAGCTTAAATGATGGTCGAGGCAATATTAAAATTTGTACGACTTAATAACCGCTTACTAAACGCTTAGTAAGTTAATAATCGTTTATTAAAACCGTACAAATTTTAATATTGCCTCGAAAGAGAAATATTATATACAGAAACAAAGTATGCATTCGATAATCTAGCCTCACTGAGAAAATCACCCCCTAAAACAATTTTTTTATTTCATAATAACTGTAATGATAGTTATAGGCTGCATAACTCAGCTATAAAAGTATGTACATAAGTATTGTGCCATATACAGACAACAAAGAGCTAATGTAAGCTTTAAGGTCTTATTTGAAAATGAGTTAGGAGGAGGATATTTAGGAGTGGGAGAGTTAAGGACCGACGGACTAGCATTTCGATGATAGGAAAATGTAAAGAACATAATTATAAGTTTAAGAAAAACCCGATGATAAGAAAGTAATAAAAAATGAATATTATTTCAAGAAAAACATAAGTATAATTCTAACACACACAAAAAAAAACGTTGCTAATATAAGTATCTAAATAAACAAACATTATAGTTAAAGACAGTCTCAAGAATACAAATAAAAATATTAAGCATAAACTAATAGTAAACACAAACATGGTTCTGTACACCGCTTAATATTTAGACAGATAAGACAGTAATAAAAATGGTGATATCTTAATTCAATATTTATTTGAGAAAAAGCCAACAAAGAAAAAATTTTAAGAAGTAAAAGATAAGAAAAATTAAAATATTTTTTGTTCTAATTTAGAATATAAGGCTACTCTTTTAGATTGTACAGTTAGTTAAGGAAATATCACATATAAAGGCGCATCGCGTCGAAGAAAATATTTTTTTTAATCCAGAAATATTTCTTTCATTAACTAGCTTGACTGGAAGAAGAAAAAAGAAAAAACTGAATTGGAATGAATGAATGAAAAAAAAAATTAACACCAAAAAATAATACTTTCTTATAACAAATTATATGTAATTCATTTAAACAAAAATAAGGCACTTTCTCTAAAAACAAATCAATATAAAATAACTCATTTAATAATAATATAATAAAAATAAAGAATAAAAAACATAATTTATACTTTTGTTAAAAAATTAAATGGTGTTTTACTTTTACTTTTCTTCATGATCAAAAAGCCCTTCGATAGATAACTGAAGCATGTCAGTAGAGCTGGCTGCTGAGAGCCACAAAGAGCATTCTGATTATGATATGGGTTGCTGGTTTGAGTTTTCAGTACTGCTGCTTTCCCCTTTTTTATAGAGTTCCGTCAGTTCTTATTGAGAACATTTTTAATCTTCCTCCTCGCACTCTATTTCACCCAACACAGATACCACCTTCTTCCCCAACAAATCATTTTTAAATTTTTCTGCTTTCTTCATCCTCATGAAGCCCATCCTCTAAAGAGCTATCATAGAATAATAATAATTGTTTTAAGGCTTGTTAAAAAATTGCTTTATTTAATTTTGTGCTATTACCATTTTATTACTGACTCTATTACTAATTAAAAACTAAACTTATATACTCAAAATAAAAGAGTGTTATGAATGCATGTGATTAATATGTGTCATTGCACTGATCAAATTCCTTTAAGTGCATTGGCACAAATGACGAGTAATTTACTAGTCAAGTGTCAATATAAATGATCCACGTTTGGTTTCAATGACCTGTCTTAAATTTCATTAATGTTTGCATGTCACTGTTTCAATGCAGAAAAGTATAATTTTTAAGTGGCCAAAATATTCGGCATTCTTTAATGACACATTCATAACACCTACCCTTTTGAATGAATAGTTTTAAAATTGTTTGGACAATTTTAAGACCATTCTTAAAAATATTATTGTTATTTTACATATACAATATAAGTATATAATTTTTGTTTGTTTTATATGAATATATTATTATTTTTTTACATAATTATTATAAAACTTAAAATATGTACATATGTATGTGTTTTAGTTGGTTTTAGGGGATCCTCCTAACTATAGTTAATCCTTATGAAATAATTTTACTATATTTTTGTGAACCTTAGAGGTCTTATTGTTTTTTATTTTTATTACTATATTCGTATCTTCTATTGCAATGACCTTATAACGCCCTGTGTATAATTTATCTAACTTACGTCCAGGTGCATTCTCTACTAGGACCATGCCATTTATTTTAATGTCTTGTGGACACGACATTTTGTCATAAATTTCCTTTTGCTTAAATTTTGTCTTTTCAATTAACAATTTAACTCTTTGGTGTGCCAATTGTAGCCTATATTTAACCTCCTTATCGTATGCTTCAATATTATATATTGGATTCACTCAACAGCTCAAATGGACAACAACCATATACCGATGAAGGGGTTGTGTTATAGCAGAATTCAAAGTAAGTTACCCACTCGTCCCAGTCTGTTTTGTTCGGTGATAAATAAGTTCTTAGGTACTCGTTGAGTGTTCTATGAGAACGTTCAACGGCACCTAAAGTTTCTGAAAGTACTTGATTTTTGTATTCCGTGTACATGTCTGTGAGTAGTGTTTTCATGGGCCCGAAATTTAATATGCAATTCATGAAAATTGCTTTTGCCACATATTTCGCTGATTTATCAGGTATGAGGACGGCTATTAGATATTGAGATAGGTCACATAACATTGTAACTGCGTACTCATTTCCTGCATTTGATTTTATAAACGGACCTATTGTATCTATAATGACGTATTGTATCTTTTGGTTTTGGGCGTACTTTGTTCAACTGGCATTGCACACAATTTTTACATACTTGGTGACTTGTTTAGTCATGTTTTTTCAGAAGTAGTCCTTTCTGAGCTTATTTAATAATCTTGTGATCCCTGGGTGGCCACCGGGCGGGCAGTGGATCATCACGACTTGTCATTATTACTTCAAGCCTTTCTCTTTCATTAGTTATTATTTTTATTTTCGCTGTTCTTCGCAATTTCTAGATTGTTTAATTTGTTGTTCGCGATTTTCTTAAAATCATTAACTGTAGTAATTTTAATATTATATCATTGAACGATAGTTGCAACTTTTGAATGCCTATACTATTAGCCATATTTTCTAGCTTTGGTAAGAATTTTTCCCTTTTATTAGTGAACACCTAAGTGTATCTACTATTTGGGTAAACTTCAAGCGAACCAATTTTCTAACATCATTTTTGTTAGTAATTTCATATGCGCGAGGGTTATTTCCTATTTGTTCAGAATTACAATTTGTATTATTGTTATTAATAGTTTTGTTTTTATTTTGTAATCGTGTAGTGACTTTTAGTATATTAATGTTTTCACCCATTTCTTTAATGTCACTGAAATTCATGCGTGATAGAGCGTCAGCTCCGCAGTTTTGTTTTCCTTGTATATATTCTATTGAAAAATCGTACTCCTCAACGTCTAGTCTCATTCATAGATGGAGGAGTTTTCATTGAAAATAGATATACTAATGGTCGCTTCTAACTAGAAATTTCGTTCCATAGACATATGCGCGGAAAAAATTGATGGCCCAGTGTATAGCGGTCAGTTCTTGTTCAGTGATAACAGAGAACTTTTTAGATATTGGAATGCTTCTTCGCATTCTTTTGGCCAAATAAATTGCGTATTTTTTCTCGATAACCTTGTGAGATGTATTGAATACTTAGCAAAGTTTTTTATGAACCTGCGGTAATAGTTGCAAAAAGCAATAAATCTTCTTGCATCGTCAGGGTTTTTGAGAATCGGGAAGTTTCTTATAGTTTCAAATTTTCCGTCATCTGGGTAAATGCCTTTGTTGTACATTTATGGCCCAAAAATGTTACCTGATGTTTAAAAAATATGCATTTGTCATGTGTCAATTTTAAATTAAAATTTCTACAAGTTTCGAAGATATCTTTAAGATTTTTGGGCATATGATTTTCTGAGCATCTTAGGACAACAAGGTCGTCCTGCGAACGCCATAGTCATCATGCGTTGGAATGAAATCGGATCTATTTGGAGTCCATAAGGGAGTCTTTTAAATCTGTATGATCCAGCATTAGTGGAGAAGGAAGTAATATCCCTGGGGCTATCTTCAAGCTCTATTTGATGGAAGCCCGACATAGGGTCGAGACATGAAAAATATTTGGCTCTTCCCAGTTAATCCAAAATGTCATCAATTCTAGGAAGAGGGAATTTGTACGCTATGAGTTTTTTTTATTGATTTGTCTATAGTCAATAACTAGCCTCATAATGAGTTTTTCTACCTGACTATTTATTTCGAACTTTTGTGATTCTGGAATCCTATAGTTTTTATGTAGACTGGTGGTGTCGTTCAATCTTAGTTTTTGCTTATACAAATTATTACACGAAATTTTTTCATTTTCTAAACCAAAAATATCTGTTTATTGTGAACATAGTTTTGTTAAATTATGATATGCAAATTTTTGGAAGTTGGATTGGAGTTTTTCTAAATTTTTCTTTGATCTGGATTCACTGTTTTTATTTTGGTTTTTTGGACATTGAACTAAGCTGTAATTATTTAAATTTTCTGTGATAATATTTGTATTTGGGATGAAAGCATTTTTATCTGTCGTGTTAATGATACGGACGTAGGGTAATTTGTTAGATGTGATGGAATTGGCTATGTATATACCGGGAGCAACTTCCTGCGTAGGTACAAATATAGAACTGTTTTTGTTTCAACATTTATTCTTCTAATGACTTCGCTTCGTGCGGGTATTGAAAAGAGATTTTGTGATGTAGGTTGACTTCTTAATTTGAGGGTTATTTCATTTGGGAATTCGTCTAGCCTTAGTACTAAAAGTAAATTATTTTTGGCAAAATCAAGGATGCAATTATATTTTGTAATGAAATCAAGGCCTAGAATACCATCAGTAGGTATTGGAAAATTATCATTAACGACAAGAAAGTCATGTTTAATAAGAATATTTTTGTTAATTAAATCGCCCGTGATTTTCCCTGTTGTGTAGACTGGGCTATTACATATACCTGCAAACGTTTTTTAAAACTGATACACTCGCACCAGTATCTATTAAGAACGTATTGACATTTTTGCTTAGTGTGTTCCTAATGGAGCAGTAGCTCGATAAATTTAGATTAAAGTGGTAAATATTGTTGTTAAAAGTTGCGGAGTTGACGCTATTATCATTTGTGTTTAGTTTTCCGCCAGATGGGCGGTCAGGGGGTCGTCGCCGTTTCCCTGAGCATCGCTATTAATAAGACGAACATTTCTATTAAATTTGGTTCGTCTATTATTATTATTATTGCGGCTATTATAATTTTTGCGGTTATTATTACGAAAATTTCTGCCGCTATTGTTATTTTGGTAATGATTATTGTGGACAATATTATTGTTAGTGCGGTTATTATGATTTCTATAGTTATTGCGATTATAATTTCGACTATTACTAGCTCTCTTTCTATATTCTAGAAACATAACATAATTATTTGGGTGTTGTCCTAAAATTTAGAGGTTACTTCCTCGATTGAGTTGAACATGCCAGCTTGCATTATTAATTTAACTCGTTCAGAGTTCGCATTTTGTATGAATGACTTTGTTGCGGCTCTTGTAGCAATTTGATTTGCTGCCACTTCGGTCATACCATCTTACATGTAGGTATTTGCCAGTTCGTTAGAGAGTCGTTCAATTTCTTTTAGACAAGATTTTACTAGTCGTTTCGAGGAATTTGATGGGATAAGCCATGGTTAACTCTATTTTGTTATTAAGGGATGGATTCAATTTAGGAAGGCCTAATTTTTGGATATTAGAGGGTAAGAAGGAAACTTTTATCAAATTCAGCCTTATAACGATCTAATTCTTCAACTACATCTGACCAGTTTTCCTGAGCCATTAAATCAAATAGAGAAAATAAAACAAAAAGAAAAACAATTTATTTTTAATTCTTGAATGCTTTGTAGTATTTCGAGTTATTCTATATTTTTGACATCTTATTTGATTTTTCTTTTACAATAAAACATATTGCATTTTTTTTGATATATTCAACTTGATTAAAAAAAAAAATTATTTATAATAATTTTATATTAAACTTCTAATAAGTATGTGTAATAATATATGAGTACATACATATGTAGGTACTTGAGTTTTCGGATAGAAAAAAAATGTTTACCAGCATCTTTATGATCAGTTTTTGGTTGTCTACGGGTTAAGTTGATTGATTTTATGATGAAATTTTGGTTGTCCAAAGATGTCGGATGTTTGATGACTTTGTTTTGCTGCAGCTTAAATGGCCTCCTGATGTTGCACGTGTTAAATGATCAATATAGATGATGATTGTAGAAAATGAGGTGGTGTATTGCACACTATCATTAAATACTACTTATAATTAAAAACTAACTTATATACTCAAAATAAAAGGAAGTCATGAATGCATGTGATTAATATGTATCATTGCACTGATCAAATTCCTTTAAGTGTATTGGCACAAATGACGAGTAATTTACTAGTCAAGTGTCAACATAAATGATCCACGTTTGGTTTCAATGACCTGTCTTAAATTTGATTAATGTTTGTTTGTATGTCGCTGTTTCAATGCAGAAAAGTATAATTTTTAAGCGGCCTAAATATTCGGCATTCTTTAATGACACATTCATAACAGCCTTTTTTTGAGGGAATTCAGAAAATTCGGAGTCTCGGATGCCGAACTATCTTCAATAAAGACATAATTCTGAGTAATCCTAAATTTAGTTTTATATTAATTGTTTAAAGAAAGCTGTTTTACACTCACAACAACACAACCAAAAATTTAAAAATTGCATAAACAATTAAACTATTGCAACAAAATGAAATTAATATATCTTTACACATCACAAAAGTATTTATATAAGTACTAATGTACAGTAAGATGTACAAATCAGTAATAACGATTTTTTATAAAAAAAATTATTTTATTTTTATTTACTTATCTATAAAAACACAATACAACAAAACTAAGTCTTATATTAAAAAATAAAGCTTAAAATAAAAATCAAATAAAATCAGAAATAGTCTAATAGAATAAACTGTGTATATAGGATAATATAGAAATTAGAAAATGTTATTAAAACTGTTTATAAATTCAGAAAATGTGGATTTAAATTGACTGGCATTACTAATTAATTGTATTGGCCCCAAAGACGTATGGAATATACAAAGAAATGTTGCTCAGAGACCGCTTCTGATTATTCTGATTATGCTTGATTCTATTAATTTTTTTGCCTCTGCTTGATATTGATATTGCCATAGTGATGAGTTAGCGATGCGGAAAAAGCCCTTTTTCCAGTAGTGTGTTGTATGCCTCTATAACTTTATCGGCTGCACTTACTATTTTAGTTCTTATTGTCTTGTTCTATATTAAGTATTAAAAAAAAAATTATATGGAAAATAAGAAGAAGAGTTCTTTTAAAAAATAAATTGAAATCAATAAAATGTATTTTTGAGAAAAATAAGGGGAATTTTGTTTTGAACTTCAGGGCTATTACTCACGATTCAATGATAAGAAAGCGGAGAAAATATCCGAGGGAAAAGTTATATGAGATTGAAAAATTAAAACTTTTCTAGGGAAAAAGTATTCAACGCCATAAAATTTGTTCATAGCCCAATAAAACTGAGAGATATAACACAAAGGGATGAGCAGGTTAAATTAATACAACAAACACACAGCATAGCTCACAGAGGATATAAAAATAATATACGTGAACTGTTGGAACAATACTATTGGCCTGATATGGAGAAAAATTGTGAAGCATTCAATAAGAAATGTACAGCCTGCCTGTATGGAAGGCATGAGCGCAACCCCACAAGAGAACCATTACGATCTTCAAACATATCCGAACAACCAAGCGAATACATACACACGAACATCTAGTATAATGAGCACAAATCATATTTAGTAGCCATAGACATAATAAAAATACATTATTATTAGAGAATTACTCAAAAACTGAAATGGAAAAAAATTATAAGATATAATCGTTAATAAATACCCCAATTGTAAGCGATTAATGACAGATAATGTAGCCGCTCTAAATACACCCATGTTAAAGCAATTTTGTATAAAATATGACATAATAATAATCCAAACACCTGTTTTCAGATTAAAAGCAAACGCACAGGTTGAAGGCGCACACAACTCAATAACAGAATTATCTAGAATATTGAGAATCAAGAACTCTAAATCAGCTACTAAAGAACTATATTTTTCAGTGAAAGAGATAAACAATACAATACACTCAGTCAGGGGATATAGACCAAAAGACATATATTTTAATCTAATTAATTACAGCAAAGAAGAACTGAAAAGAAACTCGAAGACGCCTCTATCAAAATTTTGCAACGGCTAAATCTAGGCTCCAGGCATAGAACTTTCAAGGAAAAGACCAGATACTCGTATTTATAAATAATATTAGAAGCAAAAGCGATACCCGATATAAAAAAGCCATTGTCAAAGAAGATCGTAAGGACACAATCTTAACACAGGGAGGGCAGATCATCCACAAAAACAATATAAAAAAATACGTACTCAGCAGTGATGAAAATGATACCCTAATATTGCTAGTCAATGCCATCCCAACCACAGTTCTAATCCAAGCGGACTTTAAACTACAATACTTAACAAGAACAAAATTCATATTGACAAGAAGTAATGACGTATTACTCGTATTATTTGATGACTATTCTTATTTCTTTCACTAACCAACTTCACAAAAATATACGCCCACTATGTAAAAGCACTCGATGGAAACTCAAAACCACTACAGAAAAATTAATTTGGATAAAAAAAATTGGAATTTTAACAGAACAACTAAAAACACAGAATTCAAAGAAAAGGAATAAATTTCTTACGATCCGTACTAAAATTTATTACAGGTATTCCAGATCACGACGATGCCATAAAAATAGAGACGACGATGCCATGAATACACTAATCGAAAACAATGAAAAACAGAAATTAATAAACTCCAGATTTGACAAAATCTTGAATATAATCAACAAGGCGAACGCGAAAAGTCATATTATCCTACAGCAAATACATGATCAACTATTGCTATTAGTACAAACTATTAACGCAGCAAAAAACAATGAATATTTATCTGAAGCAAGGACGATTTAAAAGAAATAGTCGCACATGAGTTAACAACAGTCCCAATAATCAATATATTAGAATATGCAGACGTACTCATCGCAAGAAATGCTGAACTCATAATACACATTTACAAATATCCTATATTGAATGATCAGTGCGAATATTTCAAGGTTACCCTAATCATTGCACACAGTTTTTACATACTTGGTGACTTGTTTAGTCATGTTTTTTCAGAAGTAGTCCTTTCTGAGCTTATTTAATAATCTCGTGATCCCTGGGTGGCCACCGAGCGGGCAGTGGATCATCATGACTTTTCATTATTACTTCGAGCCTTTCTCTTTCATTAGTTATTATTTTTATTTTCGCTGTTCTCCGCAATTTCTAGATTGTTTAATTTGTTGTTCGCGATTTTCTTAAAATCATTAACTGTAGTAATTTTAATATTATATCATTGAACGATAGTTGTAACTTTTGAATGCCTATACTATTAGCCATATTTTCTAGCTTTGGTAAGAATTTTTCCCTTTTATTAGTGAACACCTAAGTGTATCTACTATTTGGGTAAACTTCAAGCGAACCAATTTTCTAACATAATTTTTGTTAGTAATTTCATATGCGCGAGGGTTATTTCCTATTTGTTCAGAATTACAATTTGTATTATTGTTATTAATAGTTTTGTTTTTATTTTGTAATCGTGTAGTGACTTTTAGTATATTAATGTTTTCACCCATTTCTTAAATGTCACTGAAATTCATGCGTGATAGAGCGTCAGCTCCGCAGTTTTGTTTTCCTTGTATATATTCTATTGAAAAATCGTACTCCTCAACGTCTAGTCTCATTCATAGATGGAGGAGTTTTCATTGAAAATAGATATACTAATGGTCGCTTCTAACTAGAAATTTCGTTCCATAGACATATGCGCGGAAAAAATTGATGGCCCAGTGTATAGCGGTCAGTTCTTGTTCCATAACTGATTTATTTGATTCACCCTTAGTAAAGACTCTTGACGCGTAAGCTACAGGTAGTTGAATACCATTGCATGCTTGGCTAACAATAGCTCCGCAGGCGTTTTTGCTTGCATCAGTTGCGATGCAAAATTGTTTTTCAAAATTCGGATATTGTAATATTGGCAGTGATAACAGAGAACTTTTTAGATATTGGAATGCTTCTTCGCATTCTTTTGACCAAATAAATTGCGTATTTTTTCTCGATAACCTTGTGAGATGTTGAACCTGCGGTAATAGTTGCAAAAAGCAATAAATCTTCTTGCATCGTCAGGGTTTTTGAGAATCGGGAAGTTTCTTATAGTTTCAAATTTTCCGTCATCTGGGTAAATGCCTTTGTTGTACATTTATGGCCCAAAAATGTTACCTGATGTTTCAAAAATATGCATTTGTCAGGTGTCAATTTTAAATTAAAATTTCTACAAGTTTCGAAGATATCTTTAAGATTTTTGGGCATATGATTTTCTGAGCATCTTAGGACAACAAGGTCGTCCTGCGAACGCCATAGTCATCATGCGTTGGAATGAAATCGGAGCTATTTGGAGTCCATAAGGGAGTCTTTTAAATCTGTATGATCCAGCATTAGTGGAGAAGGAAGTAATATCCCTGGAGCTATCTTCAAGCTCTATTTGATGGAAGCCCGACATAGGGTCGAGACATGAAAAATATTTGGCTCTTCCCAGTTAATCCAAAATGTCATCAATTCTAGGAAGAGGGAATTTGTACGCTATGAGTTTTTTTTATTGATTTGTCTATAGTCAATAACTAGCCTCATAATGAGTTTTTCTACCTGACTATTTATTTCGAACTTTTGTGATTCTGGAATCCTATAGTTTTTATGTAGACTGGTGGTGTCGTTCAATCTTAGTTTTTGCTTATACAAATTATTACACGAAATTTTTTCATTTTCTAAACCAAAAATATCTGTTTATTGTGAACATAGTTTTGTTAAATTATGATATGGACATTGAACTAAGCTGTAATTATTTAAATTATCTGTGATAATATTTGTATTTGGGATGAAAGCATTTTTATCTGTCGTGTTAATGATACGGACGTAGGGTAATTTGTTAGATGTGATGGAATTGGCTATGTATATACCGGGAGCAACTTCCTGCGTAGGTACAAATATAGAACTGTTTTTGTTTCAACATTTATTCTTCTAATGACTTCGCTTCGTGCGGGTATTGAAAAGAGATTTTGTGATGTAGGTTGACTTCTTAATTTGAGGGTTATTTCATTTGGGAATTCGTCTGGCCTTAGTACTAAAAGTAAATTATTTTTGGCAAAATCAAGGATGCAATTATATTTTGTAATGAAATCAAGGCCTAGAATACCATCAGTAGGTATTGGAAAATTATCATTAACGACAAGAAAGTCATGTTTAATAAGAATATTTTTGTTAATTAAATCGCCCCTGATTTTCCCTGTTGTGTAGACTGGGCTATTACCTATACCTGCAAAAGTTTTTTAAAACTGATACACTCGCACCAGTATCTATTAAGAACGTATTGACATTTTTGCTTAGTGTGTTCCTAATGGAGCAGTAGCTCGATAAATTTAGATTAAAGTGGTAAATATTGTTGTTAAAAGTTGCGGAGTTGACGCTATTATCATTTGTGTTTAGTTTTCCGCCAGATGGGCGGTCAGGGGGTCGTCGCTGTTTCCCTGAGCATCGCTATTAATAAGACGAACATTTCTATTAAATTTGGTTCGTCTATTATTATTATTATTGCGGCTATTATAATTTTTGCGGTTATTATTACGAAAATTTCTGCCGCTATTGTTATTTTGGTAATGATTATTGTGGACAATATTATTGTTAGTGCGGTTATTATGATTTCTATAATTATTGCGATTATAATTTCGACTATTACTAGCTCTCTTTCTATATTCTAGAAACATAACATAATTATTTGGGTGTTGTCCTAAAATTTAGAGGTTACTTCCTCGATTGGGTTGAACATGCCAGCTTGCATTATTAATTTAACTCGTTCAGAGTTCGCATTTTGTATGAATGACTTTGTTGCGGCTCTTGTAGCAATTTGATTTGCTGCCACTTCGGTCATACCATCTTACATGTAGGTATTTGTCAGTTCGTTAGAGAGTCGTTCAATTTCTTTTAGACAAGATTTTACTAGTCGTTTCGAGGAATTTGATGGGATCAGCCATGGTTAACTCTATTTTGTTATTAAGGGATGGATTCAATTTAGGAAGGCCTAATTTTTGGTTATTAGAGGGTAAGAAGGAAACTTTTATCAAATTCAGCCTTATAACGATCTAATTCTTCAACTACATCTGACCAGTTTTCCTGAGCCATTAAATCAAATAGAGAAAATAAAACAAAAAGAAAAACAATTTATTTTTAATTCTTGAATGCTTTGTAGTATTTCGAGTTATTCTATATTTTTGACCTCTTATTTGATTTTTCTTTTACAATAAAACATATTGCATTTTTTTTGATATATTCAACTTGATTAAAAAAAAAAAATATTTATAATAATTTTATATTAAACTTCTAATAAGTATGTGTAATAATATATGAGTACATACATATGTAGGTACTTGAGTTTTCGGATAGAAAAAAATGTTTACCAGCATCTTTATGATGAGTTTTTGGTTGTCTACGGGTTAAGTTGATTGATTTTATGATGAAATTTTGGTTGTCCAAAGATGTCGGATGTTGCACATGTTAAATGATCAATATAGATGATGATTGTAGAAAATGAGGTGGTGTATTGCACACTATCATTAAATACTACTTATAATTAAAAACTAACTTATATACTCAAAATAAAAGGAAGTCATGAATGCATGTGATTAATATGTATCATTGCACTGATCAAATTCCTTTAAGTGTATTGGCACAAATGACGAGTAATTTACTAGTCAAGTGTCAACATAAATGATCCACGTTTGGTTTCAATGACCTGTCTTAAATTTGATTAATGTTTGTTTGTATGTCGCTGTTTCAATGCAGAAAAGTATAATTTTTAAGCGGCCTAAATATTCGGCATTCTTTAATGACACATTCATAACAGCCTTTTTTCGAGTGAATTCAGAAAATTCGGAGTCTCGGATGCCGAACTATCTTCAATAAAGACATAATTCTGAGTAATCCTAAATTTAGTTTTATATTAATTGTTTAAAGAAAGCTGTTTTACACTCACAACAACACAACCAAAAATTGCATAAACAATTAAACTATTGCAACAAAATGAAATTAATATATCTTTACACATCACAAAAGTATTTATATAAGTACTAAAGTACATTAAGATGTACAAATCAGTAATAACGATTTTTTATAAAAAAAATTATTTTATTTTTATTTACTTATCTATGGAAAAAAACAATACAACAAAACTAAGTCTTATATTAAAAAATAAAGCTTAATATAAAAATCAAATACAATCAGAAATAGTCTAATAGAATAAACTGTGTATATAGGATAATATAGAAATTAGAAAATGTTATTAAAACTGTTTATAAATTCAGAAAATGTGGATTTAAATTGACTGGCATTACTAATTAATTGTATTGGCCCCAAAGACGTATGGAATATACAAAGAAATGTTGCTCAGAAGCGGTCTTATTATGCTTGATTCTATTATTTTTTTTTCCTCTGCTTGATATTGAGAAGGAGAGTCTTTGATACAGATAATTAGGCTGTTTGGTATAAACAATTTTATGCAGTAAAAGAAGAACTCTACATTTTAGTAAATTATCAATCGTCACAGTAAGTATAGAGCTGCACATCATCCGCATACATTTAGATTTTACAGTGTTTAAGATGTAGAGGTAGATCATTTGCGTATATTGAGTACAACAATGGATAAAGTATCGAGCCATTGTCAAGTCATTGATTGATTACTTGCCCTGTAGTAGTAGTAGCAGTAGGTACTCTAATGTTTTTATGTCACGCTAGTTGCCATAGTGATGAGTTAGCGATGCGGAAAAAGCCCTTTTTTCCAGTAGTGTGTTGTATGCCTCTATAACTTTATCGGCTGCATTTACTATTTTAGTTCTTAATGTCTTGTTCTATATTAAGTATTAAAAAAAATTATATGGAAAATAAGAAGAAGAGTTCTTTTAAAAATAAATTGAAATCAATAAAATGTATTTTTGAGAAAAATAAGGGGAATTTTGTTTTGAACTTCAGGGCTATTACTCACGATTCAATGATAAGAAAGCGGAGAAAATATCCGAGGGAAAAGTTATATGAGATTGAAAAATTAAAACTTTTCTAGGGAAAAAGTATTCAACGCCATAAAATTTGTTCATAGCCCAATAAAACTGAGAGATATAACACAAAGGGATGAGCAGGTTAAATTAATACAACAAACACACAGCATAGCTCACAGAGGATATAAAAATAATATACGTGAACTGTTGGAACAATACTATTGGCCTGATATGGAGAAAAATTGTGAAGCATTCAATAAGAAATGTACAGCCTGCCTGTATGGAAGGCATGAGCGCAACCCCACAAGAGAACCATTACGATCTTCAAACATATCCGAACAACCAAGCGAATACATACACACGAACATCTAGTATAATGAGCACAAATCATATTTAGTAGCCATAGACATAATAAAAATACATTATTATTAGAGAATTACTCAAAAACTGAAATGGAAAAAAATTATAAGATATAATCGTTAATAAATACCCCAATTGTAAGCGATTAATGACAGATAATGTAGCCGCTCTAAATACACCCATGTTAAAGCAATTTTGTATAAAATATGACATAATAATAATCCAAACACCTGTTTTCAGATTAAAAGCAAACGCACAGGTTGAAGGCGCACACAACTCAATAACAGAATTATCTAGAATATTGAGAATCAAGAACTCTAAATCAGCTACTAAAGAACTATATTTTTCAGTGAAAGAGATAAACAATACAATACACTCAGTCAGGGGATATAGACCAAAAGACATATATTTTAATCTAATTAATTACAGCAAAGAAGAACTGAAAAGAAACTCGAAGACGCCTCTATCAAAATTTTGCAACGGCTAACTCTAGGCTCCAGGCATAGAACTTTCAAGGAAAAGACCAGATACTCGTATTTATAAATAATATTAGAAGCAAAAGCGATACTCGATATAAAAAAGCCATTGTCAAAGAAGATCGTAAGGACACAATCTTAACAAAGGGAGGGCAGATCATCCACAAAAACAATATAAAAAATACGTACTCAGCAGTGATGAAAATGATACCCTAATATTGCTAGTCAATGCCATCGCAACCACAGTTCTAATCCAAGCGGACTTTAAACTACAATACAAGACTTAACAAGAACAAAATTCATATTGACAAGAAGTAATGACGTATTACTCGTATTATTTGATGACTATTCTTATTTCTTTCACTAACCAACTTCACAAAAATATACGCCCACTATGTAAAAGCACTCGATGGAAACTCAAAACCACTACAGAAAAATTAATTTGGATAAAAAAATTGGAATTTTAACAGAACAACTAAAAACACAGAATTCAAAGAAAAGGAATAAATTTCTTACGATCCGTACTAAAATTTATTACAGGTATTCCAGATCACGACGATGCCATAAAAATAGAGACGACGATGCCATGAATACACTAATCGAAAACAATGAAAAACAGAAATTAATAAACTCCAGATTTGACAAAATCTTGAATATAATCAACAAGGCGAACGCGAAAAGTCATATTATCCTACAGCAAATACATGATCAACTATTGCTATTAGTACAAACTATTAACGCAGCAAAAAACAATGAATATTTATCTGAAGCAAGGACGATTTAAAAGAAATAGTCGCACATGAGTTAACAACAGTCCCAATAATCAATATATTAGAATATGCAGACGTACTCATCGCAAGAAATGCTGAACTCATAATACACATTTACAAATATCCTATATTGAATGATCAGTGCGAATATTTCAAGGTTACCCTAATCATTGCACACAGTTTTTACATACTTGGTGACTTGTTTAGTCATGTTTTTTCAGAAGTAGTCCTTTCTGAGCTTATTTAATAATCTCGTGATCCCTGGGTGGCCACCGAGCGGGCAGTGGATCATCATGACTTTTCATTATTACTTCGAGCCTTTCTCTTTCATTAGTTATTATTTTTATTTTCGCTGTTCTCCGCAATTTCTAGATTGTTTAATTTGTTGTTCGCGATTTTCTTAAAATCATTAACTGTAGTAATTTTAATATTATATCATTGAACGATAGTTGTAACTTTTGAATGCCTATACTATTAGCCATATTTTCTAGCTTTGGTAAGAATTTTTCCCTTTTATTAGTGAACACCTAAGTGTATCTACTATTTGGGTAAACTTCAAGCGAACCAATTTTCTAACATAATTTTTGTTAGTAATTTCATATGCGCGAGGGTTATTTCCTATTTGTTCAGAATTACAATTTGTATTATTGTTATTAATAGTTTTGTTTTTATTTTGTAATCGTGTAGTGACTTTTAGTATATTAATGTTTTCACCCATTTCTTAAATGTCACTGAAATTCATGCGTGATAGAGCGTCAGCTCCGCAGTTTTGTTTTCCTTGTATATATTCTATTGAAAAATCGTACTCCTCAACGTCTAGTCTCATTCATAGATGGAGGAGTTTTCATTGAAAATAGATATACTAATGGTCGCTTCTAACTAGAAATTTCGTTCCATAGACATATGCGCGGAAAAAATTGATGGCCCAGTGTATAGCGGTCAGTTCTTGTTCCATAACTGATTTATTTGATTCACCCTTAGTAAAGACTCTTGACGCGTAAGCTACAGGTAGTTGAATACCATTGCATGCTTGGCTAACAATAGCTCCGCAGGCGTTTTTGCTTGCATCAGTTGCGATGCAAAATTGTTTTTCAAAATTCGGATATTGTAATATTGGCAGTGATAACAGAGAACTTTTTAGATATTGGAATGCTTCTTCGCATTCTTTTGACCAAATAAATTGCGTATTTTTTCTCGATAACCTTGTGAGATGTTGAACCTGCGGTAATAGTTGCAAAAAGCAATAAATCTTCTTGCATCGTCAGGGTTTTTGAGAATCGGGAAGTTTCTTATAGTTTCAAATTTTCCGTCATCTGGGTAAATGCCTTTGTTGTACATTTATGGCCCAAAAATGTTACCTGATGTTTCAAAAATATGCATTTGTCAGGTGTCAATTTTAAATTAAAATTTCTACAAGTTTCGAAGATATCTTTAAGATTTTTGGGCATATGATTTTCTGAGCATCTTAGGACAACAAGGTCGTCCTGCGAACGCCATAGTCATCATGCGTTGGAATGAAATCGGAGCTATTTGGAGTCCATAAGGGAGTCTTTTAAATCTGTATGATCCAGCATTAGTGGAGAAGGAAGTAATATCCCTGGAGCTATCTTCAAGCTCTATTTGATGGAAGCCCGACATAGGGTCGAGACATGAAAAATATTTGGCTCTTCCCAGTTAATCCAAAATGTCATCAATTCTAGGAAGAGGGAATTTGTACGCTATGAGTTTTTTTTATTGATTTGTCTATAGTCAATAACTAGCCTCATAATGAGTTTTTCTACCTGACTATTTATTTCGAACTTTTGTGATTCTGGAATCCTATAGTTTTTATGTAGACTGGTGGTGTCGTTCAATCTTAGTTTTTGCTTATACAAATTATTACACGAAATTTTTTCATTTTCTAAACCAAAAATATCTGTTTATTGTGAACATAGTTTTGTTAAATTATGATATGGACATTGAACTAAGCTGTAATTATTTAAATTATCTGTGATAATATTTGTATTTGGGATGAAAGCATTTTTATCTGTCGTGTTAATGATACGGACGTAGGGTAATTTGTTAGATGTGATGGAATTGGCTATGTATATACCGGGAGCAACTTCCTGCGTAGGTACAAATATAGAACTGTTTTTGTTTCAACATTTATTCTTCTAATGACTTCGCTTCGTGCGGGTATTGAAAAGAGATTTTGTGATGTAGGTTGACTTCTTAATTTGAGGGTTATTTCATTTGGGAATTCGTCTGGCCTTAGTACTAAAAGTAAATTATTTTTGGCAAAATCAAGGATGCAATTATATTTTGTAATGAAATCAAGGCCTAGAATACCATCAGTAGGTATTGGAAAATTATCATTAACGACAAGAAAGTCATGTTTAATAAGAATATTTTTGTTAATTAAATCGCCCCTGATTTTCCCTGTTGTGTAGACTGGGCTATTACCTATACCTGCAAAAGTTTTTTAAAACTGATACACTCGCACCAGTATCTATTAAGAACGTATTGACATTTTTGCTTAGTGTGTTCCTAATGGAGCAGTAGCTCGATAAATTTAGATTAAAGTGGTAAATATTGTTGTTAAAAGTTGCGGAGTTGACGCTATTATCATTTGTGTTTAGTTTTCCGCCAGATGGGCGGTCAGGGGGTCGTCGCTGTTTCCCTGAGCATCGCTATTAATAAGACGAACATTTCTATTAAATTTGGTTCGTCTATTATTATTATTATTGCGGCTATTATAATTTTTGCGGTTATTATTACGAAAATTTCTGCCGCTATTGTTATTTTGGTAATGATTATTGTGGACAATATTATTGTTAGTGCGGTTATTATGATTTCTATAATTATTGCGATTATAATTTCGACTATTACTAGCTCTCTTTCTATATTCTAGAAACATAACATAATTATTTGGGTGTTGTCCTAAAATTTAGAGGTTACTTCCTCGATTGGGTTGAACATGCCAGCTTGCATTATTAATTTAACTCGTTCAGAGTTCGCATTTTGTATGAATGACTTTGTTGCGGCTCTTGTAGCAATTTGATTTGCTGCCACTTCGGTCATACCATCTTACATGTAGGTATTTGTCAGTTCGTTAGAGAGTCGTTCAATTTCTTTTAGACAAGATTTTACTAGTCGTTTCGAGGAATTTGATGGGATCAGCCATGGTTAACTCTATTTTGTTATTAAGGGATGGATTCAATTTAGGAAGGCCTAATTTTTGGATATTAGAGGGTAAGAAGGAAACTTTTATCAAATTCAGCCTTATAACGATCTAATTCTTCAACTACATCTGACCAGTTTTCCTGAGCCATTAAATCAAATAGAGAAAATAAAACAAAAAGAAAAACAATTTATATTTAATTCTTGAATGCTTTGTAGTATTTCGAGTTATTCTATATTTTTGACCTCTTATTTGATTTTTCTTTTACAATAAAACATATTGCATTTTTTTTGATATATTCAACTTGATTAAAAAAAAAAAATATTTATAATAATTTTATATTAAACTTCTAATAAGTATGTGTAATAATATATGAGTACATACATATGTAGGTACTTGAGTTTTCGGATAGAAAAAAATGTTTACCAGCATCTTTATGATGAGTTTTTGGTTGTCTACGGGTTAAGTTGATTGATTTTATGATGAAATTTTGGTTGTCCAAAGATGTCGGATGTTGCACATGTTAAATGATCAATATAGATGATGATTGTAGAAAATGAGGTGGTGTATTGCACACTATCATTAAATACTACTTATAATTAAAAACTAACTTATATACTCAAAATAAAAGGAAGTCATGAATGCATGTGATTAATATGTATCATTGCACTGATCAAATTCCTTTAAGTGTATTGGCACAAATGACGAGTAATTTACTAGTCAAGTGTCAACATAAATGATCCACGTTTGGTTTCAATGACCTGTCTTAAATTTGATTAATGTTTGTTTGTATGTCGCTGTTTCAATGCAGAAAAGTATAATTTTTAAGCGGCCTAAATATTCGGCATTCTTTAATGACACATTCATAACAGCCTTTTTTCGAGTGAATTCAGAAAATTCGGAGTCTCGGATGCCGAACTATCTTCAATAAAGGCATAATTCTGAGTAATCCTAAATTTAGTTTTATATTAATTGTTTAAAGAAAGCTGTTTTACACTCACAACAACACAACCAAAAATTTAAAAATTGCATAAACAATTAAACTATTGCAACAAAATGAAATTAATATATCTTTACACATCACAAAAGTATTTATATAAGTACTAAAGTACATTAAGATGTACAAATCAGTAATAACGATTTTTTATAAAAAAAATTATTTTATTTTTATTTACTTATCTATGGAAAAAAACAATACAACAAAACTAAGTCTTATATTAAAAAATAAAGCTTAATATAAAAATCAAATACAATCAGAAATAGTCTAATAGAATAAACTGTGTATATAGGATAATATAGAAATTAGAAAATGTTATTAAAACTGTTTATAAATTCAGAAAATGTGGATTTAAATTGACTGGCATTACTAATTAATTGTATTGGCCCCAAAGACGTATGGAATATACAAAGAAATGTTGCTCAGAAGCGGTCTTATTATGCTTGATTCTATTAATTTTTTTTCCTCTGCTTGATATTGAGAAGGAGAGTCTTTGATACAGATAATTAGGCTGTTTGGTATAAACAATTTTATGCAGTAAAAGAAGAACTCTACATTTTAGTAAATTATCAATCGTCACAGTAAGTATAGAGCTGCACATCATCCGCATACATTTAGATTTTACAGTGTTTAAGATGTAGAGGTAGATCATTTGCGTATATTGAGTACAACAATGGATAAAGTATCGAGCCATTGTCAAGTCATTGATTGATTACTTGCCCTGTAGTAGTAGTAGCAGTAGGTACTCTAATGTTTTTATGTCACGCTAGTTGCCATAGTGATGAGTTAGCGATGCGGAAAAAGCCCTTTTTTCCAGTAGTGTGTTGTATGCCTCTATAACTTTATCGGCTGCATTTACTATTTTAGTTCTTAATGTCTTGTTCTATATTAAGTATTAAAAAAAATTATATGGAAAATAAGAAGAAGAGTTCTTTTAAAAATAAATTGAAATCAATAAAATGTATTTTTGAGAAAAATAAGGGGAATTTTGTTTTGAACTTCAGGGCTATTACTCACGATTCAATGATAAGAAAGCGGAGAAAATATCCGAGGGAAAAGTTATATGAGATTGAAAAATTAAAACTTTTCTAGGGAAAAAGTATTCAACGCCATAAAATTTTTTCATAGCCCAATAAAACTGAGAGATATAACACAAAGGGATGAGCAGGTTAAATTAATACAACAAACACACAGCATAGCTCACAGAGGATATAAAAATAATATACGTGAACTGTTGGAACAATACTATTGGCCTGATATGGAGAAAAATTGTGAAGCATTCAATAAGAAATGTACAGCCTGCCTGTATGGAAGGCATGAGCGCAACCCCACAAGAGAACCATTACGATCTTCAAACATATCCGAACAACCAAGCGAATACATACACACGAACATCTAGTATAATGAGCACAAATCATATTTAGTAGCCATAGACATAATAAAAATACATTATTATTAGAGAATTACTCAAAAACTGAAATGGAAAAAAATTATAAGATATAATCGTTAATAAATACCCCAATTGTAAGCGATTAATGACAGATAATGTAGCCGCTCTAAATACACCCATGTTAAAGCAATTTTGTATAAAATATGACATAATAATAATCCAAACACCTGTTTTCAGATTAAAAGCAAACGCACAGGTTGAAGGCGCACACAACTCAATAGATAATTCTGTTATCTAGAATATTGAGAATCAAGAACTCTAAATCAGCTACTAAAGAACTATATTTTTCAGTGTATATACAATACAATACACTCAGTCAGGGGATATACACCAAAAGACATATATTTTAATCTAATTAATTACAGCAAAGAAGAACTGAAAAAGAAACTCGAAGACGGCTCTATCAAAATTTTGCAACGGCTAAATCTAGGCTCCAGGCATAGAACTTTCAAGGAAAAGACCAGATACTCGTATTTATAAATAATATTAGAAGCAAAAGCGATACTCGATATAAAAAAGCCATTGTCAAAGAAGATCGTAAGGACACAATCTTAACACAGGGAGGGCAGATCATCCACAAAAACAATATAAAAAAATACGTACTCAGCAGCGATGAAAATGATCCCCTAATATTGCTAGTCAATGCCATCGCAACCACAGTTCTAATCCAAGCGGACTTTAAACTACAAGACTTAACAAGAACAAAATTCATATTGACAAGAAGTAATGACGTATTACTCGTATTATTTGATGACTATTCTTATTTCTTTCACTAACCAACTTCACAAAAATATACGCCCACTATGTAAAAGCACTCGATGGAAACTCAAAACCACTACAGAAAAATTAATTTGGATAAAAAAAATTGGAATTTTAACAGAACAACTAAAAACACAGAATTCAAAGAAAAGGAATAAATTTCTTACGATCCGTACTAAAATTTATTACAGGTATTCCAGATCACGACGATGCCATAAAAATAGAGACGACGATGCCATGAATACACTAATCGAAAACAATGAAAAACAGAAATTAATAAACTCCAGATTTGACAAAATCTTGAATATAATCAACAAGGCGAACGCGAAAAGTCATATTATCCTACAGCAAATACATGATCAACTATTGCTATTAGTACAAACTATTAACGCAGCAAAAAACAATGAATATTTATCTGAAGCAAGGACGATTTAAAAGAAATAGTCGCACATGAGTTAACAACAGTCCCAATAATCAATATATTAGAATATGCAGACCTACTCATCGCAAGAAATGCTGAACTCATAATACACATTTACAAATATCCTATATTGAATGATCAGTGCGAATATTTCAAGGTTACCCTAATCATTGCACACAGTTTTTACATACTTGGTGACTTGTTTAGTCATGTTTTTTCAGAAGTAGTCCTTTCTGAGCTTATTTAATAATCTTGTGATCCCTGGGTGGCCACCGAGCGGGCAGTGGATCATCATGACTTTTCATTATTACTTCGAGCCTTTCTCTTTCATTAGTTATTATTTTTATTTTCGCTGTTCTTCGCAATTTCTAGATTGTTTAATTTGTTGTTCGCGATTTTCTTAAAATCATTAACTGTAGTAATTTTAATATTATATCATTGAACGATAGTTGCAACTCTTGAATGCCTATACTATTAGCCATATTTTCTAGCTTTGGTAAGAATTTTTCCCTTTTATTAGTGAACACCTAAGTGTATCTACTATTTGGGTAAACTTCAAGCGAACCAATTTTCTAACATAATTTTTGTTAGTAATTTCATATGCGCGAGGGTTATTTCCTATTTGTTCAGAATTACAATTTGTATTATTGTTATTAATAGTTTTGTTTTTATTTTGTAATCGTGTAGTGACTTTTAGTATATTAATGATTTCACCCATTTCTTTAATGTCACTGAAATTCATGCGTGATAGAGCGTCAGCTCCGCAGTTTTGTTTTCCTTGTATATATTCTATTGAAAAATCGTACTCCTCAACGTCTAGTCTCATTCATAGATGGAGGAGTTTTCATTGAAAATAGATATACTAATGGTCGCTTCTAACTAGAAATTTCGTTCCATAGACATATGCGCGGAAAAAATTGATGGCCCAGTGTATAGCGGCCAGTTCTTGTTCAGTGATAACAGAGAACTTTTTAGATATTGGAATGCTTCTTCGCATTCTTTTGACCAAATAAATTGCGTATTTTTTCTCGATAACCTTGTGAGATGTATTGAATACTTAGCAAAGTTTTTTATGAACCTGCGGTAATAGTTGCAAAAAGCAATAAATCTTCTTGCATCGTCAGGGTTTTTGAGAATCGGGAAGTTTCTTATAGTTTCAAATTTTCCGTCATCTGGGTAAATGCCTTTGTTGTACATTTATGGCCCAAAAATGTTACCTGATGTTTCAAAAATATGCATTTGCCAGGTGTCAATTTTAAATTAAAATTTCTACAAGTTTCGAAGATATCTTTAAGATTTTTGGGCATATGATTTTCTGAGCATCTTAGGACAACAAGGTCGTCCTGCGAACGCCATAGTCATCATGCGTTGGAATGAAATCGGAGCTATTTGGAGTCCATAAGGGAGTCTTTTAAATCTGTATGATCCAGCATTAGTGGAGAAGGAAGTAATATCCCTGGAGCTATCTTCAAGCTCTATTTGATGGAAGCCCGACATAGGGTCGAGACATGAAAAATATTTGGCTCTTCCCAGTTAATCCAAAATGTCATCAATTCTAGGAAGAGGGAATTTGTACGCTATGAGTTTTTTTTATTGATTTGTCTATAGTCAATAACTAGCCTCATAATGAGTTTTTCTACCTGACTATTTATTTCGAACTTTTGTGATTCTGGAATCCTATAGTTTTTATGTAGACTGGTGGTGTCGTTCAATCTTAGTTTTTGCTTATACAAATTATTACACGAAATTTTTTCATTTTCTAAACCAAAAATATCTGTTTATTGTGAACATAGTTTTGTTAAATTATGATATGCAAATTTTTGGAAGTTGGATTGGAGTTTTTCTAAATTTTTCTTTGATCTGGATTCACTGTTTTTATTTTGGTTTTTTGGACATTGAACTAAGCTGTAATTATTTAAATTTTCTGTGATAATATTTGTATTTGGGATGAAAGCATTTTTATCTGTCGTGTTAATGATACGGACGTAGGGTAATTTGTTAGATGTGATGGAATTGGCTATGTATATACCGGGAGCAACTTCCTGCGTAGGTACAAATATAGAACTGTTTTTGTTTCAACATTTATTCTTCTAATGACTTCGCTTCGTGCGGGTATTGAAAAGAGATTTTGTGATGTAAGTTGACTTCTTAATTTGAGGGTTATTTCATTTGGGAATTCGTCTGGCCTTAGTACTAAAAGTAAATTATTTTTGGCAAAATCAAGGATGCAATTATATTTTGTAATGAAATCAAGGCCTAGAATACCATCAGTAGGTATTGGAAAATTATCATTAACGACAAGAAAGTCATGTTTAATAAGAATATTTTTGTTAATTAAATCGCCCCTGATTTTCCCTGTTGTGTAGACTGGGCTATTACCTATACCTGCAAAAGTTTTTTAAAACTGATACACTCGCACCAGTATCTATTAAGAACGTATTGACATTTTTGCTTAGTGTGTTCCTAATGGAGCAGTAGCTCGATAAATTTAGATTAAAGTGGTAAATATTGTTGTTAAAAGTTGCGGAGTTGACGCTATTATCATTTGTGTTTAGTTTTCCGCCAGATGGGCGGTCAGGGGGTCGTCGCCGTTTCCCTGAGCATCGCTATTAATAAGACGAACATTTCTATTAAATTTGGTTCGTCTATTATTATTATTATTGCGGCTATTATAATTTTTGCGGTTATTATTACGAAAATTTCTGCCGCTATTGTTATTTTGGTAATGATTATTGTGGACAATATTATTGTTAGTGCGGTTATTATGATTTCTATAATTATTGCGATTATAATTTCGACTATTACTAGCTCTCTTTCTATATTCTAGAAACATAACATAATTATTTGGGTGTTGTCCTAAAATTTAGAGGTTACTTCCTCGATTGAGTTGAACATGCCAGCTTGCATTATTAATTTAACTCGTTCAGAGTTCGCATTTTGTATGAATGACTTTGTTGCGGCTCTTGTAGCAATTTGATTTGCTGCCACTTCGGTCATACCATTTTACATGTAGGTATTTGCCAGTTCGTTAGAGAGTCGTTCAATTTCTTTTAGACAAGATTTTACTAGTCGTTTCGAGGAATTTGATGGGATCAGCCATGGTTAACTTTATTTTGTTATTAAGGGATGGATTCAATTTAGGAAGGCCTAATTTTTGGATATTAGAGGGTAAGAAGGAAACTTTTATCAAATTCAGCCTTATAACGATCTAATTCTTCAACTACATCTGACCAGTTTTCCTGAGCCATTAAATCAAATAGAGAAAATAAAACAAAAAGAAAAACAATTTATTTTTAATTCTTGAATGCTTTGTAGTATTTCGAGTTATTCTATATTTTTGACATCTTATTTGATTTTTCTTTTACAATAAAACATATTGCATTTTTTTTGATATATTCAACTTGAAAAAAAAAATTATTTATAATAATTTTATATTAAACTTCTAATAAGTATGTGTAATAATATATGAGTACATACATATGTAGGTACTTGAGTTTTCGGATAGAAAAAAAATGTTTACCAGCATCTTTATGATCAGTTTTTGGTTGTCTACGGGTTAAGTTGATTGATTGTATGATGAAATTTTGGTTGTCCAAAGATGTCGGATGTTTGATGACTTTGTTTTGCTGCAGCTTAAATGGCCTCCTGATGTTGCACATGTTAAATGATCAATATAGATGATGATTGTAGAAAATGAGGTGGTGTATTGCACACTATCATTAAATACTACTTATAATTAAAAACTAACTTATATACTCAAAATAAAAGGAAGTCATGAATGCATGTGATTAATATGTATCATTGCACTGATCAAATTCCTTTAAGTGTATTGGCACAAATGACGAGTAATTTACTAGTCAAGTGTCAACATAAATGATCCACGTTTGGTTTCAATGACCTGTCTTAAATTTGATTAATGTTTGTTTGTATGTCGCTGTTTCAATGCAGAAAAGTATAATTTTGAAGCGGCCTAAATATTCGGCATTCTTTAATGACACATTCATAATAGCCTTTTTTCGAGTGAATTCAGAAAATTCGGAGTCTCGGATGCCGAACTATCTTCAATAAAGACATAATTCTGAGTAATCCTAAATTTAGTTTTATATTAATTGTTTAAAGAAAGCTGTTTTACACTCACAACAACACAACCAAAAATTTAAAAATTGCATAAACAATTAAACTATTGCAACAAAATGAAATTAATATATCTTTACACATCACAAAAGTATTTATATAAGTACTAAAGTACATTAAGATGTACAAATCAGTAATAACGATTTTTTATAAAAAAAATTATTTTATTTTTATTTACTTATCTATGTAAAAAAACAATACAACAAAACTAAGTCTTATATTAAAAAATAAAGCTTAAAATAAAAATCAAATACAATCAGAAATAGTCTAATAGAATAAACTGTGTATATAGGATAATATAGAAATTAGAAAATGTTATTAAAACTGTTTATAAATTCAGAAAATGTGGATTTAAATTGACTGGCATTACTAATTAATTGTATTGGCCCCAAAGACGTATGGAATATACAAAGAAATGTTGCTCAGAAGCGGTCTTATTATGCTTGATTCTATTAATTTTTTTTCCTCTGCTTGATATTGAGAAGGAGAGTCTTTGATACAGATAATTAGGCTGTTTGGTATAAACAATTTTATGCAGTAAAAGAAGAACTCTACATTTTAGTAAATTATCAATCGTCACAGTAAATATAGAGCTGCACATCATCCGCATACATTTAGATTTTACAGTGTTTAAGATGTAGAGGTAGATCATTTGCGTATATTGAGTACAACAATGGATAAAGTATCGAGCCATTGTCAAGTCATTGATTGATTACTTGCCCTGTAGTAGTAGTAGCAGTAGGTACTCTAATGTTTTTATGTCACGCTAGTTGCCATAGTGATGAGTTAGCGATGCGGAAAAAGCCCTTTTTTCCAGTAGTGTGTTGTATGCCTCTATAACTTTATCGGCTGCACTTACTATTTTAGTTCTTATTGTCTTGTTCTATATTAAGTATTAAAAAAAATTATATGGAAAATAAGAAGAAGAGTTCTTTTAAAAATAAATTGAAATCAATAAAATGTATTTTTGAGAAAAATAAGGGGAATTTTGTTTTGAACTTCAGGGCTATTACTCACGATTCAATGATAAGAAAGCGGAGAAAATATCCGAGGGAAAAGTTATATGAGATTGAAAAATTAAAACTTTTCTAGGGAAAAAGTATTCAACGCCATAAAATTTGTTCATAGCCCAATAAAACTGAGAGATATAACACAAAGGGATGAGCAGGTTAAATTAATACAACAAACACACAGCATAGCTCACAGAGGATATAAAAATAATATACGTGAACTGTTGGAACAATACTATTGGCCTGATATGGAGAAAAATTGTGAAGCATTCAATAAGAAATGTACAGCCTGCCTGTATGGAAGGCATGAGCGCAACCCCACAAGAGAACCATTACGATCTTCAAACATATCTGAACAACCAAGCGAATACATACACACGAACATCTAGTATAATGAGCACAAATCATATTTAGTAGCCATAGACATAATAAAAATACATTATTATTAGAGAATTACTCAAAAACTGAAATGGAAAAAAATTATAAGATATAATCGTTAATAACTACCCCAATTGTAAGCGATTAATGACAGATAATGTAGCCGCTCTAAATACACCCATGTTAAAGCAATTTTGTATAAAATATGACATAATAATAATCCAAACACCTGTTTTCAGATTAAAAGCAAACGCATAGGTTGAAGGCGCACACAACTCAATAGATAATTCTGTTATCTAGAATATTGAGAATCAAGAACTCTAAATCAGCTACTAAAGAACTATATTTTTCAGTGAAAGAGATAAACAATACAATACACTCAGTCAGGGTATATAGACCAAAAGACATATATTTTAATCTAATTAATTACAGCAAAGAAGAACTGAAAAAGAAACTCGAAGACGCCTCTATCAAAATTTTGCAACGGCTAAATCTAGGCTCCAGGCATAGAACTTTCAAGGAAAAGACCAGATACTCGTATTTATAAATAATATTAGAAGCAAAAGCGATACCCGATATAAAAAAGCCATTGTCAAAGAAGATCGTAAGGACACAATCTTAACACAAGGAGGGCAGATCATCCACAAAAACAATATAAAAAAATACGTACTCAGCAGTGATGAAAATGATACCCTAATATTGCTAGTCAATGCCATCCCAACCACAGTTCTAATCCAAGCGGACTTTAAACTACAAGACTTAACAAGAACAAAATTCATATTGACAAGAAGTAATGACGTATTACTCGTATTATTTGATGACTATTCTTATTTCTTTCACTAACCAACTTCACAAAAATATACGCCCACTATGTAAAAGCACTCGATGGAAACTCAAAACCACTACAGAAAAATTAATTTGGATAAAAAAAATTGGAATTTTAACAGAACAACTAAAAACACAGAATTCAAAGAAAAGGAATAAATTTCTTACGATCCGTACTAAAATTTATTACAGGTATTCCAGATCACGACGATGCCATAAAAATAGAGACGACGATGCCATGAATACACTAATCGAAAACAATGAAAAACAGAAATTAATAAACTCCAGATTTGACAAAATCTTGAATATAATCAACAAGGCGAACGCGAAAAGTCATATTATCCTACAGCAAATACATGATCAACTATTGCTATTAGTACAAACTATTAACGCAGCAAAAAACAATGAATATTTATCTGAAGCAAGGACGATTTAAAAGAAATAGTCGCACATGAGTTAACAACAGTCCCAATAATCAATATATTAGAATATGCAGACGTACTCATCGCAAGAAATGCTGAACTCATAATACACATTTACAAATATCCTATATTGAATGATCAGTGCGAATATTTCAAGGTTACCCTAATCATTGCACACAGTTTTTACATACTTGGTGACTTGTTTAGTCATGTTTTTTCAGAAGTAGTCCTTTCTGAGCTTATTTAATAATCTCGTGATCCCTGGGTGGCCACCGAGCGGGCAGTGGATCATCATGACTTTTCATTATTACTTCGAGCCTTTCTCTTTCATTAGTTATTATTTTTATTTTCGCTGTTCTCCGCAATTTCTAGATTGTTTAATTTGTTGTTCGCGATTTTCTTAAAATCATTAACTGTAGTAATTTTAATATTATATCATTGAACGATAGTTGTAACTTTTGAATGCCTATACTATTAGCCATATTTTCTAGCTTTGGTAAGAATTTTTCCCTTTTATTAGTGAACACCTAAGTGTATCTACTATTTGGGTAAACTTCAAGCGAACCAATTTTCTAACATAATTTTTGTTAGTAATTTCATATGCGCGAGGGTTATTTCCTATTTGTTCAGAATTACAATTTGTATTATTGTTATTAATAGTTTTGTTTTTATTTTGTAATCGTGTAGTGACTTTTAGTATATTAATGTTTTCACCCATTTCTTAAATGTCACTGAAATTCATGCGTGATAGAGCGTCAGCTCCGCAGTTTTGTTTTCCTTGTATATATTCTATTGAAAAATCGTACTCCTCAACGTCTAGTCTCATTCATAGATGGAGGAGTTTTCATTGAAAATAGATATACTAATGGTTGCTTCTAACTAGAAATTTCGTTCCATAGACATATGCGCGGAAAAAATTGATGGCCCAGTGTATAGCGGTCAGTTCTTGTTCCATAACTGATTTATTTGATTCACCCTTAGTAAAGACTCTTGACGCGTAAGCTACAGGTAGTTGAATACCATTGCATGCTTGGCTAACAATAGCTCCGCAGGCGTTTTTGCTTGCATCAGTTGCGATGCAAAATTGTTTTTCAAAATTCGGATATTGTAATATTGGCAGTGATAACAGAGAACTTTTTAGATATTGGAATGCTTCTTCGCATTCTTTTGACCAAATAAATTGCGTATTTTTTCTCGATAACCTTGTGAGATGTTGAACCTGCGGTAATAGTTGCAAAAAGCAATAAATCTTCTTGCATCGTCAGGGTTTTTGAGAATCGGGAAGTTTCTTATAGTTTCAAATTTTCCGTCATCTTGGTAAATGCCTTTGTTGTACATTTATGGCCCAAAAATGTTACCTGATGTTTCAAAAATATGCATTTGTCAGGTGTCAATTTTAAATTAAAATTTCTACAAGTTTCGAAGATATCTTTAAGATTTTTGGGCATATGATTTTCTGAACATCTTAGGACAACAAGGTCGTCCTGCGAACGCCATAGTCATCATGCGTTGGAATGAAATCGGAGCTATTTGGAGTCCATAAGGGAGTCTTTTAAATCTGTATGATCCAGCATTAGTGGAGAAGGAAGTAATATCCCTGGAGCTATCTTCAAGCTCTATTTGATGGAAGCCCGACATAGGGTCGAGACATGAAAAATATTTGGCTCTTCCCAGTTAATCCAAAATGTCATCAATTCTAGGAAGAGGGAATTTGTACGCTATGAGTTTTTTTTATTGATTTGTCTATAGTCAATAACTAGCCTCATAATGAGTTTTTCTACCTGACTATTTATTTCGAACTTTTGTGATTCTGGAATCCTATAGTTTTTATGTAGACTGGTGGTGTCGTTCAATCTTAGTTTTTGCTTATACAAATTATTACACGAAATTTTTTCATTTTCTAAACCAAAAATATCTGTTTATTGTGAACATAGTTTTGTTAAATTATGATATGCAAATTTTTGGAAGTTGGATTGGAGTTTTTCTAAATTTTTCTTTGATCTGGATTCACTTATTTACTATATATCACGTTTTTATTTTGGTTTTTTGGACATTGAACTAAGCTGTAATTATTTAAATTTTCTGTGATAATATTTGTATTTGGGATGAAAGCATTTTTATCTGTCGTGTTAATGATACGGACGTAGGGTAATTTGTTAGATGTGATGGAATTGGCTATGTATATACCGGGAGCAACTTCCTGCGTAGGTACAAATATAGAACTGTTTTTGTTTCAACATTTATTCTTCTAATGACTTCGCTTCGTGCGGGTATTGAAAAGAGATTTTGTGATGTAGGTTGACTTCTTAATTTGAGGGTTATTTCATTTGGGAATTCGTCTGGCCTTAGTACTAAAAGTAAATTATTTTTGGCAAAATCAAGGATGCAATTATATTTTGTAATGAAATCAAGGCCTAGAATACCATCAGTAGGTATTGGAAAATTATCATTAACGACAAGAAAGTCATGTTTAATAAGAATATTTTTGTTAATTAAATCGCCCCTGATTTTACCTGTTGTGTAGACTGGGCTATTACCTATACCTGCAAAAGTTTTTTAAAACTGATACACTCGCACCAGTATCTATTAAGAACGTATTGATATTTTTGCTTAGTGTGTTCCTAATGGAGCAGTAGCTCGATAAATTTAGATTAAAGTGGTAAATATTGTTGTTAAAAGTTGCGGAGTTGACGCTATTATCATTTGTGTTTAGTTTTCCGCCAGATGGGCGGTCAGGGGGTCGTCGCCGTTTTCCTGAGCATCGCTATTAATAAGACGAACATTTCTATTAAATTTGGTTCGTCTATTATTATTATTATTGCGGCTATTATAATTTTTGTGGTTATTATTACGAAAATTTCTGCCGCTATTGTTATTTTGGTAATGATTATTGTGGACAATATTATTGTTAGTGCGGTTATTATGATTTCTATAATTATTGCGATTATAATTTCGACTATTACTAGCTCTCTTTCTATATTCTAGAAACATAACATAATTATTTGGGTGTTGTCCTAAAATTTAGAGGTTACTTCCTCGATTGAGTTGAACATGCCAGCTTGCATTATTAATTTAACTCGTTCAGAGTTCGCATTTTGTATGAATGACTTTGTTGCGGCTCTTGTAGCAATTTGATTTGCTGCCACTTCGGTCATACCATCTTACATGTAGGTATTTGCCAGTTCGTTAGAGAGTCGTTCAATTTCTTTTAGACAAGATTTTACTAGTCGTTTCGAGGAATTTGATGGGATCAGCCATGGTTAACTCTATTTTGTTATTAAGGGATGGATTCAATTTAGGAAGGCCTAATTTTTGGATATTAGAGGGTAAGAAGGAAACTTTTATCAAATTGAGCCTTATAACGATCTAATTCTTCAACTACATCTGACCAGTTTTCCTGAGCCATTAAATCAAATAGAGAAAATAAAACAAAAAGAAAAACAATTTATTTTTAATTCTTGAATGCTTTGTAGTATTTCGAGTTATTCTATATTTTTGACATCTTATTTGATTTTTCTTTTACAATAAAACATATTGCATTTTTTTGATATATTCAACTTGATTAAAAAAAAAATTATTTATAATAATTTAATATTAAACTTCTAATAAGTATGTGTAATAATATATGAGTACATACATATGTAGGTACTTGAGTTTTCGGATAGAAAAAAAATGTTTACCAGCATCTTTATGATCAGTTTTTGGTTGTCTACGGGTTAAGTTGATTGATTTTATGATGAAATTTTGGTTGTCCAAAGATGTCGGATGTTTGATGACTTTGTTTTGCTGCAGCTTAAATGGCCTCCTGCACATGTTATATGATCAATATAGATGATGATTGTAGAAAATGAGGTGGTGTATTGCACACTATCATTAAATACTACTTATAATTAAAAACTAACTTATATACTCAAAATAAAAGGAAGTCATGAATGCATGTGATTAATATGTATCATTGCACTGATCAAATTCCTTTAAGTGTATTGGCACAAATGACGAGTAATTTACTAGTCAAGTGTCAACATAAATGATCCACGTTTGGTTTCAATGACCTGTCTTAAATTTGATTAATGTTTGTTTGTATGTCGCTGTTTCAATGCAGAAAAGTATAATTTTTAAGCGGCCTAAATATTCGGCATTCTTTAATGACACATTCATAACAGCCTTTTTTCGAGTGAATTCAGAAAATTCGGAGTCTCGGATGCCGAACTATCTTCAATAAAGACATAATTCTGAGTAATCCTAAATTTAGTTTTATATTAATTGTTTAAAGAAAGCTGTTTTACACTCACAACAACACAACCAAAAATTTAAAAATTGCATAAACAATTAAACTATTGCAACAAAATGAAATTAATATATCTTTACACATCACAAAAGTATTTATATAGGTACTAAAGTACATTAAGATGTACAAATCAGTAATAACGATTTTTTATAAAAAAAATTATTTTATTTTTATTTACTTATCTATGGAAAAAAACAATACAACAAAACTAAGTCTTATATTAAAAAATAAAGCTTAAAATAAAAATCAAATACAATCAGAAATAGTCTAATAGAATAAACTGTGTATATAGGATAATATAGAAATTAGAAAATGTTATTAAAACTGTTTATAAATTCAGAAAATGTGGATTTAAATTGACTGGCATTACTAATTAATTGTATTGGCCCCAAAGACGTATGGAATATACAAAGAAATGTTGCTCAGAAGCGGTCTTATTATGCTTGATTCTATTAATTTTTTTTCCTCTGCTTGATATTGAGAAGGAGAGTCTTTGATACAGATAATTAGGCTGTTTGGTATAAACAATTTTATGCAGTAAAAGAAGAACTCTACATTTTAGTAAATTATCAATCGTCACAGTAAATATAGAGCTGCACATCATCCGCATACATTTAGATTTTACAGTGTTTAAGATCTAGAGGTAGATCATTTGCGTATATTGAGTACAACAATGGATAAAGTATCGAGCCATTGTCAAGTCATTGATTGATTACTTGCCCTGTAGTAGTAGTAGCAGTAGGTACTCTAATGTTTTTATGTCACGCTAGTTGCCATAGTGATGAGTTAGCGATGCGGAAAAAGCCCTTTTTGCCAGTAGTGTGTTGTATGCCTCTATAACTTTATCGGCTGCACTTACTATTTTAGTTCTTATTGTCTTGTTCTATATTAAGTATTAAAAAAAATTATATGGAAAATAAGAAGAAGAGTTCTTTTAAAAATAAATTGAAATCAATAAAATGTATTTTTGAGAAAAATAAGGGGAATTTTGTTTTGAACTTCAGGGCTATTACTCACGATTCAATGATAAGAAAGCGGAGAAAATATCCGAGGGAAAAGTTATATGAGATTGAAAAATTAAAACTTTTCTAGGGAAAAAGTATTCAACGCCATAAAATTTGTTCATAGCCCAATAAAACTGAGAGATATAACACAAAGGGATGAGCAGGTTAAATTAATACAACAAACACACATCATAGCTCACAGAGGATATAAAAATAATATACGTGAACTGTTGGAACAATACTATTGGCCTGATATGGAGAAAAATTGTGAAGCATTCAATAAGAAATGTACAGCCTGCCTGTATTTAAGGCATAAGCGCAACCCCACAAGAGAACCATTACGATCTTCAAACATATCCGAACAACCAAGCGAATACATACACACGAACATCTAGTATAATGAGCACAAATCATATTTAGTAGCCATAGACATAATAAAAATACATTATTATTAGAGAATTACTCAAAAACTGAAATGGAAAAAATTATAAGATATAATCGTTAATAACTACCCCAATTGTAAGCGATTAATGACAGATAATGTAGCCGCTCTAAATACACCCATGTTAAAGCAATTTTG
Organism: Epicampocera succincta; assembly: GCA_932526305.1. Lineage (NCBI taxonomy): Eukaryota > Metazoa > Arthropoda > Insecta > Diptera > Tachinidae > Epicampocera > Epicampocera succincta. The sequence goes on along the minus strand of OW052035.1, from coordinate 25,724,684 downwards.
TATAAAATATGACATAATAATAATCCAAACACCTGTTTTCAGATTAAAAGCAAACGCATAGGTTGAAGGCGCACACAACTCAATAGATAATTCTGTTATCTAGAATATTGAGAATCAAGAACTCTAAATCAGCTACTAAAGAACTATATTTTTCAGTGAAAGAGATAAACAATACAATACACTCAGTCAGGGTATATAGACCAAAAGACATATATTTTAATCTAATTAATTACAGCAAAGAAGAACTGAAAAAGAAACTCGAAGACGCCTCTATCAAAATTTTGCAACGGCTAAATCTAGGCTCCAGGCATAGAACTTTCAAGGAAAAGACCAGATACTCGTATTTATAAATAATATTAGAAGCAAAAGCGATACCCGATATAAAAAAGCCATTGTCAAAGAAGATCGTAAGGACACAATCTTAACACAGGGAGGGCAGATCATCCACAAAAACAATATAAAAAAATACGTACTCAGCAGTGATGAAAATGATACCCTAATATTGCTAGTCAATGCCATCCCAACCACAGTTCTAATCCAAGCGGACTTTAAACTACAATACTTAACAAGAACAAAATTCATATTGACAAGAAGTAATGACGTATTACTCGTATTATTTGATGACTATTCTTATTTCTTTCACTAACCAACTTCACAAAAATATACGCCCACTATGTAAAAGCACTCGATGGAAACTCAAAACCACTACAGAAAAATTAATTTGGATAAAAAAAATTGGAATTTTAACAGAACAACTAAAAACACAGAATTCAAAGAAAAGGAATAAATTTCTTACGATCCGTACTAAAATTTATTACAGGTATTCCAGATCACGACGATGCCATAAAAATAGAGACGACGATGCCATGAATACACTAATCGAAAACAATGAAAAACAGAAATTAATAAACTCCAGATTTGACAAAATCTTGAATATAATCAACAAGGCGAACGCGAAAAGTCATATTATCCTACAGCAAATACATGATCAACTATTGCTATTAGTACAAACTATTAACGCAGCAAAAAACAATGAATATTTATCTGAAGCAAGGACGATTTAAAAGAAATAGTCGCACATATGTTAACAACAGTCCCAATAATCAATATATTAGAATATGCAGACGTACTCATCGCAAGAAATGCTGAACTCATAATGCACATTTACAAATATCCTATATTGAATGATCAGTGCGAATATTTCAAGGTTACCCTAATCATTGCACACAGTTTTTACATACTTGGTGACTTGTTTAGTCATGTTTTTTCAGAAGTAGTCCTTTCTGAGCTTATTTAATAATCTTGTGATCCCTGGGTGGCCACCGAGCGGGCAGTGGATCATCATGACTTTTCATTATTACTTCGAGCCTTTCTCTTTCATTAGTTATTATTTTTATTTTCGCTGTTCTTCGCAATTTCTAGATTGTTTAATTTGTTGTTCGCGATTTTCTTAAAATCATTAACTGTAGTAATTTTAATATTATATCATTGAACGATAGTTGCAACTTTTGTATGCCTATACTATTAGCCATATTTTCTAGCTTTGGTAAGAATTTTTCCCTTTTATTAGTGAACACCTAAGTGTATCTACTATTTGGGTAAACTTCAAGCGAACCAATTTTCTAACATCATTTTTGTTAGTAATTTCATATGCGCGAGGGTTATTTCCTATTTGTTCAGAATTACAATTTGTATTATTGTTATTAATAGTTTTGTTTTTATTTTGTAATCGTGTAGTGACTTTTAGTATATTAATGTTTTCACCCATTTCTTAAATGTCACTGAAATTCATGCGTGATAGAGCGTCAGCTCCGCAGTTTTGTTTTCCTTGTATATATTCTATTGAAAAATCGTACTCCTCAACGTCTAGTCTCATTCATAGATGGAGGAGTTTTCATTGAAAATAGATATACTAATGGTCGCTTCTAACTAGAAATTTCGTTCCATAGACATATGCGCGGAAAAAATTGATGGCCCAGTGTATAGCGGTCAGTTCTTGTTCCATAACTGATTTATTTGATTCACCCTTAGTAAAGACTCTTGACGCGTAAGCTACAGGTAGTTGAATACCATTGCATGCTTGGCTAACAATAGCTCCGCAGGCGTTTTTGCTTGCATCAGTTGCGATGCAAAATTGTTTTTCAAAATTCGGATATTGTAATATTGGCAGTGATAACAGAGAACTTTTTAGATATTGGAATGCTTCTTCGCATTCTTTTGACCAAATAAATTGCGTATTTTTTCTCGATAACCTTGTGAGATGTTGAACCTGCGGTAATAGTTGCAAAAAGCAATAAATCTTCTTGCATTGTCAGGGTTTTTGAGAATCGGGAAGTTTCTTATAGTTTCAAATTTTCCGTCATCTTGGTAAATGCCTTTGTTGTACATTTATGGCCCAAAAATGTTACCTGATGTTTCAAAAATATGCATTTGTCAGGTGTCAATTTTAAATTAAAATTTCTACAAGTTTCGAAGATATCTTTAAGATTTTTGGGCATATGATTTTCTGAGCATCTTAGGACAACAAGGTCGTCCTGCGAACGCCATAGTCATCATGCGTTGGAATGAAATCGGAGCTATTTGGAGTCCATAAGGGAGTCTTTTAAATCTGTATGATCCAGCATTAGTGGAGAAGGAAGTAATATCCCTGGATCTAACTTCAAGCTCTATTTGATGGAAGCCCGACATAGGGTCGAGACATGAAAAATATTTGGCTCTTCCCAGTTAATCCAAAATGTCATCAATTCTAGGAAGAGGGAATTTGTACGCTATGAGTTTTTTTATTGATTTGTCTATAGTCAATAACTAGCCTCATAATGAGTTTTTCTACCTGACTATTTATTTCGAACTTTTGTGATTCTGGAATCCTATAGTTTTTATGTAGACTGGTGGTGTCGTTCAATCTTAGTTTTTGCTTATACAAATTATTACACGAAATTTTTTCATTTTCTAAACCAAAAATATCTGTTTATTGTGAACATAGTTTTGTTAAATTATGATATGCAAATTTTTGGAAGTTGGATTGGAGTTTTTCTAAATTTTTCTTTGATCTGGATTCACTGTTTTTATTTTGGTTTTTTGGACATTGAACTAAGCTGTAATTATTTAAATTTTCTGTGATAATATTTGTATTTGGGATGAAAGCATTTTTATCTGTCGTGTTAATGATACGGACGTAGGGTAATTTGTTAGATGTGATGGAATTGGCTATGTATATACCGGGAGCAACTTCCTGCGTAGGTACAAATATAGAACTGTTTTTGTTTCAACATTTATTCTTCTAATGACTTCGCTTCGTGCGGGTATTGAAAAGAGATTTTGTGATGTAGGTTGACTTCTTAATTTGAGGGTTATTTCATTTGGGAATTCGTCTGGCCTTAGTACTAAAAGTAAATTATTTTTGGCAAAATCAAGGATGCAATTATATTTTGTAATGAAATCAAGGCCTAGAATACCATCAGTAGGTATTGGAAAATTATCATTAACGACAAGAAAGTCATGTTTAATAAGAATATTTTTGTTAATTAAATCGCCCCTGATTTTCCCTGTTGTGTAGACTGGGCTATTACCTATACCTGCAAAAGTTTTTTAAAACTGATACACTCGCACCAGTATCTATTAAGAACGTATTGATATTTTTGCTTAGTGTGTTCCTAATGGAGCAGTAGCTCGATAAATTTAGATTAAAGTGGTAAATATTGTTGTTAAAAGTTGCGGAGTTGACGCTATTATCATTTGTGTTTAGTTTTCCGCCAGATGGGCGGTCAGGGGGTCGTCGCCGTTTTCCTGAGCATCGCTATTAATAAGACGAACATTTCTATTAAATTTGGTTCGTCTATTATTATTATTATTGCGGCTATTATAATTTTTGCGGTTATTATTACGAAAATTTCTGCCGCTATTGTTATTTTGGTAATGATTATTGTGGACAATATTATTGTTAGTGCGGTTATTATGATTTCTATAATTATTGTGATTATAATTTCGACTATTACTAGCTCTTTTTCTATATTCTAGAAACATAACATAATTATTTGGGTGTTGTCCTAAAATTTAGAGGTTACTTCCTCGATTGAGTTGAACATGCCAGCTTGCATTATTAATTTAACTCGTTCAGAGTTCGCATTTTGTATGAATGACTTTGTTGCGGCTCTTGTAGCAATTTGATTTGCTGCCACTTCGGTCATACCATCTTACATGTAGGTATTTGCCAGTTCGTTAGAGAGTCGTTCAATTTCTTTTAGACAAGATTTTACTAGTCGTTTCGAGGAATTTGATGGGATCAGCCATGGTTAACTCTATTTTGTTATTAAGGGATGGATTCAATTTAGGAAGGCCTAATTTTTGGATATTAGAGGGTAAGAAGGAAACTTTTATCAAATTGAGCCTTATAACGATCTAATTCTTCAACTACATCTGACCAGTTTTCCTGAGCCATTAAATCAAATAGAGAAAATAAAACAAAAAGAAAAACAATTTGTTTTTAATTCTTGAATGCTTTGTAGTATTTCGAGTTATTCTATATTTTTGACATCTTATTTGATTTTTCTTTTACAATAAAACATATTGCATTTTTTTGATATATTCAACTTGATTAAAAAAAAAATTATTTATAATAATTTAATATTAAACTTCTAATAAGTATGTGTAATAATATATGAGTACATACATATGTAGGTACTTGAGTTTTCGGATAGAAAAAAAATGTTTACCAGCATCTTTATGATCAGTTTTTGGTTGTCTACGGGTTAAGTTGATTGATTTTATGATGAAATTTTGGTTGTCCAAAGATGTCGGATGTTTGATGACTTTGTTTTGCTGCAGCTTAAATGGCCTCCTGATGTTGCACATGTTAAATGATCAATATAGATGATGATTGTAGAAAATGAGGTGGTGTATTGCACACTATCATTAAATACTACTTATAATTAAAAACTAACTTATATACTCAAAATAAAAGGAAGTCATGAATGCATGTGATTAATATGTATCATTGCACTGATCAAATTCCTTTAAGTGTATTGGCACAAATGACGAGTAATTTACTAGTCAAGTGTCAACATAAATGATCCACGTTTGGTTTCAATGACCTGTCTTAAATTTGATTAATGTTTGTTTGTATGTCGCTGTTTCAATGCAGAAAAGTATAATTTTGAAGCGGCCTAAATATTCGGCATTCTTTAATGACACATTCATAACAGCCTTTTTTCGAGTGAATTCAGAAAATTCGCAGTCTCGGATGCCGAACTATCTTCAATAAAGACATAATTCTGAGTAATCCTAAATTTAGTTTTATATTAATTGTTTAAAGAAAGCTGTTTTACACTCACAACAACACAACCAAAAATTTAAAAATTGCATAAACAATTAAACTATTGCAACAAAATGAAATTAATATATCTTTACACATCACAAAAGTATTTATATAAGTACTAAAGTACATTAAGATGTACAAATCAGTAATAACGATTTTTTATAAAAAAAATTATTTTATTTTTATTTACTTATCTATGGAAAAAAACAATACAACAAAACTAAGTCTTATATTAAAAAATAAAGCTTAATATAAAAATCAAATACAATCAGAAATAGTCTAATAGAATAAACTGTGTATATAGGATAATATAGAAATTAGAAAATGTTATTAAAACTGTTTATAAATTGAGAAAATGTGGATTTAAATTGACTGGCATTACTAATTAATTGTATTGGCCCCAAAGACGTATGGAATATACAAAGAAATGTTGCTCAGAAGCGGTCTTATTATGCTTGATTCTATTAATTTTTTTGCCTCTGCTTGATATTGAGAAGGAGAGTCTTTGATACAGATAATTAGGCTGTTTGGTATAAACAATTTTATGCAGTAAAAGAAGAACTCTACATTTTAGTAAATTATCAATCGTCACAGTAAATATAGAGCTATTGAGTACAACAATGGATAAAGTATCGAGCCATTGTCAAGTCATTGATTGATTACTTGCCCTGTAGTAGTAGTAGCAGTAGGTACTCTAATGTTTTTATGTCACGCTAGTTGCCATAGTGATGAGTTAGCGATGCGGAAAAAGCCCTTTTTTCCAGTAGTGTGTTGTATGCCTCTATAACTTTATCGGCTGCACTTACTATTTTAGTTCTTATTGTCTTGTTCTATATTAAGTATTAAAAAAAATTATATGGAAAATAAGAATAAGAGTTCTTTTAAAAATAAATTGAATTCAATAAAATGTATTTTTGAGAAAAATAAGGGGAATTTTGTTTTGAACTTCAGGGCTATTACTCACGATTCAATGATAAGAAAGCGGAGAAAATATCCGAGGGAAAAGTTATATGAGATTGAAAAATTAAAACTTTTCTAGGGAAAAAGTATTCAACGCCATAAAATTTGTTCATAGCCCAATAAAACTGAGAGATATAACACAAAGGGATGAGCAGGTTAAATTAATACAACAAACACACAGCATAGCTCACAGAGGATATAAAAATAATATACGTGAACTGTTGGAACAATACTATTGGCCTGATATGGAGAAAAATTGTGAAGCATTCAATAAGAAATGTACAGCCTGCCTGTATGGAAGGCATGAGCGCAACCCCACAAGAGAACCATTACGATCTTCAAACATATCCGAACAACCAAGCGAATACATACACACGAACATCTAGTATAATGAGCACAAATCATATTTAGTAGCCATAGACATAATAAAAATACATTATTATTAGAGAATTACTCAAAAACTGAAATGGAAAAAAATTATAAGATATAATCGTTAATAACTACCCCAATTGTAAGCGATTAATGACAGATAATGTAGCCGCTCTAAATACACCCATGTTAAAGCAATTTTGTATAAAATATGACATAATAATAATCCAAACACCTGTTTTCAGATTAAAAGCAAACGCATAGGTTGAAGGCGCACACAACTCAATAGATAATTCTGTTATCTAGAATATTGAGAATCAAGAACTCTAAATCAGCTACTAAAGAACTATATTTTTCAGTGAAAGAGATAAACAATACAATACACTCAGTCAGGGTATATAGACCAAAAGACATATATTTTAATCTAATTAATTACAGCAAAGAAGAACTGAAAAAGAAACTCGAAGACGCCTCTATCAAAATTTTGCAACGGCTAAATCTAGGCTCCAGGCATAGAACTTTCAAGGAAAAGACCAGATACTCGTATTTATAAATAATATTAGAAGCAAAAGCGATACCCGATATAAAAAAGCCATTGTCAAAGAAGATCGTAAGGACACAATCTTAACACAAGGAGGGCAGATCATCCACAAAAACAATATAAAAAAATACGTACTCAGCAGTGATGAAAATGATACCCTAATATTGCTAGTCAATGCCATCCCAACCACAGTTCTAATCCAAGCGGACTTTAAACTACAAGACTTAACAAGAACAAAATTCATATTGACAAGAAGTAATGACGTATTACTCGTATTATTTGATGACTATTCTTATTTCTTTCACTAACCAACTTCACAAAAATATACGCCCACTATGTAAAAGCACTCGATGGAAACTCAAAACCACTACAGAAAAATTAATTTGGATAAAAAAAATTGGAATTTTAACAGAACAACTAAAAACACAGAACTCAAAGAAAAGGAATAAATTTCTTACGATCCGTACTAAAATTTATTACAGGTATTCCAGATCACGACGATGCCATAAAAATAGAGACGGCGATGCCATGAATACACTAATCGAATACAATAAATACATGATCAACTATTGCTATTAGTACAAACTATTAACGCAGCAAAAAACAATGAATATTTATCTGAAGCAAGGACGATTTAAAAGAAATAGTCGCACATGAGTTAACAACAGTCCCAATAATCAATATATTAGAATATGCAGACCTACTCATCGCAAGAAATGCTGAACTCATAATACACATTTACAAATATCCTATATTGAATGATCAGTGCGAATATTTCAAGGTTACCCTAATCATTGCACACAGTTTTTACATACTTGGTGACTTGTTTAGTCATGTTTTTTCAGAAGTAGTCCTTTCTGAGCTTATTTAATAATCTTGTGATCCCTGGGTGGCCACCGAGCGGGCAGTGGATCATCATGACTTTTCATTATTACTTCGAGCCTTTCTCTTTCATTAGTTATTATTTTTATTTTCGCTGTTCTTCGCAATTTCTAGATTGTTTAATTTGTTGTTCGCGATTTTCTTAAAATCATTAACTGTAGTAATTTTAATATTATATCATTGAACGATAGTTGCAACTTTTGAATGCCTATACTATTAGCCATATTTTCTAGCTTTGGTAAGAATTTTTCCCTTTTATTAGTGAACACCTAAGTGTATCTACTATTTGGGTAAACTTCAAGCGAACCAATTTTCTAACATCATTTTTGTTAGTAATTTAATATGCGCGAGGCTTATTTCCCATTTGTTCAGAATTACAATTTGTATTATTGTTATTAATAGTTTTGTTTTTATTTTGTAATCGTGTAGTGACTTTTAGTATATTAATGTTTTCACCCATTTCTTAAATGTCACTGAAATTCATGCGTGATAAAGCGTCAGCTCCGCAGTTTTGTTTTCCTTGTATATATTCTATTGAAAAATCGTACTCCTCAACGTCTAGTCTCATTCATAGATGGAGGATTTTTCATTGAAAATAGATTACTAATGGTCGCTTCTAACTAGAAATTTCGTTCCATAGACATATGCGCGGAAAAAATTGATGGCCCAGTGTATAGCGGTCAGTTCTTGTTCCATAACTGATTTATTTGATTCACCCTTAGTAAAGACTCTTGACGCGTAAGCTGCAGGTAGTTGAATACCATTGCATGCTTGGCTAACAATAGCTCCGCAGGCGTTTTTGCTTGCATCAGTTGCGATGCAAAATTGTTTTTCAAAATTCGGATATTGTAATATTGGCAGTGATAACAGAGAACTTTTTAGATATTGGAATGCTTCTTCGCATTCTTTTGACCAAATAAATTGCGTATTTTTTCTCGATAACCTTGTGAGATGTATTGAATACTTAGCAAAGTTTTTTATGAACCTGCGGTAATAGTTGCAAAAAGCAATAAATCTTCTTGCATCGTCAGGGTTTTTGAGAATCGGGAAGTTTCTTATAGTTTCAAATTTTCCGTCATCTGGGTAAATGCCTTTGTTGTACATTTATGGCCCAAAAATGTTACCTGATGTTTCAAAAATATGCATTTGTCAGGTGTCAATTTTAAATTAAAATTTCTACAAGTTTCGAAGAAATCTTTAAGATTTTTGGGCATATGATTTTCTGAGCATCTTAGGACAACAAGGTCGTCCTGCGAACGTCATAGTCATCATGCGTTGGAATGAAATCGGAGCTATTTGGAGTCCATAAGGGAGTCTTTTAAATCTGTATGATACAGCATTAGTGGAGAAGGAAGTAATATCCCTGGAGCTATCTTCAAGCTCTATTTGATGGAAGCCCGACATAGGGTCGAGACATGAAAAATATTTGGCTCTTCCCAGTTAATCCAAAATGTCATCAATTCTAGGAAGAGGGAATTTGTACGCTATGAGTTTTTTTTATTGATTTGTCTATAGTCAATAACTAGCTTCCATCTTTTTTTTTGGCACAAGCAATATTGGCCTACTGAATTCGGATACGGAAGGTTCTACAAGGTCATCACTAATGAGTTTTTCTACCTGACTATTTATTTCGAACTTTTGTGATTCTGGAATCCTATAGTTTTTATGTAGACTGGTGGTGTCGTTCAATCTTAGTTTTTGCTTATACAAATTATTACACGAAATTTTTTCATTTTCTAAACCAAAAATATCTGTTTATTGTGAACATAGTTTTGTTAAATTATGATATGCAAATTTTTGGAAGTTGGATTGGAGTTTTTCTAAATTTTTCTTTGATCTGGATTCACTGTTTTTATTTTGGTTTTTTGGACATTGAACTAAGCTGTAATTATTTAAATTTTCTGTGATAATATTTGTATTTGGGATGAAAGCATTTTTATCTGTCGTGTTAATGATACGGACGTAGGGTAATTTGTTAGATGTGATGGAATTGGCTATGTATATACCGGGAGCAACTTCCTGCGTAGGTACAAATATAGAACTGTTTTTGTTTCAACATTTATTCTTCTAATGACTTCGCTTCGTGCGGGTATTGAAAAGAGATTTTGTGATGTAAGTTGACTTCTTAATTTGAGGGTTATTTCATTTGGGAATTCGTCTGGCCTTAGTACTAAAAGTAAATTATTTTTGGCAAAATCAAGGATGCAATTATATTTTGTAATGAAATCAAGGCCTAGAATACCATCAGTAGGTATTGGAAAATTATCATTAACGACAAGAAAGTCATGTTTAATAAGAATATTTTTGTTAATTAAATCGCCCCTGATTTTCCCTGTTGTGTAGACTGGGCTATTACCTATACCTGCAAAAGTTTTTTAAAACTGATACACTCGCACCAGTATCTATTAAGAACGTATTGACATTTTTGCTTAGTGTGTTCCTAATGGAGCAGTAGCTCGATAAATTTAGATTAAAGTGGTAAATATTGTTGTTAAAAGTTGCGGAGTTGACGCTATTATCATTTGTGTTTAGTTTTCCGCCAGATGGGCGGTCAGGGGGTCGTCGCCGTTTCCCTGAGCATCGCTATTAATAAGACGAACATTTCTATTAAATTTGGTTCGTCTATTATTATTATTATTGCGGCTATTATAATTTTTGCGGTTATTATTACGAAAATTTCTGCCGCTATTGTTATTTTGGTAATGATTATTGTGGACAATATTATTGTTAGTGCGGTTATTATGATTTCTATAATTATTGCGATTATAATTTCGACTATTACTAGCTCTCTTTCTATATTCTAGAAACATAACATAATTATTTGGGTGTTGTCCTAAAATTTAGAGGTTACTTCCTCGATTGAGTTGAACATGCCAGATTGCATTATTAATTTAACTCGTTCAGAGTTCGCATTTTGTATGAATGACTTTGTTGCGGCTCTTGTAGCAATTTGATTTGCTGCCACTTCGGTCATACCATTTTACATGTAGGTATTTGCCAGTTCGTTAGAGAGTCGTTCAATTTCTTTTAGACAAGATTTTACTAGTCGTTTCGAGGAATTTGATGGGATCAGCCATGGTTAACTCTATTTTGTTATTAAGGGATGGATTCAATTTTGGAAGGCCTAATTTTTGGATATTAGAGGGTAAGAAGGAAACTTTTATCAAATTGAGCCTTATAACGATCTAATTCTTCAACTACATCTGACCAGTTTTCCTGAGCCATTAAATCAAATAGAGAAAATAAAACAAAAAGAAAAACAATTTATTTTTAATTCTTGAATGCTTTGTAGTATTTCGAGTTATTCTATATTTTTGACATCTTATTTGATTTTTCTTTTACAATAAAACATATTGCATTTTTTTTGATATATTCAACTTGATTAAAAAAAAAAATTATTTATAATAATTTTATATTAAACTTCTAATAAGTATGTGTAATAATATATGAGTACATACATATGTAGGTACTTGAGTTTTCGGATAGAAAAAAAAATGTTTACCAGCATCTTTATGATGAGTTTTTGGTTGTCTACGGGTTAAGTTGATTGATTGTATGATGAAATTTTGGTTGTCCAAAGATGTCGGATGTTTGATGACTTTGTTTTGCTGCAGCTTAAATGGCCTCCTGATGTTGCACATGTTAAATGATCAATATAGATGATGATTGTAGAAAATGAGGTGGTGTATTGCACACTATCATTAAATACTACTTATAATTAAAAACTAACTTATATACTCAAAATAAAAGGAAGTCATGAATGCATGTGATTAATATGTATCATTGCACTGATCAAATTCCTTTAAGTGTATTGGCACAAATGACGAGTAATTTACTAGTCAAGTGTCAACATAAATGGTCCACGTTTGTTTGCAATGACCTGTCTTAAATTTGATTAATGTTTGTTTGTATGTCGCTGTTTCAATGCAGAAAAGTATAATTTTTAAGCGGCCTAAATATTCGGCATTCTTTAATGACACATTCATAACAGCCTTTTTTCGAGTGAATTCAGAAAATTCGGAGTCTCGGATGCCGAACTATCTTCAATAAAGACATAATTCTGAGTAATCCTAAATTTAGTTTTATATTAATTGTTTAAAGAAAGCTGTTTTACACTCACAACAACACAACCAAAAATTTAAAAATTGCATAAACAATTAAACTATTGCAACAAAATGAAATTAATATATCTTTACACATCACAAAAGTATTTATATAAGTACTAAAGTACATTAAGATGTACAAATCAGTAATAACGATTTTTTATAAAAAAAATTATTTTATTTTTATTTACTTATCTATGTAAAAAAACAATACAACAAAACTAAGTCTTATATTAAAAAATAAAGCTTAAAATAAAAATCAAATACAATCAGAAATAGTCTAATAGAATAAACTGTGTATATAGGATAATATAGAAATTAGAAAATGTTATTAAAACTGTTTATAAATTCAGAAAATGTGGATTTAAATTGACTGGCATTACTAATTAATTGTATTGGCCCCAAAGACGTATGGAATATACAAAGAAATGTTGCTCAGAAGCGGTCTTATTATGCTTGATTCTATTAATTTTTTTTCCTCTGCTTGATATTGAGAAGGAGAGTCTTTGATACAGATAATTAGGCTGTTTGGTATAAACAATTTTATGCAGCAAAAGAAGAACTCTACATTTTAGTAAATTATCAATCGTCACAGTAAATATAGAGCTGCACATCATCCGCATACATTTAGATTTTACAGTGTTTAAGATGTAGAGGTAGATTATTTGCGTATATTGAGTACAACAATGGATAAAGTATCGAGCCATTGTCAAGTCATTGATTGATTACTTGCCCTGTAGTAGTAGTAGCAGTAGGTACTCTAATGTTTTTAAGTCACGATAGTTGCCATAGTGATGAGTTAGCGATGCGGAAAAAGCCCTTTTTTCCAGTAGTGTGTTGTATGCCTCTATAACTCTATCGGCTGCACTTACTATTTTAATTCTTATTGTCTTGTTCTATATTAAGTATTAAAAAAAATTATATGGAAAATAAGAAGAAGAGTTCTTTTAAAAATAAATTGAAATCAATAAAATGTACTTTTGAGAAAAATAAGGGGAATTTTGTTTTGAACTTCAGGGCTATTACTCACGATTCAATGATAAGAAAGCGGAGAAAATATCCGAGGGAAAAGTTATATGAGATTGAAAAATTAAAACTTTTCTAGGGAAAAAGTATTCAACGCCATAAAATTTGTTCATAGCCCAATAAAACTGAGAGATATAACACAAAGGGATGAGCAGGTTAAATTAAAACAACAAACACACAGCATAGCTCACAGAGGATATAAAAATAATATACGTGAACTGTTGGAACAATACTATTGGCCTGATATGGAGAAAAATTGTGAAGCATTCAATAAGAAATGTACAGCCTGCCTGTATGGAAGGCATGAGCGCAACCCCACAAGAGAACCATTACGATCTTCAAACATATCCGAACAACCAAGCGAATACATACACACGAACATCTAGTATAATGAGCACAAATCATATTTAGTAGCCATAGACATAATAAAAATACATTATTATTAGAGAATTACTCAAAAACTGAAATGGAAAAAAATTATAAGATATAATCGTTATTAACTATAACTATATATAAACTACCCCAATTGTAAGCGATTAATGACAGATAATGTAGCCGCTCTAAATACACCCATGTTAAAGCAATTTTGTATAAAATATGACATAATAATAATCCAAACACCTGTTTTCAGATTAAAAGCAAACGCACAGGTTGAAGGCGCACACAACTCAATAGATAATTCTGTTATCTAGAATATTGAGAATCAAGAACTCTAAATCAGCTACTAAAGAACTATATTTTTCAGTGAAAGAGATAAACAATACAATACACTCAGTCAGGGTATATAGACCAAAAGACATATATTTTAATCTAATTAATTACAGCAAAGAAGAACTGAAAAGAAACTCGAAGACGCCTCTATCAAAATTTTGCAACGGCTAAATCTAGGCTCCAGGCATAGAACTTTCAAGGAAAAGACCAGATACTCGTATTTATAAATAATATTAGAAGCAAAAGCGATACCCGATATAAAAAAGCCATTGTCAAAGAAGATCGTAAGGACACAATCTTAACACAGGGAGGGCAGATCATCCACAAAAACAATATAAAAAAATACGTACTCAGCAGTGATGAAAATGATACCCTAATATTGCTAGTCAATGCCATCGTAACCACAGTTCTAATCCAAGCGGACTTTAAACTACAAGACTTAACAAGAACAAAATTCATATTGACAAGAAGTAATGACGTATTACTCGTATTATTTGATGACTATTCTTATTTCTTTCACTAACCAACTTCACAAAAATATACGCCCACTATGTAAAAGCACTCGATGGAAACTCAAAACCACTACAGAAAAATTAATTTGGATAAAAAAATTGGAATTTTAACAGAACAACTAAAAACACAGAATTCAAAGAAAAGGAATAAATTTCTTACGATCCGTACTAAAATTTATTACAGGTATTCCAGATCACGACGATGCCATAAAAATAGAGACGACGATGCCATGAATACACTAATCGAAAACAATGAAAAACAGAAATTAATAAACTCCAGATTTGACAAAATCTTGAATATAATCAACAAGGCGAACGCGAAAAGTCATATTATCCTACAGCAAATACATGATCAACTATTGCTATTAGTACAAACTATTAACGCAGCAAAAAACAATGAATATTTATCTGAAGCAAGGACGATTTAAAAGAAATAGTCGCACATGAGTTAACAACAGTCCCAATAATCAATATATTAGAATATGCAGACGTACTCATCGCAAGAAATGCTGAACTCATAATACACATTTACAAATATCCTATATTGAATGATCAGTGCGAATATTTCAAGGTTACCCTAATCATTGCACACAGTTTTTACATACTTGGTGACTTGTTTAGTCATGTTTTTTCAGAAGTAGTCCTTTCTGAGCTTATTTAATAATCTCGTGATCCCTGGGTGGCCACCGAGCGGGCAGTGGATCATCATGACTTTTCATTATTACTTCGAGCCTTTCTCTTTCATTAGTTATTATTTTTATTTTCGCTGTTCTCCGCAATTTCTAGATTGTTTAATTTGTTGTTCGCGATTTTCTTAAAATCATTAACTGTAGTAATTTTAGTATTATATCATTGAACGATAGTTGCAACTTTTGAATGCCTATACTATTAGCCATATTTTCTAGCTTTGGTAAGAATTTTTCCCTTTTATTAGTGAACACCTAAGTGTATCTACTATTTGGGTAAACTTCAAGCGAACCAATTTTCTAACATAATTTTTGTTAGTAATTTCATATGCGCGAGGGTTATTTCCTATTTGTTCAGAATTACAATTTGTATTATTGTTATTAATAGTTTTGTTTTTATTTTGTAATCGTGTAGTGACTTTTAGTATATTAATGTTTTCACCCATTTCTTTAATGTCACTGAAATTCATGCGTAATAGAGCGTCAGCTCCGCAGTTTTGTTTTCCTTGTATATATTCTATTGAAAAATCGTACTCCTCAACGTCTAGTCTCATTCATAGATGGAGGAGTTTTCATTGAAAATAGATATACTAATGGTCGCTTCTAACTAGAAATTTCGTTCCATAGACATATGCGCGGAAAAAATTGATGGCCCAGTGTATAGCGGTCAGTTCTTGTTCCATAACTGATTTATTTGATTCACCCTTAGTAAAGACTCTTGACGCGTAAGCTACAGGTAGTTGAATACCATTGCATGCTTGGCTAACAATAGCTCCGCAGGCGTTTTTGCTTGCATCAGTTGCGATGCAAAATTGTTTTTCAAAATTCGGATATTGTAATATTGGCAGTGATAACAGAGAACTTTTTAGATATTGGAATGCTTCTTCGCATTCTTTTGACCAAATAAATTGCGTATTTTTTCTCGATAACCTTGTGAGATGTATTGAATACTTAGCAAAGTTTTTTATGAACCTGCGGTAATAGTTGCAAAAAGCAATAAATCTTCTTGCATCGTATTACCTGATGTTTCAAAAATATGCATTTGTCAGGTGTGAATTTTAAATTAAAATATCTACAAGTTTCGAAGATATCTTTAAGATTTTTGGGCATATGATTTTCTGAGCATCTTAGGACAACAAGGTCGTCCTGCGAACGCCATAGTCATCATGCGTTGGAATGAAATCGGAGCTATTTGGAGTCCATAAGGGAGTCTTTTAAATCTGTATGATCCAGCATTAGTGGAGAAGGAAGTAATATCCCTGGAGCTATCTTCAAGCTCTATTTGATGGAAGCCCGACATAGGGTCGAGACATGAAAAATATTTGGCTCTTCCCAGTTAATCCAAAATGTCATCAATTCTAGGAAGAGGGAATTTGTACGCTATGAGTTTTTTTTATTGATTTGTCTATAGTCAATAACTAGCCTCATAATGAGTTTTTCTACCTGACTATTTATTTCGAACTTTTGTGATTCTGGAATCCTATAGTTTTTATGTAGACTGGTGGTGTCGTTCAATCTTAGTTTTTGCTTATACAAATTATTACACGAAATTTTTTCATTTTCTAAACCAAAAATATCTGTTTATTGTGAACATAGTTTTGTTAAATTATGATATGCAAATTTTTGGAAGTTGGATTGGAGTTTTTCTAAATTTTTCTTTGATCTGGATTCACTTATTTACTATATATCACGTTTTTATTTTGGTTTTTTGGACATTGAACTAAGCTGTAATTATTTAAATTTTCTGTGATAATATTTGTATTTGGGATGAAAGCATTTTTATCTGTCGTGTTAATGATACGGACGTAGGGTAATTTGTTAGATGTGATGGAATTGGCTATGTATATACCGGGAGCAACTTCCTGCGTAGGTACAAATATAGAACTGTTTTTGTTTCAACATTTATTCTTCTAATGACTTCGCTTCGTGCGGGTATTGAAAAGAGATTTTGTGATGTAAGTTGACTTCTTAATTTGAGGGTTATTTCATTTGGGAATTCGTCTGGCCTTAGTACTAAAAGTAAATTATTTTTGGCAAAATCAAGGATGCAATTATATTTTGTAATGAAATCAAGGCCTAGAATACCATCAGTAGGTATTGGAAAATTATCATTAACGACAAGAAAGTCATGTTTAATAAGAATATTTTTGTTAATTAAATCGCCCCTGATTTTCCCTGTTGTGTAGACTGGGCTATTACCTATACCTGCAAAAGTTTTTTAAAACTGATACACTCGCACCAGTATCTATTAAGAACGTATTGACATTTTTGCTTAGTGTGTTCCTAATGGAGCAGTAGCTCGATAAATTTAGATTAAAGTGGTAAATATTGTTGTTAAAAGTTGCGGAGTTGACGCTATTATCATTTGTGTTTAGTTTTCCGCCAGATGGGCGGTCAGGGGGTCGTCGCCGTTTCCCTGAGCATCGCTATTAATAAGACGAACATTTCTATTAAATTTGGTTCGTCTATTATTATTATTATTGCGGCTATTATAATTTTTGCGGTTATTATTACGAAAATTTCTGCCGCTATTGTTATTTTGGTAATGATTATTGTGGACAATATTATTGTTAGTGCGGTTATTATGATTTCTATAATTATTGCGATTATAATTTCGACTATTACTAGCTCTCTTTCTATATTCTAGAAACATAACATAATTATTTGGGTGTTGTCCTAAAATTTAGAGGTTACTTCCTCGATTGGGTTGAACATGCCAGCTTGCATTATTAATTTAACTCGTTCAGAGTTCGCATTTTGTATGAATGACTTTGTTGCGGCTCTTGTAGCAATTTGATTTGCTGCCACTTCGGTCATACCATCTTACATGTAGGTATTTGCCAGTTCGTTAGAGAGTCGTTCAATTTCTTTTAGACAAGATTTTACTAGTCGTTTCGAGGAATTTGATGGGATCAGCCATGGTTAACTCTATTTTGTTATTAAGGGATGGATTCAATTTAGGAAGGCCTAATTTTTGGATATTAGAGGGTAAGAAGGAAACTTTTATCAAATTCAGCCTTATAACGATCTAATTCTTCAACTACATCTGACCAGTTTTCCTGAGCCATTAAATCAAATAGAGAAAATAAAACAAAAAGAAAAACAATTTATTTTTAATTCTTGAATGCTTTGTAGTATTTCGAGTTATTCTATATTTTTGACATCTTATTTGATTTTTCTTTTACAATAAAACATATTGCATTTTTTTTGATATATTCAACTTGATTAAAAAAAAAAATTATTTATAATAATTTAATATTAAACTTCTAATAAGTATGTGTAATAATATATGAGTACATACATATGTAGGTACTTGAGTTTTCGGATAGAAAAAAAATGTTTACCAGCATCTTTATGATGAGTTTTTGGTTGTCTACGGGTTAAGTTGATTGATTTTATGATGAAATTTTGGTTGTCCAAAGATGTCGGATGTTTGATGACTTTGTTTTGCTGCAGCTTAAATGGCCTCCTGCACATGTTAAATGATCAATATAGATGATGATTGTAGAAAATGAGGTGGTGTATTGCACACTATCATTAAATACTACTTATAATTAAAAACTAACTTATATACTCAAAATAAAAGGAAGTCATGAATGCATGTGATTAATATGTATCATTGCACTGATCAAATTCCTTTAAGTGTATTGGCACAAATGACGAGTAATTTACTAGTCAAGTGTCAACATAAATGATCCACGTTTGGTTTCAATGACCTGTCTTAAATTTGATTAATGTTTGTTTGTATGTCGCTGTTTCAATGCAGAAAAGTATAATTTTTAAGCGGCCTAAATATTCGGCATTCTTTAATGACACATTCATAACAGCCTTTTTTCGAGTGAATTCAGAAAATTCGGAGTCTCGGATGCCGAACTATCTTCAATAAAGACATAATTCTGAGTAATCCTAAATTTAGTTTTATATTAATTGTTTAAAGAAAGCTGTTTTACACTCACAACAACACAACCAAAAATTTAAAAATTGCATAAACAATTAAACTATTGCAACAAAATGAAATTAATATATCTTTACACATCACAAAAGTATTTATATAAGTACTAAAGTACATTAAGATGTACAAATCAGTAATAACGATTTTTTATAAAAAAAATTATTTTATTTTTATTTACTTATCTATGTAAAAAAACAATACAACAAAACTAAGTCTTATATTAAAAAATAAAGCTTAAAATAAAAATCAAATACAATCAGAAATAGACTAATACAATAAACTGTGTATATAGGATAATATAGAAATTAGAAAATGTTATTAAAACTGTTTATAAATTCAGAAAATGTGGATTTAAATTGACTGGCATTACTAATTAATTGTATTGGCCCCAAAGACGTATGGAATATACAAAGAAATGTTGCTCATAAGCGGTCTTATTATGCTTGATTCTATTAATTTTTTTGCCTCTGCTTGATATTGAGAAGGAGAGTCTTTGATACAGATAATTAGGCTGTTTGGTATAAACAATTTTATGCAGCAAAAGAAGAACTCTACATTTTAGTAAATTATCAATCGTCACAGTAAATATAGAGCTGCACATCATCCGCATACATTTAGATTTTACAGTGTTTAAGATGTAGAGGTAGATTATTTGCGTATATTGAGTACAACAATGGATAAAGTATCGAGCCATTGTCAAGTCATTGATTGATTACTTGCCCTGTAGTAGTAGTAGCAGTAGGTACTCTAATGTTTTTAAGTCACGATAGTTGCCATAGTGATGAGTTAGCGATGCGGAAAAAGCCCTTTTTTCCAGTAGTGTGTTGTATGCCTCTATAACTCTATCGGCTGCACTTACTATTTTAGTTCTTATTGTCTTGTTCTATATTAAGTATTAAAAAAAATTATATGGAAAATAAGAAGAAGAGTTCTTTTAAGAATAAATTGAAATCAATAAAATGTATTTTTG
The DNA here is from genome assembly GCA_932526305.1 of Epicampocera succincta. Lineage (NCBI taxonomy): Eukaryota > Metazoa > Arthropoda > Insecta > Diptera > Tachinidae > Epicampocera > Epicampocera succincta. Next base: position 25,704,658 of record OW052035.1, on the reverse strand, counting down.
AGAAAAATAAGGGGAATTTTGTTTTGAACTTCAGGGCTATTACTCACGATTCAATGATAAGAAAGCGGAGAAAATATCCGAGGGAAAAGTTATATGAGATTGAAAAATTAAAACTTTTCTAGGGAAAAAGTATTCAACGCCATAAAATTTGTTCATAGCCCAATAAAACTGAGAGATATAACACAAAGGGATGAGCAGGTTAAATTAATACAACAAACACACAGCATAGCTCACAGAGGATATAAAAATAATATACGTGAACTGTTGGAACAATACTATTGGCCTGATATGGAGAAAAATTGTGAAGCATTCAATAAGAAATGTACAGCCTGCCTGTATGGAAGGCATGAGCGCAACCCCACAAGAGAACCATTACGATCTTCAAACATATCCGAACAACCAAGCGAATACATACACACGAACATCTAGTATAATGAGCACAAATCATATTTAGTAGCCATAGACATAATAAAAATACATTATTATTAGAGAATTACTCAAAAACTGAAATGGAAAAAAATTATAAGATATAATCGTTAATAACTACCCCAGTTGTAAACGATTAATGACAGATAATGTAGCCGCTCTAAATACACCCATGTTAAATATGACATAATAATAATCCAAACACCTGTTTTCAGATTAAAAGCAAACGCACAGGTTGAAGGCGCACACAACTCAATAACAGAATTATCTAGAATATTGAGAATCAAGAACTCTAAATCAGCTACTAAAGAACTATATTTTTCAGTGAAAGAGATAAACAATACAATACACTCAGTCAGGGGATATAGACCAAAAGACATATATTTTAATCTAATTAATTACAGCAAAGAAGAACTGAAAAGAAACTCGAAGACGCCTCTATCAAAATTTTGCAACGGCTAACTCTAGGCTCCAGGCATAGAACTTTCAAGGAAAAGACCAGATACTCGTATTTATAAATAATATTAGAAGCAAAAGCGATACTCGATATAAAAAAGCCATTGTCAAAGAAGATCGTAAGGACACAATCTTAACAAAGGGAGGGCAGATCATCCACAAAAACAATATAAAAAAATACGTACTCAGCAGCGATGAAAATGATACCCTAATATTGCTAGTCAATGCCATCGCAACCATAGTTCTAATCCAAGCGGACTTTAAACTACAATACAAGACTTAACAAGAACAAAATTCATATTGACAAGAAGTAATGACGTATTACTCGTATTATTTGATGACTATTCTTATTTCTTTCACTAACCAACTTCACAAAAATATACGCCCACTATGTAAAAGCACTCGATGGAAACTCAAAACCACTACAGAAAAATTAATTTGGATAAAAAAAATTGGAATTTTAACAGAACAACTAAAAACACAGAATTCAAAGAAAAGGAATAAATTTCTTACGATCCGTACTAAAATTTATTACAGGTATTCCAGATCACGACGATGCCATAAAAATAGAGACGACGATGCCATGAATACACTAATCGAAAACAATGAAAAACAGAAATTAATAAACTCCAGATTTGACAAAATCTTGAATATAATCAACAAGGCGAACGCGAAAAGTCATATTATCCTACAGCAAATACATGATCAACTATTGCTATTAGTACAAACTATTAACGCAGCAAAAAACAATGAATATTTATCTGAAGCAAGGACGATTTAAAAGAAATAGTCGCACATGAGTTAACAACAGTCCCAATAATCAATATATTAGAATATGCAGACGTACTCATCGCAAGAAATGCTGAACTCATAATACACATTTACAAATATCCTATATTGAATGATCAGTGCGAATATTTCAAGGTTACCCTAATCATTGCACACAGTTTTTACATACTTGGTGACTTGTTTAGTCATGTTTTTTCAGAAGTAGTCCTTTCTGAGCTTATTTAATAATCTCGTGATCCCTGGGTGGCCACCGAGCGGGCAGTGGATCATCATGACTTTTCATTATTACTTCGAGCCTTTCTCTTTCATTAGTTATTATTTTTATTTTCGCTGTTCTCCGCAATTTCTAGATTGTTTAATTTTTTGTTCGCGATTTTCTTAAAATCATTAACTGTAGTAATTTTAGTATTATATCATTGAACGATAGTTGCAACTTTTGAATGCCTATACTATTAGCCATATTTTCTAGCTTTGGTAAGAATTTTTCCCTTTTATTAGTGAACACCTAAGTGTATCTACTATTTGAGTAAACTTCAAGCGAACCAATTTTCTAACATCATTTTTGTTAGTAATTTCATATGCGCGAGGGTTATTTCCTATTTGTTCAGAATTACAATTTGTATTATTGTTATTAATAGTTTTGTTTTTATTTTGTAATCGTGTAGTGACTTTTAGTATATTAATGTTTTCACCCATTTCTTTAATGTCACTGAAATTCATGCGTGATAGAGCGTCAGCTCCGCAGTTTTGTTTTCCTTGTATATATTCTATTGAAAAATCGTACTCCTCAACGTCTAGTCTCATTCATAGATGGAGGAGTTTTCATTGAAAATAGATATACCAATGGTCGCTTCTAACTAGAAATTTCGTTCCATAGACATATGCGCGGAAAAAATTGATGGCCCAGTGTATAGCGGTCAGTTCTTGTTCCATAACTGATTTATTTGATTCACCCTTAGTAAAGACTCTTGACGCGTAAGCTACAGGTAGTTGAATACCATTGCATGCTTGGCTAACAATAGCTCCGCAGGCGTTTTTGCTTGCATCAGTTGCGATGCAAAATTGTTTTTCAAAATTCGGATATTGTAATATTGGCAGTGATAACAGAGAACTTTTTAGATATTGGAATGATTCTTCGCATTCTTTTGACCAAATAAATTGCGTATTTTTTCTCGATAACCTTGTGAGATGTATTGAATACTTAGCAAAGTTTTTTATGAACCTATAATAATAATAGTTGCAAAAAGCAATAAATCTTCTTGCATCGTCAGGGTTTTTGAGAATCGGGAAGTTTCTTATAGTTTCAAATTTTCCGTCATCTGGGTAAATGCCTTTGTTGTACATTTATGGCCCAAAAATGTTACCTGATGTTTCAAAAATATGCATTTGTCAGGTGTCAATTTTAAATTAAAATTTCTACAAGTTTCGAAGATATCTTTAAGATTTTTGGGCATATGATTTTCTGAGCATCTTAGGACAACAAGGTCGTCCTGCGAACGCCATAGTCATCATGCGTTGGAATGAAATCGGAGCTATTTGGAGTCCATAAGGGAGTCTTTTAAATCTGTATGATCCAGCATTAGTGGAGAAGGAAGTAATATCCCTGGAGCTATCTTCAAGCTCTATTTGATGGAAGCCCGACATAGGGTCGAGACATGAAAAATATTTGGCTCTTCCCAGTTAATCCAAAATGTCATCAATTCTAGGAAGAGGGAATTTGTACGCTGTGAGTTTTTTTTATTGATTTGTCTATAGTCAATAACTAGCCTCCATCTTTTTTTTTTGGCACAAGCAATATTGGCCTACTGAATTCGGATACGGAAGGTTCTACAAGATCATCACTAATGAGTTTTTCTACCTGACTATTTATTTCGAACTTTTGTGATTCTGGAATCCTATAGTTTTTATGTAGACTGGTGGTGTCGTTCAATCTTAGTTTTTGCTTATACAAATTATTACACGAAATTTTTTCATTTTCTAAACCAAAAATATCTGTTTATTGTGAACATAGTTTTGTTAAATTATGATATGCAAATTTTTGGAAGTTGGATTGGAGTTTTTCTAAATTTTTCTTTGATCTGGATTCACTGTTTTTATTTTGGTTTTTTGGACATTGAACTAAGCTGTAATTATTTAAATTTTCTGTGATAATATTTGTATTTGGGATGAAAGCATTTTTATCTGTCGTGTTAATGATACGGACGTAGGGTAATTTGTTAGATGTGATGGAATTGGCTATGTATATACCGGGAGCAACTTCCTGCGTAGGTACAAATATAGAACTGTTTTTGTTTCAACATTTATTCTTCTAATGACTTCGCTTCGTGCGGGTATTGAAAAGAGATTTTGTGATGTAGGTTGACTTCTTAATTTGAGGGTTATTTCATTTGGGAATTCGTCTGGCCTTAGTACTAAAAGTAAATTATTTTTGGCAAAATCAAGGATGCAATTATATTTTGTAATGAAATCAAGGCCTAGAATACCATCAGTAGGTATTGGAAAATTATCATTAACGACAAGAAAGTCATGTTTAATAAGAATATTTTTGTTAATTAAATCGCCCCTGATTTTCCCTGTTGTGTAGACTGGGCTATTACCTATACCTGCAAAAGTTTTTTAAAACTGATACACTCGCACCAGTATCTATTAAGAACGTATTGACATTTTTGCTTAGTGTGTTCCTAATGGAGCAGTAGCTCGATAAATTTAGATTAAAGTGGTAAATATTGTTGTTAAAAGTTGCGGAGTTGACGCTATTATCATTTGTGTTTAGTTTTCCGCCAGATGGGCGGTCAGGGGGTCGTCGCCGTTTCCCTGAGCATCGCTATTAATAAGACGAACATTTCTATTAAATTTGGTTCGTCTATTATTATTATTATTGCGGCTATTATAATTTTTGCGGTTATTATTACGAAAATTTCTGCCGCTATTGTTATTTTGGTAATGATTATTGTGGACAATATTATTGTTAGTGCGGTTATTATGATTTCTATAATTATTGCGATTATAATTTCGACTATTACTAGCTCTCTTTCTATATTCTAGAAACATAACATAATTATTTGGGTGTTGTCCTAAAATTTAGAGGTTACTTCCTCGATTGAGTTGAACATGCCAGCTTGCATTATTAATTTAACTCGTTCAGAGTTCGCATTTTGTATGAATGACTTTGTTGCGGCTCTTGTAGCAATTTGATTTGCTGCCACTTCGGTCATACCATTTTACATGTAGGTATTTGCCAGTTCGTTAGAGAGTCGTTCAATTTCTTTTAGACAAGATTTTACTAGTCGTTTCGAGGAATTTGATGGGATCAGCCATGGTTAACTCTATTTTGTTATTAAGGGATGGATTCAATTTAGGAAGGCTTATTAATTAAATCAAATAGAGAAAATAAAACAAAAAGAAAAACAATTTATTTTTAATTCTTGAATGCTTTGTAGTATTTCGAGTTATTCTATATTTTTGACATCTTATTTGATTTTTCTTTTACAATAAAACATATTGCATTTTTTTTGATATATTCAACTTGATTAAAAAAAAAAATTATTTATAATAATTTTATATTAAACTTCTAATAAGTATGTGTAATAATATATGAGTACATACATATGTAGGTACTTGAGTTTTCGGATAGAAAAAAAATGTTTACCAGCATCTTTATGATCAGTTTTTGGTTGTCTACGGGTTAAGTTGATTGATTGTATGATGAAATTTTGGTTGTCCAAAGATGTCGGATGTTTGATGACTTTGTTTTGCTGCAGCTTAAATGGCCTCCTGATGTTGCACATGTTAAATGATCAATATAGATGATGATTGTAGAAAATGAGGTGGTGTATTGCACACTATCATTAAATACTACTTATAATTAAAAACTAACTTATATACTCAAAATAAAAGGAAGTCATGAATGCATGTGATTAATATGTATCATTGCACTGATCAAATTCCTTTAAGTGTATTGGCACAAATGACGAGTAATTTACTAGTCAAGTGTCAACATAAATGGTCCACGTTTGGTTTCAATGACCTGTCTTAAATTTGATTAATGTTTGTCGCTGTTTCAATGCAGAAAAGTATAATTTTTAAGCGGCCTAAATATTCGGCATTCTTTAATGACACATTCATAACAGCCTTTTTTCGAGTGAATTCAGAAAATTCGGAGTCTCGGATGCCGAACTATCTTCAATAAAGACATAATTCTGAGTAATCCTAAATTTAGTTTTATATTAATTGTTTAAAGAAAGCTGTTTTACACTCACAACAACACAACCAAAAATTTAAAAATTGCATAAACAATTAAACTATTGCAACAAAATGAAATTAATATATCTTTACACATCACAAAAGTATTTATATAAGTACTAAAGTACATTAAGATGTACAAATCAGTAATAACGATTTTTTATAAAAAAAATTATTTTATTTTTATTTACTTATCTATGTAAAAAAACAATACAACAAAACTAAGTCTTATATTAAAAAATAAAGCTTAAAATAAAAATCAAATACAATCAGAAATAGTCTAATAGAATAAACTGTGTATATAGGATAATATAGAAATTAGAAAATGTTATTAAAACTGTTTATAAATTCAGAAAATGTGGATTTAAATTGACTGGCATTACTAATTAATTGTATTGGCCCCAAAGACGTATGGAATATACAAAGAAATGTTGCTCATAAGCGGTCTTATTATGCTTGATTCTATTAATTTTTTTGCCTCTGCTTGATATTGAGAAGGAGAGTCTTTGATACAGATAATTAGGCTGTTTGGTATAAACAATTTTATGCAGCAAAAGAAGAACTCTACATTTTAGTAAATTATCAATCGTCACAGTAAATATAGAGCTGCACATCATCCGCATACATTTAGATTTTACAGTGTTTAAGATGTAGAGGTAGATTATTTGCGTATATTGAGTACAACAATGGATAAAGTATCGAGCCATTGTCAAGTCATTGATTGATTACTTGCCCTGTAGTATTAGTAGCAGTAGGTACTCTAATGTTTTTAAGTCACGATAGTTGCCATAGTGATGAGTTAGCGATGCGGAAAAAGCCCTTTTTTCCAGTAGTGTGTTGTATGCCTCTATAACTCTATCGGCTGCACTTACTATTTTAGTTCTTATTGTCTTGTTCTATATTAAGTATTAAAAAAAATTATATGGAAAATAAGAAGAAGAGTTCTTTTAAAAATAAATTGAAATCAATAAAATGTATTTTTGAGAAAAATAAGGGGAATTTTGTTTTGAACTTCAGGGCTATTACTCACGATTCAATGATAAGAAAGCGGAGAAAATATCCGAGGGAAAAGTTATATGAGATTGAAAAATTAAAACTTTTCGAGGGAAAAAGTATTCAACGCCATAAAATTTGTTCATAGCCCAATAAAACTGAGAGATATAACACAAAGGGATGAGCAGGTTAAATTAATACAACAAACACACAGCATAGCTCACAGAGGATATAAAAATAATATACGTGAACTGTTGGAACAATACTATTGGCCTGATATGGAGAAAAATTGTGAAGCATTCAATAAGAAATGTACAGCCTGCCTGTATGGAAGGCATGAGCGCAACCCCACGAGAGAACCATTACGATCTTCAAACATATCCGAACAACCAAGCGAATACATACACACGAACATCTAGTATAATGAGCACAAATCATATTTAGTAGCCATAGACATAATAAAAATACATTATTATTAGAGAATTACTCAAAAACTGAAATGGAAAAAAATTATAAGATATAATCGTTAATAACTACCCCAATTGTAAGCGATTAATGACAGATAATGTAGCCGCTCTAAATACACCCATGTTAAATATGACATAATAATAATCCAAACACCTGTTTTCAGATTAAAAGCAAACGCACAGGTTGAAGGCGCACACAACTCAATAACAGAATTATCTAGAATATTGAGAATCAAGAACTCTAAATCAGCTACTAAAGAACTATATTTTTCAGTGAAAGAGATAAACAATATAATACACTCAGTCAGGGGATATAGACCAAAAGACATATATTTTAATCTAATTAATTACAGCAAAGAAGAACTGAAAAGAAACTCGAAGACGCCTCTATCAAAATTTTGCAACGGCTAACTCTAGGCTCCAGGCATAGAACTTTCAAGGAAAAGACCAGATACTCGTATTTATAAATAATATTAGAAGCAAAAGCGATACTCGATATAAAAAAGCCATTGTCAAAGAAGATCGTAAGGACACAATCTTAACAAAGGGAGGGCAGATCATCCACAAAAACAATATAAAAAAATACGTACTCAGCAGCGATGAAAATGATACCCTAATATTGCTAGTCAATGCCATCGCAACCACAGTTCTAATCCAAGCGGACTTTAAACTACAATACAAGACTTAACAAGAACAAAATTCATATTGACAAGAAGTAATGACGTATTACTCGTATTATTTGATGACTATTCTTATTTCTTTCACTAACCAACTTCACAAAAATATACGCCCACTATGTAAAAGCACTCGATGGAAACTCAAAACCACTACAGAAAAATTAATTTGGATAAAAAAAATTGGAATTTTAACAGAACAACTAAAAACACAGAATTCAAAGAAAAGGAATAAATTTCTTACGATCCGTACTAAAATTTATTACAGGTATTCCAGATCACGACGATGCCATAAAAATAGAGACGACGATGCCATGAATACACTAATCGAAAACAATGAAAAACAGAAATTAATAAACTCCAGATTTGACAAAATCTTGAATATAATCAACAAGGCGAACGCGAAAAGTCATATTATCCTACAGCAAATACATGATCAACTATTGCTATTAGTACAAACTATTAACGCAGCAAAAAACAATGAATATTTATCTGAAGCAAGGACGATTTAAAAGAAATAGTCGCACATGAGTTAACAACAGTCCCAATAATCAATATATTAGAATATGCAGCCGTACTCATCGCAAGAAATGCTGAACTCATAATACACATTTACAAATATCCTATATTGAATGATCAGTGCGAATATTTCAAGGTTACCCTAATCATTGCACACAGTTTTTACATACTTGGTCACTTGTTTAGTCATGTTTTTTCAGAAGTAGTCCTTTCTGAGCTTATTTAATAATCTCGTGATCCCTGGGTGGCCACCGAGCGGGCAGTGGATCATCATGACTTTTCATTATTACTTCGAGCCTTTCTCTTTCATTAGTTATTATTTTTATTTTCGCTGTTCTCCGCAATTTCTAGATTGTTTAATTTGTTGTTCGCGATTTTCTTAAAATCATTAACTGTAGTAATTTTAGTATTATATCATTGAACGATAGTTGCAACTTTTGAATGCCTATACTATTAGCCATATTTTCTAGCTTTGGTAAGAATTTTTCCCTTTTATTAGTGAACACGTAAGTGTATCTACTATTTGGGTAAACTTCAAGCGAACCAATTCTCTATTCTGTATAATTGTGTGTTTTGCTAAGTTGTTTATAATGCTATGCTTAGCCACAGCTCTTTTGAATTCATCCTAGCACTGTTTAAGGTGTCTGGTTAGAATAGTGAGAACTCTTCTGTTTAGATTACAAAATTATTCTCCTCTTTATTAACAAATCTTATAGCTATTTATACTAGTTTCTATTTCTTAAATTTTACATACATATTTACAATTGTTAATATCATCTGTGCGGTCTTTTTTCAATTATTTAAATTATTGTCTTGACACATTTACAAGTGTTTTTAGTTTGGTCAAGTGCTTAAATTATTACTTTGAAAAAAATGTTCTACAATATTCAAGCGGTAATTAAAATGTGTTACGTTACAGTTTTGTTAGTCCGTCAATGTTTACAATTTGTTTTTCGGTCAATCAAAAGTGTTATTTGATCTTCTTATAAATATCTTTTTGATAAACACGCTACATTCTATAGACCGATAAAATATGTTATTGTGGACATATCGAGCCTTTGGTGCAATACCATAGTAACTCAAAATTTGAATTTTTTGAGCTATGTATGCAGAAATGATCTTTGGGGAAATATCTATCTAGAGAAAAAAAGATTATGGTTCCATCTCTAACTGTTCAGATTCTACAGCTAAAAATGTCTTTATTGCCTCTAGCTATTTCCAATAATATTTATTTGCAATAATGAAATGAAATGCATTTTTCCAAGTTCTCGATTTTTTGAATTACTACGGTATTCCACCAAAGGCTCGATATGTAAACACATTACAGCAGGCATATAATAAAATGCGGAAAAATATAAAAAATATAAGCCAATTAGACCAAAAGTCAATACAGAATGGTCTAATGATGCCATTCTAAAGCTTATAACAGCGTGGACATTAGTTCTGCACAATATAAATTGCCAAAAACACCAGCTTGCCTGATTTTGTAAGAGAACGAAGTGCAGACGAATGCGAAGCTACATAAATGGTCCAATCTGCGAATGACATTCAACACAAACTTAAGCAAAATAAATAAAATCCGGATCAGCTGCCGGAGAATACATAGTCTGGAAATATTTTACTGCAACGAAATTCCTGGAATTGAATGAAACGTCTCAAACAAGTGAATCAATTGTAACAATGACAATGGTAAACTAGTGTTTTATTGCATAATACTTTTTAAATCAATCTGCTCTATTTTTATTTTGGCAATAGCCTGGTGAAGACTCAAATTGGTCAGTAGCATATTCTGAACCAACATTACCAAAACGTCCCAGAATAACATCATCAGTTTCACCAACATCATAGGCTCAACAAGCATTGCTCAGTTATAATGTGTTTACAGAAATGACAGATAAGGCGATCTGTACTATAGCGGAAAGATCAGATATAAAAGACCAGACCAGTTTGGCTCTTTTGGTCCTTCAAAATTGCACAGTCTTCCACTGCAAAAGGGAATGCTATCTAAAAGGAAATTGGCTCGAGCTTTAATTAACATTATGGATGAATTTGGAAATTCTATTGATAATTAATGAATTAAATTAGAATTTCTTTTTATTAGTAGATATGTATGCATGAAAATAAACAGTATTTCAAATTTCAAATTAGATTTTGGGGAATTGGCAGTATACAATTCCCCAAAATACATAGCAAGAAAATTAGAATTTGTACTGTATGCATGTCGCCAAGCATCTTCAATTAACACTCCATTTCCATGATGCTGGTCGGTAAATCCGAAAGGTTCGTATAATTTTTTATTTGTAGTGATCAAATAATTGTGAAGTACGTAATATGCTAAGACTATTTTTTTGGTTTTAAGCTAATAGGTGATCGTAAAACTCGAAAACCTCCTGACATTATACCAAACACGTTTTCAATAATGTGACGTGCACGGCTTAAACGATAATTATAGAATCTTTGCACCATTGTTAAACCACGTTGGGCATACAGTTTTAAAACATTTTGACGCATAGCAAAAGCATCATCTGCAACAAGTAATTACGGAACAGGTAATTCGGGTCCAGATAATACTGTTGGCTCTGGTAAGCTTAGTTGGTTATTGTTCATGGCTTCTGTAAAGCTACAGCGATTGAATACACTATGCGTGTCTCACTCATTCTGCAATTGTTGGCGTCTACAATAGTTGATGTATAGGAAAATATAAGTTTTGCTATGTCTATGTATGCACGTAAAAGCAATGATTGAATTCTCTTACTTTCATATACTCTAAAAGCGTAATAGTTTGCTTTGGAATATGAAATATGTACTGCATTGAAGAAAATGAATCACCACTACCTAGAAAACGAAGTGTCAATATAATTTCGTTCGTTTTGATTTTTTTATTACTGCAATTATGGCACGTTCAAGAATATTAACAAAAGAAAATCTAAATCGGCTGCTTTCTTGTGCTTTAAAAAACGTAAAACCACGCCGAAAAACGAAAGCGCTCGTGGTTTGCAGAACAGCATCAAATCGTTTAAGTGATTTTAAAACCGTTCGTGATTTAATACTACGTGATTTTCAGAACAGACCTGTATATAAGCTATTATTTTATAAAGTAGGTAAACAATTTATAATTAAAACAACTTCCAATATTACTTAACAGCAATTAATAATTTTTATTTAAAATAGTAACTTCTTTAAGAAATGATATATATGTATTATATAATATATTATAGTTAATATTTGCCTACTCTAGCAAACATCTTTTCGAAGAAAATGAACAGTTCTCAAAGGCAAATGCCAAATTACAAAAGCAAATATCAACATTTGCTAAAGTAGACAACATCTCCCATTTAAGCCTATACTGAAATGTGTTTTAAACTGTAACTACTAACACATGTATAGAATGCAAAAATAGAAATGAAAAAAATTTAAAGTCTTCGCAGAAACATAAATACTTTATATTTAACGAAATAAGGACAACGAAGACATCTTCGCTAGAGTAATCGAAAAACACAACCTGCATGACGACACATCCGATAACGGACTCAGACTTCGTAACGGGGCGAAACTTCAATGTAACAAGCGGTTCCTTAACCTCAACACTCACAAAGGGACCTGGCGGTTCCCTGATCAATTAACCGTCAACCAGATTGATCACATTGCCAAAACGCCATCAGAGATGCTGCCTCTGATGTATTGGGTTTTAAAATGCCACCCGGGAAAAACCCATGGTTTGACGACGAGTGCAGGCAGGCGCACTCAGCGAAGCTAGCAGCGTATAAGGCGACGTTGGAGAGAAGGACGAGAGCAGTTCGTGAGCTCTACGAACGTAAAAGAAGGGAAGAACACCAGCTTCTCAAAAGGAAGAAAAAAAAGCATGAGGAGCGGGCGGTCGAGGAACTGGAGAGTTGTTACGGGAGGAATAATATCCGAAAGTTTTACCAACGGGTAAAACAACTATTCAATATATATAAGCATCGAACAGAATACCTGTCGTAACGAAGACGGACCAATCGTAGTAGAGCCGCAATCGATACTGAGAATCTGGAAAGATCACCTCTCCAGACTGTTTATCGGCGAGGAAAACACCAATTCCATTCCCAGGCAGAGTATTCCACCCCATTTTATTGGACCATTATGGTAGAGAATTCCGTCCCCCGACCTGAATGAAGTCAAGATAGCAATATCGAGATTGAAATCAAATATAGCTGCAGGAACGGAAGGACTGTCCGCGGAACTGTTTAAGGCAGTTCATTTGTAAGATATGATCGGAGAAAAGCATGCCCTACGAGTGGAATCTCAGCATCGTTTGCCCGATCCATAAAAAAACAGATCCATTCAACTGCGCCAACTACCGAGGAATAAGTGTCCTGAAGTGTTCAATGACCCAATTTTCACACTAAGGCAGATCCTGGAACAGACCCAAGAGATGAAAATCGACGCCCACCATCTATGCGTCGATTTTAAGGCCGCATATGACAGCGTGCATAGGGACGAGCTATACAACGCCATGTCTAGTTTTGACATTCCTACCAAACTCGTCAGGTTGTGTAAGATGACGATGGAGAATTCTCGCTGCTCCATCAAGGTCGCTGACGAATTCACCGAGACCTTCAATGTCAGAAAAGGCTTTAGACAAGGCGACTGTCATGTGAGTTTTTGCCTTTATATATTATAATATTATATATTATATGTATATACAATATATTAATAATAAGGTGACCATATTAAAACCAAAAATAAAAATAATGTCCGAAAGATGGATTTTTTAACAAGTTGGTGAATATATTTTAAGAACGTCTTTAGAAATTTCTTACTACATAAAATAATATAATAATAAACTTTGTTTTTCTTTCAAATAGATGTCTTTCTAAATAAATATATCTCAATTTCGCCGAGTATGACGTATTTCGTCATACTCTGTGCATTTTCATTTATTTTTGACGACGAATATTCGTGACCAAAAATTTGTCGTTTTTCGGATGTGTGTTGCTAGCTGTTCCTAGCATAAGAAGCAACTAAAACAAAACAATAGATAAAAAAGAAATTTCTTACAGTGAAAAGCAGCACGAAGCGAGGGAAATGTCTGAAGATAATGAGATTTCGCCTAATACGATTTCGTTAGCAAGCGTGGAAAGAGAATTATGGTTAAAACCTTATGAGTGGACAGAAGTACATGAATTTGCGTTTGCCATAAGTAAAATGAAAGAATATGAGGATTTATTTTTAAATAAAGTCAGTTTCAGTCTGCGTCTATGTTACATTAAAAAACTTTTATTGGAAGAATTTCACAAAGGGCATTCAAGTGCTGAAATTCAATCTAAACTGTAACTAAGAAAAACGGTCATCAGAATATACACCAATATGTTTTATGTATATATAGATGGGCTTTGTATACTCTTAAGACCTGAGCGTGAATAAATTTTGTATATTTTTATTTACATTTTTATTTTTTCGCATTTTTATTTTTAAGTACTAGAAAATTATGGTGCACATATTCGCACCTCAGGTTTGAATATATCTTCAATTAGGAGTGTGGGCTAGTTTTCCAAGAAGTTATTTTTTCTAGTACATAAAAATTATTAAAACCGTAACAAAAGTAAAAAAAATTAACAAAAGATGGTTTTACTTGTCTAAAATAGATATAATTTAGTGTGCACATGTGTGCATTTACGGTCCGAAGAGGCTATTGAACATAACTTGGTAATAGTAGTCGGTTATAATGTTTTATATAATATTCGCTACGCCTGCCGAAAACGGTTCCACTTTTACCCCAAAAAAAGAACATTGGCCAAGAAGAAATTAAAAAATTAAGGAACATCGTCATAGCTGAAGAGTTAGAAAGTGTTGCTCCGATTCAATACAGGAAAATAATTTATGGAATAGGGGATAAGTCACAACGTAACTCATTTGGTAAAATGAGAGTTGTATTTGAGATACGATAATCCGATATACATTTCAGCAAGTCGATTGCCAATGACTGAACAAGACCAGATTCAAAGCGAGTATGCAATAAAATGCGGAAAAATATAAAAAATATAAGCCAATTAGACCAAAAGTCAATACAGAATGGTCTAATGATGCCATTCTAAAGCTTATAACAGCGTGGACATTAGTTCTGCACAATATAAATTGCCAAAAACACCAGCTTGCCTGATTTTGTAAGAGAACGAAGTGCAGACGAATGCGAAGCTACATAAATGGTCCAATCTGCGAATGACATTCAACACAAACCTAAGCAAAATAAAAAAAATCCGGATCAGCTGCCGGAGAATACATAGTCTGGAAATATTTTACTGCAACGAAATTCCTGGAATTGAATGAAACGTCTCAAACAAGTGAATCAATTGTAACAATGACAATGGTAAACTAGTGTTTTATTGCATAATACTTTTTAAATCAATCTGCTCTATTTTTATTTTGTTAATAGCCTGGTGAAGACTCAAATTGGTCAGTAGCATATTCTGAACCAACATTACCAAAACGTCCCAGAATAACATCATCAGTTTCACCAACATCATAGGCTCAACAAGCATTGCTCAGTTATAATGTGTTTACAGAAATGACAGATAAGGCGATCTGTACTATAGCGGAAAGATCAGATATAAAAGACCAGACCAGTTTGGCTCTTTTGGTCCTTCAGAATTGCGCAGTCTTCCACTGCAAAAGGGAATGTTATCTAAAAGGAAATTGGCTCGAGCTTTAATTAACATTATGGATGAATTTGAAAATTCTATTGATAATTAATGAATTAAATTAGAATTTCTTTTTATTAGTAGATATGTATGAATGTAAATAAACAGTATTTCAAATTAGATTTGTTTATACTGCCAATTCCACAAAATACATCGCAAGAAAATTAGAATTTGTACTGTATGAATGTCGCCAAGCATCTTCAATTAACACTCCATTTCCATGATGCTGGTCGGTAAATCCGAAAGGTGTGTATAATTTTTTATTTGTAGTGATCAAATAACTGTGCAGTACGTAACATGCTAAGACTATTTTTTTGGCTTTAAGCTAATAGGTGATCGTAAAACTCGAAAACCTCCTGCATTATACCAAACACGTTTTCAATAATGCGACGTGCACGACTTAAACGATAATTATAGAATCTTTGCACCATTGTTAAACCACGTTGGGCATACAGTTTTAAAACATTTTGACGCATAGCAAAAGCATCATCTGCAACAAGTAGTTACGGAACAGGTAATTCGGGTCCAGATAATACTGTTGGCTCTGGTAAGCTTAGTTGGTTATTGTCCATGGCTTCTGTAAAGCTACAGCGATTGAATACAACACCATCGGAAAACCGTCCATTGTGACCTACATCAGCATATATGAGTTTCTATTCAGCATCTGCAATTCCCATTAGCACAATGCTATGCGTGTCTCACTCATTCTGAAATTGTTGGCGTCTACAATAGTTGATGTATAGGAAAATATAAGTTTTGCTATGTCTATGTATGCACGTAAAAGCAATGATTGAATTCTCTTACTTTCATATACTCTAAAAGCGTAATAGTTTGCTTTGGAATGTGAAATATGTACTGCATTGAAGAAAATGAATCACCACTACCTAGAAAACGAAGTGTCAATATAATTTCGTTCGTTTTGATTTTTTTATTACTGCAATTATGGCACGTTCAAGAATATTAACAAAAGAAAATCTAAATCGGCTGCTTTCTTGTGCTTTAAAAAACGTAAAACCACACCCAAAAACGAAAGCGCTCGTGGTTTGCAGAAGAGCATCAAATCGTTTAAGTGATTTTAAAACCGTTCGTGATTTAATACTACGTGATTTTCAGAACAGACCTGTATATAAGCTATTATTTTATAAAGTAGGTAAACAATTTATAATTAAAACAACTTCCAATATTACTTAACAGCAATTAATACTTTTTATTTAAAATAGGAACTTCTTTAAGAAATGATATATATGTATTATATAATATATTATAGTTAATATTTGCCTACTCTAGCAAACATCTTTTCGAAGAAAATGAACAGTTCTCAAAGGCAAATGCCAAATTACAAAAGCAAATATCAACATTTGCTAAAGTAGACAACATCTCCCATTTAAGCCTATACTGAAATGTGTTTTAAACTGTAACTACTAACACATGTATAGAATGCAAAAATAGAAATGAAAAAAATTTAAAGTCTTCGCAGAAACATAAATACTTTATATTTAACGAAATGAGGACAACGAAGACATCTTCGCTAGAGTAATCGAAAAACACAACCTGCATGACGACACATCCGATAACGGACTCAGACTTCGTAACGGGGCGAAACTTCAATGTAACAAGCGGTTCCTTAACCTCCACACTCACAAAGGGACCTGGCGGTTCCCTGATCAATTAACCGTCAACCAGATTGATCACATTGCCAAAACGCCATCAGAGATGCTGCCTCTGATGTATTGGGTTTTAAAATGCCACCCGGGAAAAACCCATGGTTTGACGACGAGTGCAGGCAGGCGCACTCAGCGAAGCTAGCAGCGTATAAGGCGACGTTGGAGAGAAGGACGAGAGCAGTTCGTGAGCTCTACGAACGTAAAAGAAGGGAAGAACACCAGCTTCTCAAAAGGAAGAAAAAAAGCATGAGGAGCGGGCGGTCGAGGAACTGGAGAGTTGTTACGGGAGGAATAATATCCGAAAGTTTTACCAACGGGTAAAACAACTATTCAATATATATAAGCATCGAACAGAATACCTGTCGTAACGAAGACGGACCAATCGTAGTAGAGCCGCAATCGATACTGAGAATCTGGAAAGATCACCTCTCCAGACTGTTTATCGGCGAGGAAAACACCAATTCCATTTCCAAGCAGAGTATTCCACCCCATTTTATTGGACCATTATGGTAGAGAATTCCGTCCTCCGACCTGAATGAAGTCAAGATAGCAATATCGAGATTGAAATCAAATATAGCTGCAGGAACGGAAGGACTGTCCGCGGAACTGTTTAAGGCAGTTCATTTGTAAGATATGATCGGAGGAAAGCATGCCCTACGAGTGGAATCTCAGCATCGTTTGCCCGATCCATAAAAAAACAGATCCATTCAACTGCGCCAACTACCGAGGAATAAGTGTCCTGAAGTGTTCAATGACCCAATTTTCACACTAAGGCAGATCCTGGAACAGACCCAAGAGATGCAAATCGACGCCCACCATCTATTCGTCGATTTTAAGGCCGCATATGACAGCGTGCATAGGGACGAGCTATACAACGCCATGTCTAGTTTTGACATTCCTACCAAACTCGTCAGGTTGTGTAAGATGACGATGGAGAATTCTCGCTGCTCCATCAAGGTCGCTATCGAATTCACCGAGACCTTCAATGTCAGAAAAGGCTTTAGACAAGGCGACTGTCATGTGAGTTTTTGCCTTTATATATTATAATATTATATATTATATGTATATACAATATATTAATAATAAGGTGACCATATTAAAACCAAAAATAAAAATAATGTCCGAAAGATGGATTTTTTAACAAGTTGGTGAATATATTTTAAGAACGTCTTTAGAAATTTCTTACTACATAAAATAATATAATAATAAACTTTGTTTTTCTTTCAAATAGATGTCTTTCTAAATAAATATATCTCAATTTCGCCGAGTATGACGTATTTCGTCATACTCTGTGCATTTTCATTTATTTTTGACGACGAATATTCGTGACCAAAAATTTGTCGTTTTTCGGATGTGTGTTGCTAGCTGTTCCTAGCATAAGAAGCAACTAAAACAAAACAATAGATAAAAAAGAAATTTCTTACAGTGAAAAGCAGCACGAAGCGAGGGAAATGTCTGAAGATAATGAGATTTCGCCTAATACGATTTCGTTAGCAAGCGTGGAAAGAGAATTATGGTTAAAACCTTATGAGTGGACAGAAGTACATGAATTTGCGTTTGCCATAAGTGAAATGAAAGAATATGGGGATTTATTTTTAAAGTCAGTTTCAGTCTGCGACTATGTTACATTAAAAAACTTTTATTGGAAGAATTTCACTAAGGGCATTCAAGTGCTGAAATTCAATCTAAACTGTAACTAAGAAAAACGGTCATCAGAATATACACCAATATGTTTTATGTATATATAGATGGGCTTTGTATACTCTTAGGAGCTGAGCGTGAAAAAATTTTTAATTATTGGGCAGCAAATAAAACATTTGTATTTTTTCGCATTTTTATTTTTTTAAGTATTAGAAAATTATGGTGCACATATTTGCACCTCAGGTTTGAATATCTCTTCAATTAGGAGTGTGGGGTAGTTTTCCAAGAAGTTATTTTTTCTAGTACATAAAAATTATTAAAACCGTAACAAAAGTAAAAACTTAACAAAAGATGGTTTTACTTCCTTAAAAAAAAACATAATTTAGTGTGCATTTGCGGTCCGAAGAGGGTATTGAACATAACTTGGTAATAGTAGTCGGTTATAATGTTTTATGTAATATTCGCTACGCCTGCCGAAAACGGTTACTCTTTTAACCCAAAAAAAAACATTGGCCAAGAGTTAGAAATTGTTGCTCCGATTCAATACAGGAAAATAATTTATGGAATAGGGGATAAGTCACAACGTAACTCATTTGGTAAAATGAGAGTTGTATTTGAGATACGAAAATCCGATATACATTTCAGCAAGTCGATTGCCAATGCCTGAACAAGACCAGATTCAAAGCGAGTATGCATTGACTATAGGTGACTAAATAAAATGTGTTTTAAGGATCGTTTTCCAGTTCCCAATATGGAGCCTTTGATCGATAGTTTTAGTTGGACAAATAATGCCTTTTTGGACATTGAAGAAGAGAGCACAAAATATATGGCTTTTGTGAGCAAACAAAAGTCCAATTACGCTTCTTTTAGATTCTGTAAATCTGCGACCGTTTTTACTTAATTTATTAATAATGCAGTTACTCTCAATTTGAAAAAGTTATAAGTGTTGCAGCAAAGTAAAACCAAACTAAAAAAATGCCCATGCCAAAGAACATAAAAAATATTCAATCATTCCTTGACTTAAGAGGATTTTTTAGAAAGTTTATTAAAAATTAAGCGATAATTGTTAGACCCTTAACAAATCTTTCAAAAAATTGAACCGAACTCGTTAATCACGACTTCGAAAAACACAGTTGTTATTTATAGATAAAAGCAGCATTTTTAGACATGAAAAACATGTAGTTCAAGTCCTTGAACAAGAATTTGTTAGAGAGCTTGACAAAGAACGGCAGTAGCAGAAAGCAACAAATCAAATTTTCTAAATTTCAAGCAAAGTATAAGTAAAACTTCGAGAGAAAATTATATGTTGGATGTAAAGTTAGAGATTTAGTAGCTATCAAGAGAACACAGATTATTGCCGGAAAGAAACTTGCCATATGAAATGACGAAGATAAAACGTGCTGTACGGTTTCAGGGTCGAAAAGCAGAAGGAAAAGAAAAGAAGTTGTTAAAGTGGCAAATTCACACAAGTTGAAAGTTGTAATAAAGTTTGAGTCCAGTTCGACAGACTTTTTACTTATCATAAACTAAAAAGTGTACTAAATGAAATTAGCACTTAACTAACAAAATCAAAATTATACCTAATACTATCAATTTGGAAAATAAATAAAAACCAAGCTCAATGTGCTTTAAATATTGTTTTCAATTTTTATTGTTAGAATTATTTAATTTTATAATTACTTTCGGATTAATTTACTTCAGGTTACAATGCAGAAACATATAACTTAGCTTCAAGCAATTTGCAATAACAATAATAACTCCTCCTTTAAAAAGTTGGTATCCTTGACCGCATGTAAAGTTTCATTCTGCACGGTAAATAGTAGGACCATGTTGGGAACAAGTCTGGAAAATAAAATAAAATAAGGAATTTAGTCGAATATATAGCACATATTTTAAATATTACTAATTTCTTGGTGAAACGTCAAGTAATTTATAAATAAATTATGTTTTGCAAATTAAAGGGATATTTTTTCAATAGTCACGTGCAAACATTAAATATTTTTTACAGTGCTTATGTGCGAGTTATTTTCATAGCCCATAAGAGTAATATAGACTAAACCAAAAAATAAAAACAATAAGAGGATAAATATTAATTTAAAAACTAATTAGCATAAAACAAATAAAGATCATAGTTTAAAAAAACTAAGGACGAATGTTTTCATATAATATTAAAACATGGGTTATTTTTTTATATAGGGTAATCATTTGAAATAGATAGTGATTCCTTTTTTCTATCTTTACATTAACAATAAGCCGACGTTTCAGTGAAAGGCTAGAAGATGATACTACGCCACAAAACAGGAATCAGAATAAACTATTTAAGAAACGAAAACTTAATTGAAAATTTAAATTCATTACAATTAATTTGTTATTATTGAATTACCAATACCACCATATAGTCATAAAAAAATATTTTCTAAATTAAACTAAAAGTGAAAACTTTGAATTAATTTTCTTGCAGCAAGGATGAGTTGCTAGAGTGTTCCACCAACAGGCCAGTGGTCGAAGCTTCGATTCCTACCCAAAGATTCTTGAAACAACATCCAAAATTCAACTGAAAACAATGACAAAACACACAATACTCAATGATACATAGTACATAAATACAAACATTTAATAACCCAACAATCAAATTCATATAAATACAATATATAATGCAATATTGATTGTTATTTGATGTTTGACTGTGCATTGCCGAAGGTATGTACACTGGACACTGAACATTTAGAACATTCTCATCCCGGCAATATAGAATAAAAATAGTGAAACACTACTTCCTTTTTTTCCGCATAACCCAGGTTCTATTACAATGAACTGCATATGTAGGGGTCGACCTCTGAGTATTGGTCAAGTATGGTCTGAGTATGGAACAAGAAAACTCCTTTATAATAAAAGCTTCACATAAATACAAAATATCTAAAACAAAGCATACCGTTCCTAGAACAAAAGCAGAATTTCAACAATTACCAAAGGCGCAAGTGTTGACATGAATTTAATTATTGGAGCAAATGCCAACCGGCAATTGAAATATGAGATATGAAAATTAAATGAAAGTACAAAACTTTGCACAGCAAATCAGTCAGATTGAATTACGGCACAACATTCAGACAGACTCGACAAATCATATGCATATACTCATCCACTTTTAGTGCTTCATCACAAAATAAGGCAATGCCTGAATCTGTCCGTTTCAAAAATTGTAATGTCCGTTTATGCCGCAGTTGTAGCTAAAGCCATAAAAGCACAGCAATGGAAGATTTTGTTCGATTGTTCGTATATGGAGTCAATAACACATTTATAAAGCGTGTTTTTTAGAGCGTCACAACTTTGAGTTGGCATCACTGCTTTATTTGAGCACACATTATAACCTGATAGTTGCTTTTTGTTTAGTTTGCTTTGACATTTCATTATGAATCGACATACAGCAGAGAAACTACCATCGTGCGTGCCACCAATTCGACGAATGGGCTGAAGCACAAATTGATATTGAGTTTGAATTTCCATTCAAAATTTTATTTTCCGATGAAGCTCATTTCTGGTTGAATGGGTACGTAAATAAGCAGAATTGTAGCATTTGGAGCGAGGAGAATCCACAAGCTTTGCTGAAACACCACTACATCCACAGAAAATTACTGTTGGGTCCGCTTTATGGGCTGGCGCAGTCATTGGCCTAAAAGTCTTCAAAAACGATTATGGTCAGAACGTTACTGTCAATGGTAAACGGTATAGAAATATTATTCGAAATTTTTTCGTACCTGGCTGATATATTTTTCGTAATCTTGCTGATATGTGACTCCAACAGGATCATTTGTCTATGTCGATAAGCCACAAACAATTGAACACATGGAAATCAGCATTCGAAGAGTTATCGGCGAAATACGGCGGCAAATGCTACGAAAAGTTTTTAATTTTTTTTTTAACTAATGATGATTTAATAGACAATTTTCACAGAGTAATTTTTTTTTTAAATTTTACGTCGTATAACGATATTTCGCAATACACCGAGTTTTATATTGAGGAAATACCAGAAAGTAACCAAAAAGAAATTTTCGAAGAAATAATTCAGTGCAGAGAATTATTAGTTAAATGTTTTTGTAAATTAAATTTTAAGAGAAAAATCACATTTGGTATAGATTTGTTTAAGACAGACGCATTTACCAAGAATGATTCCGGAACAAACACAAATTCAAGCGATTGCGATTCTGCAACTGATACCGAATATAAACATTACTTTGATTTATATAACACCAATAGCAATAGAATATTTCAAAATTTATACAGATGTGTTCTAACATCATGCGCGAAAATTACGACGGGAATGAACTAAATCTTAACTCCTTTTTAGATAAAATCGAGTTAGTTGAAGAAATTACAGCACCCAACTTAAATACTTGTTTAATATCTTTCTTAAAATCAAAATTAGATGGCAAAGCCAGGGATGTGCTTTCAGAAAATGTGGCAGGTGAACAAACTAAGAATTCGTTACAGGATAAGGTAAAACCGAACTGCTCGCAAGTCGTTGCAGGATGAATTGCAGGGTTGTATATAAGGTATAATGATTAGACAGGCTGCGCAAGGAATTTGGAAGATTTGGCTGATCCCTTAAGCTAATAGACGATATGTTGAATCGACATATTTTTCATGAAAAAATTTACTACCAGTGCCAACATATTAAACTTTTCCAACATATATTTGCTTAAGCTTATATGATTAACATTTGTTACTGATTTCAACAAATGTATGTTTACGCTTTCAACATATCGTATAGATAGACTTGTTAATTTACGGCTTATTACACCTTTAGCAACACTGATATAAAAAAAACAGTAAATGAGAATTTGGAAAAGAAAACATATTTGCAAAACGAATTTGTAGAAAAACTGTACATAAGCGTTTATATGTTGGAAGATATTTGTAATTGGTAAGCCATTAGTTATATTTACCATTCCTGAAAAACTACGAGTAGTCGTTGTATTTGAAAATACATATGCATATACAGATATTGAAGATTTATTGGAAGTAACGTCCGGAACATCTGCAAAAGATCAGTATTATGTTTGGATAGTATTTGTTTTTCCACTACAATTCTCTATTCTGTATAATTGTGTGTTTTGCTAAGTTGTTTATAATGCTATGCTTAGCCACAGCTCTTTTGAATTCATCCTAGCACTGTTTAAGGTGTCTGGTTAGAATAGTGAGAACTCTTCTGTTTAGATTACAAAATTATTCTCCTCTTTATTAACAAATCTTATAGCTATTTATACTAGTTTCTATTTCTTAAATTTTACATACATATTTACAATTGTTAATATCATCTGTGCGGTCTTTTTTCAATTATTTAAATTATTGTCTTGACACATTGACACAAGTGTTTTTAGTTTGGTCAAGTGCTTAAATTATTACTTTGAAAAAAATGTTCTACAATATTCAAGCGGTAATTAAAATGTGTTACGTTACAGTTTTGTTAGTCGGTCAATGTTTACAATTTGTTTTTCGGTCAATCAAAAGTGTTATTTGATCTTCTTATAAATATCTTTTTGATAAACACGCTACATTCTATAGACCGATAAAATATGTTATTGTGGACATATCGAGCCTTTGGTGCAATACCATAGTAACTCAAAATTTGAATTTTTTGAGCTATGTATGCAGAAATGATCTTTGGGGAAATATCTATCTAGAGAAAAAAAGATTATGGATACATCTCTAACTGTTCAGATTCTACAGCTAAAAATGTCTTTATTGCCTCTAGCTATTTCCAATAATATTTATTTGCAATAATGAAATGAAATGCATTTTTCCAAGTTCTCGATTTTTTGAATTACTACGGTATTGCACCAAAGGCTCGATATGTAAACACATTACAGCAGGCATATAATAAAATGCGGAAAAATATAAAAAATATAAGCCAATTAGACCAAATGTCAATACAGAATGGTCTAATGATGCCATTCTAAAGCTTATAACAGCGTGGACATTAGTTCTGCACAATATAAATTGACAAAAACACCAGCTTGCCTGATTTTGTAAGAGAACGAAGTGCAGACGAATGCGAAGCTACATAAATGGTCCAATCTGCGAATGACATTCAACACAAACCTAAGCAAAATAAAAAAAATCCGGATCAGCTGCCGGAGAATACATAGTCTGGCAACGAAATTCCTGGAATTGAATGAAACGTCTCAAACAAGTGAATCAATTGTAACAATGACAATGGTAAACTAGTGTTTTATTGCATAATACTTTTTAAATCAATCTGCTCTATTTTTATTTTGGTAATAGCCTGGTGAAGATTCAAATTGGTCAGTAGCATATTCTGAACCAACATTACCAAAACGTCCCAGAATAACATCATCAGTTTCACCAACATCATAGGCTCAACAAGCATTGCTCAGTTATAATGTGTTTACAGAAATGACAGATAAGGCGATCTGTACTATAGCGGAAAGATCAGATATAAAAGACCAGACCAGTTTGGCTCTTTTGGTCCTTCAGAATTGCGCAGTCTTCCACTGCAAAAGGGAGTGTTATCTAAAAGGAAATTGGCTCGAGCTTTAATTAACATTATGGATGAATTTGAAAATTCTATTGATAATTAATGAATTAAATTAGAATTTCTTTTTATTAGTAGATATGTATGAATGTAAATAAACAGTATTTCAAATTAGATTTGTTTATACTGCCAATTCCACAAAATACATCGCAAGAAAATTAGAATTTGTACTGTATGCATGTCGCCAAGCATCTTCAATTAACACTCCATTTCCATGATGCTGGTCGGTAAATCCGAAAGGTGTGTATAATTTTTTATTTGTAGTGATCAAATAACTGTGCAGTACGTAACATGCTAAGACTATTTTTTTGGCTTTAAGCTAATAGGTGATCGTAAAACTCGAAAACCTCCTGCATTATACCAAACACGTTTTCAATAATGCGACGTGCACGACTTAAACGATAATTATAAAATCTTTGCACCATTGTTAAACCACGTTGGGCATACAGTTTTAAAACATTTTGACGCATAGCAAAAGCATCATCTGCAACAAGTAATTACGGAACAGGTAATTCGGGTCCAGATAATACTGTTGGCTCTGGTAAGCTTAGTTGGTTATTGTCCATGGCTTCTGTAAAGCTACAGCGATTGAATACAATACCATCGGAAAACCGTCCATTGTGACCTACATCAGCATATATGAGTTTCTATTCAGCATCTGCAATTCCCATTAGCACAATGCTATGCGTGTCTCACTCATTCTGAAATTGTTGGCGTCTACAATAGTTGATGTATAGGAAAATATAAGTTTTGCTATGTCTATGTATGCACGTAAAAGCAATGATTGAATTCTCTTACTTTCATATACTCTAAAACCGTAATAGTTTGCTTTGGAATGTGAAATATGTACTGCATTGAAGAAAATGAATCACCACTACCTAGAAAACGAAGTGTCAATATAATTTCGTTCGTTTTGATTTTTTTATTACTGCAATTATGGCACGTTCAAGAATATTAACAAAAGAAAATCTAAATCGGCTGCTTTCTTGTGCTTTAAAAAACGTAAAACCACACCGAAAAACGAAAGCGCTCGTGGTTTGCAGAACAGCATCAAATCGTTTAAGTGATTTTAAACCCGTTCGTGATATAATACTACGTGATTTTCAGAACAGACCTGTATATAAGCTATTATTTTATAAAGTAGGTAAACAATTTATAATTAAAACAACTTCCAATATTACTTAACAGCAATTAATACTTTTTATTTAAAATAGTAACTATATGTATTATATAATATATTATAGTTAATATTTGCCTACTCTAGCAAACATCTTTTCGAAGAAAATGAACAGTTCTCAAAGGCAAATGCCAAATTACAAAAGCAAATATCAACATTTGATAAAGTAGACAACATCTCCCATTTAAGCCTATACTGAAATGTGTTTTAAACTGTAACTACTAACACATGTATAGAATGCAAAAATAGAAATGAAAAAAATTTAAAGTCTTCGCAGAAACATAAATACTTTATATTTAACGAAATAAGGACAACGAAGACATCTTCGCTAGAGTAATCGAAAAACACAACCTGCATGACGACACATCCGATAACGGACTCAGACTTCGTAACGGGGCGAAACTTCAATGTAACAAGCGGTTCCTTAACCTCCACACTCACAAAGGGACCTGGCGGTTCCCTGATCAATTAACCGTCAACCAGATTGATCACATTGCCAAAACGCCATCAGAGATGCTGCCTCTGATGTATTGGGTTTTAAAATGCCACCCGGGAAAAACCCATGGTTTGACGACGAGTGCAGGCAGGCGCACTCAGCGAAGCTAGCAGCGTATAAGGCGACGTTGGAGAGAAGGACGAGAGCAGTTCGTGAGCTCTACGAACGTAAAAGAAGGGAAGAACACCAGCTTCTCAAAAGGAAGAAAAAAAAGCATGAGCGGGCGGTCGAGGAACTGGAGAGTTGTTACGGGAGGAATAATATCCGAAAGTTTTACCAACGGGTAAAACAACTATTCAATATATATAAGCATCGAACAGAATACCTGTCGTAACGAAGACGGACTAATCGTAGTAGAGCCGCAATCGATACTGAGAATCTGGAAAGATCACCTCTCCAGACTGTTTATCGGCGAGGAAAACACCAATTCCATTTCCAGGCAGAGTATTCCACCCCATTTTATTGGACCATTATGGTAGAGAATTCCGTCCCCCGACCTGAATGAAGTCAAGATAGCAATATCGAGATTGAAATCAAATATAGCTGCAGGAACGGAAGGACTGTCCGCGGAACTGTTTAAGGCAGTTCATTTGTAAGATATGATCGGAGAAAAGCATGCCCTACGAGTGGAATCTCAGCATCGTTTGCCCGATCCATAAAAAAAACAGATCCATTCAACTGCGCCAACTACCGAGGAATAAGTGTCCTGAAGTGTTCAATGACCCAATTTTCACACTAAGGCAGATCCTGGAACAGACCCAAGAGATGCAAATCGACGCCCACCATCTATTCGTCGATTTTAAGGCCGCATATGACAGCGTGCATAGGGACGAGCTATACAACGCCATGTCTAGTTTTGACATTCCTACCAAACTCGTCAGGTTGTGTAAGATGACGATGGAGAATTCTCGCTGCTCCATCAAGGTCGCTATCGAATTCACCGAGACCTTCAATGTCAGAAAAGGCTTTAGACAAGGCGACTGTCATGTGAGTTTTTGCCTTTATATATTATAATATTATATATTATATGTATATACAATATATTAATAACTTTTTTTTATATATATTAATATATTAATAATTAAGGTGACCATATTAAAACCAAAAATAAAAATAATGTCCGAAAGATGGATTTTTTAACAAGTTGGTGAATATATTTTAAGAACGTCTTTAGAAATTTCTTACTACATAAAATAATATAATAATAAACTTTGTTTTTCTTTCAAATAGATGTCTTTCTAAATAAATATATCTCAATTTCGCCGAGTATGACGTATTTCGTCATACTCTGTGCATTTTCATTTATTTTTGACGACGAATATTCGTGACCAAAAATTTGTCGTTTTTCGGATGTGTGTTGCTAGCTGTTCCTAGCATAAGAAGCAACTAAAACAAAACAATAGATAAAAAGAAATTTCTTACAGTGAAAAGCAGCACGAAGCGAGGGAAATGTCTGAAGATAATGAGATTTCGCCTAATACGATTTCGTTAGCAAGCGTGGAAAGAGAATTATGGTTAAAACCTTATGAGTGGACAGAAGTACATGAATTTGCGTTTGTCATAAGTAAAATGAAAGAATATGGGGATTTATTTTTAAATAAGGTCAGTTTCAGTCTGCGTCTATGTTACATTAAAAAACTTTTATTGGAAGAATTTCACAAAGGGCATTCAAGTGCTGAAATTCAATCTAAACTGTAACTAAGAAAAACGGTCATCAGAATATACACCAATATGTTTTATGTATATATAGATGGGCTTTGTATACTCTTAAGACCTGAGCGTGAATAAATTTTGTATATTTTTATTTACATTTTTATTTTTTCGCATTTTTATTTTTAAGTATTAGAAAATTATGGTGCACATATTCGCACCTCAGGTTTGAATATATCTTCAATTAGGAGTGTGGGGTAGTTTTCCAAGAAGTTATTTTTTCTAGTACATAAAAATTATTAAAACCGTAACAAAAGTAAAAAAAATTAACAAAAGATGGTTTTACTTGTCTAAAATAGATATAATTTAGTGTGCACATGTGTGCATTTACGGTCCGAAGAGGCTATTGAACATAACTTGGTAATAGTAGTCGGTTATAATGTTTTATATAATATTCGCTACGCCTGCCGAAAACGGTTCCACTTTTACCCCAAAAAAAGAACATTGGCCAAGAAGAAATTAAAAAATTAAGGAACATCGTCATAGCTGAAGAGTTAGAAATTGTTGCTCCGATTCAATACAGGAAAATAATTTATGGAATAGGGGATAAGTCACAACGTAACTCATTTGGTAAAATGAGAGTTGTATTTGAGATACGATAATCCGATATACATTTCAGCAAGTCGATTGCCAATGACTGAACAAGACCAGATTCAAAGCGAGTATGCATTGACTATAGGTGACTAAATAAAATGTGTTTTAAAGGATGGTTTTCCAGTTCCCAATATGGAGCCTTTGATCGATAGTTTTAGTTGGACAAATAATGCCTTTTTGGACATTGAAGAAGAGAGCACAAAATATATGGCTTTTGTGAGCAAACAAAAGTCCAATTACGCTTCTTTTAGATTCTGTAAATCTGCGACCGTTTTTACTTAATTTATTAATAATGCAGTTACTCTCAATTTGAAAAAGTTATAAGTGTTGCAGCAAAAAACAATTTGAAAATCAATTCGAAAATATGTTCAGACAATGAGAATGCCGCAGTAAAACCAAATTAAAAAAATGCCATGCCAAAGAACATAAAAGATATTCAATCATTCCTTGACTTAAGAGGATTTTTTGGAAAGTTTATTAAAAATTAAGCGATAATTGTTAGACCCTTAACAAATCTTTCAAAAAATTGAACCGAACTCGTTAATCACGACTTCGAAAAACACAGTTGTTATTTATAGATAAAAGCAGCATTTTTAGACATGAAAAACATGTAGTTCAAGTCCTTGAACAAGAATTTGTTAGAGAGCTTGACAAAGAACGGCAGTAGCAGAAAGCAACAAATCAAATTTTCTAAATTTCAAGCAAAGTATAAGTAAAACTTCGAGAGAAAATTATATGTTGGATGTAAAGTTAGAGATTTAGTAGCTATCAATAGAATACAGATTATTGCCGGAAAGAAACTTGCCATATGAAATGACGAAGATAAAACGTGCTGTACGGTTTCAGGGTCGAAAAGCAGAAGGAAAAGAAAAGAAGTTGTTAAAGTGGCAAATTCACACAAGTTGAAAGTTGTAATAAAGTTTGAGTCCAGTTCGACAGACTTTTTACTTATCATAAACTAAAAAGCGTACTAAATGAAATTAGCACTTAACTAACAAAATCAAAATTATACCTAATACTATCAATTTGGAAAATAAATAAAAACCAAGCTCAATGTGCTTTAAATATTGTTTTCAATTTTTATTGTTAGAATTATTTAATTTTATAATTACTTTCGGATTAATTTACTTCAGGTTACAATGCAGAAACATATAACTTAGCTTCAAGCAATTTGCAATAACAATAATAACTCCTACTTTAAAAAGTTGGTATCCTTGACCGCATGTAAAGTTTCATTCTGCACGGTAAATAGTAGGACCATGTTGGGAACAAGTCTGGAAAATAAAATAAAATAAGGAATTTAGTCGAATATATAGCACATATTTTAAATATTACTAATTTCTTGGTGAAACGTCAAGTAATTTATAAATAAATTATGTTTTGCAAATTAAAGTGATATTTTTTCAATAGTCACGTGCAAACATTAAAAATTTTTTACAGTGCTTATGTGCGAGTTATTGTCATAGCCCATAAGAGTAATATAGACTAAACCAAAAAATAAAAACAATAAGAGGATAAATATTAATTTAAAAACTAATTAGCATAAAACAAATAAAGATCATAGTTTAAAAAAACTAAGGACGAATGTTTTCATATAATATTAAAACATGGGTTATTTTTTTATATAGGGTAATCATTTGAAATAGATAGTGATTCCTTTTTTCTATCTTTACATTAACAATAAGCCGACGTTTCAGTGAAAGGCTAGAAGATGATACTACGCCACAAAACAGGAATCAGAATAAACTATTTAAGAAACGAAAACTTAATTGAAAATTTAAATTCATTACAATTAATTTTTTATTATTGAATTACCAATACCACCATATAGTCATAAAAAAATATTTTCTAAATTAAACTAAAAGTGAAAACTTTGAATTAATTTTCTTGCAGCAAGGATGAGTTGCTAGAGTGTTCCACCAACAGGCCAGTGGTCGAAGCTTCGATTCCTACCCAAAGATTCTTGAAACAACATCCAAAATTCAACTGAAAACAATGACAAAACACACAATACTCAATGATACATAGTACATAAATACAAACATTTAATAACCCAACAATCAAATTCATATAAATACAATATATAATGCAATATTGATTGTTATTTGATGTTTGACTGTGCATTGCCGAAGGTATGTACACTGGACACTGAACATTTAGAACATTCTCATCCCGGCAATATAGAATAAAAATAGTGAAACACTACTTCCTTTTTTTCCGCATAACACAGGTTCTATTACAATGAACTGCATATGTAGGGGTCGACTTCTGAGTATTGGTCAAGTATGGTCTGAGTATGGAACAAGAAAACTCCTTTATAATAAAAGCTTCACATAAATACAAAATATCTAAAACAAAGCATACCGTTCCTAGAACAAAAGCAGAATTTCAACAATTACCAAAGGCGCAAGTGTTGACATGAATTTAATTATTGGAGCAAATGCCAACCGGCAATTGAAACTATGAGATATGAAAATTAAATGAAAGTACAAAACTTTGCACAGCAAATCAGTCAGATTGAATTACGGCACAACATTCAGACAGACTCGACAAATCATATGCAGATACTCATCCACTTTTAGTGCTTCATCACAAAGTAAGGCAATGCCTGAATCTGTCCGTTTCAAAAATTGTAATGTCCGTTTATGCCGCAGTTGTAGCTAAAGCCATAAAAGCACAGCAATGGAAGATTTTGTTCGATTGTTCGTATATGGAGTCAATAACACATTTATAAAGCGTGTTTTTTAGAGCGTCACAACTTTGAGTTGGCATCACTGCTTTATTTGAGCACACATTTAAAACCTGATAGTTGCTTTTTGTTTAGTTTGCTTTGACATTTCATTATGAATCGACATACAGCAGAGAAACTACCATCGTGCGTGCCACCAATTCGACGAATGGGCTGAAGCACAAATTGATATTGAGTTTGAATTTCCATTCAAAATTTTATTTTCCGATGAAGCTCATTTCTGGTTGAATGGGTACGTAAATAAGCAGAATTGTAGCATTTGGAGCGAGGAGAATCCACAAGCTTTGCTGAAACACCACTACATCCACAGAAAATTACTGTTTGGTCCGCTTTATGGGCTGGCGCAGTCATTGGCCCAAAAGTCTTCAAAAACGATTATGGTCAGAACGTTACTGTCAATGGTAAACGGTATAGAAATATTATTCGAAATTTTTTCGTACCTGGCTGATATATTTTTCGTAATCTTGCTGATATGTGACTCCAACAGGATCATTTGTCTATGTCGATAAGCCACAAACAATTGAACACATGGAAATCAGCATTCGAAGAGTTATCGGCGAAATACGGCGGCAAATGCTACGAAAAGTTTTTAATTTTTTTTTTAACTAATTTAATAGACAATTTTTACAGAGTAATTTTTTTTTTTAAATTTTACGTCGTATAACGATATTTCGCAATACACCGAGTTTTATATTGAGGAAATACCAGAAAGTAACCAAAAAGAAATTTTCGAAGAAATAATTCAGTGCAGAGAATTATTAGTTAAATGTTTTTGTAAATTAAATTTTAAGAGAAAAATCACATTTGGTATAGATTTGTTTAAGACAGACGCATTTACCAAGAATGATTCCGGAACAAACACAAATTCAAGCGATTGCGATTCTGCAACTGATACCGAATATAAACATTACTTTGATTTATATAACACCAATAGCAAAAGAATATTTCAAAATTTATACAGATGTATTCTAAGATCATGCGCGAAAATTACGACGGGAATGAACTAAATCTTAACTCCTTTTTAGATAAAATCGAGTTAGTTGAAGAAATTACAGCACCCAACTTAAATACTTGTTTAATATCTTTCTTAAAATCAAAATTAGATGGCAAAGCCAGGGATGTGCTTTCAGAAAATGTGGCAGGTGAACAAACTAAGAATTCGTTACAGGATAAGGTAAAACCGAACAGCTCGCAAGTCGTTGCAGGATGAATTGCAGGGTTGTATGTAAGGTATAATGATTAGACAGGCTGCGCAAGGAATTTGGAAGATTTGGCTGATCCCTGAAGCTAATAGACGATATGTTGAATCGACATATTTTTCATGAAAAAATTTACTACCAGTGCCAACATATTAAACTTTTCCAACATATATTTGCTTAAGCTTATATGATTAACATTTGTTACTGATTTCAACAAATGTATGTTTACGCTTTCAACATATCGTATAGATAGACTTGTTAATTTACGGCTTATTACACCTTTAGCAACACTGATATAAAAAAAACAGTAAATGAGAATTTGGAAAAGAAAACATATTTGCAAAACGAATTTGTAGAAAAACTGTACATAAGCGTTTATATGTTGGAAGATATTTGTAATTGGTAAGCCATTAGTTATATTTACCATTCCTGAAAAACTACGAGTAGTCGTTGTATTTGAAAATACATATGCATATACAGATATTGAAGATTTATTGGAAGTAACGTCCGGAACATCTGCAAAAGATCAGTATTATGTTTGGATAGTATTTGTTTTTCCACTACAATTCTCTATTCTGTATAATTGTGTGTTTTGCTAAGTTGTTTATAATGCTATGCTTAGCCACAGCTCTTTTGAATTCATCCTAGCACTGTTTAAGGTGTCTGGTTAGAATAGTGAGAACTCTTCTGTTTAGATTACAAAATTATTCTCCTCTTTATTAACAAATCTTATAGCTATTTATACTAGTTTCTATTTCTTAAATTTTACATACATATTTACAATTGTTAATATCATCTGTGCGGTCTTTTTTCAATTATTTAAATTATTGTCTTGACACATTTACAAGTGTTTTTAGTTTGGTCAAGTGCTTAAATTATTACTTTGAAAAAAATGTTCTACAATATTCAAGCGGTAATTAAAATGTGTTACGTTACAGTTTTGTTAGTCGGTCAATGTTTACAATTTGTTTTTCGGTCAATCAAAAGTGTTATTTGATCTTCTTATAAATATCTTTTTGATAAACACGCTACATTCTATAGACCGATAAAATATGTTATTGTGGACATATCGAGCCTTTGGTGCAATACCATAGTAACTCAAAATTTGAATTTTTTGAGCTATGTATGCAGAAATGATCTTTGGGGAAATATCTATCTAGAGAAAAAAAGATTATGGATCCATCTCTAACTGTTCAGATTCTACAGCTAAAAATGTCTTTATTGCCTCTAGCTATTTCCAATAATATTTATTTGCAATAATGAAATGAAATGCATTTTTCCAAGTTCTCGATTTTTTGAATTACTACGGTATTGCACCAAAGGCTCGATATGTAAACACATTACAGCAGGCATATAATAAAATGCGGAAAAATATAAAAAATATAAGCCAATTAGACCAAATGTCAATACAGAATGGTCTAATGATGCCATTCTAAAGCTTATAACAGCGTGGACATTAGTTCTGCACAATATAAATTGACAAAAACACCAGCTTGCCTGATTTTGTAAGAGAACGAAGTGCAGACGAATGCGAAGCTACATAAATGGTCCAATCTGCGAATGACATTCAACACAAACCTAAGCAAAATAAAAAAAATCCGGATCAGCTGCCGGAGAATACATAGTCTGGCAACGAAATTCCTGGAATTGAATGAAACGTCTCAAACAAGTGAATCAATTGTAACAATGACAATGGTAAACTAGTGTTTTATTGCATAATACTTTTTAAATCAATCTGCTCTATTTTTATTTTGTTAATAGCCTGGTGAAGATTCAAATTGGTCAGTAGCATATTCTGAACCAACATTACCAAAACGTCCCAGAATAACATCATCAGTTTCACCAACATCATAGGCTCAACAAGCATTGCTCAGTTATAATGTGTTTACAGAAATGACAGATAAGGCGATCTGTACTATAGCGGAAAGATCAGATATAAAAGACCAGATAAAAGACCAATTTCAAATTAGATTTGTTTATACTGCCAATTCCACAAAATACATCGCAAGAAAATTAGAATTTGTACTGTATGCATGTCGCCAAGCATCTTCAATTAACACTCCATTTCCATGATGCTGGTCGGTAAATCCGAAAGGTGTGTATAATTTTTTATTTGTAGTGATCAAATAACTGTGCAGTACGTAACATGCTAAGACTATTTTTTTGGCTTTAAGCTAATAGGTGATCGTAAAACTCGAAAACCTCCTGCATTATACCAAACACGTTTTCAATAATGCGACGTGCACGACTTAAACGATAATTATAAAATCTTTGCACCATTGTTAAACCACGTTGGGCATACAGTTTTAAAACATTTTGACGCATAGCAAAAGCATCATCTGCAACAAGTAATTACGGAACAGGTAATTCGGGTCCAGATAATACTGTTGGCTCTGGTAAGCTTAGTTGGTTATTGTCCATGGCTTCTGTAAAGCTACAGCGATTGAATACAATACCATCGGAAAACCGTCCATTGTGACCTACATCAGCATATATGAGTTTCTATTCAGCATCTGCAATTCCCATTAGCACAATGCTATGCGTGTCTCACTCATTCTGAAATTGTTGGCGTCTACAATAGTTGATGTATAGGAAAATATAAGTTTTGCTATGTCTATGTATGCACGTAAAAGCAATGATTGAATTCTCTTACTTTCATATACTCTAAAAGCGTAATAGTTTGCTTTGGAATGTGAAATATGTACTGCATTGAAGAAAATGAATCACCACTACCTAGAAAACGAAGTGTCAATATAATTTCGTTCGTTTTGATTTTTTTATTACTGCAATTATGGCACGTTCAAGAATATTAACAAAAGAAAACCTAAATCGGCTGCTTTCTTGTGCTTTAAAAAACGTAAAACCACACCGAAAAACGAAAGCGCTCGTGGTTTGCAGAACAGCATCAAATCGTTTAAGTGATTTTAAACCCGTTCGTGATTTAATACTACGTGATTTTCAGAACAGACCTTTATATAAGCTATTATTTTATAAAGTAGGTAAACAATTTATAATTAAAACAACTTCCAATATTACTTAACAGCAATTAATACTTTTTATTTAAAATAGTAACTATATGTATTATATAATATATTATAGTTAATATTTGCCTACTCTAGCAAACATCTTTTCGAAGAAAATGAACAGTTCTCAAAGGCAAATGCCAAATTACAAAAGCAAATATCAACATTTGATAAAGTAGACAACATCTCCCATTTAAGCCTATACTGAAATGTGTTTTAAACTGTAACTACTAACACATGTATAGAATGCAAAAATAGAAATGAAAAAAATTTAAAGTCTTCGCAGAAACATAAATACTTTATATTTAACGAAATAAGGACAACGAAGACATCTTCGCTAGAGTAATCGAAAAACACAACCTGCATGACGACACATCCGATAACGGACTCAGACTTCGTAACGGGGCGAAACTTCAATGTAACAAGCGGTTCCTTAACCTCCACACTCACAAAGGGACCTGGCGGTTCCCTGATCAATTAACCGTCAACCAGATTGATCACATTGCCAAAACGCCATCAGAGATGCTGCCTCTGATGTATTGGGTTTTAAAATGCCACCCGGGAAAAACCCATGGTTTGACGACGAGTGCAGGCAGGCGCACTCAGCGAAGCTAGCAGCGTATAAGGCGACGTTGGAGAGAAGGACGAGAGCAGTTCGTGAGCTCTACGAACGTAAAAGAAGGGAAGAACACCAGCTTCTCAAAAGGAAGAAAAAAAAGCATGAGCGGGCGGTCGAGGAACTGGAGAGTTGTTACGGGAGGAATAATATCCGAAAGTTTTACCAACGGGTAAAACAACTATTCAATATATATAAGCATCGAACAGAATACCTGTCGTAACGAAGACGGACTAATCGTAGTAGAGCCGCAATCGATACTGAGAATCTGGAAAGATCACCTCTCCAGACTGTTTATCGGCGAGGAAAACACCAATTCCATTTCCAGGCAGAGTATTCCACCCCATTTTATTGGACCATTATGGTAGAGAATTCCGTCCCCCGACCTGAATGAAGTCAAGATAGCAATATCGAGATTGAAATCAAATATAGCTGCAGGAACGGAAGGACTGTCCGCGGAACTGTTTAAGGCAGTTCATTTGTAAGATATGATCGGAGAAAAGCATGCCCTACGAGTGGAATCTCAGCATCGTTTGCCCGATCCATAAAAAAACAGATCCATTCAACTGCGCCAACTACCGAGGAATAAGTGTCCTGAAGTGTTCAATGACCCAATTTTCACACTAAGGCAGATCCTGGAACAGACCCAAGAGATGCAAATCGACGCCCACCATCTATTCGTCGATTTTAAGGCCGCATATGACAGCGTGCATAGGGACGAGCTATACAACGCCATGTCTAGTTTTGACATTCCTACCAAACTCGTCAGGTTGTGTAAGATGACGATGGAGAATTCTCGCTGCTCCATCAAGGTCGCTATCGAATTCACCGAGACCTTCAATGTCAGAAAAGGCTTTAGACAAGGCGACTGTCATGTGAGTTTTTGCCTTTATATATTATAATATTATATATTATATGTATATACAATATATTAATAACTTTTTTTTATATATATTAATATATTAATAATTAAGGTGACCATATTAAAACCAAAAATAAAAATAATGTCCGAAAGATGGATTTTTTAACAAGTTGGTGAATATATTTTAAGAACGTCTTTAGAAATTTCTTACTACATAAAATAATATAATAATAAACTTTGTTTTTCTTTCAAATAGATGTCTTTCTAAATAAATATATCTCAATTTCGCCGAGTATGACGTATTTCGTCATACTCTGTGCATTTTCATTTATTTTTGACGACGAATATTCGTGACCAAAAATTTGTCGTTTTTCGGATGTGTGTTGCTAGCTGTTCCTAGCATAAGAAGCAACTAAAACAAAACAATAGATAAAAAGAAATTTCTTACAGTGAAAAGCAGCACGAAGCGAGGGAAATGTCTGAAGATAATGAGATTTCGCCTAATACGATTTCGTTAGCAAGCGTGGAAAGAGAATTATGGTTAAAACCTTATGAGTGGACAGAAGTACATGAATTTGCGTTTGTCATAAGTAAAATGAAAGAATATGGGGATTTATTTTTAAATAAAGTCAGTTTCAGTCTGCGTCTATGTTACATTAAAAAACTTTTATTGGAAGAATTTCACAAAGGGCATTCAAGTGCTGAAATTCAATCTAAACTGTAACTAAGAAAAACGGTCATCAGAATATACACCAATATGTTTTATGTATATATAGATGGGCTTTGTATACTCTTAAGACCTGAGCGTGAATAAATTTTGTATATTTTTATTTACATTTTTATTTTTTCGCATTTTTATTTTTAAGTATTAGAAAATTATGGTGCACATATTCGCACCTCAGGTTTGAATATATCTTCAATTAGGAGTGTGGGGTAGTTTTCCAAGAAGTTATTTTTTCTAGTACATAAAAATTATTAAAACCGTAACAAAAGTAAAAAAAATTAACAAAAGATGGTTTTACTTGTCTAAAATAGATATAATTTAGTGTGCACATGTGTGCATTTACGGTCCGAAGAGGCTATTGAACATAACTTGGTAATAGTAGTCGGTTATAATGTTTTATATAATATTCGCTACGCCTGCCGAAAACGGTTCCACTTTTACCCAAAAAAAAAAACATTGGCCAAGAAGAAATTAAAAAATTAAGGAACAGGAAAATAATTTATGGAATAGGGGATAAGTCACAACGTAACTCATTTGGTAAAATGAGAGTTGTATTTGAGATACGATAATCCGATATACATTTCAGCAAGTCGATTGCCAATGACTGAACAAGACCAGATTCAAAGCGAGTATGCATTGACTATAGGTGACTAAATAAAATGTGTTTTAAAGGATGGTTTTCCAGTTCCCAATATGGAGCCTTTGATCGATAGTTTTAGTTGGACAAATAATGCCTTTTTGGACATTGAAGAAGAGAGCACAAAATATATGGCTTTTGTGAGCAAACAAAAGTCCAATTACGCTTCTTTTAGATTCTGTAAATCTGCGACCGTTTTTACTTAATTTATTAATAATGCAGTTACTCTCAATTTGAAAAAGTTATAAGTGTTGCAGCAAAAAACAATTTGAAAATCAATTCGAAAATATGTTCAGACAATGAGAATGCCGCAGTAAAACCAAATTAAAAAAATGCCATGCCAAAGAACATAAAAGATATTCAATCATTCCTTGACTTAAGAGGATTTTTTAGAAAGTTTATTAAAAATTCAGCGATAATTGTTAGACCCTTAACAAATCTTTCAAAAAATTGAACCGAACTCGTTAATCACGACTTCGAAAAACACAGTTGTTATTTATAGATAAAAGCAGAATTTTTAGACATGAAAAAGATGTAGTTCAAGTCCTTGAACAAGAGTTTGTTAGAGAGCTTGACAAAGAACGGCAGTAGCAGAAAGCAACAAATCAAATTTTCTAAATTTCAAGCAAAGTATAAGTAAAACTTCGAGAGAAAATTATATGTTGGATGTAAAGTTAGAGATTTAGTAGCTATCAAGAGAACACAGATTATTGCCGGAAAGAAACTTGCCATATGAAATGACGAAGATAAAACGTGCTGTACGGTTTCAGGGTCGAAAAGCAGAAGGAAAGAAAAGAAATTGTTAAAGTGGCAAATTCACACAAGTTGAAAGTTGTAATAAAGTTTGAGCCCAGTTCGACAGACTTTTTACTTATCATAAACTAAAAAGTGTACTAAATGAAATTAGCACTTAACTAACAAAATCAAAATTATACCTAATACTATCAATTTGGAAAATAAATAAAAACCAAGCTCAATGTGCTTTAAATATTGTTTTCAATTTTTATTGTTAGAATTATTTAATTTTATAATTACTTTCGGATTAATTTACTTCAGGTTACAATGCAGAAACATATAACTTAGCTTCAAGCAATTTGCAATAACAGTAATAACTCCTCCTTTATCGTTGGTATCCTTGACCTTGATGTAAAGTTTCATTCTGCACGGTAAATAGTAGGACCATGTTGGGAACAAGTCTGGAAAATAAAATAAAATAAGGAATTTAGTCGAATATATAGCACATATTTTAAATATTACTAATTTCTTGGTGAAATGTCAAGTAATTTATAAATAAATTAAGTTTTGCAAATTAAAGGGATATTTTTTCAATAGTCACGTGCAAACATTAAATATTTTTTACCGTGCTTGTTACTGCCACTCATAAATCGCTAATATGACATTACTGTTATCGATATGTAGAGTGATGAGCATGTCAAAATGTTAAATTATTCCTTTTAATTTTCCACGCGGTATAATTATGAGGCCATATTTAATCAAGACCACATACATATGTATATAAAAACACCTACATAGATTTAAGATATTCATTCATTCAGGTCATATGGATTACGAAGCTTCGCTTAGAGTAGCCATACATAAAAGTTAGTATCAGCAGTTTAGTATGTAAGTTTGTATAATGAATTTATTTATAATTTTAGGAATTTTAACATATTAAAGCGTAAGAATAAAGAATTAAAGTTTTCTAAAATTCTTACACTTGTGTTTAAAATCCACATTGGCTATCTTGAGCTTGGGCCGCTTTACCCGCAACATTAAAATTCTTTTATTGGTGCCTCATCGGATCGTTTGAAGGAATCATCTTGGGTGTTAAAACGTAAGTCCTAACAGAATGCAACCTTCCACTCCCTCACAGGGTCAACCACTAAGTCGTCAACGACCAACTCAGTTAAGTCCTGCACTGAACAACTGTCACATTTGCAACAACTCCACAGACAACGAAAAATTTATAAAATGCAGCAAGTGCCATCTTAATTTTCATTTACCACGTGTCAATCTCAGCAGCAATCAAGACCAACCTACGTGGAGTTGCCAAAATTGTACGGTACAACATCAAATCACGATCGATTCTGCCTCTTCCATTCGTAGTGGCTCTTCGGCCGCTTCCCGCTCCCGCCGACAAGCTCTTGAGCTACAACGTCTAGAAGAAGAGACACAACTTGAAAGAGATTTCATTAAAAAGAAATACCAAATTCTCGAACAAGCAGTAGATGACTTCGAGGACGCACAATCAGTTAATAAACACTCAGCTGTCAGATCTGTACATGAGTGGTTAGATAATCAAATCCAACTCCCTACTTCGGCTATTGCAACCGCACACCAAAATATAGTTTCCGCAGCTCGTCAGTTTGAAACGCCACCTTACACATTTGTACCACAAGCCACAATAACGCAAGAAATGCCTAACACTACTAAACCATATTGCCAAATCGTAAGTAATGACTTAGTTTATACGGCAAAAACAATAACTCCGCCCGTATGTACAACTACGTCATTCGTTAATAACATGTCTTCATTTATTAATGACCCAACAACGAACCGTCAGCAGCCGACAACTGCAAATTTATGTAATAATTCAGACAACGTAAATGCAGAAAATCACACATTAGAGACACCTGTACAATTTGGTTACATGGATTCAACGTTTTCCATGAACCCATCAAACCTCCAACCTGTTATATTACCTTCTCACAGACTTTCGCAACAACAAATAAGCGCGCGGCAGTCAGTACCAAAAGAGCTTCCAATTTTTACCGGCACTCCTGAAGAATGGCCCTTGTTTAGTGCCACATATGACTGGTCGACAGCAGTCTGTGGTTTTACAGACGCTGAAAATCTTGTCAGGCTTCAAAGTTCTCTAAAGGGGGAAGCACTTCGATCTGTTAAACATATTTTGATCCATCCATCGGGTGTACCATGTGCTCTATCTACACTAAAATTGCTTTTCGGACAACCGGAAAAAATATTAAACTCACTAAAAAATAGAATAAGATAACTACCAGCACTGAACACAAATAAATTGAGCACAATTACCTCTTTCGCCGTGGAAGTAAAGGGCCTAGAAACAACAATTAAAGCCAGTGGTTTAATAAATGAACTGACCAATTCATCTTTATTACATGAATTAATAATGAAAATGCCATCACATTTTCAACTTAACTGGGGTGAACAAAAAATAAAACTAGCAAAAAATAACAAAAGAGTAAGTTTGACTGAATTCGCTAACTGGATATATGAAGTCGGTGTCTCAGCAAGCAGCATAAATATAGAAAGTGACAGCAGCGCATCAAAGTCAATAGAGCAGTATTCGCGTAAGCCAAAAAACGTTTATGTGCATGCTCATGAAGAACAAAACAAAAAGATCTGTTTAGTATGTTCTGGCAACTGCAATAGTGTTGAGAAGTGTAAAAAATTCTTGGCTGCGAATAGAAGCGAGCGATGGAACTTAGTAAGAATGTACAATCTATGTAAACTGTGCCTGCGACGCACAGTGGCACCCGTAGAGCAAACGAGGTTGCAAAAATCAAAATTTTCATGTGCGCCTGCGAAATTTTAAATGAATCCATCTTATAGTAAACTTTTCAACGATCTCAAATATGCTACTCTTAACAATATCAGATTTTTAGTTTAGAAGACATAACTGTTCAAAGTTAACCAATTTTCGGATTTAAAAAAAACACACAATTTTTAGGTAGTTTGATCCGATTTCAGGTGTAATATCACGAAAACTAGGCAACGAATAGTATTTTTTTTTGTTTTTAGTGATTGATGTGCTTATTAAATGTATAACAATAAAAAAAATTGTGCTGTTTGCTTTGTGTTTCTCTAGGTAAATCAGTATTTAAAAACTATCCATTTTTTCACTATTCTTCAACTTTGACGGAAAATAAAAAAAATTTACCTTTTTTTACCTCCGCCATATTTTCAAAATATGTTCTTTAACTAGTCTTTTACATAACTCAAAAGGTTTTATCTGCCTTTACGTGCCTATTTGGCTTCTACAGGTAAAAAACGTTAAAAAGACATGGTTGCAGAAATTGTATGGCGGGCATCCCTTACATGCCTTGACTGACAGTTACTTTGATGTAATAGTTTGAAAATTGCATTTTGAGTCAGTTGTCTACCTGAGAGCCTCTGGCGAAAAATTTGGTCCTAATATTCCGTTACAGACACAAGATGCACAAAAAACTACTCATTGAAATAAGCAGGTACGCACCTCACTTAAAAATTATTTTTGGCGTACATATGGTGAAGAACAATACTGACTTATGGTACAGGTAGGCACAAATCTCATTTGGCTACGTGCATAATATCAAAACTGTATAATTCAGCCCAAATGCATATGTATGCATGTAACAGGTACATTTGTAGACATGGTAGCATAGGCCTATATATTGCAAAACAAGCTTAATGCCTGCATTAGTCTACGACTGAAAGTTGGCGAAACAAGTATTGAAAACATGGCGTTGAACAATTTAAAACTATTTG
Source organism: Epicampocera succincta (assembly GCA_932526305.1). Taxonomy (NCBI): domain Eukaryota; kingdom Metazoa; phylum Arthropoda; class Insecta; order Diptera; family Tachinidae; genus Epicampocera; species Epicampocera succincta. Next base: position 25,661,261 of record OW052035.1, on the reverse strand, counting down.
AACTGTTTAGAAAGTCAATTACACCAACGTGTTTCGCGGAAGCTGCTTTAGAAGAACTCGATAGCTTATACGGAAATATTGAGAGAAGCAAAAGTATAAAAAATAATCTTTGTATGATACATGCCAAAATTAAGACAAAATGGGTGAAATGCAATCGAACCATTAACATCTTCAACTCCAAATACGAGGACTGGCTTAATGAAGACACCATCCTGGATATATTGGCAGTAGATAAACCCTCCACATCAACCAGAGGAGAAAAAGGAAGGCCAAAAAAAAGTATGGAGGAGTGTTCAATTTTCACAAGAAAGAGGAAACTTGCCGATGCCACCAATGACTTGACCACGAAGGATTTATCGGATGCGCTGTCTATTAAATACATAAAGGATAGTGAACGAGTTAGGTCGCAGATTACAAAATCTGTTGCTGATGCAAGCCCACTGCGACTAAAAAGGATTAAGGAAAGCATTCCCACTCCCACAAACGCACATATTAAAAAGTATAGTTCCGAAGAAGCCTTGGCTCTGTTTTTGGACTTAGAACTTTCCAAAGAGAAATATGAGATACTACGGGCATCTTTAATGCGACACGGGGCTGACCTTTTCCCCGGATACAAGCATATTACGCAAGCCAAAATAAATTCACGACCATTGCGTACGGAGTTTACGGAAGTCTCTGCGAAAGCCAATCTGCAGGATCTTATGGACCATACAGCAAAACGGTTGTTGGAAAGTCTTCCTGAAAATGAGGTGGAAATTCTTCCTCAGAAACTAACATTGATCAGCAAATGGGGCTGCGATGGATCATCCGGACAAAGCGTTTATAAGCAAAGGATATCTTCCGATGACACTACAATATCTGACGGAAATATGTTTATGGCATCTGTTGTTCCATTGCGGCTAAAATCTGATGTTTCCCTACACTGGAAAAATCATCGACCGTCATCAGTGCATTATTGCCGACCAATAATGTTTCAGTTTGCAAAGGAATCGGCAGAACTCATAAGGACCACGGTGAAGGACATTGAAGAACAAATAAGCAAGATTAAGCATACAAAATTGCAAATTGGAGAAGGAAAATATATTGAATGTAGTTACGAGTTCCACCTGACCATGGTTGACGGAAAAGTCGTAAACGAACTGACAGGAACAACCTCAACATTGACATGCCCGATTTGCAAAAAGAGTCAGAAGAACTTCGGTAATTTAAACGATTCTACAAACGAGGAGAATTACGAATATGGAATGTCACCATTGCACGCAAGGATAAGGTGTATGGAGTTCTTGCTAAAACTGGCGTATACCCTACCACAACAAGATGAAAACATCGATGAAAATACATCAATTAAGGATAAGGAAAAGATCAGAAAGAAGCAAATAAAGAATGCTTTTTGGAAACAACTTGGACTAAAAGTAGACTGCCCCAAGTGTGGATACGGTAACTCAAACGATGGAAACACTTCAAGGAGATTTTTTGCAAATGATGAGGCAGTAACTAGAATCACTGGAATTGACAATGAAATCGTCAAAAGATTGGGAACGATCTTGAATGTTTTAAACTGCCAAGAAAGTGTTAATTCTACAAAATTTGGAGAATATGCATCGGAAACTGCATCTCTTTTAGCAAAAATTTATCCACAGAAGAAGTTGACCCCGACCGTCCATAAAATATTGGCGCATGGCAAAGATATAATTGAGTACCAGTCTTTGCCAATTGGAGAGCTTTCTGAAGAAGCGCAGGAGTCTCTTAACAAATTTTACAAAAAATATAGATTGCAGAACACGTTCAAAGCATCAAGGGTGAGGCAAAATGAGGACCTCTTCAACATGTTAGCAGCATCTTCCGATCCACTTATTTCTTCCCTGCGGCATGTGAAGACACGAAAAGAACTACAATGGAATTATACTTTAGAAATGATTAGTCTTTTAGATATACCTTCTGTTACGAATTGTGATGAATATTTTACAGAAAATTCAAAAAATTAATTGAAAAAAAATTTGTTTAATTTGTTGGCTAATAACTTTAAAACAGAAAAAGCTTTCAAAAGAACTAAGAAATATAAGATTGGTAAAAATAATTTGATTTTGTTACCATAAAATAGATGAGTTAGAAAAAAATTAGAGTTTAGAAATGATTTGTATTTTAGACATACTTTGTCTTACCAAGAAAATGAATATTTTACAGAAAATTGAAAAAATCATTTAAAAAAAAACTCTTTTGTTGTAATTTTTTAGGTAATATCTTAAAACATGAAAAGCTTACAAAAGAACTACAAAAAAATATAAAATTCTTAACAAAAATTTTTTTGTTACCAAAACTTGGATTTTTTCACAAATTTTAACTTTGAAAACCCATAAGTAAGCACCTATAAGGTGTAGCGTCCACTCCAACCGCTCATTTTATAGGTTGAACAATTATCTATGACATGCAATTTAAATTATTCGATTATCTTGTTCGGTTCAAAAGATATGATTTTTGCAACGAAAAAAGTCAAATGGCGCCACTGTGCGACGTCACTACGGTATTTGCAGTAGCAGCATCGTTTGCAGAGCAAATAATTGTCAAATAAAACATAATACATTGCTGCATAAATCCATGACTGAAGATAGAGAAACAAACGCTACGAGAGAAACTGAAAATAAAAGCAAAAGAGATAATTTACATGCAGCCCATAGGAATGAATGCAATGAAATCTTATTTAAAATTATACCCATAACAATATACGGAAACAATAATAAACGTTTTAATACTTTTGCATTTATAGACGAGGGTTCGTCTGTAAGTCTGGTAAATGAACAATTAATTAATAAACTAGATTTAAATGGTGAGTCACAACCTCTATGCTTGAAATGGACAGGTGAAATAGGTCGCAACGAAGAAGACTCAAAAATAGTCTCAATGAAAATTTCAGGTATGAATAAAACTGAATTTTCTATTTCTGTTCGTACGGTTAAACAACTATCGCTTCCGAGTCAGAGCTTTAATTATAAAAAGTTATGTGAAAAATTTCCGCACCTTAAAGGGCTACCCATCGCCGATTTTAAAAATGCTGTACCAGATGTACTTTTAGGATTAAATAACTTAAAATTATGTGTGCCAACTCGTGTTAAAGAAGGTAAGAAAAACGAACCCGTCGCTTTACATACTCGCCTCGGCTGGCTAATATGTGGCAACTCCAGTGTTGGAGAAAAGGCCCAAATTCAATATAATTTTTACTCTTGCGAGTGTAAAGGTGAAAACGACCAAATTCTTACTCACTTACTCAAACAGTTTTATACAACTGAGTTAGCAGGGATAAGTAACTATACTCCAGCTCTTGGAAAAGATGACCAAAGGGCATTAAGTTTGCTAGAAACATATACGAAACAAAGATGCGATGGCCATTACGAGACAGCTTTGCTGTGGCGATATGACAATATTACACTTCCACAAAGCTTTGATATGGCGAAGAGATTTGTCTCGAAAAAACTCTAAGAAAAAATAAAGAGTTATTTGAACATTTCGAAAAAACAATTTCTGAATATTTTGAGAGAAATTACATAGCCAAAGTAAACAATGAAGATGATAAACAAAATGTATGGTATTTACCAATGTTTCCGGTATTTAACAAAAACAAACCGAATAAAACAAGAATAGTTTGGGATGCGGCCGCGAAGGCAAATGGTATTTCACTTAACTCTATGCTGCTCAAAGGGCCAGATTTGCTGTCTTCTCTTGCAGCTATTCTTTTTCGTTTTCGGCAAAGGCAAATTGCAATCTGTGGTGACATCGAACAAATGTTCCATCAGATTTATGTATATACGCGATAAAGACTGCCATGCGCAAATATTTTTATGGCGCAGCTGCGACGACAACAAAGAACCCGAAGTGTACGTAATGAAGGTTATGATATTCGGTGCCTCCTGCGCTCCGTGCATATCTCAGTATGTTAAAAACCTCAACGCATCAAAATTTGAAGCCAAGTATCCCTTAGCCGCTGCTGCCATCAAAGATAACCACTACGTAGATGATTTTCTTGCTTCTTCGGATACTCCTGCAGAAGCCGCCGAACTGGCTAAAACTGTGCGATTCATTCATAGTGAGGGAGGATTCAAAATTAGAAACTGGTGTTCGAATAATGATAGCGTTTTGAAAGAATTGAACTCTTCTAACCCTTTGACCAATATTTGCCTAAACGTTAGTGTAGGCGAAGTAATAGAAAAGGTACTTGGCATATTTTGGAACCCTGGGGAAGACAATATAACCTTTAAACTGTCGCAGTCTGTCTTAAACAGCGAACTTCTTCTCGGAAACAAAATTCCCACCAAACGTGAAATTTTAAGAACTCTAATGAGCATTTATGTCCCTTTAGGGCTTGTAGGAAATTTCCTTATGTATTTGAAAATAGTTCTCCAAGAAGTTTGGAGAAGCAATATCGACTGGGACGAACATATTCTAGTAAATCAACAATTAAGGTGGGAAAACTGGCTAGCGCTTTTACCAGATTTAAAAAATGTAAATATACCTCGTTGTTATCTTAAAACATTGAAAAACTATAATAACCTAGATGTTCAATTGCATGTATTTGTGGATGCAAGCGAAAACGGTTATGCCGCCGTAGCGTATTTTAGGATGTGCTGTGGGGACGAAATCGCTATTTCACTTATTGGATCAAAAACTAGGGTGGCACCACTAAAGGTTTTATCGATACCACGTTTAGAGCTGATGGCAGCTGTTATTGGTGCTCGGTTTGCTAAATATAATGAAAAACATCATACCGTTAAGATAAATCGAAAAACACTCTGGTCAGATTCACGAACAGTTTTAAGTTGGATACGCTCCGACCACCGAAAATATCACCAGTTCGTTGCAGTTCGTGTAAGTGAAATTTTCGATATTTCAGAGGTGGACGAGTGGTCCTGGATATCAGGAAAAACGAATGTAGCTGACGAAGCAACACGATGCACAAATAAACCTAATCTATCGAATACAGGGCGCTGGCTTAGCGGCCCTGATTTTTTAAAGTTGCCAGAGAAAGAATGGCGGGAACCCAATACACAACTTTTGGAAACAAAGCTCGAGTTGAAAGAGTGCCATTTAACGGCACGAAGTATAGAACAACTTATAAACTTACAAAGATTTTCTCGGTGGTGCAGAGCATTAAGGGCAACTGCATTCGTAATTCGTTTTTGCTACTGCCGTAGAAATTGAGTTGCTCAAAGCAGAACTGACTCTTATCAAAGATACGCAGAAAGTATATTTCCAAAATGAAATAAATTGTCTATCACAAAATAATAAATTAACAAAAACAAATTTTTTGTATAAATTGTCCCCGTATTTGGATCATAAAGGTGTCTTGAGAGTAGGTGGCCGAATTGATTATGCTGATGTTCCGGAGGAACTGAAGCATCCAGCCGTTTTGCCTAAACATTGCCGCCTAACAACCCTTTTAATATTACATTACCATAATCTGTGCCGTCATAGTAGCCTTGAGACAGTGGTGAATGAATTGCGGCAAAAATACTATATTCCTAAATTGAGAACCGTTTGTAAATCAACCATTAAGCAGTGTCAAATGTGTAAAATTAAAACTGCGATGCCGGAGATTCCGCAGATGGCAAAATTACCTCGGGCTCGACTGGGTTCGTATCTCTCACTATTCACATTCACGGGTCTTGACTTTTTTGGTCCTATGCTTGTCACTGTTAACCGACATAAAGAAAAGAGATACGGTGCGCTATTTACATGTTTAACGGTACGTGCGGTTCATATTGAAATCGTCTATTCGCTTAATACAAGTTCGTGTATCATGGCAATACGTAAGTTTATTTCGCGAAGAGGCAGCCCAAGAGAATTTTTCCGCGACAATGGTACTAATTTTATCGGTGCTGATCGAGAGTTGCGTGAAGCCTTAAGAGAGGTGGACAAGAACGAGCTAATACGAAGTTTTACAACGTCCTACACCAAATGGAACTTTAACCCACCTTCTGCTCCTCATATGGGAGGGGCATGGGAACGATTAGTTCGATCCGTAAAAACTGTACTCTACAATATTAAAACAGAACGGTTTCCAAGCGATGAAATGTTGCAAAGCATCATGGCTGAAGTCGAAAGTATTATAAATTACATATGTCCCAATAGAAAGCGAAAATCAAGAAGCGATCACACCAAATCATATTTTGCTTGGCAACTCCAGTGGCTTAAAACCCCTTGCATCGTACGACGACGAAGGTCTTGTACTTAAAGAAAGTTGGTTGCGTTCACAACAATATGCACAAATCTTTTGGAAGAGATGGGTGACAGAGTACCTGCCTACTTTGACGTGTAGGACAAAGTGGTTTCAAAAAGCCAAACCCATATCTGTGGGAGATTTAGTGATAGTGGTTGATCCAAATAACCCGAGAAACGTGTGGCCAAAAGGAAAGGTCATCGAAGTTGCCAAATCCGAAGATGGACAAGTACGAAAGGCAAAAGTTTTGACAGTTTGTGGCGTTTTAGAAAGACCTGCTGCAAAATTAGCGGTTTTAGACGTGGCTGAAAGAAAGTAGAGTAAGTCTTCGAAATCTCGCCATACTGGGGGGGAGTGTTACCGCCACTCATAAATCGCTAATATGACATTACTGTTATCGATATGTAGAGAGATGAGCATGTCAAAATGTTAAATTATTCCTTTTAATTTTCCACGCGGTATAATTATGAGGCCATATTTAATCGAGACCACATACATATGTATATAAAAACACCTACATAGATTTAAGATATTCATTCGTTCAGGTCATAAGGATTACGAAGCTTCGCTTAGAGTAGCCATACATAAAAGTTAGTATCAGCAGCTTAGTATGTAAGTTTGTATAATGAATTTATTTATAATTTTAGGAATTTTAACATATTAAAGCGTAAGAATAAAGAATTAAAGTTTTCTAAAATTCTTACACTTGTGTTTAAAATCCACATTGGCTATCTTGAGCTTGGGCCGCTTTACCCGCAACATTAAAATTCTTTTATTGGTGCCTCATCGGATCGTTTGAAGGAATCATCTTGGGTGTTAAAACGTAAGTCCTAACAGAATGCAACCTTCCACTCCCTCACAGGGTCAACCACTAAGTCGTCAACGACCAACTCAGTTAAGTCCTGCACTGAACAACTGTCACATTTGCAACAACTCCACAGACAACGAAAAATTTATAAAATGCAGCAAGTGCCATCTTAATTTTCATTTACCACGTGTCAATCTCAGCAGCAATCAAGACCAACCTACGTGGAGTTGCCAAAATTGTACGGTACAACATCAAATCACGATCGATTCTGCCTCTTCCATTCGTAGTGGCTCTTCGGCCGCTTCCCGCTCCCGCCGACAAGCTCTTGAGCTACAACGTCTAGAAGAAGAGACACAACTTGAAAGAGATTTCATTAAAAAGAAATACCAAATTCTCGAACAAGCAGTAGATGACTTCGAGGACGCACAATCAGTTAATAAACACTCAGCTGTCAGATCTGTACATGAGTGGTTAGATAATCAAATCCAACTCCCTACTTCGGCTATTGCAACCGCACACCAAAATATAGTTTCCGCAGCTCGTCAGTTTGAAACGCCACCTTACACATTTGTACCACAAGCCACAATAACGCAAGAAATGCCTAACACTACTAAACCATATTGCCAAATCGTAAGTAATGACTTAGTTTATACGGCAAAAACAATAACTCCGCCCGTATGTACAACTACGTCATTCGTTAATAACATGTCTTCATTTATTAATGACCCAACAACGAACCGTCAGCAGCCGACAACTGCAAATTTATGTAATAATTCAGACAACGTAAATGCAGAAAATCACACATTAGAGACACCTGTACAATTTGGTTACATGGATTCAACGTTTTCCATGAACCCATCAAACCTCCAACCTGTTATATTACCTTCTCACAGACTTTCGCAACAACAAATAAGCGCGCGGCAGTCAGTACCAAAAGAGCTTCCAATTTTTACCGGCACTCCTGAAGAATGGCCCTTGTTTAGTGCCACATATGACTGGTCGACAGCAGTCTGTGGTTTTACAGACGCTGAAAATCTTGTCAGGCTTCAAAGTTCTCTAAAGGGGGAAGCACTTCGATCTGTTAAACATATTTTGATCCATCCATCGGGTGTACCATGTGCTCTATCTACACTAAAATTGCTTTTCGGACAACCGGAAAAAATATTAAACTCACTAAAAAATAGAATAAGATCACTACCAGCACTGAACACAAATAAATTGAGCACAATTACCTCTTTCGCCGTGGAAGTAAAGGGCCTAGAAACAACAATTAAAGCCAGTGGTTTAATAAATGAACTGACCAATTCATCTTTATTACATGAATTAATAATGAAAATGCCATCACATTTTCAACTTAACTGGGGTGAACAAAAAATAAAACTAGCAAAAAATAACAAAAGAGTAAGTTTGACTGAATTCGCTAACTGGATATATGAAGTCGGTGTCTCAGCAAGCAGCATAAATATAGAAAGTGACAGCAGCGCATCAAAGTCAATAGAGCAGTATTCGCGTAAGCCAAAAAACGTTTATGTGCATGCTCATGAAGAACAAAACAAAAAGATCTGTTTAGTATGTTCTGGCAACTGCAATAGTGTTGAGAAGTGTAAAAAATTCTTGGCTGCGAATAGAAGCGAGCGATGGAACTTAGTAAGAATGTACAATCTATGTAAACTGTGCCTGCGACGTCACTACGGTATTTGCAGTAGCAGCATCGTTTGCAGAGCAAATAATTGTCAAATAAAACATAATACATTGCTGCATAAATCCATGACTGAAGATAGAGAAACAAACGCTACGAGAGAAACTGAAAATAAAAGCAAAAGAGATAATTTACATGCAGCCCATAGGAATGAATGCAATGAAATCTTATTTAAAATTATACCCATAACAATATACGGAAACAATAATAAACGTTTTAATACTTTTGCATTTATAGACGAGGGTTCGTCTGTAAGTCTGGTAAATGAACAATTAATTAATAAACTAGATTTAAATGGTGAGTCACAACCTCTATGCTTGAAATGGACAGGTGAAATAGGTCGCAACGAAGAAGACTCAAAAATAGTCTCAATGAAAATTTCAGGTATGAATAAAACTGAATTTTCTATTTCTGTTCGTACGGTTAAACAACTATCGCTTCCGAGTCAGAGCTTTAATTATAAAAAGTTATGTGAAAAATTTCCGCACCTTAAAGGGCTACCCATCGCCGATTTTAAAAATGCTGTACCAGATGTACTTTTAGGATTAAATAACTTAAAATTATGTGTGCCAACTCGTGTTAAAGAAGGTAAGAAAAACGAACCCGTCGCTTTACATACTCGCCTCGGCTGGCTAATATGTGGCAACTCCAGTGTTGGAGAAAAGGCCCAAATTCAATATAATTTTTACTCTTGCGAGTGTAAAGGTGAAAACGACCAAATTCTTACTCACTTACTCAAACAGTTTTATACAACTGAGTTAGCAGGGATAAGTAACTATACTCCAGCTCTTGGAAAAGATGACCAAAGGGCATTAAGTTTGCTAGAAACATATACGAAACAAAGATGCGATGGCCATTACGAGACAGCTTTGCTGTGGCGATATGACAATATTACACTTCCACAAAGCTTTGATATGGCGAAGAGATTTGTCTCGAAAAAACTCTAAGAAAAAATAAAGAGTTATTTGAACATTTCGAAAAAACAATTTCTGAATATTTTGAGAGAAATTACATAGCCAAAGTAAACAATGAAGATGATAAACAAAATGTATGGTATTTACCAATGTTTCCGGTATTTAACAAAAACAAACCGAATAAAACAAGAATAGTTTGGGATGCGGCCGCGAAGGCAAATGGTATTTCACTTAACTCTATGCTGCTCAAAGGGCCAGATTTGCTGTCTTCTCTTGCAGCTATTCTTTTTCGTTTTCGGCAAAGGCAAATTGCAATCTGTGGTGACATCGAACAAATATTCCATCAGATTTATGTATATACGCGATAAAGACTGCCATGCGCAAATATTTTTATGGCGCAGCTGCGACGACAACAAAGAACCCGAAGTGTACGTAATGAAGGTTATGATATTCGGTGCCTCCTGCGCTCCGTGCATATCTCAGTATGTTAAAAACCTCAACGCATCAAAATTTGAAGCCAAGTATCCCTTAGCCGCTGCTGCCATCAAAGATAACCACTACGTAGATGATTTTCTTGCTTCTTCGGATACTCCTGCAGAAGCCGCCGAACTGGCTAAAACTGTGCGATTCATTCATAGTGAGGGAGGATTCAAAATTAGAAACTGGTGTTCGAATAATGATAGCGTTTTGAAAGAATTGAACTCTTCTAACCCTTTGACCAATATTTGCCTAAACGTTAGTGTAGGCGAAGTAACAGAAAAGGTACTTGGCATATTTTGGAACCCTGGGGAAGACAATATAACCTTTAAACTGTCGCAGTCTGTCTTAAACAGCGAACTTCTTCTCGGAAACAAAATTCCCACCAAACGTGAAATTTTAAGAACTCTAATGAGCATTTATGACCCTTTAGGGCTTGTAGGAAATTTCCTTATGTATTTGAAAATAGTTCTCCAAGAAGTTTGGAGAAGCAATATCGACTGGGACGAACATATTCTAGTAAATCAACAATTAAGGTGGGAAAACTGGCTAGCGCTTTTACCAGATTTAAAAAATGTAAATATACCTCGTTGTTATCTTAAAACATTGAAAAACTATAATAACCTAGATGTTCAATTGCATGTATTTGTGGATGCAAGCGAAAGCGGTTATGCCGCCGTAGCGTATTTTAGGATGTGCTGTGGGGACGAAATCGCTATTTCACTTATTGGATCAAAAACTAGGGTGGCACCACTAAAGGTTTTATCGATACCACGTTTAGAGCTGATGGCAGCTGTTATTGGTGCTCGGTTTGCTAAATATATTGAAAAACATCATACCGTTAAGATAAATCGAAAAACACTCTGGTCAGATTCACGAACAGTTTTAAGTTGGATACGCTCCGACCACCGAAAATATCACCAGTTCGTTGCAGTTCGTGTAAGTGAAATTTTCAATATTTCAGAGGTGGACGAGTGGTCCTGGATATCAGGAAAAACGAATGTAGCTGACGAAGCAACACGATGCACAAATAAACCTAATCTATCGAATACAGGGCGCTGGCTTAACGGCCCTGATTTTTTAAAGTTGCCAGAGAAAGAATGGCGGGAACCAAACAAAGCTCGAGTTGAAAGAGTGCCATTTAACGGCACGAAGTATAGAACAACTTATAAACTTACAAAGATTTTCTCGGTGGTGCAGAGCATTAAGGGCAACTGCATTCGTAATTCGTTTTTGCTACTGCCGTAGAAATTGAGTTGCTCAAAGCAGAACTGACTCTTATCAAAGATACGCAGAAAGTATATTTCCAAAATGAAATAAATTGTCTATCACAAAATAATAAATTAACAAAAACAAATTTTTTGTATAAATTGTCCCCGTATTTGGATCATAAAGGTGTCTTGAGAGTAGGTGGCCGAATTGATTATGCTGATGTTCCGGAGGAACTGAAGCATCCAGCCGTTTTGCCTAAACATTGCCGCCTAACAACCCTTTTAATATTACATTACCATAATCTGTGCCGTCATAGTAGCCTTGAGACAGTGGTGAATGAATTGCGGCAAAAATACTATATTCCTAAATTGAGAACCGTTTGTAAATCAACCATTAAGCAGTGTCAAATGTGTAAAATTAAAACTGCGATGCCGGAGATTCCGCAGATGGCAAAATTACCTCGGGCTCGACTGGGTTCGTATCTCTCACTATTCACATTCACGGGTCTTGACTTTTTTGGTCCTATGCTTGTCACTGTTAACCGACATAAAGAAAAGAGATACGGTGCGCTATTTACATGTTTAACGGTACGTGCGGTTCATATTGAAATCGTCTATTCGCTTAATACAAGTTCGTGTATCATGGCAATACGTAAGTTTATTTCGCGAAGAGGCAGCCCAAGAGAATTTTTCCGCGACAATGGTACTAATTTTATCGGTGCTGATCGAGAGTTGCGTGAAGCCTTAAGAGAGGTGGACAAGAACGAGCTAATACGAAGTTTTACAACGTCCTACACCAAATGGAACTTTAACCCACCTTCTGCTCCTCATATGGGAGGGGCATGGGAACGATTAGTTCGATCCGTAAAAACTGTACTCTACAATATTAAAACAGAACGGTTTCCAAGCGATGAAATGTTGCAAAGCATCATGGCTGAAGTCGAAAGTATTATAAATTACATATGTCCCAATAGAAAGCGAAAATCAAGAAGCGATCACACCAAATCATATTTTGCTTGGCAACTCCAGTGGCTTAAAACCCCTTGCATCGTACGACGACGAAGGTCTTGTACTTAAAGAAAGTTGGTTGCGTTCACAACAATATGCACAAATCTTTTGGAAGAGATGGGTGACAGAGTACCTGCCTACTTTGACGTGTAGGACAAAGTGGTTTCAAAAAGCCAAACCCATATCTGTGGGAGATTTAGTGATAGTGGTTGATCCAAATAACCCGAGAAACGTGTGGCCAAAAGGAAAGGTCATCGAAGTTGCCAAATCCGAAGATGGACAAGTACGAAAGGCAAAAGTTTTGACAGTTTGTGGCGTTTTAGAAAGACCTGCTGCAAAATTAGCGGTTTTAGACGTGGCTGAAAGAAAGTAGAGTAAGTCTTCGAAATCTCGCCATACTGGGGGGGAGTGTTACCGCCACTCATAAATCGCTAATATGACATTACTGTTATCGATATGTAGAGAGATGAGCATGTCAAAATGTTAAATTATTCCTTTTAATTTTCCACGCGGTATAATTATGAGGCCATATTTAATCGAGACCACATACATATGTATATAAAAACACCTACATAGATTTAAGATATTCATTCGTTCAGGTCATAAGGATTACGAAGCTTCGCTTAGAGTAGCCATACATAAAAGTTAGTATCAGCAGCTTAGTATGTAAGTTTGTATAATGAATTTATTTATAATTTTAGGAATTTTAACATATTAAAGCGTAAGAATAAAGAATTAAAGTTTTCTAAAATTCTTACACTTGTGTTTAAAATACACATTGGCTATCTTGAGCTTGGGCCGCTTTACCTGCAACAGTGCTTATTAAATATTTTTTACAGTGCTTATGTGCGAGTTATTGTCATAGCCCATAAGAGTAATATAGACTAAACCAAAAAATAAAAACAATAAGAGGATAAATATTAATTTAAAAACTAATTAGCATAAAACAAATAAAGATCATAGTTTAAAAAAACTAAGGACGAATGTTTTCATATAATATTAAAACATGGGTTATTTTTTTTATATAGGGTAATCATTTGAAATAGATAGTGATTCCTTTTTTCTATCTTTACATTAACAATAAGCCGACGTTTCAGTGAAAGGCTAGAAGATGATACTACGTCACAAAACAGGAATCAGAATAAACTATTTAAGAAACGAAAACTTAATTGAAAATTTAAATTCATTACAATTAATTTGTTATTATTAAATTACCAATACCACCATATAGTCATAAAAAAATATTTTCTAAATTAAACTAAAAGTGAAAACTTTAAATTAATTTTCTTGCAGCAAGGATGAGTTGCTAGAGTGTTCCACCAACAGGCCAGTGGTCGAAGCTTCGATTCCTACCCAAAGATTCTTGAAACAACATCCAAAATTCAACTGAAAACAATGACAAAACACACAATACTCAATGATACATAGTACATAAATACAAACATTTAATAACCCAACAATCAAATTCATATAAATACAAAATATAATGCAATATTGATTGTTATTTGATGTTTGACTGTGCATTGCCGAAGGTATGTACACTGGACACTGAACATTTAGAACATTCTCATCCCGGCAATATAGAATAAAAATAGTGAAACACTACTTCCTTTTTTTCCGCATAACCCAGGTTCTATTACAATGAACTGCATATGTAGGGGTCGACCTCTGAGTATTGGTCAAGTATGGTCTGAGTATGGAACAAGAAAACTCCTTTATAATAAAAGCTTCACATAAATACAAAATATCTAAAACAAAGCATACCGTTCCTAGAACAAAAGCAGAATTTCAACAATTACTAAAGGCGCAAGTGTTGACATGAATTTAATTATTGGAGCAAATGCCAACCGGCAATTGAAACTATGAGATATGAAAATTAAATGAAAGTACAAAACTTTGCACAGCAAATCAGTCAGATTGAATTACGGCACAACATTCAGACAGACTCGACAAATCATATGCAGATACTCATCCACTTTTAGTGCTTCATCACAAAATAAGGCAATGCCTGAATCTGTCCGTTTCAAAAATTGTAATGTCCGTTTATGCCGAAGTTGTAGCTAAAGCCATAAAAGCACAGGCAATGGAAGATTTTGTTCGATTGTTCGTATATGGAGTCAATAACACATTCATAAAGCGTGTTTTTTAGAGCGTCACAACTTTGAGTTGGCATCACTGCTTTATTTGAGCACACATTTAAAACCTGATAGTTGCTTTTTGTTTAGTTTGCTTTGACATTTCATTATGAATCGACATACAGCAGAGAAACTACCATCGTGCGTGCCACCAATTCGACGAATGGGCTGAAGCACAAATTGATATTGAGTTTGAATTTCCATTCAAAATTTTATTTTCCGATGAAGCTCATTTCTGGTTGAATGGGTACGTAAATAAGCAGAATTGTAGCATTTGGAGCGAGGAGAATCCACAAGCTTTGCTGAAACACCACTACATCCACAGAAAATTACTGTTTGGTCCGCTTTATGGGCTGGCGCAGTCATTGGCCCAAAAGTCTTCAAAAACGATTATGGTCAGAACGTTACTGTCAATGGTAAACGGTATAGAAATATTATTCGAAATTTTTTCGTACCTGGCTGATATATTTTTCGTAATCTTGCTGATATGTGACTCCAACAGGATCATTTGTCTATGTCGATAAGCCACAAACAATTGAACACATGGAAATCAGCATTCGAAGAGTTATCGGCGAAATACGGCGGCAAATGCTACGAAAAGTTTTTAATTTTTTTTTAACTAATGATGATTTAATAGACAATTTTTACAGAGTAATTTTTTTTTTAAATTTTACGTCGTATAACGATATTTCGCAATACACCGAGTTTTATATTGAGGAAATACCAGAAAGTAACCAAAAAGAAATTTTTGCAAGAAATAATTCAGTGCAGAGAATTTTTAGTTAAATGTTTTTGTAAATTAAATTTTAAGAGAAAAATCACATTTGGTATAGATTTGTTTAAGACAGACGCATTTACCAAGAATGATTCCGGAACAAACACAAATTCAAGCGATTGCGATTCTGCAACTGATACCGAAAATAAACATTACTTTGATTTATATAACACCAATAGCAATAGAAATATTTCAAAATTTATACAGATGTGTTCTAACATCATGCGCGAAAATTACGACGGGAATGAACTAAATCTTAACTCCTTTTTAGATAAAATCGAGTTAGTTGAAGAAATTACAGCACCCAACTTAAATACTTGTTTAATATCTTTCTTAAAATCAAAATTAGATGGCAAAGCCAGGGATGTGCTTTCAGAAAATGTGGCAGGTGAACAAACTAAGAATTCGTTACAGGATAAGGTAAAACCGAACAGCTCGCAAGTCGTTGCAGGATGAATTGCAGGGTTGTATGTAAGGTATAATGATTACACAGGCTACGCAAGGAATGTGGAAGATTTGGCTGATCCCTTAAGCTAATAGACGATATGTTGAATCGAAATATTTTTCATACAAAATTTACTACCACTGCCAACATATTAAACTTTTCCAACATATATTTGCTTAAGCTTATATGATTAACATTTGTTACTGATTTCAACAAATGTATGTTTACGGTTTCAACATATCGTATAGATAGACTTGTTAATTTACGGCTTATTAAACCTTTAGCAACACTGATATAAAAAAACGGTAAATGCGAATTTGGAACAGAAAACGTATTTGCAAAACGAATTTGTAGAAAAACTGTACATAAGCGTTTATATGTTGGAAGATATTTGTAATTGGTAAGCCATTAGTTATATATATTTACCATTCCTGAAAAACTACGAGTAGTCGTTGTATTTGAAAATACATATGCATATACAGATATTGAAGATTTATTGGAAGTAACGTCCGGAACATCTGCAAAAGATCAGTATTATGTTTGGATAGTATTTGTTTTTCCACTACAATTCTCTATTCTGTATAATTGTGTGTTTTGCTAAGTTGTTTATAATGCTATGCTTAGCCACAGCTCTTTTGAATTCATCCTAGCACTGTTTAAGGTGCCTGGTTAGAATAGTGAGAACTCTTCTGTTTAGATTACAAAATTATTCTCCTCTTTATTAACAAATCTTATAGCTATTTATACTAGTTTCTATTTCTTAAATTTTACATACATATTTACAATTGTTAATATCATCTGTGTGGTCTTTTTTCAATTATTTAAATTATTGTCTTGACACATTTACAAGTGTTTTTAGTTTGGTCAAGTGCTTAAATTATTACTTTGAAAAAAATGTTCTACAATATTCAAGAGGTAATTTAAATGTGTTTCGTTAGTCGGTCAAAGTTTACAATTTTTTTGCCGGTCAATCAAAAGTGTTATTTGATCTTCTTTTATTTCTTTTTGATAAACACGCTACATTCTATAGACCGATAAAATATGTTATTGTGGACATATCGAGCCTTTGGTGCAATACCATAGTAACTCAAAATTTGAATTTTTTGAGCTATGTATGCAGAAATGATCTTTGGGGAAATATCTATCTAGAGAAAAAAAGATTATGGTTCCATCTCTAACTGTTCAGATTCTACAGCTAAAAATGTCTTTATTGCCTCTACCTATTTCCAAAAATATTTATTTGCAATAGTGATATGAAATGCATTTTTCTAAGTTCGCGATTTTTTGAATTACCACCAAAGGCTCGATATGCTAAACACATATAATAAAATGCGGAAAAATATAAAAAATATAAGCCAATTAGACCAAAAGTCAATACAGAATGGTCTAATGATGCCATTCTAAAGCTTATAACAGCGTGGACATTAGTTCTGCACAATATAAATTGCCAAAAACACCAGCTTGCCTGATTTTGTAAGAGAACGAAGTGCAGACGAATGCGAAGCTACATAAATGGTCCAATCTGCGAATGACATTCAACACAAACTTAAGCAAAATAAAAAAAATCCGGATCAGCTGCCGGAGAATACATAGTCTGGAAATATTTTACTGCAATGAAATTCCTGGAATTGAATGAAACGTCTCAAACAAGTGAATCAATTGTAACAATGACAATGGTAAACTAGTGTTTTATTGCATAATACTTTTTAAATCAATCTGCTCTATTTTTATTTTAACAATAGCCTGGCGAAGACTCAAATTGGTCAGTAGCATATTCTGAACCAACATTACCAAAACGTCCCAGAATAACATCATCAGTTTCACCAACATCATAGGCTCAACAAGCATTGCTCAGTTATAATGTGTTTACAGAAATGACAGATAAGGCGATCTGTACTATAGCGGAAAGATCAGATATAAAAGACCAGACCAGTTTGGCTCTTTTGGTCCTTCAAAATTGCACAGTCTTCCACTGCAAAAGGGAATGCTATCTAAAAGGAAATTGGCTCGAGCTTTAATTAACATTATGGATGAATTTGGAAATTCTATTGATAATTAATGAATTAAATTAGAATTTCTTTTTATTAGTAGATATGTATGCATGAAAATAAACAGTATTTCAAATTTCAAATTAGATTTTGGGGAATTGGCAGTATACAATTCCCCAAAATACATAGCAAGAAAATTAGAATTTGTACTGTATGCATGTCGCCAAGCATCTTCAATTAACACTCCATTTCCATGATGCTGGTCGGTAAATCCGAAAGGTTCGTATAATTTTTTATTTGTAGTGATCAAATAATTGTGAAGTACGTAATATGCTAAGACTATTTTTTTGGTTTTAAGCTAATAGGTGATCGTAAAACTCGAAAACCTCCTGACATTATACCAAACACGTTTTCAATAATGTGACGTGCACGGCTTAAACGATAATTATAGAATCTTTGCACCATTGTTAAACCACGTTGGGCATACAGTTTTAAAACATTTTGACGCATAGCAAAAGCATCATCTGCAACAAGTAATTACGGAACAGGTAATTCGGGTCCAGATAATACTGTTGGCTCTGGTAAGCTTAGTTGGTTATTGTTCATGGCTTCTGTAAAGCTACAGCGATTGAATACACTATGCGTGTCTCACTCATTCTGCAATTGTTGGCGTCTACAATAGTTGATGTATAGGAAAATATAAGTTTTGCTATGTCTATGTATGCACGTAAAAGCAATGATTGAATTCTCTTACTTTCATATACTCTAAAAGCGTAATAGTTTGCTTTGGAATGTAAAATATGTACTGCATTGAAGAAAATGAATCACCACTACCTAGAAAACGAAGTGTCAATATAATTTCTTTCGTTTTGATTTTTTTATTACTGCAATTATGGCACGTTCAAGAATATTAACAAAAGAAAATCTAAATCGGCTGCTTTCTTGTGCTTTAAAAAACGTAAAACCACGTTTGCAGAAGAGCATCAAATCGTTTAAGTGATTTTAAAACCGTTCGTGATTTAATACTACGTGATTTTCAGAACAGACCTGTATATAAGCTATTATTTTATAATGTAGGTAAACAATTTATAATTAAAACAACTTCCAATATTACTTAACAGCAATTAATAATTTTTATTTAAAATAGTAACTTCTTTAAGAAATGATATATATGTATTATATAATATATTATAGTTAATATTTGCCTACTCTAGCAAACATCTTTTCGAAGAAAATGAACAGTTCTCAAAGGCAAATGCCAAATTACAAAAGCATATATCAACATTTGCTAAAGTAGACAACATCTCCCATTTAAGCCTATACTGAAATGTGTTTTAAACTGTAACTACTAACACATGTATAGAATGCAAAAATAGAAATGAAAAAAATTTAAAGTCTTCGCAGAAACATAAATACTTTATATTTAACGAAATAATGACAACGAAGACATCTTCGCTAGAGTAATCGAAAAACACAACCTGCATGACGACACATCCGATAACGGACTCAGACTTCGTAACGGGGCGAAACTTCAATGTAACAAGCGGTTCCTTAACCTCAACACTCACAAAGGGACCTGGCGGTTCCCTGATCAATTAACCGTCAACCAGATTGATCACATTGCCAAAACGCCATCAGAGATGCTGCCTCTGATGTATTGGGTTTTAAAATGCCACCCGGGAAAAACCCATGGTTTGACGACGAGTGCAGGCAGGCGCACTCAGCGAAGCTAGCAGCGTATAAGGCGACGTTGGAGAGAAGGACGAGAGCAGTTCGTGAGCTCTACGAACGTAAAAGAAGGGAAGAATACCAGCTTCTCAAAAGGAAGAAAAAAAAGCATGAGCGGGCGGTCGAGGAACTGGAGAGTTGTTACGGGAGGAATAATATCCGAAAGTTTTACCAACGGGTAAAACAACTATTCAATATATATAAGCATCGAACAGAATACCTGTCGTAACGAAGACGGACTAATCGTAGTAGAGCCGCAATCGATACTGAGAATCTGGAAAGATCACCTCTCCAGACTGTTTATCGGCGAGGAAAACACCAATTCCATTTCCAGGCAGAGTATTCCACCCCATTTTATTGGACCATTATGGTAGAGAATTCCGTCCCCCGACCTGAATGAAGTCAAGATAGCAATATCGAGATTGAAATCAAATATAGCTGCAGGAACGGAAGGACTGTCCGCGGAACTGTTTAAGGCAGTTCATTTGTAAGATATGATCGGAGGAAAGCATGCCCTACGAGTGGAATCTCAGCATCGTTTGCCCGATCCATAAAAAAACAGATCCATTCAACTGCGCCAACTACCGAGGAATAAGTGTCCTGAAGTGTTCAATGACCCAATTTTCACACTAAGGCAGATCCTGGAACAGACCCAAGAGATGCAAATCGACGCCCACCATCTATTCGTCGATTTTAAGGCCGCATATGACAGCGTGCATAGGGACGAGCTATACAACGCCATGTCTAGTTTTGACATTCCTACCAAACTCGTCAGGTTGTGTAAGATGACGATGGAGAATTCTCGCTGCTCCATCAAGGTCGCTATCGAATTCACCGAGACCTTCAATGTCAGAAAAGGCTTTAGACAAGGCGACTGTCATGTGAGTTTTTGCCTTTATATATTATAATATTATATATTATATGTATATACAATATATTAATAATAAGGTGACCATATTAAAACCAAAAATAAAAATAATGTCCGAAAGATGGATTTTTTAACAAGTTGGTGAATATATTTTAAGAACGTCTTTAGAAATTTCTTACTACATAAAATAATATAATAATAAACTTTGTTTTTCTTTCAAATAGATGTCTTTCTAAATAAATATATCTCAATTTCGCCGAGTATGACGTATTTCGTCATACTCTGTGCATTTTCATTTATTTTTGACGACGAATATTCGTGACCAAAAATTTGTCGTTTTTCGGATGTGTGTTGCTAGCTGTTCCTAGCATAAGAAGCAACTAAAACAAAACAATAGATAAAAAAGAAATTTCTTACAGTGAAAAGCAGCACGAAGCGAGGGAAATGTCTGAAGATAATGAGATTTCGCCTAATACGATTTCGTTAGCAAGCGTGGAAAGAGAATTATGGTTAAAACCTTATGAGTGGACAGAAGTACATGAATTTGCGTTTGCCATAAGTGAAATGAAAGAATATGGGGATTTATTTTTAAAGTCAGTTTCAGTCTGCGACTATGTTACATTAAAAAACTTTTATTGGAAGAATTTCACAAAGGGCATTCAAGTGCTGAAATTCAATCTAAACTGTAACTAAGAAAAACGGTCATCAGAATATACACCAATATGTTTTATGTATATATAGATGGGCTTTGTATACTCTTAGGAGCTGAGCGTGAAAAATTTTTTAATTATTGGGCAGCAAATAAAACATTTGTATTTTTTCGCATTTTTATTTTTTTAAGTATTAGAAAATTATGGTGCACATATTCGCACCTCAGGTTTGAATATATCTTCAATTAGGAGTGTGGGGTAGTTTTCCAAGAAGTTATTTTTTCTAGTACATAAAAATTATTAAAACCGTAACAAAAGTAAAAAAAATTAACAAAAGATGGTTTTACTTGTCTAAAATAGATATAATTTAGTGTGCACATGTGTGCATTTACGGTCCGAAGAGGCTATTGAACATAACTTGGTAATAGTAGTCGGTTATAATGTTTTATATAATATTCGCTACGCCTGCCAAAAACGGTTACACTTTTACCCCAAAAAAAGAACATTGGCCAAGAAGAAATTAAAAAATTAAGGAACATCGTCATAGCTGAAGAGTTAGAAAGTGTTGCTCCGATTCAATACAGGAAAATAATTTATGGAATAGGGGATAAGTCACAACGTAACTCATTTGGTAAAATGAGAGTTGTATTTGAGATACGATAATCCGATATACATTTCAGCAAGTCGATTGCCAATGACTGAACAAGACCAGATTCAAAGCGAGTATGCAATAAAATGCGGAAAAATATAAAAAATATAAGCCAATTAGACCAAAAGTCAATACAGAATGGTCTAATGATGCCATTCTAAAGCTTATAACAGCGTGGACATTAGTTCTGCACAATATAAATTGCCAAAAATACCAGCTTGCCTGATTTTGTAAGAGAACGAAGTGCAGACGAATGCGAAGCTACATAAATGGTCCAATCTGCGAATGACATTCAACACAAACCTAAGCAAAATAAAAAAAATCCGGATCAGCTGCCGGAGAATACATAGTTTGGAAATATTTTACTGCAACGAAATTCCTGGAATTGAATGAAACGTCTCAAACAAGTGAATCAATTGTAACAATGACAATGGTAAACTAGTGTTTTATTGCATAATACTTTTTAAATCAATCTGCTCTATTTTTATTTTGGTAATAGCCTGGTGAAGACTCAAATTGGTCAGTAGCATATTCTGAACCAACATTACCAAAACGTCTCAGAATAACATCATCAGTTTCACCAACATCATAGGCTCAACAAGCATTGCTCAGTTATAATGTGTTTACAGAAATGACAGATAAGGCGATCTGTACTATAGCGGAAAGATCAGATATAAAAGACCAGACCAGTTTGGCTCTTTTGGTCCTTCAGAATTGCGCAGTCTTCCACTGCAAAAGGGAATGTTATCTAAAAGGAAATTGGCTCGAGCTTTAATTAACATTATGGATGAATTTGAAAATTCTATTGATAATTAATGAATTAAATTAGAATTTCTTTTTATTAGTAGATATGTATGAATGTAAATAAACAGTATTTCAAATTAGATTTGTTTATACTGCCAATTCCACAAAATACATCGCAAGAAAATTAGAATTTGTACTGTATGCATGTCGCCAAGCATCTTCAATTAACACTCCATTTCCATGATGCTGGTCGGTAAATCCGAAAGGTGTGTATAATTTTTTATTTGTAGTGATCAAATAACTGTGCAGTATGTAACATGCTAAGACTATTTTTTTGGCTTTAAGCTAATAGGTGATCGTAAAACTCGAAAACCTCCTGCATTATACCAAACACGTTTTCAATAATGTGACGTGCACGGCTTAATCGATAATTATAGAATCTTTGCACCATTGTTAAACCACCTTGGGCATACAGTTTTAAAACATTTTGACGCATAGCAAAAGCATCATCTGCAACAATTAATTACGGAACAGGTAATTCGGGTCCAAATAATACTGTTGGCTCTGGTAAGCTTAGTTGGTTATTGTTCATGGCTTCTGTAAAGCTACAGCGATTGAATAGACCACCATCAGAAAACCGTCCATTGTGACCTACATCAGCATATATGAGTTTCTATTCAGCATCTACAATTCCCATTAGCACAATGCTATGCGTGTCTCACTCATTCTGCAATTGTTGGCGTCTACAATAGTTGATGTATAGGAAAATATAAGTTTTGCTATGTCTATGTATGCACGTAAAAGCAATGATTGAATTCTCTTACTTTCATATACTCTAAAAGCGTAATAGTTTGCTTTGGAATGTAAAATATGTACTGCATTGAAGAAAATGAATCACCACTACCTAGAAAACGAAGTGTCAATATAATTTCTTTCGTTTTGATTTTTTTATTACTGCAATTATGGCACGTTCAAGAATATTAACAAAAGAAAATCTAAATCGGCTGCTTTCTTGTGCTTTAAAAAACGTAAAACCACGTTTGCAGAAGAGCATCAAATCGTTTAAGTGATTTTAAAACCGTTCGTGATTTAATACTACGTGATTTTCAGAACAGACCTGTATATAAGCTATTATTTTATAAAGTAGGTAAACAATTTATAATTAAAACAACTTCCAATATTACTTAACAGCAATTAATACTTTTTATTTAAAATAGGAACTTCTTTAAGAAATGATATATATGTATTATATAATATATTATAGTTAATATTTGCCTACTCTAGCAAACATCTTTTCGAAGAAAATGAACAGTTCTCAAAGGCAAATGCCAAATTACAAAAGCAAATATCAACATTTGCTAAAGTAGACAACATCTCCCATTTAAGCCTATACTGAAATGTGTTTTAAACTGTAACTACTAACACATGTATAGAATGCAAAAATAGAAATGAAAAAAATTTAAAGTCTTCGCAGAAACATAAATACTTTATATTTAACGAAATAATGACAACGAAGACATCTTCGCTAGAGTAATCGAAAAACACAACCTGCATGACGACACATCCGATAACGGACTCAGACTTCGTAACGGGGCGAAACTTCAATGTAACAAGCGGTTCCTTAACCTCAACACTCACAAAGGGACCTGGCGGTTCCCTGATCAATTAACCGTCAACCAGATTGATCACATTGCCAAAACGCCATCAGAGATGCTGCCTCTGATGTATTGGGTTTTAAAATGCCACCCGGGAAAAACCCATGGTTTGACGACGAGTGCAGGCAGGCGCACTCAGCGAAGCTAGCAGCGTATAAGGCGACGTTGGAGAGAAGGACGAGAGCAGTTCGTGAGCTCTACGAACGTAAAAGAAGGGAAGAACACCAGCTTCTCAAAAGGAAGAAAAAAAAGCATGAGGAGTGGGCGGTCGAGGAACTGGAGAGTTGTTACGGGAGGAATAATATCCGAAAGTTTTACCAACGGGTAAAACAACTATTCAATATATATAAGCATCGAACAGAATAGCTGTCGTAACGAAGACGGACCAATCGTAGTAGAGCCGCAATCGATACTGAGAATCTGGAAAGATCACCTCTCCAGACTGTTTATCGGTGAGGAAAACACCAATTCCATTTCCAGGCAGAGTATTCCACCCCATTTTATTGGACCATTATGGTAGAGAATTCCGTCCTCCGACCTGAATGAAGTGAAGATAGCAATATCGAGATTGAAATCAAATATAGCTGCAGGAACGGAAGGACTGTCCGCGGAACTGTTTAAGGCAGTTCATTTGTAAGATATGATCGGAGGAAAGCATGCCCTACGAGTGGAATCTCAGCATGGTTTGCCCGATCCATAAAAAAACAGATTCATTCAACTGCGCCAACTACCGAGGAATAAGTGTCCTGAAGTGTTCAATGACCCAATTTTCACACTAAGGCAGATCCTGGAACAGACCCAAATCGACGCCCACCATCTATTCGTCGATTTTAAGGCCGCATATGACAGCGTGCATAGGGACGAGCTATACAACGCCATGTCTAGTTTTGACATTCCTACCAAACTCGTCAGGTTGTGTAAGATGACGATGGAGAATTCTCGCTGCTCCATCAAGGTCGCTAACGAATTCACCGAGACCTTCAATGTCAGAAAAGGCTTTAGACAAGGCGACTGTCATGTGAGTTTTTGCCTTTATATATTATAATATTATATATTATATGTATATACAATATATTAATAATAAGGTGACCATATTAAAACCAAAAATAAAAATAATGTCCGAAAGATGGATTTTTTAACAAGTTGGTGAATATATTTTAAGAACGTCTTTAGAAATTTCTTACTACATAAAATAATATAATAATAAACTTTGTTTTTCTTTCAAATAGATGTCTTTCTAAATAAATATATCTCAATTTCGCCGATAATGACGTATTTCGTCATACTCTGTGCATTTTCATTTATTTTTGACGACGAATATTCGTGACCAAAAATTTGTCGTTTTTCGGATGTGTGTTGCTAGCTGTTCCTAGCATAAGAAGCAACTAAAACAAAACAATAGATAAAAAAGAAATTTCTTACAGTGAAAAGCAGCACGAAGCGAGGGAAATGTCTGAAGATAATGAGATTTCGCCTAATACGATTTCGTTAGCAAGCGTGGAAAGAGAATTATGGTTAAAACCTTATGAGTGGACAGAAGTACATGAATTTGCGTTTGCCATAAGTGAAATGAAAGAATATGGGGATTTATTTTTAAATAAAGTCAGTTTCAGTCTGCGTCTATGTTACATTAAAAAACTTTTATTGGAAGAATTTCACAAAGGGCATTCAAGTGCTGAAATTCAATCTAAACTGTAACTAAGAAAAACGGTCATCAGAATATACACCAATATGTTTTATGTATATATAGATGGGCTTTGTATACTCTCAAGACCTGAGCGTGAATAAATTTTTTATATTTTTATTTACAGGTTTGAATATATCTGCAATTAGGAGTGTGGGGTAGTTTTCCAAGAAGTTATTTTTTCTAGTACATAAAAATTATTAAAACCGTAACAAAAGTAAAAAAAAATTAACAAAAGATGGTTTTACTTGTCTAAAATAGATATAATTTAGTGTGCACATGTGTGCATTTACGGTCCGAAGAGGCTATTGAACATAACTTGGTAATAGTAGTCGGTTATAATGTTTTATATAATATTCGCTACGCCTGCCGAAAACGGTTACACTTTTACCCCAAAAAAAGAACATTGGCCAAGAAGAAATTAAAAAATTAAGGAACATCGTCATAGCTGAAGAGTTAGAAAGTGTTGCTCCGATTCAATACAGGAAAATAATTTATGGAATAGGGGATAAGTCACAACGTAACTCATTTGGTAAAATGAGAGTTGTATTTGAGATACGATAATCCGATATACATTTCAGCAAGTCGATTGCCAATGACTGAACAAGACCAGATTCAAAGCGAGTATGCAATAAAATGCGGAAAAATATAAAAAATATAAGCCAATTAGACCAAAAGTCAATACAGAATGGTCTAATGATGCCATTCTAAAGCTTATAACAGCGTGGACATTAGTTCTGCACAATATAAATTGCCAAAAACACCAGCTTGCCTGATTTTGTAAGAGAACGAAGTGCAGACGAATGCGAAGCTACATAAATGGTCCAATCTGCGAATGACATTCAACACAAACCTAAGCAAAATAAAAAAAATCCGGATCAGCTGCCGGAGAATACATAGTCTGGAAATATTTTACTGCAACGAAATTCCTGGAATTGAATGAAACGTCTCAAACAAGTGAATCAATTGTAACAATGACAATGGTAAACTAGTGTTTTATTGCATAATACTTTTTAAATCAATCTGCTCTATTTTTATTTTGGTAATAGCCTGGTGAAGACTCAAATTGGTCAGTAGCATATTCTGAACCAACATTACCAAAACGTCTCAGAATAACATCATCAGTTTCACCAACATCATAGGCTCAACAAGCATTGCTCAGTTATAATGTGTTTACAGAAATGACAGATAAGGCGATCTGTACTATAGCGGAAAGATCAGATATAAAAGACCAGACCAGTTTGGCTCTTTTGGTCCTTCAGAATTGCGCAGTCTTCCACTGCAAAAGGGAATGTTATCTAAAAGGAAATTGGCTCGAGCTTTAATTAACATTATGGATGAATTTGAAAATTCTATTGATAATTAATGAATTAAATTAGAATTTCTTTTTATTAGTAGATATGTATGAATGTAAATAAACAGTATTTCAAATTAGATTTGTTTATACTGCCAATTCCACAAAACACATCGCAAGAAAATTAGAATTTGTACTGTATGAATGTCGCCAAGCATCTTCAATTAACACTCCATTTCCATGATGCTGGTCGGTAAATCCGAAAGGTGTGTATAATTTTTTATTTGTAGTGATCAAATAACTGTGCAGTATGTAACATGCTAAGACTATTTTTTTGGCTTTAAGCTAATAGGTGATCGTAAAACTCGAAAACCTCCTGCATTATACCAAACACGTTTTCAATAATGTGACGTGCACGACTTAAACGATAATTATAGAATCTTTGCACCATTGTTAAACCACGTTGGGCATACAGTTTTAAAACATTTTGACGCATAGCAAAAGCATCATCTGCAACAAGTAATTACGGAACAGGT
This sequence comes from Epicampocera succincta, assembly GCA_932526305.1. Classification (NCBI taxonomy): domain Eukaryota; kingdom Metazoa; phylum Arthropoda; class Insecta; order Diptera; family Tachinidae; genus Epicampocera; species Epicampocera succincta. Next base: position 25,633,785 of record OW052035.1, on the reverse strand, counting down.
AATTCGGGTCCAGATAATACTGTTGGCTCTGGTAAGCTTAGTTGGTTATTGTCCATGGCTTCTGTAAAGCTACAGCGATTGAATACAACACCATCGGAAAACCGTCCATTGTGACCTACATCAGCATATATGAGTTTCTATTCAGCATCTGCAATTCCCATTAGCACAATGCTATGCGTGTCTCACTCATTCTGAAATTGTTGGCGTCTACAATAGTTGATGTATAGGAAAATATAAGTTTTGCTATGTCTATGTATGCACGTAAAAGCAATGATTGAATTCTCTCACTTTCATATACTCTAAAAGCGTAATAGTTTGCTTTGGAATGTGAAATATGTACTGCATTGAAGAAAATGAATCACCACTACCTAGAAAACGAAGTGTCAATATAATTTCGTTCGTTTTGATTTTTTTATTACTGCAATTATGGCACGTTCAAGAATATTAACAAAAGAAAATCTAAATCGGCTGCTTTCTTGTGCTTTAAAAAACGTAAAACCACACCGAAAAACGAAAGCGCTCGTGGTTTGCAGAAGAGCATCAAATCGTTTAAGTGATTTTAAAACCGTTCGTGATTTAATACTACGTGATTTTCAGAACAGACCTGTATATAAGCTATTATTTTATAAAGTAGGTAAACAATTTATAATTAAAACAACTTCCAATATTACTTAACAGCAATTAATACTTTTTATTTAAAGTAGTAACTTCTTTAAGAAATGATATATATGTATTATATAATATATTATAGTTAATATTTGCCTACTCTAGCAAACATCTTTTCGAAGAAAATGAACAGTTCTCAAAGGCAAATGCCAAATTACAAAAGCAAATATCAACATTTGCTAAAGTAGACAACATCTCCCATTTAAGCCTATACTGAAATGTGTTTTAAACTGTAACTACTAACACATGTATAGAATGCAAAAATAGAAATGAAAAAAATTTAAAGTCTTCGCAGAAACATAAATACTTTATATTTAACGAAATAAGGACAACGAAACGAAAAACACAACCTGCATGACGACACATCCGATAACGGACTCAAACTTCGTAACGGGGCGAAACTTCAATGTAACAAGCGGTTCCTTAACCTCCACACTCACAAAGGGACCTGGCGGTTCCCTGATCAATTAACCGTCAACCAGATTGACGGACCAGATCACATTGCCAAAACGCCATCAGAGATGCTGCCTCTGGTGTATTGGGTTTTAAAATGCCATCCGGGAAAAACCCATGGTTTGACGACGAGTGCAGGCAGGCGCACTCAGCGAAGCTAGCAGCGTATAAGGCGACGTTGGAGAGAAGGACGAGAGCAGTTCGTGAGCTCTACGAACGTAAAAGAAGGGAAGAACACCAGCTTCTCAAAAGGAAGAAAAAAAAGCATGAGGAGCGGGCGGTCGAGGAACTGGAGAGTTGTTACGGGAGGAATAATATCCGAAAGTTTTACCAACGGGTAAAACAACTATTCAATATATATAAGCATCGAACAGAATACCTGTCGTAACGAAGACGGACCAATCGTAGTAGAGCCGCAATCGATACTGAGAATCTGGAAAGATCACCTCTCCAGACTGTTTATCGGCGAGGAAAACACCAATTCCATTTCCAGGCAGAGTATTCCACCCCATTTTATTGGACCATTATGGTAGAGAATTCCGTCCCCCGACCTGAATGAAGTCAAGATAGCAATATCGAGATTGAAATCAAATATAGCTGCAGGAACGGAAGGACTGTCCGCGGAACTGTTTAAGGCAGTTCATTTGTAAGATATGATCGGAGAAAAGCATGCCCTACGAGTGGAATCTCAGCATGGTTTGCCCGATCCATAAAAAAACAGATCCATTCAACTGCGCCAACTACCGAGGAATAAGTGTCCTGAAGTGTTCAATGACCCAATTTTCACACTAAGGCAGATCCTGGAGCAGACCCAAGAGATGCAAATCGACGCCCACCATCTATTCGTCGATTTTAAGGCCGCATATGACAGCGTGCATAGGGACGAGCTATACAACGCCATGTCTAGTTTTGACATTCCTACCAAACTCGTCAGGTTGTGTAAGATGACGATGGAGAATTCTCGCTGCTCCATCAAGGTCGCTAACGAATTCACCGAGACCTTCAATGTCAGAAAAGGCTTTAGACAAGGCGACTGTCATGTGAGTTTTTGCCTTTATATATTATAATATTATATATTATATGTATATACAATATATTAATAATAAGGTGACCATATTAAAACCAAAAATAAAAATAATGTCCGAAAGATGGATTTTTTAACAAGTTGGTGAATATATTTTAAGAACGTCTTTAGAAATTTCTTACTACATAAAATAATATAATAATAAACTTTGTTTTTCTTTCAAATAGATGTCTTTCTAAATAAATATATCTCAATTTCGCCGATAATGACGTATTTCGTCATACTCTGTGCATTTTCATTTATTTTTGACGACGAATATTCGTGACCAAAAATTTGTCGTTTTTCGGATGTGTGTTGCTAGCTGTTCCTAGCATAAGAAGCAACTAAAACAAAACAATAGATAAAAAAGAAATTTCTTACAGTGAAAAGCAGCACGAAGCGAGGGAAATGTCTGAAGATAATGAGATTTCGCCTAATACGATTTCGTTAGCAAGCGTGGAAAGAGAATTATGGTTAAAACCTTATGAGTGGACAGAAGTACATGAATTTGCGTTTGCCATAAGTAAAATGAAAGAATATGGGGATTTATTTTTAAATAAAGTCAGTTTCAGTCTGCGTCTATGTTACATTAAAAAACTTTTATTGGAAGAATTTCACAAAGGGCATTCAAGTGCTGAAATTCAATCTAAACTGTAACTAAGAAAAACGGTCATCAGAATATACACCAATATGTTTTATGTATACATTTTATATAGATGGGCTTTGTATACTCTTAAGACCTGAGCGTGAATAAATTTTGTATATTTTTATTTACATTTTTATTTTTTCGCATTTTTATTTTTTTAAGTATTAGAAAATTATGGTGCACATATTCGCACCTCAGGTTTGAATATATCTGCAATTAGGAGTGTGGGGTAGTTTTCCAAGAAGTTATTTTTTCTAGTACATAAAAATTATTAAAACCGTAACAAAAGTAAAAAAAATTAACAAAAGATGGTTTTACTTGTCTAAAATAGATATAATTTAGTGTGCACATGTGTGCATTTACGGTCCGAAGAGGCTATTGAACATAACTTGGTAATAGTAGTCGGTTATAATGTTTTATATAATATTCGCTACGCCTGCCGAAAACGGTTACACTTTTACCCCAAAAAAAGAACATTGGCCAAGAAGAAATTAAAAAATTAAGGAACATCGTCATAGCTGAAGAGTTAGAAAGTGTTGCTCCGATTCAATACAGGAAAATAATTTATGGAATAGGGGATAAGTCACAACGTAACTCATTTGGTAAAATGAGAGTTGTATTTGAGATACGATAATCCGATATACATTTCAGCAAGTCGATTGCCAATGACTGAACAAGACCAGATTCAAAGCGAGTATGCAATAAAATGCGGAAAAATATAAAAAATATAAGCCAATTAGACCAAAAGTCAATACAGAATGGTCTAATGATGCCATTCTAAAGCTTATAACAGCGTGGACATTAGTTCTGCACAATATAAATTGCCAAAAACACCAGCTTGCCTGATTTTGTAAGAGAACGAAGTGCAGACGAATGCGAAGCTACATAAATGGTCCAATCTGCGAATGACATTCAACACAAACCTAAGCAAAATAAAAAAAATCCGGATCAGCTGCCGGAGAATACATAGTCTGGAAATATTTTACTGCAACGAAATTCCTGGAATTGAATGAAACGTCTCAAACAAGTGAATCAATTGTAACAATGACAATGGTAAACTAGTGTTTTATTGCATAATACTTTTTAAATCAATCTGCTCCATTTTTATTTTGGTAATAGCCTGGTGAAGACTCAAATTGGTCAGTAGCATATTCTGAACCAACATTACCAAAACGTCCCAGAATAACATCATCAGTTTCACCAACATCATAGGCTCAACAAGCATTGCTCAGTTATAATGTGTTTACAGAAATGACAGATAAGGCGATCTGTACTATAGCGGAAAGATCAGATATAAAAGACCAGACCAGTTTGGCTCTTTTGGTCCTTCAGAATTGCGCAGTCTTCCACTGCAAAAGGGAATGTTATCTAAAAGGAAATTGGCTCGAGCTTTAATTAACATTATGGATGAATTTGAAAATTCTATTGATAATTAATGAATTAAATTAGAATTTCTTTTTATTAGTAGATATGTATGAATGTAAATAAACAGTATTTCAAATTAGATTTGTTTATACTGCCAATTCCACAAAATACATCGCAAGAAAATTAGAATTTGTACTGTATGCATGTCGCCAAGCATCTTCAATTAACACTCCATTTCCATGATGCTGGTCGGTAAATCCGAAAGGTGTGTATAATTTTTTATTTGTAGTGATCAAATAACTGTGCAGTATGTAACATGCTAAGACTATTTTTTTGGCTTTAAGCTAATAGGTGATCGTAAAACTCGAAAACCTCCTGCATTATACCAAACACGTTTTCAATAATGTGACGTGCACGGCTTAATCGATAATTATAGAATCTTTGCACCATTGTTAAACCACCTTGGGCATACAGTTTTAAAACATTTTGACGCATAGCAAAAGCATCATCTGCAACAATTAATTACGGAACAGGTAATTCGGGTCCAAATAATACTGTTGGCTCTGGTAAGCTTAGTTGGTTATTGTTCATGGCTTCTGTAAAGCTACAGCGATTGAATACACCACCATCAGAAAACCGTCCATTGTGACCTATATCAGCATATATGAGTTTCTATTCAGCATCTGCAATTCCCATTAGCACAATGCTATGCGTGTCTCACTCATTCTGCAATTGTTGGCGTCTACAATAGTTGATGTATAGGAAAATATAAGTTTTGCTATGTCTATGTATGCACGTAAAAGCAATGATTGAATTCTCTTACTTTCATATACTCTAAAAGCGTAATAGTTTGCTTTGGAATGTAAAATATGTACTGCATTGAAGAAAATGAATCACCACTACCTAGAAAACGAAGTGTCAATATAATTTCTTTCGTTTTGATTTTTTTATTACTGCAATTATGGCACGTTCAAGAATATTAACAAAAGAAAATCTAAATCGGCTGCTTTCTTGTGCTTTAAAAAACGTAAAACCACGTTTGCAGAAGAGCATCAAATCGTTTAAGTGATTTTAAAACTGTTCGTGATTTAATACTACGTGATTTTCAGAACAGACCTGTATATAAGCTATTATTTTATAAAGTAGGTAAACAATTTATAATTAAAACAACTTCCAATATTACTTAACAGCAATTAATACTTTTTATTTAAAATAGGAACTTCTTTAAGAAATGATATATATGTATTATATAATATATTATAGTTAATATTTGCCTACTCTAGCAAACATCTTTTCGAAGAAAATGAACAGTTCTCAAAGGCAAATGCCAAATTACAAAAGCAAATATCAACATTTGCTAAAGAAGACAACATCTCCCATTTAAGCCTATACTGAAATGTGTTTTAAACTGTAACTACTAACACATGTATAGAATGCAAAAATAGAAATGAAAAAAATTTAAAGTCTTCGCAGAAACATAAATACTTTATATTTAACGAAATAATGACAACGAAGACATCTTCGCTAGAGTAATCGAAAAACACAACCTGCATGACGACACATCCGATAACGGACTCAGACTTCGTAACGGGGCGAAACTTCAATGTAACAAGCGGTTCCTTAACCTCAACACTCACAAAGGGACCTGGCGGTTCCCTGATCAATTAACCGTCAACCAGATTGATCACATTGCCAAAACGCCATCAGAGATGCTGCCTCTGATGTATTGGGTTTTAAAATGCCACCCGGGAAAAACCCATGGTTTGACGACGAGTGCAGGCAGGCGCACTCAGCGAAGCTAGCAGCGTATAAGGCGACGTTGGAGAGAAGGACGAGAGCAGTTCGTGAGCTCTACGAACGTAAAAGAAGGGAAGAACACCAGCTTCTCAAAAGGAAGAAAAAAAAGCATGAGGAGTGGGCGGTCGAGGAACTGGAGAGTTGTTACGGGAGGAATAATATCCGAAAGTTTTACCAACGGGTAAAACAACTATTCAATATATATAAGCATCGAACAGAATACCTGTCGTAACGAAGACGGACCAATCGTAGTAGAGCCGCAATCGATACTGAGAATCTGGAAAGATCACCTCTCCAGACTGTTTATCGGTGAGGAAAACACCAATTCCATTTCCAGGCAGAGTATTCCACCCCATTTTATTGGACCATTATGGTAGAGAATTCCGTCCTCCGACCTGAATGAAGTGAAGATAGCAATATCGAGATTGAAATCAAATATAGCTGCAGGAACGGAAGGACTGTCCGCGGAACTGTTTAAGGCAGTTCATTTGTAAGATATGATCGGAGGAAAGCATGCCCTACGAGTGGAATCTCAGCATGGTTTGCCCGATCCATAAAAAAACAGATTCATTCAACTGCGCCAACTACCGGGGAATAAGTGTCCTGAAGTGTTCAATGACCCAATTTTCACACTAAGGCAGATCCTGGAACAGACCCAAATCGACGCCCACCATCTATTCGTCGATTTTAAGGCCGCATATGACAGCGTGCATAGGGACGAGCTATACAACGCCATGTCTAGTTTTGACATTCCTACCAAACTCGTCAGGTTGTGTAAGATGACGATGGAGAATTCTCGCTGCTCCATCAAGGTCGCTAACGAATTCACCGAGACCTTCAATGTCAGAAAAGGCTTTAGACAAGGCGACTGTCATGTGAGTTTTTGCCTTTATATATTATAATATTATATATTATATGTATATACAATATATTAATAATAAGGTGACCATATTAAAACCAAAAATAAAAATATTGTCCGAAAGATGGATTTTTTAACAAGTTGGTGAATATATTTTAAGAACGTCTTTAGAAATTTCTTACTACATAAAATAATATAATAATAAACTTTGTTTTTCTTTCAAATAGATGTCTTTCTAAATAAATATATCTCAATTTCGCCGATAATGACGTATTTCGTCATACTCTGTGCATTTTCATTTATTTTTGACGACGAATATTCGTGACCAAAAATTTGTCGTTTTTCGGATGTGTGTTGCTAGCTGTTCCTAGCATAAGAAGCAACTAAAACAAAACAATAGATAAAAAAGAAATTTCTTACAGTGAAAAGCAGCACGAAGCGAGGGAAATGTCTGAAGATAATGAGATTTCGCCTAATACAATTTCGTTAGCAAGCGTGGAAAGAGAATTATGGTTAAAACCTTATGAGTGGACAGAAGTACATGAATTTGCGTTTGCCATAAGTGAAATGAAAGAATATGGGGATTTATTTTTAAATAAAGTCAGTTTCAGTCTGCGTCTATGTTACATTAAAAAACTTTTATTGGAAGAATTTCACAAAGGGCATTCAAGTGCTGAAATTCAATCTAAACTGTAACTAAGAAAAACGGTCATCAGAATATACACCAATATGTTTTATGTATATATAGATGGGCTTTGTATACTCTCAAGACCTGAGCGTGAATAAATTTTTTATATTTTTATTTACATTTTTATTTTTTCGCATTTTTATTTTTTTAAGTATTAGAAAATTATGGTGCACATATTCGCACCTCAGGTTTGAATATATCTGCAATTAGGAGTGTGGGGTAGTTTTCCAAGAAGTTATTTTTTCTAGTACATAAAAATTATTAAAACCGTAACAAAAGTAAAAAAAATTAACAAAAGATGGTTTTACTTGTCTAAAATAGATATAATTTAGTGTGCACATGTGTGCATTTACGGTCCGAAGAGGCTATTGAACATAACTTGGTAATAGTAGTCGGTTATAATGTTTTATATAATATTCGCTACGCCTGCCGAAAACGGTTACACTTTTACCCCAAAAAAAGAACATTGGCCAAGAAGAAATTAAAAAATTAAGGAACATCGTCATAGCTGAAAAGTTAGAAAGTGTTGCTCCGATTCAATACAGGAAAATAATTTATGGAATAGGGGATAAGTCACAACGTAACTCATTTGGTAAAATGAGAGTTGTATTTGAGATACGATAATCCGATATACATTTCAGCAAGTCGATTGCCAATGACTGAACAAGACCAGATTCAAAGCGAGTATGCAATAAAATGCGGAAAAATATAAAAAATATAAGCCAATTAGACCAAAAGTCAATACAGAATGGTCTAATGATGCCATTCTAAAGCTTATAACAGCGTGGACATTAGTTCTGCACAATATAAATTGCCAAAAACACCAGCTTGCCTGATTTTGTAAGAGAACGAAGTGCAGACGAATGCGAAGCTACATAAATGGTCCAATCTGCGAATGACATTCAACACAAACCTAAGCAAAATAAAAAAAATCCGGATCAGCTGCCGGAGAATACATAGTCTGGAAATATTTTACTGCAACGAAATTCCTGGAATTGAATGAAACGTCTCAAACAAGTGAATCAATTGTAACAATGACAATGGTAAACTAGTGTTTTATTGCATAATACTTTTTAAATCAATCTGCTCTATTTTTATTTTGGTAATAGCCTGGTGAAGACTCAAATTGGTCAGTAGCATATTCTGAACCAACATTACCAAAACGTCTCAGAATAACATCATCAGTTTCACCAACATCATAGGCTCAACAAGCATTGCTCAGTTATAATGTGTTTACAGAAATGACAGATAAGGCGATCTGTACTATAGCGGAAAGATCAGATATAAAAGACCAGACCAGTTTGGCTCTTTTGGTCCTTCAGAATTGCGCAGTCTTCCACTGCAAAAGGGAATGTTATCTAAAAGGAAATTGGCTCGAGCTTTAATTAACATTATGGATGAATTTGAAAATTCTATTGATAATTAATGAATTAAATTAGAATTTCTTTTTATTAGTAGATATGTATGAATGTAAATAAACAGTATTTCAAATTAGATTTGTTTATACTGCCAATTCCACAAAATACATCGCAAGAAAATTAGAATTTGTACTGTATGCATGTCGCCAAGCATCTTCAATTAACACTCCATTTCCATGATGCTGGTCGGTAAATCCGAAAGGTGTGTATAATTTTTTATTTGTAGTGATCAAATAACTGTGCAGTATGTAACATGCTAAGACTATTTTTTTGGCTTTAAGCTAATAGGTGATCGTAAAACTCGAAAACCTCCTGCATTATACCAAACACGTTTTCAATAATGTGACGTGCACGGCTTAATCGATAATTATAGAATCTTTGCACCATTGTTAAACCACGTTGAGCATACAGTTTTAAAACATTTTGACGCATAGCAAAAGCATCATCTGCAACAATTAATTACGGAACAGGTAATTCGGGTCCAAATAATACTGTTGGCTCTGGTAAGCTTAGTTGGTTATTGTTCATGGCTTCTGTAAAGCTACAGCGATTGAATAGACCACCATCAGAAAACCGTCCATTGTGACCTACATCAGCATATATGAGTTTCTATTCAGCATCTGCAATTCCCATTAGCACAATGCTATGCGTGTCTCACTCATTCTGAAATTGTTGGCGTCTACAATAGTTGATGTATAGGAAAATATAAGTTTTGCTATGTCTATGTATGCACGTAAAAGCAATGATTGAATTCTCTCACTTTCATATACTCTAAAAGCGTAATAGTTTGCTTTGGAATGTGAAATATGTACTGCATTGAAGAAAATGAATCACCACTACCTAGAAAACGAAGTGTCAATATAATTTCGTTCGTTTTGATTTTTTTATTACTGCAATTATGGCACGTTCAAGAATATTAACAAAAGAAAATCTAAATCGGCTGCTTTCTTGTGCTTTAAAAAACGTAAAACCACACCGAAAAACGAAAGCGCTCGTGGTTTGCAGAAGAGCATCAAATCGTTTAAGTGATTTTAAAACCGTTCGTGATTTAATACTACGTGATTTTCAGAACAGACCTGTATATAAGCTATTATTTTATAATGTAGGTAAACAATTTATAATTAAAACAACTTCCAATATTACTTAACAGCAATTAATAATTTTTATTTAAAATAGTAACTTCTTTAAGAAATGATATATATGTATTATATAATATATTATAGTTAATATTTGCCTACTCTAGCAAACATCTTTTCGAAGAAAATGAACAGTTCTCAAAGGCAAATGCCAAATTACAAAAGCAAATATCAACATTTGCTAAAGTAGACAACATCTCCCATTTAAGCCTATACTGAAATGTGTTTTAAACTGTAACTACTAACACATGTATAGAATGCAAAAATAGAAATGAAAAAAATTTAAAGTCTTCGCAGAAACATAAATACTTTATATTTAACGAAATAAGGACAACGAAGACATCTTCGCTAGAGTAATCGAAAAACACAACCTGCATGACGACACATCCGATAACGGACTCAGACTTCGTAACGGGGCGAAACTTCAATGTAACAAGCGGTTCCTTAACCTCCACACTCACAAAGGGACCTGGCGGTTCCCTGATCAATTAACCGTCAACCAGATTGACGGACCAGATCACATTGCCAAAACGCCATCAGAGATGCTGCCTCTGGTGTATTGGGTTTTAAAATGCCATCCGGGAAAAACCCATGGTTTGACGACGAGTGCAGGCAGGCGCACTCAGCGAAGCTAGCAGCGTATAAGGCGACGTTGGAGAGAAGGACGAGAGCAGTTCGTGAGCTCTACGAACGTAAAAGAAGGGAAGAACACCAGCTTCTCAAAAGGAAGAAAAAAAAGCATGAGGAGCGGGCGGTCGAGGAACTGGAGAGTTGTTACGGGAGGAATAATATCCGAAAGTTTTACCAACGGGTAAAACAACTATTCAATATGTATAAGCATCGAACAGAATACCTGTCGTAACGAAGACGGACCAATCGTAGTAGAGCCGCAATCGATACTGAGAATCTGGAAAGATCACCTCTCCAGACTGTTTATCGGCGAGGAAAACACCAATTCCATTTCCAGGCAGAGTATTCCACCCCATTTTATTGGACCATTATGGTAGAGAATTCCGTCCCCCGACCTGAATGAAGTCAAGATAGCAATATCGAGATTGAAATCAAATATAGCTGCAGGAACGGAAGGACTGTCCGCGGAACTGTTTAAGGCAGTTCATTTGTAAGATATGATCGGAGAAAAGCATGCCCTACGAGTGGAATCTCAGCATGGTTTGCCCGATCCATAAAAAAACAGATCCATTCAACTGCGCCAACTACCGAGGAATAAGTGTCCTGAAGTGTTCAATGACCCAATTTTCACACTAAGGCAGATCCTGGAGCAGACCCAAGAGATGCAAATCGACGCCCACCATCTATTCGTCGATTTTAAGGCCGCATATGACAGCGTGCATAGGGACGAGCTATACAACGCCATGTCTAGTTTTGACATTCCTACCAAACTCGTCAGGTTGTGTAAGATGACGATGGAGAATTCTCGCTGCTCCATCAAGGTCGCTAACGAATTCACCGAGACCTTCAATGTCAGAAAAGGCTTTAGACAAGGCGACTGTCATGTGAGTTTTTGCCTTTATATATTATAATATTATATATTATATGTATATACAATATATTAATAATAAGGTGACCATATTAAAACCAAAAATAAAAATAATGTCCGAAAGATGGATTTTTTAACAAGTTGGTGAATATATTTTAAGAACGTCTTTAGAAATTTCTTACTACATAAAATAATATAATAATAAACTTTGTTTTTCTTTCAAATAGATGTCTTTCTAAATAAATATATCTCAATTTCGCCGATAATGACGTATTTCGTCATACTCTGTGCATTTTCATTTATTTTTGACGACGAATATTCGTGACCAAAAATTTGTCGTTTTTCGGATGTGTGTTGCTAGCTGTTCCTAGCATAAGAAGCAACTAAAACAAAACAATAGATAAAAAAGAAATTTCTTACAGTGAAAAGCAGCACGAAGCGAGGGAAATGTCTGAAGATAATGAGATTTCGCCTAATACAATTTCGTTAGCAAGCGTGGAAAGAGAATTATGGTTAAAACCTTATGAGTGGACAGAAGTACATGAATTTGCGTTTGCCATAAGTGAAATGAAAGAATATGGGGATTTATTTTTAAATAAAGTCAGTTTCAGTCTGCGTCTATGTTACATTAAAAAACTTTTATTGGAAGAATTTCACAAAGGGCATTCAAGTGCTGAAATTCAATCTAAACTGTAACTAAGAAAAACGGTCATCAGAATATACACCAATATGTTTTATGTATATATAGATGGGCTTTGTATACTCTTAAGACCTGAGCGTGAATAAATTTTGTATATTTTTATTTACATTTTTATTTTTTCGCATTTTTATTTTTTTAAGTATTAGAAAATTATGGTGCACATATTCGCACCTCAGGTTTGAATATATCTGCAATTAGGAGTGTGGGGTAGTTTTCCAAGAAGTTATTTTTTCTAGTACATAAAAATTATTAAAACCGTAACAAAAGTAAAAAAAATTAACAAAAGATGGTTTTACTTGTCTAAAATAGATATAATTTAGTGTGCACATGTGTTCATTTACGGTCCGAAGAGGCTATTGAACATAACTTGGTAATAGTAGTCGGTTATAATGTTTTATATAATATTCGCTACGCCTGCCGAAAACGGTTACACTTTTACCCCAAAAAAAGAACATTGGCCAAGAAGAAATTAAAAAATTAAGGAACATCGTCATAGCTGAAGAGTTAGAAAGTGTTGCTCCGATTCAATACAGGAAAATAATTTATGGAATAGGGGATAAGTCACAACGTAACTCATTTGGTAAAATGAGAGTTGTATTTGAGATACGATAATCCGATATACATTTCAGCAAGTCGATTGCCAATGACTGAACAAGACCAGATTCAAAGCGAGTATGCAATAAAATGCGGAAAAATATAAAAAATATAAGCCAATTAGACCAAAAGTCAATACAGAATGGTCTAATGATGCCATTCTAAAGCTTATAACAGCGTGGACATTAGTTCTGCACAATATAAATTGCCAAAAACACCAGCTTGCCTGATTTTGTAAGAGAACGAAGTGCAGACGAATGCGAAGCTACATAAATGGTCCAATCTGCGAATGACATTCAACACAAACCTAAGCAAAATAAAAAAAATCCGGATCAGCTGCCGGAGAATACATAGTCTGGAAATATTTTACTGCAACGAAATTCCTGGAATTGAATGAAACGTCTCAAACAAGTGAATCAATTGTAACAATGACAATGGTAAACTAGTGTTTTATTGCATAATACTTTTTAAATCAATCTGCTCCATTTTTATTTTGGTAATAGCCTGGTGAAGACTCAAATTGGTCAGTAGCATATTCTGAACCAACATTACCAAAACGTCTCAGAATAACATCATCAGTTTCACCAACATCATAGGCTCAACAAGCATTGCTCAGTTATAATGTGTTTACAGAAATGACAGATAAGGCGATCTGTACTATAGCGGAAAGATCAGATATAAAAGACCAGACCAGTTTGGCTCTTTTGGTCCTTCAGAATTGCGCAGTCTTCCACTGCAAAAGGGAATGTTATCTAAAAGGAAATTGGCTCGAGCTTTAATTAACATTATGGATGAATTTGAAAATTCTATTGATAATTAATGAATTAAATTAGAATTTCTTTTTATTAGTAGATATGTATGAATGTAAATAAACAGTATTTCAAATTAGATTTGTTTATACTGCCAATTCCACAAAATACATCGCAAGAAAATTAGAATTTGTACTGTATGAATGTCGCCAAGCATCTTCAATTAACACTCCATTTCCATGATGCTGGTCGGTAAATCCGAAAGGTGTGTATAATTTTTTATTTGTAGTGATCAAATAACTGTGCAGTACGTAACATGCTAAGACTATTTTTTTGGCTTTAAGCTAATAGGTGATCGTAAAACTCGAAAACCTCCTGTATTATACCAAACACGTTTTCAATAATGCGACGTGCACGACTTAAACGATAATTATAGAATCTTTGCACCATTGTTAAACCACGTTGGGCATACAGTTTTAAAACATTTTGACGCATAGCAAAAGCATCATCTGCAACAAGTAATTACGGAACAGGTAATTCGGGTCCAGATAATACTGTTGGCTCTGGTAAGCTTAGTTGGTTATTGTCCATGGCTTCTGTAAAGCTACAGCGATTGAATACAACACCATCGGAAAACCGTCCATTGTGACCTACATCAGCATATATGAGTTTCTATTCAGCATCTGCAATTCCCATTAGCACAATGCTATGCGTGTCTCACTCATTCTGAAATTGTTGGCGTCTACAATAGTTGATGTATAGGAAAATATAAGTTTTGCTATGTCTATGTATGCACGTAAAAGCAATGATTGAATTCTCTTACTTTCATATACTCTAAAAGCGTAATAGTTTGCTTTGGAATGTGAAATATGTACTGCATTGAAGAAAATGAATCACCACTACCTAGAAAACGAAGTGTCAATATAATTTCGTTCGTTTTGATTTTTTTATTACTGCAATTATGGCACGTTCAAGAATATTAACAAAAGAAAATCTAAATCGGCTGCTTTCTTGTGCTTTAAAAAACGTAAAACCACACCGAAAAACGAAAGCGCTCGTGGTTTGCAGAAGAGCATCAAATCGTTTAAGTGATTTTAAAACCGTTCGTGATTTAATACTACGTGATTTTCAGAACAGACCTGTATATAAGCTATTATTTTATAAAGTAGGTAAACAATTTATAATTAAAACAACTTCCAATATTACTTAACAGCAATTAATACTTTTTATTTAAAATAGGAACTTCTTTAAGAAATGATATATATGTATTATATAATATATTATAGTTAATATTTGCCTACTCTAGCAAACATCTTTTCGAAGAAAATGAACAGTTCTCAAAGGCAAATGCCAAATTACAAAACAAATATCAACATTTGCTAAAGTAGACAACATCTCCCATTTAAGCCTATACTGAAATGTGTTTTAAACTGTAACTACTAACACATGTATAGAATGCAAAAATAGAAATGAAAAAAATTTAAAGTCTTCGCAGAAACATAAATACTTTATATTTAACGAAATGAGGACAACGAAGACATCTTCGCTAGAGTAATCGAAAAACACAACCTGCATGACGACACATCCGATAACGGACTCAGACTTCGTAACGGGGCGAAACTTCAATGTAACAAGCGGTTCCTTAACCTCCACACTCACAAAGGGACCTGGCGGTTCCCTGATCAATTAACCGTCAACCAGATTGATCACATTGCCAAAACGCCATCAGAGATGCTGCCTCTGATGTATTGGGTTTTAAAATGCCACCCGGGAAAAACCCATGGTTTGACGACGAGTGCAGGCAGGCGCACTCAGCGAAGCTAGCAGCGTATAAGGCGACGTTGGAGAGAAGGACGAGAGCAGTTCGTGAGCTCTACGAACGTAAAAGAAGGGAAGAACACCAGCTTCTCAAAAGGAAGAAAAAAAAGCATGAGGAGCGGGCGGTCGAGGAACTGGAGAGTTGTTACGGGAGGAATAATATCCGAAAGTTTTACCAACGGGTAAAACAACTATTCAATATATATAAGCATCGAACAGAATACCTGTCGTAACGAAGACGGACCAATCGTAGTAGAGCCGCAATCGATACTGAGAATCTGGAAAGATCACCTCTCCAGACTGTTTATCGGCGAGGAAAACACCAATTCCATTTCCAAGCAGAGTATTCCACCCCATTTTATTGGACCATTATGGTAGAGAATTCCGTCCCCCGACCTGAATGAAGTCAAGATAGCAATATCGAGATTGAAATCAAATATAGCTGCAGGAACGGAAGGACTGTCCGCGGAACTGTTTAAGGCAGTTCATTTGTAAGATATGATCGGAGAAAAGCATGCCCTACGAGTGGAATCTCAGCATCGTTTGCCCGATCCATAAAAAAACAGATCCATTCAACTGCGCCAACTACCGAGGAATAAGTGTCCTGAAGTGTTCAATGACCCAATTTTCACACTAAGGCAGATCCTGGAGCAGACCCAAGAGATGCAAATCGACGCCCACCATCTATTCGTCGATTTTAAGGCCGCATATGACAGCGTGCATAGGGACGAGCTATACAACGCCATGTCTAGTTTTGACATTCCTACCAAACTCGTCAGGTTGTGTAAGATGACGATGGAGAATTCTCGCTGCTCCATCAAGGTCGCTAACGAATTCACCGAGACCTTCAATGTCAGAAAAGGCTTTAGACAAGGCGACTGTCATGTGAGTTTTTGCCTTTATATATTATAATATTATATATTATATGTATATACAATATATTAATAATAAGGTGACCATATTAAAACCAAAAATAAAAATAATGTCCGAAAGATGGATTTTTTAACAAGTTGGTGAATATATTTTAAGAACGTCTTTAGAAATTTCTTACTACATAAAATAATATAATAATAAACTTTGTTTTTCTTTCAAATAGATGTCTTTCTAAATAAATATATCTCAATTTCGCCGATAATGACGTATTTCGTCATACTCTGTGCATTTTCATTTATTTTTGACGACGAATATTCGTGACCAAAAATTTGTCGTTTTTCGGATGTGTGTTGCTAGCTGTTCCTAGCATAAGAAGCAACTAAAACAAAACAATAGATAAAAAAGAAATTTCTTACAGTGAAAAGCAGCACGAAGCGAGGGAAATGTCTGAAGATAATGAGATTTCGCCTAATACAATTTCGTTAGCAAGCGTGGAAAGAGAATTATGGTTAAAACCTTATGAGTGGACAGAAGTACATGAATTTGCATTTGCCATAAGTAAAATGAAAGAATATGGGGATTTATTTTTAAATAAAGTCAGTTTCAGTCTGCTTCTCTGTTACATTAAAAAACTTTTATTGGAAGAATTTCACAAAGGGCATTCAAGTGCTGAAATTCAATCTAAACTGTAACTAAGAAAAACGGTCATCAGAATATACACCAATATGTTTTATGTATATATAGATGGGCTTTGTATACTCTTAAGACCTGAGCGTGAATAAATTTTGTATATTTTTATTTACATTTTTATTTTTTCGCATTTTTATTTTTTTAAGTATTAGAAAATTATGGTGCACATATTCGCACCTCAGGTTTGAATATATCTGCAATTAGGAGTGTGGGGTAGTTTTCCAAGAAGTTATTTTTTCTAGTACATAAAAATTATTAAAACCGTAACAAAAGTAAAAAAAATTAACAAAAGATGGTTTTACTTGTCTAAAATAGATATAATTTAGTGTGCACATGTGTGCATTTACGGTCCGAAGAGGCTATTGAACATAACTTGGTAATAGTAGTCGGTTATAATGTTTTATATAATATTCGCTACGCCTGCCGAAAACGGTTACACTTTTACCCCAAAAAAAGAACATTGGCCAAGAAGAAATTAAAAAATTAAGGAACATCGTCATAGCTGAAGAGTTAGAAAGTGTTGCTCCGATTCAATACAGGAAAATAATTTATGGAATAGGGGATAAGTCACAACGTAACTCATTTGGTAAAATGAGAGTTGTATTTGAGATACGATAATCCGATATACATTTCAGCAAGTCGATTGCCAATGACTGAACAAGACCAGATTCAAAGCGAGTATGGATTGACTATAGGTGACTAAATAAAATGTGTTTTAAAGGATGGTTTTCCAGTTCCCAATATGGAGCCTTTGATCGATAGTTTTAGTTGGACAAATAATGCCTTTTTGGACATTGAAGAAGAGAGCACAAAATATATGGCTTTTGTGAGCAAACAAAAGTCCAATTACGCTTCTTTTAGATTCTGTAAATCTGCGACCGTTTTTACTTAATTTATTAATAATGCAGTTACTCTCAATTTGAAAAAGTTATAAGTGTTGCAGCAAAAAACAATTTGAAAATCAATTCGAAAATATGTTCAGACAATGAGAATGCCGCAGTAAAACCAAATTAAAAAAATGCCATGCCAAAGAACATAAAAGATATTCAATCATTCCTTGACTAAAGAGGATTTTTTAGAAAGTTTATTAAAAATTAAGCGATAATTGTTAGACCCTTAACAAATCTTTCAAAAAATTGAACCGAACTCGTTAATCACGACTTCGAAAAACACAGTTGTTATTTATAGATAAAAGCAGCATTTTTAGACATGAAAAAGATGTAGTTCAAGTCCTTGAACAAGAATTTGTTAGAGAGCTTGACAAAGAACGGCAGTAGCAGAAAGCAACAAATCAAATTTTCTAAATTTCAAGCAAAGTATAAGTAAAACTTCGAGAGAAAATTATATGTTGGATGTAAAGTTAGAGATTTAGTAGCTATCAAGAGAACACAGATTATTGCCGGAAAGAAACTTGCCATATGAAATGACGAAGATAAAACGTGCTGTACGGTTTCAGGGTCGAAAAGCAGAAGGAAAAGAAAAGAAGTTGTTAAAGTGGCAAATTCACACAAGTTGAAAGTTGTAATAAAGTTTGAGTCCAGTTCGACAGACTTTTTACTTATCATAAACTAAAAAGCGTACTAAATGAAATTAGCACTTAACTAACAAAATCAAAATTATACCTAATACTATCAATTTGGAAAATAAATAAAAACCAAGCTCAATGTGCTTTAAATATTGTTTTCAATTTTTATTGTTAGAATTATTTAATTTTATAATTACTTTCGGATTAATTTACTTCAGGTTACAATGCAGAAACATATAACTTAGCTTCAAGCAATTTGCAATAACAATAATAACTCTTCCTTTAAAAAGTTGGTATCCTTGACCGCATGTAAAGTTTCATTCTGCACGGTAAATAGTAGGACCATGTTGGGAACAAGTCTGGAAAATAAAATAAAATAAGGAATTTAGTCGAATATATAGCACATATTTTAAATATTACTAATTTCTTGGTGAAACGTCAAGTAATTTATAAATAAATTATGTTTTGCAAATTAAAGGGATATTTTTTCAATAGTCACGTGCAAACATTAAATATTTTTTACAGTGCTTATGTGCGAGTTATTGTCATAGCCCATAAGAGTAATATAGACTAAACCAAAAAATAAAAACAATAAGAGGATAAATATTAATTTAAAAACTAATTAGCATAAAACAAATAAAGATCATAGTTTAAAAAAACTAAGGACGAATGTTTTCATATAATATTAAAACATGGGTTATTTTTTTATATAGGGTAATCATTTGAAATAGATAGTGATTCCTTTTTTCTATCTTTACATTAACAATAAGCCGACGTTTCAGTGAAAGGCTAGAAGATGATACTACGTCACAAAACAGGAATCAGAATAAACTATTTAAGAAACGAAAACTTAATTGAAAATTTAAATTCATTACAATTAATTTGTTATTATTAAATTACCAATACCACCATATAGTCATAAAAAAATATTTTCTAAATTAAACTAAAAGTGAAAACTTTAAATTAATTTTCTTGCAGCAAGGATGAGTTGCTAGAGTGTTCCACCAACAGGCCAGTGGTCGAAGCTTCGATTCCTACCCAAAGATTCTTGAAACAACATCCAAAATTCAACTGAAAACAATGACAAAACACACAATACTCAATGATACATAGTACATAAATACAAACATTTAATAACCCAACAATCAAATTCATATAAATACAATATATAATGCAATATTGATTGTTATTTGATGTTTGACTGTGCATTGCCGAAGGTATGTACACTGGACATTTAGAACATTCTCATCCCGGCAATATAAAATAAAAATAGTGAAACACTACTTCCTTTTTTCCGCATAACCCAGGTTCTATTACAATGAACTGCATATGTAGGGGTCGACCTCTGAGTATTGGTCAAGTATGGTCTGAGTATGGAACAAGAAAACTCCTTTATAATAAAAGCTTCACATAAATACAAAATATCTAAAACAAAGCATACCGTTCCTAGAACAAAAGCAGAATTTCAACAATTACCAAAGGCGCAAGTGTTGACATGAATTTAATTATTGGAGCAAATGCCAACCGGCAATTGAAACTATGAGATATGAAAATTAAATGAAAGTACAAAACTTTGCACAGCAAATCAGTCAGATTGAATTACGGCACAACATTCAGACAGACTCGACAAATCATATGCATATACTCATCCACTTTTAGTGCTTCATCACAAAATAAGGCAATGCCTGAATCTGTCCGTTTCAAAAATTGTAATGTCCGTTTATGCCGCAGTTGTAGCTAAAGCCATAAAAGCACAGGCAATGGAAGATTTTGTTCGATTGTTCGTATATGGAGTCAATAACACATTTATAAAGCGTGTTTTTTAGAGCGTCACAACTTTGAGTTGGCATCACTGCTTTATTTGAGCACACATTTAAAACCTGATAGTTGCTTTTTGTTTAGTTTGCTTTGACATTTCATTATGAATCGACATACAGCAGAGAAACTACCATCGTGCGTGCCACCAATTCGACGAATGGGCTGAAGCACAAATTGATATTGAGTTTGAATTTCCATTCAAAATTTTATTTTCCGATGAAGCTCATTTCTGGTTGAATGGGTACGTAAATAAGCAGAATTGTAGCATTTGGAGCGAGGAGAATCCACAAGCTTTGCTGAAACACCACTACATCCACAGAAAATTACTGTTGAGTCCGCTTTATGGGCTGGCGCAGTCATTGGCCCAAAAGTCTTCAAAAACGATTATGGTCAGAACGTTACTGTCAATGGTAAACGGTATAGAAATATTATTCGAAATTTTTTCGTACCTGGCTGATATATTTTTCGTAATCTTGTTGATATGTGACTCCAACAGGATCATTTGTCTATGTCGATAAGCCACAAACAATTGAACACATGGAAATCAGCATTCGAAGAGTTATCGGCGAAATACGGCGGCAAATGCTACGAAAAGTTTTTAATTTTTTTTTAACTAATGATGATTTAATAGACAATTTTTACAGAGTAATTTTTTTTTTAAATTTTACGTCGTATAACGATATTTCGCAATACACCGAGTTTTATATTGAGGAAATACCAGAAAGTAACCAAAAAGAAATTTTCGAAGAAATAATTCAGTGCAGAGAATTATTAGTTAAATGTTTTTGTAAATTAAATTTTAAGAGAAAAATCACATTTGGTATAGATTTGTTTAAGACAGACGCATTTACCAAGAATGATTCCGGAACAAACACAAATTCAAGCGATTGCGATTCTGCAACTGATACCGAAAATAAACATTACTTTGATTTATATAACACCAATAGCAATAGAAATATTTCAAAATTTATACAGATGTGTTCTAACATCATGCGCGAAAATTACGACGGGAATGAACTAAATCTTAACTCCTTTTTAGATAAAATCGAGTTAGTTGAAGAAATTATAGCACCCAACTTAAATACTTGTTTAATATCTTTCTTAAAATCAAAATTAGATGACAAAGCCAGGGATGTGCTTTCAGAAAATGTGGCAGGTGAACAAACTAAGAATTCGTTACAGGATAAGGTAAAACCGAACAGCTCGCAAGTCGTTGCAGGATGAATTGCAGGGTTGTATGTAAGGTATAATGATTAGACAGGCTGCGCAAGGAATTTGGAAGATTTGGCTGATCCCTTAAGCTAATAGACGATATGTTGAATCGACATATTTTTCATGAAAAAATTTACTACCAGTGCCAACATATTAAACTTTTCCAACATATATTTGCTTAAGCTTATATGATTAACATTTGTTACTGATTTCAACAAATGTATGTTTACGCTTTCAACATATCGTATAGATAGACTTGTTAATTTACGGCTTATTACACCTTTAGCAACACTGATATAAAAAAAACAGTAAATGAGAATTTGGAAAAGAAAACATATTTGCAAAACGAATTTGTAGAAAAACTGTACATAAGCGTTTATATGTTGGAAGATATTTGTAATTGGTAAGCCATTAGTTATATTTATCATTCCTGAAAAACTACGAGTAGTCGTTGTATTTGAAAATACATATGCATATACAGATATTGAAGATTTATTGGAAGTAACGTCCGGAACATCTGCAAAAGATCAGTATTATGTTTGGATAGTATTTGTTTTTCCACTACAATTCTCTATTCTGTATAATTGTGTGTTTTGCTAAGTTGTTTATAATGCTATGCTTAGCCACAGCTCTTTTGAATTCATCCTTGCACTGTTTAAGGTGTCTGGTTAGAATAGTGAGAACTCTTCTGTTTAGATTACAAAATTATTCTCCTCTTTATTAACAAATCTTATAGCTATTTCTACTAGTTTCTATTTCTTAAATTTTACATACATATTTACAATTGTTAATATCATCTGTGCGGTCTTTTTTCAATTATTTAAATTATTGTCTTGACACATTTACAAGTGTTTTTAGTTTGGTCAAGTGCTTAAATTATTACTTTGAAAAAAATGTTCTACAATATTCCAGCGGTAATTAAAATGTGTTACGTTACAGTTTTGTTAGTCGGTCAATGTTTACAATTTGTTTTTCGGTCAATCAAAAGTGTTATTTGATCTTCTTATAAATATCTTTTTGATAAACACGCTACATTCTATAGACCGATAAAATATGTTATTGTGGACATATCGAGCCTTTGGTGCAATACCATAGTAACTCAAAATTTGAATTTTTTGAGCTATGTATGCAGAAATGATCTTTGGGGAAATATCTATCTAGAGAAAAAAAGATTATGGATCCATCTCTAACTGTTCAGATTCTACAGCTAAAAATGTCTTTATTGCCTCTAGCTATTTCCAATAATATTTATTTGCAATAATGAAATGAAATGCATTTTTCCAAGTTCTCGATTTTTTGAATTAGTACGGTATTGCACCAAAGGCTCGATATGTAAACACATTACAGCAGGCATATAATAAAATGCGGAAAAATATAAAAAATATAAGCCAATTAGACCAAATGTCAATACAGAATGGTCTAATGATGCCATTCTAAAGCTTATAACAGCGTGGACATTAGTTCTGCACAATATAAATTGCCAAAAACACCAGCTTGCCTGATTTTGTAAGAGAACGAAGTGCAGACGAATGCGAAGCTACATAAATGGTCCAATCTGCGAATGACATTCAACACAAACTTAAGCAAAATAAAAAAAATCCGGATCAGCTGCCGGAGAATACATAGTCTGGAAATATTTTACTGCAATGAAATTCCTGGAATTGAATGAAACGTCTCAAACAAGTGAATCAATTGTAACAATGACAATGGTAAACTAGTGTTTTATTGCATAATACTTTTTAAATCAATCTGCTCTATTTTTATTTTGACAATAGCCTGGCGAAGACTCAAATTGGTCAGTAGCATATTCTGAACCAACATTACCAAAACGTCCCAGAATAACATCATCAGTTTCACCAACATCATAGGCTCAACAAGCATTGCCCAGTTATAATGTGTTTACAGAAATGACAGATAAGGCGATCTGTACTATAGCGGAAAGATCAGATATAAAAGACCAGACCAGTTTGGCTCTTTTGGTCCTTCAGAATTGCGCAGTCTTCCACTGCAAAAGGGAATGCTATCTAAAAGGAAATTGGCTCGAACTTTAATTAACATTATGGATGAATTTGGAAATTCTATTGATAATTAATGAATTAAATTAGAATTTCGTTTTATTAGTAGATATGTATGAATGTAAATAAACAGTATTTCAAATTAGATTTGTTTATACTGCCAATTCCACAAAATACATCGCAAGAAAATTAGAATTTGTACTGTATGAATGTCGCCAAGCATCTTCAATTAACACTCCATTTCCATGATGCTGGTCGGTAAATCCGAAAGGTGTGTATAATTTTTTATTTGTAGTGATCAAATAACTGTGCAGTACGTAACATGCTAAGACTATTTTTTTGGCTTTAAGCTAATAGGTGATCGTAAAACTCGAAAACCTCCTGCATTATACCAAACACGTTTTCAATAATGCGACGTGCACGACTTAAACGATAATTATAAAATCTTTGCACCATTGTTAAACCACGTTGGGCATACAGTTTTAAAACATTTTGACGCATAGCAAAAGCATCATCTGCAACAAGTAATTACGGAACAGGTAATTCGGGTCCAGATAATACTGTTGGCTCTGGTAAGCTTAGTTGGTTATTGTCCATGGCTTCTGTAAAGCTACAGCGATTGAATACAACACCATCGGAAAACCGTCCATTGTGACCTACATCAGCATATATGAGTTTCTATTCAGCATCTGCAATTCCCATTAGCACAATGCTATGCGTGTCTCACTCATTCTGAAATTGTTGGCGTCTACAATAGTTGATGTATAGGAAAATATAAGTTTTGCCATGTCTATGTATGCACGTAAAAGCAATGATTGAATTCTCTTACTTTCATATACTCTAAAAGCGTAATAGTTTGCTTTGGAATGTGAAATATGTACTGCATTGAAGAAAATGAATCACCACTACCTAGAAAACGAAGTGTCAATATAATTTCGTTCGTTTTGATTTTTTTATTACTGCAATTATGGCACGTTCAAGAATATTAACAAAAGAAAATCTAAATCGGCTGCTTTCTTGTGCTTTAAAAAACGTAAAACCACACCGAAAAACGAAAGCGCTCGTGGTTTGCAGAAGAGCATCAAATCGTTTAAGTGATTTTAAAACCGTTCGTGATTTAATACTACGTGATTTTCAGAACAGACCTGTATATAAGCTATTATTTTATAAAGTAGGTAAACAATTTATAATTAAAACAACTTCCAATATTACTTAACAGCAATTAATACTTTTTATTTAAAATAGTAACTTCTTTAAGAAATAATATATATGTATTATATAATATATTATAGTTAATATTTGCCTACTCTAGCAAACATCTTTTCGAAGAAAATGAACAGTTCTCAAAGGCAAATGCCAAATTACAAAAGCAAATATCAACATTTGCTAAAGTAGACAACATCTCCCATTTAAGTCTATACTGAAATGTGTTTTAAACTGTGACTACTAACACATGTATAGAATGCAAAAATAGAAATGAAAAAAATTTAAAGTCTTCGCAGAAACATAAATACTTTATATTTAACGAAATAAGGACAACGAAGACATCTTCGCTAGAGTAATCGAAAAACACAACCTGCATGACGACACATCCGATAACGGACTCAGACTTCGTAACGGGGCGAAACTTCAATGTAACAAGCGGTTCCTTAACCTCCACACTCACAAAGGGACCTGGCGGTTCCCTGATCAATTAACCGTCAACCAGATTGACGGACCAGATCACATTGCCAAAACGCCATCAGAGATGCTGCCTCTGATGTATTGGGTTTTAAAATGCCACCCGGGAAAAACCCATGGTTTGACGACGAGTGCAGGCAGGCGCACTCAGCGAAGCTAGCAGCGTATAAGGCGACGTTGGAGAGAAGGACGAGAGCAGTTCGTGAGCTCTACGAACGTAAAAGAAGGGAAGAACACCAGCTTCTCAAAAGGAAGAAAAAAAAGCATGAGCGGGCGGTCGAGGAACTGGAGAGTTGTTACGGGAGGAATAATATCCGAAAGTTTTACCAACGGGTAAAACAACTATTCAATATATATAAGCATCGAACAGAATACCTGTCGTAACGAAGACGGACTAATCGTAGTAGAGCCGCAATCGATACTGAGAATCTGGAAAGATCACCTCTCCAGACTGTTTATCGGTGAGGAAAACACCAATTCCATTTCCAGGCAGAGTATTCCACCCCATTTTATTGGACCATTATGGTAGAGAATTCCGTCCCCCGACCTGAATGAAGTCAAGATAGCTGCAGGAACGGAAGGACTGTCCGCGGAACTGAAATGATATATATGTATTATATAATATATTATAGTTAATATTTTCCTACTCTAGCAAACATCTTTTCGAAGAAAATGAACAGTTCTCAAAGGCAAATGCCAAATTACAAAACAAATATCAACATTTGCTAAAGTAGACAACATCTCCCATTTAAGCCTATACTGAAATGTGTTTTAAACTGTAACTACTAACACATGTATAGAATGCAAAAATAGAAATGAAAAAAATTTAAAGTCATCACAGAAACATAAATACTTTATATTTAACGAAATGACGACAACGAAGACATCTTCGCTAGAGTAATCGAAAAACACAACCTGCATGACGACACATCCGATAACGGACTCAGACTTCGTAACGGGGCGAAACTTCAATGTAACAAGCGGTTCCTTAACCTCCACACTCACAAAGGGACCTGGCGGTTACCTGATCAATTAACCGTCAACCAGATTGACGGACCAGATCACATTGCCAAAACGCCATCAGAGATGCTGCCTCTGATGTATTGGGTTTTAAAATGCCACCCGGGAAAAACCCATGGTTTGACGACGAGTGCAGGCAGGCGCACTCAGCGAAGCTAGCAGCGTATAAGGCGACGTTGGAGAGAAGGACGAGAGCAGTTCGTGAGCTCTACGAACGTAAAAGAAGGGAAGAACACCAGCTTCTCAAAAGGAAGAAAAAAAAGCATGAGCGGGCGGTCGAGGAACTGGAGAGTTGTTACGGGAGGAATAATATCCGAAAGTTTTACCAACGGGTAAAACAACTATTCAATATATATAAGCATCGAACAGAATACCTGTCGTAACGAAGACGGACTAATCGTAGTAGAGCCGCAATCGATACTGAGAATCTGGAAAGATCACCTCTCCAGACTGTTTATCGGCGAGGAAAACACCAATTCCATTTCCAGGCAGAGTATTCCACCCCATTTTATTGGACCATTATGGTAGAGAATTCCGTCCCCCGACCTGAATGAAGTCAAGATAGCAATATCGAGATTGAAATCAAATATAGCTGCAGGAACGGAAGGACTGTCCGCGGAACTGTTTAAGGCAGTTCATTTGTAAGATATGATCGGAGAAAAGCATGCCCTACGAGTGGAATCTCAGCATCGTTTGCCCGATCCATAAAAAAATAGATCCATTCAACTGCGCCAACTACCGAGGAATAAGTGTCCTGAAGTGTTCAATGACCCAATTTTCACACTAAGGCAGATCCTGGAACAGACCCAAGAGATGCAAATCGACGCCCACCATCTATTCGTCGATTTTAAGGCCGCATATGACAGCGTGCATAGGGACGAGCTATACAACGCCATGTCTAGTTTTGACATTCCTACCAAACTCGTCAGGTTGTGTAAGATGACGATGGAGAATTCTCGCTGCTCCATTAAGGTCGCTAACGAATTCACCGAGACCTTCAATGTCAGAAAAGGCTTTAGACAAGGCGACTGTCATGTGAGTTTTTGCCTTTATATATTATAATATTATATATTATATGTATATACAATATATTAATAATAAGGTGACCATATTAAAACCAAAAATAAAAATAATGTCCGAAAGATGGATTTTTTAACAAGTTGGTGAATATATTTTAAGAACGTCTTTAGAAATTTCTTACTACATAAAATAATATAATAATAAACTTTGTTTTTCTTTCAAATAGATGTCTTTCTAAATAAATATAACTCAATTTCGCCGAGTATGACGTATTTCGTCATAATCTGTGCATTTTCATTTATTTTTGACGACGAATATTCGTGACCAAAAATTTGTCGTTTTTCGGATGTGTGTTGCTAGCTGTTCCTAGCATAAGAAGCAACTAAAACAAAACAATAGATAAAAAAGAAATTTCTTACAGTGAAAAGCAGCACGAAGCGAGGGAAATGTCTGAAGATAATGAGATTTCGCCTAATACAATTTCGTTAGCAAGCGTGGAAAGAGAATTATGGTTAAAACCTTATGAGTGGACAGAAGTACATGAATTTGCGTTTGCCATAAGTGAAATGAAAGAATATGGGGATTTATTTTTAAATAAAGTCAGTTTCAGTCTGCGTCTATGTTACATTAAAAAACTTTTATTGGAAGAATTTCACAAAGGGCATTCAAGTGCTGAAATTCAATCTAAACTGTAACTAAGAAAAACGGTCATCAGAATATACACCAATATGTTTTATGTATATATAGATGGGCTTTGTATACTCTCAAGACCTGAGCGTGAATAAATTTTGTATATTTTTATTTACATTTTTATTTTTTCGCATTTTTATTTTTTTAAGTATTAGAAAATTATGGTGCACATATTCGCACCTCAGGTTTGAATATATCTGCAATTAGGAGTGTGGGGTAGTTTTCCAAGAAGTTATTTTTTCTAGTACATAAAAATTATTAAAACCGTAACAAAAGTAAAAAAAATTAACAAAAGATGGTTTTACTTGTCTAAAATAGATATAATTTAGTGTGCACATGTGTGCATTTACGGTCCGAAGAGGCTATTGAACATAACTTGGTAATAGTAGTCGGTTATAATGTTTTATATAATATTCGCTACGCCTGCCGAAAACGGTTACACTTTTACCCCAAAAAAAGAACATTGGCCAAGAAGAAATTAAAAAATTAAGGAACATCGTCATAGCTGAAGAGTTAGAAAGTGTTGCTCCGATTCAATACAGGAAAATAATTTATGGAATAGGGGATAAGTCACAACGTAACTCATTTGGTAAAATGAGAGTTGTATTTGAGATACGATAATCCGATATACATTTCAGCAAGTCGATTGCCAATGACTGAACAAGACCAGATTCAAAGCGAGTATGCAATAAAATGCGGAAAAATATAAAAAATATAAGCCAATTAGACCAAAAGTCAATACAGAATGGTCTAATGATGCCATTCTAAAGCTTATAACAGCGTGGACATTAGTTCTGCACAATATAAATTGCCAAAAACACCAGCTTGCCTGATTTTGTAAGAGAACGAAGTGCAGACGAATGCGAAGCTACATAAATGGTCCAATCTGCGAATGACATTCAACACAAACCTAAGCAAAATAAAAAAAATCCGGATCAGCTGCCGGAGAATACATAGTCTGGAAATATTTTACTGCAACGAAATTCCTGGAATTGAATGAAACGTCTCAAACAAGTGAATCAATTGTAACAATGACAATGGTAAACTAGTGTTTTATTGCATAATACTTTTTAAATCAATCTGCTCCATTTTTATTTTGGTAATAGCCTGGTGAAGACTCAAATTGGTCAGTAGCATATTCTGAACCAACATTACCAAAACGTCCCAGAATAACATCATCAGTTTCACCAACATCATAGGCTCAACAAGCATTGCTCAGTTATAATGTGTTTACAGAAATGACAGATAAGGCGATCTGTACTATAGCGGAAAGATCAGATATAAAAGACCAGACCAGTTTGGCTCTTTTGGTCCTTCAGAATTGCGCAGTCTTCCACTGCAAAAGGGAATGCTATCTAAAAGGAAATTGGCTCGAACTTTAATTAACATTATGGATGAATTTGGAAATTCTATTGATAATTAATGAATTAAATTAGAATTTCGTTTTATTAGTAGATATGTATGAATGTAAATAAACAGTAT
Source organism: Epicampocera succincta (assembly GCA_932526305.1). Classification (NCBI taxonomy): domain Eukaryota; kingdom Metazoa; phylum Arthropoda; class Insecta; order Diptera; family Tachinidae; genus Epicampocera; species Epicampocera succincta. The sequence goes on along the minus strand of OW052035.1, from coordinate 25,604,310 downwards.
TTCAAATTAGATTTGTTTATACTGCCAATTCCACAAAATACATCGCAAGAAAATTAGAATTTGTACTGTATGAATGTCGCCAAGCATCTTCAATTAACACTCCATTTCCATGATGCTGGTCGGTAAATCCGAAAGGTGTGTATAATTTTTTATTTGTAGTGATCAAATAACTGTGCAGTACGTAACATGCTAAGACTATTTTTTTGGCTTTAAGCTAATAGGTGATCGTAAAACTCGAAAACCTCCTGCATTATACCAAACACGTTTTCAATAATGCGACGTGCACGACTTAAACGATAATTATAGAATCTTTGTACCATTGTTAAACCACGTTGGGCATACAGTTTTAAAACATTTTGACGCATAGCAAAAGCATCATCTGCAACAAGTAATTACGGAACAGGTAATTCGGGTCCAGATAATACTGTTGGCTCTGGTAAGCTTAGTTGGTTATTGTCCATGGCTTCTGTAAAGCTACAGCGATTGAATACAACACCATCGGAAAACCGTCCATTGTGACCTACATCAGCATATATGAGTTTCTATTCAGCATCTGCAATTCCCATTAGCACAATGCTATGCGTGTCTCACTCATTCTGAAATTGTTGGCGTCTACAATAGTTGATGTATAGGAAAATATAAGTTTTGCCATGTCTATGTATGCACGTAAAAGCAATGATTGAATTCTCTTACTTTCATATACTCTAAAACCGTAATAGTTTGCTTTGGAATGTGAAATATGTACTGCATTGAAGAAAATGAATCACCACTACCTAGAAAACGAAGTGTCAATATAATTTCGTTCGTTTTGATTTTTTTATTACTGCAATTATGGCACGTTCAAGAATATTAACAAAAGAAAATCTAAATCGGCTGCTTTCTTGTGCTTTAAAAAACGTAAAACCACACCGAAAAACGAAAGCGCTCGTGGTTTGCAGAAGAGCATCAAATCGTTTAAGTGATTTTAAAACCGTTCGTGATTTAATACTACGTGATTTTCAGAACAGACCTGTATATAAGCTATTATTTTATAAAGTAGGTAAACAATTTATAATTAAAACAACTTCCAATATTACTTAACAGCAATTAATACTTTTTATTTAAAATAGTAACTTCTTTAAGAAATGATATATATGTATTATATAATATATTATAGTTAATATTTGCCTACTCTAGCAAACATCTTTTCGAAGAAAATGAACAGTTCTCAAAGGCAAATGCCAAATTACAAAACAAATATCAACATTTGCTAAAGTAGACAACATCTCCCATTTAAGCCTATACTGAAATGTGTTTTAAACTGTAACTACTAACACATGTATAGAATGCAAAAATAGAAATGAAAAAAATTTAAAGTCTTCGCAGAAACATAAATACTTTATATTTAACGAAATAAGGACAACAAAGACATCTTCGCTAGAGTAATCGAAAAACACAACCTGCATGACGACACATCCGATAACGGACTCAGACTTCGTAACGGGGCGAAACTTCAATGTAACAAGCGGTTCCTTAACCTCCACACTCACAAAGGGACCTGGAGGTTCCCTGATCAATTAACCGTCAACCAGATTGACGGACCAGATCACACTGCCAAAACGCGATCAGAGATGCTGCCTCTGATGTATTGGGTTTTAAAATGCCACCCGGGAAAAACCCATGGTTTGACGACGAGTGCAGGCAGGCGCACTCAGCGAAGCTAGCAGCGTATAAGGCGACGTTGGAGAGAAGGACGAGAGCAGTTCGTGAGCTCTACGAACGTAAAAGAAGGGAAGAACACCAGCTTCTCAAAAGGAAGAAAAAAAAGCATGAGCGGGCGGTCGAGGAACTGGAGAGTTGTTACGGGAGGAATAATATCCGAAAGTTTTACCAACGGGTAAAACAACTATTCAATATATATAAGCATCGAACAGAATACCTGTCGTAACGAAGACGGACTAATCGTAGTAGAGCCGCAATCGATACTGAGAATCTGGAAAGATCACCTCTCCAGACTGTTTATCGGCGAGGAAAACACCAATTCCATTTCCAGGCAGAGTATTCCACCCCATTTAATTGGACCATTATAGTAGAGAATTCCGTCCCCCGACCTGAATGAAGTCAAGATAGCAATATCGAGATTGAAATCAAATATAGCTGCAGGAACGGAAGGACTGTCCGCGGAACTGAAATGATATATATGTATTATATAATATATTATAGTTAATATTTTCCTACTCTAGCAAACATCTTTTCGAAGAAAATGAACAGTTCTCAAAGGCAAATGCCAAATTACAAAACAAATATCAACATTTGCTAAAGTAGACAACATCTCCCATTTAAGCCTATACTGAAATGTGTTTTAAACTGTAACTACTAACACATGTATATAATGCAAAAATAGAAATGAAAAAAATTTAAAGTCTTCGCAGAAACATAAATACTTTATATTTAACGAAATAAGGACAACGAAGAAATCTTCGCTAGAGTAATCGAAAAACACAACCTGCATGACGACACATCCGATAACGGACTCAGACTTCGTAACGGGGCGAAACTTCAATGTAACAAGCGGTTCCTTAACCTCCACACTCACAAAGGGACCTGGCGGTTCCCTGATCAATTAACCGTCAACCAGATTGATCACATTGCCAAAACGCCATCAGAGATGCTGCCTCTGATGTATTGGGTTTTAAAATGCCACCCGGGAAAAACCCATGGTTTGACGACGAGTGCAGGCAGGCGCACTCAGCGAAGCTAGCAGCGTATAAGGCAACGTTGGAGAGAAGGACGAGAGCAGTTCGTGAGCTCTACGAACGTAAAAGAAGGGAAGAACACCAGCTTCTCAAAAGGAAGAAAAAAAAGCATGAGCGGGCGGTCGAGGAACTGGAGAGTTGTTACGGGAGGAATAATATCCGAAAGTTTTACCAACGGCTAAAACAACTATTCAATATATATAAGCATCGAACAGAATACCTGTCGTAACGAAGACGGACTAATCGTAGTAGAGCCGCAATCGATACTGAGAATCTGGAAAGATCACCTCTCCAGACTGTTTATCGGCGAGGAAAACACCAATTCCATTTCCAGGCAGAGTATTCCACCCCATTTTATTGGACCATTATGGTAGAGAATTCCGTCCCCCGACCTGAATGAAGTCAAGATAGCAATATCGAGATTGAAATCAAATATAGCTGCAGGAACGGAAGGACTGTCCGCGGAACTGTTTAAGGCAGTTCATTTGTAAGATATGATCGGAGAAAAGCATGCCCTACGAGTGGAATCTCAGCATCGTTTGCCCGATCCATAAAAAAACAGATCCATTCAACTGCGCCAACTACCGAGGAATAAGTGTCCTGAAGTGTTCAATGACCCAATTTTCACACTAAGGCAGATCCTGGAACAGACCCAAGAGATGCAAATCGACGCCCACCATCTATTCGTTGATTTTAAGGCCGCATATGACAGCGTGCATAGGGACGAGCTATACAACGCCATGTCTAGTTTTGACATTCCTACCAAACTCGTCAGGTTGTGTAAGATGACGATGGAGAATTCTCGCTGCTCCATCAAGGTCGCTAACGAATTCACCGAGACCTTCAATGTCAGAAAAGGCTTTAGACAAGGCGACTGTCATGTGAGTTTTTGCCTTTATATATTATAATATTATATATTATATGTATATACAATATATTAATAATAAGGTGACCATATTAAAACCAAAAATAAAAATAATGTCCGAAAGATGGATTTTTTAACAAGTTGGTGAATATATTTTAAGAACGTCTTTAGAAATTTCTTACTGCATAAAATAATATAATAATAAATTTTGTTTTTCTTTCAAATAGATGTCTTTCTAAATAAATATAACTCAATTTCGCCGAGTATGACGTATTTCGTCATACTCTGTGCATTTTCATTTATTTTTGACGACGAATATTCGTGACCAAAAATTTGTCGTTTTTCGGATGTGTGTTGCTAGCTGTTCCTAGCATAAGAAGCAACTAAAACAAAACAATAGATAAAAAAGAAATTTCTTACAGTGAAAAGCAGCACGAAGCGAGGGAAATGTCTGAAGATAATGAGATTTCGCCTAATACGATTTCGTTAGCAAGCGTGGAAAGAGAATTATGGTTAAAACCTTATGAGTGGACAGAAGTACATGAATTTGCGTTTGCCATAAGTAAAATGAAAGAATATGGGGATTTATTTTTAAATAAAGTCAGTTTCAGTCTGCGTCTATGTTACATTAAAAAACTTTTATTGGAAGAATTTCACAAAGGGCATTCAAGTGCTGAAATTCAATCTAAACTGTAACTAAGAAAAACGGTCATCAAAATATACACCAATATGTTTTATGTATATATAGATGGGCTTTGTATACTCTTAAGACCTGAGCGTGAATAAATTTTGTATATTTTTATTTACATTTTTATTTTTTCGCATTTTTATTTTTAAGTATTAGAAAATTATGGTGCACATATTCGCACCTCAGGTTTGAATATATCTGCAATTAGGAGTGTGGGGTAGTTTTCCAAGAAGTTATTTTTTCTAGTACATAAAAATTATTAAAACCGTAACAAAAGTAAAAAAATTAACAAAAGATGGTTTTACTTGTCTAAAATAGATATAATTTAGTGTGCACATGTGTGCATTTACGGTCCGAAGAGGCTATTGAACATAACTTGGTAATAGTAGTCGGTTATAATGTTTTATATAATATTCGCTACGCCTGCCGAAAACGGTTACACTTTTACCCCAAAAAAAGAACATTGGCCAAGAAGAAATTAAAAAATTAAGGAACATCGTCATAGCTGAAGTGTTGCTCCGATTCAATACAGGAAAATAATTTATGGAATAGGGGATAAGTCACAACGTAACTCATTTGGTAAAATGAGAGTTGTATTTGAGATACGATAATCCGATATACATTTCAGCAAGTCGATTGCCAATGACTGAACAAGACCAGATTCAAAGCGAGTATGCAATAAAATGCGGAAAAATATAAAAAATATAAGCCAATTAGACCAAAAGTCAATACAGAATGGTCTAATGATGCCATTCTAAAGTTTATAACAGCGTGGACATTAGTTCTGCACAATATAAATTGCCAAAAACACCAGCTTGCCTGATTTTGTAAGAGAACGAAGTGCAGACGAATGCGAAGCTACATAAATGGTCCAATCTGCGAATGACATTCAACACAAACCTAAGCAAAATAAAAAAAAATCCGGATCAGCTGCCGGAGAATACATAGTCTGGAAATATTTTACTGCAACGAAATTCCTGGAATTGAATGAAACGTCTCAAACAAGTGAATCAATTGTAACAATGACAATGGTAAACTAGTGTTTTATTGCATAATACTTTTTAAATCAATCTGCTCCATTTTTATTTTGGTAATAGCCTGGTGAAGACTCAAATTGGTCAGTAGCATATTCTGAACCAACATTACCAAAACGTCCCAGAATAACATCATCAGTTTCACCAACATCATAGGCTCAACAAGCATTGCTCAGTTATAATGTGTTTACAGAAATGACAGATAAGGCGATCTGTACTATAGCGGAAAGATCAGATATAAAAGACCAGACCAGTTTGGCTCTTTTGGTCCTTCAGAATTGCGCAGTCTTCCACTGCAAAAGGGAATGTTATCTAAAAGGAAATTGGCTCGAGCTTTAATTAACATTATGGATGAATTTGAAAATTCTATTGATAATTAATGAATTAAATTAGAATTTCTTTTTATTAGTAGATATGTATGAATGTAAATAAACAGTATTTCAAATTAGATTTGTTTATACTGCCAATTCCACAAAATACATCGCAAGAAAATTAGAATTTGTACTGTATGAATGTCGTCAAGCATCTTCAATTAACACTCCATTTCCATGATGCTGGTCGGTAAATCCGAAAGGTGTGTATAATTTTTTATTTGTAGTGATCAAATAACTGTGCAGTACGTAACATGCTAAGACTATTTTTTTGGCTTTAAGCTAATAGGTGATCGTAAAACTCGAAAACCTCCTGCATTATACCAAACACGTTTTCAATAATGCGACGTGCACGACTTAAACGATAATTATAGAATCTTTGCACCATTGTTAAACCACGTTGGGCATACAGTTTTAAAACATTTTGACGCATAGCAAAAGCATCATCTGCAACAAGTAATTACGGAACAGGTAATTCGGGTCCAGATAATACTGTTGGCTCTGGTAAGCTTAGTTGGTTATTGTCCATGGCTTCTGTAAAGCTACAGCGATTGAATACAACACCATCGGAAAACCGTCCATTGTGACCTACATCAGCATATATGAGTTTCTATTCAGCATCTGCAATTCCCATTAGCACAATGCTATGCGTGTCTCACTCATTCTGAAATTGTTGGCGTCTACAATAGTTGATGTATAGGAAAATATAAGTTTTGCCATGTCTATGTATGCACGTAAAAGCAATGATTGAATTCTCTTACTTTCATATACTCTAAAAGCGTAATAGTTTGCTTTGGAATGTGAAATATGTACTGCATTGAAGAAAATGAATCACCACTACCTAGAAAACGAATTGTCAATATAATTTCGTTCGCTTTGATTTTTTTATTACTGCAATTATGGCACGTTCAAGAATATTAACAAAAGAAAATCTAAATCGGCTGCTTTCTTGTGCTTTAAAAAACGTAAAACCACACCGAAAAACGAAAGCGCTCGTGGTTTGCAGAAGAGCATCAAATCGTTTAAGTGATTTTAAAACCGTTCGTGATTTAATACTACGTGATTTTCAGAACAGACCTGTATATAAGCTATTATTTTATAAAGTAGGTAAACAATTTATAATTAAAACAACTTCCAATATTACTTAACAGCAATTAATACTTTTTATTTAAAATAGTAACTTCTTTGAGAAATGATATATATGTATTATATAATATATTATAGTTAATATTTTCCTACTCTAGCAAACATCTTTTCGAAGAAAATGAACAGTTCTCAAAGGCAAATGCCAAATTACAAAACAAATATCAACATTTGCTAAAGTAGACAACATCTCCCATTTAAGCCTATACTGAAATGTGTTTTAAACTGTAACTACTAACACATGTATAGAATGCAAAAATAGAAATGAAAAAAATTTAAAGTCTTCGCAGAAACATAAATACTTTATATTTAACGAAATAAGGACAACGAAGACATCTTCGCTAGAGTAATCGAAAAACACAACCTGCATGACGACACATCCGATAACGGACTCAGACTTCGTAACGGGGGGAAACTTCAATGTAACAAGCGGTTCCTTAACCTCCACACTCACAAAGGGACCTGGAGGTTCCCTGACCAATTAACCGTCAACCAGATTGACGGACCAGATCACACTGCCAAAACGCCATCAGAGATGCTGCCTCTGATGTATTGGGTTTTAAAATGCCACCCGGGAAAAACCCATGGTTTGACGACGAGTGCAGGCAGGCGCACTCAGCGAAGCTAGCAGCGTATAAGGCGACGTTGGAGAGAAGGACGAGAGCAGTTCGTGAGCTCTACGAACGTAAAAGAAGGGAAGAACACCAGCTTCTCAAAAGGAAGAAAAAAAAGCATGAGGAGCGGGCGGTCGAGGAACTGGAGAGTTGTTACGGGAGGAATAATATCCGAAAGTTTTACCAACGGGTAAAACAACTATTCAATATATATAAGCATCGAACAGAATACCTGTCGTAACGAAGACGGACCAATCGTAGTAGAGCCGCAATCGATACTGAGAATCTGGAAAGATCACCTCTCCAGACTATTTATCGGCGAGGAAAACACCAATTCCATTTCCAGGCAGAGTATTCCACCCCATTTTATTGGACCATTATGGTAGAGAATTCCGTCCCCCGACCTGAATGAAGTCAAGATAGCAATATCGAGATTGAAATCAAATATAGCTGCAGGAACGGAAGGACTGTCCGCGGAACTGTTTAAGGCAGTTCATTTGTAAGATATGATCGGAGAAAAGCATGCCCTACGAGTGGAATCTCAGCATCGTTTGCCCGATCCATAAAAAAACAGATCCATTCAACTGCGCCAACTACCGAGGAATAAGTGTCCTGAAGTGTTCAATGACCCAATTTTCACACTAAGGCAGATCCTGGAACAGACCCAAGAGATGCAAATCGACGCCCACCATCTATTCGTTGATTTTAAGGCCGCATATGACAGCGTGCATAGGGACGAGCTATACAACGCCATGTCTAGTTTTGACATTCCTACCAAACTCGTCAGGTTGTGTAAGATGACGATGGAGAATTCTCGCTGCTCCATCAAGGTCGCTAACGAATTCACCGAGACCTTCAATGTCAGAAAAGGCTTTAGACAAGGCGACTGTCATGTGAGTTTTTGCCTTTATATATTATAATATTATATATTATATGTATATACAATATATTAATAATAAGGTGACCATATTAAAACCAAAAATAAAAATAATGTCCGAAAGATGGATTTTTTAACAAGTTGGTGAATATATTTTAAGAACGTCTTTAGAAATTTCTTACTGCATAAAATAATATAATAATAAACTTTGTTTTTCTTTCAAATAGATGTCTTTCTAAATAAATATATCTCAATTTCGCCGAGTATGACGTATTTCGTCATACTCTGTGCATTTTCATTTATTTTTGACGACGAATATTCGTGACCAAAAATTTGTCGTTTTTCGGATGTGTGTTGCTAGCTGTTCCTAGCATAAGAAGCAACTAAAACAAAACAATAGATAAAAAAGAAATTTCTTACAGTGAAAAGCAGCACGAAGCGAGGGAAATGTCTGAAGATAATGAGATTTCGCCTAATACGATTTCGTTAGCAAGCGTGGAAAGAGAATTATGGTTAAAACCTTATGAGTGGACAGAAGTACATGAATTTGCGTTTGCCATAAGTAAAATGAAAGAATATGGGGATTTATTTTTAAATAAAGTCAGTTTCAGTCTGCGTCTATGTTACATTAAAAAACTTTTATTGGAAGAATTTCACAAAGGGCATTCAAGTGCTGAAATTCAATCTAAACTGTAACTAAGAAAAACGGTCATCAGAATATACACCAATATGTTTTATGTATATATAGATGGGCTTTGTATACTCTTAAGACCTGAGCGTGAATAAATTTTGTATATTTTTATTTACATTTTTATTTTTTCGCATTTTTATTTTTAAGTATTAGAAAATTATGGTGCACATATTCGCACCTCAGGTTTGAATATATCTTCAATTAGGAGTGTGGGCTAGTTTTCCAAGAAGTTATTTTTTCTAGTACATAAAAATTATTAAAACCGTAACAAAAGTAAAAAAAATTAACAAAAGATGGTTTTACTTGTCTAAAATAGATATAATTTAGTGTGCACATGTGTGCATTTACGGTCCGAAGAGGCTATTGAACATAACTTGGTAATAGTAGCCTGCCGAAAACGGTTACACTTTTACCCCAAAAAAAGAACATTGGCCAAGAAGAAATTAAAAAATTAAGGAACATCGTCATAGCTGAAGAGTTAGAAAGTGTTGCTCCGATTCAATACAGGAAAATAATTTATGGAATAGGGGATAAGTCACAACGTAACTCATTTGGTAAAATGAGAGTTGTATTTGAGATACGATAATCCGATATACATTTCAGCAAGTCGATTGCCAATGACTGAACAAGACCAGATTCAAAGCGAGTATGCATTGACTATAGGTGACTAAATATAATGTGTTTTAAAGGTTGGTTTTCCAGTTCCCAATATGGAGCCTTTGATCGATAGTTTTAGTTGGACAAATAATGCCTTTTTGGACATTGAAGAAGAGAGCACAAAATATATGGCTTTTGTGAGCAAACAGAAGTCCAATTACGCTTCTTTTAGGTTCTGTAAATCTGCGACCGTTTTTACTTAATTTATTAATAATGCAGTTACTCTCAATTTGAAAAAGTTATAAGTGTTGCAGCAAAAAACAATTTTGTTTGTTTTGTTTGTTTGTTTGTTTTTGAAAATCAATTCGAAAATATGTTCAGACAATGAGAATGCCGCAGTAAAACCAAATTAAAAAAATGCCATGCCAAAGAACATAAAAGATATTCAATCATTCCTTGACTTAAGAGGATTTTTTGGAAAGTTTATTAAAAATTAAGCGATAAATGTTAGACCCTTAACAAATCTTTCAAAAAATTGAACCGAACTCGTTAATCACGACTTCGAAAAACACAGTTGTTATTTATAGATAAAAGCAGCATTTTTAGACATGAAAAACATGTAGTTCAAGTCCTTGAACAAGAATTTGTTAGAGAGCTTGACAAAGAACGGCAGTAGCAGAAAGCAACAAATCAAATTTTCTAAATTTCAAGCAAAGTATAAGTAAAACTTCGAGAGAAAATTATATGTTGGATGTAAAGTTAGAGATTTAGTAGCTATCAATAGAATACAGATTATTGCCGGAAAGAAACTTGCCATATGAAATGACGAAGATAAAACGTGCTGTACGGTTTCAGGGTCGAAAAGCAGAAGGAAAAGAAAAGAAGTTGTTAAAGTGGCAAATTCACACAAGTTGAAAGTTGTAATAAAGTTTGAGTCCAGTTCGACAGACTTTTTACTTATCATAAACTAAAAAGCGTACTAAATGAAATTAGCACTTAACTAACAAAATCAAAATTATACCTAATACTATCAATTTGGAAAATAAATAAAAACCAAGCTCAATGTGCTTTAAATATTGTTTTCAATTTTTATTGTTAGAATTATTTAATTTTATAATTACTTTCGGATTAATTTACTTCAGGTTACAATGCAGAAACATATAACTTAGCTTCAAGCAATTTGCAATAACAATAATAACTCCTCCTTTAAAAAGTTGGTATCCTTGACCGCATGTAAAGTTTCATTCTGCACGGTAAATAGTAGGACCATGTTGGGAACAAGTCTGGAAAATAAAATAAAATAAGGAATTTAGTCGAATATATAGCACATATTTTAAATATTACTAATTTCTTGGTGAAACGTCAAGTAATTTATAAATAAATTATGTTTTGCAAATTAAAGTGATATTTTTTCAATAGTCACGTGCAAACATTAAAAATTTTTTACAGTGCTTATGTGCGAGTTATTGTCATAGCCCATAAGAGTAATATAGACTAAACCAAAAAATAAAAACAATAAGAGGATAAATATTAATTTAAAAACTAATTAGCATAAAACAAATAAAGATCATAGTTTAAAAAAACTAAGGACGAATGTTTTCATATAATATTAAAACATGGGTTATTTTTTTATATAGGGTAATCATTTGAAATAGATAGTGATTCCTTTTTTCTATCTTTACATTAACAATAAGCCGACGTTTCAGTGAAAGGCTAGAAGATGATACTACGCCACAGAACAGGAATCAGAATAAACTATTTAAGAAACGAAAACTTAATTGAAAATTTAAATTCATTACAATTAATTTGTTATTATTGAATTACCAATACCACCATATAGTCATAAAAAAATATTTTCTAAATTAAACTAAAAGTGAAAACTTTGAATTAATTTTCTTGCAGCAAGGATGAGTTGCTAGAGTGTTCCACCAACAGGCCAGTGGTCGAAGCTTCGATTCCTACCCAAAGATTCTTGAAACAACACCCAAAATTCAACTGAAAACAATGACAAAACACACAATACTCAATGATACATAGTACATAAATACAAACATTTAATAACCCAACAATCAAATTCATATAAATACAATATATAATGCAATATTGATTGTTATTTGATGTTTGACTGTGCATTGCCAAAGGTATGTACACTGGACACTGAACATTTAGAACATTCTCATCCCGGCAATATAGAATAAAAATAGTGAAACACTACTTCCTTTTTTTCCGCATAACCCAGGTTCTATTACAATGAACTGCATATGTAGGGGTCGACTTCTGAGTATTGGTCAAGTATGGTCTGAGTATGGAACAAGAAAACTCCATTATAATAAAAGCTTCACATAAATACAAAATATCTAAAACAAAGCATACCGTTCCTAGAACAAAAGCAGAATTTCAACAATTACCAAAGGCGCAAGTGTTGACATGAATTTAATTATTGGAGCAAATGCCAACCGGCAATTGAAACTATGAGATATGAAAGTTAAATGAAAGTACAAAACTTTGCACAGCAAATCAGTCAGATTGAATTACGGCACAACATTCAGACAGACTCGACAAATCATATGCAGATACTCATCCACTTTTAGTGCTTCATCACAAAGTAAGGCAATGCCTGAATCTGTCCGTTTCAAAAATTGTAATGTCCGTTTATGCCGCAGTTGTAGCTAAAGCCATAAAGCACAGCAATGGAAGATTTTGTTCGATTGTTCGTATATGGAGTCAATAACACATTTATAAAGCGTGTTTTTTAGAGCGTCACAACTTTGAGTTGGCATCACTGCTTTATTTGAGCACACATTTAAAACCTGATAGTTGCTTTTTGTTTAGTTTGCTTTGACATTTCATTATGAATCGACATACAGCAGAGAAACTACCATCGTGCGTGCCACCAATTCGACGAATGGGCTGAAGCACAAATTGATATTGAGTTTGAATTTCCATTCAAAATTTTATTTTCCGATGAAGCTCATTTCTGGTTGAATGGGTACGTAAATAAGCAGAATTGTAGCATTTGGAGCGAGGAGAATCCACAAGCTTTGCTGAAACACCACTACATCCACAGAAAATTACTGTTTGGTCCGCTTTATGGGCTGGCGCAGTCATTGGCCCAAAAGTCTTCAAAAACGATTATGGTCAGAACGTTACTGTCAATGGTAAACGGTATAGAAATATTATTCGAAATTTTTTCGTACCTGGCTGATATATTTTTCGTAATCTTGCTGATATGTGACTCCAACAGGATCATTTGTCTATGTCGATAAGCCACAAACAATTGAACACATGGAAATCAGCATTCGAAGAGTTATCGGCGAAATACGGCGGCAAATGCTACGAAAAGTTTTTAATTTTTTTTAACTAATGATGATTTAATAGACAATTTTTACAGAGTAATTTTTTTTTTAAATTTTACGTCGTATAACGATATTTCGCAATACACCGAGTTTTATATTGAGGAAATACCAGAAAGTAACCAAAAAGAAATTTTCGAAGAAATAATTCAGTGCAGAGAATTATTAGTTAAATGTTTTTGTAAATTAAATTTTAAGAGAAAAATCACATTTGGTATAGATTTGTTTAAGACAGACGCATTTACCAAGAATGATTCCGGAACAAACACAAATTCAAGCGATTGCGATTCTGCAACTGATACCGAAAATAAACATTACTTTGATTTATATAACACCAATAGCAATAGAAATATTTCAAAATTTATACAGATGTGTTCTAACATCATGCGCGAAAATTACGACGGGAATGAACTAAATCTTAACTCCTTTTTAGATAAAATCGAGTTAGTTGAAGAAATTACAGCACCCAACTTAAATACTTGTTTAATATCTTTCTTAAAATCAAAATTAGATGACAAAGCCAGGGATTTGCTTTCAGAAAATGTGGCAGGTGAACAAACTAAGAATTCGTTACAGGATAAGGTAAAACCGAACAGCTCGCAAGTCGTTGCAGGATGAATTGCAGGGTTGTATGTAAGGTATAATGATTAGACAGGCTGCGCAAGGAATTTGGAAGATTTGGCTGATCCCTTAAGCTAATAGACGATATGTTGAATCGACATATTTTTCATGAAAAAATTTACTACCAGTGCCAACATATTAAACTTTTCCAACATATATTTGCTTAAGCTTATATGATTAACATTTGTTACTGATTTCAACAAATGTATGTTTACGCTTTCAACATATCGTATAGATAGACTTGTTAATTTACGGCTTATTACACCTTTAGCAACACTGATAAAAAAAAAACAGTAAATGAGAATTTGGAAAAGAAAACATATTTGCAAAACGAATTTGTAGAAAAACTGTACATAAGCGTTTATATGTTGGAAGATATTTGTAATTGGTAAGCCATTAGTTATATTTACCATTCCTGAAAAACTACGAGTAGTCGTTGTATTTGAAAATACATATGCATATACAGATATTGAAGATTTATTGGAAGTAACGTCCGGAACATCTGCAAAAGATCAGTATTATGTTTGGATAGTATTTGTTTTTCCACTACAATTCTCTATTCTGTATAATTGTGTGTTTTGCTAAGTTGTTTATAATGCTATGCTTAGCCACAGCTCTTTTGAATTCATCCTAGCACTGTTTAAGGTGTCTGGTTAGAATAGTGAGAACTCTTCTGTTTAGATTACAAAATTATTCTCCTCTTTATTAACAAATCTTATAGCTATTTATACTAGTTTCTATTTCTTAAATTTTACATACATATTTACAATTGTTAATATCATCTGTGCGGTCTTTTTTCAATTATTTAAATTATTGTCTTGACACATTGACACAAGTGTTTTTAGTTTGGTCAAGTGCTTAAATTATTACTTTGAAAAAAATGTTCTACAATATTCAAGCGGTAATTAAAATGTGTTACGTTACAGTTTTGTTAGTCGGTCAATGTTTACAATTTGTTTTTCGGTCAATCAAAAGTGTTATTTGATCTTCTTATAAATATCTTTTTGATAAACACGCTACATTCTATAGACCGATAAAATATGTTATTGTGGACATATCGAGCCTTTGGTGCAATACCATAGTAACTCAAAATTTGAATTTTTTGAGCTATGTATGCAGAAATGATCTTTGGGGAAATATCTATCTAGAGAAAAAAAGATTATGGATCCATCTCTAACTGTTCAGATTCTACAGCTAAAAATGTCTTTATTGCCTCTAGCTATTTCCAATAATATTTATTTGCAATAATGAAATGAAATGCATTTTTCCAAGTTCTCGATTTTTTGAATTACTACGGTATTGCACCAAAAGCTCGATATGTAAACACATTACAGCAGGCATATAATAACATGCGGAAAAATATAAAAAATATAAGCCAATTAGACCAAATGTCAATACAGAATGGTCTAATGATGCCATTCTAAAGCTTATAACAGCGTGGACATTAGTTCTGCACAATATAAATTGCCAAAAACACCAGCTTGCCTGATTTTGTAAGAGAACGAAGTGCAGACGAATGCGAAGCTACATAAATGGTCCAATCTGCGAATGACATTCAACACAAACTTAAGCAAAATAAAAAAAATCCGGATCAGCTGCCGGAGAATACATAGTCTGGAAATATTTTACTGCAATGAAATTCCTGGAATTGAATGAAACGTCTCAAACAAGTGAATCAATTGTAACAATGACAATGGTAAACTAGTGTTTTATTGCATAATACTTTTTAAATCAATCTGCTCTATTTTTATTTTGACAATAGCCTGGTGAAGATTCAAATTGGTCAGTAGCATATTCTGAACCAACATTACCAAAACGTCCCAGAATAACATCATCAGTTTCACCAACATCATAGGCTCAACAAGCATTGCCCAGTTATAATGTGTTTACAGAAATGACAGATAAGGCGATCTGTACTATAGCGGAAAGATCAGATATAAAAGACCAGACCAGTTTGGCTCTTTTGGTCCTTCAGAATTGCGCAGTCTTCCACTGCAAAAGGGAATGCTATCTAAAAGGAAATTGGCTCGAACTTTAATTAACATTATGGATGAATTTGGAAATTCTATTGATAATTAATGAATTAAATTAGAATTTCTTTTTATTAGTAGATATGTATGCATGTAAATAAACAGTATTTCAAATTTCAAATTAGATTTGTTTATACTGCCAATTCCACAAAATACATCGCAAGAAAATTAGAATTTGTACTGTATGCATGTCGCCAAGCATCTTCAATTAACACTCCATTTCCATGATGCTGGTCGGTAAATCCGAAAGGTTCGTATAATTTTTTATTTGTAGTGATCAAATAATTGTGAAGTACGTAATATGCTAAGACTATTTTTTTGGTTTTAAGCTAATAGGTGATCGTAAAACTCGAAAACCTCCTGACATTATACCAAACACGTTTTCAATAATGTGACGTGCACGGCTTAAACGATAATTATAGAATCTTTGCACCATTGTTAAACCACGTTGGGCATACAGTTTTAAAACATTTTGACGCATAGCAAAAGCATCATCTGCAACAAGTAATTACGGAACAGGTAATTCGGGTCCAGATAATACTGTTGGCTCTAGTAAGCTTAGTTGGTTATTGTTCATGGCTTCCGTAAAGCTACAGCGATTGAATACACCACCATCAGAAAACCGTCCATTGTGACCTACATCAGCATATATGAGTTTCTATTCAGCATCTGCAATTCCCATTAGCACAATGCTATGCGTGTCTCACTCATTCTGCAATTGTTGGCGTCTACAATAGTTGATGTAAAGGAAAATATAAGTTTTGCTATGTCTATGTATGCACGTAAAACCAATGATTGAATTCTCTTACTTTCATATACTCTAAAAGCGTAATAGTTTGCTTTGGAATGTGAAATATGTACTGCATTGAAGAAAATGAATCACCACTACCTAGAAAACGAAGTGTCAATATAATTTCGTTCGTTTTGATTTTTTTATTACTGCAATTATGGCACGTTCAAGAATATTAACAAAAGAAAATCTAAATCGGCTGCTTTCTTGTGCTTTAAAAAACGTAAAACCACGCCGAAAAACGAAAGCGCTCGTGGTTTGCAGAACAGCATCAAATCGTTTAAGTGATTTTAAAACTGTTCGTGATTTAATACTACGTGATTTTCAGAACAGACCTGTATATAAGCTATTATTTTATAAAGTAGGTAAACAATTTATAATTAAAACAACTTCCAATATTACTTAACAGCAATTAATACTTTTTATTTAAAATAGTAACTTCTTTAAGAAATGATATATATGTATTATATAATATATTATAGTTAATATTTGCCTACTCTAGCAAACATCTTTTCGAAGAAAATGAACAGTTCTCAAAGGCAAATGCCAAATTACAAAACAAATATCAACATTTGCTAAAGTAGACAACATCTCCCATTTAAGCCTATACTGAAATGTGTTTTAAACTGTAACTACTAACACATGTATAGAATGCAAAAATAGAAATGAAAAAAATTTAAAGTCTTCGCAGAAACATAAATACTTTATATTTAACGAAATAAGGACAACGAAGACATCTTCGCTAGAGTAATCGAAAAACACAACCTGCATGACGACACATCCGATAACGGACTCAGACTTCGTAACGGGGCGAAACTTCAATGTAACAAGCGGTTCCTTAACCTCCACACTCACAAAGGGACCTGGCGGTTCCCTGATCAATTAACTGTCAACCAGATTGATCACATTGCCAAAACGCCATCAGAGATGCTGCCTCTGATGTATTGGGTTTTAAAATGCCACCCGGGAAAAACCCATGGTTTGACGACGAGTGCAGGCAGGCGCACTCAGCGAAGCTAGCAGCGTATAAGGCGACGTTGGAGAGAAGGACGAGAGCAGTTCGTGAGCTCTACGAACGTAAAAGAAGGGAAGAACACCAGCTTCTCAAAAGGAAGAAAAAAAAGCATGAGGAGCGGGCGGTCGAGGAACTGGAGAGTTGTTACGGGAGGAATAATATCCGAAAGTTTTACCAACGGGTAAAACAACTATTCAATATATATAAGCATCGAACAGAATACCTGTCGTAACGGACGGACGGACGGGGGAATGGGCCAGTGCACTCAGGGCAAAGTTGTTGATTGCTCTCAACCTGGCGAGAAGCCAGCAGCGATCCCTGAAAATGGACTGGTCAAGCTGACATACTGCCTCCCCGTGGCGCCCCTGGATAGCCCCTACAGCACCCGCTTAGAGGTGAACCAAAGTGTGCAGCGAATCCCCTCTGTCCAGGGGTCTAAACCAGGACCCGGTCCTCCAGGTTTCGGGGGTTGTGCGTGGGGGTAACTTCCCTACCGTGTAAAAACACACTAGTTACGACACAACAACAAAGAATAACTTTGTTGGTTGAGGCCCAGGTTCACCACGGACTGTAGCGCCAAAAGAAGAAGAAGAAGAAGAAGAACGAAGACGGACCAATCGTAGTAGAGCCGCAATCGATACTGAGAATCTGGAAAGATCACCTCTCCAGACTGTTTATCGGCGAGGAAAACACCAATTCCATTTCCAGGCAGAGTATTCCACCCCATTTTATTGGACCATTATGGTAGAGAATTCCGTCCCCCGACCTGAATGAAGTCAAGATAGCAATATCGAGATTGAAATCAAATATAGCTGAAGGAATGGAAGGACTGTCCGCGGAACTGTTTAAGGCAGTTCATTTGTAAGATATGATCGGAGAAAAGCATTCCCTACGAGTGGAATCTCAGCATCGTTTGCCCGATCCATAAAAAAACAGATCCATTCAACTGCGCCAACTACCGAGGAATAAGTGTCCTGAAGTGTTCAATGACCCAATTTTCACACTAAGGCAGATCCTGGAACAGACCCAAATCGACGCCCACCATCTATTCGTCGATTTTAAGGCCGCATATGACAGCGTGCATAGGGACGAGCTATACAACGCCATGTCTAGTTTTGACATTCCTACCAAACTCGTCAGGTTGTGTAAGATGACGATGGAGAATTCTCGCTGCTCCATCAAGGTCGCTAACGAATTCACCGAGACCTTCAATGTCAGAAAAGGCTTTAGACAAGGCGACTGTCATGTGAGTTTTTGCCTTTATATATTATAATATTATATATTATATGTATATACAATATATTAATAATAAGGTGACCATATTAAAACCAAAAATAAAAATAATGTCCGAAAGATGGATTTTTTAACAAGTTGGTGAATATATTTTAAGAACGTCTTTAGAAATTTCTTACTACATAAAATAATATAATAATAAACTTTGTTTTTCTTTCAAATAGATGTCTTTCTAAATAAATATAACTCAATTTCGCCGAGTATGACGTATTTCGTCATACTCTGTGCATTTTCATTTATTTTTGACGACGAATATTCGTGACCAAAAATTTGTCGTTTTTCGGATGTGTGTTGCTAGCTGTTCCTAGCATAAGAAGCAACTAAAACAAAACAATAGATAAAAAAGAAATTTCTTACAGTGAAAAGCAGCACGAAGCGAGGGAAATGTCTGAAGATAATGAGATTTCGCCTAATACGATTTCGTTAGCAAACGTGGAAAGAGAATTATGGTTAAAACCTTATGAGTGGACAGAAGTACATGAATTTGCGTTTGCCATAAGTAAAATGAAAGAATATGGGGATTTATTTTTAAATAAAGTCAGTTTCAGTCTGCGTCTATGTTACATTAAAAAACTTTTATTGGAAGAATTTCACAAAGGGCATTCAAGTGCTGAAATTCAATCTAAACTGTAACTAAGAAAAACGGTCATCAGAATATACACCAATATGTTTTATGTATATATAGATGGGCTTTGTATACTCTTAAGACCTGAGCGTGAATAAATTTTGTATATTTTTATTTACATTTTTATTTTTTCGCATTTTTATTTTTTTAAGTATTAGAAAATTATGGTGCACATATTCGCACCTCAGGTTTGAATATATCTGCAATTAGGAGTGTGGGGTAGTTTTCCAAGAAGTTATTTTTTCTAGTACATAAAAATTATTAAAACCGTAACAAAAGTAAAAAAAATTAACAAAAGATGGTTTTACTTGTCTAAAATAGATATAATTTAGTGTGCACATGTGTGCATTTACGGTCCGAAGAGGCTATTGAACATAACTTGGTAATAGTAGTCGGTTATAATGTTTTATATAATATTCGCTACGCCTGCCGAAAACGGTTACACTTGTACCCCAAAAAAAGAACATTGGCCAAGAAGAAATTAAAAAATTAAGGAACATCGTCATAGCTGAAGAGATAGAAATTGTTGCTCCGATTCAATACAGGAAAATAATTTATGGAATAGGGGATAAGTCACAACGTAACTCATTTGGTAAAATGAGAGTTGTATTTGGGATACGATAATCCGATATACATTTCAGCAAGTCGATTGCCAATGACTGAACAAGACCAGATTCAAAGCGAGTATGCAATAAAATGCGGAAAAATATAAAAAATATAAGCCAATTAGACCAAAAGTCAATACAGAATGGTCTAATGATGCCATTCTAAAGCTTATAACAGCGTGGACATTAGTTCTGCACAATATAAATTGCCAAAAACACCAGCTTGCCTGATTTTGTAAGAGAACGAAGTGCAGACGAATGCGAAGCTACATAAATGGTCCAATCTGCGAATGACATTCAACACAAACCTAAGCAAAATAAAAAAAATCCGGATCAGCTGCCGGAGAATACATAGTCTGGAAATATTTTACTGCAACGAAATTCCTGGAATTGAATGAAACGTCTCAAACAAGTGAATCAATTGTAACAATGACAATGGTAAACTAGTGTTTTACTGCATAATACTTTTTAAATCAATCTGCTCTATTTTTATTTTGGTAATAGCCTGGTGAAGATTCAAATTGGTCAGTAGCATATTCTGAACCAACATTACCAAAACGTCCCAGAATAACATCATCAGTTTCACCAACATCATAGGCTCAACAAGCATTGCTCAGTTATAATGTGTTTACAGAAATGACAGATAAGGCGATCTGTACTATAGCGGAAAGATCAGATATAAAAGACCAGACCAGTTTGGCTCTTTTGGTCCTTCAGAATTGCGCAGTCTTCCACTGCAAAAGGGAATGTTCTCTAAAAGGAAATTGGCTCGAGCTTTAATTAACATTATGGATGAATTTGAAAATTCTATTGATAATTAATGAATTAAATTAGAATTTCTTTTTATTAGTAGATATGTATGAATGTAAATAAACAGTATTTCAAATTAGATTTGTTTATACTGCCAATTCCACAAAATACATCGCAAGAAAATTAGAATTTGTACTGTATGCATGTCGCCAAGCATCTTCAATTAACACTCCATTTCCATGATGCTGGTCGGTAAATCCGAAAGGTGTGTATAATTTTTTATTTGTAGTGATCAAATAACTGTGCAGTACGTAACATGCTAAGACTACTTTTTTGGCTTTAAGCTAATAGGTGATCGTAAAACTCGAAAACCTCCTGCATTATACCAAACACGTTTTCAATAATGCGACGTGCACTACTTAAACGATAATTATAGAATCTTTGCACCATTGTTAAACCACGTTGGGCATACAGTTTTAAAACATTTTGACGCATAGCAAAAGCATCATCTGCAACAAGTAATTACGGAACAGGTAATTCGGGTCCAGATAATACTGTTGGCTCTGGTAAGCTTAGTTGGTTATTGTCCATGGCTTCTGTAAAGCTACAGCGATTGAATACAACACCATCGGAAAACCGTCCATTGTGACCTACATCAGCATATATGAGTTTCTATTCAGCATCTGCAATTCCCATTAGCACAATGCTATGCGTGTCTCACTCATTCTGAAATTGTTGGCGTCTAGGAAAATATAAGTATTGCTATGTCTATGTATGCACGTAAAAGCAATGATTGAATTCTCTTACTGTCATATACTCTAAAAGCGTAATAGTTTGCTTTGGAATGTGAAATATGTACTGCATTGAAGAAAATGAATCACCACTACCTAGAAAACGAAGTGTCAATATAATTTCGTTCGTTTTGATTTTTTTATTACTGCAATTATGGCACGTTCAAGAATATTAACAAAAGAAAATCTAAATCGGCTGCTTTCTTGTGCTTTAAAAAACGCAAAACCACACCGAAAAACGAAAGCGCTCGTGGTTTGCAGAAGAGCATCAAATCGTTTAAGTGATTTTAAAACCGTTCGTGATTTAATACTACGTGATTTTCAGAACAGACCTGTATATAAGCTATTATTTTATAAAGTAGGTAAACAATTTATAATTAAAACAACTTCCAATATTACTTAACAGCAATTAATACTTTTTATTTAAAATAGTAACTTCTTTAAGAAATGATATATTCTATAATTATTATATATATAACAGTTCTCAATTATATAACAGTTCTCAAAGGCAAATGCCAAATTACAAAAGCAAATATCAACATTTGCTAAAGTAGACAACATCTCCCATTTAAGCCTATACTGAAATGTGTTTTAAACTGTAACTACTAACACATGTATAGAATGCAAAAATAGAAATGAAAAAAATTTAAAGTCTTCGCAGAAACATAAATACTTTATATTTAACGAAATAAGGACAACGAAGACATCTTCGCTAGAGTAATCGAAAAACACAACCTGCATGACGACACATCCGATAACGGACTCAGACTTCGTAACGGGGCGAAACTTCAATGTAACAAGCGGTTCCTTAACCTCCACACTCACAAAGGGACCTGGCAGTTCCCTGATCAATTAACCGTCAACCAGATTGACGGACCAGATCACATTGCCAAAACGCCATCAGAGATGCTGCCTCTGATGTATTGAGTTTTAAAATGCCACCCGGGAAAAACCCATGGTTTGACGACGAGTGCAGGCAGGCGCACTCAGCGAAGCTAGCAGCGTATAAGGCGACGCACAGTGGCGCCATTTGACTTTTTTCGTTGCAAAAATCATATCTTTTGAACCGAACAAGATAATCGAATAATTTAAATTGCATGTCATAGATAATTGTTCAACCTATAAAATGAGCGGTTGGAGTGGACGCTACACCTTATAGGTGCTTACTTATGGGTTTTCAAAGTTAAAATTTGTGAAAAAATCCAAGTTTTGGTAACAAAAAAATTTTTGTTAAGAATTTTATATTTTTTTGTAGTTCTTTTGTAAGCTTTTCATGTTTTAAGATATTACCTAAAAAATTACAACAAAAGAGTTTTTTTTTAAATGATTTTTTCAATTTTCTGTAAAATATTCATTTTCTTGGTAAGACAAAGTATGTCTAAAATACAAATCATTTCTAAACTCTAATTTTTTTCTAACTCATCTATTTTATGGTAACAAAATCAAATTATTTTTACCAATCTTATATTTCTTAGTTCTTTTGAAAGCTTTTTCTGTTTTAAAGTTATTAGCCAACAAATTAAACAAATTTTTTTTCAATTAATTTTTTGAATTTTCTGTAAAATATTCATCACAATTCGTAACAGAAGGTATATCTAAAAGACTAATCATTTCTAAAGTATAATTCCATTGTAGTTCTTTTCGTGTCTTCACATGCCGCAGGGAAGAAATAAGTGGATCGGAAGATGCTGCTAACATGTTGAAGAGGTCCTCATTTTGCCTCACCCTTGATGCTTTGAACGTGTTCTGCAATCTATATTTTTTGTAAAATTTGTTAAGAGACTCCTGCGCTTCTTCAGAAAGCTCTCCAATTGGCAAAGACTGGTACTCAATTATATCTTTGCCATGCGCCAATATTTTATGGACGGTCGGGGTCAACTTCTTCTGTGGATAAATTTTTGCTAAAAGAGATGCAGTTTCCGATGCATATTCTCCAAATTTTGTAGAATTAACACTTTCTTGGCAGTTTAAAACATTCAAGATCGTTCCCAATCTTTTGACGATTTCATTGTCAATTCCAGTGATTCTAGTTACTGCCTCATCATTTGCAAAAAATCTCCTTGAAGTGTTTCCATCGTTTGAGTTACCGTATCCACACTTGGGGCAGTCTACTTTTAGTCCAAGTTGTTTCCAAAAAGCATTCTTTATTTGCTTCTTTCTGATCTTTTCCTTATCCTTAATTGATGTATTTTCATCGATGTTTTCATCTTGTTGTGGTAGGGTATACGCCAGTTTTAGCAAGAACTCCATACACCTTATCCTTGCGTGCAATGGTGACATTCCATATTCGTAATTCTCCTCGTTTGTAGAATCGTTTAAATTACCGAAGTTCTTCTGACTCTTTTTGCAAATCGGGCATGTCAATGTTGAGGTTGTTCCTGTCAGTTCGTTTACGACTTTTCCGTCAACCATGGTCAGGTGGAACTCGTAACTACATTCAATATATTTTCCTTCTCCAATTTGCAATTTTGTATGCTTAATCTTGCTTATTTGTTCTTCAATGTCCTTCACCGTGGTCCTTATGAGTTCTGCCGATTCCTTTGCAAACTGAAACATTATTGGTCGGCAATAATGCACTGATGACGGTCGATGATTTTTCCAGTGTAGGGAAACATCAGATTTTAGCCGCAATGGAACAACAGATGCCATAAACATATTTCCGTCAGATATTGTAGTGTCATCGGAAGATATCCTTTGCTTATAAACGCTTTGTCCGGATGATCCATCGCAGCCCCATTTGCTGATCAATGTTAGTTTCTGAGGAAGAATTTCCACCTCATTTTCAGGAAGACTTTCCAACAACCGTTTTGCTGTATGGTCCATAAGATCCTGCAGATTGGCTTTCGCAGAGACTTCCGTAAACTCCGTACGCAATGGTCGTGAATTTATTTTGGCTTGCGTAATATGCTTGTATCCGGGGAAAAGGTCAGCCCCGTGTCGCATTAAAGATGCCCGTAGTATCTCATATTTCTCTTTGGAAAGTTCTAAGTCCAAAAACAGAGCCAAGGCTTCTTCGGAACTATACTTTTTAATATGTGCGTTTGTGGGAGTGGGAATGCTTTCCTTAATCCTTTTTAGTCGCAGTGGGCTTGCATCAGCAACAGATTTTGTAATCTGCGACCTAACTCGTTCACTATCCTTTATGTATTTAATAGACAGCGCATCCGATAAATCCTTCGTGGTCAAGTCATTGGTGGCATCGGCAAGTTTCCTCTTTCTTGTGAAAATTGAACACTCCTCCATACTTTTTTTTGGCCTTCCTTTTTCTCCTCTGGTTGATGTGGAGGGTTTATCTACTGCCAATATATCCAGGATGGTGTCTTCATTAAGCCAGTCCTCGTATTTGGAGTTGAAGATGTTAATGGTTCGATTGCATTTCACCCATTTTGTCTTAATTTTGGCATGTATCATACAAAGATTATTTTTTATACTTTTGCTTCTCTCAATATTTCCGTATAAGCTATCGAGTTCTTCTAAAGCAGCTTCCGCGAAACACGTTGGTGTAATTGACTTTCTAAACAGTTCAAATAGTTTTAAATTGTTCAACGCCATGTTTTCAATACTTGTTTCGCCAACTTTCAGTCGTAGACTAATGCAGGCATTAAGCTTGTTTTGCAATATATAGGCCTATGCTACCATGTCTACAAATGTACCTGTTACATGCATACATATGCATTTGGGCTGAATTATACAGTTTTGATATTATGCACGTAGCCAAATGAGATTTGTGCCTACCTGTACCATAAGTCAGTATTGTTCTTCACCATATGTACGCCAAAAATAATTTTTAAGTGAGGTGCGTACCTGCTTATTTCAATGAGTAGTTTTTTGTGCATCTTGTGTCTGTAACGGAATATTAGGACCAAATTTTTCGCCAGAGGCTCTCAGGTAGACAACTGACTCAAAATGCAATTTTCAAACTATTACATCAAAGTAACTGTCAGTCAAGGCATGTAAGGGATG
This sequence comes from Epicampocera succincta, assembly GCA_932526305.1. Taxonomy (NCBI): domain Eukaryota; kingdom Metazoa; phylum Arthropoda; class Insecta; order Diptera; family Tachinidae; genus Epicampocera; species Epicampocera succincta. The sequence continues at coordinate 25,578,859 of OW052035.1, read as the reverse complement.
CCCGCCATACAATTTCTGCAACCATGTCTTTTTAACGTTTTTTACCTGTAGAAGCCAAATAGGCACGTAAAGGCAGATAAAACCTTTTGAGTTATGTAAAAGACTAGTTAAAGAACATATTTTGAAAATATGGCGGAGGTAAAAAAAGGTAAATTTTTTTTATTTTCCGTCAAAGTTGAAGAATAGTGAAAAAATGGATAGTTTTTAAATACTGATTTACCTAGAGAAACACAAAGCAAACAGCACAATTTTTTTTATTGTTATACATTTAATAAGCACATCAATCACTAAAAACAAAAAAAAATACTATTCGTTGCCTAGTTTTCGTGATATTACACCTGAAATCGGATCAAACTACCTAAAAATTGTGTGTTTTTTTTAAATCCGAAAATTGGTTAACTTTGAACAGTTATGTCTTCTAAACTAAAAATCTGATATTGTTAAGAGTAGCATATTTGAGATCGTTGAAAAGTTTACTATAAGATGGATTCATTTAAAATTTCGCAGGCGCACATGAAAATTTTGATTTTTGCAACCTCGTTTGCTCTACGGGTGCCACTGTGCGACGTTGGAGAGAAGGACGAAAGCAGTTCGTGAGCTCTACGAACGTAAAAGAAGGGAAGAACACCAGCTTCTCAAAAGGAAGAAAAAAAAGCATGAGCGGGCGGTCGAGGAACTGGAGAGTTGTTACGGGAGGAATAATATCCGAAAGTTTTACCAACGGGTAAAACAACTATTCAATATATATAAGCATCGAACAGAATACCTGTCGTAACGAAGACGGACTAATCGTAGTAGAGCCGCAATCGATACTGAGAATCTGGAAAGATCACCTCTCCAGACTGTTTATCGGCGAGGAAAACACCAATTCCATTTCCAGGCAGAGTATTCCACCCCATTTTATTGGACCATTATGATAGAGAATTCCGTCCCCCGACCTGAATGAAGTCAAGATAGCAATATCGAGATTGAAATCAAATATAGCTGCAGGAACGGAAGGACTGTCCGCGGAACTGTTTAAGGCAGTTCATTTGTAAGATATGATCGGAGGAAAGCATGCCCTACGAGTGGAATCTCAGCATCGTTTGCCCGATCCATAAAAAAACAGATCCATTCAACTGCGCCAACTACCGAGGAATAAGTGTCCTGAAGTGTTCAATGACCCAATTTTCACACTAAGGCAGATCCTGGAACAGACCCAAATCGACGCCCACCATCTATTCGTCGATTTTAAGGCCGCATATGACAGCGTGCATAGGGACGAGCTATACAACGCCATGTCTAGTTTTGACATTCCTACCAAACTCGTCAGGTTGTGTAAGATGACGATGGAGAATTCTCGCTGCTCCATCAAGGTCGCTAACGAATTCACCGAGACCTTCAATGTCAGAAAAGGCTTTAGACAAGGCGACTGTCATGTGAGTTTTTGCCTTTATATATTATAATATTATATATTATATGTATATACAATATATTAATAATAAGGTGACCATATTAAAACCAAAAATAAAAATAATGTCCGAAAGATGGATTTTTTAACAAGTTGGTGAATATATTTTAAGAACGTCTTTAGAAATTTCTTACTGCATAAAATAATATAATAATAAATTTTGTTTTTCTTTCAAATAGATGTCTTTCTAAATAAATATAACTCAATTTCGCCGAGTATGACGTATTTCGTCATACTCTGTGCATTTTCATTTATTTTTGACGACGAATATTCGTGACCAAAAATTTGTCGTTTTTCGGATGTGTGTTGCTAGCTGTTCCTAGCATAAGAAGCAACTAAAACAAAACAATAGATAAAAAAGAAATTTCTTACAGTGAAAAGCAGCACGAAGCGAGGGAAATGTCTGAAGATAATGAGATTTCGCCTAATACGATTTCGTTAGCAAGCGTGGAAAGAGAATTATGGTTAAAACCTTATGAGTGGACAGAAGTACATGAATTTGCGTTTGCCATAAGTAAAATGAAAGAATATGGGGATTTATTTTTAAATAAAGTCAGTTTCAGTCTGCGTCTATGTTACATTAAAAAACTTTTATTGGAAGAATTTCACAAAGGGCATTCAAGTGCTGAAATTCAATCTAAACTGTAACTAAGAAAAACGGTCATCAGAATATACACCAATATGTTTTATGTATATATAGATGGGCTTTGTATACTCTTAAGACCTGAGCGTGAATAAATTTTGTATATTTTTATTTACATTTTTATTTTTTCGCATTTTTATTTTTAAGTATTAGAAAATTATGGTGCACATATTCGCACCTCAGGTTTGAATATATCTTCAATTAGGAGTGTGGGGTAGTTTTCCAAGAAGTTATTTTTTCTAGTACATAAAAATTATTAAAACCGTAACAAAAGTAAAAAAAATTAACAAAAGATGGTTTTACTTGTCTAAAATAGATATAATTTAGTGTGCACATGTGTGCATTTACGGTCCGAAGAGGCTATTGAACATAACTTGGTAATAGTAGTCGGTTATAATGTTTTATATAATATTCGCTACGCCTGCCGAAAACGGTTACACTTTTACCCCAAAAAAAGAACATTGGCCAAGAAGAAATTAAAAAATTAAGGAACATCGTCATAGCTGAAGAGTTAGAAAGTGTTGCTCCGATTCAATACAGGAAAATAATTTATGGAATAGGGGATAAGTCACAACGTAACTCATTTGGTAAAATGAGAGTTGTATTTGAGATACGATAATCCGATATACATTTCAGCAAGTCGATTGCCAATGACTGAACAAGACCAGATTCAAAGCGAGTATGCAATAAAATGCGGAAAAATATAAAAAATATAAGCCAATTAGACCAAAAGTCAATACAGAATGGTCTAATGATGCCATTCTAAAGCTTATAACAGCGTGGACATTAGTTCTGCACAATATAAATTGCCAAAAACACCAGCTTGCCTGATTTTGTAAGAGAACGAAGTGCAGACGAATGCGAAGCTACATAAATGGTCCAATCTGCGAATGACATTCAACACAAACCTAAGCAAAATAAAAAAAAATCCGGATCAGCTGCCGGAGAATACATAGTCTGGAAATATTTTACTGCAACGAAATTCCTGGAATTGAATGAAACGTCTCAAACAAGTGAATCAATTGTAACAATGACAATGGTAAACTAGTGTTTTATTGCATAATACTTTTTAAATCAATCTGCTCTATTTTTATTTTGTTAATAGCCTGGTGAAGACTCAAATTGGTCAGTAGCATATTCTGAACCAACATTACCAAAACGTCCCAGAATAACATCATCAGTTTCACCAACATCATAGGCTCAACAAGCATTGCTCAGTTATAATGTGTTTACAGAAATGACAGATAAGGCGATCTGTACTATAGCGGAAAGATCAGATATAAAAGACCAGACCAGTTTGGCTCTTTTGGTCCTTCAGAATTGCGCAGTCTTCCACTGCAAAAGGGAATGTTATCTAAAAGGAAATTGGCTCGAGCTTTAATTAACATTATGGATGAATTTGAAAATTCTATTGATAATTAATGAATTAAATTAGAATTTCTTTTTATTAGTAGATATGTATGAATGTAAATAAACAGTATTTCAAATTAGATTTGTTTATACTGCCAATTCCACAAAATACATCGCAAGAAAATTAGAATTTGTACTGTATGAATGTCGCCAAGCATCTTCAATTAACACTCCATTTCCATGATGCTGGTCGGTAAATCCGAAAGGTGTGTATAATTTTTTATTTGTAGTGATCAAATAACTGTGCAGTACGTAACATGCTAAGACTATTTTTTTGGCTTTAAGCTAATAGGTGATCGTAAAACTCGAAAACCTCCTGCATTATATCAAACACGTTTTCAATAATGCGACGTGCACGACTTAAACGATAATTATAGAATCTTTGCACCATTGTTAAACCACGTTGGGCATACAGTTTTAAAACATTTTGACGCATAGCAAAAGCATCATCTGCAACAAGTAATTACGGAACAGGTAATTCGGGTCCAGATAATACTGTTGGCTCTGGTAAGCTTAGTTGGTTATTGTCCATGGCTTCTGTAAAGCTACAGCGATTGAATACAACACCATCGGAAAACCGTCCATTGTGACCTACATCAGCATATATGAGTTTCTATTCAGCATCTGCAATTCCCATTAGCACAATGCTATGCGTGTCTCACTCATTCTGAAATTGTTGGCGTCTACAATAGTTGATGTATAGGAAAATATAAGTTTTGCTATGTCTATGTATGCACGTAAAAGCAATGATTGAATTCTCTTACTTTTATATACTCTAAAAGCGTAATAGTTTGCTTTGGAATGTGAAATATGTACTGCATTGAAGAAAATGAATCACCACTACCTAGAAAACGAAGTGTCAATATAATTTCGTTCGTTTTGATTTTTTTATTACTGCAATTATGGCACGTTCAAGAATATTAACAAAAGAAAATCTAAATCGGCTGCTTTCTTGTGCTTTAAAAAACGTAAAACCACACCGAAAAACGAAAGCGCTCGTGGTTTGCAGAAGAGCATCAAATCGTTTAAGTGATTTTAAAACCGTTCGTGATTTAATACTACGTGATTTTCAGAACAGACCTGTATATAAGCTATTATTTTATAAAGTAGGTAAACAATTTATAATTAAAACAACTTCCAATATTACTTAACAGCAATTAATACTTTTTATTTAAAATAGGAACTTCTTTAAGAAATGATATATATGTATTATATAATATATTATAGTTAATATTTGCCTACTCTAGCAAACATCTTTTCGAAGAAAATGAACAGTTCTCAAAGGCAAATGCCAAATTACAAAAGCAAATATCAACATTTGCTAAAGTAGACAACATCTCCCATTTAAGCCTATACTGAAATGTGTTTTAAACTGTAACTACTAACACATGTATAGAATGCAAAAATAGAAATGAAAAAAATTTAAAGTCTTCGCAGAAACATAAATACTTTATATTTAACGAAATAAGGACAACGAAGACATCTTCGCTAGAGTAATCGAAAAACACAACCTGCATGACGACACATCCGATAACGGACTCAGACTTCGTAACGGGGCGAAACTTCAATGTAACAAGCGGTTCCTTAACCTCCACACTCACAAAGGGACCTGGCGGTTCCCTGATCAATTAACCGTCAACCAGATTGATCACATTGCCAAAACGCCATCAGAGATGCTGCCTCTGATGTATTCGGTTTTAAAATGCCACCCGGGAAAAACCCATGGTTTGACGACGAGTGCAGGCAGGCGCACTTAGCGAAGCTGGCAGCGTATAAGGCGACGTTGGAGAGAAGGACGAGAGCAGTTCGTGAGCTCTACGAACGTAAAAGAAGGGAAGAACACCAGCTTCTCAAAAGGAAGAAAAAAAAGCATGAGCGGGCGGTCGAGGAACTGGAGAGTTGTTACGGGAGGAATAATATCCGAAAGTTTTACCAACGGGTAAAACAACTATTCAATATATATAAGCATCGAACAGAATACCTGTCGTAACGAAGACGGACCAATCGTAGTAGAGCCGCAATCGATACTGAGAATCTGGAAAGATCACCTCTCCAGACTGTTTATCGGCGAGGAAAACACCAATTCCATTTCCAGGCAGAGTATTCCACCCCATTTTATTGGACCATTATGATAGAGAATTCCGTCCCCCGACCTGAATGAAGTCAAGATAGCAATATCGAGATTGAAATCAAATATAGCTGCAGGAACATAAGGACTGTCCGCGGAACTGTTTAAGGCAGTTCATTTGTAAGATATGATCGGAGGAAAGCATGCCCTACGAGTGGAATCTCAGCATCGTTTGCCCGATCCATAAAAAAACAGATCCATTCAACTGCGCCAACTACCGAGGAATAAGTGTCCTGAAGTGTTCAATGACCCAATTTTCACACTAAGGCAGATCCTGGAACAGACCCAAGAGATGCAAATCGACGCCCACCATCTATTCGTCGATTTTAAGGCCGCATATGACAGCGTGCATAGGGACGAGCTATACAACGCCATGTCTAGTTTTGACATTCCTACCAAACTCGTCAGGTTGTGTAAGATGACGATGGAGAATTCTCGCTGCTCCATCAAGGTCGCTAACGAATTCACCGAGACCTTCAATGTCAGAAAAGGCTTTAGACAAGGCGACTGTCATGTGAGTTTTTGCCTTTATATATTATAATATTATATATTATATGTATATACAATATATTAATAATAAGGTGACCATATTAAAACCAAAAATAAAAATAATGTCCGAAAGATGGATTTTTTAACAAGTTGGTGAATATATTTTAAGAACGTCTTTAGAAATTTCTTACTGCATAAAATAATATAATAATAAATTTTGTTTTTCTTTCAAATAGATGTCTTTCTAAATAAATATAACTCAATTTCGCCGAGTATGACGTATTTCGTCATACTCTGTGCATTTTCATTTATTTTTGACGACGAATATTCGTGACCAAAAATTTGTCGTTTTTCGGATGTGTGTTGCTAGCTGTTCCTAGCATAAGAAGCAACTAAAACAAAACAATAGATAAAAAAGAAATTTCTTACAGTGAAAAGCAGCACGAAGCGAGGGAAATGTCTGAAGATAATGAGATTTCGCCTAATACGATTTCGTTAGCAAGCGTGGAAAGAGAATTATGGTTAAAACCTTATGAGTGGACAGAAGTACATGAATTTGCGTTTGCCATAAGTAAATGAAAGAATATGGGGATTTATTTTTAAATAAAGTCAGTTTCAGTCTGCGCCTATGTTACATTAAAAAACTTTTATTGGAAGAATTTCACAAAGGGCATTCAAGTGCTGAAATTCAATCTAAACTGTAACTAAGAAAAACGGTCATCAGAATATACACCAATATGTTTTATGTATATATAGATGGGCTTTGTATACTCTCAAGACCTGAGCGTGAATAAATTTTGAACATTGGCCAAGAAGAAATTAAAAAATTAAGGAACATCGTCATAGCTGAAGAGTTAGAAAGTGTTGCTCCGATTCAATACCGGAAAATAATTTATGGAATAGGGGATAAGTCACAACGTAACTCATTTGGTAAAATGAGAGTTGTATTTGAGATACGATAATCCGATATACATTTCAGCAAGTCGATTGCCAATGACTGAACAAGACCAGATTCAAAGCGAGTATGCATTGACTATAGGTGACTAAATAAAATGTGTTTTAAAGGATCGTTTTCCAGTTCCCAATATGGAGCCTTTGATCGATAGTTTTAGTTGGACAAATAATGCCTTTTTGGACATTGAAGAAGAGAGCACAAAATATATGGCTTTTGTGAGCAAACAAAAGTCCAATTACGCTTCTTTTAGATTCTGTAAATCTGCGACCGTTTTTACTTAATTTATTAATAATGCAGTTACTCTCAATTTGAAAAAGTTATAAGTGTTGCAGCAAAAAACAATTTGAAAATCAATTCGAAAATATGTTCAGACAATGAGAATGCCGCAGTAAAACCAAATTAAAAAAATGCCATGCCAAAGAACATAAAAGATATTCAATCATTCCTTGACTTAAGAGGATTTTTTGGAAAGTTTATTAAAAATTAAGCGATAATTGTTAGACCCTTAACAAATCTTTCAAAAAATTGAACCGAACTCGTTAATCACGACATGAAAAACATGTAGTTCAAGTCCTTGAACAAGAATTTGTTAGAGAGCTTGACAAAGAACGGCAGTAGCAGAAAGCAACAAATCAAATTTTCTAAATTTCAAGCAAAGTATAAGTAAAACTTCGAGAGAAAATTATATGTTGGATGTAAAGTTAGAGATTTAGTAGCTATCAATAGAATACAGATTATTGCCGGAAAGAAACTTGCCATATGAAATGACGAAGATAAAACGTGCTGTACGGTTTCAGGGTCGAAAAGCAGAAGGAAAAGAAAAGAAGTTGTTAAAGTGGCAAATTCACACAAGTTGAAAGTTGTAATAAAGTTTGAGTCCAGTTCGACAGACTTTTTACTTATCATAAACTAAAAAGCGTACTAAATGAAATTAGCACTTAACTAACAAAATCAAAATTATACCTAATACTATCAATTTGGAAAATAAATAAAAACCAAGCTCAATGTGCTTTAAATATTGTTTTCAATTTTTATTGTTAGAATTATTTAATTTTATAATTACTTTCGGATTAATTTACTTCAGGTTACAATGCAGAAACATATAACTTAGCTTCAAGCAATTTGCAATAACAATAATAAGTCCTCCTTTAAAAAGTTGGTATCCTTGACCGCATGTAAAGTTTCATTCTGCACGGTAAATAGTAGGACCATGTTGGGAACAAGTCTGGAAAATAAAATAAAATAAGGAATTTAGTCGAATATATAGCACATATTTTAAATATTACTAATTTCTTGGTGAAACGTCAAGTAATTTATAAATAAATTATGTTTTGCAAATTAAAGTGATATTTTTTCAATAGTCACGTGCAAACATTAAAAATTTTTTACAGTGCTTATGTGCGAGTTATTGTCATAGCCCATAAGAGTAATATAGACTAAACCAAAAAATAAAAACAATAAGAGGATAAATATTAATTTAAAAACTAATTAGCATAAAACAAATAAAGATCATAGTTTAAAAAAACTAAGGACGAATGTTTTCATATAATATTAAAACATGGGTTATTTTTTTATATAGGGTAATCATTTGAAATAGATAGTGATTCCTTTTTTCTATCTTTACATTAACAATAAGCCGACGTTTCAGTGAAAGGCTAGAAGATGATACTACGCCACAAAACAGGAATCAGAATAAACTATTTAAGAAACGAAAACTTAATTGAAAATTTAAATTCATTACAATTAATTTGTTATTATTGAATTACCAATACCACCATATAGTCATAAAAAAATATTTTCTAAATTAAACTAAAAGTGAAAACTTTGAATTAATTTTCTTGCAGCAAGGATGAGTTGCTAGAGTGTTCCACCAACAGGCCAGTGGTCGAAGCTTCGATTCCTACCCAAAGATTCTTGAAACAACATCCAAAATTCAACTGAAAACAATGACAAAACACACAATACTCAATGATACATAGTACATAAATACAAATATTTAATAACCCAACAATCAAATTCATATAAATACAATATATAATGCAATATTGATTGTTATTTGATGTTTGACTGTGCATTGCCGAAGGTATGTACACTGGACACTGAACATTTAGAACATTCTCATCCCGGCAATATAGAATAAAAATAGTGAAACACTACTTCCTTTTTTTCCGCATAACCCAGGTTCTATTACAATGAACTGCATATGTAGGGGTCGACTTCTGAGTATTGGTCAAGTATGGTCTGAGTATGGAACAAGAAAACTCCTTTATAATAAAAGCTTCACATAAATACAAAATATCTAAAACAATTACCAAAGGCGCAAGTGTTGACATGAATTTAATTATTGGAGCAAATGCCAACCGGCAATTGAAACTATGAGATATGAAAGTTAAATGAAAGTACAAAACTTTGCACAGCAAATGAGTCAGATTGAATTACGGCACAACATTCAGACAGACTCGACAAATCATATGCAGATACTCATCCACTTTTAGTGCTTCATCACAAAATAAGGCAATGCCTCACTCTGTCCGTTTCAAAAATTGTAATGTCCGTTTATGCCGAAGTTGTAGCTAAAGCCATAAAAGCACAGGCAATGGAAGATTTTGTTCGATTGTTCGTATATGGAGTCAATAACACATTCATAAAGCGTGTTTTTTAGAGCGTCACAACTTTGAGTTGGCATCACTGCTTTATTTGAGCACACATTTAAAACCTGATAGTTGCTTTTTGTTTAGTTTGCTTTGACATTTCATTATGAATCGACATACAGCAGAGAAACTACCATCGTGCGTGCCACCAATTCGACGAATGGGCTGAAGCACAAATTGATATTGAGTTTGAATTTCCATTCAAAATTTTATTTTCCGATGAAGCTCATTTCTGATTGAATGGGTACGTAAATAAGCAGAATTGTAGCATTTGGAGCGAGGAGAATCCACAAGCTTTGCTGAAACACCACTACATCCACAGAAAATTACTGTTGGGTCCGCTTTATGGGCTGGCGCAGTCATTGGCCTAAAAGTCTTCAAAAACGATTATGGTCAGAACGTTACTGTCAATGGTAAACGGTATAGAAATATTATTCGAAATTTTTTCGTACCTGGCTGATATATTTTTCGTAATCTTGCTGATATGTGACTCCAACAGGATCATTTGTCTATGTCGATAAGCCACAAACAATTGAACACATGGAAATCAGCATTCGAAGAGTTATCGGCGAAATACGGCGGCAAATGCTACGAAAAGTTTTTAATTTTTTTTTTAACTAATGATGATTTAATAGACAATTTTCACAGAGTAATTTTTTTTTTAAATTTTACGTCGTATAACGATATTTCGCAATACACCGAGTTTTATATTGAGGAAATACCAGAAAGTAACCAAAAAGAAATTTTCGAAGAAATAATTCAGTGCAGAGAATTATTAGTTAAATGTTTTTGTAAATTAAATTTTAAGAGAAAAATCACATTTGGTATAGATTTGTTTAAAACAGACGCATTTACCAAGAATGGTTCCGGAACAAACACAAATTCAAGCGATTGCGATTCTGCAACTGATACCGAATATAAACATTACTTTGATTTATATAACACCAATAGCAATAGAATATTTCAAAATTTATACAGATGTGTTCTAACATCATGCGCGAAAATTACGACGGGAATGAACTAAATCTTAACTCCTTTTTAGATAAAATCGAGTTAGTTGAAGAAATTACAGCACCCAACTTAAATACTTGTTTAATATCTTTCTTAAAATCAAAATTAGATGGCAAAGCCAGGGATGTGCTTTCAGAAAATGTGGCAGGTGAACAAACTAAGAATTCGTTACAGGATAAGGTAAAACCGAACAGCTCGCAAGTCGTTGCAGGATGAATTGCAGGGTTGTATATAAGGTATAATGATTAGACAGGCTGCGCAAGGAATTTGGAAGATTTGGCTGATCCCTTAAGCTAATAGACGATATGTTGAATCGACATATTTTTCATGAAAAAATTTACTACCAGTGCCAACATATTAAACTTTTCCAACATATATTTGCTTAAGCTTATATGATTAACATTTGTTACTGATTTCAACAAATGTATGTTTACGCTTTCAACATATCGTATAGATAGACTTGTTAATTTACGGCTTATTACACCTTTAGCAACACTGATATAAAAAAAACAGTAAATGAGAATTTGGAAAAGAAAACATATTTGCAAAACGAATTTGTAGAAAAACTGTACATAAGCGTTTATATGTTGGAAGATATTTGTAATTGGTAAGCCATTAGTTATATTTACCATTCCTGAAAAACTACGAGTAGTCGTTGTATTTGAAAATACATATGCATATACAGATATTGAAGATTTATTGGAAGTAACGTCCGGAACATCTGCAAAAGATCAGTATTATGTTTGGATAGTATTTGTTTTTCCACTACAATTCTCTATTCTGTATAATTTTGTGTTTTGCTAAGTTGTTTATAATGCTATGCTTAGCCACAGCTCTTTTGAATTCATCCTAGCACTGTTTAAGGTGTCTGGTTAGAATAGTGAGAACTCTTCTGTTTAGATTACAAAATTATTCTCCTCTTTATTAACAAATCTTATAGCTATTTCTACTAGTTTCTATTTCTTAAATTTTACATACATATTTACAATTGTTAATATCATCTGTGCGGTCTTTTTTCAATTATTTAAATTATTGTCTTGACACATTTACAAGTGTTTTTAGTTTGGTCAAGTGCTTAAATTATTACTTTGAAAAAAATGTTCTACAATATTCAAGCGGTAATTAAAATGTGTTACGTTACAGTTTTGTTAGTCGGTCAATGTTTACAATTTGTTTTTCGGTCAATCAAAAGTGTTATTTGATCTTCTTATAAATATCTTTTTGATAAACACGCTACATTCTATAGACCGATAAAATATGTTATTGTGGACATATCGAGCCTTTGGTGCAATACCATAGTAACTCAAAATTTGAATTTTTTGAGCTATGTATGCAGAAATCAGATCTGAGATGCAGATCTTTGGGGAAATATCTATCTAGAGAAAAAAAGATTATGGATCCATCTCTAACTGTTCAGATTCTACAGCTAAAAATGTCTTTATTGCCTCTAGCTATTTCCAATAATATTTATTTGCAATAATGAAATGAAATGCATTTTTCCAAGTTCTCGATTTTTTGAATTACTACGGTATTGCACCAAAAGCTCGATATGTAAACACATTACAGCAGGCATATAATAAAATGCGGAAAAATATAAAAAATATAAGCCAATTAGACCAAATGCCAATACAGAATGGTCTAATGATGCCATTCTAAAGCTTATAACAGCGTGGACATTAGTTCTGCACAATATAAATTGCCAAAAACACCAGCTTGCCTGATTTTGTAAGAGAACGAAGTGCAGACGAATACGAAGCTACATAAATGGTCCAATCTGCGAATGACATTCAACACAAACTTAAGCAAAATAAAAAAAATCCGGATCAGCTGCCGGAGAATACATAGTCTGGAAATATTTTACTGCAATGAAATTCCTGGAATTGAATGAAACGTCTCAAACAAGTGAATCAATTGTAACAATGACAATGGTAAACTAGTGTTTTATTGCATAATACTTTTTAAATCAATCTGCTCTATTTTTATTTTAACAATAGCCTGGCGAAGACTCAAATTGGTCAGTAGCATATTCTGAACCAACATTACCAAAACGTCCCAGAATAACATCATCAGTTTCACCAACATTATAGGCTCAACAAGCATTGCCCAGTTATAATGTGTTTACAGAAATGACAGATAAGGTGATCTGTACTATAGCGGAAAGATCAGATATAAAAGACCAGACAAGTTTGGCTCTTTTGGTCCTTCAGAATTGCGCAGTCTTCCACTGCAAAAGGGAATGCTATCTAAAAGGAAATTGGCTCGAACTTTAATTAACATTATGGATGAATTTGGAAATTCTATTGATAATTAATGAACTAAATTAGAATTTCTTTTTATTAGTAGATATGTATGCATGTAAATAAACAGTATTTCAAATTAGATTTGTTTATACTGCCAATTCCACAAAATACATCGCAAGAAAATTAGAATTTGTACTGTATGCATGTCGCCAAGCAACTTCAATTAACACTCCATTTCCATGATGCTGGTCGGTAAATCCGAAAGGTTCGTATAATTTATTATTTGTAGTGATCAAATAATTGTGAAGTACGTAATATGCTAAGACTATTTTTTTGGTTTTAAGCTAATAGGTGATCGTAAAACTCGAAAACCTCCTGACATTATACCAAACACGTTTTCAATAATGTGACGTGCACGGCTTAAACGATAATTATAGAATCTTTGCACCATTGTTAAACCACGTTGGGCATACAGTTTTAAAACATTTTGACGCATAGCAAAAGCATCATCTGCAACAAGTAATTACGGAACAGGTAATTCGGGTCCAGATAATACTGTTGGCTCTGGTAAGCTTAGTTGGTTATTGTTCATGGCTTCTGTAAAGCTACAGCGATTGAATACACCACCATCAGAAAACCGTCCATTGTGACCTACATCAGCATATATGAGTTTCTATTCAGCATCTGCAATTCCCATTAGCACAATGCTATGCGTGTCTCACTCATTCTGCAATTGTTGGCGTCTACAATAGTTGATGTAAAGGAAAATATAAGTTTTGCTATGTCTATGTATGCACGTAAAAGCAATGATTGAATTCTCTTACTTTCATATACTCTAAAACCGTAATAGTTTGCTTTGGAATGTGAAATATGTACTGCATTGAAGAAAATGAATCACCACTACCTAGAAAACGAAGTGTCAATATAATTTCGTTCGTTTTGATTTTTTTATTACTGCAATTATGGCACGTTCAAGAATATTAACAAAAGAAAATCTAAATCGGCTGCTTTCTTGTGCTTTAAAAAACGTAAAACCACGCCGAAAAACGAAAGCGCTCGTGGTTTGCAGAACAGCATCAAATCGTTTAAGTGATTTTAAAACCGTTCGTGATTTAATACTACGTGATTTTCAGAACAGACCTGTATATAAGCTATTATTTTATAAAGTAGGTAAACAATTTATAATTAAAACAACTTCCAATATTACTTAACAGCAATTAATACTTTTTATTTAAAGTAGTAACTTCTTTAAGAAATGATATATATGTATTATATAATATATTATAGTTAATATTTGCCTACTCTAGCAAACATCTTTTCGAAGAAAATGAACAGTTCTCAAAGGCAAATGCCAAATTACAAAACAAATATCAACATTTGCTAAAGTAGACAACATCTCCCATTTAAGCCTATACTGAAATGTGTTTTAAACTGTAACTACTAACACATGTATAGAATGCAAAAATAGAAATATATCCATCTTAAATATTATTTTCTAAAAGGTAGGTCAAGTACATGTACCCTTTTTAACCTACGCACTTCGTTGCTATCGTCTAATAAATTGATGGCTAGGACATTGGAATGATGGCTAAGTCGGTTTAGATATCTGTCGCTGAAACGATTAATTTCTTCCTTGACCATTGCGATGCTAAGATCTTTGTGAATATTGTTGTTTCTGATGAACCAGGGAGCATTAGTAATTAAGCGAAGAGTTTTGGATTGATATCTTTGTAGAATTTCAATATTTGAATTGCTAGCGGAAAAAAATATAGAAATGAAAAAAATTTAAAGTCTTCGCAGAAACATAAATACTTTATATTTAACGAAATAAGGACAACGAAGACATCTTCGCTAGAGTAATCGAAAAACACAACCTGCATGACGACACATCCGATAACGGACTCAGACTTCGTAACGGGGCGAAACTTCAATGTAACAAGCGGTTCCTTAACCTCCACACTCACAAAGGGACCTGGCGGTTCCCTGATCAATTAACCGTCAACCAGATTGATCACATTGCCAAAACGCCATCAGAGATGCTGCCTCTGATGTATTGGGTTTTAAAATGCCACCCGGGAAAAACCCATGGTTTGACGACGAGTGCAGGCAGGCGCACTCAGCGAAGCTAGCAGCGTATAAGGCGACGTTGGAGAGAAGGACGAGAGCAGTTCGTGAGCTCTACGAACGTAAAAGAAGGGAAGAACACCAGCTTCTCAAAAGGAAGAAAAAAAAGCATGAGCGGGCGGTCGAGGAACTGGAGAGTTGTTACGGGAGGAATAATATCCGAAAGTTTTACCAACGGGTAAAACAACTATTCAATATATATAAGCATCGAACAGAATACCTGTCGTAACGAAGACGGACTAATCGTAGTAGAGCCGCAATCGATACTGAGAATCTGGAAAGATCACCTCTCCAGACTGTTTATCGGCGAGGAAAACACCAATTCCATTTCCAGGCAGAGTATTCCACCCCATTTTATTGGACCATTATGGTAGAGAATTCCGTCCCCCGACCTGAATGAAGTCAAGATAGCAATATCGAGATTGAAATCAAATATAGCTGCAGGAACGGAAGGACTGTCCGCGGAACTGTTTAAGGCAGTTCATTTGTAAGATATGATCGGAGAAAAGCATGCCCTACGAGTGGAATCTCAGCATGGTTTGCCCGATCCATAAAAAAACAGATCCATTCAACTGCGCCAACTACCGAGGAATAAGTGTCCTGAAGTGTTCAATGACCCAATTTTCACACTAAGGCAGATCCTGGAACAGACCCAAGAGATGCAAATCGACGCCCACCATCTATTCGTCGATTTTAAGGCCGCATATGACAGCGTGCATAGGGACGAGCTATACAACGCCATGTCTAGTTTTGACATTCCTACCAAACTCGTCAGGTTGTGTAAGATGACGATGGAGAATTCTCGCTGCTCCATCAAGGTCGCTAACGAATTCACCGAGACCTTCAATGTCAGAAAAGGCTTTAGACAAGGCGACTGTCATGTGAGTTTTTGCCTTTATATATTATAATATTATATATTATATGTATATACAATATATTAATAATAAGGTGACCATATTAAAACCAAAAATAAAAATAATGTCCGAAAGATGGATTTTTTAACAAGTTGGTGAATATATTTTAAGAACGTCTTTAGAAATTTCTTACTACATAAAATAATATAATAATAAACTTTGTTTTTCTTTCAAATAGATGTCTTTCTAAATAAATATAACTCAATTTCGCCGAGTATGACGTATTTCGTCATACTCTGTGCATTTTCATTTATTTTTTAAGACGAATATTCGTGACCAAAAATTTGTCGTTTTTCGGATGTGTGTTGCTAGCTGTTCCTAGCATAAGAAGCAACTAAAACAAAACAATAGATAAAAAAGAAATTTCTTACAGTGAAAAGCAGCACGAAGCGAGGGAAATGTCTGAAGATAATGAGATTTCGCCTAATACGATTTCGTTAGCAAGCGTGGAAAGAGAATTATGGTTAAAACCTTATGAGTGGACAGAAGTACATGAATTTGCGTTTGCCATAAGTAAAATGAAAGAATATGGGGATTTATTTTTAAATAAAGTCAGTTTCAGTCTGCGTCTATGTTACATTAAAAAACTTTTATTGGAAGAATTTCACAAAGGGCATTCAAGTGCTGAAATTCAATCTAAACTGTAACTAAGAAAAACGGTCATCAGAATATACACCAATATGTTTTATGTATATATAGATGGGCTTTGTATACTCTTAAGACCTGAGCGTGAATAAATTTTGTATATTTTTATTTACATTTTTATTTTTTCGCATTTTTATTTTTAAGTATTAGAAAATTATGGTGCACATATTCGCACCTCAGGTTTGAATATATCTTCAATTAGGAGTGTGGGGTAGTTTTCCAAGAAGTTATTTTTTCTAGTACATTTACAAATTGTAAATTACAAATTTCTAGTACATTTTGTTACATACAAAATTTGTCGTTTTTCGGATGTGTGTTGCTAGCTGTTCCTAGCATAAGAAGCAACTAAAACAAAACAATAGATAAAAAAGAAATTTCTTACAGTGAAAAGCAGCACGAAGCGAGGGAAATGTCTGAAGATAATGAGATTTCGCCTAATACGATTTCGTTAGCAAGCGTGGAAAGAGAATTATGGTTAAAACCTTATGAGTGGACAGAAGTACATGAATTTGCGTTTGCCATAAGTAAAATGAAAGAATATGGGGATTTATTTTTAAATAAAGTCAGTTTCAGTCTGCGTCTATGTTACATTAAAAAACTTTTATTGGAAGAATTTCACAAAGGGCATTCAAGTGCTGAAATTCAATCTAAACTGTAACTAAGAAAAACGGTCATCAGAATATACACCAATATGTTTTATATATATATAGATGGGCTTTGTATACTCTTAAGACCTGAGCGTGAATAAATTTTGTATATTTTTATTTACATTTTTATTTTTTCGCATTTTTATTTTTAAGTATTAGAAAATTATGGTGCACATATTCGCACCTCAGGTTTGAATATATCTTCAATTAGGAGTGTGGGGTAGTTTTCCAAGAAATTATTTTTTCTAGTACATAAAAATTATTAAAACCGTAACAAAAGTAAAAAAAATTAACAAAAGATGGTTTTACTTGTCTAAAATAGATATAATTTAGTGTGCACATGTGTGCATTTACGGTCCGAAGAGGCTATTGAACATAACTTGGTAATAGTAGTCGGTAATAATGTTTTATATAATATTCGCTACGCCTGCCGAAAACGGTTCCACTTTTACCCCAAAAAAAGAACATTGGCCAAGAAGAAATTAAAAAATTAAGGAACATCGTCATAGCTGAAGAGTTAGAAAGTGTTGCTCCGATTCAATACAGGAAAATAATTTATGGAATAGGGGATAAGTCACAACGTAACTCATTTGGTAAAATGAGAGTTGTATTTGAGATACGATAATCCGATATACATTTCAGCAAGTCGATTGCCAATGACTGAACAAGACCAGATTCAAAGCGAGTATGCAATAAAATGCGGAAAAATATAAAAAATATAAGCCAATTAGACCAAAAGTCAATACAGAATGGTCTAATGATGCCATTCTAAAGCTTATAACAGCGTGGACATTAGTTCTGCACAATATAAATTGCCAAAAACACCAGCTTGCCTGATTTTGTAAGAGAACGAAGTGCAGACGAATGCGAAGCTACATAAATGGTCCAATCTGCGAATGACATTCAACACAAACCTAAGCAAAATAAAAAAAATCCGGATCAGCTGCCGGAGAATACATAGTCTGGAAATATTTTACTGCAACGAAATTCCTGGAATTGAATGAAACGTCTCAAACAAGTGAATCAATTGTAACAATGACAATGGTAAACTAGTGTTTTATTGCATAATACTTTTTAAATCAATCTGCTCTATTTTTATTTTGTTAATAGCCTGGTGAAGACTCAAATTGGTCAGTAGCATATTCTGAACCAACATTACCAAAACGTCCCAGAATAACATCATCAGTTTCACCAACATCATAGGCTCAACAAGCATTGCTCAGTTATAATGTGTTTACAGAAATGACAGATAAGGCGATCTGTACTATAGCGGAAAGATCAGATATAAAAGACCAGACCAGTTTGGCTCTTTTGGTCCTTCAGAATTGCGCAGTCTTCCACTGCAAAAGGGAATGTTATCTAAAAGGAAATTGGCTCGAGCTTTAATTAACATTATGGATGAATTTGAAAATTCTATTGATAATTAATGAATTAAATTAGAATTTCTTTTTATTAGTAGATATGTATGAATGTAAATAAACAGTATTTCAAATTAGATTTGTTTATACTGCCAATTCCACAAAATACATCGCAAGAAAATTAGAATTTGTACTGTATGAATGTCGCCAAGCATCTTCAATTAACACTCCATTTCCATGATGCTGGTCGGTAAATCCGAAAGGTGTGTATAATTTTTTATTTGTAGTGATCAAATAACTGTGCAGTACGTAACATGCTAAGACTATTTTTTTGGCTTTAAGCTAATAGGTGATCGTAAAACTCGAAAACCTCCTGCATTATACCAAACACGTTTTCAATAATGCGACGTGCACGACTTAAACGATAATTATAGAATCTTTGCACCATTGTTAAACCACGTTGGGCATACAGTTTTAAAACATTTTGACGCATAGCAAAAGCATCATCTGCAACAAGTAATTACGGAACAGGTAATTCGGGTCCAGATAATACTGTTGGCTCTGGTAAGCTTAGTTGGTTATTGTCCATGGCTTCTGTAAAGCTACAGCGATTGAATACAACACCATCGGAAAACCGTCCATTGTGACCTACATCAGCATATATGAGTTTCTATTCAGCATCTGCAATTCCCATTAGCACAATGCTATGCGTGTCTCACTCATTCTGAAATTGTTGGCGTCTACAATAGTTGATGTATAGGAAAATATAAGTTTTGCTATGTCTATGTATGCACGTAAAAGCAATGATTGAATTCTCTTACTTTTATATACTCTAAAAGCGTAATAGTTTGCTTTGGAATGTGAAATATGTACTGCATTGAAGAAAATGAATCACCACTACCTAGAAAACGAAGTGTCAATATAATTTCGTTCATTTTGATTTTTTTATTACTGCAATTATGGCACGTTCAAGAATATTAACAAAAGAAAATCTAAATCGGCTGCTTTCTTGTGCTTTAAAAAACGTAAAACCACACCGAAAAACGAAAGCGCTCGTGGTTTGCAGAAGAGCATCAAATCGTTTAAGTGATTTTAAAACCGTTCGTGATTTAATACTACGTGATTTTCAGAACAGACCTGTATATAAGCTATTATTTTATAAAGTAGGTAAACAATTTATAATTAAAACAACTTCCAATATTACTTAACAGCAATTAATTCTTTTTATTTAAAATAGTAACTTCTTTAAGAAATGATATATATGTATTATATAATATATTATAGTTAATATTTGCCTACTCTAGCAAACATCTTTTCGAAGAAAATGAACAGTTCTCAAAGGCAAATGCCAAATTACAAAAGCAAATATCAACATTTGCTAAAGTAGACAACATCTCCCATTTAAGCCTATACTGAAATGTGTTTTAAACTGTAACTACTAACACATGTATAGAATGCAAAAATAGAAATGAAAAAAATTTAAAGTCTTCGCAGAAACATAAATACTTTATATTTAACGAAATAAGGACAACGAAGACATCTTCGCTAGAGTAATCGAAAAACACAACCTGCATGACGACACATCCGATAACGGACTCAGACTTCGTAACGGGGCGAAACTTCAATGTAACAAGCGGTTCCTTAACCTCCACACTCACAAAGGGACCTGGCGGTTCCCTGATCAATTAACCGTCAACCAGATTGATCACATTGCCAAAACGCCATCAGAGATGCTGCCTCTGATGTATTGGGTTTTAAAATGCCACCCGGGAAAAACCCATGGTTTGACGACGAGTGCAGGCAGGCGCACTCAGCGAAGCTAGCAGCGTATAAGGCGACGTTGGAGAGAAGGACGAGAGCAGTTCGTGAGCTCTACGAACGTAAAAGAAGGGAAGAACACCAGCTTCTCAAAAGGAAGAAAAAAAAGCATGAGCGGGCGGTCGAGGAACTGGAGAGTTGTTACGGGAGGAATAATATCCGAAAGTTTTACCAACGGGTAAAACAACTATTCAATATATATAAGCATCGAACAGAATACCTGTCGTAACGAAGACGGACCAATCGTAGTAGAGCCGCAATCGATACTGAGAATCTGGAAAGATCACCTCTCCAGACTGTTTATCGGCGAGGAAAACACCAATTCCATTTCCAGGCAGAGTATTCCACCCCATTTTATTGGACCATTATGATAGAGAATTCCGTCCCCCGACCTGAATGAAGTCAAGATAGCAATATCGAGATTGAAATCAAATATAGCTGCAGGAACGGAAGGACTGTCCGCGGAACTGTTTAAGGCAGTTCATTTGTAAGATATGATCGGAGGAAAGCATGCCCTACGAGTGGAATCTCAGCATCGTTTGCCCGATCCATAAAAAAACAGATCCATTCAACTGCGCCAACTACCGAGGAATAAGTGTCCTGAAGTGTTCAATGACCCAATTTTCACACTAAGGCAGATCCTGGAACAGACCCAAGAGATGCAAATCGACGCCCACCATCTATTCGTCGATTTTAAGGCCGCATATGACAGCGTGCATAGGGACGAGCTATACAACGCCATGTCTAGTTTTGACATTCCTACCAAACTCGTCAGGTTGTGTAAGATGACGATGGAGAATTCTCGCTGCTCCATCAAGGTCGCTAACGAATTCACCGAGACCTTCAATGTCAGAAAAGGCTTTAGACAAGGCGACTGTCATGTGAGTTTTTGCCTTTATATATTATAATATTATATATTATATGTATATACAATATATTAATAATAAGGTGACCATATTAAAACCAAAAATAAAAATAATGTCCGAAAGATGGATTTTTTAACAAGTTGGTGAATATATTTTAAGAACGTCTTTAGAAATTTCTTACTGCATAAAATAATATAATAATAAATTTTGTTTTTCTTTCAAATAGATGTCTTTCTAAATAAATATAACTCAATTTCGCCGAGTATGACGTATTTCGTCATACTCTGTGCATTTTCATTTATTTTTGACGACGAATATTCGTGACCAAAAATTTGTCGTTTTTCGGATGTGTGTTGCTAGCTGTTCCTAGCATAAGAAGCAACTAAAACAAAACAATAGATAAAAAAGAAATTTCTTACAGTGAAAAGCAGCACGAAGCGAGGGAAATGTCTGAAGATAATGAGATTTCGCCTAATACGATTTCGTTAGCAAGCGTGGAAAGAGAATTATGGTTAAAACCTTATGAGTGGACAGAAGTACATGAATTTGCGTTTGCCATAAGTAAAATGAAAGAATATGGGGATTTATTTTTAAATAAAGTCAGTTTCAGTCTGCGCCTATGTTACATTAAAAAACTTTTATTGGAAGAATTTCACAAAGGGCATTCAAGTGCTGAAATTCAATCTAAACTGTAACTAAGAAAAACGGTCATCAGAATATACACCAATATGTTTTATGTATATATAGATGGGCTTTGTATACTCTCAAGACCTGAGCGTGAATAAATTTTGAACATTGGCCAAGAAGAAATTAAAAAATTAAGGAACATCGTCATAGCTGAAGAGTTAGAAAGTGTTGCTCCGATTCAATACAGGAAAATAATTTATGGAATAGGGGATAAGTCACAACGTAACTCATTTGGTAAAATGAGAGTTGTATTTGAGATACGATAATCCGATATACATTTCAGCAAGTCGATTGCCAATGACTGAACAAGACCAGATTCAAAGCGAGTATGCATTGACTATAGGTGACTAAATAAAATGTGTTTTAAAGGATCGTTTTCCAGTTCCCAATATGGAGCCTTTGATCGATAGTTTTAGTTGGACAAATAATGCCTTTTTGGACATTGAAGAAGAGAGCACAAAATATATGGCTTTTGTGAGCAAACAAAAGTCCAATTACGCTTCTTTTAGATTCTGTAAATCTGCGACCGTTTTTACTTAATTTATTAATAATGCAGTTACTCTCAATTTGAAAAAGTTATAAGTGTTGCAGCAAAAAACAATTTGAAAATCAATTCTAAAATATGTTCAGACAATGAGAATGCCGCAGTAAAACCAAATTAAAAAAATGCCATGCCAAAGAACATAAAAGATATTCAATCATTCCTTGACTTAAGAGGATTTTTTGGAAAGTTTATTAAAAATTAAGCGATAATTGTTAGACCCTTAACAAATCTTTCAAAAAATTGAACCGAACTCGTTAATCACGACATGAAAAACATGTAGTTCAAGTCCTTGAACAAGAATTTGTTAGAGAGCTTGACAAAGAACGGCAGTAGCAGAAAGCAACAAATCAAATTTTCTAAATTTCAAGCAAAGTATAAGTAAAACTTCGAGAGAAAATTATATGTTGGATGTAAAGTTAGAGATTTAGTAGCTATCAATAGAATACAGATTATTGCCGGAAAGAAACTTGCCATATGAAATGACGAAGATAAAACGTGCTGTACGGTTTCAGGGTCGAAAAGCAGAAGGAAAAGAAAAGAAGTTGTTAAAGTGGCAAATTCACACAAGTTGAAAGTTGTAATAAAGTTTGAGTCCAGTTCGACAGACTTTTTACTTATCATAAACTAAAAAGCGTACTAAATGAAATTAGCACTTAACTAACAAAATCAAAATTATACCTAATACTATCAATTTGGAAAATAAATAAAAACCAAGCTCAATGTGCTTTAAATATTGTTTTCAATTTTTATTGTTAGAATTATTTAATTTTATAATTACTTTCGGATTAATTTACTTCAGGTTACAATGCAGAAACATATAACTTAGCTTCAAGCAATTTGCAATAACAATAATAACTCCTCCTTTAAAAAGTTGGTATCCTTGACCGCATGTAAAGTTTCATTCTGCACGGTAAATAGTAGGACCATGTTGGGAACAAGTCTGGAAAATAAAATAAAATAAGGAATTTAGTCGAATATATAGCACATATTTTAAATATTACTAATTTCTTGGTGAAACGTCAAGTAATTTATAAATAAATTATGTTTTGCAAATTAAAGTGATATTTTTTCAATAGTCACGTGCAAACATTAAAAATTTTTTACAGTGCTTATGTGCGAGTTATTGTCATAGCCCATAAGAGTAATATAGACTAAACCAAAAAATAAAAACAATAAGAGGATAAATATTAATTTAAAAACTAATTAGCATAAAACAAATAAAGATCATAGTTTAAAAAAACTAAGGACGAATGTTTTCATATAATATTAAAACATGGGTTATTTTTTTATATAGGGTAATCATTTGAAATAGATAGTGATTCCTTTTTTCTATCTTTACATTAACAATAAGCCGACGTTTCAGTGAAAGGCTAGAAGATGATACTACGCCACAAAACAGGAATCAGAATAAACTATTTAAGAAACGAAAACTTAATTGAAAATTTAAATTCATTACAATTAATTTGTTATTATTGAATTACCAATACCACCATATAGTCATAAAAAAATATTTTCTAAATTAAACTAAAAGTGAAAACTTTGAATTAATTTTCTTGCAGCAAGGATGAGTTGCTAGAGTGTTCCACCAACAGGCCAGTGGTCGAAGCTTCGATTCCTACCCAAAGATTCTTGAAACAACATCCAAAATTCAACTGAAAACAATGACAAAACACACAATACTCAATGATACATAGTACATAAATACAAACATTTAATAACCCAACAATCAAATTCATATAAATACAATATATAATGCAATATTGATTGTTATTTGATGTTTGACTGTGCATTGCCGAAGGTATGTACACTGGACACTGAACATTTAGAACATTCTCATCCCGGCAATATAGAATAAAAATAGTGAAACACTACTTCCTTTTTTTCCGCATAACCCAGGTTCTATTACAATGAACTGCATATGTAGGGGTCGACTTCTGAGTATTGGTCAAGTATGGTCTGAGTATGGAACAAGAAAACTCCTTTATAATAAAAGCTTCACATAAATACAAAATATCTAAAACAAAGCATACCGTTCCTAGAACAAAAGCAGAATTTCAACAATTACCAAAGGCGCAGGTGTTGACATGAATTTAATTATTGGAGCAAATGCCAACCGGCAATTGAAACTATGAGATATGAAAATTAAATGAAAGTACAAAACTTTGCACAGCAAATCAGTCAGATTGAATTACGGCACAACATTCAGACAGACTCGACAAATCATATGCAGATACTCATCCACTTTTAGTGCTTCATCACAAAATAAGGCAATGCCTGAATCTGTCCGTTTCAAAAATTGTAATGTCCGTTTATGCCGAAGTTGTAGCTAAAGCCATAAAAGCACAGGCAATGGAAGATTTTGTTCGATTGTTCGTATATGGAGTCAATAACACATTCATAAAGCGTGTTTTTTAGAGCGTCACAACTTTGAGTTGGCATCACTGCTTTATTTGATCACACATTTAAAACCTGATAGTTGCTTTTTGTTTAGTTTGCTTTGACATTTCATTATGAATCGACATACAGCAGAGAAACTACCATCGTGCGTGCCACCAATTCGACGAATGGGCTGAAGCACAAATTGATATTGAGTTTGAATTTCCATTCAAAATTTTATTTTCCGATGAAGCTCATTTCTGGTTGAATGGGTACGTAAATAAGCAGAATTGTAGCATTTGGAGCGAGGAGAATCCACAACCTTTGCTGAAACACCACTACATCCACAGAAAATTACTGTTGGGTCCGCTTTATGGGCTGGCGCAGTCATTGGCCTAAAAGTCTTCAAAAACGATTATGGTCAGAACGTTACTGTCAATGGTAAACGGTATAGAAATATTATTCGAAATTTTTTCGTACCTGGCTGATATATTTTTCGTAATCTTGCTGATATGTGACTCCAACAGGATCATTTGTCTATGTCGATAAGCCACAAACAATTGAACACATGGAAATCAGCATTCGAAGAGTTATCGGCGAAATACGGCGGCAAATGCTACGAAAAGTTTTTAATTTTTTTTTTAACTAATGATGATTTAATAGACAATTTTCACAGAGTAATTTTTTTTTTAAATTTTACGTCGTATAACGATATTTCGCAATACACCGAGTTTTATATTGAGGAAATACCAGAAAGTAACCAAAAAGAAATTTTCGAAGAAATAATTCAGTGCAGAGAATTATTAGTTAAATGTTTTTGTAAATTAAATTTTAAGAGAAAAATCACATTTGGTATAGATTTGTTTAAGACAGACGCATTTACCAAGAATGATTCCGGAACAAACACAAATTCAAGCGATTGCGATTCTGCAACTGATACCGAATATAAACATTACTTTGATTTATATAACACCAATAGCAATAGAATATTTCAAAATTTATACAGATGTGTTCTAACATCATGCGCGAAAATTACGACGGGAATGAACTAAATCTTAACTCCTTTTTAGATAAAATCGAGTTAGTTGAAGAAATTACAGCACCCAACTTAAATACTTGTTTAATATCTTTCTTAAAATCAAAATTAGATGGCAAAGCCAGGGATGTGCTTTCAGAAAATGTGGCAGGTGAACAAACTAAGAATTCGTTACAGGATAAGGTAAAACCGAACAGCTCGCAAGTCGTTGCAGGATGAATTGCAGGGTTGTATATAAGGTATAATGATTAGACAGGCTGCGCAAGGAATTTGGAAGATTTGGCTGATCCCTTAAGCTAATAGACGATATGTTGAATCGACATATTTTTCATGAAAAAATTTACTACCAGTACCAACATATTAAACTTTTCCAACATATATTTGCTTAAGCTTATATGATTAACATTTGTTACTGATTTCAACAAATGTATGTTTACGCTTTCAACATATCGTATAGATAGACTTGTTAATTTACGGCTTATTACACCTTTAGCAACACTGATATAAAAAAAACAGTAAATGAGAATTTGGAAAAGAAAACATATTTGCAAAACGAATTTGTAGAAAAACTGTACATAAGCGTTTATATGTTGGAAGATATTTGTAATTGGTAAGCCATTAGTTATATTTACCATTCCTGAAAAACTACGAGTAGTCGTTGTATTTGAAAATACATATGCATATACAGATATTGAAGATTTATTGGAAGTAACGTCCGGAACATCTGCAAAAGATCAGTATTATGTTTGGATAGTATTTGTTTTTCCACTACAATTCTCTATTCTGTATAATTGTGTGTTTTGCTAAGTTGTTTATAATGCTATGCTTAGCCACAGCTCTTTTGAATTCATCCTAGCACTGTTTAAGGTGTCTGGTTAGAATAGTGAGAACTCTTCTGTTTAGATTACAAAATTATTCTCCTCTTTATTAACAAATCTTATAGCTATTTCTACTAGTTTCTATTTCTTAAATTTTACATACATATTTACAATTGTTAATATCATCTGTGCGGTCTTTTTTCAATTATTTAAATTATTGTCTTGACACATTTACAAGTGTTTTTAGTTTGGTCAAGTGCTTAAATTATTACTTTGAAAAAAATGTTCTACAATATTCAAGCGGTAATTAAAATGTGTTACGTTACAGTTTTGTTAGTCGGTCAATGTTTACAATTTGTTTTTCGGTCAATCAAAAGTGTTATTTGATCTTCTTATAAATATCTTTTTGATAAACACGCTACATTCTATAGACCGATAAAATATGTTATTGTGGACATATCGAGCCTTTGGTGCAATACCATAGTAACTCAAAATTTGAATTTTTTGAGCTATGTATGCAGAAATGATCTTTGGGGAAATATCTATCTAGAGAAAAAAAGATTATGGATCCATCTCTAACTGTTCAGATTCTACAGCTAAAAATGTCTTTATTGCCTCTAGCTATTTCCAATAATATTTATTTGCAATAATGAAATGAAATGCATTTTTCCAAGTTCTCGATTTTTTGAATTACTACGGTATTGCACCAAAGGCTCGATATGTAAACACATTACAGCAGGCATATAATAAAATGCGAAAAAATATAAAAAATATAAGCCAATTAGACCAAATGTCAATACAGAATGGTCTAATGATGCCATTCTAAAGCTTATAACAGCGTGGACATTAGTTCTGCACAATATAAATTGCCAAAAACACCAGCTTGCCTGATTTTGTAAGAGAACGAAGTGCAGACGAATACGAAGCTACATAAATGGTCCAATCTGCGAATGACATTCAACACAAACTTAAGCAAAATAAAAAAAATCCGGATCAGCTGCCGGAGAATACATAGTCTGGAAATATTTTACTGCAATGAAATTCCTGGAATTGAATGAAACGTCTCAAACAAGTGAATCAATTGTAACAATGACAATGGTAAACTAGTGTTTTATTGCATAATACTTTTTAAATCAATCTGCTCTATTTTTATTTTAACAATAGCCTGGCGAAGACTCAAATTGGTCAGTAGCATATTCTGAACCAACATTACCAAAACGTCCCAGAATAACATCATCAGTTTCACCAACATTATAGGCTCAACAAGCATTGCCCAGTTATAATGTGTTTACAGAAATGACAGATAAGGTGATCTGTACTATAGCGGAAAGATCAGATGTAAAAGACCAGACCAGTTTGGCTCTTTTGGTCCTTCAGAATTGCGCAGTCTTCCACTGCAAAAGGGAATGCTATCTAAAAGGAAATTGGCTCGAACTTTAATTAACATTATGGATGAATTTGGAAATTCTATTGATAATTAATGAACTAAATTAGAATTTCTTTTTATTAGTAGATATGTATGCATGTAAATAAACAGTATTTCAAATTAGATTTGTTTATACTGCCAATTCCACAAAATACATCGCAAGAAAATTAGAATTTGTACTGTATGCATGTCGCCAAGCAACTTCAATTAACACTCCATTTCCATGATGCTGGTCGGTAAATCCGAAAGGTTCGTATAATTTATTATTTGTAGTGATCAAATAATTGTGAAGTACGTAATATGCTAAGACTATTTTTTTGGTTTTAAGCTAATAGGTGATCGTAAAACTCGAAAACCTCCTGACATTATACCAAACACGTTTTCAATAATGTGACGTGCACGGCTTAAACGATAATTATAGAATCTTTGCACCATTGTTAAACCACGTTGGGCATACAGTTTTAAAACATTTTGACGCATAGCAAAAGCATCATCTGCAACAAGTAATTACGGAACAGGTAATTCGGGTCCAGATAATACTGTTGGCTCTGGTAAGCTTAGTTGGTTATTGTTCATGGCTTCTGTAAAGCTACAGCGATTGAATACACCACCATCAGAAAACCGTCCATTGTGACCTACATCAGCATATATGAGTTTCTATTCAGCATCTGCAATTCCCATTAGCACAATGCTATGCGTGTCTCACTCATTCTGCAATTGTTGGCGTCTACAATAGTTGATGTAAAGGAAAATATAAGTTTTGCTATGTCTATGTATGCACGTAAAAGCAATGATTGAATTCTCTTACTTTCATATACTCTAAAACCGTAATAGTTTGCTTTGGAATGTGAAATATGTACTGCATTGAAGAAAATGAATCACCACTACCTAGAAAACGAAGTGTCAATATAATTTCGTTCGTTTTGATTTTTTTATTACTGCAATTATGGCACGTTCAAGAATATTAACAAAAGAAAATCTAAATCGGCTGCTTTCTTGTGCTTTAAAAAACGTAAAACCACGCCGAAAAACGAAAGCGCTCGTGGTTTGCAGAACAGCATCAAATCGTTTAAGTGATTTTAAAACCGTTCGTGATTTAATACTACGTGATTTTCAAAACAGACCTGTATATAAGCTATTATTTTATAAAGTAGGTAAACAATTTATAATTAAAACAACTTCCAATATTACTTAACAGCAATTAATACTTTTTATTTAAAGTAGTAACTTCTTTAAGAAATGATATATATGTATTATATAATATATTATAGTTAATATTTGCCTACTCTAGCAAACATCTTTTCGAAGAAAATGAACAGTTCTCAAAGGCAAATGCCAAATTACAAAACAAATATCAACATTTGCTAAAGTAGACAACATCTCCCATTTAAGCCTATACTGAAATGTGTTTTAAACTGTAACTACTAACACATGTATAGAATGCAAAAATAGAAATGAAAAAAATTTAAAGTCTTCGCAGAAACATAAATACTTTATATTTAACGAAATAAGGACAACGAAGACATCTTCGCTAGAGTAATCGAAAAACACAACCTGCATGACGACACATCCGATAACGGACTCAGACTTCGTAACGGGGCGAAACTTCAATGTAACAAGCGGTTCCTTAACCTCCACACTCACAAAGGGACCTGGCGGTTCCCTGATCAATTAACCGTCAACCAGATTGATCACATTGCCAAAACGCCATCAGAGATGCTGCCTCTGATGTATTGGGTTTTAAAATGCCACCCGGGAAAAACCCATGGTTTGACGACGAGTGCAGGCAGGCGCACTCAGCGAAGCTAGCAGCGTATAAGGCGACGTTGGAGAGAAGGACGAGAGCAGTTCGTGAGCTCTACGAACGTAAAAGAAGGGAAGAACACCAGCTTCTCAAAAGGAAGAAAAAAAAGCATGAGCGGGCGGTCGAGGAACTGGAGAGTTGTTACGGGAGGAATAATATCCGAAAGTTTTACCAACGGGTAAAACAACTATTCAATATATATAAGCATCGAACAGAATACCTGTCGTAACGAAGACGGACCAATCGTAGTAGAGCCGCAATCGATACTGAGAATCTGGAAAGATCACCTCTCCAGACTGTTTATCGGCGAGGAAAACACCAATTCCATTTCCAGGCAGAGTATTCCACCCCATTTTATTGGACCATTATGGTAGAGAATTCCGTCCCCCGACCTGAATGAAGTCAAGATAGCAATATCGAGATTGAAATCAAATATAGCTGCAGGAACGGAAGGACTGTCCGCGGAACTGTTTAAGGCAGTTCATTTGTAAGATATGATCGGAGAAAAGCATGCCCTACGAGTGGAATCTCAGCATGGTTTGCCCGATCCATAAAAAAACAGATCCATTCAACTGCGCCAACTACCGAGGAATAAGTGTCCTGAAGTGTTCAATGACCCAATTTTCACACTAAGGCAGATCCTGGAACAGACCCAAGAGATGCAAATCGACGCCCACCATCTATTCGTCGGTTTTAAGGCCGCATATGACAGCGTGCATAGGGACGAGCTATACAACGCCATGTCTAGTTTTGACATTCCTACCAAACTCGTCAGGTTGTGTAAGATGACGATGGAGAATTCTCGCTGCTCCATCAAGGTCGCTAACGAATTCACCGAGACCTTCAATGTCAGAAAAGGCTTTAGACAAGGCGACTGTCATGTGAGTTTTTGCCTTTATATATTATAATATTATATATTATATGTATATACAATATATTAATAATAAGGTGACCATATTAAAACCAAAAATAAAAATAATGTCCGAAAGATGGATTTTTTAACAAGTTGGTGAATATATTTTAAGAACGTCTTTAGAAATTTCTTACTACATAAAATAATATAATAATAAACTTTGTTTTTCTTTCAAATAGATGTCTTTCTAAATAAATATAACTCAATTTCGCCGAGTATGACGTATTTCGTCATACTCTGTGCATTTTCATTTATTTTTGACGACGAATATTCGTGACCAAAAATTTGTCGTTTTTCGGATGTGTGTTGCTAGCTGTTCCTAGCATAAGAAGCAACTAAAACAAAACAATAGATAAAAAAGAAATTTCTTACAGTGAAAAGCAGCACGAAGCGAGGGAAATGTCTGAAGATAATGAGATTTCGCCTAATACGATTTCGTTAGCAAGCGTGGAAAGAGAATTATGGTTAAAACCTTATGAGTGGACAGAAGTACATGAATTTGCGTTTGCCATAAGTAAAATGAAAGAATATGGGGATTTATTTTTAAATAAAGTCAGTTTCAGTCTGCGTCTATGTTACATTAAAAAACTTTTATTGGAAGAATTTCACAAAGGGCATTCAAGTGCTGAAATTCAATCTAAACTGTAACTAAGAAAAACGGTCATCAGAATATACACCAATATGTTTTATATATATATAGATGGGCTTTGTATACTCTTAAGACCTGAGCGTGAATAAATTTTGTATATTTTTATTTACATTTTTATTTTTTCGCATTTTTATTTTTAAGTATTAGAAAATTATGGTGCACATATTCGCACCTCAGGTTTGAATATATCTTCAATTAGGAGTGTGGGGTAGTTTTCCAAGAAGTTATTTTTTCTAGTACATAAAAATTATTAAAACCGTAACAAAAGTAAAAAAATTAACAAAAGATGGTTTTACTTGTCTAAAATAGATATAATTTAGTGTGCACATGTGTGCATTTACGGTCCGAAGAGGCTATTGAACATAACTTGGTAATAGTAGTCGGTTATAATGTTTTATATAATATTCGCTACGCCTGCCGAAAACGGTTACACTTTTACCCCAAAAAAAGAACATTGGCCAAGAAGAAATTAAAAAATTAAGGAACATCGTCATAGCTGAAGTGTTGCTCCGATTCAATACAGGAAAATAATTTATGGAATAGGGGATAAGTCACAACGTAACTCATTTGGTAAAATGAGAGTTGTATTTGAGATACGATAATCCGATATACATTTCAGCAAGTCGATTGCCAATGACTGAACAAGACCAGATTCAAAGCGAGTATGCAATAAAATGCGGAAAAATATAAAAAATATAAGCCAATTAGACCAAAAGTCAATACAGAATGGTCTAATGATGCCATTCTAAAGCTTATAACAGCGTGGACATTAGTTCTGCACAATATAAATTGCCAAAAACACCAGCTTGCCTGATTTTGTAAGAGAACGAAGTGCAGACGAATGCGAAGCTACATAAATGGTCCAATCTGCGAATGACATTCAACACAAACCTAAGCAAAATAAAAAAAATCCGGATCAGCTGCCGGAGAATACATAGTCTGGAAATATTTTACTGCAACGAAATTCCTGGAATTGAATGAAACGTCTCAAACAAGTGAATCAATTGTAACAATGACAATGGTAAACTAGTGTTTTATTGCATAATACTTTTTAAATCAATCTGCTCTATTTTTATTTTGTTAATAGCCTGGTGAAGACTCAAATTGGTCAGTAGCATATTCTAAACCAACATTACCAAAACGTCCCAGAATAACATCATCAGTTTCACCAACATCATAGGCTCAACAAGCATTGCTCAGTTATAATGTGTTTACAGAAATGACAGATAAGGCGATCTGTACTATAGCGGAAAGATCAGATATAAAAGACCAGACCAGTTTGGCTCTTTTGGTCCTTCAGAATTGCGCAGTCTTCCACTGCAAAAGGGAATGTTATCTAAAAGGAAATTGGCTCGAGCTTTAATTAACATTATGGATGAATTTGAAAATTCTATTGATAATTAATGAATTAAATTAGAATTTCTTTTTATTAGTAGATATGTATGAATGTAAATAAACAGTATTTCAAATTAGATTTGTTTATACTGCCAATTCCACAAAATACATCGCAAGAAAATTAGAATTTGTACTGTATGAATGTCGCCAAGCATCTTCAATTAACACTCCATTTCCATGATGCTGGTCGGTAAATCCGAAAGGTGTGTATAATTTTTTATTTGTAGTGATCAAATAACTGTGCAGTACGTAACATGCTAAGACTATTTTTTTTGGCTTTAAGCTAATAGGTGATCGTAAAACTCGAAAACCTCCTGCATTATATCAAACACGTTTTCAATAATGCGACGTGCACGACTTAAACGATAATTATAGAATCTTTGCACCATTGTTAAACCACGTTGAGCATACAGTTTTAAAACATTTTGACGCATAGCAAAAGCATCATCTGCAACAAGTAATTACGGAACAGGTAATTCGGGTCCAGATAATACTGTTGGCTCTGGTAAGCTTAGTTGGTTATTGTCCATGGCTTCTGTAAAGCTACAGCGATTGAATACAACACCATCGGAAAACCGTCCATTGTGACCTACATCAGCATATATGAGTTTCTATTCAGCATCTGCAATTCCCATTAGCACAATGCTAATTGTTGGCGTCTACAATAGTTGATGTATAGGAAAATATAAGTTTTGCTATGTCTATGTATGCACGTAAAAGCAATGATTGAATTCTCTTACTTTTATATACTCTAAAAGCGTAATAGTTTGCTTTGGAATGTGAAATATGTACTGCATTGAAGAAAATGAATCACCACTACCTAGAAAACGAAGTGTCAATATAATTTCGTTCATTTTGATTTTTTTATTACTGCAATTATGGCACGTTCAAGAATATTAACAAAAGAAAATCTAAATCGGCTGCTTTCTTGTGCTTTAAAAAACGTAAAACCACACCGAAAAACGAAAGCGCTCGTGGTTTGCAGAAGAGCATCAAATCGTTTAAGTGATTTTAAAACCGTTCGTGATTTAATACTACGTGATTTTCAGAACAGACCTGTATATAAGCTATTATTTTATAAAGTAGGTAAACAATTTATAATTAAAACAACTTCCAATATTACTTAACAGCAATTAATACTTTTTATTTAAAATAGGAACTTCTTTAAGAAATGATATATATGTATTATATAATATATTATAGTTAATATTTGCCTACTCTAGCAAACATCTTTTCGAAGAAAATGAACAGTTCTCAAAGGCAAATGCCAAATTACAAAAGCAAATATCAACATTTGCTAAAGTAGACAACATCTCCCATTTAAGCCTATACTGAAATGTGTTTTAAACTGTAACTACTAACACATGTATAGAATGCAAAAATAGAAATGAAAAAAATTTAAAGTCTTCGCAGAAACATAAATACTTTATATTTAACGAAATAAGGACAACGAAGACATCTTCGCTAGAGTAATCGAAAAACACAACCTGCATGACGACACATCCGATAACGGACTCAGACTTCGTAACGGGGCGAAACTTCAATGTAACAAGCGGTTCCTTAACCTCCACACTCACAAAGGGACCTGGCGGTTCCCTGATCAATTAACCGTCAACCAGATTGATCACATTGCCAAAACGCCATCAGAGATGCTGCCTCTGATGTATTGGGTTTTAAAATGCCACCCGGGAAAAACCCATGGTTTGACGACGAGTGCAGGCAGGCGCACTCAGCGAAGCTAGCAGCGTATAAGGCGACGTTGGAGAGAAGGACGAGAGCAGTTCGTGAGCTCTACGAACGTAAAAGAAGGGAAGAACACCAGCTTCTCAAAAGGAAGAAAAAAAAGCATGAGCGGGCGGTTGAGGAACTGGAGAGTTGTTACGGGAGGAATAATATCCGAAAGTTTTACCAACGGGTAAAACAACTATTCAATATATATAAGCATCGAACAGAATACCTGTCGTAACGAAGACGGACCAATCGTAGTAGAGCCGCAATCGATACTGAGAATCTGGAAAGATCACCTCTCCAGACTGTTTATCGGCGAGGAAAACACCAATTCCATTTCCAGGCAGAGTATTCCACCCCATTTTATTGGACCATTATGATAGAGAATTCCGTCCCCCGACCTGAATGAAGTCAAGATAGCAATATCGAGATTGAAATCAAATATAGCTGCAGGAACGGAAGGGCTGTCCGCGGAACTGTTTAAGGCAGTTCATTTGTAAGATATGATCGGAGGAAAGCATGCCCTACGAGTGGAATCTCAGCATCGTTTGCCCGATCCATAAAAAAACAGATCCATTCAACTGCGCCAACTACCGAGGAATAAGTGTCCTGAAGTGTTCAATGACCCAATTTTCACACTAAGGCAGATCCTGGAACAGACCCAAATCGACGCCCACCATCTATTCGTCGATTTTAAGGCCGCATATGACAGCGTGCATAGGGACGAGCTATACAACGCCATGTCTAGTTTTGACATTCCTACCAAACTCGTCAGGTTGTGTAAGATGACGATGGAGAATTCTCGCTGCTCCATCAAGGTCGCTAACGAATTCACCGAGACCTTCAATGTCAGAAAAGGCTTTAGACAAGGCGACTGTCATGTGAGTTTTTGCCTTTATATATTATAATATTATATATTATATGTATATACAATATATTAATAATAAGGTGACCATATTAAAACCAAAAATAAAAATAATGTCCGAAAGATGGATTTTTTAACAAGTTGGTGAATATATTTTAAGAACGTCTTTAGAAATTTCTTACTGCATAAAATAATATAATAATAAATTTTGTTTTTCTTTCAAATAGATGTCTTTCTAAATAAATATAA
Source organism: Epicampocera succincta (assembly GCA_932526305.1). Taxonomy (NCBI): domain Eukaryota; kingdom Metazoa; phylum Arthropoda; class Insecta; order Diptera; family Tachinidae; genus Epicampocera; species Epicampocera succincta. The sequence continues at coordinate 25,543,020 of OW052035.1, read as the reverse complement.
CTCAATTTCGCCGAGTATGACGTATTTCGTCATACTCTGTGCATTTTCATTTATTTTTGACGACGAATATTCGTGACCAAAAATTTGTCGTTTTTTGGATGTGTGTTGCTAGCTGTTCCTAGCATAAGAAGCAACTAAAACAAAACAATAGATAAAAAAGAAATTTCTTACAGTGAAAAGCAGCACGAAGCGAGGGAAATGTCTGAAGATAATGAGATTTCGCCTAATACGATTTCGTTAGCAAGCGTGGAAAGAGAATTATGGTTAAAACCTTATGAGTGGACAGAAGTACATGAATTTGCGTTTGCCATAAGTAAAATGAAAGAATATGGGGATTTATTTTTAAATAAAGTCAGTTTCAGTCTGCGCCTATGTTACATTAAAAAACTTTTATTGGAAGAATTTCACAAAGGGCATTCAAGTGCTGAAATTCAATCTAAACTGTAACTAAGAAAAACGGTCATCAGAATATACACCAATATGTTTTATGTATATATAGATGGGCTTTGTATACTCTCAAGACCTGAGCGTGAATAAATTTTGAACATTGGCCAAGAAGAAATTAAAAAATTAAGGAACATCGTCATAGCTGAAGAGTTAGAAAGTGTTGCTCCGATTCAATACAGGAAAATAATTTATGGAATAGGGGATAAGTCACAACGTAACTCATTTGGTAAAATGAGAGTTGTATTTGAGATACGATAATCCGATATACATTTCAGCAAGTCGATTGCCAATGACTGAACAAGACCAGATTCAAAGCGAGTATGCATTGACTATAGGTGACTAAATAAAATGTGTTTTAAAGGATCGTTTTCCAGTTCCCAATATGGAGCCTTTGATCGATAGTTTTAGTTGGACAAATAATGCCTTTTTGGACATTGAAGAAGAGAGCACAAAATATATGGCTTTTGTGAGCAAACAAAAGTCCAATTACGCTTCTTTTAGATTCTGTAAATCTGCGACCGTTTTTACTTAATTTATTAATAATGCAGTTACTCTCAATTTGAAAAAGTTATAAGTGTTGCAGACAATGAGAATGCCGCAGTAAAACCAAATTAAAAAAATGCCATGCCAAAGAACATAAAAGATATTCAATCATTCCTTGACTTAAGAGGATTTTTTGGAAAGTTTATTAAAAATTAAGCGATAATTGTTAGACCCTTAACAAATCTTTCAAAAAATTGAACCGAACTCGTTAATCACGACATGAAAAACATGTAGTTCAAGTCCTTGAACAAGAATTTGTTAGAGAGCTTGACAAAGAACGGCAGTAGCAGAAAGCAACAAATCAAATTTTCTAAATTTCAAGCAAAGTATAAGTAAAACTTCGAGAGAAAATTATATGTTGGATGTAAAGTTAGAGATTTAGTAGCTATCAATAGAATACAGATTATTGCCGGAAAGAAACTTGCCATATGAAATGACGAAGATAAAACGTGCTGTACGGTTTCAGGGTCGAAAAGCAGAAGGAAAAGAAAAGAAGTTGTTAAAGTGGCAAATTCACACAAGTTGAAAGTTGTAATAAAGTTTGAGTCCAGTTCGACAGACTTTTTACTTATCATAAACTAAAAAGCGTACTAAATGAAATTAGCACTTAACTAACAAAATCAAAATTATACCTAATACTATCAATTTGGAAAATAAATAAAAACCAAGCTCAATGTGCTTTAAATATTGTTTTCAATTTTTATTGTTAGAATTATTTAATTTTATAATTACTTTCGGATTAATTTACTTCAGGTTACAATGCAGAAACATATAACTTAGCTTCAAGCAATTTGCAATAACAATAATAACTCCTCCTTTAAAAAGTTGGTATCCTTGACCGCATGTAAAGTTTCATTCTGCACGGTAAATAGTAGGACCATGTTGGGAACAAGTCTGGAAAATAAAATAAAATAAGGAATTTAGTCGAATATATAGCACATATTTTAAATATTACTAATTTCTTGGTGAAACGTCAAGTAATTTATAAATAAATTATGTTTTGCAAATTAAAGGGATATTTTTTCAATAGTCACGTGCAAACATTAAAAATTTTTTACAGTGCTTATGTGCGAGTTATTGTCATAGCCCATAAGAGTAATATAGACTAAACCAAAAAATAAAAACAATAAGAGGATAAATATTAATTTAAAAACTAATTAGCATAAAACAAATAAAGATCATAGTTTAAAAAAACTAAGGACGAATGTTTTCATATAATATTAAAACATGGGTTATTTTTTTATATAGGGTAATCATTTGAAATAGATAGTGATTCCTTTTTTCTATCTTTACATTAACAATAAGCCGACGTTTCAGTGAAAGGCTAGAAGATGATACTACGCCACAAAACAGGAATCAGAATAAACTATTTAAGAAACGAAAACTTAATTGAAAATTTAAATTCATTACAATTAATTTGTTATTATTGAATTACCAATACCACCATATAGTCATAAAAAAATATTTTCTAAATTAAACTAAAAGTGAAAACTTTGAATTAATTTTCTTGCAGCAAGGATGAGTTGCTAGAGTGTTCCACCAACAGGCCAGTGGTCGAAGCTTCGATTCCTACCCAAAGATTCTTGAAACAACATCCAAAATTCTACTGAAAACAATGACAAAACACACAATACTCAATGATACATAGTACATAAATACAAACATTTAATAACCCAACAATCAAATTCATATAAATACAATATATAATGCAATATTGATTGTTATTTGATGTTTGACTGTGCATTGCCGAAGGTATGTACACTGGACACTGAACATTTAGAACATTCTCATCCCGGCAATATAGAATAAAAATAGTGAAACACTACTTCCTTTTTTTCCGCATAACCCAGGTTCTATTACAATGAGCTGCATATGTAGGGGTCGACTTCTGAGTATTGGTCAAGTATGGTCTGAGTATGGAACAAGAAAACTCCTTTATAATAAAAGCTTCACATAAATACAAAATATCTAAAACAAAGCATACCGTTCCTAGAACAAAAGCAGAATTTCAACAATTACCAAAGGCGCAGGTGTTGACATGAATTTAATTATTGGAGCAAATGCCAACCGGCAATTGAAACTATGAGATATGAAAATTAAATGAAAGTACAAAACTTTGCACAGCAAATCAGTCAGATTGAATTACGGCACAACATTCAGACAGACTCGACAAATCATATGCAGATACTCATCCACTTTTAGTGCTTCATCACAAAATAAGGCAATGCCTGAATCTGTCCGTTTCAAAAATTGTAATGTCCGTTTATGCCGAAGTTGTAGCTAAAGCCATAAAAGCACAGGCAATGGAAGATTTTGTTCGATTGTTCGTATATGGAGTCAATAACACATTCATAAAGCGTGTTTTTTAGAGCGTCACAACTTTGAGTTGGCATCACTGCTTTATTTGAGCACACATTTAAAACCTGATAGTTGCTTTTTGTTTAGTTTGCTTTGACATTTCATTATGAATCGACATACAGCAGAGAAACTACCATCGTGCGTGCCACCAATTCGACGAATGGGCTGAAGCACAAATTGATATTGAGTTTGAATTTCCATTCAAAATTTTATTTTCCGATGAAGCTCATTTCTGGTTGAATGGGTACGTAAATAAGCAGAATTGTAGCATTTGGAGCGAGGAGAATCCACAAGCTTTGCTGAAACACCACTACATCCACAGAAAATTACTGTTGGGTCCGCTTTATGGGCTGGCGCAGTCATTGGCCTAAAAGTCTTCAAAAACGATTATGGTCAGAACGTTACTGTCAATGGTAAACGGTATAGAAATATTATTCGAAATTTTTTCGTACCTGGCTGATATATTTTTCGTAATCTTGCTGATATGTGACTCCAACAGGATCATTTGTCTATGTCGATAAGCCACAAACAATTGAACACATGGAAATCAGCATTCGAAGAGTTATCGGCGAAATACGGCGGCAAATGCTACGAAAAGTTTTTAATTTTTTTTTTAACTAATGATGATTTAATAGACAATTTTCACAGAGTAATTTTTTTTTTAAATTTTACGTCGTATAACGATATTTCGCAATACACCGAGTTTTATATTGAGGAAATACCAGAAAGTAACCAAAAAGAAATTTTCGAAGAAATAATTCAGTGCAGAGAATTATTAGTTAAATGTTTTTGTAAATTAAATTTTAAGAGAAAAATCACATTTGGTATAGATTTGTTTAAGACAGACGCATTTACCAAGAATGATTCCGGAACAAACACAAATTCAAGCGATTGCGATTCTGCAACTGATACCGAATATAAACATTACTTTGATTTATATAACACCAATAGCAATAGAATATTTCAAAATTTATACAGATGTGTTCTAACATCATGCGCGAAAATTACGACGGGAATGAACTAAATCTTAACTCCTTTTTAGATAAAATCGAGTTAGTTGAAGAAATTACAGCACCCAACTTAAATACTTGTTTAATATCTTTCTTAAAATCAAAATTAGATGGCAAAGCCAGGGATGTGCTTTCAGAAAATGTGGCAGGTGAACAAACTAAGAATTCGTTACAGGATAAGGTAAAACCGAACTGCTCGCAAGTCGTTGCAGGATGAATTGCAGGGTTGTATATAAGGTATAATGATTAGACAGGCTGCGCAAGGAATTTGGAAGATTTGGCTGATCCCTTAAGCTAATAGACGATATGTTGAATCGACATATTTTTCATGAAAAAATTTACTACCAGTGCCAACATATTAAACTTTTCCAACATATATTTGCTTAAGCTTATATGATTAACATTTGTTACTGATTTCAACAAATGTATGTTTACGCTTTCAACATATCGTATAGATAGACTTGTTAATTTACGGCTTATTACACCTTTAGCAACACTGATATAAAAAAAACAGTAAATGAGAATTTGGAAAAGAAAACATATTTGCAAAACGAATTTGTAGAAAAACTGTACATAAGCGTTTATATGTTGGAAGATATTTGTAATTGGTAAGCCATTAGTTATATTTACCATTCCTGAAAAACTACGAGTAGTCGTTGTATTTGAAAATACATATGCATATACAGATATTGAAGATTTATTGGAAGTAACGTCCGGAACATCTGCAAAAGATCAGTATTATGTTTGGATAGTATTTGTTTTTCCACTACAATTCTCTATTCTGTATAATTGTGTGTTTTGCTAAGTTGTTTATAATGCTATGCTTAGCCACAGCTCTTTTGAATTCATCCTAGCACTGTTTAAGGTGTCTGGTTAGAATAGTGAGAACTCTTCTGTTTAGATTACAAAATTATTCTCCTCTTTATTAACAAATCTTATAGCTATTTCTACTAGTTTCTATTTCTTAAATTTTACATACATATTTACAATTGTTAATATCATCTGTGCGGTCTTTTTTCAATTATTTAAATTATTGTCTTGACACATTTACAAGTGTTTTTAGTTTGGTCAAGTGCTTAAATTATTACTTTGAAAAAAATGTTCTACAATATTCAAGCGGTAATTAAAATGTGTTACGTTACAGTTTTGTTAGTCGGTCAATGTTTACAATTTGTTTTTCGGTCAATCAAAAGTGTTATTTGATCTTCTTATAAATATCTTTTTGATAAACACGCTACATTCTATAGACCGATAAAATATGTTATTGTGGACATATCGAGCCTTTGGTGCAATACCATAGTAACTCAAAATTTGAATTTTTTGAGCTATGTATGCAGAAATGATCTTTGGGGAAATATCTATCTAGAGAAAAAAAGATTATGGATCCATCTCTAACTGTTCAGATTCTACAGCTAAAAATGTCTTTATTGCCTCTAGCTATTTCCAATAATATTTATTTGCAATAATGAAATGAAATGCATTTTTCCAAGTTCTCGATTTTTTGAATTACTACGGTATTGCACCAAAGGCTCGATATGTAAACACATTACAGCAGGCATATAATAAAATGCGGAAAAATATAAAAAATATAAGCCAATTAGACCAAATGTCAATACAGAATGGTCTAATGATGCCATTCTAAAGCTTATAACAGCGTGGACATTAGTTCTGCACAATATAAATTGCCAAAAACACCAGCTTGCCTGATTTTGTAAGAGAACGAAGTGCAGACGAATACGAAGCTACATAAATGGTCCAATCTGCGAATGACATTCAACACAAACTTAAGCAAAATAAAAAAAATCCGGATCAGCTGCCGGAGAATACATAGTCTGGAAATATTTTACTGCAATGAAATTCCTGGAATTGAATGAAACGTCTCAAACAAGTGAATCAATTGTAACAATGACAATGGTAAACTAGTGTTTTATTGCATAATACTTTTTAAATCAATCTGCTCTATTTTTATTTTAACAATAGCCTGGCGAAGACTCAAATTGGTCAGTAGCATATTCTGAACCAACATTACCAAAACGTCCCAGAATAACATCATCAGTTTCACCAACATTATAGGCTCAACAAGCATTGCCCAGTTATAATGTGTTTACAGAAATGACAGATAAGGTGATCTGTACTATAGCGGAAAGATCAGATATAAAAGACCAGACCAGTTTGGCTCTTTTGGTCCTTCAGAATTGCGCAGTCTTCCACTGCAAAAGGGAATGCTATCTAAAAGGAAATTGGCTCGAACTTTAATTAACATTATGGATGAATTTGGAAATTCTATTGATAATTAATGAACTAAATTAGAATTTCTTTTTATTAGTAGATATGTATGCATGTAAATAAACAGTATTTCAAATTAGATTTGTTTATACTGCCAATTCCACAAAATACATCGCAAGAAAATTAGAATTTGTACTGTATGCATGTCGCCAAGCAACTTCAATTAACACTCCATTTCCATGATGCTGGTCGGTAAATCCGAAAGGTTCGTATAATTTATTATTTGTAGTGATCAAATAATTGTGAAGTACGTAATATGCTAAGACTATTTTTTTGGTTTTAAGCTAATAGGTGATCGTAAAACTCGAAAACCTCCTGACATTATACCAAACACGTTTTCAATAATGTGACGTGCACGGCTTAAACGATAATTATAGAATCTTTGCACCATTGTTAAACCACGTTGGGCATACAGTTTTAAAACATTTTGACGCATAGCAAAAGCATCATCTGCAACAAGTAATTACGGAACAGGTAATTCGGGTCCAGATAATACTGTTGGCTCTGGTAAGCTTAGTTGGTTATTGTTCATGGCTTCTGTAAAGCTACAGCGATTGAATACACCACCATCAGAAAACCGTCCATTGTGACCTACATCAGCATATATGAGTTTCTATTCAGCATCTGCAATTCCCATTAGCACAATGCTATGCGTGTCTCACTCATTCTGCAATTGTTGGCGTCTACAATAGTTGATGTAAAGGAAAATATAAGTTTTGCTATGTCTATGTATGCACGTAAAAGCAATGATTGAATTCTCTTACTTTCATATACTCTAAAAGCGTAATAGTTTGCTTTGGAATGTGAAATATGTACTGCATTGAAGAAAATGAATCACCACTACCTAGAAAACGAAGTGTCAATATAATTTCGTTCGTTTTGATTTTTTTATTACTGCAATTATGGCACGTTCAAGAATATAAAAAAAGAAAATCTAAATCGGCTGCTTTCTTGTGCTTTAAAAAACGTAAAACCACGCCGAAAAACGAAAGCGCTCGTGGTTTGCAGAACAGCATCAAATCGTTTAAGTGATTTTAAAACCGTTCGTGATTTAATACTACGTGATTTTCAGAACAGACCTGTATATAAGCTATTATTTTATAAAGTAGGTAAACAATTTATAATTAAAACAACTTCCAATATTACTTAACAGCAATTAATACTTTTTATTTAAAGTAGTAACTTCTTTAAGAAATGATATATATGTATTATATAATATATTATAGTTAATATTTGCCTACTCTAGCAAACATCTTTTCGAAGAAAATGAACAGTTCTCAAAGGCAAATGCCAAATTACAAAACAAATATCAACATTTGCTAAAGTAGACAACATCTCCCATTTAAGCCTATACTGAAATGTGTTTTAAACTGTAACTACTAACACATGTATAGAATGCAAAAATAGAAATGAAAAAAATTTAAAGTCTTCGCAGAAACATAAATACTTTATATTTAACGAAATAAGGACAACGAAGACATCTTCGCTAGAGTAATCGAAAAACACAACCTGCATGACGACACATCCGATAACGGACTCAGACTTCGTAACGGGGCGAAACTTCAATGTAACAAGCGGTTCCTTAACCTCCACACTCACAAAGGGACCTGGCGGTTCCCTGATCAATTAACCGTCAACCAGATTGATCACATTGCCAAAACGCCATCAGAGATGCTGCCTCTGATGTATTGGGTTTTAAAATGCCACCCGGGAAAAACCCATGGTTTGACGACGAGTGCAGGCAGGCGCACTCAGCGAAGCTAGCAGCGTATAAGGCGACGTTGGAGAGAAGGACGAGAGCAGTTCGTGAGCTCTACGAACGTAAAAGAAGGGAAGAACACCAGCTTCTCAAAAGGAAGAAAAAAAAGCATGAGCGGGCGGTCGAGGAACTGGAGAGTTGTTACGGGAGGAATAATATCCGAAAGTTTTACCAACGGGTAAAACAACTATTCAATATATATAAGCATCGAACAGAATACCTGTCGTAACGAAGACGGACTAATCGTAGTAGAGCCGCAATCGATACTGAGAATCTGGAAAGATCACCTCTCCAGACTGTTTATCGGCGAGGAAAACACCAATTCCATTTCCAGGCAGAGTATTCCACCCCATTTTATTGGACCATTATGGTAGAGAATTCCGTCCCCCGACCTGAATGAAGTCAAGATAGCAATATCGAGATTGAAATCAAATATAGCTGCAGGAACGGAAGGACTGTCCGCGGAACTGTTTAAGGCAGTTCATTTGTAAGATATGATCGGAGGAAAGCATGCCCTACGAGTGGAATCTCAGCATGGTTTGCCCGATCCATAAAAAAACAGATTCATTCAACTGCGCCAACTACCGAGGAATAAGTGTCCTGAAGTGTTCAATGACCCAATTTTCACACTAAGGCAGATCCTGGAACAGACCCAAATCGACGCCCACCATCTATTCGTCGATTTTAAGGCCGCATATGACAGCGTGCATAGGGACGAGCTATACAACGCCATGTCTAGTTTTGACATTCCTACCAAACTCGTCAGGTTGTGTAAGATGACGATGGAGAATTCTCGCTGCTCCATCAAGGTCGCTAACGAATTCACCGAGACCTTCAATGTCAGAAAAGGCTTTAGACAAGGCGACTGTCATGTGAGTTTTTGCCTTTATATATTATAATATTATATATTATATGTATATACAATATATTAATAATAAGGTGACCATATTAAAACCAAAAATAAAAATAATGTCCGAAAGATGGATTTTTTAACAAGTTGGTGAATATATTTTAAGAACGTCTTTAGAAATTTCTTACTACATAAAATAATATAATAATAAACTTTGTTTTTCTTTCAAATAGATGTCTTTCTAAATAAATATAACTCAATTTCGCCGAGTATGACGTATTTCGTCATACTCTGTGCATTTTCATTTATTTTTGACGACGAATATTCGTGACCAAAAATTTGTCGTTTTTCGGATGTGTGTTGCTAGCTGTTCCTAGCATAAGAAGCAACTAAAACAAAACAATAGATAAAAAAGAAATTTCTTACAGTGAAAAGCGGCACGAAGCGAGGGAAATGTCTGAAGATAATGAGATTTCGCCTAATACGATTTCGTTAGCAAGCGTGGAAAGAGAATTATGGTTAAAACCTTATGAGTGGACAGAAGTACATGAATTTGCGTTTGCCATAAGTAAAATGAAAGAATATGGGGATTTATTTTTAAATAAAGTCAGTTTCAGTCTGCGCCTATGTTACATTAAAAAACTTTTATTGGAAGAATTTCACAAAGGGCATTCAAGTGCTGAAATTCAATCTAAACTGTAACTAAGAAAAACGGTCATCAGAATATACACCAATATGTTTTATGTATAAATTTTATATAGATGGGCTTTGTATACTCTTAAGACCTGAGCGTGAATAAATTTTGTATATTTTTATTTACATTTTTATTTTTAAGTATTAGAAAATTATGGTGCACATATTCGCACCTCAGGTTTGAATATATCTTCAATTAGGAGTGTGGGGTAGTTTTCCAAGAAGTTATTTTTTCTAGTACATAAAAATTATTAAAACCGTAACAAAAGTAAAAAAAATTAACAAAAGATGGTTTTACTTGTCTAAAATAGATATAATTTAGTGTTCACATGTGTGCATTTACGGTCCGAAGAGGCTATTGAACATAACTTGGTAATAGTAGTCGGTTATAATGTTTTATATAATATTCGCTACGCCTGCCGAAAACGGTTACACTTTTACCCCAAAAAAAGAACATTGGCCAAGAAGAAATTAAAAAATTAAGGAACATCGTCATAGCTGAAGAGTTAGAAATTGTTGCTCCGATTCAATACAGGGAAATAATTTATGGAATAGGGGATAAGTCACAACGTAACTCATTTGGTAAAATGAGAGTTGTATTTGAGATACGATAATCCGATATACATTTCAGCAAGTCGATTGCCAATGACTGAACAAGACCAGATTCAAAGCGAGTATGCATTGACTATAGGTGACTAAATAAAATGTGTTTTAAAGGATCGTTTTCCAGTTCCCAATATGGAGCCTTTGATCGATAGTTTTAGTTGGACAAATAATGCCTTTTTGGACATTGAAGAAGAGAGCACAAAATATATGGCTTTTGTGAGCAAACAAAAGTCCAATTACGCTTCTTTTAGATTCTGTAAATCTGCGACCGTTTTTACTTAATTTATTAATAATGCAGTTACTCTCAATTTGAAAAAGTTATAAGTGTTGCAGCAAAAAACAATTTGAAATTTAATTCGAAAATATGTTCAGACAATGAGAATGCCGCAGTAAAACCAAATTAAAAAAATGCCATGCCAAAGAACATAAAAGATATTCAATCATTCCTTGACTTAAGAGGATTTTTTAGAAAGTTTATTAAAAATTAAGCGATAATTGTTAGACCCTTAACAAAGCTTTCAAAAAATTGAACCAAACTCGTTAATCACGACTCCGAAAAACACAGTTGTTATTTATAGATAAAAGCAGCATTTTTAGACATGAAAAACATGTAGTTCAAGTCCTTGAACAAGAATTTGTTAGAGAGCTTGACAAAGAACGGCAGTAGCAGAAAGCAACAAATCAAATTTTCTAAATTTCAAGCAAAGTATAAGTAAAACTTCGAGAGAAAATTATATGTTGGATGTAAAGTTAGAGATTTAGTAGCTATCAAGAGAACACAGATTATTGCCGGAAAGAAACTTGCCATATGAAATGACGAAGATAAAACGTGCTGTACGGTTTCAGGGTCGAAAAGCAGAAGGAAAAGAAAAGAAGTTGTTAAAGTGGCAAATTCACACAAGTTGAAAGTTGTAATAAAGTTTGAGTCCAGTTCGACAGACTTTTTACTTATCATAAACTAAAAAGCGTACTAAATGAAATTAGCTCTTAACTAACAAAATCAAAATTATACCTAATACTATCAATTTGGAAAATAAATAAAAACCAAGCTCAATGTGCTTTAAATATTGTTTTCAATTTTTATTGTTACTTGGAGAGGCTGAGTAACCATTGTAACCCATTGGCAATAATGCTACTAGATGACACAAACGAAGTAAGAAGACTGAAAAGGAACCACATATTAGACTTGCCATTTCGAACCTAATCAATTATACATAAATAAAATTCTGTGTACATACATATATGTAAATATTAGTATAGATAAAACTTTAAGATTTTGTATATAATGTATATATTATGAATTCTTGAAATAACTTTAACAATTTTTGTTTGTATATTGTTGTTCTTATTGGAGTTCAACAATGAATGTTATTTTCTTATTACTTATTTTATTAAATTTGCTTATTATCCTTGGATAGATTGTAAATAAAACGAAACAAAAAAAAAAAAAAAAAAAAAAAAAAATTTTTATTGTTAGAATTATTTAATTTTATAATTACTTTCGGATTAATTTACTTCAGGTTACAATGCAGAAACATATAACTTAGCTTCAAGCAATTTGCAATAACAATAATAACTCCTCCTTTAAAAAGTTGGTATCCTTGACCGCATGTAAAGTTTCATTCTGCACGGTAAATAGTAGGACCATGTTGGGAACAAGTCTGGAAAATAAAATAAAATAAGGAATTTAGTCGAATATATAGCACATATTTTAAATATTACTAATTTCTTGGTGAAACGTCAAGTAATTTATAAATAAATTATGTTTTGCAAATTAAAGGGATATTTTTTCAATAGTCACGTGCAAACATTAAAAATTTTTTACAGTGCTTATGTGCGAGTTATTGTCATAGCCCATAAGAGTAATATAGACTAAACCAAAAAATAAAAACAATAAGAGGATAAATATTAATTTAAAAACTAATTAGCATAAAACAAATAAAGATCATAGTTTAAAAAAACTAAGGACGAATGTTTTCATATAATATTAAAACATGGGTTATTTTTTTATATAGGGTAATCATTTGAAATAGATAGTGATTCCTTTTTTCTATCTTTACATTAACAATAAGCCGACGTTTCAGTGAAAGGCTAGAAGATGATACTACGCCACAGAACAGGAATCAGAATAAACTATTTAAGAAACGAAAACTTAATTGAAAATTTAAATTCATTACAATTAATTTGTTATTATTGAATTACCAATACCACCATATAGTCATAAAAAAATATTTTCTAAATTAAACTAAAAGTGAAAACTTTGAATTAATTTTCTTGCAGCAAGGATGAGTTGCTAGAGTGTTCCACCAACAGGCCAGTGGTCGAAGCTTCGATTCCTACCCAAAGATTCTTGAAACAACATCCAAAATTCTACTGAAAACAATGACAAAACACACAATACTCAATGATACATAGTACATAAATACAAACATTTAATAACCCAACAATCAAATTCATATAAATACAATATATAATGCAATATTGATTGTTATTTGATGTTTGACTGTGCATTGCCGAAGGTATGTACACTGGACACTGAACATTTAGAACATTCTCATCCCGGCAATATAGAATAAAAATAGTGAAACACTACTTCCTTTTTTTCCGCATAACCCAGGTTCTATTACAATGAACTGCATATGTAGGGGTCGACTTCTGAGTATTGGTCAAGTATGGTCTGAGTATGGAACAAGAAAACTCCATTATAATAAAAGCTTCACATAAATACAAAATATCTAAAACAAAGCATACCGTTCCTAGAACAAAAGCAGAATTTCAACAATTACCAAAGGCGCAAGTGTTGACATGAATTTAATTATTGGAGCAAATGCCAACCGGCAATTGAAACTATGAGATATGAAAATTAAATGAAAGTACAAAACTTTGCACAGCAAATCAGTCAGATTGAATTACGGCACAACATTCAGACAGACTCGACAAATCATATGCAGATACTCATCCACTTTTAGTGCTTCATCACAAAATAAGGCAATGCCTGAATCTGTCCGTTTCAAAAATTGTAATGTCCGTTTATGCCGAAGTTGTAGCTAAAGCCATAAAAGCACAGGCAATGGAAGATTTTGTTCGATTGTTCGTATATGGAGTCAATAACACATTCATAAAGCGTGTTTTTTAGAGCGTCACAACTTTGAGTTGGCATCACTGCTTTATTTGAGCACACATTTAAAACCTGATAGTTGCTTTTTGTTTAGTTTGCTTTGACATTTCATTATGAATCGACATACAGCAGAGAAACTACCATCGTGCGTGCCACCAATTCGACGAATGGGCTGAAGCACAAATTGATATTGAGTTTGAATTTCCATTCAAAATTTTATTTTCCGATGAAGCTCATTTCTGGTTGAATGGGTACGTAAATAAGCAGAATTGTAGCATTTGGAGCGAGGAGAATCCACAAGCTTTGCTGAAACACCACTACATCCACAGAAAATTACTGTTGAGTCCGCTTTATGGGCTGGCGCAGTCATTGGCCCAAAAGTCTTCAAAAACGATTATGGTCAGAACGTTACTGTCAATGGTAAACGGTATAGAAATATTATTCGAAATTTTTTCGTACCTTGCTGATATATTTTTCCTAATCTTGCTGATATGTGACTCCAACAGGATCATTTGTCTATGTCGATAAGCCACAAACAATTGAACACATGGAAATCAGCATTTGAAGAGTTATCGGCGAAATACGGCGGCAAATGCTACGAAAAGTTTTTAATTTTTTTTTTAACTAATGATGATTTAATAGACAATTTTTACAGAGTAATTTTTTTTTTTAATTTTACGTCGTATAACGATATTTCGCAATACACCGAGTTTTATATTGAGGAAATACCAGAAAGTAACCAAAAAGAAATTTTCGAAGAAATAATTCAGTGCAGAGTATTATTAGTTAAATGTTTTTGTAAATTAAATTTTAAGAGAAAAATCACATTTGGTATAGATTTGTTTAAGACAGACGCATTTACCAAGAATGATTCCGGAACAAACACAAATTCAAGCGATTGCGATTCTGCAACTGATACCGAATATAAACATTACTTTGATTTATATAACACCAATAGCAATAGAATATTTCAAAATTTATACAGATGTGTTCTAACATCATGCGCGAAAATTACGACGGGAATGAACTAAATCTTAACTCCTTTTTAGATAAAATCGAGTTAGTTGAAGAAATTACAGCACCCAACTTAAATACTTGTTTAATATCTTTCTTAAAATCAAAATTAGATGGCAAAGCCAGGGATGTGCTTTCAGAAAATGTGGCAGGTGAACAAACTAAGAATTCGTTACAGGATAAGGTAAAACCGAACAGCTCGCAAGTCGTTGCAGGATGAATTGCAGGGTTGTATGTAAGGTATAATGATTAGACAGGCTGCGCAAGGAATTTGGAAGATTTGGCTGATCCCTTAAGCTAATAGACGATATGTTGAATCGACATATTTTTCATGAAAAAATTTACTACCAGTGCCAACATATTAAACTTTTCCAACATATATTTGCTTAAGCTTGTATGATTAACATTTGTTACTGATTTCAACAAATGTATGTTTACGCTTTCAACATATCGTATAGATAGACTTGTTAATTTACGGCTTATTACACCTTTAGCAACACTGATATAAAAAAAACAGTAAATGAGAATTTGGAACAGAAAACGTATTTGCAAAACGAATTTGTAGAAAAACTGTACATAAGCGTTTATATGTTGGAAGATATTTGTAATTGGTAAGCCATTAGTTATATTTACCATTCCTGAAAAACTACGAGTAGTCGTTGTATTTGAAAATACATATGCATATACAGATATTGAAGATTTATTGGAAGTAACGTCCGGAACATCTGCAAAAGATCAGTATTATGTTTGGATAGTATTTGTTTTTCCACTACAATTCTCTATTCTGTATAATTGTGTGTTTTGCTAAGTTGTTTATAATGCTATGCTTAGCCACAGCTCTTTTGAATTCATCCTAGCACTGTTTAAGGTGTCTGGTTAGAATAGTGAGAACTCTTCTGTTTAGATTACAAAATTATTCTCCTCTTTATTAACAAATCTTATAGCTATTTATACTAGTTTCTATTTCTTAAATTTTACATACATATTTACAATTGTTAATATCATCTGTGCGGTCTTTTTTCAATTATTTAAATTATTGTCTTGACACATTTACAAGTGTTTTTAGTTTGGTCAAGTGCTTAAATTATTACTTTGAAAAAAATGTTCTACAATATTCAAGCGGTAATTAAAATGTGTTACGTTACAGTTTTGTTAGTCGGTCAATGTTTACAATTTGTTTTTCGGTCAATCAAAAGTGTTATTTGATCTTCTTATAAATATCTTTTTGATAAACACGCTACATTCTATAGACCGATAAAATATGTTATTGTGGACATATCGAGCCTTTGGTGCAATACCATAGTAACTCAAAATTTGAATTTTTTGAGCTATGTATGCAGAAATGATCTTTGGGGAAATATCTATCTAGAGAAAAAAAGATTATGGATCCATCTCTAACTGTTCAGATTCTACAGTTAAAAATGTCTTTATTGCCTCTAGCTATTTCCAATAATATTTATTTGCAATAATGAAATGAAATGCATTTTTCCAAGTTCTCGATTTTTTGAATTACTACGGTATTGCACCAAAAGCTCGATATGTAAACACATTACAGCAGGCATATAATAAAATGCGGAAAAATATAAGCCAATTAGACCAAATGTCAATACAGAATGGTCTAATGATGCCATTCTAAAGCTTATAACAGCGTGGACATTAGTTCTGCACAATATAAATTGCCAAAAACACCAGCTTGCCTGATTTTGTAAGAGAACGAAGTGCAGACGAATGCGAAGCTACATAAATGGTTCAATCTGCGAATGACATTCAACACAAACTTAAGCAAAATAAAAAAAATCCGGATCAGCTGCCGGAGAATACATAGTCTGGAAATATTTTACTGCAATGAAATTCCTGGAATTGAATGAAACGTCTCAAACAAGTGAATCAATTGTAACAATGACAATGGTAAACTAGTGTTTTATTGCATAATACTTTTTAAATCAATCTGCTCTATTTTTATTTTGATAATAGCCTGGCGAAGACTCAAATTGGTCAGTAGCATATTCTGAACCAACATTACCAAAACGTCCCAGAATAACATCATCAGTTTCACCAACATTATAGGCTCAACAAGCATTGCCCAGTTATAATGTGTTTACAGAAATTACAGATAAGGTGATCTGTACTATAGCGGAAAGATCAGATATAAAAGACCAGACCAGTTTGGCTCTTTTAGTCCTTCAGAATTGCGCAGTCTTCCACTGCAAAAGGGAATGCTATCTGAAAGGAAATTGGTTCGAACTTTAATTAACATTATGGATGAATTTGGAAATTCTATTGATAATTAATGAACTAAATTAGAATTTCTTTTTATTAGTAGATATGTATGCATGTAAATAAACAGTATTTCAAATTTCAAATTAGATTTGTTTATACTGCCAATTCCACAAAATACATCGCAAGAAAATTAGAATTTGTACTGTATGCATGTCGCCAAGCAACTTCAATTAACACTCCATTTCCATGATGCTGGTCGGTAAATCCGAAAGGTTCGTATAATTTTTTATTTGTAGTGATCAAATAATTGTGAAGTACGTAATATGCTAAGACTATTTTTTTGGTTTTAAGCTAATAGGTGATCGTAAAACTCGAAAACCTCCTGACATTATACCAAACACGTTTTCAATAATGTGACGTGCACGGCTTAAACGATAATTATAGAATCTTTGCACCATTGTTAAACCACGTTGGGCATACAGTTTTAAAACATTTTGACGCATAGCAAAAGCATCATCTGCAACAAGTAATTACGGAACAGGTAATTCGGGTCCAGATAATACTGTTGGCTCTGGTAAGCTTAGTTGGTTATTGTTCATGGCTTCCGTAAAGCTACAGCGATTGAATACACCACCATCAGAAAACCGTCCATTGTGACCTACATCAGCATATATGAGTTTCTATTCAGCATCTGCAATTCCCATTAGCACAATGCTATGCGTGTCTCACTCATTCTGCAATTGTTGGCGTCTACAATAGTTGATGTAAAGGAAAATATAAGTTTTGCTATGTCTATGTATGCACGTAAAACCAATGATTGAATTCTCTTACTTTCATATACTCTAAAAGCGTAATAGTTTGCTTTGGAATGTGAAATATGTACTGCATTGAAGAAAATGAATCACCACTACCTAGAAAACGAAGTGTCAATATAATTTCGTTCGTTTTGATTTTTTTATTACTGCAATTATGGCACGTTCAAGAATATTAACAAAAGAAAATCTAAATCGGCTGCTTTCTTGTGCTTTAAAAAACGTAAAACCACGCCGAAAAACGAAAGCGCTCGTGGTTTGCAGAACAGCATCAAATCGTTTAAGTGATTTTAAAACTGTTCGTGTTTTAATACTACGTGATTTTCAGAACAGACCTGTATATAAGCTATTATTTTATAAAGTAGGTAAACAATTTATAATTAAAACAACTTCCAATATTACTTAACAGCAATTAATACTTTTTATTTAAAATAGTAACTTCTTTAAGAAATGATATATATGTATTATATAATATATTATAGTTAATATTTGCCTACTCTAGCAAACATCTTTTCGAAGAAAATGAACAGTTCTCAAAGGCAAATGCCAAATTACAAAACAAATATCAACATTTGCTAAAGTAGACAACATCTCCCATTTAAGCCTATACTGAAATGTGTTTTAAACTGTAACTACTAACACATGTATAGAATGCAAAAATAGAAATGAAAAAAATTTAAAGTCTTCGCAGAAACATAAATACTTTATATTTAACGAAATAATGACAACGAAGACATCTTCGCTAGAGTAATCGAAAAACACAACCTGCATGACGACACATCCGATAACGGACTCAGACTTCGTAACGGGGCGAAACTTCAATGTAACAAGCGGTTCCTTAACCTCCACACTCACAAAGGGACCTGGCGGTTCCCTGATCAATTAACCGTCAACCAGATTGATCACATTGCCAAAACGCCATCAGAGATGCTGCTTCTGATGTATTGGGTTTTAAAATGCCACCCGGGAAAAACCAATGGTTTGACGACGAGTGCAGGCAGGCGCACTCAGCGAAGCTAGCAGCGTATAAGGCGACGTTGGAGAGAAGGACGAGAGCAGTTCGTGAGCTCTACGAACGTAAAAGAAGGGAAGAACACCAGCTTCTCAAAAGGAAGAAAAAAAAGCATGAGCGGGCGGTCGAGGAACTGGAGAGTTGTTACGGGAGGAATAATATCCGAAAGTTTTACCAACGGGTAAAACAACTATTCAATATATATAAGCATCGAACAGAATACCTGTCGTAACGAAGACGGACTAATCGTAGTAGAGCCGCAATCGATACTGAGAATCTGGAAAGATCACCTCTCCAGACTGTTTATCGGCGAGGAAAACACCAATTCCATTTCCAGGCAGAGTATTCCACCCCATTTTATTGGACCATTATGGTAGAGAATTCCGTCCCCCGACCTGAATGAAGTCAAGATAGCAATATCGAGATTGAAATCAAATATAGCTGCAGGAACGGAAGGACTGTCCGCGGAACTGTTTAAGGCAGTTCATTTGTAAGATATGATCGGAGAAAAGCATGCCCTACGAGTGGAATCTCAGCATGGTTTGCCCGATCCATAAAAAAAACAGATCCATTCAACTGCGCCAACTACCGAGGAATAAGTGTCCTGAAGTGTTCAATGACCGAATTTTCACACTAAGGCAGATCCTGGAACAGACCCAAATCGACGCCCACCATCTATTCGTCGATTTTAAGGCCGCATATGACAGCGTGCATAGGGACGAGCTATACAACGCCATGTCTAGTTTTGACATTCCTACCAAACTCGTCAGGTTGTGTAAGATGACGATGGAGAATTCTCGCTGCTCCATCAAGGTCGCTAACGAATTCACCGAGACCTTCAATGTCAGAAAAGGCTTTAGACAAGGCGACTGTCATGTGAGTTTTTGCCTTTATATATTATAATATTATATATTATATGTATATACAATATATTAATAATAAGGTGACCATATTAAAACCAAAAATAAAAATAATGTCCGAAAGATGGATTTTTTAACAAGTTGGTGAATATATTTTAAGAACGTCTTTAGAAATTTCTTACTGCATAAAATAATATAATAATAAACTTTGTTTTTCTTTCAAATAGATGTCTTTCTAAATAAATATAACTCAATTTCGCCGAGTATGACGTATTTCGTCATACTCTGTGCATTTTCATTTATTTTTGACGACGAATATTCGTGACCAAAAATTTGTCGTTTTTCGGATGTGTGTTGCTAGCTGTTCCTAGCATAAGAAGCAACTAAAACAAAACAATAGATAAAAAAGAAATTTCTTACAGTGAAAAGCAGCACGAAGCGAGGGAAATGTCTGAAGATAATGAGATTTCGCATAATACGATTTCGTTAGCAAGCGTGGAAATAGAATTATGGTTAAAACCTTATGAGTGGACAGAAGTACATGAATTTGCGTTTGCCATAAGTAAAATGAAAGAATATGGGGATTTATTTTTAAATAAAGTCAGTTTCAGTCTGCGTCTATGTTACATTAAAAAACTTTTATTGGAAGAATTTCACAAAGGGCATTCAAGTGCTGAAATTCAATCTAAACTGTAACTAAGAAAAACGGTCATCAGAATATACACCAATATGTTTTATGTATACATTTTATATAGATGGGCTTTGTATACTCTTAAGACCTGAGCGTGAATAAATTTTGTATATTTTTAATTACATTCTTATTTTTTCGCATTTTTATTTTTAAGTATTAGAAAATTATGGTGCACATATTCGCACCTCAGGTTTGAATATATCTTCAATTAGGAGTGTGGGGTAGTTTTCCAAGAAGTTATTTTTTCTAGTACATAAAAATTATTAAAACCGTAACAAAAGTAAAAAAAATTAACAAAAGATGGTTTTACTTGTTTAAAATAGATATAATTTAGTGTTCTCATGTGTGCATTTACGGTCCGAAGAGGCTATTGAACATAACTTGGTAATAGTAGTCGGTTATAATGTTTTATATAATATTCGCTACGCCTGCCGAAAACGGTTACACTTTTACCCCAAAAAAAGAACATTGGCCAAGAAGAAATTAAAAAATTAAGGAACATCGTCATAGCTGAAGAGTTAGAAATTGTTGCTCCGATTCAATACAGGAAAATAATTTATGGAATAGGGGATAAGTCACAACGTAACTCATTTGGTAAAATGAGAGTTGTATTTGAGATACGATAATCCGATATACATTTCAGCAAGTCGATTGCCAATGACTGAACAAGACCAGATTCAAAGCGAGTATGCATTGACTATAGGTGACTAAATAAAATGTGTTTTTAAGGATCGTTTTCCAGTTCCCAATATGGAGCTTTTGATCGATAGTTTTAGTTGGACAAATAATGCCTTTTTGGACATTGAAGAAGAGAGCACAAAATATATGGCTTTTGTGAGCAAACAAAAGTCCAATTACGCTTCTTTTAGATTCTGTAAATCTGCGACCGTTTTTACTTAATTTATTAATAATGCAGTTACTCTCAATTTGAAAAAGTTATAAGTGTTGCAGCAAAAAACAATTTGAAATTCAATTCGAAAATATGTTCAGACAATGAGAATGCCGCAGTAAAACCAAATTAAAAAAATGCCATGCCAAAGAACATAAAAGATATTCAATCATTCCTTGACTTAAGAGGATTTTTTAGAAAGTTTATTAAAAATTAAGCGATAATTGTTAGACCCTTAACAAATCTTTCAAAAAATTGAACCAAACTCGTTAATCGCGACTCCGAAAAACACAGTTGTTATTTATAGATAAAAGCAGCATTTTTAGACATGAAAAACATGTAGTTCAAGTCCTTGAACAAGAATTTGTTAGAGAGCTTGACAAAGAACGGCAGTAGCAGAAAGCAACAAATCAAATTTTCTAAATTTCAAGCAAAGTATAAGCAAAACTTCGAGAGAAAATTATATGTTGGATGTAAAGTTAGAGATTTAGTAGCTATCAAGAGAACACAGATTATTGCCGGAAAGAAACTTGCCATATGAAATGACGAAGATAAAACGTGCTGTACGGTTTCAGGGTCGAAAAGCAGAAGGAAAAGAAAAGAAGTTGTTAAAGTGGCAAATTCACACAAGTTGAAAGTTGTAATAAAGTTTGAGTCCAGTTCGACAGACTTTTTACTTATCATAAACTAAAAAGCGTACTAAATGAAATTAGCACTTAACTAACAAAATCAAAATTATACCTAATACTATCAATTTGGAAAATAAATAAAAACCAAGCTCAATGTGCTTTAAATATTGTTTTCAATTTTTATTGTTAGAATTATTTAATTTTATAATTACTTTCGGATTAATTTACTTCAGGTTACAATGCAGAAACATATAACTTAGCTTCAAGCAATTTGCAATAACAATAATAACTCCTCCTTTAAAAAGTTGGTATCCTTGACCGCATGTAAAGTTTCATTCTGCACGGTAAATAGTAGGACCATGTTGGGAACAAGTCTGGAAAATAAAATAAAATAAGGAATTTAGTCGAATATATAGCACATATTTTAAATATTACTAATTTCTTGGTGAAACGTCAAGTAATTTATAAATAAATTATGTTTTGCAAATTAAAGGGATATTTTTTCAATAGTCACGTGCAAACATTAAATATTTTTTACAGTGCTTATGTGCGAGTTATTGTCATAGCCCATAAGAGTAATATAGACTAAACCAAAAAATAAAAACAATAAGAGGATAAATATTAATTTAAAAACTAATTAGCATAAAACAAATAAAGATCGGACGAATCGGAGATAAGGACGAATGTTTTCATATAATATTAAAACATGGGTTATTTTTTTATATAGGGTAATCATTTGAAATAGATAGTGATTCCTTTCTTCTATATTTACATTAACAATAAGCCGACGTTTCAGTGAAAGGCTAGAAGATGATACTACGCCACAAAACAGGAATCAGAATAAACTATTTAAGAAACGAAAACTTAATTGAAAATTTAAATTCATTACAATTAATTTGTTATTATTAAATTACCAATACCACCATATAGTCATAAAAAAATATTTTCTAAATTAAACTAAAAGTGAAAACTTTAAATTAATTTTCTTGCAGCAAGGATGAGTTGCTAGTGTTCCACCAACAGGCCAGTGGTCGAAGCTTCGATTCCTACCCAAAGATTCTTGAAACAACATCCAAAATTCTACTGAAAACAATGACAAAACACACAATACTCAATGATACATAGTACATAAATACAAACATTTAATAACCCAACAATCAAATTCATATAAATACAATATATAATGCAATATTGATTGTTATTTGATGTTTGACTGTGCATTGCCGAAGGTATGTACACTGGACACTGAACATTTAGAACATTCTCATCCCGGCAATATAGAATAAAAATAGTGAAACACTACTTCCTTTTTTTCCGCATAACCCAGGTTCTATTACAATGAACTGCATATGTAGGGGTCGACCTCTGAGTATTGGTCAAGTATGGTCTGAGTATGGAACAAGAAAACTCCTTTATAATAAAAGCTTCACATAAATACAAAATATCTAAAACAAAGCATACCGTTCCTAGAACAAAAGCAGAATTTCAACAATTACCAAAGGCGCAAGTGTTGACATGAATTTAATTATTGGAGCAAATGCCAACCGGCAATTGAAACTATGAGATATGAAAATTAAATGAAAGTACAAAACTTTGCACAGCAAATCAGTCAGATTGAATTACGGCACAACATTCAGACAGACTCGACAAATCATATGCAGATACTCATCCACTTTTAGTGCTTCATCACAAAATAAGGCAATGCCTGAATCTGTCCGTTTCAAAAATTGTAATGTCCGTTTATGCCGAAGTTGTAGCTAAAGCCATAAAAGCACAGGCAATGGAAGATTTTGTTCGATTGTTCGTATATGGAGTCAATAACACATTCATAAAGCGTGTTTTTTAGAGCGTCACAACTTTGAGTTGGCATCACTGCTTTATTTGATCACACATTTAAAACCTGATAGTTGCTTTTTGTTTAGTTTGCTTTGACATTTCATTATGAATCGACATACAGCAGAGAAACTACCATCGTGCGTGCCACCAATTCGACGAATGGGCTGAAGCACAAATTGATATTGAGTTTGAATTTCCATTCAAAATTTTATTTTCCGATGAAGCTCATTTCTGGTTGAATGGGTACGTAAATAAGCAGAATTGTAGCATTTGGAGCGAGGAGAATCCACAAGCTTTGCTGAAACACCACTACATCCACAGAAAATTACTGTTGGGTCCGCTTTATGGGCTGGCGCAGTCATTGGCCCAAAAGTCTTCAAAAACGATTATGGTCAGAACGTTACTGTCAATGGTAAACGGTATAGAAATATTATTCGAAATTTTTTCGTACCTTGCTGATATATTTTTCCTAATCTTGCTGATATGTGACTCCAACAGGATCATTTGTCTATGTCGATAAGCCACAAACAATTGAACACATGGAAATCAGCATTTGAAGAGTTATCGGCGAAATACGGCGGCAAATGCTACGAAAAGTTTTTAATTTTTTTTTTTAACTAATGATGATTTAATAGACAATTTTCACAGAGTAATTTTTTTTTTAAATTTTACGTCGTATAACGATATTTCGCAATACACCGAGTTTTATATTGAGGAAATACCAGAAAGTAACCAAAAAGAAATTTTCGAAGAAATAATTCAGTGCAGAGAATTATTAGTTAAATGTTTTTGTAAATTAAATTTTAAGAGAAAAATCACATTTGGTATAGATTTGTTTAAGACAGACGCATTTACCAAGAATGATTCCGGAACAAACACAAATTCAAGCGATTGCGATTCTGCAACTGATACCGAATATAAACATTACTTTGATTTATATAACACCAATAGCAATAGAATATTTCAAAATTTATACAGATGTGTTCTAACATCATGCGCGAAAATTACGACGGGAATGAACTAAATCTTAACTCCTTTTTAGATAAAATCGAGTTAGTTGAAGAAATTACAGCACCCAACTTAAATACTTGTTTAATATCTTTCTTAAAATCAAAATTAGATGGCAAAGCCAGGGATGTGCTTTCAGAAAATGTGGCAGGTGAACAAACTAAGAATTCGTTACAGGATAAGGTAAAACCGAACAGCTCGCAAGTCGTTGCAGGATGAATTGCAGGGTTGTATGTAAGGTATAATGATTAGACAGGCTGCGCAAGGAATTTGGAAGATTTGGCTGATCCCTTAAGCTAATAGACGATATGTTGAATCGACATATTTTTCATGAAAAAATTTACTACCAGTGCCAACATATTAAACTTTTCCAACATATATTTGCTTAAGCTTGTATGATTAACATTTGTTACTGATTTCAACAAATGTATGTTTACGCTTTCAACATATCGTATAGATAGACTTGTTAATTTACGGCTTATTACACCTTTAGCAACACTGATATAAAAAAAACAGTAAATGAGAATTTGGAACAGAAAACGTATTTGCAAAACGAATTTGTAGAAAAACTGTACATAAGCGTTTATATGTTGGAAGATATTTGTAATTGGTAAGCCATTAGTTATATTTACCATTCCTGAAAAACTACGAGTAGTCGTTGTATTTAAAAATACAAATGCATATACAGATATTGAAGATTTATTGGAAGTAACGTCAGGAACATCTGCAAAAGATCAGTATTATGTTTGGATAGTATTTGTTTTTCCACTACAATTCTCTATTCTGTATAATTGTGTGTTTTGCTAAGTTGTTTATAATGCTATGCTTAGCCACAGCTCTTTTGAATTCATCCTAGCACTGTTTAAGGTGCCTGGTTAGAATAGTGAGAACTCTTCTGTTTAGATTACAAAATTATTCTCCTCTTTATTAACAAATCTTATAGCTATTTATACTAGTTTCTATTTCTTAAATTTTACATACATATTTACAATTGTTAATATCATCTGTGCGGTCTTTTTTCAATTATTTAAATTATTGTCTTGACACATTTACAAGTGTTTTTAGTTTGGTCAAGTGCTTAAATTATTACTTTGAAAAAAATGTTCTACAATATTTAAGCGGTAATTAAAATGTGTTACGTTACAGTTTTGTTAGTCGGTCAATGTTTACAATTTGTTTTTCGGTCAATCAAAAGTGTTATTTGATCTTCTTATAAATATCTTTTTGATAAACACGCTACATTCTATAGACCGATAAAATATGTTATTGTGGACATATCGAGCCTTTGGCAATAATGAAATGAAATGCATTTTTCCAAGTTCTCGATTTTTTGAATTACTACGGTATTGCACCAAAGGCTCGATATGTAAACACATTACAGCAGGCATATAATAAAATGCGGAAAAATATAAAAAATATAAGCCAATTAGACCAAATGTCAATACAGAATGGTCTAATGATGCCATTCTAAAGCTTATAACAGCGTGGACATTAGTTCTGCACAATATAAATTGCCAAAAACACCAGCTTGCCTGATTTTGTAAGAGAACGAAGTGCAGACGAATACGAAGCTACATAAATGGTCCAATCTGCGAATGACATTCAACACAAACTTAAGCAAAATAAAAAAAATCCGGATCAGCTGCCGGAGAATACATAGTCTGGAAATATTTTACTGCAATGAAATTCCTGGAATTGAATGAAACGTCTCAAACAAGTGAATCAATTGTAACAATGACAATGGTAAACTAGTGTTTTATTGCATAATACTTTTTAAATCAATCTGCTCTATTTTTATTTTGGTAATAGCCTGGCGAAGACTCAAATTGGTCAGTAGCATATTCTGAACCAACATTACCAAAACGTCCCAGAATAACATCATCAGTTTCACCAACATCATAGGCTCAACAAGCATTGCCCAGTTATAATGTGTTTACAGAAATGACAGATAAGGCGATCTGTACTATAGCGGAAAGATCAGATATAAAAGACCAGACCAGTTTGGCTCTTTTGGTCCTTCAGAATTGCGCAGTCTTCCACTGCAAAAGGGAATGTTATCTAAAAGGAAATTGGCTCGAGCTTTAATTAACATTATGGATGAATTTGGAAATTCTATTGATAATTAATGAATTAAATTAGAATTTCTTTTTATTAGTAGATATGTATGCATGTAAATAAACAGTATTTCAAATTTCAAATTAGATTTGTTTATACTGCCAATTCCACAAAATACATCGTAAGAAAAGTAGAATTTGTACTGTATGCATGTCGCCAAGCATCTTCAATTAACACTCCATTTCCATGATGCTGGTCGGTAGATCCCAAAGGTGTGTATAATTTTTTATTTGTAATGATCAAATAATTGTGAAGTACGTCACATGCTAAGACTATTTTTTTGATTTTAAGCTAACATTATACCAAACGTTTTCAATAATGCGACGTGCACGACTTAAACGATAATTATAGAATCTTTCCACCATTGTTAAACCACGTTGGGCACACAGTTTTAAAACATTTGGACGCATAGCAAAAGCATCATCTGCAACAAGTAATTACGGAATAGGTAATTCGGGTCCAGATAATACTGTTGGCTCTGGTAAGTTTAGTTGGTTATTGTTCATGGCTTCTGTAAAGCTACAGCGATTGAATACACCACCATCAGAAAACCGTCCATTGTGACCTACATCAGCATATATGAGTTTCTATTCAGCATCTGCAATTCCCATTAGCACAATGCTATGCGTGTCTCACTCATTCTGCAATTGTTGGCGTCTACAATAGTTGATGTATAGGAAAATATAAGTTTTGCTATGTCTATGTATGCACGTAAAAGCAATGATTGAATTCTCTTACTTTCATATACTCTAAAAGCGTAATAGTTTGCTTTGGAATGTGAAATATGTACTGCATTGAAGAAAATGAATCACCACTACCTAGAAAACGAAGTGTCAATATAAGTCGATCTCTTGCTGTAATACTTTTATGCATTACGGTGTCCTTTTTTGTGATTAGTGGATTAATACGTTCAAAATTTGTGTATAGAAATTGATCTCCTTTTAATTCTTTATATAATTTTGCACAGAACCACAGAACCCCTCCTCCTCTCTATTTCTTATCCTTTTTTTTTGCCATATTCCACGCCATTTAGGTTTTAATTCCTGATCGTCATCAATAAAAACAAACGCAGTCAGAATAACGGCTTGTGATACGTCCTTTGATGACATCATTTCTTTTTTGTAATATTAACAACCACTAAATAGACTAAAAGCGACAATAGAATTAAATTTGAAACAAAAATTTTATTTGACGTTCTCATACAAATGTTCTCACGAGTAAACATACATATTGTCATAAGAAATTCAACATACATGTAGTTTAGGCACGAAAATTGTATGCTACTTCATATCTTGACAAATCATCATTTTGTTGAATTTAAGAAAAAAGTACTTTTAGCATATCGTGTTGATAGCGGCATATGTTGTTAAATTGTTGCATATGATTATGCACATATATTTGCACATATATTTGATCAACATATCGTCTAGACTAAGATTTACAACGGTCACTTGTCATTGAGGAAATGACCGAAGCAAAAGCACAAGAAATATCAATTGAGTCGAAGCTAAACGTTTGTAGTAATAGGTAATATTAGCCTCCAGAGTTTTCAACAAGCCTAAGGACGTAGTAGCAAACTTCATTATTGATTTATTTAATGTTAGGAAACAAACTCAAGTTTTAACAATACAACAAAGGGATAAAATACCAAACTTTAGGCGAGGAAATAACAATTTTTATTTTGCTCGGGACAATAGCCATAGCTCTTTCAGGAGAAGCTCCCGTGGACACAATACTTTTTAGAGATCACAGGGACAACATCACATTAGGCGACGAAATAATACTCATAAGCACAATTAAAACCAAAATTACAGAAACAATTTTCACTCCCAGGGTGCGTCCGTAAGAACTTTTAACGCGGATGCCCCTCAGCAAAGCAGGCTGGGGGAGGAACAACATTAAACACAAAATTAGTATATACCTTGAATTTAAACTTCTGACTTCATTAATCTATACTGTTCCATCTCAAGAAACCTTAACTCATTTTTAGTTGACTCCCAGGCGGATATATCCATTATAAAATTGTCTTGTATAAATAATATATCATTGATAAACAAGCAACAATACAACATTTGACAAACATAAGTAACGTGTTTGAAATATTAAGAAAATATACATACATATATAAAAATCAACCCATGTAAATGTGATTTTTTTTAGGCCGGAGGTTACATCTTTATGCCATAAATGTACGGCGAATGCACTACTTCAAGACAACTCAACATTGACGGCTATAGCCAGTTATCTAGTTCCAAAAGATAAAGATTCTGTTAAATGTTTTGTCGCATTTACAAATTAGTATTGAAGGTTCATTCCAAATTTTTGCCTCCATTGCAGCTCCGCTAAACCACATAACACGGAAAAAAATAATTTAGTTTGGGATGAAAAGTGCCAAAAATCGTTTGAAGATTTAAAATCAAAACTGATTCCACCAAAAATCTTGCAATACCCATTTTTTAGTCAACATTGTAATGGTCACGACTTGCCATTGTATTTTGCATCTAAAGCTTTCAGTTCTGCAGAGTAGAAAAACCCGTGATTCAGCAAGAACTTCTTGCAATAATTTTGCAATCAATCATTTCCGCCCTTATGTGTATGGAACAATTCAGTTGTCAGAACTGATCATCGGCCCTTGATATTTTTATTCAACATGAAAGATCCGTCCTCTAAATTAACTAGAATTGTAGTGTGAAATGTTGAATATAAAGCCCTCATCACACGAACAGACCTTTTATATCTGCAATTTGTTAAAAAATAGTAGTTGAAGTAAAACAGCGTAACATACGAAGTGTAATTTTTCTACTTCTCCCTTTTACTTCCTTTTTCTGATTTAACCTAAATTGTAATTTTCAAGCAAGAACACACGTGAATTTGAACTGCATATTATATAAAGTGAAATTTTGGTTTTAAATAATACTCACAAGTGTTTTATTCACCCATCTCGGCGATATTACAAGAATAAGGCTCCAACTTTCCGACTATAATTTTTCTATTGAAGGCAAAAGTAACGTAGGTGCTGATATAAAAGATGAAACTATTTTAGCCATGACGACTAGATCAATGCCCAAACACATAAGTTCTTATGTTCGAGCTTTTTCCATAAAATTGCAAGCTTATGACAAAAATAAAGTCAGAATTGGTTTATAAAAATGGGGAACTAACCAATGTAGCCTTGAAGCTTTATAATAAAGGGTGGTTAAATTGTATGGGCCGATGTTGAATGTGAACCACACCTAAACGCCAAGTTTTTTCCCGAATTTTATTTGACATTTCTCTATTTCAGACTTACTCAATTTGAACCATGGAGACATACACAATCCAACAACGTGTTAAAGTTATCCAGACTTATTATGAAAATGGGAGTTCAAATCAAAATGCATATCGTGCACTTCGTAATTTTTTGGTCAATTTCATCGTCCAAATGTGCGTACAATCGCAAAAATCGTGGAAAAATTCGTGCAACCCGGGTCTGTAGAAGATGTGAGAACACCAGTGCATGCTCGTACAGCTCGTACTGCAGAAAATATTGCTGCTGTTCGCGATAGTGTGGCTGAAGAGCCGTCCACCTCAACTCGTCGTCGTTCCCAACAATTGCACCTCTCACGCTCGTCGTTGATGAACATTATGCATAAAGACTTGCATTTACACGCTTACAAGGTGCAATTGGCTCAAGAACTTAAGCCTCTTGACCATTCCAAACGTCGTGAATGGGCAGAATGGTGGCAAGAAATGGCAACAGTGGATGATCAATTTTCGAAGAAAATCATCTTCAGTGATGAGGCACATTTTCACCTCAGTAGATTCGTCAATAAACAGAATTGCCGCATTTGGGCGAATGAGAATCCAAGAGTGATTGTCGAAAAACCAATGCACCCACAAAGAGTGACTGTTTGGTGCGGTTTATGGGCTGGCGGCATCATCGGGCCGTATTTTTTCCAAAATGAGGCCGGTCAGGCAGTTACTGTGAATGGTGTTCGCTATCGTGAGATGATAACGAACTTTTTATGGCCCGAATTGGAAGATATGGATGTGGACGATATGTGGTTTCAGCAGGACGGTGCCACTTGCCACACAGCTAACGAAACAATGGCTCTTTTGCGCAACAAATTCAATGGCCGTGTTATCTCACGTAATGGCGATGTCAATTGGCCGCCAAGATCATGTGATTTGACACCGTTGGACTTTTTTCTTTGGGGTTATTTGAAAGAAAAGGTGTACGTCGATAAGCCAGCAAAAATTCAAGACCTAAAGGATCAGACAATTCGGCACATTAACGGCATAGAACCTCCATTATGCCTCAGCGTCATCGAAAATTTGGACCATCGGATGGAGGTGTGCCGCCGAGGTCGCGGCGCCCATTTGGCCGATATTTTGTTCCATACATAATAGAGTAATACCAATACATCATAATAAAATAAAATTACAATAATTTCCTAAATAGTTTGTGTTTTATTCAAAATCAACATCGGCCCTTGAAATTTAACCACCCTTTAGATATAAATTTAGATTCCAGATGGACGTTCCAATTGTAAAACGAACATTAAATTTTGCGAAAATATTTTCGAGGAGCGAAAAAGAAGCCAACGATAACAACATCTATATCACCTTTTTTAGTAAATACAGTATGCAAGAATAAAATATTGAAGACTTTAGAGATAATTTTAGTTGACCCGATTGAAACATTTTAGGAGGACGCCGTGGTCGTAAAAGATTATACGCAAAGCTAAAAACGAAGTACTACTGGCAAAAGATGTAGCAATATTCATAAAAAATTGTGTATTGTGCAATGTTCATAAAGTTAGATTCGGAATCAAGGAAAAGCTCACGCCCCTGCCAATTTAAAATCTTGGAAATAAGTATGCGATTTTACCAAATATTTGATAACGATAGCTATTCCTTACAAAACGGCACAAACAGTTGCGCAGGCTATTTTCGAAAATATTATATTAGTACGTTATAATGAGGATCAATTAAAACCGATTTAAAAGAATTTAAAAATGAAATTCTACGTGAACACTGCAAACTTTTAAATATTAGAATAAATTTCTCGATCGCGAAACGGTAGGAACAGCAGAAAGAAGCCATTTAGTTTTTAATGAGTATGTAAGAGCCTACATAACAGGCAACATTACGGACTGGGATACGTATTTAAAATATTTTACCTTCTTTCACGATTCGTCTTCTAGTAAAGTTTTAGACAACAAAAGAAATTGGTATTCGGGAAAACACCTATTGTGCTAAATGAAATCAAACTTGGGGAAATTGATCCTATTTACAATGTCGAAAATTATGCCAAAGAAGCTAAGTATCGGTTACAGAAATCTCATATTATGGCGAAAGATTTAATAGAAAAGCATAAGCAAAAAAAAATATTTTACGATCATTACACAAAACCTTGCCATCATAGCATATCTTTGACGGCCCATACATTGTAAAGAAGATTAGTAAACTAAATGTAACCATTTATGACAAAGATTTGGAAATAAAAAAGACTGCACAAAGATAGAGTGAGGAAAGCACGCTGAAACTACGTGTAAATAAAATAAAGAAAAGAAAATTTTTTTATTTACAAATGAAAGGAAAACAGAATAATTTATTTAAATTTTTGATCTCATTAATAGTATGGATTGTTTCTAAGCTTCAGAGAAGTAGTTAAAACGTATTACTTTAGAGCTTTAAATGGTAATACCAATTCTTATATTTTTCAAAACTATTATAATCTATTATAATGTTATATGCCTAATGTGCATAAATGCATAAGTATACACATAAAAAAATTATAAAATAGTGAATATTTCAGTGATATACAATTGGAAAAATATTGTAATCTTTATATTTATTAGAAATCAATTCAATATTGCAAATTTACAGTGGTATTCATAAAAACTTAATACATGCTTACAAGCAGCTATTAGTCTTAATTTGAAAAAACTGTATTCATAAACGATTATTAGCTTACTAAACGTTTAGTGAGCGGTTATTAAGCCGTACAAATTTTAATATTGCCTCGACCATCAATTAAGCTCTTATTATCGAAGAATTTTTACATTTGTCTGTATTTACATTGTGTATTTTCAAGTTTTTCAAATTTTATAGGAAATATGCAAAAATGGAAGCATTAAATTTAATAAAAAGAACGACTAAGTACATCAAAATTTATTTTAAAAAAACTTTTATAATTTTGATTCTTATTAAAAAGAAGATATAAGAAATATTTGCCAGAAAAAACCAAAAGCAAAAATGTATAAAAGGAAGTTCGATCCATTTTCTCTACCGAATAATTTATCTTTATTTAATTTTGCAATACAAATCTAAAAAAAATTAAGAGAAATATCCTAGTGATATGTAAACAAACAAAACATAACTCGTTATTCAAATACTTTTACTTCACTCGTTAAAAAATGGGAATTTAACGTTAACATTATTCATTTTTGTGCTATTCTAAAAGAAGTAAACATATTTATTTAGTATTATCTGTTTGTTAAATATATATTTTTTCTTAATACAAGCAAAATAACATATGGTAATATGATAGACATGGTTAATTTAGAAATTGTTAATCGGCATAAATACAGCATTAAAAGTTGAATAACAAATGAAAATTTAGGTGCTGCCACTCTTTTGTCTAAAAACTCGATGAAGTATTTATTAGTTACTAAACTCTTTATGAATACGCTTTTTTACTAAACGCTTAATAAACCGAAACTGTTTAGTAACCAGTTTGTGCTTGATATGTTTAATAAGGATTTTTTATGAAAACCCTTGAATCGATACAGCTTGATCAACTGCCCCGATTCAACATTTTTTCCACAGGAAGGGATGTGTAATGGTTACTCTTATGCCTTGTGACTGACCTTTTCATTCCATCAACAAGATGTGATAAACGCATCTATATGACTTACAGGTATTACACCCTTACATATTTTCGTTATTCGTTTATATATACATATATACATACATATATATATTCGTTTTCCCTTGTACGATAATATCGTTACAATAAAATGCCGCATTTGGGAGATCGACTTTATAAATTTGCAATTTTTACATATGCGTAAGATTAACGCCAAGTGTAGATATGAAAATCAAAGAAAGAGTATACTAAAAGTAAATAAACACAAAAAAAGTGATTTATTCATCAATTCCTATTTTGTAACTCTCTCAGATATAACACTTATTCCACTGTTTCGCCAGTTCGTGAAGCAGTTCTGATATCGACTTTCTGGTACATATGTACTTAACGCTCGTAGTGATATTCTTTTTTAAACTTGGCCAAAATTTCATCAAAAAAGATTCATTAAAGACTGATTGTGTTGTAAGATCTCCCCATACATATTTCGTTACCAATAGAAGATGTTTATCTTGGAAGTGAATGTGAAGAACTAATAAAAACGTTTCCAAAATCAAGTTCCGACCAAATTAAATCTGATTGCCTGCAATTTTATATAATAGCCCTCGAAGAAACTCAGCGTAGATTGCCATTGAAAGATGATTCAATTTTCAAAGAAATGGAGTTTCTCAACCCTGAATTGGCCATTGGTGGTAACAATAAAAATTCGTTTAAATTTAAATTAATATGTCAAAAGTACAAAATAGTTATTAATCTTTTAACCCAGGAGTGGTTAACATCAGAATATAATTTTACCGACTATGAGAAAAAGTCGATGAAGAAATTAGATATTGATGAGTGTTGGTCCAATATATGTAAAATTAAAAATTTTAACAATAATTTAGTGTTTCCAAATTTTGTTAAGTCTGCCGCATGCAAATGCTGATGCTGAGAGAATTTTTTCTATAATTTCCGACGTACGTAACAAAAAAAGAAACAAACTAAGCCACCAAGTTTTAAACTCCATATGCATTATAAGGACTCACCTGCAAGCTAATTTAATTAATTGTACAAATTTTGCTAGCCATTTCAAGAAATTTAATTACAAAGATCTCTACAACTAAATATAATTAACATATACATAGTATATTTATGTATATTTTTACCTAAATGAATTTATTAATAATAATAAATAGAATTAGCGCATACATACATATGTACCTATAATTTTAACCAAATGAAATTTTTATGTTAATTTAACTTAGTTATTCTTGATTTTTTAATTTACAATAAAAGTAAAAAAAGTAGAAATTTATTTTTTTCCGCAATATTTAGAAAAAAATGGCGTAGCGAAAAATATAGGGATTTTTTTTGTGTATTGTAGGGAAAAAGAAGCTTTTTTTTATACAATGGTAGGGATTTTTCAAAAAATCTCCTGGCAACACTGGTTGTGGGCTCCCCTGTTCGACGTAACGAAGTTAACTAATTGTAAAATCACTGGAATGCTTTGTTTGTTTTTTCTTAAGTTGTGTCAAATAACTGACAAAAAAAGACAAAAAACTGCACTAAAAGAACTGTTTCATACGATTTTCAGAACACAATAAAATCGATTATGTGGAATTAAAATCAATTTCACTTTCATTTCGTGATGATATGCAGAACCTGCCTGTAATCTGGCTTTGGCTCCGTAAATTCAAATCATTACGGAGCCGTCCGAAACTGGGATATACATACTAGACCTGGCGCAGCTTATATGGGTTTTTTTTTTTGGAATTTTGAATACGGGTAGCGATGAAAATATGCGATTTTATGCCAAAATTTATGTAGCTTATTTTCAGGTGCCAACCCGTGCCAAAAAAATTTTGAAAAATCACAAAATTTTTGTTTCATTTGATAATTTTTTTTTTATTATAAATACTATAAATAAAACTACTACATATAAATTAGAAAAAAATATACACAAAGATCTTCGAATTTTATTGGTCAAAGACGAAATAAATAACTTCAGCGAGAGATACCTAAATAGACTAAGCAATCATTCCAACGTGTTAGCAATCAGTCTTTTAGATGATAGCAATGAAATCCAAAGACTTAAAAGACTTCATGTACTTGACCTTCCCTTCCGAAAATAGAAAAAGTTAGAATTCGTTACTCTGTATTTTAATTAAAAAGTAAATTCTTCTTGTATTTATTTTGTTTTTGGGTTTTAGGAAACTCAATATATGTTATGTTGTTATTTAAGAGTCATGAAATTTGCTTATTATTTTAATTGTAAAATAGATCGTAAATAAAACAATATTAAAAAAAAAAAAAAAAAAAAAAAAAAATATAAATTAGAAGACGGCGTATAGTTTGTTAATTAGTTTAAGTATACAATGCCAACAGAATCAAGTACTGATTTATTTGACATTGCCCACGTCGACGCTCTCAAGGTTATAAGTATCCAAGAAGATAGAGACTTTTTAAGAAAGCAGCGAGAAAATGTGCGTGTTGCTTGCATCACTTGTGTCGATCAAAATGTCGCAAATAAAGAAAAAAGAAAGGCACATAGAATGGAAGATGAAAAACGTCAAAAGGAAACTTATGAAGATAAAAATGGCACTTCAGGTAATTATCATATAGTATTTAAACACACAGTGCATATTTTTTTGTACGCTTAATTGCTTGTAGACTTGACTACGGAACGTGTTGAATTTGAGAGTGATGAATCTGGAGATGATGTGGAGGCGATGGATGCAAAACACACTGATAACATTCCAAGTTGCTCCAATAAGCCGATTCGAAAACGTGAAAAAAAAGATTTTATAGATGACAGAATGCTAGCTTGTATTGATGCTGGCAATATGTCATCTTCAGTGCAACTGCCAAAGCGTTGGATCACAATATTGAGGATCTTGTTTTGAACTGCTCAAGTTTGCGTGAACAACATAAAAAATTTCGACGCCGTCATGGCAAAGAAATTATTGAAAATTTCAAGGAATTTTTTTATTTTAGCTAAGTTATAAGTTTTTCTTTGAGCTTAAGTTTTTTAAACTAAATTTGTATTTATGTATGTACTAAATTTGTAAAATAGATAAAGTTGATCGCTTGGCTATTGTGCTCGCGTCGGAGAATGTTGAAAAATTGATAGCTTTCCCCATCATTGAAGATGGAAGTGGTGCTGCAGTCGCTCATTCAGTCTACGACTATTTGGTAGAGCTAAATATGCTGAATTCATTAGAAATGATATGTTTCGATACAAATACTGGCTCTCATAGTGGTGCTGGAACTTTATTGGAACGCAAACTAGAACGTAGCTCATTGTGGTTACCATGTCGCCATCATATTGCAGAAATTCTTCTAAGAACTGTATTTGAGATTAACTTCGGAAAATCAAGTGGGCCAGAGGTGGCAATTTTTAAACGTTTTGCGCCGGAATGGAGCACATTTAATTCAAAAGGACACAGCACTTGTATGCTGGATGAACAAGTTTTGAGTGGCCTATCTGTCGAGGAACGTGAAACAAGCAAGCTCTTTTGTCTTGAATACATAGCGGAAGTCTACATTCGGCATGATTATAGAAAACTCCTACAACTTGCATTTATTTTTCTTGGTGGTAGCATTCCCAACTTCACATTTCATGCTCCTGGAGCGACGTCTCATGCAAGATTCATGTCCAAGTAAGTTGAATGGAATTCGCAGTATGTGCCTTTTCTTAATAAGTCTCTATATTCCATACTGGTTCAAAACCGCAAATGCAATTGAAGCGCCTAATAGAGATATGCAACTGATAAAAAGGATTGTTGGCTATTTTGATAAAAATATATCTACAGTGCTGTTAGAAAAAAATCGGAATCATCTGTGGTATTTATCAGAGGAAGAGTTGCACTTGCCTTTTTCGATCCACATGTTGTCGCAGAAGTAAAGAAAAAGATGGCTTCGGCATTGCAAATGGAGTGCGATAAAGACAATCATATCGGTGATGATGTTGGTATTTTTCCATCTAAAAAAATGTGTGCAAGCGTTGATGAATTACAATTATTCACATCCAAGGACTTAAGCTCTTTTGCGACTACCAAAACAAAACATTTTTTTTCTCGTTTGGAAATTTCTATGGATTTCTTACGGTAGGATCCGTCAAATTGGCCTAAGAGCGAATCATTTTGTAAAGGGGAGCAGATCGTCAAATGCATTGCTGTTGTGAACGATACCGCTGAAAGAAAGGTTAAACTAATAACTGACCTTAACAGATGCTTAACACACAATGACGCCGATAAGCAGTATTTGTTACATATTGTAGAGGATTACCGTAAGGACTTCCCAAGCTATACAAAATCTTCATTGAATTAACATACAAATAATAAGCCAATTTAATAAAAATTAAAGAAAAACACATTATATTTATAGTATTTCTTGTTAAATAAAAATGATAAAATACAAAAAAAGAGTATTTTGGTGGTTTTTCAAAATTTTAACCTTTGACCTCATTATGGTACGGTTTGGCACCATCCGATCAGCCTGAAAATTTGCTACCTCAATTTTGGTATCAACTCGCTTATTTTCATCGCTACCCACATTACAGTTTCATAAAAAAGATTTTAACGCCAGGTCTAATACATACACAGTTCGAATCGGAATAATTAGTTAATTTTGCTGTGAGTAATGCAACAAAAGACCCACAATGTAAGACCTTATAGATTACTTTCCCTTTAATAAGAACCGTTGTTCCAAATTCGGCTTCAACAGTTTTCACAACATATGGTGTAATCTTATTTTCTATTGGTCTTATCGAGAACTTTTTCGTTACCACGAATACTATTTTCCTTTTTTTTATTGAATCGATGTGGTTGAATTTTCTGTGCTCTCTGTACCCATTTAATTTTTAAATTCTGAGTGAGTTGTTTTAATTACGTCAATACGTTTATTTGCGACGGTATGATTTGTTGTGTCATTTATAGATTTGTCGCAGGATTAAAAGTTGTTCTGTCAGATATGTACATATATTAGGCGCTTGTCAGCCTAAGGGAAATCAAGCCTATTTATAATAGGTTTAAAATTTGAAGGGGTATCGAATGAAGCTAACATATTGTCAGCAGGACTTCTTATTTTATTTCTTATAATACCAAGGGCTCTAACTCAAAATTAAGACCGCTAAACTAACTAAAATAATTAATACTTATATACTACTTATGAAGATATCTAGGCATATATGTATATACTAAAAAAACAATAGTAACAGCTCTTTCTATTATGTCGGCAATGCACATTTGGATTTGCCGTTGAATATTTTCAAGTAACGGCTGGCGGCTAAACAAGTCGCTGTTGGTATATCAACTATTGTT
Organism: Epicampocera succincta; assembly: GCA_932526305.1. Lineage (NCBI taxonomy): Eukaryota > Metazoa > Arthropoda > Insecta > Diptera > Tachinidae > Epicampocera > Epicampocera succincta. The sequence continues at coordinate 25,504,114 of OW052035.1, read as the reverse complement.
GCATTATTTCTTATATAACTGTAATCTATAACGTTATGTAAAATAACTTTGTTTCTGCTTAATTTTATTCTTATTTAATAACTGTTGAACTCTCATATACATATGTATGTATGTATGCTACTTCTAACATAAATTTTGCTTTTTGGCGTAGTTATCGACATTATATAGTGGAGAAATTCTATCTATTTCAGTAAATTATTGAAAAATTGCATAAGAAATAGATTATATATAAAAAAAATTAAAATATTCTGTTGTTACTTGTAAAATAAACTGTTTTTGGTTTACATTTTTTGTGAATAATGTGTTAAATTCTTCTATCAATTTGACTCCCCTTTCAGCTGAGCCATTAACAACGTTTATTGATTTTAATACTTCCCTTCCTTGGTTAAAATATTCATAGCGAGACCATTCGCTGGCATCAGTTTCAATAAACGATGTTTTTAGTTTAAAACGCTCAAAAAACATGAAGGACTTTTTAGTGATTAAGCTACATGATAAATCCTTTTCCAAAAATTCGTTCAAGTCGCTATAAGAGAATAGAAATTTTTTCCGAGCTAAATTGTTTTCTTCAACACTTTCAATTTCTTTATTATTAATTAGTTCCCGCAATTTTGTGGTCATTCGTTGTTTAACTTCAAGTGGTACATTTCATCACAAAGGGAAAAGAGAATTGGCTCATCAGTACCAAAGATGATTTAAAAACTTTTACAAGCAGGCTTCAGCAACTAATGAGTCCTTTTCTTTATATTTAGTAAAATTTTTAAAAGTTGAATGTTGTTCTATGGCGCTTCAATGCTTTTATTTGCATGAAACCATGGTTTTATGTAATTAACTACAACAAAGCCACATATGCTACATAATGCTTTTGTCTCAGCTTCTGTAATTGGAAAATCTTTTCTTAAGACAAATACTTTGATTGAATAAATGGCCATGGCCATCTATCGGGCCTGCTGATAAGCGCCGGGTTTTCGTATCTTATTTCCTTTTGGAAGAATGCCGAGGATGCTGGTAACTTGTGAGGGTTTTAAAACAGAATAAAAGTATTTTCTGTTGGTTTTCAGCAATAAGTTCAACCAGTGTAGACTGAGATATTGTAAGCGCTAATTTTTGGAAAAGATGCTCTCGTAAAAGATATGTGCAAGTTGGATTAAAAAACATAAAAAGCTAAAGCTCAAATCGCGTTGAAGAAAATATTTCTTTTACGCAAGAAATAATTGTTTCATTAACTGGCGATCTTGCCAGGAGCAACATACATTTTGTTGTTCCAGTGAGCGGACCAGCTCATAGCAGCAAGGAAAACAAATAAGAGAATCCTACATAGAACAGGAATATTATAAAGCCTCGCATAAAGGACTATATATTGTATTTATTTACCAATGAAAAGTTTTAAAAGTAATAAAACATCAAAATACGACAAACAAAGAAAACTTGAGAAGGAACATGCTGAAATTAACCTAATGGTTCAACAAATGGCAAATATGCAACTGATGTTTGAAAAAATTCAATCAGAGAACGCACCTCTCAAGGCGAGAATGGATCAAATTCCTATCAACCCAAGCATAGAACCACCGGCAATTGTTAGACTAACACCCGTCAGCATCTCCTACACTACTCCACAATAAATTGATTTAGATGTTTTTAAGGCCTTGCCTGTAATCGATGGTAACCCTGCCAGATACCGAATATGGAGAGAAGACTTCTCAAGTTTAATGGATGGAATCAGTAACAACCAAAATTCTAATAAATACGTAGAGACATTGTCCATTATAATACATTAATATACAGGTTTTCAAAGACGGAGTTAATAATTCATACATAACATCTACACTATACGGAAATCCAATAAAGGATTTGGAGCATGCCGTCGCAGTGGCACGAACCATCGAACATGACGACGAGCATCAAAAACTGCGGCTGTCATACTCCAGCAACGAACAGAGGCATCATGTACAACCAACACAAAGGCAAAAAAATCCTCAACAAACCTATTATAAATCAGGATAATCATAGTACAACTGTAGAAACAGGTAGCGTAAATAAATTATGGTGGTATTCATAAAAAATCCTTACTAAACATATCAAGCACAAACTAGTTACTAAACAGTTTCGGTTTAGTAAGTGTTTAGTAAAAAAGCGTATTCATAAACAGTTTAGTAATTAATAAATATTTCATCGAGGTTTTAGACAAAAGAGTGGCAGCACCTAAATTTTCATTTGTTATTCAACTTTTAATGCTGTATTTATGCCGATTACCAATTTCTAAATTAACCATTTCTATCATATTACCTTATGTTATTTTGCTTGTATTAAGAAAAAATATATATTTAACAAACAGATAATACTAAATAAATATGTTTACTTCTTTTAGAATAGCACAAAAATGAATAATGTTAACGTTAAATTCACATTTTTTAACGAGTGAAGTAAAAGTATGTGAATAACGAGTTATGTTTTGTTTGTTTACATATCACTAGGATATTTCTCATAATTTTTTTAGATTTGTATTGCAAAAATAAATAAAGATACGTTATTCGGTAGAATCGATCGTATATTCGTAGAAATGGATCGAACTTCCTTTTATACATTTTTGCTTTTCGTTTTTTCTGGCAAATATTTCTTATATCTTCTTTTTATTAAGAATCAAAATTATAAAAGTTTTTTTTTAAATAAATTTTGATGTACTTAGTCGTTCTTTTTATTAAATTTAATGATTTTAATTGATTTTTGCATATTTCCTATAAAATTTGAAAAACTTGAAAATACACAATGTAAACACAGAAAAATTTAAAAATTCTCCGATAATAAGAGCTTAAATGATGGTCGAGGCAATATTAAAATTTGTACGACTTAATAACCGCTTACTAAACGCTTAGTAAGTTAATAATCGTTTATTAAAACCGTACAAATTTTAATATTGCCTCGAAAGAGAAATATTATATACAGAAACAAAGTATGCATTCGATAATCTAGCCTCACTGAGAAAATCACCCCCTAAAACAATTTTTTTATTTCATAATAACTGTAATGATAGTTATAGGCTGCATAACTCAGCTATAAAAGTATGTACATAAGTATTGTGCCATATACAGACAACAAAGAGCTAATGTAAGCTTTAAGGTCTTATTTGAAAATGAGTTAGGAGGAGGATATTTAGGAGTGGGAGAGTTAAGGACAGACGGACTAGCATTTCGATGATAGGAAAATGTAAAGAACATAATTATAAGTTTAAGAAAAACCCGATGATAAGAAAGTAATAAAAAATGAATATTATTTCAAGAAAAACATAAGTATAATTCTAACACACACAAAAAAAAACGTTGCTAATATAAGTATCTAAATAAACAAACATTATAGTTAAAGACAGTCTCAAGAATACAAATAAAAATATTAAGCATAAACTAATAGTAAACACAAACATGGTTCTGTACACCGCTTAATATTTAGACAGATAAGACAGTAATAAAAATGGTGATATCTTAATTCAATATTTATTTGAGAAAAAGCCAACAAAGAAAAAATTTTAAGAAGTAAAAGATAAGAAAAATGAAAATATTTTTTGTTCTAATTTAGAATATAAGGCTACTCTTTTAGATTGTACAGTTAGTTAAGGAAATATCACATATAAAGGCGCATCGCGTCGAAGAAAATATTTTTTTTAATCCAGAAATATTTCTTTCATTAACTAGCTTGACTGGAAGAAGAAAAAAGAAAAAACTGAATTGGAATGAATGAATGAAAAAAAAAATTAACACCAAAAAATAATACTTTCTTATAACAAATTATATGTAATTCATTTAAACAAAAATAAGGCACTTTCTCTAAAAACAAATCAATATAAAATAACTCATTTAATAATAATATAATAAAAATAAAGAATAAAAAACATAATTTATACTTTTGTTAAAAAATTAAATGGTGTTTTACTTTTACTTTTCTTCATGATCAAAAAGCCCTTCGATAGATAACTGAAGCATGTCAGTAGAGCTGGCTGCTGAGAGCCACAAAGAGCATTCTGATTATGATATGGGTTGCTGGTTTGAGTTTTCAGTACTGCTGCTTTCCCCTTTTTTATAGAGTTCCGTCAGTTCTTATTGAGAACATTTTTAATCTTCCTCCTCGCACTCTATTTCACCCAACACAGATACCACCTTCTTCCCCAACAAATCATTTTTTAATTTTTCTGCTTTCTTCATCCTCATGAAGCCCATCCTCTAAAGAGCTATCATAGAATAATAATAATTGTTTTAAGGCTTGTTAAAAAATTGCTTTATTTAATTTTGTGCTATTACCATTTTATTACTGACTCTATTACTAATTAAAAACTAAACTTATATACTCAAAATAAAAGAGTGTTATGAATGCATGTGATTAATATGTGTCATTGCACTGATCAAATTCCTTTAAGTGCATTGGCACAAATGACGAGTAATTTACTAGTCAAGTGTCAATATAAATGATCCACGTTTGGTTTCAATGACCTGTCTTAAATTTCATTAATGTTTGCATGTCACTGTTTCAATGCAGAAAAGTATAATTTTTAAGTGGCCAAAATATTCGGCATTCTTTAATGACACATTCATAACACCTACCCTTTTGAATGAATAGTTTTAAAATTGTTTGGACAATTTTAAGACCATTCTTAAAAATATTATTGTTATTTTACATATACAATATAAGTATATAATTTTTGTTTGTTTTATATGAATATATTATTATTTTTTTACATAATTATTATAAAACTTAAAATATGTACATATGTATGTGTTTTAGTTGGTTTTAGGGGATCCTCCTAACTATAGTTAATCCTTATGAAATAATTTTACTATATTTTTGTGAACCTTAGAGGTCTTATTGTTTTTTATTTTTATTACTATATTCGTATCTTCTATTGCAATGACCTTATAACGCCCTGTGTATAATTTATCTAACTTACGTCCAGGTGCATTCTCTACTAGGACCATGCCATTTATTTTAATGTCTTGTGGACACGACATTTTGTCATAAATTTCCTTTTGCTTAAATTTTGTCTTTTCAATTAACAATTTAACTCTTTGGTGTGCCAATTGTAGCCTATATTTAACCTCCTTATCGTATGCTTCAATATTATATATTGGATTCACTCAACAGCTCAAATGGACAACAACCATATACCGATGAAGGGGTTGTGTTATAGCAGAATTCAAAGTAAGTTACCCACTCGTCCCAGTCTGTTTTGTTCGGTGATAAATAAGTTCTTAGGTACTCGTTGAGTGTTCTATGAGAACGTTCAACGGCACCTAAAGTTTCTGAAAGTACTTGATTTTTGTATTCCGTGTCCATGTCTGTGAGTAGTGTTTTCATGGGCCCGAAATTTAATATGCAATTCATGAAAATTGCTTTTGCCACATATTTCGCTGATTTATCAGGTATGAGGACGGCTATTAGATATTGAGATAGGTCACATAACATTGTAACTGCGTACTCATTTCCTGCATTTGATTTTATAAACGGACCTATTGTATCTATAATGACGTATTGTATATTTTGGTTTTGGGCGTACTTTGTTCAACTGGCATTGCACACAATTTTTACATACTTGGTGACTTGTTTAGTCATGTTTTTTCAGAAGTAGTCCTTTCTGAGCTTATTTAATAATCTTGTGATCCCTGGGTGGCCACCGGGCGGGCAGTGGATCATCATGACTTGTCATTATTACTTCAAGCCTTTCTCTTTCATTAGTTATTATTTTTATTTTCGCTGTTCTTCGCAATTTCTAGATTGTTTAATTTGTTGTTCGCGATTTTCTTAAAATCATTAACTGTAGTAATTTTAATATTATATCATTGAACGATAGTTGCAACTTTTGAATGCCTATACTATTAGCCATATTTTCTAGCTTTGGTAAGAATTTTTCCCTTTTATTAGTGAACACCTAAGTGTACTACTATTTGGGTAAACTTCAAGCGAACCAATTTTCTAACATCATTTTTGTTAGTAATTTCATATGCGCGAGGGTTATTTCCTATTTGTTCAGAATTACAATTTGTATTATTGTTATTAATAGTTTTGTTTTTATTTTGTAATCGTGTAGTGACTTTTAGTATATTAATGTTTTCACCCATTTCTTTAATGTCACTGAAATTCATGCGTGATAGAGCGTCAGCTCCGCAGTTTTGTTTTCCTTGTATATATTCTATTGAAAAATCGTACTCCTCAACGTCTAGTCTCATTCATAGATGGAGGAGTTTTCATTGAAAATAGATATACTAATGGTCGCTTCTAACTAGAAATTTCGTTCCATAGACATATGCGCCAAAAAAATTGCTGGCCCAGTGTATAGCGGTCAGTTCTTGTTCAGTGATAACAGAGAACTTTTTAGATATTGGAATGCTTCTTCGCATTCTTTTGGCCAAATAAATTGCGTATTTTTTCTCGATAACCTTGTGAGATGTATTGAATACTTAGCAAAGTTTTTTATGAACCTGCGGTAATAGTTGCAAAAAGCAATAAATCTTCTTGCATCGTCAGGGTTTTTGAGAATCGGGAAGTTTCTTATAGTTTCAAATTTTCCGTCATCTGGGTAAATGCCTTTGTTGTACATTTATGGCCCAAAAATGTTACCTGATGTTTAAAAAATATGCATTTGTCAGGTGTGAATTTTAAATTAAAATTTCTACCAGTTTCGAAGATATCTTTAAGATTTTTGGGCATATGATTTTCTGAGCATCTTAGGACAACAAGGTCGTCCTGCGAACGCCATAGTCATCATGCGTTGGAATGAAATCGGATCTATTTGGAGTCCATAAGGGAGTCTTTTAAATCTGTATGATCCAGCATTAGTGGAGAAGGAAGTAATATCCCTGGGGCTATCTTCAAGCTCTATTTGATGGAAGCCCGACATAGGGTCGAGACATGAAAAATATTTGGCTCTTCCCAGTTAATCCAAAATGTCATCAATTCTAGGAAGAGGGAATTTGTACGCTATGAGTTTTTTTTATTGATTTGTCTATAGTCAATAACTAGCCTCATAATGAGTTTTTCTACCTGACTATTTATTTCGAACTTTTGTGATTCTGGAATCCTATAGTTTTTATGTAGACTGGTGGTGACGTTCAATCTTAGTTTTTGCTTATACAAATTATTACACGAAATTTTTTCATTTTCTAAACCAAAAATATCTGTTTATTGTGAACATAGTTTTGTTAAATTATGATATGCAAATTTTTGGAAGTTGGATTGGAGTTTTTCTAAATTTTTCTTTGATCTGGATTCACTGTTTTTATTTTGGTTTTTTGGACATTGAACTAAGCTGTAATTATTTAAATTTTCTGTGATAATATTTGTATTTGGGATGAAAGCATTTTTATCTGTCCTGTTAATGATACGGACGTAGGGTAATTTGTTAGATGTGATGGAATTGGCTATGTATATACCGGGAGCAACTTCCTGCGTAGGTACAAATATAGAACTGTTTTTGTTTCAACATTTATTCTTCTAATGACTTCGTTTCGTGCGGGTATTGAAAAGAGATTTTGTGATGTAGGTTGACTTCTTAATTTGAGGGTTATTTCATTTGGGAATTCGTCTGGCCTTAGTACTAAAAGTAAATTATTTTTGGCAAAATCAAGGATGCAATTATATTTTGTAATGAAATCAAGGCCTAGAATACCATCAGTAGGTATTGGAAAATTATCATTAACGACAAGAAAGTCATGTTTAATAAGAATATTTTTGTTAATTAAATCGCCCCTGATTTTCCCTGTTGTGTAGACTGGGCTATTACATATACCTGCAAACGTTTTTTAAAACTGATACACTCGCACCAGTATCTATTAAGAACGTATTGACATTTTTGCTTAGTGTGTTCCTAATGGAGCAGTAGCTCGATAAATTTAGATTAAAGTGGTAAATATTGTTGTTAAAAGTTGCGGAGTTGACGCTATTATCATTTGTGTTTAGTTTTCCGCCAGATGGGCGGTCAGGGGGTCGTCGCCGTTTCCCTGAGCATCGCTATTAATAAGACGAACATTTCTATTAAATTTGGTTCGTCTATTATTATTATTATTGCGGCTATTATAATTTTTGCGGTTATTATTACGAAAATTTCTGCCGCTATTGTTATTTTGGTAATGATTATTGTGGACAATATTATTGTTAGTGCGGTTATTATGATTTCTATAATTATTGCGATTATAATTTCGACTATTACTAGCTCTCTTTCTATATTCTAGAAACATAACATAATTATTTGGGTGTTGTCCTAAAATTTAGAGGTTACTTCCTCGATTGGGTTGAACATGCCAGCTTGCATTATTAATTTAACTCGTTCAGAGTTCGCATTTTGTATGAATGACTTTGTTGCGGCTCTTGTAGCAATTTGATTTGCTGCCACTTCGGTCATACCATCTTACATGTAGGTATTTGCCAGTTCGTTAGAGAGTCGTTCAATTTCTTTTAGACAAGATTTTACTAGTCGTTTCGAGGAATTTGATGGGATCAGCCATGGTTAACTCTATTTTGTTATTAAGGGATGGATTCAATTTAGGAAGGCCTAATTTTTGGATATTAGAGGGTAAGAAGGAAACTTTTATCAAATTCAGCCTTATAACGATCTAATTCTTCAACTACATCTGACCAGTTTTCCTGAGCCATTAAATCAAATAGAGAAAATAAAACAAAAAGAAAAACAATTTATTTTTAATTCTTGAATGCTTTGTAGTATTTCGAGTTATTCTATATTTTTGACATCTTATTTGATTTTTCTTTTACAATAAAACATATTGCATTTTTTTTTGATATATTCAACTTGATTAAAAAAAAATTATTTATAATAATTTTATATTAAACTTCTAATAAGTATGTGTAATAATATATGAGTACATACATATGTAGGTACTTGAGTTTTCTGATAGAAAAAAAATGTTTACCAGCATCTTTATGATCAATTTTTGGTTGTCTACGGGTTAAGTTGATTGATTTTATGATGAAATTTTGGTTGTCCAAAGATGTCGGATGTTTGATGACTTTGTTTTGCTGCAGCTTAAATGGCCTCCTGATGTTGCACGTGTTAAATGATCAATATAGATGATGATTGTAGAAAATGAGGTGGTGTATTGCACACTATCATTAAATACTACTTATAATTAAAAACTAACTTATATACTCAAAATAAAAGGAAGTCATGAATGCATGTGATTAATATGTATCATTGCACTGATCAAATTCCTTTAAGTGTATTGGCACAAATGACGAGTAATTTACTAGTCAAGTGTCAACATAAATGATCCACGTTTGGTTTCAATGACCTGTCTTAAATTTGATTAATGTTTGTTTGTATGTCGCTGTTTCAATGCAGAAAAGTATAATTTTTAAGCGGCCTAAATATTCGGCATTCTTTAATGACACATTCATAACAGCCTTTTTTCGAGTGAATTCAGAAAATTCGGAGTCTCGGATGCCGAACTATCTTCAATAAAGACATAATTCTGAGTAATCCTAAATTTAGTTTTATATTAATTGTTTAAAGAAAGCTGTTTTACACTCACAACAACACAACCAAAAATTTAAAAATTGCATAAACAATTAAACTATTGCAACAAAATGAAATTAATATATCTTTACACATCACAAAAGTATTTATATAAGTACTAATGTACATTAAGATGTACAAATCAGTAATAACGATTTTTTATAAAAAAAATTATTTTATTTTTATTTACTTATCTATAAAAACACAATACAACAAAACTAAGTCTTATATTAAAAAATAAAGCTTAATATAAAAATCAAATAAAATCAGAAATAGTCTAATAGAATAAACTGTGTATATAGGATAATATAGAAATTAGAAAATGTTATTAAAACTGTTTATAAATTGAGAAAATGTGGATTTAAATTGACTGGCATTACTAATTAATTGTATTGGCCCCAAAGACGTATGGAATATACAAAGAAATGTTGCTCAGAAGCGGTCTTATTATGCTTGATTCTATTAATTTTTTTTCCTCTGCTTGATATTGAGAAGGAGAGTCTTTGATACAGATAATTAGGCTGTTTGGTATAAACAATTTTATGCAGTAAAAGAAGAACTCTACATTTTAGTAAATTATCAATCGTCACAGTAAATATAGAGCTGCACATCATCCGCATACATTTAGATTTTACAGTGTTTAAGATGTAGAGGTAGATCATTTGCGTATATTGAGTACAACAATGGATAAAGTATCGAGCCATTGTCAAGTCATTGATTGATTACTTGCCCTGTAGTAGTAGTAGCAGTAGGTACTCTAATGTTTTTATGTCACGCTAGTTGCCATAGTGATGAGTTAGCGATGCGGAAAAAGCCCTTTTTTCCAGTAGTGTGTTGTATGCCTCTATAACTTTATCGGCTGCATTTACTATTTTAGTTCTTAATGTCTTGTTCTATATTAAGTATTAAAAAAAATTATATGGAAAATAAGAAGAAGAGTTCTTTTAAAAATAAATTGAAATCAATAAAATGTATTTTTGAGAAAAATAAGGGGAATTTTGTTTTGAACTTCAGGGCTATTACTCACGATTCAATGATAAGAAAGCGGAGAAAATATCCGAGGGAAAAGTTATATGAGATTGAAAAATTAAAACTTTTCTAGGGAAAAAGTATTCAACGCCATAAAATTTGTTCATAGCCCAATAAAATTGAGAGATATAACACAAAGGGATGAGCAGGTTAAATTAATACAACAAACACACAGCATAGCTCACAGAGGATATAAAAATAATATACGTGAACTGTTGGAACAATACTATTGGCCTGATATGGAGAAAAATTGTGAAGCATTCAATAAGAAATGTACAGCCTGCCTGTATGGAAGGCATGAGCGCAACCCCACAAGAGAACCATTACGATCTTCAAACATATCCGAACAACCAAGCGAATACATACACACGAACATCTAGTATAATGAGCACAAATCATATTTAGTAGCCATAGACATAATAAAAATACATTATTATTAGAGAATTACTCAAAAACTGAAATGGAAAAAAATTATAAGATATAATCGTTAATAACTACCCCAATTGTAAGCGATTAATGACAGATAATGTAGCCGCTCTAAATACACCCATGTTAAAGCAATTTTGTATAAAATATGACATAATAATAATCCAAACACCTGTTTTCAGATTAAAAGCAAACGCACAGGTTGAAGGCGCACACAACTCAATAACAGAATTATCTAGAATATTGAGAATCAAGAACTCTAAATCAGCTACTAAAGAACTATATTTTTCAGTGAAAGAGATAAACAATACAATACACTCAGTCAGGGGATATAGACCAAAAGACATATATTTTAATCTAATTAATTACAGCAAAGAAGAACTGAAAAGAAACTCGAAGACGCCTCTATCAAAATTTTGCAACGGCTAACTCTAGGCTCCAGGCATAGAACTTTCAAGGAAAAGACCAGATACTCGTATTTATAAATAATATTAGAAGCAAAAGCGATACTCGATATAAAAAAGCCATTGTCAAAGAAGATCGTAAGGACACAATCTTAACAAAGGGAGGGCAGATCATCCACAAAAACAATATAAAAAATACGTACTCAGCAGCGATGAAAATGATACCCTAATATTGCTAGTCAATGCCATCGCAACCACAGTTCTAATCCAAGCGGACTTTAAACTACAATACAAGACTTAACAAGAACAAAATTCATATTGACAAGAAGTAATGACGTATTACTCGTATTATTTGATGACTATTCTTATTTCTTTCACTAACCAACTTCACAAAAATATACGCCCACTATGTAAAAGCACTCGATGGAAACTCAAAACCACTACAGAAAAATTAATTTGGATAAAAAAATTGGAATTTTAACAGAACAACTAAAAACACAGAATTCAAAGAAAAGGAATAAATTTCTTACGATCCGTACTAAAATTTATTACAGGTATTCCAGATCACGACGATGCCATAAAAATAGAGACGACGCACAGTGGCGCCATTTGACTTTTTTCGTTGCAAAAATCATATCTTTTGAACCGAACAAGATAATCGAATAATTTAAATTGCATGTCATAGATAATTGTTCAACCTATAAAATGAGCGGTTGGAGTGGACGCTACACCTTATAGGTGCTTACTTATGGGTTTTCAAAGTTAAAATTTGTGAAAAAATCCAAGTTTTGGTAACAAAAAAATTTTTGTTAAGAATTTTATATTTTTTTGTAGTTCTTTTGTAAGCTTTTCATGTTTTAAGATATTACCTAAAAAATTACAACAAAAGAGTTTTTTTTTAAATGATTTTTTCAATTTTCTGTAAAATATTCATTTTCTTGGTAAGACAAAGTATGTCTAAAATACAAATCATTTCTAAACTCTAATTTTTTTCTAACTCATCTATTTTATGGTAACAAAATCAAATTATTTTTACCAATCTTATATTTCTTAGTTCTTTTGAAAGCTTTTTCTGTTTTAAAGTTATTAGCCAACAAATTAAACAAATTTTTTTTCAATTAATTTTTTGAATTTTCTGTAAAATATTCATCACAATTCGTAACAGAAGGTATATCTAAAAGACTAATCATTTCTAAAGTATAATTCCATTGTAGTTCTTTTCGTGTCTTCACATGCCGCAGGGAAGAAATAAGTGGATCGGAAGATGCTGCTAACATGTTGAAGAGGTCCTCATTTTGCCTCACCCTTGATGCTTTGAACGTGTTCTGCAATCTATATTTTTTGTAAAATTTGTTAAGAGACTCCTGCGCTTCTTCAGAAAGCTCTCCAATTGGCAAAGACTGGTACTCAATTATATCTTTGCCATGCGCCAATATTTTATGGACGGTCGGGGTCAACTTCTTCTGTGGATAAATTTTTGCTAAAAGAGATGCAGTTTCCGATGCATATTCTCCAAATTTTGTAGAATTAACACTTTCTTGGCAGTTTAAAACATTCAAGATCGTTCCCAATCTTTTGACGATTTCATTGTCAATTCCAGTGATTCTAGTTACTGCCTCATCATTTGCAAAAAATCTCCTTGAAGTGTTTCCATCGTTTGAGTTACCGTATCCACACTTGGGGCAGTCTACTTTTAGTCCAAGTTGTTTCCAAAAAGCATTCTTTATTTGCTTCTTTCTGATCTTTTCCTTATCCTTAATTGATGTATTTTCATCGATGTTTTCATCTTGTTGTGGTAGGGTATGCGCCAGTTTTAGCAAGAACTCCATACACCTTATCCTTGCGTGCAATGGTGACATTCCATATTCGTAATTCTCCTCGTTTGTAGAATCGTTTAAATTACCGAAGTTCTTCTGACTCTTTTTGCAAATCGGGCATGTCAATGTTGAGGTTGTTCCTGTCAGTTCGTTTACGACTTTTCCGTCAACCATGGTCAGGTGGAACTCGTAACTACATTCAATATATTTTCCTTCTCCAATTTGCAATTTTGTATGCTTAATCTTGCTTATTTGTTCTTCAATGTCCTTCACCGTGGTCCTTATGAGTTCTGCCGATTCCTTTGCAAACTGAAACATTATTGGTCGGCAATAATGCACTGATGACGGTCGATGATTTTTCCAGTGTAGGGAAACATCAGATTTTAGCCGCAATGGAACAACAGATGCCATAAACATATTTCCGTCAGATATTGTAGTGTCATCGGAAGATATCCTTTGCTTATAAACGCTTTGTCCGGATGATCCATCGCAGCCCCATTTGCTGATCAATGTTAGTTTCTGAGGAAGAATTTCCACCTCATTTTCAGGAAGACTTTCCAACAACCGTTTTGCTGTATGGTCCATAATATCCTGCAGATTGGCTTTCGCAGAGACTTCCGTAAACTCCGTACGCAATGGTCGTGAATTTATTTTGGCTTGCGTAATATGCTTGTATCCGGGGAAAAGGTCAGCCCCGTGTCGCATTAAAGATGCCCGTAGTATCTCATATTTCTCTTTGGAAAGTTCTAAGTCCAAAAACAGAGCCAAGGCTTCTTCGGAACTATACTTTTTAATATGTGCGTTTGTGGGAGTGGGAATGCTTTCCTTAATCCTTTTTAGTCGCAGTGGGCTTGCATCAGCAACAGATTTTGTAATCTGCGACCTAACTCGTTCACTATCCTTTATGTATTTAATAGACAGCGCATCCGATAAATCCTTCGTGGTCAAGTCATTGGTGGCATCGGCAAGTTTCCTCTTTCTTGTGAAAATTGAACACTCCTCCATACTTTTTTTTGGCCTTCCTTTTTCTCCTCTGGTTGATGTGGAGGGTTTATCTACTGCCAATATATCCAGGATGGTGTCTTCATTAAGCCAGTCCTCGTATTTGGAGTTGAAGATGTTAATGGTTCGATTGCATTTCACCCATTTTGTCTTAATTTTGGCATGTATCATACAAAGATTATTTTTTATACTTTTGCTTCTCTCAATATTTCCGTATAAGCTATCGAGTTCTTCTAAAGCAGCTTCCGCGAAACACGTTGGTGTAATTGACTTTCTAAACAGTTCAAATAGTTTTAAATTGTTCAACGCCATGTTTTCAATACTTGTTTCGCCAACTTTCAGTCGTAGACTAATGCAGGCATTAAGCTTGTTTTGCAATATATAGGCCTATGCTACCATGTCTACAAATGTACCTGTTACATGCATACATATGCATTTGGGCTGAATTATACAGTTTTGATATTATGCACGTAGCCAAATGAGATTTGTGCCTACCTGTACCATAAGTCAGTATTGTTCTTCACCATATGTACGCCAAAAATAATTTTTAAGTGAGGTGCGTACCTGCTTATTTCAATGAGTAGTTTTTTGTGCATCTTGTGTCTGTAACGGAATATTAGGACCAAATTTTTCGCCAGAGGCTCTCAGGTAGACAACTGACTCAAAATGCAATTTTCAAACTATTACATCAAAGTAACTGTCAGTCAAGGCATGTAAGGGATGCCCGCCATACAATTTCTGCAACCATGTCTTTTTAACGTTTTTTACCTGTAGAAGCCAAATAGGCACGTAAAGGCAGATAAAACCTTTTGAGTTATGTAAAAGACTAGTTAAAGAACATATTTTGAAAATATGGCGGAGGTAAAAAAAGGTAAATTTTTTTTATTTTCCGTCAAAGTTGAAGAATAGTGAAAAAATGGATAGTTTTTAAATACTGATTTACCTAGAGAAACACAAAGCAAACAGCACAATTTTTTTTATTGTTATACATTTAATAAGCACATCAATCACTAAAAACAAAAAAAAATACTATTCGTTGCCTAGTTTTCGTGATATTACACCTGAAATCGGATCAAACTACCTAAAAATTGTGTGTTTTTTTTAAATCCGAAAATTGGTTAACTTTGAACAGTTATGTCTTCTAAACTAAAAATCTGATATTGTTAAGAGTAGCATATTTGAGATCGTTGAAAAGTTTACTATAAGATGGATTCATTTAAAATTTCGCAGGCGCACATGAAAATTTTGATTTTTGCAACCTCGTTTGCTCTACGGGTGCCACTGTGCGACGATGCCATGAATACACTAATCGAAAACAATGAAAAACAGAAATTAATAAACTCCAGATTTGACAAAATCTTGAATATAATCAACAAGGCGAACGCGAAAAGTCATATTATCCTACAGCAAATACATGATCAACTATTGCTATTAGTACAAACTATTAACGCAGCAAAAAACAATGAATATTTATCTGAAGCAAGGACGATTTAAAAGAAATAGTCGCACATGAGTTAACAACAGTCCCAATAATCAATATATTAGAATATGCAGACGTACTCATCGCAAGAAATGCTGAACTCATAATACACATTTACAAATATCCTATATTGAATGATCAGTGCGAATATTTCAAGGTTACCCTAATCATTGCACACAGTTTTTACATACTTGGTGACTTGTTTAGTCATGTTTTTTCAGAAGTAGTCCTTTCTGAGCTTATTTAATAATCTCGTGATCCCTGGGTGGCCACCGAGCGGGCAGTGGATCATCATGACTTTTCATTATTACTTCGAGCCTTTCTCTTTCATTAGTTATTATTTTTATTTTCGCTGTTCTCCGCAATTTCTAGATTGTTTAATTTGTTGTTCGCGATTTTCTTAAAATCATTAACTGTAGTAATTTTAGTATTATATCATTGAACGATAGTTGTAACTTTTGAATGCCTATACTATTAGCCATATTTTCTAGCTTTGGTAAGAATTTTTCCCTTTTATTAGTGAACACCTAAGTGTATCTACTATTTGGGTAAACTTCAAGCGAACCAATTTTCTAACATAATTTTTGTTAGTAATTTCATATGCGCGAGGGTTATTTCCTATTTGTTCAGAATTACAATTTGTATTATTGTTATTAATAGTTTTGTTTTTATTTTGTAATCGTGTAGTGACTTTTAGTATATTAATGTTTTCACCCATTTCTTAAATGTCACTGAAATTCATGCGTGATAGAGCGTCAGCTCCGCAGTTTTGTTTTCCTTGTATATATTCTATTGAAAAATCGTACTCCTCAACGTCTAGTCTCATTCATAGATGGAGGAGTTTTCATTGAAAATAGATATACTAATGGTCGCTTCTAACTAGAAATTTCGTTCCATAGACATATGCGCGGAAAAAATTGATGGCCCAGTGTATAGCGGTCAGTTCTTGTTCCATAACTGATTTATTTGATTCACCCTTAGTAAAGACTCTTGACGCGTAAGCTACAGGTAGTTGAATACCATTGCATGCTTGGCTAACAATAGCTCCGCAGGCGTTTTTGCTTGCATCAGTTGCGATGCAAAATTGTTTTTCAAAATTCGGATATTGTAATATTGGCAGTGATAACAGAGAACTTTTTAGATATTGGAATGCTTCTTCGCATTCTTTTGACCAAATAAATTGCGTATTTTTTCTCGATAACCTTGTGAGATGTTGAACCTGCGGTAATAGTTGCAAAAAGCAATAAATCTTCTTGCATCGTCAGGGTTTTTGAGAATCGGGAAGTTTCTTATAGTTTCAAATTTTCCGTCATCTGGGTAAATGCCTTTGTTGTACATTTATGGCCCAAAAATGTTACCTGATGTTTCAAAAATATGCATTTGTCAGGTGTCAATTTTAAATTAAAATTTCTACAAGTTTCGAAGATATCTTTAAGATTTTTGGGCATATGATTTTCTGAGCATCTTAGGACAACAAGGTCGTCCTGCGAACGCCATAGTCATCATGCGTTGGAATGAAATCGGAGCTATTTGGAGTCCATAAGGGAGTCTTTTAAATCTGTATGATCCAGCATTAGTGGAGAAGGAAGTAATATCCCTGGAGCTATCTTCAAGCTCTATTTGATGGAAGCCCGACATAGGGTCGAGACATGAAAAATATTTGGCTCTTCCCAGTTAATCCAAAATGTCATCAATTCTAGGAAGAGGGAATTTGTACGCTATGAGTTTTTTTTATTGATTTGTCTATAGTCAATAACTAGCCTCATAATGAGTTTTTCTACCTGACTATTTATTTCGAACTTTTGTGATTCTGGAATCCTATAGTTTTTATGTAGACTGGTGGTGTCGTTCAATCTTAGTTTTTGCTTATACAAATTATTACACGAAATTTTTTCATTTTCTAAACCAAAAATATCTGTTTATTGTGAACATAGTTTTGTTAAATTATGATATGGACATTGAACTAAGCTGTAATTATTTAAATTATCTGTGATAATATTTGTATTTGGGATGAAAGCATTTTTATCTGTCGTGTTAATGATACGGACGTAGGGTAATTTGTTAGATGTGATGGAATTGGCTATGTATATACCGGGAGCAACTTCCTGCGTAGGTACAAATATAGAACTGTTTTTGTTTCAACATTTATTCTTCTAATGACTTCGCTTCGTGCGGGTATTGAAAAGAGATTTTGTGATGTAGGTTGACTTCTTAATTTTAGGGTTATTTCATTTGGGAATTCGTCTGGCCTTAGTACTAAAAGTAAATTATTTTTGGCAAAATCAAGGATGCAATTATATTTTGTAATGAAATCAAGGCCTAGAATACCATCAGTAGGTATTGGAAAATTATCATTAACGACAAGAAAGTCATGTTTAATAAGAATATTTTTGTTAATTAAATCGCCCCTGATTTTCCCTGTTGTGTAGACTGGGCTATTACCTATACCTGCAAAAGTTTTTTAAAACTGATACACTCGCACCAGTATCTATTAAGAACGTATTGACATTTTTGCTTAGTGTGTTCCTAATGGAGCAGTAGCTCGATAAATTTAGATTAAAGTGGTAAATATTGTTGTTAAAAGTTGCGGAGTTGACGCTATTATCATTTGTGTTTAGTTTTCCGCCAGATGGGCGGTCAGGGGGTCGTCGCTGTTTCCCTGAGCATCGCTATTAATAAGACGAACATTTCTATTAAATTTGGTTCGTCTATTATTATTATTATTGCGGCTATTATAATTTTTGCGGTTATTATTACGAAAATTTCTGCCGCTATTGTTATTTTGGTAATGATTATTGTGGACAATATTATTGTTAGTGCGGTTATTATGATTTCTATAATTATTGCGATTATAATTTCGACTATTACTAGCTCTCTTTCTATATTCTAGAAACATAACATAATTATTTGGGTGTTGTCCTAAAATTTAGAGGTTACTTCCTCGATTGGGTTGAACATGCCAGCTTGCATTATTAATTTAACTCGTTCAGAGTTCGCATTTTGTATGAATGACTTTGTTGCGGCTCTTGTAGCAATTTGATTTGCTGCCACTTCGGTCATACCATCTTACATGTAGGTATTTGTCAGTTCGTTAGAGAGTCGTTCAATTTCTTTTAGACAAGATTTTACTAGTCGTTTCGAGGAATTTGATGGGATCAGCCATGGTTAACTCTATTTTGTTATTAAGGGATGGATTCAATTTAGGAAGGCCTAATTTTTGGATATTAGAGGGTAAGAAGGAAACTTTTATCAAATTCAGCCTTATAACGATCTAATTCTTCAACTACATCTGACCAGTTTTCCTGAGCCATTAAATCAAATAGAGAAAATAAAACAAAAAGAAAAACAATTTATTTTTAATTCTTGAATGCTTTGTAGTATTTCGAGTTATTCTATATTTTTGACCTCTTATTTGATTTTTCTTTTACAATAAAACATATTGCATTTTTTTTGATATATTCAACTTGATTAAAAAAAAAAAATATTTATAATAATTTTATATTAAACTTCTAATAAGTATGTGTAATAATATATGAGTACATACATATGTAGGTACTTGAGTTTTCGGATAGAAAAAAATGTTTACCAGCATCTTTATGATCAGTTTTTGGTTGTCTACGGGTTAAGTTGATTGATTTTATGATGAAATTTTGGTTGTCCAAAGATGTCGGATGTTGCACATGTTAAATGATCAATATAGATGATGATTGTAGAAAATGAGGTGGTGTATTGCACACTATCATTAAATACTACTTATAATTAAAAACTAACTTATATACTCAAAATAAAAGGAAGTCATGAATGCATGTGATTAATATGTATCATTGCACTGATCAAATTCCTTTAAGTGTATTGGCACAAATGACGAGTAATTTACTAGTCAAGTGTCAACATAAATGATCCACGTTTGGTTTCAATGACCTGTCTTAAATTTGATTAATGTTTGTTTGTATGTCGCTGTTTCAATGCAGAAAAGTATAATTTTTAAGCGGCCTAAATATTCGGCATTCTTTAATGACACATTCATAACAGCCTTTTTTCGAGTGAATTCAGAAAATTCGGAGTCTCGGATGCCGAACTATCTTCAATAAAGACATAATTCTGAGTAATCCTAAATTTAGTTTTATATTAATTGTTTAAAGAAAGCTGTTTTACACTCACAACAACACAACCAAAAATTTAAAAATTGCATAAACAATTAAACTATTGCAACAAAATGAAATTAATATATCTTTACACATCACAAAAGTATTTATATAAGTACTAAAGTACATTAAGATGTACAAATCAGTAATAACGATTTTTTATAAAAAAAATTATTTTATTTTTATTTACTTATCTATGGAAAAAAACAATACAACAAAACTAAGTCTTATATTAAAAAATAAAGCTTAATATAAAAATCAAATACAATCAGAAATAGTCTAATAGAATAAACTGTGTATATAGGATAATATAGAAATTAGAAAATGTTATTAAAACTGTTTATAAATTCAGAAAATGTGGATTTAAATTGACTGGCATTACTAATTAATTGTATTGGCCCCAAAGACGTATGGAATATACAAAGAAATGTTGCTCAGAAGCGGTCTTATTATGCTTGATTCTATTAATTTTTTTTCCTCTGCTTGATATTGAGAAGGAGAGTCTTTGATACAGATAATTAGGCTGTTTGGTATAAACAATTTTATGCAGTAAAAGAAGAACTCTACATTTTAGTAAATTATCAATCGTCACAGTAAGTATAGAGCTGCACATCATCCGCATACATTTAGATTTTACAGTGTTTAAGATGTAGAGGTAGATCATTTGCGTATATTGAGTACAACAATGGATAAAGTATCGAGCCATTGTCAAGTCATTGATTGATTACTTGCCCTGTAGTAGTAGTAGCAGTAGGTACTCTAATGTTTTTATGTCACGCTAGTTGCCATAGTGATGAGTTAGCGATGCGGAAAAAGCCCTTTTTTCCAGTAGTGTGTTGTATGCCTCTATAACTTTATCGGCTGCATTTACTATTTTAGTTCTTAATGTCTTGTTCTATATTAAGTATTAAAAAAAATTATATGGAAAATAAGAAGAAGAGTTCTTTTAAAAATAAATTGAAATCAATAAAATGTATTTTTGAGAAAAATAAGGGGAATTTTGTTTTGAACTTCAGGGCTATTACTCACGATTCAATGATAAGAAAGCGGAGAAAATATCCGAGGGAAAAGTTATATGAGATTGAAAAATTAAAACTTTTCTAGGGAAAAAGTATTCAACGCCATAAAATTTGTTCATAGCCCAATAAAACTGAGAGATATAACACAAAGGGATGAGCAGGTTAAATTAATACAACAAACACACAGCATAGCTCACAGAGGATATAAAAATAATATACGTGAACTGTTGGAACAATACTATTGGCCTGATATGGAGAAAAATTGTGAAGCATTCAATAAGAAATGTACAGCCTGCCTGTATGGAAGGCATGAGCGCAACCCCACAAGAGAACCATTACGATCTTCAAACATATCCGAACAACCAAGCGAATACATACACACGAACATCTAGTATAATGAGCACAAATCATATTTAGTAGCCATAGACATAATAAAAATACATTATTATTAGAGAATTACTCAAAAACTGAAATGGAAAAAAATTATAAGATATAATCGTTAATAACTACCCCAATTGTAAGCGATTAATGACAGATAATGTAGCCGCTCTAAATACACCCATGTTAAAGCAATTTTGTATAAAATATGACATAATAGTAATCCAAACACCTGTTTTCAGATTAAAAGCAAACGCACAGGTTGAAGGCGCACACAACTCAATAGATAATTCTGTTATCTAGAATATTGAGAATCAAGAACTCTAAATCAGCTACTAAAGAACTATATTTTTCAGTGTATATACAATACAATACACTCAGTCAGGGGATATACACCAAAAGACATATATTTTAATCTAATTAATTACAGCAAAGAAGAACTGAAAAAGAAACTCGAAGACGGCTCTATCAAAATTTTGCAACGGCTAAATCTAGGCTCCAGGCATAGAACTTTCAAGGAAAAGACCAGATACTCGTATTTATAAATAATATTAGAAGCAAAAGCGATACTCGATATAAAAAAGCCATTGTCAAAGAAGATCGTAAGGACACAATCTTAACACAGGGAGGGCAGATCATCCACAAAAACAATATAAAAAAATACGTACTCAGCAGCGATGAAAATGATCCCCTAATATTGCTAGTCAATGCCATCGCAACCACAGTTCTAATCCAAGCGGACTTTAAACTACAAGACTTAACAAGAACAAAATTCATATTGACAAGAAGTAATGACGTATTACTCGTATTATTTGATGACTATTCTTATTTCTTTCACTAACCAACTTCACAAAAATATACGCCCACTATGTAAAAGCACTCGATGGAAACTCAAAACCACTACAGAAAAATTAATTTGGATAAAAAAAATTGGAATTTTAACAGAACAACTAAAAACACAGAATTCAAAGAAAAGGAATAAATTTCTTACGATCCGTACTAAAATTTATTACAGGTATTCCAGATCACGACGATGCCATAAAAATAGAGACGACGATGCCATGAATACACTAATCGAAAACAATGAAAAACAGAAATTAATAAACTCCAGATTTGACAAAATCTTGAATATAATCAACAAGGCGAACGCGAAAAGTCATATTATCCTACAGCAAATACATGATCAACTATTGCTATTAGTACAAACTATTAACGCAGCAAAAAACAATGAATATTTATCTGAAGCAAGGACGATTTAAAAGAAATAGTCGCACATGAGTTAACAACAGTCCCAATAATCAATATATTAGAATATGCAGACCTACTCATCGCAAGAAATGCTGAACTCATAATACACATTTACAAATATCCTATATTGAATGATCAGTGCGAATATTTCAAGGTTACCCTAATCATTGCACACAGTTTTTACATACTTGGTGACTTGTTTAGTCATGTTTTTTCAGAAGTAGTCCTTTCTGAGCTTATTTAATAATCTTGTGATCCCTGGGTGGCCACCGAGCGGGCAGTGGATCATCATGACTTTTCATTATTACTTCGAGCCTTTCTCTTTCATTAGTTATTATTTTTATTTTCGCTGTTCTTCGCAATTTCTAGATTGTTTAATTTGTTGTTCGCGATTTTCTTAAAATCATTAACTGTAGTAATTTTAATATTATATCATTGAACGATAGTTGCAACTCTTGAATGCCTATACTATTAGCCATATTTTCTAGCTTTGGTAAGAATTTTTCCCTTTTATTAGTGAACACCTAAGTGTATCTACTATTTGGGTAAACTTCAAGCGAACCAATTTTCTAACATCATTTTTGTTAGTAATTTAATATGCGCGAGGGTTATTTCCCATTTGTTCAGAATTACAATTTGTATTATTGTTATTAATAGTTTTGTTTTTATTTTGTAATCGTGTAGTGACTTTTAGTATATTAATGTTTTCACCCATTTCTTTAATGTCACTGAAATTCATGCGTGATAGAGCGTCAGCTCCGCAGTTTTGTTTTCCTTGTATATATTCTATTGAAAAATCGTACTCCTCAACGTCTAGTCTCATTCATAGATGGAGGAGTTTTCATTGAAAATAGATATACTAATGGTCGCTTCTAACTAGAAATTTCATTCCATAGACATATGCGCCAAAAAAATTGATGGCCCAGTGTATAGCGGCCAGTTCTTGTTCAGTGATAACAGAGAACTTTTTAGATATTGGAATGCTTCTTCGCATTCTTTTGACCAAATAAATTGCGTATTTTTTCTCGATAACCTTGTGAGATGTATTGAATACTTAGCAAAGTTTTTTATGAACCTGCGGTAATAGTTGCAAAAAGCAATAAATCTTCTTGC
This sequence comes from Epicampocera succincta, assembly GCA_932526305.1. Taxonomy (NCBI): domain Eukaryota; kingdom Metazoa; phylum Arthropoda; class Insecta; order Diptera; family Tachinidae; genus Epicampocera; species Epicampocera succincta. The sequence continues at coordinate 25,480,545 of OW052035.1, read as the reverse complement.
ATCGTCAGGGTTTTTGAGAATCGGGAAGTTTCTTATAGTTTCAAATTTTCCGTCATCTGGGTAAATGCCTTTGTTGTACATTTATGGCCCAAAAATGTTACCTGATGTTTCAAAAATATGCATTTGCCAGGTGTCAATTTTAAATTAAAATTTCTACAAGTTTCGAAGATATCTTTAAGATTTTTGGGCATATGATTTTCTGAGCATCTTAGGACAACAAGGTCGTCCTGCGAACGCCATAGTCATCATGCGTTGGAATGAAATCGGAGCTATTTGGAGTCCATAAGGGAGTCTTTTAAATCTGTATGATCCAGCATTAGTGGAGAAGGAAGTAATATCCCTGGAGCTATCTTCAAGCTCTATTTGATGGAAGCCCGACATAGGGTCGAGACATGAAAAATATTTGGCTCTTCCCAGTTAATCCAAAATGTCATCAATTCTAGGAAGAGGGAATTTGTACGCTATGAGTTTTTTTTATTGATTTGTCTATAGTCAATAACTAGCCTCATAATGAGTTTTTCTACCTGACTATTTATTTCGAACTTTTGTGATTCTGGAATCCTATAGTTTTTATGTAGACTGGTGGTGTCGTTCAATCTTAGTTTTTGCTTATACAAATTATTACACGAAATTTTTTCATTTTCTAAACCAAAAATATCTGTTTATTGTGAACATAGTTTTGTTAAATTATGATATGCAAATTTTTGGAAGTTGGATTGGAGTTTTTCTAAATTTTTCTTTGATCTGGATTCACTGTTTTTATTTTGGTTTTTTGGACATTGAACTAAGCTGTAATTATTTAAATTTTCTGTGATAATATTTGTATTTGGGATGAAAGCATTTTTATCTGTCGTGTTAATGATACGGACGTAGGGTAATTTGTTAAATGTGATGGAATTGGCTATGTATATACCGGGAGCAACTTCCTGCGTAGGTACAAATATAGAACTGTTTTTGTTTCAACATTTATTCTTCTAATGACTTCGCTTCGTGCGGGTATTGAAAAGAGATTTTGTGATGTAAGTTGACTTCTTAATTTGAGGGTTATTTCATTTGGGAATTCGTCTGGCCTTAGTACTAAAAGTAAATTATTTTTGGCAAAATCAAGGATGCAATTATATTTTGTAATGAAATCAAGGCCTAGAATACCATCAGTAGGTATTGGAAAATTATCATTAACGACAAGAAAGTCATGTTTAATAAGAATATTTTTGTTAATTAAATCGCCCCTGATTTTCCCTGTTGTGTAGACTGGGCTATTACCTATACCTGCAAAAGTTTTTTAAAACTGATACACTCGCACCAGTATCTATTAAGAACGTATTGACATTTTTGCTTAGTGTGTTCCTAATGGAGCAGTAGCTCGATAAATTTAGATTAAAGTGGTAAATATTGTTGTTAAAAGTTGCGGAGTTGACGCTATTATCATTTGTGTTTAGTTTTCCGCCAGATGGGCGGTCAGGGGGTCGTCGCCGTTTCCCTGAGCATCGCTATTAATAAGACGAACATTTCTATTAAATTTGGTTCGTCTATTATTATTATTATTGCGGCTATTATAATTTTTGCGGTTATTATTACGAAAATTTCTGCCGCTATTGTTATTTTGGTAATGATTATTGTGGACAATATTATTGTTAGTGCGGTTATTATGATTTCTATAATTATTGCGATTATAATTTCGACTATTACTAGCTCTCTTTCTATATTCTAGAAACATAACATAATTATTTGGGTGTTGTCCTAAAATTTAGAGGTTACTTCCTCGATTGAGTTGAACATGCCAGCTTGCATTATTAATTTAACTCGTTCAGAGTTCGCATTTTGTATGAATGACTTTGTTGCGGCTCTTGTAGCAATTTGATTTGCTGCCACTTCGGTCATACCATTTTACATGTAGGTATTTGCCAGTTCGTTAGAGAGTCGTTCAATTTCTTTTAGACAAGATTTTACTAGTCGTTTCGAGGAATTTGATGGGATCAGCCATGGTTAACTCTATTTTGTTTTTAAGGGATGGATTCAATTTAGGAAGGCCTAATTTTTGGATATTAGAGGGTAAGAAGGAAACTTTTATCAAATTCAGCCTTATAACGATCTAATTCTTCAACTACATCTGACCAGTTTTCCTGAGCCATTAAATCAAATAGAGAAAATAAAACAAAAAGAAAAACAATTTATTTTTAATTCTTGAATGCTTTGTAGTATTTCGAGTTATTCTATATTTTTGACATGTTATTTGATTTTTCTTTTACAATAAAACATATTGCATTTTTTTTGATATATTCAACTTGATCAAAAAAAAAAATTATTTATAATAATTTTATATTAAACTTCTAATAAGTATGTGTAATAATATATGAGTACATACATATGTAGGTACTTGAGTTTTCGGATAGAAAAAAAATGTTTACCAGCATCTTTATGATCAGTTTTTGGTTGTCTACGTGTTAAGTTGATTGATTGTATGATGAAATTTTGGTTGTCCAAAGATGTCGGATGTTTGATGACTTTGTTTTGCTGCAGCTTAAATGGCCTCCTGATGTTGCACATGTTAAATGATCAATATAGATGATGATTGTAGAAAATGAGGTGGTGTATTGCACACTATCATTAAATACTACTTATAATTAAAAACTAACTTATATACTCAAAATAAAAGGAAGTCATGAATGCATGTGATTAATATGTATCATTGCACTGATCAAATTCCTTTAAGTGTATTGGCACAAATGACGAGTAATTTACTAGTCAAGTGTCAACATAAATGATCCACGTTTGGTTTCAATGACCTGTCTTAAATTTGATTAATGTTTATTTGTATGTCGCTGTTTCAATGCAGAAAAGTATAATTTTTAAGCGGCCTAAATATTCGGCATTCTTTAATGACACATTCATAACAGCCTTTTTTCGAGTGAATTCAGAAAATTCGGAGTCTCGGATGCCGAACTATCTTCAATAAAGACATAATTCTGAGTAATCCTAAATTTAGTTTTATATTAATTGTTTAAAGAAAGCTGTTTTACACTCACAACAACACAACCAAAAATTTAAAAATTGCATAAACAATTAAACTATTGCAACAAAATGAAATTAATATATCTTTACACATCACAAAAGTATTTATATAAGTACTAAAGTACATTAAGATGTACAAATCAGTAATAACGATTTTTTATAAAAAAAATTATTTTATTTTTATTTACTTATCTATGTAAAAGAACAATACAACAAAACTAAGTCTTATATTAAAAAATAAAGCTTAAAATAAAAATCAAATACAATCAGAAATAGTCTAATAGAATAAACTGTGTATATAGGATAATATAGAAATTAGAAAATGTTATTAAAACTGTTTATAAATTCAGAAAATGTGGATTTAAATTGACTGGCATTACTAATTAATTGTATTGGCCCCAAAGACGTATGGAATATACAAAGAAATGTTGCTCAGAAGCGGTCTTATTATGCTTGATTCTATTAATTTTTTTTCCTCTGCTTGATATTGAGAAGGAGAGTCTTTGATACAGATAATTAGGCTGTTTGGTATAAACAATTTTATGCAGTAAAAGAAGAACTCTACATTTTAGTAAATTATCAATCGTCACAGTAAATATAGAGCTGCACATCATCCGCATACATTTAGATTTTACAGTGTTTAAGATGTAGAGGTAGATCATTTGCGTATATTGAGTACAACAATGGATAAAGTATCGAGCCATTGTCAAGTCATTGATTGATTACTTGCCCTGTAGTAGTAGTAGTAGCAGTAGGTACTCTAATGTTTTTATGTCACGCTAGTTGCCATAGTGATGAGTTAGCGATGCGGAAAAAGCCCTTTTTTCCAGTAGTGTGTTGTATGCCTCTATAACTTTATCGGCTGCACTTACTATTTTAGTTCTTATTGTCTTGTTCTATATTAAGTATTAAAAAAAATTATATGGAAAATAAGAAGAAGAGTTCTTTTAAAAATAAATTGAAATCAATAAAATGTATTTTTGAGAAAAATAAGGGGAATTTTGTTTTGAACTTCAGGGCTATTACTCACGATTCAATGATAAGAAAGCGGAGAAAATATCCGAGGGAAAAGTTATATGAGATTGAAAAATTAAAACTTTTCTAGGGAAAAAGTATTCAACGCCATAAAATTTGTTCATAGCCCAATAAAACTGAGAGATATAACACAAAGGGATGAGCAGGTTAAATTAATACAACAAACACACAGCATAGCTCACAGAGGATATAAAAATAATATACGTGAACTGTTGGAACAATACTATTGGCCTGATATGGAGAAAAATTGTGAAGCATTCAATAAGAAATGTACAGCCTGCCTGTATGGAAGGCATGAGCGCAACCCCACAAGAGAACCATTACGATCTTCAAACATATCCGAACAACCAAGCGAATACATACACACGAACATCTAGTATAATGAGCACAAATCATATTTAGTAGCCATAGACATAATAAAAATACATTATTATTAGAGAATTACTCAAAAACTGAAATGGAAAAAAATTATAAGATATAATCGTTAATAACTACCCCAATTGTAAGCGATTAATGACAGATAATGTAGCCGCTCTAAATACACCCATGTTAAAGCAATTTTGTATAAAATATGACATAATAATAATCCAAACACCTGTTTTCAGATTAAAAGCAAACGCATAGGTTGAAGGCGCACACAACTCAATAGATAATTCTGTTATCTAGAATATTGAGAATCAAGAACTCTAAATCAGCTACTAAAGAACTATATTTTTCGTGAAAGAGATAAACAATACAATACACTCAGTCAGGGTATATAGACCAAAAGACATATATTTTAAACTAATTAATTACAGCAAAGAAGAACTGAAAAAGAAACTCGAAGACGCCTCTATCAAAATTTTGCAACGGCTAAATCTAGGCTCCAGGCATAGAACTTTCAAGGAAAAGACCAGATACTCGTATTTATAAATAATATTAGAAGCAAAAGCGATACCCGACATAAAAAAGCCATTGTCAAAGAAGATCGTAAGGACACAATCTTAACACAGGGAGGGCAGATCATCCACAAAAACAATATAAAAAAATACGTACTCAGCAGTGATGAAAATGATACCCTAATATTGCTAGTCAATGCCATCCCAACCACAGTTCTAATCCAAGCGGACTTTAAACTACAAGACTTAACAAGAACAAAATTCATATTGACAAGAAGTAATGACGTATTACTCGTATTATTTGATGACTATTCTTATTTCTTTCACTAACCAACTTCACAAAAATATACGCCCACTATGTAAAAGCACTCGATGGAAACTCAAAACCACTACAGAAAAATTAATTTGGATAAAAAAAATTGGAATTTTAACAGAACAACTAAAAACACAGAATTCAAAGAAAAGGAATAAATTTCTTACGATCCGTACTAAAATTTATTACAGGTATTCCAGATCACGACGATGCCATAAAAATAGAGACGACGATGCCATGAATACACTAATCGAAAACAATGAAAAACAGAAATTAATAAACTCCAGATTTGACAAAATCTTGAATATAATCAACAAGGCGAACGCGAAAAGTCATATTATCCTACAGCAAATACATGATCAACTATTGCTATTAGTACAAACTATTAACGCAGCAAAAAACAATGAATATTTATCTGAAGCAAGGACGATTTAAAAGAAATAGTCGCACATGAGTTAACAACAGTCCCAATAATCAATATATTAGAATATGCAGACCTACTCATCGCAAGAAATGCTGAACTCATAATGCACATTTACAAATATCCTATATTGAATGATCAGTGCGAATATTTCAAGGTTACCCTAATCATTGCACACAGTTTTTACATACTTGGTGACTTGTTTAGTCATGTTTTTTCAGAAGTAGTCCTTTCTGAGCTTATTTAATAATCTTGTGATCCCTGGGTGGCCACCGAGCGGGCAGTGGATCATCATGACTTTTCATTATTACTTCGAGCCTTTCTCTTTCATTAGTTATTATTTTTATTTTCGCTGTTCTTCGCAATTTCTAGATTGTTTAATTTGTTGTTCGCGATTTTCTTAAAATCATTAACTGTAGTAATTTTAATATTATATCATTGAACGATAGTTGCAACTCTTGAATGCCTATACTATTAGCCATATTTTCTAGCTTTGGTAAGAATTTTTCCCTTTTATTAGTGAACACCTAAGTGTATCTACTATTTGGGTAAACTTCAAGCGAACCAATTTTCTAACATCATTTTTGTTAGTAATTTCATATGCGCGAGGGTTATTTCCTATTTGTTCAGAATTACAATTTGTATTATTGTTATTAATAGTTTTGTTTTTATTTTGTAATCGTGTAGTGACGTTTAGTATATTAATGTTTTCACCCATTTCTTAAATGTCACTGAAATTCATGCGTGATAGAGCGTCAGCTCCGCAATTTTGTTTTCCTTGTATATATTCTATTGAAAAATCGTACTCCTCAACGTCTAGTCTCATTTTTAGATGGAGGAGTTTTCATTGAAAATAGATATACTAATGGTCGCTTCTAACTAGAAATTTCGTTCCATAGACATATGCGGGGAAAAATTGATGGCCCAGTGTATAGCGGTCAGTTCTTGTTCCATAACTGATTTATTTGATTCACCCTTAGTAAAGACTCTTGACGCGTAAGCTACAGGTAGTTGAATACCATTGCATGCTTGGCTAACAATAGCTCCGTAGGCGTTTTTGCTTGCATCAGTTGCGATGCAAAATTGTTTTTCAAAATTCGGATATTGTAATATTGGCAGTGATAACAGAGAACTTTTTAGATATTGGAATGCTTCTTCGCATTCTTTTGACAAAATAAATTGCGTATTTTTTCTCGATAACCTTGTGAGATGTATTGAATACTTAGCAAAGTTTTTTATGAACCTGCGGTAATAGTTGCAAAAAGCAATAAATCTTCTTGCATCGTCAGGGTTTTTGAGAATCGGGAAGTTTCTTATAGTTTCAAATTTTCCGTCATCTTGGTAAATGCCTTTGTTGTACATTTATGGCCCAAAAATGTTACCTGATGTTTCAAAAATATGCATTTGTCAGGTGTCAATTTTAAATTAAAATTTCTACAAGTTTCGAAGATATCTTTAAGATTTTTGGGCATATGATTTTCTGAGCATCTTAGGACAACAAGGTCGTCCTGCGAACGCCATAGTCATCATGCGTTGGAATGAAATCGGAGCTATTTGGAGTCCATAAGGGAGTCTTTTAAATCTGTATGATCCAGCATTAGTGGAGAAGGAAGTAATATCCCTGGAGCTATCTTCAAGCTCTATTTGATGGAAGCCCGACATAGGGTCGAGACATGAAAAATATTTGGCTCTTCCCAGTTAATCCAAAATGTCATCAATTCTAGGAAGAGGGAATTTGTACGCTATGAGTTTTTTTTATTGATTTGTCTATAGTCAATAACTAGCCTCATAATGAGTTTTTCTACCTGACTATTTATTTCGAACTTTTGTGATTCTGGAATCCTATAGTTTTTATGTAGACTGGTGGTGTCGTTCAATCTTAGTTTTTGCTTATACAAATTATTACACGAAATTTTTTCATTTTCTAAACCAAAAATATCTGTTTATTGTGAACATAGTTTTGTTAAATTATGATATGCAAATTTTTGGAAGTTGGATTGGAGTTTTTCTAAATTTTTCTTTGATCTGGATTCACTGTTTTTATTTTGGTTTTTTGGACATTGAACTAAGCTGTAATTATTTAAATTTTCTGTGATAATATTTGTATTTGGGATTAAAGCATTTTTATCTGTCGTGTTAATGATACGGACGTAGGGTAATTTGTTAGATGTGATGGAATTGGCTATGTATATACCGGGAGCAACTTCCTGCGTAGGTACAAATATAGAACTGTTTTTGTTTCAACATTTATTCTTCTAATGACTTCGCTTCGTGCGGGTATTGAAAAGAGATTTTGTGATGTAGGTTGACTTCTTAATTTGAGGGTTATTTCATTTGGGAATTCGTCTGGCCTTAGTACTAAAAGTAAATTATTTTTGGCAAAATCAAGGATGCAATTATATTTTGTAATGAAATCAAGGCCTAGAATACCATCAGTAGGTATTGGAAAATTATCATTAACGACAAGAAAGTCATGTTTAATAAGAATATTTTTGTTAATTAAATCGCCCCTGATTTTCCCTGTTGTGTAGACTGGGCTATTACCTATACCTGCAAAAGTTTTTTAAAACTGATACACTCGCACCAGTATCTATTAAGAACGTATTGACATTTTTGCTTAGTGTGTTCCTAATGGAGCAGTAGCTCGATAAATTTAGATTAAAGTGGTAAATATTGTTGTTAAAAGTTGCGGAGTTGACGCTATTATCATTTGTGTTTAGTTTTCCGCCAGATGGGCGGTCAGGGGGTCGTCGCCGTTTCCCTGAGCATCGCTATTAATAAGACGAACATTTCTATTAAATTTGGTTCGTCTATTATTATTATTATTGCGGCTATTATAATTTTTGCGGTTATTATTACGAAAATTTCTGCCGCTATTGTTATTTTGGTAATGATTATTGTGGACAATATTATTGTTAGTGCGGTTATTATGATTTCTATAATTATTGCGATTATAATTTCGACTATTACTAGCTCTCTTTCTATATTCTAGAAACATAACATAATTATTTGGGTGTTGTCCTAAAATTTAGAGGTTACTTCCTCGATTGAGTTGAACATGCCAGCTTGCATTATTAATTTAACTCGTTCAGAGTTCGCATTTTGTATGAATGACTTTGTTGCGGCTCTTGTAGCAATTTGATTTGCTGCCACTTCGGTCATACCATCTTACATGTAGGTATTTGCCAGTTCGTTAGAGAGTCGTTCAATTTCTTTTAGACAAGATTTTACTAGTCGTTTCGAGGAATTTGATGGGATCAGCCATGGTTAACTCTATTTTGTTATTAAGGGATGGATTCAATTTAGGAAGGCCTAATTTTTGGATATTAGAGGGTAAGAAGGAAACTTTTATCAAATTGAGCCTTATAACGATCTAATTCTACAACTACATCTGACCAGTTTTCCTGAGCCATTAAATCAAATAGAGAAAATAAAACAAAAAGAAAAACAATTTATTTTTAATTCTTGAATGCTTTGTAGTATTTCGAGTTATTCTATATTTTTGACATCTTATTTGATTTTTCTTTTACAATAAAACATATTGCATTTTTTTGATATATTCAACTTGATTAAAAAAAAAATTATTTATAATAATTTAATATTAAACTTCTAATAAGTATGTGTAATAATATATGAGTACATACATATGTAGGTACTTGAGTTTTCGGATAGAAAAAAATGTTTACCAGCATCTTTATGATCAGTTTTTGGTTGTCTACGGGTTAAGTTGATTGATTTTATGATGAAATTTTGGTTGTCCAAAGATGTCGGATGTTTGATGACTTTGTTTTGCTGCAGCTTAAATGGCCTCCTGATGTTGCACGTGTTAAATGATCAATATAGATGATGATTGTAGAAAATGAGGTGGTGTATTGCACACTATCATTAAATACTACTTATAATTAAAAACTAACTTATATACTCAAAATAAAAGGAAGTCATGAATGCATGTGATTAATATGTATCATTGCACTGATCAAATTCCTTTAAGTGTATTGGCACAAATGACGAGTAATTTACTAGTCAAGTGTCAACATAAATGATCCACGTTTGGTTTCAATGACCTGTCTTAAATTTGATTAATGTTTGTTTGTATGTCGCTGTTTCAATGCAGAAAAGTATAATTTTTAAGCGGCCTAAATATTCGGCATTCTTTAATGACACATTCATAACAGCCTTTTTTTGAGTGAATTCAGAAAATTCGGAGTCTCGGATGCCGAACTATCTTCAATAAAGACATAATTCTGAGTAATCCTAAATTTAGTTTTATATTAATTGTTTAAAGAAAGCTGTTTTACACTCACAACAACACAACCAAAAATTTAAAAATTGCATAAACAATTAAACTATTGCAACAAAATGAAATTAATATATCTTTACACATCACAAAAGTATTTATATAAGTACTAATGTACATTAAGATGTACAAATCAGTAATAACGATTTTTTATAAAAAAAATTATTTTATTTTTATTTACTTATCTATAAAAACACAATACAACAAAACTAAGTCTTATATTAAAAAATAAAGCTTAAAATAAAAATCAAATAAAATCAGAAATAGTCTAATAGAATAAACTGTGTATATAGGATAATATAGAAATTAGAAAATGTTATTAAAACTGTTTATAAATTCAGAAAATGTGGATTTAAATTGACTGGCATTACTAATTAATTGTATTGGCCCCAAAGACGTATGGAATATACAAAGAAATGTTGCTCAGAAGCGGTCTTATTATGCTTGATTCTATTAATTTTTTTTCCTCTGCTTGATATTGAGAAGGAGAGTCTTTGATACAGATAATTAGGCTGTTTGGTATAAACAATTTTATGCAGTAAAAGAAGAACTCTACATTTTAGTAAATTATCAATCGTCACAGTAAATATAGAGCTGCACATCATCCGCATACATTTAGATTTTACAGTGTTTAAGATGTAGAGGTAGATCATTTGCGTATATTGAGTACAACAATGGATAAAGTATCGAGCCATTGTCAAGTCATTGATTGATTACTTGCCCTGTAGTAGTAGTAGCAGTAGGTACTCTAATGTTTTTATGTCACGCTAGTTGCCATAGTGATGAGTTAGCGATGCGGAAAAAGCCCTTTTTTCCAGTAGTGTGTTGTATGCCTCTATAACTTTATCGGCTGCATTTACTATTTTAGTTCTTAATGTCTTGTTCTATATTAAGTATTAAAAAAAATTATATGGAAAATAAGAAGAAGAGTTCTTTTAAAAATAAATTGAAATCAATAAAATGTATTTTTGAGAAAAATAAGGGGAATTTTGTTTTGAACTTCAGGGCTATTACTCACGATTCAATGATAAGAAAGCGGAGAAAATATCCGAGGGAAAAGTTATATGAGATTGAAAAATTAAAACTTTTCTAGGGAAAAAGTATTCAACGCCATAAAATTTGTTCATAGCCCAATAAAACTGAGAGATATAACACAAAGGGATGAGCAGGTTAAATTAATACAACAAACACACAGCATAGCTCACAGAGGATATAAAAATAATATACGTGAACTGTTGGAACAATACTATTGGCCTGATATGGAGAAAAATTGTGAAGCATTCAATAAGAAATGTACAGCCTGCCTGTATGGAAGGCATGAGCGCAACCCCACAAGAGAACCATTACGATCTTCAAACATATCCGAACAACCAAGCGAATACATACACACGAACATCTAGTATAATGAGCACAAATCATATTTAGTAGCCATAGACATAATAAAAATACATTATTATTAGAGAATTACTCAAAAACTGAAATGGAAAAAAATTATAAGATATAATCGTTAATAACTACCCCAATTGTAAGCGATTAATGACAGATAATGTAGCCGCTCTAAATACACCCATGTTAAAGCAATTTTGTATAAAATATGACATAATAATAATCCAAACACCTGTTTTCAGATTAAAAGCAAACGCACAGGTTGAAGGCGCACACAACTCAATAACAGAATTATCTAGAATATTGAGAATCAAGAACTCTAAATCAGCTACTAAAGAACTATATTTTTCAGTGAAAGAGATAAACAATACAATACACTCAGTCAGGGGATATAGACCAAAAGACATATATTTTAATCTAATTAATTACAGCAAAGAAGAACTGAAAAGAAACTCGAAGACGCCTCTATCAAAATTTTGCAACGGCTAACTCTAGGCTCCAGGCATAGAACTTTCAAGGAAAAGACCAGATACTCGTATTTATAAATAATATTAGAAGCAAAAGCGATACTCGATATAAAAAAGCCATTGTCAAAGAAGATCGTAAGGACACAATCTTAACAAAGGGAGGGCAGATCATCCACAAAAACAATATAAAAAATACGTACTCAGCAGCGATGAAAATGATACCCTAATATTGCTAGTCAATGCCATCGCAACCACAGTTCTAATCCAAGCGGACTTTAAACTACAATACAAGACTTAACAAGAACAAAATTCATATTGACAAGAAGTAATGACGTATTACTCGTATTATTTGATGACTATTCTTATTTCTTTCACTAACCAACTTCACAAAAATATACGCCCACTATGTAAAAGCACTCGATGGAAACTCAAAACCACTACAGAAAAATTAATTTGGATAAAAAAATTGGAATTTTAACAGAACAACTAAAAACACAGAATTCAAAGAAAAGGAATAAATTTCTTACGATCCGTACTAAAATTTATTACAGGTATTCCAGATCACGACGATGCCATAAAAATAGAGACGACGATGCCATGAATACACTAATCGAAAACAATGAAAAACAGAAATTAATAAACTCCAGATTTGACAAAATCTTGAATATAATCAACAAGGCGAACGCGAAAAGTCATATTATCCTACAGCAAATACATGATCAACTATTGCTATTAGTACAAACTATTAACGCAGCAAAAAACAATGAATATTTATCTGAAGCAAGGACGATTTAAAAGAAATAGTCGCACATGAGTTAACAACAGTCCCAATAATCAATATATTAGAATATGCAGACGTACTCATCGCAAGAAATGCTGAACTCATAATACACATTTACAAATATCCTATATTGAATGATCAGTGCGAATATTTCAAGGTTACCCTAATCATTGCACACAGTTTTTACATACTTGGTGACTTGTTTAGTCATGTTTTTTCAGAAGTAGTCCTTTCTGAGCTTATTTAATAATCTCGTGATCCCTGGGTGGCCACCGAGCGGGCAGTGGATCATCATGACTTTTCATTATTACTTCGAGCCTTTCTCTTTCATTAGTTATTATTTTTATTTTCGCTGTTCTCCGCAATTTCTAGATTGTTTAATTTGTTGTTCGCGATTTTCTTAAAATCATTAACTGTAGTAATTTTAGTATTATATCATTGAACGATAGTTGTAACTTTTGAATGCCTATACTATTAGCCATATTTTCTAGCTTTGGTAAGAATTTTTCCCTTTTATTAGTGAACACCTAAGTGTATCTACTATTTGGGTAAACTTCAAGCGAACCAATTTTCTAACATAATTTTTGTTAGTAATTTCATATGCGCGAGGGTTATTTCCTATTTGTTCAGAATTACAATTTGTATTATTGTTATTAATAGTTTTGTTTTTATTTTGTAATCGTGTAGTGACTTTTAGTATATTAATGTTTTCACCCATTTCTTAAATGTCACTGAAATTCATGCGTGATAGAGCGTCAGCTCCGCAGTTTTGTTTTCCTTGTATATATTCTATTGAAAAATCGTACTCCTCAACGTCTAGTCTCATTCATAGATGGAGGAGTTTTCATTGAAAATAGATATACTAATGGTCGCTTCTAACTAGAAATTTCGTTCCATAGACATATGCGCGGAAAAAATTGATGGCCCAGTGTATAGCGGTCAGTTCTTGTTCCATAACTGATTTATTTGATTCACCCTTAGTAAAGACTCTTGACGCGTAAGCTACAGGTAGTTGAATACCATTGCATGCTTGGCTAACAATAGCTCCGCAGGCGTTTTTGCTTGCATCAGTTGCGATGCAAAATTGTTTTTCAAAATTCGGATATTGTAATATTGGCAGTGATAACAGAGAACTTTTTAGATATTGGAATGCTTCTTCGCATTCTTTTGACCAAATAAATTGCGTATTTTTTCTCGATAACCTTGTGAGATGTTGAACCTGCGGTAATAGTTGCAAAAAGCAATAAATCTTCTTGCATCGTCAGGGTTTTTGAGAATCGGGAAGTTTCTTATAGTTTCAAATTTTCCGTCATCTGGGTAAATGCCTTTGTTGTACATTTATGGCCCAAAAATGTTACCTGATGTTTCAAAAATATGCATTTGTCAGGTGTCAATTTTAAATTAAAATTTCTACAAGTTTCGAAGATATCTTTAAGATTTTTGGGCATATGATTTTCTGAGCATCTTAGGACAACAAGGTCGTCCTGCGAACGCCATAGTCATCATGCGTTGGAATGAAATCGGAGCTATTTGGAGTCCATAAGGGAGTCTTTTAAATCTGTATGATCCAGCATTAGTGGAGAAGGAAGTAATATCCCTGGAGCTATCTTCAAGCTCTATTTGATGGAAGCCCGACATAGGGTCGAGACATGAAAAATATTTGGCTCTTCCCAGTTAATCCAAAATGTCATCAATTCTAGGAAGAGGGAATTTGTACGCTATGAGTTTTTTTTATTGATTTGTCTATAGTCAATAACTAGCCTCATAATGAGTTTTTCTACCTGACTATTTATTTCGAACTTTTGTGATTCTGGAATCCTATAGTTTTTATGTAGACTGGTGGTGTCGTTCAATCTTAGTTTTTGCTTATACAAATTATTACACGAAATTTTTTCATTTTCTAAACCAAAAATATCTGTTTATTGTGAACATAGTTTTGTTAAATTATGATATGGACATTGAACTAAGCTGTAATTATTTAAATTATCTGTGATAATATTTGTATTTGGGATGAAAGCATTTTTATCTGTCGTGTTAATGATACGGACGTAGGGTAATTTGTTAGATGTGATGGAATTGGCTATGTATATACCGGGAGCAACTTCCTGCGTAGGTACAAATATAGAACTGTTTTTGTTTCAACATTTATTCTTCTAATGACTTCGCTTCGTGCGGGTATTGAAAAGAGATTTTGTGATGTAGGTTGACTTCTTAATTTTAGGGTTATTTCATTTGGGAATTCGTCTGGCCTTAGTACTAAAAGTAAATTATTTTTGGCAAAATCAAGGATGCAATTATATTTTGTAATGAAATCAAGGCCTAGAATACCATCAGTAGGTATTGGAAAATTATCATTAACGACAAGAAAGTCATGTTTAATAAGAATATTTTTGTTAATTAAATCGCCCCTGATTTTCCCTGTTGTGTAGACTGGGCTATTACCTATACCTGCAAAAGTTTTTTAAAACTGATACACTCGCACCAGTATCTATTAAGAACGTATTGACATTTTTGCTTAGTGTGTTCCTAATGGAGCAGTAGCTCGATAAATTTAGATTAAAGTGGTAAATATTGTTGTTAAAAGTTGCGGAGTTGACGCTATTATCATTTGTGTTTAGTTTTCCGCCAGATGGGCGGTCAGGGGGTCGTCGCTGTTTCCCTGAGCATCGCTATTAATAAGACGAACATTTCTATTAAATTTGGTTCGTCTATTATTATTATTATTGCGGCTATTATAATTTTTGCGGTTATTATTACGAAAATTTCTGCCGCTATTGTTATTTTGGTAATGATTATTGTGGACAATATTCTATTATGATTTCTATAATTATTGCGATTATAATTTCGACTATTACTAGCTCTCTTTCTATATTCTAGAAACATAACATAATTATTTGGGTGTTGTCCTAAAATTTAGAGGTTACTTCCTCGATTGGGTTGAACATGCCAGCTTGCATTATTAATTTAACTCGTTCAGAGTTCGCATTTTGTATGAATGACTTTGTTGCGGCTCTTGTAGCAATTTGATTTGCTGCCACTTCGGTCATACCATCTTACATGTAGGTATTTGTCAGTTCGTTAGAGAGTCGTTCAATTTCTTTTAGACAAGATTTTACTAGTCGTTTCGAGGAATTTGATGGGATCAGCCATGGTTAACTCTATTTTGTTATTAAGGGATGGATTCAATTTAGGAAGGCCTAATTTTTGGATATTAGAGGGTAAGAAGGAAACTTTTATCAAATTCAGCCTTATAACGATCTAATTCTTCAACTACATCTGACCAGTTTTCCTGAGCCATTAAATCAAATAGAGAAAATAAAACAAAAAGAAAAACAATTTATTTTTAATTCTTGAATGCTTTGTAGTATTTCGAGTTATTCTATATTTTTGACCTCTTATTTGATTTTTCTTTTACAATAAAACATATTGCATTTTTTTTGATATATTCAACTTGATTAAAAAAAAAAATATTTATAATAATTTTATATTAAACTTCTAATAAGTATGTGTAATAATATATGAGTACATACATATGTAGGTACTTGAGTTTTCGGATAGAAAAAAATGTTTACCAGCATCTTTATGATCAGTTTTTGGTTGTCTACGGGTTAAGTTGATTGATTTTATGATGAAATTTTGGTTGTCCAAAGATGTCGGATGTTGCACATGTTAAATGATCAATATAGATGATGATTGTAGAAAATGAGGTGGTGTATTGCACACTATCATTAAATACTACTTATAATTAAAAACTAACTTATATACTCAAAATAAAAGGAAGTCATGAATGCATGTGATTAATATGTATCATTGCACTGATCAAATTCCTTTAAGTGTATTGGCACAAATGACGAGTAATTTACTAGTCAAGTGTCAACATAAATGATCCACGTTTGGTTTCAATGACCTGTCTTAAATTTGATTAATGTTTGTTTGTATGTCGCTGTTTCAATGCAGAAAAGTATAATTTTTAAGCGGCCTAAATATTCGGCATTCTTTAATGACACATTCATAACAGCCTTTTTTCGAGTGAATTCAGAAAATTCGGAGTCTCGGATGCCGAACTATCTTCAATAAAGACATAATTCTGAGTAATCCTAAATTTAGTTTTATATTAATTGTTTAAAGAAAGCTGTTTTACACTCACAACAACACAACCAAAAATTTAAAAATTGCATAAACAATTAAACTATTGCAACAAAATGAAATTAATATATCTTTACACATCACAAAAGTATTTATATAAGTACTAAAGTACATTAAGATGTACAAATCAGTAATAACGATTTTTTATAAAAAAAATTATTTTATTTTTATTTACTTATCTATGGAAAAAAACAATACAACAAAACTAAGTCTTATATTAAAAAATAAAGCTTAATATAAAAATCAAATACAATCAGAAATAGTCTAATAGAATAAACTGTGTATATAGGATAATATAGAAATTAGAAAATGTTATTAAAACTGTTTATAAATTCAGAAAATGTGGATTTAAATTGACTGGCATTACTAATTAATTGTATTGGCCCCAAAGACGTATGGAATATACAAAGAAATGTTGCTCAGAAGCGGTCTTATTATGCTTGATTCTATTAATTTTTTTTCCTCTGCTTGATATTGAGAAGGAGAGTCTTTGATACAGATAATTAGGCTGTTTGGTATAAACAATTTTATGCAGTAAAAGAAGAACTCTACATTTTAGTAAATTATCAATCGTCACAGTAAGTATAGAGCTGCACATCATCCGCATACATTTAGATTTTACAGTGTTTAAGATGTAGAGGTAGATCATTTGCGTATATTGAGTACAACAATGGATAAAGTATCGAGCCATTGTCAAGTCATTGATTGATTACTTGCCCTGTAGTAGTAGTAGCAGTAGGTACTCTAATGTTTTTATGTCACGCTAGTTGCCATAGTGATGAGTTAGCGATGCGGAAAAAGCCCTTTTTTCCAGTAGTGTGTTGTATGCCTCTATAACTTTATCGGCTGCATTTACTATTTTAGTTCTTAATGTCTTGTTCTATATTAAGTATTAAAAAAAATTATATGGAAAATAAGAAGAAGAGTTCTTTTAAAAATAAATTGAAATCAATAAAATGTATTTTTGAGAAAAATAAGGGGAATTTTGTTTTGAACTTCAGGGCTATTACTCACGATTCAATGATAAGAAAGCGGAGAAAATATCCGAGGGAAAAGTTATATGAGATTGAAAAATTAAAACTTTTCTAGGGAAAAAGTATTCAACGCCATAAAATTTGTTCATAGCCCAATAAAACTGAGAGATATAACACAAAGGGATGAGCAGGTTAAATTAATACAACAAACACACAGCATAGCTCACAGAGGATATAAAAATAATATACGTGAACTGTTGGAACAATACTATTGGCCTGATATGGAGAAAAATTGTGAAGCATTCAATAAGAAATGTACAGCCTGCCTGTATGGAAGGCATGAGCGCAACCCCACAAGAGAACCATTACGATCTTCAAACATATCCGAACAACCAAGCGAATACATACACACGAACATCTAGTATAATGAGCACAAATCATATTTAGTAGCCATAGACATAATAAAAATACATTATTATTAGAGAATTACTCAAAAACTGAAATGGAAAAAAATTATAAGATATAATCGTTAATAACTACCCCAATTGTAAGCGATTAATGACAGATAATGTAGCCGCTCTAAATACACCCATGTTAAAGCAATTTTGTATAAAATATGACATAATAATAATCCAAACACCTGTTTTCAGATTAAAAGCAAACGCACAGGTTGAAGGCGCACACAACTCAATAGATAATTCTGTTATCTAGAATATTGAGAATCAAGAACTCTAAATCAGCTACTAAAGAACTATATTTTTCAGTGTATATACAATACAATACACTCAGTCAGGGGATATACACCAAAAGACATATATTTTAATCTAATTAATTACAGCAAAGAAGAACTGAAAAAGAAACTCGAAGACGGCTCTATCAAAATTTTGCAACGGCTAAATCTAGGCTCCAGGCATAGAACTTTCAAGGAAAAGACCAGATACTCGTATTTATAAATAATATTAGAAGCAAAAGCGATACTCGATATAAAAAAGCCATTGTCAAAGAAGATCGTAAGGACACAATCTTAACACAGGGAGGGCAGATCATCCACAAAAACAATATAAAAAAATACGTACTCAGCAGCGATGAAAATGATCCCCTAATATTGCTAGTCAATGCCATCGCAACCACAGTTCTAATCCAAGCGGACTTTAAACTACAAGACTTAACAAGAACAAAATTCATATTGACAAGAAGTAATGACGTATTACTCGTATTATTTGATGACTATTCTTATTTCTTTCACTAACCAACTTCACAAAAATATACGCCCACTATGTAAAAGCACTCGATGGAAACTCAAAACCACTACAGAAAAATTAATTTGGATAAAAAAAATTGGAATTTTAACAGAACAACTAAAAACACAGAATTCAAAGAAAAGGAATAAATTTCTTACGATCCGTACTAAAATTTATTACAGGTATTCCAGATCACGACGATGCCATAAAAATAGAGACGACGATGCCATGAATACACTAATCGAAAACAATGAAAAACAGAAATTAATAAACTCCAGATTTGACAAAATCTTGAATATAATCAACAAGGCGAACGCGAAAAGTCATATTATCCTACAGCAAATACATGATCAACTATTGCTATTAGTACAAACTATTAACGCAGCAAAAAACAATGAATATTTATCTGAAGCAAGGACGATTTAAAAGAAATAGTCGCACATGAGTTAACAACAGTCCCAATAATCAATATATTAGAATATGCAGACCTACTCATCGCAAGAAATGCTGAACTCATAATACACATTTACAAATATCCTATATTGAATGATCAGTGCGAATATTTCAAGGTTACCCTAATCATTGCACACAGTTTTTACATACTTGGTGACTTGTTTAGTCATGTTTTTTCAGAAGTAGTCCTTTCTGAGCTTATTTAATAATCTTGTGATCCCTGGGTGGCCACCGAGCGGGCAGTGGATCATCATGACTTTTCATTATTACTTCGAGCCTTTCTCTTTCATTAGTTATTATTTTTATTTTCGCTGTTCTTCGCAATTTCTAGATTGTTTAATTTGTTGTTCGCGATTTTCTTAAAATCATTAACTGTAGTAATTTTAATATTATATCATTGAACGATAGTTGCAACTCTTGAATGCCTATACTATTAGCCATATTTTCTAGCTTTGGTAAGAATTTTTCCCTTTTATTAGTGAACACCTAAGTGTATCTACTATTTGGGTAAACTTCAAGCGAACCAATTTTCTAACATCATTTTTGTTAGTAATTTAATATGCGCGAGGGTTATTTCCCATTTGTTCAGAATTACAATTTGTATTATTGTTATTAATAGTTTTGTTTTTATTTTGTAATCGTGTAGTGACTTTTAGTATATTAATGTTTTCACCCATTTCTTTAATGTCACTGAAATTCATGCGTGATAGAGCGTCAGCTCCGCAGTTTTGTTTTCCTTGTATATATTCTATTGAAAAATCGTACTCCTCAACGTCTAGTCTCATTCATAGATGGAGGAGTTTTCATTGAAAATAGATATACTAATGGTCGCTTCTAACTAGAAATTTCGTTCCATAGACATATGCGCCAAAAAAATTGATGGCCCAGTGTATAGCGGCCAGTTCTTGTTCAGTGATAACAGAGAACTTTTTAGATATTGGAATGCTTCTTCGCATTCTTTTGACCAAATAAATTGCGTATTTTTTCTCGATAACCTTGTGAGATGTATTGAATACTTAGCAAAGTTTTTTATGAACCTGCGGTAATAGTTGCAAAAAGCAATAAATCTTCTTGCATCGTCAGGGTTTTTGAGAATCGGGAAGTTTCTTATAGTTTCAAATTTTCCGTCATCTGGGTAAATGCCTTTGTTGTACATTTATGGCCCAAAAATGTTACCTGATGTTTCAAAAATATGCATTTGCCAGGTGTCAATTTTAAATTAAAATTTCTACAAGTTTCGAAGATATCTTTAAGATTTTTGGGCATATGATTTTCTGAGCATCTTAGGACAACAAGGTCGTCCTGCGAACGCCATAGTCATCATGCGTTGGAATGAAATCGGAGCTATTTGGAGTCCATAAGGGAGTCTTTTAAATCTGTATGATCCAGCATTAGTGGAGAAGGAAGTAATATCCCTGGAGCTATCTTCAAGCTCTATTTGATGGAAGCCCGACATAGGGTCGAGACATGAAAAATATTTGGCTCTTCCCAGTTAATCCAAAATGTCATCAATTCTAGGAAGAGGGAATTTGTACGCTATGAGTTTTTTTTTATTGATTTGTCTATAGTCAATAACTAGCCTCATAATGAGTTTTTCTACCTGACTATTTATTTCGAACTTTTGTGATTCTGGAATCCTATAGTTTTTATGTAGACTGGTGGTGTCGTTCAATCTTAGTTTTTGCTTATACAAATTATTACACGAAATTTTTTCATTTTCTAAACCAAAAATATCTGTTTATTGTGAACATAGTTTTGTTAAATTATGATATGCAAATTTTTGGAAGTTGGATTGGAGTTTTTCTAAATTTTTCTTTGATCTGGATTCACTGTTTTTATTTTGGTTTTTTGGACATTGAACTAAGCTGTAATTATTTAAATTTTCTGTGATAATATTTGTATTTGGGATGAAAGCATTTTTATCTGTCGTGTTAATGATACGGACGTAGGGTAATTTGTTAGATGTGATGGAATTGGCTATGTATATACCGGGAGCAACTTCCTGCGTAGGTACAAATATAGAACTGTTTTTGTTTCAACATTTATTCTTCTAATGACTTCGCTTCGTGCGGGTATTGAAAAGAGATTTTGTGATGTAAGTTGACTTCTTAATTTGAGGGTTATTTCATTTGGGAATTCGTCTGGCCTTAGTACTAAAAGTAAATTATTTTTGGCAAAATCAAGGATGCAATTATATTTTGTAATGAAATCAAGGCCTAGAATACCATCAGTAGGTATTGGAAAATTATCATTAACGACAAGAAAGTCATGTTTAATAAGAATATTTTTGTTAATTAAATCGCCCCTGATTTTCCCTGTTGTGTAGACTGGGCTATTACCTATACCTGCAAAAGTTTTTTAAAACTGATACACTCGCACCAGTATCTATTAAGAACGTATTGACATTTTTGCTTAGTGTGTTCCTAATGGAGCAGTAGCTCGATAAATTTAGATTAAAGTGGTAAATATTGTTGTTAAAAGTTGCGGAGTTGACGCTATTATCATTTGTGTTTAGTTTTCCGCCAGATGGGCGGTCAGGGGGTCGTCGCCGTTTCCCTGAGCATCGCTATTAATAAGACGAACATTTCTATTAAATTTGGTTCGTCTATTATTATTATTATTGCGGCTATTATAATTTTTGCGGTTATTATTACGAAAATTTCTGCCGCTATTGTTATTTTGGTAATGATTATTGTGGACAATATTATTGTTAGTGCGGTTATTATGATTTCTATAATTATTGCGATTATAATTTCGACTATTACTAGCTCTCTTTCTATATTCTAGAAACATAACATAATTATTTGGGTGTTGTCCTAAAATTTAGAGGTTACTTCCTCGATTGAGTTGAACATGCCAGCTTGCATTATTAATTTAACTCGTTCAGAGTTCGCATTTTGTATGAATGACTTTGTTGCGGCTCTTGTAGCAATTTGATTTGCTGCCACTTCGGTCATACCATTTTACATGTAGGTATTTGCCAGTTCGTTAGAGAGTCGTTCAATTTCTTTTAGACAAGATTTTACTAGTCGTTTCGAGGAATTTGATGGGATCAGCCATGGTTAACTCTATTTTGTTATTAAGGGATGGATTCAATTTAGGAAGGCCTAATTTTTGGATATTAGAGGGTAAGAAGGAAACTTTTATCAAATTCAGCCTTATAACGATCTAATTCTTCAACTACATCTGACCAGTTTTCCTGAGCCATTAAATCAAATAGAGAAAATAAAACAAAAAGAAAAACAATTTATTTTTAATTCTTGAATGCTTTGTAGTATTTCGAGTTATTCTATATTTTTGACATCTTATTTGATTTTTCTTTTACAATAAAACATATTGCATTTTTTTTGATATATTCAACTTGATCAAAAAAAAAATTATTTATAATAATTTTATATTAAACTTCTAATAAGTATGTGTAATAATACATGAGTACATACATATGTAGGTACTTGAGTTTATGATCAGTTTTTGGTTGTCTACGGGTTAAGTTGATTGATTGTATGATGAAATTTTGGTTGTCCAAAGATGTCGGATGTTTGATGACTTTGTTTTGCTGCAGCTTAAATGGCCTCCTGATGTTGCACATGTTAAATGATCAATATAGATGATGATTGTAGAAAATGAGGTGGTGTATTGCACACTATCATTAAATACTACTTATAATTAAAAACTAACTTATATACTCAAAATAAAAGGAAGTCATGAATGCATGTGATTAATATGTATCATTGCACTGATCAAATTCCTTTAAGTGTATTGGCACAAATGACGAGTAATTTACTAGTCAAGTGTCAACATAAATGATCCACGTTTGGTTTCAATGACCTGTCTTAAATTTGATTAATGTTTGTTTGTATGTCGCTGTTTCAATGCAGAAAAGTATAATTTTTAAGCGGCCTAAATATTCGGCATTCTTTAATGACACATTCATAACAGCCTTTTTTCGAGTGAATTCAGAAAATTCGGAGTCTCGGATGCCGAACTATCTTCAATAAAGACATAATTCTGAGTAATCCTAAATTTAGTTTTATATTAATTGTTTAAAGAAAGCTGTTTTACACTCACAACAACACAACCAAAAATTTAAAAATTGCATAAACAATTAAACTATTGCAACAAAATGAAATTAATATATCTTTACACATCACAAAAGTATTTATATAAGTACTAAAGTACATTAAGATGTACAAATCAGTAATAACGATTTTTTATAAAAAAAATTATTTTATTTTTATTTACTTATCTATGTAAAAGAACAATACAACAAAACTAAGTCTTATATTAAAAAATAAAGCTTAAAATAAAAATCAAATACAATCAGAAATAGTCTAATAGAATAAACTGTGTATATAGGATAATATAGAAATTAGAAAATGTTATTAAAACTGTTTATAAATTCAGAAAATGTGGATTTAAATTGACTGGCATTACTAATTAATTGTATTGGCCCCAAAGACGTATGGAATATACAAAGAAATGTTGCTCAGAAGCGGTCTTATTATGCTTGATTCTATTAATTTTTTTTCCTCTGCTTGATATTGAGAAGGAGAGTCTTTGATACAGATAATTAGGCTGTTTGGTATAAACAATTTTATGCAGTAAAAGAAGAACTCTACATTTTAGTAAATTATCAATCGTCACAGTAAGTATAGAGCTGCACATCATCCGCATACATTTAGATTTTACAGTGTTTAAGATGTAGAGGTAGATCATTTGCGTATATTGAGTACAACAATGGATAAAGTATCGAGCCATTGTCAAGTCATTGATTGATTACTTGCCCTGTAGTAGTAGTAGCAGTAGGTACTCTAATGTTTTTATGTCACGCTAGTTGCCATAGTGATGAGTTAGCGATGCGGAAAAAGCCCTTTTTTCCAGTAGTGTGTTGTATGCCTCTATAACTTTATCGGCTGCATTTACTATTTTAGTTCTTAATGTCTTGTTCTATATTAAGTATTAAAAAAAATTATATGGAAAATAAGAAGAAGAGTTCTTTTAAAAATAAATTGAAATCAATAAAATGTATTTTTGAGAAAAATAAGGGGAATTTTGTTTTGAACTTCAGGGCTATTACTCACGATTCAATGATAAGAAAGCGGAGAAAATATCCGAGGGAAAAGTTATATGAGATTGAAAAATTAAAACTTTTCTAGGGAAAAAGTATTCAACGCCATAAAATTTGTTCATAGCCCAATAAAACTGAGAGATATAACACAAAGGGATGAGCAGGTTAAATTAATACAACAAACACACAGCATAGCTCACAGAGGATATAAAAATAATATACGTGAACTGTTGGAACAATACTATTGGCCTGATATGGAGAAAAATTGTGAAGCATTCAATAAGAAATGTACAGCCTGCCTGTATGGAAGGCATGAGCGCAACCCCACAAGAGAACCATTACGATCTTCAAACATATCCGAACAACCAAGCGAATACATACACACGAACATCTAGTATAATGAGCACAAATCATATTTAGTAGCCATAGACATAATAAAAATACATTATTATTAGAGAATTACTCAAAAACTGAAATGGAAAAAAATTATAAGATATAATCGTTAATAACTACCCCAATTGTAAGCGATTAATGACAGATAATGTAGCCGCTCTAAATACACCCATGTTAAAGCAATTTTGTATAAAATATGACATAATAATAATCCAAACACCTGTTTTCAGATTAAAAGCAAACGCATAGGTTGAAGGCGCACACAACTCAATAGATAATTCTGTTATCTAGAATATTGAGAATCAAGAACTCTAAATCAGCTACTAAAGAACTATATTTTTCAGTGAAAGAGATAAACAATACAATACACTCAGTCAGGGTATATAGACCAAAAGACATATATTTTAATCTAATTAATTACAGCAAAGAAGAACTGAAAAAGAAACTCGAAGACGCCTCTATCAAAATTTTGCAACGGCTAAATCTAGGCTCCAGGCATAGAACTTTCAAGGAAAAGACCAGATACTCGTATTTATAAATAATATTAGAAGCAAAAGCGATACCCGATATAAAAAAGCCATTGTCAAAGAAGATCGTAAGGACACAATCTTAACACAGGGAGGGCAGATCATCCACAAAAACAATATAAAAAAATACGTACTCAGCAGTGATGAAAATGATACCCTAATATTGCTAGTCAATGCCATCCCAACCACAGTTCTAATCCAAGCGGACTTTAAACTACAAGACTTAACAAGAACAAAATTCATATTGACAAGAAGTAATGACGTATTACTCGTATTATTTGATGACTATTCTTATTTCTTTCACTAACCAACTTCACAAAAATATACGCCCACTATGTAAAAGCACTCGATGGAAACTCAAAACCACTACAGAAAAATTAATTTGGATAAAAAAAATTGGAATTTTAACAGAACAACTAAAAACACAGAATTCAAAGAAAAGGAATAAATTTCTTACGATCCGTACTAAAATTTATTACAGGTATTCCAGATCACGACGATGCCATAAAAATAGAGACGACGATGCCATGAATACACTAATCGAAAACAATGAAAAACAGAAATTAATAAACTCCAGATTTGACAAAATCTTGAATATAATCAACAAGGCGAACGCGAAAAGTCATATTATCCTACAGCAAATACATGATCAACTATTGCTATTAGTACAAACTATTAACGCAGCAAAAAACAATGAATATTTATCTGAAGCAAGGACGATTTAAAAGAAATAGTCGCACATATGTTAACAACAGTCCCAATAATCAATATATTAGAATATGCAGACGTACTCATCGCAAGAAATGCTGAACTCATAATGCACATTTACAAATATCCTATATTGAATGATCAGTGCGAATATTTCAAGGTTACCCTAATCATTGCACACAGTTTTTACATACTTGGTGACTTGTTTAGTCATGTTTTTTCAGAAGTAGTCCTTTCTGAGCTTATTTAATAATCTTGTGATCCCTGGGTGGCCACCGAGCGGGCAGTGGATCATCATGACTTTTCATTATTACTTCGAGCCTTTCTCTTTCATTAGTTATTATTTTTATTTTCGCTGTTCTTCGCAATTTCTAGATTGTTTAATTTGTTGTTCGCGATTTTCTTAAAATCATTAACTGTAGTAATTTTAATATTATATCATTGAACGATAGTTGCAACTTTTGTATGCCTATACTATTAGCCATATTTTCTAGCTTTGGTAAGAATTTTTCCCTTTTATTAGTGAACACCTAAGTGTATCTACTATTTGGGTAAACTTCAAGCGAACCAATTTTCTAACATCATTTTTGTTAGTAATTTCATATGCGCGAGGGTTATTTCCTATTTGTTCAGAATTACAATTTGTATTATTGTTATTAATAGTTTTGTTTTTATTTTGTAATCGTGTAGTGACGTTTAGTATATTAATGTTTTCACCCATTTCTTAAATGTCACTGAAATTCATGCGTGATAGAGCGTCAGCTCCGCAGTTTTGTTTTCCTTGTATATATTCTATTGAAAAATCGTACTCCTCAACGTCTAGTCTCATTTTTAGATGGAGGAGTTTTCATTGAAAATAGATATACTAATGGTCGCTTCTAACTAGAAATTTCGTTCCATAGACATATGCGGGGAAAAATTGATGGCCCAGTGTATAGCGGTCAGTTCTTGTTCCATAACTGATTTATTTGATTCACCCTTAGTAAAGACTCTTGACGCGTAAGCTACAGGTAGTTGAATACCATTGCATGCTTGGCTAACAATAGCTCCGCAGGCGTTTTTGCTTGCATCAGTTGCGATGCAAAATTGTTTTTCAAAATTCGGATATTGTAATATTGGCAGTGATAACAGAGAACTTTTTAGATATTGGAATGCTTCTTCGCATTCTTTTGACAAAATAAATTGCGTATTTTTTCTCGATAACCTTGTGAGATGTATTGAATACTTAGCAAAGTTTTTTATGAACCTGCGGTAATAGTTGCAAAAAGCAATAAATCTTCTTGCATCGTCAGGGTTTTTGAGAATCGGGAAGTTTCTTATAGTTTCAAATTTTCCGTCATCTTGGTAAATGCCTTTGTTGTACATTTATGGCCCAAAAATGTTACCTGATGTTTCAAAAATATGCATTTGTCAGGTGTCAATTTTAAATTAAAATTTCTACAAGTTTCGAAGATATCTTTAAGATTTTTGGGCATATGATTTTCTGAGCATGTTAGGACAACAAGGTCGTCCTGCGAACGCCATAGTCATCATGCGTTGGAATGAAATCGGAGCTATTTGGAGTCCATAAGGGAGTCTTTTAAATCTGTATGATCCAGCATTAGTGGAGAAGGAAGTAATATCCCTGGAGCTATCTTCAAGCTCTATTTGATGGAAGCCCGACATAGGGTCGAGACATGAAAAATATTTGGCTCTTCCCAGTTAATCCAAAATGTCATCAATTCTAGGAAGAGGGAATTTGTACGCTATGAGTTTTTTTTATTGATTTGTCTATAGTCAATAACTAGCCTCATAATGAGTTTTTCTACCTGACTATTTATTTCGAACTTTTGTGATTCTGGAATCCTATAGTTTTTATGTAGACTGGTGGTGTCGTTCAATCTTAGTTTTTGCTTATACAAATTATTACACGAAATTTTTTCATTTTCTAAACCAAAAATATCTGTTTATTGTGAACATAGTTTTGTTAAATTATGATATGCAAATTTTTGGAAGTTGGATTGGAGTTTTTCTAAATTTTTCTTTGATCTGGATTCACTGTTTTTATTTTGGTTTTTTGGACATTGAACTAAGCTGTAATTATTTAAATTTTCTGTGATAATATTTGTATTTGGGATGAAAGCATTTTTATCTGTCGTGTTAATGATACGGACGTAGGGTAATTTGTTAAATGTGATGGAATTGGCTATGTATATACCGGGAGCAACTTCCTGCGTAGGTACAAATATAGAACTGTTTTTGTTTCAACATTTATTCTTCTAATGACTTCGCTTCGTGCGGGTATTGAAAAGAGATTTTGTGATGTAAGTTGACTTCTTAATTTGAGGGTTATTTCATTTGGGAATTCGTCTGGCCTTAGTACTAAAAGTAAATTATTTTTGGCAAAATCAAGGATGCAATTATATTTTGTAATGAAATCAAGGCCTAGAATACCATCAGTAGGTATTGGAAAATTATCATTAACGACAAGAAAGTCATGTTTAATAAGAATATTTTTGTTAATTAAATCGCCCCTGATTTTCCCTGTTGTGTAGACTGGGCTATTACCTATACCTGCAAAAGTTTTTTAAAACTGATACACTCGCACCAGTATCTATTAAGAACGTATTGACATTTTTGCTTAGTGTGTTCCTAATGGAGCAGTAGCTCGATAAATTTAGATTAAAGTGGTAAATATTGTTGTTAAAAGTTGCGGAGTTGACGCTATTATCATTTGTGTTTAGTTTTCCGCCAGATGGGCGGTCAGGGGGTCGTCGCCGTTTCCCTGAGCATCGCTATTAATAAGACGAACATTTCTATTAAATTTGGTTCGTCTATTATTATTATTATTGCGGCTATTATAATTTTTGCGGTTATTATTACGAAAATTTCTGCCGCTATTGTTATTTTGGTAATGATTATTGTGGACAATATTATTGTTAGTGCGGTTATTATGATTTCTATAATTATTGCGATTATAATTTCGACTATTACTAGCTCTCTTTCTATATTCTAGAAACATAACATAATTATTTGGGTGTTGTCCTAAAATTTAGAGGTTACTTCCTCGATTGAGTTGAACATGCCAGCTTGCATTATTAATTTAACTCGTTCAGAGTTCGCATTTTGTATGAATGACTTTGTTGCGGCTCTTGTAGCAATTTGATTTGCTGCCACTTCGGTCATACCATCTTACATGTAGGTATTTGCCAGTTCGTTAGAGAGTCGTTCAATTTCTTTTAGACAAGATTTTACTAGTCGTTTCGAGGAATTTGATGGGATCAGCCATGGTTAACTCTATTTTGTTATTAAGGGATGGATTCAATTTAGGAAGGCCTAATTTTTGGATATTAGAGGGTAAGAAGGAAACTTTTATCAAATTGAGCCTTATAACGATCTAATTCTTCAACTACATCTGACCAGTTTTCCTGAGCCATTAAATCAAATAGAGAAAATAAAACAAAAAGAAAAACAATTTATTTTTAATTCTTGAATGCTTTGTAGTATTTCGAGTTATTCTATATTTTTGACATCTTATTTGATTTTTCTTTTACAATAAAACATATTGCATTTTTTTGATATATTCAACTTGATTAAAAAAAAAATTATTTATAATAATTTAATATTAAACTTCTAATAAGTATGTGTAATAATATATGAGTACATACATATGTAGGTACTTGAGTTTTCGGATAGAAAAAAAATGTTTACCAGCATCTTTATGATCAGTTTTTGGTTGTCTACGGGTTAAGTTGATTGATTTTATGATGAAATTTTGGTTGTCCAAAGATGTCGGATGTTTGATGACTTTGTTTTGCTGCAGCTTAAATGGCCTCCTGCACATGTTAAATGATCAATATAGATGATGATTGTAGAAAATGAGGTGGTGTATTGCACACTATCATTAAATACTACTTATAATTAAAAACTAACTTATATACTCAAAATAAAAGGAAGTCATGAATGCATGTGATTAATATGTATCATTGCACTGATCAAATTCCTTTAAGTGTATTGGCACAAATGACGAGTAATTTACTAGTCAAGTGTCAACATAAATGATCCACGTTTGGTTTCAATGACCTGTCTTAAATTTGATTAATGTTTGTTTGTATGTCGCTGTTTCAATGCAGAAAAGTATAATTTTTAAGCGGCCTAAATATTCGGCATTCTTTAATGACACATTCATAACAGCCTTTTTTCGAGTGAATTCAGAAAATTCGGAGTCTCAGATGCCGAACTATCTTCAATAAAGACATAATTCTGAGTAATCCTAAATTTAGTTTTATATTAATTGTTTAAAGAAAGCTGTTTTACACTCACAACAACACAACCAAAAATTTAAAAATTGCATAAACAATTAAACTATTGCAACAAAATGAAATTAATATATCTTTACACATCACAAAAGTATTTATATAAGTACTAAAGTACATTAAGATGTACAAATCAGTAATAACGATTTTTTATAAAAAAAATTATTTTATTTTTATTTACTTATCTATGGAAAAAAACAATACAACAAAACTAAGTCTTATATTAAAAAATAAAGCTTAAAATAAAAATCAAATACAATCAGAAATAGTCTAATAGAATAAACTGTGTATATAGGATAATATAGAAATTAGAAAATGTTATTAAAACTGTTTATAAATTCAGAAAATGTGGATTTAAATTGACTGGCATTACTAATTAATTGTATTGGCCCCAAAGACGTATGGAATATACAAAGAAATGTTGCTCAGAAGCGGTCTTATTATGCTTGATTCTATTAATTTTTTTTCCTCTGCTTGATATTGAGAAGGAGAGTCTTTGATACAGATAATTAGGCTGTTTGGTATAAACAATTTTATGCAGTAAAAGAAGAACTCTACATTTTAGTAAATTATCAATCGTCACAGTAAATATAGAGCTGCACATCATCCGCATACATTTAGATTTTACAGTGTTTAGGATGTAGAGGTAGATCATTTGCGTATATTGAGTACAACAATGGATAAAGTATCGAGCCATTGTCAAGTCATTGATTGATTACTTGCCCTGTAGTAGTAGTAGCAGTAGGTACTCTAATGTTTTTATGTCACGCTAGTTGCCACAGTGATGAGTTAGCGATGCGGAAAAAGCCCTTTTTGCCAGTAGTGTGTTGTATGCCTCTATAACTTTATCGGCTGCACTTACTATTTTAGTTCTTATTGTCTTGTTCTATATTAAGTATTAAAAAAAATTATATGGAAAATAAGAAGAAGAGTTCTTTTAAAAATAAATTGAAATCAATAAAATGTATTTTTGAGAAAAATAAGGGGAATTTTGTTTTGAACTTCAGGGCTATTACTCACGATTCAATGATAAGAAAGCGGAGAAAATATCCGAGGGAAAAGTTATATGAGATTGAAAAATTAAAACTTTTCTAGGGAAAAAGTATTCAACGCCATAAAATTTGTTCATAGCCCAATAAAACTGAGAGATATAACACAAAGGGATGAGCAGGTTAAATTAATACAACAAACACACATCATAGCTCACAGAGGATATAAAAATAATATACGTGAACTGTTGGAACAATACTATTGGCCTGATATGGAGAAAAATTGTGAAGCATTCAATAAGAAATGTACAGCCTGCCTGTATGGAAGGCATGAGCGCAACCCCACAAGAGAACCATTTCGATCTTCAAACATATCCGAACAACCAAGCGAATACATACACACGAACATCTAGTATAATGAGCACAAATCATATTTAGTAGCCATAGACATAATAAAAATACATTATTATTAGAGAATTACTCAAAAACTGAAATGGAAAAAAATTATAAGATATAATCGTTAATAACTACCCCAATTGTAAGCGATTAATGACAGATAATGTAGCCGCTCTAAATACACCCATGTTAAAGCAATTTTGTATAAAATATGACATAATAATAATCCAAACACCTGTTTTCAGATTAAAAGCAAACGCATAGGTTGAAGGCGCACACAACTCAATAGATAATTCTGTTATCTAGAATATTGAGAATCAAGAACTCTAAATCAGCTACTAAAGAACTATATTTTTCAGTGAAAGAGATAAACAATACAATACACTCAGTCAGGGTATATAGACCAAAAGACATATATTTTAATCTAATTAATTACAGCAAAGAAGAACTGAAAAAGAAACTCGAAGACGCCTCTATCAAAATTTTGCAACGGCTAAATCTAGGCTCCAGGCATAGAACTTTCAAGGAAAAGACCAGATACTCGTATTTATAAATAATATTAGAAGCAAAAGCGATACCCGATATAAAAAAGCCATTGTCAAAGAAGATCGTAAGGACACAATCTTAACACAGGGAGGGCAGATCATCCACAAAAACAATATAAAAAAATACGTACTCAGCAGTGATGAAAATGATACCCTAATATTGCTAGTCAATGCCATCCCAACCACAGTTCTAATCCAAGCGGACTTTAAACTACAAGACTTAACAAGAACAAAATTCATATTGACAAGAAGTAATGACGTATTACTCGTATTATTTGATGACTATTCTTATTTCTTTCACTAACCAACTTCACAAAAATATACGCCCACTATGTAAAAGCACTCGATGGAAACTCAAAACCACTACAGAAAAATTAATTTGGATAAAAAAAATTGGAATTTTAACAGAACAACTAAAAACACAGAATTCAAAGAAAAGGAATAAATTTCTTACGATCCGTACTAAAATTTATTACAGGTATTCCAGATCACGACGATGCCATAAAAATAGAGACGACGATGCCATGAATACACTAATCGAAAACAATGAAAAACAGAAATTAATAAACTCCAGATTTGACAAAATCTTGAATATAATCAACAAGGCGAACGCGAAAAGTCATATTATCCTACAGCAAATACATGATCAACTATTGCTATTAGTACAAACTATTAACGCAGCAAAAAACAATGAATATTTATCTGAAGCAAGGACGATTTAAAAGAAATAGTCGCACATATGTTAACAACAGTCCCAATAATCAATATATTAGAATATGCAGACGTACTCATCGCAAGAAATGCTGAACTCATAATGCACATTTACAAATATCCTATATTGAATGATCAGTGCGAATATTTCAAGGTTACCCTAATCATTGCACACAGTTTTTACATACTTGGTGACTTGTTTAGTCATGTTTTTTCAGAAGTAGTCCTTTCTGAGCTTATTTAATAATCTTGTGATCCCTGGGTGGCCACCGAGCGGGCAGTGGATCATCATGACTTTTCATTATTACTTCGAGCCTTTCTCTTTCATTAGTTATTATTTTTATTTTCGCTGTTCTTCGCAATTTCTAGATTGTTTAATTTGTTGTTCGCGATTTTCTTAAAATCATTAACTGTAGTAATTTTAATATTATATCATTGAACGATAGTTGCAACTTTTGTATGCCTATACTATTAGCCATATTTTCTAGCTTTGGTAAGAATTTTTCCCTTTTATTAGTGAACACCTAAGTGTATCTACTATTTGGGTAAACTTCAAGCGAACCAATTTTCTAACATCATTTTTGTTAGTAATTTCATATGCGCGAGGGTTATTTCCTATTTGTTCAGAATTACAATTTGTATTATTGTTATTAATAGTTTTGTTTTTATTTTGTAATCGTGTAGTGACGTTTAGTATATTAATGTTTTCACCCATTTCTTAAATGTCACTGAAATTCATGCGTGATAGAGCGTCAGCTCCGCAGTTTTGTTTTCCTTGTATATATTCTATTGAAAAATCGTACTCCTCAACGTCTAGTCTCATTTTTAGATGGAGGAGTTTTCATTGAAAATAGATATACTAATGGTCGCTTCTAACTAGAAATTTCGTTCCATAGACATATGCGGGGAAAAATTGATGGCCCAGTGTATAGCGGTCAGTTCTTGTTCCATAACTGATTTATTTGATTCACCCTTAGTAAAGACTCTTGACGCGTAAGCTACAGGTAGTTGAATACCATTGCATGCTTGGCTAACAATAGCTCCGCAGGCGTTTTTGCTTGCATCAGTTGCGATGCAAAATTGTTTTTCAAAATTCGGATATTGTAATATTGGCAGTGATAACAGAGAACTTTTTAGATATTGGAATGCTTCTTCGCATTCTTTTGACAAAATAAATTGCGTATTTTTTCTCGATAACCTTGTGAGATGTATTGAATACTTAGCAAAGTTTTTTATGAACCTGCGGTAATAGTTGCAAAAAGCAATAAATCTTCTTGCATCGTCAGGGTTTTTGAGAATCGGGAAGTTTCTTATAGTTTCAAATTTTCCGTCATCTTGGTAAATGCCTTTGTTGTACATTTATGGCCCAAAAATGTTACCTGATGTTTCAAAAATATGCATTTGTCAGGTGTGAATTTTAAATTAAAATTTCTACAAGTTTCGAAGATATCTTTAAGATTTTTGGGCATATGATTTTCTGAGCATCTTAGGACAACAAGGTCGTCCTGCGAACGCCATAGTCATCATGCGTTGGAATGAAATCGGAGCTATTTGGAGTCCATAAGGGAGTCTTTTAAATCTGTATGATCCAGCATTAGTGGAGAAGGAAGTAATATCCCTGGAGCTATCTTCAAGCTCTATTTGATGGAAGCCCGACATAGGGTCGAGACATGAAAAATATTTGGCTCTTCCCAGTTAATCCAAAATGTCATCAATTCTAGGAAGAGGGAATTTGTACGCTATGAGTTTTTTTTATTGATTTGTCTATAGTCAATAACTAGCCTCATAATGAGTTTTTCTACCTGACTATTTATTTCGAACTTTTGTGATTCTGGAATCCTATAGTTTTTATGTAGACTGGTGGTGTCGTTCAATCTTAGTTTTTGCTTATACAAATTATTACACGAAATTTTTT
Organism: Epicampocera succincta; assembly: GCA_932526305.1. NCBI lineage: Eukaryota > Metazoa > Arthropoda > Insecta > Diptera > Tachinidae > Epicampocera > Epicampocera succincta. Next base: position 25,445,594 of record OW052035.1, on the reverse strand, counting down.
CATTTTCTAAACCAAAAATATCTGTTTATTGTGAACATAGTTTTGTTAAATTATGATATGCAAATTTTTGGAAGTTGGATTGGAGTTTTTCTAAATTTTTCTTTGATCTGGATTCACTGTTTTTATTTTGGTTTTTTGGACATTGAACTAAGCTGTAATTATTTAAATTTTCTGTGATAATATTTGTATTTGGGATGAAAGCATTTTTATCTGTCGTGTTAATGATACGGACGTAGGGTAATTTGTTAGATGTGATGGAATTGGCTATGTATATACCGGGAGCAACTTCCTGCGTAGGTACAAATATAGAACTGTTTTTGTTTCAACATTTATTCTTCTAATGACTTCGCTTCGTGCGGGTATTGAAAAGAGATTTTGTGATGTAGGTTGACTTCTTAATTTGAGGGTTATTTCATTTGGGAATTCGTCTGGCCTTAGTACTAAAAGTAAATTATTTTTGGCAAAATCAAGGATGCAATTATATTTTGTAATGAAATCAAGGCCTAGAATACCATCAGTAGGTATTGGAAAATTATCATTAACGACAAGAAAGTCATGTTTAATAAGAATATTTTTGTTAATTAAATCGCCCCTGATTTTCCCTGTTGTGTAGACTGGGCTATTACCTATACCTGCAAAAGTTTTTTAAAACTGATACACTCGCACCAGTATCTATTAAGAACGTATTGATATTTTTGCTTAGTGTGTTCCTAATGGAGCAGTAGCTCGATAAATTTAGATTAAAGTGGTAAATATTGTTGTTAAAAGTTGCGGAGTTGACGCTATTATCATTTGTGTTTAGTTTTCCGCCAGATGGGCGGTCAGGGGGTCGTCGCCGTTTTCCTGAGCATCGCTATTAATAAGACGAACATTTCTATTAAATTTGGTTCGTCTATTATTATTATTATTGCGGCTATTATAATTTTTGCGGTTATTATTACGAAAATTTCTGCCGCTATTGTTATTTTGGTAATGATTATTGTGGACAATATTATTGTTAGTGCGGTTATTATGATTTCTATAATTATTGTGATTATAATTTCGACTATTACTAGCTCTTTTTCTATATTCTAGAAACATAACATAATTATTTGGGTGTTGTCCTAAAATTTAGAGGTTACTTCCTCGATTGAGTTGAACATGCCAGCTTGCATTATTAATTTAACTCGTTCAGAGTTCGCATTTTGTATGAATGACTTTGTTGCGGCTCTTGTAGCAATTTGATTTGCTGCCACTTCGGTCATACCATCTTACATGTAGGTATTTGCCAGTTCGTTAGAGAGTCGTTCAATTTCTTTTAGACAAGATTTTACTAGTCGTTTCGAGGAATTTGATGGGATCAGCCATGGTTAACTCTATTTTGTTATTAAGGGATGGATTCAATTTAGGAAGGCCTAATTTTTGGATATTAGAGGGTAAGAAGGAAACTTTTATCAAATTGAGCCTTATAACGATCTAATTCTTCAACTACATCTGACCAGTTTTCCTGAGCCATTAAATCAAATAGAGAAAATAAAACAAAAAGAAAAACAATTTATTTTTAATTCTTGAATGCTTTGTAGTATTTCGAGTTATTCTATATTTTTGACATCTTATTTGATTTTTCTTTTACAATAAAACATATTGCATTTTTTTGATATATTCAACTTGATTAAAAAAAAAAATTATTTATAATAATTTAATATTAAACTTCTAATAAGTATGTGTAATAATATATGAGTACATACATATGTAGGTACTTGAGTTTTCGGATAGAAAAAAAATGTTTACCAGCATCTTTATGATCAGTTTTTGGTTGTCTACGGGTTAAGTTGATTGATTTTATGATGAAATTTTGGTTGTCCAAAGATGTAGGATGTTTGATGACTTTGTTTTGCTGCAGCTTAAATGGCCTCCTGATGTTGCACAAGTTAAATGATCAATATAGATGATGATTGTAGAAAATGAGGTGGTGTATTGCACACTATCATTAAATACTACTTATAATTAAAAACTAACTTATATACTCAAAATAAAAGGAAGTCATGAATGCATGTGATTAATATGTATCATTGCACTGATCAAATTCCTTTAAGTGTATTGGCACAAATGACGAGTAATTTACTAGTCAAGTGTCAACATAAATGATCCACGTTTGGTTTCAATGACCTGTCTTAAATTTGATTAATGTTTGTTTGTATGTCGCTGTTTCAATGCAGAAAAGTATAATTTTGAAGCGGCCTAAATATTCGGCATTCTTTAATGACACATTCATAACAGCCTTTTTTCGAGTGAATTCAGAAAATTCGCAGTCTCGGATGCCGAACTATCTTCAATAAAGACATAATTCTGAGTAATCCTAAATTTAGTTTTATATTAATTGTTTAAAGAAAGCTGTTTTACACTCACAACAACACAACCAAAAATTTAAAAATTGCATAAACAATTAAACTATTGCAACAAAATGAAATTAATATATCTTTACACATCACAAAAGTATTTATATAAGTACTAAAGTACATTAAGATGTACAAATCAGTAATAACGATTTTTTATAAAAAAAATTATTTTATTTTTATTTACTTATCTATGGAAAAAAACAATACAACAAAACTAAGTCTTATATTAAAAAATAAAGCTTAATATAAAAATCAAATACAATCAGAAATAGTCTAATAGAATAAACTGTGTATATAGGATAATATAGAAATTAGAAAATGTTATTAAAACTGTTTATAAATTCAGAAAATGTGGATTTAAATTGACTGGCATTACTAATTAATTGTATTGGCCCCAAAGACGTATGGAATATACAAAGAAATGTTGCTCAGAAGCGGTCTTATTATGCTTGATTCTATTAATTTTTTTGCCTCTGCTTGATATTGAGAAGGAGAGTCTTTGATACAGATAATTAGGCTGTTTGGTATAAACAATTTTATGCAGTAAAAGAAGAACTCTACATTTTAGTAAATTATCAATCGTCACAGTAAATATAGAGCTATTGAGTACAACAATGGATAAAGTATCGAGCCATTGTCAAGTCATTGATTGATTACTTGCCCTGTAGTAGTAGTAGCAGTAGGTACTCTAATGTTTTTATGTCACGCTAGTTGCCATAGTGATGAGTTAGCGATGCGGAAAAAGCCCTTTTTTCCAGTAGTGTGTTGTATGCCTCTATAACTTTATCGGCTGCACTTACTACTTTAGTTCTTATTGTCTTGTTCTATATTAAGTTTTAAAAAAAATTATATGGAAAATAAGAAGAAGAGTTCTTTTAAAAATAAATTGAATTCAATAAAATGTATTTTTGAGAAAAATAAGGGGAATTTTGTTTTGAACTTCAGGGCTATTACTCACGATTCAATGATAAGAAAGCGGAGAAAATATCCGAGGGAAAAGTTATATGAGATTGAAAAATTAAAACTTTTCTAGGGAAAAAGTATTCAACGCCATAAAATTTGTTCATAGCCCAATAAAACTGAGAGATATAACACAAAGGGATGAGCAGGTTAAATTAATACAACAAACACACAGCATAGCTCACAGAGGATATAAAAATAATATACGTGAACTGTTGGAACAATACTATTGGCCTGATATGGAGAAAAATTGTGAAGCATTCAATAAGAAATGTACAGCCTGCCTGTATGGAAGGCATGAGCGCAACCCCACAAGAGAACCATTACGATCTTCAAACATATCCGAACAACCAAGCGAATACATACACACGAACATCTAGTATAATGAGCACAAATCATATTTAGTAGCCATAGACATAATAAAAATACATTATTATTAGAGAATTACTCAAAAACTGAAATGGAAAAAAATTATAAGATATAATCGTTAATAACTACTCCAATTGTAAGCGATTAATGACAGATAATGTAGCCGCTCTAAATACACCCATGTTAAAGCAATTTTGTATAAAATAGGACATAATAATAATCCAAACACCTGTTTTCAGATTAAAAGCAAACGCACAGGTTGAAGGCGCACACAACTCAATAGATAATTCTGTTATCTAGAATATTGAGAATCAAGAACTCTAAATCAGCTACTAAAGAACTATATTTTTCAGTGAAAGAGATAAACAATACAATACACTCAGTCAGGGTATATAGACCAAAAGACATATATTTTAATCTAATTAATTACAGCAAAGAAGAACTGAAAAAGAAACTCGAAGACGTCTCTATCAAAATTTTGCAACGGCTAAATCTAGGCTCCAGGCATAGAACTTTCAAGGAAAAGACCAGATACTCGTATTTATAAATAATATTAGAAGCAAAAGCGATACCCGATATAAAAAAGCCATTGTCAAAGAGGATCGTAAGGACACAATCTTAACACAGGGAGGGCAGATCATCCACAAAAACAATATAAAAAAATACGTACTCAGCAGTGATGAAAACGGTACCCTAATATTGCTAGTCAATGCCATCACACCCACAGTTCTAATCCAAGCGGACTTTAAACTACAAGACTTAACAAGAACAAAATTCATATTGACAAGAAGTAATGACGTATTACTCGTATTATTTGATGACTATTCTTATTTCTTTCACTAACCAACTTCACAAAAATATACGCCCACTATGTAAAAGCACTCGATGGAAACTCAAAACCACTACAGAAAAATTAATTTGGATAAAAAAATTGGAATTTTAACAGAACAACTAAAAACACAGAATTCAAAGAAAAGGAATAAATTTCTTACGATCCGTACTAATATTTATTACAGGTATTCCAGATCACGACGATGCCATAAAAATAGAGACGACGATGCCATGAATACACTAATCGAAAACAATGAAAAACAGAAATTAATAAACTCCAGATTTGACAAAATCTTGAATATAATCAACAAGGCGAACGCGAAAAGTCATATTATCCTACAGCAAATACATGATCAACTATTGCTATTAGTACAAACTATTAACGCAGCAAAAAACAATGAATATTTATCTGAAGCAAGGACGATTTAAAAGAAATAGTCGCACATGAGTTAACAACAGTCCCAATAATCAATATATTAGAATATGCAGACGTACTAATCGCAAGAAATGCTGAACTCATAATACACATTTACAAATATCCTATATTGAATGATCAGTGCGAATATTTCAAGGTTACCCTAATCATTGCACACAGTTTTTACATACTTGGTGACTTGTTTAGTCATGTTTTTTCAGAAGTAGTCCTTTCTGAGCTTATTTAATAATCTTGTGATCCCTGGGTGGCCACCGAGCGGGCAGTGGATCATCATGGCTTTTCATTATTACTTCGAGCCTTTCTCTTTCATTAGTTATTATTTTTATTTTCGCTGTTCTTCGCAATTTCTAGATTGTTTAATTTGTTGTTCGCGATTTTCTTAAAATCATTAACTGTAGTAATTTTAATATTATATCATTGAACGATAGTTGCAACTTTTGAATGCCTATACTATTAGCCATATTTTCTAGCTTTGGTAAGAATTTTTCCCTTTTATTAGTGAACACCTAAGTGTATCTACTATTTGGGTAAACTTCAAGCGAACCAATTTTCTAACATAATTTTTGTTAGTAATTTCATATGCGCGAGGGTTATTTCCTATTTGTTCAGAATTACAATTTGTATTATTGTTATTAATAGTTTTGTTTTTATTTTGTAATCGTGTAGTGACTTTTAGTATATTAATGTTTTCACCCATTTCTTTAATGTCACTGAAATTCATGCGTGATAGAGCGTCAGCTCCGCAGTTTTGTTTTCCTTGTATATATTCTATTGAAAAATCGTACTCCTCAACGTCTAGTCTCATTCATAGATGGAGGAGTTTTCATTGAAAATAGATATACCAATGGTCGCTTCTAACTAGAAATTTCGTTCCATAGACATATGCGCGGAAAAAATTGATGGCCCAGTGTATAGCGGTCAGTTCTTGTTCCATAACTGATTTATTTGATTCACCCTTAGTAAAGACTCTTGACGCGTAAGCTGCAGGTAGTTGAATACCATTGCATGCTTGGCTAACAATAGCTCCGCAGGCGTTTTTGCTTGCATCAGTTGCGATGCAAAATTGTTTTTCAAAATTCGGATATTGTAATATTGGCGGTGATAACAGAGAACTTTTTAGATATTGGAATGCTTCTTCGCATTCTTTTGACCAAATAAATTGCGTATTTTTTCTCGATAACCTTGTGAGATGTATTGAATACTTAGCAAAGTTTTTTATGAACCTGCGGTAATAGTTGCAAAAAGCAATAAATCTTCTTGCATCGTCAGGGTTTTTGAGAATCGGGAAGTTTCTTATAGTTTCAAATTTTTCGTCATCTGGGTAAATGCCTTTGTTGTACATTTATGGCCCAAAAATGTTACCTGATGTTTCAAAAATATGCATTTGTCAGGTGTCAATTTTAAATTAAAATTTCTACAAGTTTCGAAGATATCTTTAAGATTTTTGGGCATATGATTTTCTGAGCATCTTAGGACAACAAGGTCGTCCTGCGAACGTCATAGTCATCATGCGTTGGAATGAAATCGGAGCTATTTGGAGTCCATAAGGGAGTCTTTTAAATCTGTATGATACAGCATTAGTGGAGAAGGAAGTAATATCCCTGGAGCTATCTTCAAGCTCTATTTGATGGAAGCCCGACATAGGGTCGAGACATGAAAAATATTTGGCTCTTCCCAGTTAATCCAAAATGTCATCAATTCTAGGAAGAGGGAATTTGTACGCTATGAGTTTTTTTTATTGATTTGTCTATAGTCAATAACTAGCTTCCATCTTTTTTTTTGGCACAAGCAATATTGGCCTACTGAATTCGGATACGGAAGGTTCTACAAGGTCATCACTAATGAGTTTTTCTACCTGACTATTTATTTCGAACTTTTGTGATTCTGGAATCCTATAGTTTTTATGTAGACTGGTGGTGTCGTTCAATCTTAGTTTTTGCTTATACAAATTATTACACGAAATTTTTTCATTTTCTAAACCAAAAATATCTGTTTATTGTGAACATAGTTTTGTTAAATTATGATATGCAAATTTTTGGAAGTTGGATTGGAGTTTTTCTAAATTTTTCTTTGATCTGGATTCACTGTTTTTATTTTGGTTTTTTGGACATTGAACTAAGCTGTAATTATTTAAATTTTCTGTGATAATATTTGTATTTGGGATGAAAGCATTTTTATCTGTCGTGTTAATGATACGGACGTAGGGTAATTTGTTAGATGTGATGGAATTGGCTATGTATATACCGGGAGCAACTTCCTGCGTAGGTACAAATATAGAACTGTTTTTGTTTCAACATTTATTCTTCTAATGACTTCGCTTCGTGCGGGTATTGAAAAGAGATTTTGTGATGTAGGTTGACTTCTTAATTTGAGGGTTATTTCATTTGGGAATTCGTCTGGCCTTAGTACTAAAAGTAAATTATTTTTGGCAAAATCAAGGATGCAATTATATTTTGTAATGAAATCAAGGCCTAGAATACCATCAGTAGGTATTGGAAAATTATCATTAACGACAAGAAAGTCATGTTTAATAAGAATATTTTTGTTAATTAAATCGCCCCTGATTTTCCCTGTTGTGTAGACTGGGCTATTACCTATACCTGCAAAAGTTTTTTAAAACTGATACACTCGCACCAGTATCTATTAAGAACGTATTGATATTTTTGCTTAGTGTGTTCCTAATGGAGCAGTAGCTCGATAAATTTAGATTAAAGTGGTAAATATTGTTGTTAAAAGTTGCGGAGTTGACGCTATTATCATTTGTGTTTAGTTTTCCGCCAGATGGGCGGTCAGGGGGTCGTCGCCGTTTTCCTGAGCATCGCTATTAATAAGACGAACATTTCTATTAAATTTGGTTCGTCTATTATTATTATTATTGCGGCTATTATAATTTTTGCGGTTATTATTACGAAAATTTCTGCCGCTATTGTTATTTTGGTAATGATTATTGTGGACAATATTATTGTTAGTGCGGTTATTATGATTTCTATAATTATTGCGATTATAATTTCGACTATTACTAGCTCTCTTTCTATATTCTAGAAACATAACATAATTATTTGGGTGTTGTCCTAAAATTTAGAGGTTACTTCCTCGATTGGGTTGAACATGCCAGCTTGCATTATTAATTTAACTCGTTCAGAGTTCGCATTTTGTATGAATGACTTTGTTGCGGCTCTTGTAGCAATTTGATTTGCTGCCACTTCGGTCATACCATCTTACATGTAGGTATTTGCCAGTTCGTTAGAGAGTCGTTCAATTTCTTTTAGACAAGATTTTACTAGTCGTTTCGAGGAATTTGATGGGATCAGCCATGGTTAACTCTATTTTGTTATTAAGGGATGGATTCAATTTAGGAAGGCCTAATTTTTGGATATTAGAGGGTAAGAAGGAAACTTTTATCAAATTCAGCCTTATAACGATCTAATTCTTCAACTAAATCTGACCAGTTTTCCTGAGCCATTAAATCAAATAGAGAAAATAAAACAAAAAGAAAAACAATTTATTTTTAATTCTTGAATGCTTTGTAGTATTTCGAGTTATTCTATATTTTTGACATCTTATTTGATTTTTCTTTTACAATAAAACATATTGCATTTTTTTTGATATATTCAACTTGATTAAAAAAAAAATTATTTATAATAATTTTATATTAAACTTCTAATAAGTATGTGTAATAATATATGAGTACATACATATGTAGGTACTTGAGTTTTCGGATAGAAAAAAAATGTTTACCAGCATCTTTATGATGAGTTTTTGGTTGTCTACGGGTTAAGTTGATTGATTTTATGATGAAATTTTGGTTGTCCAAAGATGTCGGATGTTTGATGACTTTGTTTTGCTGCAGCTTAAATGGCCTCCTGCACATGTTAAATGATCAATATAGATGATGATTGTAGAAAATGAGGTGGTGTATTGCACACTATCATTAAATACTACTTATAATTAAAAACTAACTTATATACTCAAAATAAAAGGAAGTCATGAATGCATGTGATTAATATGTATCATTGCACTGATCAAATTCCTTTAAGTGTATTGGCACAAATGACGAGTAATTTACTAGTCAAGTGTCAACATAAATGATCCACGTTTGGTTTCAATGACCTGTCTTAAATTTGATTAATGTTTGTTTGTATGTCGCTGTTTCAATGCAGAAAAGTATAATTTTTAAGCGGCCTAAATATTCGGCATTCTTTAATGACACATTCATAACAGCCTTTTTTCGAGTGAATTCAGAAAATTCGGAGTCTCGGATGCCGAACTATCTTCAATAAAGACATAATTCTGAGTAATCCTAAATTTAGTTTTATATTAATTGTTTAAAGAAAGCTGTTTTACACTCACAACAACACAACCAAAAATTTAAAAATTGCATAAACAATTAAACTATTGCAACAAAATGAAATTAATATATCTTTACACATCACAAAAGTATTTATATAAGTACTAAAGTACATTAAGATGTACAAATCAGTAATAACGATTTTTTATAAAAAAAATTATTTTATTTTTATTTACTTATCTATGGAAAAAAACAATACAACAAAACTAAGTCTTATATTAAAAAATAAAGCTTAATATAAAAATCAAATACAATCAGAAATAGTCTAATAGAATAAACTGTGTATATAGGATAATATAGAAATTAGAAAATGTTATTAAAACTGTTCATAAATTCAGAAAATGTGGATTTAAATTGACTGGCATTACTAATTAATTGTATTGGCCCCAAAGACGTATGGAATATACAAAGAAATGTTGCTCAGAAGCGGTGTTATTATGCTTGATTCTATTAATTTTTTTTCCTCTGCTTGATATTGAGAAGGAGAGTCTTTGATACAGATAATTAGGCTGTTTGGTATAAACAATTTTATGCAGTAAAAGAAGAACTCTACATTTTAGTAAATTATCAATCGTCACAGTAAGTATAGAGCTGCACATCATCCGCATACATTTAGATTTTACAGTGTTTAAGATGTAGAGGTAGATCATTTGCGTATATTGAGTACAACAATGGATAAAGTATCGAGCAATTGTCAAGTGCGGAAAAAGCCCTTTTTTCCAGTAGTGTGTTGTATGCCTCTATAACTTTATCGGCTGCACTTACTATTTTAGTTCTTAATGTCTTGTTCTATATTAAGTATTAAAAAAAATTATATGGAAAATAAGAAGAAGAGTTCTTTTAAAAATAAATTGAAATCAATAAAATGTATTTTTGAGAAAAATAAGGGGAATTTTGTTTTGAACTTCAGGGCTATTACTCACGATTCAATGATAAGAAAGCGGAGAAAATATCCGAGGGAAAAGTTATATGAGATTGAAAAATTAAAACTTTTCTAGGGAAAAAGTATTCAACGCCATAAAATTTGTTCATAGCCCAATAAAACTGAGAGATATAACACAAAGGGATGAGCAGGTTAAATTAATACAACAAACACACAGCATAGCTCACAGAGGATATAAAAATAATATACGTGAACTGTTGGAACAATACTATTGGCCTGATATGGAGAAAAATTGTGAAGCATTCAATAAGAAATGTACAGCCTGCCTGTATGGAAGGCATGAGCGCAACCCCACAAGAGAACCATTACGATCTTCAAACATATCCGAACAACCAAGCGAATACATACACACGAACATCTAGTATAATGAGCACAAATCATATTTAGTAGCCATAGACATAATAAAAATACATTATTATTAGAGAATTACTCAAAAACTGAAATGGAAAAAAATTATAAGATATAATCGTTAATAACTACCCCAATTGTAAGCGATTAATGACAGATAATGTAGCCGCTCTAAATACACCCATGTTAAAGCAATTTTGTATAAAATATGACATAATAATAATCCAAACACCTGTTTTCAGAATAAAAGCAAATGCACAGGTTGAAGGCGCACACAACTCAATAGATAATTCTGTTATCTAGAATATTGAGAATCAAGAACTCTAAATCAGCTACTAAAGAACTATATTTTTCAGTGAAAGAGATAAACAATACAATACACTCAGTCAGGGTATATAGCCCAAAAGACATAATTTTAATCTAATTAATTACAGCAAAGAAGAACTGAAAAAGAAACTCGAAGACGCCTCTATCAAAATTTTGCAACGGCTAAATCTAGGCTCCAGGCATAGAACTTTCAAGGAAAAGACCAGATACTCGTATTTATAAATAATATTAGAAGCAAAAGCGATACCCGATATAAAAAAGCCATTGTCAAAGAAGATCGTAAGGACACAATCTTAACACAGGGAGGGCAGATCATCCACAAAAACAATATAAAAAAATACGTACTCAGCAGCGATGAAAATGATACCCTAATATTGCTAGTCAATGCCATCGCAACCACAGTTCTAATCCAAGCGGACTTTAAACTACAAGACTTAACAGGAACAAAATTCATATTGACAAGAAGTAATGACGTATTACTCGTATTATTTGATGACTATTCTTATTTCTTTCACTAACCAACTTCACAAAAATATACGCCCACTATGTAAAAGCACTCGATGGAAACTCAAAATCACTACAGAAAAATTAATTTGGATAAAAAAAATTGGAATTTTAACAGAACAACTAAAAACACAGAACTCAAAGAAAAGGAATAAATTTCTTACGATCCGTACTAAAATTTATTACAGGTATTCCAGATCACGACGATGCCATAAAAATAGAGACGGCGATGCCATGAATACACTAATCGAATACAATAAATACATGATCAACTATTGCTATTAGTACAAACTATTAACGCAGCAAAAAACAATGAATATTTATCTGAAGCAAGGACGATTTAAAAGAAATAGTCGCACATGAGTTAACAACAGTCCCAATAATCAATATATTAGAATATGCAGACCTACTCATCGCAAGAAATGCTGAACTCATAATACACATTTACAAATATCCTATATTGAATGATCAGTGCGAATATTTCAAGGTTACCCTAATCATTGCACACAGTTTTTACATACTTGGTGACTTGTTTAGTCATGTTTTTTCAGAAGTAGTCCTTTCTGAGCTTATTTAATAATCTTGTGATCCCTGGGTGGCCACCGAGCGGGCAGTGGATCATCATGACTTTTCATTATTACTTCGAGCCTTTCTCTTTCATTAGTTATTATTTTTATTTTCGCTGTTCTTCGCAATTTCTAGATTGTTTAATTTGTTGTTCGCGATTTTCTTAAAATCATTAACTGTAGTAATTTTAATATTATATCATTGAACGATAGTTGCAACTTTTGAATGCCTATACTATTAGCCATATTTTCTAGCTTTGGTAAGAATTTTTCCCTTTTATTAGTGAACACCTAAGTGTATCTACTATTTGGGTAAACTTCAAGCGAACCAATTTTCTAACATCATTTTTGTTAGTAATTTAATATGCGCGAGGCTTATTTCCTATTTGTTCAGAATTACAATTTGTATTATTGTTATTAATAGTTTTGTTTTTATTTTGTAATCGTGTAGTGACTTTTAGTATATTAATGTTTTCACCCATTTCTTAAATGTCACTGAAATTCATGCGTGATAAAGCGTCAGCTCCGCAGTTTTGTTTTCCTTGTATATATTCTATTGAAAAATCGTACTCCACAACGTCTAGTCTCATTCATAGATGGAGGATTTTTCATTGAAAATAGATATACTAATGGTCGCTTCTAACTAGAAATTTCGTTCCATAGACATATGCGCGGAAAAAATTGATGGCCCAGTGTATAGCGGTCAGTTCTTGTTCCATAACTGATTTATTTGATTCACCCTTAGTAAAGACTCTTGACGCGTAAGCTGCAGGTAGTTGAATACCATTGCATGCTTGGCTAACAATAGCTCCGCAGGCGTTTTTGCTTGCATCAGTTGCGATGCAAAATTGTTTTTCAAAATTCGGATATTGTAATATTGGCGGTGATAACAGAGAACTTTTTAGATATTGGAATGCTTCTTCGCATTCTTTTGACCAAATAAATTGCGTATTTTTTCTCGATAACCTTGTGAGATGTATTGAATACTTAGCAAAGTTTTTTATGAACCTGCGGTAATAGTTGCAAAAAGCAATAAATCTTCTTGCATCGTCAGGGTTTTTGAGAATCGGGAAGTTTCTTATAGTTTCAAATTTTCCGTCATCTGGGTAAATGCCTTTGTTGTACATTTATGGCCCAAAAATGTTACCTGATGTTTCAAAAATATGCATTTGTCAGGTGTCAATTTTAAATTAAAATTTCTACAAGTTTCGAAGATATCTTTAAGATTTTTGGGCATATGATTTTCTGAGCATCTTAGGACAACAAGGTCGTCCTGCGAACGTCATAGTCATCATGCGTTGGAATGAAATCGGAGCTATTTGGAGTCCATAAGGGAGTCTTTTAAATCTGTATGATACAGCATTAGTGGAGAAGGAAGTAATATCCCTGGAGCTATCTTCAAGCTCTATTTGATGGAAGCCCGACATAGGGTCGAGACATGAAAAATATTTGGCTCTTCCCAGTTAATCCAAAATGTCATCAATTCTAGGAAGAGGGAATTTGTACGCTATGAGTTTTTTTTATTGATTTGTCTATAGTCAATAACTAGCTTCCATCTTTTTTTTTGGCACAAGCAATATTGGCCTACTGAATTCGGATACGGAAGGTTCTACAAGGTCATCACTAATGAGTTTTTCTACCTGACTATTTATTTCGAACTTTTGTGATTCTGGAATCCTATAGTTTTTATGTAGACTGGTGGTGTCGTTCAATCTTAGTTTTTGCTTATACAAATTATTACACGAAATTTTTTCATTTTCTAAACCAAAAATATCTGTTTATTGTGAACATAGTTTTGTTAAATTATGATATGCAAATTTTTGGAAGTTGGATTGGAGTTTTTCTAAATTTTTCTTTGATCTGGATTCACTGTTTTTATTTTGGTTTTTTGGACATTGAACTAAGCTGTAATTATTTAAATTTTCTGTGATAATATTTGTATTTGGGATGAAAGCATTTTTATCTGTCGTGTTAATGATACGGACGTAGGGTAATTTGTTAGATGTGATGGAATTGGCTATGTATATACCGGGAGCAACTTCCTGCGTAGGTACAAATATAGAACTGTTTTTGTTTCAACATTTATTCTTCTAATGACTTCGCTTCGTGCGGGTATTGAAAAGAGATTTTGTGATGTAGGTTGACTTCTTAATTTGAGGGTTATTTCATTTGGGAATTCGTCTGGCCTTAGTACTAAAAGTAAATTATTTTTGGCAAAATCAAGGATGCAATTATATTTTGTAATGAAATCAAGGCCTAGAATACCATCAGTAGGTATTGGAAAATTATCATTAACGACAAGAAAGTCATGTTTAATAAGAATATTTTTGTTAATTAAATCGCCCCTGATTTTCCCTGTTGTGTAGACTGGGCTATTACCTATACCTGCAAAAGTTTTTTAAAACTGATACACTCGCACCAGTATCTATTAAGAACGTATTGATATTTTTGCTTAGTGTGTTCCTAATGGAGCAGTAGCTCGATAAATTTAGATTAAAGTGGTAAATATTGTTGTTAAAAGTTGCGGAGTTGACGCTATTATCATTTGTGTTTAGTTTTCCGCCAGATGGGCGGTCAGGGGGTCGTCGCCGTTTTCCTGAGCATCGCTATTAATAAGACGAACATTTCTATTAAATTTGGTTCGTCTATTATTATTATTATTGCGGCTATTATAATTTTTGCGGTTATTATTACGAAAATTTCTGCCGCTATTGTTATTTTGGTAATGATTATTGTGGACAATATTATTGTTAGTGCGGTTATTATGATTTCTATAATTATTGCGATTATAATTTCGACTATTACTAGCTCTCTTTCTATATTCTAGAAACATAACATAATTATTTGGGTGTTGTCCTAAAATTTAGAGGTTACTTCCTCGATTGAGTTGAACATGCCAGCTTGCATTATTAATTTAACTCGTTCAGAGTTCGCATTTTGTATGAATGACTTTGTTGCGGCTCTTGTAGCAATTTGATTTGCTGCCACTTCGGTCATACCATCTTACATGTAGGTATTTGCCAGTTCGTTAGAGAGTCGTTCAATTTCTTTTAGACAAGATTTTACTAGTCGTTTCGAGGAATTTGATGGGATCAGCCATGGTTAACTCTATTTTGTTATTAAGGGATGGATTCAATTTAGGAAGGCCTAATTTTTGGATATTAGAGGGTAAGAAGGAAACTTTTATCAAATTGAGCCTTATAACGATCTAATTCTTCAACTACATCTGACCAGTTTTCCTGAGCCATTAAATCAAATAGAGAAAATAAAACAAAAAGAAAAACAATTTATTTTTAATTCTTGAATGCTTTGTAGTATTTCGAGTTATTCTATATTTTTGACATCTTATTTGATTTTTCTTTTACAATAAAACATATTGCATTTTTTTGATATATTCAACTTGATTAAAAAAAAAATTATTTATAATAATTTAATATTAAACTTCTAATAAGTATGTGTAATAATATATGAGTACATACATATGTAGGTACTTGAGTTTTCGGATAGAAAAAAAATGTTTACCAGCATCTTTATGATCAGTTTTTGGTTGTCTACGGGTTAAGTTGATTGATTTTATGATGAAATTTTGGTTGTCCAAAGATGTCGGATGTTTGATGACTTTGTTTTGCTGCAGCTTAAATGGCCTCCTGCACATGTTAAATGATCAATATAGATGATGATTGTAGAAAATGAGGTGGTGTATTGCACACTATCATTAAATACTACTTATAATTAAAAACTAACTTATATACTCAAAATAAAAGGAAGTCATGAATGCATGTGATTAATATGTATCATTGCACTGATCAAATTCCTTTAAGTGTATTGGCACAAATGACGAGTAATTTACTAGTCAAGTGTCAACATAAATGGTCCACGTTTGTTTGCAATGACCTGTCTTAAATTTGATTAATGTTTGTTTGTATGTCGCTGTTTCAATGCAGAAAAGTATAATTTTTAAGCGGCCTAAATATTCGGCATTCTTTAATGACACATTCATAACAGCCTTTTTTCGAGTGAATTCAGAAAATTCGGAGTCTCGGATGCCGAACTATCTTCAATAAAGACATAATTCTGAGTAATCCTAAATTTAGTTTTATATTAATTGTTTAAAGAAAGCTGTTTTACACTCACAACAACACAACCAAAAATTTAAAAATTGCATAAACAATTAAACTATTGCAACAAAATGAAATTAATATATCTTTACACATCACAAAAGTATTTATATAAGTACTAAAGTACATTAAGATGTACAAATCAGTAATAACGATTTTTTATAAAAAAAATTATTTTATTTTTATTTACTTATCTATGTAAAAAAACAATACAACAAAACTAAGTCTTATATTAAAAAATAAAGCTTAAAATAAAAATCAAATACAATCAGAAATAGTCTAATAGAATAAACTGTGTATATAGGATAATATAGAAATTAGAAAATGTTATTAAAACTGTTTATAAATTCAGAAAATGTGGATTTAAATTGACTGGCATTACTAATTAATTGTATTGGCCCCAAAGACGTATGGAATATACAAAGAAATGTTGCTCATAAGCGGTCTTATTATGCTTGATTCTATTAATTTTTTTGCCTCTGCTTGATATTGAGAAGGAGAGTCTTTGATACAGATAATTAGGCTGTTTGGTATAAACAATTTTATGCAGCAAAAGAAGAACTCTACATTTTAGTAAATTATCAATCGTCACAGTAAATATAGAGCTGCACATCATCCGCATACATTTAGATTTTACAGTGTTTAAGATGTAGAGGTAGATTATTTGCGTATATTGAGTACAACAATGGATAAAGTATCGAGCCATTGTCAAGTCATTGATTGATTACTTGCCCTGCAGTAGTAGTAGCAGTAGGTACTCTAATGTTTTTAAGTCACGCTAGTTGCCATAGTGATGAGTTAGCGATGCGGAAAAAGCCCTTTTTTCCAGTAGTGCGTTGTATGCCTCTATAACTTTATCGGCTGCACTTACTATTTTAGTTCTTATTGTCTTGTTCTATATTAAGTATTAAAAAAAATTATATGGAAAATAAGAAGAAGAGTTCTTTTAAAAATAAATTGAAATCAATAAAATGTATTTTTGAGAAAAATAAGGGGAATTTTGTTTTGAACTTCAGGGCTATTACTCACGATTCAATGATAAGAAAGCGGAGAAAATATCCGAGGGAAAAGTTATATGAGATTGAAAAATTAAAACTTTTCTAGGGAAAAAGTATTCAACGCCATAAAATTTGTTCATAGCCCAATAAAACTGAGAGATATAACACAAAGGGATGAGCAGGTTAAATTAATACAACAAACACACAGCATAGCTCACAGAGGATATAAAAATAATATACGTGAACTGTTGGAACAATACTATTGGCCTGATATGGAGAAAAATTGTGAAGCATTCAATAAGAAATGTACAGCCTGCCTGTATGGAAGGCATGAGCGCAACCCCACAAGAGAACCATTACGATCTTCAAACATATCCGAACAACCAAGCGAATACATACACACGAACATCTAGTATAATGAGCACAAATCATATTTAGTAGCCATAGACATAATAAAAATACATTATTATTAGAGAATTACTCAAAAACTGAAATGGAAAAAAATTATAAGATATAATCGTTAATAACTACCCCAATTGTAAGCGATTAATGACAGATAATGTAGCCGCTCTAAATACACCCATGTTAAAGCAATTTTGTATAAAATATGACATAATAATAATCCAAACACCTGTTTTCAGATTAAAAGCAAACGCATAGGTTGAAGGCGCACACAACTCAATAGATAATTCTGTTATCTAGAATATTGAGAATCAAGAACTCTAAATCAGCTACTAAAGAACTATATTTTTCAGTGAAAGAGATAAACAATACAATACACTCAGTCAGGGTATATAGACCAAAAGACATATATTTTAATCTAATTAATTACAGCAAAGAAGAACTGAAAAAGAAACTCGAAGACGCCTCTATCAAAATTTTGCAACGGCTAAATCTAGGCTCCAGGCATAGAACTTTCAAGGAAAAGACCAGATACTCGTATTTATAAATAATATTAGAAGCAAAAGCGATACCCGATATAAAAAAGCCATTGTCAAAGAAGATCGTAAGGACACAATCTTAACACAGGGAGGGCAGATCATCCACAAAAACAATATAAAAAAATACGTACTCAGCAGTGATGAAAATGATACCCTAATATTGCTAGTCAATGCCATCCCAACCACAGTTCTAATCCAAGCGGACTTTAAACTACAAGACTTAACAAGAACAAAATTCATATTGACAAGAAGTAATGACGTATTACTCGTATTATTTGATGACTATTCTTATTTCTTTCACTAACCAACTTCACAAAAATATACGCCCACTATGTAAAAGCACTCGATGGAAACTCAAAACCACTACAGAAAAATTAATTTGGATAAAAAAAATTGGAATTTTAACAGAACAACTAAAAACACAGAATTCAAAGAAAAGGAATAAATTTCTTACGATCCGTACTAAAATTTATTACAGGTATTCCAGATCACGACGATGCCATAAAAATAGAGACGACGATGCCATGAATACACTAATCGAAAACAATGAAAAACAGAAATTAATAAACTCCAGATTTGACAAAATCTTGAATATAATCAACAAGGCGAACGCGAAAAGTCATATTATCCTACAGCAAATACATGATCAACTATTGCTATTAGTACAAACTATTAACGCAGCAAAAAACAATGAATATTTATCTGAAGCAAGGACGATTTAAAAGAAATAGTCGCACATATGTTAACAACAGTCCCAATAATCAATATATTAGAATATGCAAACGTACTCATCGCAAGAAATGCTGAACTCATAATGCACATTTACAAATATCCTATATTGAATGATCAGTGCGAATATTTCAAGGTTACCCTAATCATTGCACACAGTTTTTACATACTTGGTGACTTGTTTAGTCATGTTTTTTCAGAAGTAGTCCTTTCTGAGCTTATTTAATAATCTTGTGATCCCTGGGTGGCCACCGAGCGGGCAGTGGATCATCATGACTTTTCATTATTACTTCGAGCCTTTCTCTTTCATTAGTTATTATTTTTATTTTCGCTGTTCTTCGCAATTTCTAGATTGTTTAATTTGTTGTTCGCGATTTTCTTAAAATCATTAACTGTAGTAATTTTAATATTATATCATTGAACGATAGTTGCAACTCTTGAATGCCTATACTATTAGCCATATTTTCTAGCTTTGGTAAGAATTTTTCCCTTTTATTAGTGAACACCTAAGTGTATCTACTATTTGGGTAAACTTCAAGCGAACCAATTTTCTAACATCATTTTTGTTAGTAATTTCATATGCGCGAGGGTTATTTCCTATTTGTTCAGAATTACAATTTGTATTATTGTTATTAATAGTTTTGTTTTTATTTTGTAATCGTGTAGTGACGTTTAGTATATTAATGTTTTCACCCATTTCTTAAATGTCACTGAAATTCATGCGTGATAGAGCGTCAGCTCCGCAGTTTTGTTTTCCTTGTATATATTCTATTGAAAAATCGTACTCCTCAACGTCTAGTCTCATTTTTAGATGGAGGAGTTTTCATTGAAAATAGATATACTAATGGTCGCTTCTAACTAGAAATTTCGTTCCATAGACATATGCGGGGAAAAATTGATGGCCCAGTGTATAGCGGTCAGTTCTTGTTCCATAACTGATTTATTTGATTCACCCTTAGTAAAGACTCTTGACGCGTAAGCTACAGGTAGTTGAATACCATTGCATGCTTGGCTAACAATAGCTCCGTAGGCGTTTTTGCTTGCATCAGTTGCGATGCAAAATTGTTTTTCAAAATTCGGATATTGTAATATTGGCAGTGATAACAGAGAACTTTTTAGATATTGGAATGCTTCTTCGCATTCTTTTGACAAAATAAATTGCGTATTTTTTCTCGATAACCTTGTGAGATGTATTGAATACTTAGCAAAGTTTTTTATGAACCTGCGGTAATAGTTGCAAAAAGCAATAAATCTTCTTGCATCGTCAGGGTTTTTGAGAATCGGGAAGTTTCTTATAGTTTCAAATTTTCCGTCATCTTGGTAAATGCCTTTGTTGTACATTTATGGCCCAAAAATGTTACCTGATGTTTCAAAAATATGCATTTGTCAGGTGTCAATTTTAAATTAAAATTTCTACAAGTTTCGAAGATATCTTTAAGATTTTTGGGCATATGATTTTCTGAGCATCTTAGGACAACAAGGTCGTCCTGCGAACGCCATAGTCATCATGCGTTGGAATGAAATCGGAGCTATTTGGAGTCCATAAGGGAGTCTTTTAAATCTGTATGATCCAGCATTAGTGGAGAAGGAAGTAATATCCCTGGAGCTATCTTCAAGCTCTATTTGATGGAAGCCCGACATAGGGTCGAGACATGAAAAATATTTGGCTCTTCCCAGTTAATCCAAAATGTCATCAATTCTAGGAAGAGGGAATTTGTACGCTATGAGTTTTTTTTATTGATTTGTCTATAGTCAATAACTAGCCTCATAATGAGTTTTTCTACCTGACTATTTATTTCGAACTTTTGTGATTCTGGAATCCTATAGTTTTTATGTAGACTGGTGGTGTCGTTCAATCTTAGTTTTTGCTTATACAAATTATTACACGAAATTTTTTCATTTTCTAAACCAAAAATATCTGTTTATTGTGAACATAGTTTTGTTAAATTATGATATGCAAATTTTTGGAAGTTGGATTGGAGTTTTTCTAAATTTTTCTTTGATCTGGATTCACTGTTTTTATTTTGGTTTTTTGGACATTGAACTAAGCTGTAATTATTTAAATTTTCTGTGATAATATTTGTATTTGGGATTAAAGCATTTTTATCTGTCGTGTTAATGATACGGACGTAGGGTAATTTGTTAGATGTGATGGAATTGGCTATGTATATACCGGGAGCAACTTCCTGCGTAGGTACAAATATAGAACTGTTTTTGTTTCAACATTTATTCTTCTAATGACTTCGCTTCGTGCGGGTATTGAAAAGAGATTTTGTGATGTAGGTTGACTTCTTAATTTGAGGGTTATTTCATTTGGGAATTCGTCTGGCCTTAGTACTAAAAGTAAATTATTTTTGGCAAAATCAAGGATGCAATTATATTTTGTAATGAAATCAAGGCCTAGAATACCATCAGTAGGTATTGGAAAATTATCATTAACGACAAGAAAGTCATGTTTAATAAGAATATTTTTGTTAATTAAATCGCCCCTGATTTTCCCTGTTGTGTAGACTGGGCTATTACCTATACCTGCAAAAGTTTTTTAAAACTGATACACTCGCACCAGTATCTATTAAGAACGTATTGATATTTTTGCTTAGTGTGTTCCTAATGGAGCAGTAGCTCGATAAATTTAGATTAAAGTGGTAAATATTGTTGTTAAAAGTTGCGGAGTTGACGCTATTATCATTTGTGTTTAGTTTTCCGCCAGATGGGCGGTCAGGGGGTCGTCGCCGTTTTCCTGAGCATCGCTATTAATAAGACGAACATTTCTATTAAATTTGGTTCGTCTATTATTATTATTATTGCGGCTATTATAATTTTTGCGGTTATTATTACGAAAATTTCTGCCGCTATTGTTATTTTGGTAATGATTATTGTGGACAATATTATTGTTAGTGCGGTTATTATGATTTCTATAATTATTGCGATTATAATTTCGACTATTACTAGCTCTCTTTCTATATTCTAGAAACATAACATAATTATTTGGGTGTTGTCCTAAAATTTAGAGGTTACTTCCTCGATTGAGTTGAACATGCCAGCTTGCATTATTAATTTAACTCGTTCAGAGTTCGCATTTTGTATGAATGACTTTGTTGCGGCTCTTGTAGCAATTTGATTTGCTGCCACTTCGGTCATACCATTTTACATGTAGGTATTTGCCAGTTCGTTAGAGAGTCGTTCAATTTCTTTTAGACAAGATTTTACTAGTCGTTTCGAGGAATTTGATGGGATCAGCCATGGTTAACTCTATTTTGTTATTAAGGGATGGATTCAATTTAGGAAGGCCTAATTTTTGGATATTAGAGGGTAAGAAGGAAACTTTTATCAAATTGAGCCTTATAACGATCTAATTCTTCAACTACATCTGACCAGTTTTCCTGAGCCATTAAATCAAATAGAGAAAATAAAACAAAAAGAAAAACAATTTATTTTTAATTCTTGAATGCTTTGTAGTATTTCGAGTTATTCTATATTTTTGACATCTTATTTGATTTTTCTTTTACAATAAAACATATTGCATTTTTTTGATATATTCAACTTGATTAAAAAAAAAATTATTTATAATAATTTAATATTAAACTTCTAATAAGTATGTGTAATAATATATGAGTACATACATATGTAGGTACTTGAGTTTTCGGATAGAAAAAAAATGTTTACCAGCATCTTTATGATCAGTTTTTGGTTGTCTACGGGTTAAGTTGATTGATTTTATGATGAAATTTTGGTTGTCCAAAGATGTCGGATGTTTGATGACTTTGTTTTGCTGCAGCTTAAATGGCCTCCTGCACATGTTAAATGATCAATATAGATGATGATTGTAGAAAATGAGGTGGTGTATTGCACACTATCATTAAATACTACTTATAATTAAAAACTAACTTATATACTCAAAATAAAAGGAAGTCATGAATGCATGTGATTAATATGTATCATTGCACTGATCAAATTCCTTTAAGTGTATTGGCACAAATGACGAGTAATTTACTAGTCAAGTGTCAACATAAATGATCCACGTTTGGTTTCAATGACCTGTCTTAAATTTGATTAATGTTTGTTTGTATGTCGCTGTTTCAATGCAGAAAAGTATAATTTTTAAGCGGCCTAAATATTCGGCATTCTTTAATGACACATTCATAACAGCCTTTTTTCGAGTGAATTCAGAAAATTCGGAGTCTCGGATGCCGAACTATCTTCAATAAAGACATAATTCTGAGTAATCCTAAATTTAGTTTTATATTAATTGTTTAAAGAAAGCTGTTTTACACTCACAACAACACAACCAAAAATTTAAAAATTGCATAAACAATTAAACTATTGCAACAAAATGAAATTAATATATCTTTACACATCACAAAAGTATTTATATAAGTACTAAAGTACATTAAGATGTACAAATCAGTAATAACGATTTTTTATAAAAAAAATTATTTTATTTTTATTTACTTATCTATGGAAAAAAACAATACAACAAAACTAAGTCTTATATTAAAAAATAAAGCTTAAAATAAAAATCAAATACAATCAGAAATAGTCTAATAGAATAAACTGTGTATATAGGATAATATAGAAATTAGAAAATGTTATTAAAACTGTTTATAAATTCAGAAAATGTGGATTTAAATTGACTGGCATTACTAATTAATTGTATTGGCCCCAAAGACGTATGGAATATACAAAGAAATGTTGCTCATAAGCGGTCTTATTATGCTTGATTCTATTAATTTTTTTTCCTCTGCTTGATATTGAGAAGGAGAGTCTTTGATACAGATAATTAGGCTGTTTGGTATAAACAATTTTATGCAGTAAAAGAAGAACTCTACATTTTAGTAAATTATCAATCGTCACAGTAAATATAGAGCTGCACATCATCCGCATACATTTAGATTTTACAGTGTTTAAGATGTAGAGGTAGATCATTTGCGTATATTGAGTACAACAATGGATAAAGTATCGAGCCATTGTCAAGTCATTGATTGATTACTTGCCCTGTAGTAGTAGTAGCAGTAGGTACTCTAATGTTTTTATGTCACGCTAGTTGCCACAGTGATGAGTTAGCGATGCGGAAAAAGCCCTTTTTGCCAGTAGTGTGTTGTATGCCTCTATAACTTTATCGGCTGCACTTACTATTTTAGTTCTTATTGTCTTGTTCTATATTAAGTATTAAAAAAAATTATATGGAAAATAAGAAGAAGAGTTCTTTTAAAAATAAATTGAAATCAATAAAATGTATTTTTGAGAAAAATAAGGGGAATTTTGTTTTGAACTTCAGGGCTATTACTCACGATTCAATGATAAGAAAGCGGAGAAAATATCCGAGGGAAAAGTTATATGAGATTGAAAAATTAAAACTTTTCTAGGGAAAAAGTATTCAACGCCATAAAATTTGTTCATAGCCCAATAAAACTGAGAGATATAACACAAAGGGATGAGCAGGTTAAATTAATACAACAAACACACAGCATAGCTCACAGAGGATATAAAAATAATATACGTGAACTGTTGGAACAATACTATTGGCCTGATATGGAGAAAAATTGTGAAGCATTCAATAAGAAATGTACAGCCTGCCTGTATGGAAGGCATGAGCGCAACCCCACAAGAGAACCATTACGATCTTCAAACATATCCGAACAACCAAGCGAATACATACACACGAACATCTAGTATAATGAGCACAAATCATATTTAGTAGCCATAGACATAATAAAAATACATTATTATTAGAGAATTACTCAAAAACTGAAATGGAAAAAAATTATAAGATATAATCGTTAATAACTACCCCAATTGTAAGCGATTAATGACAGATAATGTAGCCGCTCTAAATACACCCATGTTAAAGCAATTTTGTATAAAATATGACATAATAATAATCCAAACACCTGTTTTCAGATTAAAAGCAAACGCATAGGTTGAAGGCGCACACAACTCAATAGATAATTCTGTTATCTAGAATATTGAGAATCAAGAACTCTAAATCAGCTACTAAAGAACTATATTTTTCAGTGAAAGAGATAAACAATACAATACACTCAGTCAGGGTATATAGACCAAAAGACATATATTTTAATCTAATTAATTACAGCAAAGAAGAACTGAAAAAGAAACTCGAAGACGCCTCTATCAAAATTTTGCAACGGCTAAATCTAGGCTCCAGGCATAGAACTTTCAAGGAAAAGACCAGATACTCGTATTTATAAATAATATTAGAAGCAAAAGCGATACCCGATATAAAAAAGCCATTGTCAAAGAAGATCGTAAGGACACAATCTTAACACAGGGAGGGCAGATCATCCACAAAAACAATATAAAAAAATACGTACTCAGCAGTGATGAAAATGATACCCTAATATTGCTAGTCAATGCCATCGCAACCACAGTTCTAATCCAAGCGGACTTTAAACTACAAGACTTAACAAGAACAAAATTCATATTGACAAGAAGTAATGACGTATTACTCGTATTATTTGATGACTATTCTTATTTCTTTCACTAACCAACTTCACAAAAATATACGCCCACTATGTAAAAGCACTCGATGGAAACTCAAAACCACTACAGAAAAATTAATTTGGATAAAAAAAATTGGAATTTTAACAGAACAACTAAAAACACAGAATTCAAAGAAAAGGAATAAATTTCTTACGATCCGTACTAAAATTTATTACAGGTATTCCAGATCACGACGATGCCATAAAAATAGAGACGACGATGCCATGAATACACTAATCGAAAACAATGAAAAACAGAAATTAATAAACTCCAGATTTGACAAAATCTTGAATATAATCAACAAGGCGAACGCGAAAAGTCATATTATCCTACAGCAAATACATGATCAACTATTGCTATTAGTACAAACTATTAACGCAGCAAAAAACAATGAATATTTATCTGAAGCAAGGACGATTTAAAAGAAATAGTCGCACATATGTTAACAACAGTCCCAATAATCAATATATTAGAATATGCAGACGTACTCATCGCAAGAAATGCTGAACTCATAATGCACATTTACAAATATCCTATATTGAATGATCAGTGCGAATATTTCAAGGTTACCCTAATCATTGCACACAGTTTTTACATACTTGGTGACTTGTTTAGTCATGTTTTTTCAGAAGTAGTCCTTTCTGAGCTTATTTAATAATCTTGTGATCCCTGGGTGGCCACCGAGCGGGCAGTGGATCATCATGACTTTTCATTATTACTTCGAGCCTTTCTCTTTCATTAGTTATTATTTTTATTTTCGCTGTTCTTCGCAATTTCTAGATTGTTTAATTTGTTGTTCGCGATTTTCTTAAAATCATTAACTGTAGTAATTTTAATATTATATCATTGAACGATAGTTGCAACTTTTGTATGCCTATACTATTAGCCATATTTTCTAGCTTTGGTAAGAATTTTTCCCTTTTATTAGTGAACACCTAAGTGTATCTACTATTTGGGTAAACTTCAAGCGAACCAATTTTCTAACATCATTTTTGTTAGTAATTTCATATGCGCGAGGGTTATTTCCTATTTGTTCAGAATTACAATTTGTATTATTGTTATTAATAGTTTTGTTTTTATTTTGTAATCGTGTAGTGACGTTTAGTATATTAATGTTTTCACCCATTTCTTAAATGTCACTGAAATTCATGCGTGATAGAGCGTCAGCTCCGCAGTTTTGTTTTCCTTGTATATATTCTATTGAAAAATCGTACTCCTCAACGTCTAGTCTCATTTTTAGATGGAGGAGTTTTCATTGAAAATAGATATACTAATGGTCGCTTCTAACTAGAAATTTCGTTCCATAGACATATGCGGGGAAAAATTGATGGCCCAGTGTATAGCGGTCAGTTCTTGTTCCATAACTGATTTATTTGATTCACCCTTAGTAAAGACTCTTGACGCGTAAGCTACAGGTAGTTGAATACCATTGCATGCTTGGCTAACAATAGCTCCGCAGGCGTTTTTGCTTGCATCAGTTGCGATGCAAAATTGTTTTTCAAAATTCGGATATTGTAATATTGGCGGTGATAACAGAGAACTTTTTAGATATTGGAATGCTTCTTCGCATTCTTTTGACAAAATAAATTGCGTATTTTTTCTCGATAACCTTGTGAGATGTATTGAATACTTAGCAAAGTTTTTTATGAACCTGCGGTAATAGTTGCAAAAAGCAATAAATCTTCTTGCATCGTCAGGGTTTTTGAGAATCGGGAAGTTTCTTATAGTTTCAAATTTTCCGTCATCTTGGTAAATGCCTTTGTTGTACATTTATGGCCCAAAAATGTTACCTGATGTTTCAAAAATATGCATTTGTCAGGTGTGAATTTTAAATTAAAATTTCTACAAGTTTCGAAGATATCTTTAAGATTTTTGGGCATATGATTTTCTGAGCATCTTAGGACAACAAGGTCGTCCTGCGAACGCCATAGTCATCATGCGTTGGAATGAAATCGGAGCTATTTGGAGTCCATAAGGGAGTCTTTTAAATCTGTATGATCCAGCATTAGTGGAGAAGGAAGTAATATCCCTGGAGCTATCTTCAAGCTCTATTTGATGGAAGCCCGACATAGGGTCGAGACATGAAAAATATTTGGCTCTTCCCAGTTAATCCAAAATGTCATCAATTCTAGGAAGAGGGAATTTGTACGCTATGAGTTTTTTTTATTGATTTGTCTATAGTCAATAACTAGCCTCATAATGAGTTTTTCTACCTGACTATTTATTTCGAACTTTTGTGATTCTGGAATCCTATAGTTTTTATGTAGACTGGTGGTGTCGTTCAATCTTAGTTTTTGCTTATACAAATTATTACACGAAATTTTTTCATTTTCTAAACCAAAAATATCTGTTTATTGTGAACATAGTTTTGTTAAATTATGATATGCAAATTTTTGGAAGTTGGATTGGAGTTTTTCTAAATTTTTCTTTGATCTGGATTCACTGTTTTTATTTTGGTTTTTTGGACATTGAACTAAGCTGTAATTATTTAAATTTTCTGTGATAATATTTGTATTTGGGATGAAAGCATTTTTATCTGTCGTGTTAATGATACGGACGTAGGGTAATTTGTTAGATGTGATGGAATTGGCTATGTATATACCGGGAGCAACTTCCTGCGTAGGTACAAATATAGAACTGTTTTTGTTTCAACATTTATTCTTCTAATGACTTCGCTTCGTGCGGGTATTGAAAAGAGATTTTGTGATGTAAGTTGACTTCTTAATTTGAGGGTTATTTCATTTGGGAATTCGTCTGGCCTTAGTACTAAAAGTAAATTATTTTTGGCAAAATCAAGGATGCAATTATATTTTGTAATGAAATCAAGGCCTAGAATACCATCAGTAGGTATTGGAAAATTATCATTAACGACAAGAAAGTCATGTTTAATAAGAATATTTTTGTTAATTAAATCGCCCCTGATTTTCCCTGTTGTGTAGACTGGGCTATTACCTATACCTGCAAAAGTTTTTTAAAACTGATACACTCGCACCAGTATCTATTAAGAACGTATTGATATTTTTGCTTAGTGTGTTCCTAATGGAGCAGTAGCTCGATAAATTTAGATTAAAGTGGTAAATATTGTTGTTAAAAGTTGCGGAGTTGACGCTATTATCATTTGTGTTTAGTTTTCCGCCAGATGGGCGGTCAGGGGGTCGTCGCCGTTTTCCTGAGCATCGCTATTAATAAGACGAACATTTCTATTAAATTTGGTTCGTCTATTATTATTATTATTGCGGCTATTATAATTTTTGCGGTTATTATTACGAAAATTTCTGCCGCTATTGTTATTTTGGTAATGATTATTGTGGACAATATTATTGTTAGTGCGGTTATTATGATTTCTATAATTATTGTGATTATAATTTCGACTATTACTAGCTCTTTTTCTATATTCTAGAAACATAACATAATTATTTGGGTGTTGTCCTAAAATTTAGAGGTTACTTCCTCGATTGAGTTGAACATGCCAGCTTGCATTATTAATTTAACTCGTTCAGAGTTCGCATTTTGTATGAATGACTTTGTTGCGGCTCTTGTAGCAATTTGATTTGCTGCCACTTCGGTCATACCATCTTACATGTAGGTATTTGCCAGTTCGTTAGAGAGTCGTTCAATTTCTTTTAGACAAGATTTTACTAGTCGTTTCGAGGAATTTGATGGGATCAGCCATGGTTAACTCTATTTTGTTATTAAGGGATGGATTCAATTTAGGAAGGCCTAATTTTTGGATATTAGAGGGTAAGAAGGAAACTTTTATCAAATTGAGCCTTATAACGATCTAATTCTTCAACTACATCTGACCAGTTTTCCTGAGCCATTAAATCAAATAGAGAAAATAAAACAAAAAGAAAAACAATTTATTTTTAATTCTTGAATGCTTTGTAGTATTTCGAGTTATTCTATATTTTTGACATCTTATTTGATTTTTCTTTTACAATAAAACATATTGCATTTTTTTGATATATTCAACTTGATTAAAAAAAAAAATTATTTATAATAATTTAATATTAAACTTCTAATAAGTATGTGTAATAATATATGAGTACATACATATGTAGGTACTTGAGTTTTCGGATAGAAAAAAAATGTTTACCAGCATCTTTATGATCAGTTTTTGGTTGTCTACGGGTTAAGTTGATTGATTTTATGATGAAATTTTGGTTGTCCAAAGATGTAGGATGTTTGATGACTTTGTTTTGCTGCAGCTTAAATGGCCTCCACAAGTTAAATGGCACAAGTTAAATGATCAATATAGATGATGATTGTAGAAAATGAGGTGGTGTATTGCACACTATCATTAAATACTACTTATAATTAAAAACTAACTTATATACTCAAAATAAAAGGAAGTCATGAATGCATGTGATTAATATGTATCATTGCACTGATCAAATTCCTTTAAGTGTATTGGCACAAATGACGAGTAATTTACTAGTCAAGTGTCAACATAAATGATCCACGTTTGGTTTCAATGACCTGTCTTAAATTTGATTAATGTTTGTTTGTATGTCGCTGTTTCAATGCAGAAAAGTATAATTTTGAAGCGGCCTAAATATTCGGCATTCTTTAATGACACATTCATAACAGCCTTTTTTCGAGTGAATTCAGAAAATTCGCAGTCTCGGATGCCGAACTATCTTCAATAAAGACATAATTCTGAGTAATCCTAAATTTAGTTTTATATTAATTGTTTAAAGAAAGCTGTTTTACACTCACAACAACACAACCAAAAATTTAAAAATTGCATAAACAATTAAACTATTGCAACAAAATGAAATTAATATATCTTTACACATCACAAAAGTATTTATATAAGTACTAAAGTACATTAAGATGTACAAATCAGTAATAACGATTTTTTATAAAAAAAATTATTTTATTTTTATTTACTTATCTATGGAAAAAAACAATACAACAAAACTAAGTCTTATATTAAAAAATAAAGCTTAATATAAAAATCAAATACAATCAGAAATAGTCTAATAGAATAAACTGTGTATATAGGATAATATAGAAATTAGAAAATGTTATTAAAACTGTTTATAAATTCAGAAAATGTGGATTTAAATTGACTGGCATTACTAATTAATTGTATTGGCCCCAAAGACGTATGGAATATACAAAGAAATGTTGCTCAGAAGCGGTCTTATTATGCTTGATTCTATTAATTTTTTTGCCTCTGCTTGATATTGAGAAGGAGAGTCTTTGATACAGATAATTAGGCTGTTTGGTATAAACAATTTTATGCAGTAAAAGAAGAACTCTACATTTTAGTAAATTATCAATCGTCACAGTAAATATAGAGCTATTGAGTACAACAATGGATAAAGTATCGAGCCATTGTCAAGTCATTGATTGATTACTTGCCCTGTAGTAGTAGTAGCAGTAGGTACTCTAATGTTTTTATGTCACGCTAGTTGCCATAGTGATGAGTTAGCGATGCGGAAAAAGCCCTTTTTTCCAGTAGTGTGTTGTATGCCTCTATAACTTTATCGGCTGCACTTACTATTTTAGTTCTTATTGTCTTGTTCTATATTAAGTTTTAAAAAAAATTATATGGAAAATAAGAATAAGAGTTCTTTTAAAAATAAATTGAATTCAATAAAATGTATTTTTGAGAAAAATAAGGGGAATTTTGTTTTGAACTTCAGGGCTATTACTCACGATTCAATGATAAGAAAGCGGAGAAAATATCCGAGGGAAAAGTTATATGAGATTGAAAAATTAAAACTTTTCTAGGGAAAAAGTATTCAACGCCATAAAATTTGTTCATAGCCCAATAAAACTGAGAGATATAACACAAAGGGATGAGCAGGTTAAATTAATACAACAAACACACAGCATAGCTCACAGAGGATATAAAAATAATATACGTGAACTGTTGGAACAATACTATTGGCCTGATATGGAGAAAAATTGTGAAGCATTCAATAAGAAATGTACAGCCTGCCTGTATGGAAGGCATGAGCGCAACCCCACAAGAGAACCATTACGATCTTCAAACATATCCGAACAACCAAGCGAATACATACACACGAACATCTAGTATAATGAGCACAAATCATATTTAGTAGCCATAGACATAATAAAAATACATTATTATTAGAGAATTACTCAAAAACTGAAATGGAAAAAAATTATAAGATATAATCGTTAATAACTACTCCAATTGTAAGCGATTAATGACAGATAATGTAGCCGCTCTAAATACACCCATGTTAAAGCAATTTTGTATAAAATAGGACATAATAATAATCCAAACACCTGTTTTCAGATTAAAAGCAAACGCACAGGTTGAAGGCGCACACAACTCAATAGATAATTCTGTTATCTAGAATATTGAGAATCAAGAACTCTAAATCAGCTACTAAAGAACTATATTTTTCAGTGAAAGAGATAAACAATACAATACACTCAGTCAGGGTATATAGACCAAAAGACATATATTTTAATCTAATTAATTACAGCAAAGAAGAACTGAAAAAGAAACTCGAAGACGTCTCTATCAAAATTTTGCAACGGCTAAATCTAGGCTCCAGGCATAGAACTTTCAAGGAAAAGACCAGATACTCGTATTTATAAATAATATTAGAAGCAAAAGCGATACCCGATATAAAAAAGCCATTGTCAAAGAGGATCGTAAGGACACAATCTTAACACAGGGAGGGCAGATCATCCACAAAAACAATATAAAAAAATACGTACTCAGCAGTGATGAAAACGGTACCCTAATATTGCTAGTCAATGCCATCACACCCACAGTTCTAATCCAAGCGGACTTTAAACTACAAGACTTAACAAGAACAAAATTCATATTGACAAGAAGTAATGACGTATTACTCGTATTATTTGATGACTATTCTTATTTCTTTCACTAACCAACTTCACAAAAATATACGCCCACTATGTAAAAGCACTCGATGGAAACTCAAAACCACTACAGAAAAATTAATTTGGATAAAAAAATTGGAATTTTAACAGAACAACTAAAAACACAGAATTCAAAGAAAAGGAATAAATTTCTTACGATCCGTACTAATATTTATTACAGGTATTCCAGATCACGACGATGCCATAAAAATAGAGACGACGATGCCATGAATACACTAATCGAAAACAATGAAAAACAGAAATTAATAAACTCCAGATTTGACAAAATCTTGAATATAATCAACAAGGCGAACGCGAAAAGTCATATTATCCTACAGCAAATACATGATCAACTATTGCTATTAGTACAAACTATTAACGCAGCAAAAAACAATGAATATTTATCTGAAGCAAGGACGATTTAAAAGAAATAGTCGCACATGAGTTAACAACAGTGCCAATAATCAATATATTAGAATATGCAGACGTACTAATCGCAAGAAATGCTGAACTCATAATACACATTTACAAATATCCTATATTGAATGATCAGTGCGAATATTTCAAGGTTACCCTAATCATTGCACACAGTTTTTACATACTTGGTGACTTGTTTAGTCATGTTTTTTCAGAAGTAGTCCTTTCTGAGCTTATTTAATAATCTTGTGATCCCTGGGTGGCCACCGAGCGGGCAGTGGATCATCATGGCTTTTCATTATTACTTCGAGCCTTTCTCTTTCATTAGTTATTATTTTTATTTTCGCTGTTCTTCGCAATTTCTAGATTGTTTAATTTGTTGTTCGCGATTTTCTTAAAATCATTAACTGTAGTAATTTTAATATTATATCATTGAACGATAGTTGCAACTTTTGAATGCCTATACTATTAGCCATATTTTCTAGCTTTGGTAAGAATTTTTCCCTTTTATTAGTGAACACCTAAGTGTATCTACTATTTGGGTAAACTTCAAGCGAACCAATTTTCTAACATAATTTTTGTTAGTAATTTCATATGCGCGAGGGTTATTTCCTATTTGTTCAGAATTACAATTTGTATTATTGTTATTAATAGTTTTGTTTTTATTTTGTAATCGTGTAGTGACTTTTAGTATATTAATGTTTTCACCCATTTCTTTAATGTCACTGAAATTCATGCGTGATAGAGCGTCAGCTCCGCAGTTTTGTTTTCCTTGTATATATTCTATTGAAAAATCGTACTCCTCAACGTCTAGTCTCATTCATAGATGGAGGAGTTTTCATTGAAAATAGATATACCAATGGTCGCTTCTAACTAGAAATTTCGTTCCATAGACATATGCGCGGAAAAAATTGATGGCCCAGTGTATAGCGGTCAGTTCTTGTTCCATAACTGATTTATTTGATTCACCCTTAGTAAAGACTCTTGACGCGTAAGCTACAGGTAGTTGAATACCATTGCATGCTTGGCTAACAATAGCTCCGCAGGCGTTTTTGCTTGCATCAGTTGCGATGCAAAATTGTTTTTCAAAATTCGGATATTGTAATATTGGCAGTGATAACAGAGAACTTTTTAGATATTGGAATGCTTCTTCGCATTCTTTTGACCAAATAAATTGCGTATTTTTTCTCGATAACTTTGTGAGATGTATTGAATACTTAGCAAAGTTTTTTATGAACCTATAATAATAATAGTTGCAAAAAGCAATAAATCTTCTTGCATCGTCAGGGTTTTTGAGAATCGGGAAGTTTCTTATAGTTTCAAATTTTCCGTCATCTGGGTAAATGCCTTTGTTGTACATTTATGGCCCAAAAATGTTACCTGATGTTTCAAAAATATGCATTTGCCAGGTGTCAATTTTAAATTAAAATTTATACAAGTTTCGAAGATATCTTTAAGATTTTTGGGCATATGATTTTCTGAGCATCTTAGGACAACAAGGTCGTCCTGCGAACGCCATAGTCATCATGGAATGGAATCGGAGCTATTTGGAGTCCATAAGGGAGTCTTTTAAATCTGTATGATCCAGCATTAGTGGAGAAGGAAGTAATATCCCTGGAGCTATCTTCAAGCTCTATTTGATGGAAGCCCGACATAGGGTCGAGACATGAAAAATATTTGGCTCTTCCCAGTTAATCCAAAATGTCATCAATTCTAGGAAGAGGGAATTTGTACGCTATGAGTTTTTTTTATTGATTTGTCTATAGTCAATAACTAGCCTCATAATGAGTTTTTCTACCTGACTATTTATTTCGAACTTTTGTGATTCTGGAATCCTATAGTTTTTATGTAGACTGGTGGTGTCGTTCAATCTTAGTTTTTGCTTATACAAATTATTACACGAAATTTTTTCATTTTCTAAACCAAAAATATCGGTTTATTGTGAACATAGTTTTGTTAAATTATGATATGCAAATTTTTGGAAGTTGGATTGGAGTTTATCTAAATTTTTCTTTGATCTGGATTCACTTATTTACTATATATCACGTTTTTATTTTGGTTTTTTGGACATTGAACTAAGCTGTAATTATTTAAATTATCTGTGATAATATTTGTATTTGGGATGAAAGCATTTTTATCTGTCGTGTTAATGATACGGACGTAGGGTAATTTGTTAGATGTGATGGAATTGGCTATGTATATACCGGGAGCAACTTCCTGCGTAGGTACAAATATAGAACTGTTTTTGTTTCAACATTTATTCTTCTAATGACTTCGCTTCGTACGGGTATTGAAAAGAGATTTTGTGATGTAGGTTGACTTCTTAATTTGAGGGTTATTTCATTTGGGAATTCGTCTGGCCTTAGTACTAAAAGTAAATTATTTTTGGCAAAATCAAGGATGCAATTATATTTTGTAATGAAATCAAGGCCTAGAATACCATCAGTAGGTATTGGAAAATTATCATTAACGACAAGAAAGTCATGTTTAATAAGAATATTTTTGTTAATTAAATCGCCCCTGATTTTCCCTGTTGTGTAGACTGGGCTATTACCTATACCTGCAAAAGTTTTTTAAAACTGATACACTCGCACCAGTATCTATTAAGAACGTATTGATATTTTTGCTTAGTGTGTTCCTAATGGAGCAGTAGCTCGATAAATTTAGATTAAAGTGGTAAATATTGTTGTTAAAAGTTGCGGAGTTGACGCTATTATCATTTGTGTTTAGTTTTCCGCCAGATGGGCGGTCAGGGGGTCGTCGCCGTTTTCCTGAGCATCGCTATTAATAAGACGAACATTTCTATTAAATTTGGTTCGTCTATTATTATTATTATTGCGGCTATTATAATTTTTGCAGTTATTATTACGAAAATTTCTGCCGCTATTGTTATTTTGGTAATGATTATTGTGGACAATATTATTGTTAGTGCGGTTATTATGATTTCTATAATTATTGCGATTATAATTTCGACTATTACTAGCTCTCTTTCTATATTCTAGAAACATAACATAATTATTTGGGTGTTGTCCTAAAATTTAGAGGTTACTTCCTCGATTGGGTTGAACATGCCAGCTTGCATTATTAATTTAACTCGTTCAGAGTTCGCATTTTGTATGAATGACTTTGTTGCGGCTCTTGTAGCAATTTGATTTGCTGCCACTTCGGTCATACCATCTTACATGTAGGTATTTGCCAGTTCGTTAGAGAGTCGTTCAATTTCTTTTAGACAAGATTTTACTAGTCGTTTCGAGGAATTTGATGGGATCAGCCATGGTTAACTCTATTTTGTTATTAAGGGATGGATTCAATTTAGGAAGGCCTAATTTTTGGATATTAGAGGGTAAGAAGGAAACTTTTATCAAATTGAGCCTTATAACGATCTAATTCTTCAACTAAATCTGACCAGTTTTCCTGAGCCATTAAATCAAATAGAGAAAATAAAACAAAAAGAAAAACAATTTATTTTTAATTCTTGAATGCTTTGTAGTATTTCGAGTTATTCTATATTTTTGACATCTTATTTGATTTTTCTTTTACAATAAAACATATTGCATTTTTTTTGATATATTCAACTTGATTAAAAAAAAAATTATTTATAATAATTTTATATTAAACTTCTAATAAGTATGTGTAATAATATATGAGTACATACATATGTAGGTACTTGAGTTTTCGGATAGAAAAAAAATGTTTACCAGCATCTTTATGATGAGTTTTTGGTTGTCTACGGGTTAAGTTGATTGATTTTATGATGAAATTTTGGTTGTCCAAAGATGTCGGATGTTTGATGACTTTGTTTTGCTGCAGCTTAAATGGCCTCCTGCACATGTTAAATGATCAATATAGATGATGATTGTAGAAAATGAGGTGGTGTATTGCACACTATCATTAAATACTACTTATAATTAAAAACTAACTTATATACTCAAAATAAAAGGAAGTCATGAATGCATGTGATTAATATGTATCATTGCACTGATCAAATTCCTTTAAGTGTATTGGCACAAATGACGAGTAATTTACTAGTCAAGTGTCAACATAAATGATCCACGTTTGGTTTCAATGACCTGTCTTAAATTTGATTAATGTTTGTTTGTATGTCGCTGTTTCAATGCAGAAAAGTATAATTTTTAAGCGGCCTAAATATTCGGCATTCTTTAATGACACATTCATAACAGCCTTTTTTCGAGTGAATTCAGAAAATTCGCAGTCTCGGATGCCGAACTATCTTCAATAAAGACATAATTCTGAGTAATCCTAAATTTAGTTTTATATTAATTGTTTAAAGAAAGCTGTTTTACACTCACAACAACACAACCAAAAATTTAAAAATTGCATAAACAATTAAACTATTGCAACAAAATGAAATTAATATATCTTTACACATCACAAAAGTATTTATATAAGTACTAAAGTACATTAAGATGTACAAATCAGTAATAACGATTTTTTATAAAAAAAATTATTTTATTTTTATTTACTTATCTATGGAAAAAAACAATACAACAAAACTAAGTCTTATATTAAAAAATAAAGCTTAATATAAAAATCAAATACAATCAGAAATAGTCTAATAGAATAAACTGTGTATATAGGATAATATAGAAATTAGAAAATGTTATTAAAACTGTTCATAAATTCAGAAAATGTGGATTTAAATTGACTGGCATTACTAATTAATTGTATTGGCCCCAAAGACGTATGGAATATACAAAGAAATGTTGCTCAGAAGCGGTGTTATTATGCTTGATTCTATTAATTTTTTTTCCTCTGCTTGATATTGAGAAGGAGAGTCTTTGATACAGATAATTAGGCTGTTTGGTATAAACAATTTTATGCAGTAAAAGAAGAACTCTACATTTTAGTAAATTATCAATCGTCACAGTAAGTATAGAGCTGCACATCATCCGCATACATTTAGATTTTACAGTGTTTAAGATGTAGAGGTAGATCATTTGCGTATATTGAGTACAACAATGGATAAAGTATCGAGCAATTGTCAAGTGCGGAAAAAGCCCTTTTTTCCAGTAGTGTGTTGTATGCCTCTATAACTTTATCGGCTGCACTTACTATTTTAGTTCTTAATGTCTTGTTCTATATTAAGTATTAAAAAAAATTATATGGAAAATAAGAAGAAGAGTTCTTTTAAAAATAAATTGAAATCAATAAAATGTATTTTTGAGAAAAATAAGGGGAATTTTGTTTTGAACTTCAGGGCTATTACTCACGATTCAATGATAAGAAAGCGGAGAAAATATCCGAGGGAAAAGTTATATGAGATTGAAAAATTAAAACTTTTCTAGGGAAAAAGTATTCAACGCCATAAAATTTGTTCATAGCCCAATAAAACTGAGAGATATAACACAAAGGGATGAGCAGGTTAAATTAATACAACAAACACACAGCATAGCTCACAGAGGATATAAAAATAATATACGTGAACTGTTGGAACAATACTATTGGCCTGATATGGAGAAAAATTGTGAAGCATTCAATAAGAAATGTACAGCCTGCCTGTATGGAAGGCATGAGCGCAACCCCACAAGAGAACCATTACGATCTTCAAACATATCCGAACAACCAAGCGAATACATACACACGAACATCTAGTATAATGAGCACAAATCATATTTAGTAGCCATAGACATAATAAAAATACATTATTATTAGAGAATTACTCAAAAACTGAAATGGAAAAAAATTATAAGATATAATCGTTAATAACTACCCCAATTGTAAGCGATTAATGACAGATAATGTAGCCGCTCTAAATACACCCATGTTAAAGCAATTTTGTATAAAATATGACATAATAATAATCCAAACACCTGTTTTCAGAATAAAAGCAAATGCACAGGTTGAAGGCGCACACAACTCAATAGATAATTCTGTTATCTAGAATATTGAGAATCAAGAACTCTAAATCAGCTACTAAAGAACTATATTTTTCAGTGAAAGAGATAAACAATACAATACACTCAGTCAGGGTATATAGCCCAAAAGACATAATTTTAATCTAATTAATTACAGCAAAGAAGAACTGAAAAAGAAACTCGAAGACGCCTCTATCAAAATTTTGCAACGGCTAAATCTAGGCTCCAGGCATAGAACTTTCAAGGAAAAGACCAGATACTCGTATTTATAAATAATATTAGAAGCAAAAGCGATACCCGATATAAAAAAGCCATTGTCAAAGAAGATCGTAAGGACACAATCTTAACACAGGGAGGGCAGATCATCCACAAAAACAATATAAAAAAATACGTACTCAGCAGCGATGAAAATGATACCCTAATATTGCTAGTCAATGCCATCGCAACCACAGTTCTAATCCAAGCGGACTTTAAACTACAAGACTTAACAGGAACAAAATTCATATTGACAAGAAGTAATGACGTATTACTCGTATTATTTGATGACTATTCTTATTTCTTTCACTAACCAACTTCACAAAAATATACGCCCACTATGTAAAAGCACTCGATGGAAACTCAAAATCACTACAGAAAAATTAATTTGGATAAAAAAAATTGGAATTTTAACAGAACAACTAAAAACACAGAACTCAAAGAAAAGGAATAAATTTCTTACGATCCGTACTAAAATTTATTACAGGTATTCCAGATCACGACGATGCCATAAAAATAGAGACGGCGATGCCATGAATACACTAATCGAATACAATAAATACATGATCAACTATTGCTATTAGTACAAACTATTAACGCAGCAAAAAACAATGAATATTTATCTGAAGCAAGGACGATTTAAAAGAAATAGTCGCACATATGTTAACAACAGTCCCAATAATCAATATATTAGAATATGCAGACCTACTCATCGCAAGAAATGCTGAACTCATAATACACATTTACAAATATCCTATATTGAATGATCAGTGCGAATATTTCAAGGTTACCCTAATCATTGCACACAGTTTTTACATACTTGGTGACTTGTTTAGTCATGTTTTTTCAGAAATAGTCCTTTCTGAGCTTATTTAATAATCTTGTGATCCCTGGGTGGCCACCGAGCGGGCAGTGGATCATCATGACTTTTCATTATTACTTCGAGCCTTTCTCTTTCATTAGTTATTATTTTTATTTTCGCTGTTCTTCGCAATTTCTAGATTGTTTAATTTGTTGTTCGCGATTTTCTTAAAATCATTAACTGTAGTAATTTTAATATTATATCATTGAACGATAGTTGCAACTTTTGAATGCCTATACTATTAGCCATATTTTCTAGCTTTGGTAAGAATTTTTCCCTTTTATTAGTGAACACCTAAGTGTATCTACTATTTGGGTAAACTTCAAGCGAACCAATTTTCTAACATCATTTTTGTTAGTAATTTAATATGCGCGAGGCTTATTTCCCATTTGTTCAGAATTACAATTTGTATTATTGTTATTAATAGTTTTGTTTTTATTTTGTAATCGTGTAGTGACTTTTAGTATATTAATGTTTTCACCCATTTCTTAAATGTCACTGAAATTCATGCGTGATAAAGCGTCAGCTCCGCAGTTTTGTTTTCCTTGTATATATTCTATTGAAAAATCGTACTCCACAACGTCTAGTCTCATTCATAGATGGAGGATTTTTCATTGAAAATAGATATACTAATGGTCGCTTCTAACTAGAAATTTCGTTCCATAGACATATGCGCGGAAAAAATTGATGGCCCAGTGTATAGCGGTCAGTTCTTGTTCCATAACTGATTTATTTGATTCACCCTTAGTAAAGACTCTTGACGCGTAAGCTGCAGGTAGTTGAATACCATTGCATGCTTGGCTAACAATAGCTCCGCAGGCGTTTTTGCTTGCATCAGTTGCGATGCAAAATTGTTTTTCAAAATTCGGATATTGTAATATTGGCGGTGATAACAGAGAACTTTTTAGATATTGGAATGCTTCTTCGCATTCTTTTGACCAAATAAATTGCGTATTTTTTCTCGATAACCTTGTGAGATGTATTGAATACTTAGCAAAGTTTTTTATGAACCTGCGGTAATAGTTGCAAAAAGCAATAAATCTTCTTGCATCGTCAGGGTTTTTGAGAATCGGGAAGTTTCTTATAGTTTCAAATTTTTCGTCATCTGGGTAAATGCCTTTGTTGTACATTTATGGCCCAAAAATGTTACCTGATGTTTCAAAAATATGCATTTGTCAGGTGTCAATTTTAAATTAAAATTTCTACAAGTTTCGAAGATATCTTTAAGATTTTTGGGCATATGATTTTCTGAGCATCTTAGGACAACAAGGTCGTCCTGCGAACGTCATAGTCATCATGCGTTGGAATGAAATCGGAGCTATTTGGAGTCCATAAGGGAGTCTTTTAAATCTGTATGATACAGCATTAGTGGAGAAGGAAGTAATATCCCTGGAGCTATCTTCAAGCTCTATTTGATGGAAGCCCGACATAGGGTCGAGACATGAAAAATATTTGGCTCTTCCCAGTTAATCCAAAATGTCATCAATTCTAGGAAGAGGGAATTTGTACGCTATGAGTTTTTTTTATTGATTTGTCTATAGTCAATAACTAGCTTCCATCTTTTTTTTTGGCACAAGCAATATTGGCCTACTGAATTCGGATACGGAAGGTTCTACAAGGTCATCACTAATGAGTTTTTCTACCTGACTATTTATTTCGAACTTTTGTGATTCTGGAATCCTATAGTTTTTATGTAGACTGGTGGTGTCGTTCAATCTTAGTTTTTGCTTATACAAATTATTACACGAAATTTTTTCATTTTCTAAACCAAAAATATCTGTTTATTGTGAACATAGTTTTGTTAAATTATGATATGCAAATTTTTGGAAGTTGGATTGGAGTTTTTCTAAATTTTTCTTTGATCTGGATTCACTGTTTTTATTTTGGTTTTTTGGACATTGAACTAAGCTGTAATTATTTAAATTTTCTGTGATAATATTTGTATTTGGGATGAAAGCATTTTTATCTGTCGTGTTAATGATACGGACGTAGGGTAATTTGTTAGATGTGATGGAATTGGCTATGTATATACCGGGAGCAACTTCCTGCGTAGGTACAAATATAGAACTGTTTTTGTTTCAACATTTATTCTTCTAATGACTTCGCTTCGTGCGGGTATTGAAAAGAGATTTTGTGATGTAGGTTGACTTCTTAATTTGAGGGTTATTTCATTTGGGAATTCGTCTGGCCTTAGTACTAAAAGTAAATTATTTTTGGCAAAATCAAGGATGCAATTATATTTTGTAATGAAATCAAGGCCTAGAATACCATCAGTAGGTATTGGAAAATTATCATTAACGACAAGAAAGTCATGTTTAATAAGAATATTTTTGTTAATTAAATCGCCCCTGATTTTCCCTGTTGTGTAGACTGGGCTATTACCTATACCTGCAAAAGTTTTTTAAAACTGATACACTCGCACCAGTATCTATTAAGAACGTATTGATATTTTTGCTTAGTGTGTTCCTAATGGAGCAGTAGCTCGATAAATTTAGATTAAAGTGGTAAATATTGTTGTTAAAAGTTGCGGAGTTGACGCTATTATCATTTGTGTTTAGTTTTCCGCCAGATGGGCGGTCAGGGGGTCGTCGCCGTTTCCCTGAGCATCGCTATTAATAAGACGAACATTTCTATTAAATTTGGTTCGTCTATTATTATTATTATTGCGGCTATTATAATTTTTGCGGTTATTATTACGAAAATTTCTGCCGCTATTGTTATTTTGGTAATGATTATTGTGGACAATATTATTGTTAGTGCGGTTATTATGATTTCTATAATTATTGCGATTATAATTTCGACTATTACTAGCTCTCTTTCTATATTCTAGAAACATAACATAATTATTTGGGTGTTGTCCTAAAATTTAGAGGTTACTTCCTCGATTGAGTTGAACATGCCAGCTTGCATTATTAATTTAACTCGTTCAGAGTTCGCATTTTGTATGAATGACTTTGTTGCGGCTCTTGTAGCAATTTGATTTGCTGCCACTTCGGTCATACCATCTTACATGTAGGTATTTGCCAGTTCGTTAGAGAGTCGTTCAATTTCTTTTAGACAAGATTTTACTAGTCGTTTCGAGGAATTTGATGGGATCAGCCATGGTTAACTCTATTTTGTTATTAAGGGATGGATTCAATTTAGGAAGGCCTAATTTTTGGATATTAGAGGGTAAGAAGGAAACTTTTATCAAATTGAGCCTTATAACGATCTAATTCTTCAAGTACATCTGACCAGTTTTCCTGAGCCATTAAATCAAATAGAGAAAATAAAACAAAAAGAAAAACAATTTATTTTTAATTCTTGAATGCTTTGTAGTATTTCGAGTTATTCTATATTTTTGACATCTTATTTGATTTTTCTTTTACAATAAAACATATTGCATTTTTTTGATATATTCAACTTGATTAAAAAAAAAATTATTTATAATAATTTAATATTAAACTTCTAATAAGTATGTGTAATAATATATGAGTACATACATATGTAGGTACTTGAGTTTTCGGATAGAAAAAAAATGTTTACCAGCATCTTTATGATGAGTTTTTGGTTGTCTACGGGTTAAGTTGATTGATTTTATGATGAAATTTTGGTTGTCCAAAGATGTCGGATGTTTGATGACTTTGTTTTGCTGCAGCTTAAATGGCCTCCTGCACATGTTAAATGATCAATATAGATGATGATTGTAGAAAATGAGGTGGTGTATTGCACACTATCATTAAATACTACTTATAATTAAAAACTAACTTATATACTCAAAATAAAAGGAAGTCATGAATGCATGTGATTAATATGTATCATTGCACTGATCAAATTCCTTTAAGTGTATTGGCACAAATGACGAGTAATTTACTAGTCAAGTGTCAACATAAATGGTCCACGTTTGTTTGCAATGACCTGTCTTAAATTTGATTAATGTTTGTTTGTATGTCGCTGTTTCAATGCAGAAAAGTATAATTTTTAAGCGGCCTAAATATTCGGCATTCTTTAATGACACATTCATAACAGCCTTTTTTCGAGTGAATTCAGAAAATTCGGAGTCTCGGATGCCGAACTATCTTCAATAAAGACATAATTCTGAGTAA
Organism: Epicampocera succincta; assembly: GCA_932526305.1. Classification (NCBI taxonomy): domain Eukaryota; kingdom Metazoa; phylum Arthropoda; class Insecta; order Diptera; family Tachinidae; genus Epicampocera; species Epicampocera succincta. The sequence goes on along the minus strand of OW052035.1, from coordinate 25,401,929 downwards.
TCCTAAATTTAGTTTTATATTAATTGTTTAAAGAAAGCTGTTTTACACTCACAACAACACAACCAAAAATTTAAAAATTGCATAAACAATTAAACTATTGCAACAAAATGAAATTAATATATCTTTACACATCACAAAAGTATTTATATAAGTACTAAAGTACATTAAGATGTACAAATCAGTAATAACGATTTTTTATAAAAAAAATTATTTTATTTTTATTTACTTATCTATGTAAAAAAACAATACAACAAAACTAAGTCTTATATTAAAAAATAAAGCTTAAAATAAAAATCAAATACAATCAGAAATAGTCTAATAGAATAAACTGTGTATATAGGATAATATAGAAATTAGAAAATGTTATTAAAACTGTTTATAAATTCAGAAAATGTGGATTTAAATTGACTGGCATTACTAATTAATTGTATTGGCCCCAAAGACGTATGGAATATACAAAGAAATGTTGCTCATAAGCGGTCTTATTATGCTTGATTCTATTAATTTTTTTGCCTCTGCTTGATATTGAGAAGGAGAGTCTTTGATACAGATAATTAGGCTGTTTGGTATAAACAATTTTATGCAGCAAAAGAAGAACTCTACATTTTAGTAAATTATCAATCGTCACAGTAAATATAGAGCTGCACATCATCCGCATACATTTAGATTTTACAGTGTTTAAGATGTAGAGGTAGATTATTTGCGTATATTGAGTACAACAATGGATAAAGTATCGAGCCATTGTCAAGTCATTGATTGATTACTTGCCCTGCAGTAGTAGTAGCAGTAGGTACTCTAATGTTTTTAAGTCACGATAGTTGCCATAGTGATGAGTTAGCGATGCGGAAAAAGCCCTTTTTTCCAGTAGTGTGTTGTATGCCTCTATAACTCTATCGGCTGCACTTACTATTTTAGTTCTTATTGTCTTGTTCTATATTAAGTATTAAAAAAAATTATATGGAAAATAAGAAGAAGAGTTCTTTTAAAAATAAATTGAAATCAATAAAATGTATTTTTGAGAAAAATAAGGGGAATTTTGTTTTGAACTTCAGGGCTATTACTCACGATTCAATGATAAGAAAGCGGAGAAAATATCCGAGGGAAAAGTTATATGAGATTGAAAAATTAAAACTTTTCGAGGGAAAAAGTATTCAACGCCATAAAATTTGTTCATAGCCCAATAAAACTGAGAGATATAACACAAAGGGATGAGCAGGTTAAATTAATACAACAAACACACAGCATAGCTCACAGAGGATATAAAAATAATATACGTGAACTGTTGGAACAATACTATTGGCCTGATATGGAGAAAAATTGTGAAGCATTCAATAAGAAATGTACAGCCTGCCTGTATGGAAGGCATGAGCGCAACCCCACAAGAGAACCATTACGATCTTCAAACATATCCGAACAACCAAGCGAATACATACACACGAACATCTAGTATAATGAGCACAAATCATATTTAGTAGCCATAGACATAATAAAAATACATTATTATTAGAGAATTACTCAAAAACTGAAATGGAAAAAAATTATAAGATATAATCGTTAATAACTACCCCAATTGTAAGCGATTAATGACAGATAATGTAGCCGCTCTAAATACACCCATGTTAAAGCAATTTTGTATAAAATATGACATAATAATAATCCAAACACCTGTTTTCAGATTAAAAGCAAACGCACAGGTTGAAGGCGCACACAACTCAATAGATAATTCTGTTATCTAGAATATTGAGAATCAAGAACTCTAAATCAGCTACTAAAGAACTATATTTTTCAGTGAAAGAGATAAACAATACAATACACTCAGTCAGGGTATATAGACCAAAAGACATATATTTTAATATAATTAATTACAGCAAAGAAGAACTGAAAAAGAAACTCGAAGACGTCTCTATCAAAATTTTGCAACGGCTAAATCTAGGCTCCAGGCATAGAACTTTCAAGGAAAAGACCAGATACTCGTATTTATAAATAATATTAGAAGCAAAAGCGATACCCGATATAAAAAAGCCATTGTCAAAGAAGATCGTAAGGACACAATCTTAACACAGGGAGGGCAGATCATCCACAAAAACAATATAAAAAAATACGTACTCAGCAGTGATGAAAATGATACCCTAATATTGCTAGTCAATGCCATCGCAACCACAGTTCTAATCCAAGCGGACTTTAAACTACAAGACTTAACAAGAACAAAATTCATATTGACAAGAAGTAATGACGTATTACTCGTATTATTTGATGACTATTCTTATTTCTTTCACTAACCAACTTCACAAAAATATACGCCCACTATGTAAAAGCACTCGATGGAAACTCAAAACCACTACAGAAAAATTAATTTGGATAAAAAAATTGGAATTTTAACAGAACAACTAAAAACACAGAATTCAAAGAAAAGGAATAAATTTCTTACGATCCGTACTAAAATTTATTACAGGTATTCCAGATCACGACGATGCCATAAAAATAGAGACGACGATGCCATGAATACACTAATCGAAAACAATGAAAAACAGAAATTAATAAACTCCAGATTTGACAAAATCTTGAATATAATCAACAAGGCGAACGCGAAAAGTCATATTATCCTACAGCAAATACATGATCAACTATTGCTATTAGTACAAACTATTAACGCAGCAAAAAACAATGAATATTTATCCGAAGCAAGGACGATTTAAAAGAAATAGTCGCACATGAGTTAACAACAGTCCCAATAATCAATATATTAGAATATGCAGACGTACTCATCGCAAGAAATGCTGAACTCATAATACACATTTACAAATATCCTATATTGAATGATCAGTGCGAATATTTCAAGGTTACCCTAATCATTGCACACAGTTTTTACATACTTGGTGACTTGTTTAGTCATGTTTTTTCAGAAGTAGTCCTTTCTGAGCTTATTTAATAATCTCGTGATCCCTGGGTGGCCACCGAGCGGGCAGTGGATCATCATGACTTTTCATTATTACTTCGAGCCTTTCTCTTTCATTAGTTATTATTTTTATTTTCGCTGTTCTCCGCAATTTCTAGATTGTTTAATTTGTTGTTCGCGATTTTCTTAAAATCATTAACTGTAGTAATTTTAGTATTATATCATTGAACGATAGTTGCAACTTTTGAATGCCTATACTATTAGCCATATTTTCTAGCTTTGGTAAGAATTTTTCCCTTTTATTAGTGAACACCTAAGTGTATCTACTATTTGGGTAAACTTCAAGCGAACCAATTTTCTAACATAATTTTTGTTAGTAATTTCATATGCGCGAGGGTTATTTCCTATTTGTTCAGAATTACAATTTGTATTATTGTTATTAATAGTTTTGTTTTTATTTTGTAATCGTGTAGTGACTTTTAGTATATTAATGTTTTCACCCATTTCTTTAATGTCACTGAAATTCATGCGTAATAGAGCGTCAGCTCCGCAGTTTTGTTTTCCTTGTATATATTCTATTGAAAAATCGTACTCCTCAACGTCTAGTCTCATTCATAGATGGAGGAGTTTTCATTGAAAATAGATATACTAATGGTCGCTTCTAACTAGAAATTTCGTTCCATAGACATATGCGCGGAAAAAATTGATGGCCCAGTGTATAGCGGTCAGTTCTTGTTCCATAACTGATTTATTTGATTCACCCTTAGTAAAGACTCTTGACGCGTAAGCTACAGGTAGTTGAATACCATTGCATGCTTGGCTAACAATAGCTCCGCAGGCGTTTTTGCTTGCATCAGTTGCGATGCAAAATTGTTTTTCAAAATTCGGATATTGTAATATTGGCAGTGATAACAGAGAACTTTTTAGATATTGGAATGCTTCTTCGCATTCTTTTGACCAAATAAATTGCGTATTTTTTCTCGATAACCTTGTGAGATGTTTTGAATACTTAGCAAAGTTTTTTATGAACCTGCGGGAATAGTTGCAAAAAGCAATAAATCTTCTTGCATCGTCAGGGTTTTTGAGAATCGGGAAGTTTCTTATAGTTTCCGTCATCTTGGTAAATGCCTTTGTTGTACATTTATGGCCCAAAAATGTTACCTGATGTTTCAAAAATATGCATTTGTCAGGTGTGAATTTTAAATTAAAATTTCTACAAGTTTCGAAGATATCTTTAAGATTTTTGGGCATATGATTTTCTGAGCATCTTAGGACAACAAGGTCGTCCTGCGAACGCCATAGTCATCATGCGTTGGAATGAAATCGGAGCTATTTGGAGTCCATAAGGGAGTCTTTTAAATCTGTATGATCCAGCATTAGTGGAGAAGGAAGTAATATCCCTGGAGCTATCTTCAAGCTCTATTTGATGGAAGCCCGAGATAGGGTCGAGACATGAAAAATATTTGGCTCTTCCCAGTTAATCCAAAATGTCATCAAATCTAGGAAGAGGGAATTTGTACGCTATGAGTTTTTTTTATTGATTTGTCTATAGTCAATAACTAGCCTCATAATGAGTTTTTCTACCTGACTATTTATTTCGAACTTTTGTGATTCTGGAATCCTATAGTTTTTATGTAGACTGGTGGTGTCGTTCAATCTTAGTTTTTGCTTATACAAATTATTACACGAAATTTTTTCATTTTCTAAACCAAAAATATCGGTTTATTGTGAACATAGTTTTGTTAAATTATGATATGCAAATTTTTGGAAGTTGGATTGGAGTTTATCTAAATTTTTCTTTGATCTGGATTCACTTATTTACTATATATCACGTTTTTATTTTGGTTTTTTGGACATTGAACTAAGCTGTAATTATTTAAATTTGCTGTGATAATATTTGTATTTGGGATGAAAGCATTTTTATCTGTCGTGTTAATGATACGGACGTAGGGTAATTTGTTAGATGTGATGGAATTGGCTATGTATATACCGGGAGCAACTTCCTGCGTAGGTACAAATATAGAACTGTTTTTGTTTCAACATTTATTCTTCTAATGACTTCGCTTCGTGCGGGTATTGAAAAGAGATTTTGTGATGTAAGTTGACTTCTTAATTTGAGGGTTATTTCATTTGGGAATTCGTCTGGCCTTAGTACTAAAAGTAAATTATTTTTGGCAAAATCAAGGATGCAATTATATTTTGTAATGAAATCAAGGCCTAGAATACCATCAGTAGGCATTGGAAAATTATCATTAACGACAAGAAAGTCATGTTTAATAAGAATATTTTTGTTAATTAAATCACCCCTGATTTTCCCTGTTGTGTAGACTGGGCTATTACCTATACCTGCAAAAGTTTTTTAAAACTGATACACTCGCACCAGTATCTATTAAGAACGTATTGACATTTTTGCTTAGTGTGTTCCTAATGGAGCAGTAGCTCGATAAATTTAGATTAAAGTGGTAAATATTGTTGTTAAAAGTTGCGGAGTTGACGCTATTATCATTTGTGTTTAGTTTTCCGCCAGATGGGCGGTCAGGGGGTCGTCGCTGTTTCCCTGAGCATCGCTATTAATAAGACGAACATTTCTATTAAATTTGGTTCGTCTATTATTATTATTATTGCGGCTATTATAATTTTTGCGGTTATTATTACGAAAATTTCTGCCGCTATTGTTATTTTGGTAATGATTATTGTGGACAATATTATTGTTAGTGCGGTTATTATGATTTCTATAATTATTGCGATTATAATTTCGACTATTACTAGCTCTCTTTCTATATTCTAGAAACATAACATAATTATTTGGGTGTTGTCCTAAAATTTAGAGGTTACTTCCTCGATTGGGTTGAACATGCCAGCTTGCATTATTAATTTAACTCGTTCAGAGTTCGCATTTTGTATGAATGACTTTGTTGCGGCTCTTGTAGCAATTTGATTTGCTGCCACTTCGGTCATACCATCTTACATGTAGGTATTTGTCAGTTCGTTAGAGAGTCGTTCAATTTCTTTTAGACAAGATTTTACTAGTCGTTTCGAGGAATTTGATGGGATCAGCCATGGTTAACTCTATTTTGTTATTAAGGGATGGATTCAATTTAGGAAGGCCTAATTTTTGGATATTAGAGGGTAAGAAGGAAACTTTTATCAAATTCAGCCTTATAACGATCTAATTCTTCAACTACATCTGACCAGTTTTCCTGAGCCATTAAATCAAATAGAGAAAATAAAACAAAAAGAAAAACAATTTATTTTTAATTCTTGAATGCTTTGTAGTATTTCGAGTTATTCTATATTTTTGACATCTTATTTGATTTTTCTTTTACAATAAAACATATTGCATTTTTTTTGATATATTCAACTTGATCAAAAAAAAAATTATTTATAATAATTTTATAATAAACTTCTAATAAGTATGTGTAATAATATATGAGTACATACATATGTAGGTACTTGAGTTTTCGGATAGAAAAAAAATGTTTACCAGCATCTTTATGATCAGTTTTTGGTTGTCTACGGGTTAAGTTGATTGATTGTATGATGAAATTTTGGTTGTCCAAAGATGTCGGATGTTTGATGACTTTGTTTTGCTGCAGCTTAAATGGCCTCCTGATGTTGCACATGTTAAATGATCAATATAGATGATGATTGTAGAAAATGAGGTGGTGTATTGCACACTATCATTAAATACTACTTATAATTAAAAACTAACTTATATACTCAAAATAAAAGGAAGTCATGAATGCATGTGATTAATATGTATCATTGCACTGATCAAATTCCTTTAAGTGTATTGGCACAAATGACGAGTAATTTACTAGTCAAGTGTCAACATAAATGGTCCACGTTTGGTTTCAATGACCTGTCTTAAATTTGATTAATGTTTGTCGCTGTTTCAATGCAGAAAAGTATAATTTTTAAGCGGCCTAAATATTCGGCATTCTTTAATGACACATTCATAACAGCCTTTTTTCGAGTGAATTCAGAAAATTCGGAGTCTCGGATGCCGAACTATCTTCAATAAAGACATAATTCTGAGTAATCCTAAATTTAGTTTTATATTAATTGTTTAAAGAAAGCTGTTTTACACTCACAACAACACAACCAAAAATTTAAAAATTGCATAAACAATTAAACTATTGCAACAAAATGAAATTAATATATCTTTACACATCACAAAAGTATTTATATAAGTACTAAAGTACATTAAGATGTACAAATCAGTAATAACGATTTTTTATAAAAAAAATTATTTAATTTTTATTTACTTATCTATGTAAAAAAACAATACAACAAAACTAAGTCTTATATTAAAAAATAAAGCTTAAAATAAAAATCAAATACAATCAGAAATAGACTAATACAATAAACTGTGTATATAGGATAATATAGAAATTAGAAAATGTTATTAAAACTGTTTATAAATTCAGAAAATGTGGATTTAAATTGACTGGCATTACTAATTAATTGTATTGGCCCCAAAGACGTATGGAATATACAAAGAAATGTTGCTCATAAGCGGTCTTATTATGCTTGATTCTATTAATTTTTTTGCCTCTGCTTGATATTGAGAAGGAGAGTCTTTGATACAGATAATTAGGCTGTTTGGTATAAACAATTTTATGCAGCAAAAGAAGAACTCTACATTTTAGTAAATTATCAATCGTCACAGTAAATATAGAGCTGCACATCATCCGCATACATTTAGATTTTACAGTGTTTAAGATGTAGAGGTAGATTATTTGCGTATATTGAGTACAACAATGGATAAAGTATCGAGCCATTGTCAAGTCATTGATTGATTACTTGCCCTGTAGTAGTAGTAGCAGTAGGTACTCTAATGTTTTTAAGTCACGATAGTTGCCATAGTGATGAGTTAGCGATGCGGAAAAAGCCCTTTTTTCCAGTAGTGTGTTGTATGCCTCTATAACTCTATCGGCTGCACTTACTATTTTAGTTCTTATTGTCTTGTTCTATATTAAGTATTAAAAAAAAATTATATGGAAAATAAGAAGAAGAGTTCTTTTAAAAATAAATTGAAATCAATAAAATGTATTTTTGAGAAAAATAAGGGGAATTTTGTTTTGAACTTCAGGGCTATTACTCACGATTCAATGATAAGAAAGCGGAGAAAATATCCGAGGGAAAAGTTATATGAGATTGAAAAATTAAAACTTTTCTAGGGAAAAAGTATTCAACGCCATAAAATTTGTTCATAGCCCAATAAAACTGAGAGATATAACACAAAGGGATGAGCAGGTTAAATTAATACAACAAACACACAGCATAGCTCACAGAGGATATAAAAATAATATACGTGAACTGTTGGAACAACACTATTGGCCTGATATGGAGAAAAATTGTGAAGCATTCAATAAGAAATGTACAGCCTGCCTGTATGGAAGGCATGAGCGCAACCCCACAAGAGAACCATTACGATCTTCAAACATATCCGAACAACCAAGCGAATACATACACACGAACATCTAGTATAATGAGCACAAATCATATTTAGTAGCCATAGACATAATAAAAATACATTATTATTAGAGAATTACTCAAAAACTGAAATGGAAAAAAATTATAAGATATAATCGTTAATAACTACCCCAATTGTAAGCGATTAATGACAGATAATGTAGCCGCTCTAAATACACCCATGTTAAATATGACATAATAATAATCCAAACACCTGTTTTCAGATTAAAAGCAAACGCACAGGTTGAAGGCGCACACAACTCAATAACAGAATTATCTAGAATATTGAGAATCAAGAACTCTAAATCAGCTACTAAAGAACTATATTTTTCAGTGAAAGAGATAAACAATACAATACACTCAGTCAGGGGATATAGACCAAAAGACATATATTTTAATCTAATTAATTACAGCAAAGAAGAACTGAAAAGAAACTCGAAGACGCCTCTATCAAAATTTTGCAACGGCTAACTCTAGGCTCCAGGCATAGAACTTTCAAGGAAAAGACCAGATACTCGTATTTATAAATAATATTAGAAGCAAAAGCGATACTCGATATAAAAAAGCCATTGTCAAAGAAGATCGTAAGGACACAATCTTAACAAAGGGAGGGCAGATCATCCACAAAAACAATATAAAAAATACGTACTCAGCAGCGATGAAAATGATACCCTAATATTGCTGGTCAATGCCATCGCAACCACAGTTCTAATCCAAGCGGACTTTAAACTACAAGACTTAACAAGAACAAAATTCATATTGACAAGAAGTAATGACGTATTACTCGTATTATTTGATGACTATTCTTATTTCTTTCACTAACCAACTTCACAAAAATATACGCCCACTATGTAAAAGCACTCGATGGAAACTCAAAACCACTACAGAAAAATTAATTTGGATAAAAAAATTGGAATTTTAACAGAACAACTAAAAACACAGAATTCAAAGAAAAGGAATAAATTTCTTACGATCCGTACTAAAATTTATTACAGGTATTCCAGATCACGACGATGCCATAAAAATAGAGACGACGATGCCATGAATACACTAATCGAAAACAATGAAAAACAGAAATTAATAAACTCCAGATTTGACAAAATCTTGAAATCTTGATTATTTTATAATTTTATAATTATCCTACAGCAAATACATGATCAACTATTGCTATTAGTACAAACTATTAACGCAGCAAAAAACAATGAATATTTATCTGAAGCAAGGACGATTTAAAAGAAATAGTCGCACATGAGTTAACAACAGTCCCAATAATCAATATATTAGAATATGCAGACGTACTCATCGCAAGAAATGCTGAACTCATAATACACATTTACAAATATCCTATATTGAATGATCAGTGCGAATATTTCAAGGTTACACTAATCATTGCACACAGTTTTTACATACTTGGTGACTTGTTTAGTCATGTTTTTTCAGAAGTAGTCCTTTCTGAGCTTATTTAATAATCTCGTGATCCCTGGGTGGCCACCGAGCGGGCAGTGGATCATCATGACTTTTCATTATTACTTCGAGCCTTTCTCTTTCATTAGTTATTATTTTTATTTTCGCTGTTCTCCGCAATTTCTAGATTGTTTAATTTGTTGTTCGCGATTTTCTTAAAATCATTAACTGTAGTAATTTTAGTATTATATCATTGAACGATAGTTGCAACTTTTGAATGCCTATACTATTAGCCATATTTTCTAGCTTTGGTAAGAATTTTTCCCTTTTATTAGTGAACACCTAAGTGTATCTACTATTTGGGTAAACTTCAAGCGAACCAATTTTCTAACATAATTTTTGTTAGTAATTTCATATGCGCGAGGGTTATTTCCTATTTGTTCAGAATTACAATTTGTATTATTGTTATTAATAGTTTTGTTTTTATTTTGTAATCGTGTAGTGACTTTTAGTATATTAATGTTTTCACCCATTTCTTTAATGTCACTGAAATTCATGCGTGATAGAGCGTCAGCTCCGCAGTTTTGTTTTCCTTGTATATATTCTATTGAAAAATCGTACTCCTCAACGTCTAGTCTCATTCATAGATGGAGGAGTTTTCATTGAAAATAGATATACTAATGGTCGCTTCTAACTAGAAATTTCGTTCCATAGACATATGCGCGGAAAAAATTGATGGCCCAGTGTATAGCGGTCAGTTCTTGTTCCATAACTGATTTATTTGATTCACCCTTAGTAAAGACTCTTGACGCGTAAGCTACAGGTAGTTGAATACCATTGCATGCTTGGCTAACAATAGCTCCGCAGGCGTTTTTGCTTGCATCAGTTGCGATGCAAAATTGTTTTTCAAAATTCGGACATTGTAATATTGCCGGTGATAACAGAGAACTTTTTAGATATTGGAATGCTTCTTCGCATTCTTTTGACCAAATAAATTGCGTATTTTTTCTCGATAACCTTGTGAGATGTATTGAATACTTAGCAAAGTTTTTTATGAACCTGCGGTAATAGTTGCAAAAAGCAATAAATCTTCTTGCATCGTCAGGGTTTTTGAGAATCGGGAAGTTTCTTATAGTTTCAAATTTTCCGTCATCTGGGTAAATGCCTTTGTTGTACATTTATGGCCCAAAAATGTTACCTGATGTTTCAAAAATATGCATTTGTCAGGTGTCAATTTTAAATTAAAATTTCTACAAGTTTCGAAGATATCTTTAAGATTTTTGGGCATATGATTTTCTGAGCATCTTAGGACAACAAGGTCGTCCTGCGAACGCCATAGTCATCATGCGTTGGAATGAAATCGGAGCTATTTGGAGTCCATAAGGGAGTCTTTTAAATCTGTATGATCCAGCATTAGTGGAGAAGGAAGTAATATCCCTGGAGCTATCTTCAAGCTCTATTTGATGGAAGCCCGACATAGGGTCGAGACATGAAAAATATTTGGCTCTTCCCAGTTAATCCAAAATGTCATCAATTCTAGGAAGAGGGAATTTGTACGCTATGAGTTTTTTTTATTGATTTGTCTATAGTCAATAACTAGCCTCCATCTTTTTTTTTTGGCACAAGCAATATTGGCCTACTGAATTCGGATACGGAAGGTTCTACAAGATCATCACTAATGAGTTTTTCTACCTGACTATTTATTTCGAACTTTTGTGATTCTGGAATCCTATAGTTTTTATGTAGACTGGTGGTGTCGTTCAATCTTAGTTTTTGCTTATACAAATTATTACACGAAATTTTTTCATTTTCTAAACCAAAAATATCTGTTTATTGTGAACATAGTTTTGTTAAATTATGATATGCAAATTTTTGGAAGTTGGATTGGAGTTTTTCTAAATTTTTCTTTGATCTGGATTCACTGTTTTTATTTTGGTTTTTTGGACATTGAACTAAGCTGTAATTATTTAAATTTTCTGTGATAATATTTGTATTTGGGATGAAAGCATTTTTATCTGTCGTGTTAATGATACGGACGTAGGGTAATTTGTTAGATGTGATGGAATTGGCTATGTATATACCGGGAGCAACTTCCTGCGTAGGTACAAATATAGAACTGTTTTTGTTTCAACATTTATTCTTCTAATGACTTCGCTTCGTGCGGGTATTGAAAAGAGATTTTGTGATGTAGGTTGACTTCTTAATTTTAGGGTTATTTCATTTGGGAATTCGTCTGGCCTTAGTACTAAAAGTAAATTATTTTTGGCAAAATCAAGGATGCAATTATATTTTGTAATGAAATCAAGGCCTAGAATACCATCAGTAGGTATTGGAAAATTATCATTAACGACAAGAAAGTCATGTTTAATAAGAATATTTTTGTTAATTAAATCGCCCCTGATTTTCCCTGTTGTGTAGACTGGGCTATTACCTATACCTGCAAAAGTTTTTTAAAACTGATACACTCGCACCAGTATCTATTAAGAACGTATTGACATTTTTGCTTAGTGTGTTCCTAATGGAGCAGTAGCTCGATAAATTTAGATTAAAGTGGTAAATATTGTTGTTAAAAGTTGCGGAGTTGACGCTATTATCATTTGTGTTTAGTTTTCCGCCAGATGGGCGGTCAGGGGGTCGTCGCCGTTTCCCTGAGCATCGCTATTAATAAGACGAACATTTCTATTAAATTTGGTTCGTCTATTATTATTATTATTGCGGCTATTATAATTTTTGCGGTTATTATTACGAAAATTTCTGCCGCTATTGTTATTTTGGTAATGATTATTGTGGACAATATTATTGTTAGTGCGGTTATTATGATTTCTATAATTATTGCGATTATAATTTCGACTATTACTAGCTCTCTTTCTATATTCTAGAAACATAACATAATTATTTGGGTGTTGTCCTAAAATTTAGAGGTTACTTCCTCGATTGAGTTGAACATGCCAGCTTGCATTATTAATTTAACTCGTTCAGAGTTCGCATTTTGTATGAATGACTTTGTTGCGGCTCTTGTAGCAATTTGATTTGCTGCCACTTCGGTCATACCATTTTACATGTAGGTATTTGCCAGTTCGTTAGAGAGTCGTTCACTTTCTCTTAGACAAGATTTTACTAGTCGTTTCGAGGAATTTGATGGGATCAGCCATGGTTAACTCTATTTTGTTATTAAGGGATGGATTCAATTTAGGAAGGCTTATTAATTAAATCAAATAGAGAAAATAAAACAAAAAGAAAAACAATTTATTTTTAATTCTTGAATGCTTTGTAGTATTTCGAGTTATTCTATATTTTTGACATCTTATTTGATTTTTCTTTTACAATAAAACATATTGCATTTTTTTTGATATATTCAACTTGATTAAAAAAAAAATTATTTATAATAATTTTATATTAAACTTCTAATAAGTATGTGTAATAATATATGAGTACATACATATGTAGGTACTTGAGTTTTCGGATAGAAAAAAAATGTTTACCAGCATCTTTATGATCAGTTTTTGGTTGTCTACGGGTTAAGTTGATTGATTGTATGATGAAATTTTGGTTGTCCAAAGATGTCGGATGTTTGATGACTTTGTTTTGCTGCAGCTTAAATGGCCTCCTGATGTTGCACATGTTAAATGATCAATATAGATGATGATTGTAGAAAATGAGGTGGTGTATTGCACACTATCATTAAATACTACTTATAATTAAAAACTAACTTATATACTCAAAATAAAAGGAAGTCATGAATGCATGTGATTAATATGTATCATTGCACTGATCAAATTCCTTTAAGTGTATTGGCACAAATGACGAGTAATTTACTAGTCAAGTGTCAACATAAATGGTCCACGTTTGGTTTCAATGACCTGTCTTAAATTTGATTAATGTTTGTCGCTGTTTCAATGCAGAAAAGTATAATTTTTAAGCGGCCTAAATATTCGGCATTCTTTAATGACACATTCATAACAGCCTTTTTTCGAGTGAATTCAGAAAATTCGGAGTCTCGGATGCCGAACTATCTTCAATAAAGACATAATTCTGAGTAATCCTAAATTTAGTTTTATATTAATTGTTTAAAGAAAGCTGTTTTACACTCACAACAACACAACCAAAAATTTAAAAATTGCATAAACAATTAAACTATTGCAACAAAATGAAATTAATATATCTTTACACATCACAAAAGTATTTATATAAGTACTAAAGTACATTAAGATGTACAAATCAGTAATAACGATTTTTTATAAAAAAAATTATTTTATTTTTATTTACTTATCTATGTAAAAAAACGATACAACAAAACTAAGTCTTATATTAAAAAATAAAGCTTAAAATAAAAATCAAATACAATCAGAAATAGTCTAATAGAATAAACTGTGTATATAGGATAATATAGAAATTAGAAAATGTTATTAAAACTGTTTATAAATTCAGAAAATGTGGATTTAAATTGACTGGCATTACTAATTAATTGTATTGGCCCCAAAGACGTATGGAATATACAAAGAAATGTTGCTCATAAGCGGTCTTATTATGCTTGATTCTATTAATTTTTTTGCCTCTGCTTGATTTTGAGAAGGAGAGTCTTCGATACAGATAATTAGGCTGTTTGGTATAAACAATTTTATGCAGCAAAAGAAGAACTCTACATTTTAGTAAATTATCAATCGTCACAGTAAATATAGAGCTGCACATCATCCGCATACATTTAGATTTTACAGTGTTTAAGATGTAGAGGTAGATTATTTGCGTATATTGAGTACAACAATGGATAAAGTATCGAGCCATTGTCAAGTCAATGATTGATTACTTGCCCTGTAGTAGTAGTAGCAGTAGGTACTCTAATGTTTTTAAGTCACGATAGTTGCCATAGTGATGAGTTAGCGATGCGGAAAAAGCCCTTTTTTCCAGTAGTGTGTTGTATGCCTCTATAACTCTATCGGCTGCACTTACTATTTTAGTTCTTATTGTCTTGTTCTATATTAAGTATTAAAAAAAATTATATGGAAAATAAGAAGAAGAGTTCTTTTAAAAATAAATTGAAATCAATAAAATGTATTTTTGAGAAAAATAAGGGGAATTTTGTTTTGAACTTCAGGGCTATTACTCACGATTCAATGATAAGAAAGCGGAGAAAATATCCGAGGGAAAAGTTATATGAGATTGAAAAATTAAAACTTTTCTAGGGAAAAAGTATTCAACGCCATAAAATTTGTTCATAGCCCAATAAAACTGAGAGATATAACACAAAGGGATGAGCAGGTTAAATTAATACAACAAACACACAGCATAGCTCACAGAGGATATAAAAATAATATACGTGAACTGTTGGAACAATACTATTGGCCTGATATGGAGAAAAATTGTGAAGCATTCAATAAGAAATGTACAGCCTGCCTGTATGGAAGGCATGAGCGCAACCCCACAAGAGAACCATTACGATCTTCAAACATATCCGAACAACCAAGCGAATACATACACACGAACATCTAGTATAATGAGCACAAATCATATTTAGTAGCCATAGACATAATAAAAATACATTATTATTAGAGAATTACTCAAAAACTGAAATGGAAAAAAATTATAAGATATAATCGTTAATAACTACCCCAATTGTAAGCGATTAATGACAGATAATGTAGCCGCTCTAAATACACCCATGTTAAAGCAATTTTGTATAAAATATGACATAATAATAATCCAAACACCTGTTTTCAGATTAAAAGCAAACGCATAGGTTGAAGGCGCACACAACTCAATAGATAATTCTGTTATCTAGAATATTGAGAATCAAGAACTCTAAATCAGCTACTAAAGAACTATATTTTTCAGTGAAAGAGATAAACAATACAATACACTCAGTCAGGGTATATAGACCAAAAGACATATATTTTAATCTAATTAATTACAGCAAAGAAGAACTGAAAAAGAAACTCGAAGACGCCTCTATCAAAATTTTGCAACGGCTAAATCTAGGCTCCAGGCATAGAACTTTCAAGGAAAAGACCAGATACTCGTATTTATAAATAATATTAGAAGCAAAAGCGATACCCGATATAAAAAAGCCATTGTCAAAGAAGATCGTAAGGACACAATCTTAACACAAGGAGGGCAGATCATCCACAAAAACAATATAAAAAAATACGTACTCAGCAGTGATGAAAATGATACCCTAATATTGCTAGTCAATGCCATCCCAACCACAGTTCTAATCCAAGCGGACTTTAAACTACAAGACTTAACAAGAACAAAATTCATATTGACAAGAAGTAATGACGTATTACTCGTATTATTTGATGACTATTCTTATTTCTTTCACTAACCAACTTCACAAAAATATACGCCCACTATGTAAAAGCACTCGATGGAAACTCAAAACCACTACAGAAAAATTAATTTGGATAAAAAAAATTGGAATTTTAACAGAACAACTAAAAACACAGAATTCAAAGAAAAGGAATAAATTTCTTACGATCCGTACTAAAATTTATTACAGGTATTCCAGATCACGACGATGCCATAAAAATAGAGACGACGATGCCATGAATACACTAATCGAAAACAATGAAAAACAGAAATTAATAAACTCCAGATTTGACAAAATCTTGAATATAATCAACAAGGCGAACGCGAAAAGTTATATTATCCTACAGCAAATACATGATCAACTATTGCTATTGGTACAAACTATTAACGCAGCAAAAAACAATGAATATTTATCTGAAGCAAGGACGATTTAAAAGAAATAGTCGCACATGAGTTAACAACAGTCCCAATAATCAATATATTAGAATATGCAGACGTACTCATCGCAAGAAATGCTGAACTCATAATACACATTTACAAATATCCTATATTGAATGATCAGTGCGAATATTTCAAGGTTACCCTAATCATTGCACACAGTTTTTACATACTTGGTGACTTGTTTAGTCATGTTTTTTCAGAAGTAGTCCTTTCTGAGCTTATTTAATAATCTCGTGATCCCTGGGTGGCCACCGAGCGGGCAGTGGATCATCATGACTTTTCATTATTACTTCGAGCCTTTCTCTTTCATTAGTTATTATTTTTATTTTCGCTGTTCTCCGCAATTTCTAGATTGTTTAATTTGTTGTTCGCGATTTTCTTAAAATCATTAACTGTAGTAATTTTAGTATTATATCATTGAACGATAGTTGCAACTTTTGAATGCCTATACTATTAGCCATATTTTCTAGCTTTGGTAAGAATTTTTCCCTTTTATTAGTGAACACGTAAGTGTATCTACTATTTGGGTAAACTTCAAGCGAACCAATTCTCTATTCTGTATAATTGTGTGTTTTGCTAAGTTGTTTATAATGCTATGCTTAGCCACAGCTCTTTTGAATTCATCCTAGCAGTGTTTAAGGTGTCTGGTTAGAATAGTGAGAACTCTTCTGTTTAGATTACAAAATTATTCTCCTCTTTATTAACAAATCTTATAGCTATTTATACTAGTTTCTATTTCTTAAATTTTACATACATATTTACAATTGTTAATATCATCTGTGCGGTCTTTTTTCAATTATTTAAATTATTGTCTTGACACATTTACAAGTGTTTTTAGTTTGGTCAAGTGCTTAAATTATTACTTTGAAAAAAATGTTCTACAATATTCAAGCGGTAATTAAAATGTGTTACGTTACAGTTTTGTTAGTCGGTCAATGTTTACAATTTGTTTTTCGGTCAATCAAAAGTGTTATTTGATCTTCTTATAAATATCTTTTTGATAAACACGCTACATTCTATAGACCGATAAAATATGTTATTGTGGACATATCGAGCCTTTGGTGCAATACCATAGTAACTCAAAATTTGAATTTTTTGAGCTATGTATGCAGAAATGATCTTTGGGGAAATATCTATCTAGAGAAAAAAAGATTATGGTTCCATCTCTAACTGTTCAGATTCTACAGCTAAAAATGTCTTTATTGCCTCTAGCTATTTCCAATAATATTTATTTGCAATAATGAAATGAAATGCATTTTTCCAAGTTCTCGATTTTTTGAATTACTACGGTATTCCACCAAAGGCTCGATATGTAAACACATTACAGCAGGCATATAATAAAATGCGGAAAAATATAAAAAATATAAGCCAATTAGACCAAAAGTCAATACAGAATGGTCTAATGATGCCATTCTAAAGCTTATAACAGCGTGGACATTAGTTCTGCACAATATAAATTGCCAAAAACACCAGCTTGCCTGATTTTGTAAGAGAACGAAGTGCAGACGAATGCGAAGCTACATAAATGGTCCAATCTGCGAATGACATTCAACACAAACTTAAGCAAAATAAAAAAAATCCGGATCAGCTGCCGGAGAATACATAGTCTGGAAATATTTTACTGCAACGAAATTCCTGGAATTGAATGAAACGTCTCAAACAAGTGAATCAATTGTAACAATGACAATGGTAAACTAGTGTTTTATTGCATAATACTTTTTAAATCAATCTGCTCTATTTTTATTTTGGCAATAGCCTGGTGAAGACTCAAATTGGTCAGTAGCATATTCTGAACCAACATTACCAAAACGTCCCAGAATAACATCATCAGTTTCACCAACATCATAGGCTCAACAAGCATTGCTCAGTTATAATGTGTTTACAGAAATGACAGATAAGGCGATCTGTACTATAGCGGAAAGATCAGATATAAAAGACCAGACCAGTTTGGCTCTTTTGGTCCTTCAAAATTGCACAGTCTTCCACTGCAAAAGGGAATGCTATCTAAAAGGAAATTGGCTCGAGCTTTAATTAACATTATGGATGAATTTGGAAATTCTATTGATAATTAATGAATTAAATTAGAATTTCTTTTTATTAGTAGATATGTATGCATGAAAATAAACAGTATTTCAAATTTCAAATTAGATTTTGGGGAATTGGCAGTATACAATTCCCCAAAATACATAGCAAGAAAATTAGAATTTGTACTGTATGCATGTCGCCAAGCATCTTCAATTAACACTCCATTTCCATGATGCTGGTCGGTAAATCCGAAAGGTTCGTATAATTTTTTATTTGTAGTGATCAAATAATTGTAAAGTACGTAATATGCTAAGACTATTTTTTTGGTTTTAAGCTAATAGGTGATCGTAAAACTCGAAAACCTCCTGACATTATACCAAACACGTTTTCAATAATGTGACGTGCACGGCTTAAACGATAATTATAGAATCTTTGCACCATTGTTAAACCACGTTGGGCATACAGTTTTAAAACATTTTGACGCATAGCAAAAGCATCATCTGCAATAAGTAATTACGGAACAGGTAATTCGGGTCCAGATAATACTGTTGGCTCTGGTAAGCTTAGTTGGTTATTGTTCATGGCTTCTGTAAAGCTACAGCGATTGAATACACTATGCGTGTCTCACTCATTCTGCAATTGTTGGCGTCTACAATAGTTGATGTATAGGAAAATATAAGTTTTGCTATGTCTATGTATGCACGTAAAAGCAATGATTGAATTCTCTTACTTTCATATACTCTAAAAGCGTAATAGTTTGCTTTGGAATATGAAATATGTACTGCATTGAAGAAAATGAATCACCACTACCTAGAAAACGAAGTGTCAATATAATTTCGTGCGTTTTGATTTTTTTATTACTGCAATTATGGCACGTTCAAGAATATTAACAAAAGAAAATCTAAATCGGCTGCTTTCTTGTGCTTTAAAAAACGTAAAACCACGCCGAAAAACGAAAGCGCTCGTGGTTTGCAGAACAGCATCAAATCGTTTAAGTGATTTTAAAACCGTTCGTGATTTAATACTACGTGATTTTCAGAACAGACCTGTATATAAGCTATTATTTTATAAAGTAGGTAAACAATTTATAATTAAAACAACTTCCAATATTACTTAACAGCAATTAATACTTTTTATTTAAAATAGTAACTTCTTTAAGAAATGATATATATGTATTATATAATATATTATAGTTAATATTTGCCTACTCTAGCAAACATCTTTTCGAAGAAAATGAACAGTTCTCAAAGGCAAATGCCAAATTACAAAAGCAAATATCAACATTTGCTAAAGTAGACAACATCTCCCATTTAAGCCTATACTGAAATGTGTTTTAAACTGTAACTACTAACACATGTATAGAATGCAAAAATAGAAATGAAAAAAATTTAAAGTCTTCGCAGAAACATAAATACTTTATATTTAACGAAATAAGGACAACGAAGACATCTTCGCTAGAGTAATCGAAAAACACAACCTGCATGACGACACATCCGATAACGGACTCAGACTTCGTAACGGGGCGAAACTTCAATGTAACAAGCGGTTCCTTAACCTCAACACTCACAAAGGGACCTGGCGGTTCCCTGATCAATTAACCGTCAACCAGATTGATCACATTGCCAAAACGCCATCAGAGATGCTGCCTCTGATGTATTGGGTTTTAAAATGCCACCCGGGAAAAACCCATGGTTTGACGACGAGTGCAGGCAGGCGCACTCAGCGAAGCTAGCAGCGTATAAGGCGACGTTGGAGAGAAGGACGAGAGCAGTTCGTGAGCTCTACGAACGTAAAAGAAGGGAAGAACACCAGCTTCTCAAAAGGAAGAAAAAAAAGCATGAGGAGCGGGCGGTCGAGGAACTGGAGAGTTGTTACGGGAGGAATAATATCCGAAAGTTTTACCAACGGGTAAAACAACTATTCAATATATATAAGCATCGAACAGAATACCTGTCGTAACGAAGACGGACCAATCGTAGTAGAGCCGCAATCGATACTGAGAATCTGGAAAGATCACCTCTCCAAACTGTTTATCGGCGAGGAAAACACCAATTCCATTTCCAGGCAGAGTATTCCACCCCATTTTATTGGACCATTATGGTAGAGAATTCCGTCCCCCGACCTGAATGAAGTCAAGATAGCAATATCGAGATTGAAATCAAATATAGCTGCAGGAACGGAAGGACTGTCCGCGGAACTGTTTAAGGCAGTTCATTTGTAAGATATGATCGGAGAAAAGCATGCCCTACGAGTGGAATCTCAGCATCGTTTGCCCGATCCATAAAAAAACAGATCCATTCAACTGCGCCAACTACCGAGGAATAAGTGTCCTGAAGTGTTCAATGACCCAATTTTCACACTAAGGCAGATCCTGGAACAGACCCAAGAGATGCAAATCGACGCCCACCATCTATTCGTCGATTTTAAGGCCGCATATGACAGCGTGCATAGGGACGAGCTATACAACGCCATGTCTAGTTTTGACATTCCTACCAAACTCGTCAGGTTGTGTAAGATGACGATGGAGAATTCTCGCTGCTCCATCAAGGTCGCTGACGAATTCACCGAGACCTTCAATGTCAGAAAAGGCTTTAGACAAGGCGACTGTCATGTGAGTTTTTGCCTTTATATATTATAATATTATATATTATATGTATATACAATATATTAATAATAAGGTGACCATATTAAAACCAAAAATAAAAATAATGTCCGAAAGATGGATTTTTTAACAAGTTGGTGAATATATTTTAAGAACGTCTTTAGAAATTTCTTACTACATAAAATAATATAATAATAAACTTTGTTTTTCTTTCAAATAGATGTCTTTCTAAATAAATATATCTCAATTTCGCCGAGTATGACGTATTTCGTCATACTCTGTGCATTTTCATTTATTTTTGACGACGAATATTCGTGACCAAAAATTTTTCGTTTTTCGGATGTGTGTTGCTAGCTGTTCCTAGCATAAGAAGCAACTAAAACAAAACAATAGATAAAAAAGAAATTTCTTACAGTGAAAAGCAGCACGAAGCGAGGGAAATGTCTGAAGATAATGAGATTTCGCCTAATACGATTTCGTTAGCAAGCGTGGAAAGAGAATTATGGTTAAAACCTTATGAGTGGACAGAAGTACATGAATTTGCGTTTGCCATAAGTAAAATGAAAGAATATGGGGATTTATTTTTAAATAAAGTCAGTTTCAGTCTGCGTCTATGTTACATTAAAAAACTTTTATTGGAAGAATTTCACAAAGGGCATTCAAGTGCTGAAATTCAATCTAAACTGTAACTAAGAAAAACGGTCATCAGAATATACACCAATATGTTTTATGTATATATAGATGGGCTTTGTATACTCTTAAGACCTGAGCGTGAATAAATTTTGTATATTTTTATTTACATTTTTATTTTTTCGCATTTTTATTTTTAAGTATTAGAAAATTATGGTGCACATATTCGCACCTCAGGTTTGAATATATCTTCAATTAGGAGTGTGGGCTAGTTTTCCAAGAAGTTATTTTTTCTAGTACATAAAAATTATTAAAACCGTAACAAAAGTAAAAAAAATTAACAAAAGATGGTTTTACTTGTCTAAAATAGATATAATTTAGTGTGCACATGTGTGCATTTACGGTCCGAAGAGGCTATTGAACATAACTTGGTAATAGTAGTCGGTTATAATGTTTTATATAATATTCGCTACGCCTGCCGAAAACGGTTCCACTTTTACCCCAAAAAAAGAACATTGGCCAAGAAGAAATTAAAAAATTAAGGAACATCGTCATAGCTGAAGAGTTAGAAAGTGTTGCTCCGATTCAATACAGGAAAATAATTTATGGAATAGGGGATAAGTCACAACGTAACTCATTTGGTAAAATGAGAGTTGTATTTGAGATACGATAATCCGATATACATTTCAGCAAGTCGATTGCCAATGACTGAACAAGACCAGATTCAAAGCGAGTATGCAATAAAATGCGGAAAAATATAAAAAATATAAGCCAATTAGACCAAAAGTCAATACAGAATGGTCTAATGATGCCATTCTAAAGCTTATAACAGCGTGGACATTAGTTCTGCACAATATAAATTGCCAAAAACACCAGCTTGCCTGATTTTGTAAGAGAACGAAGTGCAGACGAATGCGAAGCTACATAAATGGTCCAATCTGCGAATGACATTCAACACAAACCTAAGCAAAATAAAAAAAATCCGGATCAGCTGCCGGAGAATACATAGTCTGGAAATATTTTACTGCAACGAAATTCCTGGAATTGAATGAAACGTCTCAAACAAGTGAATCAATTGTAACAATGACAATGGTAAACTAGTGTTTTATTGCATAATACTTTTTAAATCAATCTGCTCTATTTTTATTTTGTTAATAGCCTGGTGAAGACTCAAATTGGTCAGTAGCATATTCTGAACCAACATTACCAAAACGTTCCAGAATAACATCATCAGTTTCACCAACATCATAGGCTCAACAAGCATTGCTCAGTTATAATGTGTTTACAGAAATGACAGATAAGGCGATCTGTACTATAGCGGAAAGATCAGATATAAAAGACCAGACCAGTTTGGCTCTTTTGGTCCTTCAGAATTGCGCAGTCTTCCACTGCAAAAGGGAATGTTATCTAAAAGGAAATTGGCTCGAGCTTTAATTAACATTATGGATGAATTTGAAAATTCTATTGATAATTAATGAATTAAATTAGAATTTCTTTTTATTAGTAGATATGTATGAATGTAAATAAACAGTATTTCAAATTAGATTTGTTTATACTGCCAATTCCACAAAATACATCGCAAGAAAATTAGAATTTGTACTGTATGAATGTCGCCAAGCATCTTCAATTAACACTCCATTTCCATGATGCTGGTCGGTAAATCCGAAAGGTGTGTATAATTTTTTATTTGTAGTGATCAAATAACTGTGCAGTACGTAACATGCTAAGACTATTTTTTTGGCTTTAAGCTAATAGGTGATCGTAAAACTCGAAAACCTCCTGCATTATACCAAACACGTTTTCAATAATGCGACGTGCACGACTTAAACGATAATTATAGAATCTTTGCACCATTGTTAAACCACGTTGGGCATACAGTTTTAAAACATTTTGACGCATAGCAAAAGCATCATCTGCAACAAGTAATTACGGAACAGGTAATTCGGGTCCAGATAATACTGTTGGCTCTGGTAAGCTTAGTTGGTTATTGTCCATGGCTTCTGTAAAGCTACAGCGATTGAATACAACACCATCGGAAAACCGTCCATTGTGACCTACATCAGCATATATGAGTTTCTATTCAGCATCTGCAATTCCCATTAGCACAATGCTATGCGTGTCTCACTCATTCTGAAATTGTTGGCGTCTACAATAGTTGATGTATAGGAAAATATAAGTTTTGCTATGTCTATGTATGCACGTAAAAGCAATGATTGAATTCTCTTACTTTCATATACTCTAAAAGCGTAATAGTTTGCTTTGGAATGTGAAATATGTACTGCATTGAAGAAAATGAATCACCACTACCTAGAAAACGAAGTGTCAATATAATTTCGTTCGTTTTGATTTTTTTATTACTGCAATTATGGCACGTTCAAGAATATTAACAAAAGAAAATCTAAATCGGCTGCTTTCTTGTGCTTTAAAAAACGTAAAACCACACCCAAAAACGAAAGCGCTCGTGGTTTGCAGAAGAGCATCAAATCGTTTAAGTGATTTTAAAACCGTTCGTGATTTAATACTACGTGATTTTCAGAACAGACCTGTATATAAGCTATTATTTTATAAAGTAGGTAAACAATTTATAATTAAAACAACTTCCAATATTACTTAACAGCAATTAATACTTTTTATTTAAAATAGGAACTTCTTTAAGAAATGATATATATGTATTATATAATATATTATAGTTAATATTTGCCTACTCTAGCAAACATCTTTTCGAAGAAAATGAACAGTTCTCAAAGGCAAATGCCAAATTACAAAAGCAAATATCAACATTTGCTAAAGTAGACAACATCTCCCATTTAAGCCTATACTGAAATGTGTTTTAAACTGTAACTACTAACACATGTATAGAATGCAAAAATAGAAATGAAAAAAATTTAAAGTCTTCGCAGAAACAAAAATACTTTATATTTAACGAAATGAGGACAACGAAGACATCTTCGCTAGAGTAATCGAAAAACACAACCTGCATGACGACACATCCGATAACGGACTCAGACTTCGTAACGGGGCGAAACTTCAATGTAACAAGCGGTTCCTTAACCTCCACACTCACAAAGGGACCTGGCGGTTCCCTGATCAATTAACCGTCAACCAGATTGATCACATTGCCAAAACGCCATCAGAGATGCTGCCTCTGATGTATTGGGTTTTAAAATGCCACCCGGGAAAAACCCATGGTTTGACGACGAGTGCAGGCAGGCGCACTCAGCGAAGCTAGCAGCGTATAAGGCGACGTTGGAGAGAAGGACGAGAGCAGTTCGTGAGCTCTACGAACGTAAAAGAAGGGAAGAACACCAGCTTCTCAAAAGGAAGAAAAAAAGCATGAGGAGCGGGCGGTCGAGGAACTGGAGAGTTGTTACGGGAGGAATAATATCCGAAAGTTTTACCAACGGGTAAAACAACTATTCAATATATATAAGCATCGAACAGAATACCTGTCGTAACGAAGACGGACCAATCGTAGTAGAGCCGCAATCGATACTGAGAATCTGGAAAGATCACCTCTCCAGACTGTTTATCGGCGAGGAAAACACCAATTCCATTTCCAAGCAGAGTATTCCACACCATTTTATTGGACCATTATGGTAGAGAATTCCGTCCCCCGACCTGAATGAAGTCAAGATAGCAATATCGAGATTGAAATCAAATATAGCTGCAGGAACGGAAGGACTGTCCGCGGAACTGTTTAAGGCAGTTCATTTGTAAGATATGATCGGAGAAAAGCATGCCCTACGAGTGGAATCTCAGCATGGTTTGCCCGATCCATAAAAAAACAGATCCATTCAACTGCGCCAACTACCGAGGAATAAGTGTCCTGAAGTGTTCAATGACCCAATTTTCACACTAAGGCAGATCCTGGAACAGACCCAAGAGATGCAAATCGACGCCCACCATCTATTCGTCGATTTTAAGGCCGCATATGACAGCGTGCATAGGGACGAGCTATACAACGCCATGTCTAGTTTTGACATTCCTACCAAACTCGTCAGGTTGTGTAAGATGACGATGGAGAATTCTCGCTGCTCCATCAAGGTCGCTATCGAATTCACCGAGACCTTCAATGTCAGAAAAGGCTTTAGACAAGGCGACTGTCATGTGAGTTTTTGCCTTTATATA
This sequence comes from Epicampocera succincta, assembly GCA_932526305.1. Taxonomy (NCBI): domain Eukaryota; kingdom Metazoa; phylum Arthropoda; class Insecta; order Diptera; family Tachinidae; genus Epicampocera; species Epicampocera succincta. Next base: position 25,376,022 of record OW052035.1, on the reverse strand, counting down.
TTATAATATTATATATTATATGTATATACAATATATTAATAATAAGGTGACCATATTAAAACCAAAAATAAAAATAATGTCCGAAAGATGGATTTTTTAACAAGTTGGTGAATATATTTTAAGAACGTCTTTAGAAATTTCTTACTACATAAAATAATATAATAATAAACTTTGTTTTTCTTTCAAATAGATGTCTTTCTAAATAAATATATCTCAATTTCGCCGAGTATGACGTATTTCGTCATACTCTGTGCATTTTCATTTATTTTTGACGACGAATATTCGTGACCAAAAATTTGTCGTTTTTCGGATGTGTGTTGCTAGCTGTTCCTAGCATAAGAAGCAACTAAAACAAAACAATAGATAAAAAAGAAATTTCTTACAGTGAAAAGCAGCACGAAGCGAGGGAAATGTCTGAAGATAATGAGATTTCGCCTAATACGATTTCGTTAGCAAGCGTGGAAAGAGAATTATGGTTAAAACCTTATGAGTGGACAGAAGTACATGAATTTGCGTTTGCCATAAGTGAAATGAAAGAATATGGGGATTTATTTTTAAAGTCAGTTTCAGTCTGCGACTATGTTACATTAAAAAACTTTTATTGGAAGAATTTCACTAAGGGCATTCAAGTGCTGAAATTCAATCTAAACTGTAACTAAGAAAAACGGTCATCAGAATATACACCAATATGTTTTATGTATATATAGATGGGCTTTGTATACTCTTAGGAGCTGAGCGTGAAAAAATTTTTAATTATTGGGCAGCAAATAAAACATTTGTATTTTTTCGCATTTTTATTTTTTTAAGTATTAGAAAATTATGGTGCACATATTTGCACCTCAGGTTTGAATATCTCTTCAATTAGGAGTGTGGGGTAGTTTTCCAAGAAGTTATTTTTTCTAGTACATAAAAATTATTAAAACCGTAACAAAAGTAAAAACTTAACAAAAGATGGTTTTACTTCCTTAAAAAAAAACATAATGTAGTGTGCATTTGCGGTCCGAAGAGGGTATTGAACATAACTTGGTAATAGTAGTCGGTTATAATGTTTTATGTAATATTCGCTACGCCTGCCGAAAACGGTTACTCTTTTAACCCAAAAAAAAACATTGGCCAAGAGTTAGAAATTGTTGCTCCGAATCAATACAGGAAAATAATTTATGGAATAAAGGATAAATCACAACGTAACTCATTTGGTAAAATGAGAGTTGTATTTGAGATACCGAAAATCCGATATACATTTCAGCAAGTCGATTGCCAATGCCTGAACAAGACCAGATTCAAAGCGAGTATGCATTGACTATAGGTGACTAAATAAAATGTGTTTTAAGGATCGTTTTCCAGTTCCCAATATGGAGCCTTTGATCGATAGTTTTAGTTGGACAAATAATGCCTTTTTGGACATTGAAGAAGAGAGCACAAAATATATGGCTTTTGTGAGCAAACAAAAGTCCAATTACGCTTCTTTTAGATTCTGTAAATCTGCGACCGTTTTTACTTAATTTATTAATAATGCAGTTACTCTCAATTTGAAAAAGTTATAAGTGTTGCAGCAAAGTAAAACCAAACTAAAAAAATGCCCATGCCAAAGAACATAAAAAATATTCAATCATTCCTTGACTTAAGAGGATTTTTTAGAAAGTTTATTAAAAATTAAGCGATAATTGTTAGACCCTTAACAAATCTTTCAAAAAATTGAACCGAACTCGTTAATCACGACTTCGAAAAACACAGTTGTTATTTATAGATAAAAGCAGCATTTTTAGACATGAAAAAGATGTAGTTCAAGTCCTTGAACAAGAATTTGTTAGAGAGCTTGACAAAGAACGGCAGTAGCAGAAAGCAACAAATCAAATTTTCTAAATTTCAAGCAAAGTATAAGCAAAACTTCGAGAGAAAATTATATGTTGGATGTAAAGTTAGAGATTTAGTAGCTATCAAGAGAACACAGATTATTGCCGGAAAGAAACTTGCCATATGAAATGACGAAGATAAAACGTGCTGTACGGTTTCAGGGTCGAAAAGCAGAAGGAAAAGAAAAGAAGTTGTTAAAGTGGCAAATTCACACAAGTTGAAAGTTGTAATAAAGTTTGAGTCCAGTTCGACAGACTTTTTACTTATCATAAACTAAAAAGTGTACTAAATGAAATTAGCACTTAACTAACAAAATCAAAATTATACCTAATACTATCAATTTGGAAAATAAATAAAAACCAAGCTCAATGTGCTTTAAATATTGTTTTCAATTTTTATTGTTAGAATTATTTAATTTTATAATTACTTTCGGATTAATTTACTTCAGGTTACAATGCAGAAACATATAACTTAGCTTCAAGCAATTTGCAATAACAATAATAACTCCTCCTTTAAAAAGTTGGTATCCTTGACCGCATGTAAAGTTTCATTCTGCACGGTAAATAGTAGGACCATGTTGGGAACAAGTCTGGAAAATAAAATAAAATAAGGAATTTAGTCGAATATATAGCACATATTTTAAATATTACTAATTTCTTGGTGAAACGTCAAGTAATTTATAAATAAATTATGTTTTGCAAATTAAAGGGATATTTTTTCAATAGTCACGTGCAAACATTAAATATTTTTTACAGTGCTTATGTGCGAGTTATTGTCATAGCCCATAAGAGTAATATAGACTAAACCAAAAAATAAAAACAATAAGAGGATAAATATTAATTTAAAAACTAATTAGCATAAAACAAATAAAGATCATAGTTTAAAAAAACTAAGGACGAATGTTTTCATATAATATTAAAACATGGGTTATTTTTTTATATAGGGTGATCATTTGAAATAGATAGTGATTCCTTTTTTCTATCTTTACATTAACAATAAGCCGACGTTTCAGTGAAAGGCTAGAAGATGATACTACGTCACAAAACAGGAATCAGAATAAACTATTTAAGAAACGAAAACTTAATTGAAAATTTAAATTCATTACAATTAATTTGTTATCATTAAATTACCAATACCACCATATAGTCATAAAAAAATATTTTCTAAATTAAACTAAAAGTGAAAACTTTGAATTAATTTTCTTGCAGCAAGGATGAGTTGCTAGAGTGTTCCACCAACAGGCCAGTGGTCGAAGCTTCGATTCCTACCCAAAGATTCTTGAAACAACATCCAAAATTCAACTGAAAACAATGACAAAACACACAATACTCAATGATACATAGTACATAAATACAAACATTTAATAACCCAACAATCAAATTCATATAAATACAATATATAATGCAATATTGATTGTTATTTGATGTTTGACTGTGCATTGCCGAAGGTATGTACACTGGACACTGAACATTTAGAACATTCTCATCCCGGCAATATAGAATAAAAATAGTGAAACACTACTTCCTTTTTTTCCGCATAACCCAGGTTCTATTACAATGAACTGCATATGTAGGGGTCGACCTCTGAGTATTGGTCAAGTATGGTCTGAGTATGGAACAAGAAAACTCCTTTATAATAAAAGCTTCACATAAATACAAAATATCTAAAACAAAGCATACCGTTCCTAGAACAAAAGCAGAATTTCAACAATTACCAAAGGCGCAAGTGTTGACATGAATTTAATTATTGGAGCAAATGCCAACCGGCAATTGAAATATGAGATATGAAAATTAAATGAAAGTACAAAACTTTGCACAGCAAATCAGTCAGATTGAATTACGGCACAACATTCAGACAGACTCGACAAATCATATGCATATACTCATCCACTTTTAGTGCTTCATCACAAAATAAGGCAATGCCTTAATCTGTCCGTTTCAAAAATTGTAATGTCCGTTTATGCCGCAGTTGTAGCTAAAGCCATAAAAGCACAGCAATGGAAGATTTTGTTCGATTGTTCGTATATGGAGTCAATAACACATTTATAAAGCGTGTTTTTTAGAGCGTCACAACTTTGAGTTGGCATCACTGCTTTATTTGAGCACACATTTAAAACCTGATAGTTGCTTTTTGTTTAGTTTGCTTTGACATTTCATTATGAATCGACATACAGCAGAGAAACTACCATCGTGCGTGCCACCAATTCGACGAATGGGCTGAAGCACAAATTGATATTGAGTTTGAATTTCCATTCAAAATTTTATTTTCCGATGAAGCTCATTTCTGGTTGAATGGGTACGTAAATAAGCAGAATTGTAGCATTTGGAGCGAGGAGAATCCACAAGCTTTGCTGAAACACCACTACATCCACAGAAAATTACTGTTTGGTCCGCTTTATGGGCTGGCGCAGTCATTGGCCCAAAAGTCTTCAAAAACGATTATGGTCAGAACGTTACTGTCAATGGTAAACGGTATAGAAATATTATTCGAAATTTTTTCGTACCTGGCTGATATATTTTTCGTAATCTTGCTGATATGTGACTCCAACAGGATCATTGGTCTATGTCGATAAGCCACAAACAATTGAACACATGGAAATCAGCATTCGAAGAGTTATCGGCGAAATACGGCGGCAAATGCTACGAAAAGTTTTTAATTTTTTTTTTAACTAATGATGATTTAATAGACAATTTTTACAGAGTAATTTTTTTTTTTAAATTTTACGTCGTATAACGATATTTCGCAATACACCGAGTTTTATATTGAGGAAATACCAGAAAGTAACCAAAAAGAAATTTTCGAAGAAATAATTCAGTGCAGAGAATTATTAGTTAAATGTTTTTGTAAATTAAATTTTAAGAGAAAAATCACATTTGGTATAGATTTGTTTAAGACAGACGCATTTACCAAGAATGATTCCGGAACAAACACAAATTCGAGCGATTGCGATTCTGCAACTGATACCGAAAATAAACATTACTTTGATTTATATAACACCAATAGCAATAGAAATATTTCAAAATTTATACAGATGTGTTCTAAGATCATGCGCGAAAATTACGACGGGAATGAACTAAATCTTAACTCCTTTTTAGATAAAATCGAGTTAGTTGAAGAAATTACAGCACCCAACTTAAATACTTGTTTAATATCTTTCTTAAAATCAAAATTAGATGGCAAAGCCAGGGATGTGCTTTCAGAAAATGTGGCAGGTGAACAAACTAAGAATTCGTTACAGGATAAGGTAAAACCGAACAGCTCGCAAGTCGTTGCAGGATGAATTGCAGGGTTGTATGTAAGGTATAATGATTAGACAGGCTGCGCAAGGAATTTGGAAGATTTGGCTGATCCCTTAAGCTAATAGACGATATGTTGAATCGACATATTTTTCATGAAAAAATTTACTACCAGTGCCAACATATTAAACTTTTCCAACATATATTTGCTTAAGCTTATATGATTAACATTTGTTACTGATTTCAACAAATGTATGTTTACGCTTTCAACATATCGTATAGATAGACTTGTTAATTTACGGCTTATTACACCTTTAGCAACACTGATATAAAAAAAACAGTAAATGAGAATTTGGAAAAGAAAACATATTTGCAAAACGAATTTGTAGAAAAACTGTACATAAGCGTTTATATGTTGGAAGATATTTGTAATTGGTAAGCCATTAGTTATATTTACCATTCCTGAAAAACTACGAGTAGTCGTTGTATTTGAAAATACATATGCATATACAGATATTGAAGATTTATTGGAAGTAACGTCCGGAACATCTGCAAAAGATCAGTATTATGTTTGGATAGTATTTGTTTTTCCACTACAATTCTCTATTCTGTATAATTGTGTGTTTTGCTAAGTTGTTTATAATGCTATGCTTAGCCACAGCTCTTTTGAATTCATCCTAGCACTGTTTAAGGTGTCTGGTTAGAATAGTGAGAACTCTTCTGTTTAGATTACAAAATTATTCTCCTCTTTATTAACAAATCTTATAGCTATTTATACTAGTTTCTATTTCTTAAATTTTACATACATATTTACAATTGTTAATATCATCTGTGCGGTCTTTTTTCAATTATTTAAATTATTGTCTTGACACATTTACAAGTGTTTTTAGTTTGGTCAAGTGCTTAAATTATTACTTTGAAAAAAATGTTCTACAATATTCAAGCGGTAATTAAAATGTGTTACGTTACAGTTTTGTTAGTCGGTCAATGTTTACAATTTGTTTTTCGGTCAATCAAAAGTGTTATTTGATCTTCTTATAAATATCTTTTTGATAAACACGCTACATTCTATAGACCGATAAAATATGTTATTGTGGACATATCGAGCCTTTGGTGCAATACCATAGTAACTCAAAATTTGAATTTTTTGAGCTATGTATGCAGAAATGATCTTTGGGGAAATATCTATCTAGAGAAAAAAAGATTATGGATCCATCTCTAACTGTTCAGATTCTACAGCTAAAAATGTCTTTATTGCCTCTAGCTATTTCCAATAATATTTATTTGCAATAATGAAATGAAATGCATTTTTCCAAGTTCTCGATTTTTTGAATTACTACGGTATTGCACCAAAGGCTCGATATGTAAACACATTACAGCAGGCATATAATAAAATGCGGAAAAATATAAGCCAATTAGACCAAATGTCAATACAGAATGGTCTAATGATGCCATTCTAAAGCTTATAACAGCGTGGACATTAGTTCTGCACAATATAAATTGACAAAAACACCAGCTTGCCTGATTTTGTAAGAGAACGAAGTGCAGACGAATGCGAAGCTACATAAATGGTCCAATCTGCGAATGACATTCAACACAAACCTAAGCAAAATAAAAAAAATCCGGATCAGCTGCCGGAGAATACATAGTCTGGCAACGAAATTCCTGGAATTGAATGAAACGTCTCAAACAAGTGAATCAATTGTAACAATGACAATGGTAAACTAGTGTTTTATTGCATAATACTTTTTAAATCAATCTGCTCTATTTTTATTTTGGTAATAGCCTGGTGAAGATTCAAATTGGTCAGTAGCATATTCTGAACCAACATTACCAAAACGTCCCAGAATAACATCATCAGTTTCACCAACATCATAGGCTCAACAAGCATTGCTCAGTTATAATGTGTTTACAGAAATGACAGATAAGGCGATCTGTACTATAGCGGAAAGATCAGATATAAAAGACCAGACCAGTTTGGCTCTTTTGGTCCTTCAGAATTGCGCAGTCTTCCACTGCAAAAGGGAATGTTATCTAAAAGGAAATTGGCTCGAGCTTTAATTAACATTATGGATGAATTTGAAAATTCTATTGATAATTAATGAATTAAATTATAATTTCTTTTTATTAGTAGATATGTATGAATGTAAATAAACAGTATTTCAAATTAGATTTGTTTATACTGCCAATTCCACAAAATACATCGCAAGAAAATTAGAATTTGTACTGTATGCATGTCGCCAAGCATCTTCAATTAAACTCCATTTCCATGATGCTGGTCGGTAAATCCGAAAGGTGTGTATAATTTTTTATTTGTAGTGATCAAATAACTGTGCAGTACGTAACATGCTAAGACTATTTTTTTGGCTTTAAGCTAATAGGTGATCGTAAAACTCGAAAACCTCCTGCATTATACCAAACACGTTTTCAATAATGCGACGTGCACGACTTAAACGATAATTATAAAATCTTTGCACCATTGTTAAACCACGTTGGGCATACAGTTTTAAAACATTTTGACGCATAGCAAAAGCATCATCTGCAACAAGTAATTACGGAACAGGTAATTCGGGTCCAGATAATACTGTTGGCTCTGGTAAGCTTAGTTGGTTATTGTCCATGGCTTCTGTAAAGCTACAGCGATTGAATACAACACCATCGGAAAACCGTCCATTGTGACCTACATCAGCATATATGAGTTTCTATTCAGCATCTGCAATTCCCATTAGCACAATGCTATGCGTGTCTCACTCATTCTGAAATTGTTGGCGTCTACAATAGTTGATGTATAGGAAAATATAAGTTTTGCTATGTCTATGTATGCACGTAAAAGCAATGATTGAATTCTCTTACTTTCATATACTCTAAAAGCGTAATAGTTTGCTTTGGAATGTGAAATATGTACTGCATTGAAGAAAATGAATCACCACTACCTAGAAAACGAAGTGTCAATATAATTTCGTTCGTTTTGATTTTTTTATTACTGCAATTATGGCACGTTCAAGAATATTAACAAAAGAAAATCTAAATCGGCTGCTTTCTTGTGCTTTAAAAAACGTAAAACCACACCGAAAAACGAAAGCGCTCGTGGTTTGCAGAACAGCATCAAATCGTTTAAGTGATTTTAAACCCGTTCGTGATTTAATACTACGTGATTTTCAGAACAGACCTGTATATAAGCTATTATTTTATAAAGTAGGTAAACAATTTATAATTAAAACAACTTCCAATATTACTTAACAGCAATTAATACTTTTTATTTAAAATAGTAACTATATGTATTATATAATATATTATAGTTAACATTTGCCTACTCTAGCAAACATCTTTTCGAAGAAAATGAACAGTTCTCAAAGGCAAATGCCAAATTACAAAAGCAAATATCAACATTTGATAAAGTAGACAACATCTCCCATTTAAGCCTATACTGAAATGTGTTTTAAACTGTAACTACTAACACATGTATAGAATGCAAAAATAGAAATGAAAAAAATTTAAAGTCTTCGCAGAAACATAAATACTTTATATTTAACGAAATAAGGACAACGAAGACATCTTCGCTAGAGTAATCGAAAAACACAACCTGCATGACGACACATCCGATAACGGACTCAGACTTCGTAACGGGGCGAAACTTCAATGTAACAAGCGGTTCCTTAACCTCCACACTCACAAAGGGACCTGGCGGTTCCCTGATCAATTAACCGTCAACTAGATTGATCACATTGCCAAAACGCCATCAGAGATGCTGCCTCTGATGTATTGGGTTTTAAAATGCCACCCGGGAAAAACCCATGGTTTGACGACGAGTGCAGGCAGGCGCACTCAGCGAAGCTAGCAGCGTATAAGGCGACGTTGGAGAGAAGGACGAGAGCAGTTCGTGAGCTCTACGAACGTAAAAGAAGGGAAGAACACCAGCTTCTCAAAAGGAAGAAAAAAAAGCATGAGCGGGCGGTCGAGGAACTGGAGAGTTGTTACGGGAGGAATAATATCCGAAAGTTTTACCAACGGGTAAAACAACTATTCAATATATATAAGCATCGAACAGAATACCTGCCGTAACGAAGACGGACTAATCGTAGTAGAGCCGCAATCGATACTGAGAATCTGGAAAGATCACCTCTCCAGACTGTTTATCGGAAAACACCAATTCCATTTCCAGGCAGAGTATTCCACCCCATTTTATTGGACCATTATGGTAGAGAATTCCGTCCCCCGACCTGAATGAAGCCAAGATAGCAATATCGAGATTGAAATCAAATATAGCTGCAGGAACGGAAGGACTGTCCGCGGAACTGTTTAAGGCAGTTCATTTGTAAGATATGATCGGAGAAAAGCATGCCCTACGAGTGGAATCTCAGCATCGTTTGCCCGATCCATAAAAAAACAGATCCATTCAACTGCGCCAACTACCGAGGAATAAGTGTCCTGAAGTGTTCAATGACCCAATTTTCACACTAAGGCAGATCCTGGAACAGACCCAAGAGATGCAAATCGACGCCCACCATCTATTCGTCGATTTTAAGGCCGCATATGACAGCGTGCATAGGGACGAGCTATACAACGCCATGTCTAGTTTTGACATTCCTACCAAACTCGTCAGGTTGTGTAAGATGACGATGGAGAATTCTCGCTGCTCCATCAAGGTCGCTATCGAATTCACCGAGACCTTCAATGTCAGAAAAGGCTTTAGACAAGGCGACTGTCATGTGAGTTTTTGCCTTTATATATTATAATATTATATATTATATGTATAAACAATATATTAATAACTTTTTTTTATATATATTAATATATTAATAATTAAGGTGACCATATTAAAACCAAAAATAAAAATAATGTCCGAAAGATGGATTTTTTAACAAGTTGGTGAATATATTTTAAGAACGTCTTTAGAAATTTCTTACTACATAAAATAATATAATAATAAACTTTGTTTTTCTTTCAAATAGATGTCTTTCTAAATAAATATATCTCAATTTCGCCGAGTATGACGTATTTCGTCATACTCTGTGCATTTTCATTTATTTTTGACGACGAATATTCGTGACCAAAAATTTTTCGTTTTTCGGATGTGTGTTGCTAGCTGTTCCTAGCATAAGAAGCAACTAAAACAAAACAATAGATAAAAAGAAATTTCTTACAGTGAAAAGCAGCACGAAGCGAGGGAAATGTCTGAAGATAATGAGATTTCGCCTAATACGATTTCGTTAGCAAGCGTGGAAAGAGAATTATGGTTAAAACCTTATGAGTGGACAGAAGTACATGAATTTGCGTTTGTCATAAGTAAAATGAAAGAATATGGGGATTTATTTTTAAATAAAGTCAGTTTCAGTCTGCGTCTATGTTACATTAAAAAACTTTTATTGGAAGAATTTCACAAAGGGCATTCAAGTGCTGAAATTCAATCTAAACTGTAACTAAGAAAAACGGTCATCAGAATATACACCAATATGTTTTATGTATATATAGATGGGCTTTGTATACTCTTAAGACCTGAGCGTGAATAAATTTTGTATATTTTTATTTACATTTTTATTTTTTCGCATTTTTATTTTTAAGTATTAGAAAATTATGGTGCACATATTCGCACCTCAGGTTTGAATATATCTTCAATTAGGAGTGTGGGGTAGTTTTCCAAGAAGTTATTTTTTCTAGTACATAAAAATTATTAAAACCGTAACAAAAGTAAAAAAAATTAACAAAAGATGGTTTTACTTGTCTAAAATAGATATAATTTAGTGTGCACATGTGTGCATTTACGGTCCGAAGAGGCTATTGAACATAACTTGGTAATAGTAGTCGGTTATAATGTTTTATATAATATTCGCTACGCCTGCCGAAAACGGTTACACTTTTACCCCAAAAAAAGAACATTGGCCAAGAAGAAATTAAAAAATTAAGGAACATCGTCATAGCTGAAGAGTTAGAAAGTGTTGCTCCGATTCAATACAGGAAAATAATTTATGGAATAGGGGATAAGTCACAACGTAACTCATTTGGTAAAATGAGAGTTGTATTTGAGATACGATAATCCGATATACATTTCAGCAAGTCGATTGCCAATGACTGAACAAGACCAGATTCAAAGCGAGTATGCAATAAAATGCGGAAAAATATAAAAAATATAAGCCAATTAGACCAAAAGTCAATACAGAATGGTCTAATGATGCCATTCTAAAGCTTATAACAGCGTGGACATTAGTTCTGCACAATATAAATTGCCAAAAACACCAGCTTGCCTGATTTTGTAAGAGAACGAAGTGCAGACGAATGCGAAGCTACATAAATGGTCCAATCTGCGAATGACATTCAACACAAACCTAAGCAAAATAAAAAAAATCCGGATCAGCTGCCGGAGAATACATAGTCTGGAAATATTTTACTGCAACGAAATTCCTGGAATTGAATGAAACGTCTCAAACAAGTGAATCAATTGTAACAATGACAATGGTAAACTAGTGTTTTATTGCATAATACTTTTTAAATCAATCTGCTCTATTTTTATTTTGTTAATAGCCTGGTGAAGACTCAAATTGGTCAGTAGCATATTCTGAACCAACATTACCAAAACGTCCCAGAATAACATCATCAGTTTCACCAACATCATAGGCTCAACAAGCATTGCTCAGTTATAATGTGTTTACAGAAATGACAGATAAGGCGATCTGTACTATAGCGGAAAGATCAGATATAAAAGACCAGACCAGTTTGGCTCTTTTGGTCCTTCAGAATTGCGTAGTCTTCCACTACAAAAGGGAATGTTATCTAAAAGGAAATTGGCTCGAGCTTTAATTAACATTATGGATGAATTTGAAAATTCTATTGATAATTAATGAATTAAATTAGAATTTCTTTTTATTAGTAGATATGTATGAATGTAAATAAACAGTATTTCAAATTAGATTTGTTTATACTGCCAATTCCACAAAATACATCGCAAGAAAATTAGAATTTGTACTGTATGAATGTCGCCAAGCATCTTCAATTAACACTCCATTTCCATGATGCTGGTCGGTAAATCCGAAAGGTGTGTATAATTTTTTATTTGTAGTGATCAAATAACTGTGCAGTACGTAACATGCTAAGACTATTTTTTTGGCTTTAAGCTAATAGGTGATCGTAAAACTCGAAAACCTCCTGCATTATATCAAACACGTTTTCAATAATGCGACGTGCACGACTTAAACGATAATTATAGAATCTTTGCACCATTGTTAAACCACGTTGGGCATACAGTTTTAAAACATTTTGACGCATAGCAAAAGCATCATCTGCAACAAGTAATTACGGAACAGGTAATTCGGGTCCAGATAATACTGTTGGCTCTGGTAAGCTTAGTTGGTTATTGTCCATGGCTTCTGTAAAGCTACAGCGATTGAATACAACACCATCGGAAAACCGTCCATTGTGACCTACATCAGCATATATGAGTTTCTATTCAGCATCTGCAATTCCCATTAGCACAATGCTATGCGTGTCTCACTCATTCTGAAATTGTTGGCGTCTACAATAGTTGATGTATAGGAAAATATAAGTTTTGCTATGTCTATGTATGCACGTAAAAGCAATGATTGAATTCTCTTACTTTCATATACTCTAAAAGCGTAATAGTTTGCTTTGGAATGTGAAATATGTACTGCATTGAAGAAAATGAATCACCACTACCTAGAAAACGAAGTGTCAATATAATTTCGTTCGTTTTGATTTTTTTATTACTGCAATTATGGCACGTTCAAGAATATTAACAAAAGAAAATCTAAATCGGCTGCTTTCTTGTGCTTTAAAAAACGTAAAACCACACCGAAAAACGAAAGCGCTCGTGGTTTGCAGAACAGCATCAAATCGTTTAAGTGATTTTAAACCCGTTCGTGATTTAATACTACGTGATTTTCAGAACAGACCTGTATATAAGCTATTATTTTATAAAGTAGGTAAACAATTTATAATTAAAACAACTTCCAATATTACTTAACAGCAATTAATACTTTTTATTTAAAATAGTAACTTCTTTAAGAAATGATATATATGTATTATATAATATATTATAGTTAATATTTGCCTACTCTAGCAAACATCTTTTCGAAGAAAATGAACAGTTCTCAAAGGCAAATGCCAAATTACAAAACAAATATCAACATTTGCTAAAGTAGACAACATCTCCCATTTAAGCCTATACTGAAATGTGTTTTAAACTGTAACTACTAACACATGTATAGAATGCAAAAATAGAAATGAAAAAAATTTAAAGTCTTCGCAGAAACATAAATACTTTATATTTAACGAAATAATGACAACGAAGACATCTTCGCTAGAGTAATCGAAAAACACAACCTGCATGACGACACATCCGATAACGGACTCAGACTTCGTAACGGGGCGAAACTTCAATGTAACAAGCGGTTCCTTAACCTCCACACTCACAAAGGGACCTGGCGGTTCCCTGATCAATTAACCGTCAACCAGATTGATCACATTGCCAAAACGCCATCAGAGATGCTGCCTCTGATGTATTGGGTTTTAAAATGCCACCCGGGAAAAACCCATGGTTTGACGACGAGTGCAGGCAGGCGCACTCAGCGAAGCTAGCAGCGTATAAGGCGACGTTGGAGAGAAGGACGAGAGCAGTTCGTGAGCTCTACGAACGTAAAAGAAGGGAAGAACACCAGCTTCTCAAAAGGAAGAAAAAAAGCATGAGCGGGCGGTCGAGGAACTGGAGAGTTGTTACGGGAGGAATAATATCCGAAAGTTTTACCGACGGGTAAAACAACTATTCAATATATATAAGCATCGAACAGAATACCTGTCGTAACGAAGACGGACTAATCGTAGTAGAGCCGCAATCGATACTGAGAATCTGGAAAGATCACCTCTCCAGACTGTTTATCGGCGAGGAAAACACCAATTCCATTTCCAGGCAGAGTATTCCACCCCATTTTATTGGACCATTATGGTAGAGAATTCCGTCCCCCGACCTGAATGAAGTCAAGATATCAATATCGAGATTGAAATCAAATATAGCTGCAGGAACGGAAGGACTGTCCGCGGAACTGTTTAAGGCAGTTCATTTGTAAGATATGATCGGAGAAAAGCATGCCCTACGAGTGGAATCTCAGCATGGTTTGCCCGATCCATAAAAAAACAGATCCATTCAACTGCGCCAACTACCGAGGAATAAGTGTCCTGAAGTGTTCAATGACCCAATTTTCACACTAAGGCAGATCCTGGAACAGACCCAAGAGATGCAAATCGACGCCCACCATCTATTCGTCGATTTTAAGGCCGCATATGACAGCGTGCATAGGGACGAGCTATACAACGCCATGTCTAGTTTTGACATTCCTACCAAACTCGTCAGGTTGTGTAAGATGACGATGGAGAATTCTCGCTGCTCCATCAAGGTCGCTAACGAATTCACCGAGACCTTCAATGTCAGAAAAGGCTTTAGACAAGGCGACTGTCATGTGAGTTTTTGCCTTTATATATTATAATATTATATATTATATGTATATACAATATATTAATAATAAGGTGACCATATTAAAACCAAAAATAAAAATAATGTCCGAAAGATGGATTTTTTAACAAGTTGGTGAATATATTTTAAGAACGTCTTTAGAAATTTCTTACTACATAAAATAATATAATAATAAACTTTGTTTTTCTTTCAAATAGATGTCTTTCTAAATAAATATATCTCAATTTCGCCGATAATGACGTATTTCGTCATACTCTGTGCATTGTCATTTATTTTTGACGACGAATATTCGTGACCAAAAATTTGTCGTTTTTCGGATGTGTGTTGCTAGCTGTTCCTAGCATAAGAAGCAACTAAAACAAAACAATAGATAAAAAAGAAATTTCTTACAGTGAAAAGCAGCACGAAGCGAGGGAAATGTCTGAAGATAATGAGATTTCGCCTAATACGATTTCGTTAGCAAGCGTGGAAAGAGAATTATGGTTAAAACCTTATGAGTGGACAGAAGTACATGAATTTGCGTTTGCCATAAGTAAAATGAAAGAATATGGGGATTTATTTTTAAATAAAGTCAGTTTCAGTCTGCGTCTATGTTACATTAAAAAACTTTTATTGGAAGAATTTCACAAAGGGCATTCAAGTGCTGAAATTCAATCTAAACTGTAACTAAGAAAAACGGTCATCAGAATATACACCAATATGTTTTATGTATATATAGATGGGCTTTGTATACTCTTAAGACCTGAGCGTGAATAAATTTTGTATATTTTTATTTACATTTTTATTTTTTCGCATTTTTATTTTTAAGTATTAGAAAATTATGGTGCACATATTCGCACCTCAGGTTTGAATATATCTGCAATTAGGAGTGTGGGGTAGTTTTCCAAGAAGTTATTTTTTCTAGTACATAAAAATTATTAAAACCGTAACAAAAGTAAAAAAAATTAACAAAAGATGGTTTTACTTGTCTAAAATAGATATAATTTAGTGTGCACATGTGTGCATTTACGGTCCGAAGAGGCTATTGAACATAACTTGGTAATAGTAGTCGGTTATAATGTTTTATATAATATTCGCTACGCCTGCCGAAAACGGTTCCACTTTTACCCCAAAAAAAGAACATTGGCCAAGAAGAAATTAAAAAATTAAGGAACATCGTCATAGCTGAAGAGTTAGAAATTATTGCTCCGATTCAATACAGGAAAATAATTTATGGAATAGGGGATAAGTCACAACGTAACTCATTTGGTAAAATGAGAGTTGTATTTGAGATACGATAATCCGATATACATTTCAGCAAGTCGATTGCCAATGACTGAACAAGACCAGATTCAAAGCGAGTATGCATTGACTATAGGTGACTAAATAAAATGTGTTTTAAAGGATGGTTTTCCAGTTCCCAATATGGAGCCTTTGATCGATAGTTTTAGTTGGACAAATAATGCCTTTTTGGACATTGAAGAAGAGAGCACAAAATATATGGCTTTTGTGAGCAAACAAAAGTCCAATTACGCTTCTTTTAGATTCTGTAAATCTGCGACCGTTTTTACTTAATTTATTAATAATGCAGTTACTCTCAATTTGAAAAAGTTATAAGTGTTGCAGCAAAAAACAATTTGAAAATCAATTCGAAAATATGTTCAGACAATGAGAATGCCGCAGTAAAACCAAATTAAAAAAATGCCATGCCAAAGAACATAAAAGATATTCAATCATTCCTTGACTTAAGAGGATTTTTTAGAAAGTTTATTAAAAATTCAGCGATAATTGTTAGACCCTTAACAAATCTTTCAAAAAATTGAACCGAACTCGTTAATCACGACTTCGAAAAACACAGTTGTTATTTATAGATAAAAGCAGCATTTTTAGACATGAAAAAGATGTAGTTCAAGTCCTTGAACAAGAGTTTGTTAGAGAGCTTGACAAAGAACGGCAGTAGCAGAAAGCAACAAATCAAATTTTCTAAATTTCAAGCAAAGTATAAGTAAAACTTCGAGAGAAAATTATATGTTGGATGTAAAGTTAGAGACTTAGTAGCTATCAAGAGAACACAGATTATTGCCGGAAAGAAACTTGCCATATGAAATGACGAAGATAAAACGTGCTGTACGGTTTCAGGGTCGAAAAGCAGAAGGAAAGAAAAGAAATTGTTAAAGTGGCAAATTCACACAAGTTGAAAGTTGTAATAAAGTTTGAGCCCAGTTCGACAGACTTTTTACTTATCATAAACTAAAAAGTGTACTAAATGAAATTAGCACTTAACTAACAAAATCAAAATTATACCTAATACTATCAATTTGGAAAATAAATAAAAACCAAGCTCAATGTGCTTTAAATATTGTTTTCAATTTTTATTGTTAGAATTATTTAATTTTATAATTACTTTCGGATTAATTTACTTCAGGTTACAATGCAGAAACATATAACTTAGCTTCAAGCAATTTGCAATAACAGTAATAACTCCTCCTTTATCGTTGGTATCCTTGACCTTGATGTAAAGTTTCATTCTGCACGGTAAATAGTAGGACCATGTTGGGAACAAGTCTGGAAAATAAAATAAAATAAGGAATTTAGTCGAATATATAGCACATATTTTAAATATTACTAATTTCTTGGTGAAATGTCAAGTAATTTATAAATAAATTAAGTTTTGCAAATTAAAGGGATATTTTTTCAATAGTCACGTGCAAACATTAAATATTTTTTACAGTGCTTGTTACTGCCACTCATAAATCGCTAATATGACATTACTGTTATCGATATGTAGAGTGATGAGCATGTCAAAATGTTAAATTATTCCTTTTAATTTTCCACGCGGTATAATTATGAGGCCATATTTAATCAAGACCACATACATATGTATATAAAAACACCTACATAGATTTAAGATATTCATTCATTCAGGTCATATGGATTACGAAGCTTCGCTTAGAGTAGCCATACATAAAAGTTAGTATCAGCAGTTTAGTATGTAAGTTTGTATAATGAATTTATTTATAATTTTAGGAATTTTAACATATTAAAGCGTAAGAATAAAGAATTAAAGTTTTCTAAAATTCTTACACTTGTGTTTAAAATCCACATTGGCTATCTTGAGCTTGGGCCGCTTTACCCGCAACATTAAAATTCTTTTATTGGTGCCTCATCGGATCGTTTGAAGGAATCATCTTGGGTGTTAAAACGTAAGTCCTAACAGAATGCAACCTTCCACTCCCTCACAGGGTCAACCACTAAGTCGTCAACGACCAACTCAGTTAAGTCCTGCACTGAACAACTGTCACATTTGCAACAACTCCACAGACAACGAAAAATTTATAAAATGCAGCAAGTGCCATCTTAATTTTCATTTACCATGTGTCAATCTCAGCAGCAATCAAGACCAACCTACGTGGAGTTGCCAAAATTGTACGGTACAACATCAAATCACGATCGATTCTGCCTCTTCCATTCGTAGTGGCTCTTCGGCCGCTTCCCGCTCCCGCCGACAAGCTCTTGAGCTACAACGTCTAGAAGAAGAGACACAACTTGAAAGAGATTTCATTAAAAAGAAATACCAAATTCTCGAACAAGCAGTAGATGACTTCGAGGACGCACAATCAGTTAATAAACACTCAGCTGTCAGATCTGTACATGAGTGGTTAGATAATCAAATCCAACTCCCTACTTCGGCTATTGCAACCGCACACCAAAATATAGTTTCCGCAGCTCGTCAGTTTGAAACGCCACCTTACACATTTGTACCACAAGCCACAATAACGCGAGAAATGCCTAACACTACTAAACCATATTGCCAAATCGTAAGTAATGACTTAGTTTATACGGCAAAAACAATAACTCCGCCCGTATGTACAACTACGTCATTCGTTAATAACATGTCTTCATTTATTAATGACCCAACAACGAACCGTCAGCAGCCGACAACTGCAAATTTATGTAATAATTCAGACAACGTAAATGCAGAAAATCACACATTAGAGACACCTGTACAATTTGGTTACATGGATTCAACGTTTTCCATGAACCCATCAAACCTCCAACCTGTTATATTACCTTCTCACAGACTTTCGCAACAACAAATAAGCGCGCGGCAGTCAGTACCAAAAGAGCTTCCAATTTTTACCGGCACTCCTGAAGAATGGCCCTTGTTTAGTGCCACATATGACTGGTCGACAGCAGTCTGTGGTTTTACAGACGCTGAAAATCTTGTCAGGCTTCAAAGTTCTCTAAAGGGGGAAGCACTTCGATCTGTTAAACATATTTTGATCCATCCATCGGGTGTACCATGTGCTCTATCTACACTAAAATTGCTTTTCGGACAACCGGAAAAAATATTAAACTCACTAAAAAATAGAATAAGATCACTACCAGCACTGAACACAAATAAATTGAGCACAATTACCTCTTTCGCCGTGGAAGTAAAGGGCCTAGAAACAACAATTAAAGCCAGTGGTTTAATAAATGAACTGACCAATTCATCTTTATTACATGAATTAATAATGAAAATGCCATCACATTTTCAACTTAACTGGGGTGAACAAAAAATAAAACTAGCAAAAAATAACAAAAGAGTAAGTTTGACTGAATTCGCTAACTGGATATATGAAGTCGGTGTCTCAGCAAGCAGCATAAATATAGAAAGTGACAGCAGCGCATCAAAGTCAATAGAGCAGTATTCGCGTAAGCCAAAAAACGTTTATGTGCATGCTCATGAAGAACAAAACAAAAAGATCTGTTTAGTATGTTCTGGCAACTGCAATAGTGTTGAGAAGTGTAAAAAATTCTTGGCTGCGAATAGAAGCGAGCGATGGAACTTAGTAAGAATGTACAATCTATGTAAACTGTGCCTGCGACGTCACTACGGTATTTGCAGTAGCAGCATCGTTTGCAGAGCAAATAATTGTCAAATAAAACATAATACATTGCTGCATAAATCCATGACTGAAGATAGAGAAACAAACGCTACGAGAGAAACTGAAAATAAAAGCAAAAGAGATAATTTACATGCAGCCCATAGGAATGAATGCAATGAAATCTTATTTAAAATTATACCCATAACAATATACGGAAACAATAATAAACGTTTTAATACTTTTGCATTTATAGACGAGGGTTCGTCTGTAAGTCTGGTAAATGAACAATTAATTAATAAACTAGATTTAAATGGTGAGTCACAACCTCTATGCTTGAAATGGACAGGTGAAATAGGTCGCAACGAAGAAGACTCAAAAATAGTCTCAATGAAAATTTCAGGTATGAATAAAACTGAATTTTCTATTTCTGTTCGTACGGTTAAACAACTATCGCTTCCGAGTCAGAGCTTTAATTATAAAAAGTTATGTGTACCAGATGTACTTTTAGGATTAAATAACTTAAAATTATGTGTGCCAACTCGTGTTAAAGAAGGTAAGAAAAACGAACCCGTCGCTTTACATACTCGCCTCGGCTGGCTAATATGTGGCAACTCCAGTGTTGGAGAAAAGGCCCAAATTCAATATAATTTTTACTCTTGCGAGTGTAAAGGTGAAAACGACCAAATTCTTACTCACTTACTCAAACAGTTTTATACAACTGAGTTAGCAGGGATAAGTAACTATACTCCAGCTCTTGGAAAAGATGACCAAAGGGCATTAAGTTTGCTAGAAACATATACGAAACAAAGATGCGATGGCCATTACGAGACAGCTTTGCTGTGGCGATATGACAATATTACACTTCCACAAAGCTTTGATATGGCGAAGAGATTTGTCTCGAAAAAACTCTAAGAAAAAATAAAGAGTTATTTGAACATTTCGAAAAAACAATTTCTGAATATTTTGAGAGAAATTACATAGCCAAAGTAAACAATGAAGATGATAAACAAAATGTATGGTATTTACCAATGTTTCCGGTATTTAACAAAAACAAACCGAATAAAACAAGAATAGTTTGGGATGCGGCCGCGAAGGCAAATGGTATTTCACTTAACTCTATGCTGCTCAAAGGGCCAGATTTGCTGTCTTCTCTTGCAGCTATTCTTTTTCGTTTTCGGCAAAGGCAAATTGCAATCTGTGGTGACATCGAACAAATGTTCCATCAGATTTATGTATATACGCGATAAAGACTGCCATGCGCAAATATTTTTATGGCGCAGCTGCGACGACAACAAAGAACCCGAAGTGTACGTAATGAAGGTTATGATATTCGGTGCCTCCTGCGCTCCGTGCATATCTCAGTATGTTAAAAACCTCAACGCATCAAAATTTGAAGCCAAGTATCCCTTAGCCGCTGCTGCCATCAAAGATAACCACTACGTAGATGATTTTCTTGCTTCTTCGGATACTCCTGCAGAAGCCGCCGAACTGGCTAAAACTGTGCGATTCATTCATAGTGAGGGAGGATTCAAAATTAGAAACTGGTGTTCGAATAATGATAGCGTTTTGAAAGAATTGAACTCTTCTAACCCTTTGACCAATATTTGCCTAAACGTTAGTGTAGGCGAAGTAATAGAAAAGGTACTTGGCATATTTTGGAACCCTGGGGAAGACAATATAACCTTTAAACTGTCGCAGTCTGTCTTAAACAGCGAACTTCTTCTCGGAAACAAAATTCCCACCAAACGTGAAATTTTAAGAACTCTAATGAGCATTTATGACCCTTTAGGGCTTGTAGGAAATTTCCTTATGTATTTGAAAATAGTTCTCCAAGAAGTTTGGAGAAGCAAAATCGACTGGGACGAACATATTCTAGTAAATCAACAATTAAGGTGGGAAAACTGGCTAGCGCTTTTACCAGATTTAAAAAATGTAAATATACCTCGTTGTTATCTTAAAACATTGAAAAACTATAATAACCTAGATGTTCAATTGCATGTATTTGTGGATGCAAGCGAAAACGGTTATGCCGCCGTAGCGTATTTTAGGATGTGCTGTGGGGACGAAATCGCTATTTCACTTATTGGATCAAAAACTAGGGTGGCACCACTAAAGGTTTTATCGATACCACGTTTAGAGCTGATGGCAGCTGTTATTGGTGCTCGGTTTGCTAAATATATTGAAAAACATCATACCGTTAAGATAAATCGAAAAACACTCTGGTCAGATTCACGAACAGTTTTAAGTTGGATACGCTCCGACCACCGAAAATATCACCAGTTCGTTGCAGTTCGTGTAAGTGAAATTTTCAATATTTCAGAGGTGGACGAGTGGTCCTGGATATCAGGAAAAACGAATGTAGCTGACGAAGCAACACGATGCACAAATAAACCTAATCTATCGAATACAGGGCGCTGGCTTAACGGCCCTGATTTTTTAAAGTTGCCAGAGAAAGAATGGCGGGAACCCAATACACAACTTTTGGAAACAAAGCTCGAGTTGAAAGAGTGCCATTTAACGGCACGAAGTATAGAACAACTTATAAACTTACAAAGATTTTCTCGGTGGTGCAGAGCATTAAGGGCAACTGCATTCGTAATTCGTTTTTGCTACTGCCGTAGAAATTGAGTTGCTCAAAGCAGAACTGACTCTTATCAAAGATACGCAGAAAGTATATTTCCAAAATGAAATAAATTGTCTATCACAAAATAATAAATTAACAAAAACAAATTTTTTGTATAAATTGTCCCCGTATTTGGATCATAAAGGTGTCTTGAGAGTAGGTGGCCGAATTGATTATGCTGATGTTCCGGAGGAACTGAAGCATCCAGCCGTTTTGCCTAAACATTGCCGCCTAACAACCCTTTTAATATTACATTACCATAATCTGTACCGTCATAGTAGCCTTGAGACAGTGGTGAATGAATTGCGGCAAAAATACTATATTCCTAAATTGAGAACCGTTTGTAAATCAACCATTAAGCAGTGTCAAATGTGTAAAATTAAAACTGCGATGCCGGAGATTCCGCAGATGGCAAAATTACCTCGGGCTCGACTGGGTTCGTATCTCTCACCATTCACATTCACGGGTCTTGACTTTTTTGGTCCTATGCTTGTCACTGTTAACCGACATAAAGAAAAGAGATACGGTGCGCTATTTACATGTTTAACGGTACGTGCGGTTCATATTGAAATCGTCTATTCGCTTAATACAAGTTCGTGTATCATGGCAATACGTAAGTTTATTTCGCGAAGAGGCAGCCCAAGAGAATTTTTCCGCGACAATGGTACTAATTTTATCGGTGCTGATCGAGAGTTGCTTGAAGCCTTAAGAGAAGTGGACAAGAACGAGCTAATACGAAGTTTTACAACGTCCTACACCAAATGGAACTTTAACCCACCTTCTGCTCCTCATATTGGAGGGGCATGGGAACGATTAGTTCGATCCGTAAAAACTGTACTCTACAATATTAAAACAGAACGGTTTCCAAGCGATGAAATGTTGCAAAGCATCATGGCTGAAGTCGAAAGTATTATAAATTACATATGTCCCAATAGAAAGCGAAAATCAAGAAGCGATCACACCAAATCATATTTTGCTTGGCAACTCCAGTGGCTTAAAACCCCTTGCATCGTACGACGACGAAGGTCTTGTACTTAAAGAAAGTTGGTTGCGTTCACAACAATATGCACAAATCTTTTGGAAGAGATGGGTGACAGAGTACCTGCCTACTTTGACGTGTAGGACAAAGTGGTTTCAAAAAGCCAAACCCATATCTGTGGGAGATTTAGTGATAGTGGTTGATCCAAATAACCCGAGAAACGTGTGGCCAAAAGGAAAGGTCATCGAAGTTGCCAAATCCGAAGATGGACAAGTACGAAAGGCAAAAGTTTTGACAGTTTGTGGCGTTTTAGAAAGACCTGCTGCAAAATTAGCGGTTTTAGACGTGGCTGAAAGAAAGTAGAGTAAGTCTTCGAAATCTCGCCATACTGTGGGGGAGTGTTACCGCCACTCATAAATCGCTAATATGACATTACTGTTATCGATATGTAGAGAGATGAGCATGTCAAAATGTTAAATTATTCCTTTTAATTTTCCACGCGGTATAATTATGAGGCCATATTTAATCGAGACCACATACATATGTATATAAAAACACCTACATAGATTTAAGATATTCATTCGTTCAGGTCATAAGGATTACGAAGCTTCGCTTAGAGTAGCCATACATAAAAGTTAGTATCAGCAGCTTAGTATGTAAGTTTGTATAATGAATTTATTTATAATTTTAGGAATTTTAACATATTAAAGCGTAAGAATAAAGAATTAAAGTTTTCTAAAATTCTTACACTTGTGTTTAAAATACACATTGGCTATCTTGAGCTTGGGCCGCTTTACCTGCAACAGTGCTTATTAAATATTTTTTACAGTGCTTATGTGCGAGTTATTGTCATAGCCCATAAGAGTAATATAGACTAAACCAAAAAATAAAAACAATAAGAGGATAAATATTAATTTAAAAACTAATTAGCATAAAACAAATAAAGATCATAGTTTAAAAAAACTAAGGACGAATGTTTTCATATAATATTAAAACATGGGTTATTTTTTTATATAGGGTAATCATTTGAAATAGATAGTGATTCCTTTTTTCTATCTTTACATTAACAATAAGCCGACGTTTCAGTGAAAGGCTAGAAGATGATACTACGTCACAAAACAGGAATCAGAATAAACTATTTAAGAAACGAAAACTTAATTGAAAATTTAAATTCATTACAATTAATTTGTTATTATTAAATTACCAATACCACCATATAGTCATAAAAAAATATTTTCTAAATTAAACTAAAAGTGAAAACTTTAAATTAATTTTCTTGCAGCAAGGATGAGTTGCTAGAGTGTTCCACCAACAGGCCAGTGGTCGAAGCTTCGATTCCTACCCAAAGATTCTTGAAACAACATCCAAAATTCAACTGAAAACAATGACAAAACACACAATACTCAATGATACATAGTACATAAATACAAACATTTAATAACCCAACAATCAAATTCATATAAATACAATATATAATGCAATATTGATTGTTATTTGATGTTTGACTGTGCATTGCCGAAGGTATGTACACTGGACACTGAACATTTAGAACATTCTCATCCCGGCAATATAGAATAAAAATAGTGAAACACTACTTCCTTTTTTTCCGCATAACCCAGGTTCTATTACAATGAACTGCATATGTAGGGGTCGACTTCTGAGTATTGGTCAAGTATGGTCTGAGTATGGAACAAGAAAACTCCTTTATAATAAAAGCTTCACATAAATACAAAATATCTAAAACAAAGCATACCGTTCCTAGAACAAAAGCAGAATTTCAACAATTACCAAAGGCGCAAGTGTTGACATGAATTTAATTATTGGAGCAAATGCCAACCGGCAATTGAAACTATGAGATATGAAAATTAAATGAAAGTACAAAACTTTGCACAGCAAATCAGTCAGATTGAATTACGGCACAACATTCAGACAGACTCGACAAATCATATGCATATACTCATCTACTTTTAGTGCTTCATCACAAAATAAGGCAATGCCTGAATCTGTCCTTTTCAAAAATTGTAATGTCCGTTTATGCCGCAGTTGTAGCTAAAGCCATAAAAGCACAGCAATGGAAGATTTTGTTCGATTGTTCGTATATGGAGTCAATAACACATTTATAAAGCGTGTTTTTTAGAGCGTCACAACTTTGAGTTGGCATCACTGCTTTATTTGAGCACACATTTAAAACCTGATAGTTGCTTTTTGTTTAGTTTGCTTTGACATTTCATTATGAATCGACATACAGCAGAGAAACTACCATCGTGCGTGCCACCAATTCGACGAATGGGCTGAAGCACAAATTGATATTGAGTTTGAATTTCCATTCAAAATTTTATTTTCCGATGAAGCTCATTTCTGGTTGAATGGGTACGTAAATAAGCAGAATTGTAGCATTTGGAGCGAGGAGAATCCACAAGCTTTGCTGAAACACCACTACATCCACAGAAAATTACTGTTGGGTCCGCTTTATGGGCTGGCGCAGTCATTGGCCCAAAAGTCTTCAAAAACGATTATGGTCAGAACGTTACTGTCAATGGCAAACGGTATAGAAATATTATTCGAAATTTTTTCGTACCTGGCTGATATATTTTTCGTAATCTTGCTGATATGTGACTCCAACAGGATCATTTGTCTATGTCGATAAGCCACAAACAATTGAACACATGGAAATCAGCATTCGAAGAGTTATCGGCGAAATACGGCGGCAAATGCTACGAAAAGTTTTTAATTTTTTTTTTAACTAATGATGATTTAATAGACAATTTTCACAGAGTAATTTTTTTTTTAAATTTTACGTCGTATAACGATATTTCGCAATACACCGAGTTTTATATTGAGGAAATACCAGAAAGTAACCAAAAAGAAATTTTCGAAGAAATAATTCAGTGCAGAGAATTATTAGTTAAATGTTTTTGTAAATTAAATTTTAAGAGAAAAATCACATTTGGTATAGATTTGTTTAAGACAGACGCATTTACCAAGAATGATTCCGGAACAAACACAAATTCAAGCGATTGCGATTCTGCAACTGATACCGAAAATAAACATTACTTTGATTTATATAACACCAATAGCAATAGAAATATTTCAAAATTTATACAGATGTGTTCTAACATCATGCGCGAAAATTACGACGGGAATGAACTAAATCTTAACTCCTTTTTAGATAAAATCGAGTTAGTTGAAGAAATTACAGCACCCAACTTAAATACTTGTTTAATATCTTTCTTAAAATCAAAATTAGATGGCAAAGCCAGGGATGTGCTTTCAGAAAATGTGGCAGGTGAACAAACTAAGAATTCGTTACAGGATAAGGTAAAACCGAACAGCTCGCAAGTCGTTGCAGGATGAATTGCAGGGTTGTATGTAAGGTATAATGATTACACAGGCTACGCAAGGAATGTGGAAGATTTGGCTGATCCCTTAAGCTAATAGACGATATGTTGAATCGACATATTTTTCATACAAAATTTACTACCACTGCCAACATATTAAACTTTTCCAACATATATTTGCTTAAGCTTATATGATTAACATTTGTTACTGATTTCAACAAATGTATGTTTACGGTTTCAACATATCGTATAGATAGACTTGTTAATTTACGGCTTATTACACCTTTAGCAACACTGATATAAAAAAACGGTAAATGCGAATTTGGAACAGAAAACGTATTTGCAAAACGAATTTGTAGAAAAATTGTACATAAGCGTTTATATGTTGGAAGATATTTGTAATTGGTAAGCCATTAGTTATATATATTTACCATTCCTGAAAAACTACGAGTAGTCGTTGTATTTGAAAATACATAAGCATATACAGATATTGAAGATTTATTGGAAGTAACGTCCGGAACATCTGCAAAAGATCAGTATTATGTTTGGATAGTATTTGTTTTTCCACTACAATTCTCTATTCTGTATAATTGTGTGTTTTGCTAAGTTGTTTATAATGCTATGCTTAGCCACAGCTCTTTTGAATTCATCCTAGCACTGTTTAAGGTGCCTGGTTAGAATAGTGAGAACTCTTCTGTTTAGATTACAAAATTATTCTCCTCTTTATTAACAAATCTTATAGCTATTTATACTAGTTTCTATTTCTTAAATTTTACATACATATTTACAATTGTTAATATCATCTGTGTGGTCTTTTTTCAATTATTTAAATTATTGTCTTGACACATTTACAAGTGTTTTTAGTTTGGTCAAGTGCTTAAATTATTACTTTGAAAAAAATGTTCTACAATATTCAAGAGGTAATTTAAATGTGTTTCGTTAGTCGGTCAATGTTTACAATTTTTTTGCCGGTCAATCAAAAGTGTTATTTGATCTTCTTTTATTTCTTTTTGATAAACACGCTACATTCTATAGACCGATAAAATATGTTATTGTGGACATATCGAGCCTTTGGTGCAATACCATAGTAACTCAAAATTTGAATTTTTTGAGCTATGTATGCAGAAATGATCTTTGGGGAAATATCTATCTAGAGAAAAAAAGATTATGGATCCATCTCTAACTGTTCAGATTCTACAGCTAAAAATGTCTTTATTGCCTCTAGCTATTTCCAATAATATTTATTTGCAATAATGAAATGAAATGCATTTTTCCAAGTTCTCGATTTTTTGAATTACTACGGTATTGCACCAAAAGCTCGATATGTAAACACATTACAGCAGGCATATAATAAAATGCGGAAAAATATAAAAAATATAAGCCAATTAGACCAAATGTCAATACAGAATGGTCTAATGATGCCATTCTAAAGCTTATAACAGCGTGGACATTAGTTCTGCACAATATAAATTGCCAAAAACACCAGCTTGCCTGATTTTGTAAGAGAACGAAGTGCAGACGAATGCGAAGCTACATAAATGGTTCAATCTGCGAATGACATTCAACACAAACTTAAGCAAAATAAAAAAAAATCCGGATCAGCTGCCGGAGAATACATAGTCTGGAAATATTTTACTGCAATGAAATTCCTGGAATTGAATGAAACGTCTCAAACAAGTGAATCAATTGTAACAATGACAATGGTAAACTAGTGTTTTATTGCATAATACTTTTTAAATCAATCTGCTCTATTTTTATTTTGATAATAGCCTGGCGAAGACTCAAATTGGTCAGTAGCATATTCTGAACCAACATTACCAAAACGTCCCAGAATAACATCATCAGTTTCACCAACATCATAGGCTCAACAAGCATTGCTCAGTTATAATGTGTTTACAGAAATGACAGATAAGGCGATCTGTACTATAGCGGAAAGATCAGATATAAAAGACCAGACCAGTTTGGCTCTTTTGGTCCCTCAAAATTGCACAGTCTTCCACTGCAAAAGGGAATGCTATCTAAAAGGAAATTGGCTCGAGCTTTAATTAACATTATGGATGAATTTGGAAATTCTATTGATAATTAATGAATTAAATTAGAATTTCTTTTTATTAGTAGATATGTATGCATGAAAATAAACAGTATTTCAAATTTCAAATTAGATTTTGGGGAATTGGCAGTATACAATTCCCCAAAATACATAGCAAGAAAATTAGAATTTGTACTGTATGCATGTCGCCAAGCATCTTCAATTAACACTCCATTTCCATGATGCTGGTCGGTAAATCCGAAAGGTTCGTATAATTTTTTATTTGTAGTGATCAAATAATTGTGAAGTACGTAATATGCTAAGACTATTTTTTTGGTTTTAAGCTAATAGGTGATCGTAAAACTCGAAAACCTCCTGACATTATACCAAACACGTTTTCAATAATGTGACGTGTACGGCTTAAACGATAATTATAGAATCTTTGCACCATTGTTAAACCACGTTGGGCATACAGTTTTAAAACATTTTGACGCATAGCAAAAGCATCATCTGCAACAAGTAATTACGGAACAGGTAATTCGGGTCCAGATAATACTGTTGGCTCTGGTAAGCTTAGTTGGTTATTGTTCATGGCTTCTGTAAAGCTACAGCGATTGAATACACTATGCGTGTCTCACTCATTCTGCAATTGTTGGCGTCTACAATAGTTGATGTATAGGAAAATATAAGTTTTGCTATGTCTATGTATGCACGTAAAAGCAATGATTGAATTCTCTTACTTTCATATACTCTAAAAGCGTAATAGTTTGCTTTGGAATGTAAAATATGTACTGCATTGAAGAAAATGAATCACCACTACCTAGAAAACGAAGTGTCAATATAATTTCTTTCGTTTTGATTTTTTTATTACTGCAATTATGGCACGTTCAAGAATATTAACAAAAGAAAATCTAAATCGGCTGCTTTCTTGTGCTTTAAAAAACGTAAAACCACGTTTGCAGAAGAGCATCAAATCGTTTAAGTGATTTTAAAACCGTTCGTGATTTAATACTACGTGATTTTCAGAACAGACCTGTATATAAGCTATTATTTTATAATGTAGGTAAACAATTTATAATTAAAACAACTTCCAATATTACTTAACAGCAATTAATACTTTTTATTTAAAATAGTAACTTCTTTAAGAAATGATATATATGTATTATATAATATATTATAGTTAATATTTGCCTACTCTAGCAAACATCTTTTCGAAGAAAATGAACAGTTCTCAAAGGCAAATGCCAAATTACAAAAGCAAATATCAACATTTGCTAAAGTAGACAACATCTCCCATTTAAGCCTATACTGAAATGTGTTTTAAACTGTAACTACTAACACATGTATAGAATGCAAAAATAGAAATGAAAAAAATTTAAAGTCTTCGCAGAAACATAAATACTTTATATTTAACGAAATAATGACAACGAAGACATCTTCGCTAGAGTAATCGAAAAACACAACCTGCATGACGACACATCCGATAACGGACTCAGACTTCGTAACGGGGCGAAACTTCAATGTAACAAGCGGTTCCTTAACCTCCACACTCACAAAGGGACCTGGAGGTTCCCTGATCAATTAACCGTCAACCAGATTGACGGACCAGATCACACTGCCAAAACGCGATCAGAGATGCTGCCTCTGATGTATTGGGTTTTAAAATGCCACCCGGGAAAAACCCATGGTTTGACGACGAGTGCAGGCAGGCGCACTCAGCGAAGCTAGCAGCGTATAAGGCGACGTTGGAGAGAAGGACGAGAGCAGTTCGTGAGCTCTACGAACGTAAAAGAAGGGAAGAACACCAGCTTCTCAAAAGGAAGAAAAAAAAGCATGAGCGGGCGGTCGAGGAACTGGAGAGTTGTTACGGGAGGAATAATATCCGAAAGTTTTACCAACGGGTAAAACAACTATTCAATATATATAAGCATCGAACAGAATACCTGTCGTAACGAAGACGGACTAATCGTAGTAGAGCCGCAATCGATACTGAGAATCTGGAAAGATCACCTCTCCAGACTGTTTATCGGCGAGGAAAACACCAATTCCATTTCCAGGCAGAGTATTCCACCCCATTTTATTGGACCATTATGGTAGAGAATTCCGTCCCCCGACCTGAATGAAGTCAAGATAGCAACATCGAGATTGAAATCAAATATAGCTACAGGAACGGAAGGACTGTCCGCGGAACTGTTTAAGGCAGTTCATTTGTAAGATATGATCGGAGGAAAGCATGCCCTACGAGTGGAATCTCAGCATCGTTTGCCCGATCCATAAAAAAACAGATCCATTCAACTGCGCCAACTACCGAGGAATAAGTGTCCTGAAGTGTTCAATGACCCAATTTTCACACTAAGGCAGATCCTGGAACAGACCCAAGAGATGCAAATCGACGCCCACCATCTATTCGTCGATTTTAAGGCCGCATATGACAGCGTGCATAGGGACGAGCTATACAACGCCATGTCTAGTTTTGACATTCCTACCAAACTCGTCAGGTTGTGTAAGATGACGATGGAGAATTCTCGCTGCTCCATCAAGGTCGCTATCGAATTCACCGAGACCTTCAATGTCAGAAAAGGCTTTAGACAAGGCGACTGTCATGTGAGTTTTTGCCTTTATATATTATAATATTATATATTATATGTATATACAATATATTAATAATAAGGTGACCATATTAAAACCAAAAATAAAAATAATGTCCGAAAGATGGATTTTTTAACAAGTTGGTGAATATATTTTAAGAACGTCTTTAGAAATTTCTTACTACATAAAATAATATAATAATAAACTTTGTTTTTCTTTCAAATAGATGTCTTTCTAAATAAATATATCTCAATTTCGCCGAGTATGACGTATTTCGTCATACTCTGTGCATTTTCATTTATTTTTGACGACGAATATTCGTGACCAAAAATTTGTCGTTTTTCGGATGTGTGTTGCTAGCTGTTCCTAGCATAAGAAGCAACTAAAACAAAACAATAGATAAAAAAGAAATTTCTTACAGTGAAAAGCAGCACGAAGCGAGGGAAATGTCTGAAGATAATGAGATTTCGCCTAATACGATTTCGTTAGCAAGCGTGGAAAGAGAATTATGGTTAAAACCTTATGAGTGGACAGAAGTACATGAATTTGCGTTTGCCATAAGTGAAATGAAAGAATATGGGGATTTATTTTTAAAGTCAGTTTCAGTCTGCGACTATGTTACATTAAAAAACTTTTATTGGAAGAATTTCACTAAGGGCATTCAAGTGCTGAAATTCAATCTAAACTGTAACTAAGAAAAACGGTCATCAGAATATACACCAATATGTTTTATGTATATATAGATGGGCTTTGTATACTCTTAGGAGCTGAGCGTGAAAAAATTTTTAATTATTGGGCAGCAAATAAAACATTTGTATTTTTTCGCATTTTTATTTTTTTAAGTATTAGAAAATTATGGTGCACATATTCGCACCTCAGGTTTGAATATATCTTCAATTAGGAGTGTGGGGTAGTTTTCCAAGAAGTTATTTTTTCTAGTACATAAAAATTATTAAAACCGTAACAAAAGTAAAAAAAATTAACAAAAGATGGTTTTACTTGTCTAAAATAGATATAATTTAGTGTGCACATGTGTGCATTTACGGTCCGAAGAGGCTATTGAACATAACTTGGTAATAGTAGTCGGTTATAATGTTTTATATAATATTCGCTACGCCTGCCAAAAACGGTTACACTTTTACCCCAAAAAAAGAACATTGGCCAAGAAGAAATTAAAAAATTAAGGAACATCGTCATAGCTGAAGAGTTAGAAAGTGTTGCTCCGATTCAATACAGGAAAATAATTTATGGAATAGGGGATAAGTCACAACGTAACTCATTTGGTAAAATGAGAGTTGTATTTGAGATACGATAATCCGATATACATTTCAGCAAGTCGATTGCCAATGACTGAACAAGACCAGATTCAAAGCGAGTATGCAATAAAATGCGGAAAAATATAAAAAATATAAGCCAATTAGACCAAAAGTCAATACAGAATGGTCTAATGATGCCATTCTAAAGCTTATAACAGCGTGGACATTAGTTCTGCACAATATAAATTGCCAAAAACACCAGCTTGCCTGATTTTGTAAGAGAACGAAGTGCAGACGAATGCGAAGCTACATAAATGGTCCAATCTGCGAATGACATTCAACACAAACCTAAGCAAAATAAAAAAAATCCGGATCAGCTGCCGGAGAATACATAGTCTGGAAATATTTTACTGCAACGAAATTCCTGGAATTGAATGAAACGTCTCAAACAAGTGAATCAATTGTAACAATGACAATGGTAAACTAGTGTTTTATTGCATAATACTTTTTAAATCAATCTGCTCTATTTTTATTTTGGTAATAGCCTGGTGAAGACTCAAATTGGTCAGTAGCATATTCTGAACCAACATTACCAAAACGTCTCAGAATAACATCATCAGTTTCACCAACATCATAGGCTCAACAAGCATTGCTCAGTTATAATGTGTTTACAGAAATGACAGATAAGGCGATCTGTACTATAGCGGAAAGATCAGATATAAAAGACCAGACCACTTTGGCTCTTTTGGTCCTTCAGAATTGCGCAGTCTTCCACTGCAAAAGGGAATGTTATCTAAAAGGAAATTGGCTCGAGCTTTAATTAACATTATGGATGAATTTGAAAATTCTATTGATAATTAATGAATTAAATTAGAATTTCTTTTTATTAGTAGATATGTATGAATGTAAATAAACAGTATTTCAAATTAGATTTGTTTATACTGCCAGTTCCACAAAATACATCGCAAGAAAATTAGAATTTGTACTGTATGAATGTCGCCAAGCATCTTCAATTAACACTCCATTTCCATGATGCTGGTCGGTAAATCCGAAAGGTGTGTATAATTTTTTATTTGTAGTGATCAAATAACTGTGCAGTATGTAACATGCTAAGACTATTTTTTTGGCTTTAAGCTAATAGGTGATCGTAAAACTCGAAAACCTCCTGCATTATACCAAACACGTTTTCAATAATGTGACGTGCACGACTTAAACGATAATTATAGAATCTTTGCACCATTGTTAAACCACGTTAGGCATACAGTTTTAAAACATTTTGACGCATAGCAAAAGCATCATCTGCAACAAGTAATTACGGAACAGGTAATTCGGGTCCAGATAATACTGTTGGCTCTGGTAAGCTTAGTTGGTTATTGTCCATGGCTTCTGTAAAGCTACAGCGATTGAATACAACACCATCGGAAAACCGTCCATTGTGACCTACATCAGCATATATGAGTTTCTATTCAGCATCTGCAATTCCCATTAGCACAATGCTATGCGTGTCTCACTCATTCTGAAATTGTTGGCGTCTACAATAGTTGATGTATAGGAAAATATAAGTTTTGCTATGTCTATGTATGCACGTAAAAGCAATGATTGAATTCTCTCACTTTCATATACTCTAAAAGCGTAATAGTTTGCTTTGGAATGTGAAATATGTACTGCATTGAAGAAAATGAATCACCACTACCTAGAAAACGAAGTGTCAATATAATTTCGTTCGTTTTGATTTTTTTATTACTGCAATTATGGCACGTTCAAGAATATTAACAAAAGAAAATCTAAATCGGCTGCTTTCTTGTGCTTTAAAAAACGTAAAACCACACCGAAAAACGAAAGCGCTCGTGGTTTGCAGAAGAGCATCAAATCGTTTAAGTGATTTTAAAACCGTTCGTGATTTAATACTACGTGATTTTCAGAACAGACCTGTATATAAGCTATTATTTTATAAAGTAGGTAAACAATTTATAATTAAAACAACTTCCAATATTACTTAACAGCAATTAATAATTTTTATTTAAAATAGTAACTTCTTTAAGAAATGATATATATGTATTATATAATATATTATAGTTAATATTTGCCTACTCTAGCAAACATCTTTTCGAAGAAAATGAACAGTTCTCAAAGGCAAATGCCAAATTACAAAAGCAAATATCAACATTTGCTAAAGTAGACAACATCTCCCATTTAAGCCTATACTGAAATGTGTTTTAAACTGTAACTACTAACACATGTATAGAATGCAAAAATAGAAATGAAAAAAATTTAAAGTCTTCGCAGAAACATAAATACTTTATATTTAACGAAATAAGGACAACGAAGACATCTTCGCTAGAGTAATCGAAAAACACAACCTGCATGACGACACATCCGATAACAGACTCAGACTTCGTAACGGGGCGAAACTTCAATGTAACAAGCGGTTCCTTAACCTCCACACTCACAAAGGGACCTGGCGGTTCCCTGATCAATTAACCGTCAACCAGATTGATCACATTGCCAAAACGCCATCAGAGATGCTGCCTCTGGTGTATTGGGTTTTAAAATGCCATCCGGGAAAAACCCATGGTTTGACGACGAGTGCAGGCAGGCGCACTCAGCGAAGCTAGCAGCGTATAAGGCGACGTTGGAGAGAAGGACGAGAGCAGTTCGTGAGCTCTACGAACGTAAAAGAAGGGAAGAACACCAGCTTCTCAAAAGGAAGAAAAAAAAGCATGAGAAGCGGGCGGTCGAGGAACTGGAGAGTTGTTACGGGAGGAATAATATCCGAAAGTTTTACCAACGGGTAAAACAACTATTCAATATATATAAGCATCGAACAGAATACCTGTCGTAACGAAGACGGACCAATCGTAGTAGAGTCGCAATCGATACTGAGAATCTGGAAAGATCACCTCTCCAGACTGTTTATCGGCGAGGAAAACACCAATTCCATTTCCAGGCAGAGTATTCCACCCCATTTTATTGGACCATTATGGTAGAGAATTCCGTCCCCCGACCTGAATGAAGTCAAGATAGCAATATCGAGATTGAAATCAAATATAGCTGCAGGAACGGAAGGACTGTCCGCGGAACTGTTTAAGGCAGTTCATTTGTAAGATATGATCGGAGAAAAGCATGCCCTACGAGTGGAATCTCAGCATGGTTTGCCCGATCCATAAAAAAACAGATCCATTCAACTGCGCCAACTACCGAGGAATAAGTGTCCTGAAGTGTTCAATGACCCAATTTTCACACTAAGGCAGATCCTGGAGCAGACCCAAGAGATGCAAATCGACGCCCACCATCTATTCGTCGATTTTAAGGCCGCATATGACAGCGTGCATAGGGACGAGCTATACAACGCCATGTCTAGTTTTGACATTCCTACCAAACTCGTCAGGTTGTGTAAGATGACGATGGAGAATTCTCGCTGCTCCATCAAGGTCGCTAACGAATTCACCGAGACCTTCAATGTCAGAAAAGGCTTTAGACAAGGCGAATGTCATGTGAGTTTTTGCCTTTATATATTATAATATTATATATTATATGTATATACAATATATTAATAATAAGGTGACCATATTAAAACCAAAAATAAAAATAATGTCCGAAAGATGGATTTTTTAACAAGTTGGTGAATATATTTTAAGAACGTCTTTAGAAATTTCTTACTACATAAAATAATATAATAATAAACTTTGTTTTTCTTTCAAATAGATGTCTTTCTAAATAAATATATCTCAATTTCGCCGATAATGACGTATTTCGTCATACTCTGTGCATTTTCATTTATTTTTGACGACGAATATTCGTGACCAAAAATTTGTCGTTTTTCGGATGTGTGTTGCTAGCTGTTCCTAGCATAAGAAGCAACTAAAACAAAACAATAGATAAAAAAGAAATTTCTTACAGTGAAAAGCAGCACGAAGCGAGGGAAATGTCTGAAGATAATGAGATTTCGCCTAATACAATTTCGTTAGCAAGCGTGGAAAGAGAATTATGGTTAAAACCTTATGAGTGGACAGAAGTACATGAATTTGCGTTTGCCATAAGTGAAATGAAAGAATATGGGGATTTATTTTTAAATAAAGTCAGTTTCAGTCTGCGTCTATGTTACATTAAAAAACTTTTATTGGAAGAATTTCACAAAGGGCATTCAAGTGCTGAAATTCAATCTAAACTGTAACTAAGAAAAACGGTCATCAGAATATACACCAATATGTTTTATGTATATATAGATGGGCTTTGTATACTCTCAAGACCTGAGCGTGAATAAATTTTTTATATTTTTATTTACATTTTTATTTTTTCGCATTTTTATTTTTTTAAGTATTAGAAAATTATGGTGCACATATTCGCACCTCAGGTTTGAATATATCTGCAATTAGGAGTGTGGGGTAGTTTTCCAAGAAGTTATTTTTTCTAGTACATAAAAATTATTAAAACCGTAACAAAAGTAAAAAAAATTAACAAAAGATGGTTTTACTTGTCTAAAATAGATATAATTTAGTGTGCACATGTGTGCATTTACGGTCCGAAGAGGCTATTGAACATAACTTGGTAATAGTAGTCGGTTATAATGTTTTATATAATATTCGCTACGCCTGCCGAAAACGGTTCCACTTTTACCCCAAAAAAAGAACATTGGCCAAGAAGAAATTAAAAAATTAAGGAACATCGTCATAGCTGAAGAGTTAGAAAGTGTTGCTCCGATTCAATACAGGAAAATAATTTAGGGAATAGGGGATAAGTCACAACGTAACTCATTTGGTAAAATGAGAGTTGTATTTGAGATACGATAATCCGATATACATTTCAGCAAGTCGATTGCCAATGACTGAACAAGACCAGATTCAAAGCGAGTATGCAATAAAATGCGGAAAAATATAAAAAATATAAGCCAATTAGACCAAAAGTCAATACAGAATGGTCTAATGATGCCATTCTAAAGCTTATAACAGCGTGGACATTAGTTCTGCACAATATAAATTGCCAAAAACACCAGCTTGCCTGATTTTGTAAGAGAACGAAGTGCAGACGAATGCGAAGCTACATAAATGGTCCAATCTGCGAATGACATTCAACACAAACCTAAGCAAAATAAAAAAAATCCGGATCAGCTGCCGGAGAATACATAGTCTGGAAATATTTTACTGCAACGAAATTCCTGGAATTGAATGAAACGTCTCAAACAAGTGAATCAATTGTAACAATGACAATGGTAAACTAGTGTTTTATTGCATAATACTTTTTAAATCAATCTGCTCTATTTTTATTTTGGTAAAAGCCTGGTGAAGACTCAAATTGGTCAGTAGCATATTCTGAACCAACATTACCAAAACGTCTCAGAATAACATCATCAGTTTCACCAACATCATAGGCTCAACAAGCATTGCTCAATTATAATGTGTTTACAGAAATGACAGATAAGGCGATCTGTACTATAGCGGAAAGATCAGATATAAAAGACCAGACCAGTTTGGCTCTTTTGGTCCTTCAGAATTGCGCAGTCTTCCACTGCAAAAGGGAATGTTATCTAAAAGGAAATTGGCTCGAGCTTTAATTAACATTATGGATGAATTTGAAAATTCTATTGATAATTAATGAATTAAATTAGAATTTCTTTTTATTAGTAGATATGTATGAATGTAAATAAACAGTATTTCAAATTAGATTTGTTTATAATGCCAATTCCACAAAATACATCGCAAGAAAATTAGAATTTGTACTGTATGAATGTCGCCAAGCATCTTCAATTAACACTCCATTTCCATGATGCTGGTCGGTAAATCCGAAAGGTGTGTATAATTTTTTATTTGTAGTGATCAAATAACTGTGCAGTATGTAACATGCTAAGACTATTTTTTTGGCTTTAAGCTAATAGGTGATCGTAAAACTCGAAAACCTCCTGCATTATACCAAACACGTTTTCAATAATGTGACGTGCACGACTTAAACGATAATTATAGAATCTTTGCACCATTGTTAAACCACGTTGGGCATACAGCTTTAAAACATTTTGACGCATAGCAAAAGCATCATCTGCAACAAGTAATTACGGAACAGGTAATTCGGGTCCAGATAATACTGTTGGCTCTGGTAAGCTTAGTTGGTTATTGTCCATGGCTTCTGTAAAGCTACAGCGATTGAATACAACACCATCGGAAAACCGTCCATTGTGACCTACATCAGCATATATGAGTTTCTATTCAGCATCTGCAATTCCCATTAGCACTATGCGTGTCTCACTCATTCTGCAATTGTTGGCGTCTACAATAGTTGATGTATAGGAAAATATAAGTTTTGCTATGTCTATGTATGCACGTAAAAGCAATGATTGAATTCTCTTACTTTCATATACTCTAAAAGCGTAATAGTTTGCTTTGGAATGTGAAATATGTACTGCATTGAAGAAAATGAATCACCACTACCTAGAAAACGAAGTGTCAATATAATTTCGTGCGTTTTGATTTTTTTATTACTGCAATTATGGCACGTTCAAGAATATTAACAAAAGAAAATCTAAATCGGCTGCTTTCTTGTGCTTTAAAAAACGTAAAACCACGTTTGCAGAAGAGCATCAAATCGTTTAAGTGATTTTAAAACCGTTCGTGATTTAATACTACGTGATTTTCAGAACAGACCTGTATATAAGCTATTATTTTATAAAGTAGGTAAACAATTTATAATTAAAACAACTTCCAATATTACTTAACAGCAATTAATACTTTTTATTTAAAATAGGAACTTCTTTAAGAAATGATATATATGTATTATATAATATATTATAGTTAATATTTGCCTACTCTAGCAAACATCTTTTCGAAGAAAATGAACAGTTCTCAAAGGCAAATGCCAAATTACAAAAGCAAATATCAACATTTGCTAAAGTAGACAACATCTCCCATTTAAGCCTATACTGAAATGTGTTTTAAACTGTAACTACTAACACATGTATAGAATGCAAAAATAGAAATGAAAAAAATTTAAAGTCTTCGCAGAAACATAAATACTTTATATTTAACGAAATGAGGACAACGAAGACATCTTCGCTAGAGTAATCGAAAAACACAACCTGCATGACGACACATCCGATAACGGACTCAGACTTCGTAACGGGGCGAAACTTCAATGTAACAAGCGGTTCCTTAACCTCCACACTCACAAAGGGACCTGGCGGTTCCCTGATCAATTAACCGTCAACCAGATTGATCACATTGCCAAAACGCCATCAGAGATGCTGCCTCTGATGTATTGGGTTTTAAAATGCCACCCGGGAAAAACCCATGGTTTGACGACGAGTGCAGGCAGGCGCACTCAGCGAAGCTAGCAGCGTATAAGGCGACGTTGGAGAGAAGGACGAGAGCAGTTCGTGAGCTCTACGAACGTAAAAGAAGGGAAGAACACCAGCTTCTCAAAAGGAAGAAAAAAAAGCATGAGCGGGCGGTCGAGGAACTGGAGAGTTGTTACGGGAGGAATAATATCCGAAAGTTTTACCAACGGGTAAAACAACTATTCAATATATATAAGCATCGAACAGAATACCTGTCGTAACGAAGACGGACCAATCGTAGTAGAGCCGCAATCGATACTGAGAATCTGGAAAGATCACCTCTCCAGACTGTTTATCGGCGAGGAAAACACCAATTCCATTTCCAAGCAGAGTATTCCACCCCATTTTATTGGACCATTATGGTAGAGAATTCCGTCCCCCGACCTGAATGAAGTCAAGATAGCAATATCGAGATTGAAATCAAATATAGCTGCAGGAACGGAAGGACTGTCCGCGGAACTGTTTAAGGCAGTTTATTTGTAAGATATGATCGGAGAAAAGCATGCCCTACGAGTGGAATCTCAGCATCGTTTGCCCGATCCATAAAAAAACAGATCCATTCAACTGCGCCAACTACCGAGGAATAAGTGTCCTGAAGTGTTCAATGACCCAATTTTCACACTAAGGCAGATCCTGGAACAGACCCAAGAGATGCAAATCGACGCCCACCATCTATTCGTCGATTTTAAGGCCGCATATGACAGCGTGCATAGGGACGAGCTATACAACGCCATGTCTAGTTTTGACATTCCTACCAAACTCGTCAGGTTGTGTAAGATGACGATGGAGAATTCTCGCTGCTCCATCAAGGTCGCTATCGAATTCACCGAGACCTTCAATGTCAGAAAAGGCTTTAGACAAGGCGACTGTCATGTGAGTTTTTGCCTTTATATATTATAATATTATATATTATATGTATATACAATATATTAATAATAAGGTGACCATATTAAAACCAAAAATAAAAATAATGTCCGAAAGATGGATTTTTTAACAAGTTGGTGAATATATTTTAAGAACGTCTTTAGAAATTTCTTACTACATAAAATAATATAATAATAAACTTTGTTTTTCTTTCAAATAGATGTCTTTCTAAATAAATATATCTCAATTTCGCCGAGTATGACGTATTTCGTCATACTCTGTGCATTTTCATTTATTTTTGACGACGAATATTCGTGACCAAAAATTTGTCGTTTTTCGGATGTGTGTTGCTAGCTGTTCCTAGCATAAGAAGCAACTAAAACAAAACAATAGATAAAAAAGAAATTTCTTACAGTGAAAAGCAGCACGAAGCGAGGGAAATGTCTGAAGATAATGAGATTTCGCCTAATACAATTTCGTTAGCAAGCGTGGAAAGAGAATTATGGTTAAAACCTTATGAGTGGACAGAAGTACATGAATTTGCATTTGCCATAAGTAAAATGAAAGAATATGGGGATTTATTTTTAAATAAAGTCAGTTTCAGTCTGCTTCTCTGTTACATTAAAAAACTTTTATTGGAAGAATTTCACAAAGGGCATTCAAGTGCTGAAATTCAATCTAAACTGTAACTAAGAAAAACGGTCATCAGAATATACACCAATATGTTTTATGTATATATAGATGGGCTTTGTATACTCTCAAGACCTGAGCGTGAATAAATTTTGTATATTTTTATTTACATTTTTATTTTTTCGCATTTTTATTTTTTTAAGTATTAGAAAATTATGGTGCACATATTCGCACCTCAGGTTTGAATATATCTGCAATTAGGAGTGTGGGGTAGTTTTCCAAGAAGTTATTTTTTCTAGTACATAAAAATTATTAAAACCCTAACAAAAGTAAAAAAAATTAACAAAAGATGGTTTTACTTGTCTAAAATAGATATAATTTAGTGTGCACATGTGTGCATTTACGGTCCGAAGAGGCTATTGAACATAACTTGGTAATAGTAGTCGGTTATAATGTTTTATATAATATTCGCTACGCCTGCCGAAAACGGTTATACTTTTACCCCAAAAAAAGAACATTGGCCAAGAAGAAATTAAAAAATTAAGGAACATCGTCATAGCTGAAGAGTTAGAAATTGTTGCTCCGATTCAATACAGGAAAATAATTTATGGAATAGGGGATAAGTCACAACGTAACTCATTTGGTAAAATGAGAGTTGTATTTGAGATACGATAATCCGATATACATTTCAGCAAGTCGATTGCCAATGACTGAACAAGACCAGAGTCAAAGCGAGTATGGATTGACTATAGGTGACTAAATAAAATGTGTTTTAAAGGATGGTTTTCCAGTTCCCAATATGGAGCCTTTTGATCGATAGTTTTAGTTGGACAAATAATGCCTTTTTGGACATTGAAGAAGAGAGCACAAAATATATGGCTTTTGTGAGCAAACAAAAGTCCAATTACGCTTCTTTTAGATTCTGTAAATCTGCGACCGTTTTTACTTAATTTATTAATAATGCAGTTACTCTCAATTTGAAAAAGTTATAAGTGTTGCAGCAAAAAACAATTTGAAAATCAATTCGAAAATATGTTCAGACAATGAGAATGCCGCAGTAAAACCAAATTAAAAAAATGCCATGCCAAAGAACATAAAAGATATTCAATCATTCCTTGACTAAAGAGGATTTTTTAGAAAGTTTATTAAAAATTAAGCGATAATTGTTAGACCCTTAACAAATCTTTCAAAAAATTGAACCGAACTCGTTAATCACGACTTCGAAAAACACAGTTGTTATTTATAGATAAAAGCAGCATTTTTAGACATGAAAAAGATGTAGTTCAAGTCCTTGAACAAGAATTTGTTAGAGAGCTTGACAAAGAACGGCAGTAGCAGAAAGCAACAAATCAAATTTTCTAAATTTCAAGCAAAGTATAAGTAAAACTTCGAGAGAAAATTATATGTTGGATGTAAAGTTAGAGATTTAGTAGCTATCAAGAGAACACAGATTATTGCCGGAAAGAAACTTGCCATATGAAATGACGAAGATAAAACGTGCTGTACGGTTTCAGGGTCGAAAAGCAGAAGGAAAAGAAAAGAAGTTGTTAAAGTGGCAAATTCACACAAGTTGAAAGTTGTAATAAAGTTTGAGTCCAGTTCGACAGACTTTTTACTTATCATAAACTAAAAAGTGTACTAAATGAAATTAGCACTTAACTAACAAAATCAAAATTATACCTAATACTATCAATTTGGAAAATAAATAAAAACCAAGCTCAATGTGCTTTAAATATTGTTTTCAATTTTTATTGTTAGAATTATTTAATTTTATAATTACTTTCGGATTAATTTACTTCAGGTTACAATGCAGAAACATATAACTTAGCTTCAAGCAATTTGCAATAACAATAATAACTCTTCCTTTAAAAAGTTGGTATCCTTGACCGCATGTAAAGTTTCATTCTGCACGGTAAATAGTAGGACCATGTTGGGAACAAGTCTGGAAAATAAAATAAAATAAGGAATTTAGTCGAATATATAGCACATATTTTAAATATTACTAATTTCTTGGTGAAACGTCAAGTAATTTATAAATAAATTATGTTTTGCAAATTAAAGGGATATTTTTTCAATAGTCACGTGCAAACATTAAATATTTTTTACAGTGCTTATGTGCGAGTTATTGTCATAGCCCATAAGAGTAATATAGACTAAACCAAAAAATAAAAACAATAAGAGGATAAATATTAATTTAAAAACTAATTAGCATAAAACAAATAAAGATCAAAGTTAAAAAAACTAAGGACGAATGTTTTCATATAATATTAAAACATGGGTTATTTTTTTATATAGGGTAATCATTTGAAATAGATAGTGATTCCTTTTTTCTATCTTTACATTAACAATAAGCCGACGTTTCAGTGAAAGGCTAGAAGATGATACTACGTCACAAAACAGGAATCAGAATAAACTATTTAAGAAACGAAAACTTAATTGAAAATTTAAATTCATTACAATTAATTTGTTATTATTAAATTACCAATACCACCATATAGTCATAAAAAAATATTTTCTAAATTAAACTAAAAGTGAAAACTTTAAATTAATTTTCTTGCAGCAAGGATGAGTTGCTAGAGTGTTCCACCAACAGGCCAGTGGTCGAAGCTTCGATTCCTACCCAAAGATTCTTGAAACAACATCCAAAATTCAACTGAAAACAATGACAAAACACACAATACTCAATGATACATAGTACATAAATACAAACATTTAATAACCCAACAATCAAATTCATATAAATACAATATATAATGCAATATTGATTGTTATTTGATGTTTGACTGTGCATTGCCGAAGGTATGTACACTGGACATTTAGAACATTCTCATCCCGGCAATATAGAATAAAAATAGTGAAACACTACTTCCTTTTTTCCGCATAACCCAGGTTCTATTACAATGAACTGCATATGTAGGGGTCGACCTCTGAGTATTGGTCAAGTATGGTCTGAGTATGGAACAAGAAAACTCCTTTATAATAAAAGCTTCACATAAATACAAAATATCTAAAACAAAGCATACCGTTCCTAGAACAAAAGCAGAATTTCAACAATTACCAAAGGCGCAAGTGTTGACATGAATTTAATTATTGGAGCAAATGCCAACCG
This sequence comes from Epicampocera succincta, assembly GCA_932526305.1. NCBI lineage: Eukaryota > Metazoa > Arthropoda > Insecta > Diptera > Tachinidae > Epicampocera > Epicampocera succincta. Next base: position 25,331,866 of record OW052035.1, on the reverse strand, counting down.
GCAATTGAAACTATGAGATATGAAAATTAAATGAAAGTACAAAACTTTGCACAGCAAATCAGTCAGATTGAATTACGGCACAACATTCAGACAGACTCGACAAATCATATGCATATACTCATCTACTTTTAGTGCTTCATCACAAAATAAGGCAATGCCTGAATCTGTCCGTTTCAAAAATTGTAATGTCCGTTTATGCCGCAGTTGTAGCTAAAGCCATAAAAGCACAGGCAATGGAAGATTTTGTTCGATTGTTCGTATATGGAGTCAATAACACATTTATAAAGCGTGTTTTTTAGAGCGTCACAACTTTGAGTTGGCATCACTGCTTTATTTGAGCACACATTTAAAACCTGATAGTTGCTTTTTGTTTAGTTTGCTTTGACATTTCATTATGAATCGACATACAGCAGAGAAACTACCATCGTGCGTGCCACCAATTCGACGAATGGGCTGAAGCACAAATTGATATTGAGTTTGAATTTCCATTCAAAATTTTATTTTCCGATGAAGCTCATTTCTGGTTGAATGGGTACGTAAATAAGCAGAATTGTAGCATTTGGAGCGAGGAGAATCCACAAGCTTTGCTGAAACACCACTACATCCACAGAAAATTACTGTTGGGTCCGCTTTATGGGCTGGCGCAGTCATTGGCCCAAAAGTCTTCAAAAACGATTATGGTCAGAACGTTACTGTCAATGGTAAACGGTATAGAAATATTATTCGAAATTTTTTCGTACCTGGCTGATATATTTTTCGTAATCTTGCTGATATGTGACTCCAACAGGATCATTTGTCTATGTCGATAAGCCACAAACAATTGAACACATGGAAATCAGCATTCGAAGAGTTATCGGCGAAATACGGCGGCAAATGCTACGAAAAGTTTTTAATTTTTTTTTAACTAATGATGATTTAATAGACAATTTTTACAGAGTAATTTTTTTTTTAAATTTTACGTCGTATAACGATATTTCGCAATACACCGAGTTTTATATTGAGGAAATACCAGAAAGTAACCAAAAAGAAATTTTCGAAGAAATAATTCAGTGCAGAGAATTATTAGTTAAATGTTTTTGTAAATTAAATTTTAAGAGAAAAATCACATTTGGTATAGATTTGTTTAAGACAGACGCATTTACCAAGAATGATTCCGGAACAAACACAAATTCAAGCGATTGCGATTCTGCAACTGATACCGAAAATAAACATTACTTTGATTTATATAACACCAATAGCAATAGAAATATTTCAAAATTTATACAGATGTGTTCTAACATCATGCGCGAAAATTACGACGGGAATGAACTAAATCTTAACTCCTTTTTAGATAAAATCGAGTTAGTTGAAGAAATTATAGCACCCAACTTAAATACTTGTTTAATATCTTTCTTAAAATCAAAATTAGATGACAAAGCCAGGGATGTGCTTTCAGAAAATGTGGCAGGTGAACAAACTAAGAATTCGTTACAGGATAAGGTAAAACCGAACAGCTCGCAAGTCGTTGCAGGATGAATTGCAGGGTTGTATGTAAGGTATAATGATTAGACAGGCTGCGCAAGGAATTTGGAAGATTTGGCTGATCCCTTAAGCTAATAGACGATATGTTGAATCGACATATTTTTCATGAAAAAATTTACTACCAGTGCCAACATATTAAACTTTTCCAACATATATTTGCTTAAGCTTATATGATTAACATTTGTTACTGATTTCAACAAATGTATGTTTACGCTTTCAACATATCGTATAGATAGACTTGTTAATTTACGGCTTATTACACCTTTAGCAACACTGATATAAAAAAAACAGTAAATGAGAATTTGGAAAAGAAAACATATTTGCAAAACGAATTTGTAGAAAAACTGTACATAAGCGTTTATATGTTGGAAGATATTTGTAATTGGTAAGCCATTAGTTATATTTACCATTCCTGAAAAACTACGAGTAGTCGTTGTATTTGAAAATACATATGCATATACAGATATTGAAGATTTATTGGAAGTAACGTCCGGAACATCTGCAAAAGATCAGTATTATGTTTGGATAGTATTTGTTTTTCCACTACAATTCTCTATTCTGTATAATTGTGTGTTTTGCTAAGTTGTTTATAATGCTATGCTTAGCCACAGCTCTTTTGAATTCATCCTAGCACTGTTTAAGGTGTCTGGTTAGAATAGTGAGAACTCTTCTGTTTAGATTACAAAATTATTCTCCTCTTTATTAACAAATCTTATAGCTATTTCTACTAGTTTCTATTTCTTAAATTTTACATACATATTTACAATTGTTAATATCATCTGTGCGGTCTTTTTTCAATTATTTAAATTATTGTCTTGACACATTTACAAGTGTTTTTAGTTTGGTCAAGTGCTTAAATTATTACTTTGAAAAAAATGTTCTACAATATTCAAGCGGTAATTAAAATGTGTTACGTTACAGTTTTGTTAGTCGGTCAATGTTTACAATTTGTTTTTCGGTCAATCAAAAGTGTTATTTGATCTTCTTATAAATATCTTTTTGATAAACACGCTACATTCTATAGACCGATAAAATATGTTATTGTGGACATATCGAGCCTTTGGTGCAATACCATAGTAACTCAAAATTTGAATTTTTTGAGCTATGTATGCAGAAATGATCTTTGGGGAAATATCTATCTAGAGAAAAAAAGATTATGGATCCATCTCTAACTGTTCAGATTCTACAGCTAAAAATGTCTTTATTGCCTCTAGCTATTTCCAATAATATTTATTTGCAATAATGAAATGAAATGCATTTTTCCAAGTTCTCGATTTTTTGAATTACTACGGTATTGCACCAAAAGCTCGATATGTAAACACATTACAGCAGGCATATAATAAAATGCGGAAAAATATAAAAAATATAAGCCAATTAGACCAAATGTCAATACAGAATGGTCTAATGATGCCATTCTAAAGCTTATAACAGCGTGGACATTAGTTCTGCACAATATAAATTGCCAAAAACACCAGCTTGCCTGATTTTGTAAGAGAACGAAGTGCAGACGAATGCGAAGCTACATAAATGGTCCAATCTGCGAATGACATTCAACACAAACCTAAGCAAAATAAAAAAAATCCGGATCAGCTGCCGGAGAATACATAGTCTGGAAATATTTTACTGCAACGAAATTCCTGGAATTGAATGAAACGTCTCAAACAAGTGAATCAATTGTAACAATGGCAATGGTAAACTAGTGTTTTATTGCATAATACTTTTTAAATCAATCTGCTCTATTTTTATTTTGACAATAGCCTGGCGAAGACTCAAATTGGTCAGTAGCATATTCTGAACCAACATTACCAAAACGTCCCAGAATAACATCATCAGTTTCACCAACATCATAGGCTCAACAAGCATTGCCCAGTTATAATGTGTTTACAGAAATGACAGATAAGGCGATCTGTACTATAGCGGAAAGATCAGATATAAAAGACCAGACCAGTTTGGCTCTTTTGGTCCTTCAGAATTGCGCAGTCTTCCACTGCAAAAGGGAATGCTATCTAAAAGGAAATTGGCTCGAACTTTAATTAACATTATGGATGAATTTGGAAATTCTATTGATAATTAATGAATTAAATTAGAATTTCGTTTTATTAGTAGATATGTATGAATGTAAATAAACAGTATTTCAAATTAGATTTGTTTATACTGCCAATTCCACAAAATACATCGCAAGAAAATTAGAATTTGTACTGTATGAATGTCGCCAAGCATCTTCAATTAACACTCCATTTCCATGATGCTGGTCGGTAAATCCGAAAGGTGTGTATAATTTTTTATTTGTAGTGATCAAATAACTGTGCAGTACGTAACATGCTAAGACTATTTTTTTGGCTTTAAGCTAATAGGTGATCGTAAAACTCGAAAACCTCCTGCATTATACCAAACACGTTTTCAATAATGCGACGTGCACGACTTAAACGATAATTATAGAATCTTTGCACCATTGTTAAACCACGTTGGGCATACAGTTTTAAAACATTTTGACGCATAGCAAAAGCATCATCTGCAGCAAGTAATTACGGAACAGGTAATTCGGGTCCAGATAATACTGTTGGCTCTGGTAAGCTTAGTTGGTTATTGTCCATGGCTTCTGTAAAGCTACAGCGATTGAATACAACACCATCGGAAAACCGTCCATTGTGACCTACATCAGCATATATGAGTTTCTATTCAGCATCTGCAATTCCCATTAGCACAATGCTATGCGTGTCTCACTCATTCTGAAATTGTTGGCGTCTACAATAGTTGATGTATAGGAAAATATAAGTTTTGCCATGTCTATGTATGCACGTAAAAGCAATGATTGAATTCTCTTACTTTCATATACTCTAAAAGCGTAATAGTTTGCTTTGGAATGTGAAATATGTACTGCATTGAAGAAAATGAATCACCACTACCTAGAAAACGAAGTGTCAATATAATTTCGTTCGTTTTGATTTTTTTATTACTGCAATTATGGCACGTTCAAGAATATTAACAAAAGAAAATCTAAATCGGCTGCTTTCTTGTGCTTTAAAAAACGCAAAACCACACCGAAAAACGAAAGCGCTCGTGGTTTGCAGAAGAGCATCAAATCGTTTAAGTGATTTTAAAACCGTTCGTGATTTAATACTACGTGATTTTCAGAACAGACCTGTATATAAGCTATTATTTTATAAAGTAGGTAAACAATTTATAATTAAAACAACTTCCAATATTACTTAACAGCAATTAATACTTTTTATTTAAAATAGTAACTTCTTTAAGAAATGATATATATGTATATAAAGTTGATGTATAGGAAAATATAAGTTTTGCTATGTCTATGTATGCACGTAAAAGCAATGATTGAATTCTCTTACTTTCATATACTCTAAAACCGTAATAGTTTGCTTTGGAATGTGAAATATGTACTGCATTGAAGAAAATGAATCACCACTACCTAGAAAACGAAGTGTCAATATAATTTCGTTCGTTTTGATTTTTTTATTACTGCAATTATGGCACGTTCAAGAATATTAACAAAAGAAAATCTAAATCGGCTGCTTTCTTGTGCTTTAAAAAACGTAAAACCACACCGAAAAACGAAAGCGCTCGTGGTTTGCAGAAGAGCATCAAATCGTTTAAGTGATTTTAAAACCGTTCGTGATTTAATACTACGTGATTTTCAGAACAGACCTGTATATAAGCTATTATTTTATAAAGTAGGTAAACAATTTATAATTAAAACAACTTCCAATATTACTTAACAGCAATTAATACTTTTTATTTAAAATAGGAACTTCTTTAAGAAATGATATATATGTATTATATAATATATTATAGTTAATATTTGCCTACTCTAGCAAACATCTTTTCGAAGAAAATGAACAGTTCTCAAAGGCAAATGCCAAATTACAAAAGCAAATATCAACATTTGCTAAAGTAGACAACATCTCCCATTTAAGTCTATACTGAAATGTGTTTTAAACTGTGACTACTAACACATGTATAGAATGCAAAAATAGAAATGAAAAAAATTTAAAGTCTTCGCAGAAACATAAATACTTTATATTTAACGAAATAAGGACAACGAAGACATCTTCGCTAGAGTAATCGAAAAACACAACCTGCATGACGACACATCCGATAACGGACTCAGACTTCGTAACGGGGCGAAACTTCAATGTAACAAGCGGTTCCTTAACCTCCACACTCACAAAGGGACCTGGCGGTTCCCTGATCAATTAACCGTCAACCAGATTGACGGACCAGATCACATTGCCAAAACGCCATCAGAGATGCTGCCTCTGATGTATTGGGTTTTAAAATGCCATCCGGGAAAAACCCATGGTTTGACGACGAGTGCAGGCAGGCGCACTCAGCGAAGCTAGCAGCGTATAAGGCGACGTTGGAGAGAAGGACGAGAGCAGTTCGTGAGCTCTACGAACGTAAAAGAAGGGAAGAACACCAGCTTCTCAAAAGGAAGAAAAAAAAGCATGAGCGGGCGGTCGAGGAACTGGAGAGTTGTTACGGGAGGAATAATATCCGAAAGTTTTACCAACGGGTAAAACAACTATTCAATATATATAAGCATCGAACAGAATACCTGTCGTAACGAAGACGGACTAATCGTAGTAGAGCCGCAATCGATACTGAGAATCTGGAAAGATCACCTCTCCAGACTGTTTATCGGCGAGGAAAACACCAATTCCATTTCCAGGCAGAGTATTCCACCCCATTTTATTGGACCATTATGGTAGAGAATTCCGTCCCCCGACCTGAATGAAGTCAAGATATCAATATCGAGATTGAAATCAAATATAGCTGCAGGAACGGAAGGACTGTCCGCGGAACTGTTTAAGGCAGTTCATTTGTAAGATATAATCGGAGAAAAGCATGCCCTACGAGTGGAATCTCAGCATCGTTTGCCCGATCCATAAAAAAACAGATCCATTCAACTGCGCCAACTACCGAGGAATAAGTGTCCTGAAGTGTTCAATGACCCAATTTTCACACTAAGGCAGATCCTGGAACAGACCCAAGAGATGCAAATCGACGCCCACCATCTATTCGTCGATTTTAAGGCCGCATATGACAGCGTGCATAGGGACGAGCTATACAACGCCATGTCTAGTTTTGACATTCCTACCAAACTCGTCAGGTTGTGTAAGATGACGATGGAGAATTCTCGCTGCTCCATTAAGGTCGCTAACGAATTCACCGAGACCTTCAATGTCAGAAAAGGCTTTAGACAAGGCGACTGTCATGTGAGTTTTTGCCTTTATATATTATAATATTATATATTATATGTATATACAATATATTAATAATAAGGTGACCATATTAAAACCAAAAATAAAAATAATGTCCGAAAGATGGATTTTTTAACAAGTTGGTGAATATATTTTAAGAACGTCTTTAGAAATTTCTTACTGCATAAAATAATATAATAATAAACTTTGTTTTTCTTTCAAATAGATGTCTTTCTAAATAAATATAACTCAATTTCGCCGAGTATGACGTATTTCGTCATAATCTGTGCATTTTCATTTATTTTTGACGACGAATATTCGTGACCAAAAATTTGTCGTTTTTCGGATGTGTGTTGCTAGCTGTTCCTAGCATAAGAAGCAACTAAAACAAAACAATAGATAAAAAAGAAATTTCTTACAGTGAAAAGCAGCACGAAGCGAGGGAAATGTCTGAAGATAATGAGATTTCGCCTAATACGATTTCGTTAGCAAGCGTGGAAAGAGAATTATGGTTAAAACCTTATGAGTGGACAGAAGTACATGAATTTGCGTTTGCCATAAGTAAAATGAAAGAATATGGGGATTTATTTTTAAATAAAGTCAGTTTCAGTCTGCGTCTATGTTACATTAAAAAACTTTTATTGGAAGAATTTCACAAAGGGCATTCAAGTGCTGAAATTCAATCTAAACTGTAACTAAGAAAAACGGTCATCAGAATATACACCAATATGTTTTATGTATATATAGATGGGCTTTGTATACTCTCAAGACCTGAGCGTGAATAAATTTTGTATATTTTTATTTACATTTTTATTTTTTCGCATTTTTATTTTTTTAAGTATTAGAAAATTATGGTGCACATATTCGCACCTCAGGTTTGAATATATCTGCAATTAGGAGTGTGGGGTAGTTTTCCAAGAAGTTATTTTTTCTAGTACATAAAAATTATTAAAACCGTAACAAAAGTAAAAAAATTAACAAAAGATGGTTTTACTTGTCTAAAATAGATATAATTTTGTGTGCACATGTGTGCATTTACGGTCCGAAGAGGCTATTGAACATAACTTGGTAATAGTAGTCGGTTATAATGTTTTATATAATATTCGCTACGCCTGCCGAAAACGGTTACACTTTTACCCCAAAAAAAGAACATTGGCCAAGAAGAAATTAAAAAATTAAGGAACATCGTCATAGCTGAAGAGTTAGAAAGTGTTGCTCCGATTCAATACAGGAAAATAATTTATGGAATAGGGGATAAGTCACAACGTAACTCATTTGGTAAAATGAGAGTTGTATTTGAGATACGATAATCCGATATACATTTCAGCAAGTCGATTGCCAATGACTGAACAAGACCAGATTCAAAGCGAGTATGCAATAAAATGCGGAAAAATATAAAAAATATAAGCCAATTAGACCAAAAGTCAATACAGAATGGTCTAATGATGCCATTCTAAAGCTTATAACAGCGTGGACATTAGTTCTGCACAATATAAATTGCCAAAAACACCAGCTTGCCTGATTTTGTAAGAGAACGAAGTGCAGACGAATGCGAAGCTACATAAATGGTCCAATCTGCGAATGACATTCAACACAAACCTAAGCAAAATAAAAAAAATCCGGATCAGCTGCCGGAGAATACATAGTCTGGAAATATTTTACTGCAACGAAATTCCTGGAATTGAATGAAACGTCTCAAACAAGTGAATCAATTGTAACAATGGCAATGGTAAACTAGTGTTTTATTGCATAATACTTTTTAAATCAATCTGCTCTATTTTTATTTTGTTAATAGCCTGGTGAAGACTCAAATTGGTCAGTAGCATATTCTGAACCAACATTACCAAAACGTCCCAGAATAACATCATCAGTTTCACCAACATCATAGGCTCAACAAGCATTGCTCAGTTATAATGTGTTTACAGAAATGACAGATAAGGCGATCTGTACTATAGCGGAAAGATCAGATATAAAAGACCAGACCAGTTTGGCTCTTTTGGTCCTTCAGAATTGCGCAGTCTTCCACTGCAAAAGGGAATGCTATCTAAAAGGAAATTGGCTCGAACTTTAATTAACATTATGGATGAATTTGGAAATTCTATTGATAATTAATGAATTAAATTAGAATTTCGTTTTATTAGTAGATATGTATGAATGTAAATAAACAGTATTTCAAATTAGATTTGTTTATACTGCCAATTCCACAAAATACATCGCAAGAAAGTTAGAATTTGTACTGTATGAATGTCGCCAAGCATCTTCAATTAACACTCCATTTCCATGATGCTGGTCGGTAAATCCGAAAGGTGTGTATAATTTTTTATTTGTAGTGATCAAATAACTGTGCAGTACGTAACATGCTAAGACTATTTTTTTGGCTTTAAGCTAATAGGTGATCGTAAAACTCGAAAACCTCCTGCATTATACCAAACACGTTTTCAATAATGCGACGTGCACGACTTAAACGATAATTATAGAATCTTTGTACCATTGTTAAACCACGTTGGGCATACAGTTTTAAAACATTTTGACGCATAGCAAAAGCATCATCTGCAACAAGTAATTACGGAACAGGTAATTCGGGTCCAGATAATACTGTTGGCTCTGGTAAGCTTAGTTGGTTATTGTCCATGGCTTCTGTAAAGCTACAGCGATTGAATACAACACCATCGGAAAACCGTCCATTGTGACCTACATCAGCATATATGAGTTTCTATTCAGCATCTGCAATTCCCATTAGCACAATGCTATGCGTGTCTCACTCATTCTGAAATTGTTGGCGTCTACAATAGTTGATGTATAGGAAAATATAAGTTTTGCCATGTCTATGTATGCACGTAAAAGCAATGATTGAATTCTCTTACTTTCATATACTCTAAAAGCGTAATAGTTTGCTTTGGAATGTGAAATATGTACTGCATTGAAGAAAATGAATCACCACTACCTAGAAAACGAAGTGTCAATATAATTTCGTTCGTTTTGATTTTTTTATTACTGCAATTATGGCACGTTCAAGAATATTAACAAAACAAAATCTAAATCGGCTGCTTTCTTGTGCTTTAAAAAACGTAAAACCACACCGAAAAACGAAAGCGCTCGTGGTTTGCAGAAGAGCATCAAATCGTTTAAGTGATTTTAAAACCGTTCGTGATTTAATACTACGTGATTTTCAGAACAGACCTGTATATAAGCTATTATTTTATAAAGTAGGTAAACAATTTATAATTAAAACAACTTCCAATATTACTTAACAGCAATTAATACTTTTTATTTAAAATAGGAACTTCTTTAAGAAATGATATATATGTATTATATAATATATTATAGTTAATATTTTCCTACTCTAGCAAACATCTTTTCGAAGAAAATGAACAGTTCTCAAAGGCAAATGCCAAATTACAAAACAAATATCAACATTTGCTAAAGTAGACAACATCTCCCATTTAAGCCTATACTGAAATGTGTTTTAAACTGTAACTACTAACACATGTATAGAATGCAAAAATAGAAATGAAAAAAATTTAAAGTCTTCGCAGAAACATAAATACTTTATATTTAACGAAATAAGGACAACGAAGACATCTTCGTTAGAGTAATCGAAAAACACAACCTGCATGACGACACATCCGATAACGGACTCAGACTTCGTAACGGGGCGAAACTTCAATGTAACAAGCGGTTCCTTAACCTCCACACTCACAAAGGGACCTGGAGGTTCCCTGATCAATTAACCGTCAACCAGATTGACGGACCAGATCACACTGCCAAAACGCCATCAGAGATGCTGCCTCTGATGTATTGGGTTTTAAAATACCACCCGGGAAAAACCCATGGTTTGACGACGAGTGCAGGCAGGCGCACTCAGCGAAGCTAGCAGCGTATAAGGCGACGTTGGAGAGAAGGACGAGAGCAGTTCGTGAGCTCTACGAACGTAAAAGAAGGGAAGAACACCAGCTTCTCAAAAGGAAGAAAAAAAAGCATGAGCGGGCGGTCGAGGAACTGGAGAGTTGTTACGGGAGGAATAATATCCGAAAGTTTTACCAACGGGTAAAACAACTATTCAATATATATAAGCATCGAACAGAATACCTGTCGTAACGAAGACGGACTAATCGTAGTAGAGCCGCAATCGATACTGAGAATCTGGAAAGATCACCTCTCCAGACTGTTTATCGGCGAGGAAAACACCAATTCCATTTCCAGGCAGAGTATTCCACCCCATTTTATTGGACCATTATGGTAGAGAATTCCGTCCCCCGACCTGAATGAAGTCAAGATAGCAATATCGAGATTGAAATCAAATATAGCTGCAGGAACGGAAGGACTGTCCGCGGAACTGTTTAAGGCAGTTCATTTGTAAGATATGATCGGAGAAAAGCATGCCCTACGAGTGGAATCTCAGCATCGTTTGCCCGATCCATAAAAAAACAGATCCATTCAACTGCGCCAACTACCGAGGAATAAGTGTCCTGAAGTGTTCAATGACCCAATTTTCACACTAAGGCAGATCCTGGAACAGACCCAAGAGATGCAAATCGACGCCCACCATCTATTCGTCGATTTTAAGGCCGCATATGACAGCGTGCATAGGGACGAGCTATACAACGCCATGTCTAGTTTTGACATTCCTACCAAACTCGTCAGGTTGTGTAAGATGACGATGGAGAATTCTCGCTGCTCCATCAAGGTCGCTAACGAATTCACCGAGACCTTCAATGTCAGAAAAGGCTTTAGACAAGGCGACTGTCATGTGAGTTTTTGCCTTTATATATTATAATATTATATATTATATGTATATACAATATATTAATAATAAGGTGACCATATTAAAACCAAAAATAAAAATAATGTCCGAAAGATGGATTTTTTAACAAGTTGGTGAATATATTTTAAGAACGTCTTTAGAAATTTCTTACTGCATAAAATAATATAATAATAAATTTTGTTTTTCTTTCAAATAGATGTCTTTCTAAATAAATATAACTCAATTTCGCCGAGTATGACGTATTTCGTCATACTCTGTGCATTTTCATTTATTTTTGACGACGAATATTCGTGACCAAAAATTTGTCGTTTTTCGGATGTGTGTTGCTAGCTGTTCCTAGCATAAGAAGCAACTAAAACAAAACAATAGATAAAAAAGAAATTTCTTACAGTGAAAAGCAGCACGAAGCGAGGGAAATGTCTGAAGATAATGAGATTTCGCCTAATACGATTTCGTTAGCAAGCGTGGAAAGAGAATTATGGTTAAAACCTTATGAGTGGACAGAAGTACATGAATTTGCGTTTGCCATAAGTAAAATGAAAGAATATGGGGATTTATTTTTAAATAAAGTCAGTTTCAGTCTGCGACTATGTTACATTAAAAAACTTTTATTGGAAGAATTTCACAAAGGGCATTCAAGTGCTGAAATTCAATCTAAACTGTAACTAAAAAAAACGGTCATCAGAATATACACCAATATGTTTTATGTATATATAGATGGGCTTTGTATACTCTCAAGACCTGAGCGTGAATAAATTTTGTATATTTTTATTTACATTTTTATTTTTTCGCATTTTTATTTTTTTAAGTATTAGAAAATTATGGTGCACATATTCGCACCTCAGGTTTGAATATATCTGCAATTAGGAGTGTGGGGTAGTTTTCCAAGAAGTTATTTTTTCTAGTACATAAAAATTATTAAAACTGTAACAAAAGTAAAAAAATTAACAAAAGATGGTTTTACTTGTCTAAAATAGATATAATTTAGTGTGCACATGTGTGCATTTACGGTCCGAAGAGGCTATTGAACATAACTTGGTAATAGTAGTCGGTTATAATGTTTTATATAATATTCGCTACGCCTGCCGAAAACGGTTACACTTTTACCCCAAAAAAAGAACATTGGCCAAGAAGAAATTAAAAAATTAAGGAACATCGTCATAGCTGAAGAGTTAGAAAGTGTTGCTCCGATTCAATACAGGAAAATAATTTATGGAATAGGGGATAAGTCACAACGTAACTCATTTGGTAAAATGAGAGTTGTATTTGAGATACGATAATCCGATATACATTTCAGCAAGTCGATTGCCAATGACTGAACAAGACCAGATTCAAAGCGAGTATGCAATAAAATGCGGAAAAATATAAAAAATATAAGCCAATTAGACCAAAAGTCAATACAGAATGGTCTAATGATGCCATTCTAAAGTTTATAACAGCGTGGACATTAGTTCTGCACAATATAAATTGCCAAAAACACCAGCTTGCCTGATTTTGTAAGAGAACGAAGTGCAGACGAATGCGAAGCTACATAAATGGTCCAATCTGCGAATGACATTCAACACAAACCTAAGCAAAATAAAAAAAATCCGGATCAGCTGCCGGAGAATACATAGTCTGGAAATATTTTACTGCAACGAAATTCCTGGAATTGAATGAAACGTCTCAAACAAGTGAATCAATTGTAACAATGACAATGTTAAACTAGTGTTTTATTGCATAATACTTTTTAAATCAATCTGCTCCATTTTTATTTTGGTAATAGCCTGGTGAAGACTCAAATTGGTCAGTAGCATATTCTGAACCAACATTACCAAAACGTCCCAGAATAACATCATCAGTTTCACCAACATCATAGGCTCAACAAGCATTGCTCAGTTATAATGTGTTTACAGAAATGACAGATAAGGCGATCTGTACTATAGCGGAAAGATCAGATATAAAAGACCAGACATATTTGGCTCTTTTGGTCCTTCAGAATTGCGCAGTCTTCCACTGCAAAAGGGAATGTTATCTAAAAGGAAATTGGCTCGAGCTTTAATTAACATTATGGATGAATTTGAAAATTCTATTGATAATTAATGAATTAAATTAGAATTTCTTTTTATTAGTAGATATGTATGAATGTAAATAAACAGTATTTCAAATTAGATTTGTTTATACTGCCAATTCCACAAAATACATCGCAAGAAAATTAGAATTTGTACTGTATGAATGTCGCCAAGCATCTTCAATTAACACTCCATTTCCATGATGCTGGTCGGTAAATCCGAAAGGTGTGTATAATTTTTTATTTGTAGTGATCAAATAACTGTGCAGTACGTAACATGCTAAGACTATTTTTTTGGCTTTAAGCTAATAGGTGATCGTAAAACTCGAAAACCTCCTGCATTATACCAAACACGTTTTCAATAATGCGACGTGCACGACTTAAACGATAATTATAGAATCTTTGCACCATTGTTAAACCACGTTGGGCATACAGTTTTAAAACATTTTGACGCATAGCAAAAGCATCATCTGCAACAAGTAATTACGGAACAGGTAATTCGGGTCCAGATAATACTGTTGGCTCTGGTAAGCTTAGTTGGTTATTGTCCATGGCTTCTGTAAAGCTACAGCGATTGAATACAACACCATCGGAAAACCGTCCATTGTGACCTACATCAGCATATATGAGTTTCTATTCAGCATCTGCAATTCCCATTAGCACAATGCTATGCGTGTCTCACTCATTCTGAAATTGTTGGCGTCTACAATAGTTGATGTATAGGAAAATATAAGTTTTGCCATGTCTATGTATGCACGTAAAAGCAATGATTGAATTCTCTTACTTTCATATACTCTAAAAGCGTAATAGTTTGCTTTGGAATGTGAAATATGTACTGCATTGAAGAAAATGAATCACCACTACCTAGAAAACGAATTGTCAATATAATTTCGTTCGTTTTGATTTTTTTATTACTGCAATTATGGCACGTTCAAGAATATTAACAAAAGAAAATCTAAATCGGCTGCTTTCTTGTGCTTTAAAAAACGTAAAACCACACCGAAAAACGAAAGCGCTCGTGGTTTGCAGAAGAGCATCAAATCGTTTAAGTGATTTTAAAACCGTTCGTGATTTAATACTACGTGATTTTCAGAACAGACCTGTATATAAGCTATTATTTTATAAAGTAGGTAAACAATTTATAATTAAAACAACTTCCAATATTACTTAACAGCAATTAATACTTTTTATTTAAAATAGTAACTTCTTTGAGAAATGATATATATGTATTATATAATATATTATAGTTAATATTTTCCTACTCTAGCAAACATCTTTTCGAAGAAAATGAACAGTTCTCAAAGGCAAATGCCAAATTACAAAACAAATATCAACATTTGCTAAAGTAGACAACATCTCCCATTTAAGCCTATACTGAAATGTGTTTTAAACTGTAACTACTAACACATGTATAGAATGCAAAAATAGAAATGAAAAAAATTTAAAGTCTTCGCAGAAACATAAATACTTTATATTTAACGAAATAAGGACAACGAAGACATCTTCGCTAGAGTAATCGAAAAACACAACCTGCATGACGACACATCCGATAACGGACTCAGACTTCGTAACGGGGCGAAACTTCAATGTAACAAGCGGTTCCTTAACCTCCACACTCACAAAGGGACCTGGAGGTTCCCTGACCAGGCGCACTCAGCGAAGCTAGCAGCGTATAAGGCGACGTTGGAGAGAAGGACGAGAGCAGTTCGTGAGCTCTACGAACGTAAAAGAAGGGAAGAACACCAGCTTCTCAAAAGGAAGAAAAAAAAGCATGAGGAGCGGGCGGTCGAGGAACTGGAGAGTTGTTACGGGAGGAATAATATCCGAAAGTTTTACCAACGGGTAAAACAACTATTCAATATATATAAGCATCGAACAGAATACCTGTCGTAACGAAGACGGACCAATCGTAGTAGAGCCGCAATCGATACTGAGAATCTGGAAAGATCACCTCTCCAGACTGTTTATCGGCGAGGAAAACACCAATTCCATTTCCAGGCAGAGTATTCCACCCCATTTTATTGGACCATTATGGTAGAGAATTCCGTCCTCCGACCTGAATGAAGTGAAGATAGCAATATCGAGATTGAAATCAAATATAGCTGCAGGAACGGAAGGACTGTCCGCGGAACTGTTTAAGGCAGTTCATTTGTAAGATATGATCGGAGGAAAGCATGCCCTACGAGTGGAATCTCAGCATGGTTTGCCCGATCCATAAAAAAACAGATTCATTCAACTGCGCCAACTACCGAGGAATAAGTGTCCTGAAGTGTTCAATGACCCAATTTTCACACTAAGGCAGATCCTGGAACAGACCCAAATCGACGCCCACCATCTATTCGTCGATTTTAAGGCCGCATATGACAGCGTGCATAGGGACGAGCTATACAACGCCATGTCTAGTTTTGACATTCCTACCAAACTCGTCAGGTTGTGTAAGATGACGATGGAGAATTCTCGCTGCTCCATCAAGGTCGCTAACGAATTCACCGAGACCTTCAATGTCAGAAAAGGCTTTAGACAAGGCGACTGTCATGTGAGTTTTTGCCTTTATATATTATAATATTATATATTATATGTATATACAATATATTAATAATAAGGTGACCATATTAAAACCAAAAATAAAAATAATGTCCGAAAGATGGATTTTTTAACAAGTTGGTGAATATATTTTAAGAACGTCTTTAGAAATTTCTTACTACATAAAATAATATAATAATAAACTTTGTTTTTCTTTCAAATAGATGTCTTTCTAAATAAATATATCTCAATTTCGCCGAGTATGACGTATTTCGTCATACTCTGTGCATTTTCATTTATTTTTGACGACGAATATTCGTGACCAAAAATTTGTCGTTTTTCGGATGTGTGTTGCTAGCTGTTCCTAGCATAAGAAGCAACTAAAACAAAACAATAGATAAAAAAGAAATTTCTTACAGTGAAAAGCAGCACGAAGCGAGGTCTGAAGATAATGAGATTTCGCCTAATACAATTTCGTTAGCAAGCGTGGAAAGAGAATTATGGTTAAAACCTTATGAGTGGACAGAAGTACATGAATTTGCGTTTGCCATAAGTAAAATGAAAGAATATGGGGATTTATTTTTAAATAAAGTCAGTTTCAGTCTGCTTCTCTGTTACATTAAAAAACTTTTATTGGAAGAATTTCACAAAGGGCATTCAAGTGCTGAAATTCAATCTAAACTGTAACTAAGAAAAACGGTCATCAGAATATACACCAATATGTTTTATGTATATATAGATGGGCTTTGTATACTCTTAAGACCTGAGCGTGAATAAATTTTGTATATTTTTATTTACATTTTTATTTTTTCGCATTTTTATTTTTAAGTATTAGAAAATTATGGTGCACATATTCGCACCTCAGGTTTGAATATATCTTCAATTAGGAGTGTGGGCTAGTTTTCCAAGAAGTTATTTTTTCTAGTACATAAAAATTATTAAAACCGTAACAAAAGTAAAAAAAATTAACAAAAGATGGTTTTACTTGTCTAAAATAGATATAATTTAGTGTGCACATGTGTGCATTTACGGTCCGAAGAGGCTATTGAACATAACTTGGTAATAGTAGTCGGTTATAATGTTTTATATAATATTCGCTACGCCTGCCGAAAACGGTTACACTTTTACCCCAAAAAAAGAACATTGGCCAAGAAGAAATTAAAAAATTAAGGAACATCGTCATAGCTGAAGAGTTAGAAAGTGTTGCTCCGATTCAATACAGGAAAATAATTTATGGAATAGGGGATAAGTCACAACGTAACTCATTTGGTAAAATGAGAGTTGTATTTGAGATACGATAATCCGATATACATTTCAGCAAGTCGATTGCCAATGACTGAACAAGACCAGATTCAAAGCGAGTATGCATTGACTATAGGTGACTAAATATAATGTGTTTTAAAGGATGGTTTTCCAGTTCCCAATATGGAGCCTTTGATCGATAGTTTTAGTTGGACAAATAATGCCTTTTTGGACATTGAAGAAGAGAGCACAAAATATATGGCTTTTGTGAGCAAACAGAAGTCCAATTACGCTTCTTTTAGGTTCTGTAAATCTGCGACCGTTTTTACTTAATTTATTAATAATGCAGTTACTCTCAATTTGAAAAAGTTATAAGTGTTGCAGCAAAAAACAATTTTGTTTGTTTTGTTTGTTTGTTTGTTTTTGAAAATCAATTCGAAAATATGTTCAGACAATGAGAATGCCGCAGTAAAACCAAATTAAAAAAATGCCATGCCAAAGAACATAAAAGATATTCAATCATTCCTTGACTTAAGAGGATTTTTTGGAAAGTTTATTAAAAATTAAGCGATAATTGTTAGACCCTTAACAAATCTTTCAAAAAATTGAACCGAACTCGTTAATCACGACTTCGAAAAACACAGTTGTTATTTATAGATAAAAGCAGCATTTTTAGACATGAAAAACATGTAGTTCAAGTCCTTGAACAAGAATTTGTTAGAGAGCTTGACAAAGAACGGCAGTAGCAGAAAGCAACAAATCAAATTTTCTAAATTTCAAGCAAAGTATAAGTAAAACTTCGAGAGAAAATTATATGTTGGATGTAAAGTTAGAGATTTAGTAGCTATCAATAGAATACAGATTATTGCCGGAAAGAAACTTGCCATATGAAATGACGAAGATAAAACGTGCTATACGGTTTCAGGGTCGAAAAGCAGAAGGAAAAGAAAAGAAGTTGTTAAAGTGGCAAATTCACACAAGTTGAAAGTTGTAATAAAGTTTGAGTCCAGTTCGACAGACTTTTTACTTATCATAAACTAAAAAGCGTACTAAATGAAATTAGCACTTAACTAACAAAATCAAAATTATACCTAATACTATCAATTTGGAAAATAAATAAAAACCAAGCTCAATGTGCTTTAAATATTGTTTTCAATTTTTATTGTTAGAATTATTTAATTTTATAATTACTTTCGGATTAATTTACTTCAGGTTACAGTGCAGAAACATATAACTTAGCTTCAAGCAATTTGCAATAACAATAATAACTCCTCCTTTAAAAAGTTGGTATCCTTGACCGCATGTAAAGTTTCATTCTGCACGGTAAATAGTAGGACCATGTTGGGAACAAGTCTGGAAAATAAAATAAAATAAGGAATTTAGTCGAATATATAGCACATATTTTAAATATTACTAATTTCTTGGTGAAACGTCAAGTAATTTATAAATAAATTATGTTTTGCAAATTAAAGTGATATTTTTTCAATAGTCACGTGCAAACATTAAAAATTTTTTACAGTGCTTATGTGCGAGTTATTGTCATAGCCCATAAGAGTAATATAGACTAAACCAAAAAATAAAAACAATAAGAGGATAAATATTAATTTAAAAACTAATTAGCATAAAACAAATAAAGATCATAGTTTAAAAAAACTAAGGACGAATGTTTTCATATAATATTAAAACATGGGTTATTTTTTTATATAGGGTAATCATTTGAAATAGATAGTGATTCCTTTTTTCTATCTTTACATTAACAATAAGCCGACGTTTCAGTGAAAGGCTAGAAGATGATACTACGCCACAAAACAGGAATCAGAATAAACTATTTAAGAAACGAAAACTTAATTGAAAATTTAAATTCATTACAATTAATTTGTTATTATTAAATTACCAATACCACCATATAGTCATAAAAAAATATTTTCTAAATTAAACTAAAAGTGAAAACTTTGAATTAATTTTCTTGCAGCAAGGATGAGTTGCTAGAGTGTTCCACCAACAGGCCAGTGGTCGAAGCTTCGATTCCTACCCAAAGATTCTTGAAACAACATCCAAAATTCAACTGAAAACAATGACAAAACACACAATACTCAATGATACATAGTACATAAATACAAACATTTAATAACCCAACAATCAAATTCATATAAATACAATATATAATGCAATATTGATTGTTATTTGATGTTTGACTGTGCATTGCCGAAGGTATGTACACTGGACACTGAACATTTAGAACATTCTCATCCCGGCAATATAGAATAAAAATAGTGAAACACTACTTCCTTTTTTTCCGCATAACCCAGGTTCTATTACAATGAACTGCATATGTAGGGGTCGACTTCTGAGTATTGGTCAAGTATGGTCTGAGTATGGAACAAGAAAACTCCTTTATAATAAAAGCTTCACATAAATACAAAATATCTAAAACAAAGCATACCGTTCCTAGAACAAAAGCAGAATTTCAACAATTACCAAAGGCGCAAGTGTTGACATGAATTTAATTATTGGAGCAAATGCCAACCGGCAATTGAAACTATGAGATATGAAAATTAAATGAAAGTACAAAACTTTGCACAGCAAATCAGTCAGATTGAATTACGGCACAACATTCAGACAGACTCGACAAATCATATGCAGATACTCATCCACTTTTAGTGCTTCATCACAAAATAAGGCAATGCCTGAATCTGTCCGTTTCAAAAATTGTAATGTCCGTTTATGCCGCAGTTGTAGCTAAAGCCATAAAAGCACAGCAATGGAAGATTTTGTTCGATTGTTCGTATATGGAGTCAATAACACATTTATAAAGCGTGTTTTTTAGAGCGTCACAACTTTGAGTTGGCATCACTGCTTTATTTGAGCACACATTTAAAACCTGATAGTTGCTTTTTGTTTAGTTTGCTTTGACATTTCATTATGAATCGACATACAGCAGAGAAACTACCATCGTGCGTGCCACCAATTCGACGAATGGGCTGAAGCACAAATTGATATTGAGTTTGAATTTCCATTCAAAATTTTATTTTCCGATGAAGCTCATTTCTGGTTGAATGGGTACGTAAATAAGCAGAATTGTAGCATTTGGAGCGAGGAGAATCCACAAGCTTTGCTGAAACACCACTACATCCACAGAAAATTACTGTTTGGTCCGCTTTATGGGCTGGCGCAGTCATTGGCCCAAAAGTCTTCAAAAACGATTATGGTCAGAACGTTACTGTCAATGGTAAACGGTATAGAAATATTATTCGAAATTTTTTCGTACCTGGCTGATATATTTTTCGTAATCTTGCTGATATGTGACTCCAACAGGATCATTTGTCTATGTCGATAAGCCACAAACAATTGAACACATGGAAATCAGCATTCGAAGAGTTATCGGCGAAATACGGCGGCAAATGCTACGAAAAGTTTTTAATTTTTTTTAACTAATGATGATTTAATAGACAATTTTTACAGAGTAATTTTTTTTTTAAATTTTACGTCGTATAACGATATTTCGCAATACACCGAGTTTTATATTGAGGAAATACCAGAAAGTAACCAAAAAGAAATTTTCGAAGAAATAATTCAGTGCAGAGAATTATTAGTTAAATGTTTTTGTAAATTAAATTTTAAGAGAAAAATCACATTTGGTATAGATTTGTTTAAGACAGACGCATTTACCAAGAATGATTCCGGAACAAACACAAATTCAAGCGATTGCGATTCTGCAACTGATACCGAAAATAAACATTACTTTGATTTATATAACACCAATAGCAATAGAAATATTTCAAAATTTATACAGATGTGTTCTAACATCATGCGCGAAAATTACGACGGGAATGAACTAAATCTTAACTTCTTTTTAGATAAAATCGAGTTAGTTGAAGAAATTACAGCACCCAACTTAAATACTTGTTTAATATCTTTCTTAAAATCAAAATTAGATGACAAAGCCAGGGATGTGCTTTCAGAAAATGTGGCAGGTGAACAAACTAAGAATTCGTTACAGGATAAGGTAAAACCGAACAGCTCGCAAGTCGTTGCAGGGTGAATTGCAGGGTTGTATGTAAGGTATAATGATTAGACAGGCTGCGCAAGGAATTTGGAAGATTTGGCTGATCCCTTAAGCTAATAGACGATATGTTGAATCGACATATTTTTCATGAAAAAATTTACTACCAGTGCCAACATATTAAACTTTTCCAACATATATTTGCTTAAGCTTATATGATTAACATTTGTTACTGATTTCAACAAATGTATGTTTACGCTTTCAACATATCGTATAGATAGACTTGTTAATTTACGGCTTATTACACCTTTAGCAACACTGATATAAAAAAACAGTAAATGAGAATTTGGAAAAGAAAACATATTTGCAAAACGAATTTGTAGAAAAACTGTACATAAGCGTTTATATGTTGGAAGATATTTGTAATTGGTAAGCCATTAGTTATATTTACCATTCCTGAAAAACTACGAGTAGTCGTTGTATTTGAAAATACATATGCATATACAGATATTGAAGATTTATTGGAAGTAACGTCCGGAGCATCTGCAAAAGATCAGTATTATGTTTGGATAGTATTTGTTTTTCCACTACAATTCTCTATTCTGTATAATTGTGTGTTTTGCTAAGTTGTTTATAATGCTATGCTTAGCCACAGCTCTTTTGAATTCATCCTAGCACTGTTTAAGGTGTCTGGTTAGAATAGTGAGAACTCTTCTGTTTAGATTACAAAATTATTCTCCTCTTTATTAACAAATCTTATAGCTATTTATACTAGTTTCTATTTCTTAAATTTTACATACATATTTACAATTGTTAATATCATCTGTGCGGTCTTTTTTCAATTATTTAAATTATTGTCTTGACACATTTACAAGTGTTTTTAGTTTGGTCAAGTGCTTAAATTATTACTTTGAAAAAAATGTTCTACAATATTCAAGCGGTAATTAAAATGTGTTACGTTACAGTTTTGTTAGTCGGTCAATGTTTACAATTTGTTTTTCGGTCAATCAAAAGTGTTATTTGATCTTCTTATAAATATCTTTTTGATAAACACGCTACATTCTATAGACCGATAAAATATGTTATTGTGGACATATCGAGCCTTTGGTGCAATACCATAGTAACTCAAAATTTGAATTTTTTGAGCTATGTATGCAGAAATGATCTTTGGGGAAATATCTATCTAGAGAAAAAAAGATTATGGATCCATCTCTAACTGTTCAGATTCTACAGCTAAAAATGTCTTTATTGCCTCTAGCTATTTCCAATAATATTTATTTGCAATAATGAAATGAAATGCATTTTTCCAAGTTCTCGATTTTTTGAATTACTACGGTATTGCACCAAAAGCTCGATATGTAAACACATTACAGCAGGCATATAATAAAATGCGGAAAAATATAAAAAATATAAGCCAATTAGACCAAATGTCAATACAGAATGGTCTAATGATGCCATTCTAAAGCTTATAACAGCGTGGACATTAGTTCTGCACAATATAAATTGCCAAAAACACCAGCTTGCCTGATTTTGTAAGAGAACGAAGTGCAGACGAATGCGAAGCTACATAAATGGTCCAATCTGCGAATGACATTCAACACAAACTTAAGCAAAATAAAAAAAATCCGGATCAGCTGCCGGAGAATACATAGTCTGGAAATATTTTACTGCAATGAAATTCCTGGAATTGAATGAAACGTCTCAAACAAGTGAATCAATTGTAACAATGACAATGGTAAACTAGTGTTTTATTGCATAATACTTTTTAAATCAATCTGCTCTATTTTTATTTTGACAATAGCCTGGTGAAGATTCAAATTGGTCAGTAGCATATTCTGAACCAACATTACCAAAACGTCCCAGAATAACATCATCAGTTTCACCAACATCATAGGCTCAACAAGCATTGCCCAGTTATAATGTGTTTACAGAAATGACAGATAAGGCGATCTGTACTATAGCGGAAAGATCAGATATAAAAGACCAGACCAGTTTGGCTCTTTTGGTCCTTCAGAATTGCGCAGTCTTCCACTGCAAAAGGGAATGCTATCTAAAAGGAAATTGGCTCGAACTTTAATTAACATTATGGATGAATTTGGAAATTCTATTGATAATTAATGAATTAAATTAGAATTTCTTTTTATTAGTAGATATGTATGCATGTAAATAAACAGTATTTCAAATTAGATTTGTTTATACTGCCAATTCCACAAAATACATCGCAAGAAAATTAGAATTTGTACTGTATGCATGTCGCCAAGCATCTTCAATTAACACTCCATTTCCATGATGCTGGTCGGTAAATCCGAAAGGTTCGTATAATTTTTTATTTGTAGTGATCAAATAATTGTGAAGTACGTAATATGCTAAGACTATTTTTTTGGTTTTAAGCTAATAGGTGATCGTAAAACTCGAAAACCTCCTGACATTATACCAAACACGTTTTCAATAATGTGACGTGCACGGCTTAAACGATAATTATAGAATCTTTGCACCATTGTTAAACCACGTTGGGCATACAGTTTTAAAACATTTTGACGCATAGCAAAAGCATCATCTGCAACAAGTAATTACGGAACAGGTAATTCGGGTCCAGATAATACTGTTGGCTCTGGTAAGCTTAGTTGGTTATTGTTCATGGCTTCCGTAAAGCTACAGCGATTGAATACACCACCATCAGAAAACCGTCCATTGTGACCTACATCAGCATATATGAGTTTCTATTCAGCATCTGCAATTCCCATTAGCACAATGCTATGCGTGTCTCACTCATTCTGCAATTGTTGGCGTCTACAATAGTTGATGTAAAGGAAAATATAAGTTTTGCTATGTCTATGTATGCACGTAAAACCAATGATTGAATTCTTTTACTTTCATATACTCTAAAAGCGTAATAGTTTGCTTTGGAATGTGAAATATGTACTGCATTGAAGAAAATGAATCACCACTACCTAGAAAACGAAGTGTCAATATAATTTCGTTCGTTTTGATTTTTTTATTACTGCAATTATGGCACGTTCAAGAATATTAACAAAAGAAAATCTAAATCGGCTGCTTTCTTGTGCTTTAAAAAACGTAAAACCACACCGAAAAACGAAAGCGCTCGTGGTTTGCAGAACAGCATCAAATCGTTTAAGTGATTTTAAAACTGTTCGTGATTTAATACTACGTGATTTTCAGAACAGACCTGTATATAAGCTATTATTTTATAAAGTAGGTAAACAATTTATAATTAAAACAACTTCCAATATTACTTAACAGCAATTAATACTTTTTATTTAAAATAGTAACTTCTTTAAGAAATGATATATATGTATTATATAATATATTATAGTTAATATTTGCCTACTCTAGCAAACATCTTTTCGAAGAAAATGAACAGTTCTCAAAGGCAAATGCCAAATTACAAAACAAATATCAACATTTGCTAAAGTAGACAACATCTCCCATTTAAGCCTATACTGAAATGTGTTTTAAACTGTAACTACTAACACATGTATAGAATGCAAAAATAGAAATGAAAAAAATTTAAAGTCTTCGCAGAAACATAAATACTTTATATTTAACGAAATAAGGACAACGAAGACATCTTCGCTAGAGTAATCGAAAAACACAACCTGCATGACGACACATCCGATAACGGACTCAGACTTCGTAACGGGGCGAAACTTCAATGTAACAAGCGGTTCCTTAACCTCCACACTCACAAAGGGACCTGGCGGTTCCCTGATCAATTAACTGTCAACCAGATTGATCACATTGCCAAAACGCCATCAGAGATGCTGCCTCTGATGTATTGGGTTTTAAAATGCCACCCGGAAAAAACCCATGGTTTGACGACGAGTGCAGGCAGGCGCACTCAGCGAAGCTAGCAGCGTATAAGGCGACGTTGGAGAGAAGGACGAGAGCAGTTCGTGAGCTCTACGAACGTAAAAGAAGGGAAGAACACCAGCTTCTCAAAAGGAAGAAAAAAAAGCATGAGGAGCGGGCGGTCGAGGAACTGGAGAGTTGTTACGGGATGAATAATATCCGAAAGTTTTACCAACGGGTAAAACAACTATTCAATATATATAAGCATCGAACAGAATACCTGTCGTAACGAAGACGGACCAATCGTAGTAGAGCCGCAATCGATACTGAGAATCTGGAAAGATCACCTCTCCAGACTGTTTATCGGCGAGGAAAACACCAATTCCATTTCCAGGCAGAGTATTCCACCCCATTTTATTGGACCATTATGGTAGAGAATTCCGTCCCCCGACCTGAATGAAGTCAAGATAGCAACATCGAGATTGAAATCAAATATAGCTACAGGAACGGAAGGACTGTCCGCGGAACTGTTTAAGGCAGTTCATTTGTAAGATATGATCGGAGGAAAGCATGCCCTACGAGTGGAATCTCAGCATCGTTTGCCCGATCCATAAAAAAACAGATCCATTCAACTGCGCCAACTACCGAGGAATAAGTGTCCTGAAGTGTTCAATGACCCAATTTTCACACTAAGGCAGATCCTGGAACAGACCCAAGAGATGCAAATCGACGCCCACCATCTATTCGTCGATTTTAAGGCCGCATATGACAGCGTGCATAGGGACGAGCTATACAACGCCATGTCTAGTTTTGACATTCCTACCAAACTCGTCAGGTTGTGTAAGATGACGATGGAGAATTCTCGCTGCTCCATCAAGGTCGCTATCGAATTCACCGAGACCTTCAATGTCAGAAAAGGCTTTAGACAAGGCGACTGTCATGTGAGTTTTTGCCTTTATATATTATAATATTATATATTATATGTATATACAATATATTAATAATAAGGTGACCATATTAAAACCAAAAATAAAAATAATGTCCGAAAGATGGATTTTTTAACAAGTTGGTGAATATATTTTAAGAACGTCTTTAGAAATATCTTACTACATAAAATAATATAATAATAAACTTTGTTTTTCTTTCAAATAGATGTCTTTCTAAATAAATATATCTCAATTTCGCCGAGTATGACGTATTTCGTCATACTCTGTGCATTTTCATTTATTTTTGACGACGAATATTCGTGACCAAAAATTTGTCGTTTTTCGGATGTGTGTTGCTAGCTGTTCCTAGCATAAGAAGCAACTAAAACAAAACAATAGATAAAAAAGAAATTTCTTACAGTGAAAAGCAGCACGAAGCGAGGTCTGAAGATAATGAGATTTCGCCTAATACAATTTCGTTAGCAAGCGTGGAAAGAGAATTATGGTTAAAACCTTATGAGTGGACAGAAGTACATGAATTTGCGTTTGCCATAAGTGAAATGAAAGAATATGGGGATTTATTTTTAAATAAAGTCAGTTTCAGTCTGCGTCTATGTTACATTAAAAAACTTTTATTGGAAGAATTTCACAAAGGGCATTCAAGTGCTGAAATTCAATCTAAACTGTAACTAAGAAAAACGGTCATCAGAATATACACCAATATGTTTTATGTATATATAGATGGGCTTTGTATACTCTCAAGACCTGAGCGTGAATAAATTTTGTATATTTTTATTTACATTTTTATTTTTTCGCATTTTTATTTTTTTAAGTATTAGAAAATTATGGTGCATATATTCGCACCTCAGGTTTGAATATATCTGCAATTAGGAGTGTGGGGTAGTTTTCCAAGAAGTTATTTTTTCTAGTACATAAAAATTATTAAAACCGTAACAAAAGTAAAAAAAATTAACAAAAGATGGTTTTACTTGTCTAAAATAGATATAATTTAGTGTGCACATGTGTGCATTTACGGTCCGAAGAGGCTATTGAACATAACTTGGTAATAGTAGTCGGTTATAATGTTTTATATAATATTCGCTACGCCTGCCGAAAACGGTTACACTTTTACCCCAAAAAAAGAACATTGGCCAAGAAGAAATTAAAAAATTAAGGAACATCGTCATAGCTGAAGAGATAGAAATTGTTGCTCCGATTCAATACAGGAAAATAATTTATGGAATAGGGGATAAGTCACAACGTAACTCATTTGGTAAAATGAGAGTTGTATTTGGGATACGATAATCCGATATACATTTCAGCAAGTCGATTGCCAATGACTGAACAAGACCAGATTCAAAGCGAGTATGCAATAAAATGCG
Organism: Epicampocera succincta; assembly: GCA_932526305.1. Lineage (NCBI taxonomy): Eukaryota > Metazoa > Arthropoda > Insecta > Diptera > Tachinidae > Epicampocera > Epicampocera succincta. Next base: position 25,304,422 of record OW052035.1, on the reverse strand, counting down.
GAAAAATATAAAAAATATAAGCCAATTAGACCAAAAGTCAATACAGAATGGTCTAATGATGCCATTCTAAAGCTTATAACAGCGTGGACATTAGTTCTGCACAATATAAATTGCCAAAAACACCAGCTTGCCTGATTTTGTAAGAGAACGAAGTGCAGACGAATGCGAAGCTACATAAATGGTCCAATCTGCGAATGACATTCAACACAAACCTAAGCAAAATAAAAAAAATCCGGATCAGCTGCCGGAGAATACATAGTCTGGAAATATTTTACTGCAACGAAATTCCTGGAATTGAATGAAACGTCTCAAACAAGTGAATCAATTGTAACAATGACAATGGTAAACTAGTGTTTTATTGCATAATACTTTTTAAATCAATCTGCTCTATTTTTATTTTGGTAATAGCCTGGTGAAGATTCAAATTGGTCAGTAGCATATTCTGAACCAACATTACCAAAACGTCCCAGAATAACATCATCAGTTTCACCAACATCATAGGCTCAACAAGCATTGCTCAGTTATAATGTGTTTACAGAAATGACAGATAAGGCGATCTGTACTATAGCGGAAAGATCAGATATAAAAGACCAGACCAGTTTGGCTCTTTTGGTCCTTCAGAATTGCGCAGTCTTCCACTGCAAAAGGGAATGTTCTCTAAAAGGAAATTGGCTCGAGCTTTAATTAACATTATGGATGAATTTGAAAATTCTATTGATAATTAATGAATTAAATTAGAATTTCTTTTTATTAGTAGATATGTATGAATGTAAATAAACAGTATTTCAAATTAGATTTGTTTATACTGCCAATTCCACAAAATACATCGCAAGAAAATTAGAATTTGTACTGTATGCATGTCGCCAAGCATCTTCAATTAACACTCCATTTCCATGATGCTGGTCGGTAAATCCGAAAGGTGTGTATAATTTTTTATTTGTAGTGATCAAATAACTGTGCAGTACGTAACATGCTAAGACTACTTTTTTGGCTTTAAGCTAATAGGTGATCGTAAAACTCGAAAACCTCCTGCATTATACCAAACACGTTTTCAATAATGCGACGTGCACTACTTAAACGATAATTATAGAATCTTTGCACCATTGTTAAACCACGTTGGGCATACAGTTTTAAAACATTTTGACGCATAGCAAAAGCATCATCTGCAACAAGTAATTACGGAACAGGTAATTCGGGTCCAGATAATACTGTTGGCTCTGGTAAGCTTAGTTGGTTATTGTCCATGGCTTCTGTAAAGCTACAGCGATTGAATACAACACCATCGGAAAACCGTCCATTGTGACCTACATCAGCATATATGAGTTTCTATTCAGCATCTGCAATTCCCATTAGCACAATGCTATGCGTGTCTCACTCATTCTGAAATTGTTGGCGTCTACAATAGTTGATGTATAGGAAAATATAAGTATTGCTATGTCTATGTATGCACGTAAAAGCAATGATTGAATTCTCTTACTGTCATATACTCTAAAAGCGTAATAGTTTGCTTTGGAATGTGAAATATGTACTGCATTGAAGAAAATGAATCACCACTACCTAGAAAACGAAGTGTCAATATAATTTCGTTCGTTTTGATTTTTTTATTACTGCAATTATGGCACGTTCAAGAATATTAACAAAAGAAAATCTAAATCGGCTGCTTTCTTGTGCTTTAAAAAACGCAAAACCACACCGAAAAACGAAAGCGCTCGTGGTTTGCAGAAGAGCATCAAATCGTTTAAGTGATTTTAAAACCGTTCGTGATTTAATACTACGTGATTTTCAGAACAGACCTGTATATAAGCTATTATTTTATAAAGTAGGTAAACAATTTATAATTAAAACAACTTCCAATATTACTTAACAGCAATTAATACTTTTTATTTAAAATAGTAACTTCTTTAAGAAATGATATATTCTATAATTATTATATATATAACAGTTCTCAATTATATAACAGTTCTCAAAGGCAAATGCCAAATTACAAAAGCAAATATCAACATTTGCTAAAGTAGACAACATCTCCCATTTAAGCCTATACTGAAATGTGTTTTAAACTGTAACTACTAACACATGTATAGAATGCAAAAATAGAAATGAAAAAAATTTAAAGTCTTCGCAGAAACATAAATACTTTATATTTAACGAAATAAGGACAACGAAGACATCTTCGCTAGAGTAATCGAAAAACACAACCTGCATGACGACACATCCGATAACGGACTCAGACTTCGTAACGGGGCGAAACTTCAATGTAACAAGCGGTTCCTTAACCTCCACACTCACAAAGGGACCTGGCAGTTCCCTGATCAATTAACCGTCAACCAGATTGACGGACCAGATCACATTGCCAAAACGCCATCAGAGATGCTGCCTCTGATGTATTGAGTTTTAAAATGCCACCCGGGAAAAACCCATGGTTTGACGACGAGTGCAGGCAGGCGCGACGTTGGAGAGAAGGACGAAAGCAGTTCGTGAGCTCTACGAACGTAAAAGAAGGGAAGAACACCAGCTTCTCAAAAGGAAGAAAAAAAAGCATGAGCGGGCGGTCGAGGAACTGGAGAGTTGTTACGGGAGGAATAATATCCGAAAGTTTTACCAACGGGTAAAACAACTATTCAATATATATAAGCATCGAACAGAATACCTGTCGTAACGAAGACGGACTAATCGTAGTAGAGCCGCAATCGATACTGAGAATCTGGAAAGATCACCTCTCCAGACTGTTTATCGGCGAGGAAAACACCAATTCCATTTCCAGGCAGAGTATTCCACCCCATTTTATTGGACCATTATGGTAGAGAATTCCGTCCCCCGACCTGAATGAAGTCAAGATAGCAATATCGAGATTGAAATCAAATATAGCTGCAGGAACGGAAGGACTGTCCGCGGAACTGTTTAAGGCAGTTCATTTGTAAGATATGATCGGAGGAAAGCATGCCCTACGAGTGGAATCTCAGCATCGTTTGCCCGATCCATAAAAAAACAGATCCATTCAACTGCGCCAACTACCGAGGAATAAGTGTCCTGAAGTGTTCAATGACCCAATTTTCACACTAAGGCAGATCCTGGAACAGACCCAAGAGATGCAAATCGACGCCCACCATCTATTCGTCGATTTTAAGGCCGCATATGACAGCGTGCATAGGGACGAGCTATACAACGCCATGTCTAGTTTTGACATTCCTACCAAACTCGTCAGGTTGTGTAAGATGACGATGGAGAATTCTCGCTGCTCCATCAAGGTCGCTAACGAATTCACCGAGACCTTCAATGTCAGAAAAGGCTTTAGACAAGGCGACTGTCATGTGAGTTTTTGCCTTTATATATTATAATATTATATATTATATGTATATACAATATATTAATAATAAGGTGACCATATTAAAACCAAAAATAAAAATAATGTCCGAAAGATGGATTTTTTAACAAGTTGGTGAATATATTTTAGGAACGTCTTTAGAAATTTCTTACTGCATAAAATAATATAATAATAAATTTTGTTTTTCTTTCAAATAGATGTCTTTCTAAATAAATATAACTCAATTTCGCCGAGTATGACGTATTTCGTCATACTCTGTGCATTTTCATTTATTTTTGACGACGAATATTCGTGACCAAAAATTTGTCGTTTTTCGGATGTGTGTTGCTAGCTGTTCCTAGCATAAGAAGCAACTAAAACAAAACAATAGATAAAAAAGAAATTTCTTACAGTGAAAAGCAGCACGAAGCGAGGGAAATGTCTGAAGATAATGAGATTTCGCCTAATACGATTTCGTTAGCAAGCGTGGAAAGAGAATTATGGTTAAAACCTTATGAGTGGACAGAAGTACATGAATTTGCGTTTGCCATAAGTAAAATGAAAGAATATGGGGATTTATTTTTAAATAAAGTCAGTTTCAGTCTGCGTCTATGTTACATTAAAAAACTTTTATTGGAAGAATTTCACAAAGGGCATTCAAGTGCTGAAATTCAATCTAAACTGTAACTAAGAAAAACGGTCATCAGAATATACACCAATATGTTTTATGTATATATAGATGGGCTTTGTATACTCTTAAGACCTGAGCGTGAATAAATTTTGTATATTTTTATTTACATTTTTATTTTTTCGCATTTTTATTTTTAAGTATTAGAAAATTATGGTGCACATATTCGCACCTCAGGTTTGAATATATCTTCAATTAGGAGTGTGGGCTAGTTTTCCAAGAAGTTATTTTTTCTAGTACATAAAAATTATTAAAACCGTAACAAAAGTAAAAAAAATTAACAAAAGATGGTTTTACTTGTCTAAAATAGATATAATTTAGTGTGCACATGTGTGCATTTACGGTCCGAAGAGGCTATTGAACATAACTTGGTAATAGTAGTCGGTTATAATGTTTTATATAATATTCGCTACGCCTGCCGAAAACGGTTACACTTTTACCCCAAAAAAAGAACATTGGCCAAGAAGAAATTAAAAAATTAAGGAACATCGTCATAGCTGAAGAGTTAGAAAGTGTTGCTCCGATTCAATACAGGAAAATAATTTATGGAATAGGGGATAAGTCACAACGTAACTCATTTGGTAAAATGAGAGTTGTATTTGAGATACGATAATCCGATATACATTTCAGCAAGTCGATTGCCAATGACTGAACAAGACCAGATTCAAAGCGAGTATGCAATAAAATGCGGAAAAATATAAAAAATATAAGCCAATTAGACCAAAAGTCAATACAGAATGGTCTAATGATGCCATTCTAAAGCTTATAACAGCGTGGACATTAGTTCTGCACAATATAAATTGCCAAAAACACCAGCTTGCCTGATTTTGTAAGAGAACGAAGTGCAGACGAATGCGAAGCTACATAAATGGTCCAATCTGCGAATGACATTCAACACAAACCTAAGCAAAATAAAAAAAATCCGGATCAGCTGCCGGAGAATACATAGTCTGGAAATATTTTACTGCAACGAAATTCCTGGAATTGAATGAAACGTCTCAAACAAGTGAATCAATTGTAACAATGACAATGGTAAACTAGTGTTTTATTGCATAATACTTTTTAAATCAATCTGCTCTATTTTTATTTTGTTAATAGCCTGGTGAAGACTCAAATTGGTCAGTAGCATATTCTGAACCAACATTACCAAAACGTCCCAGAATAACATCATCAGTTTCACCAACATCATAGGCTCAACAAGCATTGCTCAGTTATAATGTGTTTACAGAAATGACAGATAAGGCGATCTGTACTATAGCGGAAAGATCAGATATAAAAGACCAGACCAGTTTGGCTCTTTTGGTCCTTCAGAATTGCGCAGTCTTCCACTGCAAAAGGGAATGTTATCTAAAAGGAAATTGGCTCGAGCTTTAATTAACATTATGGATGAATTTGAAAATTCTATTGATAATTAATGAATTAAATTAGAATTTCTTTTTATTAGTAGATATGTATGAATGTAAATAAACAGTATTTCAAATTAGATTTGTTTATACTGCCAATTCCACAAAATACATCGCAAGAAAATTAGAATTTGTACTGTATGAATGTCGCCAAGCATCTTCAATTAACACTCCATTTCCATGATGCTGGTCGGTAAATCCGAAAGGTGTGTATAATTTTTTATTTGTAGTGATCAAATAACTGTGCAGTACGTAACATGCTAAGACTATTTTTTTGGCTTTAAGCTAATAGGTGATCGTAAAACTCGAAAACCTCCTGCATTATATCAAACACGTTTTCAATAATGCGACGTGCACGACTTAAACGATAATTATAGAATCTTTGCACCATTGTTAAACCACGTTGGGCATACAGTTTTAAAACATTATGACGCATAGCAAAAGCATCATCTGCAACAAGTAATTACGGAACAGGTAATTCGGGTCCAGATAATACTGTTGGCTCTGGTAAGCTTAGTTGGTTATTGTCCATGGCTTCTGTAAAGCTACAGCGATTGAATACAACACCATCGGAAAACCGTCCATTGTGACCTACATCAGCATATATGAGTTTCTATTCAGCATCTGCAATTCCCATTAGCACAATGCTATGCGTGTCTCACTCATTCTGAAATTGTTGGCGTCTACAATAGTTGATGTATAGGAAAATATAAGTTTTGCTATGTCTATGTATGCACGTAAAAGCAATGATTGAATTCTCTTACTTTCATATACTCTAAAACCGTAATAGTTTGCTTTGGAATGTGAAATATGTACTGCATTGAAGAAAATGAATCACCACTACCTAGAAAACGAAGTGTCAATATAATTTCGTTCGTTTTGATTTTTTTATTACTGCAATTATGGCACGTTCAAGAATATTAACAAAAGAAAATCTAAATCGGCTGCTTTCTTGTGCTTTAAAAAACGTAAAACCACACCGAAAAACGAAAGCGCTCGTGGTTTGCAGAAGAGCATCAAATCGTTTAAGTGATTTTAAAACCGTTCGTGATTTAATACTACGTGATTTTCAGAACAGACCTGTATATAAGCTATTATTTTATAAAGTAGGTAAACAATTTATAATTAAAACAACTTCCAATATTACTTAACAGCAATTAATACTTTTTATTTAAAATAGGAACTTCTTTAAGAAATGATATATATGTATTATATAATATATTATAGTTAATATTTGCCTACTCTAGCAAACATCTTTTCGAAGAAAATGAACAGTTCTCAAAGGCAAATGCCAAATTACAAAAGCAAATATCAACATTTGCTAAAGTAGACAACATCTCCCATTTAAGCCTATACTGAAATGTGTTTTAAACTGTAACTACTAACACATGTATAGAATGCAAAAATAGAAATGAAAAAAATTTAAAGTCTTCGCAGAAACATAAATACTTTATATTTAACGAAATAAGGACAACGAAGACATCTTCGCTAGAGTAATCGAAAAACACAACCTGCATGACGACACATCCGATAACGGACTCAGACTTCGTAACGGGGCGAAACTTCAATGTAACAAGCGGTTCCTTAACCTCCACACTCACAAAGGGACCTGGCGGTTCCCTGATCAATTAACCGTCAACCAGATTGATCACATTGCCAAAACGCCATCAGAGATGCTGCCTCTGATGTATTGGGTTTTAAAATGCCACCCGGGAAAAACCCATGATTTGACGACGAGTGCAGGCAGGCGCACTCAGCGAAGCTAGCAGCGTATAAGGCGACGTTGGAGAGAAGGACGAGAGCAGTTCGTGAGCTCTACGAACGTAAAAGAAGGGAAGAACACCAGCTTCTCAAAAGGAAGAAAAAAAAGCATGAGCGGGCGGTCGAGGAACTGGAGAGTTGTTACGGGAGGAATAATATCCGAAAGTTTTACCAACGGGTAAAACAACTATTCAATATATATAAGCATCGAACAGAATACCTGTCGTAACGAAGACGGACCAATCGTAGTAGAGCCGCAATCGATACTGAGAATCTGGAAAGATCACCTCTCCAGACTGTTTATCGGCGAGGAAAACACCAATTCCATTTCCAGGCAGAGTATTCCACCCCATTTTATTGGACCATTATGATAGAGAATTCCGTCCCCCGACCTGAATGAAGTCAAGATAGCAATATCGAGATTGAAATCAAATATAGCTGCAGGAACGGAAGGGCTGTCCGCGGAACTGTTTAAGGCAGTTCATTTGTAAGATATGATCGGAGGAAAGCATGCCCTACGAGTGGAATCTCAGCATCGTTTGCCCGATCCATAAAAAAACAGATCCATTCAACTGCGCCAACTACCGAGGAATAAGTGTCCTGAAGTGTTCAATGACCCAATTTTCACACTAAGGCAGATCCTGGAACAGACCCAAGAGATGCAAATCGACGCCCACCATCTATTCGTCGATTTTAAGGCCGCATATGACAGCGTGCATAGGGACGAGCTATACAACGCCATGTCTAGTTTTGACATTCCTACCAAACTCGTCAGGTTGTGTAAGATGACGATGGAGAATTCTCGCTGCTCCATCAAGGTCGCTAACGAATTCACCGAGACCTTCAATGTCAGAAAAGGCTTTAGACAAGGCGACTGTCATGTGAGTTTTTGCCTTTATATATTATAATATTATATATTATATGTATATACAATATATTAATAATAAGGTGACCATATTAAAACCAAAAATAAAAATAATGTCCGAAAGATGGATTTTTTAACAAGTTGGTGAATATATTTTAAGAACGTCTTTAGAAATTTCTTACTGCATAAAATAATATAATAATAAATTTTGTTTTTCTTTCAAATAGATGTCTTTCTAAATAAATATAACTCAATTTCGCCGAGTATGACGTATTTCGTCATACTCTGTGCATTTTCATTTATTTTTGACGACGAATATTCGTGACCAAAAATTTGTCGTTTTTCGGATGTGTGTTGCTAGCTGTTCCTAGCATAAGAAGCAACTAAAACAAAACAATAGATAAAAAAGAAATTTCTTACAGTGAAAAGCAGCACGAAGCGAGGGAAATGTCTGAAGATAATGAGATTTCGCCTAATACGATTTCGTTAGCAAGCGTGGAAAGAGAATTATGGTTAAAACCTTATGAGTGGACAGAAGTACATGAATTTGTGTTTGCCATAAGTAAAATGAAAGAATATGGGGATTTATTTTTAAATAAAGTCAGTTTCAGTCTGCGCCTATGTTACATTAAAAAACTTTTATTGGAAGAATTTCACAAAGGGCATTCAAGTGCTGAAATTCAATCTAAACTGTAACTAAGAAAAACGGTCATCAGAATATACACCAATATGTTTTATGTATATATAGATGGGCTTTGTATACTCTCAAGACCTGAGCGTGAATAAATTTTGAACATTGGCCAAGAAGAAATTAAAAAATTAAGGAACATCGTCATAGCTGAAGAGTTAGAAAGTGTTGCTCCGATTCAATACAGGAAAATAATTTATGGAATAGGGGATAAGTCACAACGTAACTCATTTGGTAAAATGAGAGTTGTATTTGAGATACGATAATCCGATATACATTTCAGCAAGTCGATTGCCAATGACTGAACAAGACCAGATTCAAAGCGAGTATGCATTGACTATAGGTGACTAAATAAAATGTGTTTTAAAGGATCGTTTTCCAGTTCCCAATATGGAGCCTTTGATCGATAGTTTTAGTTGGACAAATAATGCCTTTTTGGACATTGAAGAAGAGAGCACAAAATATATGGCTTTTGTGAGCAAACAAAAGTCTAATTACGCTTCTTTTAGATTCTGTAAATCTGCGACCGTTTTTACTTAATTTATTAATAATGCAGTTACTCTCAATTTGAAAAAGTTATAAGTGTTGCAGCAAAAAACAATTTGAAAATCAATTCGAAAATATGTTCAGACAATGAGAATGCCGCAGTAAAACCAAACTAAAAAAATTCCATGCCAAAGAACATAAAAGATATTCAATCATTCCTTGACTTAAGAGGATTTTTTGGAAAGTTTATTAAAAATTAAGCGATAATTGTTAGACCCTTAACAAATCTTTCAAAAAATTGCACCGAACTCGTTAATCACGACATGAAAAACATGTAGTTCAAGTCCTTGAACAAGAATTTGTTAGAGAGCTTGACAAAGAACGGCAGTAGCAGAAAGCAACAAATCAAATTTTCTAAATTTCAAGCAAAGTATAAGTAAAACTTCGAGAGAAAATTATATGTTGGATGTAAAGTTAGAGATTTAGTAGCTATCAATAGAATACAGATTATTGCCGGAAAGAAACTTGCCATATGAAATGACGAAGATAAAACGTGCTGTACGGTTTCAGGGTCGAAAAGCAGAAGGAAAAGAAAAGAAGTTGTTAAAGTGGCAAATTCACACAAGTTGAAAGTTGTAATAAAGTTTGAGTCCAGTTCGACAGACTTTTTACTTATCATAAACTAAAAAGCGTACTAAATGAAATTAGCACTTAACTAACAAAATCAAAATTATACCTAATACTATCAATTTAGAAAATAAATAAAAACCAAGCTCAATGTGCTTTAAATATTGTTTTCAATTTTTATTGTTAGAATTATTTAATTTTATAATTACTTTCGGATTAATTTACTTCAGGTTACAATGCAGAAACATATAACTTAGCTTCAAGCAATTTGCAATAACAATAATAACTCCTCCTTTAAAAAGTTGGTATCCTTGACCGCATGTAAAGTTTCATTCTGCACGGTAAATAGTAGGACCATGTTGGGAACAAGTCTGGAAAATAAAATAAAATAAGGAATTTAGTCGAATATATAGCACATATTTTAAATATTACTAATTTCTTGGTGAAACGTCAAGTAATTTATAAATAAATTATGTTTTGCAAATTAAAGGGATATTTTTTCAATAGTCACGTGCAAACATTAAAAATTTTTTACAGTGCTTATGTGCGAGTTATTGTCATAGCCCATAAGAGTAATATAGACTAAACCAAAAAATAAAAACAATAAGAGGATAAATATTAATTTAAAAACTAATTAGCATAAAACAAATAAAGATCATAATTTAAAAAAACTAAGGACGAATGTTTTCATATAATATTAAAACATGGGTTATTTTTTTATATAGGGTAATCATTTGAAATAGATAGTGATTCCTTTTTTCTATCTTTACATTAACAATAAGCCGACGTTTCAGTGAAAGGCTAGAAGATGATACTACGCCACAAAACAGGAATCAGAATAAACTATTTAAGAAACGAAAACTTAATTGAAAATTTAAATTCATTACAATTAATTTGTTATTATTGAATTACCAATACCACCATATAGTCATAAAAAAATATTTTCTAAATTAAACTAAAAGTGAAAACTTTGAATTAATTTTCTTGCAGCAAGGATGAGTTGCTAGAGTGTTCCACCAACAGGCCAGTGGTCGAAGCTTCGATTCCTACCCAAAGATTCTTGAAACAACATCCAAAATTCAACTGAAAACAATGACAAAACACACAATACTCAATGATACATAGTACATAAATACAAACATTTAATAACCCAACAATCAAATTCATATAAATACAATATATAATGCAATATTGATTGTTATTTGATGTTTGCCTGTGCATTGCCGAAGGTATGTACACTGGACACTGAACATTTAGAACATTCTCATCCCGGCAATATAGAATAAAAATAGTGAAACACTACTTCCTTTTTTTCCGCATAACCCAGGTTCTATTACAATGAACTGCATATGTAGGGGTCGACTTCTGAGTATTGGTCAAGTATGGTCTGAGTATGGAACAAGAAAACTCCTTTATAATAAAAGCTTCACATAAATACAAAATATCTAAAACAAAGCATACCGTTCCTAGAACAAAAGCAGAATTTCAACAATTACCAAAGGCGCAAGTGTTGACATGAATTTAATTATTGGAGCAAATGCCAACCGGCAATTGAAACTATGAGATATGAAAATTAAATGAAAGTACAAAACTTTGCACAGCAAATCAGTCAGATTGAATTACGGCACAACATTCAGACAGACTCGACAAATCATATGCATATACTCATCTACTTTTAGTGCTTCATCACAAAATAAGGCAATGCCTGAATCTGTCCTTTTCAAAAATTGTAATGTCCGTTTATGCCGCAGTTGTAGCTAAAGCCATAAAAGCACAGCAATGGAAGATTTTGTTCGATTGTTCGTATATGGAGTCAATAACACATTTATAAAGCGTGTTTTTTAGAGCGTCACAACTTTGAGTTGGCATCACTGCTTTATTTGAGCACACATTTAAAACCTGATAGTTGCTTTTTGTTTAGTTTGCTTTGACATTTCATTATGAATCGACATACAGCAGAGAAACTACCATCGTGCGTGCCACCAATTCGACGAATGGGCTGAAGCACAAATTGATATTGAGTTTGAATTTCCATTCAAAATTTTATTTTCCGATGAAGCTCATTTCTGGTTGAATGGGTACGTAAATAAGCAGAATTGTAGCATTTGGAGCGAGGAGAATCCACAAGCTTTGCTGAAACACCACTACATCCACAGAAAATTACTGTTGGGTCCGCTTTATGGGCTGGCGCAGTCATTGGCCCAAAAGTCTTCAAAAACGATTATGGTCAGAACGTTACTGTCAATGGCAAACGGTATAGAAATATTATTCGAAATTTTTTCGTACCTGGCTGATATATTTTTCGTAATCTTGCTGATATGTGACTCCAACAGGATCATTTGTCTATGTCGATAAGCCACAAACAATTGAACACATGGAAATCAGCATTCGAAGAGTTATCGGCGAAATACGGCGGCAAATGCTACGAAAAGTTTTTAATTTTTTTTTTAACTAATGATGATTTAATAGACAATTTTCACAGAGTAATTTTTTTTTTAAATTTTACGTCGTATAACGATATTTCGCAATACACCGAGTTTTATATTGAGGAAATACCAGAAAGTAACCAAAAAGAAATTTTCGAAGAAATAATTCAGTGCAGAGAATTATTAGTTAAATGTTTTTGTAAATTAAATTTTAAGAGAAAAATCACATTTGGTATAGATTTGTTTAAGACAGACGCATTTACCAAGAATGATTCCGGAACAAACACAAATTCAAGCGATTGCGATTCTGCAACTGATACCGAATATAAACATTACTTTGATTTATATAACACCAATAGCAATAGAATATTTCAAAATTTATGGCAAAGCCAGGGATGTGCTTTCAGAAAATGTGGCAGGTGAACAAACTAAGAATTCGTTACAGGATAAGGTAAAACCGAACAGCTCGCAAGTCGTTGCAGGATGAATTGCAGGGTTGTATATAAGGTATAATGATTAGACAGGCTGCGCAAGGAATTTGGAAGATTTGGCTGATCCCTTAAGCTAATAGACGATATGTTGAATCGACATATTTTTCATGAAAAAATTTACTACCAGTGCCAACATATTAAACTTTTCCAACATATATTTGCTTAAGCTTATATGATTAACATTTGTTACTGATTTCAACAAATGTATGTTTACGCTTTCAACATATCGTATAGATAGACTTGTTAATTTACGGCTTATTACACCTTTAGCAACACTGATATAAAAAAAACAGTAAATGAGAATTTGGAAAAGAAAACATATTTGCAAAACGAATTTGTAGAAAAACTGTACATAAGCGTTTATATGTTGGAAGATATTTGTAATTGGTAAGCCATTAGTTATATTTACCATTCCTGAAAAACTACGAGTAGTCGTTGTATTTGAAAATACATATGCATATACAGATATTGAAGATTTATTGGAAGTAACGTCCGGAACATCTGCAAAAGATCAGTATTATGTTTGGATAGTATTTGTTTTTCCACTACAATTCTCTATTCTGTATAATTGTGTGTTTTGCTAAGTTGTTTATAATGCTATGCTTAGCCACAGCTCTTTTGAATTCATCCTAGCACTGTTTAAGGTGTCTGGTTAGAATAGTGAGAACTCTTCTGTTTAGATTACAAAATTATTCTCCTCTTTATTAACAAATCTTATAGCTATTTCTACTAGTTTCTATTTCTTAAATTTTACATACATATTTACAATTGTTAATATCATCTGTGCGGTCTTTTTTCAATTATTTAAATTATTGTCTTGACACATTTACAAGTGTTTTTAGTTTGGTCAAGTGCTTAAATTATTACTTTGAAAAAAATGTTCTACAATATTCAAGCGGTAATTAAAATGTGTTACGTTACAGTTTTGTTAGTCGGTCAATGTTTACAATTTGTTTTTCGGTCAATCAAAAGTGTTATTTGATCTTCTTATAAATATCTTTTTGATAAACACGCTACATTCTATAGACCGATAAAATATGTTATTGTGGACATATCGAGCCTTTGGTGCAATACCATAGTAACTCAAAATTTGAATTTTTTGAGCTATGTATGCAGAAATGATCTTTGGGGAAATATCTATCTAGAGAAAAAAAGATTATGGATCCATCTCTAACTGTTCAGATTCTACAGCTAAAAATGTCTTTATTGCCTCTAGCTATTTCCAATAATATTTATTTGCAATAATGAAATGAAATGCATTTTTCCAAGTTCTCGATTTTTTGAATTACTACGGTATTGCACCAAAGGCTCGATATGTAAACACATTACAGCAGGCATATAATAAAATGCGGAAAAATATAAAAAATATAAGCCAATTAGACCAAATGTCAATACAGAATGGTCTAATGATGCCATTCTAAAGCTTATAACAGCGTGGACATTAGTTCTGCACAATATAAATTGCCAAAAACACCAGCTTGCCTGATTTTGTAAGAGAACGAAGTGCAGACGAATACGAAGCTACATAAATGGTCCAATCTGCGAATGACATTCAACACAAACTTAAGCAAAATAAAAAAAATCCGGATCAGCTGCCGGAGAATACATAGTCTGGAAATATTTTACTGCAATGAAATTCCTGGAATTGAATGAAACGTCTCAAACAAGTGAATCAATTGTAACAATGACAATGGTAAACTAGTGTTTTATTGCATAATACTTTTTAAATCAATCTGCTCTATTTTTATTTTAACAATAGCCTGGCGAAGACTCAAATTGGTCAGTAGCATATTCTGAACCAACATTACCAAAACGTCCCAGAATAACATCATCAGTTTCACCAACATTATAGGCTCAACAAGCATTGCCCAGTTATAATGTGTTTACAGAAATGACAGATAAGGTGATCTGTACTATAGCGGAAAGATCAGATATAAAAGACCAGACCAGTTTGGCTCTTTTGGTCCTTCAGAATTGCGCAGTCTTCCACTGCAAAAGGGAATGCTATCTAAAAGGAAATTGGCTCGAACTTTAATTAACATTATGGATGAATTTGGATTCTATTGATAATTAATGAACTAAATTAGAATTTCTTTTTATTAGTAGATATTTATGCATGTAAACAAACAGTATTTCAAATTTCAAATTAGATTTGTTTATACTGCCAATTCCACAAAATACATCGCAAGAAAATTAGAATTTGTACTGTATGCATGTCGCCAAGCAACTTCAATTAACACTCCATTTCCATGATGCTGGTCGGTAAATCCGAAAGGTTCGTATAATTTATTATTTGTAGTGATCAAATAATTGTGAAGTACGTAATATGCTAAGACTATTTTTTTGGTTTTAAGCTAATAGGTGATCGTAAAACTCGAAAACCTCCTGACATTATACCAAACACGTTTTCAATAATGTGACGTGCACGGCTTAAACGATAATTATAGAATCTTTGCACCATTGTTAAACCACGTTGGGCATACAGTTTTAAAACATTTTGACGCATAGCAAAAGCATCATCTGCAACAAGTAATTACGGAACAGGTAATTCGGGTCCAGATAATACTGTTGGCTCTGGTAAGCTTAGTTGGTTATTGTTCATGGCTTCTGTAAAGCTACAGCGATTGAATACACCACCATCAGAAAACCGTCCATTGTGACCTACATCAGCATATATGAGTTTCTATTCAGCATCTGCAATTCCCATTAGCACAATGCTATGCGTGTCTCACTCATTCTGCAATTGTTGGCGTCTACAATAGTTGATGTAAAGGAAAATATAAGTTTTGCTATGTCTATGTATGCACGTAAATGCAATGATTGAATTCTCTTACTTTCATATACTCTAAAACCGTAATAGTTTGCTTTGGAATGTGAAATATGTACTGCATTGAAGAAAATGAATCACCACTACCTAGAAAACGAAGTGTCAATATAATTTCGTTCGTTTTGATTTTTTTATTACTGCAATTATGGCACGTTCAAGAATATTAACAAAAGAAAATCTAAATCGGCTGCTTTCTTGTGCTTTAAAAAACGTAAAACCACGCCGAAAAACGAAAGCGCTCGTGGTTTGCAGAACAGCATCAAATCGTTTAAGTGATTTTAAAACTGTTCGTGATTTAATACTACGTGATTTTCAGAACAGACCTGTATATAAGCTATTATTTTATAAAGTAGGTAAACAATTTATAATTAAAACAACTTCCAATATTACTTAACAGCAATTAATACTTTTTATTTAAAGTAGTAACTTCTTTAAGAAATGATATATATGTATTATATAATATATTATAGTTAATATTTGCCTACTCTAGCAAACATCTTTTCGAAGAAAATGAACAGTTCTCAAAGGCGAATGCCAAATTACAAAAGCAAATATCAACATTTGCTAAAGTAGACAACATCTCCCATTTAAGCCTATACTGAAATGTGTTTTAAACTGTAACTACTAACACATGTATAGAATGCAAAAATAGAAATGAAAAAAATTTAAAGTCTTCGCAGAAACATAAATACTTTATATTTAACGAAATAAGGACAACGAAGACATCTTCGCTAGAGTAATCGAAAAACACAACCTGCATGACGACACATCCGATAACGGACTCAGACTTCGTAACGGGGCGAAACTTCAATGTAACAAGCGGTTCCTTAACCTCCACACTCACAAAGGGACCTGGCGGTTCCCTGATCAATTAACCGTCAACCAGATTGATCACATTGCCAAAACGCCATCAGAGATGCTGCCTCTGATGTATTGGGTTTTAAAATGCCACCCGGGAAAAACCCATGGTTTGACGACGAGTGCAGGCAGGCGCACTCAGCGAAGCTAGCAGCGTATAAGGCGACGTTGGAGAGAAGGACGAGAGCAGTTCGTGAGCTCTACGAACGTAAAAGAAGGGAAGAACACCAGCTTCTCAAAAGGAAGAAAAAAAAGCATGAGCGGGCGGTCGAGGAACTGGAGAGTTGTTACGGGAGGAATAATATCCGAAAGTTTTACCAACGGGTAAAACAACTATTCAATATATATAAGCATCGAACAGAATACCTGTCGTAACGAAGACGGACTAATCGTAGTAGAGCCGCAATCGATACTGAGAATCTGGAAAGATCACCTCTCCAGACTGTTTATCGGCGAGGAAAACACCAATTCCATTTCCAGGCAGAGTATTCCACCCCATTTTATTGGACCATTATGGTAGAGAATTCCGTCCCCCGACCTGAATGAAGTCAAGATAGCAATATCGAGATTGAAATCAAATATAGCTGCAGGAACGGAAGGACTGTCCGCGGAACTGTTTAAGGCAGTTCATTTGTAAGATATGATCGGAGGAAAGCATGCCCTACGAGTGGAATCTCAGCATCGTTTGCCCGATCCATAAAAAAACAGATCCATTCAACTGCGCCAACTACCGAGGAATAAGTGTCCTGAAGTGTTCAATGACCCAATTTTCACACTAAGGCAGATCCTGGAACAGACCCAAGAGATGCAAATCGACGCCCACCATCTATTCGTCGATTTTAAGGCCGCATATGACAGCGTGCATAGGGACGAGCTATACAACGCCATGTCTAGTTTTGACATTCCTACCAAACTCGTCAGGTTGTGTAAGATGACGATGGAGAATTCTCGCTGCTCCATCAAGGTCGCTAACGAATTCACCGAGACCTTCAATGTCAGAAAAGGCTTTAGACAAGGCGACTGTCATGTGAGTTTTTGCCTTTATATATTATAATATTATATATTATATGTATATACAATATATTAATAATAAGGTGACCATATTAAAACCAAAAATAAAAATAATGTCCGAAAGATGGATTTTTTAACAAGTTGGTGAATATATTTTAAGAACGTCTTTAGAAATTTCTTACTACATAAAATAATATAATAATAAACTTTGTTTTTCTTTCAAATAGATGTCTTTCTAAATAAATATAACTCAATTTCGCCGAGTATGACGTATTTCGTCATACTCTGTGCATTTTCATTTATTTTTGACGACGAATATTCGTGACCAAAAATTTGTCGTTTTTCGGATGTGTGTTGCTAGCTGTTCCTAGCATAAGAAGCAACTAAAACAAAACAATAGATAAAAAAGAAATTTCTTACAGTGAAAAGCAGCACGAAGCGAGGGAAATGTCTGAAGATAATGAGATTTCGCCTAATACGATTTCGTTAGCAAGCGTGGAAAGAGAATTATGGTTAAAACCTTATGAGTGGACAGAAGTACATGAATTTGCGTTTGCCATAAGTAAAATGAAAGAATATGGGGATTTATTTTTAAATAAAGTCAGTTTCAGTCTGCGTCTATGTTACATTAAAAAACTTTTATTGGAAGAATTTCACAAAGGGCATTCAAGTGCTGAAATTCAATCTAAACTGTAACTAAGAAAAACGGTCATCAGAATATACACCAATATGTTTTATGTATAAATTTTATATAGATGGGCTTTGTATACTCTTAAGACCTGAGCGTGAATAAATTTTGTATATTTTTATTTACATTTTTATTTTTAAGTATTAGAAAATTATGGTGCACATATTCGCACCTCAGGTTTGAATATATCTTCAATTAGGAGTGTGGGGTAGTTTTCCAAGAAGTTATTTTTTCTAGTACATAAAAATTATTAAAACCGTAACAAAAGTAAAAAAAATTAACAAAAGATGGTTTTACTTGTCTAAAATAGATATAATTTAGTGTGCACATGTGTGCATTTACGGTCCGAAGAGGCTATTGAACATAACTTGGTAATAGTAGTCGGTTATAATGTTTTATATAATATTCGCTACGCCTGCCGAAAACGGTTACACTTTTACCCCAAAAAAAGAACATTGGCCAAGAAGAAATTAAAAAATTAAGGAACATCGTCATAGCTGAAGAGTTAGAAATTGTTGCTCCGATTCAATACAGGAAAATAATTTATGGAATAGGGGATAAGTCACAACGTAACTCATTTGGTAAAATGAGAGTTGTATTTGAGATACGATAATCCGATATACATTTCAGCAAGTCGATTGCCAATGACTGAACAAGACCAGATTCAAAGCGAGTATGCATTGACTATAGGTGACTAAATAAAATGTGTTTTAAAGGATCGTTTTCCAGTTCCCAATATGGAGCCTTTGATCGATAGTTTTAGTTGGACAAATAATGCCTTTTTGGACATTGAAGAAGAGAGCACAAAATATATGGCTTTTGTGAGCAAACAAAAGTCCAATTACGCTTCTTTTAGATTCTGTAAATCTGCGACCGTTTTTACTTAATTTATTAATAATGCAGTTACTCTCAATTTGAAAAAGTTATAAGTGTTGCAGCAAAAAACAATTTGAAATTCAATTCGAAAATATGTTCAGACAATGAGAATGCCGCAGTAAAACCAAATTAAAAAAATGCCATGCCAAAGAACATAAAAGATATTCAATCATTCCTTGACTTAAGAGGATTTTTTAGAAAGTTTATTAAAAATTAAGCGATAATTGTTAGACCCTTAACAAATCTTTCAAAAAATTGAACCAAACTCGTTAATCACGACTCCGAAAAACACAGTTGTTATTTATAGATAAAAGCAGCATTTTTAGACATGAAAAACATGTAGTTCAAGTCCTTGAACAAGAATTTGTTAGAGAGCTTGACAAAGAACGGCAGTAGCAGAAAGCAACAAATCAAATTTTCTAAATTTCAAGCAAAGTATAAGTAAAACTTCGAGAGAAAATTATATGTTGGATGTAAAGTTAGAGATTTAGTAGCTATCAAGAGAACACAGATTATTGCCGGAAAGAAACTTGCCATATGAAATGACGAAGATAAAACGTGCTGTACGGTTTCAGGGTCGAAAAGCAGAAGGAAAAGAAAAGAAGTTGTTAAAGTGGCAAATTCACACAAGTTGAAAGTTGTAATAAAGTTTGAGTCCAGTTCGACAGACTTTTTACTTATCATAAACTAAAAAGCGTACTAAATGAAATTAGCTCTTAACTAACAAAATCAAAATTATACCTAATACTATCAATTTGGAAAATAAATAAAAACCAAGCTCAATGTGCTTTAAATATTGTTTTCAATTTTTATTGTTAGAATTATTTAATTTTATAATTACTTTCGGATTAATTTACTTCAGGTTACAATGCAGAAACATATAACTTAGCTTCAAGCAATTTGCAATAACAATAATAACTCCTCCTTTAAAAAGTTGGTATCCTTGACCGCATGTAAAGTTTCATTCTGCACGGTAAATAGTAGGACCATGTTGGGAACAAGTCTGGAAAATAAAATAAAATAAGGAATTTAGTCGAATATATAGCACATATTTTAAATATTACTAATTTCTTGGTGAAACGTCAAGTAATTTATAAATAAATTATGTTTTGCAAATTAAAGGGATATTTTTTCAATAGTCACGTGCAAACATTAAAAATTTTTTACAGTGCTTATGTGCGAGTTATTGTCATAGCCCATAAGAGTAATATAGACTAAACCAAAAAATAAAAACAATAAGAGGATAAATATTAATTTAAAAACTAATTAGCATAAAACAAATAAAGATCATAGTTTAAAAAAACTAAGGACGAATGTTTTCATATAATATTAAAACATGGGTTATTTTTTTATATAGGGTAATCATTTGAAATAGATAGTGATTCCTTTTTTCTATCTTTACATTAACAATAAGCCGACGTTTCAGTGAAAGGCTAGAAGATGATACTACGCCACAAAACAGGAATCAGAATAAACTATTTAAGAAACGAAAACTTAATTGAAAATTTAAATTCATTACAATTAATTTGTTATTATTGAATTACCAATACCACCATATAGTCATAAAAAAATATTTTCTAAATTAAACTAAAAGTGAAAACTTTGAATTAATTTTCTTGCAGCAAGGATGAGTTGCTAGAGTGTTCCACCAACAGGCCAGTGGTCGAAGCTTCGATTCCTACCCAAAGATTCTTGAAACAACATCCAAAATTCAACTGAAAACAATGACAAAACACACAATACTCAATGATACATAGTACATAAATACAAACATTTAATAACCCAACAATCAAATTCATATAAATACAATATATAATGCAATATTGATTGTTATTTGATGTTTGACTGTGCATTGCCGAAGGTATGTACACTGGACACTGAACATTTAGAACATTCTCATCCCGGCAATATAGAATAAAAATAGTGAAACACTACTTCCTTTTTTTCCGCATAACCCAGGTTCTATTACAATGAACTGCATATGTAGGGGTCGACTTCTGAGTATTGGTCAAGTATGGTCTGAGTATGGAACAAGAAAACTCCTTTATAATAAAAGCTTCACATAAATACAAAATATCTAAAACAAAGCATACCGTTCCTAGAACAAAAGCAGAATTTCAACAATTACCAAAGGCGCAAGTGTTGACATGAATTTAATTATTGGAGCAAATGCCAACCGGCAATTGAAACTATGAGATATGAAAATTAAATGAAAGTACAAAACTTTGCACAGCAAATCAGTCTAAATAAGCAGAATTGTAGCATTTGGAGCGAGGAGAATCCACAAGCTTTGCTGAAACACCACTACATCCACAGAAAATTACTGTTGAGTCCGCTTTATGGGCTGGCGCAGTCATTGGCCCAAAAGTCTTCAAAAACGATTATGGTCAGAACGTTACTGTCAATGGTAAACGGTATAGAAATATTATTCGAAATTTTTTCGTACCTTGCTGATATATTTTTCCTAATCTTGCTGATATGTGACTCCAACAGGATCATTTGTCTATGTCGATAAGCCACAAACAATTGAACACATGGAAATCAGCATTTGAAGAGTTATCGGCGAAATACGGCGGCAAATGCTACGAAAAGTTTTTAATTTTTTTTTTTAACTAATGATGATTTAATAGACAATTTTCACAGAGTAATTTTTTTTTTTAAATTTTACGTCGTATAACGATATTTCGCAATACACCGAGTTTTATATTGAGGAAATACCAGAAAGTAACCAAAAAGAAATTTTCGAAGAAATAATTCAGTGCAGAGAATTATTAGTTAAATGTTTTTGTAAATTAAATTTTAAGAGAAAAATCACATTTGGTATAGATTTGTTTAAGACAGACGCATTTACCAAGAATGATTCCGGAACAAACACAAATTCAAGCGATTGCGATTCTGCAACTGATACCGAATATAAACATTACTTTGATTTATATAACACCAATAGCAATAGAATATTTCAAAATTTATACAGATGTGTTCTAACATCATGCGCGAAAATTACGACGGGAATGAACTAAATCTTAACTCCTTTTTAGATAAAATCGAGTTAGTTGAAGAAATTACAGCACCCAACTTAAATACTTGTTTAATATCTTTCTTAAAATCAAAATTAGATGGCAAAGCCAGGGATGTGCTTTCAGAAAATGTGGCAGGTGAACAAACTAAGAATTCGTTACAGGATAAGGTAAAACCGAACAGCTCGCAAGTCGTTGCAGGATGAATTGCAGGGTTGTATGTAAGGTATAATGATTAGACAGGCTGCGCAAGGAATTTGGAAGATTTGGCTGATCCCTTAAGCTAATAGACGATATGTTGAATCGACATATTTTTCATGAAAAAATTTACTACCAGTGCCAACATATTAAACTTTTCCAACATATATTTGCTTAAGCTTGTATGATTAACATTTGTTACTGATTTCAACAAATGTATGTTTACGCTTTCAACATATCGTATAGATAGACTTGTTAATTTACGGCTTATTACACCTTTAGCAACACTGATATAAAAAAAACAGTAAATGAGAATTTGGAACAGAAAACGTATTTGCAAAACGAATTTGTAGAAAAACTGTACATAAGCGTTTATATGTTGGAAGATATTTGTAATTGGTAAGCCATTAGTTATATTTACCATTCCTGAAAAACTACGAGTAGTCGTTGTATTTGAAAATACATATGCATATACAGATATTGAAGATTTATTGGAAGTAACGTCCGGAACATCTGCAAAAGATCAGTATTATGTTTGGATAGTATTTGTTTTTCCACTACAATTCTCTATTCTGTATAATTGTGTGTTTTGCTAAGTTGTTTATAATGCTATGCTTAGCCACAGCTCTTTTGAATTCATCCTAGCACTGTTTAAGGTGTCTGGTTAGAATAGTGAGAACTCTTCTGTTTAGATTACAAAATTATTCTCCTCTTTATTAACAAATCTTATAGCTATTTATACTAGTTTCTATTTCTTAAATTTTACATACATATTTACAATTGTTAATATCATCTGTGCGGTCTTTTTTCAATTATTTAAATTATTGTCTTGACACATTTACAAGTGTTTTTAGTTTGGTCAAGTGCTTAAATTATTACTTTGAAAAAAATGTTCTACAATATTCAAGCGGTAATTAAAATGTGTTACGTTACAGTTTTGTTAGTCGGTCAATGTTTACAATTTGTTTTTCAATGTTTACAATGTTTACAATCTTATAGCTATTTATACTAGTTTCTATTTCTTAAATTTTACATACATATTTACAATTGTTAATATCATCTGTGCGGTCTTTTTTCAATTATTTAAATTATTGTCTTGACACATTTACAAGTGTTTTTAGTTTGGTCAAGTGCTTAAATTATTACTTTGAAAAAAATGTTCTACAATATTCAAGCGGTAATTAAAATGTGTTACGTTACAGTTTTGTTAGTCGGTCAATGTTTACAATTTGTTTTTCGGTCAATCAAAAGTGTTATTTGATCTTCTTATAAATATCTTTTTGATAAACACGCTACATTCTATAGACCGATAAAATATGTTATTGTGGACATATCGAGCCTTTGGTGCAATACCATAGTAACTCAAAATTTGAATTTTTTGAGCTATGTATGCAGAAATGATCTTTGGGGAAATATCTATCTAGAGAAAAAAAGATTATGGATCCATCTCTAACTGTTCAGATTCTACAGCTAAAAATGTCTTTATTGCCTCTAGCTATTTCCAATAATATTTATTTGCAATAATGAAATGAAATGCATTTTTCCAAGTTCTCGATTTTTTGAATTACTACGGTATTGCACCAAAGGCTCGATATGTAAACACATTACAGCAGGCATATAATAAAATGCGGAAAAATATAAAAAATATAAGCCAATTAGACCAAATGTCAATACAGAATGGTCTAATGATGCCATTCTAAAGCTTATAACAGCGTGGACATTAGTTCTGCACAATATAAATTGCCAAAAACACCAGCTTGCCTGATTTTGTAAGAGAACGAAGTGCAGACGCATGCGAAGCTTCATAAATGGTTCAATCTGCGAATGACATTCAACACAAACTTAAGCAAAATAAAAAAAATCCGGATCAGCTGCCGGAGAATACATAGTCTGGAAATATTTTACTGCAATGAAATTCCTGGAATTGAATGAAACGTCTCAAACAAGTGAATCAATTGTAACAATGACAATGGTAAACTAGTGTTTTATTGCATAATACTTTTTAAATCAATCTGCTCTATTTTTATTTTGATAATAGCCTGGCGAAGACTCAAATTGGTCAGTAGCATATTCTGAACCAACATTACCAAAACGTCCCAGAATAACATCATCAGTTTCACCAACATCATAGGCTCAACAAGCATTGCCCAGTTATAATGTGTTTACAAAAATGACAGATAAGGCGATCTATACTATAGCGGAAAGATCAGATATAAAAGACCAGACCAGTTTGGCTCTTTTGGTCCTTCAGAATTGCGCAGTCTTCCACTGCAAAAGGGAATGCTATCTAAAAGGAAATTGGCTCGAACTTTAATTAACATTATGGATGAATTTGGAAATTCTATTGATAATTAATGAACTAAATTAGAATTTCTTTTTATTAGTAGATATGTATGCATGTAAATAAACAGTATTTCAAATTAGATTTGTTTATACTGCCAATTCCACAAAATACATCGCAAGAAAATTAGAATTTGTACTGTATGCATGTCGCCAAGCAACTTCAATTAACACTCCATTTCCATGATGCTGGTCGGTAAATCCGAAAGGTTCGTATAATTTTTTATTTGTAGTGATCAAATAATTGTGAAGTACGTAATATGCTAAGACTATTTTTTTGGTTTTAAGCTAATAGGTGATCGTAAAACTCGAAAACCTCCTGACATTATACCAAACACGTTTTCAATAATGTGACGTGCACGGCTTAAACGATAATTATAGAATCTTTGCACCATTGTTAAACCACGTTGGGCATACAGTTTTAAAACATTTTGACGCATAGCAAAAGCATCATCTGCAACAAGTAATTACGGAACAGGTAATTCGGGTCCAGATAATACTGTTGGCTCTGGTAAGCTTAGTTGGTTATTGTTCATGGCTTCCGTAAAGCTACAGCGATTGAATACACCACCATCAGAAAACCGTCCATTGTGACCTACATCAGCATATATGAGTTTCTATTCAGCATCTGCAATTCCCATTAGCACAATGCTATGCGTGTCTCACTCATTCTGCAATTGTTGGCGTCTACAATAGTTGATGTAAAGGAAAATATAAGTTTTGCTATGTCTATGTATGCACGTAAAACCAATGATTGAATTCTCTTACTTTCATATACTCTAAAAGCGTAATAGTTTGCTTTGGAATGTGAAATATGTACTGCATTGAAGAAAATGAATCACCACTACCTAGAAAACGAAGTGTCAATATAATTTCGTTCGTTTTGATTTTTTTATTACTGCAATTATGGCACGTTCAAGAATATTAACAAAAGAAAATCTAAATCGGCTGCTTTCTTGTGCTTTAAAAAACGTAAAACCACGCCGAAAAACGAAAGCGCTCGTGGTTTGCAGAACAGCATCAAATCGTTTAAGTGATTTTAAAACCGTTCGTGATTTAATACTACGTGATTTTCAGAACAGACCTGTATATAAGCTATTATTTTATAAAGTAGGTAAACAATTTATAATTAAAACAACTTCCAATATTACTTAACAGCAATTAATACTTTTTATTTAAAATAGTAACTTCTTTAAGAAATGATATATATGTATTATATAATATATTATAGTTAATATTTGCCTACTCTAGCAAACATCTTTTCGAAGAAAATGAACAGTTCTCAAAGGCAAATGCCAAATTGCAAAACAAATATCAACATTTGCTAAAGTAGACAACATCTCCCATTTAAGCCTATACTGAAATGTGTTTTAAACTGTAACTACTAACACATGTATAGAATGCAAAAATAGAAATGAAAAAAATTTAAAGTCTTCGCAGAAACATAAATACTTTATATTTAACGAAATAATGACAACGAAGACATCTTCGCTAGAGTAATCGAAAAACACAACCTGCATGACGACACATCCGATAACGGACTCAGACTTCGTAACGGGGCGAAACTTCAATGTAACAAGCGGTTCCTTAACCTCCACACTCACAAAGGGACCTGGCGGTTCCCTGATCAATTAACCGTCAACCAGATTGATCACATTGCCAAAACGCCATCAGAGATGCTGCCTCTGATGTATTGGGTTTTAAAATGCCACCCGGGAAAAACCCATGGTTTGACGACGAGTGCAGGCAGGCGCACTCAGCGAAGCTAGCAGCGTATAAGGCGACGTTGGAGAGAAGGACGAGAGCAGTTCGTGAGCTCTACGAACGTAAAAGAAGGGAAGAACACCAGCTTCTCAAAAGGAAGAAAAAGAGCATGAGGAGCGGGCGGTCGAGGAACTGGAGAGTTGTTACGGGAGGAATAATATCCGAAAGTTTTACCAACGGGTAAAACAACTATTCAATATATATAAGCATCGAACAGAATACCTGTCGTAACGAAGACGGACTAATCGTAGTAGAGCCGCAATCGATACTGAGAATCTGGAAAGATCACCTCTCCAGACTGTTTATCGGCGAGGAAAACACCAATTCCATTTCCAGGCAGAGTATTCCACCCCATTTTATTGGACCATTATGGTAGAGAATTCCGTCCCCCGACCTGAATGAAGTCAAGATAGCAATATCGAGATTGAAATCAAATATAGCTGCAGGAACGGAAGGACTGTCCGCGGAACTGTTTAAGGCAGTTCATTTGTAAGATATGATCGGAGAAAAGCATGCCCTACGAGTGGAATCTCAGCATGGTTTGCCCGATCCATAAAAAAACAGATCCATTCAACTGCGCCAACTACCGAGGAATAAGTGTCCTGAAGTGTTCAATGACCCAATTTTCACACTAAGGCAGATCCTGGAACAGACCCAAGAGATGCAAATCGACGCCCACCATCTATTCGTCGATTTTAAGGCCGCATATGACAGCGTGCATAGGGACGAGCTATACAACGCCATGTCTAGTTTTGACATTCCTACCAAACTCGTCAGGTTGTGTAAGATGACGATGGAGAATTCTCGCTGCTCCATCAAGGTCGCTAACGAATTCACCGAGACCTTCAATGTCAGAAAAGGCTTTAGACAAGGCGACTGTCATGTGAGTTTTTGCCTTTATATATTATAATATTATATATTATATGTATATACAATATATTAATAATAAGGTGACCATATTAAAACCAAAAATAAAAATAATGTCCGAAATATGGATTTTTTAACAAGTTGGTGAATATATTTTAAGAACGTCTTTAGAAATTTCTTACTGCATAAAATAATATAATAATAAACTTTGTTTTTCTTTCAAATAGATGTCTTTCTAAATAAATATAACTCAATTTCGCCGAGTATGACGTATTTCGTCATACTCTGTGCATTTTCATTTATTTTTGACGACGAATATTCGTGACCAAAAATTTGTCGTTTTTCGGATGTGTGTTGCTAGCTGTTCCTAGCATAAGAAGCAACTAAAACAAAACAATAGATAAAAAAGAAATTTCTTACAGTGAAAAGCAGCACGAAGCGAGGGAAATGTCTGAAGATAATGAGATTTCGCATAATACGATTTCGTTAGCAAGCGTGGAAATAGAATTATGGTTAAAACCTTATGAGTGGACAGAAGTACATGAATTTGCGTTTGCCATAAGTAAAATGAAAGAATATGGGGATTTATTTTTAAATAAAGTCAGTTTCAGTCTGCGTCTATGTTACATTAAAAAACTTTTATTGGAAGAATTTCACAAAGGGCATTCAAGTGCTGAAATTCAATCTAAACTGTAACTAAGAAAAACGGTCATCAGAATATACACCAATATGTTTTATGTATATATAGATGGGCTTTGTATACTCTTAAGACCTGAGCGTGAATAAATTTTGTATATTTTTAATTACATTCTTATTTTTTCGCATTTTTATTTTTAAGTATTAGAAAATTATGGTGCACATATTCGCACCTCAGGTTTGAATATATCTTCAATTAGGAGTGTGGGGTAGTTTTCCAAGAAGTTATTTTTTCTAGTACATAAAAATTATTAAAACCGTAACAAAAGTAAAAAAAATTAACAAAAGATGGTTTTACTTGTTTAAAATAGATATAATTTAGTGTTCACATGTGTGCATTTACGGTCCGAAGAGGCTATTGAACATAACTTGGTAATAGTAGTCGGTTATAATGTTTTATATAATATTCGCTACGCCTGCCGAAAACGGTTACACTTTTACCCCAAAAAAAGAACATTGGCCAAGAAGAAATTAAAAAATTAAGGAACATCGTCATAGCTGAAGAGTTAGAAATTGTTGCTCCGATTCAATACAGGAAAATAATTTATGGAATAGGGGATAAGTCACAACGTAACTCATTTGGTAAAATAAGAGTTGTATTTGAGATACGATAATCCGATATACATTTCAGCAAGTCGATTGCCAATGACTGAACAAGACCAGATTCAAAGCGAGTATGCATTGACTATAGGTGACTAAATAAAATGTGTTTTAAAGGATCGTTTTCCAGTTCCCAATATGGAGCCTTTGATCGATAGTTTTAGTTGGACAAATAATGCCTTTTTGGACATTGAAGAAGAGAGCACAAAATATATGGCTTTTGTGAGCAAACAAAAGTCCAATTACGCTTCTTTTAGATTCTGTAAATCTGCGACCGTTTTTACTTAATTTATTAATAATGCAGTTACTCTCAATTTGAAAAAGTTATAAGTGTTGCAGCAAAAAACAATTTGAAATTCAATTCGAAAATATGTTCAGACAATGAGAATGCCGCAGTAAAACCAAATTAAAAAAATGCCATGCCAAAGAACATAAAAGATATTCAATCATTCCTTGACTTAAGAGGATTTTTTAGAAAGTTTATTAAAAATTAAGCGATAATTGTTAGACCCTTAACAAATCTTTCAAAAAATTGAACCAAACTCGTTAATCACGACTCCGAAAAACACAGTTGTTATTTATAGATAAAAGCAGCATTTTTAGACATGAAAAACATGTAGTTCAAGTCCTTGAACAAGAATTTGTTAGAGAGCTTGACAAAGAACGGCAGTAGCAGAAAGCAACAAATCAAATTTTCTAAATTTCAAGCAAAGTATAAGCAAAACTTCGAGAGAAAATTATATGTTGGATGTAAAGTTAGAGATTTAGTAGCTATCAAGAGAACACAGATTATTGCCGGAAAGAAACTTGCCATATGAAATGACGAAGATAAAACGTGCTGTACGGTTTCAGGGTCGAAAAGCAGAAGGAAAAGAAAAGAAGTTGTTAAAGTGGCAAATTCACACAAGTTGAAAGTTGTAATAAAGTTTGAGTCCAGTTCGACAGACTTTTTACTTATCATAAACTAAAAAGCGTACTAAATGAAATTAGCACTTAACTAACAAAATCAAAATTATACCTAATACTATCAATTTGGAAAATAAATAAAAACCAAGCTCAATGTGCTTTAAATATTGTTTTCAATTTTTATTGTTAGAATTATTTAATTTTATAATTACTTTCGGATTAATTTACTTCAGGTTACAATGCAGAAACATATAACTTAGCTTCAAGCAATTTGCAATAACAATAATAACTCCTCCTTTAAAAAGTTGGTATCCTTGACCGCATGTAAAGTTTCATTCTGCACGGTAAATAGTAGGACCATGTTGGGAACAAGTCTGGAAAATAAAATAAAATAAGGAATTTAGTCGAATATATAGCACATATTTTAAATATTACTAATTTCTTGGTGAAACGTCAAGTAATTTATAAATAAATTATGTTTTGCAAATTAAAGGGATATTTTTTCAATAGTCACGTGCAAACATTAAATATTTTTTACAGTGCTTATGTGCGAGTTATTGTCATAGCCCATAAGAGTAATATAGACTAAACCAAAAAATAAAAACAATAAGAGGATAAATATTAATTTAAAAACTAATTAGCATAAAACAAATAAAGATCGGACGAATCGGAGATAAGGACGAATGTTTTCATATAATATTAAAACATGGGTTATTTTTTTATATAGGGTAATCATTTGAAATAGATAGTGATTCCTTTTTTCTATATTTACATTAACAATAAGCCGACGTTTCAGTGAAAGGCTAGAAGATGATACTACGCCACAAAACAGGAATCAGAATAAACTATTTAAGAAACGAAAACTTAATTGAAAATTTAAATTCATTACAATTAATTTGTTATTATTAAATTACCAATACCACCATATAGTCATAAAAAAATATTTTCTAAATTAAACTAAAAGTGAAAACTTTAAATTAATTTTCTTGCAGCAAGGATGAGTTGCTAGTGTTCCACCAACAGGCCAGTGGTCGAAGCTTCGATTCCTACCCAAAGATTCTTGAAACAACATCCAAAATTCAACTGAAAACAATGACAAAACACACAATACTCAATGATACATAGTACATAAATACAAACATTTAATAACCCAACAATCAAATTCATATAAATACAATATATAATGCAATATTGATTGTTATTTGATGTTTGACTGTGCATTGCCGAAGGTATGTACACTGGACACTGAACATTTAGAACATTCTCATCCCGGCAATATAGAATAAAAATAGTGAAACACTACTTCCTTTTTTTCCGCATAACCCAGGTTCTATTACAATGAACTGCATATGTAGGGGTCGACCTCTGAGTATTGGTCAAGTATGGTCTGAGTATGGAACAAGAAAACTCCTTTATAATAAAAGCTTCACATAAATACAAAATATCTAAAACAAAGCATACCGTTCCTAGAACAAAAGCAGAATTTCAACAATTACCAAAGGCGCAAGTGTTGACATGAATTTAATTATTGGAGCAAATGCCAACCGGCAATTGAAACTATGAGATATGAAAATTAAATGAAAGTACAAAACTTTGCACAGCAAATCAGTCAGATTGAATTACGGCACAACATTCAGACAGACTCGACAAATCATATGCAGATACTCATCCACTTTTAGTGCTTCATCACAAAATAAGGCAATGCCTGAATCTGTCCGTTTCAAAAATTGTAATGTCCGTTTATGCCGAAGTTGTAGCTAAAGCCATAAAAGCACAGGCAATGGAAGATTTTGTTCGATTGTTCGTATATGGAGTCAATAACACATTCATAAAGCGTGTTTTTTAGAGCGTCACAACTTTGAGTTGGCATCACTGCTTTATTTGAGCACACATTTAAAACCTGATAGTTGCTTTTTGTTTAGTTTGCTTTGACATTTCGTTATGAATCGACATACAGCAGAGAAACTACCATCGTGCGTGCCACCAATTCGACGAATGGGCTGAAGCACAAATTGATATTGAGTTTGAATTTCCATTCAAAATTTTATTTTCCGATGAAGCTCATTTCTGGTTGAATGGGTACGTAAATAAGCAGAATTGTAGCATTTGGAGCGAGGAGAATCCACAAGCTTTGCTGAAACACCACTACATCCACAGAAAATTACTGTTGGGTCCGCTTTATGGGCTGGCGCAGTCATTGGCCCAAAAGTCTTCAAAAACGATTATGGTCAGAACGTTACTGTCAATGGTAAACGGTATAGAAATATTATTCGAAATTTTTTCGTACCTTGCTGATATATTTTTCCTAATCTTGCTGATATGTGACTCCAACAGGATCATTTGTCTATGTCGATAAGCCACAAACAATTGAACACATGGAAATCAGCATTTGAAGAGTTATCGGCGAAATACGGCGACAAATGCTACGAAAAGTTTTTAATTTTTTTTTTTAACTAATGATGATTTAATAGACAATTTTCACAGAGTAATTTTTTTTTTTAATTTTACGTCGTATAACGATATTTCGCAATACACCGAGTTTTATATTGAGGAAATACCAGAAAGTAACCAAAAAGAAATTTTCGAAGAAATAATTCAGTGCAGAGAATTATTAGTTAAATGTTTTTGTAAGTTAAATTTTAAGAGAAAAATCACATTTGGTATAGATTTGTTTAAGACAGACGCATTTACCAAGAATGATTCCGGAACAAACACAAATTCAAGCGATTGCGATTCTGCAACTGATACCGAATATAAACATTACTTTGATTTATATAACACCAATAGCAATAGAATATTTCAAAATTTATACAGATGTGTTCTAACATCATGCGCGAAAATTACGACGGGAATGAACTAAATCTTAACTCATTTTTAGATAAAATCGAGTTAGTTGAAGAAATTACAGCACCCAACTTAAATACTTGTTTAATATCTTTCTTAAAATCAAAATTAGATGGCAAAGCCAGGGATGTGCTTTCAGAAAATGTGGCAGGTGAACAAACTAAGAATTCGTTACAGGATAAGGTAAAACCGAACAGCTCGCAAGTCGTTGCAGGATGAATTGCAGGGTTGTATGTAAGGTATAATGATTAGACAGGCTGCGCAAGGAATTTGGAAGATTTGGCTGATCCCTTAAGCTAATAGACGATATGTTGAATCGACATATTTTTCATGAAAAAATTTACTACCAGTGCCAACATATTAAACTTTTCCAACATATATTTGCTTAAGCTTGTATGATTAACATTTGTTACTGATTTCAACAAATGTATGTTTACGCTTTCAACATATCGTATAGATAGACTTGTTAATTTACGGCTTATTACACCTTTAGCAACACTGATATAAAAAAAACAGTAAATGAGAATTTGGAACAGAAAACGTATTTGCAAAACGAATTTGTAGAAAAACTGTACATAAGCGTTTATATGTTGGAAGATATTTGTAATTGGTAAGCCATTAGTTATATTTACCATTCCTGAAAAACTACGAGTAGTCGTTGTATTTAAAAATACAAATGCATATACAGATATTGAAGATTTATTGGAAGTAACGTCAGGAACATCTGCAAAAGATCAGTATTATGTTTGAATAGTATTTGTTTTTCCACTACAATTCTCTATTCTGTATAATTGTGTGTTTTGCTAAGTTGTTTATAATGCTATGCTTAGCCACAGCTCTTTTGAATTCATCCTAGCACTGTTTAAGGTGCCTGGTTAGAATAGTGAGAACTCTTCTGTTTAGATTACAAAATTATTCTCCTCTTTATTAACAAATCTTATAGCTATTTATACTAGTTTCTATTTCTTAAATTTTACATACATATTTACAATTGTTAATATCATCTGTGCGGTCTTTTTTCAATTATTTAAATTATTGTCTTGACACATTTACAAGTGTTTTTAGTTTGGTCAAGTGCTTAAATTATTACTTTGAAAAAAATGTTCTACAATATTTAAGCGGTAATTAAAATGTGTTACGTTACAGTTTTGTTAGTCGGTCAATGTTTACAATTTGTTTTTCGGTCAATCAAAAGTGTTATTTGATCTTCTTATAAATATCTTTTTGATAAACACGCTACATTCTATAGACCGATAAAATATGTTATTGTGGACATATCGAGCCTTTGGCAATAATGAAATGAAATGCATTTTTCCAAGTTCTCGATTTTTTGAATTACTACGGTATTCCACCAAAGGCTCGATATGTAAACACATTACAGCAGGCATATAATAAAATGCGGAAAAATATAAAAAATATAAGCCAATTAGACCAAATGTCAATACAGAATGGTCTAATGATGCCATTCTAAAGCTTATAACAGCGTGGACATTAGTTCTGCACAATATAAATTGCCAAAAACACCAGCTTGCCTGATTTTGTAAGAGAACGAAGTGCAGACGAATACGAAGCTACATAAATGGTCCAATCTGCGAATGACATTCAACACAAACTTAAGCAAAATAAAAAAAATCCGGATCAGCTGCCGGAGAATACATAGTCTGGAAATATTTTACTGCAATGAAATTCCTGGAATTGAATGAAACGTCTCAAACAAGTGAATCAATTGTAACAATGACAATGGTAAACTAGTGTTTTATTGCATAATACTTTTTAAATCAATCTGCTCTATTTTTATTTTGGTAATAGCCTGGCGAAGACTCAAATTGGTCAGTAGCATATTCTGAACCAACATTACCAAAACGTCCCAGAATAACATCATCAGTTTCACCAACATCATAGGCTCAACAAGCATTGCCCAGTTATAATGTGTTTACAGAAATGACAGATAAGGCGATCTGTACTATAGCGGAAAGATCAGATATAAAAGACCAGACCAGTTTGGTTTTTTTGGTCCTTCAGAATTGCGCAGTCTTCCACTGCAAAAGGGAATGTTATCTAAAAGGAAATTGGCTCGAGCTTTAATTAACATTATGGATGAATTTGGAAATTCTATTGATAATTAATGAATTAAATTAGAATTTCTTTTTATTAGTAGATATGTATGCATGTAAATAAACAGTATTTCAAATTTCAAATTAGATTTGTTTATACTGCCAATTCCACAAAATACATCGTAAGAAAAGTAGAATTTGTACTGTATGCATGTCGCCAAGCATCTTCAATTAACACTCCATTTCCATGATGCTGGTCGGTAGATCCCAAAGGTGTGTATAATTTTTTATTTGTAATGATCAAATAATTGTGAAGTACGTCACATGCTAAGACTATTTTTTTGATTTTAAGCTAACATTATACCAAACGTTTTCAATAATGCGACGTGCACGACTTAAACGATAATTATAGAATCTTTCCACCATTGTTAAACCACGTTGGGCACACAGTTTTAAAACATTTGGACGCATAGCAAAAGCATCATCTGCAACAAGTAATTACGGAATAGGTAATTCGGGTCCAGATAATACTGTTGGCTCTGGTAAGTTTAGTTGGTTATTGTTCATGGCTTCTGTAAAGCTACAGCGATTGAATACACCACCATCAGAAAACCGTCCATTGTGACCTACATCAGCATATATGAGTTTCTATTCAGCATCTGCAATTCCCATTAGCACAATGCTATGCGTGTCTCACTCATTCTGCAATTGTTGGCGTCTACAATAGTTGATGTATAGGAAAATATAAGTTTTGCTATGTCTATGTATGCACGTAAAAGCAATGATTGAATTCTCTTACTTTCATATACTCTAAAAGCGTAATAGTTTGCTTTGGAATGTGAAATATGTACTGCATTGAAGAAAATGATTGATCTGGATTCACTGTTTTTATTTTGGTTTTTTGGACATTGAACTAAGCTGTAATTATTTAAATTTTCTGTGATAATATTTGTATTTGGGATGAAAGCATTTTTATCTGTCGTGTTAATGATACGGACGTAGGGTAATTTGTTAGATGTGATGGAATTGGCTATGTATATACCGGGAGCAACTTCCTGCGTAGGTACAAATATAGAACTGTTTTTGTTTCAACATTTATTCTTCTAATGACTTCGCTTCGTACGGGTATTGAAAAGAGATTTTGTGATGTAGGTTGACTTCTTAATTTGAGGGTTATTTCATTTGGGAATTCGTCTGGCCTTAGTACTAAAAGTAAATTATTTTTGGCAAAATCAAGGATGCAATTATATTTTGTAATGAAATCAAGGCCTAGAATACCATCAGTAGGTATTGGAAAATTATCATTAACGACAAGAAAGTCATGTTTAATAAGAATATTTTTGTTAATTAAATCGCCCCTGATTTTCCCTGTTGTGTAGACTGGGCTATTACCTATACCTGCAAAAGTTTTTTAAAACTGATACACTCGCACCAGTATCTATTAAGAACGTATTGACATTTTTGCTTAGTGTGTTCCTAATGGAGCAGTAGCTCGATAAATTTAGATTAAAGTGGTAAATATTGTTGTTAAAAGTTGCGGAGTTGACGCTATTATCATTTGTGTTTAGTTTTCCGCCAGATGGGCGGTCAGGGGGTCGTCGCCGTTTCCCTGAGCATCGCTATTAATAAGACGAACATTTCTATTAAATTTGGTTCGTCTATTATTATTATTATTGCGGCTATTATAATTTTTGCGGTTATTATTACGAAAATTTCTGCCGCTATTGTTATTTTGGTAATGATTATTGTGGACAATATTATTGTTAGTGCGGTTATTATGATTTCTATAGTTATTGCGATTATAATTTCGACTATTACTAGCTCTCTTTCTATATTCTAGAAACATAACATAATTATTTGGGTGTTGTCCTAAAATTTAGAGGTTACTTCCTCGATTGAGTTGAACATGCCAGATTGCATTATTAATTTAACTCGTTCAGAGTTCGCATTTTGTATGAATGACTCTGTTGCGGCTCTTGTAGCAATTTGATTTGCTGCCACTTCGGTCATACCATTTTACATGTAGGTATTTGCCAGTTCGTTAGAGAGTCGTTCAATTTCTTTTAGACAAGATTTTACTAGTCGTTTCGAGGAATTTGATGGGATCAGCCATGGTTAACTCTATTTTGTTATTAAGGGATGGATTCAATTTAGGAAGGCCTAATTTTTGGATATTAGAGGGTAAGAAGGAAACTTTTATCAAATTCAGCCTTATAACGATCTAATTCTTCAACTACATCTGACCAGTTTTCCTGAGCCATTGAATCAAATAGAGAAAATAAAACAAAAAGAAAAACAATTTATTTTTAATTCTTGAATGCTTTGTAGTATTTCGAGTTATTCTATATTTTTGACATCTGATTTGATTTTTCTTTTACAATAAAACATATTGCATTTTTTTTTGATATATTCAACTTGATTAAAAAAAAAAATTATTTATAATAATTTAATATTAAACTTCTAATAAGTATGTGTAATAATATATGAGCACATACATATGTAGGCACTTGAGTTTTCGGATAGAAAAAAAATGTTTACCAGCATCTTTATGATGAGTTTTTGGTTGTCTACGGGTTAAGTTGATTGATTGTATGATGAAATTTTGGTTGTCCAAAGATGTCGGATGTTTGATGACTTTGTTTTGCTGCAGCTTAAATGGCCTCCTGCACATGTTAAATGATCAATATAGATGATGATTGTAGAAAATGAGGTGGTGTATTGCACACTATCATTAAATACTACTTATAATTAAAAACTAACTTATATACTCAAAATAAAAGGAAGTCATGAATGCATGTGATTAATATGTATCATTGCACTGATCAAATTCCTTTAAGTGTATTGGCACAAATGACGAGTAATTTACTAGTCAAGTGTCAACATAAATGGTCCACGTTTGTTTGCAATGACCTGTCTTAAATTTGATTAATGTTTGTTTGTATGTCGCTGTTTCAATGCAGAAAAGTATAATTTTTAAGCGGCCTAAATATTCGGCATTCTTTAATGACACATTCATAACAGCCTTTTTTCGAGTGAATTCAGAAAATTCGGAGTCTCGGATGCCGAACTATCTTCAATAAAGACATAATTCTGAGTAATCCTAAATTTAGTTTTATATTAATTGTTTAAAGAAAGCTGTTTTACACTCACAACAACACAACCAAAAATTTAAAAATTGCATAAACAATTAAACTATTGCAACAAAATGAAATTAATATATCTTTACACATCACAAAAGTATTTATATAAGTACTAAAGTACATTAAGATGTACAAATCAGTAATAACGATTTTTTATAAAAAAAATTATTTTATTTTTATTTACTTATCTATGTAAAAAAACAATACAACAAAACTAAGTCTTATATTAAAAAATAAAGCTTAAAATAAAAATCAAATACAATCAGAAATAGTCTAATAGAATAAACTGTGTATATAGGATAATATAGAAATTAGAAAATGTTATTAAAACTGTTTATAAATTCAGAAAATGTGGATTTAAATTGACTGGCATTACTAATTAATTGTATTGGCCCCAAAGACGTATGGAATATACAAAGAAATGTTGCTCATAAGCGGTCTTATTATGCTTGATTCTATTAATTTTTTTGCCTCTGCTTGATATTGAGAAGGAGAGTCTTTGATACAGATAATTAGGCTGTTTGGTATAAACAATTTTATGCAGCAAAAGAAGAACTCTACATTTTAGTAAATTATCAATCGTCACAGTAAATATAGAGCTGCACATCATCCGCATACATTTAGATTTTACAGTGTTTAAGATGTAGAGGTAGATTATTTGCGTATATTGAGTACAACAATGGATAAAGTATCGAGCCATTGTCAAGTCATTGATTGATTACTTGCCCTGTAGTAGTAGTAGCAGTAGGTACTCTAATGTTTTTAAGTCACGATAGTTGCCATAGTGATGAGTTAGCGATGCGGAAAAAGCCCTTTTTTCCAGTAGTGTGTTGTATGCCTCTATAACTCTATCGGCTGCACTTACTATTTTAGTTCTTATTGTCTTGTTCTATATTAAGTATTAAAAAAAATTATATGGAAAATAAGAAGAAGAGTTCTTTTAAAAATAAATTGAAATCAATAAAATGTATTTTTGAGAAAAATAAGGGGAATTTTGTTTTGAACTTCAGGGCTATTACTCACGATTCAATGATAAGAAAGCGGAGAAAATATCCGAGGGAAAAGTTATATGAGATTGAAAAATTTAAACTTTTCTAGGGAAAAAGTATTCAACGCCATAAAATTTGTTCATAGCCCAATAAAACTGTAAATAAAAATTAAATTAATACAACAAACACACAGCATAGCTCACAGAGGATATAAAAATAATATACGTGAACTGTTGGAACAATACTATTGGCCTGATATGGAGAAAAATTGTGAAGCATTCAATAAGAAATGTACAGCCTGCCTGTATGGAAGGCATGAGCGCAACCCCACAAGAGAACCATTACGATCTTCAAACATATCCGAACAACCAAGCGAATACATACACACGAACATCTAGTATAATGAGCACAAATCATATTTAGTAGCCATAGACATAATAAAAATACATTATTATTAGAGAATTACTCAAAAACTGAAATGGAAAAAAATTATAAGATATAATCGTTAATAACTACCCCAATTGTAAGCGATTAATGACAGATAATGTAGCCGCTCTAAATACACCCATGTTAAAGCAATTTTGTATAAAATATGACATAATAATAATCCAAACACCTGTTTTCAGATTAAAAGCAAACGCACAGGTTGAAGGCGCACACAACTCAATAGATAATTCTGTTATCTAGAATATTGAGAATCAAGAACTCTAAATCAGCTACTAAAGAACTATATTTTTCAGTGAAAGAGATAAACAATACAATACACTCAGTCAGGGTATATAGACCAAAAGACATATATTTTAATATAATTAATTACAGCAAAGAAGAACTGAAAAAGAAACTCGAAGACGTCTCTATCAAAATTTTGCAACGGCTAAATCTAGGCTCCAGGCATAGAACTTTCAAGGAAAAGACCAGATACTCGTATTTATAAATAATATTAGAAGCAAAAGCGATACCCGATATAAAAAAGCCATTGTCAAAGAAGATCGTAAGGACACAATCTTAACACAGGGAGGGCAGATCATCCACAAAAACAATATAAAAAAATACGTACTCAGCAGTGATGAAAATGATACCCTAATATTGCTAGTCAATGCCATCGCAACCACAGTTCTAATCCAAGCGGACTTTAAACTACAAGACTTAACAAGAACAAAATTCATATTGACAAGAAGTAATGACGTATTACTCGTATTATTTGATGACTATTCTTATTTCTTTCACTAACCAACTTCACAAAAATATACGCCCACTATGTAAAAGCACTCGATGGAAACTCAAAACCACTACAGAAAAATTAATTTGGATAAAAAAATTGGAATTTTAACAGAACAACTAAAAACACAGAATTCAAAGAAAAGGAATAAATTTCTTACGATCCGTACTAAAATTTATTACAGGTATTCCAGATCACGACGATGCCATAAAAATAGAGACGACGATGCCATGAATACACTAATCGAAAACAATGAAAAACAGAAATTAATAAACTCCAGATTTGACAAAATCTTGAATATAATCAACAAGGCGAACGCGAAAAGTCATATTATCCTACAGCAAATACATGATCAACTATTGCTATTAGTACAAACTATTAACGCAGCAAAAAACAATGAATATTTATCTGAAGCAAGGACGATTTAAAAGAAATAGTCGCACATGAGTTAACAACAGTCCCAATAATCAATATATTAGAATATGCAGACGTACTCATCGCAAGAAATGCTGAACTCATAATACACATTTACAAATATCCTATATTGAATGATCAGTGCGAATATTTCAAGGTTACCCTAATCATTGCACACAGTTTTTACATACTTGGTGACTTGTTTAGTCATGTTTTTTCAGAAGTAGTCCTTTCTGAGCTTATTTAATAATCTCGTGATCCCTGGGTGGCCACCGAGCGGGCAGTGGATCATCATGACTTTTCATTATTACTTCGAGCCTTTCTCTTTCATTAGTTATTATTTTTATTTTCGCTGTTCTCCGCAATTTCTAGATTTTTTAATTTGTTGTTCGCGATTTTCTTAAAATCATTAACTGTAGTAATTTTAGTATTATATCATTGAACGATAGTTGCAACTTTTGAATGCCTATACTATTAGCCATATTTTCTAGCTTTGGTAAGAATTTTTCCCTTTTATTAGTGAACACCTAAGTGTATCTACTATTTGGGTAAACTTCAAGCGAACCAATTTTCTAACATAATTTTTGTTAGTAATTTCATATGCGCGAGGGTTATTTCCTATTTGTTCAGAATTACAATTTGTATTATTGTTATTAATAGTTTTGTTTTTATTTTGTAATCGTGTAGTGACTTTTAGTATATTAATGTTTTCACCCATTTCTTTAATGTCACTGAAATTCATGCGTAATAGAGCGTCAGCTCCGCAGTTTTGTTTTCCTTGTATATATTCTATTGAAAAATCGTACTCCTCAACGTCTAGTCTCATTCATAGATGGAGGAGTTTTCATTGAAAATAGATATACTAATGGTCGCTTCTAACTAGAAATTTCGTTCCATAGACATATGCGCGGAAAAAATTGATGGCCCAGTGTATAGCGGTCAGTTCTTGTTCCATAACTGATTTATTTGATTCACCCTTAGTAAAGACTCTTGACGCGTAAGCTACAGGTAGTTGAATACCATTGCATGCTTGGCTAACAATAGCTCCGCAGGCGTTTTTGCTTGCATCAGTTGCGATGCAAAATTGTTTTTCAAAATTCGGATATTGTAATATTGGCAGTGATAACAGAGAACTTTTTAGATATTGGAATGCTTCTTCGCATTCTTTTGACCAAATAAATTGCGTATTTTTTCTCGATAACCTTGTGAGATGTATTGAATACTTAGCAAAGTTTTTTATGAACCTGCGGGAATAGTTGCAAAAAGCAATAAATCTTCTTGCATCGTCAGGGTTTTTGAGAATCGGGAAGTTTCTTATAGTTTCAAATTTTCCGTCATCTTGGTAAATGCCTTTGTTGTACATTTATGGCCCAAAAATGTTACCTGATGTTTCAAAAATATGCATTTGTCAGGTGTGAATTTTAAATTAAAATTTCTACAAGTTTCGAAGATATCTTTAAGATTTTTGGGCATATGATTTTCTGAGCATCTTAGGACAACAAGGTCGTCCTGCGAACGCCATAGTCATCATGCGTTGGAATGAAATCGGAGCTATTTGGAGTCCATAAGGGAGTCTTTTAAATCTGTATGATCCAGCATTAGTGGAGAAGGAAGTAATATCCCTGGAGCTATCTTCAAGCTCTATTTGATGGAAGCCCGAGATAGGGTCGAGACATGAAAAATATTTGGCTCTTCCCAGTTAATCCAAAATGTCATCAAATCTAGGAAGAGGGAATTTGTACGCTATGAGTTTTTTTATTGATTTGTCTATAGTCAATAACTAGCCTCATAATGAGTTTTTCTACCTGACTATTTATTTCGAACTTTTGTGATTCTGGAATCCTATAGTTTTTATGTAGACTGGTGGTGTCGTTCAATCTTAGTTTTTGCTTATACAAATTATTACACGAAATTTTTTCATTTTCTAAACCAAAAATATCTGTTTATTGTGAACATAGTTTTGTTAAATTATGATATGCAAATTTTTGGAAGTTGGATTGGAGTTTTTCTAAATTTTTCTTTGATCTGGATTCACTTATTTACTATATATCACGTTTTTATTTTGGTTTTTTGGACATTGAACTAAGCTGTAATTATTTAAATTTTCTGTGATAATATTTGTATTTGGGATGAAAGCATTTTTATCTGTCGTGTTAATGATACGGACGTAGGGTAATTTGTTAGATGTGATGGAATTGGCTATGTATATACCGGGAGCAACTTCCTGCGTAGGTACAAATATAGAACTGTTT
The DNA here is from genome assembly GCA_932526305.1 of Epicampocera succincta. Lineage (NCBI taxonomy): Eukaryota > Metazoa > Arthropoda > Insecta > Diptera > Tachinidae > Epicampocera > Epicampocera succincta. Next base: position 25,262,126 of record OW052035.1, on the reverse strand, counting down.
TTGTTTCAACATTTATTCTTCTAATGACTTCGCTTCGTGCGGGTATTGAAAAGAGATTTTGTGATGTAAGTTGACTTCTTAATTTGAGGGTTATTTCATTTGGGAATTCGTCTGGCCTTAGTACTAAAAGTAAATTATTTTTGGCAAAATCAAGGATGCAATTATATTTTGTAATGAAATCAAGGCCTAGAATACCATCAGTAGGTATTGGAAAATTATCATTAACGACAAGAAAGTCATGTTTAATAAGAATATTTTTGTTAATTAAATCACCCCTGATTTTCCCTGTTGTGTAGACTGGGCTATTACCTATACCTGCAAAAGTTTTTTAAAACTGATACACTCGCACCAGTATCTATTAAGAACGTATTGACATTTTTGCTTAGTGTGTTCCTAATGGAGCAGTAGCTCGATAAATTTAGATTAAAGTGGTAAATATTGTTGTTAAAAGTTGCGGAGTTGACGCTATTATCATTTGTGTTTAGTTTTCCGCCAGATGGGCGGTCAGGGGGTCGTCGCCGTTTCCCTGAGCATCGCTATTAATAAGACGAACATTTCTATTAAATTTGGTTCGTCTATTATTATTATTATTGCGGCTATTATAATTTTTGCGGTTATTATTACGAAAATTTCTGCCGCTATTGTTATTTTGGTAATGATTATTGTGTACAATATTATTGTTAGTGCGGTTATTATGATTTCTATAATTATTGCGATTATAATTTCGACTATTACTAGCTCTCTTTCTATATTCTAGAAACATAACATAATTATTTGGGTGTTGTCCTAAAATTTAGAGGTTACTTCCTCGATTGAGTTGAACATGCCAGCTTGCATTATTAATTTAACTCGTTCAGAGTTCGCATTTTGTATGAATGACTTTGTTGCGGCTCTTGTAGCAATTTGATTTGCTGCCACTTCGGTCATACCATTTTACATGTAGGTATTTGCCAGTTCGTTAGAGAGTCGTTCAATTTCTTTTAGACAAGATTTTACTAGTCGTTTCGAGGAATTTGATGGGATCAGCCATGGTTAACTCTATTTTGTTATTAAGGGATGGATTCAATTTAGGAAGGCCTAATTTTTGGATATTAGAGGGTAAGAAGGAAACTTTTATCAAATTCAGCCTTATAACGATCTAATTCTTCAACTACATCTGACCAGTTTTCCTGAGCCATTAAATCAAATAGAGAAAATAAAACAAAAAGAAAAACAATTTATTTTTAATTCTTGAATGCTTTGTAGTATTTCGAGTTATTCTATATTTTTGACATCTTATTTGATTTTTCTTTTACAATAAAACATATTGCATTTTTTTTGATATATTCAACTTGATCAAAAAAAAAAATTATTTATAATAATTTTATAATAAACTTCTAATAAGTATGTGTAATAATATATGAGTACATACATATGTAGGTACTTGAGTTTTCGGATAGAAAAAAAATGTTTACCAGCATCTTTATGATCAGTTTTTGGTTGTCTACGGGTTAAGTTGATTGATTGTATGATGAAATTTTGGTTGTCCAAAGATGTCGGATGTTTGATGACTTTGTTTTGCTGCAGCTTAAATGGCCTCCTGATGTTGCACATGTTAAATGATCAATATAGATGATGATTGTAGAAAATGAGGTGGTGTATTGCACACTATCATTAAATACTACTTATAATTAAAAACTAACTTATATACTCAAAATAAAAGGAAGTCATGAATGCATGTGATTAATATGTATCATTGCACTGATCAAATTCCTTTAAGTGTATTGGCACAAATGACGAGTAATTTACTAGTCAAGTGTCAACATAAATGGTCCACGTTTGGTTTCAATGACCTGTCTTAAATTTGATTAATGTTTGTTTGTATGTCGCTGTTTCAATGCAGAAAAGTATAATTTTTAAGCGGCCTAAATATTCGGCATTCTTTAATGACACATTCATAACAGCCTTTTTTCGAGTGAATTCAGAAAATTCGGAGTCTCGGATGCCGAACTATCTTCAATAAAGACATAATTCTGAGTAATCCTAAATTTAGTTTTATATTAATTGTTTAAAGAAAGCTGTTTTACACTCACAACAACACAACCAAAAATTTAAAAATTGCATAAACAATTAAACTATTGCAACAAAATGAAATTAATATATCTTTACACATCACAAAAGTATTTATATAAGTACTAAAGTACATTAAGATGTACAAATCAGTAATAACGATTTTTTATAAAAAAAATTATTTAATTTTTATTTACTTATCTATGTAAAAAAACAATACAACAAAACTAAGTCTTATATTAAAAAATAAAGCTTAAAATAAAAATCAAATACAATCAGAAATAGACTAATACAATAAACTGTGTATATAGGATAATATAGAAATTAGAAAATGTTATTAAAACTGTTTATAAATTCAGAAAATGTGGATTTAAATTGACTGGCATTACTAATTAATTGTATTGGCCCCAAAGACGTATGGAATATACAAAGAAATGTTGCTCATAAGCGGTCTTATTATGCTTGATTCTATTAATTTTTTTGCCTCTGCTTGATATTGAGAAGGAGAGTCTTTGATACAGATAATTAGGCTGTTTGGTATAAACAATTTTATGCAGCAAAAGAAGAACTCTACATTTTAGTAAATTATCAATCGTCACAGTAAATATAGAGCTGCACATCATCCGCATACATTTAGATTTTACAGTGTTTAAGATGTAGAGGTAGATTATTTGCGTATATTGAGTACAACAATGGATAAAGTATCGAGCCATTGTCAAGTCATTGATTGATTACTTGCCCTGTAGTAGTAGTAGCAGTAGGTACTCTAATGTTTTTAAGTCACGATAGTTGCCATAGTGATGAGTTAGCGATGCGGAAAAAGCCCTTTTTTCCAGTAGTGTGTTGTATGCCTCTATAACTCTATCGGCTGCACTTACTATTTTAGTTCTTATTGTCTTGTTCTATATTAAGTATTAAAAAAAATTATATGGAAAATAAGAAGAAGAGTTCTTTTAAAAATAAATTGAAATCAATAAAATGTATTTTTGAGAAAAATAAGGGGAATTTTGTTTTGAACTTCAGGGCTATTACTCACGATTCAATGATAAGAAAGCGGAGAAAATATCCGAGGGAAAAGTTATATGAGATTGAAAAATTAAAACTTTTCTAGGGAAAAAGTATTCAACGCCATAAAATTTGTTCATAGCCCAATAAAACTGAGAGATATAACACAAAGGGATGAGCAGGTTAAATTAATACAACAAACACACAGCATAGCTCACAGAGGATATAAAAATAATATACGTGAACTGTTGGAACAATACTATTGGCCTGATATGGAGAAAAATTGTGAAGCATTCAATAAGAAATGTACAGCCTGCCTGTATGGAAGGCATGAGCGCAACCCCACAAGAGAACCATTACGATCTTCAAACATATCCGAACAACCAAGCGAATACATACACACGAACATCTAGTATAATGAGCACAAATCATATTTAGTAGCCATAGACATAATAAAAATACATTATTATTAGAGAATTACTCAAAAACTGAAATGGAAAAAAATTATAAGATATAATCGTTAATAACTACCCCAATTGTAAGCGATTAATGACAGATAATGTAGCCGCTCTAAATACACCCATGTTAAATATGACATAATAATAATCCAAACACCTGTTTTCAGATTAAAAGCAAACGCACAGGTTGAAGGCGCACACAACTCAATAACAGAATTATCTAGAATATTGAGAATCAAGAACTCTAAATCAGCTACTAAAGAACTATATTTTTCAGTGAAAGAGATAAATAATACAATACACTCAGTCAGGGGATATAGACCAAAAGACATATATTTTAATCTAATTAATTACAGCAAAGAAGAACTGAAAAGAAACTCGAAGACGCCTCTATCAAAATTTTGCAACGGCTAACTCTAGGCTCCAGGCATAGAACTTTCAAGGAAAAGACCAGATACTCGTATTTATAAATAATATTAGAAGCAAAAGCGATACTCGATATAAAAAAGCCATTGTCAAAGAAGATCGTAAGGACACAATCTTAACAAAGGGAGGGCAGATCATCCACAAAAACAATATAAAAAATACGTACTCAGCAGCGATGAAAATGATACCCTAATATTGCTAGTCAATGCCATCGCAACCACAGTTCTAATCCAAGCGGACTTTAAACTACAATACAAGACTTAACAAGAACAAAATTCATATTGACAAGAAGTAATGACGTATTACTCGTATTATTTGATGACTATTCTTATTTCTTTCACTAACCAACTTCACAAAAATATACGCCCACTATGTAAAAGCACTCGATGGAAACTCAAAACCACTACAGAAAAATTAATTTGGATAAAAAAATTGGAATTTTAACAGAACAACTAAAAACACAGAATTCAAAGAAAAGGAATAAATTTCTTACGATCCGTACTAAAATTTATTACAGGTATTCCAGATCACGACGATGCCATAAAAATAGAGACGACGATGCCATGAATACACTAATCGAAAACAATGAAAAACAGAAATTAATAAACTCCAGATTTGACAAAATCTTGAAATCTTGATTATTTTATAATTTTATAATTATCCTACAGCAAATACATGATCAACTATTGCTATTAGTACAAACTATTAACGCAGCAAAAAACAATGAATATTTATCTGAAGCAAGGACGATTTAAAAGAAATAGTCGCACATGAGTTAACAACAGTCCCAATAATCAATATATTAGAATATGCAGACGTACTCATCGCAAGAAATGCTGAACTCATAATACACATTTACAAATATCCTATATTGAATGATCAGTGCGAATATTTCAAGGTTACACTAATCATTGCACACAGTTTTTACATACTTGGTGACTTGTTTAGTCATGTTTTTTCAGAAGTAGTCCTTTCTGAGCTTATTTAATAATCTCGTGATCCCTGGGTGGCCACCGAGCGGGCAGTGGATCATCATGACTTTTCATTATTACTTCGAGCCTTTCTCTTTCATTAGTTATTATTTTTATTTTCGCTGTTCTCCGCAATTTCTAGATTGTTTAATTTGTTGTTCGCGATTTTCTTAAAATCATTAACTGTAGTAATTTTAGTATTATATCATTGAACGATAGTTGCAACTTTTGAATGCCTATACTATTAGCCATATTTTCTAGCTTTGGTAAGAATTTTTCCCTTTTATTAGTGAACACCTAAGTGTATCTACTATTTGGGTAAACTTCAAGCGAACCAATTTTCTAACATCATTTTTGTTAGTAATTTCATATGCGCGAGGGTTATTTCCTATTTGTTCAGAATTACAATTTGTATTATTGTTATTAATAGTTTTGTTTTTATTTTGTAATCGTGTAGTGACTTTTAGTATATTAATGTTTTCACCCATTTCTTTAATGTCACTGAAATTCATGCGTGATAGAGCGTCAGCTCCGCAGTTTTGTTTTCCTTGTATATATTCTATTGAAAAATCGTACTCCTCAACGTCTAGTCTCATTCATAGATGGAGGAGTTTTCATTGAAAATAGATATACTAATGGTCGCTTCTAACTAGAAATTTCGTTCCATAGACATATGCGCGGAAAAAATTGATGGCCCAGTGTATAGCGGTCAGTTCTTGTTCCATAACTGATTTATTTGATTCACCCTTAGTAAAGACTCTTGACGCGTAAGCTACAGGTAGTTGAATACCATTGCATGCTTGGCTAACAATAGCTCCGCAGGCGTTTTTGCTTGCATCAGTTGCGATGCAAAATTGTTTTTCAAAATTCGGACATTGTAATATTGCCGGTGATAACAGAGAACTTTTTAGATATTGGAATGCTTCTTCGCATTCTTTTGACCAAATAAATTGCGTATTTTTTCTCGATAACCTTGTGAGATGTATTGAATACTTAGCAAAGTTTTTTATGAACCTGCGGTAATAGTTGCAAAAAGCAATAAATCTTCTTGCATCGTCAGGGTTTTTGAGAATCGGGAAGTTTCTTATAGTTTCAAATTTTCCGTCATCTGGGTAAATGCCTTTGTTGTACATTTATGGCCCAAAAATGTTACCTGATGTTTCAAAAATATGCATTTGTCAGGTGTCAATTTTAAATTAAAATTTCTACAAGTTTCGAAGATATCTTTAAGATTTTTGGGCATATGATTTTCTGAGCATCTTAGGACAACAAGGTCGTCCTGCGAACGCCATAGTCATCATGCGTTGGAATGAAATCGGAGCTATTTGGAGTCCATAAGGGAGTCTTTTAAATCTGTATGATCCAGCATTAGTGGAGAAGGAAGTAATATCCCTGGAGCTATCTTCAAGCTCTATTTGATGGAAGCCCGACATAGGGTCGAGACATGAAAAATATTTGGCTCTTCCCAGTTAATCCAAAATGTCATCAATTCTAGGAAGAGGGAATTTGTACGCTATGAGTTTTTTTTATTGATTTGTCTATAGTCAATAACTAGCCTCCATCTTTTTTTTTTGGCACAAGCAATATTGGCCTACTGAATTCGGATACGGAAGGTTCTACAAGATCATCACTAATGAGTTTTTCTACCTGACTATTTATTTCGAACTTTTGTGATTCTGGAATCCTATAGTTTTTATGTAGACTGGTGGTGTCGTTCAATCTTAGTTTTTGCTTATACAAATTATTACACGAAATTTTTTCATTTTCTAAACCAAAAATATCTGTTTATTGTGAACATAGTTTTGTTAAATTATGATATGCAAATTTTTGGAAGTTGGATTGGAGTTTTTCTAAATTTTTCTTTGATCTGGATTCACTGTTTTTATTTTGGTTTTTTGGACATTGAACTAAGCTGTAATTATTTAAATTTTCTGTGATAATATTTGTATTTGGGATGAAAGCATTTTTATATTATAACAGCGTGGACATTAGTTCTGCACAATATAAATTGCCAAAAACACCAGCTTGCCTGATTTTGTAAGAGAACGAAGTGCAGACGAATGCGAAGCTACATAAATGGTCCAATCTGCGAATGACATTCAACACAAACTTAAGCAAAATAAAAAAAATCCGGATCAGCTGCCGGAGAATACATAGTCTGCAAATATTTTACTGCAACGAAATTCCTGGAATTGAATGAAACGTCTCAAACAAGTGAATCAATTGTAACAATGACAATGGTAAACTAGTGTTTTATTGCATAATACTTTTTAAATCAATCTGCTCTATTTTTATTTTGGCAATAGCCTGGTGAAGACTCAAATTGGTCAGTAGCATATTCTGAACCAACATTACCAAAACGTCCCAGAATAACATCATCAGTTTCACCAACATCATAGGCTCAACAAGCATTGCTCAGTTATAATGTGTTTACAGAAATGACAGATAAGGCGATCTGTACTATAGCGGAAAGATCAGATATAAAAGACCAGACCAGTTTGGCTCTTTTGGTCCTTCAAAATTGCACAGTCTTCCACTGCAAAAGGGAATGCTATCTAAAAGGAAATTGGCTCGAGCTTTAATTAACATTATGGATGAATTTGGAAATTCTATTGATAATTAATGAATTAAATTAGAATTTCTTTTTATTAGTAGATATGTATGCATGAAAATAAACAGTATTTCAAATTTCAAATTAGATTGGCAGTATACAATTCCCCAAAATACATAGCAAGAAAATTAGAATTTGTACTGTATGCATGTCGCCAAGCATCTTCAATTAACACTCCATTTCCATGATGCTGGTCGGTAAATCCGAAAGGTTCGTATAATTTTTTATTTGTAGTGATCAAATAATTGTGAAGTACGTAATATGCTAAGACTATTTTTTTGGTTTTAAGCTAATAGGTGATCGTAAAACTCGAAAACCTCCTGACATTATACCAAACACGTTTTCAATAATGTGACGTGCACGGCTTAAACGATAATTATAGAATCTTTGCACCATTGTTAAACCACGTTGGGCATACAGTTTTAAAACATTTTGACGCATAGCAAAAGCATCATCTGCAATAAGTAATTACGGAACAGGTAATTCGGGTCCAGATAATACTGTTGGCTCTGGTAAGCTTAGTTGGTTATTGTTCATGGCTTCTGTAAAGCTACAGCGATTGAATACACTATGCGTGTCTCACTCATTCTGCAATTGTTGGCGTCTACAATAGTTGATGTATAGGAAAATATAAGTTTTGCTATGTCTATGTATGCACGTAAAAGCAATGATTGAATTCTCTTACTTTCATATACTCTAAAAGCGTAATAGTTTGCTTTGGAATATGAAATATGTACTGCATTGAAGAAAATGAATCACCACTACCTAGAAAACGAAGTGTCAATATAATTTCGTGCGTTTTGATTTTTTTATTACTGCAATTATGGCACGTTCAAGAATATTAACAAAAGAAAATCTAAATCGGCTGCTTTCTTGTGCTTTAAAAAACGTAAAACCACGCCGAAAAACGAAAGCGCTCGTGGTTTGCAGAACAGCATCAAATCGTTTAAGTGATTTTAAAACCGTTCGTGATTTAATACTACGTGATTTTCAGAACAGACCTGTATATAAGCTATTATTTTATAAAGTAGGTAAACAATTTATAATTAAAACAACTTCCAATATTACTTAACAGCAATTAATACTTTTTATTTAAAATAGTAACTTCTTTAAGAAATGATATATATGTATTATATAATATATTATAGTTAATATTTGCCTACTCTAGCAAACATCTTTTCGAAGAAAATGAACAGTTCTCAAAGGCAAATGCCAAATTACAAAAGCAAATATCAACATTTGCTAAAGTAGACAACATCTCCCATTTAAGCCTATACTGAAATGTGTTTTAAACTGTAACTACTAACACATGTATAGAATGCAAAAATAGAAATGAAAAAAATTTAAAGTCTTCGCAGAAACATAAATACTTTATATTTAACGAAATAAGGACAACGAAGACATCTTCGCTAGAGTAATCGAAAAACACAACCTGCATGACGACACATCCGATAACGGACTCAGACTTCGTAACGGGGCGAAACTTCAATGTAACAAGCGGTTCCTTAACCTCAACACTCACAAAGGGACCTGGCGGTTCCCTGATCAATTAACCGTCAACCAGATTGATCACATTGCCAAAACGCCATCAGAGATGCTGCCTCTGATGTATTGGGTTTTAAAATGCCACCCGGGAAAAACCCATGGTTTGACGACGAGTGCAGGCAGGCGCACTCAGCGAAGCTAGCAGCGTATAAGGCGACGTTGGAGAGAAGGACGAGAGCAGTTCGTGAGCTCTACGAACGTAAAAGAAGGGAAGAACACCAGCTTCTCAAAAGGAAGAAAAAAAAGCATGAGGAGCGGGCGGTCGAGGAACTGGAGAGTTGTTACGGGAGGAATAATATCCGAAAGTTTTACCAACGGGTAAAACAACTATTCAATATATATAAGCATCGAACAGAATACCTGTCGTAACGAAGACGGACCAATCGTAGTAGAGCCGCAATCGATACTGAGAATCTGGAAAGATCACCTCTCCAGACTGTTTATCGGCGAGGAAAACACCAATTCCATTTCCAGGCAGAGTATTCCACCCCATTTTATTGGACCATTATGGTAGAGAATTCCGTCCCCCGACCTGAATGAAGTCAAGATAGCAATATCGAGATTGAAATCAAATATAGCTGCAGGAACGGAAGGACTGTCCGCGGAACTGTTTAAGGCAGTTCATTTGTAAGATATGATCGGAGAAAAGCATGCCCTACGAGTGGAATCTCAGCATCGTTTGCCCGATCCATAAAAAAACAGACCCATTCAACTGCGCCAACTACCGAGGAATAAGTGTCCTGAAGTGTTCAATGACCCAATTTTCACACTAAGGCAGATCCTGGAACAGACCCAAGAGATGCAAATCGACGCCCACCATCTATTCGTCGATTTTAAGGCCGCATATGACAGCGTGCATAGGGACGAGCTATACAACGCCATGTCTAGTTTTGACATTCCTACCAAACTCGTCAGGTTGTGTAAGATGACGATGGAGAATTCTCGCTGCTCCATCAAGGTCGCTGACGAATTCACCGAGACCTTCAATGTCAGAAAAGGCTTTAGACAAGGCGACTGTCATGTGAGTTTTTGCCTTTATATATTATAATATTATATATTATATGTATATACAATATATTAATAATAAGGTGACCATATTAAAACCAAAAATAAAAATAATGTCCGAAAGATGGATTTTTAACAAGTTGGTGAATATATTTTAAGAACGTCTTTAGAAATTTCTTACTACATAAAATAATATAATAATAAACTTTGTTTTTCTTTCAAATAGATGTCTTTCTAAATAAATATATCTCAATTTCGCCGAGTATGACGTATTTCGTCATACTCTGTGCATTTTCATTTATTTTTGACGACGAATATTCGTGACCAAAAATTTGTCGTTTTTCGGATGTGTGTTGCTAGCTGTTCCTAGCATAAGAAGCAACTAAAACAAAACAATAGATAAAAAAGAAATTTCTTACAGTGAAAAGCAGCACGAAGCGAGGGAAATGTCTGAAGATAATGAGATTTCGCCTAATACGATTTCGTTAGCAAGCGTGGAAAGAGAATTATGGTTAAAACCTTATGAGTGGACAGAAGTACATGAATTTGCGTTTGCCATAAGTAAAATGAAAGAATATGGGGATTTATTTTTAAATAAAGTCAGTTTCAGTCTGCGTCTATGTTACATTAAAAAACTTTTATTGGAAGAATTTCACAAAGGGCATTCAAGTGCTGAAATTCAATCTAAACTGTAACTAAGAAAAACGGTCATCAGAATATACACCAATATGTTTTATGTATATATAGATGGGCTTTGTATACTCTTAAGACCTGAGCGTGAATAAATTTTGTATATTTTTATTTACATTTTTATTTTTTCGCATTTTTATTTTTAAGTATTAGAAAATTATGGTGCACATATTCGCACCTCAGGTTTGAATATATCTTCAATTAGGAGTGTGGGCTAGTTTTCCAAGAAGTTATTTTTTCTAGTACATAAAAATTATTAAAACCGTAACAAAAGTAAAAAAAATTAACAAAAGATGGTTTTACTTGTCTAAAATAGATATAATTTAGTGTGCACATGTGTGCATTTACGGTCCGAAGAGGCTATTGAACATAACTTGGTAATAGTAGTCGGTTATAATGTTTTATATAATATTCGCTACGCCTGCCGAAAACGGTTCCACTTTTACCCCAAAAAAAGAACATTGGCCAAGAAGAAATTAAAAAATTAAGGAACATCGTCATAGCTGAAGAGTTAGAAAGTGTTGCTCCGATTCAATACAGGAAAATAATTTATGGAATAGGGGATAAGTCACAACGTAACTCATTTGGTAAAATGAGAGTTGTATTTGAGATACGATAATCCGATATACATTTCAGCAAGTCGATTGCCAATGACTGAACAAGACCAGATTCAAAGCGAGTATGCAATAAAATGCGGAAAAATATAAAAAATATAAGCCAATTAGACCAAAAGTCAATACAGAATGGTCTAATGATGCCATTCTAAAGCTTATAACAGCGTGGACATTAGTTCTGCACAATATAAATTGCCAAAAACACCAGCTTGCCTGATTTTGTAAGAGAACGAAGTGCAGACGAATGCGAAGCTACATAAATGGTCCAATCTGCGAATGACATTCAACACAAACCTAAGCAAAATAAAAAAAATCCGGATCAGCTGCCGGAGAATACATAGTCTGGAAATATTTTACTGCAACGAAATTCCTGGAATTGAATGAAACGTCTCAAACAAGTGAATCAATTGTAACAATGACAATGGTAAACTAGTGTTTTATTGCATAATACTTTTTAAATCAATCTGCTCTATTTTTATTTTGTTAATAGCCTGGTGAAGACTCAAATTGGTCAGTAGCATATTCTGAACCAACATTACCAAAACGTTCCAGAATAACATCATCAGTTTCACCAACATCATAGGCTCAACAAGCATTGCTCAGTTATAATGTGTTTACAGAAATGACAGATAAGGCGATCTGTACTATAGCGGAAAGATCAGATATTAAAGACCAGACCAGTTTGGCTCTTTTGGTCCTTCAGAATTGCGCAGTCTTCCACTGCAAAAGGGAATGTTATCTAAAAGGAAATTGGCTCGAGCTTTAATTAACATTATGGATGAATTTGAAAATTCTATTGATAATTAATGAATTAAATTAGAATTTCTTTTTATTAGTAGATATGTATGAATGTAAATAAACAGTATTTCAAATTAGATTTGTTTATACTGCCAATTCCACAAAATACATCGCAAGAAAATTAGAATTTGTACTGTATGAATGTCGCCAAGCATCTTCAATTAACACTCCATTTCCATGATGCTGGTCGGTAAATCCGAAAGGTGTGTATAATTTTTTATTTGTAGTGATCAAATAACTGTGCAGTACGTAACATGCTAAGACTATTTTTTTGGCTTTAAGCTAATAGGTGATCGTAAAACTCGAAAACCTCCTGCATTATACCAAACACGTTTTCAATAATGCGACGTGCACGACTTAAACGATAATTATAGAATCTTTGCACCATTGTTAAACCACGTTGGGCATACAGTTTTAAAACATTTTGACGCATAGCAAAAGCATCATCTGCAACAAGTAATTACGGAACAGGTAATTCGGGTCCAGATAATACTGTTGGCTCTGGTAAGCTTAGTTGGTTATTGTCCATGGCTTCTGTAAAGCTACAGCGATTGAATACAACACCATCGGAAAACCGTCCATTGTGACCTACATCAGCATATATGAGTTTCTATTCAGCATCTGCAATTCCCATTAGCACAATGCTATGCGTGTCTCACTCATTCTGAAATTGTTGGCGTCTACAATAGTTGATGTATAGGAAAATATAAGTTTTGCTATGTCTATGTATGCACGTAAAAGCAATGATTGAATTCTCTTACTTTCATATACTCTAAAAGCGTAATAGTTTGCTTTGGAATGTGAAATATGTACTGCATTGAAGAAAATGAATCACCACTACCTAGAAAACGAAGTGTCAATATAATTTCGTTCGTTTTGATTTTTTTATTACTGCAATTATGGCACGTTCAAGAATATTAACAAAAGAAAATCTAAATCGGCTGCTTTCTTGTGCTTTAAAAAACGTAAAACCACACCCAAAAACGAAAGCGCTCGTGGTTTGCAGAAGAGCATCAAATCGTTTAAGTGATTTTAAAACCGTTCGTGATTTAATACTACGTGATTTTCAGAACAGACCTGTATATAAGCTATTATTTTATAAAGTAGGTAAACAATTTATAATTAAAACAACTTCCAATATTACTTAACAGCAATTAATACTTTTTATTTAAAGTAGTAACTTCTTTAAGAAATGATATATATGTATTATATAATATATTATAGTTAATATTTGCCTACTCTAGCAAACATCTTTTCGAAGAAAATGAACAGTTCTCAAAGGCGAATGCCAAATTACAAAAGCAAATATCAACATTTGCTAAAGTAGACAACATCTCCCATTTAAGCCTATACTGAAATGTGTTTTAAACTGTAACTACTAACACATGTATAGAATGCAAAAATAGAAATGAAAAAAATTTTAAGTCTTCGCAGAAACAAAAATACTTTATATTTAACGAAATGAGGACAACGAAGACATCTTCGCTAGAGTAATCGAAAAACACAACCTGCATGACGACACATCCGATAACGGACTCAGACTTCGTAACGGGGCGAAACTTCAATGTAACAAGCGGTTCCTTAACCTCCACACTCACAAAGGGACCTGGCGGTTCCCTGATCAATTAACCGTCAACCAGATTGATCACATTGCCAAAACGCCATCAGAGATGCTGCCTCTGATGTATTGGGTTTTAAAATGCCACCCGGGAAAAACCCATGGTTTGACGACGAGTGCAGGCAGGCGCACTCAGCGAAGCTAGCAGCGTATAAGGCGACGTTGGAGAGAAGGACGAGAGCAGTTCGTGAGCTCTACGAACGTAAAAGAAGGGAAGAACACCAGCTTCTCAAAAGGAAGAAAAAAAGCATGAGGAGCGGGCGGTCGAGGAACTGGAGAGTTGTTACGGGAGGAATAATATCCGAAAGTTTTACCAACGGGTAAAACAACTATTCAATATATATAAGCATCGAACAGAATACCTGTCGTAACGAAGACGGACTAATCGTAGTAGAGCCGCAATCGATACTGAGAATCTGGAAAGATCACCTCTCCAGACTGTTTATCGGCGAGGAAAACACCAATTCCATTTCCAAGCAGAGTATTCCACCCCATTTTATTGGACCATTATGGTAGAGAATTCCGTCCCCCGACCTGAATGAAGTCAAGATAGCAATATCGAGATTGAAATCAAATATAGCTGCAGGAACGGAAGGGCTGTCCGCGGAACTGTTTAAGGCAGTTCATTTGTAAGATATGATCGGAGGAAAGCATGCCCTACGAGTGGAATCTCAGCATGGTTTGCCCGATCCATAAAAAAACAGATCCATTCAACTGCGCCAACTACCGAGGAATAAGTGTCCTGAAGTGTTCAATGACCCAATTTTCACACTAAGGCAGATCCTGGAACAGACCCAAGAGATGCAAATCGACGCCCACCATCTATTCGTCGATTTTAAGGCCGCATATGACAGCGTGCATAGGGACGAGCTATACAACGCCATGTCTAGTTTTGACATTCCTACCAAACTCGTCAGGTTGTGTAAGATGACGATGGAGAATTCTCGCTGCTCCATCAAGGTCGCTATCGAATTCACCGAGACCTTCAATGTCAGAAAAGGCTTTAGACAAGGCGACTGTCATGTGAGTTTTTGCCTTTATATATTATAATATTATATATTATATGTATATACAATATATTAATAATAAGGTGACCATATTAAAACCAAAAATAAAAATAATGTCCGAAAGATGGATTTTTTAACAAGTTGGTGAATATATTTTAAGAACGTCTTTAGAAATTTCTTACTACATAAAATAATATAATAATAAACTTTGTTTTTCTTTCAAATAGATGTCTTTCTAAATAAATATATCTCAATTTCGCCGAGTATGACGTATTTCGTCATACTCTGTGCATTTTCATTTATTTTTGACGACGAATATTCGTGACCAAAAATTTGTCGTTTTTCGGATGTGTGTTGCTAGCTGTTCCTAGCATAAGAAGCAACTAAAACAAAACAATAGATAAAAAAGAAATTTCTTACAGTGAAAAGCAGCACGAAGCGAGGGAAATGTCTGAAGATAATGAGATTTCGCCTAATACGATTTCGTTAGCAAGCGTGGAAAGAGAATTATGGTTAAAACCTTATGAGTGGACAGAAGTACATGAATTTGCGTTTGCCATAAGTGAAATGAAAGAATATGGGGATTTATTTTTAAAGTCAGTTTCAGTCTGCGACTATGTTACATTAAAAAACTTTTATTGGAAGAATTTCACTAAGGGCATTCAAGTGCTGAAATTCAATCTAAACTGTAACTAAGAAAAACGGTCATCAGAATATACACCAATATGTTTTATGTATATATAGATGGGCTTTGTATACTCTTAGGAGCTGAGCGTGAAAAAATTTTTAATTATTGGGCAGCAAATAAAACATTTGTATTTTTTCGCATTTTTATTTTTTTAAGTATTAGAAAATTATGGTGCACATATTTGCACCTCAGGTTTGAATATCTCTTCAATTAGGAGTGTGGGGTAGTTTTCCAAGAAGTTATTTTTTCTAGTACATAAAAATTATTAAAACCGTAACAAAAGTAAAAACTTAACAAAAGATGGTTTTACTTCCTTAAAAAAAAACATAATGTAGTGTGCATTTGCGGTCCGAAGAGGGTATTGAACATAACTTGGTAATAGTAGTCGGTTATAATGTTTTATGTAATATTCGCTACGCCTGCCGAAAACGGTTACTCTTTTAACCCAAAAAAAAACATTGGCCAAGAGTTAGAAATTGTTGCTCCGATTCAATACAGGAAAATAATTTATGGAATAAAGGATAAATCACAACGTAACTCATTTGGTAAAATGAGAGTTGTATTTGAGATACCGAAAATCCGATATACATTTCAGCAAGTCGATTGCCAATGCCTGAACAAGACCAGATTCAAAGCGAGTATGCATTGACTATAGGTGACTAAATAAAATGTGTTTTAAGGATCGTTTTCCAGTTCCCAATATGGAGCCTTTGATCGATAGTTTTAGTTGGACAAATAATGCCTTTTTGGACATTGAAGAAGAGAGCACAAAATATATGGCTTTTGTGAGCAAACAAAAGTCCAATTACGCTTCTTTTAGATTCTGTAAATCTGCGACCGTTTTTACTTAATTTATTAATAATGCAGTTACTCTCAATTTGAAAAAGTTATAAGTGTTGCAGCAAAGTAAAACCAAACTAAAAAAATGCCCATGCCAAAGAACATAAAAAATATTCAATCATTCCTTGACTTAAGAGGATTTTTTAGAAAGTTTATTAAAAATTAAGCGATAATTGTTAGACCCTTAACAAATCTTTCAAAAAATTGAACCGAACTCGTTAATCACGACTTCGAAAAACACAGTTGTTTTTTATAGATAAAAGCAGCATTTTTAGACATGAAAAACATGTAGTTCAAGTCCTTGAACAAGAATTTGTTAGAGAGCTTGACAAAGAACGGCAGTAGCAGAAAGCAACAAATCAAATTTTCTAAATTTCAAACAAAGTATAAGTAAAACTTCGAGAGAAAGATTATTGCCGGAAAGAAACTTGCCATATGAAATGACGAAGATAAAACGTGCTGTACGGTTTCAGGGTCGAAAAGCAGAAGGAAAAGAAAAGAAGTTGTTAAAGTGGCAAATTCACACAAGTTGAAAGTTGTAATAAAGTTTGAGTCCAGTTCGACAGACTTTTTACTTATCATAAACTAAAAAGTGTACTAAATGAAATTAGCACTTAACTAACAAAATCAAAATTATACCTAATACTATCAATTTGGAAAATAAATAAAAACCAAGCTCAATGTGCTTTAAATATTGTTTTCAATTTTTATTGTTAGAATTATTTAATTTTATAATTACTTTCGGATTAATTTACTTCAGGTTACAATGCAGAAACATATAACTTAGCTTCAAGCAATTTGCAATAACAATAATAACTCCTCCTTTAAAAAGTTGGTATCCTTGACCGCATGTAAAGTTTCATTCTGCACGGTAAATAGTAGGACCATGTTGGGAACAAGTCTGGAAAATAAAATAAAATAAGGAATTTAGTCGAATATATAGCACATATTTTAAATATTACTAATTTCTTGGTGAAACGTCAAGTAATTTATAAATAAATTATGTTTTGCAAATTAAAGGGATATTTTTTCAATAGTCACGTGCAAACATTAAATATTTTTTACAGTGCTTATGTGCGAGTTATTGTCATAGCCCATAAGAGTAATATAGACTAAACCAAAAAATAAAAACAATAAGAGGATAAATATTAATTTAAAAACTAATTAGCATAAAACAAATAAAGATCATAGTTTAAAAAAACTAAGGACGAATGTTTTCATATAATATTAAAACATGGGTTATTTTTTTATATAGGGTAATCATTTGAAATAGATAGTGATTCCTTTTTTCTATCTTTACATTAACAATAAGCCGACGTTTCAGTGAAAGGCTAGAAGATGATACTACGTCACAAAACAGGAATCAGAATAAACTATTTAAGAAACGAAAACTTAATTGAAAATTTAAATTCATTACAATTAATTTGTTATTATTAAATTACCAATACCACCATATAGTCATAAAAAAATATTTTCTAAATTAAACTAAAAGTGAAAACTTTGAATTAATTTTCTTGCAGCAAGGATGAGTTGCTAGAGTGTTCCACCAACAGGCCAGTGGTCGAAGCTTCGATTCCTACCCAAAGATTCTTGAAACAACATCCAAAATTCAACTGAAAACAATGACAAAACACACAATACTCAATGATACATAGTACATAAATACAAACATTTAATAACCCAACAATCAAATTCATATAAATACAATATATAATGCAATATTGATTGTTATTTGATGTTTGACTGTGCATTGCCGAAGGTATGTACACTGGACACTGAACATTTAGAACATTCTCATCCCGGCAATATAGAATAAAAATAGTGAAACACTACTTCCTTTTTTTCCGCATAACCCAGGTTCTATTAAAATAAACTGCATATGTAGGGGTCGACCTCTGAGTATTGGTCAAGTATGGTCTGAGTATGGAACAAGAAAACTCCTTTATAATAAAAGCTTCACATAAATACAAAATATCTAAAACAAAGCATACCGTTCCTAGAACAAAAGCAGAATTTCAACAATTACCAAAGGCGCAAGTGTTGACATGAATTTAATTATTGGAGCAAATGCCAACCGGCAATTGAAATATGAGATATGAAAATTAAATGAAAGTACAAAACTTTGCACAGCAAATCAGTCAGATTGAATTACGGCACAACATTCAGACAGACTCGACAAATCATATGCATATACTCATCCACTTTTAGTGCTTCATCACAAAATAAGGCAATGCCTGAATCTGTCCGTTTCAAAAATTGTAATGTCCGTTTATGCCGCAGTTGTAGCTAAAGCCATAAAAGCACAGCAATGGAAGATTTTGTTCGATTGTTCGTATATGGAGTCAATAACACATTTATAAAGCGTGTTTTTTAGAGCGTCACAACTTTGAGTTGGCATCACTGCTTTATTTGAGCACACATTTAAAACCTGATAGTTGATTTTTGTTTAGTTTGCTTTGACATTTCATTATGAATCGACATACAGCAGAGAAACTACCATCGTGCGTGCCACCAATTCGACGAATGGGCTGAAGCACAAATTGATATTGAGTTTGAATTTCCATTCAAAATTTTATTTTCCGATGAAGCTCATTTCTGGTTGAATGGGTACGTAAATAAGCAGAATTGTAGCATTTGGAGCGAGGAGAATCCACAAGCTTTGCTGAAACACCACTACATCCACAGAAAATTACTGTTTGGTCCGCTTTATGGGCTGGCGCAGTCATTGGCCCAAAAGTCTTCAAAAACGATTATGGTCAGAACGTTACTGTCAATGGTAAACGGTATAGAAATATTATTCGAAATTTTTTCGTACCTGGCTGATATATTTTTCGTAATCTTGCTGATATGTGACTCCAACAGGATCATTGGTCTATGTCGATAAGCCACAAACAATTGAACACATGGAAATCAGCATTCGAAGAGTTATCGGCGAAATACGGCGGCAAATGCTACGAAAAGTTTTTAATTTTTTTTTTAACTAATGATGATTTAATAGACAATTTTTACAGAGTAATTTTTTTTTTTAAATTTTACGTCGTATAACGATATTTCGCAATACACCGAGTTTTATATTGAGGAAATACCAGAAAGTAACCAAAAAGAAATTTTCGAAGAAATAATTCAGTGCAGAGAATTATTAGTTAAATGTTTTTGTAAATTAAATTTTAAGAGAAAAATCACATTTGGTATAGATTTGTTTAAGACAGACGCATTTACCAAGAATGATTCCGGAACAAACACAAATTCGAGCGATTGCGATTCTGCAACTGATACCGAAAATAAACATTACTTTGATTTATATAACACCAATAGCAATAGAAATATTTCAAAATTTATACAGATGTGTTCTAAGATCATGCGCGAAAATTACGACGGGAATGAACTAAATCTTAACTCCTTTTTAGATAAAATCGAGTTAGTTGAAGAAATTACAGCACCCAACTTAAATACTTGTTTAATATCTTTCTTAAAATCAAAATTAGATGGCAAAGCCAGGGATGTGCTTTCAGAAAATGTGGCAGGTGAACAAACTAAGAATTCGTTACAGGATAAGGTAAAACCGAACAGCTCGCAAGTCGTTGCAGGATGAATTGCAGGGTTGTATGTAAGGTATAATGATTAGACAGGCTGCGCAAGGAATTTGGAAGATTTGGCTGATCCCTTAAGCTAATAGACGATATGTTGAATCGACATATTTTTCATGAAAAAATTTACTACCAGTGCCAACATATTAAACTTTTCCAACATATATTTGCTTAAGCTTATATGATTAACATTTGTTACTGATTTCAACAAATGTATGTTTACGCTTTCAACATATCGTATAGATAGACTTGTTAATTTACGGCTTATTACACCTTTAGCAACACTGATATAAAAAAAACAGTAAATGAGAATTTGGAAAAGAAAACATATTTGCAAAACGAATTTGTAGAAAAACTGTACATAAGCGTTTATATGTTGGAAGATATTTGTAATTGGTAAGCCATTAGTTATATTTACCATTCCTGAAAAACTACGAGTAGTCGTTGTATTTGAAAATACATATGCATATACAGATATTGAAGATTTATTGGAAGTAACGTCCGGAACATCTGCAAAAGATCAGTATTATGTTTGGATAGTATTTGTTTTTCCACTACAATTCTCTATTCTGTATAATTGTGTGTTTTGCTAAGTTGTTTATAATGCTATGCTTAGCCACAGCTCTTTTGAATTCATCCTAGCACTGTTTAAGGTGTCTGGTTAGAATAGTGAGAACTCTTCTGTTTAGATTACAAAATTATTCTCCTCTTTATTAACAAATCTTATAGCTATTTATACTAGTTTCTATTTCTTAAATTTTACATACATATTTACAATTGTTAATATCATCTGTGCGGTCTTTTTTCAATTATTTAAATTATTGTCTTGACACATTTACAAGTGTTTTTAGTTTAGTCAAGTGCTTAAATTATTACTTTGAAAAAAATGTTCTACAATATTCAAGCGGTAATTAAAATGTGTTACGTTACAGTTTTGTTAGTCGGTCAATGTTTACAATTTGTTTTTCGGTCAATCAAAAGTGTTATTTGATCTTCTTATAAATATCTTTTTGATAAACACGCTACATTCTATAGACCGATAAAATATGTTATTGTGGACATATCGAGCCTTTGGTGCAATACCATAGTAACTCAAAATTTGAATTTTTTGAGCTATGTATGCAGAAATGATCTTTGGGGAAATATCTATCTAGAGAAAAAAAGATTATGGATCCATCTCTAACTGTTCAGATTCTACAGCTAAAAATGTCTTTATTGCCTCTAGCTATTTCCAATAATATTTATTTGCAATAATGAAATGAAATGCATTTTTCCAAGTTCTCGATTTTTTGAATTACTACGGTATTGCACCAAAGGCTCGATATGTAAACACATTACAGCAGGCATATAATAAAATGCGGAAAAATATAAAAAATATAAGCCAATTAGACCAAATGTCAATACAGAATGGTCTAATGATGCCATTCTAAAGCTTATAACAGCGTGGACATTAGTTCTGCACAATATAAATTGCCAAAAACACCAGCTTGCCTGATTTTGTAAGAGAACGAAGTGCAGACGAATGCGAAGCTACATAAATGGTCCAATCTGCGAATGACATTCAACACAAACTTAAGCAAAATAAAAAAAATCCGGATCAGCTGCCGGAGAATACATAGTCTGGCAACGAAATTCCTGGAATTGAATGAAACGTCTCAAACAAGTGAATCAATTGTAACAATGACAATGGTAAACTAGTGTTTTATTGCATAATACTTTTTAAATCAATCTGCTCTATTTTTATTTTGGTAATAGCCTGGTGAAGATTCAAATTGGTCAGTAGCATATTCTGAACCAACATTACCAAAACGTCCCAGAATAACATCATCAGTTTCACCAACATCATAGGCTCAACAAGCATTGCTCAGTTATAATGTGTTTACAGAAATGACAGATAAGGCGATCTGTACTATAGCGGAAAGATCAGATATAAAAGACCAGACCAGTTTGGCTCTTTTGGTCCTTCAGAATTGCGTAGTCTTCCACTGCAAAAGGGAATGTTATCTAAAAGGAAATTGGCTCGAGCTTTAATTAACATTATGGATGAATTTGAAAATTCTATTGATAATTAATGAATTAAATTAGAATTTCTTTTTATTAGTAGATATGTATGAATGTAAATAAACAGTATTTCAAATTAGATTTGTTTATACTGCCAATTCCACAAAATACATCGCAAGAAAATTAGAATTTGTACTGTATGAATGTCGCCAAGCATCTTCAATTAACACTCCATTTCCATGATGCTGGTCGGTAAATCCGAAAGGTGTGTATAATTTTTTATTTGTAGTGATCAAATAACTGTGCAGTACGTAACATGCTAAGACTATTTTTTTGGCTTTAAGCTAATAGGTGATCGTAAAACTCGAAAACCTCCTGCATTATATCAAACACGTTTTCAATAATGCGACGTGCACGACTTAAACGATAATTATAGAATCTTTGCACCATTGTTAAACCACGTTGGGCATACAGTTTTAAAACATTTTGACGCATAGCAAAAGCATCATCTGCAACAAGTAATTACGGAACAGGTAATTCGGGTCCAGATAATACTGTTGGCTCTGGTAAGCTTAGTTGGTTATTGTCCATGGCTTCTGTAAAGCTACAGCGATTGAATACAACACCATCGGAAAACCGTCCATTGTGACCTACATCAGCATATATGAGTTTCTATTCAGCATCTGCAATTCCCATTAGCACAATGCTATGCGTGTCTCACTCATTCTGAAATTGTTGGCGTCTACAATAGTTGATGTATAGGAAAATATAAGTTTTGCTATGTCTATGTATGCACGTAAAAGCAATGATTGAATTCTCTTACTTTTATATACTCTAAAAGCGTAATAGTTTGCTTTGGAATGTGAAATATGTACTGCATTGAAGAAAATGAATCACCACTACCTAGAAAACGAAGTGTCAATATAATTTCGTTCATTTTGATTTTTTTATTACTGCAATTATGGCACGTTCAAGAATATTAACAAAAGAAAATCTAAATCGGCTGCTTTCTTGTGCTTTAAAAAACGTAAAACCACACCGAAAAACGAAAGCGCTCGTGGTTTGCAGAAGAGCATCAAATCGTTTAAGTGATTTTAAAACCGTTCGTGATTTAATACTACGTGATTTTCAGAACAGACCTGTATATAAGCTATTATTTTATAAAGTAGGTAAACAATTTATAATTAAAACAACTTCCAATATTACTTAACAGCAATTAATACTTTTTATTTAAAATAGGAACTTCTTTAAGAAATGATATATATGTATTATATAATATATTATAGTTAATATTTGCCTACTCTAGCAAACATCTTTTCGAAGAAAATGAACAGTTCTCAAAGGCAAATGCCAAATTACAAAAGCAAATATCAACATTTGCTAAAGTAGACAACATCTCCCATTTAAGCCTATACTGAAATGTGTTTTAAACTGTAACTACTAACACATGTATAGAATGCAAAAATAGAAATGAAAAAAATTTAAAGTCTTCGCAGAAACATAAATACTTTATATTTAACGAAATAAGGACAACGAAGACATCTTCGCTAGAGTAATCGAAAAACACAACCTGCATGACGACACATCCGATAACAGACTCAGACTTCGTAACGGGGCGAAACTTCAATGTAACAAGCGGTTCCTTAACCTCCACACTCACAAAGGGACCTGGCGGTTCCCTGATCAATTAACCGTCAACCAGATTGATCACATTGCCAAAACGCCATCAGAGATGCTGCCTCTGATGTATTGGGTTTTAAAATGCCACCCGGGAAAAACCCATGGTTTGACGACGAGTGCAGGCAGGCGCACTCAGCGAAGCTAGCAGCGTATAAGGCGACGTTGGAGAGAAGGACGAGAGCAGTTCGTGAGCTCTACGAACGTAAAAGAAGGGAAGAACACCAGCTTCTCAAAAGGAAGAAAAAAAAGCATGAGCGGGCGGTCGAGGAACTGGAGAGTTGTTACGGGAGGAATAATATCCGAAAGTTTTACCAACGGGTAAAACAACTATTCAATATATATAAGCATCGAACAGAATACCTGTCGTAACGAAGACGGACTAATCGTAGTAGAGCCGCAATCGATACTGAGAATCTGGAAAGATCACCTCTCCAGACTGTTTATCGGCGAGGAAAACACCAATTCCATTTCCAGGCAGAGTATTCCACCCCATTTTATTGGACCATTATGGTAGAGAATTCCGTCCCCCGACCTGAATGAAGTCAAGATAGCAATATCGAGATTGAAATCAAATATAGCTGCAGGAACGGAAGGACTGTCCGCGGAACTGTTTAAGGCAGTTCATTTGTAAGATATGATCGGAGAAAAGCATGCCCTACGAGTGGAATCTCAGCATGGTTTGCCCGATCCATAAAAAAACAGATCCATTCAACTGCGCCAACTACCGAGGAATAAGTGTCCTGAAGTGTTCAATGACCCAATTTTCACACTAAGGCAGATCCTGGAACAGACCCAAGAGATGCAAATCGACGCCCACCATCTATTCGTCGATTTTAAGGCCGCATATGACAGCGTGCATAGGGACGAGCTATACAACGCCATGTCTAGTTTTGACATTCCTACCAAACTCGTCAGGTTGTGTAAGATGACGATGGAGAATTCTCGCTGCTCCATCAAGGTCGCTAACGAATTCACCGAGACCTTCAATGTCAGAAAAGGCTTTAGACAAGGCGACTGTCATGTGAGTTTTTGCCTTTATATATTATAATATTATATATTATATGTATATACAATATATTAATAATAAGGTGACCATATTAAAACCAAAAATAAAAATAATGTCCGAAAGATGGATTTTTTAACAAGTTGGTGAATATATTTTAAGAACGTCTTTAGAAATTTCTTACTGCATAAAATAATATAATAATAAACTTTGTTTTTCTTTCAAATAGATGTCTTTCTAAATAAATATAACTCAATTTCGCCGAGTATGACGTATTTCGTCATACTCTGTGCATTTTCATTTATTTTTGACGACGAATATTCGTGACCAAAAATTTTTCGTTTTTCGGATGTGTGTTGCTAGCTGTTCCTAGCATAAGAAGCAACTAAAACAAAACAATAGATAAAAAAGAAATTTCTTACAGTGAAAAGCAGCACGAAGCGAGGGAAATGTCTGAAGATAATGAGATTTCGCCTAATACGATTTCGTTAGCAAGCGTGGAAAGAGAATTATGGTTAAAACCTTATGAGTGGACAGAAGTACATGAATTTGCGTTTGCCATAAGTAAAATGAAAGAATATGGGGATTTATTTTTAAATAAAGTCAGTTTCAGTCTGCGTCTATGTTACATTAAAAAACTTTTATTGGAAGAATTTCACAAAGGGCATTCAAGTGCTGAAATTCAATCTAAACTGTAACTAAGAAAAACGGTCATCAGAATATACACCAATATGTTTTATGTATATATAGATGGGCTTTGTATACTCTTAAGACCTGAGCGTGAATAAATTTTGTATATTTTTATTTACATTTTTATTTTTTCGCATTTTTATTTTTAAGTATTAGAAAATTATGGTGCACATATTCGCACCTCAGGTTTGAATATATCTGCAATTAGGAGTGTGGGGTAGTTTTCCAAGAAGTTATTTTTTCTAGTACATAAAAATTATTAAAACCGTAACAAAAGTAAAAAAAATTAACAAAAGATGGTTTTACTTGTCTAAAATAGATATAATTTAGTGTGCACATGTGTGCATTTACGGTCCGAAGAGGCTATTGAACATAACTTGGTAATAGTAGTCGGTTATAATGTTTTATATAATATTCGCTACGCCTGCCGAAAACGGTTCCACTTTTACCCCAAAAAAAGAACATTGGCCAAGAAGAAATTAAAAAATTAAGGAACATCGTCATAGCTGAAGAGTTAGAAATTATTGCTCCGATTCAATACAGGAAAATAATTTATGGAATAGGGGATAAGTCACAACGTAACTCATTTGGTAAAATGAGAGTTGTATTTGAGATACGATAATCCGATATACATTTCAGCAAGTCGATTGCCAATGACTGAACAAGACCAGATTCAAAGCGAGTATGCATTGACTATAGGTGACTAAATAAAATGTGTTTTAAAGGATGGTTTTCCAGTTCCCAATATGGAGCCTTTGATCGATAGTTTTAGTTGGACAAATAATGCCTTTTTGGACATTGAAGAAGAGAGCACAAAATATATGGCTTTTGTGAGCAAACAAAAGTCCAATTACGCTTCTTTTAGATTCTGTAAATCTGCGACCGTTTTTACTTAATTTATTAATAATGCAGTTACTCTCAATTTGAAAAAGTTATAAGTGTTGCAGCAAAAAACAATTTGAAAATCAATTCGAAAATATGTTCAGACAATGAGAATGCCGCAGTAAAACCAAATTAAAAAAATGCCATGCCAAAGAACATAAAAGATATTCAATCATTCCTTGACTTAAGAGGATTTTTTAGAAAGTTTATTAAAAATTCAGCGATAATTGTTAGACCCTTAACAAATCTTTCAAAAAATTGAACCGAACTCGTTAATCACGACTTCGAAAAACACAGTTGTTATTTATAGATAAAAGCAGCATTTTTAGACATGAAAAAGATGTAGTTCAAGTCCTTGAACAAGAGATTGTTAGAGAGCTTGACAAAGAACGGCAGTAGCAGAAAGCAACAAATCAAATTTTCTAAATTTCAAGCAAAGTATAAGTAAAACTTCGAGAGAAAATTATATGTTGGATGTAAAGTTAGAGATTTAGTAGCTATCAAGAGAACACAGATTATTGCCGGAAAGAAACTTGCCATATGAAATGACGAAGATAAAACGTGCTGTACGGTTTCAGGGTCGAAAAGCAGAAGGAAAGAAAAGAAATTGTTAAAGTGGCAAATTCACACAAGTTGAAAGTTGTAATAAAGTTTGAGCCCAGTTCGACAGACTTTTTACTTATCATAAACTAAAAAGTGTACTAAATGAAATTAGCACTTAACTAACAAAATCAAAATTATACCTAATACTATCAATTTGGAAAATAAATAAAAACCAAGCTCAATGTGCTTTAAATATTGTTTTCAATTTTTATTGTTAGAATTATTTAATTTTATAATTACTTTCGGATTAATTTACTTCAGGTTACAATGCAGAAACATATAACTTAGCTTCAAGCAATTTGCAATAACAGTAATAACTCCTTCTTTATCGTTGGTATCCTTGACCTTGATGTAAAGTTTCATTCTGCACGGTAAATAGTAGGACCATGTTGGGAACAAGTCTGGAAAATAAAATAAAATAAGGAATTTAGTCGAATATATAGCACATATTTTAAATATTACTAATTTCTTGGTGAAATGTCAAGTAATTTATAAATAAATTAAGTTTTGCAAATTAAAGGGATATTTTTTCAATAGTCACGTGCAAACATTAAATATTTTTTACAGTGCTTGTTACTGCCACTCATAAATCGCTAATATGACATTACTGTTATCGATATGTAGAGTGATGAGCATGTCAAAATGTTAAATTATTCCTTTTAATTTTCCACGCGGTATAATTATGAGGCAATATTTAATCAAGACCACATACATATGTATATAAAAACACCTACATAGATTTAAGATATTCATTCATTCAGGTCATATGGATTACGAAGCTTCGCTTAGAGTAGCCATACATAAAAGTTAGTATCAGCAGTTTAGTATGTAAGTTTGTATAATGAATTTATTTATAATTTTAGGAATTTTAACATATTAAAGCGTAAGAATAAAGAATTAAAGTTTTCTAAAATTCTTACACTTGTGTTTAAAATCCACATTGGCTATCTTGAGCTTGGGCCGCTTTACCCGCAACATTAAAATTCTTTTATTGGTGCCTCATCGGATCGTTTGAAGGAATCATCTTGGGTGTTAAAACGTAAGTCCTAACAGAATGCAACCTTCCACTCCCTCACAGGGTCAACCACTAAGTCGTCAACGACCAACTCAGTTAAGTCCTGCACTGAACAACTGTCACATTTGCAACAACTCCACAGACAACGAAAAATTTATAAAATGCAGCAAGTGCCATCTTAATTTTCATTTACCATGTGTCAATCTCAGCAGCAATCAAGACCAACCTACGTGGAGTTGCCAAAATTGTACGGTACAACATCAAATCACGATCGATTCTGCCTCTTCCATTCGTAGTGGCTCTTCGGCCGCTTCCCGCTCCCGCCGACAAGCTCTTGAGCTACAACGTCTAGAAGAAGAGACACAACTTGAAAGAGATTTCATTAAAAAGAAATACCAAATTCTCGAACAAGCAGTAGATGACTTCGAGGACGCACAATCAGTTAATAAACACTCAGCTGTCAGATCTGTACATGAGTGGTTAGATAATCAAATCCAACTCCCTACTTCGGCTATTGCAACCGCACACCAAAATATAGTTTCCGCAGCTCGTCAGTTTGAAACGCCACCTTACACATTTGTACCACAAGCCACAATAACGCAAGAAATGCCTAACACTACTAAACCATATTGCCAAATCGTAAGTAATGACTTAGTTTATACGGCAAAAACAATAACTCCGCCCGTATGTACAACTACGTCATTCGTTAATAACATGTCTTCATTTATTAATGACCCAACAACGAACCGTCAGCAGCCGACAACTGCAAATTTATGTAATAATTCAGACAACGTAAATGCAGAAAATCACACATTAGAGACACCTGTACAATTTGGTTACATGGATTCAACGTTTTCCATGAACCCATCAAACCTCCAACCTGTTATATTACCTTCTCACAGACTTTCGCAGCAACAAATAAGCGCGCGGCAGTCAGTACCAAAAGAGCTTCCAATTTTTACCGGCACTCCTGAAGAATGGCCCTTGTTTAGTGCCACATATGACTGGTCGACAGCAGTCTGTGGTTTTACAGACGCTGAAAATCTTGTCAGGCTTCAAAGTTCTCTAAAGGGGGAAGCACTTCGATCTGTTAAACATATTTTGATCCATCCATCGGGTGTACCATGTGCTCTATCTACACTAAAATTGCTTTTCGGACAACCGGAAAAAATATTAAACTCACTAAAAAATAGAATAAGATCACTACCAGCACTGAACACAAATAAATTGAGCACAATTACCTCTTTCGCCGTGGAAGTAAAGGGCCTAGAAACAACAATTAAAGCCAGTGGTTTAATAAATGAACTGACCAATTCATCTTTATTACATGAATTAATAATGAAAATGCCATCACATTTTCAACTTAACTGGGGTGAACAAAAAATAAAACTAGCAAAAAATAACAAAAGAGTAAGTTTGACTGAATTCGCTAACTGGATATATGAAGTCGGTGTCTCAGCAAGCAGCATAAATATAGAAAGTGACAGCAGCGCATCAAAGTCAATAGAGCAGTATTCGCGTAAGCCAAAAAACGTTTATGTGCATGCTCATGAAGAACAAAACAAAAAGATCTGTTTAGTATGTTCTGGCAACTGCAATAGTGTTGAGAAGTGTAAAAAATTCTTGGCTGCGAATAGAAGCGAGCGATGGAACTTAGTAAGAATGTACAATCTATGTAAACTGTGCCTGCGACGTCACTACGGTATTTGCAGTAGCAGCATCGTTTGCAGAGCAAATAATTGTCAAATAAAACATAATACATTGCTGCATAAATCCATGACTGAAGATAGAGAAACAAACGCTACGAGAGAAACTGAAAATAAAAGCAAAAGAGATAATTTACATGCAGCCCATAGGAATGAATGCAATGAAATCTTATTTAAAATTATACCCATAACAATATACGGAAACAATAATAAACGTTTTAATACTTTTGCATTTATAGACGAGGGTTCGTCTGTAAGTCTGGTAAATGAACAATTAATTAATAAACTAGATTTAAATGGTGAGTCACAACCTCTATGCTTGAAATGGACAGGTGAAATAGGTCGCAACGAAGAAGACTCAAAAATAGTCTCAATGAAAATTTCAGGTATGAATAAAACTGAATTTTCTATTTCTGTTCGTACGGTTAAACAACTATCGCTTCCGAGTCAGAGCTTTAATTATAAAAAGTTATGTGTACCAGATGTACTTTTAGGATTAAATAACTTAAAATTATGTGTGCCAACTCGTGTTAAAGAAGGTAAGAAAAACGAACCCGTCGCTTTACATACTCGCCTCGGCTGGCTAATATGTGGCAACTCCAGTGTTGGAGAAAAGGCCCAAATTCAATATAATTTTTACTCTTGCGAGTGTAAAGGTGAAAACGACCAAATTCTTACTCACTTACTCAAACAGTTTTATACAACTGAGTTAGCAGGGATAAGTAACTATACTCCAGCTCTTGGAAAAGATGACCAAAGGGCATTAAGTTTGCTAGAAACATATACGAAACAAAGATGCGATGGCCATTACGAGACAGCTTTGCTGTGGCGATATGACAATATTACACTTCCACAAAGCTTTGATATGGCGAAGAGATTTGTCTCGAAAAAACTCTAAGAAAAAATAAAGAGTTATTTGAACATTTCGAAAAAACAATTTCTGAATATTTTGAGAGAAATTACATAGCCAAAGTAAACAATGAAGATGATAAACAAAATGTATGGTATTTACCAATGTTTCCGGTATTTAACAAAAACAAACCGAATAAAACAAGAATAGTTTGGGATGCGGCCGCGAAGGCAAATGGTATTTCACTTAACTCTATGCTGCTCAAAGGGCCAGATTTGCTGTCTTCTCTTGCAGCTATTCTTTTTCGTTTTCGGCAAAGGCAAATTGCAATCTGTGGTGACATCGAACAAATGTTCCATCAGATTTATGTATATACGCGATAAAGACTGCCATGCGCAAATATTTTTATGGCGCAGCTGCGACGACAACAAAGAACCCGAAGTGTACGTAATGAAGGTTATGATATTCGGTGCCTCCTGCGCTCCGTGCATATCTCAGTATGTTAAAAACCTCAACGCATCAAAATTTGAAGCCAAGTATCCCTTAGCCGCTGCTGCCATCAAAGATAACCACTACGTAGATGATTTTCTTGCTTCTTCGGATACTCCTGCAGAAGCCGCCGAACTGGCTAAAACTGTGCGATTCATTCATAGTGAGGGAGGATTCAAAATTAGAAACTGGTGTTCGAATAATGATAGCGTTTTGAAAGAATTGAACTCTTCTAACCCTTTGACCAATATTTGCCTAAACGTTAGTGTAGGCGAAGTAATAGAAAAGGTACTTGGCATATTTTGGAACCCTGGGGAAGACAATATAACCTTTAAACTGTCGCAGTCTGTCTTAAACAGCGAACTTCTTCTCGGAAACAAAATTCCCACCAAACGTGAAATTTTAAGAACTCTAATGAGCATTTATGACCCTTTAGGGCTTGTAGGAAATTTCCTTATGTATTTGAAAATAGTTCTCCAAGAAGTTTGGAGAAGCAATATCGACTGGGACGAACATATTCTAGTAAATCAACAATTAAGGTGGGAAAACTGGCTAGCGCTTTTACCAGATTTAAAAAATGTAAATATACCTCGTTGTTATCTTAAAACATTGAAAAACTATAATAACCTAGATGTTCAATTGCATGTATTTGTGGATGCAAGCGAAAACGGTTATGCCGCCGTAGCGTATTTTAGGATGTGCTGTGGGGACGAAATCGCTATTTCACTTATTGGATCAAAAACTAGGGTGGCACCACTAAAGGTTTTATCGATACCACGTTTAGAGCTGATGGCAGCTGTTATTGGTGCTCGGTTTGCTAAATATATTGAAAAACATCATACCGTTAAGATAAATCGAAAAACACTCTGGTCAGATTCACGAACAGTTTTAAGTTGGATACGCTCCGACCACCGAAAATATCACCAGTTCGTTGCAGTTCGTGTAAGTGAAATTTTCAATATTTCAGAGGTGGACGAGTGGTCCTGGATATCAGGAAAAACGAATGTAGCTGACGAAGCAACACGATGCACAAATAAACCTAATCTATCGAATACAGGGCGCTGGCTTAACGGCCCTGATTTTTTAAAGTTGCCAGAGAAAGAATGGCGGGAACCCAATACACAACTTTTGGAAACAAAGCTCGAGTTGAAAGAGTGCCATTTAACGGCACGAAGTATAGAACAACTTATAAACTTACAAAGATTTTCTCGGTGGTGCAGAGCATTAAGGGCAACTGCATTCGTAATTCGTTTTTGCTACTGCCGTAGAAATTGAGTTGCTCAAAGCAGAACTGACTCTTATCAAAGATACGCAGAAAGTATATTTCCAAAATGAAATAAATTGTCTATCACAAAATAATAAATTAACAAAAACAAATTTTTTGTATAAATTGTCCCCGTATTTGGATCATAAAGGTGTCTTGAGAGTAGGTGGCCGAATTGATTATGCTGATGTTCCGGAGGAACTGAAGCATCCAGCCGTTTTGCCTAAACATTGCCGCCTAACAACCCTTTTAATATTACATTACCATAATCTGTACCGTCATAGTAGCCTTGAGACAGTGGTGAATGAATTGCGGCAAAAATACTATATTCCTAAATTGAGAACCGTTTGTAAATCAACCATTAAGCAGTGTCAAATGTGTAAAATTAAAACTGCGATGCCGGAGATTCCGCAGATGGCAAAATTACCTCGGGCTCGACTGGGTTCGTATCTCTCACCATTCACATTCACGGGTCTTGACTTTTTTGGTCCTATGCTTGTCACTGTTAACCGACATAAAGAAAAGAGATACGGTGCGCTATTTACATGTTTAACGGTACGTGCGGTTCATATTGAAATCGTCTATTCGCTTAATACAAGTTCGTGTATCATGGCAATACGTAAGTTTATTTCGCGAAGAAGCAGCCCAAGAGACTTTTTCCGCGACAATGGTACTAATTTTATCGGTGCTGATCGAGAGTTGCGTGAAGCCTTAAGAGAAGTGGACAAGAACGAGCTAATACGAAGTTTTACAACGTCCTACACCAAATGGAACTTTAACCCACCTTCTGCTCCTCATATTGGAGGGGCATGGGAACGATTAGTTCGATCCGTAAAAACTGTACTCTACAATATTAAAACAGAACGGTTTCCAAGCGATGAAATGTTGCAAAGCATCATGGCTGAAGTCGAAAGTATTATAAATTACATATGTCCCAATAGAAAGCGAAAATCAAGAAGCGATCACACCAAATCATATTTTGCTTGGCAACTCCAGTGGCTTAAAACCCCTTGCATCGTACGACGACGAAGGTCTTGTACTTAAAGAAAGTTGGTTGCGTTCACAACAATATGCACAAATCTTTTGGAAGAGATGGGTGACAGAGTACCTGCCTACTTTGACGTGTAGGACAAAGTGGTTTCAAAAAGCCAAACCCATATCTGTGGGAGATTTAGTGATAGTGGTTGATCCAAATAACCCGAGAAACGTGTGGCCAAAAGGAAAGGTCATCGAAGTTGCCAAATCCGAAGATGGACAAGTACGAAAGGCAAAAGTTTTGACAGTTTGTGGCGTTTTAGAAAGACCTGCTGCAAAATTAGCGGTTTTAGACGTGGCTGAAAGAAAGTAGAGTAAGTCTTCGAAATCTCGCCATACTGTGGGGGAGTGTTACCGCCACTCATAAATCGCTAATATGACATTACTGTTATCGATATGTAGAGAGATGAGCATGTCAAAATGTTAAATTATTCCTTTTAATTTTCCACGCGGTATAATTATGAGGCCATATTTAATCGAGACCACATACATATGTATATAAAAACACCTACATAGATTTAAGATATTCATTCGTTCAGGTCATAAGGATTACGAAGCTTCGCTTAGAGTAGCCATACATAAAAGTTAGTATCAGCAGCTTAGTATGTAAGTTTGTATAATGAATTTATTTATAATTTTAGGAATTTTAACATATTAAAGCGTAAGAATAAAGAATTAAAGTTTTCTAAAATTCTTACACTTGTGTTTAAAATACACATTGGCTATCTTGAGCTTGGGTCGCTTTACCTGCAACAGTGCTTATTAAATATTTTTTACAGTGCTTATGGGCGAGTTATTGTCAAAGCCCATAAGAGTAATATAGACTAAACCAAAAAATAAAAACAATAAGAGGATAAATATTAATTTAAAAACTAATTAGCATAAAACAAATAAAGATCATAGTTTAAAAAAACTAAGGACGAATGTTTTCATATAATATTAAAACATGGGTTATTTTTTTATATAGGGTAATCATTTGAAATAGATAGTGATTCCTTTTTTCTATCTTTACATTAACAATAAGCCGACGTTTCAGTGAAAGGCTAGAAGATGATACTACGTCACAAAACAGGAATCGGAATAAACTATTTAAGAAACGAAAACTTAATTGAAAATTTAAATTCATTACAATTAATTTGTTATTATTAAATTACCAATACCACCATATAGTCATAAAAAAATATTTTCTAAATTAAACTAAAAGTGAAAACTTTAAATTAATTTTCTTGCAGCAAGGATGAGTTGCTAGAGTGTTCCACCAACAGGCCAGTGGTCGAAGCTTCGATTCCTACCCAAAGATTCTTGAAACAACATCCAAAATTCAACTGAAAACAATGACAAAACACACAATACTCAATGATACATAGTACATAAATACAAACATTTAATAACCCAACAATCAAATTCATATAAATACAATATATAATGCAATATTGATTGTTATTTGATGTTTGACTGTGCATTGCCGAAGGTATGTACACTGGACACTGAACATTTAGAACATTCTCATCCCGGCAATATAGAATAAAAATAGTGAAACACTACTTCCTTTTTTTTTTCCGCATAACCCAGGTTCTATTACAATGAACTGCATATGTAGGGGTCGACCTCTGAGTATTGGTCAAGTATGGTCTGAGTATGGAACAAGAAAACTCCTTTATAATAAAAGCTTCACATAAATACAAAATATCTAAAACAAAGCATACCGTTCCTAGAACAAAAGCAGAATTTCAACAATTACCAAAGGCGCAAGTGTTGACATGAATTTAATTATTGGAGCAAATGCCAACCGGCAATTGAAACTATGAGATATGAAAATTAAATGAAAGTACAAAACTTTGCACAGCAAATCAGTCAGATTGAATTACGGCACAACATTCAGACAGACTCGACAAATCATATGCATATACTCATCTACTTTTAGTGCTTCATCACAAAATAAGGCAATGCCTGAATCTGTCCTTTTCAAAAATTGTAATGTCCGTTTATGCCGCAGTTGTAGCTAAAGCCATAAAAGCACAGCAATGGAAGATTTTGTTCGATTGTTCGTATATGGAGTCAATAACACATTTATAAAGCGTGTTTTTTAGAGCGTCACAACTTTGAGTTGGCATCACTGCTTTATTTGAGCACACATTTAAAACCTGATAGTTGCTTTTTGTTTAGTTTGCTTTGACATTTCATTATGAATCGACATACAGCAGAGAAACTACCATCGTGCGTGCCACCAATTCGACGAATGGGCTGAAGCACAAATTGATATTGAGTTTGAATTTCCATTCAAAATTTTATTTTCCGATGAAGCTCATTTCTGGTTGAATGGGTACGTAAATAAGCAGAATTGTAGCATTTGGAGCGAGGAGAATCCACAAGCTTTGCTGAAACACCACTACATCCACAGAAAATTACTGTTGGGTCCGCTTTATGGGCTGGCGCAGTCATTGGCCCAAAAGTCTTCAAAAACGATTATGGTCAGAACGTTACTGTCAATGGTAAACGGTATAGAAATATTATTCGAAATTTTTTCGTACCTGGCTGATATATTTTTCGTAATCTTGCTGATATGTGACTCCAACAGGATCATTTGTCTATGTCGATAAGCCACAAACAATTGAACACATGGAAATCAGCATTCGAAGAGTTATCGGCGAAATACG
This sequence comes from Epicampocera succincta, assembly GCA_932526305.1. Lineage (NCBI taxonomy): Eukaryota > Metazoa > Arthropoda > Insecta > Diptera > Tachinidae > Epicampocera > Epicampocera succincta. The sequence continues at coordinate 25,226,339 of OW052035.1, read as the reverse complement.
GCGGCAAATGCTACGAAAAGTTTTTAATTTTTTTTTAACTAATGATGATTTAATAGACAATTTTTACAGAGTAATTTTTTTTTTAAATTTTACGTCGTATAACGATATTTCGCAATACACCGAGTTTTATATTGAGGAAATACCAGAAAGTAACCAAAAAGAAATTTTCGAAGAAATAATTCAGTGCAGAGAATTATTAGTTAAATGTTTTTGTAAATTAAATTTTAAGAGAAAAATCACATTTGGTATAGATTTGTTTAATACAGACGCATTTACCAAGAATGATTCCGGAACAAACACAAATTCAAGCGATTGCGATTCTGCAACTGATACCGAAAATAAACATTACTTTGATTTATATAACACCAATAGCAATAGAAATATTTCAAAATTTATACAGATGTGTTCTAACATCATGCGCGAAAATTACGACGGGAATGAACTAAATCTTAACTCCTTTTTAGATAAAATCGAGTTAGTTGAAGAAATTACAGCACCCAACTTAAATACTTGTTTAATATCTTTCTTAAAATCAAAATTAGATGGCAAAGCCAGGGATGTGCTTTCAGAAAATGTGGCAGGTGAACAAACTAAGAATTCGTTACAGGATAAGGTAAAACCGAACAGCTCGCAAGTCGTTGCAGGATGAATTGCAGGGTTGTATGTAAGGTATAATGATTACACAGGCTACGCAAGGAATGTGGAAGATTTGGCTGATCCCTTAAGCTAATAGACGATATGTTGAATCGACATATTTTTCATACAAAATTTACTACCACTGCCAACATATTAAACTTTTCCAACATATATTTGCTTAAGCTTATATGATTAACATTTGTTACTGATTTCAACAAATGTATGTTTACGGTTTCAACATATCGTATAGATAGACTTGTTAATTTACGGCTTATTACACCTTTAGCAACACTGATATAAAAAAACGGTAAATGCGAATTTGGAACAGAAAACGTATTTGCAAAACGAATTTGTAGAAAAATTGTACATAAGCGTTTATATGTTGGAAGATATTTGTAATTGGTAAGCCATTAGTTATATATATTTACCATTCCTGAAAAACTACGAGTAGTCGTTGTATTTGAAAATACATATGCATATACAGATATTGAAGATTTATTGGAAGTAACGTCCGGAACATCTGCAAAAGATCAGTATTATGTTTGGATAGTATTTGTTTTTCCACTACAATTCTCTATTCTGTATAATTGTGTGTTTTGCTAAGTTGTTTATAATGCTATGCTTAGCCACAGCTCTTTTGAATTCATCCTAGCACTGTTTAAGGTGCCTGGTTAGAATAGTGAGAACTCTTCTGTTTAGATTACAAAATTATTCTCCTCTTTATTAACAAATCTTATAGCTATTTATACTAGTTTCTATTTCTTAAATTTTACATACATATTTACAATTGTTAATATCATCTGTGTGGTCTTTTTTCAATTATTTAAATTATTGTCTTGACACATTTACAAGTGTTTTTAGTTTGGTCAAGTGCTTAAATTATTACTTTGAAAAAAATGTTCTACAATATTCAAGAGGTAATTTAAATGTGTTTCGTTAGTCGGTCAATGTTTACAATTTTTTTGCCGGTCAATCAAAAGTGTTATTTGATCTTCTTTTATTTCTTTTTGATAAACACGCTACATTCTATAGACCGATAAAATATGTTATTGTGGACATATCGAGCCTTTGGTGCAATACCATAGTAACTCAAAATTTGAATTTTTTGAGCTATGTATGCAGAAATGATCTTTGGGGAAATATCTATCTAGAGAAAAAAAGATTATGGATCCATCTCTAACTGTTCAGATTCTACAGCTAAAAATGTCTTTATTGCCTCTAGCTATTTCCAATAATATTTATTTGCAATAATGAAATGAAATGCATTTTTCCAAGTTCTCGATTTTTTGAATTACTACGGTATTGCACCAAAAGCTCGATATGTAAACACATTACAGCAGGCATATAATAAAATGCGGAAAAATATAAAAAATATAAGCCAATTAGACCAAATGTCAATACAGAATGGTCTAATGATGCCATTCTAAAGCTTATAACAGCGTGGACATTAGTTCTGCACAATATAAATTGCCAAAAACACCAGCTTGCCTGATTTTGTAAGAGAACGAAGTGCAGACGAATGCGAAGCTACATAAATGGTTCAATCTGCGAATGACATTCAACACAAACTTAAGCAAAATAAAAAAAATCCGGATCAGCTGCCGGAGAATACATAGTCTGGAAATATTTTACTGCAATGAAATTCCTGGAATTGAATGAAACGTCTCAAACAAGTGAATCAATTGTAACAATGACAATGGTAAACTAGTGTTTTATTGCATAATACTTTTTAAATCAATCTGCTCTATTTTTATTTTGATAATAGCCTGGCGAAGACTCAAATTGGTCAGTAGCATATTCTGAACCAACATTACCAAAACGTCCCAGAATAACATCATCAGTTTCACCAACATCATAGGCTCAACAAGCATTGCTCAGTTATAATGTGTTTACAGAAATGACAGATAAGGCGATCTGTACTATAGCGGAAAGATCAGATATAAAAGACCAGACCAGTTTGGCTCTTTTGGTCCCTCAAAATTGCACAGTCTTCCACTGCAAAAGGGAATGCTATCTAAAAGGAAATTGGCTCGAGCTTTAATTAACATTATGGATGAATTTGGAAATTCTATTGATAATTAATGAATTAAATTAGAATTTCTTTTTATTAGTAGATATGTATGCATGAAAATAAACAGTATTTCAAATTTCAAATTAGATTTTGGGGAATTGGCAGTATACAATTCCCCAAAATACATAGCAAGAAAATTAGAATTTGTACTGTATGCATGTCGCCAAGCATCTTCAATTAACACTCCATTTCCATGATGCTGGTCGGTAAATCCGAAAGGTTCGTATAATTTTTTATTTGTAGTGATCAAATAATTGTGAAGTACGTAATATGCTAAGACTATTTTTTTGGTTTTAAGCTAATAGGTGATCGTAAAACTCGAAAACCTCCTGACATTATACCAAACACGTTTTCAATAATGTGACGTGTACGGCTTAAACGATAATTATAGAATCTTTGCACCATTGTTAAACCACGTTGGGCATACAGTTTTAAAACATTTTGACGCATAGCAAAAGCATCATCTGCAACAAGTAATTACGGAACAGGTAATTCGGGTCCAGATAATACTGTTGGCTCTGGTAAGCTTAGTTGGTTATTGTTCATGGCTTCTGTAAAGCTACAGCGATTGAATACACTATGCGTGTCTCACTCATTCTGCAATTGTTGGCGTCTACAATAGTTGATGTATAGGAAAATATAAGTTTTGCTATGTCTATGTATGCACGTAAAAGCAATGATTGAATTCTCTTACTTTCATATACTCTAAAAGCGTAATAGTTTGCTTTGGAATGTAAAATATGTACTGCATTGAAGAAAATGAATCACCACTACCTAGAAAACGAAGTGTCAATATAATTTCTTTCGTTTTGATTTTTTTATTACTGCAATTATGGCACGTTCAAGAATATTAACAAAAGAAAATCTAAATCGGCTGCTTTCTTGTGCTTTAAAAAACGTAAAACCACGTTTGCAGAAGAGCATCAAATCGTTTAAGTGATTTTAAAACCGTTCGTGATTTAATACTACGTGATTTTCAGAACAGACCTGTATATAAGCTATTATTTTATAATGTAGGTAAACAATTTATAATTAAAACAACTTCCAATATTACTTAACAGCAATTAATACTTTTTATTTAAAATAGTAACTTCTTTAAGAAATGATATATATGTATTATATAATATATTATAGTTAATATTTGCCTACTCTAGCAAACATCTTTTCGAAGAAAATGAACAGTTCTCAAAGGCAAATGCCAAATTACAAAAGCAAATATCAACATTTGCTAAAGTAGACAACATCTCCCATTTAAGCCTATACTGAAATGTGTTTTAAACTGTAACTACTAACACATGTATAGAATGCAAAAATAGAAATGAAAAAAATTTAAAGTCTTCGCAGAAACATAAATACTTTATATTTAACGAAATAATGACAACGAAGACATCTTCGCTAGAGTAATCGAAAAACACAACCTGCATGACGACACATCCGATAACGGACTCAGACTTCGTAACGGGGCGAAACTTCAATGTAACAAGCGGTTCCTTAACCTCCACACTCACAAAGGGACCTGGCGGTTCCCTGATCAATTAACCGTCAACCAGATTGATCACATTGCCAAAACGCCATCAGAGATGCTGCCTCTGATGTATTGGGTTTTAAAATGCCACCCGGGAAAAACCCATGGTTTGACGACGAGTGCAGGCAGGCGCACTCAGCGAAGCTAGCAGCGTATAAGGCGACGTTGGAGAGAAGGACGAGAGCAGTTCGTGAGCTCTACGAACGTAAAAGAAGGGAAGAACACCAGCTTCTCAAAAGGAAGAAAAAAAAGCATGAGCGGGCGGTCGAGGAACTGGAGAGTTGTTACGGGAGGAATAATATCCGAAAGTTTTACCAACGGGTAAAACAACTATTCAATATATATAAGCATCGAACAGAATACCTGTCGTAACGAAGACGGACTAATCGTAGTAGAGCCGCAATCGATACTGAGAATCTGGAAAAATCACCTCTCCAGACTGTTTATCGGCGAGGAAAACACCAATTCCATTTCCAGGCAGAGTATTCCACCCCATTTTATTGGACCATTATGGTAGAGAATTCCGTCCCCCGACCTGAATGAAGTCAAGATAGCAACATCGAGATTGAAATCAAATATAGCTACAGGAACGGAAGGACTGTCCGCGGAACTGTTTAAGGCAGTTCATTTGTAAGATATGATCGGAGGAAAGCATGCCCTACGAGTGGAATCTCAGCATCGTTTGCCCGATCCATAAAAAAACAGATCCATTCAACTGCGCCAACTACCGAGGAATAAGTGTCCTGAAGTGTTCAATGACCCAATTTTCACACTAAGGCAGATCCTGGAACAGACCCAAGAGATGCAAATCGACGCCCACCATCTATTCGTCGATTTTAAGGCCGCATATGACAGCGTGCATAGGGACGAGCTATACAACGCCATGTCTAGTTTTGACATTCCTACCAAACTCGTCAGGTTGTGTAAGATGACGATGGAGAATTCTCGCTGCTCCATCAAGGTCGCTATCGAATTCACCGAGACCTTCAATGTCAGAAAAGGCTTTAGACAAGGCGACTGTCATGTGAGTTTTTGCCTTTATATATTATAATATTATATATTATATGTATATACAATATATTAATAATAAGGTGACCATATTAAAACCAAAAATAAAAATAATGTCCGAAAGATGGATTTTTTAACAAGTTGGTGAATATATTTTAAGAACGTCTTTAGAAATTTCTTACTACATAAAATAATATAATAATAAACTTTGTTTTTCTTTCAAATAGATGTCTTTCTAAATAAATATATCTCAATTTCGCCGAGTATGACGTATTTCGTCATACTCTGTGCATTTTCATTTATTTTTGACGACGAATATTCGTGACCAAAAATTTTTCGTTTTTCGGATGTGTGTTGCTAGCTGTTCCTAGCATAAGAAGCAACTAAAACAAAACAATAGATAAAAAAGAAATTTCTTACAGTGAAAAGCAGCACGAAGCGAGGGAAATGTCTGAAGATAATGAGATTTCGCCTAATACGATTTCGTTAGCAAGCGTGGAAAGAGAATTATGGTTAAAACCTTATGAGTGGACAGAAGTACATGAATTTGCGTTTGCCATAAGTGAAATGAAAGAATATGGGGATTTATTTTTAAAGTCAGTTTCAGTCTGCGACTATGTTACATTAAAAAACTTTTATTGGAAGAATTTCACTAAGGGCATTCAAGTGCTGAAATTCAATCTAAACTGTAACTAAGAAAAACGGTCATCAGAATATACACCAATATGTTTTATGTATATATAGATGGGCTTTGTATACTCTTAGGAGCTGAGCGTGAAAAAATTTTTAATTATTGGGCAGCAAATAAAACATTTGTATTTTTTCGCATTTTTATTTTTTTAAGTATTAGAAAATTATGGTGCACATATTCGCACCTCAGGTTTGAATATATCTTCAATTAGGAGTGTGGGGTAGTTTTCCAAGAAGTTATTTTTTCTAGTACATAAAAATTATTAAAACCGTAACAAAAGTAAAAAAAATTAACAAAAGATGGTTTTACTTGTCTAAAATAGATATAATTTAGTGTGCACATGTGTGCATTTACGGTCCGAAGAGGCTATTGAACATAACTTGGTAATAGTAGTCGGTTATAATGTTTTATATAATATTCGCTACGCCTGCCAAAAACGGTTACACTTTTACCCCAAAAAAAGAACATTGGCCAAGAAGAAATTAAAAAATTAAGGAACATCGTCATAGCTGAAGAGTTAGAAAGTGTTGCTCCGATTCAATACAGGAAAATAATTTATGGAATAGGGGATAAGTCACAACGTAACTCATTTGGTAAAATGAGAGTTGTATTTGAGATACGATAATCCGATATACATTTCAGCAAGTCGATTGCCAATGACTGAACAAGACCAGATTCAAAGCGAGTATGCAATAAAATGCGGAAAAATATAAAAAATATAAGCCAATTAGACCAAAAGTCAATACAGAATGGTCTAATGATGCCATTCTAAAGCTTATAACAGCGTGGACATTAGTTCTGCACAATATAAATTGCCAAAAACACCAGCTTGCCTGATTTTGTAAGAGAACGAAGTGCAGACGAATGCGAAGCTACATAAATGGTCCAATCTGCGAATGACATTCAACACAAACCTAAGCAAAATAAAAAAAATCCGGATCAGCTGCCGGAGAATACATAGTCTGGAAATATTTTACTGCAACGAAATTCCTGGAATTGAATGAAACGTCTCAAACAAGTGAATCAATTGTAACAATGACAATGGTAAACTAGTGTTTTATTGCATAATACTTTTTAAATCAATCTGCTCTATTTTTATTTTGGTAATAGCCTGGTGAAGACTCAAATTGGTCAGTAGCATATTCTGAACCAACATTACCAAAACGTCTCAGAATAACATCATCAGTTTCACCAACATCATAGGCTCAACAAGCATTGCTCAGTTATAATGTGTTTACAGAAATGACAGATAAGGCGATCTGTACTATAGTGGAAAGATCAGATATAAAAGACCAGACCAGTTTGGCTCTTTTGGTCCTTCAGAATTGCGCAGTCTTCCACTGCAAAAGGGAATGTTATCTAAAAGGAAATTGGCTCGAGCTTTAATTAACATTATGGATGAATTTGAAAATTCTATTGATAATTAATGAATTAAATTAGAATTTCTTTTTATTAGTAGATATGTATGAATGTAAATAAACAGTATTTCAAATTAGATTTGTTTATACTGCCAATTCCACAAAATACATCGCAAGAAAATTAGAATTTGTACTGTATGCATGTCGCCAAGCATCTTCAATTAACACTCCATTTCCATGATGCTGGTCGGTAAATCCGAAAGGTGTGTATAATTTTTTATTTGTAGTGATCAAATAACTGTGCAGTATGTAACATGCTAAGACTATTTTTTTGGCTTTAAGCTAATAGGTGATCGTAAAACTCGAAAACCTCCTGCATTATACCAAACACGTTTTCAATAATGTGACGTGCACGGCTTAATCGATAATTATAGAATCTTTGCACCATTGTTAAACCACCTTGGGCATACAGTTTTAAAACATTTTGACGCATAGCAAAAGCATCATCTGCAACAATTAATTACGGAACAGGTAATTCGGGTCCAAATAATACTGTTGGCTCTGGTAAGCTTAGTTGGTTATTGTTCATGGCTTCTGTAAAGCTACAGCGATTGAATACACTTCACCATCAGAAAACCGTCCATTGTGACCTACATCAGCATATATGAGTTTCTATTCAGCATCTGCAATTCCCATTAGCACAATGCTATGCGTGTCTCACTCATTCTGCAATTGTTGGCGTCTACAATAGTTGATGTATAGGAAAATATAAGTTTTGCTATGTCTATGTATGCACGTAAAAGGATTGATTGAATTCTCTTACTTTCATATACTCTAAAAGCGTAATAGTTTGCTTTGGAATGTAAAATATGTACTGCATTGAAGAAAATGAATCACCACTACCTAGAAAACGAAGTGTCAATATAATTTCTTTCGTTTTGATTTTTTTATTACTGCAATTATGGCACGTTCAAGAATATTAACAAAAGAAAATCTAAATCGGCTGCTTTCTTGTGCTTTAAAAAACGTAAAACCACGTTTGCAGAAGAGCATCAAATCGTTTAAGTGATTTTAAAACCGTTCGTGATTTAATACTACGTGATTTTCAGAACAGACCTGTATATAAGCTATTATTTTATAAAGTAGGTAAACAATTTATAATTAAAACAACTTCCAATATTACTTAACAGCAATTAATACTTTTTATTTAAAATAGGAACTTCTTTAAGAAATGATATATATGTATTATATAATATATTATAGTTAATATTTGCCTACTCTAGCAAACATCTTTTCGAAGAAAATGAACAGTTCTCAAAGGCAAATGCCAAATTACAAAAGCAAATATCAACATTTGCTAAAGTAGACAACATCTCCCATTTAAGCCTATACTGAAATGTGTTTTAAACTGTAACTACTCACACATGTATAGAATGCAAAAATAGAAATGAAAAAAATTTAAAGTCTTCGCAGAAACATAAATACTTTATATTTAACGAAATAATGACAACGAAGACATCTTCGCTAGAGTAATCGAAAAACACAACCTGCATGACGACACATCCGATAACGGACTCAGACTTCGTAACGGGGCGAAACTTCAATGTAACAAGCGGTTCCTTAACCTCAACACTCACAAAGGGACCTGGCGGTTCCCTGATCAATTAACCGTCAACCAGATTGATCACATTGCCAAAACGCCATCAGAGATGCTGCCTCTGATGTATTGGGTTTTAAAATGCCACCCGGGAAAAACCCATGGTTTGACGACGAGTGCAGGCAGGCGCACTCAGCGAAGCTAGCAGCGTATAAGGCGACGTTGGAGAGAAGGACGAGAGCAGTTCGTGAGCTCTACGAACGTAAAAGAAGGGAAGAACACCAGCTTCTCAAAAGGAAGAAAAAAAAGCATGAGGAGTGGGCGGTCGAGGAACTGGAGAGTTGTTACGGGAGGAATAATATCCGAAAGTTTTACCAACGGGTAAAACAACTATTCAATATATATAAGCATCGAACAGAATACCTGTCGTAACGAAGACGGACCAATCGTAGTAGAGCCGCAATCGATACTGAGAATCTGGAAAGATCACCTCTCCAGACTGTTTATCGGTGAGGAAAACACCAATTCCATTTCCAGGCAGAGTATTCCACCCCATTTTATTGGACCATTATGGTAGAGAATTCCGTCCTCCGACCTGAATGAAGTCAAGATAGCAATATCGAGATTGAAATCAAATATAGCTGCAGGAACGGAAGGACTGTCCGCGGAACTGTTTAAGGCAGTTCATTTGTAAGATATGATCGGAGAAAAGCATGCCCTACGAGTGGAATCTCAGCATGGTTTGCCCGATCCATAAAAAAACAGATTCATTCAACTGCGCCAACTACCGAGGAATAAGTGTCCTGAAGTGTTCAATGACCCAATTTTCACACTAAGGCAGATCCTGGAACAGACCCAAATCGACGCCCACCATCTATTCGTCGATTTTAAGGCCGCATATGACAGCGTGCATAGGGACGAGCTATACAACGCCATGTCTAGTTTTGACATTCCTACCAAACTCGTCAGGTTGTGTAAGATGACGATGGAGAATTCTCGCTGCTCCATCAAGGTCGCTAACGAATTCACCGAGACCTTCAATGTCAGAAAAGGCTTTAGACAAGGCGACTGTCATGTGAGTTTTTGCCTTTATATATTATAATATTATATATTATATGTATATACAATATATTAATAATAAGGTGACCATATTAAAACCAAAAATAAAAATAATGTCCGAAAGATGGATTTTTTAACAAGTTGGTGAATATATTTTAAGAACGTCTTTAGAAATTTCTTACTACATAAAATAATATAATAATAAACTTTGTTTTTCTTTCAAATAGATGTCTTTCTAAATAAATATATCTCAATTTCGCCGATAATGACGTATTTCGTCATACTCTGTGCATTGTCATTTATTTTTGACGACGAATATTCGTGACCAAAAATTTGTCGTTTTTCGGATGTGTGTTGCTAGCTGTTCCTAGCATAAGAAGCAACTAAAACAAAACAATAGATAAAAAAGAAATTTCTTACAGTGAAAAGCAGCACGAAGCGAGGGAAATGTCTGAAGATAATGAGATTTCGCCTAATACAATTTCGTTAGCAAGCGTGGAAAGAGAATTATGGTTAAAACCTTATGAGTGGACAGAAGTACATGAATTTGCGTTTGCCATAAGTGAAATGAAAGAATATGGGGATTTATTTTTAAATAAAGTCAGTTTCAGTCTGCGTCTATGTTACATTAAAAAACTTTTATTGGAAGAATTTCACAAAGGGCATTCAAGTGCTGAAATTCAATCTAAACTGTAACTAAGAAAAACGGTCATCAGAATATACACCAATATGTTTTATGTATATATAGATGAGCTTTGTATACTCTCAAGACCTGAGCGTGAATAAATTTTTTATATTTTTATTTACATTTTTATTTTTTCGCATTTTTATTTTTTTAAGTATTAGAAAATTATGGTGCACATATTCGCACCTCAGGTTTGAATATATCTGCAATTAGGAGTGTGGGGTAGTTTTCCAAGAAGTTATTTTTTCTAGTACATAAAAATTATTAAAACCGTAACAAAAGTAAAAAAAATTAACAAAAGATGGTTTTACTTGTCTAAAATAGATATAATTTAGTGTGCACATGTGTGCATTTACGGTCCGAAGAGGCTATTGAACATAACTTGGTAATAGTAGTCGGTTATAATGTTTTATATAATATTCGCTACGCCTGCCGAAAACGGTTCCACTTTTACCCCAAAAAAAGAACATTGGCCAAGAAGAAATTAAAAAATTAAGGAACATCGTCATAGCTGAAGAGTTAGAAAGTGTTGCTCCGATTCAATACAGGAAAATAATTTATGGAATAGGGGATAAGTCACAACGTAACTCATTTGGTAAAATGAGAGTTGTATTTGAGATACGATAATCCGATATACATTTCAGCAAGTCGATTGCCAATGACTGAACAAGACCAGATTCAAAGCGAGTATGCAATAAAATGCGGAAAAATATAAGCCAATTAGACCAAAAGTCAATACAGAATGGTCTAATGATGCCATTCTAAAGCTTATAACAGCGTGGACATTAGTTCTGCACAATATAAATTGCCAAAAACACCAGCTTGCCTGATTTTGTAAGAGAACGAAGTGCAGACGAATGCGAAGCTACATAAATGGTCCAATCTGCGAATGACATTCAACACAAACCTAAGCAAAATAAAAAAAATCCGGATCAGCTGCCGGAGAATACATAGTCTGGAAATATTTTACTGCAACGAAATTCCTGGAATTGAATGAAACGTCTCAAACAAGTGAATCAATTGTAACAATGACAATGGTAAACTAGTGTTTTATTGCATAATACTTTTTAAATCAATCTGCTCTATTTTTATTTTGGTAATAGCCTGGTGAAGACTCAAATTGGTCAGTAGCATATTCTGAACCAACATTACCAAAACGTCTCAGAATAACATCATCAGTTTCACCAACATCATAGGCTCAACAAGCATTGCTCAGTTATAATGTGTTTACAGAAATGACAGATAAGGCGATCTGTACTATAGCGGAAAGATCAGATATAAAAGACCAGACCAGTTTGGCTCTTTTGGTCCTTCAGAATTGCGCAGTCTTCCACTGCAAAAGGGAATGTTATCTAAAAGGAAATTGGCTCGAGCTTTAATTAACATTATGGATGAATTTGAAAATTCTATTGATAATTAATGAATTAAATTAGAATTTCTTTTTATTAGTAGATATGTATGAATGTAAATAAACAGTATTTCAAATTAGATTTGTTTATACTGCCAATTCCACAAAATACATCGCAAGAAAATTAGAATTTGTACTGTATGAATGTCGCCAAGCATCTTCAATTAACACTCCATTTCCATGATGCTGGTCGGTAAATCCGAAAGGTGTGTATAATTTTTTATTTGTAGTGATCAAATAACTGTGCAGTATGTAACATGCTAAGACTATTTTTTTGGCTTTAAGCTAATAGGTGATCGTAAAACTCGAAAACCTCCTGCATTATACCAAACACGTTTTCAATAATGTGACGTGCACGACTTAAACGATAATTATAGAATCTTTGCACCATTGTTAAACCACGTTGGGCATACAGTTTTAAAACATTTTGACGCATAGCAAAAGCATCATCTGCAACAAGTAATTACGGAACAGGTAATTCGGGTCCAGATAATACTGTTGGCTCTGGTAAGCTTAGTTGGTTATTGTCCATGGCTTCTGTAAAGCTACAGCGATTGAATACAACACCATCGGAAAACCGTCCATTGTGACCTACATCAGCATATATGAGTTTCTATTCAGCATCTGCAATTCCCATTAGCACAATGCTATGCGTGTCTCACTCATTCTGAAATTGTTGGCGTCTACAATAGTTGATGTATAGGAAAATATAAGTTTTGCTATGTCTATGTATGCACGTAAAAGCAATGATTGAATTCTCTCACTTTCATATACTCTAAAAGCGTAATAGTTTGCTTTGGAATGTGAAATATGTACTGCATTGAAGAAAATGAATCACCACTACCTAGAAAACGAAGTGTCAATATAATTTCGTTCGTTTTGATTTTTTTATTACTGCAATTATGGCACGTTCAAGAATATTAACAAAAGAAAATCTAAATCGGCTGCTTTCTTGTGCTTTAAAAAACGTAAAACCACACCGAAAAACGAAAGCGCTCGTGGTTTGCAGAAGAGCATCAAATCGTTTAAGTGATTTTAAAACCGTTCGTGATTTAATACTACGTGATTTTCAGAACAGACCTGTATATAAGCTATTATTTTATAAAGTAGGTAAACAATTTATAATTAAAACAACTTCCAATATTACTTAACAGCAATTAATAATTTTTATTTAAAATAGTAACTTCTTTAAGAAATGATATATATGTATTATATAATATATTATAGTTAATATTTGCCTACTCTAGCAAACATCTTTTCGAAGAAAATGAACAGTTCTCAAAGGCAAATGCCAAATTACAAAACAAATATCAACATTTGCTAAAGTAGACAACATCTCCCATTTAAGCCTATACTGAAATGTGTTTTAAACTGTAACTACTAACACATGTATAGAATGCAAAAATAGAAATGAAAAAAATTTAAAGTCTTCGCAGAAACATAAATACTTTATATTTAACGAAATAAGGACAACGAAGACATCTTCGCTAGAGTAATCGAAAAACACAACCTGCATGACGACACATCCGATAACGGACTCAGACTTCGTAACGGGGCGAAACTTCAATGTAACAAGCGGTTCCTTAACCTCCACACTCACAAAGGGACCTGGCGGTTCCCTGATCAATTAACCGTCAACCAGATTGACGGACCAGATCACATTGCCAAAACGCCATCAGAGATGCTGCCTCTGGTGTATTGGGTTTTAAAATGCCATCCGGGAAAAACCCATGGTTTGACGACGAGTGCAGGCAGGCGCACTCAGCGAAGCTAGCAGCGTATAAGGCGACGTTGGAGAGAAGGACGAGAGCAGTTCGTGAGCTCTACGAACGTAAAAGAAGGGAAGAACACCAGCTTCTCAAAAGGAAGAAAAAAAAGCATGAGGAGCGGGCGGTCGAGGAACTGGAGAGTTGTTACGGGAGGAATAATATCCGAAAGTTTTACCAACGGGTAAAACAACTATTCAATATATATAAGCATCGAACAGAATACCTGTCGTAACGAAGACGGACCAATCGTAGTAGAGTCGCAATCGATACTGAGAATCTGGAAAGATCACCTCTCCAGACTGTTTATCGGCGAGGAAAACACCAATTCCATTTCCAGGCAGAGTATTCCACCCCATTTTATTGGACCATTATGGTAGAGAATTCCGTCCCCCGACCTGAATGAAGTCAAGATAGCAATATCGAGATTGAAATCAAATATAGCTGCAGGAACGGAAGGACTGTCCGCGGAACTGTTTAAGGCAGTTCATTTGTAAGATATGATCGGAGAAAAGCATGCCCTACGAGTGGAATCTCAGCATGGTTTGCCCGATCCATAAAAAAACAGATCCATTCAACTGCGCCAACTACCGAGGAATAAGTGTCCTGAAGTGTTCAATGACCCAATTTTCACACTAAGGCAGATCCTGGAGCAGACCCAAGAGATGCAAATCGACGCCCACCATCTATTCGTCGATTTTAAGGCCGCATATGACAGCGTGCATAGGGACGAGCTATACAACGCCATGTCTAGTTTTGACATTCCTACCAAACTCGTCAGGTTGTGTAAGATGACGATGGAGAATTCTCGCTGCTCCATCAAGGTCGCTAACGAATTCACCGAGACCTTCAATGTCAGAAAAGGCTTTAGACAAGGCGACTGTCATGTGAGTTTTTGCCTTTATATATTATAATATTATATATTATATGTATATACAATATATTAATAATAAGGTGACCATATTAAAACCAAAAATAAAAATAATGTCCGAAAGATGGATTTTTTAACAAGTTGGTGAATATATTTTAAGAACGTCTTTAGAAATTTCTTACTACATAAAATAATATAATAATAAACTTTGTTTTTCTTTCAAATAGATGTCTTTCTAAATAAATATATCTCAATTTCGCCGAGTATGACGTATTTCGTCATACTCTGTGCATTTTCATTTATTTTTGACGACGAATATTCGTGACCAAAAATTTGTCGTTTTTCGGATGTGTGTTGCTAGCTGTTCCTAGCATAAGAAGCAACTAAAACAAAACAATAGATAAAAAAGAAATTTCTTACAGTGAAAAGCAGCACGAAGCGAGGGAAATGTCTGAAGATAATGAGATTTCGCCTAATACAATTTCGTTAGCAAGCGTGGAAAGAGAATTATGGTTAAAACCTTATGAGTGGACAGAAGTACATGAATTTGCATTTGCCATAAGTAAAATGAAAGAATATGGGGATTTATTTTTAAATAAAGTCAGTTTCAGTCTGCTTCTCTGTTACATTAAAAAACTTTTATTGGAAGAATTTCACAAAGGGCATTCAAGTGCTGAAATTCAATCTAAACTGTAACTAAGAAAAACGGTCATCAGAATATACACCAATATGTTTTATGTATATATAGATGGGCTTTGTATACTCTCAAGACCTGAGCGTGAATAAATTTTGTATATTTTTATTTACATTTTTATTTTTTCGCATTTTTATTTTTTTAAGTATTAGAAAATTATGGTGCACATATTCGCACCTCAGGTTTGAATATATCTGCAATTAGGAGTGTGGGGTAGTTTTCCAAGAAGTTATTTTTTCTAGTACATAAAAATTATTAAAACCCTAACAAAAGTAAAAAAAATTAACAAAAGATGGTTTTACTTGTCTAAAATAGATATAATTTAGTGTGCACATGTGTGCATTTACGGTCCGAAGAGGCTATTGAACATAACTTGGTAATAGTAGTCGGTTATAATGTTTTATATAATATTCGCTACGCCTGCCGAAAACGGTTATACTTTTACCCCAAAAAAAGAACATTGGCCAAGAAGAAATTAAAAAATTAAGGAACATCGTCATAGCTGAAGAGTTAGAAATTGTTGCTCCGATTCAATACAGGAAAATAATTTATGGAATAGGGGATAAGTCACAACGTAACTCATTTGGTAAAATGAGAGTTGTATTTGAGATACGATAATCCGATATACATTTCAGCAAGTCGATTGCCAATGACTGAACAAGACCAGATTCAAAGCGAGTATGGATTGACTATAGGTGACTAAATAAAATGTGTTTTAAAGGATGGTTTTCCAGTTCCCAATATGGAGCCTTTGATCGATAGTTTTAGTTGGACAAATAATGCCTTTTTGGACATTGAAGAAGAGAGCACAAAATATATGGCTTTTGTGAGCAAACAAAAGTCCAATTACGCTTCTTTTAGATTCTGTAAATCTGCGACCGTTTTTACTTAATTTATTAATAATGCAGTTACTCTCAATTTGAAAAAGTTATAAGTGTTGCAGCAAAAAACAATTTGAAAATCAATTCGAAAATATGTTCAGACAATGAGAATGCCGCAGTAAAACCAAATTAAAAAAATGCCATGCCAAAGAACATAAGAGATATTCAATCATTCCTTGACTAAAGAGGATTTTTTAGAAAGTTTATTAAAAATTAAGCGATAATTGTTAGACCCTTAACAAATCTTTCAAAAAATTGAACCGAACTCGTTAATCACGACTTCGAAAAACACAGTTGTTATTTATAGATAAAAGCAGCATTTTTAGACATGAAAAAGATGTAGTTCAAGTCCTTGAACAAGAATTTGTTAGAGAGCTTGACAAAGAACGGCAGTAGCAGAAAGCAACAAATCAAATTTTCTAAATTTCAAGCAAAGTATAAGTAAAACTTCGAGAGAAAATTATATGTTGGATGTAAAGTTAGAGATTTAGTAGCTATCAAGAGAACACAGATTATTGCCGGAAAGAAACTTGCCATATGAAATGACGAAGATAAAACGTGCTGTACGGTTTCAGGGTCGAAAAGCAGAAGGAAAAGAAAAGAAGTTGTTAAAGTGGCAAATTCACACAAGTTGAAAGTTGTAATAAAGTTTGAGTCCAGTTCGACAGACTTTTTACTTATCATAAACTAAAAAGCGTACTAAATGAAATTAGCTCTTAACTAACAAAATCAAAATTATACCTAATACTATCAATTTGGAAAATAAATAAAAACCAAGCTCAATGTGCTTTAAATATTGTTTTCAATTTTTATTGTTAGAATTATTTAATTTTATAATTACTTTCGGATTAATTTACTTCAGGTTACAATGCAGAAACATATAACTTAGCTTCAAGCAATTTGCAATAACAATAATAACTCCTCCTTTAAAAAGTTGGTATCCTTGACCGCATGTAAAGTTTCATTCTGCACGGTAAATAGTAGGACCATGTTGGGAACAAGTCTGGAAAATAAAATAAAATAAGGAATTTAGTCGAATATATAGCACATATTTTAAATATTACTAATTTCTTGGTGAAACGTCAAGTAATTTATAAATAAATTATGTTTTGCAAATTAAAGGGATATTTTTTCAATAGTCACGTGCAAACATTAAATATTTTTTACAGTGCTTATGTGCGAGTTATTGTCATAGCCCATAAGAGTAATATAGACTAAACCAAAAAATAAAAACAATAAGAGGATAAATATTAATTTAAAAACTAATTAGCATAAAACAAATAAAGATCATAGTTTAAAAAAACTAAGGACGAATGTTTTCATATAATATTAAAACATGGGTTATTTTTTTATATAGGGTAATCATTTGAAATAGATAGTGATTCCTTTTTTCTATCTTTACATTAACAATAAGCCGACGTTTCAGTGAAAGGCTAGAAGATGATACTACGCCACAAAACAGGAATCAGAATAAACTATTTAAGAAACGAAAACTTAATTGAAAATTTAAATTCATTACAATTAATTTGTTATTATTGAATTACCAATACCACCATATAGTCATAAAAAAATATTTTCTAAATTAAACTAAAAGTGAAAACTTTGAATTAATTTTCTTGCAGCAAGGATGAGTTGCTAGAGTGTTCCACCAACAGGCCAGTGGTCGAAGCTTCGATTCCTACCCAAAGATTCTTGAAACAACATCCAAAATTCAACTGAAAACAATGACAAAACACACAATACTCAATGATACATAGTACATAAATACAAACATTTAATAACCCAACAATCAAATTCATATAAATACAATATATAATGCAATATTGATTGTTATTTGATGTTTGACTGTGCATTGCCGAAGGTATGTACACTGGACACTGAACATTTAGAACATTCTCATCCCGGCAATATAGAATAAAAATAGTGAAACACTACTTCCTTTTTTTCCGCATAACCCAGGTTCTATTACAATGAACTGCATATGTAGGGGTCGACTTCTGAGTATTGGTCA
The DNA here is from genome assembly GCA_932526305.1 of Epicampocera succincta. NCBI lineage: Eukaryota > Metazoa > Arthropoda > Insecta > Diptera > Tachinidae > Epicampocera > Epicampocera succincta. Next base: position 25,208,078 of record OW052035.1, on the reverse strand, counting down.
AGTATGGTCTGAGTATGGAACAAGAAAACTCCTTTATAATAAAAGCTTCACATAAATACAAAATATCTAAAACAAAGCATACCGTTCCTAGAACAAAAGCAGAATTTCAACAATTACCAAAGGCGCAAGTGTTGACATGAATTTAATTATTGGAGCAAATGCCAACCGGCAATTGAAACTATGAGATATGAAAATTAAATGAAAGTACAAAACTTTGCACAGCAAATCAGTCTAAATAAGCAGAATTGTAGCATTTGGAGCGAGGAGAATCCACAAGCTTTGCTGAAACACCACTACATCCACAGAAAATTACTGTTGAGTCCGCTTTATGGGCTGGCGCAGTCATTGGCCCAAAAGTCTTCAAAAACGATTATGGTCAGAACGTTACTGTCAATGGTAAACGGTATAGAAATATTATTCGAAATTTTTTCGTACCTTGCTGATATATTTTTCCTAATCTTGCTGATATGTGACTCCAACAGGATCATTTGTCTATGTCGATAAGCCACAAACAATTGAACACATGGAAATCAGCATTTGAAGAGTTATCGGCGAAATACGGCGGCAAATGCTACGAAAAGTTTTTAATTTTTTTTTTTTAACTAATGATGATTTAATAGACAATTTTCACAGAGTAATTTTTTTTTTTAAATTTTACGTCGTATAACGATATTTCGCAATACACCGAGTTTTATATTGAGGAAATACCAGAAAGTAACCAAAAAGAAATTTTCGAAGAAATAATTCAGTGCAGAGAATTATTAGTTAAATGTTTTTGTAAATTAAATTTTAAGAGAAAAATCACATTTGGTATAGATTTGTTTAAGACAGACGCATTTACCAAGAATGATTCCGGAACAAACACAAATTCAAGCGATTGCGATTCTGCAACTGATACCGAATATAAACATTACTTTGATTTATATAACACCAATAGCAATAGAATATTTCAAAATTTATACAGATGTGTTCTAACATCATGCGCGAAAATTACGACGGGAATGAACTAAATCTTAACTCCTTTTTAGATAAAATCGAGTTAGTTGAAGAAATTACAGCACCCAACTTAAATACTTGTTTAATATCTTTCTTAAAATCAAAATTAGATGGCAAAGCCAGGGATGTGCTTTCAGAAAATGTGGCAGGTGAACAAACTAAGAATTCGTTACAGGATAAGGTAAAACCGAACAGCTCGCAAGTCGTTGCAGGATGAATTGCAGGGTTGTATGTAAGGTATAATGATTAGACAGGCTGCGCAAGGAATTTGGAAGATTTGGCTGATCCCTTAAGCTAATAGACGATATGTTGAATCGACATATTTTTCATGAAAAAATTTACTACCAGTGCCAACATATTAAACTTTTCCAACATATATTTGCTTAAGCTTGTATGATTAACATTTGTTACTGATTTCAACAAATGTATGTTTACGCTTTCAACATATCGTATAGATAGACTTGTTAATTTACGGCTTATTACACCTTTAGCAACACTGATATAAAAAAAACAGTAAATGAGAATTTGGAAAAGAAAACATATTTGCAAAACGAATTTGTAGAAAAACTGTACATAAGCGTTTATATGTTGGAAGATATTTGTAATTGGTAAGCCATTAGTTATATTTACCATTCCTGAAAAACTACGAGTAGTCGTTGTATTTGAAAATACATATGCATATACAGATATTGAAGATTTATTGGAAGTAACGTCCGGAACATCTGCAAAAGATCAGTATTATGTTTGGATAGTATTTGTTTTTCCACTACAATTCTCTATTCTGTATAATTGTGTGTTTTGCTAAGTTGTTTATAATGCTATGCTTAGCCACAGCTCTTTTGAATTCATCCTAGCACTGTTTAAGGTGTCTGGTTAGAATAGTGAGAACTCTTCTGTTTAGATTACAAAATTATTCTCCTCTTTATTAACAAATCTTATAGCTATTTATACTAGTTTCTATTTCTTAAATTTTACATACATATTTACAATTGTTAATATCATCTGTGCGGTCTTTTTTCAATTATTTAAATTATTGTCTTGACACATTTACAAGTGTTTTTAGTTTGGTCAAGTGCTTAAATTATTACTTTGAAAAAAATGTTCTACAATATTCAAGCGGTAATTAAAATGTGTTACGTTACAGTTTTGTTAGTCGGTCAATGTTTACAATTTGTTTTTCGGTCAATCAAAAGTGTTATTTGATCTTCTTATAAATATCTTTTTGATAAACACGCTACATTCTATAGACCGATAAAATATGTTATTGTGGACATATCGAGCCTTTGGTGCAATACCATAGTAACTCAAAATTTGAATTTTTTGAGCTATGTATGCAGAAATGATCTTTGGGGAAATATCTATCTAGAGAAAAAAAGATTATGGATCCATCTCTAACTGTTCAGATTCTACAGCTAAAAATGTCTTTATTGCCTCTAGCTATTTCCAATAATATTTATTTGCAATAATGAAATGAAATGCATTTTTCCAAGTTCTCGATTTTTTGAATTACTACGGTATTGCACCAAAGGCTCGATATGTAAACACATTACAGCAGGCATATAATAAAATGCGGAAAAATATAAAAAATATAAGCCAATTAGACCAAATGTCAATACAGAATGGTCTAGTGATGCCATTCTAAAGCTTATAACAGCGTGGACATTAGTTCTGCACAATATAAATTGCCAAAAACACCAGCTTGCCTGATTTTGTAAGAGAACGAAGTGCAGACGAATGCGAAGCTACATAAATGGTCCAATCTGCGAATGACATTCAACACAAACCTAAGCAAAATAAAAAAAATCCGGATCAGCTGCCGGAGAATACATAGTCTGGAAATATTTTACTGCAATGAAATTCCTGGAATTGAATGAAACGTCTCAAACAAGTGAATCAATTGTAACAATGACAATGGTAAACTAGTGTTTTATTGCATAATACTTTTTAAATCAATCTGCTCTATTTTTATTTTGACAATAGCCTGGCGAAGACTCAAATTGGTCAGTAGCATATTCTGAACCAACATTACCAAAACGTCCCAGAATAACATCATCAGTTTCACCAACATCATAGGCTCAACAAGCATTGCCCAGTTATAATGTGTTTACAGAAATGACAGATAAGGCGATCTGTACTATAGCGGAAAGATCAGATATAAAAGACCAGACCAGTTTGGCTCTTTTGGTCCTTCAGAATTGCGCAGTCTTCCACTGCAAAAGGGAATGCTATCTAAAAGGAAATTGGCTCGAACTTTAATTAACATTATGGATGAATTTGGAAATTCTATTGATAATTAATGAATTAAATTAGAATTTCGTTTTATTAGTAGATATGTATGAATGTAAATAAACAGTATTTCAAATTAGATTTGTTTATACTGCCAATTCCACAAAATACATCGCAAGAAAGTTAGAATTTGTACTGTATGAATGTCGCCAAGCATCTTCAATTAACACTCCATTTCCATGATGCTGGTCGGTAAATCCGAAAGGTGTGTATAATTTTTTATTTGTAGTGATCAAATAACTGTGCAGTACGTAACATGCTAAGACTATTTTTTTGGCTTTAAGCTAATAGGTGATCGTAAAACTCGAAAACCTCCTGCATTATACCAAACACGTTTTCAATAATGCGACGTGCACGACTTAAACGATAATTATAGAATCTTTGTACCATTGTTAAACCACGTTGGGCATACAGTTTTAAAACATTTTGACGCATAGCAAAAGCATCATCTGCAACAAGTAATTACGGAACAGGTAATTCGGGTCCAGATAATACTGTTGGCTCTGGTAAGCTTAGTTGGTTATTGTCCATGGCTTCTGTAAAGCTACAGCGATTGAATACAACACCATCGGAAAACCGTCCATTGTGACCTACATCAGCATATATGAGTTTCTATTCAGCATCTGCAATTCCCATTAGCACAATGCTATGCGTGTCTCACTCATTCTGAAATTGTTGGCGTCTACAATAGTTGATGTATAGGAAAATATAAGTTTTGCCATGTCTATGTATGCACGTAAAAGCAATGATTGAATTCTCTTACTTTCATATACTCTAAAAGCGTAATAGTTTGCTTTGGAATGTGAAATATGTACTGCATTGAAGAAAATGAATCACCACTACCTAGAAAACGAAGTGTCAATATAATTTCGTTCGTTTTGATTTTTTTATTACTGCAATTATGGCACGTTCAAGAATATTAACAAAAGAAAATGTAAATCGGCTGCTTTCTTGTGCTTTAAAAAACGTAAAACCACACCGAAAAACGAAAGCGCTCGTGGTTTGCAGAAGAGCATCAAATCGTTTAAGTGATTTTAAAACCGTTCGTGATTTAATACTACGTGATTTTCAGAACAGACCTGTATATAAGCTATTATTTTATAAAGTAGGTAAACAATTTATAATTAAAACAACTTCCAATATTACTTAACAGCAATTAATACTTTTTATTTAAAATAGTAACTTCTTTAAGAAATGATATATATGTATTATATAATATATTATAGTTAATATTTTCCTACTCTAGCAAACATCTTTTCGAAGAAAATGAACAGTTCTCAAAGGCAAATGCCAAATTACAAAACAAATATCAACATTTGCTAAAGTAGACAACATCTCCCATTTAAGCCTATACTGAAATGTGTTTTAAACTGTAACTACTAACACATGTATAGAATGCAAAAATAGAAATGAAAAAAATTTAAAGTCTTCGCAGAAACATAAATACTTTATATTTAACGAAATAAGGACAACGAAGACATCTTCGTTAGAGTAATCGAAAAACACAACCTGCATGACGACACATCCGATAACGGACTCAGACTTCGTAACGGGGCGAAACTTCAATGTAACAAGCGGTTCCTTAACCTCCACACTCACAAAGGGACCTGGAGGTTCCCTGATCAATTAACCGTCAACCAGATTGACGGACCAGATCACACTGCCAAAACGCCATCAGAGATGCTGCCTCTGATGTATTGGGTTTTAAAATGCCACCCGGGAAAAACCCATGGTTTGACGACGAGTGCAGGCAGGCGCACTCAGCGAAGCTAGCAGCGTATAAGGCAACGTTGGAGAGAAGGACGAGAGCAGTTCGTGAGCTCTACGAACGTAAAAGAAGGGAAGAACACCAGCTTCTCAAAAGGAAGAAAAAAAAGCATGAGCGGGCGGTCGAGGAACTGGAGAGTTGTTACGGGAGGAATAATATCCGAAAGTTTTACCAACGGGTAAAACAACTATTCAATATATATAAGCATCGAACAGAATACCTGTCGTAACGAAGACGGACTAATCGTAGTAGAGCCGCAATCGATACTGAGAATCTGGAAAGATCACCTCTCCAGACTGTTTATCGGCGAGGAAAACACCAATTCCATTTCCAGGCAGAGTATTCCACCCCATTTTATTGGACCATTATGGTAGAGAATTCCGTCCCCCGACCTGAATGAAGTCAAGATAGCAATATCGAGATTGAAATCAAATATAGCTGCAGGAACGGAAGGACTGTCCGCGGAACTGTTTAAGGCAGTTCATTTGTAAGATATGATCGGAGAAAAGCATGCCCTACGAGTGGAATCTCAGCATCGTTTGCCCGATCCATAAAAAAACAGATCCATTCAACTGCGCCAACTACCGAGGAATAAGTGTCCTGAAGTGTTCAATGACCCAATTTTCACACTAAGGCAGATCCTGGAACAGACCCAAGAGATGCAAATCGACGCCCACCATCTATTCGTCGATTTTAAGGCCGCATATGACAGCGTGCATAGGGACGAGCTATACAACGCCATGTCTAGTTTTGACATTCCTACCAAACTCGTCAGGTTGTGTAAGATGACGATGGAGAATTCTCGCTGCTCCATCAAGGTCGCTAACGAATTCACCGAGACCTTCAATGTCAGAAAAGGCTTTAGACAAGGCGACTGTCATGTGAGTTTTTGCCTTTATATATTATAATATTATATATTATATGTATATACAATATATTAATAATAAGGTGACCATATTAAAACCAAAAATAAAAATAATGTCCGAAAGATGGATTTTTTAACAAGTTGGTGAATATATTTTAAGAACGTCTTTAGAAATTTCTTACTGCATAAAATAATATAATAATAAACTTTGTTTTTCTTTCAAATAGATGTCTTTCTAAATAAATATAACTCAATTTCGCCGAGTATGACGTATTTCGTCATAATCTGTGCATTTTCATTTATTTTTGACGACGAATATTCGTGACCAAAAATTTGTCGTTTTTCGGATGTGTGTTGCTAGCTGTTCCTAGCATAAGAAGCAACTAAAACAAAACAATAGATAAAAAAGAAATTTCTTACAGTGAAAAGCAGCACGAAGCGAGGGAAATGTCTGAAGATAATGAGATTTCGCCTAATACGATTTCGTTAGCAAGCGTGGAAAGAGAATTATGGTTAAAACCTTATGAGTGGACAGAAGTACATGAATTTGCGTTTACCATAAGTAAAATGAAAGAATATGGGGATTTATTTTTAAATAAAGTCAGTTTCAGTCTGCGTCTATGTTACATTAAAAAACTTTTATTGGAAGAATTTCACAAAGGGCATTTAAGTGCTGAAATTCAATCTAAACTGTAACTAAGAAAAACGGTCATCAGAATATACACCAATATGTTTTATGTATATATAGATGGGCTTTGTATACTCTCAAGACCTGAGCGTGAATAAATTTTGTATATTTTTATTTACATTTTTATTTTTTCGCATTTTTATTTTTTTAAGTATTAGAAAATTATGGTGCACATATTCGCACCTCAGGTTTGAATATATCTGCAATTAGGAGTGTGGGGTAGTTTTCCAAGAAGTTATTTTTTCTAGTACATAAAAATTATTAAAACCGTAACAAAAGTAAAAAAATTAACAAAAGATGGTTTTACTTGTCTAAAATAGATATAATTTAGTGTGCACATGTGTGCATTTACGGTCCGAAGAGGCTATTGAACATAACTTGGTAATAGTAGTCGGTTATAATGTTTTATATAATATTCGCTACGCCTGCCGAAAACGGTTACACTTTTACCCCAAAAAAAGAACATTGGCCAAGAAGAAATTAAAAAATTAAGGAACATCGTCATAGCTGAAGAGTTAGAAAGTGTTGCTCCGATTCAATACAGGAAAATAATTTATGGAATAGGGGATAAGTCACAACGTAACTCATTTGGTAAAATGAGAGTTGTATTTGAGATACGATAATCCGATATACATTTCAGCAAGTCGATTGCCAATGACTGAACAAGACCAGATTCAAAGCGAGTATGCAATAAAATGCGGAAAAATATAAAAAATATAAGCCAATTAGACCAAAAGTCAATACAGAATGGTCTAATGATGCCATTCTAAAGTTTATAACAGCGTGGACATTAGTTCTGCACAATATAAATTGCCAAAAACACCAGCTTGCCTGATTTTGTAAGAGAACGAAGTGCAGACGAATGCGAAGCTACATAAATGGTCCAATCTGCGAATGACATTCAACACAAACCTAAGCAAAATAAAAAAAATCCGGATCAGCTGCCGGAGAATACATAGTCTGGAAATATTTTACTGCAACGAAATTCCTGGAATTGAATGAAACGTCTCAAACAAGTGAATCAATTGTAACAATGACAATGGTAAACTAGTGTTTTATTGCATAATACTTTTTAAATCAATCTGCTCCATTTTTATTTTGGTAATAGCCTGGTGAAGACTCAAATTGGTCAGTAGCATATTCTGAACCAACATTACCAAAACGTCCCAGAATAACATCATCAGTTTCACCAACATCATAGGCTCAACAAGCATTGCTCAGTTATAATGTGTTTACAGAAATGACAGATAAGGCGATCTGTACTATAGCGGAAAGATCAGATATAAAAGACCAGACATATTTGGCTCTTTTGGTCCTTCAGAATTGCGCAGTCTTCCACTGCAAAAGGGAATGTTATCTAAAAGGAAATTGGCTCGAGCTTTAATTAACATTATGGATGAATTTGAAAATTCTATTGATAATTAATGAATTAAATTAGAATTTCTTTTTATTAGTAGATATGTATGAATGTAAATAAACAGTATTTCAAATTAGATTTGTTTATACTGCCAATTCCACAAAATACATCGCAAGAAAATTAGAATTTGTACTGTATGAATGTCGCCAAGCATCTTCAATTAACACTCCATTTCCATGATGCTGGTCGGTAAATCCGAAAGGTGTGTATAATTTTTTATTTGTAGTGATCAAATAACTGTGCAGTACGTAACATGCTAAGACTATTTTTTTGGCTTTAAGCTAATAGGTGATCGTAAAACTCGAAAACCTCCTGCATTATACCAAACACGTTTTCAATAATGCGACGTGCACGACTTAAACGATAATTATAGAATCTTTGCACCATTGTTAAACCACGTTGGGCATACAGTTTTAAAACATTTTGACGCATAGCAAAAGCATCATCTGCAACAAGTAATTACGGAACAGGTAATTCGGGTCCAGATAATACTGTTGGCTCTGGTAAGCTTAGTTGGTTATTGTCCATGGCTTCTGTAAAGCTACAGCGATTGAATACACCACCATCAGAAAACCGTCCATTGTGACCTACATCAGCATATATGAGTTTCTATTCAGCATCTGCAATTCCCATTAGCACAATGCTATGCGTGTCTCACTCATTCTGCAATTGTTGGCGTCTACAATAGTTGATGTAAAGGAAAATATAAGTTTTGCTATGTCTATGTATGCACGTAAAACCAATGATTGAATTCTTTTACTTTCATATACTCTAAAAGCGTAATAGTTTGCTTTGGAATGTGAAATATGTACTGCATTGAAGAAAATGAATCACCACTACCTAGAAAACGAATTGTCAATATAATTTCGTTCGTTTTGATTTTTTTATTACTGCAATTATGGCACGTTCAAGAATATTAACAAAAGAAAATCTAAATCGGCTGCTTTCTTGTGCTTTAAAAAACGTAAAACCACACCGAAAAACGAAAGCGCTCGTGGTTTGCAGAAGAGCATCAAATCGTTTAAGTGATTTTAAAACCGTTCGTGATTTAATACTACGTGATTTTCAGAACAGACCTGTATATAAGCTATTATTTTATAAAGTAGGTAAACAATTTATAATTAAAACAACTTCCAATATTACTTAACAGCAATTAATACTTTTTATTTAAAATAGTAACTTCTTTGAGAAATGATATATATGTATTATATAATATATTATAGTTAATATTTTCCTACTCTAGCAAACATCTTTTCGAAGAAAATGAACAGTTCTCAAAGGCAAATGCCAAATTACAAAACAAATATCAACATTTGCTAAAGTAGACAACATCTCCCATTTAAGCCTATACTGAAATGTGTTTTAAACTGTAACTACTAACACATGTATAGAATGCAAAAATAGAAATGAAAAAAATTTAAAGTCTTCGCAGAAACATAAATACTTTATATTTAGCGAAATAAGGACAACGAAGACATCTTCGCTAGAGTAATCGAAAAACACAACCTGCATGACGACACATCCGATAACGGACTCAGACTTCGTAACGGGGCGAAACTTCAATGTAACAAGCGGTTCCTTAACCTCCACACTCACAAAGGGACCTGGAGGTTCCCTGACCAGGCGCACTCAGCGAAGCTAGCAGCGTATAAGGCGACGTTGGAGAGAAGGACGAGAGCAGTTCGTGAGCTCTACGAACGTAAAAGAAGGGAAGAACACCAGCTTCTCAAAAGGAAGAAAAAAAAGCATGAGGAGCGGGCGGTCGAGGAACTGGAGAGTTGTTACGGGAGGAATAATATCCGAAAGTTTTACCAACGGGTAAAACAACTATTCAATATATATAAGCATCGAACAGAATACCTGTCGTAACGAAGACGGACCAATCGTAGTAGAGCCGCAATCGATACTGAGAATCTGGAAAGATCACCTCTCCAGGCTGTTTATCGGCGAGGAAAACACCAATTCCATTTCCAGGCAGAGTATTCCACCCCATTTTATTGGACCATTATGGTAGAGAATTCCGTCCTCCGACCTGAATGAAGTGAAGATAGCAATATCGAGATTGAAATCAAATATAGCTGCAGGAACGGAAGGACTGTCCGCGGAACTGTTTAAGGCAGTTCATTTGTAAGATATGATCGGAGGAAAGCATGCCCTACGAGTGGAATCTCAGCATGGTTTGCCCGATCCATAAAAAAACAGATTCATTCAACTGCGCCAACTACCGAGGAATAAGTGTCCTGAAGTGTTCAATGACCCAATTTTCACACTAAGGCAGATCCTGGAACAGACCCAAATCGACGCCCACCATCTATTCGTCGATTTTAAGGCCGCATATGACAGCGTGCATAGGGACGAGCTATACAACGCCATGTCTAGTTTTGACATTCCTACCAAACTCGTCAGGTTGTGTAAGATGACGATGGAGAATTCTCGCTGCTCCATCAAGGTCGCTAACGAATTCACCGAGACCTTCAATGTCAGAAAAGGCTTTAGACAAGGCGACTGTCATGTGAGTTTTTGCCTTTATATATTATAATATTATATATTATATGTATATACAATATATTAATAATAAGGTGACCATATTAAAACCAAAAATAAAAATAATGTCCGAAAGATGGATTTTTTAACAAGTTGGTGAATATATTTTAAGAACGTCTTTAGAAATTTCTTACTACATAAAATAATATAATAATAAACTTTGTTTTTCTTTCAAATAGATGTCTTTCTAAATAAATATATCTCAATTTCGTCGAGTATGACGTATTTCGTCATACTCTGTGCATTTTCATTTATTTTTGACGACGAATATTCGTGACCAAAAATTTGTCGTTTTTCGGATGTGTGTTGCTAGCTGTTCCTAGCATAAGAAGCAACTAAAACAAAACAATAGATAAAAAAGAAATTTCTTACAGTGAAAAGCAGCACGAAGCGAGGGAAATGTCTGAAGATAATGAGATTTCGCCTAATACAATTTCGTTAGCAAGCGTGGAAAGAGAATTATGGTTAAAACCTTATGAGTGGACAGAAGTACATGAATTTGCATTTGCCATAAGTAAAATGAAAGAATATGGGGATTTATTTTTAAATAAAGTCAGTTTCAGTCTGCTTCTCTGTTACATTAAAAAACTTTTATTGGAAGAATTTCACAAAGGGCATTCAAGTGCTGAAATTCAATCTAAACTGTAACTAAGAAAAACGGTCATCAGAATATACACCAATATGTTTTATGTATATATAGATGGGCTTTGTATACTCTTAAGACCTGAGCGTGAATAAATTTTGTATATTTTTATTTACATTTTTATTTTTTCGCATTTTTATTTTTAAGTATTAGAAAATTATGGTGCACATATTCGCACCTCAGGTTTGAATATATCTTCAATTAGGAGTGTGGGCTAGTTTTCCAAGAAGTTATTTTTTCTAGTACATAAAAATTATTAAAACCGTAACAAAAGTAAAAAAAATTAACAAAAGATGGTTTTACTTGTCTAAAATAGATATAATTTAGTGTGCACATGTGTGCATTTACGGTCCGAAGAGGCTATTGAACATAACTTGGTAATAGTAGTCGGTTATAATGTTTTATATAATATTCGCTACGCCTGCCGAAAACGGTTACACTTTTACCCCAAAAAAAGAACATTGGCCAAGAAGAAATTAAAAAATTAAGGAACATCGTCATAGCTGAAGAGTTAGAAAGTGTTGCTCCGATTCAATACAGGAAAATAATTTATGGAATAGGGGATAAGTCACAACGTAACTCATTTGGTAAAATGAGAGTTGTATTTGAGATACGATAATCCGATATACATTTCAGCAAGTCGATTGCCAATGACTGAACAAGACCAGATTCAAAGCGAGTATGCATTGACTATAGGTGACTAAATATAATGTGTTTTAAAGGATGGTTTTCCAGTTCCCAATATGGAGCCTTTGATCGATAGTTTTAGTTGGACAAATAATGCCTTTTTGGACATTGAAGAAGAGAGCACAAAATATATGGCTTTTGTGAGCAAACAGAAGTCCAATTACGCTTCTTTTAGGTTCTGTAAATCTGCGACCGTTTTTACTTAATTTATTAATAATGCAGTTACTCTCAATTTGAAAAAGTTATAAGTGTTGCAGCAAAAAACAATTTTGTTTGTTTTGTTTGTTTGTTTGTTTTTGAAAATCAATTCGAAAATATGTTCAGACAATGAGAATGCCGCAGTAAAACCAAATTAAAAAAATGCCATGCCAAAGAACATAAAAGATATTCAATCATTCCTTGACTTAAGAGGATTTTTTGGAAAGTTTATTAAAAATTAAGCGATAATTGTTAGACCCTTAACAAATCTTTCAAAAAATTGAACCGAACTCGTTAATCACGACTTCGAAAAACACAGTTGTTATTTATAGATAAAAGCAGCATTTTTAGACATGAAAAACATGTAGTTCAAGTCCTTGAACAAGAATTTGTTAGAGAGCTTGACAAAGAACGGCAGTAGCAGAAAGCAACAAATCAAATTTTCTAAATTTCAAGCAAAGTATAAGTAAAACTTCGAGAGAAAATTATATGTTGGATGTAAAGTTAGAGATTTAGTAGCTATCAATAGAATACAGATTATTGCCGGAAAGAAACTTGCCATATGAAATGACGAAGATAAAACGTGCTATACGGTTTCAGGGTCGAAAAGCAGAAGGAAAAGAAAAGAAGTTGTTAAAGTGGCAAATTCACACAAGTTGAAAGTTGTAATAAAGTTTGAGTCCAGTTCGACAGACTTTTTACTTATCATAAACTAAAAAGCGTACTAAATGAAATTAGCTCTTAACTAACAAAATCAAAATTATACCTAATACTATCAATTTGGAAAATAAATAAAAACCAAGCTCAATGTGCTTTAAATATTGTTTTCAATTTTTATTGTTAGAATTATTTAATTTTATAATTACTTTCGGATTAATTTACTTCAGGTTACAATGCAGAAACATATAACTTAGCTTCAAGCAATTTGCAATAACAATAATAACTCCTCCTTTAAAAAGTTGGTATCCTTGACCGCATGTAAAGTTTCATTCTGCACGGTAAATAGTAGGACCATGTTGGGAACAAGTCTGGAAAATAAAATAAAATAAGGAATTTAGTCGAATATATAGCACATATTTTAAATATTACTAATTTCTTGGTGAAACGTCAAGTAATTTATAAATAAATTATGTTTTGCAAATTAAAGTGATATTTTTTCAATAGTCACGTGCAAACATTAAAAATTTTTTACAGTGCTTATGTGCGAGTTATTGTCATAGCCCATAAGAGTAATATAGACTAAACCAAAAAATAAAAACAATAAGAGGATAAATATTAATTTAAAAACTAATTAGCATAAAACAAATAAAGATCATAGTTTAAAAAAACTAAGGACGAATGTTTTCATATAATATTAAAACATGGGTTATTTTTTTATATAGGGTAATCATTTGAAATAGATAGTGATTCCTTTTTTCTATCTTTACATTAACAATAAGCCGACGTTTCAGTGAAAGGCTAGAAGATGATACTACGCCACAAAACAGGAATCAGAATAAACTATTTAAGAAACGAAAACTTAATTGAAAATTTAAATTCATTACAATTAATTTGTTATTATTGAATTACCAATACCACCATATAGTCATAAAAAAATATTTTCTAAATTAAACTAAAAGTGAAAACTTTGAATTAATTTTCTTGCAGCAAGGATGAGTTGCTAGAGTGTTCCACCAACAGGCCAGTGGTCGAAGCTTCGATTCCTACCCAAAGATTCTTGAAACAACATCCAAAATTCAACTGAAAACAATGACAAAACACACAATACTCAATGATACATAGTACATAAATACAAACATTTAATAACCCAACAATCAAATTCATATAAATACAATATATAATGCAATATTGATTGTTATTTGATGTTTGACTGTGCATTGCCGAAGGTATGTACACTGGACACTGAACATTTAGAACATTCTCATCCCGGCAATATAGAATAAAAATAGTGAAACACTACTTCCTTTTTTTCCGCATAACCCAGGTTCTATTACAATGAACTGCATATGTAGGGGTCGACTTCTGAGTATTGGTCAAGTATGGTCTGAGTATGGAACAAGAAAACTCCTTTATAATAAAAGCTTCACATAAATACAAAATATCTAAAACAAAGCATACCGTTCCTAGAACAAAAGCAGAATTTCAACAATTACCAAAGGCGCAAGTGTTGACATGAATTTAATTATTGGAGCAAATGCCAACCGGCAATTGAAACTATGAGATATGAAAATTAAATGAAAGTACAAAACTTTGCACAGCAAATCAGTCAGATTGAATTACGGCACAACATTCAGACAGACTCGACAAATCATATGCAGATACTCATCCACTTTTAGTGCTTCATCACAAAGTAAGGCAATGCCTGAATCTGTCCGTTTCAAAAATTGTAATGTCCGTTTATGCCGCAGTTGTAGCTAAAGCCATAAAAGCACAGCAATGGAAGATTTTGTTCGATTGTTCGTATATGGAGTCAATAACACATTTATAAAGCGTGTTTTTTAGAGCGTCACAACTTTGAGTTGGCATCACTGCTTTATTTGAGCACACATTTAAAACCTGATAGTTGCTTTTTGTTTAGTTTGCTTTGACATTTCATTATGAATCGACATACAGCAGAGAAACTACCATCGTGCGTGCCACCAATTCGACGAATGGGCTGAAGCACAAATTGATATTGAGTTTGAATTTCCATTCAAAATTTTATTTTCCGATGAAGCTCATTTCTGGTTGAATGGGTACGTAAATAAGCAGAATTGTAGCATTTGGAGCGAGGAGAATCCACAAGCTTTGCTGAAACACCACTACATCCACAGAAAATTACTGTTGGGTCCGCTTTATGGGCTGGCGCAGTCATTGGCCCAAAAGTCTTCAAAAACGATTATGGTCAGAACGTTACTGTCAATGGTAAACGGTATAGAAATATTATTCGAAATTTTTTCGTACCTGGCTGATATATTTTTCGTAATCTTGCTGATATGTGACTCCAACAGGATCATTTGTCTATGTCGATAAGCCACAAACAATTGAACACATGGAAATCAGCATTCGAAGAGTTATCGGCGAAATACGGCGGCAAATGCTACGAAAAGTTTTTAATTTTTTTTTTAACTAATGATGATTTAATAGACAATTTTCACAGAGTAATTTTTTTTTTAAATTTTACGTCGTATAACGATATTTCGCAATACACCGAGTTTTATATTGAGGAAATACCAGAAAGTAACCAAAAAGAAATTTTCGAAGAAATAATTCAGTGCAGAGAATTATTAGTTAAATGTTTTTGTAAATTAAATTTTAAGAGAAAAATCACATTTGGTATAGATTTGTTTAAGACAGACGCATTTACCAAGAATGATTCCGGAACAAACACAAATTCAAGCGATTGCGATTCTGCAACTGATACCGAAAATAAACATTACTTTGATTTATATAACACCAATAGCAATAGAAATATTTCAAAATTTATACAGATGTGTTCTAACATCATGCGCGAAAATTACGACGGGAATGAACTAAATCTTAACTCCTTTTTAGATAAAATCGAGTTAGTTGAAGAAATTACAGCACCCAACTTAAATACTTGTTTAATATCTTTCTTAAAATCAAAATTAGATGACAAAGCCAGGGATGTGCTTTCAGAAAATGTGGCAGGTGAACAAACTAAGAATTCGTTACAGGATAAGGTAAAACCGAACAGCTCGCAAGTCGTTGCAGGGTGAATTGCAGGGTTGTATGTAAGGTATAATGATTAGACAGGCTGCGCAAGGAATTTGGAAGATTTGGCTGATCCCTTAAGCTAATAGACGATATGTTGAATCGACATATTTTTCATGAAAAAATTTACTACCAGTGCCAACATATTAAACTTTTCCAACATATATTTGCTTAAGCTTATATGATTAACATTTGTTACTGATTTCAACAAATGTATGTTTACGCTTTCAACATATCGTATAGATAGACTTGTTAATTTACGGCTTATTACACCTTTAGCAACACTGATATAAAAAAAACAGTAAATGAGAATTTGGAAAAGAAAACATATTTGCAAAACGAATTTGTAGAAAAACTGTACATAAGCGTTTATATGTTGGAAGATATTTGTAATTGGTAAGCCATTAGTTATATTTACCATTCCTGAAAAACTACGAGTAGTCGTTGTATTTGAAAATACATATGCATATACAGATATTGAAGATTTATTGGAAGTAACGTCCGGAACATCTGCAAAAGATCAGTATTATGTTTGGATAGTATTTGTTTTTCCACTACAATTCTCTATTCTGTATAATTGTGTGTTTTGCTAAGTTGTTTATAATGCTATGCTTAGCCACAGCTCTTTTGAATTCATCCTAGCACTGTTTAAGGTGTCTGGTTAGAATAGTGAGAACTCTTCTGTTTAGATTACAAAATTATTCTCCTCTTTATTAACAAATCTTATAGCTATTTATACTAGTTTCTATTTCTTAAATTTTACATACATATTTACAATTGTTAATATCATCTGTGCGGTCTTTTTTCAATTATTTAAATTATTGTCTTGACACATTTACAAGTGTTTTTAGTTTGGTCAAGTGCTTAAATTATTACTTTGAAAAAAATGTTCTACAATATTCAAGCGGTAATTAAAATGTGTTACGTTACAGTTTTGTTAGTCGGTCAATGTTTACAATTTGTTTTTCGGTCAATCAAAAGTGTTATTTGATCTTCTTATAAATATCTTTTTGATAAACACGCTACATTCTATAGACCGATAAAATATGTTATTGTGGACATATCGAGCCTTTGGTGCAATACCA
This sequence comes from Epicampocera succincta, assembly GCA_932526305.1. Taxonomy (NCBI): domain Eukaryota; kingdom Metazoa; phylum Arthropoda; class Insecta; order Diptera; family Tachinidae; genus Epicampocera; species Epicampocera succincta. The sequence goes on along the minus strand of OW052035.1, from coordinate 25,191,187 downwards.
TAGTAACTCAAAATTTGAATTTTTTGAGCTATGTATGCAGAAATGATCTTTGGGGAAATATCTATCTAGAGAAAAAAAGATTATGGATCCATCTCTAACTGTTCAGATTCTACAGCTAAAAATGTCTTTATTGCCTCTAGCTATTTCCAATAATATTTATTTGCAATAATGAAATGAAATGCATTTTTCCAAGTTCTCGATTTTTTGAATTACTACGGTATTGCACCAAAAGCTCGATATGTAAACACATTACAGCAGGCATATAATAAAATGCGGAAAAATATAAAAAATATAAGCCAATTAGACCAAATGTCAATACAGAATGGTCTAATGATGCCATTCTAAAGCTTATAACAGCGTGGACATTAGTTCTGCACAATATAAATTGCCAAAAACACCAGCTTGCCTGATTTTGTAAGAGAACGAAGTGCAGACGAATGCGAAGCTACATAAATGGTCCAATCTGCGAATGACATTCAACACAAACCTAAGCAAAATAAAAAAAATCCGGATCAGCTGCCGGAGAATACATAGTCTGGAAATATTTTACTGCAATGAAATTCCTGGAATTGAATGAAACGTCTCAAACAAGTGAATCAATTGTAACAATGACAATGGTAAACTAGTGTTTTATTGCATAATACTTTTTAAATCAATCTGCTCTATTTTTATTTTGACAATAGCCTGGTGAAGATTCAAATTGGTCAGTAGCATATTCTGAACCAACATTACCAAAACGTCCCAGAATAACATCATCAGTTTCACCAACATCATAGGCTCAACAAGCATTGCTCAGTTATAATGTGTTTACAGAAATGACAGATAAGGCGATCTGTACTATAGCGGAAAGATCAGATATAAAAGACCAGACATATTTGGCTCTTTTGGTCCTTCAGAATTGCGCAGTCTTCCACTGCAAAAGGGAATGTTATCTAAAAGGAAATTGGCTCGAGCTTTAATTAACATTATGGATGAATTTGAAAATTCTATTGATAATTAATGAATTAAATTAGAATTTCTTTTTATTAGTAGATATGTATGAATGTAAATAAACAGTATTTCAAATTAGATTTGTTTATACTGCCAATTCCACAAAATACATCGCAAGAAAATTAGAATTTGTACTGTATGCATGTCGCCAAGCATCTTCAATTAACACTCCATTTCCATGATGCTGGTCGGTAAATCCGAAAGGTTCGTATAATTTTTTATTTGTAGTGATCAAATAATTGTGAAGTACGTAATATGCTAAGACTATTTTTTTGGTTTTAAGCTAATAGGTGATCGTAAAACTCGAAAACCTCCTGACATTATACCAAACACGTTTTCAATAATGTGACGTGCACGGCTTAAACGATAATTATAGAATCTTTGCACCATTGTTAAACCACGTTGGGCATACAGTTTTAAAACATTTTGACGCATAGCAAAAGCATCATCTGCAACAAGTAATTACGGAACAGGTAATTCGGGTCCAGATAATACTGTTGGCTCTAGTAAGCTTAGTTGGTTATTGTTCATGGCTTCCGTAAAGCTACAGCGATTGAATACACCACCATCAGAAAACCGTCCATTGTGACCTACATCAGCATATATGAGTTTCTATTCAGCATCTGCAATTCCCATTAGCACAATGCTATGCGTGTCTCACTCATTCTGCAATTGTTGGCGTCTACAATAGTTGATGTAAAGGAAAATATAAGTTTTGCTATGTCTATGTATGCACGTAAAACCAATGATTGAATTCTTTTACTTTCATATACTCTAAAAGCGTAATAGTTTGCTTTGGAATGTGAAATATGTACTGCATTGAAGAAAATGAATCACCACTACCTAGAAAACGAAGTGTCAATATAATTTCGTTCGTTTTGATTTTTTTATTACTGCAATTATGGCACGTTCAAGAATATTAACAAAAGAAAATCTAAATCGGCTGCTTTCTTGTGCTTTAAAAAACGTAAAACCACACCGAAAAACGAAAGCGCTCGTGGTTTGCAGAACAGCATCAAATCGTTTAAGTGATTTTAAAACTGTTCGTGATTTAATACTACGTGATTTTCAGAACAGACCTGTATATAAGCTATTATTTTATAAAGTAGGTAAACAATTTATAATTAAAACAACTTCCAATATTACTTAACAGCAATTAATACTTTTTATTTAAAATAGTAACTTCTTTAAGAAATGATATATATGTATTATATAATATATTATAGTTAATATTTGCCTACTCTAGCAAACATCTTTTCGAAGAAAATGAACAGTTCTCAAAGGCAAATGCCAAATTACAAAACAAATATCAACATTTGCTAAAGTAGACAACATCTCCCATTTAAGCCTATACTGAAATGTGTTTTAAACTGTAACTACTAACACATGTATAGAATGCAAAAATAGAAATGAAAAAAATTTAAAGTCTTCGCAGAAACATAAATACTTTATATTTAACGAAATAAGGACAACGAAGACATCTTCGCTAGAGTAATCGAAAAACACAACCTGCATGACGACACATCCGATAACGGACTCAGACTTCGTAACGGGGCGAAACTTCAATGTAACAAGCGGTTCCTTAACCTCCACACTCACAAAGGGACCTGGCGGTTCCCTGATCAATTAACTGTCAACCAGATTGATCACATTGCCAAAACGCCATCAGAGATGCTGCCTCTGATGTATTGGGTTTTAAAATGCCACCCGGAAAAAACCCATGGTTTGACGACGAGTGCAGGCAGGCGCACTCAGCGAAGCTAGCAGCGTATAAGGCGACGTTGGAGAGAAGGACGAGAGCAGTTCGTGAGCTCTACGAATGTAAAAGAAGGGAAGAACACCAGCTTCTCAAAAGGAAGAAAAAAAAGCATGAGCGGGCGGTCGAGGAACTGGAGAGTTGTTACGGGAGGAATAATATCCGAAAGTTTTACCAACGGGTAAAACAACTATTCAATATATATAAGCATCGAACAGAATACCTGTCGTAACGAAGACGGACCAATCGTAGTAGAGCCGCAATCGATACTGAGAATCTGGAAAGATCACCTCTCCAGACTGTTTATCGGCGAGGAAAACACCAATTCCATTTCCAGGCAGAGTATTCCACCCCATTTTATTGGACCATTATGGTAGAGAATTCCGTCCCCCGACCTGAATGAAGTCAAGATAGCAACATCGAGATTGAAATCAAATATAGCTACAGGAACGGAAGGACTGTCCGCGGAACTGTTTAAGGCAGTTCATTTGTAAGATATGATCGGAGGAAAGCATGCCCTACGAGTGGAATCTCAGCATCGTTTGCCCGATCCATAAAAAAACAGATCCATTCAACTGCGCCAACTACCGAGGAATAAGTGTCCTGAAGTGTTCAATGACCCAATTTTCACACTAAGGCAGATCCTGGAACAGACCCAAGAGATGCAAATCGACGCCCACCATCTATTCGTCGATTTTAAGGCCGCATATGACAGCGTGCATAGGGACGAGCTATACAACGCCATGTCTAGTTTTGACATTCCTACCAAACTCGTCAGGTTGTGTAAGATGACGATGGAGAATTCTCGCTGCTCCATCAAGGTCGCTATCGAATTCACCGAGACCTTCAATGTCAGAAAAGGCTTTAGACAAGGCGACTGTCATGTGAGTTTTTGCCTTTATATATTATAATATTATATATTATATGTATATACAATATATTAATAATAAGGTGACCATATTAAAACCAAAAATAAAAATAATGTCCGAAAGATGGATTTTTTAACAAGTTGGTGAATATATTTTAAGAACGTCTTTAGAAATATCTTACTACATAAAATAATATAATAATAAACTTTGTTTTTCTTTCAAATAGATGTCTTTCTAAATAAATATATCTCAATTTCGCCGAGTATGACGTATTTCGTCATACTCTGTGCATTTTCATTTATTTTTGACGACGAATATTCGTGACCAAAAATTTGTCGTTTTTCGGATGTGTGTTGCTAGCTGTTCCTAGCATAAGAAGCAACTAAAACAAAACAATAGATAAAAAAGAAATTTCTTACAGTGAAAAGCAGCACGAAGCGAGGGAAATGTCTGAAGATTACGAGATTTATGAGTGGACAGAAGTACATGAATTTGCGTTTGCCATAAGTGAAATGAAAGAATATGGGGATTTATTTTTAAATAAAGTCAGTTTCAGTCTGCGTCTATGTTACATTAAAAAACTTTTATTGGAAGAATTTCACAAAGGGCATTCAAGTGCTGAAATTCAATCTAAACTGTAACTAAGAAAAACGGTCATCAGAATATACACCAATATGTTTTATGTATATATAGATGGGCTTTGTATACTCTCAAGACCTGAGCGTGAATAAATTTTGTATATTTTTATTTACATTTTTATTTTTTCGCATTTTTATTTTTTTAAGTATTAGAAAATTATGGTGCATATATTCGCACCTCAGGTTTGAATATATCTGCAATTAGGAGTGTGGGGTAGTTTTCCAAGAAGTTATTTTTTCTAGTACATAAAAATTATTAAAACCGTAACAAAAGTAAAAAAAATTAACAAAAGATGGTTTTACTTGTCTAAAATAGATATAATTTAGTGTGCACATGTGTGCATTTACGGTCCGAAGAGGCTATTGAACATAACTTGGTAATAGTAGTCGGTTATAATGTTTTATATAATATTCGCTACGCCTGCCGAAAACGGTTACACTTTTACCCCAAAAAAAGAACATTGGCCAAGAAGAAATTAAAAAATTAAGGAACATCGTCATAGCTGAAGAGATAGAAATTGTTGCTCCGATTCAATACAGGAAAATAATTTATGGAATAGGGGATAAGTCACAACGTAACTCATTTGGTAAAATGAGAGTTGTATTTGGGATACGATAATCCGATATACATTTCAGCAAGTCGATTGCCAATGACTGAACAAGACCAGATTCAAAGCGAGTATGCAATAAAATGCGGAAAAATATAAAAAATATAAGCCAATTAGACCAAAAGTCAATACAGAATGGTCTAATGATGCCATTCTAAAGCTTATAACAGCGTGGACATTAGTTCTGCACAATATAAATTGCCAAAAACACCAGCTTGCCTGATTTTGTAAGAGAACGAAGTGCAGACGAATGCGAAGCTACATAAATGGTCCAATCTGCGAATGACATTCAACACAAACCTAAGCAAAATAAAAAAAATCCGGATCAGCTGCCGGAGAATACATAGTCTGGAAATATTTTACTGCAACGAAATTCCTGGAATTGAATGAAACGTCTCAAACAAGTGAATCAATTGTAACAATGACAATGGTAAACTAGTGTTTTATTGCATAATACTTTTTAAATCAATCTGCTCTATTTTTATTTTGGTAATAGCCTGGTGAAGATTCAAATTGGTCAGTAGCATATTCTGAACCAACATTACCAAAACGTCCCAGAATAACATCATCAGTTTCACCAACATCATAGGCTCAACAAGCATTGCTCAGTTATAATGTGTTTACAGAAATGACAGATAAGGCGATCTGTACTATAGCGGAAAGATCAGATATAAAAGACCAGACCAGTTTGGCTCTTTTGGTCCTTCAGAATTGCGCAGTCTTCCACTGCAAAAGGGAATGTTCTCTAAAAGGAAATTGGCTCGAGCTTTAATTAACATTATGGATGAATTTGAAAATTCTATTGATAATTAATGAATTAAATTAGAATTTCTTTTTATTAGTAGATACATATGTATGAATGTAAATAAACAGTATTTCAAATTAGATTTGTTTATACTGCCAATTCCACAAAATACATCGCAAGAAAATTAGAATTTGTACTGTATGCATGTCGCCAAGCATCTTCAATTAACACTCCATTTCCATGATGCTGGTCGGTAAATCCGAAAGGTGTGTATAATTTTTTATTTGTAGTGATCAAATAACTGTGCAGTACGTAACATGCTAAGACTACTTTTTTGGCTTTAAGCTAATAGGTGATCGTAAAACTCGAAAACCTCCTGCATTATACCAAACACGTTTTCAATAATGCGACGTGCACTACTTAAACGATAATTATAGAATCTTTGCACCATTGTTAAACCACGTTGGGCATACAGTTTTAAAACATTTTGACGCATAGCAAAAGCATCATCTGCAACAAGTAATTACGGAACAGGTAATTCGGGTCCAGATAATACTGTTGGCTCTGGTAAGCTTAGTTGGTTATTGTCCATGGCTTCTGTAAAGCTACAGCGATTGAATACAACACCATCGGAAAACCGTCCATTGTGACCTACATCAGCATATATGAGTTTCTATTCAGCATCTGCAATTCCCATTAGCACAATGCTATGCGTGTCTCACTCATTCTGAAATTGTTGGCGTCTACAATAGTTGATGTATAGGAAAATATAAGTATTGCTATGTCTATGTATGCACGTAAAAGCAATGATTGAATTCTCTTACTGTCATATACTCTAAAAGCGTAAAAGTTTGCTTTGGAATGTGAAATATGTACTGCATTGAAGAAAATGAATCACCACTACCTAGAAAACGAAGTGTCAATATAATTTCGTTCGTTTTGATTTTTTTATTACTGCAATTATGGCACGTTCAAGAATATTAACAAAAGAAAATCTAAATCGGCTGCTTTCTTGTGCTTTAAAAAACGCAAAACCACACCGAAAAACGAAAGCGCTCGTGGTTTGCAGAAGAGCATCAAATCGTTTAAGTGATTTTAAAACCGTTCGTGATTTAATACTACGTGATTTTCAGAACAGACCTGTATATAAGCTATTATTTTATAAAGTAGGTAAACAATTTATAATTAAAACAACTTCCAATATTACTTAACAGCAATTAATACTTTTTATTTAAAATAGTAACTTCTTTAAGAAATGATATATTCTATAATTATTATATATATAACAGTTCTCAATTATATAACAGTTCTCAAAGGCAAATGCCAAATTACAAAAGCAAATATCAACATTTGCTAAAGTAGACAACATCTCCCATTTAAGCCTATACTGAAATGTGTTTTAAACTGTAACTACTAACACATGTATAGAATGCAAAAATAGAAATGAAAAAAATTTAAAGTCTTCGCAGAAACATAAATACTTTATATTTAACGAAATAAGGACAACGAAGACATCTTCGCTAGAGTAATCGAAAAACACAACCTGCATGACGACACATCCGATAACGGACTCAGACTTCGTAACGGGGCGAAACTTCAATGTAACAAGCGGTTCCTTAACCTCCACACTCACAAAGGGACCTGGCAGTTCCCTGATCAATTAACCGTCAACCAGATTGACGGACCAGATCACATTGCCAAAACGCCATCAGAGATGCTGCCTCTGATGTATTGAGTTTTAAAATGCCACCCGGGAAAAACCCATGGTTTGACGACGAGTGCAGGCAGGCGCACTCAGCGAAGCTAGCAGCGTATAAGGCGACGTTGGAGAGAAGGACGAAAGCAGTTCGTGAGCTCTACGAACGTAAAAGAAGGGAAGAACACCAGCTTCTCAAAAGGAAGAAAAAAAAGCATGAGCGGGCGGTCGAGGAACTGGAGAGTTGTTACGGGAGGAATAATATCCGAAAGTTTTACCAACGGGTAAAACAACTATTCAATATATATAAGCATCGAACAGAATACCTGTCGTAACGAAGACGGACTAATCGTAGTAGAGCCGCAATCGATACTGAGAATCTGGAAAGATCACCTCTCCAGACTGTTTATCGGCGAGGAAAACACCAATTCCATTTCCAGGCAGAGTATTCCACCCCATTTTATTGGACCATTATGGTAGAGAATTCCGTCCCCCGACCTGAATGAAGTCAAGATAGCAATATCGAGATTGAAATCAAATATAGCTGCAGGAACGGAAGGACTGTCCGCGGAACTGTTTAAGGCAGTTCATTTGTAAGATATGATCGGAGGAAAGCATGCCCTACGAGTGGAATCTCAGCATCGTTTGCCCGATCCATAAAAAAACAGATCCATTCAACTGCGCCAACTACCGAGGAATAAGTGTCCTGAAGTGTTCAATGACCCAATTTTCACACTAAGGCAGATCCTGGAACAGACCCAAGAGATGCAAATCGACGCCCACCATCTATTCGTCGATTTTAAGGCCGCATATGACAGCGTGCATAGGGACGAGCTATACAACGCCATGTCTAGTTTTGACATTCCTACCAAACTCGTCAGGTTGTGTAAGATGACGATGGAGAATTCTCGCTGCTCCATCAAGGTCGCTAACGAATTCACCGAGAACTTCAATGTCAGAAAAGGCTTTAGACAAGGCGACTGTCATGTGAGTTTTTGCCTTTATATATTATAATATTATATATTATATGTATATACAATATATTAATAATAAGGTGACCATATTAAAACCAAAAATAAAAATAATGTCCGAAAGATGGATTTTTTAACAAGTTGGTGAATATATTTTAAGAACGTCTTTAGAAATTTCTTACTGCATAAAATAATATAATAATAAATTTTGTTTTTCTTTCAAATAGATGTCATTCTAAATAAATATAACTCAATTTCGCCGAGTATGACGTATTTCGTCATACTCTGTGCATTTTCATTTATTTTTGACGACGAATATTCGTGACCAAAAATTTGTCGTTTTTCGGATGTGTGTTGCTAGCTGTTCCTAGCATAAGAAGCAACTAAAACAAAACAATAGATAAAAAAGAAATTTCTTACAGTGAAAAGCAGCACGAAGCGAGGGAAATGTCTGAAGATAATGAGATTTCGCCTAATACGATTTCGTTAGCAAGCGTGGAAAGAGAATTATGGTTAAAACCTTATGAGTGGACAGAAGTACATGAATTTGCGTTTGCCATAAGTAAAATGAAAGAATATGGGGATTTATTTTTAAATAAAGTCAGTTTCAGTCTGCGTCTATGTTACATTAAAAAACTTTTATTGGAAGAATTTCACAAAGGGCATTCAAGTGCTGAAATTCAATCTAAACTGTAACTAAGAAAAACGGTCATCAGAATATACACCAATATGTTTTATGTATATATAGATGGGCTTTGTATACTCTTAAGACCTGAGCGTGAATAAATTTTGTATATTTTTATTTACATTTTTATTTTTTCGCATTTTTATTTTTAAGTATTAGAAAATTATGGTGCACATATTCGCACCTCAGGTTTGAATATATCTGCAATTAGGAGTGTGGGCTAGTTTTCCAAGAAGTTATTTTTTCTAGTACATAAAAATTATTAAAACCGTAACAAAAGTAAAAAAAATTAACAAAAGATGGTTTTACTTGTCTAAAATAGATATAATTTAGTGTGCACATGTGTGCATTTACGGTCCGAAGAGGCTATTGAACATAACTTGGTAATAGTAGTCGGTTATAATGTTTTATATAATATTCGCTACGCCTGCCGAAAACGGTTACACTTTTACCCCAAAAAAAGAACATTGGCCAAGAAGAAATTAAAAAATTAAGGAACATCGTCATAGCTGAAGAGTTAGAAAGTGTTGCTCCGATTCAATACAGGAAAATAATTTATGGAATAGGGGATAAGTCACAACGTAACTCATTTGGTAAAATGAGAGTTGTATTTGAGATACGATAATCCGATATACATTTCAGCAAGTCGATTGCCAATGACTGAACAAGACCAGATTCAAAGCGAGTATGCAATAAAATGCGGAAAAATATAAAAAATATAAGCCAATTAGACCAAAAGTCAATACAGAATGGTCTAATGATGCCATTCTAAAGCTTATAACAGCGTGGACATTAGTTCTGCACAATATAAATTGCCAAAAACACCAGCTTGCCTGATTTTGTAAGAGAACGAAGTGCAGACGAATGCGAAGCTACATAAATGGTCCAATCTGCGAATGACATTCAACACAAACCTAAGCAAAATAAAAAAAATCCGGATCAGCTGCCGGAGAATACATAGTCTGGAAATATTTTACTGCAACGAAATTCCTGGAATTGAATGAAACGTCTCAAACAAGTGAATCAATTGTAACAATGACAATGGTAAACTAGTGTTTTATTGCATAATACTTTTTAAATCAATCTGCTCTATTTTTATTTTGTTAATAGCCTGGTGAAGACTCAAATTGGTCAGTAGCATATTCTGAACCAACATTACCAAAACGTCCCAGAATAACATCATCAGTTTCACCAACATCATAGGCTCAACAAGCATTGCTCAGTTATAATGTGTTTACAGAAATGACAGATAAGGCGATCTGTACTATAGCGGAAAGATCAGATATAAAAGACCAGACCAGTTTGGCTCTTTTGGTCCTTCAGAATTGCGCAGTCTTCCACTGCAAAAGGGAATGTTATCTAAAAGGAAATTGGCTCGAGCTTTAATTAACATTATGGATGAATTTGAAAATTCTATTGATAATTAATGAATTAAATTAGAATTTCTTTTTATTAGTAGATATGTATGAATGTAAATAAACAGTATTTCAAATTAGATTTGTTTATACTGCCAATTCCACAAAATACATCGCAAGAAAATTAGAATTTGTACTGTATGAATGTCGCCAAGCATCTTCAATTAACACTCCATTTCCATGATGCTGGTCGGTAAATCCGAAAGGTGTGTATAATTTTTTATTTGTAGTGATCAAATAACTGTGCAGTACGTAACATGCTAAGACTATTTTTTTGGCTTTAAGCTAATAGGTGATCGTAAAACTCGAAAACCTCCTGCATTATATCAAACACGTTTTCAATAATGCGACGTGCACGACTTAAACGATAATTATAGAATCTTTGCACCATTGTTAAACCACGTTGGGCATACAGTTTTAAAACATTTTGACGCATAGCAAAAGCATCATCTGCAACAAGTAATTACGGAACAGGTAATTCGGGTCCAGATAATACTGTTGGCTCTGGTAAGCTTAGTTGGTTATTGTCCATGGCTTCTGTAAAGCTACAGCGATTGAATACAACACCATCGGAAAACCGTCCATTGTGACCTACATCAGCATATATGAGTTTCTATTCAGCATCTGCAATTCCCATTAGCACAATGCTATGCGTGTCTCACTCATTCTGAAATTGTTGGCGTCTACAATAGTTGATGTATAGGAAAATATAAGTTTTGCTATGTCTATGTATGCACGTAAAAGCAATGATTGAATTCTCTTACTTTCATATACTCTAAAACCGTAATAGTTTGCTTTGGAATGTGAAATATGTACTGCATTGAAGAAAATGAATCACCACTACCTAGAAAACGAAGTGTCAATATAATTTCGTTCGTTTTGATTTTTTTATTACTGCAATTATGGCACGTTCAAGAATATTAACAAAAGAAAATCTAAATCGGCTGCTTTCTTGTGCTTTAAAAAACGTAAAACCACACCGAAAAACGAAAGCGCTCGTGGTTTGCAGAAGAGCATCAAATCGTTTAAGTGATTTTAAAACCGTTCGTGATTTAATACTACGTGATTTTCAGAACAGACCTGTATATAAGCTATTATTTTATAAAGTAGGTAAACAATTTATAATTAAAACAACTTCCAATATTACTTAACAGCAATTAATACTTTTTATTTAAAATAGGAACTTCTTTAAGAAATGATATATATGTATTATATAATATATTATAGTTAATATTTGCCTACTCTAGCAAACATCTTTTCGAAGAAAATGAACAGTTCTCAAAGGCAAATGCCAAATTACAAAAGCAAATATCAACATTTGCTAAAGTAGACAACATCTCCCATTTAAGCCTATACTGAAATGTGTTTTAAACTGTAACTACTAACACATGTATAGAATGCAAAAATAGAAATGAAAAAAATTTAAAGTCTTCGCAGAAACATAAATACTTTATATTTAACGAAATAAGGACAACGAAGACATCTTCGCTAGAGTAATCGAAAAACACAACCTGCATGACGACACATCCGATAACGGACTCAGACTTCGTAACGGGGCGAAACTTCAATGTAACAAGCGGTTCCTTAACCTCCACACTCACAAAGGGACCTGGCGGTTCCCTGATCAATTAACCGTCAACCAGATTGATCACATTGCCAAAACGCCATCAGAGATGCTGCCTCTGATGTATTGGGTTTTAAAATGCCACCCGGGAAAAACCCATGATTTGACGACGAGTGCAGGCAGGCGCACTCAGCGAAGCTAGCAGCGTATAAGGCGACGTTGGAGAGAAGGACGAGAGCAGTTCGTGAGCTCTACGAACGTAAAAGAAGGGAAGAACACCAGCTTCTCAAAAGGAAGAAAAAAAAGCATGAGCGGGCGGTCGAGGAACTGGAGAGTTGTTACGGGAGGAATAATATCCGAAAGTTTTACCAACGGGTAAAACAACTATTCAATATATATAAGCATCGAACAGAATACCTGTCGTAACGAAGACGGACCAATCGTAGTAGAGCCGCAATCGATACTGAGAATCTGGAAAGATCACCTCTCCAGACTGTTTATCGGCGAGGAAAACACCAATTCCATTTCCAGGCAGAGTATTCCACCCCATTTTATTGGACCATTATGATAGAGAATTCCGTCCCCCGACCTGAATGAAGTCAAGATAGCAATATCGAGATTGAAATCAAATATAGCTGCAGGAACGGAAGGGCTGTCCGCGGAACTGTTTAAGGCAGTTCATTTGTAAGATATGATCGGAGGAAAGCATGCCCTACGAGTGGAATCTCAGCATCGTTTGCCCGATCCATAAAAAAACAGATCCATTCAACTGCGCCAACTACCGAGGAATAAGTGTCCTGAAGTGTTCAATGACCCAATTTTCACACTAAGGCAGATCCTGGAACAGACCCAAGAGATGCAAATCGACGCCCACCATCTATTCGTCGATTTTAAGGCCGCATATGACAGCGTGCATAGGGACGAGCTATACAACGCCATGTCTAGTTTTGACATTCCTACCAAACTCGTCAGGTTGTGTAAGATGACGATGGAGAATTCTCGCTGCTCCATCAAGGTCGCTAACGAATTCACCGAGACCTTCAATGTCAGAAAAGGCTTTAGACAAGGCGACTGTCATGTGAGTTTTTGCCTTTATATATTATAATATTATATATTATATGTATATACAATATATTAATAATAAGGTGACCATATTAAAACCAAAAATAAAAATAATGTCCGAAAGATGGATTTTTTAACAAGTTGGTGAATATATTTTAAGAACGTCTTTAGAAATTTCTTACTGCATAAAATAATATAATAATAAATTTTGTTTTTCTTTCAAATAGATGTCTTTCTAAATAAATATAACTCAATTTCGCCGAGTATGACGTATTTCGTCATACTCTGTGCATTTTCATTTATTTTTGACGACGAATATTCGTGACCAAAAATTTGTCGTTTTTCGGATGTGTATTGCTAGCTGTTCCTAGCATAAGAAGCAACTAAAACAAAACAATAGATAAAAAAGAAATTTCTTACAGTGAAAAGCAGCACGAAGCGAGGGAAATGTCTGAAGATAATGAGATTTCGCCTAATACGATTTCGTTAGCAAGCGTGGAAAGAGAATTATGGTTAAAACCTTATGAGTGGACAGAAGTACATGAATTTGTGTTTGCCATAAGTAAAATGAAAGAATATGGGGATTTATTTTTAAATAAAGTCAGTTTCAGTCTGCGCCTATGTTACATTAAAAAACTTTTATTGGAAGAATTTCACAAAGGGCATTCAAGTGCTGAAATTCAATCTAAACTGTAACTAAGAAAAACGGTCATCAGAATATACACCAATATGTTTTATGTATATATAGATGGGCTTTGTATACTCTCAAGACCTGAGCGTGAATAAATTTTGAACATTGGCCAAGAAGAAATTAAAAAATTAAGGAACATCGTCATAGCTGAAGAGTTAGAAAGTGTTGCTCCGATTCAATACAGGAAAATAATTTATGGAATAGGGGATAAGTCACAACGTAACTCATTTGGTAAAATGAGAGTTGTATTTGAGATACGATAATCCGATATACATTTCAGCAAGTCGATTGCCAATGACTGAACAAGACCAGATTCAAAGCGAGTATGCATTGACTATAGGTGACTAAATAAAATGTGTTTTAAAGGATCGTTTTCCAGTTCCCAATATGGAGCCTTTGATCGATAGTTTTAGTTGGACAAATAATGCCTTTTTGGACATTGAAGAAGAGAGCACAAAATATATGGCTTTTGTGAGCAAACAAAAGTCTAATTACGCTTCTTTTAGATTCTGTAAATCTGCGACCGTTTTTACTTAATTTATTAATAATGCAGTTACTCTCAATTTGAAAAAGTTATAAGTGTTGCAGCAAAAAACAATTTGAAAATCAATTCGAAAATATGTTCAGACAATGAGAATGCCGCAGTAAAACCAAATTAAAAAAATGCCATGCCAAAGAACATAAAAGATATTCAATCATTCCTTGACTTAAGAGGATTTTTTGGAAAGTTTATTAAAAATTAAGCGATAATTGTTAGACCCTTAACAAATCTTTCAAAAAATTGCACCGAACTCGTTAATCACGACATGAAAAACATGTAGTTCAAGTCCTTGAACAAGAATTTGTTAGAGAGCTTGACAAAGAACGGCAGTAGCAGAAAGCAACAAATCAAATTTTCTAAATTTCAAGCAAAGTATAAGTAAAACTTCGAGAGAAAATTATATGTTGGATGTAAAGTTAGAGATTTAGTAGCTATCAATAGAATACAGATTATTGCCGGAAAGAAACTTGCCATATGAAATGACGAAGATAAAACGTGCTATACGGTTTCAGGGTCGAAAAGCAGAAGGAAAAGAAAAGAAGTTGTTAAAGTGGCAAATTCACACAAGTTGAAAGTTGTAATAAAGTTTGAGTCCAGTTCGACAGACTTTTTACTTATCATAAACTAAAAAGCGTACTAAATGAAATTAGCACTTAACTAACAAAATCAAAATTATACCTAATACTATCAATTTAGAAAATAAATAAAAACCAAGCTCAATGTGCTTTAAATATTGTTTTCAATTTTTATTGTTAGAATTATTTAATTTTATAATTACTTTCGGATTAATTTACTTCAGGTTACAATGCAGAAACATATAACTTAGCTTCAAGCAATTTGCAATAACAATAATAACTCCTCCTTTAAAAAGTTGGTATCCTTGACCGCATGTAAAGTTTCATTCTGCACGGTAAATAGTAGGACCATGTTGGGAACAAGTCTGGAAAATAAAATAAAATAAGGAATTTAGTCGAATATATAGCACATATTTTAAATATTACTAATTTCTTGGTGAAACGTCAAGTAATTTATAAATAAATTATGTTTTGCAAATTAAAGGGATATTTTTTCAATAGTCACGTGCAAACATTAAAAATTTTTTACAGTGCTTATGTGCGAGTTATTGTCATAGCCCATAAGAGTAATATAGACTAAACCAAAAAATAAAAACAATAAGAGGATAAATATTAATTTAAAAACTAATTAGCATAAAACAAATAAAGATCATAGTTTAAAAAAACTAAGGACGAATGTTTTCATATAATATTAAAACATGGGTTATTTTTTTATATAGGGTAATCATTTGAAATAGATAGTGATTCCTTTTTTCTATCTTTACATTAACAATAAGCCGACGTTTCAGTGAAAGGCTAGAAGATGATACTACGCCACAAAACAGGAATCAGAATAAACTATTTAAGAAACGAAAACTTAATTGAAAATTTAAATTCATTACAATTAATTTGTTATTATTGAATTACCAATACCACCATATAGTCATAAAAAAATATTTTCTAAATTAAACTAAAAGTGAAAACTTTGAATTAATTTTCTTGCAGCAAGGATGAGTTGCTAGAGTGTTCCACCAACAGGCCAGTGGTCGAAGCTTCGATTCCTACCCAAAGATTCTTGAAACAACATCCAAAATTCAACTGAAAACAATGACAAAACACACAATACTCAATGATACATAGTACATAAATACAAACATTTAATAACCCAACAATCAAATTCATATAAATACAATATATAATGCAATATTGATTGTTATTTGATGTTTGACTGTGCATTGCCGAAGGTATGTACACTGGACACTGAACATTTAGAACATTCTCATCCCGGCAATATAGAATAAAAATAGTGAAACACTACTTCCTTTTTTTCCGCATAACCCAGGTTCTATTACAATGAACTGCATATGTAGGGGTCGACTTCTGAGTATTGGTCAAGTATGGTCTGAGTATGGAACAAGAAAACTCCTTTATAATAAAAGCTTCACATAAATACAAAATATCTAAAACAAAGCATACCGTTCCTAGAACAAAAGCAGAATTTCAACAATTACCAAAGGCGCAAGTGTTGACATGAATTTAATTATTGGAGCAAATGCCAACCGGCAATTGAAACTATGAGATATGAAAATTAAATGAAAGTACAAAACTTTGCACAGCAAATCAGTCAGATTGAATTACGGCACAACATTCAGACAGACTCGACAAATCATATGCATATACTCATCTACTTTTAGTGCTTCATCACAAAATAAGGCAATGCCTGAATCTGTCCTTTTCAAAAATTGTAATGTCCGTTTATGCCGCAGTTGTAGCTAAAGCCATAAAAGCACAGCAATGGAAGATTTTGTTCGATTGTTCGTATATGGAGTCAATAACACATTTATAAAGCGTGTTTTTTAGAGCGTCACAACTTTGAGTTGGCATCACTGCTTTATTTGAGCACACATTTAAAACCTGATAGTTGCTTTTTGTTTAGTTTGCTTTGACATTTCATTATGAATCGACATACAGCAGAGAAACTACCATCGTGCGTGCCACCAATTCGACGAATGGGCTGAAGCACAAATTGATATTGAGTTTGAATTTCCATTCAAAATTTTATTTTCCGATGAAGCTCATTTCTGGTTGAATGGGTACGTAAATAAGCAGAATTGTAGCATTTGGAGCGAGGAGAATCCACAAGCTTTGCTGAAACACCACTACATCCACAGAAAATTACTGTTGGGTCCGCTTTATGGGCTGGCGCAGTCATTGGCCCAAAAGTCTTCAAAAACGATTATGGTCAGAACGTTACTGTCAATGGTAAACGGTATAGAAATATTATTCGAAATTTTTTCGTACCTGGCTGATATATTTTTCGTAATCTTGCTGATATGTGACTCCAACAGGATCATTTGTCTATGTCGATAAGCCACAAACAATTGAACACATGGAAATCAGCATTCGAAGAGTTATCGGCGAAATACGGCGGCAAATGCTACGAAAAGTTTTTAATTTTTTTTTTAACTAATGATGATTTAATAGACAATTTTCACAGAGTAATTTTTTTTTTAAATTTTACGTCGTATAACGATATTTCGCAATACACCGAGTTTTATATTGAGGAAATACCAGAAAGTAACCAAAAAGAAATTTTCGAAGAAATAATTCAGTGCAGAGAATTATTAGTTAAATGTTTTTGTAAATTAAATTTTAAGAGAAAAATCACATTTGGTATAGATTTGTTTAAGACAGACGCATTTACCAAGAATGATTCCGGAACAAACACAAATTCAAGCGATTGCGATTCTGCAACTGATACCGAATATAAACATTACTTTGATTTATATAACACCAATAGCAATAGAATATTTCAAAATTTATGGCAAAGCCAGGGATGTGCTTTCAGAAAATGTGGCAGGTGAACAAACTAAGAATTCGTTACAGGATAAGGTAAAACCGAACAGCTCGCAAGTCGTTGCAGGATGAATTGCAGGGTTGTATATAAGGTATAATGATTAGACAGGCTGCGCAAGGAATTTGGAAGATTTGGCTGATCCCTTAAGCTAATAGACGATATGTTGAATCGACATATTTTTCATGAAAAAATTTACTACCAGTGCCAATATATTAAACTTTTCCAACATATATTTGCTTAAGCTTATATGATTAACATTTGTTACTGATTTCAACAAATGTATGTTTACGCTTTCAACATATCGTATAGATAGACTTGTTAATTTACGGCTTATTACACCTTTAGCAACACTGATATAAAAAAAAACAGTAAATGAGAATTTGGAAAAGAAAACATATTTGCAAAACGAATTTGTAGAAAAACTGTACATAAGCGTTTATATGTTGGAAGATATTTGTAATTGGTAAGCCATTAGTTATATTTACCATTCCTGAAAAACTACGAGTAGTCGTTGTATTTGAAAATACATATGCATATACAGATATTGAAGATTTATTGGAAGTAACGTCCGGAACATCTGCAAAAGATCAGTATTATGTTTGGATAGTATTTGTTTTTCCACTACAATTCTCTATTCTGTATAATTGTGTGTTTTGCTAAGTTGTTTATAATGCTATGCTTAGCCACAGCTCTTTTGAATTCATCCTAGCACTGTTTAAGGTGTCTGGTTAGAATAGTGAGAACTCTTCTGTTTAGATTACAAAATTATTCTCCTCTTTATTAACAAATCTTATAGCTATTTCTACTAGTTTCTATTTCTTAAATTTTACATACATATTTACAATTGTTAATATCATCTGTGCGGTCTTTTTTCAATTATTTAAATTATTGTCTTGACACATTTACAAGTGTTTTTAGTTTGGTCAAGTGCTTAAATTATTACTTTGAAAAAAATGTTCTACAATATTCAAGCGGTAATTAAAATGTGTTACGTTACAGTTTTGTTAGTCGGTCAATGTTTACAATTTGTTTTTCGGTCAATCAAAAGTGTTATTTGATCTTCTTATAAATATCTTTTTGATAAACACGCTACATTCTATAGACCGATAAAATATGTTATTGTGGACATATCGAGCCTTTGGTGCAATACCATAGTAACTCAAAATTTGAATTTTTTGAGCTATGTATGCAGAAATGATCTTTGGGGAAATATCTATCTAGAGAAAAAAAGATTATGGATCCATCTCTAACTGTTCAGATTCTACAGCTAAAAATGTCTTTATTGCCTCTAGCTATTTCCAATAATATTTATTTGCAATAATGAAATGAAATGCATTTTTCCAAGTTCTCGATTTTTTGAATTACTACGGTATTGCACCAAAGCCTCGATATGTAAACACATTACAGCAGGCATATAATAAAATGCGGAAAAATATAAAAAATATAAGCCAATTAGACCAAATGTCAATACAGAATGGTCTAATGATGCCATTCTAAAGCTTATAACAGCGTGGACATTAGTTCTGCACAATATAAATTGCCAAAAACACCAGCTTGCCTGATTTTGTAAGAGAACGAAGTGCAGACGAATGCGAAGCTACATAAATGGTCCAATCTGCGAATGACATTCAACACAAACTTAAGCAAAATAAAAAAAATCCGGATCAGCTGCCGGAGAATACATAGTCTGGAAATATTTTACTGCAATGAAATTCCTGGAATTGAATGAAACGTCTCAAACAAGTGAATCAATTGTAACAATGACAATGGTAAACTAGTGTTTTATTGCATAATACTTTTTAAATCAATCTGCTCTATTTTTATTTTGACAATAGCCTGGTGAAGATTCAAATTGGTCAGTAGCATATTCTGAACCAACATTACCAAAACGTCCCAGAATAACATCATCAGTTTCACCAACATCATAGGCTCAACAAGCATTGCTCAGTTATAATGTGTTTACAGAAATGACAGATAAGGCGATCTGTACTATAGCGGAAAGATCAGATATAAAAGACCAGACCAGTTTGGCTCTTTTGGTCCTTCAGAATTGCGCAGTCTTCCACTGCAAAAGGGAATGCTATCTAAAAGGAAATTGGCTCGAACTTTAATTAACATTATGGATGAATTTGGATTCTATTGATAATTAATGAACTAAATTAGAATTTCTTTTTATTAGTAGATATTTATGCATGTAAATAAACAGTATTTCAAATTTCAAATTAGATTTGTTTATACTGCCAATTCCACAAAATACATCGCAAGAAAATTAGAATTTGTACTGTATGCATGTCGCCAAGCAACTTCAATTAACACTCCATTTCCATGATGCTGGTCGGTAAATCCGAAAGGTTCGTATAATTTATTATTTGTAGTGATCAAATAATTGTGAAGTACGTAATATGCTAAGACTATTTTTTTGGTTTTAAGCTAATAGGTGATCGTAAAACTCGAAAACCTCCTGACATTATACCAAACACGTTTTCAATAATGTGACGTGCACGGCTTAAACGATAATTATAGAATCTTTGCACCATTGTTAAACCACGTTGGGCATACAGTTTTAAAACATTTTGACGCATAGCAAAAGCATCATCTGCAACAAGTAATTACGGAACAGGTAATTCGGGTCCAGATAATACTGTTGGCTCTGGTAAGCTTAGTTGGTTATTGTTCATGGCTTCTGTAAAGCTACAGCGATTGAATACACCACCATCAGAAAACCGTCCATTGTGACCTACATCAGCATATATGAGTTTCTATTCAGCATCTGCAATTCCCATTAGCACAATGCTATGCGTGTCTCACTCATTCTGCAATTGTTGGCGTCTACAATAGTTGATGTAAAGGAAAATATAAGTTTTGCTATGTCTATGTATGCACGTAAAAGCAATGATTGAATTCTCTTACTTTCATATACTCTAAAACCGTAATAGTTTGCTTTGGAATGTGAAATATGTACTGCATTGAAGAAAATGAATCACCACTACCTAGAAAACGAAGTGTCAATATAATTTCGTTCGTTTTGATTTTTTTATTACTGCAATTATGGCACGTTCAAGAATATTAACAAAAGAAAATCTAAATCGGCTGCTTTCTTGTGCTTTAAAAAACGTAAAACCACGCCGAAAAACGAAAGCGCTCGTGGTTTGCAGAACAGCATCAAATCGTTTAAGTGATTTTAAAACTGTTCGTGATTTAATACTACGTGATTTTCAGAACAGACCTGTATATAAGCTATTATTTTATAAAGTAGGTAAACAATTTATAATTAAAACAACTTCCAATATTACTTAACAGCAATTAATACTTTTTATTTAAAGTAGTAACTTCTTTAAGAAATGATATATATGTATTATATAATATATTATAGTTAATATTTGCCTACTCTAGCAAACATCTTTTCGAAGAAAATGAACAGTTCTCAAAGGCGAATGCCAAATTACAAAAGCAAATATCAACATTTGCTAAAGTAGACAACATCTCCCATTTAAGCCTATACTGAAATGTGTTTTAAACTGTAACTACTAACACATGTATAGAATGCAAAAATAGAAATGAAAAAAATTTAAAGTCTTCGCAGAAACATAAATACTTTATATTTAACGAAATAAGGACAACGAAGACATCTTCGCTAGAGTAATCGAAAAACACAACCTGCATGACGACACATCCGATAACGGACTCAGACTTCGTAACGGGGCGAAACTTCAATGTAACAAGCGGTTCCTTAACCTCCACACTCACAAAGGGACCTGGCGGTTCCCTGATCAATTAACCGTCAACCAGATTGATCACATTGCCAAAACGCCATCAGAGATGCTGCCTCTGATGTATTGGGTTTTAAAATGCCACCCGGGAAAAACCCATGGTTTGACGACGAGTGCAGGCAGGCGCACTCAGCGAAGCTAGCAGCGTATAAGGCGACGTTGGAGAGAAGGACGAGAGCAGTTCGTGAACTCTACGAACGTAAAAGAAGGGAAGAACACCAGCTTCTCAAAAGGAAGAAAAAAAAGCATGAGGAGCGGGCGGTCGAGGAACTGGAGAGTTGTTACGGGAGGAATAATATCCGAAAGTTTTACCAACGGGTAAAACAACTATTCAATATATATAAGCATCGAACAGAATACCTGTCGTAACGAAGACGGACTAATCGTAGTAGAGCCGCAATCGATACTGAGAATCTGGAAAGATCACCTCTCCAGACTGTTTATCGGCGAGGAAAACACCAATTCCATTTCCAGGCAGAGTATTCCACCCCATTTTATTGGACCATTATGGTAGAGAATTCCGTCCCCCGACCTGAATGAAGTCAAGATAGCAATATCGAGATTGAAATCAAATATAGCTGCAGGAACGGAAGGACTGTCCGCGGAACTGTTTAAGGCAGTTCATTTGTAAGATATGATCGGAGAAAAGCATGCCCTACGAGTGGAATCTCAGCATGGTTTGCCCGATCCATAAAAAAACAGATCCATTCAACTGCGCCAACTACCGAGGAATAAGTGTCCTGAAGTGTTCAATGACCCAATTTTCACACTAAGGCAGATCCTGGAACAGACCCAAGAGATGCAAATCGACGCCCACCATCTATTCGTCGATTTTAAGGCCGCATATGACAGCGTGCATAGGGACGAGCTATACAACGCCATGTCTAGTTTTGACATTCCTACCAAACTCGTCAGGTTGTGTAAGATGACGATGGAGAATTCTCGCTGCTCCATCAAGGTCGCTAACGAATTCACCGAGACCTTCAATGTCAGAAAAGGCTTTAGACAAGGCGACTGTCATGTGAGTTTTTGCCTTTATATATTATAATATTATATATTATATGTATATACAATATATTAATAATAAATAATAATAAGGACCATATTAAAACCAAAAATAAAAATAATGTCCGAAAGATGGATTTTTTAACAAGTTGGTGAATATATTTTAAGAACGTCTTTAGAAATTTCTTACTACATAAAATAATATAATAATAAACTTTGTTTTTCTTTCAAATAGATGCCTTTCTAAATAAATATAACTCAATTTCGCCGAGTATGACGTATTTCGTCATACTCTGTGCATTTTCATTTATTTTTGACGACGAATATTCGTGACCAAAAATTTGTCGTTTTTCGGATGTGTGTTGCTAGCTGTTCCTAGCATAAGAAGCAACTAAAACAAAACAATAGATAAAAAAGAAATTTCTTACAGTGAAAAGCAGCACGAAGCGAGGGAAATGTCTGAAGATAATGAGATTTCGCCTAATACAATTTCGTTAGCAAGCGTGGAAAGAGAATTATGGTTAAAACCTTATGAGTGGACAGAAGTACATGAATTTGCATTTGCCATAAGTAAAATGAAAGAATATGGGGATTTATTTTTAAATAAAGTCAGTTTCAGTCTGCGTCTATGTTACATTAAAAAACTTTTATTGGAAGAATTTCACAAAGGGCATTCAAGTGCTGAAATTCAATCTAAACTGTAACTAAGAAAAACGGTCATCAGAATATACACCAATATGTTTTATGTATAAATTTTATATAGATGGGCTTTGTATACTCTTAAGACCTGAGCGTGAATAAATTTTGTATATTTTTATTTACATTTTTATTTTTAAGTATTAGAAAATTATGGTGCACATATTCGCACCTCAGGTTTGAATATATCTTCAATTAGGAGTGTGGGGTAGTTTTCCAAGAAGTTATTTTTTCTAGTACATAAAAATTATTAAAACCGTAACAAAAGTAAAAAAAATTAACAAAAGATGGTTTTACTTGTCTAAAATAGATATAATTTAGTGTTCACATGTGTGCATTTACGGTCCGAAGAGGCTATTGAACATAACTTGGTAATAGTAGTCGGTTATAATGTTTTATATAATATTCGCTACGCCTGCCGAAAACGGTTACACTTTTACCCCAAAAAAAGAACATTGGCCAAGAAGAAATTAAAAAATTAAGGAACATCGTCATAGCTGAAGAGTTAGAAATTGTTGCTCCGATTCAATACAGGAAAATAATTTATGGAATAGGGGATAAGTCACAACGTAACTCATTTGGTAAAATGAGAGTTGTATTTGAGATACGATAATCCGATATACATTTCAGCAAGTCGATTGCCAATGACTGAACAAGACCAGATTCAAAGCGAGTATGCATTGACTATAGGTGACTAAATAAAATGTGTTTTAAAGGATCGTTTTCCAGTTCCCAATATGGAGCCTTTGATCGATAGTTTTAGTTGGACAAATAATGCCTTTTTGGACATTGAAGAAGAGAGCACAAAATATATGGCTTTTGTGAGCAAACAAAAGTCCAATTACGCTTCTTTTAGATTCTGTAAATCTGCGACCGTTTTTACTTAATTTATTAATAATGCAGTTACTCTCAATTTGAAAAAGTTATAAGTGTTGCAGCAAAAAACAATTTGAAATTCAATTCGAAAATATGTTCAGACAATGAGAATGCCGCAGTAAAACCAAATTAAAAAAATGCCATGCCAAAGAACATAAAAGATATTCAATCATTCCTTGACTTAAGAGGATTTTTTAGAAAGTTTATTAAAAATTAAGCGATAATTGTTAGACCCTTAACAAAGCTTTCAAAAAATTGAACCAAACTCGTTAATCACGACTCCGAAAAACACAGTTGTTATTTATAGATAAAAGCAGCATTTTTAGACATGAAAAACATGTAGTTCAAGTCCTTGAACAAGAATTTGTTAGAGAGCTTGACAAAGAACGGCAGTAGCAGAAAGCAACAAATCAAATTTTCTAAATTTCAAGCAAAGTATAAGTAAAACTTCGAGAGAAAATTATATGTTGGATGTAAAGTTAGAGATTTAGTAGCTATCAAGAGAACACAGATTATTGCCGGAAAGAAACTTGCCATATGAAATGACGAAGATAAAACGTGCTGTACGGTTTCAGGGTCGAAAAGCAGAAGGAAAAGAAAAGAAGTTGTTAAAGTGGCAAATTCACACAAGTTGAAAGTTGTAATAAAGTTTGAGTCCAGTTCGACAGACTTTTTACTTATCATAAACTAAAAAGCGTACTAAATGAAATTAGCTCTTAACTAACAAAATCAAAATTATACCTAATACTATCAATTTGGAAAATAAATAAAAACCAAGCTCAATGTGCTTTAAATATTGTTTTCAATTTTTATTGTTAGAATTATTTAATTTTATAATTACTTTCGGATTAATTTACTTCAGGTTACAATGCAGAAACATATAACTTAGCTTCAAGCAATTTGCAATAACAATAATAACTCCTCCTTTAAAAAGTTGGTATCCTTGACCGCATGTAAAGTTTCATTCTGCACGGTAAATAGTAGGACCATGTTGGGAACAAGTCTGGAAAATAAAATAAAATAAGGAATTTAGTCGAATATATAGCACATATTTTAAATATTACTAATTTCTTGGTGAAACGTCAAGTAATTTATAAATAAATTATGTTTTGCAAATTAAAGGGATATTTTTTCAATAGTCACGTGCAAACATTAAAAATTTTTTACAGTGCTTATGTGCGAGTTATTGTCATAGCCCATAAGAGTAATATAGACTAAACCAAAAAATAAAAACAATAAGAGGATAAATATTAATTTAAAAACTAATTAGCATAAAACAAATAAAGATCATAGTTTAAAAAAACTAAGGACGAATGTTTTCATATAATATTAAAACATGGGTTATTTTTTTATATAGGGTAATCATTTGAAATAGATAGTGATTCCTTTTTTCTATCTTTACATTAACAATAAGCCGACGTTTCAGTGAAAGGCTAGAAGATGATACTACGCCACAAAACAGGAATCAGAATAAACTATTTAAGAAACGAAAACTTAATTGAAAATTTAAATTCATTACAATTAATTTGTTATTATTGAATTACCAATACCACCATATAGTCATAAAAAATATTTTCTAAATTAAACTAAAAGTGAAAACTTTGAATTAATTTTCTTGCAGCAAGGATGAGTTGCTAGAGTGTTCCACCAACAGGCCAGTGGTCGAAGCTTCGATTCCTACCCAAAGATTCTTGAAACAACATCCAAAATTCAACTGAAAACAATGACAAAACACACAATACTCAATGATACATAGTACATAAATACAAACATTTAATAACCCAACAATCAAATTCATATAAATACAATATATAATGCAATATTGATTGTTATTTGATGTTTGACTGTGCATTGCCGAAGGTATGTACACTGGACACTGAACATTTAGAACATTCTCATCCCGGCAATATAGAATAAAAATAGTGAAACACTACTTCCTTTTTTTCCGCATAACCCAGGTTCTATTACAATGAACTGCATATGTAGGGGTCGACTTCTGAGTATTGGTCAAGTATGGTCTGAGTATGGAACAAGAAAACTCCTTTATAATAAAAGCTTCACATAAATACAAAATATCTAAAACAAAGCATACCGTTCCTAGAACAAAAGCAGAATTTCAACAATTACCAAAGGCGCAAGTGTTGACATGAATTTAATTATTGGAGCAAATGCCAACCGGCAATTGAAACTATGAGATATGAAAATTAAATGAAAGTACAAAACTTTGCACAGCAAATCAGTCTAAATAAGCAGAATTGTAGCATTTGGAGCGAGGAGAATCCACAAGCTTTGCTGAAACACCACTACATCCACAGAAAATTACTGTTGAGTCCGCTTTATGGGCTGGCGCAGTCATTGGCCCAAAAGTCTTCAAAAACGATTATGGTCAGAACGTTACTGTCAATGGTAAACGGTATAGAAATATTATTCGAAATTTTTTCGTACCTTGCTGATATATTTTTCCTAATCTTGCTGATATGTGACTCCAACAGGATCATTTGTCTATGTCGATAAGCCACAAACAATTGAACACATGGAAATCAGCATTTGAAGAGTTATCGGCGAAATACGGCGGCAAATGCTACGAAAAGTTTTTAATTTTTTTTTTTAACTAATGATGATTTAATAGACAATTTTCACAGAGTAATTTTTTTTTTTAAATTTTACGTCGTATAACGATATTTCGCAATACACCGAGTTTTATATTGAGGAAATACCAGAAAGTAACCAAAAAGAAATTTTCGAAGAAATAATTCAGTGCAGAGAATTATTAGTTAAATGTTTTTGTAAATTAAATTTTAAGAGAAAAATCACATTTGGTATAGATTTGTTTAAGACAGACGCATTTACCAAGAATGATTCCGGAACAAACACAAATTCAAGCGATTGCGATTCTGCAACTGATACCGAATATAAACATTACTTTGATTTATATAACACCAATAGCAATAGAATATTTCAAAATTTATACAGATGTGTTCTAACATCATGCGCGAAAATTACGACGGGAATGAACTAAATCTTAACTCCTTTTTAGATAAAATCGAGTTAGTTGAAGAAATTACAGCACCCAACTTAAATACTTGTTTAATATCTTTCTTAAAATCAAAATTAGATGGCAAAGCCAGGGATGTGCTTTCAGAAAATGTGGCAGGTGAACAAACTAAGAATTCGTTACAGGATAAGGTAAAACCGAACAGCTCGCAAGTCGTTGCAGGATGAATTGCAGGGTTGTATGTAAGGTATAATGATTAGACAGGCTGCGCAAGGAATTTGGAAGATTTGGCTGATCCCTTAAGCTAATAGACGATATGTTGAATCGACATATTTTTCATGAAAAAATTTACTACCAGTGCCAACATATTAAACTTTTCCAACATATATTTGCTTAAGCTTGTATGATTAACATTTGTTACTGATTTCAACAAATGTATGTTTACGCTTTCAACATATCGTATAGATAGACTTGTTAATTTACGGCTTATTACACCTTTAGCAACACTGATATAAAAAAAACAGTAAATGAGAATTTGGAACAGAAAACGTATTTGCAAAACGAATTTGTAGAAAAACTGTACATAAGCGTTTATATGTTGGAAGATATTTGTAATTGGTAAGCCATTAGTTATATTTACCATTCCTGAAAAACTACGAGTAGTCGTTGTATTTGAAAATACATATGCATATACAGATATTGAAGATTTATTGGAAGTAACGTCCGGAACATCTGCAAAAGATCAGTATTATGTTTGGATAGTATTTGTTTTTCCACTACAATTCTCTATTCTGTATAATTGTGTGTTTTGCTAAGTTGTTTATAATGCTATGCTTAGCCACAGCTCTTTTGAATTCATCCTAGCACTGTTTAAGGTGTCTGGTTAGAATAGTGAGAACTCTTCTGTTTAGATTACAAAATTATTCTCCTCTTTATTAACAAATCTTATAGCTATTTATACTAGTTTCTATTTCTTAAATTTTACATACATATTTACAATTGTTAATATCATCTGTGCGGTCTTTTTTCAATTATTTAAATTATTGTCTTGACACATTTACAAGTGTTTTTAGTTTGGTCAAGTGCTTAAATTATTACTTTGAAAAAAATGTTCTACAATATTCAAGCGGTAATTAAAATGTGTTACGTTACAGTTTTGTTAGTCGGTCAATGTTTACAATTTGTTTTTCGGTCAATCAAAAGTGTTATTTGATCTTCTTATAAATATCTTTTTGATAAACACGCTACATTCTATAGACCGATAAAATATGTTATTGTGGACATATCGAGCCTTTGGTGCAATACCATAGTAACTCAAAATTTGAATTTTTTGAGCTATGTATGCAGAAATGATCTTTGGGGAAATATCTATCTAGAGAAAAAAAGATTATGGATCCATCTCTAACTGTTCAGATTCTACAGCTAAAAATGTCTTTATTGCCTCTAGCTATTTCCAATAATATTTATTTGCAATAATGAAATGAAATGCATTTTTCCAAGTTCTCGATTTTTTGAATTACTACGGTATTGCACCAAAAGCTCGATATGTAAACACATTACAGCAGGCATATAATAAAATGCGGAAAAATATAAAAAATATAAGCCAATTAGACCAAATGTCAATACAGAATGGTCTAATGATGCCATTCTAAAGCTTATAACAGCGTGGACATTAGTTCTGCACAATATAAATTGCCAAAAACACCAGCTTGCCTGATTTTGTAAGAGAACGAAGTGCAGACGAATGCGAAGCTACATAAATGGTCCAATCTGCGAATGACATTCAACACAAACTTAAGCAAAATAAAAAAAATCCGGATCAGCTGCCGGAGAATACATAGTCTGGAAATATTTTACTGCAATGAAATTCCTGGAATTGAATGAAACGTCTCAAACAAGTGAATCAATTGTAACAATGACAATGGTAAACTAGTGTTTTATTGCATAATACTTTTTAAATCAATCTGCTCTATTTTTATTTTGACAATAGCCTGGTGAAGATTCAAATTGGTCAGTAGCATATTCTGAACCAACATTACCAAAACGTCCCAGAATAACATCATCAGTTTCACCAACATCATAGGCTCAACAAGCATTGCCCAGTTATAATGTGTTTACAGAAATGACAGATAAGGCGATCTGTACTATAGCGGAAAGATCAGATATAAAAGACCAGACCAGTTTGGCTCTTTTGGTCCTTCAGAATTGCGCAGTCTTCCACTGCAAAAGGGAATGCTATCTAAAAGGAAATTGGCTCGAACTTTAATTAACATTATGGATGAATTTGGAAATTCTATTGATAATTAATGAACTAAATTAGAATTTCTTTTTATTAGTAGATATTTATGCATGTAAATAAACAGTATTTCAAATTTCAAATTAGATTTGTTTATACTGCCAATTCCACAAAATACATCGCAAGAAAATTAGAATTTGTACTGTATGCATGTCGCCAAGCATCTTCAATTAACACTCCATTTCCATGATGCTGGTCGGTAAATCCGAAAGGTTCGTATAATTTTTTATTTGTAGTGATCAAATAATTGTGAAGTACGTAATATGCTAAGACTATTTTTTTGGTTTTAAGCTAATAGGTGATCGTAAAACTCGAAAACCTCCTGACATTATACCAAACACGTTTTCAATAATGTGACGTGCACGGCTTAAACGATAATTATAGAATCTTTGCACCATTGTTAAACCACGTTGGGCATACAGTTTTAAAACATTTTGACGCATAGCAAAAGCATCATCTGCAACAAGTAATTACGGAACAGGTAATTCGGGTCCAGATAATACTGTTGGCTCTAGTAAGCTTAGTTGGTTATTGTTCATGGCTTCCGTAAAGCTACAGCGATTGAATACACCACCATCAGAAAACCGTCCATTGTGACCTACATCAGCATATATGAGTTTCTATTCAGCATCTGCAATTCCCATTAGCACAATGCTATGCGTGTCTCACTCATTCTGCAATTGTTGGCGTCTACAATAGTTGATGTAAAGGAAAATATAAGTTTTGCTATGTCTATGTATGCACGTAAAACCAATGATTGAATTCTTTTACTTTCATATACTCTAAAAGCGTAATAGTTTGCTTTGGAATGTGAAATATGTACTGCATTGAAGAAAATGAATCACCACTACCTAGAAAACGAAGTGTCAATATAATTTCGTTCGTTTTGATTTTTTTATTACTGCAATTATGGCACGTTCAAGAATATTAACAAAAGAAAATCTAAATCGGCTGCTTTCTTGTGCTTTAAAAAACGTAAAACCACACCGAAAAACGAAAGCGCTCGTGGTTTGCAGAACAGCATCAAATCGTTTAAGTGATTTTAAAACTGTTCGTGATTTAATACTACGTGATTTTCAGAACAGACCTGTATATAAGCTATTATTTTATAAAGTAGGTAAACAATTTATAATTAAAACAACTTCCAATATTACTTAACAGCAATTAATACTTTTTATTTAAAATAGTAACTTCTTTAAGAAATGATATATATGTATTATATAATATATTATAGTTAATATTTGCCTACTCTAGCAAACATCTTTTCGAAGAAAATGAACAGTTCTCAAAGGCAAATGCCAAATTACAAAACAAATATCAACATTTGCTAAAGTAGACAACATCTCCCATTTAAGCCTATACTGAAATGTGTTTTAAACTGTAACTACTAACACATGTATAGAATGCAAAAATAGAAATGAAAAAAATTTAAAGTCTTCGCAGAAACATAAATACTTTATATTTAACGAAATAAGGACAACGAAGACATCTTCGCTAGAGTAATCGAAAAACACAACCTGCATGACGACACATCCGATAACGGACTCAGACTTCGTAACGGGGCGAAACTTCAATGTAACAAGCGGTTCCTTAACCTCCACACTCACAAAGGGACCTGGCGGTTCCCTGATCAATTAACCGTCAACCAGATTGATCACATTGCCAAAACGCCATCAGAGATGCTGCCTCTGATGTATTGGGTTTTAAAATGCCACCCGGGAAAAACCCATGGTTTGACGACGAGTGCAGGCAGGCGCACTCAGCGAAGCTAGCAGCGTATAAGGCGACGTTGGAGAGAAGGACGAGAGCAGTTCGTGAACTCTACGAACGTAAAAGAAGGGAAGAACACCAGCTTCTCAAAAGGAAGAAAAAAAAGCATGAGCGGGCGGTCGAGGAACTGGAGAGTTGTTACGGGAGGAATAATATCCGAAAGTTTTACCAACGGGTAAAACAACTATTCAATATATATAAGCATCGAACAGAATACCTGTCGTAACGAAGACAGACTAATCGTAGTAGAGCCGCAATCGATACTGAGAATCTGGAAAGATCACCTCTCCAGACTGTTTATCGGCGAGGAAAACACCAATTCCATTTCCAGGCAGAGTATTCCACCCCATTTTATTGGACCATTATGGTAGAGAATTCCGTCCCCCGACCTGAATGAAGTCAAGATAGCAATATCGAGATTGAAATCAAATATAGCTGCAGGAACGGAAGGACTGTCCGCGGAACTGTTTAAGGCAGTTCATTTGTAAGATATGATCGGAGAAAAGCATGCCCTACGAGTGGAATCTCAGCATGGTTTGCCCGATCCATAAAAAAACAGATCCATTCAACTGCGCCAACTACCGAGGAATAAGTGTCCTGAAGTGTTCAATGACCCAATTTTCACACTAAGGCAGATCCTGGAACAGACCCAAGAGATGCAAATCGACGCCCACCATCTATTCGTCGATTTTAAGGCCGCATATGACAGCGTGCATAGGGACGAGCTATACAACGCCATGTCTAGTTTTGACATTCCTACCAAACTCGTCAGGTTGTGTAAGATGACGATGGAGAATTCTCGCTGCTCCATCAAGGTCGCTAACGAATTCACCGAGACCTTCAATGTCAGAAAAGGCTTTAGACAAGGCGACTGTCATGTGAGTTTTTGCCTTTATATATTATAATATTATATATTATATGTATATACAATATATTAATAATAAATAATAATAAGGACCATATTAAAACCAAAAATAAAAATAATGTCCGAAAGATGGATTTTTTAACAAGTTGGTGAATATATTTTAAGAACGTCTTTAGAAATTTCTTACTACATAAAATAATATAATAATAAACTTTGTTTTTCTTTCAAATAGATGCCTTTCTAAATAAATATAACTCAATTTCGCCGAGTATGACGTATTTCGTCATACTCTGTGCATTTTCATTTATTTTTGACGACGAATATTCGTGACCAAAAATTTGTCGTTTTTCGGATGTGTGTTGCTAGCTGTTCCTAGCATAAGAAGCAACTAAAACAAAACAATAGATAAAAAAGAAATTTCTTACAGTGAAAAGCAGCACGAAGCGAGGGAAATGTCTGAAGATAATGAGATTTCGCCTAATACAATTTCGTTAGCAAGCGTGGAAAGAGAATTATGGTTAAAACCTTATGAGTGGACAGAAGTACATGAATTTGCATTTGCCATAAGTAAAATGAAAGAATATGGGGATTTATTTTTAAATAAAGTCAGTTTCAGTCTGCGTCTATGTTACATTAAAAAACTTTTATTGGAAGAATTTCACAAAGGGCATTCAAGTGCTGAAATTCAATCTAAACTGTAACTAAGAAAAACGGTCATCAGAATATACACCAATATGTTTTATGTATAAATTTTATATAGATGGGCTTTGTATACTCTTAAGACCTGAGCGTGAATAAATTTTGTATATTTTTATTTACATTTTTATTTTTAAGTATTAGAAAATTATGGTGCACATATTCGCACCTCAGGTTTGAATATATCTTCAATTAGGAGTGTGGGGTAGTTTTCCAAGAAGTTATTTTTTCTAGTACATAAAAATTATTAAAACCGTAACAAAAGTAAAAAAAATTAACAAAAGATGGTTTTACTTGTCTAAAATAGATATAATTTAGTGTTCACATGTGTGCATTTACGGTCCGAAGAGGCTATTGAACATAACTTGGTAATAGTAGTCGGTTATAATGTTTTATATAATATTCGCTACGCCTGCCGAAAACGGTTACACTTTTACCCCAAAAAAAGAACATTGGCCAAGAAGAAATTAAAAAATTAAGGAACATCGTCATAGCTGAAGAGTTAGAAATTGTTGCTCCGATTCAATACAGGAAAATAATTTATGGAATAGGGGATAAGTCACAACGTAACTCATTTGGTAAAATGAGAGTTGTATTTGAGATACGATAATCCGATATACATTTCAGCAAGTCGATTGCCAATGACTGAACAAGACCAGATTCAAAGCGAGTATGCATTGACTATAGGTGACTAAATAAAATGTGTTTTAAAGGATCGTTTTCCAGTTCCCAATATGGAGCCTTTGATCGATAGTTTTAGTTGGACAAATAATGCCTTTTTGGACATTGAAGAAGAGAGCACAAAATATATGGCTTTTGTGAGCAAACAAAAGTCCAATTACGCTTCTTTTAGATTCTGTAAATCTGCGACCGTTTTTACTTAATTTATTAATAATGCAGTTACTCTCAATTTGAAAAAGTTATAAGTGTTGCAGCAAAAAACAATTTGAAATTCAATTCGAAAATATGTTCAGACAATGAGAATGCCGCAGTAAAACCAAATTAAAAAAATGCCATGCCAAAGAACATAAAAGATATTCAATCATTCCTTGACTTAAGAGGATTTTTTAGAAAGTTTATTAAAAATTAAGCGATAATTGTTAGACCCTTAACAAAGCTTTCAAAAAATTGAACCAAACTCGTTAATCACGACTCCGAAAAACACAGTTGTTATTTATAGATAAAAGCAGCATTTTTAGACATGAAAAACATGTAGTTCAAGTCCTTGAACAAGAATTTGTTAGAGAGCTTGACAAAGAACGGCAGTAGCAGAAAGCAACAAATCAAATTTTCTAAATTTCAAGCAAAGTATAAGTAAAACTTCGAGAGAAAATTATATGTTGGATGTAAAGTTAGAGATTTAGTAGCTATCAAGAGAACACAGATTATTGCCGGAAAGAAACTTGCCATATGAAATGACGAAGATAAAACGTGCTGTACGGTTTCAGGGTCGAAAAGCAGAAGGAAAAGAAAAGAAGTTGTTAAAGTGGCAAATTCACACAAGTTGAAAGTTGTAATAAAGTTTGAGTCCAGTTCGACAGACTTTTTACTTATCATAAACTAAAAAGCGTACTAAATGAAATTAGCTCTTAACTAACAAAATCAAAATTATACCTAATACTATCAATTTGGAAAATAAATAAAAACCAAGCTCAATGTGCTTTAAATATTGTTTTCAATTTTTATTGTTAGAATTATTTAATTTTATAATTACTTTCGGATTAATTTACTTCAGGTTACAATGCAGAAACATATAACTTAGCTTCAAGCAATTTGCAATAACAATAATAACTCCTCCTTTAAAAAGTTGGTATCCTTGACCGCATGTAAAGTTTCATTCTGCACGGTAAATAGTAGGACCATGTTGGGAACAAGTCTGGAAAATAAAATAAAATAAGGAATTTAGTCGAATATATAGCACATATTTTAAATATTACTAATTTCTTGGTGAAACGTCAAGTAATTTATAAATAAATTATGTTTTGCAAATTAAAGGGATATTTTTTCAATAGTCACGTGCAAACATTAAAAATTTTTTACAGTGCTTATGTGCGAGTTATTGTCATAGCCCATAAGAGTAATATAGACTAAACCAAAAAATAAAAACAATAAGAGGATAAATATTAATTTAAAAACTAATTAGCATAAAACAAATAAAGATCATAGTTTAAAAAAACTAAGGACGAATGTTTTCATATAATATTAAAACATGGGTTATTTTTTTATATAGGGTAATCATTTGAAATAGATAGTGATTCCTTTTTTCTATCTTTACATTAACAATAAGCCGACGTTTCAGTGAAAGGCTAGAAGATGATACTACGCCACAAAACAGGAATCAGAATAAACTATTTAAGAAACGAAAACTTAATTGAAAATTTAAATTCATTACAATTAATTTGTTATTATTGAATTACCAATACCACCATATAGTCATAAAAAATATTTTCTAAATTAAACTAAAAGTGAAAACTTTGAATTAATTTTCTTGCAGCAAGGATGAGTTGCTAGAGTGTTCCACCAACAGGCCAGTGGTCGAAGCTTCGATTCCTACCCAAAGATTCTTGAAACAACATCCAAAATTCAACTGAAAACAATGACAAAACACACAATACTCAATGATACATAGTACATAAATACAAACATTTAATAACCCAACAATCAAATTCATATAA
This sequence comes from Epicampocera succincta, assembly GCA_932526305.1. NCBI lineage: Eukaryota > Metazoa > Arthropoda > Insecta > Diptera > Tachinidae > Epicampocera > Epicampocera succincta. Next base: position 25,155,901 of record OW052035.1, on the reverse strand, counting down.
ATACAATATATAATGCAATATTGATTGTTATTTGATGTTTGACTGTGCATTGCCGAAGGTATGTACACTGGACACTGAACATTTAGAACATTCTCATCCCGGCAATATAGAATAAAAATAGTGAAACACTACTTCCTTTTTTTCCGCATAACCCAGGTTCTATTACAATGAACTGCATATGTAGGGGTCGACTTCTGAGTATTGGTCAAGTATGGTCTGAGTATGGAACAAGAAAACTCCTTTATAATAAAAGCTTCACATAAATACAAAATATCTAAAACAAAGCATACCGTTCCTAGAACAAAAGCAGAATTTCAACAATTACCAAAGGCGCAAGTGTTGACATGAATTTAATTATTGGAGCAAATGCCAACCGGCAATTGAAACTATGAGATATGAAAATTAAATGAAAGTACAAAACTTTGCACAGCAAATCAGTCTAAATAAGCAGAATTGTAGCATTTGGAGCGAGGAGAATCCACAAGCTTTGCTGAAACACCACTACATCCACAGAAAATTACTGTTGAGTCCGCTTTATGGGCTGGCGCAGTCATTGGCCCAAAAGTCTTCAAAAACGATTATGGTCAGAACGTTACTGTCAATGGTAAACGGTATAGAAATATTATTCGAAATTTTTTCGTACCTTGCTGATATATTTTTCCTAATCTTGCTGATATGTGACTCCAACAGGATCATTTGTCTATGTCGATAAGCCACAAACAATTGAACACATGGAAATCAGCATTTGAAGAGTTATCGGCGAAATACGGCGGCAAATGCTACGAAAAGTTTTTAATTTTTTTTTTTAACTAATGATGATTTAATAGACAATTTTCACAGAGTAATTTTTTTTTTTAAATTTTACGTCGTATAACGATATTTCGCAATACACCGAGTTTTATATTGAGGAAATACCAGAAAGTAACCAAAAAGAAATTTTCGAAGAAATAATTCAGTGCAGAGAATTATTAGTTAAATGTTTTTGTAAATTAAATTTTAAGAGAAAAATCACATTTGGTATAGATTTGTTTAAGACAGACGCATTTACCAAGAATGATTCCGGAACAAACACAAATTCAAGCGATTGCGATTCTGCAACTGATACCGAATATAAACATTACTTTGATTTATATAACACCAATAGCAATAGAATATTTCAAAATTTATACAGATGTGTTCTAACATCATGCGCGAAAATTACGACGGGAATGAACTAAATCTTAACTCCTTTTTAGATAAAATCGAGTTAGTTGAAGAAATTACAGCACCCAACTTAAATACTTGTTTAATATCTTTCTTAAAATCAAAATTAGATGGCAAAGCCAGGGATGTGCTTTCAGAAAATGTGGCAGGTGAACAAACTAAGAATTCGTTACAGGATAAGGTAAAACCGAACAGCTCGCAAGTCGTTGCAGGATGAATTGCAGGGTTGTATGTAAGGTATAATGATTAGACAGGCTGCGCAAGGAATTTGGAAGATTTGGCTGATCCCTTAAGCTAATAGACGATATGTTGAATCGACATATTTTTCATGAAAAAATTTACTACCAGTGCCAACATATTAAACTTTTCCAACATATATTTGCTTAAGCTTGTATGATTAACATTTGTTACTGATTTCAACAAATGTATGTTTACGCTTTCAACATATCGTATAGATAGACTTGTTAATTTACGGCTTATTACACCTTTAGCAACACTGATATAAAAAAAACACTAAATGAGAATTTGGAACAGAAAACGTATTTGCAAAACGAATTTGTAGAAAAACTGTACATAAGCGTTTATATGTTGGAAGATATTTGTAATTGGTAAGCCATTAGTTATATTTACCATTCCTGAAAAACTACGAGTAGTCGTTGTATTTGAAAATACATATGCATATACAGATATTGAAGATTTATTGGAAGTAACGTCCGGAACATCTGCAAAAGATCAGTATTATGTTTGGATAGTATTTGTTTTTCCACTACAATTCTCTATTCTGTATAATTGTGTGTTTTGCTAAGTTGTTTATAATGCTATGCTTAGCCACAGCTCTTTTGAATTCATCCTAGCACTGTTTAAGGTGTCTGGTTAGAATAGTGAGAACTCTTCTGTTTAGATTACAAAATTATTCTCCTCTTTATTAACAAATCTTATAGCTATTTATACTAGTTTCTATTTCTTAAATTTTACATACATATTTACAATTGTTAATATCATCTGTGCGGTCTTTTTTCAATTATTTAAATTATTGTCTTGACACATTTACAAGTGTTTTTAGTTTGGTCAAGTGCTTAAATTATTACTTTGAAAAAAATGTTCTACAATATTCAAGCGGTAATTAAAATGTGTTACGTTACAGTTTTGTTAGTCGGTCAATGTTTACAATTTGTTTTTCAATGTTTACAATGTTTACAATCTTATAGCTATTTATACTAGTTTCTATTTCTTAAATTTTACATACATATTTACAATTGTTAATATCATCTGTGCGGTCTTTTTTCAATTATTTAAATTATTGTCTTGACACATTTACAAGTGTTTTTAGTTTGGTCAAGTGCTTAAATTATTACTTTGAAAAAAATGTTCTACAATATTCAAGCGGTAATTAAAATGTGTTACGTTACAGTTTTGTTAGTCGGTCAATGTTTACAATTTGTTTTTCGGTCAATCAAAAGTGTTATTTGATCTTCTTATAAATATCTTTTTGATAAACACGCTACATTCTATAGACCGATAAAATATGTTATTGTGGACATATCGAGCCTTTGGTGCAATACCATAGTAACTCAAAATTTGAATTTTTTGAGCTATGTATGCAGAAATGATCTTTGGGGAAATATCTATCTAGAGAAAAAAAGATTATGGATCCATCTCTAACTGTTCAGATTCTACAGCTAAAAATGTCTTTATTGCCTCTAGCTATTTCCAATAATATTTATTTGCAATAATGAAATGAAATGCATTTTTCCAAGTTCTCGATTTTTTGAATTACTACGGTATTGCACCAAAGGCTCGATATGTAAACACATTACAGCAGGCATATAATAAAATGCGGAAAAATATAAAAAATATAAGCCAATTAGACCAAATGTCAATACAGAATGGTCTAATGATGCCATTCTAAAGCTTATAACAGCGTGGACATTAGTTCTGCACAATATAAATTGCCAAAAACACCAGCTTGCCTGATTTTGTAAGAGAACGAAGTGCAGACGAATGCGAAGCTTCATAAATGGTTCAATCTGCGAATGACATTCAACACAAACTTAAGCAAAATAAAAAAAATCCGGATCAGCTGCCGGAGAATACATAGTCTGGAAATATTTTACTGCAACGAAATTCCTGGAATTGAATGAAACGTCTCAAACAAGTGAATCAATTGTAACAATGACAATGGTAAACTAGTGTTTTATTGCATAATACTTTTTAAATCAATCTGCTCTATTTTTATTTTGATAATAGCCTGGCGAAGACTCAAATTGGTCAGTAGCATATTCTGAACCAACATTACCAAAACGTCCCAGAATAACATCATCAGTTTCACCAACATCATAGGCTCAACAAGCATTGCCCAGTTATAATGTGTTTACAAAAATGACAGATAAGGCGATCTATACTATAGCGGAAAGATCAGATATAAAAGACCAGACCAGTTTGGCTCTTTTGGTCCTTCAGAATTGCGCAGTCTTCCACTGCAAAAGGGAATGCTATCTAAAAGGAAATTGGCTCGAACTTTAATTAACATTATGGATGAATTTGGAAATTCTATTGATAATTAATGAACTAAATTAGAATTTCTTTTTATTAGTAGATATGTATGCATGTAAATAAACAGTATTTCAAATTTCAAATTAGATTTGTTTATACTGCCAATTCCACAAAATACATCGCAAGAAAATTAGAATTTGTACTGTATGCATGTCGCCAAGCAACTTCAATTAACACTCCATTTCCATGATGCTGGTCGGTAAATTCGAAAGGTTCGTATAATTTTTTATTTGTAGTGATCAAATAATTGTGAAGTACGTAATATGCTAAGACTATTTTTTTGGTTTTAAGCTAATAGGTGATCGTAAAACTCGAAAACCTCCTGACATTATACCAAACACGTTTTCAATAATGTGACGTGCACGGCTTAAACGATAATTATAGAATCTTTGCACCATTGTTAAACCACGTTGGGCATACAGTTTTAAAACATTTTGACGCATAGCAAAAGCATCATCTGCAACAAGTAATTACGGAACAGGTAATTCGGGTCCAGATAATACTGTTGGCTCTGGTAAGCTTAGTTGGTTATTGTTCATGGCTTCCGTAAAGCTACAGCGATTGAATACACCACCATCAGAAAACCGTCCATTGTGACCTACATCAGCATATATGAGTTTCTATTCAGCATCTGCAATTCCCATTAGCACAATGCTATGCGTGTCTCACTCATTCTGCAATTGTTGGCGTCTACAATAGTTGATGTAAAGGAAAATATAAGTTTTGCTATGTCTATGTATGCACGTAAAACCAATGATTGAATTCTCTTACTTTCATATACTCTAAAAGCGTAATAGTTTGCTTTGGAATGTGAAATATGTACTGCAGTGAAGAAAATGAATCACCACTACCTAGAAAACGAAGTGTCAATATAATTTCGTTCGTTTTGATTTTTTTATTACTGCAATTATGGCACGTTCAAGAATATTAACAAAAGAAAATCTAAATCGGCTGCTTTCTTGTGCTTTAAAAAACGTAAAACCACGCCGAAAAACGAAAGCGCTCGTGGTTTGCAGAACAGCATCAAATCGTTTAAGTGATTTTAAAACTGTTCGTGTTTTAATACTACGTGATTTTCAGAACAGACCTGTATATAAGCTATTATTTTATAAAGTAGGTAAACAATTTATAATTAAAACAACTTCCAATATTACTTAACAGCAATTAATACTTTTTATTTAAAATAGTAACTTCTTTAAGAAATGATATATATGTATTATATAATATATTATAGTTAATATTTGCCTACTCTAGCAAACATCTTTTCGAAGAAAATGAACAGTTCTCAAAGGCAAATGCCAAATTACAAAACAAATATCAACATTTGCTAAAGTAGACAACATCTCCCATTTAAGCCTATACTGAAATGTGTTTTAAACTGTAACTACTAACACATGTATAGAATGCAAAAATAGAAATGAAAAAAATTTAAAGTCTTCGCAGAAACATAAATACTTTATATTTAACGAAATAATGACAACGAAGACATCTTCGCTAGAGTAATCGAAAAACACAACCTGCATGACGACACATCCGATAACGGACTCAGACTTCGTAACGGGGCGAAACTTCAATGTAACAAGCGGTTCCTTAACCTCCACACTCACAAAGGGACCTGGCGGTTCCCTGATCAATTAACCGTCAACCAGATTGATCACATTGCCAAAACGCCATCAGAGATGCTGCCTCTGATGTATTGGGTTTTAAAATGCCACCCGGGAAAAACCCATGGTTTGACGACGAGTGCAGGCAGGCGCACTCAGCGAAGCTAGCAGCGTATAAGGCGACGTTGGAGAGAAGGACGAGAGCAGTTCGTGAGCTCTACGAACGTAAAAGAAGGGAAGAACACCAGCTTCTCAAAAGGAAGAAAAAAAAGCATGAGCGGGCGGTCGAGGAACTGGAGAGTTGTTACGGGAGGAATAATATCCGAAAGTTTTACCAACGGGTAAAACAACTATTCAATATATATAAGCATCGAACAGAATACCTGTCGTAACGAAGACGGACTAATCGTAGTAGAGCCGGAATCGATACTGAGAATCTGGAAAGATCACCTCTCCAGACTGTTTATCGGCGAGGAAAACACCAATTCCATTTCCAGGCAGAGTATTCCACCCCATTTTATTGGACCATTATGGTAGAGAATTCCGTCCCCCGACCTGAATGAAGTCAAGATAGCAATATCGAGATTGAAATCAAATATAGCTGCAGGAACGGAAGGACTGTCCGCGGAACTGTTTAAGGCAGTTCATTTGTAAGATATGATCGGAGAAAAGCATGCCCTACGAGTGGAATCTCAGCATGGTTTGCCCGATCCATAAAAAAACAGATCCATTCAACTGCGCCAACTACCGAGGAATAAGTGTCCTGAAGTGTTCAATGACCCAATTTTCACACTAAGGCAGATCCTGGAACAGACCCAAGAGATGCAAATCGACGCCCACCATCTATTCGTCGATTTTAAGGCCGCATATGACAGCGTGCATCGGGACGAGCTATACAACGCCATGTCTAGTTTTGACATTCCTACCAAACTCGTCAGGTTGTGTAAGATGACGATGGAGAATTCTCGCTGCTCCATCAAGGTCGCTAACGAATTCACCGAGACCTTCAATGTCAGAAAAGGCTTTAGACAAGGCGACTGTCATGTGAGTTTTTGCCTTTATATATTATAATATTATATATTATATGTATATACAATATATTAATAATAAGGTGACCATATTAAAACCAAAAATAAAAATAATGTCCGAAAGATGGATTTTTTAACAAGTTGGTGAATATATTTTAAGAACGTCTTTAGAAATTTCTTACTGCATAAAATAATATAATAATAAACTTTGTTTTTCTTTCAAATAGATGTCTTTCTAAATAAATATAACTCAATTTCGCCGAGTATGACGTATTTCGTCATACTCTGTGCATTTTCATTTATTTTTGACGACGAATATTCGTGACCAAAAATTTGTCGTTTTTCGGATGTGTGTTGCTAGCTGTTCCTAGCATAAGAAGCAACTAAAACAAAACAATAGATAAAAAAGAAATTTCTTACAGTGAAAAGCAGCACGAAGCGAGGGAAATGTCTGAAGATAATGAGATTTCGCATAATACGATTTCGTTAGCAAGCGTGGAAATAGAATTATGGTTAAAACCTTATGAGTGGACAGAAGTACATGAATTTGCGTTTGCCATAAGTAAAATGAAAGAATATGGGGATTTATTTTTAAATAAAGTCAGTTTCAGTCTGCGTCTATGTTACATTAAAAAACTTTTATTGGAAGAATTTCACAAAGGGCATTCAAGTGCTGAAATTCAATCTAAACTGTAACTAAGAAAAACGGTCATCAGAATATACACCAATATGTTTTATGTATACATTTTATATAGATGGGCTTTGTATACTCTTAAGACCTGAGCGTGAATAAATTTTGTATATTTTTATTTACATTTTTATTTTTTCGCATTTTTATTTTTAAGTATTAGAAAATTATGGTGCACATATTCGCACCTCAGGTTTGAATATATCTGCAATTAGGAGTGTGGGGTAGTTTTCCAAGAAGTTATTTTTTCTAGTACATAAAAATTATTAAAACCGTAACAAAAGTAAAAAAAATTAACAAAAGATGGTTTTACTTGTCTAAAATAGATATAATTTAGTGTTCACATGTGTGCATTTACGGTCCGAAGAGGCTATTGAACATAACTTGGTAATAGTAGTCGGTTATAATGTTTTATATAATATTCGCTACGCCTGCCGAAAACGGTTACACTTTTACCCCAAAAAAAGAACATTGGCCAAGAAGAAATTAAAAAATTAAGGAACATCGTCATAGCTGAAGAGTTAGAAATTGTTGCTCCGATTCAATACAGGAAAATAATTTATGGAATAGGGGATAAGTCACAACGTAACTCATTTGGTAAAATGAGAGTTGTATTTGAGATACGATAATCCGATATACATTTCAGCAAGTCGATTGCCAATGACTGAACAAGACCAGATTCAAAGCGAGTATGCATTGACTATAGGTGACTAAATAAAATGTGTTTTAAAGGATCGTTTTCCAGTTCCCAATATGGAGCCTTTGATCGATAGTTTTAGTTGGACAAATAATGCCTTTTTGGACATTGAAGAAGAGAGCACAAAATATATGGCTTTTGTGAGCAAACAAAAGTCCAATTACGCTTCTTTTAGATTCTGTAAATCTGCGACCGTTTTTACTTAATTTATTAATAATGCAGTTACTCTCAATTTGAAAAAGTTATAAGTGTTGCAGCAAAAAACAATTTGAAATTCAATTCGAAAATATGTTCAGACAATGAGAATGCCGCAGTAAAACCAAATTAAAAAAATGCCATGCCAAAGAACATAAAAGATATTCAATCATTCCTTGACTTAAGAGGATTTTTTATAAAGTTTATTAAAAATTAAGCGATAATTGTTAGACCCTTAACAAAGCTTTCAAAAAATTGAACCAAACTCGTTAATCACGACTCCGAAAAACACAGTTGTTATTTATAGATAAAAGCAGCATTTTTAGACATGAAAAACATGTAGTTCAAGTCCTTGAACAAGAATTTGTTAGAGAGCTTGACAAAGAACGGCAGTAGCAGAAAGCAACAAATCAAATTTTCTAAATTTCAAGCAAAGTATAAGTAAAACTTCGAGAGAAAATTATATGTTGGATGTAAAGTTAGAGATTTAGTAGCTATCAAGAGAACACAGATTATTGCCGGAAAGAAACTTGCCATATGAAATGACGAAGATAAAACGTGCTGTACGGTTTCAGGGTCGAAAAGCAGAAGGAAAAGAAAAGAAGTTGTTAAAGTGGCAAATTCACACAAGTTGAAAGTTGTAATAAAGTTTGAGTCCAGTTCGACAGACTTTTTACTTATCATAAACTAAAAAGCGTACTAAATGAAATTAGCACTTAACTAACAAAATCAAAATTATACCTAATACTATCAATTTGGAAAATAAATAAAAACCAAGCTCAATGTGCTTTAAATATTGTTTTCAATTTTTATTGTTAGAATTATTTAATTTTATAATTACTTTCGGATTAATTTACTTCAGGTTACAATGCAGAAACATATAACTTAGCTTCAAGCAATTTGCAATAACAATAATAACTCCTCCTTTAAAAAGTTGGTATCCTTGACCGCATGTAAAGTTTCATTCTGCACGGTAAATAGTAGGACCATGTTGGGAACAAGTCTGGAAAATAAAATAAAATAAGGAATTTAGTCGAATATATAGCACATATTTTAAATATTACTAATTTCTTGGTGAAACGTCAAGTAATTTATAAATAAATTATGTTTTGCAAATTAAAGGGATATTTTTTCAATAGTCACGTGCAAACATTAAATATTTTTTACAGTGCTTATGTGCGAGTTATTGTCATAGCCCATAAGAGTAAAATAGACTAAACCAAAAAATAAAAACAATAAGAGGATAAATATTAATTTAAAAACTAATTAGCATAAAACAAATAAAGATCGGACGAATCGGAGATAAGGACGAATGTTTTCATATAATATTAAAACATGGGTTATTTTTTTATATAGGGTAATCATTTGAAATAGATAGTGATTCCTTTTTTCTATATTTACATTAACAATAAGCCGACGTTTCAGTGAAAGGCTAGAAGATGATACTACGCCACAAAACAGGAATCAGAATAAACTATTTAAGAAACGAAAACTTAATTGAAAATTTAAATTCATTACAATTAATTTGTTATTATTAAATTACCAATACCACCATATAGTCATAAAAAAATATTTTCTAAATTAAACTAAAAGTGAAAACTTTAAATTAATTTTCTTGCAGCAAGGATGAGTTGCTAGTGTTCCACCAACAGGCCAGTGGTCGAAGCTTCGATTCCTACCCAAAGATTCTTGAAACAACATCCAAAATTCAACTGAAAACAATGACAAAACACACAATACTCAATGATACATAGTACATAAATACAAACATTTAATAACCCAACAATCAAATTCATATAAATACAATATATAATGCAATATTGATTGTTATTTGATGTTTGACTGTGCATTGCCGAAGGTATGTACACTGGACACTGAACATTTAGAACATTCTCATCCCGGCAATATAGAATAAAAATAGTGAAACACTACTTCCTTTTTTTCCGCATAACCCAGGTTCTATTACAATGAACTGCATATGTAGGGGTCGACCTCTGAGTATTGGTCAAGTATGGTCTGAGTATGGAACAAGAAAACTCCTTTATAATAAAAGCTTCACATAAATACAAAATATCTAAAACAAAGCATACCGTTCCTAGAACAAAAGCAGAATTTCAACAATTACCAAAGGCGCAAGTGTTGACATGAATTTAATTATTGGAGCAAATGCCAACCGGCAATTGAAACTATGAGATATGAAAATTAAATGAAAGTACAAAACTTTGCACAGCAAATCAGTCAGATTGAATAACGGCACAACATTCAGACAGACTCGACAAATCATATGCAGATACTCATCCACTTTTAGTGCTTCATCACAAAATAAGGCAATGCCTGAATCTGTCCGTTTCAAAAATTGTAATGTCCGTTTATGCCGAAGTTGTAGCTAAAGCCATAAAAGCACAGGCAATGGAAGATTTTGTTCGATTGTTCGTATATGGAGTCAATAACACATTCATAAAGCGTGTTTTTTAGAGCGTCACTTTGAGTTGGCATCACTGCTTTATTTGAGCACACATTTAAAACCTGATAGTTGCTTTTTGTTTAGTTTGCTTTGACATTTCATTATGAATCGACATACAGCAGAGAAACTACCATCGTGCGTGCCACCAATTCGACGAATGGGCTGAAGCACAAATTGATATTGAGTTTGAATTTCCATTCAAAATTTTATTTTCCGATGAAGCTCATTTCTGGTTGAATGGGTACGTAAATAAGCAGAATTGTAGCATTTGGAGCGAGGAGAATCCACAAGCTTTGCTGAAACACCACTACATCCACAGAAAATTACTGTTGGGTCCGCTTTATGGGCTGGCGCAGTCATTGGCCCAAAATTTTTCAAAAACGATTATGGTCAGAACGTTACTGTCAATGGTAAACGGTATAGAAATATTATTCGAAATTTTTTCGTACCTTGCTGATATATTTTTCCTAATCTTGCTGATATGTGACTCCAACAGGATCATTTGTCTATGTCGATAAGCCACAAACAATTGAACACATGGAAATCAGCATTTGAAGAGTTATCGGCGAAATACGGCGGCAAATGCTACGAAAAGTTTTTAATTTTTTTTTTTAACTAATGATGATTTAATAGACAATTTTCACAGAGTAATTTTTTTTTTAAATTTTACGTCGTATAACGATATTTCGCAATACACCGAGTTTTATATTGAGGAAATACCAGAAAGTAACCAAAAAGAAATTTTCGAAGAAATAATTCAGTGCAGAGAATTATTAGTTAAATGTTTTTGTAAGTTAAATTTTAAGAGAAAAATCACATTTGGTATAGATTTGTTTAAGACAGACGCATTTACCAAGAATGATTCCGGAACAAACACAAATTCAAGCGATTGCGATTCTGCAACTGATACCGAATATAAACATTACTTTGATTTATATAACACCAATAGCAATAGAATATTTCAAAATTTATACAGATGTGTTCTAACATCATGCGCGAAAATTACGACGGGAATGAACTAAATCTTAACTCATTTTTAGATAAAATCGAGTTAGTTGAAGAAATTACAGCACCCAACTTAAATACTTGTTTAATATCTTTCTTAAAATCAAAATTAGATGGCAAAGCCAGGGATGTGCTTTCAGAAAATGTGGCAGGTGAACAAACTAAGAATTCGTTACAGGATAAGGTAAAACCGAACAGCTCGCAAGTCGTTGCAGGATGAATTGCAGGGTTGTATGTAAGGTATAATGATTAGACAGGCTGCGCAAGGAATTTGGAAGATTTGGCTGATCCCTTAAGCTAATAGACGATATGTTGAATCGACATATTTTTCATGAAAAAATTTACTACCAGTGCCAACATATTAAACTTTTCCAACATATATTTGCTTAAGCTTATATGATTAACATTTGTTACTGATTTCAACAAATGTATGTTTACGCTTTCAACATATCGTATAGATAGACTTGTTAATTTACGGCTTATTACACCTTTAGCAACACTGATATAAAAAAAACAGTAAATGAGAATTTGGAACAGAAAACGTATTTGCAAAACGAATTTGTAGAAAAACTGTACATAAGCGTTTATATGTTGGAAGATATTTGTAATTGGTAAGCCATTAGTTATATTTACCATTCCTGAAAAACTACGAGTAGTCGTTGTATTTAAAAATACAAATGCATATACAGATATTGAAGATTTATTGGAAGTAACGTCAGGAACATCTGCAAAAGATCAGTATTATGTTTGAATAGTATTTGTTTTTCCACTACAATTCTCTATTCTGTATAATTGTGTGTTTTGCTAAGTTGTTTATAATGCTATGCTTAGCCACAGCTCTTTTGAATTCATCCTAGCACTGTTTAAGGTGCCTGGTTAGAATAGTGAGAACTCTTCTGTTTAGATTACAAAATTATTCTCCTCTTTATTAACAAATCTTATAGCTATTTATACTAGTTTCTATTTCTTAAATTTTACATACATATTTACAATTGTTAATATCATCTGTGCGGTCTTTTTTCAATTATTTAAATTATTGTCTTGACACATTTACAAGTGTTTTTAGTTTGGTCAAGTGCTTAAATTATTACTTTGAAAAAAATGTTCTACAATATTTAAGCGGTAATTAAAATGTGTTACGTTACAGTTTTGTTAGTCGGTCAATGTTTACAATTTGTTTTTCGGTCAATCAAAAGTGTTATTTGATCTTCTTATAAATATCTTTTTGATAAACACGCTACATTCTATAGACCGATAAAATATGTTATTGTGGACATATCGAGCCTTTGGCAATAATGAAATGAAATGCATTTTTCCAAGTTCTCGATTTTTTGAATTACTACGGTATTCCACCAAAGGCTCGATATGTAAACACATTACAGCAGGCATATAATAAAATGCGGAAAAATATAAAAAATATAAGCCAATTAGACCAAATGTCAATACAGAATGGTCTAATGATGCCATTCTAAAGCTTATAACAGCGTGGACATTAGTTCTGCACAATATAAATTGCCAAAAACACCAGCTTGCCTGATTTTGTAAGAGAACGAAGTGCAGACGAATACGAAGCTACATAAATGGTCCAATCTGCGAATGACATTCAACACAAACTTAAGCAAAATAAAAAAAATCCGGATCAGCTGCCGGAGAATACATAGTCTGGAAATATTTTACTGCAATGAAATTCCTGGAATTGAATGAAACGTCTCAAACAAGTGAATCAATTGTAACAATGACAATGGTAAACTAGTGTTTTATTGCATAATACTTTTTAAATCAATCTGCTCTATTTTTATTTTGGTAATAGCCTGGCGAAGACTCAAATTGGTCAGTAGCATATTCTGAACCAACATTACCAAAACGTCCCAGAATAACATCATCAGTTTCACCAACATCATAGGCTCAACAAGCATTGCCCAGTTATAATGTGTTTACAGAAATGACAGATAAGGCGATCTGTACTATAGCGGAAAGATCAGATATAAAAGACCAGACCAGTTTGGTTTTTTTGGTCCTTCAGAATTGCGCAGTCTTCCACTGCAAAAGGGAATGTTATCTAAAAGGAAATTGGCTCGAGCTTTAATTAACATTATGGATGAATTTGGAAATTCTATTGATAATTAATGAATTAAATTAGAATTTCTTTTTATTAGTAGATATGTATGCATGTAAATAAACAGTATTTCAAATTTCAAATTAGATTTGTTTATACTGCCAATTCCACAAAATACATCGTAAGAAAAGTAGAATTTGTACTGTATGCATGTCGCCAAGCATCTTCAATTAACACTCCATTTCCATGATGCTGGTCGGTAGATCCCAAAGGTGTGTATAATTTTTTATTTGTAATGATCAAATAATTGTGAAGTACGTCACATGCTAAGACTATTTTTTTGATTTTAAGCTAACATTATACCAAACGTTTTCAATAATGCGACGTGCACGACTTAAACGATAATTATAGAATCTTTCCACCATTGTTAAACCACGTTGGGCACACAGTTTTAAAACATTTGGACGCATAGCAAAAGCATCATCTGCAACAAGTAATTACGGAATAGGTAATTCGGGTCCAGATAATACTGTTGGCTCTGGTAAGTTTAGTTGGTTATTGTTCATGGCTTCTGTAAAGCTACAGCGATTGAATACACCACCATCAGAAAACCGTCCATTGTGACCTACATCAGCATATATGAGTTTCTATTCAGCATCTGCAATTCCCATTAGCACAATGCTATGCGTGTCTCACTCATTCTGCAATTGTTGGCGTCTACAATAGTTGATGTATAGGAAAATATAAGTTTTGCTATGTCTATGTATGCACGTAAAAGCAATGATTGAATTCTCTTACTTTCATATACTCTAAAAGCGTAATAGTTTGCTTTGGAATGTGAAATATGTACTGCATTGAAGAAAATGAATCACCACTACCTAGAAAACGAAGTGTCAATATAAGTCGATCTCTTGCTGTAATACTTTTATGCATTACGGTGTCCTTTTTTGTGACTAGTGGATTAATACGTTCAAAATTTGTGTATAGAAATTGATCTCCTTTTAATTCTTTATATAATTTTGCACAGAACCACAGAACCCCTCCTCCTCTCTATTTCTTATCCTTTTTTTTTGCCATATTCCACGCCATTTAGGTTTTAATTCCTGATCGTCATCAATAAAAACAAACGCAGTCAGAATAACGGCTTGTGATACGTCCTTTGATGACATCATTTCTTTTTTGTAATATTAACAACCACTAAATAGACTAAAAGCGACAATAGAATTAAATTTGAAACAAAAATTTTATTTGACGTTCTCATACAAATGTTCTCACGAGTAAACATACATATTGTCATAAGAAATTCAACATACATGTAGTTTAGGCACGAAAATTGTATGCTACTTCATATCTTGACAAATCATCATTTTGTTGAATTTAAGAAAAAAGTACTTTTAGCATATCGTGTTGATAGCGGCATATGTTGTTAAATTGTTGCATATGATTATGCACATATATTTGCACATATATTTGATCAACATATCGTCTAGACTAAGATTTACAACGGTCACTTGTCATTGAGGAAATGACCGAAGCAAAAGCACAAGAAATATCAATTGAGTCGAAGCTAAACGTTTGTAGTAATAGCTAATATTAGCCTCCAGAGTTTTCAACAAGCCTAAGGACGTAGTAGCAAACTTCATTATTGATTTATTTAATGTTAGGAAACAAACTCAAGTTTTAACAATACAACAAAGGGATAAAATACCAAACTTTAGGCGAGGAAATAACAATTTTTATTTTGCTCGGGACAATAGCCATAGCTCTTTCAGGAGAAGCTCCCGTGGACACAATACTTTTTAGAGATCACAGGGACAACATCACATTAGGCGACGAAATAATACTCATAAGCACAATTAAAACCAAAATTACAGAAACAATTTTCACTCCCAGGGTGCGTCCGTAAGAACTTTTAACGCGGATGCCCCTCAGCAAAGCAGGCTGGGGGAGGAACAACATTAAACACAAAATTAGTATATACCTTGAATTTAAACTTCTGACTTCATTAATCTATACTGTTCCATCTCAAGAAACCTTAACTCATTTTTAGTTGACTCCCAGGCGGATATATCCATTATAAAATTGTCTTGTATAAATAATATATCATTGATAAACAAGCAACAATACAACATTTGACAAACATAAGTAACGTGTTTGAAATATTAAGAAAATATACATACATATATAAAAATCAACCCATGTAAATGTGATTTTTTTTAGGCCGGAGGTTACATCTTTATGCCATAAATGTACGGCGAATGCACTACTTCAAGACAACTCAACATTGACGGCTATAGCCAGTTATCTAGTTCCAAAAGATAAAGATTCTGTTAAATGTTTTGTCGCATTTACAAATTAGTATTGAAGGTTCATTCCAAATTTTTGCCTCCATTGCAGCTCCGCTAAACCACATAACACGGAAAAAAATAATTTAGTTTGGGATGAAAAGTGCCAAAAATCGTTTGAAGATTTAAAATCAAAACTGATTCCACCAAAAATCTTGCAATACCCATTTTTTAGTCAACATTGTAATGGTCACGACTTGCCATTGTATTTTGCATCTAAAGCTTTCAGTTCTGCAGAGTAGAAAAACCCGTGATTCAGCAAGAACTTCTTGCAATAATTTTGCGATCAATCATTTCCGCCCTTATGTGTATGGAACAATTCAGTTGTCAGAACTGATCATCGGCCCTTGATATTTTTATTCAACATGAAAGATCCGTCCTCTAAATTAACTAGAATTGTAGTGTGAAATGTTGAATATAAAGCCCTCATCACACGAACAGACCTTTTATATCTGCAATTTGTTAAAAAATAGTAGTTGAAGTAAAACAGCGTAACATACGAAGTGTAATTTTTCTACTTCTCCCTTTTACTTCCTTTTTCTGATTTAACCTAAATTGTAATTTTCAAGCAAGAACACACGTGAATTTGAACTGCATATTATATAAAGTGAAATTTTGGTTTTAAATAATACTCACAAGTGTTTTATTCACCCATCTCGGCGATATTACAAGAATAAGGCTCCAACTTTCCGACTATAATTTTTCTATTGAAGGCAAAAGTAACGTAGGTGCTGATATAAAAGATGAAACTATTTTAGCCATGACGACTAGATCAATGCCCAAACACATAAGTTCTTATGTTCGAGCTTTTTCCATAAAATTGCAAGCTTATGACAAAAATAAAGTCAGAATTGGTTTATAAAAATGGGGAACTAACCAATGTAGCCTTGAAGCTTTATAATAAAGGGTGGTTAAATTGTATGGGCCGATGTTGAATGTGAACCACACCTAAACGCCAAGTTTTTTCCCGAATTTTATTTGACATTTCTCTATTTCAGACTTACTCAATTTGAACCATGGAGACATACACAATCCAACAACGTGTTAAAGTTATCCAGACTTATTATGAAAATGGGAGTTCAAATCAAAATGCATATCGTGCACTTCGTAATTTTTTGGTCAATTTCATCGTCCAAATAAAGTGAAATTTTGGTTTTAAATAATACTCACAAGTGTTTTATTCACCCATCTCGGCGATATTACAAGAATAAGGCTCCAACTTTCCGACTATAATTTTTCTATTGAAGGCAAAAGTAACGTAGGTGCTGATATAAAAGATGAAACTATTTTAGCCATGACGACTAGATCAATGCCCAAACACATAAGTTCTTATGTTCGAGCTTTTTCCATAAAATTGCAAGCTTATGACAAAAATAAAGTCAGAATTGGTTTATAAAAATGGGGAACTAACCAATGTAGCCTTGAAGCTTTATAATAAAGGGTGGTTAAATTGTATGGGCCGATGTTGAATGTGAACCACACCTAAACGCCAAGTTTTTTCCCGAATTTTATTTGACATTTCTCTATTTCAGACTTACTCAATTTGAACCATGGAGACATACACAATCCAACAACGTGTTAAAGTTATCCAGACTTATTATGAAAATGGGAGTTCAAATCAAAATGCATATCGTGCACTTCGTAATTTTTTGGTCAATTTCATCGTCCAAATGTGCGTACCAAATCGCAAAAATCGTGGAAAAATTCGTGCAACCCGGGTCTGTAGAAGATGTGAGAACACCAGTGCATGCTCGTACAGCTCGTACTGCAGAAAATATTGCTGCTGTTCGCGATAGTGTGGCTGAAGAGCCGTCCACCTCAACTCGTCGTCGTTCCCAACAATTGCACCTCTCACGCTCGTCGTTGATGAACATTATGCATAAAGACTTGCATTTACACGCTTACAAGGTGCAATTGGCTCAAGAACTTAAGCCTCTTGACCATTCCAAACGTCGTGAATGGGCAGAATGGTGGCAAGAAATGGCAACAGTGGATGATCAATTTTCGAAGAAAATCATCTTCAGTGATGAGGCACATTTTCACCTCAGTAGATTCGTCAATAAACAGAATTGCCGCATTTGGGCGAATGAGAATCCAAGAGTGATTGTCGAAAAACCAATGCACCCACAAAGAGTGACTGTTTGGTGCGGTTTATGGGCTGGCGGCATCATCGGGCCGTATTTTTTCCAAAATGAGGCCGGTCAGGCAGTTACTGTGAATGGTGTTCGCTATCGTGAGATGATAACGAACTTTTTATGGCCCGAATTGGAAGATATGGATGTGGACGATATGTGGTTTCAGCAGGACGGTGCCACTTGCCACACAGCTAACGAAACAATGGCTCTTTTGCGCAACAAATTCAATGGCCGTGTTATCTCACATAATGGCGATGTCAATTGGCCGCCAAGATCATGTGATTTGACACCGTTGGACTTTTTTCTTTGGGGTTATTTGAAAGAAAAGGTGTACGTCGATAAGCCAGCAAAAATTCAAGACCTAAAGGATCAGACAATTCGGCACATTAACGGCATAGAACCTCCATTATGCCTCAGCGTCATCGAAAATTTGGACCATCGGATGGAGGTGTGCCGCCGAGGTCGCGGCGCCCATTTGGCCGATATTTTGTTCCATACATAATAGAGTAATACCAATACATCATAATAAAATAAAATTACAATAATTTCCTAAATAGTTTGTGTTTTATTCAAAATCAACATCGGCCCTTGAAATTTAACCACCCTTTAGATATAAATTTAGATTCCAGACGGACGTTCCAATTGTAAAACGAACATTAAATTTTGCGAAAATATTTTCGAGGAGCGAAAAAGAAGCCAACGATAACAACATCTATATCACCTTTTTTAGTAAATACAGTATGCAAGAATAAAATATTGAAGACTTTAGAGATAATTTTAGTTGACCCGATTGAAACATTTTAGGAGGACGCCGTGGTCGTAAAAGATTATACGCAAAGCTAAAAACGAAGTACTACTGGAAAAATATGGCAAAAGATGTAGCAATATTCATAAAAAATTGTGTATTGTGCAATGTTCATAAAGTTAGATTCGGAACCAAGGAAAAGCTCACGCCCCTGCCAATTTAAAATCTTGGAAATAAGTATGCGATTTTACCAAATATTTGATAACGATAGCTATTCCTTACAAAACGGCACAAACAGTTGCGCAGGCTATTTTCGAAAATATTATATTAGTACGTTATAATGAGGATCAATTAAAACCGATTTAAAAGAATTTAAAAATGAAATTCTACGTGAACACTGCAAACTTTTAAATATTAGAATAAATTTCTCGATCGCGAAACGGTAGGAACAGCAGAAAGAAGCCATTTAGTTTTTAATGAGTATGTAAGAGCCTACATAACAGGCAACATTACGGACTGGGATACGTATTTAAAATATTTTACCTTCTTTCACGATTCGTCTTCTAGTAAAGTTTTAGACAACAAAAGAAATTGGTATTCGGGAAAACACCTATTGTGCTAAATGAAATCAAACTTGGGGAAATTGATCCTATTTACAATGTCGAAAATTATGCCAAAGAAGCTAAGTATCGGTTACAGAAATCTCATATTATGGCGAAAGATTTAATAGAAAAGCATAAGCAAAAAAAAATATTTTACGATCATTACACAAAACCTTGCCATCATAGCATATCTTTGACGGCCCATACATTGTAAAGAAGATTAGTAAACTAAATGTAACCATTTATGACAAAGATTTGGAAATAAAAAAGACTGCACAAAGATAGAGTGAGGAAAGCACGCTGAAACTACGTGTAAATAAATTAAAGAAAAGAAAATTTTTTTATTTACAAATGAAAGGAAAACAGAATAATTTATTTAAATTTTTGATCTCATTAATAGTATGGATTGTTTCTAAGCTTCAGAGAAGTAGTTAAAACGTATTACTTTAGAGCTTTAAATGGTAATACCAATTCTTATATTTTTCAAAACTATTATAATCTATTATAATGTTATATGCCTAATGTGCATAAATGCATAAGTATACACATAAAAAAATTATAAAATAGTGAATATTTCAGTGATATACAATTGGAAAAATATTGTAATCTTTATATTTATTAGAAATCAATTCAATATTGCAAATTTACAGTGGTATTCATAAAAACTTAATACATGCTTACAAGCAGCTATTAGTCTTAATTTGAAAAAACTGTATTCATAAACGATTATTAGCTTACTAAACGTTTAGTGAGCGGTTATTAAGCCGTACAAATTTTAATATTGCCTCGACCATCAATTAAGCTCTTATTATCGAAGAATTTTTACATTTGTCTGTATTTACATTGTGTATTTTCAAGTTTTTCAAATTTTATAGGAAATATGCAAAAATGGAAGCATTAAATTTAATAAAAAGAACGACTAAGTACATCAAAATTTATTTTAAAAAAACTTTTATAATTTTGATTCTTATTAAAAAGAAGATATAAGAAATATTTGCCAGAAAAAACCAAAAGCAAAAATGTATAAAAGGAAGTTCGATCCATTTTCTCTACCGAATAATTTATCTTTATTTAATTTTGCAATACAAATCTAAAAAAAATTAAGAGAAATATCCTAGTGATATGTAAACAAACAAAACATAACTCGTTATTCAAATACTTTTACTTCACTCGTTAAAAAATGGGAATTTAACGTTAACATTATTCATTTTTGTGCTATTCTAAAAGAAGTAAACATATTTATTTAGTATTATCTGTTTGTTAAATATATATTTTTTCTTAATACAAGCAAAATAACATATGGTAATATGATAGACATGGTTAATTTAGAAATTGTTAATCGGCATAAATACAGCATTAAAAGTTGAATAACAAATGAAAATTTAGGTGCTGCCACTCTTTTGTCTAAAAACTCGATGAAGTATTTATTAGTTACTAAACTCTTTATGAATACGCTTTTTTACTAAACGCTTAATAAACCGAAACTGTTTAGTAACCAGTTTGTGCTTGATATGTTTAATAAGGATTTTTTATGAAAACCCTTGAATCGATACAGCTTGATCAACTGCCCCGATTCAACATTTTTTCCACAGGAAGGGATGTGTAATGGTTACTCTTATGCCTTGTGACTGACCTTTTCATTCCATCAACAAGATGTGATAAACGCATCTATATGACTTACAGGTATTACACCCTTACATATTTTCGTTATTCGTTTATATATACATATATACATACATATATATATTCGTTTTCCCTTGTACGATAATATCGTTACAATAAAATGCCGCATTTGGGAGATCGACTTTATAAATTTGCAATTTTTACATATGCGTAAGATTAACGCCAAGTGTAGATATGAAAATCAAAGAAAGAGTATACTAAAAGTAAATAAACACAAAAAAAGTGATTTATTCATCAATTCCTATTTTGTAACTCTCTCAGATATAACACTTATTCCACTGTTTCGCCAGTTCGTGAAGCAGTTCTGATATCGACTTTCTGGTACATATGTACTTAACGCTCGTAGTGATATTCTGTTTTTATCTTTTCAATAGTCTCAAAACGCTGTCTTTTCATGGGTCTCTTAAATCCTGTGAACAGGAAAAAGTTATGGGGGCCAAATCTGGCCAATACGACACCTGCGGCGTGATTAAGGTGTTTTTGGCCAAGAAATTATAAACAAACAATTATAAAAATCAACAATTTTGGATAGAACTTCGCTGCCGTGGTAGCAAAAGTGATTCGGCGATTTTCCATTAATATTTTTTTCACTTTCTCACCAGTTTCATCGGTTGATGGTGGAATTGAATACATACATACATACATATATTCAAAAGCCATTTCTTTTACTTTGCTTGCGAAGTTCGCTTAAAGTTATTCCATAAAGCTATCAAATCTGGGAGAAGCCGAAGAACGATATTAATGAATTATATGAGTACTAATATTATTTCCGATTTTTTTCGATAGCTTGTATATGTATATATTTATACATTTCACCAGCTCATAAATTGCAATATACAATATATTTATGAAAAATCTCTCCGGATTGCACGATAGTTAGTTAGTATTGTAGTTTTATTTACTTACTTTAATCTATTCAGAAAATTTATTGGCTGACTGCAGCATTTTATAAAACTACAAATTCTGTGAAAATTCAAGATGCGCTTGAAAAACATTCAAGATTAGAAAAAAATTAATAAGATTTATAAAATCCTAAATTTTTTCTAACATTCAATGTTATTATGTGTACAATTATTGCTTTTTGAACAATTTGTAATATTATTTATTTACACATATGTATTTATACTGTGCAATTAGGTATCTGTCTGTAAGCACGGGTATATATGCCATGCAGAAAAATATATAACTATATAACTAACTGTGTGAACTAAATTATGCTATTAGCTATCATCAGCTAAATGATTTTTCAATATTTGGTAGGGTTTGTCTAATCTATTGTTTATTATTCAGTTATTGATCCCAACACACAATCTTTATATGCAGTTTAGCTACTGTACCTGCGTGATATTTACCTTAAGTCATATAATGTTTTATTCATATCCTCATCAGCGAATTTCCCTTCATTCGACACCACAAGATTAAATTTCAAATCTTCGTTTTGAAGACATGATTGGACAAATTCAAAAATGTCAATCAGTTTTTCATAAACGCCAAAAGTACCCTGCGAAGAGAGAGAAATAAATTTTTTTATTAATTGTCGTTTATATCCTACCATTTTGGTAAGATGGAGCAAAGTCCTTTTTAAGATTTTAAAATCCAAAATTTTTAAATATTCTTATCTCAAAATCCTAAATTTTAAAACTTCTTATATAAAAATTATGTTATGGCTTTTACTCATTAGACATTCATAATAATGGCCTAAGAATATTGTTTTGCCGATCTGCTTTTGCTAAGAAATTTTATAAGATTTGCTATAATGTGAACCTTTATGACTTTATAGCATGAAATTTCTTTTAAAAATAATTTGTTATATTTTATAAAATTTTTAGGCTTTAAGTGTATTTTTTGTGTAAATATTTAAATTTTTAGGTGTAACAGAGCCCTCTTTCTATATTAACATAGATATGTTATTTTTGCAGTTTCGAGACTACCGTTTAAAGTATATCTTCATAGAAACTGGTTTATTTTATAATTATCATGAGTTGCATAAAGCGTTTATACATATAGTGTACCATTAAATTTTTAGTAATTTCTTTATTTTAATTGTGATTCGTAATGAAACAATTTTTTAATGCGCTACAACAATTTAGTTTTGATGAAATATTTTTATTTAATTAGTTCATATATTGTTTTCCTATACACAAAGGCACAGTCTTATTTATAGTAAAAATACGCATCACGCGACATAAATATCTGCAGGAAACAATTATGTATTAATTAGTAGAACAAAATATGAACAAATGCGATACAGTTAAGCCTGTTACGTTTTGCTTTATAAAAATGCTTTGCAGATTCTCTTTATTTGAAAAGAAATTAGTACATGCGCTGTTTTATCGGATACTTTAATTTAACAAGCAGCAAATTACTTTATCGATGCTAATCTCTCACGTTTTGCAGTACGATTACCCTTTACCTGGCGTTGCATAACAGTTACCAAACTATAAATAACTGCTTGCTAAGCGTTGCTTAGCTTAAGTTAGTTTAAAATTATAATAATTCTTTAGTCTTAAGATTAATTCGACATAAATAAGCACCAACACTAATGTTCCGTGTGTTTTATTTAACATATAATTGGCGCAGTCACGGTTAATGTCTAAAGATATTAGGCTTCCTGGGGCTTGTTGGTCCCCGTTCTGGCAATTGACCTTTGGTGAAGTTTACGGAATAAAATGTATAACCGAAGTCATACATGAACTTCCTAGAGTTTTGGTTGTCGTGCCAACCGAGGTACCCTTCCCCTCTATTCACCGAAAACAGATTGCCTTGACTGTGTTTGAAATCGTCAGCTCTTAACATGCTCCCGGGTGGAGTTCACAGGTACAGCAACGGCATCTACAACAAATACAATAACAACAGCTAAGTCCACAACAATGTTTTATCAACGATGAGTTCGGATTTAATATGACAGCCAAGGACGTCATTGAACAGTTCCGACGTCTAAAGCCTATTGATGAAAGGCATAGCCGAAGAGAATTTATACAAACCGCCGAAGCAAATCTCAATTTTGTATCAGGATCATGGCAAATGAAAAAATGTTCGGAAGTTAAAAGGATACTGCAAGAATACAGACCAAAATGGACTTATGCACTAATTTTTAACTACTGCCGAACCGTAAAAGTAAGACATTTGAATGAGTTATTTAGTATATTTGAAAAATGCGAATTTGAAATCAATGACATACATATATTTAGGAGATGAATTTTAACCTAATATATACAAACCACAAAACGTTGACAGACATATTTTTAGAAAAAATAGAGGACCTATTAGAAGACATATAGGAGAACATTAAATCTTGATCAACATAATTTTGAAGTATACAAAACTCAAACTATGAGATAATACAAGAGCTATTGCCTTTAAACATAGGAGTAATATAAAATATAATAGGAAGCAAAACTACAGTTCGCAACAGTCGAAGCCAAATAATAACTTTCAATACCCTAATAGTATTTTAAAAAACGTGAAGCAAGTAATAGTTTAAAGTATATGCCAAACGAAAGTTCTAATAGAGATAATTCTACGCATCAGAACTCTAGTTATAAATATTATGGGCAAGGCATAATTAACACTAGAAACTCAATACACCAATCAACGCCTATCAAAGTTCCAAGTCAGACAAAATCTAAATAATCTAAAAAATTGGAATTTTTAATTGAAACTGGCTCCTCAACCAGTATAATTAAACTAAATATTTTTTAAGAATATTGTGCTGTAGAAACATTAACAAAACCTGTTTATTATAGAACAATCGACGGCGTAAATTAAATAAAGTTTAGGGTTGTAACGCTTTTTCCAAAAGAGTTTCAAATTCAAGGAATGCTTAGCTGGAAAATAGTTGAATTTGAAAACAATAGCAATGATGCTATAATAGGACAAAATTGTCTGGTACCCCTTAAAAAGATAGTAAATAGATTATACACACGACTATGTGGAAATCTTATTATTATTACTATATTTTAAATAAGATTGACTTAAGTCATTTGAATAAAGATCAGACAAGTAAAATTACGAATCTTCTATACGATTTTATAGATTTGTTTTACGTTGAAGGAGTCAAGCTTTTAGCGACAACCAAAATGGAACATCAGATAATAACTGACCGAGGTGCATGAAATCAGAAAACAGATACATAATATGGTAAAGCAAAATATTATTCAGGAGAGCAAATCCGTTTATAATAGTTCCTTGTGGATTGTACCTAAGAAAACTATACCTAACTTGAATAGTTCACTAGTTAAATTGGTAAAAACTCACTACTACTCTACTGTTGATTCTTATAAAAGAAACACAATTTTTAGGTCATGTTGCAACAGCTAATGGCATCAAGCCAGACCCAAATAAAGTCGCAAAAAGAATTGTTGGCAATAGTTTGGGGTGTAAAATATTTTGGGCCATATATCTTTGGGAAAGAAATTGATTTGGAGAGCGATAATCAGCATTTAAAGTAGCTCATGAGCAAATATTTGGGCAGGATATAACTCCAAGGTTAGAAATATATCTTATTGATTTAGGCGAATACTAATTTAAAATAGAGTACATTAAAGGGATATGTAATTACATAGCCGATTTTTGCAGTAGAATTGATGTTGAAATGTGACGTGATGACGAAATAAATACATCAGAACCAATCCCACAGAATTTCTTACATAGCGGAAAACCAAATAGTGAAACAGATACCTTGGAAGTGCAAGCAATACACTCACAGGAGGAAGGCCTCGATGATAGTGTATGAATATTGGACACTATCGTTAATCGTTTTAAAATTCAAATCATTGTTGTCGACGAAAAAGAAACTAATATTGAAACAATTTTTGGTAATAAAATAATCTTTATATGATGATGCTGAACGAAGAAATGTATCTAATATTTTAAGAAGAGAAATTACAAAGGGAAGAATTGGAGTATATTCTGATCTAAGTGACTATGATTATTATAAAGTCTAACTACAATTAATAAAATAATTTCCCGATAGAGATACATTTAAAATAGTTACATGTTCTTACCTTGCAGAAGAAAAGAAAAGAAAGAATTGAATAAACAGATAGCTCTCTTCCATAAATATGAAAGCGGACATTCAGGGTTATTGGCTACTTATGAGAATATTAAGCACAAAATATATAACCCAATATAAAAAGAGCAATACACAAAATAATAAATAATTGTCACATTTGTTCATCTGCAAAGTATGACAGAAAATCTGTTAAGAAGAAATTCCAAAGAACCGAAACAGCAACCAAGGTAAACGAAATAGTACATGTGGAAGTTTTACCCAACGACATTATTATGAGTAAGTACATACATATATGCTAACGGATAAATATTTTTGTTTTTAAATCACTCATTTATTTCTGGTAATTTGAATCTTTCATAATTTGTAATCTTGAACAAGTGTTTTTGTTTATAAGTTCAACTCAAATTGATTTTCTTTAGAGTTTGCAATGTAATAATAATTGACGTCTTTTTGTTTGAAACAAAGATTTCAATTTAGATAGGTTGTGAACTCATTTTGCTTTAAAAGAATATTATCAACTACGAATCATGTGATCGCTGAACGCAGTAGCTGCGACCAATGATCGCTCCAACTAGAATAAAACCACTTTGTACATTTAAATTTTTTATCCAATAAATATAGAAGTGACAAAACCAAGAAAAGTGCTTCTTTTTCCTTGGGTAAATTTTCGACAGATATGTAAACAAGCAGCAGTCGTTTATGATTTTTATAGACAAGGTTACAAGACATACTGCCTGTTTCGACATGCCTTGTAGAAGTAGCACAACTATGGCACAACAATTAAAAGAACTTTTGGTAAAGAAGTAAAACTAAGAAATTTATGTTTGACAACGAATTCAACTCAAACAATGTGAGAAATTTTTTAAACGAAGAAGGAATTGAATTACCCATAACAAAAGCCAATAATATGACTGGGAATGGCGATGCAGAACATCTAAACATAATCATAACTGAGAAAATATGAGCTCTAAATCTCGAAGAGAAATTACTAGTAGAAACACATATAATAAAACCCATTAATTTTTATAAGTGTGATAACAGTAGAATAAAATGTACTCCTTTCTTTTTAACGCGGTTAATAACAAAATAAATTTTGAAATAATTAAAAAGAGAATGGAGAAGTATAAAAATAAATTGAACGACAAAAGAAATACAAATACAGAAAATTATAAAGAGAATAGGGAGGAAGGTTACATACAAAATTATAGGGCCTTACGACATAACGAGCAGCCGAAATAAATCAAACATTTATTGAGACATATTCCTCAATCTTATTAGATGCAAATTTCCAAGCGCTAGCATTCCTGTTCCTCATAATGATTAACGTATATGTGAACCAGACCATCCTACAAATTAGTAACAGAAACCTTTTAAAAGATCTTTAGAAAACGGACACCGACAATAATAAATGACAGTTACACTGATCTTGCTGACAATTGCAATAATGACCATTCCAATTTAGCAATTATACAAATCAATCCTATAAGTGAGGAAAACGGTTACGTGCGAATCATTTTAAAGAAAGTGGAAGTTGTAAATGAGTTTTACAATTCTCCATACAATAGACATTAATGAACTTGTTTACATAGTAAAACAAATAGAAAATAACATAAAAGCCATAAATTTTCACTGTAAAAACATTTTATGAAATGGATAATAAGAATAATAAAATCTAAATTAAAGTTATTATTCCAAATGTAACAAACAACAAAAGAGGACTTCTTAATATGGAAGGCATTATGGCACAATGGACAACGATGATCGTCAAGAAATTATCGAGCATTTAAATGTTATCGATTTTAATTCGCATAATTTATTAGACAATGAATAAACAAGTGTAAATAAATACGCATTTTAACCAATCGATTGGGATTTTGAAATCTGCAACCGAATGGGATATAAGGAATATAGAAAAATCTCTGAAAGAGTTATAAGAATCGAAAATTATCAATATAAATTTCCTGTATAGTACCGAGAAGACCCTCTGGAGCTTTTACTCCGTTATGGATATTTGGAGGAGAGTTTTTCTTTTACCAAATTTACAAGCTTTTCCTTAGACGAATTTCTTCAGGAAATAAAATATCTAGAATATCCACTATGTGGTTCCTCGATTGCTGTCATATCCATTCCGATTCCTAGTATAATCTGGTTTTTAAAGACGTTTATAATGATACATGAGGTATCAAGTCAGAAACATCTTATTCTGCACTGCGAACTGTTGCCGCTGATGAAAAGGCATCCTCTTCTCGAGCCATTCCCTCACTTGCTGTATCAGTAGAAGAATGATATAAAGGATTTGAAATCCCGAAAGGGCATCAAAAACGTGGTTTGATGTACCGGGCTTATAAATAAACTCGTGGTTATATTCCTCTATACGTGCTTTCAATCTTTTCAATTTGGCATTAAATTTCATATTAACCAATGCAAACGTCAAAGCTTGATGATCAGTATAGATCATGATTTTTCTTGCACCATACCATTAATTTTTAAGATTTTCTGGGGCGCAGACAATAGCCACGATCTCTTTCTCATTTGTACCGTAATTTTCCGCAGTTTGTTGAACGATCGAATAATATACGAACGGTTTCTAAAGTCTGGGAAAGACAGAAGTTCGGCTGTAGTTAACACAGATTTAAGTATATTCAGGAGTGTCATAGAAACCAATATTATTGGAATTGGTTTTGAAAACGACTAAAAAAGTTATTTGGTGTCATGAATTCCAATGTTATCGGCAGACTTATGCAAAAACTCTTAAGCTTTAAATACGTGAGCGAACGCCTCATAACAATCCGCATCAAGGCTAGACTCAGCAACATTAATCTAATCTGCACCCATGCTCCTACGGAGGATAAAGATGACGATAGCAAGGATGACTTTTATAATCTCATAGAAAGAACATACGATCAATGCCACAGCTACGACACCAAGATCGTCCCAGGAGATTTCAACGCAAAGCTGGGTACAAAGACATCTTCGCTAAAGTCATCGGAAAACCAGATTGATCATATTGCGATCGACGGCAGGCACTCCTGCAGTATTCTTGATGTCCGAACATTCCGAGGAGCCAACATTGCCTCCGATCACTTGATTGTTGTAGCCAGGGTAAGATCACGGATATCAGTAGTACAACAGAGTAGAGCACGACCGCATCAGTTTGATAAGCAAAGCTATAATCGCAATCGACCGCTAGGAAATTCGCCGATCTAGTCTCCCTTAAGCTCTCAGAGAGTCCAACCCTGCCAGGCGAAACAATCGATGAGGAATGAAACCGTTGCCAAAACGCCATCAGAGATACTGCCTCTGATGTATTGGGTTTTAAAATGCCACCCGGGAAAACCCCATGGTTTGACGACGAGTGGAGGCAGGCGCACTCAGCGAAGCTAGCAGCGTATAAGGCGACGTTGGAGAGAAGGACGAGAGCAGTTCGTGAGCTCTACGAACGTAAAAGAAGGGAAGAATACCGGCTTCTCAAAAGGAAGAAGAAAGAGCATGAGAAGCGCGCGACCGAGGAACTAGCGAGGAATAATATCCGAAAGTTTTACCAACGGGTAAAACAAATATTCAATGGATATAACCTTCGGACAGATTTTTGTCGTAACGAAAACGGACCAATCGTAGTAAAGTCGCAATCGATGCTGATAATCTGGATAGATCACTTCTGCAAACTTTTTAACGGCGAGGAAAACACCAATTCCAGTGCCAGGCAGAATATACCCCCCACATAATGGGCGATGATGGTAGAGAATTTAGCCCCCCGACCTAAATGAAGTCAATATAGCAATGGCGAGATTAAAATCGAACAAAGCTACAGGAGCGGAAGGATTGCCCGCGGAACTGTTTAAGGCAACCGGAGATGACCTGGTTGGGCGCATGCACCAGCTCAGCTGTAAGATATGGTCGGCGGAAAGCATGCCCGACGAGTGGAAACTCAGCATAGTTTGCCCGGTCCACAAAAAAGGAGACCGCCTCAACTGCGCCAATTACTGAGGAATAAGTCGCCTGAACATCGCCTACAAGATCTTCTTTGCAGTTTTGTGTGACCGCCTGAATCCATTCGTGAACAGTTTGATAGGTCCTTATCAGTGCGGTTTCAGGCCAGGGAAGTCCACCATTGACCAAATTTTCACACTACGGCAGATCCTGGAAAATACCCAAGTGATGCAAATCGACACCCACCACCTATTCGTCGATGTTAAGGCCGCATATGACATTGTGCATAGGGACGAGCTGTACAACGCCATGTCTGGTTTTGACATTCCTACCAAACTCGTCAGGTTGTGTAGGATGATGATGGAGAATTCTAGCTGCTCGATCAAGGTTGGTAACGAATTCACCGAGACTTGGAATGTCAGAAAAGGCTTTAGACAAGGCGACGCACTGTCATGTGACTTTTTTAACATAGTTCTTGAGAAGATCGTGCAAAACTCACACGCCAACAACAGAGGCACGATCTCCCAAAAGTCCGTGCAACTGCTACCATACCCTGACGACATTGACGTGATTGATCGAACACAGCGAGCCGTCAATGAAGCGTTTGCTGGTATTTCAACGGAGGCGGCCAAAATGGGTCTAACGGTGAACCAGGGCAAAACGAACTATATGCTGCCATCGAGAAAGGACGCACAACATCGACGACTGGGCTGGAACGTCACCATAGGCAGCTATAACTTCGAGGTAGTGAAGGACTTCGTCCACTTTGGCTCCCAAGTGAAGAGCACGAACAACATCAGTACCGATATTAAACGCAGAATGACTCTTGCCAATCGCTGTTTTTTTGGTCTCAAGAGGCAATTGAGTAGTATAAGGCCCTCTCTCGAAAAACCAATTTGACACTATATACCACTTTGATAATCCCTGTCCTTCTCTATGATGCGGATGAGGAAGTACTTGGTATTTTCGAGAGAAAAGTTCTGCGTTCAATCTTCTGACCTGTTTGCGTTGATGGTTTTTGGAGAAGAAGATTCAATCATGAACTGTACGGATTGTACAGACACATGAGCCTAACCAGGCGTCTACGGATCCAACGGCTAAGGTGGTTGGGCCATGTAGAGCGCATGGAGAATACTGCTCCGACTCGTAGAATCTTCGCCTCTGAACCAGTAGGACAACGCAATAGAGGACGCCCACGGAACTGATGGCGCACACAGTTGGAGCCAACTTGGTGTGCACAATTGGAGAACGCTGGCTAAAGACCGTGCCAGCTGGAAAACTTTGTTGGTTGAGGCCCAGGTTCACCACGGACTGTAGCGCCAAAAGAAGAAGAAGAAGAAAATTTTGATATTTTTAATAAACACTTTATATTTTGTCCAAAAAATTATAACTAAAATTGTACACAACTATACAAATACAACGGCTGATTCGAATATTGGTTTTGTTTGCATTCGAAGACAACAAAACCGTGGCCGTGGGGGTAACGCTGGCTTATTATAATTGGAGTATCCGTTCACCCGAACGTTAGAATAGTTGTTGTCATGTTGTCAATTTTTAGGCCGATAATTTTGGTTCTGCCACCCTGATCGTGTAGGAAATGTCTTTGGTGGCCTTGAAAGCCCAGGACGATAAGTTGTTTCTGTGGAGACCGAATCATGAAGCTTCGTTTTCGCATAGATTATGTTATTTCGCATCGTCAAGTTTTACAATTCTAATCAAGCGGAATATGCTTCAGGGAGAGTTCCTGGACGCTGTATAATAATCATACCGGAAAGTTCCGGCTTTAGTCCGCGTATGAAAATGTCCAATGCTCTGTTCCTGCAAGTTTCCACTAGGGCGGCTTTGATGGTTTCCTCGCTGTAAGATTCCGCCTTCAGTTTGTTGAACAATTGTAAAGTCTCTCTCAGTATGGTTTCCACAAAATTAACCCAGGTAATCCTACTCAGTGGATTACCTTCAGAAGTTCTTAAATCTTTTACGCTGTCAGGAAGGCGGCTTATCTCTTTCAACTCGGTTTAGGTTCGTGGCCGCTGAAGAGATCCTTCATACGTAACCACCGGGACTACCGTGGCGGCCTGCCTACCTTCAACGCGCTCTATACTATTTAAAACTTGTCCCAGTGCATCGTTACTGATACTCGCTTCTATAGTTGCTATTCTAGCTTCAACAGACTTGAGCTGTTCCATAAACCGATATATGGCCCCAGTCATAGTCGTTACTGTTGTTTTTAACTCTTCCATTATTTCTATTTTAAACATATTTTAAATTTTTATTTCTGTATTTCCTCTTCGATTTATTCTTTTACTTTCAATTTTTGAATATCAATATCAATATTTTATTTTAATTTACGCTTTTTTTCCTTTTTTAATTTTCACTTTTATATTCTTAATCAATTTTATACTTCATTGCAATTTTCAATTCTGTTTTTTATTTTAATTTAGAAATCAATTTTAAAAATATATTTGCAATGCAATTTTGATATATTCTTGTATACTTTAATTTTCATTTTTCTTTCAATTTTGTATTTTATTCTTTTATATACTATTTATTTAAAATTTCACGGATGATTCCTTCCGGTAACTAACTAACTTCCGGTAACTAAAGTAACGGTAACGGTAAGCTGATCATGCAAAATTGTTTTCCCATCGTTTAGCAAGCTGGCAATTCCGTAATTGGATCGGAGGCGCGTGTTAAAGTAAAATATTAAAAGAGCTTAAGTTGCTAAATTATTCTTTTGGCGACAGTGTCGACACTGTTTTTAATAAACAAATAAACAATAATATATTAAATAGTATTAAAAATGTATAGCATTTGTTACAAAACAAACGAATAAACTTATGTAGCATTTTTGGGTGCTCTAGTTTGAATTTGTAACGGAAACAACGGATGATAGATTCAGTTAATGTTGATTTTTCTAAATTATTATTTGATGTTGCATACTAAACTCGAGGTTCAAATTTTGAAGACGACCCTTTCTGCATTAAAATTTATCTATGTATATATTCCTGAAATTTTCCTAAAAGATATAATATATTTAGAAAAGAAGACGAGTCGCAGTGTTTACCGATAGATAAGATATATATAAGATATATATATATATTTATTTCCGGAATAATTTTCGTTTCCTGAAAGCATGTATAAGCTCTACTAGCAACAGTGCAGTGCATAACTCTAATCTTGTCAAGTCAAGTAGATACAAATTGCATATGCTCTTAAAATGGCGTCGCAAAATGTGTGGATTTCGTAGATGGATTCAGTGTCAGAACTGCAATCGACACTCATCAATAAACTTAAATCCGTTACGCGGGGGAAATATCAGCATCCCAATTAAAATTGTCTTTGTACAACCTCTGGGAAAGATTGCCTTGGCAATAATAGGGCCGGCCAACAAGTCCTAAGTTGTCATATAATTTCGCAATAGTAGATAAAATCAATCGTTTTCTGAAAAGAAATTTATCGTTTTTTGGGTTGTACATCAGATAAAAATGATCTTTATTATGTAATCCTTTCAGGACCATTGGGTCACCGATTTCGAATATTAAAACCACAATTTTTAAATGTATTTGTTACATTGAATTTTTTTTACAGAATTCACATTAGAAACAATATTATCAACATAAAAAGTTCGAAGAACGATTTTTGAACAGAAAGGGATTTTGGAAACTTAGTCTCCGATTACTAGATTAGAATTTTCAAATAATATTGAAGAATGAAGAATGTGTCTGTAATACAAAATTGTTCCCATACATATTATTACAGTGAAATAAAATGGAATTTATCTACATAGTCGCAATTTGTTGTATGTTTAATTTGAGGCTATACATGCCAGAAGAATTTATTGACTAATCATCAAAAGAGAAAGTAAGTTGAAGGCGATAAATAGCCTTGAACAAGTTGGAAGCAGTGATGTTCAGAAATAAAAATGAAGAAGAGTAGCTCCCTTCTTCAAACCCAACAAACATATTGCCAAGAAAAATAAGAAGAAAAAAATTTTAGACTTAAAATGTAATTTAAATTTTAAGAAAGGGATAAAATATACATTATACGGCCCAAAATTTCTTTAAAATTTTTTTAATGCAACCAGCAGAAATTCAATTGGAAGATTTTTTATAGCAAGAAAAATTATACCAAAAAGGTGCTCCTCTTTACAATCAATTTTATTAATTTCATAGTGATATGAATAAAAATATCTTTTCAACACGTTTTCATTTCCTATCTTAAATATTTTATCAAACAAAAGGTATAGAGGGTTATGAAAAGCATCGTTTATCATAAAATATTTTTCATATCTCACTTCGTGAACGTCTACGTGTTTATTTATTTTTAACTTTTTTTGTATCCAATTGTAATTGAAACGTGTGTGTTTGGTATGCTTCATCCACCAACAATGAATAAAAGACTTTAAAAAGAGCATCACAAGCGTGCAAACTTTTCGATATATCTTCATAGATAAAACGAAAGGTTATAAATTTGCAAACTTAAATTGAAGGATATTCACGCATAAGTATGTTAATCCATATGTAAAGATAGCAACACAAAGCGAGTATTTTACCTCATCTTTGAAAAAATAGGGGGAAAAGAGGCTTTTGTGTATGAGGCATAAAAAGCAGACTGATTTTTGGTTTAAAGCACGCTAAATACTAATGGTGGTATTCATAAAAACTTAATACATGCTTACAAGCAGCTATTATTATTATTAAGCCGTACAAATTTTAATATTGCCTCGACCATCAATTAAGCTCTTATTATCGGAGAATTTTTACATTTTTCTGTGTTTATATTGTGTATTTTCAAGTTTTTCAAATTATATAGGAAATATGCAAAAATGGAAGCATTAAATTTAATAAAAAGAACGACTAAGTACATCAAAATTTATTTTAAAAAAACTTTTATAATTTTGATTCTTATTAACAAGAAGATATAAGAAATATTTGCCAGAAAAAACCAAAAGCAAAAATGTATAAAAGGAAGTTCGATCCATTTTCTCTACCGAATAATTTATCTTTATTTAATTTTGCAATACAAATCTAAAAAAAATTAAGAGAAATATCCTAGTGATATGTAAACAAACAAAACATAACTCGTTATTCAAATACTTTTACTTCACTCGTTAAAAAATGGGAATTTAACGTTAACATTATTCATTTTTGTGCTATTCTAAAAGAAGTAAACATATTTATTTAGTATTATCTGTTTGTTAAATATATATTTTTTCTTAATACAAGCAAAATAACATAAGGTAATATGATAGACATGGTTAATTTAGAAATTGGTAATCGGCATAAATACGGCATTAAAAGTTGAATAACAAATGAAAATTTAGGTGCTGCCACTCTTTTGTCTAAAACCTCGATGAAGTATTTATTAGTTACTAAACTGTTTATGAATACGCTTTTTTACTAAACGCTTACTAAACCGAAACTGTTTAGTAACTAGTTTGTGCTTGATATGGAAATGAATACACATATAAATTTGCACGGGTATGAACGATGTACTCATGAAAAATTAACTACATTCAACAAAGGTAGAAAAAGAATAGAAAAGAAATATTTTTGTAAATAAGTTGCAACGCAGCGTGATTGCAGCAATCTGTTTAATTTTCTATTAATGCAAAATTAGATGTTTTGCATGTAACAATTTGGCCAATCAATAATTACAAAAAAATTCAACAATAGCTTAAACGATAAGAAAAAAATATATAAAACTTTTAGTTTTATTCCCATCATTAGTCAATAAAGTCGCAATAAAATAAATAACTTTTTTTTAATAAGTATGTAATAAACGAAAAATACGAAATCAGAAGTATTTTAGAAGTGAACAAAGTTTCATTAATAAATTAATTAAGTTATTGAATGCAAGCAGAAACTTCGATATACATGCATATATACATAGATACAAATCGCACCCTAAATACAAAAGGGGCACAACTCAAAATTTTCCAAAACTGATTTTTTTTCCATAAATTAATTCAGAATACACATCTCTAACTACTGCAAAAATTTCTTTCACATCACTATCTTCTTTAACTGGAAAAACACAGTTATGTTAAGTGTGTTGCTTCTGCACGACGAACTAAACATAAACAGTTTTTTGTCTCTCCTGAAAATTTTAGTATTTTGAGTTGTGCCCCTTTTGTATTTAGGGTGCGATATGCTTACATAAATGACAAAACCGTATACCGTTGGTATCAAAATAGAAATATATCCAACGGAAGCAAATTTGTAGACAGAACCAAAAAACTGAAAGATATAACCGATAGGGAAAGGTGGACTCAATCATGTTGTCTAAATAAATTTTTTTTTAATTATTTCGAAAAACTTGTCTAGAAAATCAAAGCTATCTTATGTGAACAAATTCCTCTACTTTTACTACCATTTTCCTTTTTTTTAAATTATTCATTTTTATTTATTATTTTTCAATCTAATGTCACGCTTAAGTTAAAAAACACAAAATACGAGCAACTATACAAAATTTATATAATGGCCAACTTAATTCAACTTTGTAGAATTTTTTTGCCTGAAATTAAATTTAAACCAATTCAAGCTCAGAGCTATTCTTAACAAATATTTTATCTTATTATTAGGGTGCCATCAAACTACTTTAAAAAAAATCTTGTTCTCTTTATCCGAACAGCAAATACAAATAATCAAGGAAATTCAAGATAGAGCACACTGAGGAGATAAGAATAATACACAAGTCGTAGTGACTAAATCTAAAAAGGAGAAAATATGTGTAGCATCCGGTTTTAGAATATATGGGAGACAATTAGTTACACAAGTTGAAATCATAACAAAACAAAGAAATATATCTTTAATATCAATGAAATGGGCTTTATTGGATATTTCTAACTCCACACATTTTTCGCAGTATTTGCGGCCGATTTCGTCAATAATTCTTCTAGTGATTGCTAGGTGTTTAATTGCCACTGGTTTATCGTCGTAGTGCCTTTACATAGCCATAAAGAAAATAATCCAATGGGTTTAAATAAAAAGAATTTGCTGGGCAAGTAATTGCGCCATTATGCGAAATTATTAGTTCGTCAAAAGTATATTTTATTAAATTCTGTTGAAACCACATGCCAGCAAGATTAATACCAGTTAATTGAGGTACGAAAAAATTTCTAATCATGTTCCTATACCCTTCACCATTGACAGTATCATTCTCACCATTATCGTTTTTGAAGACGTATGAAAAATTTTGAAAACAAAAATTTAAACAAATTGCAAACTTTGTTTTTGTTTAAATTTATCAGCACTGAAATGTTAAATCAAACTAAACAAAAATTCATTATCAACTGTCAATGGGTTGTCGAATAAAGCAGTGCTGCGAACACAAAGTTTTGAACCTCTAAAAAAGAGCCAAAACCAAAAGTACATAGTAATAAGGCAGTGTGAATCAAAAGAACGAATGAGCGATAAACCAGAAGAAATAATCATAAAAGAAGTCCCCGAACTGCAAACGACTCATGACTGATAAAAAATATAATATATTGTATTGTATATAATGAAATATAATTATATATATTGAATATTGTGACAGGATCCAAGCCCGCAAAAGACTTATGACTAATAAAAATCCTACATGAACTCATTCCTTCCGTAACAAAACCCAGCCTATAAAACAACAGCGAACGTACTACACAATAATTTTAACTAAGTTACATATATGTATGTATATGATGATAGAAAAAATCTTCAGAACAATTAAAGAATTAAAAAATCAATATTGTGAGAGGATAGAAGCCTATGACTTAGAGAATACAGTGATTAAAAAAGAACGACTATATCGTACATTTGAACAAATTTTAAGAAACAAATATTAAAAAATGCGTGCAGCATAAGAGCAACATACAAAATTATACATTAAAAAGTGAAGACTATCAGGATTCTGATATTAATAACACAGTTGGAAGTGGAAGCCACATAATTAATATAACAAAATTATTCAATAATTTACTGATGTGATGTACGTAGTACTTGAGCACGACTAGCAACATATAAAGTATTATATGCCCATGAACGGAACATTAACACACATTTAAACCTCGAACAAATTCATGGGCAACTATTAATGTTAATCAACACTATAAATACAACAAAGGCTAAAAATTATCAAGCTGACTCTCGGTACCTACATATATAACATATTTCAATATTCAACTAAATGCTCTTAAATGACGAAATTACAGATTATTACAGTCATTAGTAACGGATATGGAATGTTACGATGTAATTTTTTTTTGGGTTTAGCCGTTCTTATTTTTGTGATTAAATGTTGTCATGCACATGCTATTTAACACAAAATATCATAAAATATACCTGAATTAAGAGTCCATGAGGAAATTTTACTTTGATTAAGGAATATCTATACATTTTTAATGTCTTCTGCTCCTCGCGTTCTCTCATCGCCTTGGTTTTAAGAGTTAATGAATTTTCTAGTGCTTCAGCTTTGAAGTGTTGCTCACGTTGTAACTCTGCCGGTGAAATTCTATAGAAATCAGGAGGTAAATCAAGGCATTTATCCTGAGATGGTAACAATACTTTAATATTGCGATCTAATATAAGTTGAAACGGTTCCGAATTTTTTAGAGTTTCCATAAGCTCATCTAAGTTGTAACCATCTTCGACACTTTCTTTTAACCATATAAGATATTTCTCATTATCAATGTCAACTTCACGAAATCCCGCTGCGAAAAGAAAGTCCAACGCGCCTTCAACATACCGCACATTTTCGCAAAAAACACTGTAGAAATATAATTGAATATAACGAAAAATGTGGTTAGAAAAATTTTTAGAATACATTTTAATATCACAATAAATTGCATTTATAACTATGTTCTAAGCTTCATTTCTAAGAATTAACATTAATAATAATTAATAAATTAAAATTGTCATAAAGTTTATATTGGAACAACACGTAATAAATTTAAAAAGAGGATAAATTTTAAGAAAGATTAAACGGATTATCACAAAATTTAATATACAACAACTAATACATAGGACTAAAACTTTATCTCGGGTTACTCAAGACTTTTAATTTCCTTTTAAACAAAATGCTTTGTTATTACGTTTTCATTTAATTATGCTGAATTCATGTACATATACATATAGTTGACATTTTGTATATTTTGGAAATTAAATTTTACC
Organism: Epicampocera succincta; assembly: GCA_932526305.1. Lineage (NCBI taxonomy): Eukaryota > Metazoa > Arthropoda > Insecta > Diptera > Tachinidae > Epicampocera > Epicampocera succincta. Next base: position 25,116,808 of record OW052035.1, on the reverse strand, counting down.
AATTTAAAATTTATAAAAAAAAATAAATCGAAATATTAAGCTTTTTGAATATTTAAAAAAAAAAACAAGTAAAATCATAGTTTTTTAAAGCATTATTTCACTAATAGGGTCGAAAAATCCGCCTTATATTACAGATAATCTAATTAGGTTTTAGTTATTTGCAATTTCTTTTAGCTTAAGGTCATTGTTACTTTATTTCAGCATTTCACTTTCCTTTGGAAACTTCTTCAAAAAACAATTTACATTTTTTGGTTGCAAATAAGAAAAAACTGGAAATCTGGTAACATTAAAAACGTTTTAACATATATAAAACAACAACTTTACATACTAGAAATACTACCGATATAATGCAATAGCGCATATAAAATGAAATTAATTTTAAGAAAAATACATATAATTTAACTCAGAACAATTGGCATCCAATTTAAAAGAAACTAAATAGGAAATTAAGATATTTACAGAGTACATAGTTTTACGTTTAGAACATTTTGTTCCAAAATTGTTTATTTTCATTGTGACAATTTTCTTTGTTAAATATTACAATACATTAACATTTTGTTACCAATTTTGTTTGTTTTGTGCCTGGTAAAGGTTTCCAACAAAGGTTAGGAAAGAAATATTGAAAAAATGTACACAAATTTGGACGTACTTTTTAATTATTATTGATTTTTAATATATTAAAATATATGAATTTTAATGTTAACATTTACATGTATTATAAATGAATATGATCCGAAGCTGTTGAGAGTGTTTTATTTTTCAGGCCTTTATTCATAGTCTTTGCATTTTAATATACATATGACTAGTTCAAGCTCGTAAATTTAATATTTTCCGCGTTGCAACGGCGAAAACCGTTATATATTAAAGAAACTTGTCATACCCTTTTTACATATAATCATATCTTATAGGAATGAGTGGAAGATTTCAAAATGAAAAATATACAACATCTTTCTTCTTGCATCCATCAAAAATGTAGAACTATAGTGGTAGAAACAAATATGAAAATGATAATACAAAAAAAGTGTAAAATTATAATTTAATCATGTTATATACGGGTACATACACTTTTAAAGTGTTAGCTTATTTTTGTCCACATCCATGTATACGTTCCATGTATGCGTACGTGAACACAAGTTTGCACGTTTTTACGTTTGTTCACATTACGACACTGAATTTATCGAAAGGTGTAAGATGAAAGTAAATAAGGTAGGAACATATTGTTAAGATGTTGAATTTTTTTCCTTCTTTTGTTCAAAGAAATTTAACAAGTTGTGAGTTGCTCAAATATGGGAACAGCGTAGCTAGTTCACCTATTCTTTCGATTAACTATTCTAAAGATCCCAAGACTATTAGCTGGCTATTATTGACCCAATTGCTACATTTTTATTTTGTTGTCATTTTTATATGCAATTTCTAATTCAAACATATTTGGAGATAATTTAGACATAGTAAGCCTTGGTTTTCTCGAGATACTAAAGGCACTTTGACATTGACCACAGCGGTTTGTTATTTTCGCGCTGAAAAGCTTTTAGAACTCCTGAAATGTATGAGGCATATCGCACTGCACATAGCGCAACGAACAAGCTCATTAACAGAACAAAATCCAATTGTTTTGCAGCTAAGTTTTCTGCTGCAACTGAATCGAAACAAAAATGGAAAATAATACGCGAAATCGGAAACCTATTAATAATGAGTCATGCTTAATAGATGTAAATAATCCTATTATTGCTTTTCCAATACTCTCTCACACAATAATTTCTATTTCACTAGTGTCAACTGTTATGACCTCTTCGCTAGTCTGTTGTCAATAAAGTCTAAGGCAATAGGAATTGAAGAAATCGATCCAAAGTTTACCTAAACTTTCCCCCTTATAACGTTCATTTTCAACAAAATTCTCACTACAAACCGTTACCCCTAAGTATGGGGTAAAACTTTCGAAAGTTTTTGAAAGATTGGTTTATAATCAAGTGGCTAGTTACCTTAAGAATAATAATATAATCTTACTAGTTGCCAATCTGGTTTTCGTAAAGTAAAAAACACCGTTGCATAACGCCTGTAGTGGATATTTCGGAGGACATTAGGCAACAAGTTGATTGTGGCAATGTTACGTTCTTAGTACTCCTTGATCACTTGAAGGCACTTGACACTGTTAACCACAACATACTTTGTAATAAATTTAAATCTTTTCTTAAGTTTTAGTCCAGTTCTTGCTAACTAACTTTTCTTATCTGAAGGGCAGCAACAATTTGTTGAATCAGGTTCCTCTACATCGACTCATTTACCACTAAACCGAGGTGTCCAACAGGGCTCAATCCTGGCCTCTCTACTGTTTTCACTATACGTCAATGATCTTTCAAGCATACTGAAACATTGCAAAGTTAGAATGTACGCGGACGACGTGCAGCTTTATATAAGTTGTAAAATTGAATCAGTTGACCCGTGCGCAAATCTTAAATGAAGACTTACATCGCATTTTCGAATTGGCTACAGCTAATGGTCTGGAGTTAACTCCAGCAAATCTAAATATTTGATTATTAAAAATATACTACTGAAACTTGATTATAACCCCACATTAGTTTTAAATAATGGGCCCCTTAAGACTGTAACTGTTGCTAAAAATTTGGGAATTTATTTCAACAGCACTATGACTTGGTCAAACCATATTAATTTTAGTAGTTTCTATGTTAAGAAATCTTTGGCAAAGCTTTCATTGCACTCACTTTAACATTCGCATACTTCTCGCTAAAAACATATTTAATACCGACTTTACTATACAGGTGTGAACTCTTTGCTAGTTGCGATGGTTTTAGGAAAGGGAAACTAAATTTGACTTTTAATAACATAATTCGTTACGTATATGGGTTGAGAAGATACGAGTGTCACAACTTTGAGTTGGCATCACTGCTTTATTTGAGCACCCATTTAACAGTTTATAGTTGGTTTTTGTTTAGTTTGCATTGAAATTTCATTATGAATCGACTTACACCAGAGAAACCACCATCGAATGCGCCGCCAATTCGACGAATGGGCTGAAGCACAAATGGATATTGATTTTGAATTTCCATTCAAAATTTTATTTTCAGATGAAGCCCATTTCGCATTTGGAGTGAGGAGAATCCAAAAGCTTTTGTCGAAGCACCACTACATCCACAGAAAATTACTGTTTGGTCCGCTTTATGCCTGGCGGAGTAATTGGCCCATATGTCTTCAAAAACGATGATGTTCAGAATGTTACTGTCAATGGTGAACGATATGGCTATATGATTCGAAATTTTTTCTTACCTCAATTACGTGGCATTAATTTTGCTTTTGTTGCTTCCAACAGGATGGAGCCATATGCCACACAGCGGGCCCTACAATTGTTTTAATCAAAGAAACTTTTGATGAAAAAATTATTTCACGTAATGGCCCAATTAATTGGCCACCAAGATCTGGTGATTTAACCCCATTTTCTTTGGGGTTATGTTAATTCACTTGTCTACGTCGATAAACCACAAACAATTGAACACCAGGAAATCAACTCTTCGAATAGTTATCGGCGAAATACGGTCTCTGGAACGATATTCCTCACATCAATTCAAGAAAATTATCTGCCAATTATTAAGTTAATCCTATTTGACATTTACACATGTTTTTTATTATATGACAACTTTCCTAAACGTTAATTATATATCTATTCTATGTTTGAAAGTAGTTTTGGGAAATTTTTTGACTATACATTCAGTGTATAAAAAAAATCTTTGCACATGGAGAAAAATAAAAAAAACTTAAGAATATGCATTGATTTCATATAAAAATAAACATATTTTTGAATTTTTTTCGTACAGAATTTTATAAACCTTAATAACGATGAAAAAATTCTTAAAAAATAAATATAGTTCTATACTGTAAAAAAATGTTTGCACGCTTGATAAAACATTAAGTCAGATGTAAATTTTAAAATTTTTGTCTCTAATATTTTGTGTGTCCACCTCGAGCATCCATTACCGCTTGCAGACGTCTTCTCATCGATTGTATTAGCTTCGGAATATAATATTCTAACGGTATTTTTTCCACTCTTCTTTAATGAACCGTATCAAATCGTTTTTGTTCGTTGGCGATCTTTTTCCTACCTTTTCCTTTAGATGAACCCACAAATTTTCTATAGGATTTACATCCGGATTTTGGGCAGGAGTATCAATAACTGTGGTACAGTTGTATAGTAACCAGGACCTACATGGGATCATTGTCTTGATAGTATTTGTATTTTAATTCATTCGGATCATCCGGGTATAAAAAACTTAAGTTTTCCAAACTTAACTGTAGGAATAATATTTTTATTTTCTAGTGCTGTTAGGGGCTTACGCCAAACTCTTTGCGGTCCATCATGATAATAAAGCACAATTTTTGTTTCATCGTAGAAAATAATATCTCTCTAGTACTCTGGAGGGAGTGAAACGTGTTCGGTAGCAAATCTTAATCTCTATTCAATATTTTGTGCTGAGAGCAGGTGTGTTTTCCTCGCCACTCTTGATGAATATTTATGCTTCTGAAGAACATTTCTGATGGTTGCATGGGAAACTCTTAGCATAAAGTCTTTTTTCACTTGAAGAGCTAATCTGCTCGTGCTGGATTGGGGATTATCATAAACAGTTCTAATTATGTATATTTCTTTCAATTCGCTGCGTCACCTTTTAAGTCTAGTCGTTCTTCTTTTTCAGCACGGGATATGATATAACATACAACTTTGATTTTTAGGGAAAACATATCGGCGATTTCCTTGGCAGTTTTGAGATAGACCCATTGTATAATATTTGTTGAAACTCGTTTTCCTGGCATTTTTTCTATTCAAATATGTGCTTACTTGTTGCATTAAGAACAATCACGTTATTATAAAATCTTTGTTTACCTCATTCCATTCCATTTATGAAACAACCCAAATTCACAAAATTTTTGCCAAATAACGGCATTATTGTTCTTTTTTTAATTGTCTTCATTCAATATGCAAAGATTAATTGTACACTTTTTATACTGATTAAATTTCTTTCTTTTGTGTTGTTGTTATAATCTGTACGTCTATTTGAAAAGTATTGGCGCCTTATAGTCGGGTACCGTAATGGGATGTGTGCAAAAAAACAGTAGGCAAATGTTTGTTTGTTTTGTTGAAATTCTTGAATGAAAATTAATTTTACATGTTTTTAATGTGTGCAAAGATTTTTTTTACAAACTGTATGTCCCAATACGTTTATATCTGAATGTAAATATTTATACTGGGTACCATACTGCAATATGATGCTTAAAAGTGTTATGTATGGCACATTCTGATCATAAAAATAGTATATTCACTTCTTGTACGTAGTTAGTTTTGTTTACCCCCCTATTACTACGAAATGACGAGTTGTTGACAAATTTCAATACTTTCAAATTGTTGTACGTTTTTTTTTGTTTAGACTTTCTTTAAAATTAGTGGAGCTATTCCATGAAAATATTTATTTGATATTTTTTATTTATTTATCGCATTATTTGGTCAACTATAATTTAACTTAACTGTTTGATTGGCCGGCCATTTGACTTTAATTAATTTTGACATAGCTCGGTGTATGTATTTATATCAAAAAAAATTAATATTCTTCAGTCTAACCAACCACTTCCTTGCTGTAGCCAAGGAAAGTGATCGGATAAATGGAACCGTTGTCAAAACGGCATCAGAGATACTGCCTCTGATGTATTGCGTTTTAAAATGCCACCCGGAAAAAACATGAAATCAAAGCAACATCGAGATGAAAAGCAAACAAAGCTGCTGGAGCAAAAGCATGCCCGACGAGTGGAGTTTCAGTATCCAATCCACAAAATAATAGACTCGTTCGCCGGTGGTTTTAGCCCGGGGAAGTCCATCATTAACCAAATTTTGGCACTACGGTAGATCCTGGAAAGGACCCAAGCGATGCAAATCGACACCCACCACCTATTCGTCGATTTTAAGGTCGCATATGACAGCGTGCATAAGGACGAGCTATACAACGCCATGTCTACTTTTGACATTACTACCAAACTCTTCAGGTTGAGTAGTATGACGATGGAGAGTTCTCGCTGCTCCATCAAGGTAAAGCTTTAGACAAAGCGACGCACTCTCATGTGACTTTTCCAACATAATTCTTGAGAAGAACTCACACCAACAACAGAGATACGATTTTCCAAAAGTATGTGCAACTGCTAACATAAGGTGACGACATTATCGTGATTGGGCGAACAAAGCGAACCGTTAATGTAGTGGTGAACGAGGGCAAAACCAAGTATATACCGTCATTGTAAAATGACGCTCAACACCGACGAACATCACGATAGGCAGGACTTCGCCTATGTGAACAGCACGAGCAACATCAACATCGAGCTTAACGCAAAATAACTCTTGCCAATCGCTGTTTCTTTGGGCTCAAGAGGCTATTGAGTAGTAGGCCTTTTCTCGAAAGACCAACCTGACACTATATATTTTCATCATACCTATCCTTCTCTATGGCGCGGAAGCATGGACAATGTCGAAAGCGGATGAGGAAGTCCTTGGTATGTTCGAGAGAAAAGTTCTGCGTTCAATCTGCGGCCCTGTTTCCTTTTATGGTTTCTGGACAAGAAGATTCAATTCAGCTTCAGCCCGTAGAACCTTCGACTCTGAAAAGCTTGTTGGTTAAGGTCCATGTTCACCTCGGTATGTAGCGCCAAAGAATGAAGAAGAAAAGTTTGGATTTATATTAGACGTAAAGTTTTGAAGGAATATTGCTTTACTCTCCCTTACCGCTCTTCTGAATATATCATTTTGTTTCTTATACTGTAATAAGTTGGCATCTGCTTCTAAGCGTTTATATTTGTGCCACAGTAATTGTTTTTGCATACTCAAAAAATCTAAATGAATACTGACATTCTCACAGCATATTTAACGTTTTTAAAAAAAGCTGCCTGCAATCTTTCATTGCAATTTTTCTGATAAAGAGGCCAATGGCAAAATCCGTTTTAAATTTAGGCATATATTTGGGTTAAATTTTAATATTTTTTTATTCTAACAAGAATTGGATGATGGTCGCTGCGGTGAAAGTTATTAAGAATTTTCCATGCACAGATGAGAGCTAACTGAGAGGGCGACCCCTTGTTAAGCAAACTTAAGTTTTCATTTACTTTACTTTTTGAATAGACATATACATACATACGTGTTTATGTCTGATGTATCAACTCTAGATGTAATTCCCAAGAGGCAACTTGAATTACTCGGATCATACAGTGTGTTTTTCCCAGTTTGTGGGCAGTACTAATAACGTCATGCAGTAACCGATACTTTTTCATACAATATGTGAGTTATACTGTAAACGTTAAAATAAAGTGGTACAGCGTGATTATAATTAAAGTTTTATTTCATTTTTTTTAAATGAAATAAACTTCAATAATGTATATTTTTTGTGAAAGTGTATCAAAGGTTAACAGAGCTAGTAAAAAATAAAACAGACAGGTTTTAACAACAACAAAAGTTATAATACAAACATAAAATACTCGTATACGCATGCAGAAGAGGAAATCTTAGAAGAATTATTATTGCGGTACTTTGTAACTTTTCCTTTGGCTCGCAATTTTCTGCCATTTACCTGTCTAAATTGATTTCAGCATGTGCATACTACGAATCGTCCTTTTTCGAATTTGACAATCAATATGCTCCCACATGTGCTCAGTGGGAGTGTGGTGAAATAGAGTAACCATTCTTTCACTATTTTGGCTGTGTGCTTAGAATTATTGTCCTACTGAAAGTACCATGCTCCTTGTAATCCTTTTCGCCGACGTGCACCACCATACCATTACAAAGGCCTCACCGTGCTTTACAGTGGATATTAAATCTTGTTCGGCAATCTGTTGTTTTGGCTTATCCATATTTTTCCGGATTTTTTCTGCCCAAAACCTTCAAATTTTCTTTTACCGCTAAAAACAACTGTGTTCCTGAAAGTTCCTCTGCTATTTTTAAAGCATTCCTTTTTGGATTTTTCTTTACATAATGTACTATTGATCGCAATGGAGTTATATTAATTAATTTTGCAACGAGTTTATATTAATCTATTATTTTTTTAATGGGTTTATGGTTTCTGTTAATAGTGAAACCCGCAGACTTTTTACTTCTTCGTGATATTTTTTTTACAAGTGCTCGCACTGCAATGGAAGTTTGTTTTCAGAGTTCTAAAAAAAAGTGCTTTTACAGTTGCCTATTGCAACAAAAGGGAATGTAAATTTAAATTAATTGAAACTTGTAATACAAAACTACAGGAAAAAACAATATATAATGGTATTTTTACCGCATAACATCGTTAGTATACTTTGCAGTGATGCAATGATGATGTATTTTCTTTTGATGCGTAAAATTATGATTTTGTTTTTATAACTTTTGTTGTTGTAAAAATGTTTCTGTAACTTTTTATGAGTTTTGTTAATCTTTAATACACTTTCATAAAAACATGTATTCTTGAAATTTACTTTTAAAAACTGAAATAAAGCTTTAATTATAACAAGTCATGCTGTACACTTTATTTTAACGCTCACAAAATTTCTAGTTAAACCTGTAAGTAAGTTTCTTCAACATATTATTTAGAGTGAAAGCTATTGCTCACGTTTTACTAAAGACGACTGCATGATGAATAAGCCATATATTTCAACAATTCTGTATTAATACTCAATCAATTTGTGTTAGGTTTTGACAACACAAAACATGATGTACAAAGTTGGATCACTTCGGAATGCATTTCCCTGTTTTTAAGTGTCTTACCACAACTTTTTAATGGAGATGGAAGAGTACGTTAAATACATTTTGAAGAACGGAAACTCCCGTAAAAAAATATCGTTAGTTACCGATTATCGAAAACTTAATGATGTTACAACAATAACCAGTATATATGACACCGTAACTCAGATATCAAGAATTAAATGGTTTTCTGTAATCGACTTAAAAATGATATGAAAAAGAACGCTTTCTCTGTCAACAATGGTAAATATGAATTCACTACTCTTCCCCTGGGTTGAAAAATAATCCATAAATTAAGAGCTTTAAACGATGCCTCTGAGTTTTACACAGAAGCAATAAATGCTTTTAATAATGTAAAAAACATACTAACATCTGAAGGCGTCCAAAGTTCTTATCTAGATTTTAATGAAGAATTCAATTTGACTACGGTATAATTACGCTCTCGCCGCTGTATTATCGCAAGAAGATGGACCTATTATTTTTCTAACCAGAAGTTTAAGTAAACCAGAAAAACAATACTCAACTAATAAAAAGAAATAATTTGCAATTATTATGGCCTTGAAATTCCTAAGAAATTACATTAACGGTTCAACAAAGCTTGACCCATGTATAGTAACAATTAAAATGACACACTAAAAAGTTGGAAATCACTTCTGGATGATTATAGATATTAACTTCTTTACAACCCTAAAATACGAACGTCATGGCAGATGCTCTATCAAGAATACCCTAAGAGATATTGAACAATAGCTATTAAATCGTCTAAAAATTTAATTCAGTATACCGATGCCCTTCTTAACGCTTTCAAAAACCAAATTATATTGACCTTATCAGAGTCATCCTCTTACAAGTTCGAAATTGTCTTTCCGTCTTGCCATAGACACAGTATCAAAACAAATTCTATCAGAAGAAAAATTGACCTACATTTTGAAGAAATATTTGAATCCTTCAGTTGAAGGAAATTATTTGGGAGCATGAAAGAGCTCATAGAAACAGTTACGAGAACGAAGCTTACCTTATAGCAGTGTTTTGCCCTCAAAACCACGCGAAAATCAAGCGGTTTACACAGTTATGGAAAGACGTGTAAGGTAAATATGTATATATGCAAACAAAATTATGTCGCACCTTTGGTTGTAATGAACAAAGAAAAATCATTAAATTAGAAAGCAGTAACATTCTTGTGGCTAAACCATTATAACATAAAAATATAAAAATTTCTCAAGCATACTAGTTCTGTCAATTTGCGAATAAAATAATTTCAATCAACATTGACGGAGATAATGAGGTGCCTTAAGGCTGAAAATACTCACAACTCTTTTTCTCTGTAGGGGTACAACTAACACGTACAGTCTACCACAATTGGAAAACCAGTTCTCCGGTGTGTCAATTCTGAAAATGGTTATTTAGGGTGTCTCTATTCTCTAAAGTCTACAACAATTACAAATATCCCTTACTCTGGTGTTGTAGAGATGAATGTATGAAGTAATCAACCAATTCAAGAAATCGCTAGAATTCAACAAACTGGTCATTGTATAAATAGTAAAGATTGAAATAAGTAGCAGAAGTATAGCTCTTAGCACCTTTTTAGACGATTTGTAATACATACGGGGCACCGAGTTGCGGCACCATTAAAATGTACGGGAATTTTTTAATTAAACGATTTCTTTTATTCTATTATTATACTTAAATTTATTTTATTAGAAATAAAGGTGTTAAGCCCTACGAATAAAATTTATTTTAAACAACCTTATGTATTCAAACTACTAGTTTTATGTGTTATATTAAAGGAAAAAGGAGGGGAAAAAAGAAACTATATTAAGTAGCATTAGCTCAGAGTTAGACCTTCATGTAAGAATTCAGAAAGCTCCGAACACATGATTATTTTAAGTTTTCTTTTAAAAGCTTTAACATTAACAAAGTAAGAAGTATTTTTAGGAACATTATACAACTATTTTTTTTTTTATAAAAATTTATTTTTTAAAGGATAAAAGACATTAACAATAAAAGAAATGTACAAAACTGATACTTACCTATTAGCCATTCTTATTTTATAAAATTTTTCTTCGTCCGGAAAATTGATAATATTTTCCAAATACTTGGACAAAATTTTGACGCAATCCTCTGCCTAAAATAAAAATAAAAGAATAACTTTAGTGTATTTCTGTAACGAATTTGCTCTAATCTGTATATTATATATACATACACATAAATATTGTAGTGCACCCATGTCGTCGTACAATATAACTGTGTGCATTTACCAACTTCAGCTGTGTAGAGTGACTAACAATAAACAAACGATTTGAGTTACACAAGTCGAAGTGTGCGAAAAGACCATTGTCCGCTTTCATAGTGTATGACACTTGTAACCTAAATATGTATTCGAATTGTAATTGCTACCCATAATTTTAATTTCTTTAAATTGTAATTAATATATATTTCTTTTATAAACAAATATGTATTAGTCATTCTAGATGACTAAAATAATTTTCATGAATAGTATATAAGCTGAAACAATTGGTAAATAAAATCAGACTTAAATTTGAAGACATAATTCGGCTGTTTAGCCATGTTTTAATTAATTTTGAGTTTCACGATTTCGGCAGTTCTTTGAACGCCTGCGCTTTAACTGGTACCTCACCAGTTGTATAAAATAAAAAGAGGCTATAGGGAAAACTATAGGTTCTTCTTTTTAGATCATACAACTTCCCTCGCGACCCCGTTGCCTACATAGCAATCCTTTTGCATACCATCCCTATTTATTATAATATATATATATATATATATATATCGCACTCAAAACTTTCCAAAACTGACTTTTTTCCATAAAATAATTCAGAATACACATCTCTAACTACAGCAAAAATTTCTTTCACATCACTATCTTCTTTAACTGGAAAAATACAGTTATGTTAAATGTGTTGCTTCTGCACGACGAACTAAACATAAACAGTTTTTTGTCTCTCCTGAAAATTGTAGTATTTTGAGCTGTGCCCCTTTTGTATTTAGGGTGCGATATATATAAATGTATAAATATATTGTAGATATATACAAATTTTGTATCCGTATTCTGTCCCACTAAATACATTTTGCTTTTATTTTAAAAAGTATTGAAATTGTAACCCTTCGAAGCCTTGCAAACGCAATGCCAAACAGAATTTTTTCAGTTATTCGAAATGAAGGTGGTTGTATTAAATATTAGTACATAATAACTGTTAATATTTTGTAAAAAATTTGTATTCTTTTTTTAATTTAAAGAAAACTGCGTTCAAACGAAAGAGTCTTAAGTCTTTTAGTTTTTTGAAATATGTTTAAGATTTGTTTACTATTTTTAAGCCAATAAATCACTTAATCGTTATGCTAAAAAATTAAAGCCCTTTTAGTTTATTTTAAAATAGAAAAAAACATTGTGCAGTCAAAAAAATGTCTATAACTGAATCTGACCCACTACACTTGTTTATTGTGGGAAAATATTGCAATATTTGGCTTATGGAAATAATACAAAAGGTATTATTTATATTTGAATATTATGCAAATTTGATTTATTGGAAAACTTATTTAAAAAATATTATTTGATTTGAACATTTATGGATTATGCAATATAACAACGTGTTGGGTATTATCAGTGATGAGTCCTTTTACCCGTAAATTCTATAAATAATTGTAGTTTGCTATAGATAGTTTTGAGTTTCTCTACGTTGTTTAGGTGAAGCTTATGGAGGTATTTTAGATCCATTGCTATCTCTTTCGCGGTTTGATTAACATCTAGGCTATTAGGTAAAACTTCATTGGTTATAAGGGCTCAGTTTGCATTATTTATGCCAATTGTTTCAATTGTAAAATTTATGACTTATGTACCGCCTAATTGGAGCTCGTGTTTGCATATGTCACATTGCTTTTGAAGTTAGTAGCAAATATGATTCTTTCGGATATTAAGTCAACAACTACGTCGTCAAAGCACTCGTAGCTACATGTGGCTGTTGTTTTCTTTAACATTTGAGATATGCAATTTTCTGATTCTAGGAGTATTATTGGTTACATGTAATGAATCCACGGGTTTTATTGCAATTGTTTAGAACGTCATATATCTTGCTGTTTTTGACTGCGAGTTTTGTTAAAATATTGTTGTAAATGGCGGATTGTGTTTGAGGTAGGAGTACCACGTAAATTAAGATTTAAACTTAAATTTTTGGGCAGAATTTGAGGCGTTGCATTTTCAATAGCTTCTATTTCGTTTAAAAAAGGAAGGGGTTCTGTTTGAGACATTATATTTTTGATTTCGACTTTCTTCAAAAGAGCTGTGTTCACAATTCCATTTTTTGCAAGTTGGTATGCCATCACAGTAGCTTGCACTTCGTCCTTTAGTAATGTCAATTTGTCAAATATTATTTGTTGTAATTATCGATTCTGTTTAAAATACTGTTACAACTACCTATTATTCTGTTAGTGACGTTTACCACGTGCTTGTTAGTGAAATACTGTTGATTGTTACTATTTTCAAGGTCTGTTGCAGTTGTTTCTTGTGATCTTTGGCAAATCTGTTCCAACATGTCATTATTTTATCGATTTGGTATTTGGGGATCAGAGTTCCTTAGCATATGTCTACTAATTGTGTGACTTAACTCATCAACAGCTTGTTCGTATTCCACCAGTACTGTGTATATTTTAATTTCCAATCCTTCAATATAATTTTGTACAATTAGATTTATGAAACTTCTTTCATTGTCCGTTAACAAAATCTCATGGGCTGAGAAATAATGCAGAAGTTTAATAAGTTTATCTCGTATGTGAAGGACGGACATATTTTTTATATGAAAAAATTTCGTAAACTTAATGAACTTATTTGATTTCAAGGATGTCTAGGTGTAATACTTGAGTAGGATATGTTGATATGGGAGTAGGTTGTAGTTCTATTTTTAGAGGATGTCTGTCGTACTTGTTTTCCGCACAGACCATTCAAGACATTATATACTTTTTTATGAGGTTTCTAATTTGTGGAAAATAATATTTCTCGAGTATCAATTTGTGTTTTACTCCGGACTTCTATGAGCTCGTTTATGCTCCTTCTCAATTGTTAAGAATTTTGTTTCATCGTTGGAGACGTTTTATAAAATGCTCTTTGTACACTTCTTGTAGCACAATAAGACATTTCTCTGGTATTGCTATCTCATTAGTCACATTAGGATTCAAATATTCTTTTAGTGCTTTACCAGACTTCCTTTTGAGTGTTCAGACAACCTGATGTAATGCCAATGGTATCCTTAATGAAGTTCATCGTGGCAATATGTGAGAAACTAAATTTGTTTTACCCGGTTTGTATATTAGACTGTAAATATACTCCTCAATTTTAGACTTCCATCTATGGCGTTTAGCGTTGCTATTGCTTTGAGCGAACTTAGAGGTTTATAGTTTATTTCCTTTGCCTCATATATATACCAAAAGAATAGTTGTACTCTGTGTTGTTTAATGACCGGAAAGTTAAGTGATAGGCTTATCCCAGCATAATTCTCCTTGAGAGAGCACAGCGCCAATGGCAAAGTTTGAGAAATTTTGGGAAGACTAATATATCTGAAGACAATAAGGTTTTTGCGTCATTGAAGGCTTAAGTGTGTATTTATCTAGTTCAATTTTGATGTTTTTATATCGGTTTGGCTTATTTGGCCGATGTCGCCTAGTTATATTAGTTAGCGGCTTGATTACTGCCGCACAATTTTTATCCTGTAATATAAAATTATTCCGAGGAAACTTTTGAGATCTTTTCGATTAGTGGGTGGTGGTATATTAACAATAACGCCGTTTTTTTTTTGGTCCGGCAGAACGCAATATAACCAAGAAATTCAACTTTCTTTTGGAAAAATTTAGATTTTTCTAGGTTTACTTTCAAGTTTGCCTTTTGTAAAAGATTTAAGACTTTTTTAACATGTTCTTTGATATCCTTACCGTAGATGATGATATATTGGATATAGACATAGCATCACATGCCTAACACAGGTCTAAGGATATCATTGACCATTATAGCGGGTGCATTTTTCAATCCGGAAGATAATCTGGGAAACTCATATCTACCATTTAGCGTTGAGAAAGCTGCTTTTTAAATGTCTTTTGCAGGCATTCTAACTTGGTGAAATCCTAACGTTAAGTCAAGTGTTGAAAAATATTTATTTCCGTGAAGGCAATCTGTCTGGAATCGGATAAGCATCAGGGATTATGATGGCGTTTAATCTTTTAAAGTTTATTAAGAGCCTGTATTGTTTTTCTCCGAAGCTATTTTCTTTTTTGGGTACAAGCCACAAGAGTGAATTGTACAGGGTTTTATGTTTTTTTACGATTCCATCGTTCAACAATTTGCTCATCAAAATAATTTTTTAGATGGGGTAGGTATGGATAAGATTTGGAATAAATAGCTTTATCTGTTGTGGTTTTAATTTCAGGTTTAACTGAAGTTTCAATTGCAGTTTTTCATTAACTGCCCCAAACAGTGTAGAATCAAGTATTCCAGTTCAAAATTTTCCTGGTGTTAAGTGATATAAAGCGTGTTTTTTTGCCACGGTGTCACAGGTTTGAGTTAGCATTACTGCTTTATTTGAGCACCCATTTAACAGCTGATAGGTGCTTTTTGTTTAGTTTGCTTTGAAATTTCATTATGAATCGACTTAGGCCAGAGCAACCACCATTGTATGCCCCGCCAATGCGGCGAATGTGCTGAAGCACAAATGGATATTGAATTTCCATTCAAAATTTTATTTTCCGATGAAGCCCATTTCTTATTACGTAAACAAGCAGTATGGTCGCATTTGAAGTGATGAGAATCCACAAGCTTTTGTCGAAAGGTGTACTGTTCGTCCACTTTATGGGCTGGCGGAGTAATTGGTCATATGTCTTCAAAAACGATGATGTTCAGAATGTTACTGTCAATGGTGAACGGTACTCGTATAGGAATATGATTCGAAATTTTTTCTTACCTCAATTACGTGGCATTAATTTTGCTTTTGTTGGTTTCAACAGGATGGAGCCATATGCCACACAGCGGGCCCTACAATTGATTTACTCAAAGAAACTTTTGATGAAAAAATTATTTCACGTAATGGCCCAATTCATTGGCCACCAAGATCTGGCGATTTAACCCCATTTTCTTTGTAGTTATCACTTGTCTACGTCGATAAACCACAAACAATTGAACACCTGGAAATCAACATACGAAGAGTTATCGGCGAAATACGAATTTCATTGCAGTACCGCCATAAATCTAGCAGTTTTTATGGCGGTTCCAGAAAGGGTTTTGGTACAAAATTTATTTCTCTTTCATAAACGTTTATATTCTGTTCTTCCTCTTCATCTATATCATCATCAACGGTTTCAACGTTGAACATAGGCTGATGTTTTCGCGGCATATTCGATGATTCATTGGATTATCTAATTACTGTAGAAGGTTTAATAATATAATAAACTTTTGAAGTTTGAAGAGAAGAGTCAATCTCTAATGAACAGAAGGTTTTGGTTCAATAGGTCAAGGGGTGGCAATCTGTTAGGTGACTGCTGTTACTGAACAGCGTGTTGTTTATTTCACTGAGAAATACTGCCTTTGGGTGACCGAGCCAAAACTGTATGTCATGTTTTTCTTACAGTATATATTTACCATTTTCAGTATATATTTACCGTGCAATATATGCCTAAGGCAAATTTTTACGTTTCTGACCCTTAATTAAAGGTTGCGCCGTAATTTTAATCAAACAATCTTTTAATAGATTCCAATTCTTCCTCAGTTCTGGGCCCTGCCATTGCACCTGCTCTTACCATTTTCCCTACTTTCCAGCTTGTATTATGACCATGTTCTTAGCTCCACTTCGAAAACTTTTTTGCATATAATGTGTTTTGTAAAAAATAAGTTTACTTCGATTACCTAAATTAAACTTTATTTCTCAACAGTTAAATTAACAATGAAACTTACAGTTTTTGCAAAGCTGCTTTAAATCTTAAAAAACATTTCTGTATCAAAGCAGTTGTCCGTTATTAAAAACAATAAAAATATTATCTTAATATATACTAACAATACTGAGTTTTGTATGTTTGTACATGGACAAGCAAGTGCAAGTACAACAACAACGTTAATACAGGTTGATATAATAGAGGGAATTAATAATTGTGACGATACTTTTATTAGAGATGGGACGGTGAGCAAAATGATGTCAGCGTAGTATTCTTACCTAAATTATATGTTTTTTTCTTAAGTTAGTTTGAGTTGTATAACCGCAATGTTCTTATCGAGCCTTTGGTGCAATACCGTAGTAATTCAAAAAATCGCGAACTGAGAAAAATGCATGTCATTTCATTATTGCAAATAAATATTGTTGGAAATAGCTAGAGGCAGTAAAGACATTTTTAACTGTAGAATCTGAACAGTTAGAGATGGAGCCATAATCTTTTTTTCTCTAGATATATATTCCCCTAAAGATCCTTTCTGCATACCCAGCTCAAAAAATTCAAATTTTGAGTTACTACGGTATTGCACCAAAGGCTCGTTATGTTAACTGTGACGAGGTTTGCTATCGTCCCTTTCAACCAGTACTCGGGGGAAAGATCTGTCACTAACATCATGAGTTTATTTGCCTTTATCAATAGTTAAATTGCCGCTGCTTTACTGCTTCCTTGTAATAATCTTGTTGGCCGCACCTGCTTAAAGTATGCTTGACCAGGGATATTCCTCCAAAGGTTTATTTTGAGGATACTTCCTCAATTACTTAGAATTACTATTTTCAGAATCTTATTTTATTTTAAGGATTCTGAATTGTTTTTCAGAATTTTCTAAGGACTTTGAGTTTTTTTCAGAATTCTTTTATTTTAAGAATTCGGGATTCCTAATTGGTCGGGCGCAAATTATTCTTATAAGCTAAAAATTATTTTAATACAATTTTTTAGAATGAAATTTTGCTTATCAATTAATTACCAACAAAATTGTTCTTACAAGCTTTAATTGATTTCAATAATGTATCTGGCTCAGTACCCTTGTGTATTGTGGGAAAATATTGCAATATTTGGCTTATGGAAATAATACAAAAGGAATTATTAATTTTTGAATATTATGCAAAGTTTATTATTTTTTGATCATAATATGTTCATGTTTAAGCTTATGTTTTAAGGTGGAGAACACTCGACACCCCCTTCGCGAGTATTATGGGAATAAGTAGTTTGGCAGAAAAATTTTATTTCCATCCCCAATATATTGCTATCGCGAATATTGTGGAATTATATGCTTATTGTATAATATTTTTTTTTTTAGAATTGCTTGTTTTGATTTAATAAAAAAAATTGTTTGCAAAAAAAAGAAAAAAGAAAAGACCACACAAACTATAGCGTCTTCACTTTCTATTTCCGTATTATTTCATTTATGAGAATTTATTCCCAAACAAATTTTGATGGGAATTATGCACGATTTCAAACCATAAAATTTGGAGATTTTTTCATGGGAATACGATACAGGTGGTAATCTTGGTTTTAAGAAAAAAGTAAAAAAAAACAATTAGCACAATATTTTTTATTTAGTTCACCGAAAAACAGTATCGGAACAATAACAATAAAATTTTACAGTTTATTTTCAACTTGAAAATAAGTTTGAACAAACATTTCGCAATACACGTGCAAATAATTATTTCTGCGGTCCACACATAAACATATTGTGTTGGCAATAGAATTTGACGAAAGATTAGAAATAGATATATCGCACCCTAAATACAAAAGGGGCACAACTCAAAATACTAAAATTTTCAGGAGAGACAAAAAACTGTTTATGTTTAGTTCGTCGTGCAGAAGCAACACACTTAACATAACTGTGTTTTTCCAGTTAAAGAAGATAGTGATGTGAAAGAAATTTTTGCAGTAGTTAGAGATGCGTATTCTGAATTAATATGGAAAAAGTCAGTTTTGGAAAATTTTGAGTTGTGCCCCTTTTGTATTTAGGGTGTGATATGTTAATGCAAAAAACATTTAATTGCTGACACTCAACACCCTCATCACAGTTTGTTAACCTTCTTGCTAAAAACTTTTGCTTTGGAAAATTAGTTGAATAAAGGTTTTTTTAAGCATATAATAAAATACTTTAATTGGAGCCCAACGCGAAAGAAGGGCTCTAACTGTAATCAGAAGCACCCCATAGGATGCAGATTCAAGGATACCCAAGATAAAGGCACCCCAAAGGCTGCAACAGCGGTAATCATCTATAAAACAAGGACGTTTTACGAGTAGAACTAAGTTTAAGATGTTGGTAACCCAGTAACAAGGAAGAAAAGGATAATACCGCTCTACCAGCTCTACAATGATGATCTCCACTCTTATGTAAGCATAGGATTAAGACTAAAATTTTAAGAAAGTGAAAATATTTTAAAATAAAAAGGAAAGATTACAACAAGTTACTATTCAAGTTCTGAAAGCGTACATTTTAAATCAAATAAACATTTTATATAAAAAGTAGTTTTATTGCAACTCCTACGGGACCCTTCAATAAAAACAATTCATTAATAAGTTATAAAACCTACAGGGCCCTCTAATAGAAACACTACTTTACTAGTATTTATATATACAAATATATAATATAAATTGCAGTCAAAACAATAAAAGAAAAAAAGTACTTCCTACGTAAAGGAAAGAATAAAAATTGAAGAAAAAGGAAAGGCATCTCTTTTAAATCAAATAAAGCTCAAGTAAAGTTCAGAAAAAGACAATACTTTGGCGAAGCCTACAACAGAATTATTATTTCGTTTGTTTACTGATGCTAAGATAACAAATAATGTCGAATCCCAATAAGTTGGTCAGGCCCGCAGTCCTAAGTACAAGTGCTCCAAGCCCAAGTGTCAATAATGAATGTAATGCTAATATGGAAAATTCAATAAAATTTTAGACCCAAACGGAAGTGTAGGCGGTATAGATCAAACAATAGAGGATAGGTACAGAAATGACTTGACGGATCTAGATAACGTTTCGGACGTTGTTAGAAATATAAGGAAATTCTCGGGAAAAACTGCTGAGTTCAGCTCTTGGAAAAAGAGCATGTACAGGATTATACGAATCAAGGAAAGGGACCCTAAAATACTTCGCTATAATCCATACCGAAACAAAATCATAGGTGCAGCCAACGCAGCGTTAGAGTCATACAATACTCCCTTCAATTGGGGGTATATCAGAAAGTGTCTGGCTCTTTCTAGTTTTAAATGCATACAAAAGAGACCTAAGCACCCTAGAGTACCAAATGAGTAGTCTAGTACAAGAAAATAGTAATATCCAAGAATTCTATCAATAGGTCTATTTTTTTCTGTCACTCATTACTAACAAATTGTCCTGCATGGACATCGGTAGGGAGGCTCGAGATCTTCTAGCCCAAACATACAGAGGCAAGGCTCTAGACTTCTTCATTAGAGGTTTGAAAGGTAATTTGTCGCTCCATCTGAAAATGAAAGAACCCAAATATCTCTCTCAGGCACTTTTTTGTGCTTGAAAATGGAGAATCAGTTCGCAAGATCGCAATTCGTAAGCTCGAATAGAGGTAACAATGGCAATGGGTGTGAAGTTAAATTTTAAAATTTTTAACCCCAGACTCAAACCTGCACTATTAACATACCTCTGTTAATTACGTAGCAGACCTCTGTTAAGAATAAAAAAAATTATATTTTGTACTGAAAATGCATTTAAAACTAAAAAATGAATGCCAGCTGGCACGGTCGTTCTCCAATTGTGCACACCAAGTTGGTTGAGGTCCCTCTCCACTTGTGTGCGCCATCGGTTCCGTGGGCGTCCTCTAATGCGTTGTCCCACAGGTTCGGAATCGAAGATTCTACGGGTCGGAGCAGTATTCTCCATGCGCTCTACATGGCCCAACCATCTTAGCCGTTGGATCCGTAAGCGCCTGGTTAGGGTCATGTTGCTGTACAACCCGTACAGTTCATGATTGAATCTTCTTCTCCAGAAACCATAAACGCAAACAGGGCCGAAGATTGAACGCAGAACTTTTCTCTCGAAAATACCAAGGACTTCCTCATCCGCCTTCGACACCGTCCATGCTTCTGCGCCATAGAGAAGTACAGGGATTATCAAAGTGGTATATAGTGTCAGCTTGGTTTTTCGAGAAAGGGCCTTACTACTCAATTGCCTCTTGAGCCCAAAGAAACAGCGATTGCCAAGAGTTATTCTGCGTTTGATTTCGGTACTGATGTTGTTCATACTGTTGACTTGGGAGCCAAGGTAGACGAAGTCCTTCACTACCGCGAAGTTATAGCTGCCTATGGTGATGTTGAATGAATGAATGTTGAAATCTTCTCAAACAAAATCAAGTGACGAAGCCTTTTAGTTTCTAATGGTATAAACTCTATATTTTTTCTATTATGGATACACACATACGATTCCTTTTCTTCAGATCTGATATAAAAACTACTTACATATGTAAATATTTTATTTTTATTCCAATTAAATTACCTTTTCTTTGTTATTGCAGTTATGAATAATCAAACATGATGTCAATGCCTTTTCTGATTCGAGTTGTTGATACAAAAATGTTTTAATTTTATCTTTCCATTCTTCCTTTGGTAAAATATCTTCACCCATTATGGGACATCGAAACAAAACTCCTTGACATGCAAAATTTGTATTGACAGATGTTCCGCAGTTTTGTTCCGATGGTGGTATTTCTTCCATAGCTTTATATTCGTTCTCAAGTTCTCTCTTAGCTTGAGCTTTAATCGCAGCCGAAGAAATATTTATATCTTTTGAGCTCATTTTTTCAAATCGTGCTACCGCTGCTGCAGCTGCATTTTTTACCTCGTTACTTAATTCCTTTCGTTTGGGAGGAATATATTCGGGTTTCCGTCTACTGCTAGAAGAGGAAGTTGCTGAATCTTGTAAATGAAGAGTGTGTCCTTGTCCCAAACTTCCTCCAAGATTAAGTTTGAAAGCTGCTTCTTCCTTTTTCTTCAAAAAAAAGTTTTTTATCTTAAACATTTCGACACTTGAAGATAAAATTTAAATTCTAGGAGAATGTTCCTTTGGCAATTTAAGCTTAGCTACAGAAAGTTTTAGCTCTTCAATTTCTTTAAGCGTACCTAAAAAGAACCGGAATTTATTAATATCTCATTGTGGCATGTATATTTTAGACAAGCCTCAGGGTGATTGATAATGTTCGCAAGTATTTTTTTTTTTTTAAACAACTAAGACATATATGTATGTAGGTGGTGCTGACAAGCCAAGCGCTCAATATGACAAAATAAAAGACAGCGAGCGATACAGTTTAATATACATAGTGGCACAAGGAAAATATGTAATTGGCATTATCAATATACATATATGTAAAATATAAGATTTCATTAATAGTCGCAAGTAACTGATAAGAGGTCTGTTAACAAAATAAAGTGAATTTTAGCAAAAAAAAATATATGTCATGAGCAAAGCCATGTCCCCAGATTCTCAGCACCTTCCATAATAATGATTCGACTATTTTACGTAAAAATTTTCTACACTTTCTCGACATTCTTATCGATTGAGGATATACAGGTGCATGCATCTTGACCGTCTTTTGAAAAGCATGTGCAACTTATAAAAAAATTTCTGACTTAGAGTACAATTACTGTCATTGTAATATTTCATCTACATATATATACAAGGTGGCGCAAAAATAACCTTCCAAGGTTTTTTGGCTGTAATTTAAAAAAAAAATTAAAAACTTTGATATTTCTTGTGGATTGTTTTTATTTGGTCTTTTAATTTTTTTTACATCAAGTCGAGAATATGATGCCATGTAAATGGCCGCCGCCACAGTTGATTGTCATTTGAGCCCTTTTTATGGCATTTTCCATGTCCTCACATTCTTGACGAATATTGTCTTTAAGAGCTGCAAGAGTCTGAGGCTTGTTGACATAAACCCGCGACTTCAAAAAGCCCCACAAAAAGAAGTCTGGAGCGGTCAAATCAGGCGATCTTGCTGGCCAGTGCAAATCGCCAAAACGGGAGATTAGGCGCCCGGGAAATGCATCCTTCAGCATATCGGTTGTGGCACGTGCAGTGTGTGCCGTTGCACCGTCCTGTTGGAACCACATGTTTTCCAATCCCAATTCATCAAGATGCGGCAAAAATAACTCGTTGATCATTGCTCTGTAGCGCTCACCATTCACAGTAATTGTTTGGCCCGCGACGTCTTCGAAGAAAAAAGGTCCGATGACTCCTCCAGCGAAAACAGCACACCATACTCGTGGGTGGGCTCTTCGTGGGTTACACGCGGATTTTCAGTGCCCCAGAAGCGTAAATTTTGCTTATTTACGTACCCGCTAAGATGGAAATGGGCCTCATCACTCATGATTATTTTTGATGAAAAATCATCTTCCTCTTGGTGGTGATTAAGGATGGCTTGAGCGTATGTTAGACGCGATTGACGGTCAGCAGCTAACAGCTGATGCACCGTCTGTACTTTGTACGGAAACATCTTCAAATCTTGTACCAAAATTCGCTGTAAGGACCGTCGACTGACACCTATTTGCGTGGCACGTCGTCTGGTCAATGACGAAGGCGCTTCCATGACATCCTCAGCTACAGCAGCAATATTCTCTGCAGAACGGCTACTCCGGGGTCTGCCACGCCTGGCAGCATCTCGTGTTGTGCCAGTCTCTTCGAGGCGAGTGGCTAAACGTCGCAGTGTTTCACCAGTAGGCGTTGGACGGCTAGGAAATCTGCGACGAAATTCACATTGTGCCAAAGTCACCGACCGATTATTGGTCAAATAAATAGTCACCAATATTCTGCGTTCTGCAGCAGTGTAGCGTAACATTGTTTATTAACGTGTATTTCGCATGTGTTTACTACACAAATGTCAAAACAGAACTGACATTAGAGGCCAATCGCAAAATTTATAGCATTTTCTGATAGGAGGATTACTTTTGCGCCACCTTGTATATAATGTGTGCTCGTGTAACCCTGCATACCTAGTATGTCAAAACAAGTTTTTGAGTAAAAAGCAATTTGAGTTTCCCCTTCTTGTTTCATGCTAAATTGAAATTTACTGTTTTATATAATTGCATTTTAACATTACTTTCCCATGTTTTTCAGACTCTGGAACGGTTTCATATGAAAATTTAATGTTTTTTACATATCCAAAATAAAGTGAATTCATGAAATTTGAGACACTTGGTGGATATTCTTTTGCACGGACATTTGTATATTGCATGCATATATTATTAATATTAATAAATTATTAAATAACATATAACACAAGTTTATTCACAATATGTAAAATTCGTGTCTTCCAAAGACAGGCTTTTTACATACTACGTGTATCCAAAATTAATTTTTAATTACTTACTTGGTCTAACAAATTTGTCGGTAATAACTCTTCCGTACAACTTCCATGAATATAGTATTAGCAATGTTGTAAGGAACAAGAGAATCGAAAGAAGTTTAAACAGCGACCACTGCAGAGAAGTTAATTTTACTTGAGTATTCCAAAAGAACCCACAAATTGAAAAGTTTTCAATACTTTCAAAAATTTCTTCCAGTTGATGAAGTTGCAGCCCAAAAGCTTGAAGCTTTTCCGACAATGAACATATAAAACAAAAATTCATTTGCCCACAAATATACTCGAATCTATATATTAAATACACATAAATGTAGGCACGACTTTACTATACAGAATTCAAGTTATTTAAAAAAATTATATTATACATATAACTATGTATATATATTAATCATATGCATATATATATGTAAATATATTTCACATGAGTATACACATACATACCTACGCTGCAAAACAGAAGCAACAAACTGTACATAAAATAAAACGTAAAATTATTTCATGCAATTTATTTTCAGCCCTCAACTTTGCAATAGTTAGAAAACAGATGTTGATTTATGAATGGAAAATAAAATAACGTTTAATAACAACTCACACTAAATCAACATTCATTTCACTTTTGGTAATGGATACAATAACAATCACATATATATACATATGTATGTATATGAAACATTTTTATACTAAAATACTATTTTATACGAGGGTATGAAGAAACACTAAAGTTTGACTACTAATTTTTTTTAAATTAAATGAAAAAGCAAATGTTTAACAATTTGTAATAAAAATGAGTGGAGGAATGTATAAAAGTTTGTATCTAAAGTGAAAGGAAAAAAATTTTGCTGGAGAAAATAGACAAAATATTATCGACATATTGACAAACGAGTATTAGTTTTGTATAAAGAGCTAGAGTTTTGCTGAAATAATTTAAATCATTACTTTAACAGAATTAAGGGAAAATATTTTTAAAAAGTAAAGTAATATGTAAAAAAGTATTGTATCTTATAAATTACTAAAGCAATAAATAAAATACATATTAAGTTTCCATCTAATTTGTTGCTTTTGTTCTACGTTACGTTTTTTTTTAAACTTCAGCTTATTTGATGCAAGAAATTTTCGACTACAGATATAGTTATATTTTGAAATAAAATGCAGTTAGATTTAAGTTTGACATTTGCAAGGATTTAGAATGTTTCTATTTTTTTTTTTCTAAAATTGAAATAGTTTATGCCGTCAGTTTATGCTGAGCATTCGAAACCAATATTCACAGCAGATTTATTGGAAAAATTAGTCAAAACTTGGACTCTTTGCTGCGGCGGCAGGTTTAATATTTAATTTCAACAACTTTTCAAGCCCTTAAGAACAATAATGGAGCAACAGGTGATTATAACATCGACGACTAACTTAGTAACAATCGGTCGTGTTTTTTTTAAATAATTTACCATTTTTATATTATTTCATTTCTGTTACAGATCCTTGAATTTATTTGCACCGACATACTTTCTGTATCTGAACTAAGGGATGGAAATCCCCTGTATAAGTAGATAATAAAAAGCGCCGATGAGCTCTCATCTACAAAATATGAAACATTAAAAGCGAGAATTTAAAAGTCGTAAAAAACGAAATTATTACGGAACTGAACTGAAGCAAAATGATACAGGAAATTTATGTGTGAACAGCTCTGGCAAATACAAGTTACAGTCGAAAGTGTGTTGAATATTCTTTCAACAAAGAGGAAAATAATCTTTAAATGTTGCTCTAATAAAGATATAACAACAGTCCTATTCAAAGATCAATACCAAAGACAATACTTCAAATTCATCATACTTAAACTACCCTCCACCAAAAAAAGACTGAAAATAGACAAAACAATGAAAGTGAACAACAATTCTATAACATACCAGCTATGAATAAATTAAAACAAAACCAATTAATTTGAGCAAGCACAAAAACATTAAGTTCACTGAATAAAACATTGCAAACAATGAAACTTGAAATGAAATTAATTTATCAATTTGTATTTAAAAATTATTCAGTGCAATATTGGCGGTTATTACCATGAACTATGTACATACAACTCATTTAAAATTTTGTTTATGCATATCAAGTCAGTTACCTGGTGAAGGAACTGAAATCTGGAACTTTCAAAAAAACCGAGAAACAGAAGCAAACGAAATAGAATTACCACAAACATAATCCTAATCCAAACAAATGTATTGTGACTATTTATATTTGAGGATTGTAATACTTAAGATATCGTTGGGAGATATTTTACTATCCACTAATATAATATATTTATTTGTTATCACATAATCTATAATTGTACTCAAAATGTTTGTTGAACGTGCACAATCATCAACTATGTGTATCAGGCCATAAACGTTAAGTAAGCTCCTAATAAAGCGTGTTTTTTTAGAGTGTCACTTCATTTGAACACCCATTTAACAGCTGATAGTTGCTTATAGTTTAGTTTGCTTTGAAATTTCATTATGAGTCGACTTACACCAGAGCAACGCCTGCAAATTGCTGAAATTTTCAATCAAAAACTTATCGCGCACTACTTCCATTTTATGGAACGGTTAATTCGAAGACAATAGATCGCTTTAGGACCATATTTACTGTTACTGGTAATGTGCATCCCTTTATGGAAGTTGTGCGCACTTTATGGAAGATTTTAGGAAAGGATCTTGGCTTAAAAGTTTTCAAGATTCAACTTGTGCATTAATTAAAGAACTTTTTCTGGATCAACATTTTTATTAACGACTCAATGCAAATTTTAATATTTTATTATATAAATGTACATATGTACATACCAGTTTTATATTGTTTGGAATAAATGAATATCTTATTCACATTTTCATTAAAAACTCTATTATCGATCTGGTAAATCATAAATGTCCGCTCTTTGTCTAATAGCTTTCCTCTTACGTTAAAGATTGTCTTTCATCACTAGAACTATCACATGAATATAAAATACATTTTTCCATAAATTTTCAATAACAAAAACCAAACAAGACATATTTTATAGAGATATTATTTTCCTTTATATTATCGATACTTTTAATTAATTAATTAATTAACTTATGCCAGGAAGTTCTGTTGGAGAATTTCGTAGCTCTGATTCAATCCAAATGTAATCAACTCGGGCTTTAAATTCTATGTTTTTAAAACGTCAAAATTATTGCGCTAAAATATTTTGGATGAATCCATTTTTATTCCTTAAGAAACCGTTCACCGAACAAGTCTTCATTTTAAGTTATATACATACATCTAAACCGACTTAGCCATCATTCCAATGTACTAGCCATCAATTTATTAGACGATAGCAACGAAGTGCGTAGGTTAAAAAGGGTACATGTACTTGACCTACCTTTTAGAAAATAATATTTAAGATGTATATATTTATGTAAATAGTACAGCAGTTGACAACTGTTGTTTACTGGGCTGTTATTTTAGTTATTTTATGTTTTTAATTGTTATTAAATTTGCTTATTATTTTAAATTTTGTAAAATAGATTGCAAATAAAACAGATTACAAAAAAAAAAAATACATACATACATTTGTAGAATATGAAATAAATAATTGAATTGAGCAATACGGTTTTACATTTTGACCAAAAGTATATTTTAAACGTTTTTCCACTACGTAACACTCAACGGAAAACCCAACAAAAGGTTATGGGCCCAGGAGCACAAGACGAAATATATACACACTTACATACATAAATTACTCAAGTTAAAGCGAGGTTAGTTTCATCGGTGTCGTTTTGGTTTTATTGTTTTATCCGGAGTTAAAAAAACAAAAAAGATGTCGTCGACAGTATCCAGTATTGAAAAATTGAGCGGTGATAACTACGCACCTTGGTCTATACAAATGAAAAGTTTGCTCATCACTTTAGATTTATGGCAGACTGTAACAGATCCGTGTCCGAAAGAAGGATGTGAACAATGGCTTTGGACTGATGCTAAGGCTCTTGCCACTATCAATTTGAGTTTGAAACCAAATCAGTTGATACTGATAAAAAATTGTTCACGAGCTATGGAAGCTTGGGAAACCCTAAGTTCTATGTATAAAGCAGATTCGGCATCCAGAAAAGTCAACTTGTTCAAAAGTTTAGTCCGTTTCAAGTTCAATTCACATAAAAATTTGCACCACAAGTGAATGAATTTATTTCAATTGTTGACGGATTACAAGAGATAGGAAACCAACTTAATGATGATTTGTTGTCCATAATGTTGCTTTGTAGTCTTCCTGATGAAATGGAAGGTTTTAGTGGCTATAGAAAGCCGTGATCAGTTACCCAAATACGACAAATTAATTGCAAACATTTTAGAAGAAGAATTGACACAAAGTAACAAACTTGGTGAACCGAATAAAACAGTTTTTGCAGCGAATTCACGCAAAGAATGCAAAAGAAACAAAAAGAATTTTAACAGCAAAATTGAACGTAAACACAATTATGTTAAAAGTGCACCGCAAACGTTCAATCATCAAAATAAGCAGAGATATACACATGGTAGTACGCCTGACAACAAAGATATTAAATGCTTTCGTTGTGGAAAAAGGGGCCACATACGATCTCAATGCAGAGAAACGCACGATAAGAGAGAAAGTGGGTTTGCTTGCTCTTTAAAAGAGAATGAACCAAAATTAACAGAATTATGGATTATGGACAGTGGTGCTACATCACACATGGTAAATTCAAAACATTATTTTGAGAAGTTAACACCAGCAAAACAATTTTTGGCATCAGGTAAAACAATATATGCAGAGGGCATTGGAAAAATAAATTTAAGAACTACGTTTTGCACACTAACACTAAACGATGTATGGTATGTACCTGAATTGCATTCCAATTTTTTGTCCATAAATATAATTATCAAGGCTGAAGAGTAAAGGAAAATACCAAAAGGTATAGAATGTTTCATATGTGCAGAAAACAAAATCTCTGCAAAACCATACAAATATTATTCCAGTGTTCAAACAAATGATATTTTGGAACTGGTTCACACAGACTTATGCGGTCCGATTGGCGTAACATCTGTAGGTGGCTCATCGTATTTCATCACGTTTATAGATGATTATTCACGGTATATTTTCACATATTTTTTGAAAAACAAAAATGATGCTTTTGCCATATTTACACACTTTTCTGAGCTCGCTGAGAAACAAACACGCCGTAAAATAAAAATTGGCAAAGAATTTGTGAATTCTAAATTTAAACAATATTTTTCAAATAAAGGCATCATTCATCAGACAAAGGTTGGTTATTCACCACAACAAAATGGTGTAGCCGAAAGAGCCAATAGAACCCTTGTTGAAATGGCTAGGTGTATGCTAAATTCGTCAGAATTGCCCCAAAGTTTATGGGGTGAAGCTATTAATACTGCTAATTATCTAAGGAATCAATCGCGCACCGACTAAAGTTCTAGGGGACGCGACTCCGTTTGAAACATAGTGCGGGAGAAAACCAAGTGTAGCCCACCTAAAAACGTTTGGTTGTGACGCAGTAGTCTTGAGGAAAGGTCCGAACCAAAAGGTGGAAAATTTTTTTCAAAGGGTACAAAAATGAAATTTGTCGGTTATCAACAATACAATACAAGGACAAGGCAAGTAATTAGTGCCCGCGATGTTATTTTTTTGAGAAATCGTTTGAAAGTGATGCGTATGTGCAACAACCAACAAATAATGAATTTCTTAGAAACATTCCCAAGGGATGTGAAAGTATGTCTGATGATGGAGAACAACAGAATGATGATGAAAAACAACAAAGCGATATGGAACAACGTAACGATTATATGGTGAAACAAAGTTGTAGTAGACAAAACGAGATCGATAGAGATGACATCAAAATAGAGCAACAAGATGAAAATTCCCTTAGTGAAGATACTGAATCTGATGAAGGAGAAATCAACAACGTGACGCATAAGAGAAAACGTGGCAGACCAAAATTAGTAAGAGATGGTGGTAAAGGTAGACCATAAAAATATATATTAAACAGAACCACAAATTTTGAATTCAATTATTGAGAACCCCCATACAGTGGCGGAAGCCTTAAATAGCAAAGATTCCAAGAAATGGCTAGATGCTATGAGAGTTGAACACCAATCGTTACTCAATAATAGAACGTGGGATTTGGTTGAAAAGCCGGTAGGCAAAAATGTTATCGGGTGTAAATAGGTATTTGCACTGAAACATTACTCCGATGGTACTATTGAAAAATACAAAGCTCGATTAGTTGCTCATGGTTGCTCTCAAAAATATAAAGTAGACTTTGAAGAAACGTTTGCTCCGGTGGTAAGACATTCAACAATAAGATTATTGTTGGCTTTGGCGACACAACATAAATTACCGGTGAATCATGTGGATATAGTGGCAGCATATTTGAATGGTAATTTAGAAGAGGAAGTGTACATGGTTCAGCCTCCAATGTTTGAAAACAACAAGTATCCGAATAAAGTTTGCAAATTGAGGAAAGCTATATATGGCTTAAAACAAGCGGGGCGAGAGTGTAACAAGAGAATAAATGACCTTTTAATAAAAATGGGTTTTAGTAGGTGCAAGTCTGATACTTGCGTATATCGAAAAGGCAGCGAAGATAGCATGTGTATTATTGCGTTATATGTTGATGACATGCTAATAGCGTGGCTTAGAGATGACAAGAATTATAGAAAACTTGAACCAGTCTGTAGAAGCAGTGGATCGTGGTCCAATATCATTTTATCTTGGTATGGAAATAGACCGGGTTGGTGCACGGGGTGATATAACAATTCATCAAGAGAAATATAAAAAAAATGGGATATGGCTGACTGCAAACCTGCAGCAAAACCTTGGGCCAGCGGAAATATTCTAAGTAAATGTGAAGATAAATGTAGGGATATTGACCCAAAGGAATATCAAAGCCTGATTGGTGCCTTGATGTATTTGGCTGTGATAACTAGACCAGATTTAATTCATCTGATATCTAGATTATCTCAGTTCAATTCTCATCCTCATAAGGAACATTTTCAAGCTGCAAAATATGTGTTCAAGATATCTAAAAAGGAATTCTGCAGGTAAAATAACATTTTCTTAAATTAGCAAAAGTCTTGTATGCTTTACAGACTCGGACTGGGGGAGCGATACACAGGACAGAAAATCATATTCTGGGCACGTAGTGCAGATGGCTTGTGGCCCTGTTGCTTGGGAGTCTCGTAAACAACCTGTTGTGGCTCTTAGTACTATGGAGGCTGAATATATAGCTCTCTGTCAAGGAACCAAAGAGGTTGCCTTTATTCGTAATCTACTGAGTGAAATGGGGTTCACTTAGTACATAGACAAACCTATCACAATTTTATGTGACAAGCAAGCAGCTGCTCCGAGAGAAGTATGAGGATAAATTAATAGATATTCAATATGTTACCTCCGATCAAAATGCCGCTGATATACTAACGAAGGTGATGATACAGCAAAAACACATTAATGGTTGCAAACTGTTAAGATTAACATTCTAAATAAATGATATTATCTAGAGAATACATTTGGAGTGTGGGGGAGATTGTTGGAGAATTTCGTAGCTCTGATTCAATCCAAATGTAATCAACTCGGGTTTTAAATTCTATGTTTTTAAAACGTCAAAATTATTGCGCTAAAATATTTTGGATGAATCCATTTTTATTCCTTAAGAAACCGTTCACTGAACAAGTCTTCATTTTAAGTTATATACATAGTACATACATTTGTAGAATATGAAATAAATAATTGAATTGAATTTTGTATAAATAAATAATTGAATAAATAATTGAATTGGGCAATACGGTTTTTCATTTTAACCAAAAGTATGTTTTAAACGTTTTTCCACTACGTAACACTCAAGGGAAAAAACCAACAAGTCCAAATTAGGATACTAAGTCCCACAAATCATCAGCTGACATTTGATTAAGAAAAAAATTTCCAATGACTTCAAGAATTGGGGACTTTGACTTTCATTTCCTCAAGCAATTTTTGCCTTTCATCATCCTTGTATTTTTCATAATTAATATGGCATGACAAATACTGCCGCCTTATATTAAATTTGTCGCACTTTGCTAATTGCTTCAAACAAATATAACATTGCTCCTTTTACGATTTTCAAAACAAAAACATCAGTTCTCAAGAATTATTGAACATTGCTGCTCTGTGTACTTTTGTGTTGATTACGAAAAAAAAACAATTCCAAACAAGCGTGCGTGGTGTTACTTTTACAAAGCTTGAGCAGAGACTGATGATAGACTGAAGTTTTGAAACGAACAAAGTTGTTATATACATGTGAATTGCCGACCGTGTCTGTGTGAAAAATACGATTATTCACTGCTGTAAAGGCTGTTAAGTGTCAATACTTTCTTTTGATGAATTGCGACCATTGGCGTGCCTAGGATCCGCAATTTTGAATTCTTGGCAATTATATCCAATTTCGGACAATCCAAACGATTCGGTGTAAAAAACCAGAGGGGATGCAATGCTTTGAAATAGTAAGAAATTAAGTTGATTAGAGTAAAAAAATTAAACAAGCTCCGAAATTTTAGTTCACTATAAATTGTATGATATTTTTTAATAGAAAGAAAAAATATTTTAGTAAAAGTCGTAAATTCATTTATTTGGCGCCACGTTGTTTTTTTTTCTGTTTATAAAGTAAATGATATGTACATATACATATGTACGTATATAAATATTTCATAAAGTTAAAAAATGGAAAGTACTAAACAAGTAATTAAAAGAAAACCTGAAAAAAGTTCTAATAAAAAATGGGGACTGATGAGGAAGTGAAAAGATTGCTCTTAATTTTTTTATTAACAAATAACTATGTATGCATATGTACATTCACACTTTATCATTTCAACAACTTTTGAATTGATTAATTATATTTTAAAAGTCGTCGTTCTTCACTTGTTGGAAATAGACGTGTTTTTCACTGACTTCGCTCTGATAGTAATACTGTATAACGGTTGTTAGTTCTTTTTTTCCCCAATTTGTTTTGTGTTTTTTTTTTTTCTCTTTTCTCATAAAAAAAAAAATTTTTTTTTGAATAAAAGTTAAAACCAAAAAAAAAAGGAAACTTAAGATTAAAAATGGCCCCTGGGCCTCCTGACAAACAATTTAACAGGTTTGGTGTTCTTGGCGACTATTTAGACCAAAGCAACAACAACAAATTTCCTACACTTCCCCAACGAAAAACTAATATACATAGCGATCTGAAATACCTAACAATTACATCTGAAAACAATGGTTTAAAAAAATTAAGTCCATTCGTTATTCAAAAAGGCTTAAACTCGATTTCAACTCTAATTGACTCCATAAGCCAATTAAGAGATGGCAATCTCCTGCTGCTGGTTCGGAATCAAGTTATTGCCGATAAGTTCTTAAAAGCCAAAACCCTGTCAAATATCTGTCCAATCACAGGCAGAATGCATGAAACCCTAAACTATGTAAAAGGTCTCATTTATGCTCCATGTTTAGCAAATGTATCGGAGGAAGAAATAGTCAATGAACTAAGATCCCAAGGGGTTGTCTCCGTGTACAAATATACTACCCCAAAGAAAGATAACAATGGTAACGCAAAAAATAATGACAAGCAAAATTCCAATACCAATACTGGCAAATACAACAACATTAACAACGAATATAGCGGAAACATGGTCATTACATTCGACCTCTACAACCTACCAAAAGTCGTCGACGTTGCATGGTACAAAGTGAAAGTCAAACCCTACTTCCCTAACCCTATGCGCTGCCAAAAATGCCAACTTATTGGTCATACAAAAAACCGGTGTAATAATACCGAAACTTGTGACGTATGCAATTTACCGCCACATTCACCAAGTGTCTGCTCCAGAGTACATTGTGCCAACTGTAGTGGCAATCATCCAGCATCGGATAGAAATTGTCCTAAATACCTACAACAGAAAGAAATAATTAAAATAAAAACCATCGACAAGTGCTCATTTGGTGCAGCTAAACGTAAATACGAAACCAATGAAAGACTCAATCCGCAACAAAACATTAACCAAACATATTCCCAAACTATTAGACAAAGTAATACTTCAAACAACGAATTGTATCTACATAGTCAAAAACGATCTCCAACGCCAGCGAACAATGAAACTATGCCCAAAAAACAGCCACCCAGAGTACCGTCAACCTGCTCTTCATCAAGTGATCTAGAAACTCCTAAAGCCTGCTCCTCATCAAGTTTAAATAAAACACAAAATGGTCACCCAAATCAATCAACAATTTTAAAAATCCAAACAGATAATATTCTAGGAAAACTATCAACAAATACCCAACAATTAATTGCAAAACATCAAACATATATAAAATCAAACTCGAACAAAATAGAAAAAACCAAAAAACAAAATATAACTAAAAAAACCAAAACAGACAATCAAACCTTGAACAAAGGAAAAATTCCTCCCGGAAAAGTTAACGAAAACTGTGATCACAGTTCTGGGGATCAAAACTTGTACCCAGGGACCCAAAATGATCCTCCCTTATACTCCCCCTCTTGGTCAGCTGACCCAAGAATTAATTACAAAAAAGCAATACTTTATCTCAGCATCCTCAATGGATACTGATTCAGAGATAAACTAAGTATCAAGAAACAAATAATCCGTGCACAAAATATCTACCTACTGTAATAGACTAGATCTACCTACTGTAAATAGAGAGTAAAGTTAAGATTTAACAAAGGAAAGCATGGATAATTTTACGATACTCCAATGGAATATGAACGGTTTCATAAACAATTTCAATGAACTACAGATTTTAATCAAGGAACACAATCCATCTGTAATATCTATTCAGGAAACGCATTGGAAAGGAAATTCTAACCCAACAACCCCCAAAGGATACTCTGCATACTTTTATAATTCACCTCTCAACACCATCTCCAAACAAGGCGTAGGCGTGTTAATAAAAAATAATATTCCACACAAGGTCATACACGTCAACACCACGTTTCAAGTATTAGCCATAGAAATACAACTGAGAATAAAGTTTTCCGTAATTTCACTTTACATACCACCCTGTCAGCCATTCTCCAAACATGACCTCATAAACATATTCGATTCCGTTACAACTCCGAAATTTGTAGTGGGAGATTTCAACTCCTGGAACGCTTCTTGGGGATCTCCAACCAACAACAAGAGAGGATATACCCTAGAAAATGCAGCGCTCTCTTCAGACCTATACATCCTTAAAGACGGGCGACCAACACATCTTTCTACACACAGCACTTTAACACACGTTGATGTGTCGTTATGCTCACCAAGTTTATTGCACTTAACTTCGTGGGATATTTTAGACGAAATGTTTAACAGTGACCATTTTCCTATAAAAATCAAACTATCGTTGAATAGGAACATAACAAAAACAAAATTCAACAGCAGGTTTCTGTTAGAATCTGGGGATTGGACCAAATTCACTGATCTGGTTGAAAAGGAACTAGAAACAAGACCCTACTCATCCAATATTATCCATACAAAAGCGTATCGTCTCTATAATACAAGGACAAGGCAAGTAATTAGTGCCCGCGATGTTATTTTTTTGAGAAATCGTTTGAAAGTGATGCGTATGTGCAACAACCAACAAATAATGAATTTCTTAGAAACATTCCCAAGGGATGTGAAAGTATGTCTGATGATGGAGAACAACAGAATGATGATGAAAAACAACAAAGCGATATGGAACAACGTAACGATTATATGGTGAAACAAAGTTGTAGTAGACAAAACGAGTTCGATAGAGATGACGTCAAAATAGAGCAACAAGATGAAAATTCCCTTAGTGAAGATACTGAATCTGATGAAGGAGAAATCAACAACGTGACGCATAAGAGAAAACGTGGCAGACCAAAATTAGTAAGAGATGGTGGTAAAGGTAGACCATAAAAATATATATTAAACAGAACCACAAATTTTGAATTCAATTATTGAGAACCCCCATACAGTGGCGGAAGCCTTAAATAGCAAAGATTCCAAGAAATGGCTAGATGCTATGAGAGTTGAACACCAATCGTTACTCAATAATAGAACGTGGGATTTGGTTGAAAAGCCGGTAGGCAAAAATGTTATCGGGTGTAAATAGGTATTTGCACTGAAACATTACTCCGATGGTACTATTGAAAAATACAAAGCTCGATTAGTTGCTCATGGTTGCTCTCAAAAATATAAAGTAGACTTTGAAGAAACGTTTGCTCCGGTGGTAAGACATTCAACAATAAGATTATTGTTGGCTTTGGCGACACAACATAAATTACCGGTGAATCATGTGGATATAGTGGCAGCATATTTGAATGGTAATTTAGAAGAGGAAGTGTACATGGTTCAGCCTCCAATGTTTGAAAACAACAAGTATCCGAATAAAGTTTGCAAATTGAGGAAAGCTATATATGGCTTAAAACAAGCGGGGCGAGAGTGTAACAAGAGAATAAATGACCTTTTAATAAAAATGGGTTTTAGTAGGTGCAAGTCTGATACTTGCGTATATCGAAAAGGCAGCGAAGATAGCATGTGTATTATTGCGTTATATGTTGATGACATGCTAATAGCGTGCTCCAGTGGCTTAGAGATGACAAGAATTATAGAAAACTTGAACCAGTCTGTAGAAGCAGTGGATCGTGGTCCAATATCATTTTATCTTGGTATGGAAATAGACCGGGTTGGTGCACGGGGTGATATAACAATTCATCAAGAGAAATATAAAAAAAAATGGGATATGGCTGACTGCAAACCTGCAGCAAAACCTTGGGCCAGCGGAAATATTCTAAGTAAATGTGAAGATAAATGTAGGGATATTGACCCAAAGGAATATCAAAGCCTGATTGGTGCCTTGATGTATTTGGCTGTGATAACTAGACCAGATTTAATTCATGTGATATCTAGATTATCTCAGTTCAATTCTCATCCTCATAAGGAAAATTTTCAAGCTGCAAAATATGTGTTAAGATATCTAAAAAGGAATTCTGCAGGTAAAATAACATTTTCTTAAATTAGCAAAAGTCTTGTATGCTTTACAGACTCGGACTGGGGGAGCGATACACAGGACAGAAAATCATATTCTGGGCACGTAGTGCAGATGGCTGGTGGCCCTGTTGCTTGGGAGTCTCGTAAACAACCTGTTGTGGCTCTTAGTACTATGGAGGCTGAATATATAGCTCTCTGTCAAGGAACCAAAGAAGTTGCCTTTATTCGTAATCTACTGAGTGAAATGGGGTTCACTCAGTACATAGACAAACCTATCACAATTTTATGTGACAAGCAAGCAGCTGCTCCGAGAGAAGTATGAGGATAAATTAATAGATATTCAATATGTTACCTCCGATCAAAATGCCGCTGATATACTAACGAAGGTGATGATACAGCAAAAACACATTAATGGTTGCAAACTGTTAAGATTAACATTCTAAATAAATGATATTATCTAGAGAATACATTTGGAGTGTGGGGGAGATTGTTGGAGAATTTCGTAGCTCTGATTCAATCCAAATGTAATCAACTCGGGTTTTAAATTCTATGTTTTTAAAACGTCAAAATTATTGCGCTAAAATATTTTGGATGAATCCATTTTTATTCCTTAAGAAACCGTTCACTGAACAAGTCTTCATTTTAAGTTATATACATAGTACATACATTTGTAGAATATGAAATAAATAATTGAATTGAATTTTGTATAAATAAATAATTGAATAAATAATTGAAATGAATAAATAATTGAATTGGGCAATACGGTTTTTCATTTTAACCAAAAGTATGTTTTAAACGTTTTTCCACTACGTAACACTCAAGGGAAAAAACCAACAAGTCCAAATTAGGATACTAAGTCCTACAAATCATCAGCTGACATTTGATTCAGAAAAAAATTTCCAATGACTTCAAGAATTATTGGACTTTTATGTTAATGATGACATGATTTCGGAAGGTGAATTTGTTGCTGAGTAAAATAAATTCGGGAGCAAGTTACAGAGTTCCTAAAAACTGGAAATTTTTTTAATCGAAAGTGGTGCTTGAAAGCTTAAACTAAACTTCTAAGCAAAACATCCAAAACTGCGTCCTTTTACTCGTGCAATGGCAATGAGTTTTCGTAAAAACTGCGGCACGTTGGTACGAAACACTTATTTGTACTTATGTATATACAACATATTATGGGCAATTCACTTCGTGAACGCGTAACGCAGTGCAGAACTTTTTACTCAACTGGCGTTGATTTTTGGGGGTTTTATTACAATTTTTATTATTATTATAGAAAAAAGCAGCCAATTATGTCCTACGCTTATATTTTCATTTGTTTTCCCACAAAACCATCAAACTTGGACCTTGATTCCGAGATTTCTACGCCAGTATTTTTAACAGCTTTAAAGAGAAAAGCAGCATACAATTTTTCGGACAAAGTCACAAACATTGTTGGGGCCAAGAACGTGCACTTAGAACTTATTGACCTACTGCATCAAGGTTGTATAATGAAGGGATCTGGAAATTTATTCCGCCACATGTCTACATTTTGGCAGGTTCTGCGAGGTCGCTGTAAAGCAGTGATAACCAAGCCCCGAACTCACGCACACAAATATAGTATGTGCTTGTGTGCGGTCGCAAACAGAAGCTGCGGTCGCTGCCGAATTGTGCACTTGTAACAATCTATATATATATTTTAAAACGTCTTGTAAAATATGTTTTTTTTCTTCATACGGGCGACATTGCTTTGCCACCGCAAGTGCAACAACGTAACAAGCTTTTAATATTGCGCTATCATCATTTTTTTCAATGTGATCTGGCTGTTTTACAAATTTACTGGGGACTTTGACTTTCATTTCCTCAAGCAATTTTTGCCTTTCATCATCCTTGTATTTTTCATAATTAATATGGCATGACAAATACTGCCGCCTTATATTAAATTTGTCGCACTTTGCTAATTGCTTCAAACAAATATAACATTGCTCCTTTTACGATTTTCAAAACAAAAACATCAGTTCTCAAGAATTATTGAACATTGCTGCTCTGTGTACTTTTGTGTTGATTACGAAAAAAAAAAACAATTCCAAACAAGCGTGCGTGGTGTTACTTTTACAAAGCTTGAGCAGAGACTGATGATAGACTGAAGTTTTGAAACGAACAAAGTTGTTATATACATGTGAATTGCCGACCGTGTCTGTGTGAAAAATACGATTATTCACTGCTGTAAAGGCTGTTAAGTGTCAATACTTTCTTTTGATGAATTGCGACCATTGGCGTGCCTAGGATCCGCAATTTTGAATTCTTGGCAATTATATCCAATTTCGGACAATCCAAACGATTCGGTGTAAAAAACCAGAGGGGATGCAATGCTTTGAAATAGTAAGAAATTAAGTTGATTAGAGTAAAAAAATTAAACAAGCTCCGAAATTTTAGTTCACTATAAATTGTATGATATTTTTTAATAGAAAGAAAAAATATTTTAGTAAAAGTCGTAAATTCATTTATTTGGCGCCACGTTGTTTTTTTTTCTGTTTATAAAGTAAATGATATGTACATATACATATGTACGTATATAAATATTTCATAAAGTTAAAAAATGGAAAGTACTAAACAAGTAATTAAAAGAAAACCTGAAAAAAGTTCTAATAAAAAATGGGGACTGATGAGGAAGTGAAAAGATTGCTCTTAATTTTTTTATTAACAAATAACTATGTATGCATATGTACATTCACACTTTATCATTTCAACAACTTTTGAATTGATTAATTATATTTTAAAAGTCGTCGTTCTTCACTTGTTGGAAATAGACGTGTTTTTCACTGACTTCGCTCTGATAGTAATACTGTATAACGGTTGTTAGTTCTTTTTTTCCCCAATTTGTTTTGTGTTTTTTTTTTTCTCTTTTCTCATAAAAAAAAAAATTTTTTTTTGAATAAAAGTTAAAACCAAAAAAAAAAGGAAACTTAAGATTAAAAATGGCCCCTGGGCCTCCTGACAAACAATTTAACAGGTTTGGTGTTCTTGGCGACTATTTAGACCAAAGCAACAACAACAAATTTCCTACACTTCCCCAACGAAAAACTAATATACATAGCGATCTGAAATACCTAACAATTACATCTGAAAACAATGGTTTAAAAAAATTAAGTCCATTCGTTATTCAAAAAGGCTTAAACTCGATTTCAACTCTAATTGACTCCATAAGCCAATTAAGAGATGGCAATCTCCTGCTGCTGGTTTGGAATCAAGTTATTGCCGATAAGTTCTTAAAAGCCAAAACCCTGTCAAATATCTGTCCAATCACAGGCAGAATGCATGAAACCCTAAACTATGTAAAAGGTCTCATTTATGCTCCATGTTTAGCAAATGTATCGGAGGAAGAAATAGTCAATGAACTAAGATCCCAAGGGGTTGTCTCCGTGTACAAATATACTACCCCAAAGAAAGATAACAATGGTAACGCAAAAAATAATGACAAGCAAAATTCCAATACCAATACTGGCAAATACAACAACATTAACAACGAATATAGCGGAAACATGGTCATTACATTCGACCTCTACAACCTACCAAAAGTCGTCGACGTTGCATGGTACAAAGTGAAAGTCAAACCCTACTTCCCTAACCCTATGCGCTGCCAAAAATGCCAACTTATTGGTCATACAAAAAACCGGTGTAATAATACCGAAACTTGTGACGTATGCAATTTACCGCCACATTCACCAAGTGTCTGCTCCAGAGTACATTGTGCCAACTGTAGTGGCAATCATCCAGCATCGGATAGAAATTGTCCTAAATACCTACAACAGAAAGAAATAATTAAAATAAAAACCATCGACAAGTGCTCATTTGGTG
This sequence comes from Epicampocera succincta, assembly GCA_932526305.1. Taxonomy (NCBI): domain Eukaryota; kingdom Metazoa; phylum Arthropoda; class Insecta; order Diptera; family Tachinidae; genus Epicampocera; species Epicampocera succincta. The sequence goes on along the minus strand of OW052035.1, from coordinate 25,075,928 downwards.
CAGCTAAACGTAAATACGAAACCAATGAAAGACTCAATCCGCAACAAAACATTAACCAAACATATTCCCAAACTATTAGACAAAGTAATACTTCAAACAACGAATTGTATCTACATAGTCAAAAACGATCTCCAACGCCAGCGAACAATGAAACTATGCCCAAAAAACAGCCACCCAGAGTACCGTCAACCTGCTCTTCATCAAGTGATCTAGAAACTCCTAAAGCCTGCTCCTCATCAAGTTTAAATAAAACACAAAATGGTCACCCAAATCAATCAACAATTTTAAAAATCCAAACAGATAATATTCTAGGAAAACTATCAACAAATACCCAACAATTAATTGCAAAACATCAAACATATATAAAATCAAACTCGAACAAAATAGAAAAAACCAAAAAACAAAATATAACTAAAAAAACCAAAACAGACAATCAAACCTTGAACAAAGGAAAAATTCCTCCCGGAAAAGTTAACGAAAACTGTGATCACAGTTCTGGGGATCAAAACTTGTACCCAGGGACCCAAAATGATCCTCCCTTATACTCCCCCTCTTGGTCAGCTGACCCAAGAATTAATTACAAAAAAGCAATACTTTATCTCAGCATCCTCAATGGATACTGATTCAGAGATAAACTAAGTATCAAGAAACAAATAATCCGTGCACAAAATATCTACCTACTGTAATAGACTAGATCTACCTACTGTAAATAGAGAGTAAAGTTAAGATTTAACAAAGGAAAGCATGGATAATTTTACGATACTCCAATGGAATATGAACGGTTTCATAAACAATTTCAATGAACTACAGATTTTAATCAAGGAACACAATCCATCTGTAATATCTATTCAGGAAACGCATTGGAAAGGAAATTCTAACCCAACAACCCCCAAAGGATACTCTGCATACTTTTATAATTCACCTCTCAACACCATCTCCAAACAAGGCGTAGGCGTGTTAATAAAAAATAATATTCCACACAAGGTCATACACGTCAACACCACGTTTCAAGTATTAGCCATAGAAATACAACTGAGAATAAAGTTTTCCGTAATTTCACTTTACATACCACCCTGTCAGCCATTCTCCAAACATGACCTCATAAACATATTCGATTCCGTTACAACTCCGAAATTTGTAGTGGGAGATTTCAACTCCTGGAACGCTTCTTGGGGATCTCCAACCAACAACAAGAGAGGATATACCCTAGAAAATGCAGCGCTCTCTTCAGACCTATACATCCTTAAAGACGGGCGACCAACACATCTTTCTACACACAGCACTTTAACACACGTTGATGTGTCGTTATGCTCACCAAGTTTATTGCACTTAACTTCGTGGGATATTTTAGACGAAATGTTTAACAGTGACCATTTTCCTATAAAAATCAAACTATCGTTGAATAGGAACATAACAAAAACAAAATTCAACAGCAGGTTTCTGTTAGAATCTGGGGATTGGACCAAATTCACTGATCTGGTTGAAAAGGAACTAGAAACAAGACCCTACTCATCCAATATTATCCATACAAAAGCGTATCGTCTCTATAATACAAGGACAAGGCAAGTAATTAGTGCCCGCGATGTTATTTTTTTGAGAAATCGTTTGAAAGTGATGCGTATGTGCAACAACCAACAAATAATGAATTTCTTAGAAACATTCCCAAGGGATGTGAAAGTATGTCTGATGATGGAGAACAACAGAATGATGATGAAAAACAACAAAGCGATATGGAACAACGTAACGATTATATGGTGAAACAAAGTTGTAGTAGACAAAACGAGTTCGATAGAGATGACGTCAAAATAGAGCAACAAGATGAAAATTCCCTTAGTGAAGATACTGAATCTGATGAAGGAGAAATCAACAACGTGACGCATAAGAGAAAACGTGGCAGACCAAAATTAGTAAGAGATGGTGGTAAAGGTAGACCATAAAAATATATATTAAACAGAACCACAAATTTTGAATTCAATTATTGAGAACCCCCATACAGTGGCGGAAGCCTTAAATAGCAAAGATTCCAAGAAATGGCTAGATGCTATGAGAGTTGAACACCAATCGTTACTCAATAATAGAACGTGGGATTTGGTTGAAAAGCCGGTAGGCAAAAATGTTATCGGGTGTAAATAGGTATTTGCACTGAAACATTACTCCGATGGTACTATTGAAAAATACAAAGCTCGATTAGTTGCTCATGGTTGCTCTCAAAAATATAAAGTAGACTTTGAAGAAACGTTTGCTCCGGTGGTAAGACATTCAACAATAAGATTATTGTTGGCTTTGGCGACACAACATAAATTACCGGTGAATCATGTGGATATAGTGGCAGCATATTTGAATGGTAATTTAGAAGAGGAAGTGTACATGGTTCAGCCTCCAATGTTTGAAAACAACAAGTATCCGAATAAAGTTTGCAAATTGAGGAAAGCTATATATGGCTTAAAACAAGCGGGGCGAGAGTGTAACAAGAGAATAAATGACCTTTTAATAAAAATGGGTTTTAGTAGGTGCAAGTCTGATACTTGCGTATATCGAAAAGGCAGCGAAGATAGCATGTGTATTATTGCGTTATATGTTGATGACATGCTAATAGCGTGCTCCAGTGGCTTAGAGATGACAAGAATTATAGAAAACTTGAACCAGTCTGTAGAAGCAGTGGATCGTGGTCCAATATCATTTTATCTTGGTATGGAAATAGACCGGGTTGGTGCACGGGGTGATATAACAATTCATCAAGAGAAATATAAAAAAAAATGGGATATGGCTGACTGCAAACCTGCAGCAAAACCTTGGGCCAGCGGAAATATTCTAAGTAAATGTGAAGATAAATGTAGGGATATTGACCCAAAGGAATATCAAAGCCTGATTGGTGCCTTGATGTATTTGGCTGTGATAACTAGACCAGATTTAATTCATGTGATATCTAGATTATCTCAGTTCAATTCTCATCCTCATAAGGAAAATTTTCAAGCTGCAAAATATGTGTTAAGATATCTAAAAAGGAATTCTGCAGGTAAAATAACATTTTCTTAAATTAGCAAAAGTCTTGTATGCTTTACAGACTCGGACTGGGGGAGCGATACACAGGACAGAAAATCATATTCTGGGCACGTAGTGCAGATGGCTGGTGGCCCTGTTGCTTGGGAGTCTCGTAAACAACCTGTTGTGGCTCTTAGTACTATGGAGGCTGAATATATAGCTCTCTGTCAAGGAACCAAAGAAGTTGCCTTTATTCGTAATCTACTGAGTGAAATGGGGTTCACTCAGTACATAGACAAACCTATCACAATTTTATGTGACAAGCAAGCAGCTGCTCCGAGAGAAGTATGAGGATAAATTAATAGATATTCAATATGTTACCTCCGATCAAAATGCCGCTGATATACTAACGAAGGTGATGATACAGCAAAAACACATTAATGGTTGCAAACTGTTAAGATTAACATTCTAAATAAATGATATTATCTAGAGAATACATTTGGAGTGTGGGGGAGATTGTTGGAGAATTTCGTAGCTCTGATTCAATCCAAATGTAATCAACTCGGGTTTTAAATTCTATGTTTTTAAAACGTCAAAATTATTGCGCTAAAATATTTTGGATGAATCCATTTTTATTCCTTAAGAAACCGTTCACTGAACAAGTCTTCATTTTAAGTTATATACATAGTACATACATTTGTAGAATATGAAATAAATAATTGAATTGAATTTTGTATAAATAAATAATTGAATAAATAATTGAAATGAATAAATAATTGAATTGGGCAATACGGTTTTTCATTTTAACCAAAAGTATGTTTTAAACGTTTTTCCACTACGTAACACTCAAGGGAAAAAACCAACAAGTCCAAATTAGGATACTAAGTCCTACAAATCATCAGCTGACATTTGATTCAGAAAAAAATTTCCAATGACTTCAAGAATTATTGGACTTTTATGTTAATGATGACATGATTTCGGAAGGTGAATTTGTTGCTGAGTAAAATAAATTCGGGAGCAAGTTACAGAGTTCCTAAAAACTGGAAATTTTTTTAATCGAAAGTGGTGCTTGAAAGCTTAAACTAAACTTCTAAGCAAAACATCCAAAACTGCGTCCTTTTACTCGTGCAATGGCAATGAGTTTTCGTAAAAACTGCGGCACGTTGGTACGAAACACTTATTTGTACTTATGTATATACAACATATTATGGGCAATTCACTTCGTGAACGCGTAACGCAGTGCAGAACTTTTTACTCAACTGGCGTTGATTTTTGGGGGTTTTATTACAATTTTTATTATTATTATAGAAAAAAGCAGCCAATTATGTCCTACGCTTATATTTTCATTTGTTTTCCCACAAAACCATCAAACTTGGACCTTGATTCCGAGATTTCTACGCCAGTATTTTTAACAGCTTTAAAGAGAAAAGCAGCATACAATTTTTCGGACAAAGTCACAAACATTGTTGGGGCCAAGAACGTGCACTTAGAACTTATTGACCTACTGCATCAAGGTTGTATAATGAAGGGATCTGGAAATTTATTCCGCCACATGTCTACATTTTGGCAGGTTCTGCGAGGTCGCTGTAAAGCAGTGATAACCAAGCCCCGAACTCACGCACACAAATATAGTATGTGCTTGTGTGCGGTCGCAAACAGAAGCTGCGGTCGCTGCCGAATTGTGCACTTGTAACAATCTATATATATATTTTAAAACGTCTTGTAAAATATGTTTTTTTTCTTCATACGGGCGACATTGCTTTGCCACCGCAAGTGCAACAACGTAACAAGCTTTTAATATTGCGCTATCATCATTTTTTTCAATGTGATCTGGCTGTTTTACAAATTTACTGGGGACTTTGACTTTCATTTCCTCAAGCAATTTTTGCCTTTCATCATCCTTGTATTTTTCATAATTAATATGGCATGACAAATACTGCCGCCTTATATTAAATTTGTCGCACTTTGCTAATTGCTTCAAACAAATATAACATTGCTCCTTTTACGATTTTCAAAACAAAAACATCAGTTCTCAAGAATTATTGAACATTGCTGCTCTGTGTACTTTTGTGTTGATTACGAAAAAAAAAAACAATTCCAAACAAGCGTGCGTGGTGTTACTTTTACAAAGCTTGAGCAGAGACTGATGATAGACTGAAGTTTTGAAACGAACAAAGTTGTTATATACATGTGAATTGCCGACCGTGTCTGTGTGAAAAATACGATTATTCACTGCTGTAAAGGCTGTTAAGTGTCAATACTTTCTTTTGATGAATTGCGACCATTGGCGTGCCTAGGATCCGCAATTTTGAATTCTTGGCAATTATATCCAATTTCGGACAATCCAAACGATTCGGTGTAAAAAACCAGAGGGGATGCAATGCTTTGAAATAGTAAGAAATTAAGTTGATTAGAGTAAAAAAATTAAACAAGCTCCGAAATTTTAGTTCACTATAAATTGTATGATATTTTTTAATAGAAAGAAAAAATATTTTAGTAAAAGTCGTAAATTCATTTATTTGGCGCCACGTTGTTTTTTTTTCTGTTTATAAAGTAAATGATATGTACATATACATATGTACGTATATAAATATTTCATAAAGTTAAAAAATGGAAAGTACTAAACAAGTAATTAAAAGAAAACCTGAAAAAAGTTCTAATAAAAAATGGGGACTGATGAGGAAGTGAAAAGATTGCTCTTAATTTTTTTATTAACAAATAACTATGTATGCATATGTACATTCACACTTTATCATTTCAACAACTTTTGAATTGATTAATTATATTTTAACAGTCGTCGTTCTTCACTTGTTGGAAATAGACGTGTTTTTCACTGACTTCGCTCTGATAGTAATACTGTATAACGGTTGTTAGTTCTTTTTTTCCCCAATTTGTTTTGTGTTTTTTTTTTTCTCTTTTCTCATAAAAAAAAAATTTTTTTTTGAATAAAAGTTAAAACCAAAAAAAAAAGGAAACTTAAGATTAAAAATGGCCCCTGGGCCTCCTGACAAACAATTTAACAGGTTTGGTGTTCTTGGCGACTATTTAGACCAAAGCAACAACAACAAATTTCCTACACTTCCCCAACGAAAAACTAATATACATAGCGATCCGAAATACCTAACAATTACATCTGAAAACAATGGTTTAAAAAAATTAAGTCCATTCGTTATTCAAAAAGGCTTAAACTCGATTTCAACTCTAATTGACTCCATAAGCCAATTAAGAGATGGCAATCTCCTGCTGCTGGTTCGGAATCAAGTTATTGCCGATAAGTTCTTAAAAGCCAAAACCCTGTCAAATATCTGTCCAATCACAGGCAGAATGCATGAAACCCTAAACTATGTAAAAAGTCTCATTTATGCTCCATGTTTAGCAAATGTATCGGAGGAAGAAATAGTCAATGAACTAAGATCCCAAGGGGTTGTCTCCGTGTACAAATATACTACCCCAAAGAAAGATAACAATGGTAACGCAAAAAATAATGACAAGCAAAATTCCAATACAAATACTGGCAAATACAACAACATTAACAACGAATATAGCGGAAACATGGTCATTACATTCAACCTCTACAACCTACCAAAAGTCGTCGACGTTGCATGGTACAAAGTGAAAGTCAAACCCTACTTCCCTAACCTTATGCGCTGCCAAAAATGCCAACTTATTGGTCATACAAAAAACCGGTGTAATAATACCGAAACTTGTGACGTATGCAATTTACCGCCACATTCACCAAGTGTCTGCTCCAGAGTACATTGTGCCAACTGTAGTGGCAATCATCCAGCATCGGATAGAAATTGTCCTAAATACCTACAACAGAAAGAAATAATTAAAATAAAAACCATCGACAAGTGCTCATTTGGTGCAGCTAAACGTAAATACGAAACCAATGAAAGACTCAATTCGCAACAAAACATTAACCAAACATATTCCCAAACTATTAGACAAAGTAATACTTCAAACAACGAATTGTATCTACATAGTCAAAAACGATCTCCAACGCCAGCGAACAATGAAACTATGCCCAAAAAACAGCCACCCAGAGTACCGTCAACCTGCTCTTCATCAAGTGATCTAGAAACTCCTAAAGCCTGCTCCTCATCAAGTTTAAATAAAACACAAAATGGTCACCCAAATCAATCAACAATTTTAAAAATCCAAACAGATAATATTCTAGGAAAACTATCAACAAATACCCAACAATTAATTGCAAAACATCAAACATATATAAAATCAAACTCGAACAAAATAGAAAAAACCAAAAAACAAAATATAACTAAAAAAACCAAAACAGACAATCAAACCTTGAACAAAGGAAAAATTCCTCCCGGAAAAGTTAACGAAAACTGTGATCACAGTTCTGGGGATCAAAACTTGTACCCAGGGACCCAAAATGATCCTCCCTTATACTCCCCCTCTTGGTCAGCTGACCCAAGAATTAATTACAAAAAATCAATACTTTATCTCAGCATCCTCAATGGATACTGATTCAGAGATAAACTAAGTATCAAGAAACAAATAATCCGTGCACAAAATATCTACCTACTGTAATAGAATAGATCTACGTACTGTAAATAGAGAGTAAAGTTAAGATTTAACAAAGGAAAGCATGGATAATTTTACGATACTCCAATGGAATATGAACGGTTTCATAAACAATTTCAATGAACTACAGATTTTAATCGAGGAACACAATCCATCTGTAATATCTATTCAGGAAACGCATTGGAAAGGAAATTCTAACCCAACAACCCCCAAAGGATACTCTGCATACTTTTATAATTCACCTCTCAACACCTCAACACATCTCCAAACAAGGCGTAGGCGTGTTAAAAAAAATAATATTCCACACAAGGTCATACACGTCAACACCACGTTTCAAGTATTAGCCATAGAAATACAACTGAGAATTAAGTTTTCCGTAATTTCACTTTACATACCACCCTGTCAGCCATTCTCCAAACATGACCTCATAAACATATTCGATTCCGTTACAACTCCGAAATTTGTAGTGGGAGATTTCAACTCCTGGAACGCTTCTTGGGGATCTCCAACCAACAACAAGAGAGGATATACCCTAGAAAATGCAGCGCTCTCTTCAGACCTATACATCCTTAAAGACGGGCGACCAACACATCTTTCTACACACAGCACTTTAACACACGTTGATGTGTCGTTATGCTCACCAAGTTTATTGCACTTAACTTCGTGGGATATTTTAGACGAAATGTTTAACAGTGACCATTTTCCTATAAAAATCAAACTATCGTTGAATAGGAACATAACAAAAACAAAATTCAACAGCAGGTTTCTGTTAGAATCTGGGGATTGGACCAAATTCACTGATCTGGTTGAAAAGGAACTAGAAACAAGACCCTACTCATCCAATATTAACAAAGAAGCTTCTTCTATCACTAAAGCCATAAAAGCCGCCAACATTTCAATTCCCCAGTCTTCGCCAAAAACTAAAATTAATGTACCTTGGTGGAACAAAGAGCTATCAACGCTGCGGAAAAATAAAAATAATGCATGGAAAATTTTTAAAAACTCCCCAACCACTTTAAACCTTATCTTATACAAGAAAGAAAACTCCGTATTCCGCAGGGAAATGAAAAGGCAAAAAAAATTGAGCTTCGAAAATTTCACCAATACAATAAATAGAGACTCGTCAATCGGTAATATGTGGAATAAGATTCACAGACTCACGAACAGTTGAGTTAGGAAACTAATTGAATCTATTGCTATTGAATCAAACAATCAAATCATCACCGACCCTAACTTAATAGCATCCACCTTTGCCTCTAAATGGTCAAAATATTCATCCGATAAAAATTTCCCCCAACCATTTATTAACTCTAAAACTAACATTAGTAATATCAAACAAACTGTAAACACAAATAAAAACGCCCTTTTAATAGAAAAAGAAATTACTCTGACGGAATTATCATGTTGTCTATCCAAAGTTAAAGGTTCCACACCCGGTTACAACAGAATTTCATATAAAATGATCAATGAAACTAGCCTAAAAACAAAGAAACGATTACTACAGCTTTACAACAATATATTTAACAACGGTTATATCCCTACAGTTTGGAAAACTTCTACGGTGATTCCTATCCCAAAAAACAAAAACTGTCTCGAAGTAAAATAGTACCGCCCAATCTCGTTATTATCGTGCATAAGCAAAATACTCGAAAAAATTATCGCTACTCGCCTCTACTGGTTCACTGAAAGAAATAATCTTACAGCACGCAACCAAGTTGCATTTAAAGCTGGAAGAGGTTGTAGTGACGCGCTTTTGCATATCGATTACATTGTTTCTAAGGCCTCATCATCACGTAACCATGTATCAATCCTTTCCATCGACTTCGAAAAGGCGTTTGACAGGATCGGAGCCCACGTAATTTTAAATACACTCAACAAATGGAAAGTCGGGCCGAAAATATTCAGTTTTATAAAATCACATCTACAAAACCGCAAGTTTCGGGTAACAGTAAATGGCACATACTCGTCAATATATCCGTTAAATAACGGGATCCCGCACGGGTCCCCTCTGTCTGTAATGTTGTTTGCTATTGCTTTCCGTGAAGTGAACATAATAATCAATAAATCTAAGTACTTAGACCACTGTATTTATGCCGATGACCTGTATATATTGTGTAAAAGGAATAGCAACTTGGAAACCAACAACATATTACAAGACGTCCTCAACAAACTATTCGATTGGTCGCTACACTCCGGAGCAAAAATTTCAACTGACAAAACAAAAAAACTATATGTATGCAGAAAAAAGCTTTGCGATACTCAATCATTCTCTCTGTGCATTGAAAATGCTACTATTGAAAACGTATACCAACTGAAAATACTGGGAATTATGTTCACAAAAATTACACCTGGAAGGAACACTTTATGAATCTCAAAAAATCATTGACTCAAAGAGCTAACATCATTGCATTTCTATCAAGCAAAAAAAGTTCTGTGCATATCAACTCCCTAACATACCTTACTAGAATTTTAGTTCTGAGTAAAATCGATTACGGTCTCTTCCTCACCGGAAACACTACCAAATCAACATTAAAACTTATTAAAGGAATTTATCACAGAGCTGTGCGATCAAGTATTTTCGCTTTTAAAACCACACTATTGAAACACATATTCGCCGAATCAGGACTACCATCACTAGAAGATCGCATCCACGAAGCTAAGGCACTGTTAATCCCGAAGATTACTTTTCTAAACAATTCCATTATCCACCAAGACGTCCTCACACATTCAACCACCAAAAGAAACTACAAAATACCCTCAGCAATTAGTGTAATATTGCAGCTAGCAAAATCTCAAAACTTAGATACTATAACAAAAAACACAATGTGTAAATACCCCCCATGGTTTGTTAATAACCACTCCTGCGACTCTACTCTAGCAGTATCTCCCAAAACAAATACCTCAAATATTTTATTCCTATACATATTCCTAAACAACTATACCTCGAAAAGGAACATATGTATCGTAGTAACGGCTGGACAATATACTTCACAGACGGATCAAAAACGACAGATGGTAACACATCTTATACCGTGGTCGATATTGACGGATATATCATGAGTCTTAATACGCTACCTCACAGTTCATCCATTTTTACAGCTGAAGCATCCACCATAATGAAAGCTATGGACATAGCTCTTAACAAGCACCTCAGGACAGTCATTTGTACCGATAGCCTGTCGGTAATAAAATCAGTATGCAACCCAATCCCAAATAAATGGAATAAAATTAATCGAATTCGAGACCTTTTGATTCAAAATCCTAACTCGTTAAAAATTGTATGGGTCCCAGGGCACGTCAACATAAAGGGAAACGAGTACGCGGATAAAGCAGCCAAATTTACCTGCAAAGCTCCTATAATTATGGTAAACGAACCAGAAAAACCTGATCTTCAAAATCTAATTAAAGATTATATAAGAAGAAAGCAAACAACTGCATGGTTTAACTACTACCATCCCCACTATAAAGAGCTGAACAAAAATTATCTACACCTACTTTACCCCACAAAGCCTACTCGACACCAAATCCAAGTCTTCTCTCGGCTAAGACTAGGGCACACTTATGCCACGCACAATCACATACTAAATAAACAACCAGCTCCATCTTGTCCTAAATGTAACATGCCGCTCACTGTCAATCATCTTCTGACCGAGTGTTTACAATTTAAGAAACTTAGATATGCTATTTTTAAAACTAATAGCCCTAGAAGTTTCCTAGAATTTCCTACTCAAGATAATATAAAAAAAATTTGTGATTTTATAACTCAGACCGGTTTTGTCATTTAACATTAACAACCACGATTTAATATTAATTATTATAATTAATAATAACTCCCAAATTCCTTATATTATTACCTAGAGCCGATGGCCTACGTAGCTAGTGCTCCTTAAAACATACATTAGGTTTACTAATTTTACTTATAAATCTAATAAAGCATAATAATAATAAATATTTTAAACCAAATGGTTAATAATTTTGCTTCTCTTTAGATTTCTTTAGGAATTTATTTCTTTTCACGAAACACCAACTGAAAAATTATTTTGTTTATTTTTGACGCTAAAAAATAACTAAACAAAAGTCAGCTGTTTCGGTTTGTTTAAAATACAAAAAAAAAAGTCGCTCACACTTAGAAGTTTAAAATAGTATAATATTTAAAAGTGAAAAGGGTGAGAACCGCTTATATATTGTTTTGCAATTATTTAAAACTAAGTAAATGCAATACAACAACAAGTATGTAACACTCAGCCAAACGGTCACAGTTTTCAGACGAAGTAAAAAAAGTTATATAAGAATTTATATGTTATATAGAATAAAACTGTTGATGCATATTCAAAGAAGAGATATCTATATTATAACATAAAACTATGAATTGAAGTGAACCTCTGCACTTTAGTAAAAGCATGAAAATTAGAGGCGCAATATATAAACTGAACTATGTTGGAGAACCAAAACCATAAACCCTAAAAATGTGTCTTTTTCCCCCAACGCCTAAGTCCTTCTTCTTCTTAAAAGTTTTTAGGAGAACAATTTTAAATTTTATAAGAACTAACATCAATGAAAGCTTCTTATTTATCTTTTAATAAAAAAAATTCCAAACTTATTACAATAAATCAATCTAATCTATCATTTGCAAGTCATCGATTATCACGTGATTTTCAGACTTGTTTTTCATTGACTGCGCTCATATAATTAACTGCATATCCGTTGTTAGTTTCTGTTTTTCTCAATCTGCTTTGTTTTTTTTTTTGTTCTCTTGAAAAATTAAAATAAAATACAAAAAAACCAGAATGCATGAAGCCTTAAACTTTGTAAAAGGTGTTATTTATGCTCCATGTCTAGCAAATGTTTCGGAGGAAGAAATATTCAAAGTACTATGCTCCCAATTGGTCTCCGTGTAAAAACACACCACCTTTAACTTACCTTTTTAACTTACCAAAAGTCGTAGATGTCGCACGTTATAAGATTAAAAAATCTTACTTTTTTTTAATTACTTTTTATTATTTCAGTATTAAATTATTTCATAAGATATATACGCCTCAGCGCCAAAATGGCTTTATAGAGGCAAAACTGGTAACAATAACTTAAGAAATAATATTTATTTATAAAATAATTAATAATATATTTTTCATAAAATAATTAATAAAATATTTTACATAAAATATGCATATGTACATATAATGTAACGTACATCAATTTACTTTTTTCTTTTTTGCATTATATTTTTAATTTACAAGACGCAGTTCAACGTTATGTAACAAAAAGTTTTTTACTGCGTTTTTAAAAATCGAGAGCACTGAGATATTTTTTAAGCGATCAGGTAGTTGGTTGTACTCAATTGGAATAGTAAACCGAATTCTCTGCTTAGTAACCTCGAGCTGGCATCTGACAAAATTCAAGTCCATCGCCTGCCTAGCTGCTCTTTGCGTACGTGTACCAACGAAAGTAAACTCTATAGTGCTAAAACTAAAACCATTTAAGCTCTTAAAGACATATAACAATAATTGCTGTTTGCGAAAGCCTTTTATTGGCAGTATGCTATTAGCATATCTTTTAAACAAATCGATCGTATTTTAACGTAGTGTGAGATTAAAAACTATTTTCAATGCTTTGTTCTGGGCTGACCGTAGCGAACGCATGTGCGAGTTCGATTTAAAACCATATATTATTGGGAGATAGGTCAGGTACGAGTGTACAAGAGATTGGTATATTAACATTTTCGTTTTAGAGTTTAGTTTGTTTCTAAATTTGCACAAAATACCAATTACAGATGAAACTTTGGACTTTAAGTAACTAATGTGATTCTCCTATGAAACATTGCGAGTTAATAGCATTCCAAGATATTTAACCCTTTCTGATTCATTGCTTGTTTCACCATCAATATAGACACTCATTGGCTGATCATTTCTTGTTAAATATGGCCTAAAACGCACAAATTTAGTTTTCCGTGCGTTAAGCATTAACTTATTATATCTTAGAAACTCAGACAATATTGCAGCATCATACTCAATTTGATTTCTAAGTACTTCTTCATATTTGTAATTGTACTACAGGCAAAAATCATCAGCGAACATAAAAAGTTTTCCATTAAATGATATATTCTTGACGTCATTGATAAAAATTTTAAATAGTAAAGGACCAAGTACACCGTCTTGTGGAACGCCACAAACTACACCAATATCAGAACTTCTGGCTTCGTTTATTTAGACAAATTGCTGCCTGTTCTTTAAGTAGTCGTCAAATATTTTAAGTGATTTGTCAGAACAACCATAATACTTTAATTTTCCAGGAAGCAATATATAATCTGCCAAATCATAAGCTTTTGTCAAATCAAACTCCTTTATAGCCCTCATCAAAACCGCTAGACACATGGTCAATAACATTGATGACAGCTTCAGCAGACCCACAACCTTTTTTAAACTCATATTGGCGGTCAAATAATAATTTTAATGACAGGAAGAACCGATATCAGACGAAAATTTTATTAACATCCAAACTATTCAGAACAGACTCTATGTTAGAGTTATTAATAGCATGGAAGTAGAAGGTGGTTGAAACAGGAACTAAGGTACGAAAGAATTTATATTGTCATTATGATCCAGCTTTTCTTATTTCTTATTTCACAAATTGAGTTGTCAAAGAAGTGGTTAAATGATATGGCTTTTCACACTTTTCAAATGTTTTTCATTTTTAGTACGGGTTTTTAACAATTTTTTTTTTTAATTTATCAGCGAAATTAGTTTATTTAACATCCAGGACACATTTCATTTCGTACATTTTTTTTTACTAATTGTAGTCTTACAACTATGTTCTGCCGCCATAGAAAGAATTTTGACAAGTTGGTCACATTGTTCAGACGAGGAGTGTGTACTTAGTATATTTAGATTTTCATCTATAATGAATATCTATAATCTATCCATTTTTCCTTTTTAATCGTCCCTTCTCGCCGACAAAACTGGTCAGATAATTTGTTCTGGATTGAATTTACCAGGATGATTTCAGCACAGTTACTAAATACACAGTCAATACCAGATCTCACAAGTCTAGTTACCAACTTATGACAAGAACCAAGGCTGAATTCTAAAAAGATGTCCCTTAGAAATTTGCTTGGTCTATCTTCAGAAATCAAGTCGACATTAAAATCTCCAACAAAAATGCAGGGTGAGTTTTTAACTTTTTCTAAAGTAAATCTTGTAGCAAGTCCGCAAACTTTTGTATCTTACACTTTTGAGACCTATACAGCGATGTTGTTGCTAATGGCTTATTATTTATTTTAATAACGGGAGTAACAAACAAGTTAAGTCCAAAAAATTTTTGCTCAAAGTACATTTTAGCTTATCTGGTGAGATACGTAAACTTAAGTTCCTCCGTACTTGTCACTTCTGCAGCAGTACTCACAAATCTACACAGTTAATATCGAACCACGTTTCCTGAACCGCCATAACATCAGGTAATAATGACAAAGTAGCTAAGTTAGATTTAAATTTATTAAATTTTTCACTAGATGAAATACTTCTTGCAGTAAGCGATAATACATTAAAAGAATTAGACTTATTTTTATTGAGGTATGTATTAAAAGAATCTATGTTAAAAAATAGTTGCAATTCGTAAGTGTAAGTGTTAACCATATTAAAACATTTTTACTTAATTATCTAATTTAAAGATTTAAATTTATTTATGCAGATCATCGTCAATTTCAACAGCTTCAGCATCATCACTATTTGCATCTCTACCATTGCCATATAAGTCAACATCAATATTACGCTTAGCACCACAACCAACGGTTTTAATAGCTTATCAACATCATCAATAGATCTTAATGATTTTTTTTTTTATTTTTCGTTTTTTTTTTTGCATAAATATTTCCTCGTTTCTCGTAAACAAATTGTGAAACCAACTTCTTTCAACGATTTAGCATATTTCATAAGATTGCATAGAAAATCGTTCACAAAAACATTCTTAAATTTAGATATTTGTTTTAATTTAGACTTCTCACGCATAAACAACTCTTTCGATTTTTTTATTTCAAATTTCACGACAATAGACATTTTTCCATTTTCTTTATTACGGTTTACGAAATACACATCTTCTAAATCATTGTTAAAAATGTTTGCACCTATTTTCTTCGCAATGTTCAACACTGCATTATCTGCACTCAACTTGTCATCATTTTTAACTCCCTTTATAATGCAGTCTGTTTGTACCCTTGTGTTGTTTAACAAATAAACAGATGATTTAATAGTTTTAACCTCTTCTTTCAGTTCGTCGTTTTGTTTTTTTAATACCTTTATTTGGTTCTCGTTCTTCTTCGCACTCTTCAAAATTAGATCATACTTAGACGACATTAAATGAATTGTTGCTCTTATTTCATCCAGTTGTTTTAATTTTGTTTTTATTTCTTTAAATTTTTAGAGTATTTGGCGCATAAAATTTACCCTTGTATTCCATATTAGGGTTTTTTAAAAGTTCATCATATTGTTTTTTTATCTATATGACTGCAAAGTGCATGTAAAGTTTTTCTACAGCCATCACATTCCAGGGCCTCAATTTTATTTTTACTTTTATTATTTAAACTTTTATGTGTTTTACCAGCCATATTTTATATCACAGTCACGAAGTGTAAATTTCTTTACATGAAATTGATGTTCAGAGTTTTTCTTTAGTTGTTATTCTCTGAAATATGAATTTTAATTTTAAGATTTTGCACTGACCAAAATTGACGTTCATATGCAACCGGTGCTGCCAGCCACAACTTCAACTTCCCTCATACAAAAAACCGGTGTAATAAATCTGAATCCTGTGTTGTATGCAATTTACCACCACATTCACCAAGTGTCTGCTACAGAGTACATTGTGACAACTGTAACGGAAATCTTCCAGCATTGGATAAAGTTGCCCTAAATACGTCCAGCAGAAAGAAATAATTAAAATCAAAACCATCGGCAAGTCATTTGGTGCAGCAAGACGCATAAATGAAAGCAATGAAAAACTTAGTTCACAACAAAATTCAAATCAAACCCCAAAAAGACAAAAAGTCCCAAATTATTAAACAAAATGATACCTCAAAAAACCAACACAATCTACAAAGTTAAAAGCGATCTTCAACAGCAGCAAACAACGACTCTATGAAAAAAAACTGGAGATCCAGCTAATTGCTACACAAAACGATATTGTTTTGCTTTGTTTATTATAAATTGTTATTCCAGTTGTCGTTATCGAATATTATCGACTTGACAGTCGTCGTCTACAAGGAAATATGACGGCGATATTGTTTTGAAACGACTTTGAATTTGTCGTCGCCATTTTTCATAACGACTTGAGTTTATTTGAACATAAATTGAAAATGGAAAAAACGGAAAAATTTTAAATAACAACTGCAACCCAGTTTGAAAAATTAGTGGAAAAGTTGCAGAAGAATCCCTCTCTTGCAGTGGGATTTCGCCCAGGCACTCTTCCAAGTAATTTCAAAGAACAATGGGAAGAAATTGCAAAAGTATTAAATTCTCTTGGCCCGCCGATACGTTTAGGAGATGGGTGGCAAAGATAAGGAAATAATGACCGTAAATAGTGGAATATAAAAATAAAATTTCTTAATAGGTTTGGCGAGACTTGAAGTTTAAAGTAAAGAAGAAAATGGTTGCCAACAAAGCTGAATGTAATGCAACGGGTGGAGGAATATTTAAGCAGTTTGTTTTTAGCCCGCTAGAGGAAGCTGTGGCAAATCTGCTACAGTTTCAAAAGCAACTGAACCCTGAGGGAGCAGTTCAGGGAGCCCAGCTCATCAATATATCCAATGAGTTAGCGGAGACACAACCAAGTGCATCACTGGCAGAAGTAGAAACAACCGGAATTATTGTGCCTTCTATGGAATCTACTGTGGACTTAAGTTCCAACAAAATTCCTTTAACAAAGAAGATAGCAATGCTAAAAGAAAGAACATGAATTCGTCATTAAAGAAAAATCAGAATTGCTTTGGCCATGGAGAACTACTACATAAATATAGTACTGAGCAAGCAAAACTGTTAACGGATATATCTAATTCACTAGGATCCATAAAACGCAGCCTCAAAGATTTTGACAAGCGCCAAAAACAGTTGTTTGACGTTGAAGTGAAAAAAATTAAGTTATTACAAGAAAGAAACATAATTGATAAAGAAAGGAATAAGAAAGGAGAAGAAGAAATGCATGAAAGCGAATTAAAAATTAAAAGGCTTAAAATATTAATAAAAGAAAAAGAGCTTCAACTGCTTAATAAAAGGCTTGAATGAAGAAAACACACATATGTATATATATATGTATAACAAACTTTGAAAAACAAAACCATATTTATTTAATAGCTAAAAAGTTTAGCTTTGCAAATTTTTCTTCAAAAGTAATAAACGAACCAAACAGCTGTTTAAAATAATTAGAGATGTGTGCTTGATATGTTAACATAAACGATAAGTCGTCAACGTCGTCGTCATCTTGTTATAGAATGCAAAATTGTTATTGAATTGATGATGACGTTGAAACAAAATGATGTTGACACTACAATGACGGCGACGTTGATGACGACAACTGAAATAAGGGTGAATATCTTTTATTAATATTTTGCTTTGGTTGGACAATATTCAATAATAGTTCTATTCAATTCATTTTAATAATAGGTGCGTTCTAACACTAGCCAATGAATCAAACAATCAAATCATCACCGACCCTAATTTAATACCAGCCTTCTTTGCCTCTAAATGGTCAGAATATTTATCCGATACAAAATTACGCTGACAGAATTATCATGTTGTTTATCCAAAGTAAAAGATTCTACACCCGGTTATGAGAGAATTTCATATAAAATGATCAAGGAAACAACAAGGAAAAAACAAAGAAACGATTAATAAAGCTTTACAAAAATATATATTGAACAAGGGCCCTATCCCTGCCCTATCCAAAAATACAAAAACCCTCTTGAAATAAAATCATATCGCCGAATCCGCTTATTACCGTGCATAAGCAAAACACTGGGAAAAAATATCGCCCCTCGTCTTTACTGGTTCACTGAAATAAGTAATCTTACAGGAGGCAACCAAGTTGCATTTAAAGCTGGAAGATTACATTGTTTCTAAGGCTTTATCATCACTTAACTATGTATCAATTTTTTCATCGACTTTGAAAATGGTTTTGAAAGAATTGGAGCTCTCATAAGGAGCGAAAACCTCAACGGACAAAGCCAAAAAATTATATATTTCCAGAAAGAAACACTGTGACAAAAACGACCACAGCGTCGTTATTGAAAACAATATAGTAGAAAATGTAGACCAACTAAAAATATTTGGCGTTATTTTTGCAAAAAACCACTTATGGCGAAATCATTTTTTGTTACTCTCTCTGGTATTTTGATCATAAGTCTTGTGATATATCCTTGTCGAAATATAATAAGCACATTAATCAAATGACATCTGTCTTCAACTTTACGTTTGAAAACAGGACACTCGTTAGTGACGCTTTCATTTCCATTTTCCGACAGGTCAAAACTTTCAAATGGCATCACATCTTATGCTATTATGGACCAAAATGGATCAAGTATTTGTTTGAAGATCATCTGGTTTTACTGCTGAAGCAAGTGCTATATTGAATGCTATTTTAATTGCTTTGAAAAACAGCCATAAAACGATTATGTGCTCTGATAGTTTATCGGTTTGCAAACCAATGCGTAACCCTCTGTCGTGCAAATGGAACATTATAAATTATATTCGCGATCTACTTATTGTATTTGCAACCGATACCGTATCAAGATCCTTTGGGTTCCAGGACATATGGCTATTATTGTCAACATTAAAGCAGACAAGGGGGCAAAATTTGCGGGTAACTCCCCTATTGTAATGGGACTACAAACTGAAGTTAGATATTAAAAGTCTTATAAAAGGTCACATGGTTTTACTGATCAGATTACAACCATTCTCATTATAAAGATTTTAATTCGTACTATTATCCACCTTTTTGGGTCATACATATGCACCTCAGAACTACATATCTCATCAATCGTGACTTCACATCAACATGCCTTACATGTAGTTCATATCTATCTGTTAACCATATTCTTCTTCACTGCAAAATACCTTGACAACATTAGAACCTCAGTATTTAGTTCAACTAATCCTGGACAACTCCTCAAATCTCCATCTCGTGAAACTATTTTGAAGATCAATAGTTTAATTTCTAAGGCTGGATTCATTTAATTTCTTTTGTATTAATATGGATATACAAGTTAATAATGTCGATTTGGATAACATATGGCATAACTATCACATATGGTTTGTGTCAATAATAACAAATATGGTATATTAGATGGGAAACATCTGTCATTATAACTCAGTATTCGATAGACACCAAATTGTGAACACACATTTTTTTCAATCGCTATAATAATGTCGAATTTTGTGCCTAAAAAAGATGTTTCGCGGGGAAGTACGATAACCTTTTTTCATTTGAAGAAAACGGCTGCTGAAAGTTATCGATTGTTGGTAGAAGCTTAGGGTCAACATGCACCAACTCAAAAAACTTGTGAACGGTGGTTTGCGCGAATCAAAAGTCGTGATTTCGACCCAGAAGACAAGGAGAGGCCTGGTCAGCCCAAAAAGTTTGAAGATCAGGAATTGGAATCATTACTCGACGAAAATTGTTGTCAAACGCAAAAGGAATTGAAGCTGAGAGACGTTGAAAGGCGATTTTGCATGTCGGAAATGATGCTTGAACGCTTTAAAAAGAAGTAATTTTTACATCGTATTGTTACTTGTAATGAAAAATGGATACATTACGATAACCACAAGCGCAAAAGGTAATATGTGAAACCCGGCCAACCAGCCAAATCAAGCTGAATATCCATGACGGCAAGGTAATGCTCTGTTTTTGATGTGATCATAAGGGTATTTTGTATTATGAACTGTTGAAATCTGATGAGACGATCACAAGGGACTTGTACTGAAGACAATTGATTCGTATGAAAATAGCAATGAACGACCATAATATTCGACCAGACACGAGGCCATAATCTTCCAACGTGACATCGATCGGCCACATGTTGCAAGACCGTTCAAAAACTATTTGGAAAACAGTTGATAAGTAGTTTGACTCACCCGTCTTATAGCCTAAACTTTGCCCTTTCTGACTATCATTTGTTTCGATCGATGCAGAGCGCCCTTACTGGAATACGCTTCCTATCAGAAAAGGGTATCAGAAATTGGCTTGGTTCATTCTTTACCTCAAAACCGGAGCAGTTCTCTTAGCGCGGAATCCATATGCTACCAGAAAGAAAGAAAAAGGAAAAAGCAGTGGCTAACGATGCACAATACTTTGAATAATGTATTATAATTAATACTATAATATTATAATTAATACATTTTTCAAACAAAAAATCAATATATTTTTTTTTTTAACGTAAGAGTCGATAGTCTTAGTAGCTAGTGCTCTCTAATTTTATTAGACGTATAATTTATTTATATTTCTAATAAAGGATAATAATAATATCATTTGCCTTTGATATATTCAATTATTATTTTTGACATTTTTATAGCTGTTAAAATATTTCATTAAAAGATTGTAAGAGTTTTCATACTGATATGTGGAATACTTATTTTTTCCGTTAGTTTCAGTTCAAAGTTACAAAATTACTTATATCAATTAGTTATAAATCTTTAATCACTTATCTTAAGTGTACACATAAATATACGGTCGGACGTTAAAATAAAAATTTACTTGTAAGCTCCAAGTCACTTATAAAAAATTACAAAACCATAGACTTTGAATTCTTAAAAACAAAGCTTTCGCGTGAAATATATTGGATTCTCGATGATCGTAACGCACTTTTTAAGTATATATAAGATGTGTTCGCTAGGGATTAATAAAATATAAAAGTTTAGGTAATGAAAATTGTAAGAATCTATTTAATATCATAAAAGAGAATGAAAATAATTTATTGAACCATAGTGAATGTCGAACACAACTAAATTTTTAACGGATTGCCCAAAAACCATGCGAACAAAGTTAAATGAACAGATAACATGTTAAACTGAAATTTAAACACAAAGAAAGTAGTAAAATGGCAAAATTAAATGAAAAAAATTAAAATGTCTGGCCTAAGAGAATAAAAAACAAGGAAATAAAGCTTTTAAAGTAAATTTATAAGCTGTAATTGCACAGAATGGGCGGGTAATGACAACCATATGGTTTAACAGGCTTCTATAAATGTCTCTACGTCTAACTTGTACGACACATGCTTGCAAGTGGGAAGAGCAGCTTTACGACTGAGCTCCAAAAGTTTTGATAGTGAAGAGTGCATTAACATGCTTATAAGTATGTAAATACTAAAACGATTGTAATATATTTTTATTTCTGAAGAAATTCTTAATAAAATTGTTCTCATAAATAAAATCTGATATCGCGTCCATAATGACATTAAAAAAGAACCCAGAGTCTAATCGTCACTTTATAAGATTAACAAAAACATAATTAATTACAGAGACAAACTCTGTACATACAACCCAAAATGCCCATCATGGCTGTTTGAAAAAAGCTCATGTGATATGTTTCTACCACTTTACAGGAAGCACACAGTAAATGACATGTATAAAGAACTGTATAATGATCTTAAAATAACTCTTGGAGGACCTAACTGACAAACCCTGCCATGTAACACCAAATGAAAAACTGTCAACAAAATTCTAAACCTTCAAATAAACCATAAAAATAACATAAAAACCTTGGATTCCAAGAAACGTCCGCATAAAAGGAAATGATTTCCCTGATTCGGACCCCTTTCACCTATATTTACTGATCCAACTATTGAAGGAAATGACATCCGATCTACAATAACAAATAAGCTTCAAACGTAATTAAACAACAACCATAAAGAATTTTTTCACGCACATTAATCACAAATTAATTTACAAAATACGCCTTCAATATACCCCAACAAACATAAGCAAAAACAATATTTTCAAGACTGAGAGTGGGACACACAATCATAACTCATAGTCATCCACTCAACAAAATTCTCACCAACACCTGTCCTTTTGCCGTTCCGTCAAAAACGTAATTCAACATACCCCAAATTAAGACACTATCAAGATAAAAATCTTTTAACAATGAAATTAGACTGCTCACCAACCCTTCAGAACACAATATAAACACTATTTTTACTTTATTTCGGAACAGAAAATTAAAATTTGAAGCAAACTTCTTTATTCGAAAAACATAGCTGAGTTGCCAGTGATTAGTATTCTCTGCCAATATTAATTTTATGTTTATGTAAATTTAATATCAAGTAAATAAATAAACGAATAAAAAAATAAGAAACAGAAAGAAAACTATGGAGAAATTTTAATTACAATAACTCGTAAGTTCGTTTGTAAGAAAGACATTGCATCTATGTAGTTTGCAAAAAAAATAATTTCAATACTAAAGAAAATTAAAAACTTTAAACGAAACTTTAATTTTTAAGTAAAATTTATAAATATATTATATTTTTTTTAATTTACAGGATTTTAGACGTTTCTAAGCACATTTCAATAAACAAATAAAAAAAATTAAGTCTTATTAGAATATGAATAAAACAATAATCGCAATTTAAAAAAATATATCAGTTTGTTATCTGTAAAATAAATGTTTTCAAAATTGTACTAAGTGCGGTAAAATGTATTCTAAATTGTTAAAAATAACATTTTGCCTGCTAGAACTTTGTATGTCCACCTTGAACATCAACTACAACTTCCAGACGTCTACCCATGGAGCTAATAAGTTTTCGTATATCGTATTCTGTAGGTATTTTTTTCCACTCTTCTTTTATAAATGATATTAATTGGTTTTTTTTTTTGGAGACCTTGTTCCGGCTTTTTTTCTTTAAATGGAGCCACAAATTGTCTATCGGGTTTAAGTCTGGACTTTGTGCCGGGGTATCAATTACTTTTCTGCAATTATATAACAGCCAGGATCTAGAAATATATGATTTATGTTTTGGGTCGTTATCTTGGTAAAATTTATATTTTAACTTTTCGGGGTTTTCATGATCAGCAAATCCGAATTATCCGGTACTACTAAGTAATTCGTTTTTTAAAATATTGCTTAGTCATTATATTATCCAAGATCCTTATTTCCCCAACAACAAAAAATTTCATTTATTTGTATATTGCTTTTGCATGGGACTATTATTTTGCATCTTGTCGACAGTACGGCGGCGGAATTTTGAGCAATAAACGCATACATTACAACAACAACATTCCAATACAATTTTTACCTACTTTGAATGGTGTAAAAAAATGTTTTCAAAAAGGCAAATGCTGCAAAAAATTTTTATATTTTTCCTATTTATTACAAGTATGTTTGTTTTTACTGATGATATTGCAAATGAATAATAGTAGGTAGCATTTACTGATCAAATGAACTCAGGCAATTAAGTCTAAAAAGTAACGCGGCGCATTGAAACGAAAATTTTAAAAAATATTGTCGAAAATCCTCATTGAGCACTTGGCATCAATAATGAATGTGGAGTAGATATCTCTCATCAGACGGTTCGAAACGTGCTGCAAAACCATAAATAATCTACAAGAGTGGCCAGGAAAACACCTCAGCTTCCCGCGCAAAAAATTGAGAAGATATATAATTTTGCAACTGGCCACATTTCATTTCCTCTGAAATACTGGAATGACGTAATTTTCTGTGATAAAACGAAGCTAATGCTTTAGTACCATGATGGGCCTAAAAAAGTTTGGCGAAATCCTCTGACGGCTTCAGAGAATGAAAATATAATACCAATAATACCAATATATATATATTATATATATATTGGTATTATATTTAATACCATAATTGGTATTATATTTAATACCAATATATATATAATATATATTGACTAAGGAAGTCTACCTGAATATCTTAAAAAACGGACTACGTAGTAGTGCCGGAAAATTGTTTTTTTTTTTATCATGAAAAGCCCGAAAAGTTAAAATATAAATATTACTAAAATAACGACCCAAAATATATAATATATTTTTGTAGATCCTGACTATAATATAATTGCAGAAAAGTAATTGATACCCCTGCATAAAGGCCAGGCTTAAGCCCGATAGAAAATGTATGGGTCCATTTAAAGAAAAAAAGCCGGAACAAGGTCTCCGAAAAACAAAAACCAATTAATATCATTTATAAAAGAAGAGTGGGAAAAAAACCCCTACAGAATACGATATACAAAAACTTATTAGCTCCATGGGTAGAAGTCTGGAAGCTGTAGTTGATGCCCAAGGTGGGCACATAAAGTGCTAGCAGGCAAAATTATTTTTAACAATTTAGAAAACATTTTACCGCACTTTGAAAACATTTATTTTACAGAGTACAAACTGAAATATTTTTTTAAACAGCTTTTTTTGTTATTACAATTTATTTTGTTATTTGTTTATTAGAATGCTTAGAAGCATCTAAAATCTTGTAAATTAAAAAAATATTAAATATATATTTATAAATTTTACTTCAAAATTAGTTTTTCATTTTCTTTAGCATTGAAAAATTTTTTTTACAAACTGTACATACATACTTACATACTATGTATGTATGTACATATGTATGTGCATATCCTAAAGCTTTTTGCTATATGTATTGATACGCAATATACAAAATTTAATAGAAAACCGCGTACGCTGTTTATGTTAAAAGGATTATCATACAACATGCAATTACACTCTAATGCTTTATAAAGCTTTTATTTCAAAGTTGCAGGAATTTTAATAGATTTTTCCTACATCAAATAAGCTGAAAAACGATTTATATCAGCAACCACAATATTATTTTTTTATATTGATCTAATTATAAGCACACGTACATATACATACATATATTGATGTATATCGGTTTTTACGTAAAGGTCCACATAAACACCCAAATATTTTCAATTTATAACCTTTTAAATAACAAAACTAAGATAAATTCGCGTTGAATAAAACTGACGAGGGGAGTTCGCCAATAAATAGCTAGTAAAGAAGAATTTAAAAACCCCGAAGAAACACGACTACAAAATCGCCGGAAAGAAAACAAACTTTTATCTAATATTAGTAAACTTTTCTGAACAGTTGCATGTTTCGTACAGTAAATGCAAAATTCAGCACAAAATCACATTCAGCGTTTTTTGGCTGGCACAAAGTGATTAAAATTATTTAATCTTATATTATATATTATCGTATGATATTTTGGACTGTTTTTTATTTCAAATATTCCATTTCATTTTATATTTTAAAAAAATATTGTGTCTTTAATTCTATATTATATAAAAACATATTTAATTTTTTTAATAAATGTTATCAAATCACATAAATAAACAGATTATGGATTAAGTTTATTTCATTATTTTATTTTAAGTGCATGTAGCGTTTTAAGTTATCGTAGTGTTCTGGCAGTACAAAATTTGTGGCATTAAATGATAAAGCAGGGCCGAGTTATAAAAAGGTTCAACCGTTCTCGTTAGAAAATATTAATATTAATGAATCATTAAAATTAGCTTATGAATATCTCAAAACTAGCTTAATAATAATTGTTTACTTTTACTTATATATGGGAATATGCTTTTTAATTTGAGTGGACCAGTTTTCACTTTCTGATTTATTCTAAATTAAGAGTTATACATCTATCAAACTAGGCTGAAATAGTCCCATTGTTGACACTTTTTTTGCTTTGTGTTATATTTTTTATTGTATTCTCTTTTGTTGACTTTCACTATTCTCTTGGTACATAAAATCGGAGCTGCCACATCATTTAATTATACAAATTCTGTGCTGTGCTAAAAACGCCCCATGAACTAAAAACAATATAATGAGCTTAAGCCATAATATGTTTATATGTATGAATTGGTAAAGTATATTTAATAATTAAGTATGTTTTTATATGGTTTTATTTCAAAATTAAAAAAAGAGAACACAAGTTTATGACGTAAAACACAATTTCAGATGACGAGGATAATATTTTTATATATTATAAAATAAATATAAAAATTAAAATAAACATATGTATATTTTACTTCTGATTTACGAATGCATATATTTTGTTAATATGTATTTTGTTTAGCCTTTCAATATTTTGAAAGGCCCTAGGCCGAATTATTTTCTACTATGTTAGTGAATTAATCTAAAAATAAAGTGTTTTTCAACAACAATAAAAAAACATAAAAATAATTGATTTTACAAAAATTTAAGTTTTTTTCTAAACATAAATTAATTTCCAGCTTTAATTTTGAAAATTTCAAGCGCTTTTATTTCTGTAAAGATAGTTTGGATTAGAAGTATGCTTGGATTTAATGTAAAATAATCCTACCTTTTATGCAACCCTTTAAAATACTATTCACAATAGTTTGTTTTCCTCTTATGCGTAGAAACCTTGGTAACACTTACAAAGCGACCACACGAGCAAACTGTTCAGGCTTGATACAAGCAATAACGCCATCAGAATTACGTCATCGGACTACTAATCTTCAAATAAGTATTTGCAGGTAGTAAATACGTAAGTAACTTAGAACATAAAATGACAGTTTTTGATAGGGAAGGTTGTACTTTGTTAGTCGGTGCCAAACTTCAATACTTTTGGTTGTGCGAAATACATACATACATTCTTTAAATTAATATCAATAGAGTATTTTCTTAATAAAATATATACTTACTTTCATTTGTTATGTGGTATACCAGTTTATTATTTCTAATTATTTTTATTTCTTAGTCTGCGTCGTCTTGAATACAAACAAATCACAACACTATTTGACAGCTTGTGTTCAACATAATTGCTCGGCAATATCTTTTGGCAATAATTGCTAAATATGTGTTCAAGCACATATTCGTGCGGTCCACACGTGAAGATCTTGTGTCGGCAATCAAATTTGACAGTTACCACGGCAATAATTGCCAAACACGAGCTAATTTGTTCGAAAATCATGGTTCTGCTCGAAATTCGTTTCGCGCAACATGTCACACAGCTGGTGCCACAATTGATGATTTAGTGAAGGAAAATTTTGGTAGCCGCATAGTTTCACGCTTCGGACCTGTGAATTGTTCTTCAAGATTTTGTGACTTAACGCTGCTGGACTATTTTCTCTGGAGATATGTGAAGCCGTTAGTCTACTCCAGTAAGCCCGCAAAGATTGACCACTTTTAGGACAACATTCCTGGACCATGGCGATCATATGCTGGATTTCATATTTAAATTATAATGCCAAAGGGTTATCATTCGAATAAAAGAAATTGCATGTCATTAAAAAAATTCATCTTAAGAGGTATAAAACTTTGAATTAAAAACAGACTTTAGTATACAATATAGTTACCCATAGACGATATGTTTTTCACACTGTAAATGTTAATGTCGTGTGTGGCTTCAAAAACATTGCCTCTATAAAAAACATGAGCAATATCATCTGACAAGATTTCAATTAAGGCATACCGTAAGTTCTATGCTTGAAACATCTGACACCAAATTTCTATGCAACGCGCAAACATTTGTCGGCGTTGGATTTTATTGCAAGAGCTATTTATTATTGTTTTTTAAACTAGCTTTATATTTTAACAAAAGCAAGAGAGTTCATAAATTGTTTTTTTAGATCTTGTAGATAAAAAAATTAATATCATAAAAAAATACGGCAACAGTATTTCAGCGATGCCGTCAAAAATATTTTAAGCGGCTACTATCATTTTAAAGGAATGACGTGGAACATCCATATGTATATATGTACATAGTAAAAAAGAAGATGATAAAGAGCAAGAAGACGTAATACTAATATCTCCGAAAAGAAAACAAACTTATCTGTCATTTAGCAAAATTTTCTGTCAAACACATGGGAAGAAAACAAACTATTGTGAATTGTAACCTGTTTTGCATGGTTGCAAAAGCGGTACTATTCTTGTTTAGATTAAGAACAAGCGTATTAGTGATGCCAACTATCTTTACTTGAGTAAAAACGTTTGCATATTTCAAATTTAAAAAATCGCAAATTTTTAAAAAGTAGATATAATTTTTAGCTAGAAAATAATTTAAACATGGAAAAAATTGCAATTTTTCGGAAAATCAATTGATTCAATAATTTATTTATTATATTTGTCGAAAAACACTTTATTTTGAATCAATTATATTATTTCCCTGACAAAGTAATATATATTTCGGCCTAGGACTTCTTTAAATAATGTAAAGCTAAAATAATTTTACATACAAAACATATGCATGCAGCAAAAATATTATATATAAAATTAAATAAACACTTATTTCAATTGTTATATACATATATTTAATTACATTTAATAATATTATTTCAAAGCTATATATATTTCGGCCTAAAACCTTCCAAAATGACATAATGAAGGTTAAAAAAATTTTATATTTACAAATAATACTCATGCAGCAAAAATATTATTTAAATCAGAAATTAAATATACATTTATTTTAATTAATATCTTTATTAAATTCATTATAAATAAATTATGTTTTTCATTTTAAGTCATAATTTTTTATTTTCTTTTTATATATTTTGAAATAAAAATGCTTAAATAAAAAACTTTTTGAAATATTTTACATATTATCAAATTACTATAAAAATATTATGGGATATGTTCATTATTTTATTTTTAGTGCGCGAGTTACATATTCAAACCCAAAACCAAACACTTATATAAGAACAGACAATATTGATGAATTCGTAACCAGCATAATAAACTGAAAATAATAAACTGTAACATAAAACTTATTTCCTATTTTGCAATATTTAACACACTTAATGTAAAAGAATTAATAAGCATTTAATACCAAATCGTATTGCAAAATTATTATTGTGAAATTAATATTAAGAACGCTGAACAGTCAAATATGTACATTAGCTTAAGTCTGATTGTATTTAATTAAAAAGAAATAAAGTCATTTGTAGAATAGCCCAGATTTGGGACGGTTTGCTTCCTCCTCAAAAAGAAAGGTTCAAAATTAATTATTTTTTAAAAACTCTCTGACAAATCCTGAATACAAAATTGGCGCAGTCGGTAGGATCCCAAAAATCAGTGAAAGGGATCCAGTGATACGAGTTTAAGAGTGTTTAATAAAATTTATTATCAATTCTGCGAATCCTACGGGACCCTCCAGAATATAAAAAAAAAAAATTAGAAATAAAAGTGCAGTCAATACACAGGACAGTAAAACTATCCGTGTACTAACCACTAATTAGAAAATACCAAATAAATCTTGTGAAAGTGAAGCAAACACTCAAGCGAAAAGCTGAGTGAAGCCACAAAGGCAAGTGAAAAAAAGGTGCAGCAAGTGTGCAAACTAAAACAATCTTGTATACAAGCCACCAGCAAACGGCAAAATTC
This sequence comes from Epicampocera succincta, assembly GCA_932526305.1. Lineage (NCBI taxonomy): Eukaryota > Metazoa > Arthropoda > Insecta > Diptera > Tachinidae > Epicampocera > Epicampocera succincta. Next base: position 25,046,055 of record OW052035.1, on the reverse strand, counting down.
GGCAAGCCAGGCAGAGAGAATTTGACTTGAGGAGACGTAACAATCAACTCATTCTTCAGTAGCGTAGAATACCTAATATCAACACTTGAAGATGAAGGACAGAGAAAAAAAGCAGTGAGAGCTGTATATTATAAAACCATCCAAGGCGAAGTTAAAAATGCAATTATTAACATCCCCGAACCGGACAATTGGAGACTCATTTAGGACACACTGAAATTAACGTACAGACCAGATACGGAGCCAATTGGCGAATTGCCAATTTACGAGTTAATACGGTAAGCGAATTAATTACTGCATTCAGGATATTAAATATAAGACGGATGAACTAATAGGATATTATAGTGGTGAACTTGGCATAGACTTGACAAACATAGATAGCTTGTTAGTGAACACTACTAAAGAATTGACCCAAGGGACACAACTGGACAAAATATACGAACAAAGACAATTGAAAGATATTTTATTTATAATGAATCAAAGAAGGTTTGAAGATACGTGTATAAGATCGGAATATAAGAGATACGGAAAGGAAGAAAAATATAAAGGACAATATCATAATAAGTCAACTTATAATAATCAGAATAGGACATATAATAATCAAAATAGGGACGAAAGAAATAACCGGCAGTTTCAAGAACGAAATAAGTGGAATAATAAATTTTATAGGCGTGAAGAACAGAACGTTTTTAATAATAATCCTTTAAATAGTTCGGGAGACAGATTCCAAAATAATGTAAGAAATAATAACTCCCCAGGACATTTCCAACGGTTGCCGCAAATGGGACACTCTAGGCCGAATTCCAACCAAGTTCGTTGGAATCCGCCTAGACAAAACCTAATGGAATCGATGGAGGTGGACAATGTTGAAAGATGTTATAGTAATCCTCGAGTGGCAGGACCCCCTAATCATAAGTTTGGCCAAAATCGCTTAAACTCTGATAGGCAAAGCCCAGAAGGACCTGAAATGATACAGGAGCTAGCCTTAGCTTAATTAGTAGCGAAATAAATGATTTTACAAACATTAAATTGAAGCGCCCAATAACATTTAATACATTAACGAATAAAGTCATAATTAATTACGAGGTGCATACAGACGGACCGGATGAATTTAATTTACCTAACAACTCAAGGATTCGTTGGAAGGTCACACCATTAAGAGGTAAAATATATGATTTCATAATAGGTATTGACATTTATTTTTTAAGTTCACAAATAAATATTGAAAGAGGAGAAAATAACACTCAACGGAAAGATGAGCATTTTTTTGAATTACCCTTATGATTTTAACCACATCTGTACCTATGAAGCTAGTGACTCTGACTTAGAAAGACCTAAATTAGACCATTTAAATGAGGAAGAGCATAGAGAAATTATTAAATTATTGAAGCGATATAACAAATTACTATATAAAGAAGATGATACATTGAATAATACCACAGAAATTCAGCATGAGATAAAAACTACGACACTACAACAAATTAATTCAAAATTGTATAGATACCCACCTCAACACGAGATGGAAGTTGGAAAACAAATAAAAAAAATGGTAGAACAGGGTATCATTCAGAAAAGCCATTCAAGATATTCAAGTCCACTAATAGTAGTACCCAAGAAAATAGACAACTCAGGTGAGAAGAAATATCGCATAGTAATTGATTACAGAAAGTTAAATGAAGTTATCATATACGATAAGTTTTCTTTGCCGAATATCGATTCAATTTAGATAAGCTGGGAAGAGCGCAGTATTTTACAACATTAGACTTGGCAAAAGGGTATCATCAGATTTTAGTAAAGAGAGAGGACAGGGAAAAAACGGCATTCGTAACACCACACGGGTTGTACGAATTTATAAGGATGCCATTTGGCCTAAAAAATGCACCAACCACATTTCAAAGGTTGATGAATGACATTTTAAGAGACTACATTAATAAAACTTGCGTCGTATAATTAGACGACATACTAATCTTTAGCACATCTTTCACTGAACACATTAAAGCAGTAGGAGACATTTTTAAAGTTCTCGAAAGTAAAAATTTAAAAATACAAATAGACAAATGTAACTTTTTAAAAAAGGAAACAGAATTTTTAGGCCATATTTTGACAAAAGATGAAAGACCCAACTTATATTGAAGCCTTAGAGAAGTTGAAAACATTAATCAGTACACATACCGTTTTACGCTATCCCGATTTCGAAAAACAGTTCACATTAACGACAGATGCATCCAATTATGCGATTGGTGCAGTGTTGTCACAAGAAGGGCACCCGGTGTGCTACGCTTCAAGAACACTAAACAATCACGAAAAAAATTATTCTGCAACGGACAAGGAATTTCTGGCGATAATGTGGAGCGTCAATTATTTTAGGCCCTACATTTACGGCAGAAAATTCAATATTCTCACTGATCACCAGCCAATCAAGTATTTACATTCCAAATACAGAGGAAAGGATATGTCACCCAGGCACCAGCGATGGTTATTAAAATTAGGTGATTATCAATTTGAGATTGATTACTTGAAAGGTAAAGAAAACAAAGTAGCGGACTTCTTAAGCAGAATAGAAAATAGTGAGGACACTATTTCAGAAAAAGCGGAGGGTGAAAACACCAATATCTTAAGTTTTTTGTCAGTTAACAATGTCAACGTCACAATGGCAACAGTACATTCAGCCGAGGAAGAATTAGGTGATCATTTCTTTATAAAAGAAGAAATTGTGAATAAGTACAAAACCCAAATAATTTTAACAAATAACAAAATAGAAGAATTTAAAGAAGTACATGGGAAAAGGATTATTTTTATTGCAGAAAGTGACTTTAATCAAATGGGAGACATTTTTAGAAGATACATCTCAAAAGGGAAAATAGGGATATTCTCGGAACTATCTGAAAACAATTATAATATAGTACAAGAAAAACTAATAGAAATGTATTCAAACGATAGTCAAATTAATTTCATTAAATGCACCATGAGAGCACAGGACATTGAAACCGAAGTGGAAGCAGTAAGGCAACTATCATTATACCATGTAAGGGAGAGTATGCACTCTGGCATACAAGAAACTTATAATAAAATTTAAAACAAAATATATTTTCCAAAACTCATGGAACTGATCCAAACGGTAATTTATCAATGTGACCTTTGTCAACAAGTAAAGTATGAAAGACATCCGATTAAAAATAAATTTCATTACACAGAAACTACCTCAGATAAAAACCAAATCATACACATTGATACATACGTAATCAAAGGATTTACTGTTTTAACGACAATAGACAAGTTTTCAAAATTTGGAGCTGCGTATCCACTAAACGATAGAAATCACATGACTATAATAGAAAAGGTAGAAGAACATATCTCAAAAATTGGAAAACCAGATAAAATAATAGCAGACAATGAATTTAAAACAATAAGGATAAAAGAATTTCTAACAGAACAAGGGATTGAACTACATTTATCTAAGCCCAACAGTCATACAGGAAATGCCGATATAGAAAGATTTCATAATACGATAGCGGAAAAGTTTAGGATTTTGTATCGAACTAATAAAAATTTACCTGTACAACAACTAATTCAAGGCACAATCAGAAATTATAATGAAAGGTATCACTCAAGTATAAAATGTGCACCAAAAGATGTTCAAGAAAGACGCTTAGATTTAGGAAAAATTAAACAAAATTTAGAAGAATGCAAAAGAAAGAAAATTGATAAGCTTAATTTAAAACGAGAAGACTATAAAGAAAAAAGAAGGGAGGGATTCATAAAGAACTACAAATCAGTTAGGCACAAAGAACAACCTAAATACAGAAAAGGACTTTTAAAAAATATTCATCCATGTAACATTAAAAGACAATACAAATTTACAGATAATGATCCTCTTACTGATAATGACTTGGACATCGACGATTAAAGGAGAACTGACTACAAAGGTATTAAAGGACCAAACAGGATTTACGGACATTCAATTAGGACCCCAGGAAATAGTCAAAGAGACAGACATAGTAGTGCATATAATGAATGTTGAGGACTTAGAACATATAGTGGATGAAATGACAAATAACATAATACTAATGAGAACCATACACAAGGATATACTTCAGCAAGAACTACTAGAAGTCAGGAATAAATCATTAACACTAATACCAAAAAGCAACAGGCAAAAACGTGGTTTAATAAATGCAATAGGAAGCATGTCAAAGTGGTTATTTGGCACAATGGACGATTATGACAGACAGGACATTCATAACCACCTTTTACAAACGAACGAGTCAGCTCACCAACAAATTCTAGTTAACGATTATTTTAATTCAGCTATCAATCAATTAAAACAAATTGTAAAGAGTGATAGGCAAGAAATAGAGAAGGGCCTAAACTCAATAAATAAACATATTGATAAAGAATATGAACTAAACATATATTTACAACAACTAACAAAAATACAACTGTTAAAAAATAAAATAGACCATTTTCAAGATAATATAGTTTCAGCTAAATACGGTATAATTCATCCAAACATTTTAACAAGTAATGAAGTTTTAAAGTACGAAATATATTCAACGTGTACCACTTCAGCGCACCAGTTGTCACTTCCTGGTTCGGCCCGGGGGATGAAATACACACCCAGCAAACTTTTTGTAGTGAAAAAGACACGAAAAAAGATTTTGGCCATAAAACCGAAATGGTAATATGTGCGTTTAAGGATTTTTGATATTTTATAGTGGACACGTGTACCATTCCAGCGCACCAGTTGTCACTTCCTGGTTCGCCCCTGGGGACGAGATACACGCCCAGCAAACTTTTTTCTAGGGAAAGAGGTGCGAAAAAAGTTTTTGGCCATAAAACCGAAAGCAACTACTTGTAAATTCCAAATATTAAGCATGAAGGCACCTTCCTAATATTTTTTGTACCTTAGTTTCTATGATGAAAAAAAAATGTTCTTAGTGCTGGCAAGACATAAAATTGAATAGGTTCCTTTATTCCAAAAAATTTTAAAAATGGTCCGATTACTTTTCTGTCTATACACACATCTCCTCCTACTGACCGTACATTTATTGGCCTTTCTAAAATTATGCTACCGTGTGATAAGCGGGGCTGCAAAAGTTCTTATTGGAGCCAGTGTCGATCAAAAAACATAAAATATCACCAGTAGCAGAAGGGTACTTCTATATAGGGTAAACTTGAGGGCCTTCCCCCATAAAATTTACCTCCCCTACCGTCTCATCCCTACGGTAATCTTCCTCTAGCTGATTCTTGGCTGTCTGGTCCTCATCAGAAAAAGTTTCTATGTGATAGAGTCGAGGCTGTTTGTAGCCTGTATTTATTTCGGATGCACCTCTTTTCTCAGCTGTCCTAGGGTTGTTTATGTCGAGATTGTATTGTCCTATCAACTTCCATCGGTTCCTGTTTTATGGCCGGACATCGTGGGGGTAACGCTGGCTTATAGTTGGAATATCCATTTGTTCGAAAGTTAGAGGAGTTGTTGTTATGCTGCCAATTTCTAGGCCTATAATTTATATTCTGCCACCCCGATCGCGCAGCGAACAATTTTGGTGACCTTGAAGGCCCAGGACGATTCTTTTCTTGGTCGCTGTATAATAATCATACGGGAAAGATCCGGCTTTAATCCACGTATGAAAATGTCTAACGCTCTGGTCTTATAGGTTCCCACTAGGGCCTTAGTGGTTTCCTCACTGTAAGATTTCGTCTGCAGTTTGTTGATGATAAGCGAAAGTTGGTGATTAATAGTTGAATAGAACTCATCCATTGTTGACGATCTCTGGGAGAGCTGATTGAGCCGATGTTCCAGAGTTAGGATGTCTCGTTTATCAGCGTAGTGGAGTGAAAGTATTCTTTTGATTTCGGCCCAATCACCATTGAATATGTTGTAGGATACTAGAGCTGTATCCGCAGCGCCAATAATTTTTTGACGGACGCTCTGGATAATTGCACGATAAATCGGCTTATCCCTGACAATTTCAAAATCCCCCAGTATAGTTTCCACGGAATTAACCCAGGATACATACTGAGTTGGATTACCCTCAAATGTTCTTAAATACCTTACACTGTCAGGAAGACGGCTTATATCTCTTAACACGGATTCGGTTCGTGGTCGTTGAAGAGATACTTCCTCTGTGACCACTGGGACAGCAGCGGTAGCCTGCCTACTTTCAAGAAGATCTAATCTAACCAAAACTTCTCCTAGTGCATTGTTACCGAGACTCGACTCTAGAATTCCTATACGTGTTTCAACAGCCTTGATTTGTTCCATAAACCGATTTAGGGCTCCAGTCATAGTCGTTAGTGTAGATTTTACCTCCTCCATTGTTTTTATATTAAGCTGACAAGAGGGGGAGAAAAACTCACTTACCTGAAATATGTACTGGGAACACTTTAATGAAAAATTGAAGATCCTTGACCGTTGCACAGGTTCACTTCACTTCTTTTTCTTAAGCTTTTTTCTATATTATCTTTTCAATTTATTTTCTTTTCGGTTTTCTTTTCCAATTTGACTTTTTATTTCAATTTTTAAATTTTCGCATTCAATTTTCAAGATATTCCTCTTCTTTTTTAATTTTTTTTCAACTTTATATTTTTACTCTCAATTTTCTTTTTTCCAATTTTATTTCAGAAATCAATTTTGAAAGCATATACTTTTTTATTTTAAGTTTTGCTTTTCTTTTTCAATTTTATTTTTTATTTTACAGATCAATTTTAAAAGCATATATTCTTTTATATTTCGCTTTTCCTTTTCAATTTTCAAATTTATATTTTGTTTTATTTTGGAAATTAGGCATATATATTCCTTCTTATTTAAATTTTAACTTTTCTTTTTTTTTTTTAAATATTAAATTTATTTCAATTTTCTCTTTCTTAATTCTTTGTATTAATATTTTTATGTATTAATATTTATTTTTATCATTTCTTCACTAGAGAGCCTTGGCTAGGATACGCGACGCGACCGTTTAAACCCCTTTTTTTTTTGTCCTCACGGAAGCTCCGTATAGTTCCGGTTTGGAGATCCACTTTTATAATCGTGGATACCTACTAAGGTACGGTTCACTTCACTTTCACCTCAGTAACCTTCTGTGATGCTTTTCAGTTTTAATCACCAGGAATACCGGATTAGCGAAGGAGGAGCTATTTTTATTTTTTATATTTATATTAAAATATTATAAGTCCTAGAGGGACCCGTGGGTTTTCGCAGGACTTTACTTATTAATTTATTCTACAAGGACTCCTAAGGGAGGGTCCCTGCTCGGGCGCCAGTTAAAGAATTCTAAACGGTTTGATCTAAAAAAATATATCAAGGCGCACCAACTCGCACCTTTAGTTAAATGAAACACTTTTATTCAAATCAACTTTTAATCAAATTTATTAACAATTAAATAACATTTAAACAATTTGGGAAAACTTTTATAAAAAACCAAAGAATTTGGCAATTTGGTCAAATGTAAGATACAGTTTTTACATAGAGGATTCATAGCGGTTCCCCCATTATCATAATTACTGTTTGCTGCCTCTATTCTGCTGACTACTCGTTTCTGCATACTTTGACTACGACTGACTCTGCCAGCATAGTGTTCTTTATTTTAAACAATAAAATTTTGCTTATTAATAACAATACTGAAGATAAAGAGGCACTCAGTATTCAGGACATAAATGCTGTAAGGAAGCAGTTAAGACAGCAAACAAATATTTTTACACTTCCAAACAAAAAGTGAGTTTAGTTTCACTATGAGCTGAAACTATAATTTTAAAACTATAGTTTTGCCTTTTTAATTATTTCAACATTAACATTTAAGTAGCTCTAAAACAAGTATTTACATGTACAAGTTAAAGAATTCTAAACGGTTTGATCCAAAAAAAATATCAAGGCGCACCAACTCGCGCCTTTAGTTAAATGAAACACTTTTATTCAAATCAACTTTTGATCAAATTTATTAACAATTAAATAATAGCACAATTTACTTTTAATAGTTATTTATTACACAATAATTTCTAAGCTTCTGATACTCGTGACACCTTAGCCAAGACTGCTTGTTCCTAGCCAACTTTGTTGGCTCCTTGGATTTGATGATCACGTTGCACCAACATGTGCAGGTATGCAGACGCTGATCATGCAAAATTATTTTCCCATTGTTTCAGCAAGAAGGCAATTTCGTAATTGGATCGGAAGCGCGTGTTGAAGTAAAAGTGCTTAGGTTGCAAAGTTATTTTTTGGCGACAGTATTGCCACTGTTGTTAACTCCCCCCTCCTTAAATATCTGCGTCCCGCAGATCAGCGAATCTATGGTTGGTAGTTGAATGTTTAGCCCTGGAAGATTTAACTTTTTCGTCTGCCGATACCAAAAGCCATCCAATGCAAAAAGTCATTGAGGCAATGATCATAACGTTAATTCCAACTGTACCATTGAATCTTACTCCAAGTTGGTTCAATCGGTTTATATTGCTAAGGCTGACCTCATGGACATATTTGATGTCCAGCAGCATGTCATCATGTGTTACATTTGCTAGTACTGGCGGTAAGGCTTGAACCTTCGAGATCGAGTTGCTTGAGTAAGTATGATTCTTTATTACTACCGACTCGTTGGAAAGTTGCAGAAGATAGGTGCCATTCAGAAACTCGGGTTTGCCATTTGACTCAATGAAACCTTTGTAGTTTGTCACATAGATAGTATCGTCACTCAATAACTCAACAATTTCTTCTTGGGTACGTCTGTATTTACATCTTGCTGATCCGCCTTTAAGAATGCGGTTAAGGCAGTTATTCTCTTCCAATTTGGTTACAGATGCTCTTTTGCAGACTATGGAATTACTTATTAAAATGCATTCGCCTGTGATTCCATAGGTCTCCGCTTCATTAACAAGCACCCTCTCAAACGGCAGATCTATTTGCTTCCCTTCAATAATAGTAGCTCTGGTCAAAAGCAAGTTGTAAAAGCTTCTTTCAAGTTTTGGTATGGACAGAATGTACAATAGTAATGAACCATTCGTATAAATTGATGGCATTCCATACTCCACTGCTTCTATTGCATTGCCATAAGGTAACGTTTCCAGCTCGTCATTTACTCTATTGATCTCCGATTGGTCTAACAGATTTGTGTTGACAATACCACTCTTGGCCAGCTGACAAGCTCGGACAATTTCATTTATTTCATCCCTCAAAATTATGACCTCGTTGATGGTACTTTCTTCCGTTAAGGCGTAGTCCTTGCCGCTCGTTATACTGTTCATTCTGGTGACAATTTCATTTATCCTCCTAACCACTTGGTTAGTTGTCTGCTGAAACTCTTTATTAATTTTGTATTGTTCGTTGTTATTCGCGATGATGTTCTCCTGACTTCTTAATATGTTATTCCAGTCTGTTGAATCAGGACTTCCTGCAACCCATTTCCAAGCCGATCCGATCCATTTGATATTTGTCTATTCGTCAAGGCGTTCTTGTACCTGCAACATGTGGTGCAAAATGAATTCTTTGTTTCTGCTTGGCGGAATGTGCCTCTGAATAACAGCTGATATGTTTGCAGCCATTTCCCTGTACTTTTCTAAGTTGATGACGTGCACTAATTTGAAGTTTCCATCGACTATCCCTCCATTCCCAACCTTCAATGAAACCAGTGATGTTTTGTACTGGTAGATTTGTACACTAATTACAAAAGAAATCAGGTTGAGTCCGAGGAAGAGAATAAATTTGAGATGCATGGTTAAAAAATTTTATTTCTGAAAATAGTACAAGTTAGTTATATCGATAAAAATGAGGCGATGTCATGACAATGAAATGTTTAAATGACAAATGGTTAGATTTAATTTTTTTTTTGCTTAGAAATAAGTTTTTACTTTGCTTAGAAAGTACCCTTCTCCCTCTTTTTTATATTTTTTTTGTTTTTCTTTTTTTTATATTCAAGAAGTATAAGTTAAGTGAGTGAAACGACAAGAGATCTATAATTACTTATAATACAATGTTTTTCTTAGGACTTTGCCCATTTAGATTCTTTATGTGTTCCTTGTGAATCTTTCTTCCACTTCTTGTCAGCACAGTTACCCTATTATCTTTTTCAACTTTTTCTTTTCTATATAGCGCTTTGTTTTTTCCCTGGATAGTCTTAATAGCTACATAGATTCTATCACCCTTTTCTATATTTTTTAGGGCTTTACCTCCTTCTATTCATTCTTGCCTTGCGAGCCGCCATATTTCTTTTAAGCAACTGTCTGAGGTCAGTATTAATCTTCTTCTGTACTGATAATAGATTTTCATAGTTTGCTCCGATGTTTCTATTGTTTTAATCTCGAAAGGGCATCTGCCACGTGGTTCGATTTACCAGGCTTATAAATCAACTCGTGGCTATACTCCTCTATATATGCCTTCCATTTTTTTAGTTTGGCGTTAAAATTCCCATTTCCTAACGCAAACGTCAAAGGTTGATGATCAGTATAGATCTTAATTTTTTTCGCACCATATAAGTAATTTCGAAGATTATCAAGAGCCCATACAATAGCCCACATCTCTTTCTCGTTGGTGGCGTAATTCTCTTCAGTTTTGTTGAGCGATCGAGAAATATATGCAATGGGTTTATCCTTGCCGATCTTGCCTTGTGACAAAACGGCACAGCGCAAGCGCGGTATTACAGGCATCCGTCGTCAAATTAAACGGTTTCTCGAAGTCTGGGAATGCCGGGAGCTCAGCTGTAGTTAACATAGATTTAAGTCTATTAAAAGACTTCAAAGATTAATCATTAAGATTAATTGGCACCTTTTTAGACTGACTAGCTTTTATTTGGGCATGCTCTCCTCTTGTAAGATTTGTAAGGAGCTTTGCCACCTTTGCATAGTCTCGAATAAATCTTCTATAATAGGAGGTCATTCCCAGGAAACTTTTCAATTCCTTTAAGTTCGTAGGTGGTAACAATTTTTCAATGGAATTTACCTTGGCAGGATCTGGTCTTATTCCCTCAGACCCAACGATATAACCAAGGAATTCTACTTCAGTTTTCAGGAAATGCGTTTTATCAAGATTTACCTTTAGATTAGCTTCACGACGCCTTGCAAAGATTGTATCGACGTTCTTCAAGTGACTTTCCATATTCTCGCCGATTACGATTACATCATCAATATAAACAAAACAGATTTTGCCTATGTACTCGCGGAGGACATCATCTATCATTCTCTGAAATATTGCCGGCGCATTCTTTAAGCCAAAAGGCAATCTTAAATATTCAAATTTACCGATCGCTGTTGAAAAAGCAGTTTTTGGGATATCTTTTGGTTTCATGGCTATTTGATGAAAGCCTGATGTATGATCTATTGTTGTGAAATACTTTGCTTTCCCTAAACTAGCTAAAGTAGAAGTAATGTCAGGAATTGGGTAAGTATCTGGAATGGTTACGGCATTTAAACGCTTGAAGTCCACTACCATTCGATACTGCTTTTCGCCATTTGGTTTTGGTTTTTTTGGCACGACCCATATGGGTGAATTGTATGGACTTTTGGATGGCCTTATTACCCCTTCTGAAAGTAGTTCCTTTATCTGTCCCTCTACTTCTTCCCTCATACAGACTGGATATGGATAGCTTTTCGTATATATTGGTTCTTCTGTGCTTGTCCTGATTTCTGCCTGAACATTTGTTGTTGCAAGTTCGCTACCATCGAGTGGTCCGAAAAGTTGCTTGTATTTATTAATAAGACTTTCTATTCTTGTCCTAACTTTTGGCACATATTCCTCGCCTAATATATAATTTTACTCAGCAGTTATTTTTTCTTTTAACGGAATTTTAAAACTATTTTTCAAAACTAAAACATTTTCCTTTCTATCAACTACAGCACCTAATTCCTTAAGTGTGTCATCCCCAATAATTCCATCAAATGTTCTTAGTGCTGGCAAGACATAAAATTGAATAGGTTCCTTTATTCCAAAAAATTTTAAAAATGGTCCGATTACTTTTCTGTCTATACACACATCTCCTCCTACTGACCGTACATTTATTGGCCTTTCTAAAATTATGCTACCGTGTGATAAACGGGGGCTGCAAAAGTTCTTATTGGAGCCAGTGTCGATCAAAAAACATAAAATATCACCAATAGCAGAAGGGTACTTCTATATAGAGTAAACTTGAGGGCCTTCCCCCATAAAATTTACCTCCCCTACCCTCTCATCCCTACGGTAATCTTCCTCTAGCTGATTCTTGGCTGTCTGGTCCTCATCAGAAAAAGTTTCTATGTGATAGAGTCGAGGCTGTTTGTAGCCTGTATTTATTTCGGATGCACCTCTTTTCTCAGCTGTCCTAGGGTTGTTTATGTAATTCACCCATCGAGATTGTATTGTCCTATCAACTTCCATCGGTTCCTGTTTTATGGCCGGATATCGTGGGGGTAAGCTGGCTTATAGTTGGAATGTCCATTTGTTCGAAAGTTAGAGGAGTTGTTGTTATGCTGCCAATTTCTAGGCCTATAATTTATATTCTGCCACCCCGATCGCGCAGCGAACAATTTTGGTGACCTTGAAGGCCCAGGACGATGAGTTGTCTCCATGGAGACCGGCTCGTGAGGCTTCATTTTCGCATAAATTATATCGTTTCGCATCGTTAAGTTTTGCAACTCTAAACAAGCGAAGTATGCCTTAGCGAGCGTCCTTGGTCGCTGTATAATAATCATACGGGAAAGATCCGGCTTTAATCCACATATGAAAATGTCTAACGCTCTGTTCTTATAGGTTCCCACTAGGGCCTTAGTGGTTTCCTCACTGTAAGATTTCGTCTGCAGTTTGTTGATGATAAGCGAAAGTTGGTGATTAATAGTTGAATAGAACTCATCCATTGTTGACGATCCCTGGGAGAGCTGATTAAGCTGATGTTCCAGAGTTTGGATGTCTCGTTTATCAGCGTAGTGGAGTGAAAGTATTCTTTTGATTTCGGCCCAATCACCATTGAATACGTTGTAGGATACTAGAGCTGTATCCGCAGCGCCAATAATTTTTTGACGGACGCTCTGGATAATTGCACGATAAATCGGCTTATCCCTGACAATTTCAAAATCCCCCAGTATAGTTTCCACGGAATTAACCCAGGATACATACTGAGTTGGATTACCCTCAAATGTTCTTAAATCCCTTATACTGTCAGGAAGACGGCTTATATCTCTTAACTCGGATTCGGTTCGTGGTCGTTGAAGAGATACTTCCTCTGTGACCACTGGGACAGCAGCCGTAGCCTGCCTACTTTCAAGAAGATCTAATCTAACCAAAACTTCTCCTAGTGCATTGTTACCGAGACTCGACTATAGAATTCCTATACGTGTTTCAACAGCCTTGAGTTGTTCCATAAACCGATTTAGGGCTCCAGTCATAGTCGTTAGTGTAGATTTTACCTCCTCCATTGTTTTTATATTAAGCTGACAAGAGGGGGGAAAAAACTCATTTACCTGAAATATGTACTGGGAACACTTTAATGAAAAATTGAAGATCCTTGACGGTTGCACAGGTTCACTTCACTTCTTTTTCTTAAGCTTTTTTCTATATTATCTTTTCAATTTATTTTCTTTTCGGTTTTCTTTTCCAATTTGACTTTTAAATTCAATTTTTAAATTTTCGCATTCAATTTTAAAGGAATATCTTCTTTTTTAATTTTTTTTTCAACTTTATATTTTTACTATCAATTTTCTTTTTTCCAATTTTATTTCAGAACTCAATTTTGAAAGCATATACTTTTTTATTTTAAGTTTTGCTTTTCTTTTTCAATTTTATTTTTTATTTTACAGATCATTTTTAAAAGCATATATTCTTTTATATTTCGCTTTTCCTTTTCAATTTTCAAATTTATATTTTGTTTTATTTTGGAAATTAAGCATACATATATTCCTTCTTATTTAAATTTTAACTTTTCTTTTTTTTTTAAATATTATATTTATTTCAATTTTCTCTTTCTTAATTCTTTGTATTAATATTTTTATGTATTAATATTTATTTTTATCATTTCTTCACTAGAGAGCCTTGGCTAGGATACGCAACGCGACCGTTTAAAACCCTTTTTTTTTGTCCTCACGGAAGCTCCGTATAGTTCCGGTTATATTTATTCTACAACGACTTCTAAGGGAGGGTCCTTGCTCGGGCGCCAGTTAAAGAATTCTAAACGGTTTGATCTAAAAAAATATATCAAGGCGCACCAACTCGCGCCTTTAGTTAAATGAAACACTTTTATTCAAATCAACTTTTAATCAAATTTATTAACAATTAAATAATATTTAAACAATTTGGGAAAACTTTTATAAAAAACCAAAGAATTTGGCAATTTGGTCAAATGTAAGATACAGTTTTTACATAGAGGATTCATAGCGGTTCCCTCATCATCATAATTACTGTTTGCTGCCTCTATTCTGCTGACTACTCGTTTCTGCATACTTTGACTACGACTGACTCTGCCAGCATAGTGTTCTTTATTTTAAACAATAAAATTTTGCTTATTAATAACAATACTGAAGATAAAGAGGCACTCAGTATTCAGGACATAAATGCTGTAAGGAAGCAGTTAAGACAGCAAACAAATATTTTTACACTTCCAAACAAAAAGTGAGTTTAGTTTCACTATGAGCTGAAACTATAATTTTAAAACTATAGTTTTGCCTTTTTAATTATTTCAACATTAACATTTAAGTAGCTCTAAAACAAGTATTTACATGTACAAGTTAAAGAATTCTAAACGGTTTTTAAATGAAACACTTTTATTCAAATCAACTTTTGATCAAATTTATTATCAATTAAATAATAGCACAATTTACTTTTAATAGTTATTTATTACACAATAATTTCTAAGCTTCCGATACTCGTGACACCTTAGCCAAGACTGCTTGTTCCTAGCCAACTTTGTTGGCTCCTTCGATTTGATGATCACGTTGCACCAACATGTGCAGGTATGCAGACGCTGATCATGCAAAATTATTTTCCCAGTGTTTCAGCAAGAAGGCAATTTCGTAATTGGATCGGAACCGCGTGTTGAAGTAAAAATGCTTAGGTTGCAAAGTTATTTTTTGGCGACAGTATTGCCACTGTTGTTAACTCCCCCCTCCTTAAATATCTGCGTCCCGCAGATCTGCGAATCTATGGTTGGTAGTTGAATGTTTAGCTCTGGAAGATTTAACTTTTTCGTCTGCCGATACCAAAGCCATCCAATGCAAAAAGTCATTGAGGCAATGATCATAACGTTAATTCCAACTGTACCATTGAATCTTACTCCAAGTTGGTTCAATCGGTTTATATTGCTAAGGCTGACCTCATGGACATATTTGATGTCCAGCAGCATGTCATCATGTGTTACATTTGCTAGTACTGGCGGTAAGGCTTGAACCTTCGAGATCGAGTTGCTTGAGTAAGTATGATTCTTTATTACTACCGACTCGTTGGAAAGTTGCAGAAGATAGGTGCCATTCAGAAACTCGGGTTTGCCATTTGACTCAATGAAACCTTTGTAGTTTGTCACATAGATAGTATCGTCACTCAATAACTCAACAATTTCTTCTTGGGTACGTCTGTATTTACATCTTGCTGATCCGCCTTTAAGAATGCGGTTAAGGCAGTTATTCTCTTCTAATTTGGTTACAGATGCTCTTTTGCAGACTGTTGAATTACTTATTAAAATGCATTCGCCTGTGATGCCATAGGTCTCCGCTTCATCAACAAGCACCCTCTCAAACGGCAGATCTATTTGCTTCCCTTCAATAATAGTAGCTCTGGTCAGAAGCAAGTTATAAAAGCTTCTTCCAAGTTTTGGTATGGACAGAATGTACAATAGTAATGAACCATTCGTATAAATTGATGGCATTCCATACTCCACTGCCTCTATTGCATTGCCATAAGGTAACGTTTCCAGCTCGTCAATTACTCTATTGATCTCCGATTGGTCTAACAGATTTGTGTTGACAATACCACTCTTGGCCAGCTGACAAGCTCGGACAATTTCATTTATTTCATCCCTCAAAATGATGACCTCGTTGATGGTACTTTGTTCCGTTAAGGCGTAGTCCTTGCCGCTCGTTATACTGTTCATTCTGGTGACAATTTCATTTATCCTCCTAACCACTTGGTTCGTTGTCTGCTGAAACTCTTTATTAAGTTTGTATTGTTCGTTGTTATTCGCGATGATGTTCTCCTGACTTCTTAATATGTTATTCCAGTCTGTTGAATCAGGACTTCCTGCAACCCATTTCCAAGCCGATCCGATCCAATCGATTGATCTAGGCGTCCTTCTTTTTATATTTGTCTATTCGTCAAGGCGTTCTTGTACCTGCAACATGTGGTGCAAAATGAATTCTTTGTTTCTGCTTGGCGGAATGTCCCTCTGAATAACAGCTGATATGTTTGCAGCCATTTCCCTGTACTTTTCTAAGTTGATGACGTGCACTAATTTGAAGTTTCCATCGACTATCCCTCCATTCCCAACCTTCAATGAAACCAGTGATGTTTTGTACTGGTAGATTTGTACACTAATTACAAAAGAAATCAGGTTGAGTCCGATGAAGAGAATAAACTTGAGATGCATGGTTAAAAAATTTTATTTCTGAAAATAGTACAAGTTAGTTATATCGATAAAAATGAGGCGATGTCATGACAATGAAATGTTTAAATGACAAATGGTTAGATTTAAGTTTTTTTTTGCTTAGAAATAAGTTTTTACTTTGCTTAGAAAGTACCCTTCCCCCTCTTTTTTATATTTTTTTTGTTTTTCTTTTTTTTATATTCAAGAAGTATAAGTTAAGTGAGTGAAACGACAAGAGATCTATAATTACTTATAATACAATGTTTTTCTTAGGACTTTGCCCATTTAGATTCTTTATGTGTTCCTTGTGAATCTTTCTTCCACTTCTTGCCAGCACAGTTACCCTATTATCTTTTTCAACTTTTTCTTTTCTATATAGCGCTTTGTTTTTTCCCTGGATAGTCTTAATAGCTACATAGATTCTATCGCCCTTTCTATATTTTTTAGGGCTTTACCTCCTTCTATTCATTCTTGCCTTGCGAGCCGCCATATTTCTTTTAAGCAAGTGTCTGAGGTCAGTATTAATCTTCTTCTGTACTGATAATAGATTTTCATAGTTTGCTCCGATGTTTCTATTGTTTTAATCTCGAGAGGGCATCTGCCACGTGGTTCGATTTACCAGGCTTATAAATCAACTCGTGGCTATACTCCTATATATATGCCTTCCATCTTTTTAGTTTGGCGTTAAAATTCCCATTTCCTAACGCAAACGTCAAAGGTTGATTCTTAATTTTAGGCAGTATAGATCTTAATTTTTTTCGCACCATATAAGTAATTTCGAAGATTATCAAGAGCCCATACAATAGCCCACATCTCTTTCTCGTTGGTGGCGTAATTCTCTTCAGTTTTGTTGAGCGATCAAGAAATATATGCAATGGGTTTATCCTTGCCGATCTCGCCTTGTGACAAAACGGCACCTTAGAGGCATCCGTCGTCAAATTAAACGGTTTCTCGAAGTCTGGGAAAGCCGGGAGCTCAGCTGTAGTTAACATAGATTTAAGTCTATTAAAAGACTTCAAAGATTAATCATTAAGATTAATTGGCACCTTTTTAGACTGACTAGCTTTTATTTGGGCATGCTCTCCTCTTGTAAGATTTGTAAGGAGCTTTGCCACCTTTGCATAGTCTCGAATAAATCTTCTATAATAGGAGGTCATTCCCAGGAAACTTTTCAATTCCTTTAAGTTCGTAGGTGGTAACAATTTTTCAATGGAATTTACCTTGGCAGGATCTGGTCTTATTCCCTCAGACCCAACGATATAACAAAGGAATTCTACTTCAGTTTTCAGGAAATGCGTTTTATCAAGATTTACCTTTAGATTAGCTTCACGACGCCTTGCAAAGATTGTATCGACGTTCTTCAAGTGACTTTCCATATTCTCGCCGATTACGATTACATCATCAATATAAACAAAACAGATTTTGCCTATGTACTCGCGGAGGACATCATCTATCATTCTCTGAAATATTGCCGGCGCATTCTTTAAGCCAAAAGGCAATCTTAAATATTCAAATTTACCGATCGCTGTTGAAAAAGCAGTTTTTGGGATATCTTTTGGTTTCATGGCTATTTGATGAAAGCCTGATGTATGATCTATTGTTGTGAAATACTTTGCTTTCCCTAAACTAGCTAAAGTAGAAGTAATGTCAGGAATTGGGTAAGTATCTGGAATGGTTACGGCATTTAAACGCTTGAAGTCCACTACCATTCGATACTGCTTTTCGCCATTTGGTTTTGGTTTTTTTGGCACGACCCATATGGGTGAATTGTATGGACTTTTGGATGGCCTTATTACCCCTTCTGAAAGTAGTTCCTTTATCTGTCCCTCTACTTCTTCCCTCATACAGACTGGATATGGATAGCTTTTCGTATATATTGGTTCTTCTGTGCTTGTCCTGATTTCTGCCTGAACATTTGTTGTTGCAAGTTCGCTACCATCGAGTGGTCCGAAAAGTTGCTTGTATTTATTAATAAGACTTTCTATTCTTGTCCTAACTTTTGGCACATATTCCTCGCCTAATATATAATTTTACTCAGCAGTTATTTTTTCTTTTAACGGAATTTTAAAACTATTTTTCAAAACTAAAACATTTTCCTTTCTATCAACTACAGCACCTAATTCCTTAAGTGTGTCATCCCCAATAATTCCATCAAATGTTCTTAGTGCTGGCAAGACATAAAATTGAATAGGTTCCTTTATTCCAAAAAATTTTAAAAATGGTCCGATTACTTTTCTGTCTATACACACATCTCCTCCTACTGACCGTACATTTATTGGACTTTCTAAAATTATGCTACCGTGTGATAAACGGGGGCTGCAAAAGTTCTTATTGGAGCCAGTGTCGATCAAAAAACATAAAATATCACCAATAGCAGAAGGGTACTTCTATATAGGGTAAACTTGAGGGCCTTCCCCCATAAAATTTACCTCCCCTACCCTCTCATCCCTACGGTAATCTTCCTCTAGCTGATTCTTGGCTGTCTGGTCCTCATCAGAAAAAGTTTCTATGTGATAGAGTCGAGGCTGTTTGTAGCCTGTATTTATTTCGGATGCACCTCTTTTCTCAGCTGTCCTAGGGTTGTTTATGTAATTCACCCGTCGAGATTGTATTGTCCTATCAACTTCCATCGGTTCCTGTTTTATGGCCGGATATCGTGGGGGTAAGCTGGCTTATAGTTGGAATGTCCATTTGTTCGAAAGTTAGAGGAGTTGTTGTTATGCTGCCAATTTCTAGGCCTATAATTTATATTCTGCCACCCCGATCGCCCAGGCCCAGGACGATGAGTTGAAGGCCCAGGACGATGAGTTGTCTCCATGGAGACCGGCTCGTGAGGCTTCATTTTCGCATAAATTATATCGTTTCGCATCGTTAAGTTTTGCAACTCTAAACAAGCGAAGTATGCCTTAGCGAGCGTTCTTGGTCGTTGTATAATAATCATAGGGGAAAGATCCGGCTTTAATCCACGTATGAAAATCTCTAACGCTCTGTTCTTATAGGTTCCCACTAGGGCACTACTTAGTGGTTTCCTCACTGTAAGATTTCGTCTGCAGTTTGTTGATGATAAGCGAAAGTTGGTGATTAATAGTTGAATAGAACTTATCCATTGTTGACGATCCCTGGGAGAGCTGATTGAGCTGATGTTCCAGAGTTTGGATGTCTCGTTTATCAGCGTAGTGGAGTGAAAGTATTCTTTTGATTTCGGCCCAATCACCATTGAATACGTTGTAGAATACTAGAGGACGCTCTGGATAATTGCACGATAAATCGGCTTATCCCTGACAATTTCAAAATCCCCCAGTATAGTTTCCACGGAATTAACCCAGGATACATACTGAGTTGGATTACCCTCAAATGTTCTTAAATCCCTTACACTGTCAGGAAGACGGCTTATATCTCTTAACTCGGATTCGGTTCGTGGTCGTTGAAGAGATACTTCCTCTGTGACCACTAGGACAGCAGTGGTAGCCTGCCTACTTTCAAGAAGATCTAATCTAACCAAAACTTCTCCTAGTGCATTGTTACCGAGACTCGACTCTACAATTCCTATACGTGTTTCAACAGCCTTGAGTTGTTCCATAAACCGATTTAGGGCTCCAGTCATAGTCGTTAGTGTAGATTTTACCTCCTCCATTGTTTTTATATTAAGCTGACAAGAGGGGAAAAAAAAACTCACTTACCTGAAATATGTACTGGGAACACTTTAATGAAAAATTGAAGATCCTTGACGGTTGCACAGGTTCACTTCACTTCTTTTTCTTAGGCTTTTTTCTATATTATCTTTTCAATTTATTTTCTTTTCGGTTTTCTTTTCCAATTTGACTTTTTATTTCAATTTTTAAATTTTCGCATTCAATTTTAAAGGAATATCTTCTTTTTTAATTTTTTTTTCAACTTTATATTTTTACTATCAATTTTCTTTTTTCCAATTTTATTTCAGAACTCAATTTTGAAAGCATATACTTTTTTATTTTAAGTTTTGCTTTTCTTTTTCAATTTTATTTTTTATTTTACAGATCAATTTTAAAAAGCATATATTCTTTTATATTTCGCTTTCGCTTTTCCTTTTCAATTTTCAAATTTATATTTTGTTTTATTTTGGAAATTAAGCATATATTCCTTCTTATTTAAATTTTAACTTTTCTTTTTTTTTTTAAATATTATATTTATTTCAATTTTCTCTTTCTTAATTCTTTGTATTAATATTTTTATGTATTAATATTTATTTTTATCATTTCTTCACTAGAGAGCCTTGGCTAGGATACGCGACGCGACCGCTTAAAACCCTTTTTTTTTGTCCTCACGGAAGCTCAGTATAGTTCCGGTTTGGAGATCCACTTTTATAATCGTGGATACCTACTAAGGTACGGTTCACTTCGCTTTCGCCTCAGTAACCTTCTGTGATGCTTTTCAGTTTTAATCACCAGGAATACCTGATTAGCGAAGGAGGAGCTATTTTTATTTTTTATATTTATATTAAAATATTATAAGTCCTAGAGGGACCCGTGGGTTTTCGCAGGACTTTACTTATTAATTTATTCTACAAGGACTCCTAAGGGAGGGTCCCTGCTCGGGCGCCAGTTAAAGAATTCTAAACGGTTTGATCTAAAAAAATATATCAAGGCGCACCAACTCGCGCCTTTAGTTAAATGAAACACTTTTATTCAAATCAACTTTTAATCAAATTTATTAACAATTAAATAATATTTAAACAATTTGGGAAAACTTTCATAAAAAACCAAAGAATTTGGCAATTTGGTCAAATGTAAGATACAATTTTTACATAGAGGATTCATAGCGGTTCCCTCATCATCATAATTACTGTTTGCTGCCTCTATTCTGCTGACTACTCGTTTCTGCATACTTTGACTACGACTGACTCTGCCAGCATAGTGTTCTTTATTTTAAACAATAAAATTTTGCTTATTAATAACAATACTGAAGATAAAGAGGCACTCAGTATTCAGGACATAAATGCTGTAAGGAAGCAGTTAAGACAGCAAACAAATATTTTTACACTTCCAAACAAAAAGTGAGTTTAGTTTCACTATGAGCTGAAACTATAATTTTAAAACTATAGTTTTGCCTTTTTAATTATTTCAACATTAACATCTAAGTAGCTCTAAAACAAGTATTTACATGTACAAGTTAAAGAATTCTAAACGGTTTGATCCAAAAAATATATCACGGCGCACCAACTCGCGCCTTTAGTTAAATGAAACACTTTTATTCAAATCAACTTTTGATCAAATTTATTATCAATGAAATGCGTTTTATCAAGATTTACCTTTAGATTAGCTTCACGACGCCGTGCAAAGATTGTATCTACGTTCTTCAAGTGACTTTCCATATTCTCGCCGATTACGATTACATCATCAATATAAACAAAACAGATTTTGCCTATGTACTCGCGGAGGACATCATCTATCATTCTCTGAAATATTGCCGGCGCATTCTTTAAGCCAAAAGGCAATCTTAAATATTCAAATTTACCGATCGCTGTTGAAAAAGCAGTTTTTGGGATATCTTTTGGTTTCATGGCTATTTGATGAAAGCCTGATGTATGATCTATTGTTGTGAAATACTTTGCTTTCCCTAAACTAGCTAAAGTAGAAGTAATGTCAGGAATTGGGTAAGTATCTGGAATGGTTACGGCATTTAAACGCTTGAAGTCCACTACCATTCGATACTGCTTTTCGCCATTTGGTTTTAGTTTTTTTGGCACGACCCATATGGGTGAATTGTATAGACTTTTGGATGGCCTTATTACCCCTTCTGAAAGTAGTTCCTTTATCTGTCCCTCTACTTCTTCCCTCATACAGACTGGATATGGATAGCTTTTCGTATATATTGGTTCTTCTGTGCTTGTCCTGATTTCTGCCTGAACATTTGTTGTTGCAAGTTCGCTACCATCGAGTGGTCCGAAAAGTTGCTTGTATTTATTAATAAGACTTTCTATTCTTGTCCTAACTTTTGGCACATATTCCTCGCCTAATATATAATTTTACTCAGCAGTTATTTTTTCTTTTAACGGAATTTTAAAACTATTTTTCAAAACTAAAACATTTTCCTTTCTATCAACTACAGCACCTAATTCCTTAAGTGTGTCATCCCCAATAATTCCATCAAATGTTCTTAGTGCTGGCAAGACATAAAATTGAATAGGTTCCTTTATTCCAAAAAATTTTAAAAATGGTCCGATTACTTTTCTGTCTATACACACATCTCCTCCTACTGACCGTACATTTATTGGCCTTTCTAAAATTATGCTACCGTGTGATAAACGGGGGCTGCAAAAGTTCTTATTGGAGCCAGTGTCGATCAAAAAACATAAAATATCACCAATAGCAGAAGGGTACTTCTATATAGAGTAAACTTGAGGGCCTTCCCCCATAAAATTTACCTCCCCTACCCTCTCATCCCTACGGTAATCTTCCTCTAGCTGATTCTTGGCTGTCTGGTCCTCATCAGAAAAAGTTTCTATGTGATAGAGTCGAGGCTGTTTGTAGCCTGTATTTATTTCGGATGCACCTCTTTTCTCAGCTGTCCTAGGGTTGTTTATGTAATTCACCCGTCGAGATTGTATTGTCCTATCAACTTCCATCGGTTCCTGTTTTATGGCCGGATATCGTGGGGGTAAGCTGGCTTATAGTTGGAATGTCCATTTGTTCGAAAGTTAGAGGAGTTGTTGTTATGCTGCCAATTTCTAGGCCTATAATTTATATTCTGCCACCCCGATCGCGCAGCGAACAATTTTGGTGACCTTGAAGGCCCAGGACGATGAGTTGTCTCCATGGAGACCGACTCGTGAGGCTTCCTTTTCGCATAAATTATATCGTTTCGCATCGTTAAGTTTTGCAACTCTAAACAAGCGAAGTATGCCTTAGCGAGCGTTCTTGGTCGCTGTATAATAATCATAGGGGAAAGATCCGGCTTTAATCCACGTATGAAAATCTCTAACGCTCTGTTCTTATAGGTTCCCACTAGGGCCTTAGTGGTTTCCTCACTGTAAGATTTCGTCTGCAGTTTGTTGATGATAAGCGTTGTTGGTGATTAATAGTTGAATAGAACTCATCCATTGTTGACGATCCCTGGGAGATCTGATTAAGCTGATGTTCCAGAGTTTGGATGTCTCGTTTATCAGCGGAGTGGAGTGAAAGTATTCTTTTGATTTCGGCCCAATCACCATTGAATACGTTGTAGGATACTAGAGCTGTATGGATAATTGAACGATAAATCGGCTTATCCCTGACAATTTCAAAATCCCCCAGTATAGTTTCCACGGAATTAACCTAGGATACATACTGAGTTGGATTACCATCAAATGTTCTTAAATCCCTTACACTGTCAGGAAGACGGCTTATATCTCTTAACTCGGATTCGGTTCGTGGTTGTTCAAGAGATACTTCCTCTGTAACCACTGGGACAGCAGCGGTAGCCTGCCTACTTTCAAGAAGATCTAATCTAACCAAAACTTCTCCTAGTGCATTGTTACCGAGACTCGACTCTAGAATTCCTATACGTGTTTCAACAGCCTTGAGTTGTTCCATAAACCGATTTAGGGCTCCAGTCATAGTCGTTAGTGTAGATTTTACCTCCTCCGTTATTTTTATATTAAGCTGACAAGAGGGGGAAAAAAAACTCACTTACCTGAAATATGTACTGGGAACACTTTAATGAAAAATTGAAGATCCTTGACCGTTGCAGAGGTTCACTTCACTTCTTTTTCTTAAGCTTTTTTCTATATTATCTTTTCAATTTATTTTCTTTTCGGTTTTCTTTTCCAATTCGACTTTTTATTTCAATTTTTAAATTTTCGCATTCAATTTTAAAGGAATATTTTCTTTTTTAATTTTTTTTTATATTATATTTATTTCAATTTTCTCTTTCTTAATTCTTTGTATTGATATTTTTATGTATTAATATTTATTTTTATCATTTCTTCACTAGAGAGCCTTGGCTAGGATACGCGACGCGACCGTTTAAAACCCTTTTTTTTTGTCCTCACGGAAGCTCCGTATAGTTCCGCTTTGGAGATCCACTTTTATAATCGTGGATACCTACTAAGGTACGGTTCACTTCACTTTCGCCTCAGTAACCTTCTGTGATGCTTTTCAGGTTTAATCACCAGGAATAGCGGATTAGCGAAGGAGGAGCTATTTTTATTTTTTATATTTATATTAAAATATTATAAGTCCTAGAGGGACCCGTGGGTTTTCGCAGGACTTTACTTATTAATTTATTCTACAAGGACTCCTAAGGGAGGGTCCCTGCTCGGGCGCCAGTTAAAGAATTCTAAACGGTTTGATCTAGAAAAATATATCAAGGCGCACCAACTCGCGCCTTTAGTTAAATGAAACACTCTTATTGAAATCAACTTTTAATCAAATTTATTAACAATTAAATAATAGCACAATTTACTTTTAATAGTTATTTATTACACAATAATTTCTAAGCTTCCGATACTCGTGACACCTTAGCCAAGACTGTTTGTTCCTAGCCAACTTTGTTGGCTCGTTGGATTTGATGATCACATTGCACCAACATGTGCAGGTATGCAGACGCTGATCATGCAAAATTATTTTCCCATTGTTTCAGCAAGAAGGCAATTTCGTAATTGGATCGGAAGCGCGTGTTGAAGTAAAAGTGCTTAGGTTGCAAAGTTATTTTTTGGCGACAGTATTGCCACTGTTGTTAACTCCTCCCTCCTTAAATATCTGCGTCCCGCAGATCTGCGAATCTATGGTTGGTAGTTGAATGTTTAGCCCTGGAAGATTTAACTTTTTCGTCTGCCGATACCAAAAGCCATCCAATGCAAAAAGTCATTGAGGCAATGATCATAACGTTAATTCCAACTGTACCATTGAATCTTACTCCAAGTTGGTTCAATCGGTTTATATTGCTAAGGCTGACCTCATGGACATATTTGATGTCCAGCAGCATGTCATCATGTGTTGCATTTGCTAGTACTGGCGGTAAGGCTTGAACCTTCGAGATCGAGTTGCTTGAGTAAGTATGATTCTTTATTACTACCGACTCGTTGGAAAGTTGCAGAAGATAGGTGCCATTCAGAAACTCGGGTTTGCCATTTGACTCAATGAAACCTTTGTAGTTTGTCACATAGATAGTATCGTCACTCAATAACTCAACAATTTCTTCTTGGGTACGTCTGTATTTACATCTTGCTGATCCGCCTTTAAGAATGCGGTTAAGGCAGTTATTCTCTTCTAATTTGGTTACAGATGCTCTTTTGCAGACTGTTGAATTACTTATTAAAATGCATTCGCCTGTGATGCCATAGGTCTCCGCTTCATCAACAAGCACCCTCTCAAACGGCAGATCTATTTGCTTCCCTTCAATAATAGTAGCTCTGGTCAGAAGCAAGTTATAAAAGCTTCTTCCAAGTTTTGGTATGGACAGAATGTACAATAGTAATGAACCATTCGTATAAATTGATGGCATTCCATACTCCACTGCCTCTATTGCATTGCCATAAGGTAACGTTTCCAGCTCGTCAATTACTCTATTGATCTCCGATTGGTCTAACAGATTTGTGTTGCCAATACCACTCTTGGCCAGCTGACAAACTCGGACAATTTCATTTATTTCATCCCTCAAAATGATGACCTCGTTGATGGTACTTTGTTCCGTTAAGGCGTAGTCCTTGCCGCTCGTTATACTGTTCATTCTGGTGACAATTTCATTTATCCTCCTAACCACTTGGTTCGTTGTCTGCTGAAACTCTTTATTAATTTTGTATTGTTCGTTGTTATTCGCGATGATGTTCTCCTGACTTCTTAATATGTTATTCCAGCCTGTTGAATCAGGACTTCCTGCAACCCATTTCCAAGCCGATCCGATCCAATCGATTGATCTAGGCGTCCTTCTTTTTATATTTGTCTATTCGTCAAGGCGTTCTTGTACCTGCAACATGTGGTGCAAAATGAATTCTTTGTTTCTGCTTGGCGGAATGTGCCTCTGAATAACAGCTGATATGTTTGCAGCCATTTCCCTGTACTTTTCTAAGTTGATGACGTGCACTAATTTGAAGTTTCCATCGACTATCCCTCCATTCCCAACCTTCAATGAAACCAGTTATGTTTTGTACTGGTAGATTTGTACACTAATTACAAAAGAAATCAGGTTGAGTCCGATGAAGAGAATAAACTTGAGATGCATGGTTAAAAAATTTTATTTCTGAAAATAGTACAAGTTAGTTATATCGATAAAAATGAGGCGATGTCATGACAATGAAATGTTTAAATGACAAATGGTTAGATTTAAGTTTTTTTTTTGCTTAGAAATAAGTTTTTACTTTGCTTAGAAAGTACCCTTCCCCCTCTTTTTTATATTTTTTTTGTTTTTCTTTTTTTTATATTCAAGAAGTATAAGTTAAGTGAGTGAAACGACAAGAGATCTATAATTACTTATAATACAATGTTTTTCTTAGGACTTTGCCCATTTAGATTCTTTATGTGTTCCTTGTGAATCTTTCTTCCACTTCTTGCCAGCACAGTTACCCTATTATCTTTTTCAACTTTTTCTTTTCTATATAGCGCTTTGTTTTTTCCCTGGATAGTCTTAATAGCTACATAGATTCTATCGCCCTTTCTATATTTTTTAGGGCTTTACCTCCTTCTATTCATTCTTGCCTTGCGAGCCGCCATATTTCTTTTAAGCAAGTGTCTGAGGTCAGTATTAATCTTCTTCTGTACTGATAATAGATTTTCATAGTTTGCTCCGATGTTTCTATTGTTTTAATCTCGAGAGGGCATCTGCCACGTGGTTCGATTTACCAGGCTTATAAATCAACTCGTGGCTATACTCCTATATATATGCCTTCCCTCTTTTTAGTTTGGCGTTAAAATTCCCATTTCCTAACGCAAACGTCAAAGGTTGATTCTTAATTTTAGGCAGTATAGATCTTAATTTTTTTCGCACCATATAAGTAATTTCGAAGATTATCAAGAGCCCATACAATAGCCCACATCTCTTTCTCGTTGGTGGCGTAATTCTCTTCAGTTTTGTTGAGCGATCAAGAAATATATGCAATGGGTTTATCCTTGCCGATCTCGCCTTGTGACAAAACGGCACCTTAGAGGCATCCGTCGTCAAATTAAACGGTTTCTCGAAGTCTGGGAAAGCCGGGAGCTCAGCTGTAGTTAACATAGATTTAAGTCTATTAAAAGACTTCAAAGATTAATCATTAAGATTAATTGGCACCTTTTTAGACTGACTAGCTTTTATTTGGGCATGCTCTCCTCTTGTAAGATTTGTAAGGAGCTTTGCCACCTTTGCATAGTCTCGAATAAATCTTCTATAATAGGAGGTCATTCCCAGGAAACTTTTCAATTCCTTTAAGTTCGTAGGTGGTAACAATTTTTCAATGGAATTTACCTTGGCAGGATCTGGTCTTATTCCCTCAGACCCAACGATATAACAAAGGAATTCTACTTCAGTTTTCAGGAAATGCGTTTTATCAAGATTTACCTTTAGATTAGCTTCACGACGCCTTGCAAAGATTGTATCGACGTTCTTCAAGTGACTTTCCATATTCTCGCCGATTACGATTACATCATCAATATAAACAAAACAGATTTTGCCTATGTACTCGCGGAGGACATCATCTATCATTCTCTGAAATATTGCCGGCGCATTCTTTAAGCCAAAAGGCAATCTTAAATATTCAAATTTACCGATCGCTGTTGAAAAAGCAGTTTTTGGGATATCTTTTGGTTTCATTGCTATTTGATGAAAGCCTGATGTATGATCTATTGTTGTGAAATACTTTGCTTTCCCTAAACTAGCTAAAGTAGAAGTAATGTCAGGAATTGGGTAAGTATCTGGAATGGTTACGGCATTTAAACGCTTGAAGTCCACTACCATTCGATACTGCTTTTCGCCATTTGGCTTTGGTTTTTTTGGCACGACCCATATGGGTGAATTGTATAGACTTTTGGATGGCCTTATTACCCCTTCTGAAAGTAGTTCCTTTATCTGTCCCTCTACTTCTTCCCTCATACAGACTGGATATGGATAGCTTTTCGTATATATTGGTTCTTCTGTGCTTGTCCTGATTTCTGCCTGAACATTTGTTGTTGCAAGTTCGCTACCATCGAGTGGTCCGAAAAGTTGCTTGTATTTATTAATAAGACTTTCTATTCTTGTCCTAACTTTTGGCACATATTCCTCGCCTAATATATAATTTTACTCAGCAGTTATTTTTTCTTTTAACGGAATTTTAAAACTATTTTTCAAAACTAAAACATTTTCCTTTCTATCAACTACAGCACCTAATTCCTTAAGTGTGTCATCCCCAATAATTCCATCAAATGTTCTTAGTGCTGGCAAGACATAAAATTGAATAGGTTCCTTTATTCCAAAAAATTTTAAAAATGGTCCGATTACTTTTCTGTCTATACACACATCTCCTCCTACTGACCGTACATTTATTGGCCTTTCTAAAATTATGCTACCGTGTGATAAACGGGGGCTGCAAAAGTTCTTATTGGAGCCAGTGTCGATCAAAAAACATAAAATATCACCAATAGCAGAAGGGTACTTCTATATAGAGTAAACTTGAGGGCCTTCCCCCATAAAATTTACCTCCCCTACCCTCTCATCCCTACGGTAATCTTCCTCTAGCTGATTCTTGGCTGTCTGGTCCTCATCAGAAAAAGTTTCTATGTGATAGAGTCGAGGCTGTTTGTAGCCTGTATTTATTTCGGATGCACCTCTTTTCTCAGCTGTCCTAGGGTTGTTTATGTAATTCACCCGTCGAGATTGTATTGTCCTATCAACTTCCATCGGTTCCTGTTTTATGGCCGGATATCGTGGGGGTAAGCTGGCTTATAGTTGGAATGTCCATTTGTTCGAAAGTTAGAGGAGTTGTTGTTATGCTGCCAATTTCTAGGCCTATAATTTATACTCTGCCACCCCGATCGCGCAGCGAACAATTTTGGTGACCTTGAAGGCCCAGGACGATGAGTTGTCTCCATGGAGACCGACTCGTGAGGCTTCCTTTTCGCATAAATTATATCGTTTCGCATCGTTAAGTTTTGCAACTCTAAACAAGCGAAGTATGCCTTAGCGAGCGTTCTTGGTCGCTGTATAATAATCATAGGGGAAAGATCCGGCTTTAATCCACGTATGAAAATCTCTAACGCTCTGTTCTTATAGGTTCCCACTAGGGCCTTAGTGGTTTCCTCACTGTAAGATTTCGTCTGCAGTTTGTTGATGATAAGCGTTGTTGGTGATTAATAGTTGAATAGAACTCATCCATTGTTGACGATCCCTGGGAGATCTGATTAAGCTGATGTTCCAGAGTTTGGATGTCTCGTTTATCAGCGGAGTGGAGTGAAAGTATTCTTTTGATTTCGGCCCAATCACCATTGAATACGTTGTAGGATACTAGAGCTGTATGGATAATTGGACGATAAATCGGCTTATCCCTGACAATTTCAAAATCCCCCAGTATAGTTTCCACGGAATTAACCTAGGATACATACTGAGTTGGATTACCATCAAATGTTCTTAAATCCCTTACACTGTCAGGAAGACGGCTTATATCTCTTAACTCGGATTCGGTTCGTGGTCGTTCAAGAGATACTTCCTCTGTAACCACTGGGACAGCAGCGGTAGCCTGCCTACTTTCAAGAAGATCTAATCTAACCAAAACTTCTCCTAGTGCATTGTTACCGAGACTCGACTCTAGAATTCCTATACGTGTTTCAACAGCCTTGAGTTGTTCCATAAACCGATTTAGGGCTCCAGTCATAGTCGTTAGTGTAGATTTTACCTCCTCCGTTATTTTTATATTAAGCTGACAAGAGGGGGAAAAAAAACTCACTTACCTGAAATATGTACTGGGAACACTTTAATGAAAAATTTAAGATCCTTGACCGTTGCAGAGGTTCACTTCACTTCTTTTTCTTAAGCTTTTTTCTATATTATCTTTTCAATTTATTTTCTTTTCGGTTTTCTTTTCCAATTCGACTTTTTATTTCAATTTTTAAATTTTCGCATTCAATTTTAAAGGAATATTTTCTTTTTTAATTTTTTTTTTATATTATATTTATTTCAATTTTCTCTTTCTTAATTCTTTGTATTGATATTTTTATGTATTAATATTTATTTTTATCATTTCTTCACTAGAGAGCCTTGGCTAGGATACGCGACGCGACCGTTTAAAACCCTTTTTTTTTGTCCTCACGGAAGCTCCGTATAGTTCCGCTTTGGAGATCCACTTTTATAATCGTGGATACCTACTAAGGTACGGTTCACTTCACTTTCGCCTCAGTAACCTTCTGTGATGCTTTTCAGGTTTAATCACCAGGAATAGCGGATTAGCGAAGGAGGAGCTATTTTTATTTTTTATATTTATATTAAAATATTATAAGTCCTAGAGGGACCCGTGGGTTTTCGCAGGACTTTACTTATTAATTTATTCTACAAGGACTCCTAAGGGAGGGTCCCTGCTCGGGCGCCAGTTAAAGAATTCTAAACGGTTTGATCTAAAAAAATATATCAAGGCGCACCAACTCGCGCCTTTAGTTAAATGAAACACTCTTATTGAAATCAACTTTTAATCAAATTTATTAACAATTAAATAATAGCACAATTTACTTTTAATAGTTATTTATTACACAATAATTTCTAAGCTTCCGATACTCGTGACACCTTAGCCAAGACTGTTTGTTCCTAGCCAACTTTGTTGGCTCGTTGGATTTGATGATCACGTTGCACCAACATGTGCAGGTATGCAGGTATGTTTCAGCAAGAAGGCAATTTCGTAATTGGATCGGAAGCGCGTGTTGAAGTAAAAGTGCTTAGGTTGCAAAGTTATTTTTTGGCGACAGTATTGCCACTGTTGTTAACTCCCCCCTCCTTAAATATCTGCGTCCCGCAGATCTGCGAATCTATGGTTGGTAGTTGAATGTTTAGCCCTGGAAGATTTAACTTTTTCGTCTGCCGATACCAAAAGCCATCCAATGCAAAAAGTCATTGAGGCAATGATCATAACGTTAATTCCAACTGTACCATTGAATCTTAATCCAAGTTGGTTCAATCGGTTTATATTGCTAAGGCTGACCTCATGGACATATTTGATGTCCAGCAGCATGTCATCATGTGTTGCATTTGCTAGTACTGGCGGTAAGGCTTGAACCTTCGAGATCGAGTTGCTTGAGTAAGTATGATTCTTTATTACTACCGACTCGTTGGAAAGTTGCAGAAGATAGGTGCCATTCAGAAACTCGGGTTTGCCATTTGACTCAATGAAACCTTTGTAGTTTGTCACATAGATAGTATCGTCACTCAATAACTCAACAATTTCTTCTTGGGTACGTCTGTATTTACATCTTGCTGATCCGCCTTTAAGAATGCGGTTAAGGCAGTTATTCTCTTCTAATTTGGTTACAGATGCTCTTTTGCAGACTGTTGAATTACTTATTAAAATGCATTCGCCTGTGATGCCATAGGTCTCCGCTTCATCAACAAGCACCCTCTCAAACGGCAGATCTATTTGCTTCCCTTCAATAATAGTAGCTCTGGTCAGAAGCAAGTTATAAAAGCTTCTTCCAAGTTTTGGTATGGACAGAATGTACAATAGTAATGAACCATTCGTATAAATTGATGGCATTCCATACTCCACTGCCTCTATTGCATTGCCATAAGGTAACGTTTCCAGCTCGTCAATTACTCTATTGATCTCCGATTGGTCTAACAGATTTGTGTTGACAATACCACTCTTGGCCAGCTGACAAACTCGGACAATTTCATTTATTTCATCCCTCAAAATGATGACCTCGTTGATGGTACTTTGTTCCGTTAAGGCGTAGTCCTTGCCGCTCGTTATACTGTTCATTCTGGTGACAATTTCATTTATCCTCCTAACCACTTGGTTCGTTGTCTGCTGAAACTCTTTATTAATTTTGTATTGTTCGTTGTTATTCGCGATGATGTTCTCCTGACTTCTTAATATGTTATTCCAGCCTGTTGAATCAGGACTTCCTGCAACCCATTTCCAAGCCGATCCGATCCAATCGATTGATCTAGGCGTCCTTCTTTTTATATTTGTCTATTCGTCAAGGCGTTCTTGTACCTGCAACATGTGGTGCAAAATGAATTCTTTGTTTCTGCTTGGCGGAATGTGCCTCTGAATAACAGCTGATATGTTTGCAGCCATTTCCCTGTACTTTTCTAAGTTGATGACGTGCACTAATTTGAAGTTTCCATCGACTATCCCTCCATTCCCAACCTTCAATGAAACCAGTTATGTTTTGTACTGGTAGATTTGTACACTAATTACAAAAGAAATCAGGTTGAGTCCGATGAAGAGAATAAACTTGAGATGCATGGTTAAAAAATTTTATTTCTGAAAATAGTACAAGTTAGTTATATCGATAAAAATGAGGCGATGTCATGACAATGAAATGTTTAAATGACAAATGGTTAGATTTAAGTTTTTTTTTTGCTTAGAAATAAGTTTTTACTTTGCTTAGAAAGTACCCTTCCCCCTCTTTTTTATATTTTTTTTGTTTTTCTTTTTTTTATATTCAAGAAGTATAAGTTAAGTGAGTGAAACGACAAGAGATCTATAATTACTTATAATACAATGTTTTTCTTAGGACTTTGCCCATTTAGATTCTTTATGTGTTCCTTGTGAATCTTTCTTCCACTTCTTGCCAGCACAGTTACCCTATTATCTTTTTCAACTTTTTCTTTTCTATATAGCGCTTTGTTTTTTCCCTGGATAGTCTTAATAGCTACATAGATTCTATCGCCCTTTCTATATTTTTTAGGGCTTTACCTCCTTCTATTCATTCTTGCCTTGCGAGCCGCCATATTTCTTTTAAGCAAGTGTCTGAGGTCAGTATTAATCTTCTTCTGTACTGATAATAGATTTTCATAGTTTGCTCCGATGTTTCTATTGTTTTAATCTCGAGAGGGCATCTGCCACGTGGTTCGATTTACCAGGCTTATAAATCAACTCGTGGCTATACTCCTATATATATGCCTTCCCTCTTTTTAGTTTGGCGTTAAAATTCCCATTTCCTAACGCAAACGTCAAAGGTTGATTCTTAATTTTAGGCAGTATAGATCTTAATTTTTTTCGCACCATATAAGTAATTTCGAAGATTATCAAGAGCCCATACAATAGCCCACATCTCTTTCTCGTTGGTGGCGTAATTCTCTTCAGTTTTGTTGAGCGATCAAGAAATATATGCAATGGGTTTATCCTTGCCGATCTCGCCTTGTGACAAAACGGCACCTTAGAGGCATCCGTCGTCAAATTAAACGGTTTCTCGAAGTCTGGGAAAGCCGGGAGCTCAGCTGTAGTTAACATAGATTTAAGTCTATTAAAAGACTTCAAAGATTAATCATTAAGATTAATTGGCACCTTTTTAGACTGACTAGCTTTTATTTGGGCATGCTCTCCTCTTGTAAGATTTGTAAGGAGCTTTGCCACCTTTGCATAGTCTCGAATAAATCTTCTATAATAGGAGGTCATTCCCAGGAAACTTTTCAATTCCTTTAAGTTCGTAGGTGGTAACAATTTTTCAATGGAATTTACCTTGGCAGGATCTGGTCTTATTCCCTCAGACCCAACGATATAACAAAGGAATTCTACTTCAGTTTTCAGGAAATGCGTTTTATCAAGATTTACCTTTAGATTAGCTTCACGACGCCTTGCAAAGATTGTATCGACGTTCTTCAAGTGACTTTCCATATTCTCGCCGATTACGATTACATCATCAATATAAACAAAACAGATTTTGCCTATGTACTCGCGGAGGACATCATCTATCATTCTCTGAAATATTGCCGGCGCATTCTTTAAGCCAAAAGGCAATCTTAAATATTCAAATTTACCGATCGCTGTTGAAAAAGCAGTTTTTGGGATATCTTTTGGTTTCATTGCTATTTGATGAAAGCCTGATGTATGATCTATTGTTGTGAAATACTTTGCTTTCCCTAAACTAGCTAAAGTAGAAGTAATGTCAGGAATTGGGTAAGTATCTGGAATGGTTACGGCATTTAAACGCTTGAAGTCCACTACCATTCGATACTGCTTTTCGCCATTTGGTTTTGGTTTTTTTGGCACGACCCATATGGGTGAATTGTATAGACTTTTGGATGGCCTTATTACCCCTTCTGAAAGTAGTTCCTTTATCTGTCCCTCTACTTCTTCCCTCATACAGACTGGATATGGATAGCTTTTCGTATATATTGGTTCTTCTGTGCTTGTCCTGATTTCTGCCTGAACATTTGTTGTTGCAAGTTCGCTACCATCGAGTGGTCCGAAAAGTTGCTTGTATTTATTAATAAGACTTTCTATTCTTGTCCTAACTTTTGGCACATATTCCTCGCCTAATATATAATTTTACTCAGCAGTTATTTTTTCTTTTAACGGAATTTTAAAACTATTTTTCAAAACTAAAACATTTTCCTTTCTATCAACTACAGCACCTAATTCCTTAAGTGTGTCATCCCCAATAATTCCATCAAATGTTCTTAGTGCTGGCAAGACATAAAATTGAATAGGTTCCTTTATTCCAAAAAATTTTAAAAATGGTCCGATTACTTTTCTGTCTATACACACATCTCCTCCTACTGACCGTACATTTATTGGCCTTTCTAAAATTATGCTACCGTGTGATAAACGGGGGCTGCAAAAGTTCTTATTGGAGCCAGTGTCGATCAAAAAACATAAAATATCACCAATAGCAGAA
Source organism: Epicampocera succincta (assembly GCA_932526305.1). Lineage (NCBI taxonomy): Eukaryota > Metazoa > Arthropoda > Insecta > Diptera > Tachinidae > Epicampocera > Epicampocera succincta. Next base: position 25,010,807 of record OW052035.1, on the reverse strand, counting down.
GGGTACTTCTATATAGAGTAAACTTGAGGGCCTTCCCCCATAAAATTTACCTCCCCTACCCTCTCATCCCTACGGTAATCTTCCTCTAGCTGATTCTTGGCTGTCTGGTCCTCATCAGAAAAAGTTTCTATGTGATAGAGTCGAGGCTGTTTGTAGCCTGTATTTATTTCGGATGCACCTCTTTTCTCAGCTGTCCTAGGGTTGTTTATGTAATTCACCCGTCGAGATTGTATTGTCCTATCAACTTCCATCGGTTCCTGTTTTATGGCCGGATATCGTGGGGGTAAGCTGGCTTATAGTTGGAATGTCCATTTGTTCGAAAGTTAGAGGAGTTGTTGTTATGCTGCCAATTTCTAGGCCTATAATTTATATTCTGCCACCCCGATCGCGCAGCGAACAATTTTGGTGACCTTGAAGGCCCAGGACGATGAGTTGTCTCCATGGAGACCGACTCGTGAGGCTTCCTTTTCGCATAAATTATATCGTTTCGCATCGTTAAGTTTTGCAACTCTAAACAAGCGAAGTATGCCTTAGCGAGCGTTCTTGGTCGCTGTATAATAATCATAGGGGAAAGATCCGGCTTTAATCCACGTATGAAAATCTCTAACGCTCTGTTCTTATAGGTTCCCACTAGGGCCTTAGTGGTTTCCTCACTGTAAGATTTCGTCTGCAGTTTGTTGATGATAAGCGTTGTTGGTGATTAATAGTTGAATAGAACTCATCCATTGTTGACGATCCCTGGGAGATCTGATTAAGCTGATGTTCCAGAGTTTGGATGTCTCGTTTATCAGCGTAGTGGAGTGAAAGTATTCTTTTGATTTCGGCCCAATCACCATTGAATACGTTGTAGGATACTAGAGCTGTATGGATAATTGAACGATAAATCGGCTTATCCCTGACAATTTCAAAATCCCCCAGTATAGTTTCCACGGAATTAACCTAGGATACATACTGAGTTGGATTACCATCAAATGTTCTTAAATCCCTTACACTGTCAGGAAGACGGCTTATATCTCTTAACTCGGATTCGGTTCGTGGTTGTTCAAGAGATACTTCCTCTGTAACCACTGGGACAGCAGCGGTAGCCTGCCTACTTTCAAGAAGATCTAATCTAACCAAAACTTCTCCTAGTGCATTGTTACCGAGACTCGACTCTAGAATTCCTATACGTGTTTCAACAGCCTTGAGTTGTTCCATAAACCGATTTAGGGCTCCAGTCATAGTCGTTAGTGTAGATTTTACCTCCTCCGTTATTTTTATATTAAGCTGACAAGAGGGGGAAAAAAAACTCACTTACCTGAAATATGTACTGGGAACACTTTAATGAAAAATTGAAGATCCTTGACCGTTGCAGAGGTTCACTTCACTTCTTTTTCTTAAGCTTTTTTCTATATTATCTTTTCAATTTATTTTCTTTTCGGTTTTCTTTTCCAATTCGACTTTTTATTTCAATTTTTAAATTTTCGCATTCAATTTTAAAGGAATATTTTCTTTTTTAATTTTTTTTTATATTATATTTATTTCAATTTTCTCTTTCTTAATTCTTTGTATTGATATTTTTATGTATTAATATTTATTTTTATCATTTCTTCACTAGAGAGCCTTGGCTAGGATACGCGACGCGACCGTTTAAAACCCTTTTTTTTTTGTCCTCACGGAAGCTCCGTATAGTTCCGCTTTGGAGATCCACTTTTATAATCGTGGATACCTACTAAGGTACGGTTCACTTCACTTTCGCCTCAGTAACCTTCTGTGATGCTTTTCAGGTTTAATCACCAGGAATAGCGGATTAGCGAAGGAGGAGCTATTTTTATTTTTTATATTTATATTAAAATATTATAAGTCCTAGAGGGACCCGTGGGTTTTCGCAGGACTTTACTTATTAATTTATTCTACAAGGACTCCTAAGGGAGGGTCCCTGCTCGGGCGCCAGTTAAAGAATTCTAAACGGTTTGATCTAAAAAAATATATCAAGGCGCACCAACTCGCACCTTTAGTTAAATGAAACACTTTTATTCAAATCAACTTTTAATCAAATTTATTATCAATTAAATAATAGCACAATTTACTTTTAATAGTTATTTATTACACAATAATTTCTAAGCTTCCGATACTCGTGACACCTTAGCCAAGACTGCTTGTTCCTAGCCAACTTTGTTGGCTCCTTCGATTTGATGATCACGTTGCACCAACATGTGCAGGTATGCAGACGCTGATCATGCAAAATTATTTTCCCAGTGTTTCAGCAAGAAGGCAATTTCGTAATTGGATCGGAACCGCGTGTTGAAGTAAAAATGCTTAGGTTGCAAAGTTATTTTTTGGCGACAGTATTGCCACTGTTGTTAACTCCCCCCTCCTAAAATATCTGCGTCCCGCAGATCTGCGAATCTATGGTTGGTAGTTGAATGTTTAGCCCTGGAAGATTTAACTTTTTCGTCTGCCGATACCAAAGCCATCCAATGCAAAAAGTCATTGAGGCAATGATCATAACGTTAATTCCAACTGTACCATTGAATCTTACTCCAAGTTGGTTCAATCGGTTTATATTGCTAAGGCTGACCTCATGGACATATTTGATGTCCAGCAGCATGTCATCATGTGTTACATTTGCTAGTACTGGCGGTAAGGCTTGAACCTTCGAGATCGAGTTGCTTGAGTAAGTATGATTCTTTATTACTACCGACTCGTTGGAAAGTTGCAGAAGATAGGTGCCATTCAGAAACTCGGGTTTGCCATTTGACTCAATGAAACCTTTGTAGTTTGTCACATAGATAGTATCGTCACTCAATAACTCAACAATTTCTTCTTGGGTACGTCTGTATTTACATCTTGCTGATCCGCCTTTAAGAATGCGGTTAAGGCAGTTATTCTCTTCTAATTTGGTTACAGATGCTCTTTTGCAGACTGTTGAATTACTTATTAAAATGCATTCGCCTGTGATGCCATAGGTCTCCGCTTCATCAACAAGCACCCTCTCAAACGGCAGATCTATTTGCTTCCCTTCAATAATAGTAGCTCTGGTCAGAAGCAAGTTATAAAAGCTTCTTCCAAGTTTTGGTATGGACAGAATGTACAATAGTAATGAACCATTCGTATAAATTGATGGCATTCCATACTCCACTGCCTCTATTGCATTGCCATAAGGTAACGTTTCCAGCTCGTCAATTACTCTATTGATCTCCGATTGGTCTAACAGATTTGTGTTGACAATACCACTCTTGGCCAGCTGACAAACTCGGACAATTTCATTTATTTCATCCCTCAAAATGATGACCTCGTTGATGGTACTTTGTTCCGTTAAGGCGTAGTCCTTGCCGCTCGTTATACTGTTCATTCTGGTGACAATTTCATTTATCCTCCTAACCACTTGGTTCGTTGTCTGCTGAAACTCTTTATTAATTTTGTATTGTTCGTTGTTATTCGCGATGATGTTCTCCTGACTTCTTAATATGTTATTCCAGCCTGTTGAATCAGGACTTCCTGCAACCCATTTCCAAGCCGATCCGATCCAATCGATTGATCTAGGCGTCCTTCTTTTTATATTTGTCTATTCGTCAAGGCGTTCTTGTACCTGCAACATGTGGTGCAAAATGAATTCTTTGTTTCTGCTTGGCGGAATGTGCCTCTGAATAACAGCTGATATGTTTGCAGCCATTTCCCTGTACTTTTCTAAGTTGATGACGTGCACTAATTTGAAGTTTCCATCGACTATCCCTCCATTCCCAACCTTCAATGAAACCAGTTATGTTTTGTACTGGTAGATTTGTACACTAATTACAAAAGAAATCAGGTTGAGTCCGATGAAGAGAATAAACTTGAGATGCATGGTTAAAAAATTTTATTTCTGAAAATAGTACAAGTTAGTTATATCGATAAAAATGAGGCGATGTCATGACAATGAAATGTTTAAATGACAAATGGTTAGATTTAAGTTTTTTTTTGCTTAGAAATAAGTTTTTACTTTGCTTAGAAAGTACCCTTCCCCCTCTTTTTTATATTTTTTTTGTTTTTTTTTTTTTTATATTCAAGAAGTATAAGTTAAGTGAGTGAAACGACAAGAGATCTATAATTACTTATAATACAATGTTTTTCTTAGGACTTTGCCCATTTAGATTCTTTATGTGTTCCTTGTGAATCTTTCTTCCACTTCTTGCCAGCACAGTTACCCTATTATCTTTTTCAACTTTTTCTTTTCTATATAGCGCTTTGTTTTTTCCCTGGATAGTCTTAATAGCTACATAGATTCTATCGCCCTTTCTATATTTTTTAGGGCTTTACCTCCTTCTATTCATTCTTGCCTTGCGAGCCGCCATATTTCTTTTAAGCAAGTGTCTGAGGTCAGTATTAATCTTCTTCTGTACTGATAATAGATTTTCATAGTTTGCTCCGATGTTTCTATTGTTTTAATCTCGAGAGGGCATCTGCCACGTGGTTCGATTTACCAGGCTTATAAATCAACTCGTGGCTATACTCCTATATATATGCCTTCCCTCTTTTTAGTTTGGCGTTAAAATTCCCATTTCCTAACGCAAACGTCAAAGGTTGATTCTTAATTTTAGGCAGTATAGATCTTAATTTTTTTCGCACCATATAAGTAATTTCGAAGATTATCAAGAGCCCATACAATAGCCCACATCTCTTTCTCGTTGATGGCGTAATTCTCTTCAGTTTTGTTGAGCGATCAAGAAATATATGCAATGGGTTTATCCTTGCCGATCTCGCCTTGTGACAAAACGGCACCTTAGAGGCATCCGTCGTCAAATTAAACGGTTTCTCGAAGTCTGGGAAAGCCGGGAGCTCAGCTGTAGTTAACATAGATTTAAGTCTATTAAAAGACTTCAAAGATTAATCATTAAGATTAATTGGCACCTTTTTAGACTGACTAGCTTTTATTTGGGCATGCTCTCCTCTTGTAAGATTTTTAAGGAGCTTTGCCACCTTTGCATAGTCTCGAATAAATCTTCTATAATAGGAGGTCATTCCCAGGAAACTTTTCAATTCCTTTAAGTTCGTAGGTGGTAACAATTTTTCAATGGAATTTACCTTGGCAGGATCTGGTCTTATTCCCTCAGACCCAACGATATAACAAAGGAATTCTACTTCAGTTTTCAGGAAATGCGTTTTATCAAGATTTACCTTTAGATTAGCTTCACGACGCCTTGCAAAGATTGTATCGACGTTCTTCAAGTGACTTTCCATATTCTCGCCGATTACGATTACATCATCAATATAAACAAAACAGATTTTGCCTATGTACTCGCGGAGGACATCATCTATCATTCTCTGAAATATTGCCGGCGCATTCTTTAAGCCAAAAGGCAATCTTAAATATTCAAATTTACCGATCGCTGTTGAAAAAGCAGTTTTTGGGATATCTTTTGGTTTCATTGCTATTTGATGAAAGCCTGATGTATGATCTATTGTTGTGAAATACTTTGCTTTCCCTAAACTAGCTAAAGTAGAAGTAATGTCAGGAATTGGGTAAGTATCTGGAATGGTTACGGCATTTAAACGCTTGAAGTCCACTACCATTCGATACTGCTTTTCGCCATTTGGTTTTGGTTTTTTTGGCACGACCCATATGGGTGAATTGTATAGACTTTTGGATGGCCTTATTACCCCTTCTGAAAGTAGTTCCTTTATCTGTCCCTCTACTTCTTCCCTCATACAGACTGGATATGGATAGCTTTTCGTATATATTGGTTCTTCTGTGCTTGTCCTGATTTCTGCCTGAACATTTGTTGTTGCAAGTTCGCTACCATCGAGTGGTCCGAAAAGTTGCTTGTATTTATTAATAAGACTTTCTATTCTTGTCCTAACTTTTGGCACATATTCCTCGCCTAATATATAATTTTACTCAGCAGTTATTTTTTCTTTTAACGGAATTTTAAAACTATTTTTCAAAACTAAAACATTTTCCTTTCTATCAACTACAGCACCTAATTCCTTAAGTGTGTCATCCCCAATAATTCCATCAAATGTTCTTAGTGCTGGCAAGACATAAAATTGAATAGGTTCCTTTATTCCAAAAAATTTTAAAAATGGTCCGATTACTTTTCTGTCTATACACACATCTCCTCCTACTGACCGTACATTTATTGGCCTTTCTAAAATTATGCTACCGTGTGATAAACGGGGGCTGCAAAAGTTCTTATTGGAGCCAGTGTCGATCAAAAAACATAAAATATCACCAATAGCAGAAGGGTACTTCTATATAGAGTAAACTTGAGGGCCTTCCCCCATAAAATTTACCTCCCCTACCCTCTCATCCCTACGGTAATCTTCCTCTAGCTGATTCTTGGCTGTCTGGTCCTCATCAGAAAAAGTTTCTATGTGATAGAGTCGAGGCTGTTTGTAGCCTGTATTTATTTCGGATGCACCTCTTTTCTCAGCTGTCCTAGGGTTGTTTATGTAATTCACCCGTCGAGATTGTATTGTCCTATCAACTTCCATCGGTTCCTGTTTTATGGCCGGATATCGTGGGGGTAAGCTGGCTTATAGTTGGAATGTCCATTTGTTCGAAAGTTAGAGGAGTTGTTGTTATGCTGCCAATTTCTAGGCCTATAATTTATATTCTGCCACCCCGATCGCGCAGCGAACAATTTTGGTGACCTTGAAGGCCCAGGACGATGAGTTGTCTCCATGGAGACCGACTCGTGAGGCTTCCTTTTCGCATAAATTATATCGTTTCGCATCGTTAAGTTTTGCAACTCTAAACAAGCGAAGTATGCCTTAGCGAGCGTTCTTGGTCGCTGTATAATAATCATAGGGGAAAGATCCGGCTTTAATCCACGTATGAAAATCTCTAACGCTCTGTTCTTATAGGTTCCCACTAGGGCCTTAGTGGTTTCCTCACTGTAAGATTTCGTCTGCAGTTTGTTGATGATAAGCGTTGTTGGTGATTAATAGTTGAATAGAACTCATCCATTGTTGACGATCCCTGGGAGATCTGATTAAGCTGATGTTCCAGAGTTTGGATGTCTCGTTTATCAGCGTAGTGGAGTGAAAGTATTCTTTTGATTTCGGCCCAATCACCATTGAATACGTTGTAGAATACTAGAGGACGCTCTGGATAATTGCACGATAAATCGGCTTATCCCTGACAATTTCAAAATCCCCCAGTATAGTTTCCACGGAATTAACCCAGGATACATACTGAGTTGGATTACCCTCAAATGTTCTTAAATCCCTTACACTGTCAGGAAGACGGCTTATATCTCTTAACTCGGATTCGGTTCGTGGTCGTTGAAGAGATACTTCCTCTGTGACCACTAGGACAGCAGCGGTAGCCTGCCTACTTTCAAGAAGATCTAATCTAACCAAAACTTCTCCTAGTGCATTGTTACCGAGACTCGACTCTAGAATTCCTATACGTGTTTCAACAGCCTTGAGTTGTTCCATAAACCGATTTAGGGCTCCAGTCATAGTCGTTAGTGTAGATTTAACCTCCTCCATTGTTTTTATATTAAGCTGACAAGAGGGGGGAAAAAACTCACTTACCTGAAATATGTACTGGGAACACTTTAATGAAAAATTGAAGATCCTTGACGGTTGCACAGGTTCACTTCACTTCTTTTTCTTAAGCTTTTTTCTATATTATCTTTTCAATTTATTTTCTTTTCGGTTTTCTTTTCCAATTTGACTTTTAAATTCAATTTTTAAATTTTCGCATTCAATTTTAAAGGAATATCTTCTTTTTTAATTTTTTTTTCAACTTTATATTTTTCCTATCAATTTTCTTTTTTCCAATTTTATTTCAGAACTCAATTTTGAAAGCATATACTTTTTTATTTTAAGTTTTGCTTTTCTTTTTCAATTTTATTTTTTATTTTACAGATCAATTTTAAAAGCATATATTCTTTTATATTTCGCTTTTCCTTTTCAATTTTCAAATTTATATTTTGTTTTATTTTGGAAATTAAGCATATATTCCTTCTTATTTAAATTTTAACTTTTCTTTTTTTTATATTATATTTATTTCAATTTTCTCTTTCTTAATTCTTTGTATTAATATTTTTATGTATTAATATTTATTTTTATCATTTCTTCACTAGAGAGCCTTGGCTAGGATACGCGACGCGACCGTTTAAAACCCTTTTTTTTTGTCCTCACGGAAGCTCCGTATAGTTCCGGTTTGGAGATCCACTTTTATAATCGTGGATACCTACTAAGGTACGGTTCACTTCACTTTCACCTCAGTAACCTTCTGTGATGCTTTTCAGTTTTAATCACCAGGAATACCGGATTAGCGAAGGAGGAGCTATTTTTATTTTTTATATTTATATTAAAATATTATAAGTCCTAGAGGGACCCGTGGGTTTTCGCAGGACTTTACTTATTAATTTATTCTACAAGGACTCCTAAGGGAGGGTCCCTGCTCGGGCGCCAGTTAAAGAATTCTAAACGGTTTGATCTAAAAAAATATATCAAGGCGCACCAACTCGCGCCTTTAGTTAAATGAAACATTTTTATTCAAATCAACTTTTTATCAAATTTATTAACAATTAAATAACATTTAAACAATTTGGGAAAACTTTTATAAAAAACCAAAGAATTTGGCAATTTGGTCAAATGTAAGATACAGTTTTTACATAGAGGATTCAAAGCGGTTCCCTCATCATCATAATTACTGTTTGCTGCCTCTATTCTGCTGACTACTCGTTTCTGCATACTTTGACTACGACTGACTCTGCCAGCATAGTGTTCTTTATTTTAAACAATAAAATTTTGCTTATTAATAACAATACTGAAGATAAAGAGGCACTCAGTATTCAGGACATAAATGCTGTAAGGAAGCAGTTAAGACAGCAAACAAATATTTTTACACTTCCAAACAAAAAGTGAGTTTAGTTTCACTATGAGCTGAAACTATAATTTTAAAACTATAGTTTTGCCTTTTTAATTATTTCAACATTAACATTTAAGTAGCTCTAAAACAAGTATTTACATGTACAAGTTAAAGAATTCTAAACGGTTTGATCCAAAAAAAATATCAAGGCGCACCAACTCGCGCCTTTAGTTAAATGAAACACTTTTATTCAAATCAACTTTTGATCAAATTTATTAACAATTAAATAATAGCACAATTTACTTTTAATAGTTATTTATTACACAATAATTTCTAAGCTTCCGATACTCGTGACACCTTAGCCAAGACTGCTTGTTCCTAGCCAACTTTGTTGGCTCGTTGGATTTGATGATCACGTTGCACCAACATGTGCAGGTATGCAGACGCTGATCATGCAAAATTATTTTCCCATTGTTTCAGCAAGAAGGCAATTTCGTAATTGGATCGGAAGCGCGTGTTGAAGTAAAAGTGCTTAGGTTGCAAAGTTATTTTTTGGCGACAGTATTGCCACTGTTGTTAACTTACATAATAAGATTAATAAAAGTAAAAACAAAATTAAATCATTTGACTTTTTTCTGTTTTTCTCTTTGCTTCTGAGTTCCGCCTTATATAAACCCAATTTCTCCTCTTTAACCTTACACATTCTCCGTGTATAACGTTCCATTTCCTACAATTTATTTTTCAAATCCAAGCATAACTCTTTTTGCAGTTTTACTTGTTGTTATAAAAGCCCCAGTTTCGCTTGGTTTTTATTTATTTTATTTTTTATAAGCAGAGGTGTCGCAGGTGAAGTACACGGGTTTTTACTTTCGGTAATGTCAGTTATTGTGGCTCGGGGTCTGGTACAATCCTTTGCGTTCTCTTAATTCCAAATGGATCTTTATGTTCGACAGCAGCACGCATGTCTAATAGATCAATCTCTGCTTCTCGACAGCTGAAAAAGTATTTTGTTTGAACGGCCCACACCCTATTGCATACCTTTCAGCTTTGTTATGAGCGATTATTTTTTTCTTCAATTTAAATTTAAAATCGGCCCACATCTTCATCCAGCCCTCTCCGGAACGGGATGGGGGACCAATGCAATTTAAATCTTCGGAAACGGTGTTCCACTCCTCTTTTATACTTATTTTTATTAAACTTTTATGGAAGCCCTTTGCCAAATAAGGTTTTTGCTCCATTATTGCTACTAACTTCGCAAATTGTGCAGCAGTTGTGACCTTTATCCTCCAATATACACCAGAGTTAGGTACACAAGTACTTAAAAAAAGAAATTATATTTCAATTATATTAAATTTTTTGCATGCTTATCTTTTATTTACTTCCATTGAAATTACTTCTCAAATAATTTTAATAACTTCGTGATCCAAATGCTTAACGACAATTTTTTACACTTTTGACAGACAAATACGCCAAACACGGTACTGTTTTAAGGTCGTTTTTGTAATAGATTTGAAAAGTGTGGTATGCGTTGGCGGTTTTGCGGCGTAAAAAAAAGACAATAAGGGTGATTGTTATGTATTGTTTAAGTGTTATTTAGTTTTAAGTTATTATTTTCAGACACTCGCTCTGTATGTCAAAGTAAAGGCCAAAAGCAAGTCTGGAAATTTTACTCAATTTGTTTTTTTAACACATGATCTCTCTAACTTTAGCAAAGATGCGTAATAACACTATCACATAGTTTATTAGAGTAAGACGTATATAGCTTTAAGAAAATATTGTTATTGTTTATAAGACAAATAAAATTGTTATCGAAAAAGAAAAAAACTTAATAAATACTTACTTACTACTTGTATTTTCTTATAATATTCCGTTTCTCACCACGATCAAGTGATTTGAATTTTTTACAGATGCTTACTACACTGCAGTTGTTGTTGTTACATACCATGCACAAACGTTGAGTATTTAAAAAAGCTCTCTTGTTTGTTGTTGTATTTTTGTTTGTTTTGCTTTCTGCATTATGTTTGTTTTTACAGTGGTCATCAACTGTTATATTACCAGCTGTTATACCTATGTTAAAAAACCATTTACCAAATTCGTACAGATTTGGGATTTTGTTTTGGGTTATCAGTTACATTTTTTGTGTTTCCCATTGCATTTGATACATACTTGGAAGTTTTTGTATCAAATCATGTAAAAGTGATGAGTTATTTAACTCATATTGTAAATTACTAGCAGTAATTGTGGTAATTAAACTACGTACTTCTACAGCCATGGAGGTTAGAGTTTTTAAATTATTTTCATCAACTTTTAGAGATAATATAATTCTGTTTTTTATTGAATTTATTATTTTTTCAGGTTTACCGAACAACAAAAAGAGGATGTGTATGGCGTCAGCATATGTCGTACGCTATTAAGTGCTTCACCTTGTAGAGCCTTTTGAAGACGAATGAGGTTTTCTTCATTAATGAATGCACAGGAGACGTTGGACCATTCGTAGGTGGAGATAAATATGGGCCATTCTTCAGGTTGACCAGAAAATATTGGGAATTCTTTGGGCAACGACTATCGTGAGGTAAGGTTTATTTGTGATAAAGTTTGCGGATGTGAAAAAGTAAATGGTGTTTGTGAATTTGAATTAAAATTTAATGAAGATGTAATTGGTTGTGAAATAAATTCTGATGGATTATAAGGAAAAAAATTTGTTGTATTATTATTATTATTCAAATATGAAGACGTAAATAGCACATTTTGTGAGCTTGTTGTTGCCGTTGATATTGAAGGCTGCATTCGATTAAAACCACTTTAAGTTGGTATGTTCGCTGGGGCGTTTGGTACTGAGTACACAGGTAAAGATTATTTGCGGGCGGCATTAGTGACCGTTGGTTTAACAAATGTTACGTGATTTTGTGGTGCTACAAAGAGGCTGAACAAATAGGAATCTAGTGGAATTAAATTCAAACGTTTCGTCAGAATTTACACTATTTTATTTTTCCTATGCCTTTCTAGTACTTGAACTGAAAGACTATAAAATAAGGAGACGTGATTTGTGTATGAAGACTGTAGAATCAATGCCATTTATTTGTGTTATTATTCATCTTTTATACAATATTTAAAATTACTTAATTAATTGACCTACTTTATAATGCGGAAATAAATATAAACTTATCATCAAAAATAGTTAAGAAGTTGAAAAAGTGCAAATTAATGAAAATGGAATTTTCATTATTTAAATGTATGTATTTTGTAATTTTTTATTTAAAAACAATGCAGTTTTAATTTAAGTTGACATAATTTAAATGCAATGTATGTTTCGTAATTTTTAAATAATACAGTGACGAACAAATTAATAGATAAAAATAAGTACATTCTCCCCGGCATTGACGAGGAGTCAATTAAAAAATACATTAAATTTAAACTTGAATTGTGAAATTCTGGCGTGGATGTGGTGAGGGTGTTGACTTATCGTTGGATGGTTGCGGAGTAGAATAAGATGGATGTGTCACTTTCTTTGGTTCAATGGTACTAAATTTCCGACGTATTGCAGCTATAACTGAAGCCAGTATTATATGATGAAATGTTGAAAATTTGAGTTGTTTATTGTTTCTAACCTTTGTTGCAAGCCCTTTATTTTATTGAGTTGTAGCGAAATCTGGTCTGAAATGAGTGTGTAATTGGCTCTTTTAATATTGCTACCATTTGCAAGATCTTGATATGAAAGTTCTGAAATGTTTGCAAGGCTTGTGTATGATGACCCAGTAATTGTTGATAGCGATTGTTGTCCGGTAATATGGATATGATCATGTTTAAGGATGCAATCTGGACTAATAGTAAACAATCCAGATACTTCAAGATAAAAGGTTGCAATTTCTTTCCCACAAACTGTTGTTACTTGTGTGGTTGATGATGATGAATATATCCATTGGTTTTTATGATTTAATGGTGTCCACGTTACACTGGACGAGAGCTCCTGTAGGTTGCAATTTGGAGTAGTAATGTTGTAAAATAAGTTAATTTCACATGAACACCTCTCTGCTCCGAAGTTATATTCCAGTTGAATATTATAGCATATGAATATGTCCTTTCTGATGATGTTACATGACTTAAGTTGATCTGATGATACCGGAAAGTAATGTCTTCGGTTTGTGTCTACCGCTAAGATAGGACTACATGTTTCTATCGCTAGCATTGTGTTGTTAACTGCATTAGGGACAGGAATTAAATTATACAATTTAAATTTATCCTGCTCTATTAATGGTAGCGTTATACTGAATACCACGTGTTCCTGAGTAAGTCCACCCTTTACCTTCATTAACTTATAAAACTCTAACAAGTCATTTTCAGATGCTGGTAACATCACCGATTCAGGCATATGCGTTTTGATTTGATGTATCTCGACTTCTAGCTGCAATGGGGTTAACAGCAAGGGGTTGATTTTTCCATGATGGGTGTCAGTTAATGTGTCCAAGATACATGCTTGCGTTTTTTTTAGATTGTTTGCAATAAGTGATAGCTGCATAAAGCCTATGTTGAACAGATGAGCAAGCTTGAATTGGTACAATCCTTCATTGCGAGATTCTTCGTTTTTCACTAATTCATTTATGGTTGATTGAAGACTGTCAAATTTGAACTTTGCTGCAGTAAGACCTTGTTTAACGATATTCATAGTTGAGTTTACAACTGAAGTTTGTTCTTTTATGAGTTTCATGAAAGAGTCGTCTTCTTGTAATTTCGTGATGGTTGATGACATTTTCTCTGCATATTCAGAATCAAGTACACCAAAAAGTGAATGCGTAATATTTCCGACAAGATCAATAGCACCTCTTTTTTGTCGAGATTTGTATAGCAGTCTGTTATCGAGACTTAAGTCGCTTTCAATGTGCTGCAAATATTCTATTATATTGATACACGATGTATTGGAATCCATTTTCTTACAAATCTGTTTAAGTGATTTTGTGCCATTTGCTAAAAATGATGTATCAGTCCAGTACGCCGATAGATCATAATACACCATAAGATTCCATTGACTTGTAGATATATACGTCGATCCTATCTCTTCAAAATGAACTCCTAGCTGAGATCCAAATGGCTTGTTATTGATTGGCATTCCCAAAATCACTGGCAAAATAAGTAGTAAAGACAGCATTGTAATGCATATATTATTGGATGGTAGTCTTATTCTCTTGCCTTTGGGTTCGCTATTTTGATCTTCTGCTATCGTGTCTGTATTTGTTGCATTTGAATCCGGTTTTGTTGAGTTTGGCTGTGCATTCTCTTCAACAGGAAGCAACGCGAGACGATGTATAGGAATGGATCCATCATTTGCAGGATAAACCTTCAATATTCTTCCTAGCGGCCATTTCATCGGCACTGTATTATCTTCTTTAATGATAACCATATCTCCTGCTTTGATGTTAGGACTTAGAGTTTGCCACTTATGACGCTGTTGAAGTTCATGCAGGTACTCAGTTGACCATCTTTTCCAAAACTCATGTTTTATTTTTGAGACTAGTTCCCAACGCGATAAAAGTGATATTTTTCTTGAGCTGGCTTCGGTGTCCACCTGAGACGTAAGAGCTTCACCGATCAACAGATGTCCTGGAGTTAATGCAGACATATCAGAGGGGTCGTTAGACATAGGTGTTAATGGACGAGAATTCAAGATGGCTTCAATCTCTATGATAACCGTTTCCAATTCTTCGTAAGTCAATGAAGTTGTACTTAAGCTCCGTACAAGAAGATTTTTAGCTGATTTTACCGCTGCTTCCCAAAGTCCTCCAAAATGGGGAGATCTCGGTGGAATAAAATGGAATTGTATTCCTTTTGAGCTACATGTTGAAGCAATTAATTCTTTCCCATTATCAGAGAATATTGATTCTGAGAGTTCAGTAAGTTTATTGTTGGCTCCCACAAAATTTGTTGCGTTATCACTATAGATATTTTGGCAACGTCCTCTTCTACAAATAAAACGTTTCAAGGCACCGATGTAAGCATCAGTTGATAAGTCGCTAACCAGTTCAAAATGAACTGCCTTTGTCGCAAAGCAACAAAATACAGCCACACATGCCTTTGTTGGCTTTTTTCCTCTTATTCTGTAATGGATCCATATCGGTCCAAAGTAATCAACACCTGTATTAATGAATGGCCGTGCAGGAGTAACTCTGTCCCGTGGAAGGTTTCCCATTAATTGTTGACATAGCTTTGGACGGGCCCTGCAACATTGTATGCATTTTTGCACGGTTGATCTTGCAATGGACTTTCCTTTGATCGGCCAAAACCGTTGCCTCACGATTCCTAATAGAGCTTGCGGACTGCAGTGCTTGTTTTCTTCGTGCATTGATTTAAATAAAAGTTTCACTAGTGTATCATTGTATGGCAGAATAATTGGATGTTTTGAATCGTAGGATAAGGCTGACTCTTCCAATCGTCCTCCCACTCGCAAAATGCCTTCTTTATCAATAAATGGAGTTAAACTGAGAATTGGACTTGTTTTAGCGACTTCTTGTTGTTTATTTAATTGCTTGATTTCATTGGAAAAATCATCACTTTGAATGGCACGTACAATTGTTCTTAGTGATGTCTCAAGTTCTTTTGTACTTAAGGCATTCAGTTGTGACCTCGGTGAATATTTTTCAGAGGTGTTTTTAACGAAGCGGTGGACATATGATATTATTCGCTGTAACTTCTTAAATGAACCTTTATGATCAATATTGTATACAATACTGTAGTTGTTTACAGTTGATAAAACAATCGTTGAGTCTTTCTTTCTATATCAGAGGTAATTTGTAACTGTGGCCGAAGAAACTCTGCAGGCTAGCATTCTTGTCTTCCGTGTAAAAATAATGGTCCTAAAAACCATAAATGACAATCTGAAAGTGCCTTTGCTGTCAAACCTCTTGAGAGAATGTCTGCTGGATTATCCTTTGATGAAACGTGTCGCCAATGTTCTGGAAGACTCAATGTTTGAATTTTTGATATCCTATTACCCACAAATGTGTGGAAAGATGATGATTTTGATTGTATCCATGACAACACAATCTCAGAGTCTGTCCATAAGAAAATTGGTAAACTCTTCACTTGCATAACCTTTCGAAGGCGTTGAGCTAATTCTGCAGCCAAAAGTGCTGCACAAAGTTCTAATCGTGGTAAGGTTTGTTTTTTGATTGGTGATACGCGAGATTTTGCACAGAGTAACTTTGTTATTATTCTGTCACCTTTAAACGTTGATCGAATGTAAGCTGCTGCACCAAACGCTCTCTCGGATGCATCCGCAAAGATATGAAGCTGAGTAGTTAATGGGATGTTATCCTTGAACACGTGTCGTGTTATTTGAAGGTTGTTTAATGAGTTTAGACTTTCACGAAAATTTGACCTTGTTGAGCTTAGATCTTCAGGTAGTGCTTCGTCCCATGTCAATTTCATCTGCCATAAATGTTGAATAAATATCTTTGCTTTCACAACAATTGGTGCCAACAGTCCAAGTGGATCAAAAAGTTTTGCCAAATCGGAACTAACTGTGCGTTTAGTAATCATATTTACAGGTTCCACCTTTACCTTTATGCAAAGGTGGTCTACTTTAGGCAACCATATTAGACCCAGAGTTTTAATAGATTCCTTCTGTGTGCTGTTAAAATCAAGATTTACTTCCCGGTCATCTTGTGGAATGTTCTGAAGTAGTTGCTTATTATTAGCACTCCATTTACGACAGTTGAAGCCATGTTGTTTTAAAATGTAATCGAGCTGTTGTTGTGTTTCGATTGCAGTACTTAAACTGTTTGATCCTCCAAGACCATCATCTACATAGAAATTTTCCCTTAGCATTTGAGCACCTAGTGGATAATCTCTCTCATTATCGAAAGCAATCTGTTTAAGACATCTTGTTGCCAAATATGGAGCAGCTCTTGTGCCGTATGTGACGGTGTTGAGCTGATAATATTTTATTGGAGCAGAAGGATCATTCCTCCATGGGATAATCTGGTATCTCTTGTCATCTGGATGCATCAAGATTTGTCGGTACATCTTTTCAATGTCTGTAGTAAATACAAATCTTGGTAAACGGAAACGGATGAGTATCGAAAATAGATCACTTTGAACAACTGGACCAGTGTACATTAAGTCATTAAGTGAATAACAGGACGATGTTTTAGCAGAAGCGTCAAAAACAGCACGAAGTTTAGTGGTGGTGCTATCTGGTTTTATAACACAGTGATGTGGAATAAAATAGTTGGGAGTTGGTATTGAGTTGATATCTATTTCTGTCATGTGTTTCATTTGTTCATAGTCATTCATAAAACTTATGTACTGATTTCTGGTCAATGGATCTTTCATCAAGCGTCGTTCAAGACTAAGGAATCGTTTCTAGGCTGTTGCCTTAGAATCCCCTAATACAGAAGGATTTTCACGGAAGGGTATCTTGACAACAAAACGCCTTTCATCGTTTCTTTGGGTATTTTGAACAAATAGTGATTCACATTGTTGTTCATGTTGCGAAAAGCCCTTTTCAGTAGATCCATCGTCTTCCATTCTCCACAGCCGTTCAATGACGGTACTTAGTAACTCGTCGTCAAAATTTTCTGGATTATTGGTGAAAACTGCACAAGTTGCAGCGTTATTTGCATCTTGGCTTGAAGATAATTTTCCACTGATAATCCATCCAAGTGATGTGTTTAACAAGATTGGAAGATTGCTTGACAATTCTATCTTTTCTCTTTGTATCAAACTAAAATAATATTCAGCACCCAACAGAATGTCTACTCTCCCCGGTAGATTGAAGTATGGGTCGGCTAAATCTATGTTTGGAATTGGCCATTTAGAAATATTTATATGCTGACATGTTTGCGGGGGAATAATTGTCGGGATGACAAATGCTTCTAAGTTTGTTTCAAACTTATTATTTCTCGATTGTAGCTTTAAATTTACCCTTTTTGTAACTCGTTTCTTGCCATTTCCTACACCATCAATACATAATGATGCTGCTGAAGTTGAAACACCCAATTTTCTGATCACTTGCTCGGAAATGAGGTTCACCTGTGAACCAGAATCAAGAACAGCGCGAAGCTCTGCTGAATTTCCGTTAGATGCTGTTATTTTTACTCTTGCTGTTGCAAGTATTACATAATCCCTCTCTGATGATGAGGCGTCTGCAGAAGCAGATGTCACCGCTGCGTTGGAAGTATTGGGGTTTACTTCAATGTTCGGGGCGGAAATTGAAGCCTGCTTCAGTTGTGGACTTAGTTTCGATTCAATATGTAACAATGTGTTATGTTTCTTGCTACATTTTTTACACGAGCCTGATGAACAGTCTTTTGAAGAGTGGTCTCTTTTGAAGCAGTTGCAAATCTTAACCTTTCTATAGCTGATAAATTTACGAAACTTCCACAGAGATATAAAGCATGATTTCCATTATTACAGAAATTGCACCTAGTTGCTCTCTTCACCATAGTTGCTGCTGTTTTATTTGAAGTATGTGTCAATTTCTCCCTGTACGTGATGGATTCGATGGTTTGGAACTGGAATTCCAGAGAAGATAACAGGTCTTCAACTGTTGGTAACTCCTTCGGCTTGCTAAGAGACTGTTCGAACCTCATGTGCATGCTTCGATCTAGCCTTTTAATCAATATTTGGAAAAGGAGAGGGTTCCAGCCCTTTGTCTCAATCCCAATGTTATTTAGTGCCAAAAGACATTCACGAGTTGTGTCGTGCAATTTTTTAATGGTAGCAGAATTTGAAGTGCATAATGGTTGGTTTATGATTTTCTCGACCAGTGTTGTTACAAGAACCCGTTTGTTGTTGTATCGTTCTTGCAACATAGTCCATGCTGAATCATAGTTGCCCTCTGTAGTTGATAGATGGCTTACAAATTTTTCTGCTTCTCCTGTAAGATTGGATTTCAGATACCACATCTTTTGGACATCAGGTATCGGTTGTTGATGGACCATATGTAGAAACATGTCATAAAATTGCGTCCATTTTGCATAATCCCCATCAAACTTTGGAATTGAGATCTTCGGCAGCGACAATGATGTTGCCATGACTGTATGTTGGCCTACCGAACTTGTGTTTGATGGATGATCTGACATCACCTGTAACTTTGTCAAACCATCAATGACCATTCCACTCAGGTTTTCATAAGCATTTTGATCCAGACCATTGGCTAGGGGGTTTAAGCATCGATCCCATATTTGATCATATAGTTCTTCTATTTGGTTCCATAGTTTTTTAATGGTCTCAATTCTAATGTTGTAGAACTGTTGAGGTTCATCGCTACTCAGTCTTGACATTCCAACCAATAACCTCTGCAATGCTGACATCCGAGCGTTAAACTTTCCAATTAAACTATATGAAGAATCGTCTTCTGATCCATATTCTTTGCTGCCAGGTGTTTGCGTAATCCCCGCTGATGCCTGCACATTGTGTTCATGTGGAGTTGCCTGCGGGTTCTTGAGTTCTTCCTTTCTCAAGCGTACTGATTCAGATTGAAATAGGCCAATATGTTCTTCCGCCAATGCCCGAATCTGCTCAAAATAATTGGTTTTGAAGTAATCTACTTCAGACTGGTCTTCACTAATTACACGCAATTTTTCGTCAACCTCATTAAATTCGTTCCATTTGTCGGAAAGGCGACGACGGCGTTCCTCAAAATAGGAAACCTTATTTTTTCTATCAGCAGAATCCTTCTTGAAGTTCCGGATGATCTGCTGAATGTTTTCACCTAAGATACTCTGTAGGCTAATCAATTCTTCCACTGAAGACATGTTGTTGTAGACGGTGGCGAAAAGTGGGTGCGAAAGGCCAGAAAGCTTATTCTGATGACTGCTGGTTCGCTTACTCGAATCGCAATTTGTTTAACTTGAAATTGATCGTGCCTTCCTACACAGATCACGTCGGTGTCACCAATGAACAAATAGGAATCTAGTGGAATTAAATTCAAACGTTTCGTCAGAATTTACACTATTTTATTTTTCCTATGCCTTTCTAGTACTTGAACTGAAAGACTATAAAATAAGGAGACGTGATTTGTGTATGAAGACTGTAGAATCAATGCCATTTATTTGTGTTATTATTCATCTTTTATACAATATTTAAAATTACTTAATTAATTGACCTACTTTATAATGCGGAAATAAATATAAACTTATCATCAAAAATAGTTAAGAAGTTGAAAAAGTGCAAATTAATGAAAATGGAATTTTCATTATTTAAATGTATGTATTTTGTAATTTTTTATTTAAAAACAATGCAGTTTTAATTTAAGTTGACATAATTTAAATACAATGTATGTTTCGTAATTTTTAAATAATACAGTGACGAACAAATTAATAGATAAAAATAAGTACATTCTCCCCGGCATTGACGAGGAGTCAATTAAAAAATACATTAAATTTAAACTTGAATTGTGAAATTCTGGCGTGGATGTGGTGAGGGTGTTGACTTATCGTTGGATGGTTGCGGAGTAGAATAAGATGGATGTGTCACTTTCTTTGGTTCAATGGTACTAAATTTCCGACGTATTGCAGCTATAACTGAAGCCAGTATTATACCTATTATGCTGACGATTAATGCAGAATATGCAATTGTAACACCATGTTCTGAAGTTGAGTGATGTTGAAAATTTGAGTTGTTTATTGTTTCTAACCTTTGTTGCAAGCCCTTTATTTTATTGAGTTGTAGCGAAATCTGGTCTGAAATGAGTGTGTAATTGGCTCTTTTAATATTGCTACCATTTGCAAGATCTTGATATGAAAGTTCTGAAATGTTTGCAAGGCTTGTGTATGATGACCCAGTAATTGTTGATAGCGATTGTTGTCCGGTAATATGGATATGATCATGTTTAAGGATGCAATCTGGACTAATAGTAAACAATCCAGATACTTCAAGATAAAAGGTTGCAATTTCTTTCCCACAAACTGTTGTTACTTGTGTGGTTGATGATGATGAATATATCCATTGGTTTTTATGATTTAATGGTGTCCACGTTACACTGGACGAGAGCTCCTGTAGGTTGCAATTTGGAGTAGTAATGTTGTAAAATAAGTTAATTTCACATGAACACCTCTCTGCTCCGAAGTTATATTCCAGTTGAATATTATAGCATATGAATATGTCCTTTCTGATGATGTTACATGACTTAAGTTGATCTGATGATACCGGAAAGTAATGTCTTCGGTTTGTGTCTACCGCTAAGATAGGACTACATGTTTCTATCGCTAGCATTGTGTTGTTAACTGCATTAGGGACAGGAATTAAATTATACAATTTAAATTTATCCTGCTCTATTAATGGTAGCGTTATACTGAATACCACGTGTTCCTGAGTAAGTCCACCCTTTACCTTCATTAACTTATAAAACTCTAACAAGTCATTTTCAGATGCTGGTAACATCACCGATTCAGGCATATGCGTTTTGATTTAATGTATCTCGACTTCTAGCTGCAATGGGGTTAACAGCAAGGGGTTGATTTTTCCATGATGGGTGTCAGTTAATGTGTCCAAGATACATGCTTGCGTTTTTTTTACATTGTTTGCAATAAGTGATAGCTGCATAAAGCCTATGTTGAACAGATGAGCAAGCTTGAATTGGTACAATCCTTCATTGCGAGACTCTTCGTTTTTCACTAATTCATTTATGGTTGATTGAAGACTGTCAAATTTGAACTTTGCTGCAGTAAGACCTTGTTTAACGATATTCATAGTTGAGTTTACAACTGAAGTTTGTTCTTTTATGAGTTTCATGAATGAGTCGTCTTCTTGTAATTTCGTGATGGTTGATGACATTTTCTCTGCATATTCAGAATCAAAAAGTGAATGCGCAATATTTCCGACAAGATCAATAGCACCTCTTTTTTGTCGAGATTTGTATAGCAGTCTGTTATCGAGACTTAAGTCGCTTTCAATGTGCTGCAAATATTCTATTATATTGATACACGATGTATTGGAATCCATTTTCTTACAAATCTGTTTAAGTGATTTTGTGCCATTTGCTAAAAATGATGTATCAGTCCAGTACGCCGATAGATCATAATACACCATAAGATTCCATTGACTTGTAGATATATACGTCGATCCTATCTCTTCAAAATGAACTCCTAGCTGAGATCCAAATGGCTTGTTATTGATTGGCATTCCCAAAATCACTGGCAAAATAAGTAGTAAAGACAGCATTGTAATGCATATATTATTGGATGGTAGTCTTATTCTCTTGCCTTTGGGTTCGCTATTTTGATCTTCTGCTATCGTGTCTGTATTTGTTGCATTTGAATCCGGTTTTGTTGAGTTTGGCTGTGCATTCTCTTCAACAGGAAGCAACGCGAGACGATGTATAGGAATGGATCCATCATTTGCAGGATAAACCTTCAATATTCTTCCTAGCGGCCATTTCATCGGCACTGTATTATCTTCTTTAATGATAACCATATCTCCTGCTTTGATGTTAGGACTTAGAGTTTGCCACTTATGACGCTGTTGAAGTTCATGCAGGTACTCAGTTGACCATCTTTTCCAAAACTCATGTTTTATTTTTGAGACTAGTTCCCAACGCGATAAAAGTGATATTTTTCTTGAGCTGGCTTCGGTGTCCACCTGAGACGTAAGAGCTTCACCGATCAACAGATGTCCTGGAGTTAATGCAGACATATCAGAGGGGTCGTTAGACATAGGTGTTAATGGACGAGAATTCAAGATGGCTTCAATCTCTATGATAACCGTTTCCAATTCTTCGTAAGTCAATGAAGTTGTACTTAAGCTCCGTACAAGAAGATTTTTAGCTGATTTTACCGCTGCTTCCCAAAGTCCTCCAAAATGGGGAGATCTCGGTGGAATAAAATGGAATTGTATTCCTTTTGAGCTACATGTTGAAGCAATTAATTCTTTCCCATTATCAGAGAATATTGATTCTGAGAGTTCAGTAAGTTTATTGTTGGCTCCCACAAAATTTGTTGCGTTATCACTATAGATATTTTGGCAACGTCCTCTTCTACAAATAAAACGTTTCAAGGCACCGATGTAAGCATCAGTTGATAAGTCGCTAACCAGTTCAAAATGAACTGCCTTTGTCGCAAAGCAACAAAATACAGCCACACATGCCTTTGTTGGCTTTTTTCCTCTTATTCTGTAATGGATCCATATCGGTCCAAAGTAATCAACACCTGTATTAATGAATGGCCGTGCAGGAGTAACTCTGTCCCGTGGAAGGTTTCCCATTAATTGTTGACATAGCTTTGGACGGGCCCTGCAACATTGTATGCATTTTTGCACGGTTGATCTTGCAATGGACTTTCCTTTGATCGGCCAAAACCGTTGCCTCACGATTCCTAATAGAGCTTGCGGACTGCAGTGCTTGTTTTCTTCGTGCATTGATTTAAATAAAAGTTTCACTAGTGTATCATTGTATGGCAGAATAATTGGATGTTTTGAATCGTAGGATAAGGCTGACTCTTCCAATCGTCCTCCCACTCGCAAAATGCCTTCTTTATCAATAAATGGAGTTAAACTGAGAATTGGACTTGTTTTAGCGACTTCTTGTTGTTTATTTAATTGCTTGATTTCATTGGAAAAATCATCACTTTGAATGGCACGTACAATTGTTCTTAGTGATGTCTCAAGTTCTTTTGTACTTAAGGCATTCAGTTGTGACCTCGGTGAATATTTTTCAGAGGTGTTTTTAACGAAGCGGTGGACATATGATATTATTCGCTGTAACTTCTTAAATGAACCTTTATGATCAATATTGTATACAATACTGTAGTTGTTTACAGTTGATAAAACAATCGTTGAGTCTTTCTTTCTATATCAGAGGTAATTTGTAACTGTGGCCGAAGAAACTCTGCAGGCTAGCATTCTTGTCTTCCGTGTAAAAATAATGGTCCTAAAAACCATAAATGACAATCTGAAAGTGCCTTTGCTGTCAAACCTCTTGAGAGAATGTCTGCTGGATTATCCTTTGATGAAACGTGTCGCCAATGTTCTGGAAGACTCAATGTTTGAATTTTTGATATCCTATTACCCACAAATGTGTGGAAAGATGATGATTTTGATTGTATCCATGACAACACAATCTCAGAGTCTGTCCATAAGAAAATTGGTAAACTCTTCACTTGCATAACCTTTCGAAGGCGTTGAGCTAATTCTGCAGCCAAAAGTGCTGCACAAAGTTCTAATCGTGGTAAGGTTTGTTTTTTGATTGGTGATACGCGAGATTTTGCACAGAGTAACTTTGTTATTATTCTGTCACCTTTAAACGTTGATCGAATGTAAGCTGCTGCACCAAACGCTCTCTCGGATGCATCCGCAAAGATATGAAGCTGAGTAGTTAATGGGATGTTATCCTTGAACACGTGTCGTGTTATTTGAAGGTTGTTTAATGAGTTTAGACTTTCACGAAAATTTGACCTTGTTGAGCTTAGATCTTCAGGTAGTGCTTCGTCCCATGTCAATTTCATCTGCCATAAATGTTGAATAAATATCTTTGCTTTCACAACAATTGGTGCCAACAGTCCAAGTGGATCAAAAAGTTTTGCCAAATCGGAACTAACTGTGCGTTTAGTAATCATATTTACAGGTTCCACCTTTACCTTTATGCAAAGGTGGTCTACTTTAGGCAACCATATTAGACCCAGAGTTTTAATAGATTCCTTCTGTGTGCTGTTAAAATCAAGATTTACTTCCCGGTCATCTTGTGGAATGTTCTGAAGTAGTTGCTTATTATTAGCACTCCATTTACGACAGTTGAAGCCATGTTGTTTTAAAATGTAATCGAGCTGTTGTTGTGTTTCGATTGCAGTACTTAAACTGTTTGATCCTCCAAGACCATCATCTACATAGAAATTTTCCCTTAGCATTTGAGCACCTAGTGGATAATCTCTCTCATTATCGAAAGCAATCTGTTTAAGACATCTTGTTGCCAAATATGGAGCAGCTCTTGTGCCGTATGTGACGGTGTTGAGCTGATAATATTTTATTGGAGCAGAAGGATCATTCCTCCATGGGATAATCTGGTATCTCCTGTCATCTGGATGCATCAAGATTTGTCGGTACATCTTTTCAATGTCTGTAGTAAATACAAATATCGTCGAAAATAGATCACTTTGAACAACTGGACCAGTGTACATTAAGTCATTAAGTGAATAACAGGACGATGTTTTAGCAGAAGCGTCAAAAACAGCACGAAGTTTAGTGGTGGTGCTATCTGGTTTTATAACACAGTGATGTGGAATAAAATAGTTGGGAGTTGGTATTGAGTTGATATCTATTTCTGTCATGTGTTTCATTTGTTCATAGTCATTCATAAAACTTATGTACTGATTTCTGGTCAATGGATCTTTCATCAAGCGTCGTTCAAGACTAAGGAATCGTTTCTAGGCTGTTGCCTTAGAATCCCCTAATACAGAAGGATTTTCACGGAAGGGTATCTTGACAACAAAACGCCTTTCATCGTTTCTTTGGGTATTTTGAACAAATAGTGATTCACATTGTTGTTCATGTTGCGAAAAGCCCTTTTCAGTAGATCCATCGTCTTCCATTCTCCACAGCCGTTCAATGACGGTACTTAGTAACTCGTCGTCAAAATTTTCTGGATTATTGGTGAAAACTGCACAAGTTGCAGCGTTATTTGCATCTTGGCTTGATGATAATTTTCCACTGATAATCCATCCAAGTGATGTGTTTAACAAGATTGGAAGATTGCTTGACAATTCTATCTTTTCTCTTTGTATCAAACTAAAATAATATTCAGCACCCAACAGAATGTCTACTCTCCCCGGTAGATTGAAGTATGGGTCGGCTAAATCTATGTTTGGAATTGGCCATTTAGAAATATTTATATGCTGACATGGTTGCGGGGGAATAATTGTCGGGATGACAAATGCTTCTAAGTTTGTTTCAAACTTATTATTTCTCGATTGTAGCTTTAAATTTACCCTTTTTGTAACTCGTTTCTTGCCATTTCCTACACCATCAATACATAATGATGCTGCTGAAGTTGAAACACCCAATTTTCTGATCACTTGCTCGGAAATGAGGTTCACCTGTGAACCAGAATCAAGAACAGCGCGAAGCTCTGCTGAATTTCCGTTAGATGCTGTTATTTTTACTCTTGCTGTTGCAAGTATTACATAATCCCTCTCTGATGATGAGGCGTCTGCAGAAGCAGATGTCACCGCTGCGTTGGAAGTATTGGGGTTTACTTCAATGTTCGGGGCGGAAATTGAAGCCTGCTTCAGTTGTGGACTTAGTTTCGATTCAATATGTAACAATGTGTTATGTTTCTTGCTACATTTTTTACACGAGCCTGATGAACAGTCTTTTGAAGAGTGGTCTCTTTTGAAGCAGTTGCAAATCTTAACCTTTCTATAGCTGATAAATTTACGAAACTTCCACAGAGATATAAAGCATGATTTCCATTATTACAGAAATTGCACCTAGTTGCTCTCTTCACCATAGTTGCTGCTGTTTTATTTGAAGTATGTGTCAATTTCTCCCTGTACGTGATGGATTCGATGGTTTGGAACTGGAATTCCAGAAAAGATAACAGGTCTTCAACTGTTGGTAACTCCTTCGGCTTGCTAAGAGACTGTTCGAACCTCATGTGCATGCTTCGATCTAGCCTTTTAATCAATATTTGGAAAAGGAGAGGGTTCCAGCCCTTTGTCTCAATCCCAATGTTATTTAGTGCCAAAAGACATTCACGAGTTGTGTCGTGCAATTTTTTAATGGTAGCAGAATTTGAAGTGCATAATGGTTGGTTTATGATTTTCTCGACCAGTGTTGTTACAAGAACCCGTTTGTTGTTGTATCGTTCTTGCAACATAGTCCATGCTGAATCATAGTTGCCCTCTGTAGTTGATAGATGGCTTACAAATTTTTCTGCTTCTCCTGTAAGATTGGATTTCAGATACCACATCTTTTGGACATCAGGTATCGGTTGTTGATGGACCATATGTAGAAACATGTCATAAAATTGCGTCCATTTTGCATAATCCCCATCAAACTTTGGAATTGAGATCTTCGGCAGCGGCAATGATGTTGCCATGACTGTATGTTGGCCTACCGAACTTGTGTTTGATGGATGATCTGACATCACCTGTAACTTTGTCAAACCATCAATGACCATTCCACTCAGGTTTTCATAAGCATTTTGATCCAGACCATTGGATAGGGGGTTTAAGCATCGATCCCATATTTGATCATATAGTTCTTCTATTTGGTTCCATAGTTTTTTAATGGTCTCAATTCTAATGTTGTAGAACTGTTGAGGTTCATCGCTACTCAGTCTTGACATTCCAACCAATAACCTCTGCAATGCTGACATCCGAGCGTTAAACTTTCCAATTAAACTATATGAAGAATCGTCTTCTGATCCATATTCTTTGCTGCCAGGTGTTTGCGTAATCCCCGCTGATGCCTGCACATTGTGTTCATGTGGAGTTGCCTGCGGGTTCTTGAGTTCTTCCTTTCTCAAGCGTACTGATTCAGATTGAAATAGGCCAATATGTTCTTCCGCCAATGCCCGAATCTGCTCAAAATAATTGGTTTTGAAGTAATCTACTTCAGACTGGTCTTCACTAATTACACGCAATTTTTCGTCAACCTCATTAAATTCGTTCCATTTGTCGGAAAGGCGACGACGGCGTTCCTCAAAATAGGAAACCTTATTTTTTCTATCAGCAGAATCCTTCTTGAAGTTCCGGATGATCTGCTGAATTTTTTCACCTAAGATACTCTGTAGGCTAATCAATTCTTCCACTGAAGACATGTTGTTGTAGACGGTGGCGAAAAGTGGGTGCGAAAGGCCAGAAAGCTTATTCTGATGACTGCTGGTTCGCTTACTCGAATCGCAATTTGTTTAACTTGAAATTGATCGTGCCTTCCTACACAGATCACGTCGGGGTCACCAATGAACAAATAGGAATCTAGTGGAATTAAATTCAAACGTTTCGTCAGAATTTACACTATTTTATTTTTCCTATGCCTTTCTAGTACTTGAACTGAAAGACTATAAAATAAGGAGACGTGATTTGTGTATGAAGACTGTAGAATCAATGCCATTTATTTGTGTTATTATTCATCTTTTATACAATATTTAAAATTACTTAATTAATTGACATACTTTATAATGCGGAAATAAATATAAACTTATCATAAAAAATAGTTAAGAAGTTGAAAAAGTGCAAATTAATGAAAATGGAATTTTCATTATTTAAATGTATGTATTTTGTAATTTTTTATTTAAAAACAATGCATGCGTTGCAGTTTTAATTTAAGTTGACATAATTTAAATACAATGTATGTTTCGTAATTTTTAAATAATACAGTGACGGACAAATTAATAGATAAAAATAAGTACAGAGGCGATACACGTAGCTGTTGGTTGAATAGAAGCAGACGCATTTGTATTAATGGGATTTTGTGCGGTATGATAAGTTTGGTTTGGTAAGTTAGATGATTGCAGGTTTGAATTGTTACTTGCATTTTTGTTCAAGGTTAGTTCTTGCGACGTTGAGTTTACAGAGGCAACCCAATTGTGAACAGTCTGAGATTTCTCGCTCAATATATCTGAAATAGTTTCTTCAAGAATTTGATATTTTATTTAAATAATCGTTGTTTAGCTGTTGATTTAATTTTCGTTCTTCTTCTAGCCTTTGTAGTTGCAAATCAATCTTTTGTGACTGCGATAGGCGTGAACGATTTGAGCGATGGCTTGTTGTACTTTGAATATGAAATATTAAAGAGTAAGAATAAAGAATTAAAGTTTTCTAAAATTCTTACACTTGTGTTTATAATCTACATTGGCTATCTTGAGCTTGGGCCGCTTCACCCGCAACATTAAAATTCTTTTATGTGCCTCATCGGATCGTTTGAAGGAATCATCTTGGGTGTTAAAACGTAAGTCCTAACAGAATGCAACCTTCCACTCCCTCACAGGGTCAACCACTAAGTCGTCAACGACCAACTCAGTTAAGTCCTGCACCGAACAACTGTAACATTTGCAACAAGTCCACAGACAACGAAAAATTTATAAAATGCAGCAAGTGCCATCTTAATTTTCATTTACCATGTGTCAATCTCAGCAGCAATCAAGACCAACCTACATGGAGTTGCCAAAATTGTACGGTACAACATCAAATCACGATCGATTCTGCCTCTTCCATTCGTAGTGGCTCTTCGGCCGCTTCCCGCTCCCGCCGACAAGCTCTTGAGCTACGACGTCTAGAAGAAGAGACACAACTTGAAAGAGATTTCATTAAAAAGAAATACCAAATTCTCGAACAAGCAGTAGATGATTTCGAGGACGCACAATCAGTTAATAAACACTCAGCTGTCAGATCTGTACATGAGTGGTTAGATAATCAAATCCAACTCCCTACTTTGAATATGAAATATTTTGTGGCATTGGATGCAAGATGTTGTATTATCGTCAGGGGGATTTTGGCAAACAGAACAATTGGGGCTAAGTTATGCAATTTGCTGTTGACCGCTTTTATTGTGTAAAGACATTTTGTACTTACTGTGAGATTGGCTAGTTGATTTTGTAGATAAAGTATTGGTGGCGCGAATGATGAAGCAAAAAGATTTTTAAAAATGTTGAAAAGAGGAAATCGCCTCGCTGTGGTTTTCACAGGATTTTGAATAAAGAAGCCAGTGGTTTAAATAACAATTCAAGTTTATTTACTCCAATGTTTCTTATATTAAAATTCTTTTTGGTATGAAAACCACAATTCCAAAATTACACCAACTCCAAGCAAAGCCGAGCGACAGATACAGAGCAATATGTCACTCAAAATGGAGTTTCAAAGGTGCAAAAAGGCGCCTACTCCGAAAATATAAAAGTATATATTGTAATAGACCATCCACAGTATATATTGTGTGTTTTTTCAGTGTCGCCAACATCAACGTTCTAGAGGAACTTAAAATGTAAAGTGACCTGACTTATTAAAACTATCGCTTATAGCACGCAGCGGTTTTAAATTGAAGCTGTTTTCATCCTTGCGGAAACGGTGGCTAATTCATTCAACGTATATTTAAAATTATGGGACTCTAAGGATGCTTAAATTTTTTACTCTTGAATTGCCACCAAACTCTACAGTTCTTATAGTTTGAACATATCACAGTGTGACAATCAGATAAAAACCTATCAAACTACCTCTTTACGTATCAAACTCCCTTCTTTTACTCCGAGTGAAAATTTATACTGTTAGCAGAAAATATAGCACCCGAACAACCAAGTCTTGATATATATATATATATGAAAAGTTGCGTAAAATTACAAGAATATACCGTTCAAAGTAAGCAAAGGAAGGTGATTTTCCTAAGCGACCATTTAGTTTCCTGATCCCGTAAAAAATGGGTTCAAAGTCATAAATGAACTTATGAACTATCTTCTTAGAAAGTTATAAAAGCTAAAAGCATTCTCTTATTTCGAAAAATTGAGACATGAGCCTTCACAGCGCGAGCCTCAAGATTATTATCTAGTAAAAAGATGTCCTTGAGATTACAAGAGTACTTACTTTCATGAATCCAAGTTGGTCCATACCACCGGAGTGAATTATTTATCATTTCCGTTGATGCAACAAAACGATTTCCTAAACCCTCAAGGTTGTCTTCTGGCTTCACATGATGCCATTTACTATGTCAACAACTTTCTGGATTTTGCAAACTCTGTTCGTAATAAATTTATTTCCTTTTTCAGCCAAGAGAGGATGATCGTAGCATTTGTCCAATAAAATATCTGACTAAGAGGCAAACCAATTTCATCAACTATAGTTTTCACAAGCTCCGAAGCTAAAATTGCTACACAAAGTTTCAGGCCTGGTATCGAAACGGTCTTTGTTTTCAAGCTCACCTGA
This sequence comes from Epicampocera succincta, assembly GCA_932526305.1. Taxonomy (NCBI): domain Eukaryota; kingdom Metazoa; phylum Arthropoda; class Insecta; order Diptera; family Tachinidae; genus Epicampocera; species Epicampocera succincta. The sequence goes on along the minus strand of OW052035.1, from coordinate 24,980,183 downwards.
GAATTTTGCAACAACTATCCGATATTCTTATTGCAGACAAAACTTCACTTTTGTATAATTAGCTCTCAGTGCATAGTACCAGAACTTATTTGGGGAAGAGGAAAGTGTTTGTTTTTATTCTATGTTACAGGGATGAGTATGTCAGACTTTAACTGATGCTCTTTTGTTCAGGGTCCAGTGTACATCAGTTAACCCAGTATTATGTGTATTTGGGGTTTTTGGTATTGTTTTATTTGAAAAAACTTGGCTATTGTTTTTTCACCAGAGCCTTTGGTAGGAATAAAACCTATGACCTCTGAATTGTTGGTCGAATACTCAACCAACTCATCCATCGAGGCACTCTTACATAGAAGTAAGCTTTGATTCGTAAGAATTGGCACAAAATATTCTGTCTAGACAATATGCAAATTCTGGACCCCAAATTTTACGTTTAGGTGTCTGCTCTAGTTCCGAAATCCTGCTAAAGGATTAGCAAGGAGTATTAAAAACTATCACCAGTTTAGTCTTCTTCGTCTTCATCACCTACAAATTTCAATTTAAATACATATGTATATAATATCATTATTCATACTTACTGGATTGAATAGCTCAACCATTAGCATTTTCCTTTTGCATTTTATAGATGATTCCTTTTTATATGTTGGAGATTTTTTATATCAATCACAATTACATTACCTGTTTCCTGTTTTTACAATTAATTTTTTTGATATTGTTTTTATTTAATATTTGATTAATGTTTCAATAAATGCGTATTATGAATTTCATTTCAAGTAATTTGTTTGAAGTATACAAAAAATTGTTGCAGCGATTTCAAGTTTATTCGTACCATACAAGCAAGTGTTAAGCAAAGGTTAAAAACTAAAGGAACATAGTGGTATTAATGATTCGGAGCGAAAAAAAATTCTAAAGAAAAACATATGCCGTTAACGGCTAGAGCATAATAAGAACAACTATATGGGGCAGACTAGTTACATAAGTATGTAACTATGTATGTATGTATATTATTAAAAAACAAAGGAAAAAAACTATTAAAAATTAAAAGAGTATAAAATAAAGATTCGATAAGGTAAATTGAAGTTTAACAGCGCAACTTATCTAGTTGTAGCCTATTTTTGCATTGACTTCTATCATTTTTCTGTCGCAATGCGAGAAAGGGTATTATTTTTATTGCACATTTTAAGTGAAAAGTTTCTCGATGCGAGAAATACAGAAACGTACGGGGTTCAGAAAAGAGAAAACAGAAACTTAATAAATAAACAGAAACAATTTTAAAAAACAACAAAAAATCTATTTCAAAAAACCAATTGAGACCATGGATAGAAACATAACATATTACAAATTGGAAGAGTAAATAATAAATCAAATGCAAGAGACAAATCACCGCATTCGAAATCGAGTACTTTGTCATCGAAATGTTGTTAACGAGGATCACGGCAATCGTTATCGAAACGTATCTACTTGAAGTTGCACTCGATTGGTAATCTACTATCGAAAACAAATAAACTCTAGCATTTTTCCGCGAAACAAAACAAGAAAAAAAGAAAGAAGTAATTAAAAGTGTAAGTATTTTCCTAAAATTTCCTAATATTTGGATGCATTTTAATTACAAAATTTCTAAGTTTTTACCCAATTTTAAATTTTCACGAATTTTTTATTTAAACATATATCCTAATATCGAAACCACGAATATCCTAATATTGTGGAAGTAAGAATATATTGAATCTTTTTAATGAAACCAGAATCCTATAATCTAAATGCTGCTTACATTATAAAATTCCAATATGAAATATTATCAGAAAACAATAACAAATTTTCGAGGCTCTAATATTACAATTGGTTAGAGAAATGAATGTTAATAATTCAGAAAATAGAGAACTTCTAAATATAGAGAGTAAATTTAGTGATGTGACAAGTTATGATTTAGTTATTTTCACAGTCATGATAATATTCTTAATCTTCACAAAGGCATAAATTAACTGGGGAAAAGAGCATCGCTCTGAGATTATTAGCATTACCCTTACAAAATATTGCCACGATGATTCCCGTACCAAAAATTAGTCAAATACCCCATTTTTCATTGCGGATAATCAATTTGAGAGCGGAAGAGATAAAAAAATTTTAATTGAATTCTTACTTTTCCATATTTTTAGTTTGTAATTCAATATTAACGCAATCGAATGTTGAAAATGAAGTTTTGAGAAAAACGCATTTAAAGTTTCATAACGCATTATCACTTTGAACACACCTTCATTTGGGATATAACTCATTTCATCTTACTCTACACCCTTTTAGGTACCAGAATCCATTCTTAAGTCCAAACCGGTTTTTTGACAAACTAGGTCCCTTTTCTCGGAGAAGGTCACATATAATTTGTTATTTAAATTTACGAAGAAAAGGTAAAATTTTTGGCAATCCAATAATTGGCAAATTATTAGGAAAAGTTGGTGAAACAATAAATTATTATTATAGCCAAAAAATTATAGGCTACAAACTTTACTACTTATTCAACTACTTGAACCTTAAACATTATTTTGAATAATTTATATAAATGCATTTATTCTTTGTTTTTTCTAATTATTAAAAAAAAAAACAAAATATTTAAAAAATATCTCTTTTTGTTTTGAGCTATTTGCTGATTAGCGAGCAACACTGGGTTTATTCATTGTAAGAAGATCGTTGTTGAGTGTGTCACTCATATTTTGTCTCAATATATTAATTTCAAATACGCTATGTAAGTAAATCCGTACTTTCGATCAAAGTAACAGGGGCAATCTCTTTGGCAATTATTGCAGCGCCAACTGTCAAATTTGATTGCCGACACAAGATCTTCACGTGTGGATCGCACAAATATGTGTTTGAACACATATTCTGCAATTATTGGTAGAAGATATTGCCGAACAATTATGTTTGAACACAAGCTGTCAAATAGTGTTGTGATTTGTTTGGCATTCACCTTTATTGTGAAAAACCCCTCAAGACGACGTTGAATACTAAAAAGTGAAAACAATTTTATATAATAATAGAACCGATTACATCAGAAATTCTCAGAACATTGTTATTTAAACAATTTGGGAAAACTTTTATAAAAAACCAAAGAATTTGGCAATTTGGTCAAATGTAAGATACAGTTTTAACATAGAGGATTTATAGCGGTTCCCTCATCATCATAATTACTGTTTGCTGCCTCTATTCTGCTGACTACTCATTTCTGCGTACTTTGACTACGACTGACTCTGCCAGCATAGTGTTCTTTATTTTAAACAATAAAATTTTGCTTATTAATAACAATACAACGAATGGAATTATTTTATGGTTTTATCTTAAATAATAAAATATGCTTACTTATACGAATACAATTAATGGAATTCTTTGTAAATTTATGGTTTGTTTAAAAAGGGTAAAAGCAAGATTGCAATAAATAAAACAGACAAATTTCAACATAAAAATGCAGTTTGAATTAATTACAATTCAGGTAAGTAACATGATCAAAAAAAATAAGATAGACCGCGACGTAGCGTCAGAATTTACATATATTATTTGAAGAAAACATTTAAATATGAAAATGAAATTAAAAATATTTTGTGTGTTAAGTTACACACCATCACTCAGTGCAAAAGCAAATCCCGTTCAAATGCATTTATTGCAATTTACCCTGCACATCTGCAACACATCATCATCAACTCAGTGCAAAATCTAATCTTGTTCAATTGCTTTACTACAATTTGCCCTGCAGATCTGAAATCTAAAATTTAAATTTTGTGGAGCAAACATTTTTTGTGATTCTAATTCAAATCCATTTAAATCATTCAAAAGAAAAAAAATTAAAAGTGATTTTCAATTAAATTAAATTGACGGAACCTCAAGAATTACTTCTTCTTAGTCAAAAAATGGTATATGCGAATATAAATTCAATTTTGGTGAAGTTTAACGCACTTTCAAAGGAAGATTGTACCAAACTGACTCGTAGTAGGCTAACAGAGGAGGCAAAGAAAAACAAATATTTTACAGATGATTTATACTCAGAATATAGATCTACGCCAAGTCGGCAATGCTGACCTGCTTAAAAGAAATTATCATGACTGGTGGTCATTCCATGATTTGTTTACCTCCATAATATATTCTAACAACGAGTTATCAAATGTCAAGTTTTACTACCTAAGAAGCGAAGTTCTTCAATGTATTGCCAATATGCCTGTATCATCCGAGAATTTTTTCGGCTTGGAAGCTTTTGTGTACCCGGTATGAAAATACTCGGATGTTAGTCAACTCTCATTTGGACGCCATCTTTGAAGTACCATGCATTCAACGAAAATCAGCGGCAGACTTGAAACATATTTTTTAGCTATTGTAAAATAGTCACTAGGTGCGTTGTAAGTTTTATGCTCACCCGTGGACCAGTGGGACAATATTATCGTTTATATGATTGTCCGAAGCATTAAGTCCTCCTCTCACGAGTCTCGCAGTTGTTCTAAAAAGCCTGCAAAATTTTCAGAATTAGAGATCTTTCTGATTCAAATCTTAGAAAGCGTAGAATCCTGGACAAATTTATAGAAGGCTCTTAAAAAGTCAAGTGCAACTTCACATGTATCTACACCTGCAAATAAAGATCATCTTGTTGAGGTTTCCAATAAAATTTTAAAACAATCAAATAATACTTCTTGTTCTCTTTGCAGTTCAAATCATTACATTTCGAGCTGAGCATGATTTTCTCGCAAAAAATCTCTGCTTTAATTGCCTTGGTCCTTATCGGGTTTCTCAATGCAAGAGATACAAACGCTGCAAGTTCTGCCGCGTGCGTCGCCATTCATCTATTGATGGCTTTAAAAATTTAACTCAAAATTACGAATACAAATAGTTCGGAAGCTGCCAGCAATTACGTTTCTTCTACGGCTCTAAATTCTGAACCCAAGATCTTACTTGCTACAGCCTAAGTACACATCAAATCATTGCACGGATCTTCCACTGTAGCTCGTGCCATGCTTGATCACGGATCGGGAACATCGCTCAGCAGCGAAGAACTTGTTACGAAACTTAATTTGCAACGAACGAAAGGAAGTTTGAATCATATACATAGGTGTCGGTGTACTTCAGTCTCGCACAAACAAGGAACTAGTACAATTCATGCTTTACCCGCATTTCAAATCCAATTTTCAATGTGAAGTGTCTGCATATATTTTACCAATGCTAACTAGTCAGTTACTAACGAGTGATGTAAAGCTAATCAGTACTTACCTTGAAGGTATTCAACTAGCAGGTCCTAACTTTATGAACACTGGCAAAATTGACCTTATAATTGCAACTGATTTATATGGTTATCTATTAGAAGGAAAAATCCTTAAGGGTGATTCTAATAACTCAATTGCAGACTTAACATCATTAGGGTGGATAATGTCAGGAAGCATCTACCCACAGTCCGATCTAACCTCACCCCAACGGGTGCAGGCTTACCAGTGTCGTATAGATCATACAATTAATGAATTGTTGCAGCGTTTTTGGATACAAGAAGAGGGTGCAACAGACTAATTAATTTCATCTCCCGAGGAGCAAGAATGTGAGGCTCATTTTCTAGTTATTTATTACAGACATTCATCGGGCAGACACGTTGTTCGATTGCCCTTTAAACGGCCTCCCATTGAGCTTGGAGACTCTCGAAAAGCCGCAGAACATATTCTTGTACAGATGCTTGAAAAGTACGAGTCTAATGTACAGTTTTATCAGCTTTTTCTTCACTAGAGAGCCTTGGCTAGGATACGCGACGCGACCGTTTAAAACCCTTTTTTTTGTCCTCACGGAAGCTCCGTATAGTTCCGGTTTGGAGATCCACTTTTATAATCGTGGATACCTACTAAGGTACGGTTCACTTCACTTTCGCCTCAGTAACCTTCTGTGATGCATTTCAGTTTTAATCACCAGGAATACCGGATTAGCGAAGGAGGAGCTATTTTAATTTTTTATATTTATATTAAAATATTATAAGTCCTAGAGGGACCCGTGGGTTTTCGCAGGACTTTACTTATTAATTTATTCTACAAGCACTCCTAAGGGAGGGTCCCTGCTCGGGCGCCAGTTAAAGAATTCTAAACGGTTTGATCTAAAAAAATATATCAAGGCTTCCGATACTCGTGACACCTTAGCCAAGACTGCTTGTTCCTAGCCAACTTTGTTGGCTCCTTGGATTTGATGATCACGTTGCACCAACATGTGCAGGTATGCAGACGCTGATCATGCAAAATTATTTTCCCATTGTTTCAGCAAGAAGGCAATTTCGTAATTGGATCGGAAGCGCGTGTTGAAGTAAAAGTGCTTAGGTTGCAAAGTTGTTTTTTGGCGACAGTATTGCCACTGTTGTTAACTCCCCCCTCCTTAAATATCTGCGTCCCGCAGATCTGCGAATCTATGGTTGGTAGTTGAATGTTTAGCCCTGGAAGATTTAACTTTTTCGTCTGCCGATACCAAAAGCCATCCAATGCAAAAAGTCATTGAGGCAATGATCATAACGTTAATTCCAACTGTACCATTGAATCTTACTCCAAGTTGGTTCAATCGGTTTATATTGCTAAGGCTGACCTCATGGACATATTTGATGTCCAGCAGCATGTCATCATGTGTTACATTTGCTAGTACTGGCGGTAAGGCTTGAACCTTCGAGATCGAGTTGCTTGAGTAAGTATGATTCTTTATTACTACCGACTCGTTGGAAAGTTGCAGAAGATAGGTGCCATTCAGAAACTCGGGTTTGCCATTTGACTCAATGAAACCTTTGTAGTTTGTCACATAGATAGTATCGTCACTCAATAACTCAACAATTTCTTCTTGGGTACGTCTGTATTTACATCTTGCTGATCCGCCTTTAAGAATGCGGTTAAGGCAGTTATTCTCTTCTAATTTGGTTACAGATGCTCTTTTGCAGACTGTCGAATTACTTATTAAAATGCATTCGCCTGTGATGCCATAGGTCTCCGCTTCATAAACAAGCACCCTCTCAAACGGCAGATCTATTTGCTTCCCTTCAATAATAGTAGCTCTGGTCAGAAGCAAGTTATAAAAGCTTCTTCCAAGTTTTGGTATGGACAGAATGTACAATAGTAATGAACCATTCGTATAAATTGATGGCATTCCATACTCCACTGCTTCTATTGCATTGCCATAAGGTAACGTTTCCAGCTCGTCAATTACTCTATTGATCTCCGATTGGTCTAACAGATTTGTGTTGACAATACCACTCTTGGCCAGCTGACAAGCTCGGACAATTTCATATATTTCATCCCTCAAAATGATGACCTCGTTGATGGTACTTTGTTCCGTTAAGCCGTAGTCCTTGACGCTCGTTATACTGTTCATTCTGGTGACAATTTCATTTATCCTCCTAACCACTTGGTTCGTTGTGTGCTGAAACTCTTTATTAATTTTGTATTGTTCGTTGTTATTCGCGATGATGTTCTCCTGACTTCTTAATATGTTATTCCAGTCTGTTGAATCAGGACTTCCTGCAACCCATTTCCAAGCCGATCCGATCCAATCGATTGATCTAGGCGTCCTTCTTTTTATATTTGTAAATTCGTCAAGGCGTTTTTGTACCTGCAGCATGTGGTGCAAAATGAATTCTTTGTTTCTGCTTGGCGGAATGTGCCTCTGAATAAGAGCTGATATGTTTGCAGCCATTTCCCTTTACTTTTCTAAGTTGATGACGTGCACTAATTTGAAGTTTCCATCGACTATCCCTCCATTCCCAACCTTCAATGAAACCAGTGATGTTTTGTACTGGTAGATTTGTACACTAATTACAAAAGAAATCAGGTTGAGTCCGATGAAGAGAATAAACTTGAGATGCATGGTTAAAAAATTTTATTTCTGAAAATAGTACAAGTTAGTTATATCGATAAAAATGAGGCGATGTCATGACAATGAAATGTTTAAATGACAAATGGTTAGATTTAAGTTTTTTTTTTGCTTAGAAATAAGTTTTTACTTTGCTTAGAAAGTACCCTTCCCCCTCTTTTTTATATTTTTTTTGTTTTTCTTTTTTTTTATATTCAAGAAGTATAAGTTAAGTGAGTGAAACGACAAGAGATCTATAATTACTTATAATACAATGTTTTTCTTAGGACTTTGCCCATTTAGATTCTTTATGTGTTCCTTGTGAATCTTTCTTCCACTTCTTGCCAGCACAGTTACCCTATTATCTTTTTCAACTTTTTCTTTTCTATATAGCGCTTTGTTTTTTCCCTGGATAGTCTTAATAGCTACATAGATTCTATCACCCTTTCTATATTTTTTAGGGCTTTACCTCCTTCTATTCATTCTTGCCTTGCGAGCCGCCATATTTCTTTTAAGCAAGTGTCTGAGGTCAGTATTAATCTTCTTCTGTACTGATAATAGATTTTAATAGTTTGCTCCGATGTTTCTATTGTTTTAATCTCGAAAGGGCATCTGCCACGTGGTTCGATTTACCAGGCTTATAAATCAACTCGTGGCTATACTCCTCTATATATGCCTTCCATCTTTTTAGTTTGGCGTTAAAATTCCTATTTCCTAACGCAAACGTCAAAGGTTGATTCTTAATTTTAGGCAGTATAGATCTTAATTTTTTTCGCACCATATAAGTAATTTCGAAGATTATCAAGAGCCCATACAATAGCCCACATCTCTTTCTCGTTGGTGGCGTAATTCTCTTCAGTTTTGTTGAGCGATCAAGAAATATATGCAATGGGTTTATCCTTGCCGATCTCGCCTTGTGACAAAACGGCACAGCGCAAGCGCGGTATTAGAGGCATCCGTCGTCAAATTAAACGGTTTCTCGAAGTCTGGGAAAGCCGGGAGCTCAGCTGTAGTTAACATAGATTTAAGTCTATTAAAAGACTTCAAAGATTCATCATTAAGATTAATTGGCACCTTTTTAGACTGACTAGCTTTTATTTGGGCATGCTCTCCTCTTGTAAGATTTGTAAGGAGCTTTGCCACCTCTAGTCTCGAATAAATCTTCTATAATAGGAGGTCATTCCCAGGAAACTTTTCAACTCCTTTAAGTTCGTAGGTGGTAACAATTTTTCAATGGAATTTACCTTGGCAGGATCTGGTCTTATTCGCTCAGACCCAACGATATAACCAAGGAATTCTACCTCAGTTTTCATGATATGCGTTTTATCAAGATTTACCTTTAGATTAGCTTCACGACGCCTTGCAAAGATTGTATCGACGTTCTTCAAGTGACTTTCCATATTCTCGCCGATTACGATTACATCATCAATATAAACAAAACAGATTTTGCCTATGAACTCGCGGAGGACATCATCTATCATTCTCTGAAATATTGCCGGCGCATTCTTTAAGCCAAAAGGCAATCTTAAATATTCAAATTTAACGATCGCTGTTGAAAAAGCAGTTTTTGGGATATCTTTTGGTTTCATGGCTATTTGATGAAAGCCTGATGTATGATCTATTGTTGTGAAATACTTTGCTTTCCCTAAACTAGCTAAAGTAGAAGTAATGTCAGGAATTGGGTAAGTATCTGGAATGGTTACGGCGTTTAAACGCTTGAAGTCCACTACCATTCGATGCTGCTTTTCGCCATTTGGTTTTGGTTTTTTTGGCACGACCCATATGGGTGAATTGTATGGACTTTTGGATGGCCTTATTACCCCTTCTGAAAGTAGTTCCTTTATCTGTCCCTCTACTTCTTCCCTCATACAGACTGGATATGGATAGCTTTTCGTATATATTGGTTCTTCTGTGCTTGTCCTGATTTCTGCCTGAACATTTGTTGTTGCAAGTTCGCTACCATCGAGTGGTCCGAAAAGTTGCTTGTATTTATTAATAAGACTTTCTATTCTTGTTCTAACTTTTGGCACATATTCCTCGCCTAATATATAATTTTACTCAGCAGTTATTTTTTCTTTTAACGGAATTTTAAAACTATTTTTCAAAACTAAAACATTTTCCTTTCTATCAACTACAGCACCTAATTCCTTAAGTGTGTCATCCCCAATAATTCCATCAAATGTTCTTAGTGCTGGCAAGACATAAAATTTAATAGGTTCCTTTATTCCAAAAAATTTTAAAAATGGTCCGATTACTTTTCTGTCTATACACACATCTCCTCCTACTGACCGTACATTTATTGGCCTTTCTAAAATTATGCTACCGTGTGATAAACGGGGGCTGCAAAAGTTCTTATTGGAGCCAGTGTCGATCAAAAAACATAAAATATCACCAATAGCAGAAGGGTACTTCTATATAGGGTAAACTTGAGGGCCTTCCCCCATAAAATTTACCTCCCCTACCGTCTCATCCCTACGGTAATCTTCCTCTAGCTGATTCTTGGCTGTCTGGTCCTCATCAGAAAAAGTTTCTATGTGATAGAGTCGAGGCTGTTTGTAGCCTGTATTTATTTCGGATGCACCTCTTTTCTCAGCTGTCCTAGGGTTGTTTATGTAATTCACTCGTCGAGATTGTATTGTCCTATCAACTTCCATCGGTTCCTGTTTTATGGCCGGATATCGTGGGGGTAAGCTGGCTTATAGTTGGAATATCCATTTGTTCGAAAGTTAGAGGAGTTGTTGTTATGCTGCCAATTTCTAGGCCTATAATTTATATTCTGCCACCCCGATCGCGCAGCGAACAATTTTGGTGACCTTGAAGGCCCAGGACGATGAGTTGTCTCCATGGAGACCGGCTCGTGAGGCTTCATTTTCGCATAAATTATATCGTTTCGCATCGTTAAGTTTTGCAACTCTAAACAAGCGAAGTATGCCTTAGCGAGCGTTCTTGGTCGTTGTATAATAATCATACGGGAAAGATCCGGGTTTAATCCACGTATGAAAATGTCTAACGCTCTGTTCTTATAGGTTCCCACTAGGGCACTACTTAGTGGTTTCCTCACTGTAAGATTTCGTCTGCAGTTTGTTGATGATAAGCGAAAGTTGGTGATTAATAGTTGAATAGAACTCATCCATTGTTGACGATCCCTGGGAGAGCTGATTGAGCTGATGTTCCAGAGTTTGAATGTCTCGTTTATCAGCGTAGTAGAGTGAAAGTATTCTTTTGATTTCGGCCCAATCACCATTGAATACGTTGTAGGATACTAGAGGACGCTCTGGATAATTGCACGATAAATCGGCTTATCCCTGACAATTTCAAAATCCCCCAGTATAGTTTCCACGGAATTAACCCAGGATACATACTGAGTTGGATTACCCTCAAATGTTCTTAAATCCCTTACACCGTCAGGAAGACGGCTTATATCTCTTAACTCGGATTCGGTTCGTGGTCGTTGAAGAGATACTTCCTCTGTGACCACTGGGACAGCAGCAGTAGCCTGCCTACTTTCAAGAAGATCTAATCTAACCAAAACTTCTCCTAGTGCATTGTTACCGAGACTCGACTCTAGAATTCCTATACGTGTTTCAACAGTCTTGAGTTGTTCCATAAACCGATTTAGGGCTCCAGTCATAGTCGTTAGTGTAGATTTAACCTCCTCCATTGTTTTTATATTAAGCTGACAAGAGGGGGAGAAAAACTCACTTACCTGAAATATGTACTGGGAACACTTTAATGAAAAATTTAAGATCCTTGACCGTTGCAGAGGTTCACTTCACTTCTTTTTCTTAAGCTTTTTTCTATATTATCTTTTCAATTTATTTTCTTTTCGGTTTTCTTTTCCAATTCGACTTTTTATTTCAATTTTTAAATTTTCGCATTCAATTTTAAAGGAATATCTTCTTTTTTAATTGTTTTTTTCAATTTTATATTTTTACTATCAATTTTCTTTTTTCCAATTTTATTTCAGAAATCAATTTTGAAAGCATATACTTTTTTATTTTAAGTTTTGCTTTTCTTTTTCAATTTTATTTTTTATTTTACAGATCAATTTTAAAAGCATATATTCTTTTATATTTCGCTTTTCCTTTTCAATTTTCAAATTTATATTTTGTTTTATTTTGGAAATTAAGCATATATTCTTTCTTATTTAAATTTTAACTTTTCTTTTTTTTATATTATATTTATTTCAATTTTCTCTTTCTTAATTCTTTGTATTAATATTTTTATGTATTAATATTTATTTTTATCATTTCTTCACTAGAGAGCCTTGGCTAGGATACGCGACGCGACCGTTTAAAACCCTTTTTTTTTTGTCCTCACGGAAGCTCCGTATAGTTCCGGTTTGGAGATCCACTTTTATAATCGTGGATACCTACTAAGGTACGGTTCACTTCACTTTCGCCTCAGTAACCTTCTGTGATGCTTTTCAGGTTTAATCACCAGGAATACCGGATTAGCGAAGGAGGAGCTATTTTTATTTTTTATATTTATATTAAAATATTATAAGTCCTAGAGGGACCCGTGGGTTTTCGCAGGACTTTACTTATTAATTTATTCTACAAGGACTCCTAAGGGAGGGTCCCTGCTCGGGCGCCAGTTAAAGAATTCTAAACGGTTTGATCTAAAAAAATATATCAAGGCGCACCAACTCGCGTCTTTAGTTAAATGAAACACTCTTATTCAAATCAACTTTTAATCAAATTTATTAACAATTAAATAATAGCACAATTTACTTTTAATAGTTATTTATTACACAATAATTTCTAAGCTTCCGATACTCGTGACACCTTAGCCAAGACTGTTTGTTCCTAGCCAACTTTGTTGGCTCGTTGGATTTGATGATCACGTTGCACCAACATGTGCAGGTATGCAGACGCTGATCATGCAAAATTATTTTCCCATTGTTTCAGCAAGAAGGCAATTTCGTAATTGGATCGGAAGCGCGTGTTGAAGTAAAAGTGCTTAGGTTGCAAAGTTATTTTTTGGCGACAGTATTGCCACTGTTGTTAACTCCCCCCTCCTTAAATATCTGCGTCCCGCAGATCTGCGAATCTATGGTTGGTAGTTGAATGTTTAGCCCTGGAAGATTTAACTTTTTCGTCTGCCGATACCAAAAGCCATCCAATGCAAAAAGTCATTGAGGCAATGATCATAACGTTAATTCCAACTGTACCATTGAATCTTACTCCAAGTTGGTTCAATCGGTTTATATTGCTAAGGCTGACCTCATGGACATATTTGATGTCCAGCAGCATGTCATCATGTGTTGCATTTGCTAGTACTGGCGGTAAGGCTTGAACCTTCGAGATCGAGTTGCTTGAGTAAGTATGATTCTTTATTACTACCGACTCGTTGGAAAGTTGCAGAAGATAGGTGCCATTCAGAAACTCGGGTTTGCCATTTGACTCAATGAAACCTTTGTAGTTTGTCACATAGATAGTATCGTCACTCAATAACTCAACAATTTCTTCTTGGGTACGTCTGTATTTACATCTTGCTGATCCGCCTTTAAGAATGCGGTTAAGGCAGTTATTCTCTTCTAATTTGGTTACAGATGCTCTTTTGCAGACTGTCGAATTACTTATTAAAATGCATTCGCCTGTGATGCCATAGGTCTCCGCTTCATAAACAAGCACCCTCTCAAACGGCAGATCTATTTGCTTCCCTTCAATAATAGTAGCTCTGGTCAGAAGCAAGTTATAAAAGCTTCTTCCAAGTTTTGGTATGGACAGAATGTACAATAGTAATGAACCATTCGTATAAATTGATGGCATTCCATACTCCACTGCTTCTATTGCATTGCCATAAGGTAACGTTTCCAGCTCGTCAATTACTCTATTGATCTCCGATTGGTCTAACAGATTTGTGTTGACAATACCACTCTTGGCCAGCTGACAAGCTCGGACAATTTCATATATTTCATCCCTCAAAATGATGACCTCGTTGATGGTACTTTGTTCCGTTAAGCCGTAGTCCTTGACGCTCGTTATACTGTTCATTCTGGTGACAATTTCATTTATCCTCCTAACCACTTGGTTCGTTGTGTGCTGAAACTCTTTATTAATTTTGTATTGTTCGTTGTTATTCGCGATGATGTTCTCCTGACTTCTTAATATGTTATTCCAGTCTGTTGAATCAGGACTTCCTGCAACCCATTTCCAAGCCGATCCGATCCAATCGATTGATCTAGGCGTCCTTCTTTTTATATTTGTAAATTCGTCAAGGCGTTTTTGTACCTGCAGCATGTGGTGCAAAATGAATTCTTTGTTTCTGCTTGGCGGAATGTGCCTCTGAATAAGAGCTGATATGTTTGCAGCCATTTCCCTTTACTTTTCTAAGTTGATGACGTGCACTAATTTGAAGTTTCCATCGACTATCCCTCCATTCCCAACCTTCAATGAAACCAGTGATGTTTTGTACTGGTAGATTTGTACACTAATTACAAAAGAAATCAGGTTGAGTCCGATGAAGAGAATAAACTTGAGATGCATGGTTAACAAATTTTATTTCTGAAAATAGTACAAGTTAGTTATATCGATAAAAATGAGGCGATGTCATGACAATGAAATGTTTAAATGACAAATGGTTAGATTTAAGTTTTTTTTTTGCTTAGAAATAAGTTTTTACTTTGCTTAGAAAGTACCCTTCCCCCTCTTTTTTATATTTTTTTTGTTTTTCTTTTTTTTATATTCAAGAAGTATAAGTTAAGTGAGTGAAACGACAAGAGATCTATAATTACTTATAATACAATGTTTTTCTTAGGACTTTGCCCATTTAGATTCTTTATGTGTTCCTTGTGAATCTTTCTTCCACTTCTTGCCAGCACAGTTACCCTATTATCTTTTTCAACTTTTTCTTTTCTATATAGCGCTTTGTTTTTTCCCTGGATAGTCTTAATAGCTACATAGATTCTATCACCCTTTCTATATTTTTTAGGGCTTTACCTCCTTCTATTCATTCTTGCCTTGCGAGCCGCCATATTTCTTTTAAGCAAGTGTCTGAGGTCAGTATTAATCTTCTTCTGTACTGATAATAGATTTTAATAGTTTGCTCCGATGTTTCTATTGTTTTAATCTCGAAAGGGCATCTGCCACGTGGTTCGATTTACCAGGCTTATAAATCAACTCGTGGCTATACTCCTCTATATATGCCTTCCATCTTTTTAGTTTGGCGTTAAAATTCCTATTTCCTAACGCAAACGTCAAAGGTTGATTCTTAATTTTAGGCAGTATAGATCTTAATTTTTTTCGCACCATATAAGTAATTTCGAAGATTATCAAGAGCCCATACAATAGCCCACATCTCTTTCTCGTTGGTGGCGTAATTCTCTTCAGTTTTGTTGAGCGATCAAGAAATATATGCAATGGGTTTATCCTTGCCGATCTCGCCTTGTGACAAAACGGCACAGCGCAAGCGCGGTATTAGAGGCATCCGTCGTCAAATTAAACGGTTTCTCGAAGTCTGGGAAAGCCGGGAGCTCAGCTGTAGTTAACATAGATTTAAGTCTATTAAAAGACTTCAAAGATTCATCATTAAGATTAATTGGCACCTTTTTAGACTGACTAGCTTTTATTTGGGCATGCTCTCCTCTTGTAAGATTTGTAAGGAGCTTTGCCACCTCTAGTCTCGAATAAATCTTCTATAATAGGAGGTCATTCCCAGGAAACTTTTCAACTCCTTTAAGTTCGTAGGTGGTAACAATTTTTCAATGGAATTTACCTTGGCAGGATCTGGTCTTATTCGCTCAGACCCAACGATATAACCAAGGAATTCTACCTCAGTTTTCATGAAATGCGTTTTATCAAGATTTACCTTTAGATTAGCTTCACGACGCCTTGCAAAGATTGTATCGACGTTCTTCAAGTGACTTTCCATATTCTCGCCGATTACGATTACATCATCAATATAAACAAAACAGATTTTGCCTATGAACTCGCGGAGGACATCATCTATCATTCTCTGAAATATTGCCGGCGCATTCTTTAAGCCAAAAGGCAATCTTAAATATTCAAATTTACCGATCGCTGTTGAAAAAGCAGTTTTTGGGATATCTTTTGGTTTCATTGCTATTTGATGAAAGCCTGATGTATGATCTATTGTTGTGAAATACTTTGCTTTCCCTAAACTAGCTAAAGTAGAAGTAATGTCAGGAATTGGGTAAGTATCTGGAATGGTTACGGCGTTTAAACGCTTGAAGTCCACTACCATTCGATTCTGCTTTTCGCCATTTGGTTTTGGTTTTTTTGGCACGACCCATATGGGTGAATTGTATGGACTTTTGGATGGCCTTATTACCCCTTCTGAAAGTAGTTCCTTTATCTGTCCCTCTACTTCTTCCCTCATACAGACTGGATATGGATAGCTTTTCGTATATATTGGTTCTTCTGTGCTTGTCCTGATTTCTGCCTGAACATTTGTTGTTGCAAGTTCGCTACCATCGAGTGGTCCGAAAAGTTGCTTGTATTTATTAATAAGACTTTCTATTCTTGTTCTAACTTTTGGCACATATTCCTCGCCTAATATATAATTTTACTCAGCAGTTATTTTTTCTTTTAACGGAATTTTAAAACTATTTTTCAAAACTAAAACATTTTCCTTTCTATCAACTACAGCACCTAATTCCTTAAGTGTGTCATCCCCAATAATTCCATCAAATGTTCTTAGTGCTGGCAAGACATAAAATTTAATAGGTTCCTTTATTCCAAAAAATTTTAAAAATGGTCCGATTACTTTTCTGTCTATACACACATCTCCTCCTACTGACCGTACATTTATTGGCCTTTCTAAAATTATGCTACCGTGTGATAAACGGGGGCTGCAAAAGTTCTTATTGGAGCCAGTGTCGATCAAAAAACATAAAATATCACCAATAGCAGAAGGGTACTTCTATATAGGGTAAACTTGAGGGCCTTCCCCCATAAAATTTACCTCCCCTACCGTCTCATCCCTACGGTAATCTTCCTCTAGCTGATTCTTGGCTGTCTGGTCCTCATCAGAAAAAGTTTCTATGTGATAGAGTCGAGGCTGTTTGTAGCCTGTATTTATTTCGGATGCACCTCTTTTCTCAGCTGTCCTAGGGTTGTTTATGTAATTCACTCGTCGAGATTGTATTGTCCTATCAACTTCCATCGGTTCCTGTTTTATGGCCGGATATCGTGGGGGTAAGCTGGCTTATAGTTGGAATATCCATTTGTTCGAAAGTTAGAGGAGTTGTTGTTATGCTGCCAATTTCTAGGCCTATAATTTATATTCTGCCACCCCGATCGCGCAGCGAACAATTTTGGTGACCTTGAAGGCCCAGGACGATGAGTTGTCTCCATGGAGACCGGCTCGTGAGGCTTCATTTTCGCATAAATTATATCGTTTCGCATCGTTAAGTTTTGCAACTCTAAACAAGCGAAGTATGCCTTAGCGAGCGTTCTTGGTCGTTGTATAATAATCATACGGGAAAGATCCGGGTTTAATCCACGTATGAAAATGTCTAACGCTCTGTTCTTATAGGTTCCCACTAGGGCACTACTTAGTGGTTTCCTCACTGTAAGATTTCGTCTGCAGTTTGTTGATGATAAGCGAAAGTTGGTGATTAATAGTTGAATAGAACTCATCCATTGTTGACGATCCCTGGGAGAGCTGATTGAGCTGATGTTCCAGAGTTTGAATGTCTCGTTTATCAGCGTAGTAGAGTGAAAGTATTCTTTTGATTTCGGCCCAATCACCATTGAATACGTTGTAGGATACTAGAGGACGCTCTGGATAATTGCACGATAAATCGGCTTATCCCTGACAATTTCAAAATCCCCCAGTATAGTTTCCACGGAATTAACCCAGGATACATACTGAGTTGGATTACCCTCAAATGTTCTTAAATCCCTTACACCGTCAGGAAGACGGCTTATATCTCTTAACTCGGATTCGGTTCGTGGTCGTTGAAGAGATACTTCCTCTGTGACCACTGGGACAGCAGCAGTAGCCTGCCTACTTTCAAGAAGATCTAATCTAACCAAAACTTCTCCTAGTGCATTGTTACCGAGACTCGACTCTAGAATTCCTATACGTGTTTCAACAGTCTTGAGTTGTTCCATAAACCGATTTAGGGCTCCAGTCATAGTCGTTAGTGTAGATTTAACCTCCTCCATTGTTTTTATATTAAGCTGACAAGAGGGGGAGAAAAACTCACTTACCTGAAATATGTACTGGGAACACTTTAATGAAAAATTTAAGATCCTTGACCGTTGCAGAGGTTCACTTCACTTCTTTTTCTTAAGCTTTTTTCTATATTATCTTTTCAATTTATTTTCTTTTCGGTTTTCTTTTCCAATTCGACTTTTTATTTCAATTTTTAAATTTTCGCATTCAATTTTAAAGGAATATCTTCTTTTTTAATTGTTTTTTTCAATTTTATATTTTTACTATCAATTTTCTTTTTTCCAATTTTATTTCAGAAATCAATTTTGAAAGCATATACTTTTTTATTTTAAGTTTTGCTTTTCTTTTTCAATTTTATTTTTTATTTTACAGATCAATTTTAAAAGCATATATTCTTTTATATTTCGCTTTTCCTTTTCAATTTTCAAATTTATATTTTGTTTTATTTTGGAAATTAAGCATATATTCTTTCTTATTTAAATTTTAACTTTTCTTTTTTTTATATTATATTTATTTCAATTTTCTCTTTCTTAATTCTTTGTATTAATATTTTTATGTATTAATATTTATTTTTATCATTTCTTCACTAGAGAGCCTTGGCTAGGATACGCGACGCGACCGTTTAAAACCCTTTTTTTTTTGTCCTCACGGAAGCTCCGTATAGTTCCGGTTTGGAGATCCACTTTTATAATCGTGGATACCTACTAAGGTACGGTTCACTTCACTTTCGCCTCAGTAACCTTCTGTGATGCTTTTCAGGTTTAATCACCAGGAATACCGGATTAGCGAAGGAGGAGCTATTTTTATTTTTTATATTTATATTAAAATATTATAAGTCCTAGAGGGACCCGTGGGTTTTCGCAGGACTTTACTTATTAATTTATTCTACAAGGACTCCTAAGGGAGGGTCCCTGCTCGGGCGCCAGTTAAAGAATTCTAAACGGTTTGATCTAAAAAAATATATCAAGGCGCACCAACTCGCGTCTTTAGTTAAATGAAACACTCTTATTCAAATCAACTTTTAATCAAATTTATTAACAATTAAATAATAGCACAATTTACTTTTAATAGTTATTTATTACACAATAATTTCTAAGCTTCCGATACTCGTGACACCTTAGCCAAGACTGTTTGTTCCTAGCCAACTTTGTTGGCTCGTTGGATTTGATGATCACGTTGCACCAACATGTGCAGGTATGCAGACGCTGATCATGCAAAATTATTTTCCCATTGTTTCAGCAAGAAGGCAATTTCGTAATTGGATCGGAAGCGCGTGTTGAAGTAAAAGTGCTTAGGTTGCAAAGTTATTTTTTGGCGACAGTATTGCCACTGTTGTTAACTCCCCCCTCCTTAAATATCTGCGTCCCGCAGATCTGCGAATCTATGGTTGGTAGTTGAATGTTTAGCCCTGGAAGATTTAACTTTTTCGTCTGCCGATACCAAAAGCCATCCAATGCAAAAAGTCATTGAGGCAATGATCATAACGTTAATTCCAACTGTACCATTGAATCTTACTCCAAGTTGGTTCAATCGGTTTATATTGCTAAGGCTGACCTCATGGACATATTTGATGTCCAGCAGCATGTCATCATGTGTTGCATTTGCTAGTACTGGCGGTAAGGCTTGAACCTTCGAGATCGAGTTGCTTGAGTAAGTATGATTCTTTATTACTACCGACTCGTTGGAAAGTTGCAGAAGATAGGTGCCATTCAGAAACTCGGGTTTGCCATTTGACTCAATGAAACCTTTGTAGTTTGTCACATAGATAGTATCGTCACTCAATAACTCAACAATTTCTTCTTGGGTACGTCTGTATTTACATCTTGCTGATCCGCCTTTAAGAATGCGGTTAAGGCAGTTATTCTCTTCTAATTTGGTTACAGATGCTCTTTTGCAGACTGTCGAATTACTTATTAAAATGCATTCGCCTGTGATGCCATAGGTCTCCGCTTCATAAACAAGCACCCTCTCAAACGGCAGATCTATTTGCTTCCCTTCAATAATAGTAGCTCTGGTCAGAAGCAAGTTATAAAAGCTTCTTCCAAGTTTTGGTATGGACAGAATGTACAATAGTAATGAACCATTCGTATAAATTGATGGCATTCCATACTCCACTGCTTCTATTGCATTGCCATAAGGTAACGTTTCCAGCTCGTCAATTACTCTATTGATCTCCGATTGGTCTAACAGATTTGTGTTGACAATACCACTCTTGGCCAGCTGACAAGCTCGGACAATTTCATATATTTCATCCCTCAAAATGATGACCTCGTTGATGGTACTTTGTTCCGTTAAGCCGTAGTCCTTGACGCTCGTTATACTGTTCATTCTGGTGACAATTTCATTTATCCTCCTAACCACTTGGTTCGTTGTGTGCTGAAACTCTTTATTAATTTTGTATTGTTCGTTGTTATTCGCGATGATGTTCTCCTGACTTCTTAATATGTTATTCCAGTCTGTTGAATCAGGACTTCCTGCAACCCATTTCCAAGCCGATCCGATCCAATCGATTGATCTAGGCGTCCTTCTTTTTATATTTGTAAATTCGTCAAGGCGTTTTTGTACCTGCAGCATGTGGTGCAAAATGAATTCTTTGTTTCTGCTTGGCGGAATGTGCCTCTGAATAAGAGCTGATATGTTTGCAGCCATTTCCCTTTACTTTTCTAAGTTGATGACGTGCACTAATTTGAAGTTTCCATCGACTATCCCTCCATTCCCAACCTTCAATGAAACCAGTGATGTTTTGTACTGGTAGATTTGTACACTAATTACAAAAGAAATCAGGTTGAGTCCGATGAAGAGAATAAACTTGAGATGCATGGTTAAAAAATTTTATTTCTGAAAATAGTACAAGTTAGTTATATCGATAAAAATGAGGCGATGTCATGACAATGAAATGTTTAAATGACAAATGGTTAGATTTAAGTTTTTTTTTTGCTTAGAAATAAGTTTTTACTTTGCTTAGAAAGTACCCTTCCCCCTCTTTTTTATATTTTTTTTGTTTTTCTTTTTTTTTATATTCAAGAAGTATAAGTTAAGTGAGTGAAACGACAAGAGATCTATAATTACTTATAATACAATGTTTTTCTTAGGACTTTGCCCATTTAGATTCTTTATGTGTTCCTTGTGAATCTTTCTTCCACTTCTTGCCAGCACAGTTACCCTATTATCTTTTTCAACTTTTTCTTTTCTATATAGCGCTTTGTTTTTTCCCTGGATAGTCTTAATAGCTACATAGATTCTATCACCCTTTCTATATTTTTTAGGGCTTTACCTCCTTCTATTCATTCTTGCCTTGCGAGCCGCCATATTTCTTTTAAGCAAGTGTCTGAGGTCAGTATTAATCTTCTTCTGTACTGATAATAGATTTTAATAGTTTGCTCCGATGTTTCTATTGTTTTAATCTCGAAAGGGCATCTGCCACGTGGTTCGATTTACCAGGCTTATAAATCAACTCGTGGCTATACTCCTCTATATATGCCTTCCATCTTTTTAGTTTGGCGTTAAAATTCCTATTTCCTAACGCAAACGTCAAAGGTTGATTCTTAATTTTAGGCAGTATAGATCTTAATTTTTTTCGCACCATATAAGTAATTTCGAAGATTATCAAGAGCCCATACAATAGCCCACATCTCTTTCTCGTTGGTGGCGTAATTCTCTTCAGTTTTGTTGAGCGATCAAGAAATATATGCAATGGGTTTATCCTTGCCGATCTCGCCTTGTGACAAAACGGCACAGCGCAAGCGCGGTATTAGAGGCATCCGTCGTCAAATTAAACGGTTTCTCGAAGTCTGGGAAAGCCGGGAGCTCAGCTGTAGTTAACATAGATTTAAGTCTATTAAAAGACTTCAAAGATTCATCATTAAGATTAATTGGCACCTTTTTAGACTGACTAGCTTTTATTTGGGCATGCTCTCCTCTTGTAAGATTTGTAAGGAGCTTTGCCACCTCTAGTCTCGAATAAATCTTCTATAATAGGAGGTCATTCCCAGGAAACTTTTCAACTCCTTTAAGTTCGTAGGTGGTAACAATTTTTCAATGGAATTTACCTTGGCAGGATCTGGTCTTATTCGCTCAGACCCAACGATATAACCAAGGAATTCTACCTCAGTTTTCATGATATGCGTTTTATCAAGATTTACCTTTAGATTAGCTTCACGACGCCTTGCAAAGATTGTATCGACGTTCTTCAAGTGACTTTCCATATTCTCGCCGATTACGATTACATCATCAATATAAACAAAACAGATTTTGCCTATGAACTCGCGGAGGACATCATCTATCATTCTCTGAAATATTGCCGGCGCATTCTTTAAGCCAAAAGGCAATCTTAAATATTCAAATTTAACGATCGCTGTTGAAAAAGCAGTTTTTGGGATATCTTTTGGTTTCATGGCTATTTGATGAAAGCCTGATGTATGATCTATTGTTGTGAAATACTTTGCTTTCCCTAAACTAGCTAAAGTAGAAGTAATGTCAGGAATTGGGTAAGTATCTGGAATGGTTACGGCGTTTAAACGCTTGAAGTCCACTACCATTCGATACTGCTTTTCGCCATTTGGTTTTGGTTTTTTTGGCACGACCCATATGGGTGAATTGTATGGACTTTTGGATGGCCTTATTACCCCTTCTGAAAGTAGTTCCTTTATCTGTCCCTCTACTTCTTCCCTCATACAGACTGGATATGGATAGCTTTTCGTATATATTGGTTCTTCTGTGCTTGTCCTGATTTCTGCCTGAACATTTGTTGTTGCAAGTTCGCTACCATCGAGTGGTCCGAAAAGTTGCTTGTATTTATTAATAAGACTTTCTATTCTTGTTCTAACTTTTGGCACATATTCCTCGCCTAATATATAATTTTACTCAGCAGTTATTTTTTCTTTTAACGGAATTTTAAAACTATTTTTCAAAACTAAAACATTTTCCTTTCTATCAACTACAGCACCTAATTCCTTAAGTGTGTCATCCCCAATAATTCCATCAAATGTTCTTAGTGCTGGCAAGACATAAAATTTAATAGGTTCCTTTATTCCAAAAAATTTTAAAAATGGTCCGATTACTTTTCTGTCTATACACACATCTCCTCCTACTGACCGTACATTTATTGGCCTTTCTAAAATTATGCTACCGTGTGATAAACGGGGGCTGCAAAAGTTCTTATTGGAGCCAGTGTCGATCAAAAAACATAAAATATCACCAATAGCAGAAGGGTACTTCTATATAGGGTAAACTTGAGGGCCTTCCCCCATAAAATTTACCTCCCCTACCGTCTCATCCCTACGGTAATCTTCCTCTAGCTGATTCTTGGCTGTCTGGTCCTCATCAGAAAAAGTTTCTATGTGATAGAGTCGAGGCTGTTTGTAGCCTGTATTTATTTCGGATGCACCTCTTTTCTCAGCTGTCCTAGGGTTGTTTATGTAATTCACTCGTCGAGATTGTATTGTCCTATCAACTTCCATCGGTTCCTGTTTTATGGCCGGATATCGTGGGGGTAAGCTGGCTTATAGTTGGAATATCCATTTGTTCGAAAGTTAGAGGAGTTGTTGTTATGCTGCCAATTTCTAGGCCTATAATTTATATTCTGCCACCCCGATCGCGCAGCGAACAATTTTGGTGACCTTGAAGGCCCAGGACGATGAGTTGTCTCCATGGAGACCGGCTCGTGAGGCTTCATTTTCGCATAAATTATATCGTTTCGCATCGTTAAGTTTTGCAACTCTAAACAAGCGAAGTATGCCTTAGCGAGCGTTCTTGGTCGTTGTATAATAATCATACGGGAAAGATCCGGGTTTAATCCACGTATGAAAATGTCTAACGCTCTGTTCTTATAGGTTCCCACTAGGGCACTACTTAGTGGTTTCCTCACTGTAAGATTTCGTCTGCAGTTTGTTGATGATAAGCGAAAGTTGGTGATTAATAGTTGAATAGAACTCATCCATTGTTGACGATCCCTGGGAGAGCTGATTGAGCTGATGTTCCAGAGTTTGAATGTCTCGTTTATCAGCGTAGTAGAGTGAAAGTATTCTTTTGATTTCGGCCCAATCACCATTGAATACGTTGTAGGATACTAGAGGACGCTCTGGATAATTGCACGATAAATCGGCTTATCCCTGACAATTTCAAAATCCCCCAGTATAGTTTCCACGGAATTAACCCAGGATACATACTGAGTTGGATTACCCTCAAATGTTCTTAAATCCCTTACACCGTCAGGAAGACGGCTTATATCTCTTAACTCGGATTCGGTTCGTGGTCGTTGAAGAGATACTTCCTCTGTGACCACTGGGACAGCAGCAGTAGCCTGCCTACTTTCAAGAAGATCTAATCTAACCAAAACTTCTCCTAGTGCATTGTTACCGAGACTCGACTCTAGAATTCCTATACGTGTTTCAACAGTCTTGAGTTGTTCCATAAACCGATTTAGGGCTCCAGTCATAGTCGTTAGTGTAGATTTAACCTCCTCCATTGTTTTTATATTAAGCTGACAAGAGGGGGAGAAAAACTCACTTACCTGAAATATGTACTGGGAACACTTTAATGAAAAATTGAAGATCCTTGACCGTTGCAGAGGTTCACTTCACTTCTTTTTCTTAAGGTTTTTTCTATATTATCTTTTCAATTTATTTTCTTTTCGGTTTTCTTTTCCAATTCGACTTTTTATTTCAATTTTTAAATTTTCGCATTCAATTTTAAAGGAATATCTTCTTTTTTAATTGTTTTTTTCAATTTTATATTTTTACTATCAATTTTCTTTTTTCCAATTTTATTTCAGAAATCAATTTTGAAAGCATATACTTTTTTATTTTAAGTTTTGCTTTTCTTTTTCAATTTTATTTTTTATTTTACAGATCAATTTTAAAAGCATATATTCTTTTATATTTCGCTTTTTCTTTTCAATTTTCAAATTTATATTTTGTTTTATTTTGGAAATTAAGCATATATTCCTTCTTATTTAAATTTTAACTTTTCTTTTTTTTATATTATATTTATTTCAATTTTCTCTTTCTTAATTCTTTGTATTAATATTTTTATGTATTAATATTTATTTTTATCATTTCTTCACTAGAGAGCCTTGGCTAGGATACGCGACGCGACCGTTTAAAACCCTTTTTTTTTGTCCTCACGGAAGCTCCGTATAGTTCCGCTTTGGAGATCCACTTTTATAATCGTGGATACCTACTAAGGTACGGTTCACTTGACTTTCGCCTCAGTAACCTTCTGTGATGCTTTTCAGTTTTAATCACCAGGAATACCGGATTAGCTAAGAAGGAGCTATTTTTATTTTTTATATTTATATTAAAATATTATAAGTCCTAGAGAAACCAGTGGGTTTTCGCAGGACTTTACTTATTAATTTATTCTACAAGGACTCCTAAGGGAGAGTCCCTGCTCGGGCGCCAGTTAAAGAATTCTAAACGGTTTGATCTAAAAAAATATATCAAGGCGCACCAACTCGCGCCTTTAGTTAAATGAAACACTTTTATTCAAATCAACTTTTAATTAAATTTATTAACAATTAAATATTAGCACAATTTACTTTTAATAGTTATTTATTACACAATAATTTCTAAGCTTCCGATACTCGTGACACCTTAGCCAAGACTGCTTGTTCCTAGCCAACTTTGTTGGCTCGTTGGATTTGATGATCACGTTGCACCAACATGTGCAGGTATGCAGACGCTGATCATGCAAAATTATTTTCCCATTGTTTCAGCAAGAAGGCAATTTCGTAATTGGATCGGAAGCGCGTGTTGAAGTAAAAGTGCTTAGGTTGCAGAGTTATTTTTTGGCGACAGTATTGCCACTGTTGTTAACTTACATAATTAGATTAATAAAAGTAAAAAAAAAATTAAATCATTTGACTTTTTTCTGTTTTTCTCTTTGCTTCTGAGTTCCGCCTTATATAAACCCAATTTCTCCTCTTTAACCTTACACATTCTCCGTGTATAACGTTCCATTTCCTACAATTTATTTTTCAAATCCAAGCATAACTCTTTTTGCAGTTTTACTTGTTGTTATAAAAGCCCCAGTTTCGCTTGGTTTTTATTTATTTTATTTTTTATAAGCAGAGGTGTCGCAGGTGAAGTACACGGGTTTTTACTTTCGGTAATGTCAGTTATTGTGTCTAAATTTGGCTCGGGGTCTGGTACAATCCTTTGCGTTCTCTTAATTCCTAATGGATCTTTATGTTCGACAGCAGCACGCATGTCTAATAGATCAATCGCTGCTTCTCGACAGCTGAAAAAGTATTTTGTTTGAACGGCCCACACCCTATTGCATACCTTTCAGCTTTGTTATGAGCGATTATTTTTTTCTTCAATTTAAATTTAAAATCTGCCCACACCTTCATCCAGCCCTCTCCGGAACGGGATGGGGGACCAATGCAATTTAAATCTTCGGAAACGGTGTTCCACTCCTCTTTTATACTTATTTTTATTAAACTTTTATGGAAGCCCTTTGCCAAATAAGGTTTTTGCTCCATTATTGCTACTAACTTCGCAAATTGTGCAGCAGTTGTGACCTTTATCCTCCAATATACACCAGAGTTAGGTACACAAGTACTTAAAAAAAGAAATTATATATCAATTATATTAAATTTTTTGCATGCTTATCTTTTATTTACTTCCATTGAAATTACTTCTCAAATAATTTTAATAACTTCGTGATCCAAATGCTTAACGACAATTTTTTACACTTTTGACAGACAAATACGCCAAACACGGTACTGTTTTAAGGTCGTTTTTGTAATAGATTTGAAAAGTGTGGTATGCGTTGGCGTCTTTACGCCGCAAAAACGCCAAAGACAATAAGGGTGATTGTTATGTATTGTTTAAGTGTTATTTAGTTTTAAGTTATTATTTTCAGACACTCGCTCTGTATGTCAAAGTAAAGGCCAAAAGCAAGTCTGGTAATTTTACTCAATTTGTTTTTTTAACACATGATCTCTCTAACTTTAGCAAAGATGCGTAATAACACTATCACATAGTTTATTAGAGTAAGACGTATATAGCTTTAAGAAAATATTGTTATTGTTTATAAGACAAATAAAATTGTTATCGAAAAAGAAAAAAACTTAATAAATACTTACTTACTACTTGTATTTTCTTATAATATTCCGTTTCTCACCACGATCAAGTGATTTGAATTTTTTACAGTTGTTTACTACACTGCAGTTGTTGTTGTTACGTACCATGCACATACGTTGAGTATTTAAAAAAGCTCTCTTGTTTGTTGTTGTATTTTTGTTTGTTTTGCTTTCTGCATTATGTTTGTTTTTACAGAGGTCATCAACTGTTATATTACCAGCTGTTATACCTATGTTAAAAAACCATTTACCAAATTCGTACAGATTTGGGATTTTGTTTTGGGTTATCAGTTGCATTTTTTGTGTTGCCCATTGCATTTGATACATACTTGGAAGTTTTTGTATCAAATCATGTAAAAGTGATGAGTTATTTAACTCATATTGTAAATTACTAGCAGTAATTGTGGTAATTAAACTACGTACTTCTACAGCCATGGAGGTAAGAGTTTTTAAATTATCTTTATCAACTTTTGGTGATAATATAATTCTGTTTTTTATTGAATTTATTATTTTTTCAGGTTTACCGAACAACAAAAAGAGGATGTGTATGGCGTCAGCATATGTCGTACGCTATTAAGTGCTTCACCTTGTAGAGCGTTTTGAAGACGAATGAGGTTTTCTTCATTAATGAATGTACAGGAGACGTTGGACCATTCGTAGGTGGAGATAAATATGGGCCATTCTTCAGGTTGACCAGAAAATATTGGGAATTCTTTGGGCAACGACTATCGTGAGGTAAGGTTTATTTGTGATAAAGTTTGCGGTTGTGAAAAAGTAAATGGTGTTTGTGAATTTGAATTGAAATTTAATGAAGATGTAATTGGTTGTGAAATAAATTCTGATGGATTATAAGGAAAAAAATTTGTTGTATTATTATTATTATTCAAATATGAAGACGTAAATAGCACATTTTGTGAGCTTGTTGTTGCCGTTGATATTGAAGGCTGCATTCGATTAAAACCACTTTAAGTTTGTATGTTCGCTGGGGCGTTTGGTACTGAGTACACAGGTAAAGATTATTTGCGGGCGGCATTAGTGACCGTTGGTTTAACAAATGTTACGTGATTTTGTGGTGCTATAAAGAGGCGATACACGTAGCTGTTGGTTGAATAGAAGCAGACGCATTTGTATTAATGGGATTTTGTGCGGTATGATAAGTTTGGTTTGGTAAGTTAGATGATTGCAGGTTTGAATTGTTACTTGCATTTTTGTTCAAGGTTAGTTCTTGCGACGTTGAGTTTACAGAGGCAACCCAATTGTGAACAGTCTGAGATTTCTCGCTCAATATATCTTAAATAGTTTCTTCAAGAATTTGATATTTTATTTAAATAATCGTTGTTTAGCTGTTGATTTAATTTTCGTTCTTCTTCTAGCCTTTGTAGTTGCAAATCAATCTTTTGTGACTGCGATAGGCGTGAACGATTTGAGCGATGGCTTGTTGTACTTATATATATATATATATATATATATATATATATATATACTAGGCATTTGAATATGAAATATTTTGTGGCATTGGATGCAAGATGTTGTATTATCGTCAGGGGGATTTTGGCAAACAGAACAATTGGGGCTAAGTTATGCAATTTGCTGTTGACCGCTTTTATTGTGTAAAGACATTTTGTACTTACTGTGAGATTGGCTAGTTGATTTTGTAGATAAAGTATTGGTGGCGCGAATGATGAAGCAAAAAGATTTTTAAAAATGTTGAAAAGAGGAAATCGCCTCGCTGTGGTTTTCACAGGATTTTGAATAAAGAAGCCAGTGGTTTAAATAACAATTCAAGTTTATTTACTCCAATGTTTCTTATATTAAAATTCTTTTTGGTATGAAAACCACAATTCCAAAATTACACCAACTCCAAGCAAAGCCGAGCGACAGATACAGAGCAATATGTCACTCAAAATGGAGTTTCAAAGGTGCAAAAAGGCGCCTACTCCGAAAATATAAAAGTATATATTGTAATAGACCATCCACAGTATATATTGTGTGTTTTTTCAGTGTCGCCAACATCAACGTTCTAGAGGAACTTAAAATGTAAAGTGACCTGACTTATTAAAACTATCGCTTATAGCACGCAGCGGTTTTAAATTGAAGCTGTTTTCATCCTTGCGGAAACGGTGGCTAATTCATTCAACGTATATTTAAAATTATGGGACTCTAAGGATGCTTAAATTTTTTACTCTTGAATTGCCACCAAACTCTACAGTTCTTATAGTTTGAACATATCACAGTGTGACAATCAGATAAAAACCTATCAAACTACCTCTTTACGTATCAAACTCCCTTCTTTTACTCCGAGTGAAAATTTATACTGTTAGCAGAAAATATAGCGCCCAAACAACCAAGTCTTGATATATATATATATATGAAAAGTTGCGTAAAATTACAAGAATATACCGTTCAAAGTAAGCAAGTAGTTTCCTGATCCCGTAAAAAATGGGTTCAAAGTCATAAATGAACTTATGAACTATCTTCTTAGAAAGTTATAAAAGCTAAAAGCATTCTCTTATTTCGAAAAATTGAGACATGAGCCTTCACAGCGCGAGCCTCAAGATTATTATCTAGTAAAAAGATGTCCTTGAGATTACAAGAGTACTTACTTTCATGAATCCAAGTTGGTCCATACCACCGGAGTGAATTATTTATCATTTCCGTTGATGCAACAAAACGATTTCCTAAACCCTCAAGGTTGTCTTCTGGCTTCACATGATGCCATTTACTATGTCAACAACTTTCTGGATTTTGCAAACTCTGTTCGTAATAAATTTATTTCCTTTTTCAGCCAAGAGAGGATGATCGTAGCATTTGTCCAATAAAATATCTGACTAAGAGGCAAACCAATTTCATCAACTATAGTTTTCACAAGCTCCGAAGCTAAAATTGCTACACAAAGTTTCAGGCCTGGTATCGAAACGGTCTTTGTTTTCAAGCTCACCTGAGAATTTTGCAACAACTATCCGATATTCTTATTGCAGACAAAACTTCACTTTTGTATAATTAGCTCTCAGTGCATAGTACCAGAACTTATTTGGGGAAGAGGAAAGTGTTTGTTTTTATTCTATGTTACAGGGATGAGTATGTCAGACTTTAACTGATGCTCTTTTGTTCAGGGTCCAGTGTACATCAGTTAACCCAGTATTATGTGTATTTGGGGTTTTTGGTATTGTTTTATTTGAAAAAACTTGGCTATTGTTTTTTCACCAGAGCCTTTGGTAGGAATAAAACCTATGACCTCTGAATTGTTGGTCGAATACTCAACCAACTCATCCATCGAGGCACTCTTACATAGAAGTAAGCTTTGATTCGTAAGAATTGGCACAAAATATTCTGTCTAGACAATATGCAAATTCTGGACCCCAAATTTTACGTTTAGGTGTCTGCTCTAGTTCCGAAATCCTGCTAAAGGATTAGCAAGGAGTATTAAAAACTATCACCAGTTTAGTCTTCTTCGTCTTCATCACCTACAAATTTCAATTTAAATACATATGTATATAATATCATTATTCATACTTACTGGATTGAATAGCTCAACCATTAGCATTTTCCTTTTGCATTTTATAGATGATTCCTTTTTATATGTTGGAGATTTTTTATATCAATCACAATTACATTACCTGTTTCCTGTTTTTACAATTAATTTTTTTGATATTGTTTTTATTTAATATTTGATTAATGTTTCAATAAATGCGTATTATGAATTTCATTTCAAGTAATTTGTTTGAAGTATACAAAAAATTGTTGCAGCGATTTCAAGTTTATTCGTACCATACAAGCAAGTGTTAAGCAAAGGTTAAAAACTAAAGGAACATTGTGGTATTAATGATTCGGAGCGAAAAAAAATTCTAAAGAAAAACATATGCCGTTAACGGCTAGAGCATAATAAGAACAACTATATGGGGCAGACTAGTTACATAAGTATGTAACTATGTATGTATGTATATTATTAAAAAACAAAGGAAAAAAACTATTAAAAATTAAAAGAGTATAAAATAAAGATTCGATAAGGTAAATTGAAGTTTAACAGCGCAACTTATCTAGTTGTAGCCTATTTTTGCATTGACTTCTATCATTTTTCTGTCGCAATGCGAGAAAGGGTATTATTTTTATTGCACATTTTAAGTGAAAAGTTTCTCGATGCGAGAAATACAGAAACGTACGGGGTTCAGAAAAGAGAAAACAGAAACTTAATAAATAAACAGAAACAATTTTAAAAAACAACAAAAAATCTATTTCAAAAAACCAATTGAGACCATGGATAGAAACATAACATATTACAAATTGGAAGAGTAAATAATAAATCAAATGCAAGAGACAAATCACCGCATTCGAAATCGAGTACTTTGTCATCGAAATGTTGTTAACGAGGATCACGGCAATCGTTATCGAAACGTATCTACTTGAAGTTGCACTCGATTGGTAATCTACTATCGAAAACAAATAAACTCTAGCATTTTTCCGCGAAACAAAACAAGAAAAAAAGAAAGAAGTAATTAAAAGTGTAAGTATTTTCCTAAAATTTCCTAATATTTGGATGCATTTTAATTACAAAATTTCTAAGTTTTTACCCAATTTTAAATTTTCACGAATTTTTTATTTAAACATTGACGAATATCCTAATATTGTGGAAGTAAGAATATATTGAATCTTTTTAATGAAACCAGAATCCTATAATCTAAATGCTGCTTACATTATAAAATTCCAATATGAAATATTATCAGAAAACAATAACAAATTTTCGAGGCCTAATATTACAATTGGTTAGAGAAATGAATGTTAATAATTCAGAAAATAGAGAACTTCTAAATATAGAGAGTAAATTTAGTGATGTGACAAGTTATGATTTAGTTATTTTCACAGTCATGATAATATTCTTAATCTTCACAAAGGCATAAATTAACTGGGGAAAAGAGCATCGCTCTGAGATTATTAGCATTACCCTTACAAAATATTGCCACGATGATTCCCGTACCAAAAATTAGTCAAATACCCCATTTTTCATTGCGGATAATCAATTTGAGAGCGGAAGAGATAAAAAAAGTTTAATTGAATTCTTACTTTTCCATATTTTTAGTTTGTAATTCAATATTAACGCAATCGAATGTTGAAAATGAAGTTTTGAGAAAAACGCATTTAAAGTTTCATAACGCATTATCACTTTGAACACACCTTCATTTGGGATATAACTCATTTCATCTTACTCTACACCCTTTTAGGTACCAGAATCCATTCTTAAGTCCAAACCGGTTTTTTGACAAACTAGGTCCCTTTTCTCGGAGAAGGTCACATATAATTTGTTATTTAAATTTACGAAGAAAAGGTAAAATTTTTGGCAATCCAATAATTGGCAAATTATTAGGAAAAGTTGGTGAAACAATAAATTATTATTATAGCCAAAAAATTATTGGCTACAAACTTTACTACTTATTCAACTACTTGAACCTTAAACATTATTTTGAATAATTTATATAAATGCATTTATTCTTTGTTTTTTCTAATTATTAAAAAAAAACAAAATATTTAAAAAATATCTCTTTTTGTTTTGAGCTATTTGCTGATTAGCGAGCAACACTGGGTTTATTCATTGTAAGAAGATCGTTGTTGAGTGTGTCACTCATATTTTGTCTCAATATATTAATTTCAAATACGCTATGTAAGTAAATCCGTACTTTCGATCAAAGTAACAGGGGCAATCTCTTTGGCAATTATTGCAGCGCCAACTGTCAAATTTGATTGCCGACACAAGATCTTCACGTGTGGATCGCACAAATATGTGTTTGAACACATATTCTGCAATTATTGGTAGAAGATATTTCCGAACAATTATGTTTGAACACAAGCTGTCAAATAGTGTTGTGATTTGTTTGGCATTCACCTTTATTGTGAAAAACCCCTCAAGACGACGTTGAATACTAAAAAGTGAAAACAATTTTATATAATAATAGAACCGATTACATCAGAAATTCTCAGAACATTGTTATTTAAACAATTTGGGAAAACTTTTATAAAAAACCAAAGAATTTGGCAATTTGGTCAAATGTAAGATACAGTTTTAACATAGAGGATTTATAGCGGTTCCTCATCATCATAATTACTGTTTGCTGCCTCTATTCTGCTGACTACTCATTTCTGCGTACTTTGACTACGACTGACTCTGCCAGCATAGTGTTCTTTATTTTAAACAATAAAATTTTGCTTATTAATAACAATGCAACGAATGGAATTATTTTATGGTTTTATCTTAAATAATAAAATATGCTTACTTATACGAATACAATTAATGGAATTCTTTGTAAATTTATGGTTTGTTTAAAAAGGGTAAAAGCAAGATTGCAATAAATAAAACAGACAAATTTCAACATAAAAATGCAGTTTGAATTAATTACAATTCAGGTAAGTAACATGATCACAAAAAATAGGATAGACCGCGACGTAGCGTCAGAATTTACATATATTATTTGAAGAAAACATTTAAATATGAAAATGAAATTAAAAATATTTTGTGTGTTAAGTTACACACCATCACTCAGTGCAAAAGCAAATCCCGTTCAAATGCATTTATTGCAATTTACCCTGCACATCTGCAACACATCATCATCAACTCAGTGCAAAATCTAATCTTGTTCAATTGCTTTACTACAATTTGCCCTGCAGATCTGAAATCTAAAATTTAAATTTTGTGGAGCAAACATTTTTTGTGATTCTAATTCAAATCCATTTAAATCATTCAAAAGAAAAAAAATTAAAAGTGATTTTCAATTAAATTAAATTGACGGAACCTCAAGAATTACTTCTTCTTAGTCAAAAAATGGTATATGCGAATATAAATTCAATTTTGGTGAAGTTTAACGCACTTTCAAAGGAAGATTGTACCAAACTGACTCGTAGTAGGCTAACAGAGGAGGCAAAGAAAAACAAATATTTTACAGATGATTTATACTCAGAATATAGATCTACGCCAAGTCGGCAATGCTGACCTGCTTAAAAGAAATTATCATGACTGGTGGTCATTCCATGATTTGTTTACCTCCATAATATATTCTAACAACGAGTTATCAAATGTCAAGTTTTACTACCTAAGAAGCGAAGTTCTTCAATGTATTGCCAATATGCCTGTATCATCCGAGAATTTTTTCGGCTTGGAAGCTTTTGTGTACCCGGTATGAAAATACTCGGATGTTAGTCAACTCTCATTTGGACGCCATCTTTGAAGTACCATGCATTCAACGAAAATCAGCGGCAGACTTGAAACATATTTTTTAGCTATTGTAAAATAGTCACTAGGTGCGTTGAAAGTTTTATGCTCACCCGTGGACCAGTGGGACAATATTATCGTTTATATGATTGTCCGAAGCTTTAAGTCCTCCTCTCACGAGTCTCGCAGTTGTTCTAAAAAGCCTGCAAAATTTTCAGAATTAGAGATCTTTCTGATTCAAATCTTAGAAAGCGTAGAATCCTGGACAAATTTATAGAAGGCTCTTAAAAAGTCAAGTGCAACTTCACATGTATCTACACCTGCAAATAAAGATCATCTTGTTGAGGTTTCCAATAAAATTTTAAAACAATCAAATAATACTTCTTGTTCTCTTTGCAGTTCAAATCATTACATTTCGAGCTGAGCATGATTTTCTCGCAAAAAATTTCTGCTTTAATTGCCTTGGTCCTTATCGGGTTTCTCAATGCAAGAGATACAAACGCTGCAAGTTCTGCCGCGTGCGTCGCCATTCATCTATTGATGGCTTTAAAAATTTAACTCAAAATTACGAATACAAATAGTTGCCAGCAATTACGTTTCTTCTACGGCTCTAAATTCTGAACCCAAGATCTTACTTGCTACAGCCTAAGTACACATCAAATCATTGCACGGATCTTCCACTGTAGCTCGTGCCATGCTTGATCACGGATCGGGAACATCGCTCAGCAGCGAAGAACTTGTTACGAAACTTAATTTGCAACGAACGAAAGGAAGTTTGAATCATATACATAGGTGTCGGTGTACTTCAGTCTGGCACAAACAAGGAACTAGTACAATTCATGCTTTCTGTCTGCATATATTTTACCAAGGCTAACTAGTCAGTTACTAACGAGTGATGTAAAGCTAATCAGTACTTGCCTTGAAGGTATTCAACTAGCAGGTCCTAACTTTATGAACACTGGCAAAATTGACCTTATAATTGCAACTGATTTATATGGTTATCTATTAGAAGGAAAAATCCTTAAGGGTGATTCTAATAACTCAATTGCAGACTTAACATCATTAGGGTGGATAATGTCAGGAAGCATCTACCCACAGTCCGATCTAACCTCACCCCAACGGGTGCAGGCTTACCAGTGTCGTATAGATCATACAATTAATGAATTGTTGCAGCGTTTTTGGATACAAGAAGAGGGTGCAACAGACTAATTAATTTCATCTCCCGAGGAGCAAGAATGTGAGGCTCATTTTCTAGTTATTTATTACAGACAATCATCGGGCAGATACGTTGTTCGATTGCCCTTTAAACGGCCTCCCATTGAGCTTGGAGACTCTCGAAAAGCCGCAGAACATATTCTTGTAAAGATGCTTGAAAAGTACGAGTCTAATGTACAGTTTTATCAGCTTTATTGCAACTTTCTCAAAGAATATGAATCTTTGGGCCATACGATGCCTGTAAGGCGTAAACCAAATATTGAAGTAGGATTTTTTCTTCCCATCACGGAGTTTTGAAAGAGCCTAGCACTACGACTAAGTTACGTGTCATATTTAATGGGCCATTCAAACTAACAACGGTGTATCACTAAATGATATACTATACACTGGACCAAAACTACAGTTAGAGATTTCAGACGTTATCACAAAATGGCGCCAATATCAGTTTGTCTTCACAGCTGATATTGAGAAAATGTTTCGACAAGTGATGGTTGATTCACGTGACTGGTTCTATCAACAAATTCTGTGGAAGCCATCATTATCATCAAAAGTGGTGCCCTATTATTTCACAACTGTCACTTATGGCCTCGGTCCTGCACCATATCTGCCAAATCGGGTGATAAGGCAACTTGCATGTGATGAAGGTGCTGCCTTGGCAGTAAATATTTTGCACAACACCACATATGTAGATAACACATTTGGAGGAGCTGATTCCTTCGACCAAGCTGTAGCTGCTGTAACAGAATTAGATATGCTCTGAATGGCGGGCGGTTTTAATTTATATACGTGTATTTCTAATAACCCTAAAATTCTTTCTAGCATATCTCCAGATCGCTGTGCACCTCAAAATCTTATCTCATTTAAAGAAAACTCACCCATATCCGCACTAGGTGTATCTTGGCATCCAGGAAACGACTCATTTGGATTTTCATCTCCATTTGCAGGCACCTCAGCGTTCTGTCTTATCCAGCATAGCAAGACTTTTTGGTCCTCTTGCCTGGATTTCTCCAGTCACTATTAAGGCCAAAATATTGATGGATGATATTTGGCTCTCAAAAGTAGATTAGGACGAAATTATCAGCGACAAATTATCTAACAGTCTAAATTTATTATCGATTTAGAGAACATCAGCAACATAGCAATACCAAGATGGGTTGGTTTATCGTCAGCAATTCTTGGCGTAGAAATCCACGGTTTTTCGGATGCTTTTGAGCACGCCATGGCTGCAGTCATTTATTTGCGGATAATCACTGAATTTGACAACATAGCCGTTCACCTAATCGAAGCTAAAATAAAAGAAGCTATAATAAAATGAATAACTATTCTTCGTCTTGAACTCAATGCTGCAGTCATTCTTACAAGAAGAGTGGCTCATTTAGTGACCATCATAAACAACAACAACGTTTCACAGCACTTATGGACTGATTCATTAGTGGCCTTAACTTGGGTAAAAAAGGCCATCTCTCTCGCTGGAAAAATTACGTTGCTAATCGCGTTCAGAAAATTCAAGATGATTTACCCCATGCCAACTGGCATCACGTGTCAGGCAAGTACAATCCTGCGCATCCCGAGGACTTTCAGTCCAACAGTTTATTGATAACCCTTTATGGTCGTATGGTCCCAAATGACTATTCAATCATTCCTCATTGTGGCCATCTTTAGATATCCTAAGAAATCTATCTATCTACATATATGTATATATATATATATAGTTTGTCGCCAACAACAAAAGCCAATCTGGGACTTGGTTACAAAATTCTCAAAACTGTCCCGTCTGCTTCGAGTGGCTGCTATCTGCCATAACTTTAATGTTTTCAGTCAGACGTTAAAGTTCTTCAAGGTGGTCAGGATTTGCCAAATGCTCACCCTCTTAGCAAATTTACGTCATTTATTGATACGCTTGGTCTATTTCGTGTCAGTGGCTACGTAGTGCTCTTATTGATTCCAATGCAAACCACCCAATAATTTTACCAGCCAAATCGACGATTACTCAACTTATAATTGCCGAAGCACATGAAAAATCGCTTAATGGCGGTACTTATGCCATGTGCGTATATCTGTGGCAGTATTACTACATATTAGGAGGGCGCTCGTCAATCAAATCTTTCAATCGACAATGTGTCGGCTGTGCAAGAATCAGAGGAGAAACAGCTCGACAGCTTATGGGTCATCTACCAGCTAACCGGACGAATGCTGCAAGAGCATTTCTACATTCCAGAGTTAATTATGCAGGACCATTGCCCATTAAATCGTGGCGTGGTCGTGGAGAATATAAGGGTTATATTGCACTTTTGGTCTGTTTGTCAACCACCGCTGAAGTTGTTTCAGATTATTTACTTGATGGGTTTCTTGCAGCATTCAAGAGATTTGTAGTTCGACGTAGTATTTCCTCAACGCTGACGATTGATTGTGGTAGCAACTTTATAGGCACGAATAAGGAGCTCAAATATATTTTCACTCAATATTCAAAACAATTTTTGGAACTGTCCGCAATATTAGCAATTAGTGGAAAGTGGGAGTCCAGTATCAAATCCGTAAAATTTCATCTTCGCAGAATCATTGGAGACACTGTTTTAACTTTTGAAGACCTATCAACCTTGCTATTCTTAATTCTAGGCCTATATGATGATCCTACCGATGTTAGTGCAATTACGCCAACACATTTCTTAATTGGCTCGGCTTTAAACACTGTTCTTGAACCATCAGTCCTTGATCTGTCTCTTTCGAGACTGTCCCGTCTTCAACATATTCAACTAATGATGGATAGCTGGTCTCGTGAGTACTTGCAATGGTTTAAGTCCATGTCAAAATGGAAGCAACAAGAAAACTGTATCCAAAGGGTGTCGTTGGTTCTAATTGCCGATGAAAGATATCCACCAACTAAATGGCCATCCTATCAAAACTGTCATTTTATGTTCTAATGGCCAGTTTTTAACTTAATATTTAAATACGAAATTAGTTAATTTTTCCTTAAATTTAAGTTTTATTTAAATATGGTTTCATTTTTTCAGTCTCAGTTTGGTATTTAATTATGATAAAAGTATGGTAGCACTATTAAATGTCAAAAAAAAAAAAAATAAACAACTTATTCATTTAACAGCTGCTTACTATTTAGTTAACTTAATATTAAAACATTTTGTTTTAAAAATTTTGTGGTTTCGAAATGTTTGCCTGAATTTACTAT
Organism: Epicampocera succincta; assembly: GCA_932526305.1. Lineage (NCBI taxonomy): Eukaryota > Metazoa > Arthropoda > Insecta > Diptera > Tachinidae > Epicampocera > Epicampocera succincta. Next base: position 24,941,540 of record OW052035.1, on the reverse strand, counting down.
TAAATTCTCGCTCGACGTCCTTCCAAACATTCACCTTTTGTTCTGAACCAGCTGGGTCAGTCTTTTTGCACTGGATTATGCTGCAGTCTCCAGCAAATGTTCACTTGCAATTTTTACCTATTTTTTTAAGTAAACTGAATTTCATATAAATTCATTGTTTTAGTTGATGTTAATAATAACACAATAGCACAATGTTTTTATTCGCGACGAGTTTATTTATTGAATATTTTTTATCAAATAATGAAAAAACTTCAATGCGCAATTTTCATAATTTGCAGAACTATCAAAATCATATGGTGGTATAAACAACTTAAGTTGCATTTAAATGAAAGTGATCGGTGATTTTAGTTGTATTTAAATATGATCTATAAAAATAAATTGGGTATTTAAATTGGGTAAAGAACTTAAGTTTAAAACCCGTTTAATTTTTAAGTTAAAAACTGGCCCTAAGATATTTACCTGTTCACTACCTGCAAATACATATGCCGTAATTCTGCTGGCGTTATTGCTTGTATCAAAACTGAACAAATTGCCCTTGTGGGCGCTATGTAATGGAAATTACCCATGATTGCAAGTTGCGATTGGGCCGTACTTTGGTATTGAAAAAGTTTAATTTATAGGTACCATATTTAGTTAATGTTAAATATGTATTCGCTTACACTTAATAAAAATACACTCTTTGTCGACTGTTAACCAGTTTGCTTTTGTAAGTACTGTTTTTTTAAATAATTAGAGTTTTCGGTTATTTGTCATTGACGGATATTTAAATACATGCTTACGGCTTTAAGTGCATACATATGTAAAGGGTGTTTTTTATTGAGGTATAGAACTTTAAGTTGGCATCACTTTTTTAACTGGCGGCCATTTTGTCAGCTGTCAAGTGATTAATATTTAGTTTGGTTTGCCATTTCATCATGAACAGGTTGACAAAAGAACAACGCTTGCAAATCGTGCAAATTTATTTCGAAAATAATGGTTCAGTTCGCGAAGTTTACCGCAAGCTCCGTCCATTTTATGGTCGACATAATCGTCCATCAGAGCAATTAATTCGGTTAACCATGGATCATTTTCGCACTACGTTTACTCTATGTGATAATACGCATCCGCAGAGACGTCGAACAGTGCGCACCGAAGAAACAATTGCCGCTGTAGAGCAAAGGTTTGAAGAGCACCCGAATGAATCGATTCGCCACCGTGCACAGCAATTGGAGCTTTGTCCATCAACTTTATGGAAGATTTTGCGCAAAGATCTTGGCTTGCGACCTTACAAGATCCAGCTTGTGCAAGAATTAAAGCCGCGAGACCATGCAATGCGTCGTGATTTTGGTGTATGGGCCGAAAATGAGATTGATCTCGATGCTGATTTTCATCGCAAAATTTTGTTCAGTGATGAGGCTCATTTTTGGTTGAATGGCTACGTCAACAAGCAAAATTGCCGCATTTGGAGTGAAGAGAATCCACATGAGACCCTTGAGACGCCATTACATCCACAAAAACTGACTGTTTGGTGTGCTCTATGGGCTGGTGGAGTCATTGGGCCATACTTCTTCCGAAATAATGCTGGAGAGTCAGTTACCGTTAATGGAGACCGGTATAGAGCCATGATAACCGACTATTTTGTTCCCGAATTGGATGGCATGAATGTGGATGAGTTGTGGTTCCAACAAGACGGCGCTACATGCCACACAGCGCACGTCACAATCAATTTATTGAAGGAAACATTCGATGAGCGCATAATTTCGCGGAATGGACCTTTCAATTGGCCACCAAGATCGTGTGATTTGACACCATTGGATTATTTTCTTTGGGGATATGTGAAATCGCTCGTCTACGCCAACAAACCAGAAACGTTAGGGGACTTGGAAGCCAACATTCGTGGCGTTATTGCCAACATACGGCCCCATATGCTCGAAAAAGTGGTTGAAAATTGGACCTGTAGAATTGGCTTTATTCGAGCCAGCCGCGGCGGCCACATGCCCGATATCATATTTAAACATTAATGGCATAAAATTATCCTTCCAATAAAGCCAAATTGATGGACATTAAAACGATTTTCTTGTGTTTTATTTTAATTCGAAGTTCTATACCTCTAAAAAAACACCTTGTATTATTGCCAATCTTATTGCACGTGGAGACACCAGTTATGTAAATACGCCCACCATAACAAACGCGTTCTTGTATTACAAAAAAATCGCCGAATTAGCCATACCAATTAAAGCATGCATTTAGTGCTAAGTTGGTGAAATATTTTTCGTTGGGCTGAACTTTGAAATGTTTGGAATGAATAAGTCAACTCTTGGGATTGCTGCTGGAGTTGCGGGAACCATATTCATTGGTTATTGCATTTATTTTGATACAAAACGGCGTTCAGATCCTGACTATAAAAAAAAAGTTAGAGAAAGTAAGCGTATTTGTATGTACGTAGTACATGTGCTTGTGTTTCTTACATAAATGTTTTTATTCAAACAGGAAGAAGGAAAAATCGAAAAATTGGCAATTCCGCAAGAAATGGAATGCCAAATTTGAATGATCCGGGATCTATTGAAAGGTATTTTTAAACAGTTTAGTGTCACAATTTTCTTCAGTGACGAAGAAATGTAACTAGTAATTTTTGCTAAGACGACTATTATTTGTTTTTGCCGAGTTTTTATTTTGTTCCATTTTGTTTGCTGTTGTCGATTGAAGACAACTGCAGGCGTGATAATTTGATTCCTACACCTAAAATTTTTCTCATTAACTATGTTGTTTTCTATTTATAAAACTTCATAAATAATTGATTTTGCTATATAGACATACATACATATGTATATATATATGCCAGAGCCAGAAAAATTATTTCTTTTAAAGACAAAACTGTTTTAATTTATGACTATTAGAAAAACACCGATTAAAATATTGACAAGCAGTTGACGATAATAGAATAATAGTCAAAGAATTGCATGGATTATACAGTGAACCAATTAAGTTTAAGTATACTCAACAAGCGGAAAAATAAAGACAAATATAATTATATATCAAAAAACGATATATTTTTGTTTATATAGATATATTCGTAGTACATTTTAAAAGGAACATAAAATCAGTCTTTTCATTGAAATATACATATATTAAGAACTATATAAAAATAACATAAAAACACGGTTATATCGTTAATTCATGCAAAAAAAGTTTAAGTACATCTAGTCAAAACAGTAAGATCAAAAAGAGTTTGAGTAAATTAATATTTTGTTGGGCCTCCACCTGCATCAATATTGGCTTGTAGACGTCGACGCATGCTTCTCACTAATCTTTTAGTATCTCTTTGTGTTAATTGGCCCCATTCGGTCGACAAAGTATTTTTAAGGGATTTCTTCGAGGCAACACTATGTTTTCTAATCCTTTTCTCTAGCAAATCGCAGATATGCTCAATCGGATTCTGGTCCAGAGATTGCGGGGTGTACACAGTTGTTTGCAATTGTAGACCATATATTCCTTAACCAAATACGACGTGTGCTTGGGGTCGTTATATTGGAAAATGAATGAGTTTTTCGCGTAGAATGTCTAAGTATACACGTTTATCTATTCTACTCTCAACAAAAACCATTTTACCCACACCATCCACTGCCATACACCCCCAAATCATAACCCCAAATTCCCCCCACCGTGTTGGACTGTTGGTACTATATTTTTTAACAGCATGGCTTCATTTGATTTTCTACATATTTTTTAGCACCACTCTGTCCAAAAATATTATATTTTGACTCGTCACAAAATATGACTTTGTTCCAAAAAGAATCTGGCTTATCCAGATGCTCCTTTGCAAAGTCCAGCCGCTTCTTTTTGTTGGTAGCCGGTATTAGGGGTATTTTACGAGGAATTCGCGAATTGTAACCAGCTCTGTGGAATACGTTTTTAATGGTCTGAAGTGGACGCTTGTTTGTGTGCTTTCCAACAATTCATCTCTTATTTTCGGAGCAGAAATTTTGGGATCAGCTTGGACTGCATATACAATATTCCTCTCTTGTCGCTCTGAGAGTTTCTTTGGAGGACCAATTCGGTGTTTATTTTTTTGCAAGCTTCCATTGTTTCTATACAAATTAATTATATTCCATACTCTAGAATGGGGTTTCCCAATAACTTGTCCAACTTCACGCAAGGATTTATTTTCCAAAAACACTAACTATCAATTTCCGGACTTCGGTTAATATTTCTTTACCTTTACCGATTTTGTCAGCTTAGGAGTAACATCTACTAAAATTACGAGCAATGAAGTGGTAAAGTGCACTGCGACATTCTTTACTTAAAAAATAAAACAAATTAAAAACCAGTGTTTTTACAAAAACAACAATTTTGCAGTCTATGATTTATTGGTGTACTTAAACTTTTTTGGTGTAATTTTTAGCACTTTTTGAAACCTTAGACTGTATGTACTACGTTTTGGAAAAGTAACGGGAATATAACAAATTTTTTTAAGACAACACAGTAACCTTTCAATATTATTAAAACAAAAGAGTCGATTTTATTAACATCAATATAGTAATTGTAAGTATTTTTAAGTGACAACAAGGTGTACTTAAACTTAATTGGTTCACTGTACATATGCAATGTACAAACCAATTACAGATGACGAAACACATTTTTGAATTTTAAGCTAAAAACAGTTGCAGAGCTCAAAAAAGTTGTGAAGATCTAAAAAACAAACCAAATTATAACAAAATATCAACCGAAATAATTCCTGAAAACTGGAATACAAGTCAAAACCAAGAAACATCAAAACCGAATTGGTTTCTATGACACCCTTGATTAACTGTGAAAGTACTCAACAGAACAACATATTTTCAATGGAGACGGATAAATTTTTGGAAGTTATTTCAATTACTATTTTGCTTTACATTTTTTTACATTAATTTGTTTCCATTTAAATTGTTTTAGTTTTTTTCACATTGCACAAAAATAACCAAACAAAAAAAAATACTAAAAATCAAAAGAGAAAAATACTGAAACTGGTCAAAGTACTCAACGTACGTTAAAAGTAGAAAGTTGTTGAACTTTGATACGTTGCGTTGAAGTCGACGTACTCTATGTGACAATGCTCTAACAAACCGTGTATTTAAACTCAGATGTCAGTTGGAAAAGGCAAAGTACGAAGTATGACGGATTCTATGTGCCCCGGCGTTAAGATCTGAATAGTCTTGGCTGCGCCAATAATAAAAAAGATGCATATAAAATGGACTTTATCAAAACCTAAGTGACTAAACTAAAATAACTGATCTGCACAGCTTTTTTTTAATTCGAACTTGAAGAACCAAAGGTTTAAGTAAGCAAAGAGAAACAAATTTGAGATTCACGGAAGAACCCCCCGGATGTAACACTTAATACACTTCATATTGATAATGACCCAGTTCAAAATTCATAACGAAACAGAGCAAATATTCCTTTATATTTGCAAATATTTGCAAATATAAAGGAATATTTGCTCTGTTTCGTTATGAATTTATTTTTTATTATTTTTTTATTTATTTTGGGTAACTTTTAAAAATCTAAAGAATAAATTTCTTTTCTTTCTTCTAATTGATGCTCTTATAATTATGTATAAATGGTGTGACTTGAAAAAAACTCAAATCAGGTTTTGTGTTGTAAGAGACAGCTCTATTGAGTATATTGAGTATATGAATGCCTTAACTTAAACAAGCTAAAAATAACACGTTTTGTATTGACTTTCTACAAATAAATTTATATTAAAAACTTTTTATACAATACTAAAAGAGTTTCAACTATTACTTGACAAAATAAATTTTATTCCATAATCGTCTTCATTAACTTGTGCTCTATACTGTAGTGCATGTTTAAAATGATCAAAAACAATGTACAGCACTATGTTGAGAAGTACTAAACAGCGAACCAGATCAGTGACGGCGTGGCTTTTCTACGAATTTTCTTTCGAATTCACCACTGTGTATAGCAACAAACTTTAACCAGTTTGTTTTTTCCAAGAAAAAAGGAAAAACAACATGTTCCGGTTCGGGAGTTACTTGTATGAATGAAAACATTTAAAATTAACGTTAAAATCAGTTTAAGTAATTCATTTCATATACAATTAACATTTACTAGTAACTATGATTTTTATGCACAATGATATTTTTTGTAGGGAAAAACAATGATTAACCAGTGAAAATATTTCCTGTATATACATACATACATAGCATCAAACATGTACCAAAGATTATAATCATTCTGAAAAATATTCGAAGTTTTGGAAAAATTTTACAAAATAGGATGAAATATTTTTTTTGATATACATGTATCATACAAATGCTTTTTGTTTTGTTATTGTATTGAAATTGGCTTATTTTACTTATTTATGTAAAAAATAATACAGCAATACTAAGTCTTATATTACAGCATTGCTAGAGATTTGGCGCACATATTTATAATAGCGCCGAAGCATTATATATAAATTATTAAAGAAAAAAAATAAAGTTTAAAATAAAAATCAAATACATATAGTCAGAAATAGAAATAGAAAAATAAATAAAGTTTAAAATAAAAATCAAATATTGTCAGAAATAGTCCAACAGAATAAACATAACTATGTATTTGGTATACTATAGAAGTTAGCAAATGTTATAACTATTTATAAAATTCAGAAATTTCAGATTTAAATTGGTTTGCATTTCTAATTAATGGTCTTGAAGGGGGAAGTTGGCCCCAAAGACGTATGGTACGTATAAAGAAATGTTCCTTAGAAGCGGTCTTGATGCTATTCTTTTTTGCCTCTGCTTGATATTGAGAGAGTCTTTGATATAGGTAATTAGGCTGTCTGGTATAAACAATTTTATGCAGCAAAAGAAGAATTCTACATTTTAGTAAATTATCAAACGTCATATTATATATTTGTATTGCATATCTTGAAATGCTGCAATTCCTTTTAATCCCAAATATGTGTCTTGCAATACTATTATATGTTACATTAAGTGTGCGTTTGCTCATACTATCACAACTACCAAAAAGTTCGCAGCCATACATGAGGCTCGGCAGTAGGTGGGTCTTAGGTGGCAACATTCGAATATGTAGTGGAGTATAGTGTTGCGACATCCATAGGCTTTTTAACATCCCAAATGTCTTACCACAATTATTTTTGATATCGTCAGACCAATTCAATTGTTTATTAAAAATTACGCTTAGGTTTTTTGCGGTATCAACAAATTTAATTACCCATCATTTATTTTTAATTGGGTTAAATATGATGGTAAGTGTTTTGTGTTGCCAATAACCATAGCCACAGCTTTTTTACGATTTAAACTAAGTTAATTAGCAGATGCCCATAAATATACCCCTCTAGGCATTGTGCACGAATTGGAAGTGTTTGAGCCGTAGGTAACTGATTGACTCCGACCTATAAGGTAAGAAGTTATTAGCTTGCTGTTGCTGAGAATTTATACATGTATTTAAGTTTGAGGCCAAGAATACTGTGTTCAACTGTATCGAAGTCAAGTAGAATTAGAAAGGATACGATATTACGTTTGTCTATTTGACTCCTGATTTCCTCCGATTCATCAATCAACGTTGATATGCTACTACGTTTCGGCTAAACCCAGATTGTCTTATCAGTAATTAAAGAATTTTCATACAAATAAGGCAAACTTGATATGGGCCGGTAGCTTTTGTCAGCTTTAGGAACTGGTATAATTTTTGCATATCTCCACTTAGATGGATATGTAGATGTTGTAATAATAGTATTAAACAAATGTGTAAAATACAACAAGGTATACGGAAGGGTAAGCTTTACAAAACTTCGGTTGCATTCCATCATGCCCAATAGAGTTAGATTTTATGTCACAAAATGATTGAACCACCTCTTCCTGCGCGAAGTGAGTGAAGTTAAAACACCGAAACTCTTGATGAATTGAGCAGTCGATGTTATTTGTGTGGTTGTAAAAGTTGATATCAATTGCCGGCATCTGTATCTTTGTTTGCAAACTGTTGATTTAATTTATTAACGTCAATCGCATTGTTCTCTGCAGACCTGTCACTAATAATACCCACTTTCCTTAGCTCCGTGCATTTACATTTAGAATCAACAGCTGTATGAAACTTGTTTTTATAAAAATTCATTTCAGATATTTTTTTATTTGAATTAAAATTGGCTCTTGCATTTCTAAAAGTTTCGTGAAGATCTAGAGTTCTAAACCGTTTCCACCTCTCTCAGAAAACTGAGCTGTTCGTCAACAGTGGGCACGTAAAAAAAGCTGATCCAGTTTATAATCGTCAAGTCGTCATGCAGTGAGTGGTAAGCAATGTTTTTAAAAACTATACTCTAATATGTTGGGTGGTGCTCTGGGTAAGGCATTAAAGTTGTTAATAAATAAAAATAAATAAAAAATTAAGATAAAGACTGACAGCTGTTCAAATAATTGCAAATTGGAATTGTTGTTGACAAAGCATAGATCTATCAGTGTACTTGAGTTGGTTGTAAAGTGAGTAGGGTAATTTTTATTTACTAAATATAGACCAATAGAATTCATATCTTCCATTAGACTCGTTTCTATAGGTTTTTTGTGATATCATTTTAGTTTAGTTTGATTCAATATTGCTTTATGGGGATATCTACCTAAATTGTTTTTATATATCAGATTCTCCGCTTTTTATTGTTTTTTAATTTCTTTTATTTCTTCTGAGTTTAAAAGAGTGTCATCATCGATCAACAACCAGCAATGAATATTATACATATTGTATTTTCTTCTGCAAGTGTATGGTTTTTAAAAATTTATTAATTTCTTTAAATTTTTGGTTCACTTTTTGACTTTTCTTATGTTCCATCGTTCTCCTCCTCTACTGCAGTATACATAAAGCTTTCTTGGTGTTGTATATCCGTCTATAACGTATTTATTGTTACGCCTATCTAGCATATATATGTAGGTACTCTGTATACTTCACTTTCAAAAAGTTGAAGGTATTTTAGATATGGTTTTTGCTTACCCATTGTTCCGTTGCTGTGTTATTTTGTCCTTTTATTGATATACGATGCAGTATATACATTCTTGTTTGTAGCGGTTTTTGCAACTTCTCCCCCAAGCTCTTCGTTAGTATTACTTTCGTACATCGTGGACTTAACTTTTTGGAATATTATTATTTTGTACCTGTGCTTTCCCATTTAATTGGGTAGTAATGTATAATCCAATATAATTCCATTTTGTCTGCAATAATCATTCGCTGCGTTACTAGTGAATTCGTCACCACAGATATATATTTTTTTCTTATAAATAGTCTCATTTAAGATTTTTGAATGTTCAAAAGGTTTTGTGTTATTTATTAGTCAGTATACTTGCGAGTAGTTAGTATAATCAATAAAAAAATAATGCCAATGGCAATTGAAAATTCTATATATTTTTGCAGGTATTTCCTCCAGGAAATCCAAATGGGAGAGACTTTGATCGCAAAGGGAGACTGTGAAGGTGGTGTCGAACATTTGGCTAATGCTCTTGTGGTGTGTGGGCAACCTGCTCGACTATTGCAAGTTTTGCAGACTACATTGCCCGCTCAGGTATTTGCAATGCTTATTTTGAGAATGCAAGAGTTCGGTACTAGATCTAATTCCGAAGCAAATGATGCACCGAAAATAGTTTCATCACAGTCTTTAGGTCATGAAGTACCAGCAGAAGCCGAAAAGTTTTCAGGCGGCGTGAGTATTGATGACCTCGAATAACTTTAGACGGATAAAGTTTTTTATATATTTCAAAAAGCTGGGTGTGTTGGGTTTTCAATGTATTATTGAATCCTGTACAAATAATAAAAATTATAACTTTTGCTTTAATAAACCTGAAAATATTAACAATTTAAACAAATAAATATTAATAATATATAATAATTAGTAAAAAAAATATCTACAGTTGCTCAAATTGAAAGGGGACAGTATAACAAAAAATTTGGTATTGCAAAAAAAATTTATGAAAAATTGTTATAAAATTTTTTGAATTTAATTTAATTATATTTCATTTTATTTAATTATATTTATGACAATTTTTAATCATAAACAAAAAATAAAAAAATCCGTTGATGTATATGTTAATAAAAGAAAATCACACGAGTTTCAATGTCAAAATAAAACTAGGACATTTTGCAAAACTATGGCATCGTGCAGGCTTTTACCCCGGCTTAATATTCTTTACTGGTTTTGACTGCTGAAAGCCGACGTGGCATTTTAGGTAAATTTTTAAACATTTTTATTAGAAAAACTAGGATTTCAGATTTTCTTCCAGGTGAGCCAGCCCACAAATGTTCAATTGGATTCAAATCCGGGGATTGGGCTGGTGTTTTCATGACATAATGACATAGATGCAGTTATATAGAAGCTACATCCGCTCGTTATGAGGTTTGGATCGTTATCTTGATAATATCGAAAACTCACCAATTCAAAATTTTTCAGCAGATTAATTAGTGTTTTAAGAATATGCAAACACACCATCTGACCTGCAGACACAAAAATCTTTATATATATGCTCTTTGGTAAAACTAGTTCTTTTCAATTTCTTTTGTGTACTGACGCGGATTACAACAAGGTACTCTACCGTGAAAATTATGTATACTTAAGAGTATATCTGATCGCCTTGTGGAGATGTTCGAACACTATCTTTTCCAATTTTAGAGCGCTTATTCGAAGGTCTTTCTTAATGTGGTGAAGAAACCAACACTCATCTGATGTGGAAAATGAATTTTGCTTTCCTGGTTTTCTGTAACGTTTTATAATATTGTATTATGACTTCTGTTCACTAGTTTCCAAATGGTTCTTATCGTTCTCCTTTCTTTGTGGTATTTTGTCACTAAATTCCTTATGTTCACAGATGTTTAGACATGTGTATGCTCATTTTTGATTTTAATTTTTCAATGGAATTTTTTTTAAATCGCAGTATTTTCAATTGCAAGCTCTTTTTCGATTGTAACAGTTAATTTGTTTTAAAATGCCAAGCTACTTGCAGTTTGTCACGGTTTTATTTTGGCGTAGGGTACTGTGGGTTTTAGGTGTTCCTAAGTGTTGTAAAAACTAAGTATTATTATTCAATTTTGTTTTTTTTTGCGTTTTTAATGTTTCATAATAATACTTATGTATGAACCCTAATTTTTAATTAGGTTTCCACATATTTGTTTTTTATAAGGAAAAGGAACATGTTCAAATTGTCCCAGTTCCAATTTGAGCAACTGTAGATAAATATGTACTTCAAAAAAAATAATTTAAAAAGATACAAAAAAGGTTAGTACGGATAAACTTTGTTTTTTATACTGTATATTGTTGTACATACATATACCAGAACTTCAATTATTTTATTTTGATTACATTGATACTAAAACGTAAAATATTAAAAATATTTTGAGTAATTCGCTACATATTCCCTTTCTGAAGAGACAAATGCAGTTTGGGAAAAAATTGTAACGGCATAATCACTTTGTAATTGTATATTTTATCACCTTCAACTATTTTAATTAAATTTTGGTATACAACTGCATTGTTTTTGAATACTTTATCGAATTTAAATGGAAAAAGAAGTTTTTTTTAATAATAATAAACTATGAGGATACGTGAGCGAACGCCTCATTACAATCCGCATCAAGGCTAGGTTCGGCAACATTAGCCTAATCTGCGCCCACGCCCCTACGGAGGATAAAGATGACGACAGCAAAGATGACTTTTATAATCTCCTAGAAAGAACATACGATCAATGCCCCAGCTACGACACCAAGATCGTCCTAGGATATTTTCAACGCAAAGCTGGGTAAGGAAGACATCTTCGCTAGAGTCATCGGGAAAAACAGCCTGCATGACGACACATCCGATAACGGACTCAGGCTGCTAGATTTTGTGACGGGGCGAAATCTCATTGTAGCAAGCACGCGATTCCCTCACCTCAACATTCACAAAGGGACCTGGCGGTCCCCTGATCAATCAACCTTCAACCAAATTGATCACATTACGATCGACTGCAGACACTCCTCCAGTATTCTTGATGTCCGAACATTCCGAGGATCCAACATTGACTCCGATCACTTCCTTGTTGTAGCCAAGGTAAGATCACGGATATCAGTAGCAAAACGGAGTAGAGCACGACCACAACAGTTTGACGTCGCAAAGCTACAATCGGAATCGACCGCTGGGAAATTTGCCGATCTAGTCTCCCTTAAGCTCTCAGAGAGTCCAACCCTGCCAGGCGAAACAACCGATGAGGAATGGAACCGTTGCCAAAACGCCATCAGAGATGCTGCCTCTGATGTATTGGGTTTTAAAATGCCACCCAGAAAAAACCCATGGTTTGACGACGAGTGCAGGCAGGCACGTTCAGCGAAGCTAGCAGCGTATAAGGCGACGTTGGAGAGAAGGACGAGAGCAGCTCGTGAGCTCTACGAACTTAAGAGAAGGGAAGAACACCGGCTTCTCAAAAGGAAGAAGAAAGAGCATGAGAAGCGCGCGATCGAGGAACTGGAGAGGTGTTACGGCAGTAATAACATCCGAATCGATGCGACTCTACTACGATAATAAGTGCGTCTGAGGATTTTTGATATTTTATAGTGGACAAATGTACCATTCCAGCGCACCAGTTGTTACTTCCTGGTTCGGCCTGGGAACGAAATACACACCCAGCAAACTTTTTGTAGTGAAAAAGGCGCGAAAAAATTTTTGGCCAAAAAACTGAAATGGTAATATGTGCGTCTAAGGATTTTTGATATTTTATAGTGGACACATGTACATTTCAGCGTACTAGTGGTCACTTCCTGGTTCGGCCCTGCAGATGAGACACACCCAGCAAACTTTTTTAGTGAAAAATTATGTATTAGCCAAACAAGTTCTTGGCTATAAAACTGAAATGGTAATATTTGAGTCTAAGGATTTTTGATATTTTATAGTGGACAACACATGTACCATTCCAGCGCACCAGTTGTCACTTCCTGGTTCGGCCCTGGGAACAAAATACACACCTAGCAAACTTATTGTAGTGAAAAAGGCGCGAAAAAAGTTTCTGGCCATAAAACTGAAATTGTAATATATGCGTACAGGAATTTTTGATATATTATAATGGACACATGTACCATTCCAGCGCACCAGTTGTCACTTCCTGGTTCGGCCCTGGGGACGAAATACACACCTAGGAAATTTTTGTAGTGAAAAAGGTGCGAAAAAAGTTTCTGGCCATAAAACTGAAGCAGTAATATGTGCGTCTAAGGACTTTTTATATTTTATAGTGGACACATGTATCATTCCAGCGCACCAGTTGCCACTTCCTGGTTCGGCCCTGGGAACCAAATACACACCCAGCAAAATTTTTGTAGTGAAAAAGGCGCGAAAAAAGTTTTTGGCTATAAAACCGAAATGGTAATATGTGCATCTAAAGAATATTGATATATTATAGTGGACACATGTACCATACCAGCGCACCAGTTGTCACTTCTTGGTTCGGCCCTCGCGATGAAATACACACCCAGCAAAAATTTTTTAGTAAAAATTATGTATTGGCCAAATAAGTTTTTGGCTATATAACCGAAATAGTAATATTTGAGTCTAAAGATTTTCGATATTTTATAGTGGACACATGTACCATTCCACCGAACCAGTTGCCACTTGCGGGTTCGTCCCTGGGGACGAAATACATTCCTAGAAAACTTTGTAGTGAAAAAGACGCGAAAAAAGTTTCTGGCCATAAAACTTAAATTGTAATATATGCGTCTAAGGATTTTTGATATTTTATAGTGGACACATGTACCATTCCAGTGCACCAGTTGTCACTTCCTGGTTCGGCCCTGGGGACGAAATACACACCTAGCAAATTTATTGTAGTGAAAAAGGCGCGAAAAAAGTTTCTGGCCATAAAACTGAAATTGTAGTATATGCGTCTAAGGATTTTTTATATTTTATAGTGGACACATGTACCATTCCAGCGCACCAGTTGTCACTTCCTGGTTCGGCCCTGGGGACGAAATACACACCCAGCAAACTTTTTGTAGTGAAAAAGGCGCAAAAAAAGTTTTTGGCCATAAACTTGAAATGGTGATATGTGCGTCTAAGGATTTTTGATATTTTATAGTGGACACATGTACCATTCCAGCGCACCAGTTGTCACTTCCTGGTTCGGCCCTGGGAACGAAATACACACCTAGCAAACTTATTGTAGTGAAAAAGGTGCGAAAAAAGTTTCTGGCCATAAAACTGAAGCAGTAATATGTGCGTCTAAGGATTTTTTATATTTTATAGTGGACACATGTACCATTCCAGCGCACCAGTTGCCACTTCCTGGTTCGGCCCTGGGAACCAAATACACACCCAGCAAAATTTTTGTAGTGAAAAAGGCGCGAAAAAAGTTTTTGGCTATAAAACCGAAATTGTAATATGTGCATCTAAAGATTATTGATATATTAAAGTGGACACATGTACCATTCCAGCGCACCAGTTGTCACTTCCTGGTTCGGCCCTGGGGACGAAATACACACCTAGCAAACTTATTGTAGTGAAAAAGGTGCGAAAAAAGTTTCTGGCCATAAAACTGAAATTGTAATATATGCGTCCAGGGATTGTTGATATTTTATAGTGGCACATGTACCATTCCAGCGCACCAGTTGCCACTTCCGGGTTCGTCCCTGGGGACGAAATACATTCCTAGAAAACTGTTTGTAGTGAAAAAGACGCGAAAAAAGTTTCTGGCCATAAAACTTAAATTGTAATATATGCGTCTAAGGATTTTAATATTTTATAGTGGGCACATGTACCATTCCAGCGCACCAGTTGTAACTTCCTGGTTCGGCCCTGGGGACGAAATACACACCTAGCAAACTTTTTGTAGTGAAAAAGGCGCGAAAAAAGTTTCTGGCCATAAAACTGAAATTGTAATATATGCGTCTAAGGATTTCTGATATTTTATAGTGGACACATGTATCATTCCAGCGCACCAGTTGTTTCTTCCTGGTTCGCCCCTGGAAACGAAATACGATCCCAGCAAACTTTTTGTAGTGCAAAAGGTGCGAAAAAAGTTTTTGGCTATAAAACCGAAATGGTAATAAGTGCATCTAAAGATTATTGATATTTTATAGTGGACACATGTACGATACCAGCGCACACGTTGTCACTTCTTGGTTCGGCCCTCGGGATGAAATACACACCCAGCAAACTTTTTTAGTAAAAATTATGTATTGGCCAAATAAGTTTTTGGCTTAATAACCGAAATAGTAATATTTGAGTCTAAAGATTTTCGATATTTTATAGTGGACACATGTACCATTCCAGCGCACCAGTTGCCACTTCCTGGTTCGGCCCTGGGAACCAAATACACACCCAGCAAAATTTTTGTAGTGAAAAAGGCGCGAAAAAAGTTTTTGGCTATAAAACCGAAATGGTAATATGTGTATCTAAAGATTATTGATATATTAAAGTGGACACATGTACCATTCCAGCACACCAGTTGTCACTTCCTGGTTCGGCCCTGGGGACGAAATACACACCTAGCAAACTTATTGTAGTGAAAAAGGCGCGAAAAAAGTTTCTGGCCATAAAACTTAAATTGTAATATATGCGTCTAAGGATTTTTGATATTTTATAGTGGACACATGTACCATTCCAGCGCACCAGTTGTTACTTCCTGTTTCGCTCCTAGGGATGAAATACACACCCAGCAAACTTTTTGTAGTGAAAAAGGTGCGAAAAAAGTTTCTGGCCATAAAACTGAAGCAGTAATATGTGCGTCTAAGGATTTTTTATATTTTATAGTGGACACATGTACCATTCCAGCGCACCAGTTGCCACTTCCTGGTTCGGCCCTGGGAACCAAATACACACCCAGCAAACTTTTTGTAGTGAAAAAGGTGCGAAAAAAGTTTCTGGCTATAAAACTTAAATTGTAATATATGCGTCTAAGGATTTTTGATATTTTATAGTGGACACATGTACCATTCCAGCGCACCAGTTGCCACTTCCTGGTTCGGCCCTGGGAACCAAATACACACCCTCAAAATTTTTGTAGTGAAAAAGGCGCGAAAAAAGTTTTTGGCTATAAAACCGAAATGGTAATATCTGTATCTAAAGATTATTGATATATTATAGTGGGCACATGTACCATACCAGCGCACCAGTTGTCACTTCTTGGTTCGGCCCTCGGGATGAAATGCACACCAGCAAACATTTTTTAGTAAAAATTATGTATTGGCCAAATAAGTTTTTGGCTATATAACCGAAATAGTAATATTTGAGTCTAAAGATTTTCGATATTTTATAGTGGACACATGTACCATTCCAGCGCATCAGTTCCCACTACCGGGTTCGTCCCTGGGGACGAAATACATTCCTAGAAAGCTTTTTGTAGTGAAAAAGTCGCGAAAAAAGTTTCTGGCCATAAAACTTAATTTGTAATATATGCGTCTAAGGATTTTTGATATTTTATAGTGGACACATATACCATTCCAGCGCACCAGTTGTCACTTCCTGGTTCGGCCCTGGGGACGAAATACACACCTAGGAAATTTTTGTAGTGAAAAAGGTGCGAAAAAAGTTTCTGGCCATAAAACTGAAGCAGTAATATGTGCGTTTAAGGATTTTTTATATTTTATAGTGGACACATGTACCATTCCAGCGCACCAGTTGCCACTTCCTGGTTCGGCCCTGGGAACCAAATACACACCCAGCAAACTTTTTGTAGTGAAAAAGCCGCGAAAAAAGTTTCTGGCCATAAAACTTAAATTGTAATATATGCGTCTAAGGATTTTTGATATTTTATAGTGGACACATGTACCATTCCAGCGCACCAGTTGCCACTTCCTGGTTCGGCCCTGGGAACCAAATACACACCCAGCAAAATTTTTGTAGTGAAAAAGGCGCGAAAAAAGTTTTTGGCTATAAAACCGAAATGGTAATATGTGTATCTAAAGATTATTGATATATTAAAGTGGACACATGTACCATTCCAGCACACCAGTTGTCACTTCCTGGTTCGGCCCTGGGGACGAAATACACACCTAGTAAACTTATTGTAGTGAAAAAGGCGCGAAAAAAGTTTCTGGCCATAAAACTGAAATTGTAATATATGCGTCTAAGGATTTTTGATATTTTATAGTGGACACATGTATCATTCCAGCGCACCAGTTGTTTCTTCCTGGTTCGGCCCTGGAAACGAAATACGATCCCAGCAAACTTTTTGTAGTGCAAAAGGTGCGAAAAAAGTTTTTGGCTATAAAACCGAAATGGTAATATGTGTATCTAAAGATTATTGATATTTTATAGTGGACACATGTACCATTCCAGCGCACCAGTTGCCACTTCCTGGTTCGGCCCTGGGAACCAAATACACACCCAGCAAAATTTTTGTAGTGAAAAAGGCGCGAAAAAAGTTTTTGGCTATAAAACCGAAATGGTAATATCTGTATCTAAAGATTATTGATATATTATAGTGGGCACATGTACCATACCAGCGCACCAGTTGTCACTTCTTGGTTCGGCCCTCGGGATGAAATGCACACCCAGCAAACATTTTTTAGTAAAAATTATGTATTGGCCAAATAAGTTTTTGGCTATATAACCGAAATAGTAATATTTGAGTCTAAAGATTTTCGATATTTTATAGTGGACACATGTACAATTCCAGCGCATCAGTTGCCACTACCGGGTTCGTCCCTGGGGACGAAATACATTCCTAGAAAGCTTTTTGTAGTGAAAAAGTCGCGAAAAAAGTTTCTGGCCATAAAACTTAAATTGTAATATATGCGTCTAAGGATTTTTGATATTTTATAGTGGACACATATACCATTCCAGCGCACCAGTTGTCAATTCCTGGTTCGGCCCTGGGGACGAAATACACACCTAGGAAATTTTTGTAGTGAAAAAGGTGCGAAAAAAGTTTCTGGCCATAAAACTGAAGCAGTAATATGTGCGTCTAAGGATTTTTTATATTTTATAGTGGACACATGTACCATTCCAGCGCACCAGTTGCCACTTCCTGGTTCGGCCCTGGGAACCAAATACACACCCAGCAAACTTTTTGTAGTGAAAAAGGCGCGAAAAAAGTTTCTGGCCATAAAACTGAAATTGTAATATATGCGTCTAAGGATTTTTGATATTTTATAGTGGACACATGTACCATTCCAGCGCACCAGTTGCCACTTCCTGGTTCGGCCATGGGAACCAAATACACACCCAGCAAAATTTTTGTAGTGAAAAAGGTGCGAAAAAAGTTTTTGGCTATAAAACCGAAATGGTAATATGTGTATCTAAAGATTATTGATATATTAAAGTGGTCACATGTACCATTCCAGCGCACCAGTTGTCACTTCCTGGTTCGGCCCTGGGGACGAAATACACACCTAGCAAACTTATTGTAGTGAAAAAGGCGCGAAAAAAGTTTCTGGCCATAAAACTGAAATTGTAATATATGCGTCTAAGGATTTTTGATATTTTATAGTGGACACATGTATCATTCCAGCGCACCAGTTGTTTCTTCCTGGTTCGGCCCTGGAAACGAAATACGATCCCAGCAAACTTTTTGTAGTGCAAAAGGTGCGAAAAAAGTTTTTGGCTATAAAACCGAAATGGTAATATGTGTATCTAAAGATTATTGATATTTTATAGTGGACACATGTACCATTCCAGCGCACCAGTTGCCACTTCCTGGTTCGGCCCTGGGAACCAAATACACACCCAGCAAAATTTTTGTAGTGAAAAAGGCGCGAAAAAAGTTTTTGGCTATAAAACCGAAATGGTAATATGTGTATCTAAAGATTATTGATATATTATAGTGGGCACATGTACCATACCAGCGCACCAGTTGTCACTTCTTGGTTCGGCCCTCGGGATGAAATGCACACCCAGCAAACATTTTTTAGTAAAAATTATGTATTGGCCAAATAAGTTTTTGGCTATATAACCGAAATAGTAATATTTGAGTCTAAAGATTTTCGATATTTTATAGTGGACACATGTACCATTCCAGCGCATCAGTTGCCACTACCGGGTTCGTCCCTGGGGATGAAATACATTCCTAGAAAGCTTTTTGTAGTGAAAAAGTCGCGAAAAAAGTTTCTGGCCATAAAACTTAAATTGTAATATATGCGTCTAAAGATTTTTGATATTTTATAGTGGACACATGTACCATTCCAGCGCACCAGTTGTCACTTCCTAGTTCGGCCCTGGGGACGAAATACACACCTAGGAAATTTTTGTAGTGAAAAAGGTGCGAAAAAAGTTTCTGGCCATAAAACTGAAGCAGTAATATGTGCGTCTAAGGATTTTTTATATTTTATAGTGGACACATATACCATTCCAGCGCACCAGTTGCCACTTCCTGGTTCGGCCCTGGGAACCAAATACACACCCAGCAAAATTTTTGTAGTGAAAAAGGCGCGAAAAAAGTTTCTGGCCATAAAACTTAAATTGTAATATATGCGTCTAAGGATTTTTGATATTTTATAGTGGACACATGTACCATTCCAGCGCACCAGTTGCCACTTCCTGGTTTGGCCCTGGGAACCAAATACACACCCAGCAAACTTTTTGTAGTGAAAAAGGCGCGAAAAAAGTTTTTGGCTATAAAACCGAAATGGTAATATGTGTATCTAAAGATTATTGATATATTAAAGTGGACACATGTACCATTCCAGCGCACCAGTTGTCACTTCCTGGTTCGGCCCTGGGGACGAAATACACACCTAGCAAACTTATTGTAGTGAAAAAGGTGCAAAAAAAGTTTCTGGCCATAAAACTGAAATTGTAATATATGCGTCCAGGGACTTTTGATATTTTATAGTGGACACATGTACCATTCCAGCGCACCAGTTGCCACTTCCTGGTTCGGCCCTGGGAACCAAATACACACCCAGCAAAATTTTTGTAGTGAAAAAGGCGCGAAAAAAGTTTTTGGCTATAAAACCGAAATGGTAATATCTGTATCTAAAGATTATTGATATATTATACTGGGCACATGTACCATACCAGCGCACCAGTTGTCACTTCTTGGTTCGGCCCTCGGGATGAAATGCACACCCAGCAAACATTTTTTAGTAAAAATTATGTATTGGCCAAATAAGTTTTTGGCTATATAACCGAAATAGTAATATTTGAGTCTAAAGATTTTCGATATTTTATAGTGGACACATGTACCATTCCAGCGCATCAGTTGCCACTACCGGGTTCGTCCCTGGGGACGAAATACATTCCTAGAAAGCTTTTTGTAGTGAAAAAGTCGCGAAAAAAGTTTCTGGCCATAAAACTTAAATTGTAATATATGCGTCT
Organism: Epicampocera succincta; assembly: GCA_932526305.1. Classification (NCBI taxonomy): domain Eukaryota; kingdom Metazoa; phylum Arthropoda; class Insecta; order Diptera; family Tachinidae; genus Epicampocera; species Epicampocera succincta. The sequence continues at coordinate 24,921,313 of OW052035.1, read as the reverse complement.
AAGGATTTTTGATATTTTATAGTGGACACATGTACCATTCCAGCGCACCAGTTGTTACTTCCTGTTTCGCTCCTAGGGATGAAATACACACCCAGCAAACTTTTTGCAGTGAAAAAGGTGCGAAAAAAGTTTCTGGCCATAAAACTGAAGCAGTAATATGTGCGTCTAAGGATTTTTTATATTTTATAGTGGACACATGTACCATTCCAGCGCACCAGTTGTTACTTCCTGTTTCGCTCCTAGGGATGAAATACACACCCAGCAAACTTTTTGTAGTGAAAAAGGTGCGAAAAAAGTTTCTGGCCATAAAACTGAAGCAGTAATATGTGCGTCTAAGGATTTTTTATATTTTTTAGTGGACACATGTACCATTCCAGCGCACCAGTTGTCACTTCCTGGTTCGGCCCTGGGAACCAAATACACACCCAGCAAACTTTTTGTAGTGAAAAAGGTGCGAAAAAAGTTTCTGGCCATAAAACTTAAATTGTAATATATGCGTCTAAGGATTTTTGATATTTTATAGTGGACACATGTACCATTCCAGCGCACCAGTTGCCACTTCCTGGTTCGGCCCTGGGAACCAAATACACACCCAGCAAAATTTTTGTAGTGAAAAAGGCGCGAAAAAGGTTTTTGGCTATAAAACCGAAATGGTAATGTCTGTATCTAAAGATTATTGATATATTATAGTGGGCACATGTACCATACCAGCGCACCAGTTGTCACTTCTTGGTTCGGCCCTCGGGATGAAATGCACACCCAGCAAACATTTTTTAGTAAAAATTATGTATTGGCCAAATAAGTGTTTGGCTATATAACCGAAATAGTAATATTTGAGTCTAAAGATTTTCGATATTTTATAGTGGACACATGTACCATTCCAGCGCATCAGTTGCCACTACCGGGTTCGTCCCTGGGGACGAAATACATTCCTAGAAAGCTTTTTGTAGTGAAAAAGTCGCGAAAAAAGTTTCTGGCCATAAAACTTAAATTGTAATATATGCGTCTGAGGATTTTTGATATTTTATAGTGGACACATATACCATTCCAGCGCACCAGTTGTCACTTCCTGGTTCGGCCCTGGGAACGAAATACACACCTAGGAAATTTTTGTAGTGAAAAAGGTGCGAAAAAAGTTTCTGGCCATAAAACTGAAGCAGTAATATGTGCGTCTAAGGATTTTTTATATTTTATAGTGGACACATGTACCATTCCAGCGCACCAGTTGCCACTTCCTGGTTCGGCCCTGGGAACCAAATACACACCCAGCAAACTTTTTGTAGTGAAAAAGGCGCGAAAAAAGTTTCTGGCCATAAAACTTAAATTGTAATATATGCGTCTAAGGATTTTTGATATTTTATAGTGGACACATGTACCATTCCAGCGCACCAGTTGCCACTTCCTGGTTCGGCCCTGGGAACCAAATACACACCCAGCAAAATTTTTGTAGTGAAAAAGGCGCGAAAAAAGTTTTTGGCTATAAAACCGAAATGGTAATATGTGTATCTAAAGATTATTGATATATTAAAGTGGTTACATGTATCATTCTAGCGCACCAGTTGTCACTTCCTGGTTCGGCCCTGGGGACGAAATACACACCTAGCAAACTTATTGTAGTGAAAAAGGCGCGAAAAAAGTTTCTGGCCATAAAACTGAAATTGTAATATATGCGTCTAAGGATTTTTGATATTTTATAGTGGACACATGTATCATTCCAGCGCACCAGTTGTTTCTTCCTGGTTCGGCCCTGGAAACGAAATACGATCCCAGCAAACTTTTTGTAGTGCAAAAGGTGCGAAAAAAGTTTTGGGCTATAAAACCGAAATGGTAATATGTGTATCTAAAGATTATTGATATATTAAAGTGGTTACATGTACCATTCTAGCGCACCAGTTGTCACTTCCTGGTTCGGCCCTGGGGACGAAATACACACCTAGCAAACTTATTGTAGTGAAAAAGGCGCGAAAAAAGTTTCTGGCCATAAAACTGAAATTGTAATATATGCGTCTAATGATTTTAGATATTTTATAGTGGACACATGTACCATTCCAGCGCACCAGTTGCCACTTCCTGGTTCGGCCCTGGGAACCAAATACACACCCAGCAAAATTTTTGTAGTGAAAAAGGCGCGAAAAAAGTTTTTGGCTATAAAACCGAAATGGTAATATGTGTATCTTAAGATTATTGATATATTATAGTGGGCACATGTACCATACCAGCGCACCAGTTGTCACTTCTTGGTTCGGCCCTCGGGATGAAATGCACACCCAGCAAACATTTTTTAGTAAAAATTATTTATTGGCCAAATAAGTTTTTGGCTATATAACCGAAATAGTAATATTTGAGTCTAAAGATTTTCGATATTTTATAGTGGACACATGTACCATTCCAGCGCATCAGTTGCCACTACCGGGTTCGTCCCTGGGGACGAAATACATTCCTAGAAAGCTTTTTGTAGTGAAAAAGTCGCGAAAAAAGTTTCTGGCAATAAAACTTAAATTGTAATATATGCGTCTAAGGATTTTTGATATTTTATAGTGGACACATGTACCATTCCAGCGCACCAGTTGTCACTTCCTGGTTCGGCCCTGGGGACGAAATACACACCTAGGAAATTTTTGTAGTGAAAAAGGTGCGAAAAAAGTTTCTGGCCATAAAACTGAAGCAGTAATATGTGCGTCTAAGGATTTTTTATATTTTATAGTGGACACATGTACCATTCCAGCGCACCAGTTGCCACTTCCTGTTTCGGCCCTGGGAACCAAATACACACCCAGCAAACTTTTTGTAGTGAAAAAGGCGCGAAAAAAGTTTCTGGCCATAAAACTGAAGCAGTAATATGTGCGTCTAAGGATTTTTTATATTTTTTAGTGGACACATGTACCATTCCAGCGCACAAGTTGTCACTTCCTGGTTCGGCCCTGGGAACCAAATACACACCCAGCAAACTTTTTGTAGTGAAAAAGGCACGAAAAAAGTTTTTGGCTATAAAACCGAAATGGTAATATGTGTATCTAAAGATTATTGATATATTAAAGTGGACACATGTACCATTCCAGCGCACCAGTTGTCACTTCCTGGTTCGGCCCTGGGGACGAAATACACACCTAGCAAACTTATTGTAGTGAAAAAGGTGCGAAAAAAGTTTCTGGCCATAAAACTTAAATTGTAATATATGCGTCTAAGGATTTTTGATATTTTATAGTGGACACATGTACCATTCCAGCGCACCAGTTACCACTTCCTGGTTCGGCCCTGGGAACCAAATACACACCCAGCAAAATTTTTGTAGTGAAAAAGGCACGAAAAAAGTTTTTGGCTATAAAACCGAAATGGTAATATGTGTATCTAAAGATTATTGATATATTAAAGTGGACACATGTACCATTCCAGCGCACCAGTTGTCACTTCCTGGTTCGGCCCTGGGGACGAAATACACACCTAGCAAACTTATTGTAGTGAAAAAGGTGCGAAAAAAGTTTCTGGCCATAAAACTGAAATTGTAATATATGCGTCCAGGGACTTTTGATATTTTATAGTGGACACATGTACCATTCCAGCGCACCAGTTGCCACTTCCGGGTTCGTCCCTGGGGACGAAATACATTCCTAGAAAACTGTTTGTAGTGAAAAAGACGCGAAAAAAGTTTCTGGCCATAAAACTTAAATTGTAATATATGCGTCTAAGGATTTTTGATATTTTATAGTGGGCACATGTACCATTCCAGCGCACCAGTTACCACTTCCGGGTTCGTCCCTGGGCACGAAATACATTCCTAGAAAACTGTTTGTAGTGAAAAAGACGCGAAAAAAGTTTCTGGCCATAAAACTTAAATTGTAATATATGCGTCTAAGGATTTTTGATATTTTATAGTGGGCACATGTACCATTCCAGCGCACCAGTTGTAACTTCCTGGTTCGGCCCTGGGGACGAAATACACACCTAGCAAACTTTTTGTAGTGAAAAAGGCGCGAAAAAAATTTCTGGCCATAAAACTGAAATTGTAATATATGCGTCTAAGGATTTTTGATATTTTATAGTGGACACATGTACCATTCCAGCGCACCAGTTGTCACTTCCTGGTTCGGCCCTGGGGACGAAATACACACCTAGGAAATTTTTGTAGTGAAAAAGGTGCGAAAAAAGTTTCTGGCCATAAAACTGAAGCAGTAATATGTGCGTCTAAGGATTTTTTATATTTTATAGTGGACACATGTACCATTCCAGCGCACCAGTTGCCACTTCCTGGTTCGGCCCTGGGAACCAAATACACACCCAGCAAAATTTTTGTAGTGAAAAAGGCGCGAAAAAAGTTTCTGGCCATAAAACTTAAATTCTAATATATGCGTCTAAGGATTTTTGATATTTTAAAGTGGACACATGTACCATTCCAGCGCACCAGTTGCCACTTCCTGGTTTGGCCCTGGGAACCAAATACACACCCAGCAAAATTTTTGTAGTGAAAAAGGCGCGAAAAAAGTTTTTGGCTATAAAACCGAAATGGTAATATGTGTATCTAAAGATTATTGATATATTAAAGTGGACACATGTACCATTCCAGCGCACCAGTTGTCACTTCCTGGTTCGGCCCTGGGGACGAAATACACACCTAGCAAACTTATTGTAGTGAAAAAGGTGCAAAAAAAGTTTCTGGCCATAAAACTGAAATTGTAATATATGCGTCCAGGGACTTTTGATATTTTATAGTGGACACATGTACCATTCCAGCGCACCAGTTGCCACTTCCTGGTTCGGCCCTGGGAACCAAATACACACCCAGCAAAATTTTTGTAGTGAAAAAGGCGCGAAAAAAGTTTTTGGCTATAAAACCGAAATGGTAATATCTGTATCTAAAGATTATTGATATATTATAGTGGGCACATGTACCATACCAGCGCACCAGTTGTCACTTCTTGGTTCGGCCCTCGGGATGAAATGCACACCCAGCAAACATTTTTTAGTAAAAATTATGTATTGGCCAAATAAGTTTTTGGCTATATAACCGAAATAGTAATATTTGAGTCTAAAGATTTTCGATATTTTGTAGTGGACACATGTACCATTCCAGCGCATCAGTTGCCACTACCGGGTTCGTCCCTGGGGACGAAATACATTCCTAGAAAGCTTTTTGTAGTGAAAAAGTCGCGAAAAAAGTTTCTGGCCATAAAACTTAAATTGTAATATATGCGTCTAAGGATTTTTGATATTTTATAGTGGACACATGTACCATTCCAGCGCACCAGTTGTTACTTCCTGTTTCGCTCCTAGGGATGAAATACACACCCAGCAAACTTTTTGCAGTGAAAAAGGTGCGAAAAAAGTTTCTGGCCATAAAACTGAAGCAGTAATATGTGCGTCTAAGGATTTTTTATATTTTATAGTGGACACATGTACCATTCCAGCGCACCTGTTGTTACTTCCTGTTTCGCTCCTAGGGATGAAATACACACCCAGCAAACTTTTTGTAGTGAAAAAGGTGCGAAAAAAGTTTCTGGCCATAAAACTGAAGCAGTAATATGTGCGTCTAAGGATTTTTTATATTTTATAGTGGACACATGTACCATTCCAGCGCACCAGTTGTCACTTCCTGTTTCGGCCCTGGGAACCAAATACACACCCAGCAAACTTTTTGTAGTGAAAAAGGCGCGAAAAAAGTTTCTGGCCATAAAACTTAAATTGTAATATATGCGTCTAAGGATTTTTGATATTTTATAGTGGACACATGTACCATTCTAGCGCACCAGTTACCACTTCCTGGTTCGGCCCTGGGAACCAAATACACACCCAGCAAAATTTTTGTAGTGAAAAAGGCACGAAAAAAGTTTTTGGCTATAAAACCGAAATGGTAATATGTGTATCTAAAGATTATTGATATATTAAAGTGGACACATGTACCATTCCAGCGCACCAGTTGTCACTTCCTGGTTCGGCCCTGGGGACGAAATACACACCTAGCAAACTTATTGTAGTGAAAAAGGCGCGAAAAAAATTTCTGGCCATAAAACTGAAATTGTAATATATGCGTCTAAGGATTTTTGATATTTTATAGTGGACACATGTACCATTCCAGCGCACCAGTTGTCACTTCCTGGTTCGGCCCTGGGGACGAAATACACACCTAGAAAACTGTTTGTAGTGAAAAAGACGCGAAAAAAGTTTCTGGCCATAAAACTTAAATTGTAATATATGCGTCTAAGGATTTTTGATATTTTATAGTGGGCACATGTACCAATCCAGCGCACCAGTTGTAACTTCCTGGTTCGGCCCTGGGGACGAAATACACACCTAGCAAACTTTTTGTAGTGAAAAAGGCGCGAAAAAAATTTCTGGCCATAAAACTGAAATTGTAATATATGCGTCTAAGGATTTTTGATATTTTATAGTGGACACATGTACCATTCCAGCGCACCAGTTGTCACTTCCTGGTTCGGCCCTGGGGACGAAATACACACCTAGGAAATTTTTGTAGTGAAAAAGGTGCGAAAAAAGTTTCTGGCCATAAAACTGAAGCAGTAATATGTGCGTCTAAGGATTTTTTATATTTTATAGTGGACACATGTACCATTCCAGCGCACCAGTTGCCACTTCCTGGTTCGGCCCTGGGAACCAAATACACACCCAGCAAAATTTTTGTAGTGAAAAAGGCGCGAAAAAAGTTTCTGGCCATAAAACTTAAATTCTAATATATGCGTCTAAGGATTTTTGATATTTTATAGTGGACACATGTACCATTCCAGCGCACCAGTTGCCACTTCCTGGTTTGGCCCTGGGAACCAAATACACACCCAGCAAAATTTTTGTAGTGAAAAAGGCGCGAAAAAAGTTTTTGGCTATAAAACCGAAATGGTAATAAGTGCGTCTAAAGATTATTGATATATTAAAGTGGACACATGTACCATTCCAGCGCACCAGTTGTCACTTCCTGGTTCGGCCCTGGGGACGAAATACACACCTAGCAAACTTATTGTAGTGAAAAAGGTGCAAAAAAAGTTTCTGGCCATAAAACTGAAATTGTAATATATGCGTCCAGGGACTTTTGATATTTTATAGTGGACACATGTACCATTCCAGCGCACCAGTTGCCACTTCCTGGTTCGAACCTGGGAACCAAATACACACCCAGCAAAATTTTTGTAGTGAAAAAGGCGCGAAAAAAGTTTTTGGCTATAAAACCGAAATGGTAATATCTGTATCTAAAGATTATTGATATATTATAGTGGGCACATGTACCATACCAGCGCACCAGTTGTCACTTCTTGGTTCGGCCCTCGGGATGAAATGCACACCCAGCAAACATTTTTTAGTAAAAATTATGTATTGGCCAAATAAGTTTTTGGCTATATAACCGAAATAGTAATATTTGAGTCTAAAGATTTTCGATATTTTGTAGTGGACACATGTACCATTCCAGCGCATCAGTTGCCACTACCGGGTTCGTCCCTGGGGACGAAATACATTCCTAGAAAGCTTTTTGTAGTGAAAAAGTCGCGAAAAAAGTTTCTGGCCATAAAACTTAAATTGTAATATATGCGTCTAAGGATTTTTGATATTTTATAGTGGACACATGTACCATTCCAGCGCACAAGTTGTTACTTCCTGTTTCGCTCCTAGGGATGAAATACACACCCAGCAAACTTTTTGCAGTGAAAAAGGTGCGAAAAAAGTTTCTGGCCATAAAACTGAAGCAGTAATATGTGCGTCTAAGGATTTTTTATATTTTATAGTGGACACATGTACCATTCCAGCACACCAGTTGTTACTTCCTGTTTCGCTCCTAGGGATGAAATACACACCCAGCAAACTTTTTGTAGTGAAGAAGGTGCGAAAAAAGTTTCTGGCCATAAAACTGAAGCAGTAATATGTGCGTCTAAGGATTTTTTATATTTTATAGTGGACACATGTACCATTCCAGCGCACCAGTTGTCACTTCCTGGTTCGGCCCTGGGAACCAAATACACACCCAGCAAACTTTTTGTAGTGAAAAAGGTGCGAAAAAAGTTTCTGGCCATAAAACTTAAATTGTAATATATGCGTCTAAGGGTTTTTGATATTTTATAGTGGACACATGTACCATTCCAGCGCACCAGTTGCCACTTCCTGGTTCGGCCGTGGGAACCAAATACACACCCAGCAAAATTTTTGTAGTGAAAAAGGCGCGAAAAAAGTTTTTGGCTATAAAACCGAAATGGTAATGTCTGTATCTAAAGATTATTGATATATTATAGTGGGCACATGTACCATACTAGCGCACCAGTTGTCACTTCTTGGTTCGGCCCTCGGGATGAAATGCACACCCAGCAAACATTTTTTAGTAAAAATTATGTATTGGCCAAATAAGTTTTTGGCTATATAACCGAAATAGTAATATTTGAGTCTAAAGATTTTCGATATTTTATAGTGGACACATGTACCATTCTAGCGCACCAGTTGTCACTTCCTGGTTCGGCCCTGGGGACGAAATACACACCTAGCAAACTTATTGTAGTGAAAAAGGCGCGAAAAAAGTTTCTGGCCATAAAACTGAAATTGTAATATATGCGTCTAAGGATTTTTGATATTTTATAGTGGACACATGTATCATTCCAGCGCACCAGTTGTTTCTTCCTGGTTCGGCCCTGGAAACGAAATACGATCCCAGCAAACTTTTTGTAGTGCAAAAGGTGCGAAAAAAGTTTTGGGCTATAAAACCGAAATGGTAATATGTGTATCTAAAGATTATTGATATTTTATAGTGGACACATGTACCATTCCAGCGCACCAGTTGCCACTTCCTGGTTCGGCCCTGGGAACCAAATACACACCCAGCAAAATTTTTGTAGTGAAAAAGGCGCGAAAAAAGTTTTTGGCTATAAAACCGAAATGGTAATATGTGTATCTAAAGATTATTGATATATTATAGTGGGCACATGTACCATACCAGCGCACCAGTTGTCACTTCTTGGTTCGGCCCTCGGGATGAAATGCACACCCAGCAAACATTTTTTAGTAAAAATTATTTATTGGCCAAATAAGTTTTTGGCTATATAACCGAAATAGTAATATTTGAGTCTAAAGATTTTCGATATTTTATAGTGGACACATGTACCATTCCAGCGCATCAGTTGCCACTACCGGGTTCGTCCCTGGGGACGAAATACATTCCTAGAAAGCTTTTTGTAGTGAAAAAGTCGCGAAAAAAGTTTCTGGCCATAAAACTTAAATTGTAATATATGCGTCTAAGGATTTTTGATATTTTATAGTGGACACATGTACCATTCCAGCGCACCAGTTGTCACTTCCTGGTTCGGCCCTGGGGACGAAATACACACCTAGGAAATTTTTGTAGTGAAAAAGGTGCGAAAAAAGTTTCTGGCCATAAAACTGAAGCAGTAATATGTGCGTCTAAGGATTTTTTATATTTTATAGTGGACACATGTACCATTCCAGCGCACCAGTTGCCACTTCCTGTTTCGGCCCTGGGAACCAAATACACACCCAGCAAACTTTTTGTAGTGAAAAAGGCACGAAAAAAGTTTTTGGCTATAAAACCGAAATGGTAATATGTGTATCTAAAGATTATTGATATATTAAAGTGGACACATGTACCATTCCAGCGCACCAGTTGTCACTTCCTGGTTCGGCCCTGGGGACGAAATACACACCTAGCAAACTTATTGTAGTGAAAAAGGTGCGAAAAAAGTTTCTGGCCATAAAACTGAAATTGTAATATATGCGTCCAGGGACTTTTGATATTTTATAGTGGACACATGTACCATTCCAGCGCACCAGTTGCCACTTCCGGGTTCGTCCCTGGGGACGAAATACATTCCTAGAAAACTGTTTGTAGTGAAAAAGACGCGAAAAAAGTTTCTGGCCATAAAACTTAAATTGTAATATATGCGTCTAAGGATTTTTGATATTTTATAGTGGGCACATGTACCATTCCAGCGCACCAGTTACCACTTCCGGGTTCGTCCCTGGGCACGAAATACATTCCTAGAAAACTGTTTGTAGTGAAAAAGACGCGAAAAAAGTTTCTGGCCATAAAACTTAAATTGTAATATATGCGTCTAAGGATTTTTGATATTTTATAGTGGGCACATGTACCATTCCAGCGCACCAGTTGTAACTTCCTGGTTCGGCCCTGGGGACGAAATACACACCTAGCAAACTTTTTGTAGTGAAAAAGGCGCGAAAAAAGTTTCTGGCCATAAAACTGAAATTGTAATATATGCGTCTAAGGATTTTTGATATTTTATAGTGGACACATGTATCATTCCAGCGCACCAGTTGTCACTTCCTGGTTCGGCCCTGGAAACGAAATACGATCCCAGCAAACTTTTTGTAGTGCAAAAGGTGCGAGAAAGGTTTTTGGCTATAAAACCGAAATGGTTATAAGTGCATCTAAAGATTATTGATATTTTATAGTGGACACATGTACGATACCAGCGCACACGTTGTCACTTCTTGGTTCGGCCCTCGGGATGAAATACACACCCAGCAAACATTTTTAGTAAAAATTATGTATTGGCCAAATAAGTTTTTGGCTTTATAACCGAAATAGTAATATTTGAGTCTAAAGATTTTCGATATTTTATAGTGGACACATGTACCATTCCAGCGCACCAGTTGTCACTTCTTGGTTCGGCCCTCGGGATGAAATGCACACCCAGCAAACATTTTTTAGTAAAAATTATGTATTGGCCAAATAAGTTTTTGGCTATATAACCGAAATAGTAATATTTGAGTCTAAAGATTTTCGATACTTTATAGTGGACACATGTACCATTCCAGCGCATCAGTTGCCACTATCGGGTTCGTCCCTGGGGACGAAATACATTCCTAGAAAGCTTTTTGTAGTGAAAAAGTCGCGAAAAAAGTTTCTGGCCATAAAACTTAAATTGTAATATATGCGTCTAAGGATTTTTGATATTTTATAGTGGACACATGTACCATTCCAACGCACCAGTTGTCACTTCCTGGTTCGGCCCTGGGGACGAAATACACACCTAGCAAACTTATTGTAGTGAAAAAGGAGCGAAAAAAGTTTCTGGCCATAAAACTGAAATTGTAATATATGCGTCCAGGGATTTTTGATATTTTATAGCAGACATATGTACCATTCCAGCGCACCAGTTGTCACTTCCTGGTTCGGCCCTGGGGACGAAATACACACCTAGCAAACTTATTGTAGTGAAAAAGGAGCGAAAAAAGTTGGGAAAAGTTTCTGGCCATAAAACTTAAATTGTAATATATGCGTCTAAGGATTTTTGATATTTTATAGTGGGCACATGTACCATTCCAGCGCACCAGTTGCCACTTCCGGGTTCGTCCCTAGGAACCAAATACACACCCAGCAAAATTTTTGTAATGAAAAAGGCACGAAAAAAGTTTTTGGCTATAAAACCGAAATGGTAATATGTGTATCTAAAGATTATTGATATATTAAAGTGGACACATGTACCATTCCAGCGCACCAGTTGTCACTTCCTGGTTCGGCCCTGGGGACGAAATACACACCTAGCAAACTTATTGTAGTGAAAAAGGTGCGAAAAAAGTTTCTGGCCATAAAACTGAAATTGTAATATATGCGTCCAGGGACTTTTGATATTTTATAGTGGACACATGTACCATTCCAGCGCACCAGTTGCCACTTCCGGGTTCGTCCCTGGGGACGAAATACATTCCTAGAAAGCTTTTTGTAGTGAAAAAGTCGCGAAAAAAGTTTCTGGCCATAAAACTTAAATTGTAATATATGCGTCTAAGGATTTTTGATATTTTATAGTGGACACATGTACCATTCCAGCGCACCAGTTGTCACTTCCTGGTTCGGCCCTGGGGACGAAATACACACCTAGGAAATTTTTGTAGTGAAAAAGGTGCGAAAAAAGTTTCTGGCCATAAAACTGAAGCAGTAATATGTGCGTCTAAGGATTTTTTATATTTTATAGTGGACACATGTAAGATTCCAGCGCACCAGTTGCCACTTCCTGTTTCGGCCCTGGGAACCAAATACACACCCAGCAAACTTTTTGTAGTGAAAAAGGCGCGAAAAAAGTTTCTGGCCATAAAACTTAAATTGTAATATATGCGTCTAAGGATTTTTGATATTTTATAGTGGACACATGTACCATTCCAGCGCACCAGTTGCCACTTCCTGGTTCGGCCCTAGGAACCAAATACACACCCAGCAAAATTTTTGTAATGAAAAAGGCACGAAAAAAGTTTTTGGCTATAAAACCAAAATGGTAATATGTGTATCTAAAGATTATTGATATATTAAAGTGGACACATGTACCATTCCAGCGCACCAGTTGCCACTTCCGGGTTCGTCCCTGGGGACGAAATACATTCCTAGAAAACTGTTTGTAGTGAAAAAGACGCGAAAAAAGTTTCTGGCCATAAAACTTAAATTGTAATATATGCGTCTAAGGATTTTTGATATTTTATAGTGGGCACATGTACCATTCCAGCGCACCAGTTACCACTTCCGGGTTCGTCCCTGGACACGAAATACATTCCTAGAAAACTGTTTGTAGTGAAAAAGACGCGAAAAAAGTTTCTGGCCATAAAACTTAAATTGTAATATATGCGTCTAAGGATTTTTGATATTTTATAGTGGGCACATGTACCATTCCAGCGCACCAGTTGTAACTTCCTGGTTCGGCCCTGGGGACGAAATACACACCTAGCAAACTTTTTGTAGTGAAAAAGGCGCGAAAAAAGTTTCTGGCCATAAAACTTAAATTGTAATATATGCGTCTAAGGATTTTTGATATTTTATAGTGGACACATGTATCATTCCAGCGCACCAGTTGTCACTTCCTGGTTCGGCCCTGGAAACGAAATACGATCCCAGCAAACTTTTTGTAGTGCAAAAGGTGCGAAAAAAGTTTTTGGCTATAAAACCGAAATGGTTATAAGTGCATCTAAAGATTATTGATATTTTATAGTGGACACATGTACCATACCAGTGCACCAGTTGTCACTTCTTGGTTCGGCCCTCGGGATGAAATACACACCCAGCAAACATTTTTTAGTAAAAATTATGTATTGGCCAAATAAGTTTTTGGCTATATAACCGAAATAGTAATATTTGAGTCTAAAGATTTTCGATATTTTATAGTGGACACATGTACCATTCCAGCGCACCAGTTGCCACTTCCGGGTTCGTCCCTGGGGACGAAATACATTCCTAGAAAACTGTTTGTAGTGAAAAAGACGCGAAAAAAGTTTCTGGCCATAAAACTTAAATTGTAATATATGCGTCTAAGGATTTTTGATATTTTATAGTGGACACATGTACCATTCCAGCGCACCAGTTGTTACTTCCTGTTTCGCTCCTAGGGATGAAATACACACCCAGCAAACTTTTTGTAGTGAAGAAGGTGCGAAAAAAGTTTCTGGCCATAAAACTGAAGCAGTAATATGTGCGTCTAAGGATTTTTTATATTTTATAGTGGACACATGTACCATTCCAGCGCACCAGTTGCCACTTCCTGGTTCGGCCCTGGGAACCAAATACACACCCAGCAAACTTTTTGTAGTGAAAAAGGTGCGAAAAAAGTTTCTGGCCATAAAACTTAAATTGTAATATATGCGTCTAAGGATTTTTGATATTTTATAGTGGACACATGTACCATTCCAGCGCACCAGTTGTCACTTCCTGGTTCGGCCCTGGGAACCAAATACACACCCAGCAAAATTTTTGTAGTGAAAAAGGCGCGAAAAAAGTTTTTGGCTATAAAACCGAAATGGTAATATGTGTATCTAAAGATTATTGATATATTATAGTGGGCACATGTACCATACCAGTGCACCAGTTGTCACTTCTTGGTTCGGCCCTCGGGATGAAATACACACCCAGCAAACATTTTTTAGTAAAAATTATGTATTGGCCAAATAAGTTTTTGGCTATATAACCGAAATAGTAATATTTGAGTCTAAAGATTTTCGATATTTTATAGTGGACACATGTACCATTCCAGCGCATCAGTTGCCACTACCGGGTTCGTCCCTGGGGACGAAATACATTCCTAGAAAGCTTTTTGTAGTGAAAAAGTCGCGAAAAAAGTTTCTGGCCATAAAACTTAAATTGTAATATATGCGTCTAAGGATTTTTGATATTTTATAGTGGACACATGTACCATTCCAGCGCACCAGTTGTCACTTCCTGGTTCGGCCCTGGGGACGAAATACACACCTAGCAAACTTATTGTAGTGAAAAAGGTGCGAAAAAAGTTTCTGGCCATAAAACTGAAATTGTAATATATGCGTCCAGGGATTTTTGATATTTTATAGTGGACACATATACCATTCCAGCGCACCAGTTGTCACTTTCTGGTTCGGCCCTGGGAACGAAATACACACCTAGGAAATTTTTGTAGTGAAAAAGGTGCGAAAAAAGTTTCTGGCCATAAAACTGAAGCAGTAATATGTGCGTCTAAGGATTTTTTATATTTTATAGTGGACACATGTACCATTCCAGCGCACCAGTTGCCACTTCCTGGTTCGGCCCTGGGAACCAAATACACACCCAGCAAACTTTTTGTAGTGAAAAAGGCGCGAAAAAAGTTTCTGGCCATAAAACTGAAATTGTAATATATGCGTCTAAGGATTTTTGATATTTTATAGTGGACTAATGTACCATTCCAGCGCACCAGTTGCCACTTCCTGGTTCGGCCCTGGGAACCAAATACACACCCAGCAAAATTTTTGTAGTGAAAAAGGCGCGAAAAAAGTTTTTGGCTATAAAACCGAAATGGTAATATGTGTATCTAAAGATTATTGATATATTATAGTGGGCACATGTACCATACCAGTGCACCAGTTGTCACTTTTTGGTTCGGCCCTCGGGATGAAATACACACCCAGCAAACATTTTTTAGTAAAAATTATGTATTGGCCAAATAAGTTTTTGGTTATATAACCGAAATAGTAATATTTGAGTCTAAAGATTTTCGATATTTTATAGTGGACACATGTACCATTCCAGCGCATCAGTTGCCACTACCGGGTTCGTCCCTGGGGACGAAATACATTCCTAGAAAGCTTTTTGTAGTGAAAAAGTCGCGAAAAAAGTTTCTGGCCATAAAACTTAAATTGTAATATATGCGTCTAAGGATTTTTGATATTTTATAGTGGACACATGTACCATACCAGCGCACCAATTGTCACTTCTTGGTTCGGGCCTCGGGATGAAATACACACCCAGCAAACTTTTTGTAGTGAAAAAGGCGCGAAAAAAGTTTCTGGCCATAAAACTTAAATTGTAATATATGCGTCTAAGGATTTTTGATATTTTATAGTGGACACATGTATCATTCCAGCGCACCAGTGGTCACTTCCTGGTTCGGCCCTGGGAACCAAATACACACCCAGCAAACTTTTTGTAGTGAAAAAGGCGCGAAAAAAGTTTCTGGCCATAAAACTGAAATTGTAATATATGCGTCTAAAGATTTTTGATATTTTATAGTGGACTAATGTACCATTCCAGCGCACCAGTTGCCACTTCCTGGTTCGGCCCTGGGAACCAAATACACACCCAGCAAAATTTTTGTAGTGAAAAAGGCGCGAAAAAAGTTTTTGGCTATAAAACCGAAATGGTAATATGTGTATCTAAAGATTATTGATATATTATAGTGGGCACATGTACAATACCAGTGCACCAGTTGTCACTTTTTGGTTCGGCCCTCGGGATGAAATACACACCCAGCAAACATTTTTTAGTAAAAATTATGTATTGGCCAAATAAGTTTTTGGCTATATAACCGAAATAGTAATATTTGAGTCTAAAGATTTTCGATATTTTATAGTGGACACATGTACCATTCCAGCGCACCAGTTACCACTTCCGGGTTCGTCCCTGGACACGAAATACATTCCTAGAAAACTGTTTGTAGTGAAAAAGACGCGAAAAAAGTTTCTGGCCATAAAACTTAAATTGTAATATATGCGTCTAAGGATTTTTGATATTTTATAGTGGGCACATGTACCATTCCAGCGCACAAGTTGTAACTTCCTGGTTCGGCCCTGGGGACGAAATACACACCTAGCAAACTTTTTGTAGTGAAAAAGGCGCGAAAAAAGTTTCTGGCCATAAAACTTAAATTGTAATATATGCGTCTAAGGATTTTTGATATTTTATAGTGGACACATGTATCATTCCAGCGCACCAGTTGTCACTTCCTGGTTCGGCCCTGGAAACGAAATACGATCCCAGCAAACTTTTTGTAGTGCAAAAGGTGCGAAAAAAGTTTTTGGCTATAAAACCGAAATGGTTATAAGTGCATCTAAAGATTATTGATATTTTATAGTGGACACATGTACCATACCAGTGCACCAGTTGTCACTTCTTGGTTCGGCCCTCGGGATGAAATACACACCCAGCAAACATTTTTTAGTAAAAATTATGTATTGGCCAAATAAGTTTTTGGCTATATAACCGAAATAGTAATATTTGAGTCTAAAGATTTTCGATATTTTATAGTGGACACATGTACCATTCCAGCGCACCAGTTGCCACTTCCGGGTTCGTCCCTGGGGACGAAATACATTCCTAGAAAACTGTTTGTAGTGAAAAAGACGCGAAAAAAGTTTCTGGCCATAAAACTTAAATTGTAATATATGCGTCTAAGGATTTTTGATATTTTATAGTGGACACATGTACCATTCCAGCGCACCAGTTGTTACTTCCTGTTTCGCTCCTAGGGATGAAATACACACCCAGCAAACTTTTTGTAGTGAAGAAGGTGCGAAAAAAGTTTCTGGCCATAAAACTGAAGCAGTAATATGTGCGTCTAAGGATTTTTTATATTTTATAGTGGACACATGTACCATTCCAGCAAACCAGTTGCCACTTCCTGGTTCGGCCCTGGGAACCAAATACACACCCAGCAAACTTTTTGTAGTGAAAAAGGTGCGAAAAAAGTTTCTGGCCATAAAACTTAAATTGTAATATATGCGTCTAAGGATTTTTGATATTTTATAGTGGACACATATACCATTCCAGCGCACCAGTTGTCACTTCCTGGTTCGGCCCTGGGAACCAAATACACACCCAGCAAAATTTTTGTAGTGAAAAAGGCGCGAAAAAAGTTTTTGGCTATAAAACCGAAATGGTAATATGTGTATCTAAAGATTATTGATATATTATAGTGGGCACATGTACCATACCAGTGCACCAGTTGTCACTTCTTGGTTCGGCCCTCGGGATGAAATACACACCCAGCAAACATTTTTTAGTAAAAATTATGTATTGGCCAAATAAGTTTTTGGCTATATAACCGAAATAGTAATATTTGAGTCTAAAGATTTTCGATATTTTATAGTGGACACATGTACCATTCCAGCGCATCAGTTGCCACTACCGGGTTCGTCCCTGGGGACGAAATACATTCCTAGAAAGCTTTTTGTAGTGAAAAAGTCGCGAAAAAAGTTTCTGGCCATAAAACTTAAATTGTAATATATGCGTCTAAGGATTTTTGATATTTTATAGTGGACACATGTACCATTCCAGCGCACCAGTTGTCACTTCCTGGTTCGGCCCTGGGGACGAAATACACACCTAGCAAACTTATTGTAGTGAAAAAGGTGCGAAAAAAGTTTCTGGCCATAAAACTGAAATTGTAATATATGCGTCCAGGGATTTTTGATATTTTATAGTGGACACATATACCATTCCAGCGCACCAGTTGTCACTTTCTGGTTCGGCCCTGGGAACGAAATACACACCTAGGAAATTTTTGTAGTGAAAAAGGTGCGAAAAAAGTTTCTGGCCATAAAACTGAAGCAGTAATATGTGCGTCTAAGGATTTTTGATATTTTATAGTGGACACATGTACCATTCCAGCGCACCAGTTGCCACTTCCTGGTTCGGCCCTGGGAACCAAATACACACCTAGCAAACTTTTTGTAGTGAAAAAGGCGCGAAAAAAGTTTCTGGCCATAAAACTGAAATTGTAATATATGCGTCTAAGGATTTTTGATATTTTATAGTGGACTAATGTACCATTCCAGCGCACCAGTTGCCACTTCCTGGTTCGGCCCTGGGAACCAAATACACACCCAGCAAAATTTTTGTAGTGAAAAAGGCGTGAAAAAAGTTTTTGGCTATAAAACCGAAATGGTAATATGTGTATCTAAAGATTATTGATATATTATAGTGGGCACATGTACCATACCAGTGCACCAGTTGTCACTTTTTGGTTCGGCCCTCGGGATGAAATACACACCCAGCAAACATTTTTTAGTAAAAATTATGTATTGGCCAAATAAGTTTTTGGCTATATAACCGAAATAGTAATATTTGAGTCTAAAGATTTTCGATATTTTATAGTGGACACATGTACCATTCCAGCGCATCAGTTGCCACTACCGGGTTCGTCCCTGGGGACGAAATACATTCCTAGAAAGCTTTTTGTAGTGAAAAAGTCGCGAAAAAAGTTTCTGGCCATAAAACTTAAATTGTAATATATGCGTCTAAGGATTTTTGATATTTTATAGTGGACACATGTACCATACCAGCGCACCAATTGTCACTTCTTGGTTCGGGCCTCGGGATGAAATACACACCCGGCAAACATTTTGTAGTGAAAAAGGTGCGAAAAAAGTTTCTGGCCATAAAACTGAAGCAGTAATATGTGCGTCTAAGGATTTTTGATATTTTATAGTGGACACATGTACCATTCCAGCGCACCAGTTGCCACTTCCTGGTTCGGCCCTGGGAACCAAATACACACCCAGCAAAATTTTTGTAGTGAAAAAGGTGCGAAAAAAGTTTCTGGCCATAAAACTGAAGCAGTAATATGTGCGTCTAAGCACTTTTTATATTTTATAGTGGACACATGTACCATTCCAGCGCACCAGTTGTCACTTCCTGGTTCGGCCCTGGGGACGAAATACACACCTAGCAAACTTTTTGTAGTGAAAAAGGTGCGAAAAAAGTTTCTGGCCATAAAACTGAAGCAGTAATATGTGTGTCTAAGGACTTTTTATATTTTATAGTGGACACATGTACCATTCCAGCGCACCAGTTTGCACTTCCTGGTTCGGCCCTGGGAACCAAATACACACCCAGCAAAATTTTTGTAGTGAAAAAGGCGCGAAAAAAGTTTTTGGCTATAAAACCGAAATGGTAATATGTGCATCTAAAGATTATTGATATATTATAGTGGACAAATGTACCATTCCAGCGCACCAGTTGCCACTTCCGGGTTCGGCCCTGGGGACGAAATACACACCTAGCAAACTTTTTGTAGTGAAAAAGGCGCGAAAAAAGTTTCTGGCCATAAAACTGAAATTATAATATATGCGTCTAAGGATTTTTTAAATTTTATAGTGGACACATGTATCATTCCAGCGCACCAGTTGTTTCTTCCTGATTCGGCCCTGGAAACGAAATACGATCCCAGCAAACTTTTTGTAGTGCAAAAGGTGCGAAAAAAGTTTTTGGCTATAAAACCGAAATGGTAATAAGTGCATCTAAAGATTATTGATATTTTATAGTGGACACATGTACCATACCAGTGCACCAGTTGTCACTTCTTGGTTCGGCCCTCGGGATGAAATACATTCCTAGAAAGCTTTTTGTAGTGAAAAAGTCGCGAAAAAAGTTTCTGGCCATAAAACTTAAATTGTAATATATGCGTCTAAGGATTTTTGATATTTTATAGTGGACACATGTACCATACCAGCGCACCAATTGTCACTTCTTGGTTCGGCCCTCGGGATGAAATACACACCCAGCAAACATTTTGTAGTGAAAAAGGTGCGAAAAAAGTTTCTGGCCATAAAACTGAAGCAGTAATATGTGCATCTAAAGATTATTGATATATTATAGTGGACAAATGTACCATTCCAGCGCACCAGTTGTTACTTCCTGTTTCGCTCCTAGGGATGAAATACACACCCAGCAAACTTTTTGTAGTGAAGAAGGTGCGAAAAAAGTTTCTGGCCATAAAACTGAAGCAGTAATATGTGCGTCTAAGGATTTTTTATATTTTATAGTGGACACATGTACCATTCCAGCGCACCAGTTGCCACTTCCTGGTTCGGCCCTGGGAACCAAATACACACCCAGCAAACTTTTTGTAGTGAAAAAGGTGCGAAAAAAGTTTCTGGCCATAAAACTTAAATTGTAATATATGCGTCTAAGGATTTTTGATATTTTATAGTGGACACATGTACCATTCCAGCGCACCAGTTGTCACTTCCTGGTTCGGCCCTGGGAACCAAATACACACCCAGCAAAATTTTTGTAGTGAAAAAGGCGCGAAAAAAGTTTTTGGCTATAAAACCGAAATGGTAATATGTGTATCTAAAGATTATTGATATATTATAGTGGGCACTTGTACCATACTAGTGCACCAGTTGTCACTTCTTGGTTCGGCCCTCGGGATGAAATACACACCCAGCAAACATTTTTTAGTAAAAATTATGTATTGGCCAAATAAGTTTTTGGCTATATAACCGAAATAGTAATATTTGAGTCTAAAGATTTTCGATATTTTATAGTGGACACATGTACCATTCCAGCGCATCAGTTGCCACTACCGGGTTCGTCCCTGGGGACGAAATACATTCCTAGAAAGCCTTTTGTAGTGAAAAAGTCGCGAAAAAAGTTTCTGGCTATAAAACTTAAATTGTAATATATGCGTCTAAGGATTTTTGATATTTTATAGTGGACACATGTACCATTCCAGCGCACCAGTTGTCACTTCCTGGTTCGGCCCTGGGGACGAAATACACACCTAGCAAACTTATTGTAGTGAAAAAGGTGCGAAAAAAGTTTCTGGCCATAAAACTGAAATTGTAATATATGCGTCCAGGGATTTTTGATATTTTATAGTGGACACATATACCATTCCAGCGCACCAGTTGTCACTTCCTGGTTCGGCCTTGGGGACGAAATACACACCTAGGAAATTTTTGTAGTGAAAAAGGTGCGAAAAAAGTTTCTGGCCATAAAACTGAAGCAGTAATATGTGCGTCTAAGGATTTTTTATATTTTATAGTGGACACACGTACCATTCCAGCGCACCAGTTGCCACTTCCTGGTTCGGCCCTGGGAACCAAATACACACCCAGCAAAATTTTTGTAGTGAAAAAGGCGCGAAAAAAGTTTCTGGCCATAAAACTGAAATTGTAATATATGCGTCTAAGGATTTTTGATATTTTATAGTGGACTAATGTACCATTCCAGCGCACCAGTTGCCACTTCCTGGTTCGGCCCTGGGAACCAAATACACACCCAGCAAAATTTTTGTAGTGAAAAAGGCGCGAAAAAAGTTTTTGGCTATAAAACCGAAATGGTAATATGTGTATCTAAAGATTATTGATATATTATAGTGGGCACATGTACCATACCAGTGCACCAGTTGTCACTTTTGGTTCGGCCCTCGGGATGAAATACACACCCAGCAAACATTTTTTAGTAAAAATTATGTATTGGCCAAATAAGTTTTTGGCTATATAACCGAAATAGTAATATTTGAGTCTAAAGATTTTCGATATTTTATAGTGGACACATGTACAATTCCAGCGCATCAGTTGCCACTACCGGGTTCGTCCCTGGGGGCGAAATACATTCCTAGAAAGCTTTTTGTAGTGAAAAAGTCGCGAAAAAAGTTTCTGGCCATAAAACTTAAATTGTAATATATGCGTCTAAGGATTTTTGATATTTTATAGTGGACACATGTACCATACCAGCGCACCAATTGTCACTTCTTGGTTCGGCCCTCGGGATAAAATACACACCCAGCAAACATTTTGTAGTGAAAAAGGTGCGAAAAAAGTTTCTGGCCATAAAACTGAAGCAGTAATATGTGCGTCTAAGGATTTTTGATATTTTATAGTGGACACATGTACCATTCCAGCGCACCAGTTGCCACTTCCTGGTTCGGCCCTGGGAACCAAATACACACCCAGCAAAATTTTTGTAGTGAAAAAGGTGCGAAAAAAGTTTCTGGCCATAAAACTGAAGCAGTAATATGTGCGTCTAAGCACTTTTTATATTTTATAGTGGACACATGTACCATTCCAGCGCACCAGTTGTCACTTCCTGGTTCGGCCCTGGGGACGAAATACACACCTAGCAAACTTTTTGTAGTGAAAAAGGTGCGAAAAAAGTTTCTGGCCATAAAACTAAAGCAGTAATATGTGCGTCTAAGGACTTTTTATATTTTATAGTGGACACATGTACCATTCCAGCGCACCAGTTTGCACTTCCTGGTTCGGCCCTGGGAACCAAATACACACCCAGCAAAATTTTTGTAGTGAAAAAGGCGCGAAAAAAGTTTTTGGCTATAAAACCGAAATGGTAATATGTGCATCTAAAGATTATTGATATATTATAGTGGACAAATGTACCATTCCAGCGCACCAGTTGCCACTTCCGGGTTCGGCCCTGGGGACGAAATACACACCTAGCAAACTTTTTGTAGTGAAAAAGGCGCGAAAAAAGTTTCTGGCCATAAAACTGAAATTATAATATATGCGTCTAAGGATTTTTTAAATTTTATAGTGGACACATGTATCATTCCAGCGCACCAGTTGTTTCTTCCTGATTCGGCCCTGGAAACGAAATACGATCCCAGCAAACTTTTTGTAGTGCAAAAGGTGCGAAAAAAGTTTTTGGCTATAAAACCGAAATGGTATTAAGTGCATCTAAAGATTATTGATATTTTATAGTGGACACATGTACGATACCAGCGCACACGTTGTCACTTCTTGGTTCGGCCCTCGGGATGAAATACACACCCAGCAAACTTTTTTAGTAAAAATTATGTATTGGCCAAATAAGTTTTTGGCTTAATAACCGAAATAGTAATATTTGAGTCTAAAGATTTTCGATATTTTATAGTGGACACATGTACCATTCCAGCGCACCAGTTGCCACTTCCTGGTTCGGCCCTGGGAACCAAATACACACCCAGCAAAATTTTTGTAGTGAAGAAGGCGCGAAAAAAGTTTTTGGCTATAAAACCGAAATGGTAATATGTGTATCTAAAGATTATTGATATATTAAAGTGGACACATGTACCATTCCAGCACACCAGTTGTCACTTCCTGGTTCGGCCCTGGGGACGAAATACACACCTAGCAAACTTATTGTAGTGAAAAAGGCGCGAAAAAAGTTTCTGGCCATAAAACTGAAGCAGTAATATATGCGTCTAAGGATTTTTGATATTTTATAGTGGACTAATGTACCATTCCAGCGCACCAGTTGCCACTTCCTGGTTCGGCCCTGGGAACCAAATACACACCCAGCAAAATTTTTGTAGTGAAAAAGGCGCGAAAAAAGTTTTTGGCTATAAAACCGAAATGGTAATATGTGTATCTAAAGATTATTGATATATTATAGTGGGCACATGTACCATACCAGTGCACCAGTTGTCACTTTTTGGTTCGGCCCTCGGGATGAAATACACACCCAGCAAACATTTTTTAGTAAAAATTATGTATTGGCCAAATAAGTTTTTGGCTATATAACCGAAATAGTAATATTTGAGTCTAAAGATTTTCGATATTTTATAGTGGACACATGTACCATTCCAGCGCATCAGTTGCCACTACCGGGTTCGTCCCTGGGGACGAAATACATTCCTAGAAAGCTTTTTGTAGTGAAAAAGTCGCGAAAAAAGTTTCTGGCCATAAAACTTAAATTGTAATATATGCGTCTAAGGATTTTTGATATTTTATAGTGGACACATGTACCATACCAGCGCACCAATTGTCACTTCTTGGTTCGGCCCTCGGGATAAAATACACACCCAGCAAACATTTTGTAGTGGAAAAGGTGCGAAAAAAGTTTCTGGCCATAAAACTGAAGCAGTAATATGTGCGTCTAAGGATTTTTGATATTTTATAGTGGACACATGTACCATTCCAGCGCATCAGTTGCCACTACCGGGTTCGTCCCTGGGGACGAAATACATTCCTAGAAAGCTTTTTGTAGTGAAAAAGTCGCGAAAAAAGTTTCTGGCCATAAAACTTAAATTGTAATATATGCGTCTAAGGATTTTTGATATTTTATAGTGGACACATGTACCATACCAGCGCACCAATTGTCACTTCTTGGTTCGGCCCTCGGGATAAAATACACACCCAGCAAACATTTTGTAGTGAAAAAGGTGCGAAAAAAGTTTCTGGCCATAAAACTGAAGCAGTAATATGTGCGTCTAAGGATTTTTGATATTTTATAGTGGACACATGTACCATTCCAGCGCACCAGTTGCCACTTCCTGGTTCGGCCCTGGGAACCAAATACACACCCAGCAAAATTTTTGTAGTGAAAAAGGTGCGAAAAAAGTTTCTGGCCATAAAACTGAAGCAGTAATATGTGCGTCTAAGCACTTTTTATATTTTATAGTGGACACATGTACCATTCCAGCGCACCAGTTGTCACTTCCTGGTTCGGCCCTGGGGACGAAATACACACCTAGCAAACTTTTTGTAGTGAAAAAGGTGCGAAAAAAGTTTCTGGCCATAAAACTGAAGAAGTAATATGTGCGTCTAAGGACTTTTTATATTTTATAGTGGACACATGTACCATTCCAGCGCACCAGTTTGCACTTCCTGGTTCGGCCCTGGGAACCAAATACACACCCAGCAAAATTTTTGTAGTGAAAAAGGCGCGAAAAAAGTTTTTGGCTATAAAACCGAAATGGTAATATGTGCATCTAAAGATTATTGATATATTATAGTGGACAAATGTACCATTCCAGCGCACCAGTTGCCACTTCCGGGTTCGGCCCTGGGGACGAAATACACACCTAGCAAACTTTTTGTAGTGAAAAAGGCGCGAAAAAAGTTTCTGGCCATAAAACTGAAATTATAATATATGCGTCTAAGGATTTTTTAAATTTTATAGTGGACACATGTATCATTCCAGCGCACCAGTTGTTTCTTCCTGATTCGGCCCTGGAAACGAAATACGATCCCAGCAAACTTTTTGTAGTGCAAAAGGTGCGAAAAAAGTTTTTGGCTATAAAACCGAAATGGTAATAAGTGCATCTAAAGATTATTGATATTTTATAGTGGACACATGTACGATACCAGCGCACACGTTGTCAATTCTTGGTTCGGCCCTCGGGTTGAAATACACACCCAGCAAACTTTTTTAGTAAAAATTATGTATTGGCCAAATAAGTTTTTGGCTATATAACCGAAATAGTAATATTTGAGTCTAAAGATTTTCGATATTTTATAGTGGACACATGTACCATTCCAGCGCACCAGTTGCCACTTCCGGGTTCGTCCCTGGGGACGAAATACATTCCTAGAAAACTTTTTGTAGTGAAAAAGACGCGAAAAAAGTTTCTGGCCATAAAACTTAAATTGTAATATATGCGTCTAAGGATTTTTGATATTTTATAGTGGACACATGTACCATTCCAGCGCACCAGTTGCCACTTCCTGGTTCGGCCCTGGGGACGAAATACACACCTAGCAAACTTTTTGTAGTGAAAAAGGCGCGAAAAAAGTTTCTGGCCATAAAACTGAAATTGTAATATATGCGTCTAAGGATTTTTGATATTTTATAGTGGACACATGTACCATACCAGTGCACCAGTTGTCACTTTTTAGTTCGGCCCTCGGGATGAAATACACACCCAGCAAACATTTTTTAGTAAAAATTATGTATTGGCCAAATAAGTTTTTGGCTATATAACCGAAATAGTAATATTTGAGTCTAAAGATTTTCGATATTTTATAGTGGACACATGTACCATTCCAGCGCATCAGTTGCCACTACCGGGTTCGTCCCTGGGGACGAAATACATTCCTAGAAAGCTTTTTGTAGTGAAAAAGTCGCGAAAAAAGTTTCTGGCCATAAAACTTAAATTGTAATATATGCGTCTAAGGATTTTTGATATTTTATAGTGGACACATGTACCATACCAGCGCACCAATTGTCACTTCTTGGTTCGGCCCTCGGGATAAAATACACACCCAGCAAACATTTTGTAGTGAAAAAGGTGCGAAAAAAGTTTCTGGCCATAAAACTGAAGCAGTAATATGTGCGTCTGAGGATTTTTGATATTTTATAGTGGACACATGTACCATTCCAGCGCACCAGTTGCCACTTCCTGGTTCGGCCCTGGGAACCAAATACACACCCAGCAAAATTTTTGTAGTGAAAAAGGTGCGAAAAAAGTTTCTGGCCATAAAACTGAAGCAGTAATATGTGCGTCTAAGCACTTTTTATATTTTATAGTGGACACATGTACCATTCCAGCGCACCAGTTGTCACTTCCTGGTTCGGCCCTGGGGACGAAATACACACCTAGCAAACTTTTTGTAGTGAAAAAGGTGCGAAAAAAGATTCTGGCCATAAAACTGAAGAAGTAATATATGCGTCTAAGGACTTTTTATATTTTATAGTGGACACATGTATCATTCCAGCGCACCAGTTTGCACTTCCTGGTTCGGCCCTGGGAACCAAATACACACCCAGCAAAATTTTTGTAGTGAAAAAGGCGCGAAAAAAGTTTTTGGCTATAAAACCGAAATGGTAATATGTGCATCTAAAGATTATTGATATATTATAGTGGACAAATGTACCATTCCAGCGCACCAGTTGCCACTTCCGGGTTCGGCCCTGGGGACGAAATACACACCTAGCAAACTTTTTGTAGTGAAAAAGGCGCGAAAAAAGTTTCTGGCCATAAAACTGAAATTATAATATATGCGTCTAAGGATTTTTTAAATTTTATAGTGGACACATGTATCATTCCAGCGCACCAGTTGTTTCTTCCTGATTCGGCCCTGGAAACGAAATACGATCCCAGCAAACTTTTTGTAGTGCAAAAGGTGCGAAAAAAGTTTTTGGCTATAAAACCGAAATGGTAATAAGTGCATCTAAAGATTATTGATATTTTATAGTGGACACATGTACGATACCAGCGCACACGTTGTCAATTCTTGGTTCGGCCCTCGGGTTGAAATACACACCCAGCAAACTTTTTTAGTAAAAATTATGTATTGGCCAAATAAGTTTTTGGCTATATAACCGAAATAGTAATATTTGAGTCTAAAGATTTTCGATATTTTATAGTGGACACATGTACCATTCCAGCGCACCAGTTGCCACTTCCGGGTTCGGCCCTGGGGACGAAATACATTCCTAGAAAACTTTTTGTAGTGAAAAAGACGCGAAAAAAGTTTCTGGCCATAAAACTTAAATTGTAATATATGCGTCTAAGGATTTTTGATATTTTATAGTGGACACATGTACCATTCCAGCGCACCAGTTGTCACTTCCTGGTTCGGCCCTGGGGACGAAATACACACCTAGCAAACTTTTTGTAGTGAAAAAGGCGCGAAAAAAGTTTCTGGCCATAAAACTGAAATTGTAATATATGCGTCTAAGGATTTTTGATATTTTATAGTGGACACATGTATCATTCCAGCGCACCAGTTGTTTCTTCCTGATTCGGCCCTGGAAACGAAATACGATCCCAGCAAACTTTTTGTAGTGCAAAAGGTGCGAAAAAAGTTTTTGGCTATAAAACCGAAATGGTAATAAGTGCATCTAAAGATTATTGATATTTTATAGTGGACACATGTACGATACCAGCGCACACGTTGTCACTTCTTGGTTCGGCCCTCGGGTTGAAATACACACCCAGCAAACTTTTTTAGTAAACATTATGTATTGGCCAAATAAGTTTTTGGCTATATAACCGAAATAGTAATATTTGAGTCTAAAGATTTTCGATATTTTATAGTGGACACATGTACCATTCGAGCGCACCAGTTGCCACTTCCGGGTTCGTCCCTGGGGAAGAAATACATTCCTAGAAAACTGTTTGTAGTGAAAAAGACGCGAAAAAAGTTTCTGGCCATAAAACTTAAATTGTAATATATGCGTCTAAGGATTTTTGATATTTTATAGTGGGCACATGTACCATTCCAGCGCACCAGTTGTCACTTCCTGGTTCGCAAGCAAACTTTTTGTAGTGAAAAAGGCGCGAAAAAAGTTTCTGGCCATAAAACTTAAATTGTAATATATGCGTCTAAGGATTTTTGATATTTTATAGTGGGCACATGTACCATTCCAGCGCACCAGTTGTCACTTCCTGGTTCGGCCCTGGGGACGAAATACACACCTAGCAAACTTTTTGTAGTGAAAAAGGTGCGAAAAAAGTTTCTGGCCATAAAACTGAAGCAGTAATATGTGCGTCTAAGGATTTTTTTATTTTATAGTGGACACATGTACCATTCCAGCGCACCAGTTGCCACTTCCTGGTTCGGCCCTGGGAACCAAATACACACCCAGCAAAATTTTTGTAGTGAAAAAGGTGCGAAAAAAGTTTTTGGCTATAAAACCGAAATGGTAATAAGTGCATCTAAAGATTATTGATATTTGTAAGTGGACACATGTATCATACTAGCGCACCAGTTGTTACTTCTTGGTTCGGCCCTCGGGATGAAATACACACCCAGCAAACTTTTTTTAGTAAAAATTATGAATTGGCCAAATAAGTTTTTGGCTATATAACCGAAATAGTAATATTTGAGTCTAA
Source organism: Epicampocera succincta (assembly GCA_932526305.1). Classification (NCBI taxonomy): domain Eukaryota; kingdom Metazoa; phylum Arthropoda; class Insecta; order Diptera; family Tachinidae; genus Epicampocera; species Epicampocera succincta. Next base: position 24,892,805 of record OW052035.1, on the reverse strand, counting down.
AGATTTTCGATATTTTATAGTGGACACATGTACCATTCCAGCGCACCAGTTGCCACTTCCGGGTTCGTCCCTGGGGACGAAATACATTCCTAGAAAACTTTTTGTTGTCACTTCTTGGTTCGGCCCTCGGGATGAAATACACACCCAGCAAAAATTTTTTAGTAAAAATTATGTATTGGCCAAATAAGTTTTTGGCTATATAACCGAAATAGTAATATTTGAGTCTAAGTATTTTCGATATTTTATAGTGGACACATGTACCATTCCAGCGCACCAGTTGCCACTTCCTGGTTCGGCCCTGGAAACCAAATACACACCCAGCAAAATTTTTGTAGTGAAAAAGGCGCGAAAAAAGTTTTTGGCTATAAAACCGAAATGGTAATATGTGCATCTAAAGATTATTGATATATTATAGTGGACACATGTACCATACCAGCGCACCAGTTGTCTCTTCTTGGTTCGGCCCTCGGGATGAAATACACACCCAGCAAAAATTTTTTAGTAAAAATTATGTATTGGCCAAATAAGTTTTTGGCTATATAACCGAAATAGTAATATTTGAGTCTAAAGATTTTCGATATTTTATAGTGGACACATGTACCATTCCAGCGCACCAGTTGCCACTTCCGGGTTCGTCCCTGGGGACGAAATACATTCCTAGAAAACTTTTTGTAGTGAAAAAGGAGCGAAAAAAGTTTCTGGCCATAAAACTGAAATTGTAATATATGCGTCCAGGGATTTTTGATATTTTATAGTGGACACATGTACCATTCCAGCGCACGAGTTGTCACTTCCGTGTTCGGCCCTGGGGACGAAATACACACCTAGTAAACTTATTGTAGTGAAAAAGGAGCGAAAAAGTTTCTGGCCATAAAACTGAAATAGCAATATATGCGCCTAGGGATTTTTGATATTTTATGGTGGACACATGTACCATACCAGCGCACCAGTTGTCACTTCTTGGATCGGCCCTCGGGATGAAATACCCACCCAGAAAACTTTTTTTAGTAAAAATTATGTATTGGCAAAATAAGTTTTTGGCTATATAACCGAAATAGTAACATTTGAGTCTAAAGATTTTCGATATTTTATAGTGGACACATGTATCATTCCAGCGGACCAGTTGTTACTTCCTGGTTCGGCCCTGGGGAAGAAATACATTCCTAGAAAACTGTTTGTAGTGAAAAAGACGCGAAAAACGTTTCTGGCCATAAAACTGAAGCAGTAATATGTGCGTCTAAGGACTTTTTATATTTTATAGTGGACACATGTACCATTCCAGCGCACCAGTTGCCACTTCCTGGTTCGGCCCTGGGAACCAAATACACACCCAGCAAAATTTTTGTAGTGAAAAAGGCGCGAAAAAAGTTTTTGGCTATAAAACCGAAATGGTAATATGTGCATCCAAAGATTTTCGATATTTTATAGTGGACACATGTACCATTCCAGCGCACCAGTTGCCACTTCCGGGTTCGGCCCTGGGGACGAAATACACACCTAGCAAACTTTTTGTAGTGAAAAAGGCGCGAAAAAAGTTTCTGGCCATAAAACTGAAATTGTAATATATGCGTCTAAGGATTTTTGATATTTTATAGTGGACACATGTATCATTCCAGCGCACCAGTTGTTTCTTCCTGATTCGGCCCTGGAAACGAAATACGATCCCAGCAAACTTTTTGTAGTGCAAAAGGTGCGAAAAAAGTTTTTGGCTATAAAACCGAAATGGTAATAAGTGCATCTAAAGATTATTAATATTTTATAGTGGACACATGTACGATACCAGCGCACACGTTGTCACTTCTTGGTTCGGCCCTCGGGTTGAAATACACACCCAGCAAACTTTTTTAGTAAAAATTATGTATTGGCCAAATAAGTTTTTGGCTATATAACCGAAATAGTAATATTTGAGTCTAAAGATTTTCGATATTTTATAGTGGACACATGTACCATTCCAGCGCACCAGTTGCCACTTCCGGGTTCGTCCCTGGGGACGAAATACATTCCTAGAAAACTTTTTGTTGTCACTTCTTGGTTCGGCCCTCGGGATGAAATACACACCCAGCAAAAATTTTTTAGTAAAAATTATGTATTGGCAAAATAAGTTTTTGGCTATATAACCGAAATAGTAACATTTGAGTCTAAAGATTTTCGATATTTTATAGTGGACACATGTATCATTCCAGCGGACCAGTTGTTACTTCCTGGTTCGGCCCTGGGGAAGAAATACATTCCTAGAAAACTGTTTGTAGTGAAAAAGACGCGAAAAAAGTTTCTGGCCATAAAACTGAAGCAGTAATATGTGCGTCTAAGGACTTTTTATATTTTATAGTGGACACATGTACCATTCCAGCGCACCAGTTGCCACTTCCTGGTTCGGCCCTGGGAACCAAATACACACCCAGCAAAATTTTTGTAGTGAAAAAGGCGCGAAAAAAGTTTTTGGCTATAAAACCGAAATGGTAATATGTGCATCTAAAGATTATTGATATATTATAGTGGACACATGTACCATTCCAGCGCACCAGTTGCCACTTCCGGGTTCGGCCCTGGGGACGAAATACACACCTAGTAAACTTTTTGTAGTGAAAAAGGCGCGAAAAAAGTTTCTGGCCATAAAACTGAAATTGTAATATATGCGTCTAAGGATTTTTGATATTTTATAGTGGACACATGTATCATTCCAGCGCACCAGTTGTTTCTTCCTGATTCGGCCCTGGAAACGAAATACGATCCCAGCAAACTTTTTGTAGTGCAAAAGGTGCGAAAAAAGTTTTTAGCTATAAAACCGAAATGGTAATAAGTGCATCTAAAGATTATTAATATTTTATAGTGGACACATGTACGATACCAGCGCACACGTTGTCACTTCTTGGTTCGGCCCTCGGGTTGAAATACACACCCAGCAAACTTTTTTAGTAAAAATTATGTATTGGCCAAATAAGTTTTTGGCTATATAACCGAAATAGTAATATTTGAGTCTAAAGATTTTCGATATTTTATAGTGGACACATGTACCATTCCAGCGCACCAGTTGCCACTTCCGGGTTCGGCCCTGGGGACGAAATACACACCTAGCAAACTTTTTGTAGTGAAAAAGGCGCGAAAAAAGTTTCTGGCCATAAAACTGAAATTGTAATATATGCGTCTAAGGATTTTTGATATTTTATAGTGGACACATGTATCATTCCAGCGCACCAGTTGTTTCTTCCTGATTCGGCCCTGGAAACGAAATGCGATCCCAGCAAACTTTTTGTAGTGCAAAAGGTGCGAAAAAAGTTTTTGGCTATAAAACCGAAATGGTAATAAGTGCATCTAAAGATTATTAATATTTTATAGTGGACACATGTACGATACCAGCGCACACGTTGTCACTTCTTGGTTCGGCCCTCGGGTTGAAATACACACCCAGCAAACTTTTTTAGTAAAAATTATGTATTGGCCAAATAAGTTTTTGGCTATATAACCGAAATAGTAATATTTGAGTCTAAAGATTTTCGATATTTTATAGTGGACACATGTACCATTCGAGCGCACCAGTTGCCACTTCCGGGTTCGTCCCTGGGGAAGAAATACATTCCTAGAAAACTGTTTGTAGTGAAAAAGGCGCGAAAAAAGTTTCTGGCCATAAAACTGAAATTGTAATATATGCGTCTAAGGATTTTTGATATTTTATAGTGGACACATGTATCATTCCAGCGCACCAGTTGTTTCTTCCTGATTCGGCCCTGGAAACGAAATATGATCCCAGCAAACTTTTTGTAGTGAAAAAGGCGCGAAAAAAGTTTCTGGCCATAAAACTGAAATTGTAATATATGCGTCTAAGGATTTTTGATATTTTATAGTGGGCACATGTACCATTCCAGCGCACCAGTTGTCACTTCCTGGTTCGCAAGCAAACTTTTTGTAGTGAAAAAGGCGCGAAAAAAGTTTCTGGCCATAAAAATTAAATTGTAATATATGCGTCTAAGGATTTTTGATATTTTATAGTGGGCACATGTACCATTCCAGCGCACCAGTTGTCACTTCCTGGTTCGGCCCTGGGGACGAAATACACACCTAGCAAACTTTTTGTAGTGAAAAAGGTGCGAAAAAAGTTTCTGGCCATAAAACTGAAGCAGTAATATGTGCGTCTAAGGATTTTTTTATTTTATAGTGGACACATGTACCATTCCAGCGCACCAGTTGCCACTTCCTGGTTCGGCCCTGGGAACCAAATACACACCCAGCAAAATTTTTGTAGTGAAAAAGGTGCGAAAAAAGTTTTTGGCTATAAAACCGAAATGGTAATAAGTGCATCTAAAGATTATTGATATTTGTAAGTGGACACATGTATCATACTAGCGCACCAGTTGTTACTTCTTGGTTCGGCCCTCGGGATGAAATACACACCCAGCAAACTTTTTTTAGTAAAAATTATGAATTGGCCAAATAAGTTTTTGGCTATATAACCGAAATAGTAATATTTGAGTCTAAAGATTTTCGATATTTTATAGTGGACACATGTACCATTCCAGCGCACCAGTTGCCACTTCCGGGTTCGTCCCTGGGGACGAAATACATTCCTAGAAAACTTTTTGTTGTCACTTCTTGGTTCGGCCCTCGGGATGAAATACACACCCAGCAAAAATTTTTTAGTAAAAATTATGTATTGGCCAAATAAGTTTTTGGCTATATAACCGAAATAGTAATATTTGAGTCTAAGTATTTTCGATATTTTATAGTGGACACATGTACCATTCCAGCGCACCAGTTGCCACTTCCTGGTTCGGCCCTGGGAACCAAATACACACCCAGCAAAATTTTTGTAGTGAAAAAGGCGCGAAAAAAGTTTTTGGCTATAAAACCGAAATGGTAATATGTGCATCTAAAGATTATTGATATATTATAGTGGACACATGTACCATACCAGCGCACCAGTTGTCTCTTCTTGGTTCGGCCCTCGGGATGAAATACACACCCAGCAAAAGTTTTATAGTAAAAATTATGTATTGGCCAAATAAGTTTTTGGCTATATAACCGAAATAGTAATATTTGAGTCTAAGTATTTTCGATATTTTATAGTGGACACATGTACCATTCCAGCGCACCAGTTGCCACTTCCTGGTTCGGCCCTGGGAACCAAATACACACCCAGCAAAATTTTCGTAGTGAAAAAGGCGCGAAAAAAGTTTTTGGCTATAAAACCGAAATGGTAATATGTGCATCTAAAGATTATTGATATATTATAGTGGACACATGTACCATACCAGCGCACCAGTTGTCTCTTCTTGGTTCGGCCCTGGGGACGAAATACACACCTAGTAAACTTATTGTAGTGAAAAAGGAGCGAAAAAGTTTCTGGCCATAAAACTGAAATAGCAATATATGCGCCTAGGGATTTTTGATATTTTATAGTGGACACATGTACCATACCAGCGCACCAGTTGTCACTTCTTAGATCGGCCCTCGGGATGAAATACCCACCCAGAAAACTTTTTTTAGTAAAAATTATGTATTGGCAAAATAAGTTTTTGGCTATATAACCGAAATAGTAACATTTGAGTCTAAAGATTTTCGATATTTTATAGTGGACACATGTATCATTCCAGCGGACCAGTTGTTACTTCCTGGTTCGGCCCTGGGGAAGAAATACATTCCTAGAAAACTGTTTGTAGTGAAAAAGACGCGAAAAAAGTTTCTGGCCATAAAACTGAAGCAGTAATATGTGCGTCTAAGGACTTTTTATATTTTATAGTGGACACATGTACCATTCCAGCGCACCAGTTGCCACTTCCTGGTTCGGCCCTGGGAACCAAATACACACCCAGCAAAATTTTTGTAGTGAAAAAGGCGCGAAAAAAGTTTTTGGCTATAAAACCGAAATGGTAATATGTGCATCTAAAGATTATTGATATATTATAGTGGACACATGTACCATTCCAGCGCACCAGTTGCCACTTCCGGGTTCGGCCCTGGGGACGAAATACACACCTAGCAAACTTTTTGTAGTGAAAAAGGCGCGAAAAAAGTTTCTGGCCATAAAACTGAAATTGTAATATATGCGTCTAAGGATTTTTGATATTTTATAGTGGACACATGTATCATTCCAGCGCACCAGTTGTTTCTTCCTGATTCGGCCCTGGAAACGAAATACGATCCCAGCAAACTTTTTGTAGTGCAAAAGGTGCGAAAAAAGTTTTTGGCTATAAAACCGAAATGGTAATAAGTGCATCTAAAGATTATTAATATTTTATAGTGGACACATGTACGATACCAGCGCACACGTTGTCACTTCTTGGTTCGGCCCTCGGGTTGAAATACACACCCAGCAAACTTTTTTAGTAAAAATTATGTATTGGCCAATAAGTTTTTGGCTATATAACCGAAATAGTAATATTTGAGTCTAAAGATTTTCGATATTTTATAGTGGACACATGTACCATTCCAGCGCACCAGTTGTCACTTTCTGGTTCGGCCCTGGGGACGAAATACACACCTAGCAAACTTTTTGTAGTGAAAAAGGCACGAAAAAAGTTTTTGGCCATAAAACTGAAATTGTAATATATGCGTCAAAGGATTTTTGATATTTTATAGTGGACACATGTATCATTCCAGCGCACCAGTTGTTTCTTCCTGATTCGGCCCTGGAAACGAAATACGATCCCAGCAAACTTTTTGTAGTGAAAAAGGCGCGAAAAAAGTTTCTGGCCATAAGACTGAAATTGTAATATATGCGTCCAGGGATTTTTGATATTTTATAGTGAACACATGTACCATTCCAGCGCACCAGTTGTCACTTCCTGGTTTTGCCCTGGGTACGAAATACACACCTAGCAAACTTATTGTAGTGAAAAAGGAGCGAAAAAAGTTTCTGGCCATAAAACTGAAATTGTAATATATGCGTCCAGGGATTTTTGATATTTTATAGTGGACACATGTACCATTCCAGCGCACCAGTTGTCACTTCCAGGTTCGGCCCTGGGGACGAAATACACACCTAGCAAACTTTTTGTAGTGAAAAAGGTACGAAAAAAGTTTCTGGCCATAAAACTGAAGCAGTAACATGTGCGTCTAAGGATTTTTTATATTTTATAGTGGACACATGTACCATTCCAGCGCACCAGTTGCCACTTCCTGGTTCGGCCCTGGGAACCAAATACACACCCAGCAAAATTTTTGTAGTGAAAAAGGTGCGAAAAAAGTTTTTGGCTATAAAACCGAAATGGTAATAAGTGCATCTAAAGATTATTGATATTTGTAAGTGGACACATGTACCATACCAGCGCACCAGTTGTTACTTCTTGGTTCGGCCCTCGGGATGAAATACACACCCAGCAAACTTTTTTTAGTAAAAATTATGAATTGGCCAAATAAGTTTTTGGCTATATAACCGAAATAGTAATATTTGAGTCTAAAAATTTTCGATATATTATAGTGGACACATGTACCATTCCAGCGCACCAGTTGCCACTTCCTGGTTCGGCCCTGGGAACCAAATACACACCCAGCAAAATTTTTGTAGTGAAAAAGGCGCGAAAAAAGTTTTTGGCTATAAAACCGAAATGGTAATATGTGCATCTAAAGATTATTGATATATTATAGTGGACACATGTACCATACCAGAGCAGCAGTTGTCACTTCTTGGTTCGGCCCTGGGGATGAAATACACACCCAGCAAACATTTTTTAGTAAAAATTATGTATTGGCCAAATAAGTTTTTGGCTATATAACCGAAATAGTAATATTTGAGTCTAAGTATTTTGGATATTTTATAGTGGACACATGTACCATTCCAGCGCACCAGTTGCCACTTCCTGGTTCGGCCCTGGGAACCAAATACACACCCAGCAAAATTTTTGTAGTGAAAAAGGCGCGAAAAAAGTTTTTGGCTATAAAACCGAAATGGTAATATGTGCATCTAAAGATTATTGATATATTATAGTGGACACATGTACCATACCAGCGCACCAGTTGTCACTTCTTGGTTCGGCCCTCGGGATGAAATACACACCCAGCAAAAATTTTTTAGTAAAAATTATGTATTGGCCAAATAAGTTTTTGGCTATATAACCGAAATAGTAATATTTGAGTCTAAAGATTTTCGATATTTTATAGTGGACACATGTACCATTCCAGCGCACCAGTTGCCACTTCCGGGTTCGTCCCTGGGGACGAAATATATTCCTAGAAAACTTTTTGTAGTGAAAAAGACGCGAAAAAAGTTTCTGGCCATAAAACTTAAATTGTAATATATGCGTCCAGGGATTTTTGATATTTTATAGTGGACACATGTACCATTCCAGCGCACCAGTTGTCACTTCCTGGTTCGGCCCTGGGGACGAAATACACACCTAGCAAACTTATTGTAGTGAAAAAGGAGCGAAAAAAGTTTCTGGCCATAAAACTGAAATTGTCATATATGCGTCCAGGGATTTTTGATATTTTATAGTGGACACATGTACCATTCCAGCGCACCAGTTGTCACTTCCTGGTTCGGCCCTGGGGACGAAATACACACCTAGTAAACTTATTGTAGTGAAAAAGCGAAAAAGTTTCTGGCCATAAAACTGAAATTGTAATATATGCGCCTAGGGATTTTTGATATTTTATAGTGGACACATGTACCATTCCAGCGCACCAGTTGTCACTTCCTGGTTCGGCCCTGGGAACGAAATACACACCTAGCAAACTTTTTGTAGTGAAAAAGGTGCGAAAAAAGTTTCTGGCCATAAAACTGAAGCAGTAATATGTGCGTCTAAAGATTTTTTATATTTTATAGTGGACACATGTACCATTCCAGCGCACCAGTTGCCACTTCCTAGTTCGGCCCTGGGAACCAAATACACAACCAGCAAAATTTTTGTAGTGAAAAAGGCGCGAAAAAAGTTTTTGGCTATAAAACCGAAATGGTAATATGTGCATCTAAAGATTATTGATATATTATAGTGGACACATGTACCATACCAGCGCACCAGTTGTCACTTCTTGGTTCGGCCCTGGGAATGAAATACACACCAAGCAAACATTTTTTAGTAAAAATTATGTATTGGCCAAATAAGTTTTTGGCTATATAACCGAAATAGTAATATTTGAGTCTAAAGATTTTCGATATTTTATAGTGGACACATGTACCATTCCAGCGCACCAATTGCCACTTCCTGGTTCGGCCCTGGGAACGAAATACGAGCCCAGAAAACTTTTTGTAGTGAAAAAGGTGCGAAAAAAGTTTTTGGCTATAAAACCGAAATGGTAATAAGTGCATCTAAAGATTATTGATATTTTTAAGTTGACACATGTACCATACCAGCGCACCAGTTGTCACTTCTTGGTTCGGCCCTCGGGATGAAATACACACCCAGCAAACTTTTTTTTAGTAAAAATTATGAATTGGCCAAATAAGTTTTTGGCTATATAACCGAAATAGTAATATTTGAGTCTAAGTATTTTCGATATTTTATAGTGGACACATGTAACATTCCAGCGAACCAGTTGCCACTTCCTGGTTCGTCCCTGGAGACGAAATACATACCTAGAAAACTTTTTGTAGTGAAAAAGACGCGAAAAAAGTTTCTAGCTATAAAACTAAAATGGTAATATGTGCGTCTAAGGATTTTTGATATTTTATATTGGACACATGTACCATTCCAGCGCACCAGTTGTCACTTCCTGGTTCGGCCATGGGGACGAAATACACACCTAGCAAACTTTTTGTAGTGAAAAAGGAGCGAAAAAAGTTTTTTGCCATAAAAATGAAATTGTAGTATATGCGTTTAAGGATTTGCGATATTTTATAGTGGACACATGTACCATTCCAGGGCACCAGTTGTCACTTCCTGGTTCGTCCCTGGGAACAAAATACACACCTAGCAATCTTATTGTAGTGAAAAGGGAGCGAAAAAAGTTTCTAGCCATAAAACTGAAATTGTAATATATGCGTCCAGGGATTTTTGATATTTTATAGTGGACACATGTATCATTCCAGCGCACCAGTTGTTACTTCCTGGTTCGGCTCTGGAAACGAAATACGATCCCAGCAAACTTTTTGTAGTGCAAAAGGTGCGAAAAAAGTTTTTGGCTATAAAACCGAAATGGTAATAAGTGCATCTAAAGATTATTGATATTTTATAGTGGACACATGTACGATACCAGCGCACACGTTGTCACTTCTTGGTTCGGCCCTCGGGATGAAATACACACCCAGCAAACTTTTTTAGTAAAAATTATATATTGGCCAAATAAGTTTTTGGCTATATAACCGAAATAGTAATATTTGAGTCTAAAGATTTTCGATATTTTATAGTGGACACATGTACCATTCCAGCGCACCAGTTGCCACTTCCGGGTTCGTCCCTGGGGACGAAATACATTCCTAGAAAACTGTTTGTCGTGAAAAAGGAGCGAAAAAAGTTTCTGGCCATAAAACTAAAATTGTAATATATGCGTGTAAGGATTTTTGATATTTTATAGTGGGCACATGTACCATTCCAGCGCACCAGTTGTCACTTCCTCGTTCGGCCCTGGGGACGAAATACACACCTAGCAAACTTTTTGTAGTGAAAAAGGCGCGAAAAAAGTTTCTGGCCATAAAACTGAAATTGTAATATATGCGTCAAAGGATTTTTGATATTTTATAGTGGGCACATGTACCATTCCAGCGCACCAGTTGTTACTTCTTGGTTCGGCCCTCGGGATGAAATACACACCCAGCAAACTTTTTTTAGTAAAAATTATGAATTGGCCAAATAAGTTTTTGGCTATATAACCGAAATAGTAATATTTGAGTCTAAAGATTTTCGATATTTTATAGTGGACACATGTACCATTCCAGCGCACCAGTTGTCACTTCCTGGTTCGGCCCTGGGGACGAAATACACACCTAGCAAACTTATTGTAGTGAAAAAGGAGCGAAAAAAGTTTCTGGCCATAAAACTGAAATTGTAATATATGCGTCCAGGGATTTTTGATATTTTATAGTGGACACATGTACCATTCCAGCGCACCAGTTGTCACTTCCTGGTTCGGCCCTGGGGACAAAATACACACCTAGCAAACTTTTTGTAGTGAAAAAGGAGCGAAAAAAGTTTCTGGACATAAAACTGAAATTGTAATATATGCGTCCAGGGATTTTTGATATTTTATAGTGGACACATGTACCATTCAGCGCACCAGTTGTCACTTCCTGGTTCGGCCCTGGGGACGAAATACACACCTAGCAAACTTTTTGTAGTGAAAACGGTGCGAAAAAAGTTTCTGCCCATAAAACTGAAGCAGTAATATGTGCGTCTAAGGATTTTTTATATTTTATAGTGGACACATGTACCATTCCAGCGCACCAGTTGTCACTTCCTGGTTCGGCCCTCGGGATGAAATACACACCCAGCAAACTTTTTTTTAGTAAAAATTATGAATTGGCCAAATAATTTTTTGGCTATATAACCGAAATAGTAATATTTGAGTCTAAAGATTTTCGATATTTTATAGTAGACACATGTATCATTCCAGCGCACCAGTTGTTACTTCCTGGTTCGGACCTGGAAACGAAATACGATCCCAGCAAACTTTTTGTAGTGCAAAAGGTGCGAAAAAAGTTTTTGGCTATAAAACCGAAATGGTAATAAATGCATCTAAAGATTATTGATATTTTATAGTGGACACATGTACCATACCAGCGCACAAGTTGCCACTTCTTGGTTCGGCCCTCGGGATGAAATACACACCCAGCAAACATTTTTTAGTAAAAATTATGAATTGGCCAAATAATTTTTTGGCTATATAACCGAAATAGTAATATTTGAGTCTAAAGATTTTCGATATTTTATAGTGGACACATGTACCATTCCAGCGCACCAGTTGCCACTTCCTGGTTCGGCCCTGAACGAAATACACACCTAGCAAACTTATTGTAGTGAAAAAGGAGCGAAAAAAGTTTCTGGCCATAAAACTGAAATTGTAATATATGCGTCCAGGGATTTTTGATATTTTATTGTGGACACATGTACCATTCCAGCGCACCAGTTGTCACTTCCTGGTTCGGCCCTGGGGACGAAATACACACCTAGCAAACTTATTGTAGTGAAAAAGGAGCGAAAAAAGTTTCTGGCCATAAAACTGAAGCAGTAATATGTGCGTCTAAGGATTTTTTATATTTTATAGTGGACACATGTACCATTCTAGCGCACCAGTTGCCACTTCCTGGTTCGGCCCTGGGAACCAAATATACACCTAGCAAAATTTTTGTAGTGAAAAAGGAGCGAAAAAAGTTTCTGGACATAAAACTGAAATTGTAATATATGCGTCCAGGGATTTTTGATATTTTATAGTGGACACATGTACCATTCCAGCGCACCAGTTGTCACTTCCTGGTTCGGCCCTGGGGACGAAATACACACCTAGCAAACTTTTTGTAATGAAAATGGTGCGAAAAAAGTTTCTGGCCATAAAACTGAAGCAGTAATATGTGCGTCTAAGGATTATTTATATTTTATAGTGGACACATGTACCATTCAGCGCACCAGTTTGCACTTCCTGGTTAGGCCCTGCCTGGTTCGGCCCTGGGGCGAAATACACACCTAGCAAACTTATTGCAGTGAAAAAGGAGCGAAAAAAGTTTCTGGCCATAAAACTGAAATTGTAATATGTGCATCTAAAGATTATTGATATATTATAGTGGACACATGTACCATACCAGCGCACCAGTTGCCACTTGCGGGTTCGTCCCTGGGGACGAAATACATTCCTAGAAAACTTTTTGTAGTGAAAAAGTCGCGAAAAAAGTTTCTGGCCATAAAACTTAAATTGTAATATATGCGTCTAAGGGTTTTTGATATTTTATAGTGGACACATGTACCATTCAGCGCACCAGTTTGCACTTCCTGGTTCGGCCCTGCCTGGTTCGGCCCTGGGGCGAAATACACACCTAGCAAACTTATTGTAGTGAAAAAGGAGCGAAAAAAGTTTCTGGACATAAAACTGAAATTGTAATATATGCGTCCAGGGATTTTTGATATTTTATAGTGGACACATGTACCATTCCAGCGCACCAGCTGTCACTTCCTGGTTCGGCCCTCGGGATGAAATACACACCCAGCCAACTTTTTTTTAGTAAAAATTATGAATTGGCCAAATAATTTTTTGGCTATATAACCGAAATAGTAATATTTGAGTCTAAAGATTTTCGATATTTTATAGTGGACACATGTATCATTCCAGCGCACCAGTTGTTACTTCCTGGTTCGGCCCTGGAAACGAAATACGATCCCAGCAAACTTTTTGTAGTGCAAAAGGTGCGAAAAAAGTTTCTGGCCATAAAACTGAAGCAGTAATATGTGCGTCTAAGGATTATTTATATTTTATAGTGGACACATGTACCATTCAGCGCACCAGTTTGCACTTCCTGGTTCGGCCCTGCCTGGTTCGGCCCTGGGGCGAAATACACACCTAGCAAACTTATTGTAGTGAAAAAGGAGCGAAAAAAGTTTCTGGACATAAAACTGAAATTGTAATATATGCGTCCAGGGATTTTTGATATTTTATAGTGGACACATGTACCATTCCAGCGCACCAGCTGTCACTTCCTGGTTCGGCCCTCGGGATGAAATACACACCCAGCAAACTTTTTTTTAGTAAAAATTATGAATTGGCCAAATAATTTTTTGGCTATATAACCGAAATAGTAATATTTGAGTCTAAAGATTTTTGATATTTTATAGTGGACACATGTACCATTCCAGCGCACCAGTTGTCACTTCCTGGTTCGGCCCTGGGGACGAAATACACACCTAGCAAACTTTTTGTAGTGAAAAAGGAGCGAAAAAAGTTTCTGGCCATAAAACTGAAGCAGTAATATGTGCGTCTAAGGATTTTTGATATTTTAAAGTGGACACATGTACCATTCAGCGCACCAGTTTGCACTTCCTGGTTCGGCCCTGCCTGGTTCGGCCCTGGGGCGAAATACACACCTAGCAAACTTATTGTAGTGAAAAAGGAGCGAAAAAAGTTTCTGGCCATAAAACTGAAATTGTAATATGTGCATCTAAAGATTATTGATATATTATAGTGGACACATGTACCATACCAGCGCACCAGTTGCCACTTGCGGGTTCGTCCCTGGGGACGAAATACATTCCTAGAAAACTTTTTGTAGTGAAAAAGTCGCGAAAAAAGTTTCTGGCCATAAAACTTAAATTGTAATATATGCGTCTAAGGGTTTTTGATATTTTATAGTGGACACATGTACCATTCAGCGCACCAGTTTGCACTTCCTGGTTCGGCCCTGCCTGGTTCGGCCCTGGGGCGAAATACACACCTAGCAAACTTATTGTAGTGAAAAAGGAGCGAAAAAAGTTTCTGGACATAAAACTGAAATTGTAATATATGCGCCCAGGGATTTTTTATATTTTATAGTGGACACTTCTTGGTTCGGCCCTCGGGATGAAATACACACCCAGAAAACTTTTTTTAGTAAAAATTATGTATTGGCAAAATAAGTTTTTGGCTATATAACCGAAATAGTAACATTTGAGTCTAAAGATTTTCGATATTTTATAGTGGACACATGTATCATTCCAGCGCACCAGTTGCCACTTCCTGGTTCGGCCCTGGAAACGAAATACGAGCCCAGCAAACTTTTTGTAGTGAAAAAGGTGCGAAAAAAGTTTTTGGCTATAAAACCGAAATGGTAATAAGTGCATCTAAAGATTATTGATATTTTATAGTGGACACATGAACGATACCAGCGCACACGTTGTCACTTCTTGGTTCGGCCCTCGGGGTGAAATACACACCCAGCAAACTTTTTTAGTAAAAATTATGTATTGGCCAAATAAGTTTTTGGCTATATAACCGAAATAGTAATATTTGAGTCTAAAGATTTTCGATATTTTATAGTGGACACATGTATCATTCCAGCGCACCAGTTGTCACTTCCTGGTTCGGCCCTGGAAACGAAATACGATCCCAGCAAACTTTTTGTAGTGCAAAAGGTGCGAAAAAAGTTTTTGGCTATAAATCCGAAATGGTAATAAGTGCATCTAAAGATTATTGATATTTTATAGTGGACACATGAACGATACCAGCGCACACGTTGTCACTTCTTGGTTCGGCCCTCGGGGTGAAATACACACCCAGCAAACTTTTTTAGTAAAAATTATGTATTGGCCAAATAAGTTTTTGGCTATAAAACCGAAATAGTAATATTTGAGTCTAAAGATTTTCGATATTTTATAGTGGACACATGTACCATTCCAGCGCACCAGTTGCCACTTCCGGGTTCGTCCCTGGGGACGAAATACATTCCTAGAAAACTTTTTGTAGTAAAAAAGACGCGAAAAAAGTTTCTGGCCATAAAACTTAAATTGTAATATATGCGTCCAGGGATTTTTGATATTTTATAGTGGACACATGTACCATTTCAGCGCACCAGTTGTCACTTCCTGGTTCGGCCCTGGGGACGAAATACACACCTAGCAAACTTATTGTAGTGAAAAAGGAGCGAAAAAAGTTTCTGGCCATAAAACTGAAATTGTAATATATGCGTCCAGGGATTTGGATATTTTATAGTGGACACATGTACCATACCAGCGCACCAGTTGCCACTTCCGGGTTCGTCCCTGGGGACGAAATACATTCCTAGAAAACTTTTTGTAGTGAAAAAGTCGCGAAAAAAGTTTCTGGCCATAAAACTTAAATTGTAATATATGCGTCTAAGGGTTTTTGATATTTTATAGTGGACACATGTACCATTCAGCGCACCAGTTTGCACTTCCTGGTTCGGCCCTGCCTGGTTCGGCCCTGGGGCGAAATACACACCTAGCAAACTTATTGTAGTGAAAAAGGAGCGAAAAAAGTTTCTGGACATAAAACTGAAATTGTAATATATGCGCCCAGGGATTTTTTATATTTTATAGTGGACACTTCTTGGTTCGGCCCTCGGGATGAAATACACACCCAGAAAACTTTTTTTAGTAAAAATTATGTATTGGCAAAATAAGTTTTTGGCTATATAACCGAAATAGTAACATTTGAGTCTAAAGATTTTCGATATTTTATAGTGGACACATGTATCATTCCAGCGCACCAGTTGCCACTTCCTGGTTCGGCCCTGAAACGAAATACGAGCCCAGCAAACTTTTTGTAGTGAAAAAGGTGCGAAAAAAGTTTTTGGCTATAAAACCGAAATGGTAATAAGTGCATCTAAAGATTATTGATATTTTATAGTGGACACATGAACGATACCAGCGCACACGTTGTCACTTCTTGGTTCGGCCCTCGGGGTGAAATACACACCCAGCAAACTTTTTTAGTAAAAATTATGTATTGGCCAAATAAGTTTTTGGCTATATAACCGAAATAGTAATATTTGAGTCTAAAGATTTTCGATATTTTATAGTGGACACATGTATCATTCCAGCGCACCAGTTGTCACTTCCTGGTTCGGCCCTGGAAACGAAATACGATCCCAGCAAACTTTTTGTAGTGCAAAAGGTGCGAAAAAAGTTTTTGGCTATAAATCCGAAATGGTAATAAGTGCATCTAAAGATTATTGATATTTTATAGTGGACACATGAACGATACCAGCGCACACGTTGTCACTTCTTGGTTCGGCCCTCGGGGTGAAATACACACCCAGCAAACTTTTTTAGTAAAAATTATGTATTGGCCAAATAAGTTTTTGGCTATAAAACCGAAATAGTAATATTTGAGTCTAAAGATTTTCGATATTTTATAGTGGACACATGTACCATTCCAGCGCACCAGTTGCCACTTCCGGGTTCGTCCCTGAGGACGAAATACATTCCTAGAAAACTTTTTGTAGTAAAAAAGACGCGAAAAAAGTTTCTGGCCATAAAACTTAAATTGTAATATATGCGTCCAGGGATTTTTGATATTTTATAGTGGACACATGTACCATTCCAGCGCACCAGTTGTCACTTCCTTGGTCGGCCCTGGGGACGAAATACACACCTAGCAAACTTATTGTAGTGAAAAAGGAGCGAAAAAAGTTTCTGGCCATAAAACTGAAATTGTAATATATGCGTCCAGGGATTTGGATATTTTATAGTGGACACATGTACCATTCCAGCGCACCAGTTGCCACTTCCGGGTTCGTCCCTGGGGACGAAATACATTCCTAGAAAACTTTTTGTAGTAAAAAAGACGCGAAAAAAGTTTCTGGCCATAAAACTTAAATTGTAATATATGCGTCCAGGGATTTTTGATATTTTATAGTGGACACATGTACCATTCCAGCGCACCAGTTGCCACTTCCGGGTTCGTCCCTGGGGACGAAATACATTCCTAGAAAACTTTTTGTAGTAAAAAAGACGCGAAAAAAGTTTCTGGCCATAAAACTTAAATTGTTATATATGCGTCCAGGGATTTTTGATATTTTATAGTGGACACATGTACCATTCCAGCGCACCAGTTGTCACTTCCTGGTTTTGCCCTGGGTACGAAATACACACCTAGCAAACTTATTGTAGTGAAAAAGGAGCAAAAAAAGTTTCTGGCCATAAAACTGAAATTGTAATATATGCGCCCAGGGATTTTTTATATTTTATAGTGAACACTTCTTGGTTCGGCCCTCGGGATGAAATACACACCCAGAAAACTTTTTTTAGTAAAAATTATGTATTGGCAAAATAAGTTTTTGGCTATATAACCGAAATAGTAACATTTGAGTCTAAAGATTTTCGATATTTTATAGTGGACACATGTATCATTCCAGCGCACCAGTTGCCACTTCCTGGTTCGGCCCTGGAAACGAAATACGAGCCCAGCAAACTTTTTGTAGTGAAAAAGGTGCGAAAAAAGTTTTTGGCTATAAAACCGAAATGGTAATAAGTGCATCTAAAGATTATTGATATTTTTAAATGGACACATGTACCATACCAGCGCACCAGTTGTCACTTCTTGGTTCGGCCCTCGGGAGGAATACACACCCAGCAAACTTTTTTTAGTAAAAATTATGAATTGGACAAATAATTTTTTGGCTATATAACCGAAATAGTAATATATGAGTCTAAGTATTTTCGATATTTTATAGTGGACACATGTACCATTCCAGCAAACCAGTTGCCACTTCCTGGTTTGTCCCTGGAGACGAAATACATACCTAGAAAACTTTTTGTAGTGAAAAAGACGCGAAAAAAGTTTCTAGCTATAAAACTAAAATGGTAATATGTGCGTCTAAGGATTTTTGATATTTTATATTGGACACATGTACCATTCCAGCGCACCAGTTGTCACTTCCTGGTTCGGCCATGGGGACGAAATACACACCTAGCAAACTTTTTTTAGTGAAAAAGGTGCGAAAAAAGTTTCTGGCCATAAAACTGAAGCAGTAATATGTGCGTCTAAGGATTTTTTATATTTTATAGTGGACACATGTACCATTCTAGCGCACCAGTTGCCAGTTCCTGGTTCGGCCCTGGGGACAAAATACACACCTAGCAAACTTTTTGTAGTGAAAAAGGAGCGAAAAAAGTTTCTGGCCATAAAACTGAAATTGTAATAGATGCGTCTAAGGATTTTTGATATTTTATAGTGGACACTTGTATCATTCCAGCGCACCAGTTGTTACTTCCTGGTTCGGCCCTGGAAACGAAATACGATCCCAGCAAACTTTTTGTAGTGCAAAAGGTGCGAAAAAAGTTTTTGGCTATAAAACCGAAATGGTAATAAGTGCGTCTAAAGATTATTGATATTTTATAGTGGACACATATACGATACCAGCGCACACGTTGTCACTTCTTGGTTCGGCCCTCGGGATGAAATACACACCCAGCAAACTTTTTTAGTAAAAATTATGTATTGGCCAAATAAGTTTTTGGCTATATAACCGAAATAGTAATATTTGAGTCTAAAGATTTTCGATATTTTATAGTGGACACATGTACCATTCCAGCGCATCAGTTGCCACTACCATGTTCGTCCCTGGGGACGAAATACATTCCTAGAAAACTGTTTGTAGTGAAAAAGACGCGAAAAAAGTTTCTGGCCATAAAACTTAAATTGTAATATATGCGTCTAAGTATTTTCGATATTTTATAGTGGACACATGTACCATTCCAGCAAACCAGTTGCCACTTCCTGGTTTGTCCCTGGAGACGAAATACACACCCAGCAAAATTTTTGTAGTGAAAAAGGCGCGAAAAAAGTTTTTGGCTATAAAACCGAAATGGTAATATGTGCATCTAAAGATTATTGATATTATATAGTGGACACATGTACCACACCAGCGCACAAGTTGCCACTTCTTGGTTCGGCCCTCGGGATGAAATACACACCCAGTAAACATTTTTTAGTAAAAATTATGTATTGGCCAAATAAGTTTTTGGCTATATAACCGAAATAGTAATATTTGAGTCTAAAGATTTTCGATATTTTATAGTGGACACATGTACCATTCCAGCGCACCAGTTGTCACTTCCTGGTTCGGCGCTGGGGACGAAATACACACCTAGCAAACTTATTGTAGTGAAAAAGGAGCGAAAAAAGTTTCTGGCCATAAAACTGAAATTGTAATATATGCGTCCAGGGATTTTTTATATTTTATAGTGGACACTTCTTGGTTCGGCCCTCGGGATGAAAAACACACCCAGTAAACATTTTTTAGTAAAAATTATGTATTGGCAAAATAAGTTTTTAGCTATATAACCGAAATAGTAACATTTGAGTCTAAAGAATTTCGATATTTTATAGTAGACACATGTATCATTCCAGCGAACCAGTTGTTACTTCCTGGTTCGGCCCTGGAAACGAAATACGAGCCCAGCAAACTTTTTGTAGTGAAAAAGGCGCGAAAAAAGTTTTTGGCTATAAAACCGAAATGGTAATATGTGCATCTAAAGATTATTGATATTATATAGTGGACACATGTACCACACCAGCGCACAAGTTGCCACTTCTTGGTTCGGCCCTCGGGATGAAATACACACCCAGTAAACATTTTTTAGTAAAAATTATGTATTGGCAAAATAAGTTTTTAGCTATATAACCGAAATAGTAACATTTGAGTCTAAAGAATTTCGATATTTTATAGTAGACACATGTATCATTCCAGCGAACCAGTTGTTACTTCCTGGTTCGGCCCTGGAAACGAAATACGAGCCCAGCAAACTTTTTGTAGTGAAAAAGGTGCGAAAAAAGTTTTTGGCTATAAAACCGAAATGGTAATAAGTGCATCTAAAGATTATTGATATTTTATATTGGACACATGTACCATTCCAGCGCACCAGTTGTCACTTCCTGGTTCGGCCATGGGGACGAAATACACACCTAGCAAACTTTTTGTAGTGAAAAAGGTGCGAAAAAAGTTTCTGGCCATAAAACTGAAGCAGTAATATGTGCGTCTAAGGATTTTTTATATTTTATAGTGGACACATGTACCATTCTATCGCACCAGTTGCCACTTCCTGGTTCGGCCCTGGGGACAAAATACACAGCTAGCAAACTTTTTGTAGTGAAAAAGGAGCGAAAAAAGTTTCTGACCATAAAGCTGAAATTGTAATATATGCGTCTAAGGATTTTTGATATTTTATAGTGGACACTTGTATCATTCCAGCGCACCAGTTGTTACTTCCTGGTTCGGCCCTGGAAACGAAATACGATCCCAGCAAACTTTTTGTAGTGCAAAAGGTGCGAAAAAAGTTTTTGGCTATAAAACCGAAATGGTAATAAGTGCATCTAAAGATTATTGATATTTTATAGTGGACACATGTACCATTCCAGCGCATCAGTTGCCACTTCTTGGTTCGGCCCTCGGGATGAAATACACACCCAGCAAACTTTTTTAGTAAAAATTATGTATTGGCCAAATAAGTTTTTGGCTATATAACCGAAATAGTAATATTTGAGTCTAAAGATTTTCGATATTTTATAGTGGACACATGTACCATTCCAGCGCATCAGTTGCCACTACCATGTTCGTCCCTGGGGACGAAATACATTCCTGGAAAACTGTTTGTAGTGAAAAAGACGCGAAAAAAGTTTCTGGCCATAAAACTTAAATTGTAATATATGCGTCTAAGGATTTTTGATATTTTATAGTGGGCGCATGTACCATTCCAGCGCACCAGTTGCCACTTCCTGGTTCGGCCCTGGGGACGAAATACACACCTAGCAAACTTTTTGTAGTGAAAAAGGCGCGAAAAAAGTTTCTGGCCATAAAACTGAAATTGTAATATATGCGTCTAAGGATTTTTGATATTTTATAGTGGACACATGTACCATTCTAGAGCACCAGTTGCCACTTCCTGGTTCGGCTATATGAACCAAATACACACCCAGCAAAATTTTTGTAGTGAAAAAGGCGCGAAAAAAGTTTTTGGCTATAAAACCGAAATGGTAATATGTGCATCTAAAGATTATTGATATATTATAGTGGACACATAAACCATTCCAGCGCACCAGTTGCCACTTCCGGGTTCGTCCCTGGGGACGAAATACACACCTAGCAAACTTTTTGTAGTGAAAAAGGTGCGAAAAAAGTTTCTGGCCATAAAACTGAAGCAGTAATATGTGCGTCTAAGGATTTTTTATATTTTATAGTGGACAAATGTACCATTCCAGCGAACCAGTTGCCACTTCCTGGTTCGTCCCTGGAGACGAAATACATACCTAGAAAACTTTTTGTAGTGAAAAAGACGCGAAAAAAGTTTCTAGCTATAAAACTAAAATGGTAATATGTGCGTCTAAGGATATTTTATATTTTATAGTGGACACTTCTTGGTTCGGCCCTCGGGATGAAATACACACCCAGAAAACTTTTTTTAGTAAAAATTATGTATTGGCAAAATAAGTTTTTGGCTATATAACCGAAATAGTAACATTTGAGTCTAAAGATTTTCGATATTTTATAGTGGACACATGTATCATTCCAGCGGACCAGTTGTCACTTCTTGGTTCGGCCCTCGGGAGAAAAAAACACCCAGCAAACTTTTTTCAGTAAAAATTATGAATTGGCCAAATAATTTTTTGGCTATATAACCGAAATAGTAATATTTGAGTCTAAGTATTTTCGATATTTTATAGTGGACACATGTACCATTCCAGCGCATCAGTTGCCACTTCCTGGTTCGGCCCTGGGAACCAAATACACACCCAGCAAAATTTTTGTAGTGAAAAAGGCGCGAAAAAAGTTTTTGGCTATAAAACCGAAATGGTAATATGTGCATCTAAAGATTATTGATATTTTATAGTGGACACATGTACCATACCAGCGCACAAGTTGCCACTTCTTGGTTCGGCCCTCGGGATGAAATACACACCTAGCAAACTTATTGTAGTGAAAAAGGAGCGAAAACTTTTCTGGCCATAAAACTGAAATTGTAATATATGCGTCCAGGGATTTTTGATATTTTATAGTGGACACATGTACCATTCCAGCGCACCAGTTGTCACTTCCTGGTTCGGCCCTGGGGACAAAATACACACCTAGCAAACTTTTTGTAGTGAAAAAGGTGCGAAAAAAGTTTCTAGCCATAAAACTGAAGCAGTAATATGTGCGTCTAAGGATTTTTGATATTTTATAGTGGACACATGTACCATTCTAGCACACCAGTTGCCACTTCCTGGTTCGGCCCTGGGAACCAAATATACACCCAGCAAAATTTTTGTAGTGAAAAAGGCGCGAAAAAAGTTTTTGGCTATAAAACCGAAATGGTAATATGTGCATCTAAAGATTATTGATATATTATAGTGGACACATGTACCATACCAGCGCACCAGTTGCCACTTCGGGGTTCGGCCCTCGGGATGAAATACACACCCAGCAAACTTTTTTTTAGTAAAAATTATGAATTGGCCAAATAATTTTTTGGCTATATAACCGAAATAGTAATATTTGAGTCTAAAGATTTTCGATATTTTATAGTGGACACATGTATCATTCCAGCGCACCAGTTGTTACTTCCTGGTTCGGCCCTGGAAACGAAATACGATCCCAGCAAACTTTTTGTAGTGCAAAAGGTGCGAAAAAAGTTTTTGGCTATAAAACCGAAATGGTAATAAGTGCATCTAAAGATTATTGATATTTGTAAGTGGACACATGTACGATAACAGCGCACCAGTTGTCACTTCTTGGTTCGGCCCTCGGGATGAAATACACACCAAGCAAACTTTTTTAGTAAAAATTATGTATTGGCCAAATAAGTTTTTGGCTTTATAACCGAAATAGTAATATTTGAGTCTAAAGATTTTCGATATTTTATAGTGGACACATGTACCATTCCAGCGCTCCAGTTGCCACTTCCGGGTTCGTCCCTGGGGACGAAATAAATTTCTAGAAAACTTTTTGTAGTGAAAAAGGTGCGAAAAAAGTTTCTGGCCATAAAACTGAAGCAGTAATATGTGCGTCTAAGGATTTT
This sequence comes from Epicampocera succincta, assembly GCA_932526305.1. Classification (NCBI taxonomy): domain Eukaryota; kingdom Metazoa; phylum Arthropoda; class Insecta; order Diptera; family Tachinidae; genus Epicampocera; species Epicampocera succincta. Next base: position 24,869,460 of record OW052035.1, on the reverse strand, counting down.
TTATATTTTATAGTGGACAAATGTACCATTCCAGCGAACCAGTTGCCACTTCCTGGTTCGTTTCTGGACATAAAATTTTTGATATTTTATAGTGGACACATGTACCATTCCAGCGCATCAGTTGCCACTTCCTGGTTCGGCCCTGGGAACCAAATACACACCCAGCAAAATTTTTGTAGTGAAAAAGGCGCGAAAAAAGTTTTTGGCTATAAAACCGAAATGGTAATATGTGCATCTAAAGATTATTGATATTTTATAGTGGACACATGTACCATACCAGCGCACAAGTTGCCACTTCTTGGTTCGGCCCTCGGGATGAAATACACACCTAGCAAACTTATTGTAGTGAAAAACGAGCGAAAAAATTTCTGGCCATAAAACTGAAATTGTAATATATGCGTCCAGGGATTTTTGATATTTTATAGTGGACACATGTACCATTCCAGCGCACCAGATGTCACTTCCTGGTTCGGCCCTGGGGACAAAATACACACCTAGCAAACTTTTTGTAGTGAAAAAGGTGCGAAAAAAGTTTCTAGCCATAAAACTGAAGCAGTAATATGTGCGTCTAAGGATTTTTGATATTTTATAGTGGACACATGTACCATTCTAGCAAACCAGTTGCTACTTCCTGGTTCGGCCCTGGGAACCAAATATACACCCAGCAATATTTTTGTAGTGAAAAAGGCGCGAAAAAAGTTTTTGGCTATAAAACCGAAATTGTAATATGTGCATCTAAAGATTATTGATATATTATAGTGGACACATGTACCATACCAGCGCACCAGTTGCCACTTCGGGGTTCGTCCCTGGGGACGAAATACATTCCTAGAAAACTTTTTGTAGTGAAAAAGTCGCGAAAAAAGTTTCTGGCCATAAAACTTAAATTGTAATATATGCGTCTAAGGGTTTTTGATATTTTATAGTGGACACATGTACCATTCAGCGCACCAGTTTGCACTTCCTGGTTCAGCCCTGGGGCGAAATACACACCTAGCAAAGTTATTGTAGTGAAAAAGGAGCGAAAAAAGTTTCTGGACATAAAACTGAAATTGTAATATATGCGTCCAGGGATTTTTGATATTTTATAGTGGACACATGTACCATTCCAGCGCACCAGTTGCCACTTCCTGGTTCGGCCCTCGGGATGAAATACACACCCAGCAAACTTTTTTTTAGTAAAAATTATGAATTGGCCAAATAATTTTTTGGCTATATAACCGAAATAGTAATATTTGAGTCTAAAGATTTTCGATATTTTATAGTGGACACATGTATCATTCCAGCGCACCAGTTGTTACTTCCTGGTTCGGCCCTGGAAACGAAATACGATCCCAGCAAACTTTTTGTAGTGCAAAAGGTGCGAAAAAAGTTTTTGGCTATAAAACCGAAATGGTAATAAGTGCATCTAAAGATTATTGATATTTTATAGTGGACACATGTACGATACCAGCGCACACGTTGTCACTTCTTGGTTCGGCCCTCGGGATGAAATACACACCCAGCAAACTTTTTTAGTAAAAATTATGTATTGGCCAAATAAGTTTTTGGCTATATAACCGAAATAGTAATATTTGAGTCTAAAGATTTTCGATATTTTATAGTGAACACATGTACCATTCCAGCTCATCAGTTGCCACTACCATGTTCGTCCCTGGGGACGAAATACATTCCTGGAAAACTGTTTGTAGTGAAAAAGACGCGAAAAAAGTTTCTGGCCATAAAACTTAAATTGTAATATATGCGTCTAAGGATTTTTGATATTTTATAGTGGGCGCATGTACCATTCCAGCGCACCAGTTGCCACTTCCTGGTTCGGCCCTGGGGACGAAATACACACCTAGCAAACTTTTTGTAGTGAAAAAGGCGCGAAAAAAGTTTCTGGCCATAAAACTGAAATTGTAATATATGCGTCTAAGGATTTTTGATATTTTATAGTGGGCGCATGTACCATTCCAGCGCACCAGTTGCCACTTCCTGGTTCGGCCCTGGGGATGAAATACACACCTAGCAAACTTTTTGTAGTGAAAAAGGCGCGAAAAAAGTTTCTGGCCATAAAACTGAAATTGTAATATATGCGTCTAAGGATTTTTGATATTTTATAGTGGACACATGTACTATTCTAGAGCACCAGTTGCCACTTCCTGGTTCGGCCCTATGAACCAAATACACACCCAGCAAAATTTTTGTAGTGAAAAAGGCGCGAAAAAAGTTTTTGGCTATAAAACCGAAATGGTAATATGTGCATCTAAAGATTATTGATATATTATAGTGGACACATAAACCATTCCAGCGCACCAGTTGCCACTTCCGGGTTTGTCCCTGGGGACGAACTACACACCTAGCAAACTTTTTGTAGTGAAAAAGGTGCGAAAAAAGTTTCTGGCCATAAAACTGAAGCAGTAATATGTGCGTCTAAGGATTTTTTATATTTTATAGTGGACAAATGTACCATTCCAGCGAACCAGTTGCCACTTCCTGGTTCGTCCCTGGAGACGAAATACATACCTAGAAAACTTTTTGTGGTGAAAAAGACGCGAAAAAAGTTTCTAGCTATAAAACTAAAATGGTAATATGTGCGTCTAAGGATTTTTTATATTTTATAGTGGACACTTCTTGGTTCGGCCCTCGGGATGAAATACACACCCAGAAAACTTTTTTTAGTAAAAATTATGTATTGGCAAAATAAGTTTTTGGCTATATAAACGAAATAGTAACATTTGAGTCTAAAGATTTTCGATATTTTATAGTGGACACATGTATCATTCCAGCGGACCAGTTGTCACTTCTTGGTTCGGCCCTCGGGAGAAAAAAACACCCAGCAAACTTTTTTCAGTAAAAATTATGAATTGGCCAAATAATTTTTTGGCTATATAACCGAAATAGTAATATTTGAGTCTAAAGATTTTCGATATTTTATAGTGGACACATGTATCATTCCAGCGCACCAGTTGTTACTTCCTGGTTCGGCCCTGGAAACGAAATACGATCCCAGCAAACTTTTTGTAGTGCAAAAGGTGCGAAAAAAGTTTTTGGCTATAAAACCGAAATGGTAATAAGTGCATCTAAAGATTATTGATATTTTATAGTGGACACATGTACCATTCCAGCGCATCAGTTGCCACTACCATGTTCGTCCCTGGGGACGAAATACATTCCTGGAAAACTGTTTGTAGTGAAAAAGACGCGAAAAAAGTTTCTGGCCATAAAACTTAAATTGTAATATATGCGTCTAAGGATTTTTGATATTTTATAGTGGGCGCATGTACCATTCCAGCGCACCAGTTGTCACTTCCTGGTTCGGCCCTGGGGACGAAATACACACCTAGCAAACTTATTGTAGTGAAAAAGGAGCGAAAAAAGTTTCTGGCCATAAAACTGAAATTGTAATATATGCGTCCAGGGATTTTTGATATTTTATAGTGGACACATGTACCATTCCAGCGCACCAGTTGTCACTTCCTGGTTTTGCCCTGGGTACGAAATACATACCTAGCAAACTTTTTGTAGTGAAAAAGGTGCGAAAAAAGTTTCTGGCCATAAAACTGAAGCAGTAATATGTGCGTCTAAGGATTTTTTATATTTTATAGTGGACACATGTACCATTCTATCGCACCAGTTGCCACTTCCTGGTTCGGCCCTGGGGACAAAATACACACCTAGCAAACTTTTTGTAGTGAAAAAGGAGCGAAAAAAGTTTCTTACCATAAAGCTGAAATTGTAATATATGCGTCTAAGGATTTTTGATATTTTATAGTGGACACTTGTATCATTCCAGCGCACCAGTTGTTACTTCCTGGTTCGGCCCTGGAAACGAAATACGATCCCAGCAAACTTTTTGTAGTGCAAAAGGTGCGAAAAAAGTTTTTGGCTATAAAACCGAAATGGTAATAAGTGCATCTAAAGATTATTGATATTTTATAGTGGACACATGTACGATACCAGCGCACACGTTGTCACTTCTTGGTTCGGCCCTCGGGATGAAATACACACCCAGCAAACTTTTTTAGTAAAAATTATGTATTGGCCAAATAAGTTTTTGGCTATATAACCGAAATAGTAATATTTGAGTCTAAAGATTTTCGATATTTTATAGTGGACACATGTACCATTCCAGCGCATCAGTTGCCACTACCATGTTCGTCCCTGGGGACGAAATACATTCCTGGAAAACTGTTTGTAGTGAAAAAGACGCGAAAAAAGTTTCTGGCCATAAAACTGAAATTGTAATATATGCGTCCAGGGATTTTTTATATTTTATAGTGGACACATGTACCATTCCAGCGCACCAGTTGTCACTTCCTGGTTCGGCCCTGGGGACGAAATACACACCTAGCAAACTTATTGTAGTGAAAAAGGAGCGAAAAAAGTTTCTGGCCATAAAACTGAAATTGTAATATATGCGTCCAGGGATTTTTGATATTTTATAGTGGACACATGTACCATTCCAGCGCACCAGTTTTCACTTCCTGGTTTTGCCCTGGGTACGAAATACATACCTAGCAAACTTATTGTAGTGAAAAAGGAGCGAAAAAAGTTTCTGGCCATAAAACTGAAATTGTAATATATGCGCCCAGGGATTTTTTATATTTTATAGTGGACACTTCTTGGTTCGGCCCTCGGGATGAAATACACACCCAGAAAACTTTTTTTAGTAAAAATTATGTATTGGCGAAATAAGTTTTTGGCTATATAACCGAAATAGTAACATTTGAGTCTAAAGATTTTCGATATTTTATAGTGGACACATGTATCATTCCAGCGGACCAGTTGTCACTTCTTGGTTCGGCCCTCGGGAGAAAAAAACACCCAGCAAACTTTTTTCAGTAAAAATTATGTATTGGCGAAATAAGTTTTTATCTATATAACCGAAATAGTAACATTTGAGTCTAAAGATTTTCGATATTTTATAGTGGACACATGTATCATTCCAGCGGACCAGTTGTTACTTCCTGGTTCGGCCCTGGAAACGAACTACGAGCTCAGCAAACTTTTTGTAGTGAAAAAGGTGCGAAAAAAGTTTTTGGCTATAAAACCGAAATGGTAATAAGTGCATCTAAAGATTATTGATATTTTTAAGTGGACACATGTACCATACCAGCGCACCAGTTGTCACTTCTTGGTTCGGCCCTCGGGAGAATTACACACCCAGCAAACTTCTTTTAGTAAAAATTATGAATTGGCCAAATTATTTTTTGGCTATATAACCGAAATAGTAATATTTGAGTCTAAGTATTTTCGATATTTTATAGTGGACACATGTACCATTCCAGCGAACCAGTTGCCACTTCCTGGTTCGTCCCTGGAGACGAAATACATACCTAGAAAACTTTTTGTAGTGAAAAAGACGCGAAAAAAGTTTCTAGCTATAAAACTAAAATGGTAATATATGCGTCTAAGGATTTTTGATATTTTATATTGGACACATGTACCATTCCAGCGCACCAGTTGTCACTTCCTGGTTCGGCCATGGGGACGAAATACACACCTAGCAAACTTTTTGCAGTGAAAAAGGCGCGAAAAAAGTTTCTGGCCATAAAAATGAAATTGTAGTATATGCGTCTAAGGATATTTGATATTTTATAGTGGACACATGTACCATTCCAGCGCACCAGTTGTCACTTCCTTGTTCGGCCCCGGGGACAAAATACACACCTAGCAAACTTATTGTAGTGAAAAAGGAGCGAAAAAAGTTTCTGGCCATAAAACTGAAATTGTAATATATGCGTCCAGGGATTTTTGATATTTTATAGTGGACACATGTACCATTCCAGCGCACCAGTTATCACTTCTTGGTTCGGCCCTCGGGATGAAATACACACCCAGCAAACTTTTTTTTAGTAAAAATTATGAATTGGCCAAATAATTTTTTGGCTATATAACCGAAATAGTAATATTTGAGTCTAAAGATTTTCGATATTTTATAGTGGACACATGTATCATTCCAGCGCACCAGTTGTTACTTCCTGGCTCGGCCCTGGAAACGAAATATGATCCCAGCAAACTTTTTGTAGTGCAAAAGGTGCGAAAAAAGTTTTTGGCTATAAAACCGAAATGGTAATAAGTACATCTAAAGATTATTGATATTTTATAGTGGACATATGTACGATACCAGCGCACACGTTGTCACTTCTTAATTCGGCCGTCGGGACGAAATACACACCCAGCAAACTTTTTTAGTAAAAATTATGTATTGGCCAAATAAGTTTTTGGCTATATAACCGAAATAGTAATATTTGAGTCTAAAGATTTTCGATATTTTATATTGGACAAATGTACCATTCCAGCGCACCAGTTGCCACTTCCGGGTTAGTCCCTGGGGACGAAATACATTCCTAGAAAACTGTTTGTAGTGAAAAAGACGCGAAAAAAGTTTCTGGCCATAAAACTTAAATTGTAATATATGCGTCTAAAGATTTTTTATACTTTATAGTGGGCACATGTACCATTCCAGCGCACCAGTTGCCACTTCCGGGTTCGTCCCTGGGGACGAAATACATTCCTAGAAAACTTTTTGTAGTGAAAAAGACGCGAAAAAAGTTTCTGGCCATAAAACTGAAATTGTAATATATGCGTCCAGGGATTTTTGATATTTTATAGTGGACACATGTACCATTCCAGCGCACCAGTTGCCACTTCCTGGTTCGGCCCTGGGGACGAAATACACACCTAGCAAACTTATTTTAGTGAAAAAGGAGCGAAAAAAGTTTCTGGCCATAAAACTGAAATTGTAATATATGCGTCCAGGGATTTTTGATATTTTATAGTGGACACATGTACCATTCCAGCGCACCAGTTGTCACTTCCGGGTTAGTCCCTGGGGACGAAATAAATTCCTAGAAAACTGTTTGTAGTGAAAAAGACGCGAAAAAAGTTTCTGGCCATAAAACTTAAATTGTAATATATGCGTCTAAGGATTTTTGATATTTTATAGTGGGCACATGTACTATTCCAGCGCACCAGTTGCCACTTCCGGGTTCGTCCCTGGGGACGAAATACATTCCTAGAAAACTTTTTGTAGTGAAAAAGACGCGAAAAAAGTTTCTGGCCATAAAACTGAAATTGTAATATATGCGTCCAGGGATTTTTGATATTTTATAGTGGACACATGTACCATTCCAGCGCACCAGTTGTCAATTCCTGGTTCGGCCCTTGGGACGAAATACACACCTAGCAAACTTATTGTAGTGAAAAAGGAGCGAAAAAAGTTTCTGGCCATAAAACTGAAATTGTAATATATGCGTCCAGGGATTTTTGATATTTTATAGTGGACACATGTACCATTCCAGCGCACCAGTTGTCACTTTCTGGTTTTGCCCTGGGTACGAAATACACACCTAGCAAACTTATTGTAGTGAAAAAGGAGCGAAAAAAGTCTGGCCATAAAACTGAAATTGTAATATATGCGCCCAGGGATTTTTTATATTTTATAGTGGACACTTCTTGGTTCGGCCCTCGGGATGAAATACACACCCAGAAAACTTTTTTTAGTAAAAATTATGTATTGGCGAAATAAGTTTTTGGCTATATAACCGAAATAGTAACATTTGAGTCTAAAGATTTTCGATATTTTATAGTGGACACATGTATCATTCCAGCGGACCAGTTGTTACTTCCTGGTTCGGCCCTGGAAACGAACTACGAGCTCAGCAAACTTTTTGTAGTGAAAAAGGTGCGAAAAAAGTTTTTGGCTATAAAACCAAAATGGTAATAAGTGCATCTAAAGATTATTGATATTTTTAAGTGGACACATGTACCATACCAGCGCACCAGTTGTCACTTCTTGGTTCGGCCCTCGGGAGAAATACACACCCAGCAAACTTCTTTTAGTAAAAATTATGAATTGGCCAAATTATTTTTTGGCTATATAACCGAAATAGTAATATTTGAGTCTAAGTATTTTCGATATTTTATAGTGGACACATGTACCATTCCAGCGAACCAGTTGCCACTTCCTGGTTCGTCCCTGGAGACGAAATACATACCTAGAAAACTTTTTGTAGTGAAAAAGACGCGAAAAAAGTTTCTAGCTATAAAACTAAAATGGTAATATATGCGTCTAAGGATTTTTGATATTTTATATTGGACACATGTACTATTCCAGCGCACCAGTTGTCACTTCCTGGTTCGGCCATGGGGACGAAATACACACCTAGCAAACTTTTTGCAGTGAAAAAGGCGCGAAAAAAGTTTCTGGCCATAAAAATGAAATTGTAGTATATGCGTCTAAGGATATTTGATATTTTATAGTGGACACATGTACCATTCCAGCGCACCAGTTGTCACTTCCTTGTTCGGCCCCGGGGACAAAATACACACCTAGCAAACTTATTGTAGTGAAAAAGGAGCGAAAAAAGTTTCTGGCCATAAAACTGAAATTGTAATATATGCGTCCAGGGATTTTTGATATTTTATAGTGGACACATGTACCATTCCAGCGCACCAGTTATCACTTCTTGGTTCGGCCCTCGGGATGAAATACACACCCAGCAAACTTTTTTTTAGTAAAAATTATGAATTGGCCAAATAATTTTTTGGCTATATAACCGAAATAGTAATATTTGAGTCTAAAGATTTTCGATATTTTATAGTCGACACATGTATCATTCCAGCGCACCAGTTGTTACTTCCTGGCTCGGCCCTGGAAACGAAATATGATCCCAGCAAACTTTTTGTAGTGCAAAAGGTGCGAAAAAAGTTTTTGGCTATAAAACCGAAATGGTAATAACTGCATCTAAAGATTATTGATATTTTATAGTGGACATATGTACGATACCAGCGCACACGTTGTCACTTCTTAATTCGGCCCTCGGGACGAAATACACACCCAGCAAACTTTTTTAGTAAAAATTTTGTATTGGCCAAATAAGTTTTTGGCTATATAACCGAAATAGTAATATTTGAGTCTAAAGATTTTCGATATTTTATATTGGACAAATGTACCATTCCAGCGCACCAGTTGCCACTTCCGGGTTAGTCCCTGGGGACGAAATACATTCCTAGAAAACTGTTTGTAGTGAAAAAGACGCGAAAAAAGTTTCTGGCCATAAAACTTAAATTGTAATATATGCGTCTAAGGATTTTTTATATTTTATAGTGGGCACATGTACCATTCCAGCGCACCAGTTGCCACTTCCGGGTTCGTCCCTGGGGACGAAATACATTCCTAGAAAACTTTTTGTAGTGAAAAAGACGCGAAAAAAGTTTCTGGCCATAACACTGAAATTGTAATATATGCGTCCAGGGATTTTTGATATTTTATAGTGGACACATGTACCATTCCAGCGCACCAGTTGCCACTTCCTGGTTCGGCCCTGGGGACGAAATACACACCTAGCAAACTTATTTTAGTGAAAAAGGAGCGAAAAAAGTTTCTGGCCATAAAACTGAAATTGTAATATATGCGTCCAGGGATTTTTGATATTTTATAGTGGACAAATGTACCATTCCAGCGCACCAGTTGTCACTTCCGGGTTAGTCCCTGGGGACGAAATAAATTCCTAGAAAACTGTTTGTAGTGAAAAAGACGCGAAAAAAGTTTCTGGCCATAAAACTTAAATTGTAATATATGCGTCTAAGGATTTTTGATATTTTATAGTGGGCACATGTACTATTCCAGCGCACCAGTTGCCACTTCCGGGTTCGTCCTTGGGGACGAAATACATTCCTAGAAAACTTTTTGTAGTGAAAAAGACGCGAAAAAAGTTTCTGGCCATAAAACTGAAATTGTAATATATGCGTCCAGGGATTTTTGATATTTTATAGTGGACACATGTACCATTCCAGCGCACCAGTTGTCACTTCCTGGTTCGGCCCTGGGGACGAAATACACACCTAGCAAACTTATTGTAGTGAAAAAGGCGCGAAAAAAGTTTCTGGCCATAAAACTGAAATTGTAATATATGCGTCCAGGGATTTTTGATATTTTATAGTGGACATATGTACCATTCCAGCGCACCAGTTGTCACTTCCTGGTTCGGCCCTGGGGACGAAATACACACCTAGCAAACTTATTGTAGTGAAAAACGAGCGAAAAAATTTCTGGCCATAAAACTGAAATTGTAATATATGCGTCCAGGGATTTTTGATATTTTATAGTGGACACATGTACCATTCCAGCGCACCAGTTGCCACTTCCGGGTTATTCCCTGGGGACGAAATACATTCCTAGAAATCTGTTTGTAGTGAAAAAGACGCGAAAAAAGTTTCTGGCCATAAAACTTAAATTGTAATATATGCGTCTAAGGATTTTTGATATTTTATAGTGGGCACATGTACCATTCCAGCGCACCAGTTGCCACTTCCGGGTTCGTCCCTGGGGACGAAATACATTCCTAGAAAACTTTTTGTAGTGAAAAAGACGTGAAAAAAGTTTCTGGCCATAAAACTGAAATTGTAATATATGCGTCCAGGGATTTTTGATATTTTATAGTGGACACATGTACCATTCCAGCGCACCAGTTGTCACTTCCTGGTTCGGCCCTGGGGACGAAATACACACCTAGCAAACTTATTGTAGTGAAAAAGGAGCGAAAAAAAATTCTGGCCATAAAACTGAAATTGTAATATATGCGTCCAGGGATTTTTGATATTTTATAGTGGACACATGTACCATTCCAGCGCACCAGTTGTCACTTTCTGGTTTTGCCCTGGGTACGAAATACACACCTAGCAAACTTATTGTAGTGAAAAAGGAGCGAAAAAAGTCTGGCCATAAAACTGAAATATATGCGCCCAGGGATTTTTGATATTTTATAGTGGACACATGTACCATTCCAGCGCACCAGTTGTTACTTCCTGGTTCGGCCCTGGAAACGAAATACGATCCCAGCAAACTTTTTGTAGTGCAAAAGGTGCAAAAAAAGTTTTTGGCTATAAAACCGAAATGGTAATAAGTGCATCTAAAGATTATTGATATTTTTAAGTGTACACATGTACCATACCAGCGCACCAGTTGTCACTTCTTGGTTCGGCCCTCGGGATGAAATACACACCCAGCAAACTTTTTTTAGTAAAAATTATGAATTGGCCAAATAATTTTTTGGCTATATAACCGAAATAGTAATATTTGAGTCTAAGTATTTTCGATATTTTATAGTGGACACATGTACCATTCCAGCGAACCAGTTGCCACTTCCTGGTTCGTCCCTGGAGACGAAATACATACCTAGAAATCTTTTTGTAGTGAAAAAGGCGCGAAAAAAGTTTCTAGCTATAAAACTAAAATGGTAATATGTGCGTCTAAGGATTTTTGATATTTTATATTGGACACATGTACCATTCCAGCGCATCAGTTGTCACTTCCTGGTTCGGCCCTGGGGACGAAATACACACCTAGCAAACTTATTGTAGTGAAAAAGGAGCGAAAAAAGTTTCTGGCCATAAAACTGAAATTGTAATATATGCGTCCAGGGATTTTTGATATTTTATAGTGGACACATGTACCATTCCAGCGCACCAGTTGTCACTTCCTGGTTCGGCCCTGGGGACAAAATACACACCTAGCAAACTTATTGTAGTGAAAAAGGAGCGAAAAAAGTTTCTGGCCATAAAACTGAAATTGTAATATATGCGTCCAGGGATTTTTGATATTTTATAGTGGACACATGTACCATTCCAGCGCACCAGTTGTCACTTCTTGGTTCGGCCCTCGGGATGAAATACACACCCAGCAAACTTTTTTTTAGTAAAAATTATGAATTGGCCAAATAATTTTTTGGCTGTATAACCGAAATAATAATATTTGAGTCTAAAGATTTTCGATATTTTATAGTGGACACATGTATCATTCCAGCGCACCAGTTGTTATTTCCTGGTTCGGCCCTGGAAACGAAATACGATCCCAGCAAACTTTTTGTAGTGTAAAAGGTGCGAAAAAAGTTTTTGGCTATAAAACCGAAATGGTAATAAGTGCATCTAAAGATTATTGATATATTATAGTGGACACATGTACGATACCAGCGCACACGTTGTCACTTCTTGGTTCGGCCCTCGGGATGAAATACACACCCAGCAAACTTTTTTAGTAAAAATTATGTATTGGCCAAATAAGTTTTTGGCTATATAACCGAAATAGTAATATTTGAGTCTAAAGATTTTCGATATTTTATAGTGGACACATGTACCATTCCAGCGCACCAGTTGCCACTTCCGGGTTCGTCCCTGGGGACGAAATACATTCCTAGAAAACTTTTTGTAGTGAAAAAGACGCGAAAAAAGTTTCTGGCCATAAAACTTAAATTGTAATATATGCGTCTAAAGATTTTTGATATTTTATAGTGGGCACATGTACCATTCCAGCGCACCAGTTGTCACTTCCTGGTTCGGCCCTGGGGACGAAATACACACCTAGCAAACTTTTTGTAGTGAAAAAGGCGCGAAAAAAGTTTCTGGCAGTAAAACCGAAATGGTAATATGTGCATCTAAAGATAATTGATATATTATAGTGGACACATGTACCATACCAGCGCACAAGTTGCCACTTCTTGGTTCGGCCCTCGGGATGAAATACACACCCAGCAAACATTTTTTAGTAAAAATTATGTATTGGCCAAATAAGTTTTTGGCTATATAACCGAAATAGTAATATTTGAGTCTAAAGATTTTCGATATTTTATAGTGGACACATGTACCATTCCAGCGCACCAGTTGTCACTTCCTGGTTCGGCCCTGGGGACGGTATACACACCTAGCAAACTTAATGTCGTGAAAAAGGAGCGAAAAAAGTTTCTGGCCATAAAACTTAAATTGTAATATATGCGTCCAGGGCTTTTTGATATTTTATAGTGGACACATGTACCATTCCAGCGCACCAGTTGTCACTTCCTGGTTCGGCCCTGGGGACAAAATACACACCTAGCAAACTTTTTGTAGTGAAAAAGGTGTGAAAAAAGTTTCTGGCCATAAAACTGAAGCAGTAATATGTGCGTCTAAGGATTTTTTATATTTTATAGTGGACGCATGTACCATTCTAGCGCACCAGTTGCCACTTCCTGGTTCGGCCCTGGGAACCAAATATACACCCAGCAAAATTTTTGTAGTGAAAAAGGCGCGAAAAAAGTTTTTGGCTATAAAACCGAAATGGTAATATGTGCATCTAAAGATAATTGATATATTATAGTGGACACATGTAACATACCAGCGCACCAGTTGCCACTTCCGGGTTCGTCCCTGGGGACGAAATACATTCCTAGAAAACTTTTTGTAGTGAAAAAGTCGCGAAAAAAGTTTCTGGCCATAAAACTTAAATTGTAATATATGCGTCTAAGGGTTTTTGATATTTTATAATAGACACATGTACCATACCAGCGCACCAGTTGTCACTTCTTGGTTCGGCCCTCGGGATGAAATACACACCCAGCAAAAATTTTTTAGTAAAAATTATGTATTGGCCAAATAAGTTTTTGGCTATATAACCGAAATAGTAATATTTGAGTATAAAGGTTTTCGATATTTTATAGTGGACACATGTACCATACCTGCGCACCAGTTGCCACTTCCGGGTTCGTCCCTGGGGACGAAATACACACCTAGCAAACTTTTTGTAGTGAAAAAGACGCGAAAAAAGTTTTTGGCTATAAAACCGAAATGGTAATATGTGCATCTAAAGATTATTGATATATTATAATCGACACATGTACCATTCCAGCGCACCAGTTATCACTTCCTGGTTCGGCCCTGGCGACGAAATACACACCTAGCAAACTTATTGTAGTGAAAAAGGAGCGAAAAAAGTTTCTGGCCATAAAACTGAAATTGTAATATATGCGTCCAGGGATTTTTGATATTTTATAGTGGACACATGTACCATACCAGCGCACCAGTTGTCACTTCTTGGTTCGGCCCTCGGGATGAAATACACACCCAGCAAAAATTTTTTAGTAAAAATTATGTATTGGCCAAATAAGTTTTTGGCTATATAACCGAAATAGTAATATTTGAGTATAAAGATTTTCGATATTTTATAGTGGACACATGTACCATTCCTGCGCACCAGTTGCCACTTCCGGGTTCGTCCCTGGGGACGAAATACATTCCTAGAAAACTTTTTGTAGTGAAAAAGACGCGAAAAAAGTTTCTGGCCATAAAACTTAAATTGTAATATATGCGTCTAAGGATTTTTGATATTTTATAGTGGGCACATGTACCATTCCAGCGCACCAGTTGCCACTTCCGGGTTCGTCCCTGGGGACGAAATACATTCCTAGAAAACTTTTTGTAGTGAAAAAAACGCGAAAAAAGTTTCTGGCCATAAAACTGAAATTGTAATATATGCGTCCAGGGATTTTTGATATTTTATAGTGGACACATGTACCATTCCAGCGCACCAGTTGTCACTTCCTGGTTTGGCCCTGGGGACGAAATACACACCTAGCAAACTTATTGTAGTGAAAAAGGAGCGAAAAAAGTTTCTGGCCATAAAACTGAAATTGTAATATATGCGTCCAGGGATTTTTGATATTTTATAGTGGACACATGTACCATTCCAGCGCACCAGTTGTCACTTCCTGGTTCGGCCCTGGAAACGAAATACGATCCCAGCAAACTTTTTGTAGTGAAAAAGGTGCGAAAAAAGTTTTTGGCTATAAAACTGAAATGGTAATAAGTGAATCTAAACATTATTGATATATTATAGTGGACACATGTACCATACCAGCGCATCAGTTGTAACTTCTTGGTTCGGCCCTCGGGATGAAATACACATTCAGCAAACTTTTTTTAAGTAAAAATTATGAATTGGCCAAATAATATTTTGGCTATATAACCGTAATAGTAATATTTGAGTCTAAAGATTTTCGATATTTTATAGTGGACACATGTACCATACCAGCGCACCAGTTGTCACTTCTTGGTTCGGCCCTCGGGATGAAATACACACCCAGAAAACTTTTTTTAGTAAAAATTATGTATTGGCAAAATAAGTTTTTGGCTATATAACCGAAATAGTAACATTTGAGTCTAAAGAATTTCGATATTTTATAGTAGACACATGTATCATTCCAGCGAACCAGTTGTTACTTCCTGGTTCGGCCCTGGAAACGAAATACGAGCCCAGCAAACTTTTTGTAGTGAAAAAGGTGCGAAAAAAGTTTTTGGCTATAAAACCGAAATGGTAATAAGTGCATCTAAAGATTATTGATATTTGTAAGTGGACACATGTACCATACCAGCGCCCCAGTTGTTATTTCTTGGTTCGGCCCTCGGGATGAAATACACACCCAGCAAACTTTTTTTAGTAAAAATTATGAATTGGCCAAATAAGTTTTTGGCTATATAACCGAAATAGTAATATTTGAGTCTAAGTATTTTCGATATTTTATAGTGGACACATGTACCATTCCAGCGCACCAGTTGCCACTTCCTGGTTCGTCCCTGGAGACGAAATACATACCTAGAAAGCTTTTTGTAGTGAAAAAGACGCGAAAAAAGTTTCTAGCTATAAAACTAAAATGGTAATATGTGCGTCTAAGGATTTTTGATATTTTATATTGGACACATGTACCATTCCAGCGCACTAGTTGTCATTTCCTGGATCGGCCATGGGGACGAAATACACACCTAGCAAACTTTTTATAGTGAAAAAGGCGCGAAAAAAGTTTTTTGCCATAAAACTGAAATTGTAGTATATGCGTCTAAGGATTTTTGATATTTTATAGTGGACACACGTTCCATTCCAGCGCACCAGTTGTTACTTCCTCTTTCGTTCTTAGGGATGAAATACACACCCAGCAAACTTTTTGTAGTGAAAAAGACGCGAAAAAAGTTTCTGGCCATAAAACTTAAATTGTAATATATGCGTCTAAGGATTTTTGATATTTTATAGTGGGCACATGTACCATTCCAGCGCACCAGTTGCCACTTCCGGGTTCGTCCCTGGGGACGAAATACATTCCTAGAAAACTTTTTGTAGTGAAAAAAACGCGAAAAAAGTTTCTGGCCATAAAACTGAAATTGTAATATATGCGTCCAGGGATTTTTGATATTTTATAGTGGACACATGTACCATTCCAGCGCACCAGTTGTCACTTCCTGGTTTGGCCCTGGGGACGAAATACACACCTAGCAAACTTATTGTAGTGAAAAAGGAGCGAAAAAAGTTTCTGGCCATAAAACTGAAATTGTAATATATGCGTCCAGGGATTTTTGATATTTTATAGTGGACACATGTACCATTCCAGCGCACCAGTTGTCACTTCCTGGTTCGGCCCTGGAAACGAAATACGATCCCAGCAAACTTTTTGTAGTGAAAAAGGTGCAAAAAAAGTTTTTGGCTATAAAACTGAAATGGTAATAAGTGAATCTAAACATTATTGATATATTATAGTGGACACATGTACCATACCAGCGCATCAGTTGTAACTTCTTGGTTCGGCCCTCGGGATGAAATACACATTCAGCAAACTTTTTTTAAGTAAAAATTATGAATTGGCCAAATAATATTTTGGCTATATAACCGTAATAGTAATATTTGAGTCTAAAGATTTTCGATATTTCATAGTGGACACATGTACCATACCAGCGCACCAGTTGTCACTTCTTGGTTCGGCCCTCGGGATGAAATACACACCCAGAAAACTTTTTTTAGTAAAAATTATGTATTGGCAAAATAAGTTTTTGGCTATATAACCGAAATAGTAACATTTGAGTCTAAAGAATTTCGATATTTTATAGTAGACACATGTATCATTCCAGCGAACCAGTTGTTACTTCCTGGTTCGGCCCTGGAAACGAAATACGAGCCCAGCAAACTTTTTGTAGTGAAAAAGGTGCGAAAAAAGTTTTTGGCTATAAAACCGAAATGGTAATAAGTGCATCTAAAGATTATTGATATTTGTAAGTGGACACATGTACCATACCAGCGCCCCAGTTGTTATTTCTTGGTTCGGCCCTCGGGATGAAATACACACCCAGCAAACTTTTTTTAGTAAAAATTATGAATTGGCCAAATAAGTTTTTGGCTATATAACCGAAATAGTAATATTTGAGTCTAAGTATTTTCGATATTTTATAGTGGACACATGTACCATTCCAGCGCACCAGTTGCCACTTCGTGGTTCGTCCCTGGAGACGAAATACATACCTAGAAAGCTTTTTGTAGTGAAAAAGACGCGAAAAAAGTTTCTAGCTATAAAACTAAAATGGTAATATGTGCGTGTAAGGATTTTTGATATTTTATATTGGACACATGTACCATTCCAGCGCACTAGTTGTCATTTCCTGGATCGGCCATGGGGACGAAATACACACCTAGCAAACTTTTTATAGTGAAAAAGGCGCGAAAAAAGTTTTTTGCCATAAAACTGAAATTGTAGTATATGCGTCTAAGGATTTTTGATATTTTATAGTGGACACACGTTCCATTCCAGCGCACCAGTTGTTACTTCCTCTTTCGTTCTTAGGGATGAAATACACACCCAGCAAACTTTTTGTAGTGAAAAAGGCGCGAAAAAAGTTTTTGGCTATAAACTTGAAATGGTGATATGTGCGTCTAAGGATTTTTGATATTTTATAGTGGACACATGTACCATTCCAGCGCACCAGTTGTCACTTCCTGGTTCGGCCCTGGGAACTAAATACACACCTAGCAAACTTATTGTAGTGAAAAAGGAGCGAAAAAAGTTTCTGGCAATTAAACTGAAATTGTAATATATGCGTCCAGGGATTTTTGATATTTTATAGTGGACACATGTACCATTACAGCGCACCAGTTGTCTTTTCCTGGCTCGGCCCTGGGGACAAAATACACACCTAGCAAACTTATTGTAGTGAAAAAGGCGCGAAAAAAGTTTCTGGCCATAAAACTGAAATGGTAATATGTGCGTTTTAGAATTTCTAATATTTTATAGTGGACACATGTTCCATTCTAGCACACCAGTTGTCACTTCCTGGTTCGGCCCTGGGAACCAAATACACACCCAGCAAAATTTTTGTAGTGAAAAAGGTGCGAAAAAAGTTTTTGGCTATACAACCGAAATGGTAATAAGTGCATCTAAAGATTATTGATATTTGTAAGTGGACACATGTACCATACCAGCGCACCAGTTGTTACTTTTTGGTTCGCCCCTCGGGATGAAATACACACCCAGCAAACTTTTTTTTAGTAAAAATTATGAATTGGCCAAATAATTTTTTGGCTATATAACCGAAATAGTAATATTTGAGTCTAAGTATTTTCGATATTTTATAGTGGACACATGTAGCATTCCAGCGCACCAGTTGCCACTTCCTGGTTCGTCCCTGGAGGCGAAATACATACCTAGAAAGCTTTTTGTAGTGAAAAAGACGCGAAAAAAGTTTCTAGCTATAAAACTAAAATGGTAATATGTGCGTCTAAGGATTTTTGATATTTTATATTGGACACATGTACCATTCCAGCGCACCAGTTGCCACTTCCTGGTTCGTCCCTGGAGGCGAAATACATACCTAGAAACCTTTTTGTAGTGAAAAAGACGCGAAAAAAGTTTCTAGCTATAAAACTAAAATGGTAATATGTGCGTCTAAGGATTTTTGATATTTTATATTGGACACATGTACCATTCCAGCGCACCAGTTGTCACTTCCTGGTTCGGCCATGGGGACGAAATACACACCGAGCAAACTTTTTGTAGTGAAAAAGGCGCGAAAAAAGTTTTTTGCCATAAAACTGAAATTGTAGTATATGCGTCTAAGGATTTTTGATATTTTATAGTGGACACATGTACCATTCCAGCGCACCAGTTGTTACTTCCTGTTTCGCTCCAAGGGATGAAATACACACCCAGCAAACTTTTTGTAGTGAAAAAGGCGCGAAAAAAGTTTTTGGCCATAAACTTGAAGTAGTGATATGTGCGTCTAAGGATTTTTGATATTTTATAGTGGACACATTTACCATTCTAGCACACCAGTTGTCACTTCCTGGTTCGGCCCTGGGGACGAAATACACACCTAGCAAACTTATTGTAGTGAAAAAGGCGCGAAAAAAGTTTCTGGCCATAAAACTGAAATGGTAATATGTGCGTTTTAGAATTTCTGATATTTTATAGTGGACACATGTACCATTCTAGCACACCAGTTGTCACTTCCTGGTTCGGCCCTGGGAACCAAATACACACCCAGCAAAATTTTTGTAGTGAAAAAGGCGCGAAAAAAGTTTTTGGCTACAAAACCGAAATGGTATGATGTGCATCTAAAGATTATTGATATATTATAGTGGACACATGTACCATACCAGTGCACCAGTTGTCACTTCTTGGTTCGGCCCTCGCGATGAAATACACACCCAGCAAACATTTTTTAGTAAAAATTATGTATTGGCCAAATAAGTTTTTGGCTATATTACCGAAATAGTAATATTTGAGTCTAAAGATTTTCGATATTTTATAGTGGACACATGTACCATTCCAGCGCACCAGTTGCCACTTCCTTAAATTGTAATATATGCGTCTAAGGATTTTTGATATTTTATAGTGGACACATGTACCATTCCAGCGCACCAGTTGTCACTTCCTGGTTCGGCCCTGGGGACGAAATACACACCTAGCAAACTTTTTGTAGTGAAAAAGGTGCGAAAAAAGTTTCTGGCCATAAAACTGAAATTGTAATATATGCGTCTTAGGATTTTTGATATTTTATAGTGGACACATGTATCATTCCACCGCACCAGTTGTTTCTTCCTGGTTCGGCCCTGGAAACGAAATACGATCCCAACAAACTTTTTGTAGTGAAAAAGGTGCGAAAAAAGTTTTTGGCTATAAAACCGAAATGGTAATAAGTGCATCTAAAGATTATTGATATTTTATAGTGGACACATGTACCATACCAGTGCACACGTTGTCACTTCTTGGTTCGGCCCTCGGGATGAAATACACACTCAGCAAACTTTTTTTAGTAAAAATTATGAATTGGCCAAATAATTTTTTGGCTATATAACCGAAATTGTAATATTTGAGTCTAAGTATTTTCGATTTTTTATAGTGGACACATGTACCATTCCAGCGGACCAGTTGTCACTTCCTGGTTCGGCCCTCGGGATGAAATACACACCTAGCAAACTTATTGTAGTGAAAAAGGAGCGAAAAAATTTCTGGCCATAAAACTGAAATTGTAATATATGCGTCCAGGGATTTTTGATATTTTATAGTGGACACATGTACCATTCCAGCGCACCAGTTGTCACTTCCTGGTTCAGCCCTGGGGACAAAATACACACCTAGCAAACTTTTTGTAGTGAAGAAGGTGCGAAAAAAGTTTCTAGCTATAAAACTAAAATGGTAATATGTGCGTCTAAGGATTTTTGATATTTTATTTTGGACACATGAACCATTCCAGCGCACCAGTTGTCACTTCCTGGTTCGGCCATGGGGACGAAATACACACTCAGCAAACTTTTTTTAGTAAAAATTATGAATTGGCCAAATAATTTTTTGGCTATATTACCGAAATAGTAATATTTGAGTCTAAAGATTTTCGATATTTTATAGTGGACACATGTACCATTCCAGCGCACCAGTTGCCACTTCCTTAAATTGTAATATATGCGTCTAAGGATTTTTGATATTTTATAGTGGACACATGTACCATTCCAGCGCACCAGTTGTCACTTCCTGGTTCGGCCCTCGGGATGAAATACACACCTAGCAAACTTATTGTAGTGAAAAAGGAGCGAAAAAATTTCTGGCCATAAAACTGAAATTGTAATATATGCGTCCAGGGATTTTTGATATTTTATAGTGGACACATGTACCATTCCAGCGCACCAGTTGTCACTTCCTGGTTCGGCCCTGGGGACGAAATACACACCTAGCAAACTTATTGTAGTGAAAAAGGAGCGAAAAAAGTTTCTGGCCATAAAACTGAAATTGTAATATATGCGTCCAAGGATTTTTGATATTTTATAGTGGACACATGTACCATTCCAGCGCACCAGTTGTCACTTCCTGGTTCAGCCCTGGGGACAAAATACACACCTAGCAAACTTTTTGTAGTGAAGAATGTGCGAAAAAAGTTTCTAGCTATAAAACTAAAATGGTAATATGTGCGTCTAAGGATTTTTGATATTTTATTTTGGACACATGAACCATTCCAGCGCACCAGTTGTCACTTCCTGGTTCGGCCATGGGGACGAAATACACACTCAGCAAACTTTTTTTAGTAAAAATTATGAATTGGCCAAATAATTTTTTGGCTATATTACCGAAATAGTAATATTTGAGTCTAAAGATTTTCGATATTTTATAGTGGACACATGTACCATTCCAGCGCACCAGTTGCCACTTCCTTAAATTGTAATATATGCGTCTAAGGATTTTTGATATTTTATAGTGGACACATGTACCATTCCAGCGCACCAGTTGTCACTTCCTGGTTCGGCCCTGGGGACGAAATACACACCTAGCAAACTTATTGTAGTGAAAAAGGAGCGAAAAAATTTCTGGCCATAAAACTGAAATTGTAATATATGCGTCCAGGGATTTTTGATATTTTATAGTGGACACATGTACCATTCCAGCGCACCAGTTGTCACTTCCTGGTTCGGCCCTGGGGACGAAATACACACCTAGCAAACTTATTGTAGTGAAAAAGGAGCGAAAAAAGTTTCTGGCCATAAAACTGAAATTGTAATATATGCGTCCAGGGATTTTTGATATTTTATAGTGGACACATGTACAATACCAGCGCACCAGTTGTCACTTCCTGGTTCGGCCCCGGAAACGAAATACGATCCCAGCAAACTTTTTGTAGTGAAAAAGGTGCGAAAAAAGTTTTTGGCTATAAAACTGAAATGGTAATAAGTGAATCTAAACATTATTGATATATTATAGTGGACACATGTACCATACCAGCGCATCAGTTGTAACTTCTTGGTTCGGCCCTCGGGATGAAATACACACCCAGCAAACATTTTTTAGTAAAAATTATATATTGGCCAAATAAGTTTTTGGCTATATAACCGAAATAGTAATATTTGAGTCTAAAGATTTTCGACATTTTATAGTGGACACATGTACCATTCCAGCGCACCAGTTGCCACTTCCGGGTTCGTCCCTGGGGACGAAATACATTCCTAGAAAAATAAATAAGTTTTTGGCTATATAACCGAAATAGTAACATTTGAGTCTAAAGATTTTCGATATTTTATAGTAGACACATGTATCATTCCAGCGCACTAGTTGTTACTTCCTGGTTCGGCCCTGGAAACGAAATACGAGCCCAGCAAACTTTTTGTAGTGAAAAAGGTGCGAAAAAAGTTTTTTGCTATAAAACCGAAATGGTAATAAGTGCATCTAAAGATTATTGATATTTGTAAGTGGACACATGTACCATACCAGCGCACCAGTTGTTACTTCTTGGTTCGGCCCTCGGGATGAAATACACACCCAGCAAACTTTTTTTAGTAAAAATGATGAATTGGCCAAATAATTTTTTGGCTATATAACCGAAATAGTAATATTTGAGTCTAAGTAATTTCGATATTTTATAGTGGACACATGTGCCATTCCAGCGCACCAGTTGCCACTTCCGGGTTCGTCCCTGGAGACGAAATACATACCTAGAAAGCTTTTTGTAGTGAAAAAGACGCGAAAAAAGTTTCTAGCTATAAAACTAAAATGGTAATATGTGCGTCTAAGGATTTTTGATATTTTATATTGGACACATGTACCATTCCAGCGCACCAGTTGTCACTTGCTGGTTCGGCCATGGGGACGAAATACACACCTAGCAAACTTTTTGTAGTGAAAAAGGCGCGAAAAAAGTTTTTTGCCATAAAACTGAAATTGTAGTATATGCGTCTAAGGATTTTTGATATTTTATAGTGGACAGATGTACCAGTCCAGCGCACCAGTTGATACTTCCTGTTTCGCTCCTAGACATGAAATACACACCCAGCAAACTTCTTGTAGTGAAAAAGGCGCGAAAAAAGTTTTTGGCCATAAACTTGAAATGGTGATATGTGCGTCTAAGGATTTTTGATATTTTATAGTGGACACATGTACCATTCCAGCGCACCAGTTGTCACTTCCCGGTTCGGCCCTGGGAACGAAATACACACCTAGCAAACTTATTGTAGTGAAAAAGGAGCGAAAAAAGTTTCTGGCAATTAAACTGAAATTGTAATATATGCGTCCAGGGATTTTTGATATTTTATAGTGGACACATGTACCATTACAGCGCACCAGTTGTCACTTCCTGGCTCGGCCCTGGGGACGAAATACACACCTAGCAAACTTATTGTAGTGAAAAAGGCGCGAAAAAAGTTTCTGGCCATAAAACTGAAATGGTAATATGTGCGTTTTAGAATTTCTGATATTTTATAGTGGACACATGTACCATTCTAGCACACCAGTGTCACTTCCTGGTTCGGCCCTGGGAACCAAATACACACCCAGCAAAATTTTTGTAGTGAAAAAGGCGCGAAAAAAGTTTTTGGCTATAAAACCGAAATGGTATGATGTGCATCTAAAGATTATTGATATATTATAGTGGGTACATGTACCATTCCAGCGCACCAGTTGCCACTTCTTGGTTCGGCCCTAAGGATGAAATACACACCCAGAAAAAATTTTTTAGTAAAAATTATGTATTGGCCAAATAATTTTTTGCTATATAACCGAAATAGTAACATTTGAGTCTAAAGATTTTCGATATTTTATAGTAGACACATGTATCATTCCAGCGCACCAGTTGTTACTTCCTGGTTCGGCCCTGGAAACGAAATACGAGCCCAGCAAACTTTTTGTAGGGAAAAAGGTGCGAAAAAAGTTTTTGGCTATAAAACCGAAATGGTAATAAGTGCATCTAAAGATTATTGATATTTGTAAGTGGACACATGTACCATACCAGCGCACCAGTTGTCACTTCTTGGTTCGGCCCTCGGGATGAAATACACACCCAGCAACTTTTTTTTAGTAAAAATTATGAATTGGCCAAATAATTTTTTGGCTATATAACCGAAATAGTAATATTTGAGTCTAAGTATTTTCGATATTTTATAGTGGACACATGTACCAATCCAGCGCACCAGTTGCCACTTCCTGGTTCGTCCTTGGAGACGAAATACATACCTAGAAAGCTTTTTGTAGTAAAAAAGACGCGAAAAAAGTTTCTAGCTATAAAACTAAAATGGTAATATGTGCGTCTAAGGATTTTTGATATTTTATATTGAACACATGTACCATTCCAGCGCACCAGTTGTCACTTCCTGGTTCGGCCATGGGGACGAAATACACACCGAGCAAACTTTTTGTAGTGAAAAAGGCGCGAAAAAAGTTTTTTGCCATAAAACTGAAATTGTAGTATATGCGTCTAAGGATTTTTGATATTTTATAGTGGACACATGTACCATTCCAGCGCACCAGTTGTTACTTCCTGTTTCGCTCCTAGGGATGAAATACACACCCAGCAAACTTTTTGTAGTGAAAAAGGCGCGAAAAAAGTTTTTGGCCATAAACTTGAAATAGTGATATGTGCGTCTAAGGATTTTTGATATTTTATAGTGGACACATTTACCATTCTAGCGCACCAGTTGTCACTTCCTGGTTCGGCCCTGGGGACGAAATACACACCTAGCAAACTTATTGTAGTGAAAAAGGCGCGAAAAAAGTTTCTGGCCATAAAACTGAAATGGTAATATGTGCGTTTTAGAATTTCTGATATTTTATAGTGGACACATGTACCATTCTAGCACACCAGTTGTCACTTCCTGGTTCGGCCCTGGGAACCAAATACACACCCAGCAAAATTTTTGTAGTGAAAAAGGCGCGAAAAAAGTTTTTGGCTATAAAACCGAAATGGTATGATGTGCATCTAAAGATTATTGATATATTATAGTTTACACATGTACCATACCAGTGCACCAGTTGTCACTTCTTGGTTCTGCCCTCGCGATGAAATACACACCCAGCAAACATTTTTTAGTAAAAATTATGTATTGGCCAAATAAGTTTTTGGCTATATTACCGAAATAGTAATATTTGAGTCTAAAGATTTTCGATATTTTATAGTGGACACATGTACCATTCCAGCGCACCAGTTGCCACTTCCTTAAATTGTAATATATGCGTCTAAGGATTTTTGATATTTTATAGTGGACACATGTACCATTCCAGCGCACCAGTTGTCACTTCCTGGTTCGGCCCTGGGGACGAAATACACACCTAGCAAACTTTTTGTAGTGAAAAAGGTGCGAAAAAAGTTTCTGGCCATAAAACTGAAATTGTAATATATGCGTCTTAGGATTTTTGATATTTTATAGTGGACACATGTATCATTCCACCGCACCAGTTGTTTCTTCCTGGTTCGGCCCTGGAAACGAAATACGATCCCAACAAACTTTTTGTAGTGAAAAAGGTGCGAAAAAAGTTTTTGGCTATAAAACCGAAATGGTAATAAGTGCATCTAAAGATTATTGATATTTTATAGCGGACACATGTACCATACCAGTGCACACGTTGTCACTTCTTGGTTCGGCCCTCGGGATGAAATACACACTCAGCAAACTTTTTTTAGTAAAAATTATGAATTGGCCAAATAATTTTTTGGCTATATAACCGAAATTGTAATATTTGAGTCTAAGTATTTTCGATTTTTTATAGTGGACACATGTACCATTCCAGCGGACCAGTTGTCACTTCCTGGTTCGGCCCTCGGGATGAAATACACACCTAGCAAACTTATTGTAGTGAAAAAGGAGCGAAAAAATTTCTGGCCATAAAACTGAAATTGTAATATATGCGTCCAGGGATTTTTGATATTTTATAGTGGACACATGTACCATTCCAGCGCACCAGTTGTCACTTCCTGGTTCGGCCCTGGGGACAAAATACACACCTAGCAAACTTTTTGTAGTGAAGAAGGTGCGAAAAAAGTTTCTAGCTATAAAACTAAAATGGTAATATGTGCGTCTAAGGATTTTTGATATTTTATTTTGGACACATGAACCATTCCAGCGCACCAGTTGTCACTTCCTGGTTCGGCCATGGGGACGAAATACACACTCAGCATGCTTTTTTTATTAAAAATTATGAATTGGCCAAATAATTTTTTGGCTATATTACCGAAATAGTAATATTTGAGTCTAAAGATTTTCGATATTTTATAGTGGACACATGTACCATTCCAGCGCACCAGTTGCCACTTCCTTAAATTGTAATATATGCGTCTAAGGATTTTTGATATTTTATAGTGGACACATGTACCATTCCAGCGCACCAGTTGTCACTTCCTGGTTCGGCCCTCGAGATGAAATACACACCTAGCAAACTTATTGTAGTGAAAAAGGAGCGAAAAAATTTCTGGCCATAAAACTGAAATTGTAATATATGCGTCCAGGGATTTTTGATATTTTATAGTGGACACATGTACCATTCCAGCGCACCAGTTGTCACTTCCTGGTTCGGCCCTGGGGACAAAATACACACCTAGCAAACTTTTTGTAGTGAAGAAGGTGCGAAAAAAGTTTCTAGCTATAAAACTAAAATGGTAATATGTGCGTCTAAGGATTTTTGATATTTTATTTTGGACACATGAACCATTCCAGCGCACCAGTTGTCACTTCCTGGTTAGGCCATGGGGACGAAATACACACCCAGCAAACTTTTTTTTAGTAAAAATTATGAATTGGCCAAATAATTTTTTGGCTATATAACCGAAATAGTAATATTTGAGTCGAAAGATTTTCGATATTTTATAGTGGACACAAGTATCATTCCAGCGCATCAGTTGTTACTTCCTGGTTCGGCTCTGGAAACGAAATACGATCCCAGCAAACTTTTTGTAGTGCAAAAGGTGCGAAAAAAGTTTTTGGCTATAAAACCGAAATGGTAATAAGTGCATCTAAAGATTATTGATATTTTATAGTGGACACATGTACGATACCAGCGCACACGTTGTCACTTCTTGGTTCCGCCCTCGGGATGAAATACACACCCAGCAAATTTTTTTAGTAAAAATTATGTATTGGCCAAATAAGTTTTTGGCTATATAACCGAAATAGTTATATTTGAGTCTAAAGATTTTCGATATTTTATAGTGGACACATGTACCATTCCAGCGTACCAGTTGCCACTTCCTGGTTCGTCCCTGGGGACGAAATACATTCCTAGAAAACTTTTTGTAGTGAAAAAGACACGAAAAAAGTTTCTGGCCATAAAACTTAAATTGTAATATATGCGTCTAAGGATTTTTGAAATTTTATAGTGGGCACATGTACCATTCCAGCGCACCAGTTGTCACTTCCTGGTTCGGCCCTGGGGACGAAATACACACCTAGCAAACTTTTTGTAGTGAAAAAGGCGCGAAAAAAGTTTCTGGCCATAAAACTGAAATTGTAATATATGCGTCTAAGGATTTTTGATATTTTATAGTGGACACATGTACCATTCTAGCGCACCAGTTGTCACTTCCTGGTTCGGCCCTGGGGACGAAATACACACCTAGCAAACTTATTGTAGTGAAAAAGGAGCGACAAAAGTTTCTGGCCATAAAACTGAAATTGTTATATATGCGTCCAGGGATTTTTAATATTTTATAGTGGACACATGTACAATTCCAGCGCACCAGTTGTCATTTCCTGGTTCGGCCCTGGGGTCGAAATACACACCTAGCAAACTTTTTGTAGTGAAATAGGTGCGAAAAAAGTTTCTGGCCATAAAACTGAAGCAGTAATATGTGCGTCTAAGGATTTTTTATATTTTGTAGTGGACACATGTACCATTCCAGCGCATCAGTTGCCACTTCCTGGTTCGGCCCTGGGAACCAAATACACACCCAGCAAAATTTTTGTAGTGAAAAAGGCGCGAAAAAAGTTTTTGGCTATAAAACCGAAATGGTAATATGTGCATCTACAGATTATTGATATATTATAGTGGACACATGTACCATACCAGCGCACAAGTTGCCACTTCTTGGTTCGGCCCTCGGGATGAAATACACACCCAGCAAACATTTTTTAGTAAAAATTATGTATTGGCCAAATAAGTTTTTGGCTATATAACCGAAATAGTAATATTTGAGACTAAAGATTTTCGATATTTTATAGTGGACACATGTACCATTCCAGCGCATCAGTTGTCACTTCCTGGTTCGGCCCTGGGGACGAAATACACACCTAGCAAACTTATTGTAGTGAAAAAGGAGCGAAAAAAGTTTCTGGCCATAAAACTGAAATTGTAATATATGCGTCCAGGGATTTTTGATATTTTATAGTGGACACATGTACCATTCCAGCGCACCAGTTGTCACTTCCTGGTTCGGCCCTGGGGACAAAATACACACCTAGCAAAGTTTTTGTAGTGAAAAAGGTGCGAAAAAAGTTTTTGGCCATAAAACTGAAGCAGTAATATGTGCGTCCAGGGATTTTTTATATTTTATAGTGGACACATGTACCATTCTAGCGCACCAGTTGCCACTTCCTGGTTCGGCCCTGGGAACCAAATTTACACCCAGCAAAATTTTTGTAGTGAAAAAGGCGCGAAAAAAGTTTTTGGCTGTAAAACCGAAATGGTAATATGTGCATCTAAAGATTATTGATATATTATAGTGGACACATGTACAATACCAGCGCACCAGTTGCCACTTCCAGGTTCGTCCCTGGGGACGAAATACATTCCTAGAAAACTTTTTGTAGTGAAAAAGTCGCGAAAAAAGTTTCTGGCCATAAAACTTAAATTGTAATATATGCGTCTAAGGGTTTTTGATATTTTATAGTGGACACATGTATCATTCCAGCGCACCAGTTGTTACTTCCTGGTTCGGCCCTGGAAACGAAATACGATCCCAGCAAACTTTCTGTAGTGCAAAAGATGCGAAAAAAGTTTTTGGCTATAAAACCGAAATGGTAATAAGTGCATCTAAAGATTATTGATATTTTATAGTGGACACATGTACGATACCAGCGCACACGTTGTCACTTCTTGGTTCGGCCCTCGGGATGAAATACACA
This sequence comes from Epicampocera succincta, assembly GCA_932526305.1. Taxonomy (NCBI): domain Eukaryota; kingdom Metazoa; phylum Arthropoda; class Insecta; order Diptera; family Tachinidae; genus Epicampocera; species Epicampocera succincta. Next base: position 24,840,542 of record OW052035.1, on the reverse strand, counting down.
CCCAGCAAACTTTTTTAGTAAAAATTATGTATTGGCCAAATAATTTTTTGGCTATATAACCGAAATAGTAATATTTGAGTCTAAGTATTTTCGATATTTTATAGTGGACACATGTACAATTCCAGCGAACCAGTTGCCACTTCCTGGTTCCTCCCTGGAGACGAAATATATACCTAGAAAACTTTTTGTAGTGAAAAAGACGGGAAAAAATTTCTGGCCATAAAACTTAAATTGTAATATATGCGTCTAAGGGTTTTTGATATTTTATAGTGGACACATGTATCATTCCAGCGCACCAGGTGTTACTTCCTGGTTCGGCCCTGAAAACGAAATACGATCCCAGCAAACTTTTTGTAGTGCAAAAGGTGCGAAAAAAGTTTTTGGCTATAAAACCGAAATGGTAATATGTGCATCTAAAGATTATTGATTTATTATAGTGGACACATGTACCATACCAGCGCACCAGTTGCCACTTCCGGGTTCGTCCCTGGAGACGAAATACATACCTAGAAAACTTTTTGTAGTGAAAAAGACGCGAAAAAAGTTTCTGGCCATAAAACGTAAATTGTAATATATGCGTCTAAGGGTTTTTGATATTTTATAGTGGACACATGTACCATTCTAGCGCACCAGTTGCCACTTCCTGGTTCGGCCCTGGGAACCAAATTTACACCCAGCAAAATTTTTGTAGTGAAAAAGGCGCGAAAAAAGTTTTTGGCTGTAAAACCGAAATGGTAATATGTGCTTCTAAAGATTATTGATATATTATAGTGGACACATGTACCATACCAGCGCACCAGTTGCCACTTCCTAATTCGTCCCTGGGGACGAAATACATTCCTAGAAAACTTTTTGTAGTGAAAAATTCGCGAAAAAAGTTTCTGGCCATAAAACTTAAATTGTAATATATGCGTCTAAGGGTTTTTGATATTTTATAGTGGACACATGTATCATTCCAGCGCACCAGTTGTTACTTCCTGGTTCGGCCCTGGAAACGAAATACGATCCCAGCAAACTTTTTGTAGTGCAAAAGGTGCGAAAAAAGTTTTTGGCTATAAAACCGAAATGGTAATATGTGCATCTAAAGATTATTGATATATTATAGTGGACACATGTACCATACCAGCGCACCAGTTGCCACTTCCGGGTTCGTCCCTGGGGACGAAATACATTCCTATAAAACTTTTTGTAGTGAAAAAGGTGCGAAAAAAGTTTCTGGCCATAAAACTTAAATTGTAATATATGCGTCCAGGGATTTTTGATATTTTATAGTGGACACATGTACCATTCCAGCGCACCAGTTGTCACTTCCTGGTTCGGCCCTGGGGACGAAATACACACCTAGCAAACTTATTGTAGTGAAAAAGGAGCGAAAAAAGTTTCTGGCCATAAGACTGAAATTGTAATATATGCGTCCAGGGATTTTTGATATTTTATAGTGGACACATGTACCTATCCAGCGCACCAGTTGTCACTTCCTGGTTTTGCCCTGGGTACGAAATACACACCTAGCAAACTTATTGTAGTGAAAAAGGAGCGAAAAAAGTTTCTGGCCATAAAACTGAAATTGTAATATATGCGCCCAGAGATTTTTTATATTTTATAGTGGACACTTCTTGGTTCGGCCCTCGGGATGAAATACACACCCAGAAAACTTTTTTTAGTAAAAATTATGTATTGGCAAAATAAGTTTTTGGCTATATAACCGAAATAGTAACATTTGAGTCTAAAGATTTTCGATATTTTATAGTGGACACATGTATCATTCCAGCGAACCAGTTGCCACTTCCTGGTTCGGCCCTGGAAACGAAATACGAGCCCAGCAAACTTTTTGTAGTGAAAAAGGTGCGCAAAAAGGTTTTGGCTATAAAACCGAAATGGTAATAAGTGCATCTAAAGATTATTGATATTTTTAAGTGGACACATGTACCATACCAGCGCACCAGTTGTCACTTCTTGGTTCGGCCCTCGGGAGAAATACACACCCAGCAAACTTTTTTTTAGTAAAAATTATGAATTGGCCAAATAATTTTTTGGCTATATAACCGAAATAGTAATATTTGAGTCTAAGTATTTTTGATATTTTATAGTGGACACATGTACAATTCCAGCGAACCAGTTGCCACTTCCTGGTTCGTCCCTGGAGACGAAATACATACCTAGAAAACTTTTTGTAGTGAAAAAGACGCGAAAAAAGTTTCTAGCTATAAAACTAAAATGGTAATATGTGCGTCTAAGGATTTTTGATATTTTATATTGGACACATGTACCATTCCAGCGCACCAGTTGTCACTTCCTGGTTCGGCCATGGGGACGAAATACACACCTAGCAAACTTTTTGTAGTGAAAAAGGTGCGAAAAAAGTTTCTGGCCATAAAACTGAAATTGTAATATATGCGTCTAAGGATTTTTGATATTTTATAGTGGACACATGTATCATTCCACTGCACCAGTTGTTACTTCCTGGTTCGGCCCTGGAAACGAAATACGATCCCAGCAAACTTTTTGTAGTGCAAAAGGTGCGAAAAAAGTTTTTGGCTATAAAACCGAAATGGTAATAAGTGCATCTAAAGATTATTGATATTTTATATTGGACACATGTTTGATACCAGCGCACACGTTGTCACTTCCTGGTTCGGCCCTGGGGACGAAATACACACCTAGCAAACTTTTTGTAGTGAAAAAGGCGCGAAAAAAGTTTCTGGCCATAAAACTGAAATTGTAATATATGCGTCTAAGGATTTTTGATATTTTATGGTGGACACATGTACCATTCTAGCGCACCAGTTGCCACTTCCGGGTTCGTCTCTGGGGACGAAATACACACCTAGCAAACTTTTTGTAGTGAAAAAGGTGCGAAAAAAGTTTCTGGCCATAAAATTGAAGCAGTAATATGTGTGTCTAAGGATTTGTTATATTTTATAGTGGACACATGTACCATTCCAACGAACCAGTTGCCACTTCCTGGTTCGTCCCTGGAGACGAAATACATAGCTAGCAAACTTTTTGTAGTGAAAAAGACGCGAAAAAAGTTTCTAGCTATAAAACTAAAATGGTAATATGTGCGTCTAAGGATTTTTGATATTTTATATTGGACACATGTACCATTCCAGCGCACCAGTTGTCACTTCCTGGTTCGGCCATGGGGACGAAATACACACCTAGCAAACTTTTTGTAGTGAAAAAGGTGCGAAAAAAGTTTCTGGCCATAAAACTGAAATTGTAATATATGCGTCTAAGGATTTTTGATATTTTATAGTGGACACATGTACCATTCCAGCGCACCAGTTGTCACTTCGTGGTTCGGCCATGGGTACGAAATACACACCTAGCAAACTTATTGTAGTGAAAAAGGAGCGAAAAAAGTTTCTGGCCATAAAACTGAAATTGTAATATGTGCGCCTAAGGATTTTTGATATTTTATAGTGGACACATGTACCATTCCAGCGCACCAGTTGTCACTTCGTTGTTCGGCCATGGGTACGAAATACACACCTAGCAAACTTATTGTAGTGAAAAAGGAGCGAAAAAAGTTTCTGGCCATAAAACTGAAATTGTAATATATGCGCCCAGGGATTTTTTATATTTTATAGTGGACACTTCTTGGTTCGGCCCTCGGGATGAAATACACACCCAGAAAACTTTTTTTAATAAAAATTATGTATTGGCAAAATAAGTTTTTGGCTACTGGCCAAAAGATCGGCGAAAAATTCCATATGTTATTGACTTTGGAATTGTCAAAAACATCCCTCTCGAATGTATTCAGGTGGAGCTCTCATTCAACTTGTCTTCTGACCACTCCCCTACTATTATTTCCATATGTTTTCCACAGGAAATTCGATCACCTTTTAATGACTCAATTTTAACAGTGTCGTGAGTAAATTGGCCAAAATATAAAAAATATTTAAGTACACATTGTACGGAAAATACCGCTTTAAGATCGCCAGAAGATATTGACTTGTCAATTAGCATCTTTACCAATAACATTAAACAAGCCGTGCAACATGCTACTTCTAGTCATACTGAGGACAGATATGCGAATCATAGGATTTATTCCTCAGAAATTGAAGAACTTGTGTCAGAAAAAAGGAGAGTTAGAAGAGAGTGGCAGCAACTAAGGTCTCCACAGTTAAAAAGTAGATTACGGGAATGCACAATTCGACTGAGAAATCTCCTAGAAATTCACAGAACAGTGAACCTTGAAACATATTTAGAAAATCTAGATGGTACTCCTCAGTCAGATTATTCTTTATGGCGGAATACAAGAGGTTTAAAACCACCTTTGCGAAATCCTTCCGGTGACTGGGCAAGAAATGATTCCGAAAAGGGAGAGTTATTTGCCAACCATTTGAAAAATGTTTTCACGCTAACTACAGCTGGCAAAGAAGCTGAACTTCCGCCATCTGTTCGCAGATCCCCCACGCCTCTAAGGTTTAATATTAAAAGTGTTGAAAACACTATTGGTAATCTGGATCACAAGAAAGCAGGCATTGATAAAATTAGTAATAAAATGCTCGAACAGTTACCTCAAATAGCTTTTTATTTTTAATGCTATTTTACGTCTTGAATATTATCCGGCAGAGTGGAAAGTGTCTATGATCACCATGATACCTAAGACCGGGAAGGACCCCACTAGAGTTGAATCCTATAAGCCAATAAGCCTTTTGCCAACAATTTCAAAGTTATTCGACAAGTTGCTAGTGATGAAGTTAACTCCCATATTAAACGATGTAGGATGTATCCCAAATCACCAATTCGGTTTCAGGGCTAAGTATAGCACCATTGAGCAAACACACAGGTTAGTGAATGCCATAAGGACGTCCTTCGAAGGCAAAAAATATTGGTCAGCTCTTTTCATAAACAATTTTAAAGGAATTGAAAAGAGCACTGTTAATAACTAAGAGCTTTTCAATTCAAAGATTCATATGAAAGTAATATTCATATATTTATTTTACGACATTTTTTTTTTATTTGAACTACTCTTCATACAAAAATTGTCGTTTCAAACATTCATTCAAATCACACAATTTTAAAAGAATTAAAACGATAACTTAGTAAAATTTTTAATAATTTCGCAATGAAATTAATATTTCCGGATATACAGTCACTTTCTTAAACATTTCATAAAAAAGTAATTTTTATTAATTTATTGATAAACTTAAACCACTTATTATTTAAAAATGTATGTTTTCATAAATTCTTTCAAATCAAAACAGTTTTAAAAGAATTGAAGAGCGATCGATTGATAATTTTGTGAAGATTTTAATAATTTCGTAATGAAATTAATATTTCCGTAGATACAGGCACTTTCTTAAACATTTCAAAAGGAAGTAATATTCATATATTTATTGATAAGCATGAAACGCTTCTCATAAAAAAATTTAATTTTTCAAAAACACTTGCAAATGAAAACAATTTTAAAGGAGTTGAAAAGAGCACTGTAATTAACTTAGTGCTTTTCAATTCAAAGTTTCATATGAAAGTAATATTCATATATTTATTAATATATATATTTTTTTTTTATTTGAACTACTCCTCATACAAAAATTGTCTTTTCAAACATTCATTCAAATCACACAATTTTGAAAGAATTGAAACAATAACTTGGTGCAGATTTTTATAATTTCGCAATAAAATTAATATTTCCGGAGCTACAGTTACTTTTTTAAACATTTCATATATAAGTAATATTCATATATTTACTGATAAACTTGAACCATTCCTCATACAAAAATTTATTTTTTCAAACATTCTTTCAAATCAAAAAAATTTTGAACGAATTGAAAAGCGCATTATTGATAACTTATAATTTTTCTTGAAATTTTTGGAAAGCCAAAATTTTTAATTTTGCATGACCATATTTTAACACTTTTGTTTGTTATAGTCACGGGTTTGAAAATGTTTGAATAAGTCACGGGTGTAATTTTTATGAATATAAAAGCCGATATTTCTAATTTTGCATCACCAATTTTGTACACTTTTTCTTGAAAAATTTTGAATAACACATGGGTGTAATTTTAATAAATATGAAAGTCGAGATTTCTAATTTTCCATAAAAAAATTTTATAATTTTTCTTGAAATTTTTTGAATAAGTAACAGGTGTATTTTGTTTATAAATTAAAGCTGAAATTTCTAATTTTTAACACTTTTTCTTCAAAATGTATGAATAAGTCACGGGTGTAATTTTTGTAAATATAAAACCCGAGATTTCTAATTTTGCATGAAAAAATGTTCTATACTTTTTCTTGAAAATGTTTGAAAACGACATGGGTGTAATTTTTACAAATTCAAAAGCCTAGATTTCTAATTTTGCATGAACAATTTTGTACACTTTTTCTTTAAAATTTTTGAATAAGACAAGAGTGTTATTTTTATAAATATAAGAGCCGAGATTTCTAATTGTTTATTATTGTTCTTGAAATTTTGTGAATAAGTCACAGGTGTAATTTATTTATATATTAAAGCCAAAATTTCTAATTTTCCAAAAAATTAATTTATAATTTTTCTTGAAATTTTTTAATTTACACATGTGCATTTTATTTATATATTAATGTTGAAATTTCTAATTTTGCATGACCAATTTTTTAAACGTTTTCTTCAAAATGTTAGAATAACTCACGGGTGTAATTTTTATAAATATAAAACTCGAGATTTCTAATTTTGCATGAAAAAATGTTCTATACTTTTTCTTGAAAATTTTTGAAAACGACATGGGTGTAATTTTTTTTCGCATTAAAATTTTGTACAATTTTTCTTTAAAATTTTTGAATAAAACAAGAGTGTTATTTTTGCAAATATAAAAGCCGTGATTTTTAATTTTCCATAAAAAATTTTTATAATTTTTCTTGAAATTTTGTGATTAAGTCACAGGTGTAATTTATTTATATATTAAAGCCAAAATTTCTAATTTTCCAAAAAATTTATTTATAATTTTTCTTCAAATTTTTTGATTAATACATGTGCATTTTATTTATATTATTGCTGAAATTTCTAATTTTGCATGACCAATTTTTGATACGTTTTCTTCAAAATGTTTGAATCAGTTACGGTTGTAATTTTTATATATATAAAACTCGAGATTTCTTATTTTGCCTGAAAAAATGTTCTATACTTTTTCTTGAAAATTTTTGAAAACGACATGGGTGTAATTTTTACAAATACAAAAGCCAAGATTTCTAATTTTGCATGAAAAATTTTGTACACTTTTTCTTTAAAATTTTTGAATAAGACAAGAGTGTTATTTTTATAAATATAAAAGCCAAAATTTCTAATTTTCCATACAAAATTTGTATAATATTTCTTGAAATTTTTGGAAAAAGTCACTTTATTTATATAATAAAGCAGAAGAATAAAGAAGTTTCTAATTTTTCCTCATGCAAAAATGTATTTTTCCAAATATGTATTTTTTTAAAAATTCCTTCAAATTAAAATATTTTTAAAGAATTCAAAAGAGCACTGTTGCTAACTTAGTGAGCTTTTTATAATTTCGCAATGAAATTAATATTTCCGTAGATACAGTCACTTTCTTAAACATTTCATAAAGGACTAATATTCATATATTTACTAATAAACTTGAACCATTCCTCATACAAATATGTATTTTTCCAAACATTCTTTAAAATCAAAACAGTTTTGAAGGAATTGAAAAGAGCACTATCGGTAACTTGGTGCAGATTTTTATAATTTCGCAATAAAATTAATATTACCGGAGCTACTACAAAATATCAAAAATCCTTAGACGCACATACTACCATTTAGTTTAATGGCCAAACACTTTTTTACCTCTTTTAATTCTAACAAGAAAAGTTTGCTAGGTGTGTATTTTGTCCCCAGGGACAAACCAGGAAGTGGCAATTGGTGCGCTGGAATGGTGCATGTGTCCACCATAAAATATATAAATAAATCCTTAGACGCACATATTACCATTTCGGTTTTATAGCCAAAAACTTTTTTCGCGCCTTTTACTCTAACAAAAAAAAATTTTGCTGGGTGTGTATCTCATCCCCAGGGCCAAACCAGGAAGTGATAACTGGTGCGCTAAAATGGTACATGTGTCCACTATAAAATATCAAAAGTCCCTTGACGCATATATTACAATTTCAGTTTTATGGCCAGAAACTTTTTTTGCACCTTTTTCACTACAATAAGTTTGCTAGGTGTGTATTTCGTCCCCAGGGCCGAACCAGGAAGTGACAACTGGTGCGCTGGAATGGTACATGTGTCCACTTTAATATATCAATAATCTTTAGATACACATATTACCATTTCGGTTTTATAGCCAAAAACTTTTTTCGCGCCTTTTTCACTACAAAAATTTTGCTGGGTGTGTATTTGGTTCCCAGGGCCGAACCAGGAAGTGACAACTGGTGCGCTGGAATGGTACATGTGTCCACTATAAAATATAAAAAATCCTTAGACGCACATATTACTGCTTCAGTTTTATGGCCAGAAACTTTTTTCGCGCCTTTTTCACTACAAAAAGGTTGCTGGGTGTGTATCTCGTCCCGAGGGCTGAACCAGGAAGTTGCAACTGGTGCGCTGGAATGGTACATGTGTTTTCTAATAAATATCAAAAATCCTTAGACGCACATATTACCATTTCAATTTTATGGTCAAAAACTTTTTTCGCGCCTTTTTACCTCTAAAAAGTTTCCTGGGTGTGTATTTCCTTCCGAGGGCCGAAATAATAAAGGCAACTGGTGCGCTGTAATGGTACATATGTCCACTATAAAATATTAAAAGTTCCTAGACGCACATATTACCTTTTCAATTTTATGGCCAAAAACTTTTTTCGCGCCTTTTTACCTATAAAAAGTTTCCTGGGTGTGTATTTCCTTCCCAGGGCCGAAATAATAAAGGCAACTGGTGCGCTGTAATGGTACATGTGTCCACTATAAAATATTAAAAGTTCCTAGACGCACATATTACCTTTTCAAGTTTATGGCCAAAAACTTTTTTCGCGCCTTTTTACCTATAAAAAGTTTGCTGGATAAGTATTTTCTTCCCAGAGCCGAAATGATAAAGGCAACTGGTGCGCTGTAATGGTACGTGTGTCCACTATAAAATATCAAAAATTTTTAAACGCACATGTTACCATTTCAGTTTTTTGGCCAAAAACTTTTTTCGCGCCTTTTTCACTACAAAAAGATTGCTGGGTTTGTATTTCGTCCCCAGGGCCGAACACGCAATTGGCAACTGGTAAGCTGAAAAGGTACATGTGTCCACTATAAAATAGCAAAAATTCTTAAGCGCACATGTTACCATTTCAGGAACCAGGAAGAGAAAACTGGTGCGCTAGAATGATACATGTGTCCACTATAAAATATCTTCTTCTTCTTCTTCTTCTTTTGGCGCTACAGTCCGTGTGAACCTGCGCCTCAACCAACAAAGTTTTCCAGCTGGCACGGTCTTTAGCCAGCGTTCTCCAATTTTGCACACCAAGTTGGTTGAGGTCCCTCTCCACTTGTGTGCGCCATCGTTTCCGTGGGCGTCCTCTATTGCGTTGTCCCACAGCTTCGGAATCAAAGATTCTACGGGTCGGAGCAGTATTCTCCATGCGCTCTACATGGCCCAACCATCTTAGCCGTTGGATCCGTAGGCGCCTGGTTAGGCTCATGTCGCTGTACAACCCGTACAGTTCATGATTGAATCTTCTTCTCCAGAAACCATCAACGCAAACAGGGCCGAAGATTGAACGCAGAACTTTTCTCTCGAAAATACCAAGGACTTCCTCATCCGCCTTCGACACCGTCCATGCTTCTGCGCCATAGAGAAGTACAGGGATTATCAAAGTGGTATATAGTGTCAACTTGGTTTTTCGAGAAAGGGCCTTACAACTCAATTGCCTTTTGAGCCCAAAGAAACAGCGATTGGCAAGAGTTATTCTGCGTTTGATCTCGGTACTGATGTTGTTCATACTGTTGACTTGGGAGCCAAGGTAGACGAAGTCCTTCACTACCTCGAAGTTATAGCTGCCTATGGTGATGTTCTGGCCCAGTCGTCGGTGTTGCGCGTCCTTTTTTGATGACAGCTAGACCCATTTTGGCCGCCTCCGTTGAAATCCCAGCAAACGCTTCAGTGACGGCTCGCTGTATTCAACCAATCACGTCAATGTTGTCAGCGTATGCTAGCAGTTGCACGGACTTTTGGAAGATCGTGCCTCTGTTGTTGGCGTGTGAGTTTTGCACGATCTTCTCAAGAATTATGTTAAAAAAGTCACATGAAAGTGCGTCGCCTTGTCTAAATCCCCTTCTGACATTGAAGGTCTCGGTGAGTTCGTTACTGACCTTGATGGAGCAGCGAGAGTTCTCCATCGTCATCCTACACAGCCTGACGAGTTTAGTAGGAATGTCAAAACTAGACATGGCTTCGTATAGCTCATCCCTATACACACATCTCTTGGGTCTTTTCCAGGATCTGCCGTTATGTGAAAATTTGGTCGATGGTGGACTTCCCCGGCCTGAAAATAGACTGATAAGGACCTATCAAACTGTTCACGAATGGTTTTAGTTACACAAAACGGCAGAAAAGATCTTGTAGGCGATGTTCAGAAGACTTATTTCTCGGTAGTTGGCGCAGTTGAAGGGGTCTCCTTTTTTGTGGATCGGGCAAACGATGCTGAGATTCCACTCGTTGGGCATGCTTTCCTCCGACCATATCTTACAGATGAGCTGCCGGCTGCCTTAAATAGTTCCGCGGACAGTGCGTCCGCTCCTGCAGCTTTGTTTGATTTCAATCTCGATATTGCTATCTTGACTTCATTCAGGTCGGGGAGACGGAATTCTCTACCATCATCGTCCGTTATCTGTAGTGGAATATTCTGCCTGGCGCTGGAATCGGTGTTTTGTTCGCCGTTAAACTGTCTGCAGAAGTGATCCTTCCAGATTCTCAGCATCGATTGCGGCTCTACTACGATTTGTCCCTCTTCGTCACGACAGGCTTCTGTCCGAAGCTTATATCCATTGGATAGTTGTTTTACCCGTTGGTAAAACTTTCGGATATTATTCCTGCCGTAACACCTCTCCAGTTCCTCGATCGCACGCTTCACGTGCTCTTTCTTCTTCTTTTTGAGAAGCCGGTGTTCTTCCCTTCTCTTCCGTTCGTAGAGCTCACGAGCTGCTCTCGTCCTTCTCTCCAACGTCGCCTTATACGCTGCTAGCTTCGCTGAATGTGCCTGCCTGCACTCGTCGTCAAACCATGGGTTTTTTCCGGGTGGCATTTTAAAACCCAATACATCAGAGGCAGCATCTCTGATGGCGTTTTAGCAATGGTTCCATTCCTCATCGGTTGTTTCGCCTGGCAGGGCTGGACTCTCTGAGAGCTTAAGGGAGACTAGATTGGCAAATTTCCCAGCGGTCGATTGCGATTGTGGTTTTGCGACGTCAAACTGTTGTGGTCGTGTTCTACTCCGGTTTGCTACTGATATCCGTGATCTTACCTTGGCTACAACAAGGAAGTGATCGGAGTCAATGTTGGCTCCTCGGAATGTTCGGACATCAAGAATACTGGAGGAGTGTCTGCCGTCGATCGCAATGTGATCAATTTGGTTGACGGTTGATTGATCAGGGGACCGCCAGGTTCCTTTGTGAATGTTGAGGTGAGGGAATCGCGTGCTTGCTACAGTGAGATTGCGCCCCGTCACAAAAAGCATCGACGATACCAGCAAAATTATTTTTGCCCAGAAGCTAAGATTTCCAAGTGTACCAGGTCCAGATTTGAAGGACATATGCTATGCAACACAAAATAGACAAAATGCTGTTAAAAAGCTAGCTGAAATTGTATAAGTTAAGGTACGGAAGCGCGACCACAAGATCATCACAAAATTAGCGCTGCACGCGCAACTAAAAATATTAAAATTTAAATACTGCAACAGATGCCACCTTGTATTTTATTTGGCATTCCGTTCCCATGGAATAAAATACTGCAACGGATGCCACCTTGCATTTTTTTATTATTCCAATGAAATTTGGCCCTTTATGCGGATAAGGATAATTGGCACTTTGCACGAGGTTGTGGGACTTTTTTAGTTAAGAAAAAAATAAATAAGGTTAGTTTTAGACTCGAGCTCGTATAGCGAGAATCAATTTTAATAATTGTTATATATTAAATCCTTGAACTAAATAAATAATTGGCGCCCAACGTGGGGCGAACACCAGTCACCATATAGTGAATAATAAAAAAAGTGAATAATAAAAAGTGCTAGAAAAAAACTAAAAGATCAAAAATTGATAAAAAAAATTATCGAAACCAGAAGACTACTCAGAATAGCACAAAATTCAAAAGTAAAGATCAAAATTACGCCTAAAAATAGAGCTTAAATTAAAATGAAAAGGAAGTTTTGAATAAAATATAAAACATAAAACGAGCCAAACAATTGAAAACAATACAAAAATCAAAAATATTTAAAAGCCTACATAGTAGGAAAACAGAAAAACTGAATTTAAATTAATACAAAACTAAGAGGGAAAAAGTAAAAAAATAGACAAAAGACACAACACAGTAGGTCTGTTCAATTACTTTACTTGTAAAAGTTAGTAACGAGAGAGTAAGAAGAAATTTCCCAAAATTACTCTCAAAAATTTAAAAAAGAAGAAAAAAACTCAAGTAAAAATGTATCAAAGAGAGTCACAATACTGTGAGAAGAAACCAGAAGTTCGAGCAATTTAAAAGCGAGATAAATAAAGCCGAGATAAATCCTAACTGCCAAGGGAAAGTGCCTAAGCAACTATTATCCTACAAGCCACACTGCCTCAGCTGAGGAACTACATGATGAATAATTTGTAAGCGTTAAAATTAAGAACTCGTGTTATTTTATTGTTATTCTCTACCATTTTGTTTAAATTAAAAAATTTTTTTTAGAGTTTAATTTTGTTTACTTTCGGATTTTAAAGTGAATAAACTCATTTGGAAACTTTTATTTATAACTAACTTTTGAAAAATCGATCTTGAGTTTTGTAAAGTTGGATTTTTCAAATTGTATGGACACATGTATCATTCTAGCGCACCAGTTTTCTCTTCCTGGTTCCTGAAATGGTAACATGTGCGCTTAAGAATTTTTGCTATTTTATAGTGGACACATGTACCTTTTCAGCTTACCAGTTGCCAATTCCGTGTTCGGCCCTGGGGACGAAATACAAACCCAGCAATCTTTTTGTAGTGAAAAAGGCGCGAAAAAAGTTTTTGGCCAAAAAACTGAAATGGTAACATGTGCGTTTAAAAATTTTTGATATTTTATAGTGGACACACGTACCATTACAGCGCACCAGTTGCCTTTATCATTTCGGCTCTGGGAAGAAAATACTTATCCAGCAAACTTTTTATAGGTAAAAAGGCGCGAAAAAAGTTTTTGGCCATAAACTTGAAAAGGTAATATGTGCGTCTAGGAACTTTTAATATTTTATAGTGGACACATGTACCATTACAGCGCACCAGTTGCCTTTATTATTTCGGCCCTGGGAAGGAAATACACACCCAGGAAACTTTTTATAGGTAAAAAGGCGCGAAAAAAGTTTTTGGCCATAAAATTGAAAAGGTAATATGTGCGTCTAGGAACTTTTAACATTTTATAGTGGACATATGTACCATTACAGCGCACCAGTTGCCTTTATTATTTCGGCCCTCGGAAGGAAATACACACCCAGGAAACTTTTTATAGGTAAAAAGGCGCGAAAAAAGTTTTTGACCATAAAATTGAAATGGTAATATGTGCGTCTAAGGATTTTTGATATTTATTAGTAAACACATGTACCATTCCAGCGCACCAGTTGCAACTTCCTGGTTCAGCCCTCGGGACGAGATACACACCCAGCAACCTTTTTGTAGTGAAAAAGGCGCGAGAAAAGTTTTTAGCCATAAAACTAAAATGGTAATATGTGTGTCTAAGGATTTTTTATATTTTATAGTGGGCACATGTACCTTTTCAGCGCACCAGTTGCCAATTCCGTGTTCGGCCCTGGGGACGAAATACAAACCCAACAACCTTTTTGTAGTGAAAAAGGCGCGAAAAAAGTTTTTGGCCAAAAAACTGAAATGGTAACATGTGCGTTTAAAAATTTTTTATATTTTATAGTTGACAAACGTACCATTAAAGCACACCAGTTGTTACTTCCTGGTTCGGCCCTGGGAACGAAATACACACCCAGCAAACATTTTATAGATAAAAAGGCGCGAAAAAAGTTTTTGCCATAAAACTGAAATAGTAATATGTGCGTTTTAGGCTTTTTAATATTTTATAGTGAACACATGTTCCATTCGAGCGCACCAGTTGGCACTTATTGGTTCGGCCCTGGGAACGAAATACACACCCAGCAAACATTTTATAGGTAAAAAGGCGCGAAAAAAGTTTTTGCCATAAAACTGAAATGGTAATATGTGCGTTTTAGGCTTTTTAATATTTTATAGTGGACACATGTACCATTCCATCGTATTAGTTGCGATTTCCTGACTCGGTCTTGGGGATAAGATACACCCCCAGCAACCTTTGTTTTAGAGCAAAAGGCGCGAAAAAAGTTTATGGCCATAAAACTGAAATGGTAATATGTGCGGCTAAGAATTTTTAAAATTTTTTAGTGGACACATGTACCATTCCAGCGCACCAGTTATCACTTCCTGGTTCGGCCCTGGGGACGAAATACACACCTAGTAAACTTTTTGTATTGAAAAAGGCGCGAAATAAGTTTCTGGCCATAAAACTGAAATGGTAACATGTGCGGCTAAGAATTTTTAAAATTTTTTAGTGGACACATGTACCATTCCAGCGCACCAGTTATCACTTCCTGGTTCGGCCCTGGGGACGAAATACACACCTAGCAAACTTTTTGTAGTGAAAAAGGCGCGAAAAAGTTTCTGGCCATAAAACTGAAATGGTAATATGTGCGTCTTAGAATTTTTGATGTTTGATAGTGGACACATGTACCATTTTAGCGCACCAGTTGTCACTTCCTGGTTCGTCCTAGGGGATGAGATACACATGCAGCAAACTTTTTGTAGTGAAAAAGTTGCGAACAAAGTTTTTGGCCATAAACTGGAATGGTAATATGTGCGGCTAAGAATTTTTGATATTTTATAGTGGACACATGTACCATTTTAGCGCACCAGTTATCACTTCCTGGTTTGGCCCTGGGGATGAGATACACACCCAGCAAAATTTTTTTTTGTTGGAGTAAAAGGCGCGAAAAAAGTTTTTGGCTATAAAACCGAAATGGTAATATGTGCGTCTAAGGATTTATTTATATATTTTATGGTGGACACATGCACCATTCCAGCGCACCAATTGCCACTTCCTGGTTTGTCCCTGGGGACAAAATACACACCTAGCAAACTTTTCTTGTTAGAATTAAAAGAGGTAAAAAAGTGTTTGGCCATTAAACTAAATGGTAGTATGTGCGTCTAAGGATTTTTGATATTTTGTAGTAGCTCCGGTAATATTAATTTTATTGCGAAATTATAAAAATCTGCACCAAGTTACCGATAGTGCTCTTTTCAATTCCTTCAAAATTGTTTTGATTTTAAAGAATGTTTGGAAAAATACATATTTGTATGAGGAATGGTTCAAGTTTATTAGTAAATATATGAATATTAGTCCTTTATGAAATGTTTAAGAAAGTGACTGTATCTACGGAAATATTAATTTCATTGCGAAATTATAAAAAGCTCACTAAGTTAGCAACAGTGCTCTTTTGAATTCTTTAAAAATATTTTAATTTGAAGGAATTTTTAAAAAAATACATATATGGAAAAATACATTTTTGCATGAGGAAAAATTAGAAACTTCTTTATTCTTCTGCTTTATTATATAAATAAATTACACCAGTGACTTTTTCCAAAAATTTCAAGAAATATTATACAAATTTTGTATGGAAAATTAGAAATTTTGGCTTTTATATTTATAAAAATAACACTCTTGTCTTATTCAAAAATTTTAAAGAAAAAGTGTACAAAATTTTTCATGCAAAATTAGAAATCTTGGCTTTTGTATTTGTAAAAATTACACCCATGTCGTTTTCAAAAATTTTCAAGAAAAAGTATAGAACATTTTTTCAGGCAAAATAAGAAATCTCGAGTTTTATATATATAAAAATTACAACTGTAACTGATTCAAACATTTTGAAGAAAACGTATCAAAAATTGGTCATGCAAAATTAGAAATTTCAGCAATAATATAAATAAAATGCACATGTATTAATCAAAAAATTTGAAGAAAAATTATAAATAAATTTTTTGGAAAATTAGAAATTTTGGCTTTAATATATAAATAAATTACACCTGTGACTTAATCACAAAATTTCAAGAAAAATTATAAAAATTTTTTATGGAAAATTAAAAATCACGGCTTTTATATTTGCAAAAATAACACTCTTGTTTTATTCAAAAATTTTAAAGAAAAATTGTACAAAATTTTAATGCGAAAAAAAATTACACCCATGTCGTTTTCAAAAATTTTCAAGAAAAAGTATAGAACATTTTTTCATGCAAAATTAGAAATCTCGGGTTTTATATTTACAAAAATTACACCCGTGACTTATTCAAACATTTTGAAGAAAAAGTGTTAAAAATTAGAAATTTCAGCTTTAATTTATAAACAAAATACACCTGTTACTTATTCAAAAAATTTCAAGAAAAATTATAAAATTTTTTTATGGAAAATTAGAAATCTCGACTTTCATATTTATTAAAATTACACCCATGTGTTATTCAAAATTTTTCAAGAAAAAGTGTACAAAATTGGTGATGCAAAATTAGAAATATCGGCTTTTATATTCATAAAAATTACACCCGTGACTTATTCAAACATTTTCAAACCCGTGACTATAACAAACAAAAGTGTTAAAATATGGTCATGCAAAATTAAAAATTTTGGCTTTCCAAAAATTTCAGGAAAAATTATAAGTTATCAATAATGCGCTTTTCAATTCGTTCAAAATTTTTTTGATTTGAAAGAATGTTTGAAAAAATAAATTTTTGTATGAGGAATGGTTCAAGTTTATCAGTAAATATATGAATATTACTTATATATGAAATGTTTAAAAAAGTAACTGTAGCTCCGGAAATATTAATTTTATTGCGAAATTATAAAAATCTGCACCAAGTTATTGTTTCAATTCTTTCAAAATTGTGTGATTTGAATGAATGTTTGAAAAGACAATTTTTGTATGAGGAGTAGTTCAAATAAAAAAAAAATATATATATTAATAAATATATGAATATTACTTTCATATGAAACTTTGAATTGAAAAGCACTAAGTTAATTACAGTGCTCTTTTCAACTCCTTTAAAATTGTTTTCATTTGCAAGTGTTTTTGAAAAATTAAATTTTTTTATGAGAAGCGGTTCATGCTTATCAATAAATATATGAATATTACTTCCTTTTGAAATGTTTAAGAAAGTGCCTGTATCTACGGAAATATTAATTTCATTACGAAATTATTAAAATCTTCACAAAATTATCAATCGATCGCTCTTCAATTCTTTTAAAACTGTTTTGATTTGAAAGAATTTATGAAAACATACATTTTTAAATAATAAGTGGTTTAAGTTTATCAATAAATTAATAAAAATTACTTTTTTATGAAATGTTTAAGAAAGTGACTGTATCTCCGGAAATATTAATTTCATTGCGAAATTATTAAAAATTTTACTAAGTTATCGTTTTAATTCTTTTAAAATTGTGTGATTTGAATGAATGTTTGAAACGACAATTTTTGTATGAAGAGTAGTTCAAATAAAAAAAAAATGTCGTAAAATAAATATATGAATATTACTTTCATATGAATCTTTGAATTGAAAAGCTCTTAGTTATTAACAGTGCTCTTTTCAATTCCTTTAAAATTGTTTATGAAAAGAGCTGACCAATATTTTTTGCCTTCGAAGGACGTCCTTATGGCATTCACTAACCTGTGTGTTTGCTCAATGGTGCTATACTTAGCCCTGAAACCGATTTGGTGATTTGGGATACATCCTACATCGTTTAATATGGGAGTTAACTTCATCACTAGCAACTTGTCGAATAACTTTGAAATTGTTGGCAAAAGGCTTATTGGCTTATAGGATTCAACTCTAGTGGGGTCCTTCCCGGGCTTAGGTATCATGGTGATCATAGACACTTTCCACTCTGCCGGATAATATTCAAGACGTAAAATAGCATTAAAAATAAAAAGCTATTTGAGGTAACTGTTCGAGCATTTTATTACTAATTTTATCAATGCCTGCTTTCTTGTGATCCAGATTACCAATAGTGTTTTCAACACTTTTAATATTAAACCTTAGAGGCGTGGGGGATCTGCGAACAGATGGCGGAAGTTCAGCTTCTTTGCCAGCTGTAGTTAGCGTGAAAACATTTTTCAAATGGTTGGCAAATAACTCTCCCTTTTCGGAATCATTTCTTGCCCAGTCACCGGAAGGATTTCGCAAAGGTGGTTTTAAACCTCTTGTATTCCGCCATAAAGAATAATCTGACTGAGGAGTACCATCTAGATTTTCTAAATATGTTTCAAGGTTCACTGTTCTGTGAATTTCTAGGAGATTTCTCAGTCGAATTGTGCATTCCCGTAATCTACTTTTTAACTGTGGAGACCTTAGTTGCTGCCACTCTCTTCTAACTCTCCTTTTTTCTGACACAAGTTCTTCAATTTCTGAGGAATAAATCCTATGATTCGCATATCTGTCCTCAGTATGACTAGAAGTAGCATGTTGCACGGCTTGTTTAATGTTATTGGTAAAGATGCTAATTGACAAGTCAATATCTTCTGGCGATCTTAAAGCGGTATTTTCCGTACAATGTGTACTTAAATATTTTTTATATTTTGGCCAATTTACTCACGACACTGTTAAAATTGAGTCATTAAAAGGTGATCGAATTTCCTGTGGAAAACATATGGAAATAATAGTAGGGGAGTTGTCAGAAGACAAGTTGAATGAGGGCTCCACCTGAATACATTCGAGAGGGATGTTTTTGACAATTCCAAAGTCAATAACATATGGAATTTTTCGCCGATCTTTTGGCCAGTAGCCAAAAACTTATTTTGCCAATACATAATTTTTACTAAAAAAAGTTTTCTGGGTGTGTATTTCATCCCGAGGGCCGAACCAAGAAGTGTCCACTATAAAATATAAAAAATCCCTGGGCGCATATATTACAATTTCAGTTTTATGGCCAGAAACTTTTTTCGCTCCTTTTTCACTACAATAAGTTTGCTAGGTGTGTATTTCGTACCCATGGCCGAACAACGAAGTGACAACTGGTGCGCTGGAATGGTACATGTGTCCACTATAAAATATCAAAAATCCTTAGACGCACATATTACAATTTCAGTTTTATGGCCAGAAACTTTTTTCGCTCCTTTTTCACTACAATAAGTTTGCTAGGTGTGTATTTCGTACCCATGGCCGAACCACGAAGTGACAACTGGTGCGCTGGAATGGTACATGTGTCCACTATAAAATATCAAAAATCCTTAGACGCATATATTACAATTTCAGTTTTATGGCCAGAAACTTTTTTCGCACCTTTTTCACTACAAAAAGTTTGCTAGGTGTGTATTTCGTCCCCATGGCCGAACCAGGAAGTGACAACTGGTGCGCTGGAATGGTACATGTGTCCAATATAAAATATCAAAAATCCTTAGACGCACATATTACCATTTTAGTTTTATAGCTAGAAACTTTTTTCGCGTCTTTTTCACTACAAAAAGTTTGCTAGGTGTGTATTTCGTCCCCATGGTCGAACCAGGAAGTGACAACTGGTGCGCTGGAATGGTACATGTGTCCAATATAAAATATCAAAAATCCTTAGACGCACATATTACCATTTTAGTTTTATAGCTAGAAACTTTTTTCGCGTCTTTTTCACTACAAAAAGTTTTCTAGGTATGTATTTCGTCCCCATGGCCGAACCAGGAAGTGACAACTGGTGCGCTAGAATAGTACATGTGTCCACTATAAAATATCAAAAATCCTTAGACGCATATATTACAATTTCAGTTTTATAGCTAGAAACTTTTTTCGCGTCTTTTTCACTACAAAAAGTTTTCTAGGTATGTATTTCGTCTCCAGGGACGAACCAGGAAGTGGCAACTGGTTCGCTAGAATGGTACATGTGTCCACTATAAAATATCAAAAATCCTTAGACGCATATATTACAATTTCAGTTTTATAGCTAGAAACTTTTTTCGCGTCTTTTTCACTACAAAAAGTTTTCTAGGTATGTATTTCGTCTCCAGGGACGAACCAGGAAGTGGCAACTGGTTCGCTAGAATGGTACATGTGTCCACTATAAAATATCAAAAATCCTTAGACGCATATATTACAATTTCAGTTTTATGGCCAGAAACTTTTTTCGCGCCTTTTTCAATACAAAAAGTTTGCTAGGTGTGTATTTCGTCCCCAGGGCCGAACCAGGAAGTGACAACTGGTGCGCTGGAATGGTACATGTGTCCACTATAAAATATCGAAAATCTTTAGACTCAAATATAACTATTTCAGTTTTATGGCCAGAAACTTTTTTCGCGCCTTTTTCACTACAAAAAGTTTGCTAGGTGTGTATTTCGTCCCCAGGGCCGAACCAGGAAGTGACAACTGGTGCGCTGGAATGGTACATGTGTCCAATATAAAATATCAAAAATCCTTAGACGCATATATTACAATTTCGGCTTTATGGTCAGAAACTTTTTTCGCGTCTTTTTCACTACAAAAAGTTTTCTAGGTATGTATTTCGTCTCCAGGGACGAACCAGGAAGTGGCAACTGGTTCGCTGGAATTGTACATGTGTCCACTATAAAATATCGAAAATACTTAGACTCAAATATTACTATTTCGGTTATATAGCCAAAAAATTATTTGGCCAATTCATAATTTTTACTAAAAAAAAGTTTGCTGGGTGTGTATTTCTCCCGAGGGCCGAACCAAGAAGTGACAACTGGTGCGCTGGTATGGTACATGTGTCCACTTAAAAATATCAATAATCTTTAGATGCACTTATTACCATTTCGGTTTTATAGCCAAAAACTTTTTTCGCACCTTTTTCACTACAAAAAGTTTGCTGGGCTCGTATTTCGTTTCCAGGGCTGAACCAGGAAGTAACAACTGGTTCGCTGGAATGATACATGTGTCTACTATAAAATATCAAAAATCCCTGGACGCATATATTACAATTTCAGTTTTATGGCCAGAAACTTATTTTGCCAATACATAATTTTTACTAAAAAAAGTTTTCTGGGTGTGTATTTCATCCCGAGGGCCGAACCAAGAAGTGTCCACTATAAAATATAAAAAATCCCTGTGCGCATATATAACAATTTCAGTTTTATGGCCAGAAACTTTTTTCGCTCCTTTTTCACTACAATAAGTTTGCTAGGTGTGTATTTCGTACCCAGGGCAAAACCAGGAAGTGACAACTGGTGCGCTGGAATGGTACATGTGTCCACTATAAAATATCAAAAATCACTGGACGCATATATTACAATTTCAGTCTTATGGCCAGAAACTTTTTTCGCTCCTTTTTCACTACAATAAGTTTGCTAGGTGTGTATTTCGTCCCCAGGGCCGAACCAGGAAGTGACAACTGGTGCGCTGGAATGGTACATGTGTCCACTATAAAATATCAAAAATCCCTGGACGCATATGTTACAATTTAAGTTTTATGGCCAGAAACTTTTTTCGCACCTTTTTTACTACAAAAAGTTTTCTAGGAATGTATTTCGTCCCCAGGGACGAACCCGGAAGTGGCAACTGGTGCGCTGGTATGGTACATGTGTCCACTATAATATATCAATAATCTTTAGATGCACATATTACCATTTCGGTTTTATAGCCAAAAACTTTTTTCGCACCTTTTGCACTACAAAAAGTTTGCTGGGATCGTATTTCGTTTCCAGGGCCGAACCAGGAAGTAACAACTGGTGCGCTGGAATGATACATGTGTCCACTATAAAATATCAAAAACCCTTAGACGCATATATTACAATTTAAGTTTTATGGCCAGAAACTTTTTTCGCGACTTTTTCACTACAAAAAGTTTTCTAGGAATGTATTTCGTCCCCAGGGACGAACCCGGAAGTGGCAACTGGTGCGCTGGTATGGTACATGTGTCCACTATAATATATCAATAATCTTTAGATGCACTTATTACCATTTCGGTTTTACAGCCAAAAACTTTTTTCGCGCCTTTTTCACTACAAAAATTTTGCTGGGTGTAAATTTGGTTCCCAGGGCCGAACCAGGAAGTGGCAACTGGTGCGCTAGAATGGTACATGTGTCCACTATAAAATATCAAAAACCCTTAGACGCATATATTACAATTTACGTTTTATGGCCAGAAACTTTTTTCGCGTCTTTTTCACTACAAAAAGTTTTCTAGGTATGTATTTCGTCTCCAGGGACGAACCCGGAAGTGGCAACTGGTGCGCTGGTATGGTACATGTGTCCACTATAATAAATCAATAATCTTTAGATGCACATATTACCATTTCGGTTTTATAGCCAAAAACTTTATTCGCACCTTTTGCACTACAAAAAGTTTGCTGGGATCGTATTTCGTTTTCAGGGCCGAACCAGGAAGTAACAACTGGTGCGCTGGAATGATACATGTGTCCACTATAAAATATCAAAAACCCTTAGACGCATATATTACAATTTAAGTTTTATGGCCAGAAATTTTTTCCCGTCTTTTTCACTACAAAAAGTTTTGTAGGTATGTATTTCGTCTCCAGGGAGGAACCAGGAAGTGGCAACTGGTTCGCTGGATATGTACATGTGTCCACTATAAAATATCGAAAATACTTAGACTCAAATATTACTATTTCGGTTACATAGCCAAAAAATTATTTGGCCAATACATAATTTTTACTAAAAAAGTTTGCTGGGTGTGTATTTCATCCCGAGGGCCGAACCAAGAAGTGACAACGTGTGCGCTGGTATCGTACATGTGTCCACTATAAAATATCAATAATCTTTAGATGCACTTATTACCATTTCGGTTTTATAGCCAAAAACTTTTTTCGCACCTTTTGCACTACAAAAAGTTTGCTGGGATCGTATTTCGTTTCCAAGGCCGAACCAGGAAGTAACAACTGGTGCGCTGGAATGATACATGTGTCCACTATAAAATATCAAAAACCCTTAGACGCATATATTACAATTTAAGTTTTATGGCCAGAAACTTTTTTCGCGACTTTTTCACTACAAAAAGTTTTCTAGGAATGTATTTCGTCCCCAGGGACGAACCTGGAAGTGGCAACTGGTGCGCTGGTATTGTACATGTGTCCACTATAATATATCAATAATCTTTAGATGCACATATTACCATTTCGGTTTTACAGCCAAAAACTTTTTTCGCGCCTTTTCACTACAAAAATTTTGCTGGGTGTAAATTTGGTTCCCAGGGCCGAACCAGGAAGTGGCAACTGGTGCGCTAGAATGGTACATGTGTCCACTATAATATATCAATAATCTTTAGATGCACATATTACCATTTCGGTTTTATAGCCAAAAACTTTTTTCGCGCCTTTTTCACTACAAAAATTTTGCTGGGTGTGTATTTGGTTCCCAGGGCCGAACCAGGAAGTGGCAACTGATGCGCTGGAATGGTACATGTGTCCACTATAATATATCAATAATCTTTAGATGCACATATTACCATTTCGGTTTTACAGCCAAAAACTTTTTTCGCGCCTTTTTCACTACAAAAATTTTGCTGGGTGTAAATTTGGTTCCCACGGCCGAACCAGGAAGTGGCAACTGGTGCGCTAGAATGGTACATGTGTCCACTATAATATATCAATAATCTTTAGATGCACATATTACCATTTCAGTTTTATGGCCAAAAACTTTTTTCGCACCTTTTTCACTACAAAATGTTTGCTGGGTGTGTATTTCATCCCGAGGGCCGAATTAAGAAGTGGCAACTTGTGCGCTGGTATGGTACATGTGTCCACTATAATATATCAATAATCTTTAGATGCACATATTACCATTTCGGTTTTATAGCCAAAAACTTTTTTCGCGCCTTTTTCACTACAAAAATTTTGCTGGGTGTGTATTTGGTTCCCAGGGCCGAACCTGGAAGTGGCAACTGATGCGCTGGAATGGTACATGTGTCCACTACAAAATATAAAAAATCCTTAGACGCACATGTTACTGCTTCAGTTTTATGGCCAGAAACTTTTTTCGCACCTATTTCACTACAAAAAGTTTGCTAGGTGTGTATTTCGTCCCCAGGGCCGAACCAGGAAGTGACAACTGGTGCGCTGGAATTGTACATGTGTCCACTATAAAATATTAAAAATCCCTGGACGCATATATTACAATTTCAGTTTTATGGCCAGAAACTTTTGTCGCTCCTTTTTCACTACAATAAGTTTGCTAGGTGTGTATTTCGTCCCCAGGGCCGAACAAGGAAGTGACAACTGGTGCGCTAGAATGGTACATGTGTCCACTATAAAATATCAAAAATCCTTAGATGCATATATTACAATTTCAGTTTTATGGCCAGAAACTTTTTTCGCGCCTTTTTCACTACAAAAAGTTTGCTAGGTGTGTATTTCGTCCCCAGGGCCGAACCAGGAAGTGACAACTGGTGCGCTGGAATGGTACATGTGCCCACTATAAAATTTCAAAAATCCTTAGACGCATATATTACAATTTAAGTTTTATGGCCAGAAACTTTTTTCGTGTCTTTTTCACTACAAAAAGTTTTCTAGGAATGTATTTCGTCCCCAGGGACGAACCAGGAAGTGGCAACTGGTGCGCTGGAATGGTTCATGTGTCCAAAATAAAATATCAAAAATCCTTAGACGCACATATTACCATTTTAGTTTTATAGCTAGAAACTTTTTTCGCGTCTTTTTCACTACAAAAAGTTTTCTGGGTATGTATTTCGTCTCCAGGGACGAACCAGGAAGTGGCAACTGGTGCGCTGGAATGGTACATGTGTCCACTATAAAATATCGAAAATCTTTCGACTCAAATATTACTATTTCGGTTATATAGCCAAAAACTTATTTGGCCAATACATAATTTTTACTAAAAAAGTTTGCTGGGTGTGTATTTCATCCCGAGGGCGGAACAAAGAAGTGACAACGTGTGCGCTGGTATCGTACATGTGTCCACTATAAAATATCAATAATCTTTAGATGCACTTATTACCATTTCGGTTTTATAGCCAAAAACTTTTTTCGCACCTTTTGCACTACAAAAAGTTTGCTGGGATCGTATTTCGTTTCCAGAGCCGAACCAGGAAGTAACAACTGATGCGCTGGAATGATACATGTGTCCACTATAAAATATCGAAAATCTTTCGACTCAAATATTACTATTTCGGTTATATAGCCAAAAAATTATTTGGCCAATTCATAATTTTTACTAAAAAAAAGTTTGCTGGGTGTGTATTTCATCCCAAAGGCCGAACCAAGAAGTGACAACTGGTGCGCTGGAATAGTTCATGTGTCCAAAATAAAATATCAAAAATCCTTAGACGCATATATTACAATTTCAGTTTTATGGCCAGAAACTTTTGTCGCTCCTTTTTCACTACAATAAGTTTGCTAGGTGTGTATTTTGTCCCCAGGGCCGAACCAGGATGTGACAACTGGTGCGCTGGAATGGTACATGTGTCCACTATAAAATATCAAAAATCCTTAGACGCATATACTACAATTTCAGTTTTATGGCAAAAAACTTTTTTCGCCCCTTTTTCACTACAAAAAGTTTGCTCGGTGTGTATTTCGTCCCCATGGCCGAACCAGGAAGTGACAACTGGTGCGCTGGAATGGTACATGTGTCCAATATAAAATATCAAAAATCCTTAGACGCACATATTACCATTTTAGTTTTATAGCTAGAAACTTTTTTCGCGTCTTTTTTACTACAAAAAGCTTTCTAGGTATGTATTTCGTCTCCAGGGACGAACCAGGAAGTGGCAACTGGTGCGCTGGATTGGTACATGTGTCCACTATAAAATATCGAAAATACTTAGACTCAAATATTACTATTTCGGTTATATAGCCAACAAATTATTTGGCCAATTCATAATTTTTACTAAAAAAAGGTTGCTGGGTGTGTATTTCATCCCGAGGGCCGAACCAAGAAGTGACAACTGGTGCGCTGGTATGGTACATGTGTCCACTTACAAATATCAATAATCTTTAGATGCACTTATTACCATTTCGGTTTTATAGCAAAAAACTTTTTTCGCGTCTTTTTCACTACAAAAAGTTTGCTGGGCTCGTATTTCGTTTCCAGGGCCGAACCAGGAAGTAACAACTGGTGCGCTGGAATGATACATGTGTCTATTATAAAATATCGAAAATCTTTAGACTCAAATGTTACTATTTCGGTTATATAGCCAAAAAATTATTTGGCCAATACATAATTTTTACTAAAAAATTTTTGCTGGGTGTGTATTTCATCCTGAGGGCCGAACCAAGAAGTGGCAACTGGTGCGCTGGAATGGTACATGTACCCACTATAATATATCAATAATCTTTAGATGCACATCATACCATTTCGGTTTTATAGCCAAAAACTTTTTTCGCGCCTTTTTCACTACAAAAATTTTGCTGGGTGTGTATTTGGTTCCCAGGGCCGAACCAGGAAGTGACAACTGGTGTGCTAGAATGGTACATGTGTCCACTATAAAATATCAGAAATTCTAAAACGCACATATTACCATTTCAGTTTTATGGCCAGAAACTTTTTTCGCGCCTTTTTCACTACAATAAGTTTGCTAGGTGTGTATTTCGTCCCCAGGGCCGAGCCAGGAAGTGACAACTGGTGCGCTGTAATGGTACATGTGTCCACTATAAAATATCAAAAATCCCTGGACGCATATATTACAATTTCAGTTTAATTGCCAGAAACTTTTTTCGCTCCTTTTTCACTACAATAAGTTTGCTAGGTGTGTATTTCGTTCCCAGGGCCGAACCGGGAAGTGACAACTGGTGCGCTGGAATGGTACATGTGTCCACTAAAAAATATCAAAAATCCTTAGACGCACATATCACCATTTCAAGTTTATGGCCAAAAACTTTTTTCGCGCCTTTTTCACTACAAAAAGTTTTCTGGGTGTGTATTTCATCCCTAGGAGCGAAACAGGAAGTAACAACTGGTGCGCTGGAATGGTACATCTGTCCACTATAAAATATCAAAAATCCTTAGACGCATATACTACAATTTCAGTTTTATGGCAAAAAACTTTTTTCGCGCCTTTTTCACTACAAAAAGTTTGCTAGGTGTGTATTTCGTCCCCATGGCCGAACCAGGAAGTGGCAACTGGTGCGCTGGAATGGTACATGTGTCCAATATAAAATATCAAAAATCCTTAGACGAACATATTACCATTTTAGTTTTATAGCTAGAAACTTTTTTCGCGTCTTTTTCACTACAAAAAGCTTTCTAGGTATGTATTTCGTCTCCAGGGACGAACCCGGAAGTGGCAACTGGTGCGCTGGAATGGTACATATGTCCACTATAAAATATCGAAAATACTTAGACTCAAATATTACTATTTCGGTTATATAGCCAAAAAATTATTTGGCCAATTCATAATTTTTACTAAAAAAAGTTTGCTGGGTGTGTATTTCATCCCGAGGGCCGAACCAAGAAGTAACAACTGGTGCGCTGGTATGGTACATGTGTCCACTTACAAATATCAATAATCTTTAGATGCACTTATTACCATTTCGGTTTTATAGCCAAAAACTTTTTTCGCACCTTTTGCACTACAAAAAGTTTGCTGGGCTCGTATTTCGTTTCCAGGGCCGAACCAGGAAGTAACAACTAGTGCGCTGGAATGATACATGTGTCCACTATAAAATATCAAAAATCCTTAGACGCATATATTACAATTTAAGGAAGTGGCAACTAGTGCGCTGGAATGGTACATGTGTCCACTATAAAATATCGAAAATCTTTAGACTCAAATATTACTATTTCGGTAATATAGCCAAAAACTTATTTGGCCAATACATAATTTTTACTAAAAAATGTTTGCTGGGTGTGTATTTCATCCCGAGGGCCGAACCAAGAAGTGACAACTGGTGCGCTGGTATGGTACATGTGTCCACTATAATATATCAATAATCTTTAGATGCACATCATACCATTTCGGTTTTATAGCCAAAAACTTTTTTCGCGCATTTTTCACTACAAAAATTTTGCTGGGTGTGTATTTGGTTCCCAGGGCCGAACCAGGAAGTGACAACTGGTGTGCTAGAATGGTACATGTGTCCACTATAAAATATCAGAAATTCTAAAACGCACATATTACCATTTCAGTTTTATGGCCAGAAACTTTTTTCGCGCTTTTTCACTGCAATAAGTTTGCTAGGTGTGTATTTCGTCCCCAGGGCCGAACCAGGAAGTGACAACTGGTGCGCTGGAATGGTACATGTGTCCACTATAAAATATCAAAAATCCTTAGACGAACATATTACCATTTTAGTTTTATAGCTAGAAACTTTTTTCGCGTCTTTTTCACTACAAAAAGCTTTCTAGGTATGTATTTCGTCTCCAGGGACGAACCCGGAAGTGGCAACTGGTGCGCTGGAATGGTACATATGTCCACTATAAAATATCGAAAATACTTAGACTCAAATATTACTATTTCGGTTATATAGCCAAAAAATTATTTGGCCAATTCATAATTTTTACTAAAAAAAGTTTGCTGGGTGTGTATTTCATCCCGAGGGCCGAACCAAGAAGTAACAACTGGTGCGCTGGTATGGTACATGTGTCCACTTACAAATATCAATAATCTTTAGATGCACTTATTACCATTTCGGTTTTATAGCCAAAAACTTTTTTCGCACCTTTTGCACTACAAAAAGTTTGCTGGGCTCGTATTTCGTTTCCAGGGCCGAACCAGGAAGTAACAACTAGTGCGCTGGAATGATACATGTGTCTACTATAAAATATCGAAAATCTTTAGACTCAAATGTTACTATTTCGGTTATATAGCCAAAAACTTATTTATTTTTCTAGGAATGTATTTCGTCCCCAGGGACGAACCCGGAAGTGGCAACTGGTGCGCTGGAATGGTACATGTGTCCACTACAAAATATCGAAAATCTTTAGACTCAAATATTACTATTTCGGTAATATAGCCAAAAACTTATTTGGCCAATACATAATTTTTACTAAAAAATGTTTGCTGGGTGTGTATTTCATCCCGAGGGCCGAACCAAGAAGTGACAACTGGTGCGCTGGTATGGTACATGTGTCCACTATAATATATCAATAATCTTTAGATGCACATCATACCATTTCGGTTTTATAGCCAAAAACTTTTTTCGCGCATTTTTCACTACAAAAATTTTGCTGGGTGTGTATTTGGTTCCCAGGGCCGAACCAGGAAGTGACAACTGGTGTGCTAGAATGGTACATGTGTCCACTATAAAATATCAGAAATTCTAAAACGCACATATTACCATTTCAGTTTTATGGCCAGAAACTTTTTTCGCGCCTTTTTCACTACAATAAGTTTGTTAGGTGTGTATTTCGTCCCCAGGGCCGAGCCAGGAAGTAACAACTGGTGCGCTGTAATGGTACATGTGTCCACTATAAAATATCAAAAATCCCTGGACGCATATATTACAATTTCAGTTTTATGGCCAGAAACTTTTGTCGCTCCTTTTTCACTACAATAAGTTTGCTAGGTGTGTATTTTGTCCCCAGGGCCGAACCAGGATGTGACAACTGGTGCGCTGGAATGGTACATGTGTTCACTATAAAATATCGAAAATCCTTAGACGCATATACTACAATTTCATTTTTATGGCAAAAAACTTTTTTCACGCCTTTTTCACTACAAAAAGTTTGCTAGGTGTGTATTTCGTCCCCATGGCCGAACCAGGAAGTGACAACTGGTGCGCTGGAATGGTTCATGTGTCCAAAATAAAATATCAAAAATCCTTAGACGCACATATTACCATTTTAGTTTTATAGCTAGAAACTTTTTTCGCGTCTTTTTCACTACAAAAAGTTTTCTGGGTATGTATTTCGTCTCCAGGGACGAACCAGGAAGTGGCAACTGGTGCGCTGGAATGGTACATGTGTCCACTATAAAATATCGAAAATACTTAGACTAAAATATTACAATTTCGGTTATATAGCCAAAAAATTATTTGGCCAATTCATAATTTTTACTAAAAAAAGTTTGCTGGGTGTGTATTTCATCCCGAGGGCCGAACCAAGAAGTGACAACGTGTGCACTGGTATGGTACATGTGTCCACTATAAAATATCAATAATCTTTAGATGCACTTATTACCATTTCGGTTTTATAGCCAAAAACTTTTTTCGCACCTTTTTCACTACAAAAAGTTTGTTGGGATCGTATTTCGTTTCCAGGGCCGAACCAGGAAGAAACAACTAGTGCGGTGCAATGATACATGTGTCCACTATAAAATATCAAAAATCCTAAGACGCATATATTACAATTTCAGTTTTATGGCCAGAAACTTTTTTCGCACCTTTTTCACTACAAAAAGTTTGCTAGGTGTGTATTTCGTCCCCAGACCCGAACCAGGAAGTGACAACTGGTGCGGTGCAATGATACATGTGTCCACTATAAAATATCAAAAATCCTAAGACGCATATATTACAATTTCAGTTTTATGGCCAGAAACTTTTTTCGCACCTTTTTCACTACAAAAAGTTTGCTAGGTGTGTATTTCGTCCCCAGGGCCGAACCAGGAAGTGACAACTGGTGCGCTGGAATGGTACATGTGTCCACTATAAAATATCAAAAATCCTTAGACGCATATATTACAATTTAAGGAAGTGGCAACTAGTGCGCTGGAATGGTACATGTGTCCACTATAAAATATCAAAAATCTTTAGACTCAAATATTACTATTTCGGTAATATAGCCAAAAACTTATTTGGCCAATACATAATTTTTACTAAAAAATGTTTGCTGGGTGTGTATTTGGTTCCCAGGGCCGAACCAGGAAGTGACAACTGGTGTGCTAGAATGGTACATGTGTCCACTATAAAATATCAGAAATTCTAAAACGCACATATTACCATTTCAGTTTTATGGCCAGAAACTTTTTTCGCGCTTTTTCACTACAATAAGTTTGCTAGGTGTGTATTTCGTCCCCAGGGCCGAACCAGGAAGTGACAACTGGTGCGCTGGAATGGTACATGTGTCCACTATAAAATATCAAAAATCCTTAGACGCACATATCACCATTTCAAGTTTATGGCCAAAAACTTTTTTCGCGCCTTTTTCACTACAAAAAGTTTGCTGGGTGTGTATTTCATCCCTAGGAGCGAAACAGGAAGTAACAACTGGTGCGCTGGAATGGTACATGTGTCCACTATAAAATATCAAAAATCCTTAGACGCATATACTACAATTTCAGTTTTATGGCAAAAAACTTTTTTCGCCCCTTTTTCACTACAAAAAGTTTGCTCGGTGTGTATTTCGTCCCCATGGCCGAACCAGGAAGTGACAACTGGTGCGCTGGAATGGTACATGTGTCCAATATAAAATATCAAAAATCCTTAGACGCACATACTACCATTTTAGTTTTATAGCTAGAAACTTTTTTCGCGTCTTTTTTACTACAAAAAGCTTTCTAGGTATGTATTTCGTCTCCAGGGACGAACCAGGAAGTGGCAACTGGTGCGCTGGATTGGTACATGTGTCCACTATAAAATATCGAAAATACTTAGACTCAAATATTACTATTTCGGTTATATAGCCAAAAAATTATTTGGCCAATTCATAATTTTTACTAAAAAAAGGTTGCTGGGTGTGTATTTCATCCCGAGGGCCGAACCAAGAAGTGACAACTGGTGCGCTGGTATGGTACATGTGTCCACTTACAAATATCAATAATCTTTAGATGCACTTATTACCATTTCGGTTTTATAGCAAAAAACTTTTTTCGCGTCTTTTTCACTACAAAAAGTTTGCTGGGCTCGTATTTCGTTTCCAGGGCCGAACCAGGAAGTAACAACTGGTGCGCTGGCATGATACATGTGTCTATTATAAAATATCGAAAATCTTTAGACTCAAATGTTACTATTTCGGTTATATAGCCAAAAAATTATTTGGCCAATACATAATTTTTACTAAAAAATTTTTGCTGGGTGTGTATTTCATCCTGAGGGCCGAACCAAGAAGTGGCAACTGGTGCGCTGGAATGGTACATTTGTCCACTATAATATATCAATAATCTTTAGATGCACATATTACCATTTCGGTTTTATAGCCAAAAACTTTTTTCGCGCCTTTTTCACTACAAAAATTTTGCTGGGTGTGTATTTGGTTCCCAGGGCCGAACCAGGAAGTGCAAACTGGTGCGCTGGAATGGTACATGTGTCCACTATAAAATATCAGAAATTCTAAAACGCACATATTACCATTTCAGTTTTATGGCCAGAAACTTTTTTCGCGCCTTTTTCACTACAATAAGTTTGCTAGGTGTGTATTTCGTCCCCAGGGCCGAGCCAGGAAGTGACAACTGGTGCGCTGTAATGGTACATGTGTCCACTATAAAATATCAAAAATCCCTGGACGCATATATTACAATTTCAGTTTAATTGCCAGAAACTTTTTTCGCTCCTTTTTCACTACAATAAGTTTGCTAGGTGTGTATTTCGTTCCCAGGGCCGAACCGGGAAGTGACAACTGGTGCGCTGGAATGGTACATGTGTCCACTATAAAATATCAAAAATCCTTAGACGCACATATCACCATTTCAAGTTTATGGCCAAAAACTTTTTTCGCGCCTTTTTCACTACAAAAAGTTTTCTGGGTGTGTATTTTATCCCTAGGAGCGAAACAGGAAGTAACAACTGGTGCGCTGGAATGGTACATCTGTCCACTATAAAATATCAAAAATCCTTAGACGCATATACTACAATTTCAGTTTTATGGCAAAAAACTTTTTTCGCGCCTTTTTCACTACAAAAAGTTTGCTAGGTGTGTATTTCGTCCCCATGGCCGAACCAGGAAGTGGCAACTGGTGCGCTGGAATGGTACATGTGTCCAATATAAAATATCAAAAATCCTTAGACGAACATATTACCATTTTAGTTTTATAGCTAGAAACTTTTTTCGCGTCTTTTTCACTACAAAAAGCTTTCTAGGTATGTATTTCGTCTCCAGGGACGAACCCGGAAGTGGCAACCGGTGCGCTGGAATGGTACATATGTCCACTATAAAATATCGAAAATACTTAGACTCAAATATTACTATTTCGGTTATATAGCCAAAAAATTATTTGGCCAATTCATAATTTTTACTAAAAAAAGTTTGCTGGGTGTGTATTTCATCCCGAGGGCCGAACCAAGAAGTAACAACTGGTGCGCTGGTATGGTACATGTGTCCACTTACAAATATCAATAATCTTTAGATGCACTTATTACCATTTCGGTTTTATAGCCAAAAACTTTTTTCGCACCTTTTGCACTACAAAAAGTTTGCTGGGCTCGTATTTCGTTTCCAGGCAGAACCAGGAAGTAACAACTAGTGCGCTGGAATGATACATGTGTCTACTATAAAATATCGAAAATCTTTAGACTCAAATGTTACTATTTCGGTTATATAGCCAAAAACTTATTTATTTTTCTAGGAATGTATTTCGTCCCCAGGGACGAACCCGGAAGTGGCAACTGGTGCGCTGGAATGGTACATGTGTCCACTACAAAATATCGAAAATCTTTAGACTCAAATATTACTATTTCGGTAATATAGCCAAAAACTTATTTGGCCAATACATAATTTTTACTAAAAAATGTTTGCTGGGTGTGTATTTCATCCCGAGGGCCGAACCAAGAAGTGACAACTGGTGCGCTGGTATGGTACATGTGTCCACTATAATATATCAATAATCTTTAGATGCACATCATACCATTTCGGTTTTATAGCCAAAAACTTTTTTCGCGCATTTTTCACTACAAAAATTTTGCTGGGTGTGTATTTGGTTCCCAGGGCCGAACCAGGAAGTGACAACTGGTGTGCTAGAATGGTACATGTGTCCACTATAAAATATCAGAAATTCTAAAACGCACATATTACCATTTCAGTTTTATGGCCAGAAACTTTTTTCGCGCCTTTTTCACTACAATAAGTTTGTTAGGTGTGTATTTCGTCCCCAGGGCCGAGCCAGGAAGTAACAACTGGTGCGCTGTAATGGTACATGTGTCCACTATAAAATATCAAAAATCCCTGGACGCATATATTACAATTTCAGTTTAATTGCCAGAAACTTTTTTCGCTCCTTTTTCACTACAATAAGTTTGCTAGGTGTGTATTTAGTTCCCAGGGCCGAATCAGGAAGTGACAACTGGTGCGCTGGAATGGTACATGTGTCCACTATAAAATATCAAAAATCCTTATACGCACATATCACCATTTCAAGTTTATGGCCAAAAACTTTTTTCGCGCCTTTTTCACTACAAAAAGTTTTCTGGGGGGTGTATTTCATCCCTAGGAGCGAAACAGGAAGTAACAACTGGTGCGCTGGAATGGTACATGTGTCCACTATAAAATATCAAAAATCCTTAGACGCATATACTACAATTTCAGTTTTATGGCAAAAAACTTTTTTCGCGCCATTTTCACTACAAAAAGTTTGCTAGGTGTGTATTTCGTCCCCATGGCCGATCCAGGAAGTGAAAACTGGTGCGCTGGAATGGTACATGTGTCCACTATAAAATATCAAAAATCCGTAGACGCACATATTACCATTTTAGTTTTATAGCTAGAAACTTTTTTCGCGTCTTTTTCACTACAAAAAGCTTTCTAGGTATGTATTTCGCCTCCAGGGACGAACCAGGAAGTGGCAACTGGTGCGCTGGAATGGTACATGTGTCCACTATAAAATATCGAAAATACTTAGACTCAAATATTACTATTTCGGTTATATAGCCAAAAAATTATTTGGCCAATTCATAATTTTTACTAAAAAAAAGTTTGCCGGGTGTGTATTTCATCCCGAGGGCCGAACCAAAAAGTAACAACTGGTGCGCTGGTATGGTACATGTGTCCACTTACAAATATCAATAATCTTTAGATGCACTTATTACCATTTCGGTTTTATAGCCAAAAACTTTTTTCGCGCCTTTTTCACTACAAAAATTTTGCTGGGTGTGTATTTGGTTCCCAGGGCCGAACCAGGAAGTGACAACTGGTGTGCTAGAATGGTACATGTGTCCACTATAAAATATCAGAAATTCTAAAACGCACATATTACCATTTCAGTTTTATGGCCAGAAACTTTTTTCGCGCCTTTTTCACTACAATAAGTTTGCTAGGTGTGTATTTCGTCCCCAGGGCAGAGCCAGGAAGTGACAACTGGTGCGCTGTAATGGTACATGTGTCCACTATAAAATATCAAAAATCCCTGGACGCATATATTACAATTTCAGTTTAATTGCCAGAAACTTTTTTCGCTCCTTTTTCACTACAATAAGTTTGCTAGGTGTGTATTTAGTTCCCAGGGCCGAATCAGGAAGTGACAACTGGTGCGCTGGAATGGTACATGTGTCCACTATAAAATATCAAAAATCCTTAGACGCACATATCACCATTTCAAGTTTATGGCCAAAAACTTTTTTCGCGCTTTTTTCACTACAAAAAGTTTGCTGGGTGTGTATTTCATCCCTAGGAGCGAAACAGGAAGTAACAACTGGTGCGCTGGAATGGTACATCTGTCCACTATAAAATATCAAAAATCCTTAGACGCATATACTACAATTTCAGTTTTATGGCAAAAAACTTTTTTCGCGCCTTTTTCACTACAAAAAGTTTGCTAGGTGTGTATTTCGTCCCCATGGCCGAACCAGGAAGTGGCAACTGGTGCGCTGGAATGATACATGTGTCCAATATAAAATATCAAAAATCCTTAGACGCACATATTACCATTTTAGTTTTATAGCTAGAAACTTTTTTCGCGTCTTTTTCACTACAAAAAGCTTTCTAGGTATGTATTTCGTCTCCAGGGACGAACCTGGAAGTGGCAACTGGTGCGCTGGAATGGTACATGTGTCCACTATAAAATATCGAAAATACTTAGACTCAAATATTACTATTTCGGTTATATAGCCAAAAAATTATTTGGCCAATTCATAATTTTTACTAAAAAAAGTTTGCTGGGTGTGTATTTCATCCCGAGGGCCGAACCAAGAAGTGACAACTGGTGCGCTGGAATGGTACATGTGTCCACTATAAAATATCAAAAATCCCTGGACGCATATATTACAATTTCAGTTTTATGGCCAGAAACTTTTTTCGCTCCTTTTTCACTACAATAAGTTTGCTAGGTGTGTATTTAGTTCCCAGGGCCGAACCAGGAAGTAACAACTAGTGCGCTGGAATGATACATGTGTCTACTATAAAATATCGAAAATCTTTAGACTCAAATGTTACTATTTCGGTAATATAGCCAAAAACTTATTTATTTTTCTAGGAATGTATTTCGTCCCCAGGGACGAACCCGGAAGTGGCAACTGGTGCGCTGGAATGGTACATGTGTCCACTATAAAATATCGAAAATCTTTAGACTCAAATATTACTATTTCGGTAATATAGCCAAAAAATTATTTGGCCAATACATAATTTTTACTAAAAAATGTTTGCTGGGTGTGTATTTCATCCCGAGGGCCGATTCAAGAAGTGACAACTGGTGCGCTGGTATGGTACATGTGTCCACTATAATATATCAATAATCTTTAGATGCACATCATACCATTTCGGTTTTATAGCCAAAAACTTTTTTCGCGCCTTTTTCACTACAAAAATTTTGCTGGGTGTGTATTTGGTTCACAGGGCCGAACCAGGAAGTGACAACTGGTGTGCTAGAATGGTACATGTGTCCACTATAAAATATCAGAAATTCTAAAACGCACATATTACCATTTCAGTTTTATGGCCAGAAACTTTTTTCGCGCCTTTTTCACTACAATAAGTTTGTTAGGTGTGTATTTCGTCCCCATGGCCGAACCAGGAAGTGACAACTGGTGCGCTGGAATGGTTCATGTGTCCAAAATAAAATATCAAAAATCCCTGGACGCATATATTACAATTTCAGTTTAATTGCCAGAAACTTTTTTCGCTCCTTTTTCACTACAATAAGTTTGCTAGGTGTGTATTTAGTTCCCAGGGCCGAATCAGGAAGTGACAACTGGTGCGCTGGAATGGTACATGTGTCCACTATAAAATATCAAAAATCCTTATACGCACATATCACCATTTCAAGTTTATGGCAAAAAACTTTTTTCGCGCCTTTTTCACTACAAAAAGTTTGCTGGGGGGTGTATTTCATCCCTAGGAGCGAAACAGGAAGTAACAACTGGTGCGCTGGAATGGTACATGTGTCCACTATAAAATATCAAAAATCCTTAGACGCATATACTACAATTTCAGTTTTATGGCAAAAAACTTTTTTCGCGCCTTTTTCACTACAAAAAGTTTGCTGGGTGTGTATTTCATCGCTAAGAGCGAAACAGGAAGTAACAACTGGTGCGCTGGAATGGAACGTGTGCCCACTATAAAATATCAAAAACCCTTAGACGCATATACTACAATTTCAGTTTTATGGCAAAAAACTTTTTTCGCGCCTTTTTCACTATAAAAAGTTTGCTAGGTGTGTATTTCGTCCCCATGGCCGATCCAGGAAATGACAACTAGTGCGCTGGAATGGTACATGTGTCCAATATAAAATATCAAAAATCCTTAGACGCACATATTACCATTTTAGTTTTAAAGCTAGAAACTTTTTTCGCGTCTTTTTCACTACAAAAAGCTTTCTAGGTATGTATTTCGTCTCCAGGGACGAACCAGGAAGTGGCAACTGGTGCGCTGGAATGGTACATGTGCCCACTATAAAATATCGAAAATACTTAGACTCAAATATTACTATTTCGGTTATATAGCCAAAAAATTATTTGGCCAATTCATAATTTTTACTAAAAAAAGTTTGCTGGGTGTGTATTTCATCCCGAGGGCCGAACCAAGAAATAACAACTGGGGCGCTGGTATGGTACATGTGTCCACTTACAAATATTAATAATCTTTTGATGCACTTATTACCATTTCGGTTTTATAGCCAAAAACTTTTTTCGCACCTTTTTCACTACAAAAAGTTTGCTGGGCTCGTATTTCGTTTCCAGGGCCGAACCAGGAAGTAACAACTAGTTCGCTGGAATGATACATGTGTCTACTATAAAATATCGAAATTCTTTAGACTCAAATGTTACTATTTCGGTTATATAGCCAAAAACTTATTTTGCCAATACATAATTTTTACTAAAAAAAGTTTTCTGGGTGTGTATTTCATCCCGAGGGCCGAACCAAGAAGTGACAACTGGTGCGCTGGTATGGTACATGTGTCCACTATAAAATATCGAAAATCTTTAGACTCAAATATTACTATTACGGTTATATAGCCAAAATATTATTTGGCCAATTCATAATTTTTACTAAAAAAAGTTTGCTGAATGTGTATTTCATCCCGAGGGCCGAACCAAGAAGTTACAACTGATGCGCTGGTATGGTACATGTGTCCACTATAATATATCAATAATGTTTAGATTCACTTATTACCATTTCAGTTTTATAGCCAAAAACTTTTTTCGCACCTTTTTCACTACAAAAAGTTTGCTGGGATCGTATTTCGTTTCCGGGGCCGAACCAGGAAGTGACAACTGGTGCGCTGGTATCGTACATGTGTCCACTATAAAATATCAAAAATCCCTAGACGCATATATTACAATTTCAGTTTTATGGCCAGAAACTTTTTTCGCTCCTTTTTCACTACAATAAGTTTGCTAGGTGTGTATTTCGTCCCCAGGGCCAAACCAGGAAGTGACAACTGGTGCGCTGGAATGGTACATGTGTCCACTATAAAATATCGAAAATCTTTAGACTCAAATATTACTATTACGGTTATATAGCCAAAATATTATTTGGCCAATTCATAATTTTTACTAAAAAAAGTTTGCTGAATGTGTATTTCATCCCGAGGGCCGAACCAAGAAGTTACAACTGATGCGCTGGTATGGTACATGTGTCCACTATAATATATCAATAATGTTTAGATTCACTTATTACCATTTCAGTTTTATAGCCAAAAACTTTTTTCGCACCTTTTTCACTACAAAAAGTTTGCTGGGATCGTATTTCGTTTCCGGGGCCGAACCAGGAAGTGACAACTGGTGCGCTGGTATCGTACATGTGTCCACTATAAAATATCAAAAATCCCTAGACGCATATATTACAATTTCAGTTTTATGGCCAGAAACTTTTTTCGCTCCTTTTTCACTACAATAAGTTTGCTAGGTGTGTATTTCGTCCCCAGGGCCAAACCAGGAAGTGACAACTGGTGCGCTGGAATGGTACATGTGTCCACTATAAAATATCAAAAATCCCTGGACGCATATATTACAATTTCAGTTTTATGGCCAGAAACTTTTTTCGCGTTTTTTTCACTACAAAAAGTTTTCTAGGAATGTATTTCGTCCCCAGGGACGAACCGGGAAGTGGCAACTGGTGCGCTGGAATGGTACATGTGCCCACTATAAAATATCAAAAATCCTTAGACGCATATATTACAATTTAAGTTTTATGGCCAGAAACTTTTTTCGCGTCTTTTTCACTACAAAAAGTTTTCTAGGAATGTATTTCGTCCCCAGGGACGAACCCGGAAGTGGCAACTGGTGCGCAGGAATGGTACATGTGTCCACTATAAAATATCGAAAATCTTTATACTCAAATATTACTATTTCGGTTATATAGCCAAAAACTTATTTTGCCAATACATAATTTTTACTAAAAAAAGTTTTCTGGGTGTGTATTTCATCCCGAGGGCCGAACCAAGAAGTGACAGTTGGTGCGCTGGTATGGTACATGTGTCCACTATAAAATATCAAAAATCCCTGGACGCATATATTACAATTTCAGTTTTATGGCCAGAAACTTTTTTCGCTCCTTTTTCACTACAAAAAGTTTGCTAGGTGTGTATTTCGTCCCCAGGGCCGAACCAGGAAGTGACAACTGGTGCGCTGGAATGGTACATGTGTCGATTATAATATATCAATAATTTTTAGATGCACATATTACCATTTCGGTTTTATAGCCAAAAACTTTTTTCGCGTCTTTTTCACTACAAAAAGTTTTCTAGGAATGTATTTCGTCCCCAGGGACGAACCCGGAAGTGGCAACTGGTGCGCAGGAATGGTACATGTGTCCACTATAAAATATCGAAAATCTTTATACTCAAATATTACTATTTCGGTTATATAGCCAAAAACTTATTTGGCCAATACATAATTTTTACAAAAAAATTTTTGCTGGGTGTGTATTTCATCCCGAGGGCCGAACCAAGAAGTGACAACTGGTGCGCTGGTATGGTACATGTGTCCACTATAAAATATCAAAAATCCCTGGACGCATATATTACAATTTCAGTTTTATGGCCAGAAACTTTTTTCGCTCCTTTTTCACTACAATAAGTTTGCTAGGTGTGTATTTCGTCCCCAGGGCCGAACCAGGAAGTGACAACTGGTGCGCTGGAATGGTACATGTGTCGATTATAATATATCAATAATTTTTAGATGCACATATTACCATTTCGGTTTTATAGCCAAAAACTTTTTTCGCGTCTTTTTCACTACAAAAAGTTTTCTAGGAATGTATTTCGTCCCCAGGGACGAACCCGGAAGTGGCAACTGGTGCGCAGGAATGGTACATGTGTCCACTATAAAATATCGAAAATCTTTATACTCAAATATTACTATTTCGGTTATATAGCCAAAAACTTATTTGGCCAATACATAATTTTTACTAAAAAATTTTTGCTGGGTGTGTATTTCATCCCGAGAGCCGAACCAAGAAGTGGCAACTGGTGCGCTGGTATGTTACATGTGTCCACTATAATATATCAATAATCTTTAGATGCACATATTACCATTTCGGTTTTATAGCCAAAAACTTTTTTCGCGCCTTTTTCACTACAAAAATTTTGCTGGGTGTATATTTGGTTCCCAGGGCCGAACCAGGAAGTGGCAACTGGTGCGCTAGAATGGTACATGCGTCCACTATAAAATATAAAAAATCCTTCGACGCACATATTACTGCTTCAGTTTTATGGCCAGAAACTTTTTTCACACCTTTTTTACTACAAAAAGTTTGCTAGGTGTGTATTTTGTCCCCAGGGCCGAACCAGGAAGTGACAACTGGTGCGCTGGAATGGTACATGTGTCCACTATAAAATATCAAAAATCCCTGGACGCATATATTACAATTTCAGTTTTATGGCCAGAAACTTTTTTCGCTCCTTTTTCACTACAATAAGTTTGCTAGGTGTGTATTTCGTCCCCAGGGCCGAACCAGGAAGTGACAACTGATGCGCTGGAATGGTACATGTGTCCACTATAAAATATCGAAAATCTTTAGACTCAAATATTACTATTTCGGTTATATAGCCAAAAACTTATTTGGGCAATACATAATTTTTACTAAAAAATGTTTGCTGGGTGTGTATTTCGTCCCGAGGGCCGAACCAAGAAGTGACAACTTGTGCGCTGGTATGGTACATGTGTCCACTATAATATATCAATAATCTTTAGATGCACATATTACCATTTCGGTTTTATAGCAAAAACTTTTTTCGCGCCTTTTTCACTACAATAAGTTTGCTGGGTGTGTATTTGGTTCCCAGGGCCGAACCAGGAAGTGGCAACTGATGCGCTGGAATGGTACATGTGTCCACTATAAAATATAAAAAATCCTTAGACGCACATATTACTGCTTCAGTTTTGTGGCCAGAAACTTTTTTCGCACCTTTTTCACTACAAAAAGTTTGCTAGGTGTGTATTTCGTCCCCAGGGCCGAACCAGGAAGAGACAACTGGTGCGCTGGAATGGTACATGTGTCCACTATAAAATATCAAGAATCCCTGGACGCATATATTACAATTTCAGTTTTATGGCCAGAAACTTTTGTCGCTCCTTTTTCATTACAATAAGTTTGCTAGGTGTGTATTTCGTCCCCAGGGCCGAACCAGAAAGTGACAACTGGTGCGCTAGAATGGTACATGTGTCCACTATAAAATATCAATAATCTTTAGATGCACTTATTACCATTTCGGTTTTATAGCCAAAAACTTTTTTCGCACCTTTTGCACTACAAAAAGTTTGCTGGGATCGTATTTCGTTTCCAGGGCCGAACCAGGAAGTAACAACTGGTGCGCTGGAATGATACATGTGTCCACTATAAAATATCGAAAATCTTTAGACTCAAATATTACTATTTCGGTTATATAGCCAAAAAATTATTTGGCTAATTCATAATTTTTACTAAAAAAAAGTTTGCTGGGTGTGTATTTCATCCCGAGGGCCGAACCAAGAAGTGACAACTGGTGCGCTGGTATGGTACATGTGTCTATTATAAAATATCAAAAACCCTTAGACGCATATATTACAATTTAAGTTTTATGGCCAGAAACTTTTTTCGCGACTCTTTCACTACAAAAAGTTTTCTAGGAATGTATTTCGTCCCCAGGGTAGAACCCGGAAGTGGCAACTGGTGCGCTGGTATGTTACATGTGTCCACTATAATATATCAATAATCTTTAGATGCACATATTACCATTTCGGTTTTATAGCCAAAAACTTTTTTCGCGCCTTTTTCACTACAAAAATTTTGCTGGGTGTATATTTGGTTCCCAGGGCCGAACCAGGAAGTGGCAACTGGTGCGCTAGAATGGTACATGCGTCCACTATAAAATATAAAAAATCCTTCGACGCACATATTACTGCTTCAGTTTTATGGCCAGAAACTTTTTTCACACCTTTTTTACTACAAAAAGTTTGCTAGGTGTGTATTTTGTCCCCAGGGCCGAACCAGGAAGTGACAACTGGTGCGCTGGAATGGTACATGTGTCCACTATAAAATATCAAAAATCCCTGGAAGCATATATTACAATTTCAGTTTTATGGCCAGAAACTTTTTTTGCTCCTTTTTCACTACAATAAGTTTGCTAGGTGTGTATTTCGTCCCCAGGGCCGAACTAGGAAGTGACAACTGATGCGCTGGAATGGTACATGTGTCCACTATAAAATATCGAAAATCTTTAGACTCAAATATTACTATTTCGGTTATATAGCCAAAAACTTATTTGGCCAATACATAATTTTTACTAAAAAATGTTTGCTGGGTGTGTATTTCGTCCCGAGGGCCGAACCAAGAAGTGGCAACTTGTGCGCTGGTATGGTACATGTGTCCACTATAATATATCAATAATCTTTAGATGCACATATTAGCATTTCGGTTTTATAGCAAAAACTTTTTTCGCGCCTTTTTCACTACAATAAGTTTGCTGGGTGTGTATTTGGTTCCCAGGGCCGAACCAGGAAGTGGCAACTGATGCGCTGGAATGGTACATGTGTCCACTATAAAATATAAAAAATCCTTAGACGCACATATTACTGCTTCAGTTTTGTGGCCAGAAACTTTTTTCGCACCTTTTTCACTACAAAAAGTTTGCTAGGTGTGTATTTCGTCCACAGGGCCGAACCAGGAAGAGACAACTGGTGCGCTGGAATGGTACATGTGTCCACTATAAAATATCAAGAATCCCTGGACGCATATATTACAATTTCAGTTTTATGGCCAGAAACTTTTGTCGCTCCTTTTTCATTACAATAAGTTTGCTAGGTGTGTATTTCGTCCCCAGGGCCGAACCAGAAAGTGACAACTGGTGCGCT
Organism: Epicampocera succincta; assembly: GCA_932526305.1. Lineage (NCBI taxonomy): Eukaryota > Metazoa > Arthropoda > Insecta > Diptera > Tachinidae > Epicampocera > Epicampocera succincta. The sequence continues at coordinate 24,796,829 of OW052035.1, read as the reverse complement.
AGAATGGTACATGTGTCCACTATAAAATATCAATAATCTTTAGATGCACTTATTACCATTTCGGTTTTATAGCCAAAAACTTTTTTCGCACCTTTTGCACTACAAAAAGTTTGCTGGGATCGTATTTCGTTTCCAGGGCCGAACCAGGAAGTAACAACTGGTGCGCTGGAATGATACATGTGTCCACTATAAAATATCGAAAATCTTTAGACTCAAATATTACTATTTCGGTTATATAGCCAAAAAATTATTTGGCTAATTCATAATTTTTACTAAAAAAAAGTTTGCTGGGTGTGTATTTCATCCCGAGGGCCGAACCAAGAAGTGACAACTGGTGCGCTGGAATGGTACATGTGTCCACTTTAAAATATCAAAAATCCCTGGACGCATATATTACAATTTCAGTTTTATGGCCAGAAACTTTTTTCGCTCCTTTTTCACTACAATAAGTTTGCTAGGTGTGTATTTCGTCCCCAGGGCCGAACCAGGAAGTGACAACTGATGCGCTGGAATGGTACATGTGTCCACTATAAAATATCGAAATTCTTTAGACTCAAATATTACTATTTCGGTTATATAGCCAAAAACTTATTTGGCCAATACATAATTTTTACTAAAAAATGTTTGCTGGGTGTGTATTTCGTCCCGAGGGCCGAACCAAGAAGTGGCAACTTGTGCGCTGGTATGGTACATGTGTCCACTATAATATATCAATAATCTTTAGATGCACATATTACCATTTCGGTTTTATAGCAAAAACTTTTTTCGCGCCTTTTTCACTACAATAAGTTTGCTGGGTGTGTATTTGGTTCCCAGGGCCGAACCAGGAGGTGGCAACTGATGCGCTGGAATGGTACATGTGTCCACTATAAAATAAAAAAAATCCTTAGACGCACATATTACTGCTTCAGTTTTGTGGCCAGAAACTTTTTTCGCACCTTTTTCACTACAAAAAGTTTGCTAGGTGTGTATTTCGTCCCCAGGGCCGAACCAGGAAGAGACAACTGGTGCGCTGGAATGGTACATGCGTCCACTATAAAATGTCAAGAATCCTTGGACGCATATATTACAATTTCAGTTTTATGGCCAGAAACTTTTGTCGCTCCTTTTTCATTACAATAAGTTTGCTAGGTGTGTATTTCGTCCCCAGGGCCGAACCAGAAAGTGACAACTGGTGCGCTAGAATGGTACATGTGTCCACTATAAAATATCAATAATCTTTAGATGCACTTATTACCATTTCGGTTTTATAGCCAAAAACTTTTTTCGCACCTTTTGCACTACAAAAAGTTTGCTGGGATCGTATTTCGTTTCCAGGGCCGAACCAGGAAGTAACAACTGGTGCGCTGGAATGATACATGTGTCCACTATAAAATATCGAAAATCTTTAGACTCAAATATTACTATTTCGGTTATATAGCCAAAAAATTATTTGGCTAATTCATAATTTTTACTAAAAAAAAGTTTGCTGGGTGTGTATTTCATCCCGAGGGCCGAACCAAGAAGTGACAACTGGTGCGCTGGAATGGTACATGTGTCCACTATAAAATATCAAAAATCCCTGGACGCATATATTACAATTTCAGTTTTATGGCCAGAAACTTTTTTCGCTCCTTTTTCACTACAATAAGTTTGCTAGGTTTGTATTTTGTCCCCAGGGCCGAACCAGGAAGTGACAACTGGTGCGCTGGAATGGTACATGTGTCCACTATAAAATATCAAAAATCCTTAGACGCATATACTACAATTTCATTTTTATGGCAAAAAACTTTTTTCGCGCCTTTTTCACTACAAAAAGTTTGCTAGGTGTGTATTTCGTCCCCATGGCCGAACCAGGAAGTAACAACTGGTGCGCTGGAATGGTACATGTGTCCAATATAAAATATCAAAAATCCTTAGACGCACATATTACCATTTTAGTTTTATAGCTAGAAACTTTTTTCGCGCCTTTTTCACTACAAAAAGATTTCTAGGTATGTATTTCGTCTCCAGGGACGAACCAGGAAGTGGCAACTGGTTCGCTGGAATGGTACATGTGTCCACTATAAAATATCGAAAATACTTAGACTCAAATATTACTATTTCGGTTATATAGCCAAAAAATTATTTGGCCAATTCATAATTTTTACTAAAAAAAGTTTGCTGGGTGTGTATTTCATCCCGAGGGCCGAACCAAGAAGTGACAACTGGTGCGCTGGTATGGTACATGTGTCCACTTAAAAATATCAATAATCTTTAGATGCACTTATTACCATTTCGGTTTTATAGCCAAAAACTTTTTTCGCACCTTTTTCACTACAAAAAGTTTGCTGGGCTCGTATTTCGTTTCCAGGGCTGAACCAGGAAGTAACAACTGGTTCGCTGGAATGATACATGTGTCTACTATAAAATATCGAAAATCTTTAGACTCAAATGTTACTATTTCGGTTATATAGCCAAAAACTTATTTTGCCAATACATAATTTTTACTAAAAAAAGTTTTCTGGGTGTGTATTTCATCCCGAGGGCCGAACCAAGAAGTGTCCACTATAAAATATAAAAAATCCCTGGGCGCATATATAACAATTTCAGTTTTATGGCCAGAAACTTTTTTCGCTCCTTTTTCACTACAGTAAGTTTGCTAGGTGTGTATTTCGTACCCAGGGCAAAACCAGGAAGTGACAACTGGTGCGCTGGAATGGTACATGTGTCCACTATAAAATATCAAAAATCACTGGACGCATATATTACAATTTCAGTCTTATGGCCAGAAACTTTTTTCGCTCCTTTTTCACTCCAATAAGTTTGCTAGGTGTGTATTTCGTCCCCAGGGCCGAACCAGGAAGTGACAACTGGTGCGCTGGAATGGTACATGTGTCCACTATAAAATATCAAAAATCCCTGGACGCATATATTACAATTTAAGTTTTATGGCCAGAAACTTTTTTCGCACCTTTTTTACTACAAAAAGTTTTCTAGGAATGTATTTCGTCCCCAGGGACGAACCCGGAAGTGGCAACTGGTGCGCTGGTATGGTACATGTGTCCACTATAATATATCAATAATCTTTAGATGCACATATTACCATTTCGGTTTTATAGCCAAAAACTTTTTTCGCACCTTTTGCACTACAAAAAGTTTGCTGGGATCGTATTTCGTTTCCAGGGCCGAACCAGGAAGTAACAACTGGTGCGCTGGAATGATACATGTGTCCACTATAAAATATCAAAAACCCTTAGACGCATATATTACAATTTAAGTTTTATGGCCAGAAACTTTTTTCGCGACTTTTTCACTACAAAAAGTTTTCTAGGAATGTATTTCGTCCCCAGGGACGAACCCGGAAGTGGCAACTGGTGCGCTGGTATGGTACATGTGTCCACTATAATATATCAATAATCTTTAGATGCACATATTACCATTTCGGTTTTACAGCCAAAAACTTTTTTCGCGCCTTTTTCACTACAAAAATTTTGCTGGGTGTAAATTTGGTTCCCAGGGCCGAACCAGGAAGTGGCAACTGGTGCGCTAGAATGGTACATGTGTCCACTATAAAATATCAAAAACCCTTATACGCATATATTACAATTTACGTTTTATGGCCAGAAACTTTTTTCGCGTCTTTTTCACTACAAAAAGTTTTCTAGGTATGTATTTCGTCTCCAGGGACGAACCCGGAAGTGGCAACTGGTGCGCTGGTATGGTACATGTGTCCACTATAATAAATCAATAATCTTTAGATGCACATATTACCATTTCGGTTTTATAGCCAAAAACTTTATTCGCACCTTTTGCACTACAAAAAGTTTGCTGGGATCGTATTTCGTTTTCAGGGCCGAACCAGGAAGTAACAACTGGTGCGCTGGAATGATACATGTGTCCACTATAAAATATCAAAAACCCTTAGACGCATATATTACAATTTAAGTTTTATGGCCAGAAATTTTTTCCCGTCTTTTTCACTACAAAAAGTTTTGTAGGTATGTATTTCGTCTCCAGGGAGGAACCAGGAAGTGGCAACTGGTTCGCTGGATATGTACATGTGTCCACTATAAAATATCGAAAATACTTAGACTCAAATATTACTATTTCGGTTACATAGCCAAGAAATTATTTGGCCAATACATAATTTTTACTAAAAAAGTTTGCTGGGTGTGTATTTCATCCCGAGGGCCGAACCAAGAAGTGACAACGTGTGCGCTGGTATCGTACATGTGTCCACTATAAAATATCAATAATCTTTAGATGCACTTATTACCATTTCGGTTTTATAGCCAAAAACTTTTTTCGCACCTTTTGCACTACAAAAAGTTTGCTGGGATCGTATTTCGTTTCCAGGGCCGAACCAGGAAGTAACAACTGGTGCGCTGGAATGATACATGTGTCCACTATAAAATATCAAAAACCCTTAGACGCATATATTACAATTTAAGTTTTATGGCCAGAAACTTTTTTCGCGACTTTTTCACTACAAAAAGTTTTCTAGGAATGTATTTCGTCCCCAGGGACGAACCTGGAAGTGGCAACTGGTGCGCTGGTATTGTACATGTGTCCACTATAATATATCAATAATCTTTAGATGCACATATTACCATTTCGGTTTTACAGCCAAAAACTTTTTTCGCGCCTTTTTCACTACAAAAATTTTGCTGGGTGTAAATTTGGTTCCCAGGGCCGAACCAGGAAGTGGCAACTGGTGCGCTAGAATGGTACATGTGTCCACTATAATATATCAATAATCTTTAGATGCACATATTACCATTTCGGTTTTATAGCCAAAAACTTTTTTCGCGCCTTTTTCACTACAAAAATTTTGCTGGGTGTGTATTTGGTTCCCAGGGCCGAACCAGGAAGTGGCAACTGATGCGCTGGAATGGTACATGTGTCCACTATAATATATCAATAATCTTTAGATGCACATATTACCATTTCGGTTTTACAGCCAAAAACTTTTTTCGCGCCTTTTTCACTACAAAAATTTTGCTGGGTGTAAATTTGGTTCCCACGGCCGAACCAGGAAGTGGCAACTGGTGCGCTAGAATGGTACATGTGTCCACTATAATATATCAATAATCTTTAGATGCACATATTACCATTTCAGTTTTATGGCCAAAAACTTTTTTCGCACCTTTTTCACTACAAAATGTTTGCTGGGTGTGTATTTCATCCCGAGGGCCGAACCAAGAAGTGGCAACTTGTGCGCTGGTATGGTACATGTGTCCACTATAATATATCAATAATCTTTAGATGCACATATTACCATTTCGGTTTTATAGCCAAAAACTTTTTTCGCGCCTTTTTCACTACAAAAATTTTGCTGGGTGTGTATTTGGTTCCCAGGGCCGAACCAGGAAGTGGCAACTGATGCGCTGGAATGGTACATGTGTCCACTACAAAATATAAAAAATCCTTAGACGCACATGTTACTGCTTCAGTTTTATGGCCAGAAACTTTTTTCGCACCTATTTCACTACAAAAAGTTTGCTAGGTGTGTATTTCGTCCCCAGGGCCGAACCAGGAAGTGACAACTGGTGCGCTGGAATTGTACATTTGTCCACTATAAAATATTAAAAATCCCTGGACGCATATATTACAATTTCAGTTTTATGGCCAGAAACTTTTGTCGCTCCTTTTTCACTACAATAAGTTTGCTAGGTGTGTATTTCGTCCCCAGGGCCGAACCAGGAAGTGACAACTGGTGCGCTAGAATGGTACATGTGTCCACTATAAAATATCAAAAATCCTTAGATGCATATATTACAATTTCAGTTTTATGGCCAGAAACTTTTTTCGCGCCTTTTTCACTACAAAAAGTTTGCTAGGTGTGTATTTCGTCCCCAGGGCCGAACCAGGAAGTGACAACTGGTGCGCTGGAATGGTACATGTGCCCACTATAAAATTTCAAAAATCCTTAGACGCATATATTACAATTTAAGTTTTATGGCCAGAAACTTTTTTCGTGTCTTTTTCACTACAAAAAGTTTTCTAGGAATGTATTTCGTCCCCAGGGACGAACCAGGAAGTGGCAACTGGTGCGCTGGAATGGTTCATGTGTCCAAAATAAAATATCAAAAATCCTTAGACGCACATATTACCATTTTAGTTTTATAGCTAGAAACTTTTTTCGCGTCTTTTTCACTACAAAAAGTTTTCTGGGTATGTATTTCGTCTCCAGGGACGAACCAGGAAGTGGCAACTGGTGCGCTGGAATGGTACATGTGTCCACTATAAAATATCGAAAATCTTTCGACTCAAATATTACTATTTCGGTTATATAGCCAAAAACTTATTTGGCCAATACATAATTTTTACTAAAAAAGTTTGCTGGGTGTGTATTTCATCCCGAGGGCGGAACAAAGAAGTGACAACGTGTGCGCTGGTATCGTACATGTGTTCACTATAAAATATCAATAATCTTTAGATGCACTTATTACCATTTCGGTTTTATAGCCAAAAACTTTTTTCGCACCTTTTGCACTACAAAAAGTTTGCTGGGATCGTATTTCGTTTCCAGAGCCGAACCAGGAAGTAACAACTGATGCGCTGGAATGATACATGTGTCCACTATAAAATATCGAAAATCTTTCGACTCAAATATTACTATTTCGGTTATATAGCCAAAAACTTATTTGGCCAATTCATAATTTTTACTAAAAAAAAGTTTGCTGGGTGTGTATTTCATCCCAAAGGCCGAACCAAGAAGTGACAACTGGTGCGCTGGAATGGTTCATGTGTCCAAAATAAAATATCAAAAATCCTTAGACGCATATATTACAATTTCAGTTTTATGGCCAGAAACTTTTGTCGCTCCTTTTTCACTACAATAAGTTTGCTAGGTGTGTATTTTGTCCCCAGGGCCGAACCAGGATGTGACAACTGGTGCGCTGGAATGGTACATGTGTTCACTATAAAATATCGCAAATCCTTAGACGCATATACTACAATTTCATTTTTATGGCAAAAAACTTTTTTCACGCCTTTTTCACTACAAAAAGTTTGCTAGGTGTGTATTTCGTCCCCATGGCCGAACCAGGAAGTGACAACTGGTGCGCTGGAATGGTTCATGTGTCCAAAATAAAATATCAAAAATCCTTAGACGCACATATTACCATTTTAGTTTTATAGCTAGAAACTTTTTTCGCGTCTTTTTCACTACAAAAAGTTTTCTGGGTATGTATTTCGTCTCCAGGGACGAACCAGGAAGTGGCAACTGGTGCGCTGGAATGGTACATGTGTCCACTATAAAATATCGAAAATACTTAGACTAAAATATTACAATTTCGGTTATATAGCCAAAAAATTATTTGGCCAATTCATAAATTTTACTAAAAAAAGTTTGCTGGGTGTGTATTTCATCCCGAGGGCCGAACCAAGAAGTGACAACGTGTGCACTGGTATGGTACATGTGTCCACTATAAAATATCAATAATCTTTAGATGCACTTATTACCATTTCGGTTTTATAGCCAAAAACTTTTTTCGCACCTTTTTCACTACAAAAAGTTTGTTGGGATCGTATTTCGTTTCCAGGGCCGAACCAGGAAGAAACAACTAGTGCGGTGCAATGATACATGTGTCCACTATAAAATATCAAAAATCCTAAGACGCATATATTACAATTTCAGTTTTATGGCCAGAAACTTTTTTCGCACCTTTTTCACTACAAAAAGTTTGCTAGGTGTGTATTTCGTCCCCAGGGCCGAACCAGGAAGTGACAACTGGTGCGGTGCAATGATACATGTGTCCACTATAAAATATTAAAAATCCTAAGACGCATATATTACAATTTCAGTTTTATGGCCAGAAACTTTTGTCGCTCCTTTTTCACTACAATAAGTTTGCTAGGTGTGTATTTCGTCCCCAGGGCCGAACCAGGAAGTGACAACTGGTGCGCTAGAATGGCACATGTGTCCACTATAAAATATCAAAAATCCTTAGATGCATATATTACAATTTCAGTTTTATGGCCAGACTTTTTTCGCTCCTTTTTCACTACAATAAGTTTGCTAGGTGTGTATTTCGTACCCAGGGCAAAACCAGGAAGTGACAACTGGTGCGCTGGAATGGTACATGTGTCCACTATAAAATATCAAAAATCCCTGGACGCATATATTACAATTTCAGTCTTATGGCCAGAAACTTTTTTCGCTCCTTTTTCACTACAATAAGTTTGCTAGGTGTGTATTTCGTACCCAGGGCCGAACCAGGAAGTGACAACTGGTGCGCTGGAATGGTACATGTGTCCACTATAAAATATCAAAAATCCCTGGACGCATATATTACAATTTCAGTTTTATGGCCAGAAACTTTTTTCGCGTCTTTTTCACTACAAAAAGTTTTCTAGGAATGTATTTCGTCCCCAGGGACGAACCCGGAAGTGGCAACTGGTGCGCTGGAATGGTACATGTGCCCACTATAAAATATAAAAAATCCTTAGACGCATATATTACAATTTAAGTTTTATGGCCAGAAACTTTTTTCGCGTCTTTTTCACTACAAACAGTTTTCTAGGAATGTATTTCGTCCCCAGGGAATAACCCGGAAGTGGCAACTGGTGCGCTGGAATGGTACATGTGTCCACTATAAAATATCAAAAATCCCTGGACGCATATATTACAATTTCAGTTTTATGGCTAGAAACTTTTTTCGCTCCTTTTTCACTACAATAAGTTTGCTAGGTGTGTATTTCGTCCCCAGGGCCGAACCAGGAAGTGACAACTGGTGCGCTGAAATGGTACATATGTCCACTATAAAATATCAAAAATCCCTGGACGCATATATTACAATTTCAGTTTTATGGCCAGAAACTTTTTTCGCTCCTTTTTCACTACAATAAGTTTGCTAGGTGTGTATTTCGTCCCCAGGGCCGAACCAGGAAGTGACAACTGGTGCGCTGGAATGGTACATGTGTCCACTATAAAATATCAAAAATCCCTGGACGCACATATTACAATTTCAGTTTTATGGCCAGAAACTTTTTTCGCGTCTTTTTCACTACAAAAAGTTTTCTAGGAATGTATTTCGTCCCCAGGGACGAACCCGGAAGTGGCAACTGGTGCGCTGGAATAGTACATGTGCCCACTATAAAATATCAAAAATCCTTAGACGCATATATTACAATTTAAGTCTTATGGCCAGAAACTTTTTTCGCGTCTTTTTCACTACAAACAGTTTTCTAGGAATTTATTTCGTCCCCAGGGACTAACCCGGAAGTGACAACTGGTGCGCTGGAATGGTACATGTGTCCACTATAAAATATCAAAAATCCCTGGACGCATATATTACAATTTCAGTTTTATGGCCAGAAACTTTTTTCGCTCCTTTTTCACTACAATAAGTTTGCTAGGTGTGTATTTCGTCCCCAGGGCCGAACCAGGAAGTGACAACTGGTGCGCTAGAATGGTACATGTGTCCACTATAAAATATCAAAAATCCCTGGACGCATATATTACAATTTCAGTTTTATGGCCAGAAACTTTTTTCGCGTCTTTTTCACTACAAAAAGTTTTCTAGGAATGTATTTCGTCCCCAGGGACGAACTTGGAAGTTGCAACTGGTGCGCTGGAATGGTACATGTGCCCACTATAAAATATAAAAAATCCTTAGACGCATATATTACAATTTAAGTTTTATGGCCAGAAACTTTTTTCGCGTCTTTTTCACTACAAACAGTTTTCTAGGAATGTATTTCGTCCCCAGGGACTAACCCGGAAGTGGCAACTGGTGCGCTGGAATGGTACATTTGTCCAATATAAAATATCGAAAATCTTTAGACTCAAATATTACTATTTCGGTTATATAGCCAAAAACTTATTTGGCCAATACATAATTTTTACTAAAAAAGTTTGCTGGGTGCGTATTTCATCCCGAGGTCCGAACCAAGAAGTGACAACGTGTGCGCTGGTATCGTATATATGTCCACTATAAAATATCAATAATCTTTAGATGCACTTATTACCATTTCGGTTTTATAGCCAAAAACTTTTTTCGCACCTTTTGCACTACAAAAAGTTTGCTGGGATCATATTTCGTTTCCAGGGCCGAGCCAGGAAGTAACAACTGGTGCGCTGGAATGATACATGTGCCCACTATAAAATATCGAAAATATTTAGACTCAAATATTACTATTTCGGTTATATAGCCAAAAAATTATTTGGCCAATTCATAATTTTTACTAAAAAAAAGTTTGCTGGGTGTGTATTTCATCCCGAGGGCCGAACCAAGAAGTGACAACTGGTGCGCTGGAATGGCACATGTGTCCACTATAAAATATCAAAAATCCCTGGACGCATATATTACAATTTCAGTTTTATGGCCAGAAACTTTTTTCGCTCCTTTTTCACTACAATAAGTTTGCTAGGTGTGTATTTCGTCCCCAGGGCCGAACCAGGAAGTGACAACTGGTGCGCTGGAATGGTACATGTGTCCACTATAAAATATCAAAAATCCCTGGACGCATATATTACAATTTCAGTTTTATGGCCAGAAACTTTTTTCGCGTCTTTTTCACTACAAAAAGTTTTCTAGGAATGTATTTCGTCCCCAGGGACGAACCCGGAAGTGGCAACTGGTGCGCTGGAATGGTACATGTGCGCACTATAAAATATCAAAAATCCTTAGACGCATATATTACAATTTAAGTTTTATGGCCAGAAACTTTTTTCGCGTCTTTTTCACTACAAAAAGTTTTCTAGGAATGTATTTCGTCCCCAGGGACGAACCCGGAAGTGGCAACTGGTGCGCTGGAATGGTACATGTGCCCACTATAAAATATAAAAAATCCTTAGACGCATATATTACAATTTAAGTTTTATGGCCAGAAACTTTTTTCGCGTCTTTTTCACTACAAACAGTTTTCTAGGAATGTATTTCGTCCCCAGGGAATAACCCGGAAGTGGCAACTGGTGCGCTGGAATGGTACATGTGTCCACTATAAAATATCAAAAATCCCTGGACGCATATATTACAATTTCAGTTTTATGGCTAGAAACTTTTTTCGCTCCTTTTTCACTACAATAAGTTTGATAGGTGTGTATTTCGTCCCCAGGGCCGAACCAGGAAGTGACAACTGGTGCGCTGGAATGGTACATATGTCCACTATAAAATATCAAAAATCCCTGGACGCATATATTACAATTTCAGTTTTATGGCCAGAAACTTTTTTCGCTCCTTTTTCACTACAATAAGTTTGCTAGGTGTGTATTTCGTCCCCAGGGCCGAACCAGGAAGTGACAACTGGTGCGCTGGAATGGTACATGTGTCCACTATAAAATATCAAAAATCCCTGGACGCATATATTACAATTTCAGTTTTATGGCCAGAAACTTTTTTCGCGTCTTTTTCACTACAAAAAGTTTTCTAGGAATGTATTTCGTCCCCAGGGACGAACCCGGAAGTGGCAACTGGTGCGCTGGAATAGTACATGTGCCCACTATAAAATATCAAAAATCCTTAGACGCATATATTACAATTTAAGTCTTATGGCCAGAAACTTTTTTCGCGTCTTTTTAACTACAAACAGTTTTCTAGGAATTTATTTCGTCCCCAGGGACTAACCCGGAAGTGACAACTGGTGCGCTGGAATGGTACATGTGTCCACTATAAAATATCAAAAATCCCTGGACGCATATATTACAATTTCAGTTTTATGGTCAGAAACTTTTTTCGCTCCTTTTTCACTACAATAAGTTTGCTAGGTGTGTATTTCGTCCCCAGGGCCGAACCAGGAAGTGACAACTGGTGCGCTGGAATGGTACATGTGTCCACTATAAAATATCGAAAATCTTTAGACTCAAATATTACTATTTCGGTTATATAGCCAAAAACTTATTTGGCCAATACATAATTTTTACTAAAAAATGTTTGCTGGGTGTGTATTTCATCCCGAGGGCCGAACCAAGAAGTGACAATTGGTGCGCTAGAATGGTACATGTGTCCACTATAAAATATCAAAAATCCCTGGACGCATATATTACAATTTCAGTTTTATGGCCAGAAACTTTTTTCGCTCCTTTTTCACTACAATAAGTTTGCTAGGTGTGTATTTTGTCCCCGGGGCCGAAGAAGGAAGTGACAACTGGTGCGCTGGAATGGTACATATGTCCACTATAAAATATCAAAAATCCCTGGACGCATATATTACAATTTCAGTTTTATGGCCAGAAACTTTTTTCGCGTCTTTTTCACTACAAAAAGTTTTCTAGGAATGTATTTCGTCCCCAGGGACGAACCCGGAAGTGGCAACTGGTGCGCTGGAATGGTACATGTGCCCACTATAAAATATAAAAAATCCTTAGACGCATATATTACAATTTAAGTTTTATGGCCAGAAACTTTTTTCGCGTCTTTTTCACTACAAACAGTTTTCTAGGAATGTATTTCGTCCCCAGGGAATAACCCGGAAGTGGCAACTGGTGCGCTGGAATGGTACATGTGTCCACTATAAAATATCAAAAATCCCTGGACGCATATATTACAATTTCAGTTTTATGGCTAGAAACTTTTTTCGCTCCTTTTTCACTACAATAAGTTTGATAGGTGTGTATTTCGTCCCCAGGGCCGAACCAGGAAGTGACAACTGGTGCGCTGGAATGGTACATATGTCCACTATAAAATATCAAAAATCCCTGGACGCATATATTACAATTTCAGTTTTATGGCCAGAAACTTTTTTCGCTCCTTTTTCACTACAATAAGTTTGCTAGGTGTGTATTTCGTCCCCAGGGCCGAACCAGGAAGTGACAACTGGTGCGCTGGAATGGTACATGTGTCCACTATAAAATATCAAAAATCCCTGGACGCATATATTACAATTTCAGTTTTATGGCCAGAAACTTTTTTCGCGTCTTTTTCACTACAAAAAGTTTTCTAGGAATGTATTTCGTCCCCAGGGACGAACCCGGAAGTGGCAACTGGTGCGCTGGAATAGTACATGTGCCCACTATAAAATATCAAAAATCCTTAGACGCATATATTACAATTTAAGTCTTATGGCCAGAAACTTTTTTCGCGTCTTTTTAACTACAAACAGTTTTCTAGGAATTTATTTCGTCCCCAGGGACTAACCCGGAAGTGACAACTGGTGCGCTGGAATGGTACATGTGTCCACTATAAAATATCAAAAATCCCTGGACGCATATATTACAATTTAAGTTTTATGGCCAGAAACTTTTCCCAACTTTTTTCGCTCCTTTTTCACTACAATAAGTTTGCTAGGTGTGTATTTCGTCCCCAGGGCCGAACCAGGAAGTGACAACTGGTGCGCTGGAATGGTACATGTGTCCACTATAAAATATCAAAAGTCCCTGGACGCATATATTACAATTTCAGTTTTATGGCCAGAAACTTTTTTCGCTCCTTTTTCACTACAATAAGTTTGCTAGGTGTGTATTTCGTCCCCAGGGCCGAACCAGGAAGTGACAACTGGTGCGCTGGAATGGTACATGTGTCCACTATAAAATATCAAAAATCCCTGGACGCATATATTACAATTTCAGTTTTATGGCCAGAAACTTTTTTCGCGTCTTTTTCACTACAAAAATTTTTCTAGAAATTTATTTCGTCCCCAGGGACGAACCCGGAAGTGGCAACTGGTGCGCTGGAATGGTACATGTGTCCACTATAAAATATCGAAAATCTTTAGACTCAAATATTACTATTTCGGTTATATAGCCAAAAACTTATTTGGCCAATACATAATTTTTACTAAAAAATGTTTGCTGGGTGTGTATTTCATCCCGAGGGCCGAACCAAGAAGTGACAATTGGTGCGCTAGAATGGTACATGTGTCCACTATAAAATTTCAAAAATCCCTGGACGCATATATTACAATTTCAGTTTTATGGCCAGAAACTTTTTTCGCTCCTTTTTCACTACAATAAGTTTGCTAGGTGTGTATTTTGTCCCCGGGGCCGAAGAAGGAAGTGACAACTGGTGCGCTGGAATGGTACATATGTCCACTAAAAAATATAAAAAATCCCTGGACGCATATATTACAATTTCAGTTTTATGGCCAGAAACTTTTTTCGCGTCTTTTTCACTACAAAAAGTTTTCTAGGAATGTATTTCGTCCCCAGGGACGAACCCGGAAGTGGCAACTGGTGCGCTGGAATAGTACATGTGCCCACTATAAAATATCAAAAATCCTTAGACGCATATATTACAATTTAAGTCTTATGGACAGAAACTTTTTTCGCGTCTTTTTCACTACAAACAGTTTTCTAGGAATTTATTTCGTCCCCAGGGACTAACCTGGAAGTGACAACTGGTGCGCTGGAATGGTACATGTGTCCACTATAAAATATCAAAAGTCCCTGGACGCATATATTACAATTTCAGTTTTATGGCCAGAAACTTTTTTCGCTCCTTTTTCACTACAATAAGTTTGCTAGGTGTGTATTTTGTCCCCGGGGCCGAACAAGGAAGTGACAACTGGTGCGCTGGAATGGTACATATGTCCACTAAAAAATATAAAAAATCCCTGGACGCATATATTACAATTTCAGTTTTATGGCCAGAAACTTTTTTCGCGTCTTTTTCACTACAAAAAGTTTTCTAGGAATGTATTTCGTCCCCAGGGACGAACCCGGAAGTGGCAACTGGTGCGCTGGAATGGTACATGTGTCCACTATAAAATATCAAAAATCCTTAGACGCATATATTACAATTTAAGTCTTATGGCCAGAAACTTTTTTCGCGTCTTTTTCACTACAAACAGTTTTCTAGGAATTTATTTCGTCCCCAGGGACTAACCAGGAAGTGACAACTGGTGCGCTGGAATGGTACATGTATCCACTATAAAATATCAAAAATCCCTGGACGCATATATTACAATTTCAGTTTTATGGCCAGAAACTTTTTTCGCGTCTTTTTCACTACAAAAAGTTTTCTAGGAATGTATTTCGTCCCCAGGGACGAACCCGGAAGTGGCAACTGGTGCTCTGGAATGGTACATGTGCCCACTATAAAATATCAAAAATCCTTAGACGCATATATTACAATTTAAGTTTTATGGCCAGAAACTTTTTTCGCGTCTTTTTCACTACAAAAAGTTTTCTAGGAATGTATTTCGTCCCCAGGGACGAACCCGGAAGTGGCAACTGGTGCGCTGGAATGGTACATGTGCCCACTATAAAATATCAAAAATCCTTAGACGCATATATTACAATTTAAGTTTTATGGCCAGAAACTTTTCCCAACTTTTTTCGCTCCTTTTTCACTACAATAAGTTTGCTAGGTGTGTATTTCGTCCCCAGGGCCGAACCAGGAAGTGACAACTGGTGCGCTGGAATGGTACATATGTCTGCTATAAAATATCAAAAATCCCTGGACGCATATATTACAATTTCAGTTTTATGGCCAGAAACTTTTTTCGCTCCTTTTTCACTACAATAAGTTTGCTAGGTGTGTATTTCGTCCCCAGGGCCGAACCAGGAAGTGACAACTGGTGTGCTGGAATGGTACATGTGTCCACTATAAAATATCAAAAATCCCTGGACGCATATATTACAATTTCAGTTTTATGGCCAGAAACTTTTTTCGCGTCTTTTTCACTACAAAAAGTTTTCTAGAAATTTATTTCGTCCCCAGGGACGAACCCGGAAGTGGCAACTGGTGCGCTGGAATGGTACATGTGTCCACTATAAAATATCGAAAATCTTTAGACTCAAATATTACTATTTCGGTTATATAGCCAAAAACTTATTTGGCCAATACATAATTTTTACTAAAAAATGTTTGCTGGGTGTGTATTTCATCCCGAGGGCCGAACCAAGAAGTGACAATTGGTGCGCTAGAATGGTACATGTGTCCACTATAAAATATCAAAAATCCCTGGACGCATATATTACAATTTCAGTTTTATGGCCAGAAACTTTTTTCGCTCCTTTTTCACTACAATAAGTTTGCTAGGTGTGTATTTTGTCCCCGGGGCCGAAGAAGGAAGTGACAACTGGTGCGCTGGAATGGTACATATGTCCACTAAAAAATATAAAAAATCCCTGGACGCATATATTACAATTTCAGTTTTATGGCCAGAAACTTTTTTCGCGTCTTTTTCACTACAAAAAGTTTTCTAGGAATGTATTTCGTCCCCAGGGACGAACCCGGAAGTGGCAACTGGTGCGCTGGAATAGTACATGTGCCCACTATAAAATATCAAAAATCCTTAGACGCATATATTACAATTTAAGTCTTATGGCCAGAAACTTTTTTCGCGTCTTTTTCACTACAAACAGTTTTCTAGGAATTTATTTCGTCCCCAGGGACTAACCTGGAAGTGACAACTGGTGCGCTGGAATGGTACATGTGTCCACTATAAAATATCAAAAGTCCCTGGACGCATATATTACAATTTCAGTTTTATGGCCAGAAACTTTTTTCGCTCCTTTTTCACTACAATAAGTTTGCTAGGTGTGTATTTTGTCCCCGGGGCCGAACAAGGAAGTGACAACTGGTGCGCTGGAATGGTACATATGTCCACTAAAAAATATAAAAAATCCCTGGACGCATATATTACAATTTCAGTTTTATGGCCAGAAACTTTTTTCGCGTCTTTTTCACTACAAAAAGTTTTCTAGGAATGTATTTCGTCCCCAGGGACGAACCCGGAAGTGGCAACTGGTGCGCTGGAATAGTACATGTGCCCACTATAAAATATCAAAAATCCTTAGACGCATATATTACAATTTAAGTCTTATGGCCAGAAACTTTTTTCGCGTCTTTTTCACTACAAACAGTTTTCTAGGAATTTATTTCGTCCCCAGGGACTAACCAGGAAGTGACAACTGGTGCGCTGGAATGGTACATGTGTCCACTATAAAATATCAAAAATCCCTGGACGCATATATTACAATTTCAGTTTTATGGCCAGAAACTTTTTTCGCGTCTTTTTTACTACAAAAAGTTTTCTAGGAATGTATTTCGTCCCCAGGGACGAACCCGGAAGTGGCAACTGGTGCTCTGGAATGGTACATGTGCCCACTATAAAATATCAAAAATCCTTAGACGCATATATTACAATTTAAGTTTTATGGCCAGAAACTTTTTTCGCGTCTTTTTCACTACAAAAAGTTTTCTAGGAATGTATTTCGTCCCCAGGGACGAACCCGGAAGTGGCAACTGGTGCGCTGGAATGGTACATGTGCCCACTATAAAATATCAAAAATCCTTAGACGCATATATTACAATTTAAGTTTTATGGCCAGAAACTTTTCCCAACTTTTTTCGCTCCTTTTTCACTAAAATAAGTTTGCTAGGTGTGTATTTCGTCCCCAGGGCCGAACCAGGAAGTGACAACTGGTGCGCTGGAATGGTACATGTGTCCACTATAAAATATCAAAAATCCCTGGACGCATATATTACAATTTCAGTTTTATGGCCAGAAACTTTTTTCGCGTCTTTTTCACTACAAAAAGTTTTCTAGAAATTTATTTCGTCCCCAGGGACGAACCCGGAAGTGGCAACTGGTGCGCTGGAATGGTACATGTGTCCACTATAAAATATCGAAAATCTTTAGACTCAAATATTACTATTTCGGTTATAAAGCAAAAACTTATTTGGCCAATACATAATTTTTACTAAAAAAGTTTGCTTGGTGTGTATTTCATCCCGAGGCCCGAACCAAGAAGTGACAACTGGTGCGCTGTTATCGTACATGTGTCCACTATAAAATATCAATAATCTTTAGATGCACTTATTACCATTTCGGTTTTATAGCCAAAAACTTTTTTCGCACCTTTTGCACTACAAAAAGTTTGCTGGGATCGTATTTCGTTTCCAGGGCCGAACCAGGAAGTAACAACTGGTGCGCTGGAATGATACATGTGTCCACTATAAAATATCGAAAATCTTTAGACTCAAATATTACTATTTCGGTTATATAGCCAAAAAATTATTTGGCCAATTCATAATTTTTACTAAAAAAAAGTTTGCTGGGTGTGTATTTCATCCCGAGGGCCGAACCAGGAAGTGGCAACTGGTGCGCTGGAATGGTACATGTGTCCACTATAAAATATCAAAAATCCCTGGACGCATATATATTACAATTTCAGTTTTATGTCCAGAAACTTTTTTCGCTCCTTTTTCACTACAATAACTTTGCTAGGTGTGTATTTCGCCCCAGGGCCGAACCAGGAAGTGCAAACTGGTGCGCTGAATGGTACATGTGTCCACTATAAAATATCAAAAACCCTTAGACGCATATATTACATTTTAAGTTTTATGGCCAGAAACTTTTTTCGCGACTTTTTCACTACAAAAAGTTTTCTAGGAATGTATTTCGTCCCCAGGGACGAACCCGGAAGTGGCAACTGGTGCGCTGGTATGGTACATGTGTCCACTATAATATATCAATAATCTTTAGATGCACATATTACCATTTCGGTTTTATAGCCAAAAACTTTTTTCGCGCCTTTTTCACTACAAAAATTTTGCTGGGTGTATATTTGGTTCCCAGGGCCGAACCAGGAAGTGACAACTGGTGTGCTAGAATGGTACATGTGTCCACTATAAAATATCAAAAATCCTTAGACGCACATATTACTGCTTCAGTTTTATGGCTAGAAACTTTTTTCGCACCTTTTTCACTACAAAAAGTTTGCTAGGTGTGTATTTTGTCCCCAGGGCCGAACCAGGAAGTGACAACTGGTGCGCTGGAATGGTACATGTGTCCACTATAAAATATCAAAAATCCCTGGACGCATATATTACAATTTCAGTTTTATGGCCAGAAATTTTTTCGCTCCTTTTTTACTACAATAAGTTTGCTAGGTGTGTATTTCATCCCGAGGGCCGAACCAAGAAGTGGCAACTTGTGCGCTGGTATGGTTCATGTGTCCACTATAAAATATCAATAATCTTTAGATGCACATATTACCATTTCGGTTTTATAGCCAAAAACTTTTTTCGCGCCTTTTTCACTACAAAAATTTTGCTGGGTGTGTATTTGGTTCCCAGGGCCGAACCAGGAAATGGCAACCGATGCGCTGGAATGGTACATGTGTCCACTATAAAATATCGAAAATACTTAGACTCAAATATTACTATTTCGGTTATAAAGCCAAAAAATTATTTGGCCAATTCATAATTTTTACTGAAAAAAGTTTGCTGGGTGTTTTTTTCTCCCGAGGGCCGAACCAAGAAGTGACAACTGGTCCGCTGGAATGATACATGTGTCCACTATAAAATATCGAAAATCTTTAGACTCAAATGTTACTATTTCGGTTATATAGCCAAAAACTTATTTTGCCAATACATAATTTTTACTAAAAAAAGTTTTCTGGGTGTGTGTTTCATCCCGAGGGCCGAACCAAGAAGTGTCCACTATAAAATATAAAAAATCCTTAGACGCACATATTGCCATTTTAGTTTTATAGCTAGAAACTTTTTTCGCGTCTTTTTCACTACAAAAAGTTTTCTAGGTATGTATTTCGTCTCCAGGGACGAACCAGGAAGTGACAACTGGTTCGCTGGAATGGTACATTTGTCCACTATAAAATATAAAAAATCCTTAGACGCACATATTACTGCTTCAGTTTTATGGCCAGAAACTTTTTTCGCACCTTTTTTACTACAAAAAGTTTGCTAGGTGTGTATTTCGTCCCCAGGGATAAACCCGGAAGTGGCAACTGGTGCACTGGAATGGTTTATGTGTCCACTATAATATATCAATAATCTTTAGATGCACATATTACCATTTCGGTTTTATAGCCAAAAACTTTTTTCGCGCCTTTTTCACTACAAAAATTTTGCTGATTGTGTATTTGGTTCCCAGGGCCGAACCAGGAAGTGGCAACTGGTGCTCTAGAATGGTACATGTGTCCACTATAAAATATCAAAAATCCTTAGACGCATATATTACAATTTCAGTTTTATGGCCAGAAACTTTTTTCGCGCCTTTTTCACTACAAAAAGTTTGCTAGGTGTGTATTTCGTCCCCAGGGCCGAACCAGGAAGTGGCAACTGGTGCGCTGGAATGGTACATGCGCCCACTATAAAATATCAAAAATCCTTAGACGCATATATTACAATTTAAGTTTTATGGCCAGAAACTTTTTTCGCGTCTTTTTCACTACAAACAGTTTTCTAGGAATGTATTTCGTCCCCAGGGACGAACATGGTAGTGGCAACTGATGCGCTGGAATGGTACATGTGTCCACTATAAAATATCGAAAATCTTTAGACTCAAATATTACTATTTCGGTTATATAGCCAAAAACTTATTTGGCCAATACATAATTTTTACTAAAAAAGTTTGCTGGGTGTGTATTTCATCCCGAGGGCCGAACCAAGAAGTGACAACGTGTGCGCTGGTATCGTACATGTGTCCACTATAAAATATCAATAATCTTTAGATGCACTTATTACCATTTCGGTTTTATAGCCAAAAACTTTTTTCGCACCTTTTGCACTACAAAAAGTTTGCTGGGATCGTATTTCGTTTCCAGGGCCGAACCAGGAAGTAACAACTGGTGCGCTGGAATGATACAAGTGTCCACTATAAAATATCAAAAATCCTTAGACGCATATATTACAATTTCAGCTTTATGGTCAGAAACTTTTTTCGCTCCTTTTTCACTACAAAAAGTTTGCTAGGTGTGTATTTTGTCCCCAGGGCCGAACCAGGAAGTGCCAACTGGTGCGATAGAATGGTACATGTGTCCACTATAAAATATAAAAAATCCTTAGACGCACATATTACTGCTTCAGTTTTATGGCCAGAAACTTTTTTCGCACCTTTTTCACTACAAAAAGTTTGCTAGGTGTGTATTTCGTCCCCATGGCCGAACCAGGAAATGACAACTGGTGCGCTGGAATGGTACATGTGTCCAATATAAAATATCAATAATCTTTAGATGCACTTATTACCATTTCGGTTTTATAGCCAAAAACTTTTTTCGCACCTTTTTAACTACAAAAAATTTGCTGGGATCGTATTTCGTTTCCAGGGCCGGACCAGTTGTTACTTCCTGGAATGATACATGTGTCCACTATAAAATATCGAAAATCTTTAGACTTAAATGTTACTATTTCGGTTATATAGCCAAAAACTTATTTTGCCAATACATAATTTTTACTAAAAATAGTTTTCTGGGTGTGTATTTCATCCCGAGGGCCGAACCAAGAAGTGTCCACTATAAAATATAAAAAATCCCTGGACGCATATATTACAATTTCAGTTTTATGGCCAGAAACTTTTTTCGCGTCTTCTCACTACAAAAAGTTTTCTAGGAATGTATTTCGTCCCCAGGGACGAACCCGGAAGTGGCAACTGGTGCGCTGGAATGGTACATGTGTCCACTATAAAATATCGAAAATCTTTAGACTCAAATATTACTATTTCGGTTATATAGCCAAAAACTTATTTGGCCAATACATAATTTTTACTAAAAAAGTTTGCTGGGTGTGTATTTCATCCCGAGGGCCGAACCAAGAAGTGACCACGTGTGCGCTGGTATGGTACATGTGTCCACTATAAAATATCAATAATCTTTAGATGCACTTATTACCATTTCGGTTTTATAGCCAAAAACTTTTTTCGCACCTTTTGCACTACAAAAAGTTTGCTGGGATCGTATTTCGTTTCCAGGGCCGAACCAGGAAGTAACAACTGGTGCGCTGGAATGATACATGTGTCCACTATAAAATATCGAAAATCTATAGACTCAAATATTACTATTTCGGTTATATAGCCAAAAAATTATTTGGCCAATTCATATTTTTACTAAAAAAAGTTTGCTGGGTGTGTATTTCATCCCGAGGGCCGAACCAGGAAGTGACAACTGGTGCGCTGGAATGGTACATGTGTCCACTATAAAATATCAAAAATCCCTGGACGCATATATTACAATTTCAGTTTTATGTCCAGAAACTTTTTTCGCTCCTTTTTCACTACAATAAGTTTGCTAGGTGTGTATTTCGCCCCAGGGCCGAACCAGGAAGTGCAAACTGGTGCGCTGAATGGTACATGTGTCCACTATAAAATACCAAAAACCCTTAGACGCATATATTACAATTTAAGTTTTATGGCCAGAAACTTTTTTCGCGACTTTTTCACTACAAAAAGTTTTCTAGGAATGTATTTAGTCCCCAGGGACGAACCCGGAAGTGGCAACTGGTGCGCTGGAATGGTACATGTGTCCACTATAAAATATCGAAAATCTTTAGACTCAAATATTACTATTTCGGTTATATAGCCAAAAACTTATTTGGCCAATACATAATTTTTACTAAAAAAGTTTGCTGGGTGTGTATTTCATCCCGAGGGCCGAACCAAGAAGTGACAACGTGTGCGCTGGTATCGTACATGTGTCCACTATAAAATATCAATAATCTTTAGAT
Organism: Epicampocera succincta; assembly: GCA_932526305.1. Lineage (NCBI taxonomy): Eukaryota > Metazoa > Arthropoda > Insecta > Diptera > Tachinidae > Epicampocera > Epicampocera succincta. Next base: position 24,774,513 of record OW052035.1, on the reverse strand, counting down.
GCACATATTACCATTTCGGTTTTATAGCCAAAAACTTTTTTTGCGCCTTTTTCACTACAAAAATTTTGCTGGGTGTGTATTTGGTTCCCAGGGCCGAACCAGGAAGTGACAACTGGTGCGCTGGAATGATACATGTGTCCACTATAAAATATCAAAAATCCCTGGACGCATATATTACAATTTCAGTTTTATGGCCAGAAACTTTTTTCGCGCCTTTTTCACTACAAAAAGTTCGCTAGGTGTGTATTTCGTCCCCAGGGCCGAACCAGGAAGTGACAACTGGTGCGCTGGAATGGTACATGCGCCCACTATAAAATATCAAAAATCCTTAGACGCATATATTACAATTTAAGTTTTATGGCCAGAAACTTTTTTCGCGTCTTTTTCACTACAAACAGTTTTCTAGGAATGTATTTCGTCTTCCTAGGGACTAACATGGTAGTGGCAACTGATGCGCTGGAATGGTACATGTGTCCACTATAAAATATCGAAAAGCTTTAGACTCAAATATTACTATTTCGGTTATATAGCCAAAAACTTATTTGGCCAATACATAATTTTTACTAAAAAAGTTTGCTGGGTGTGTATTTCATCCCGAGGGCCGAACCAAGAAGTGACAACGTGTGCGCTGGTATCGTACATGTGTCCACTATAAAATATCAATAATCTTTAGATGCACATATTACCATTTCGGTTTTATAGCCAAAAACTTTTTTCGCGCCTTTTTCACTACAAAAATTTTGCTGGGTGTGTATTTGGTTCCCAGGGCCGAACCAGGAAGTGACAACTGGTGCGCTGGAATGATACATGTGTCCACTATAAAATATCAAAAATTCCTGGACGCATATATTACAATTTCAGTTTTATGGCCAGAAACTTTTTTCGCGCCTTTTTCACTACAAAAAGTTTGCTAGGTGTGTATTTCGTCCCCATGGCCGAACCAGGAAGTGACAACTGGTGCGCTGGAATGGTACATGTGTCCACTATAAAATATCAAAAATCCCTGGACGCACATATTACCATTTTAGTTTTATAGCTAGAAACTTTTTTCGCGTCTTTTTCACTACAACAAGTTTTCTAGGTATGTATTTCGTCTCCAGGGACAAACCAGGAAGTGGCAACTGGTTTGCTGGAATGGTACATGTGTCCACTATAAAATATCGAAAATACTTAGACTCATATATTACTATTTCGGTTATATAGCCAAAAAATTATTTGGCCAATTCATAATTTTTACTAAAAAAAGTTTGCTGGGTTTGTATTTCGTCCCTAGGGCCGAAACAGGAAGTGGCAACTGGTGCGCTGATTTGGTAAATGCTTTTACTATAAAATAATAAAAAGCCTAAAACGCACATATTACCATTTCAGTTTTATGGTCAAACACTTTTTTCGCACCTTTTTCACTACAAAAAGTTTGCTGGGCTCGTATTTCGTTTCCAGGGCCGAACCAGGAAGTAACAACTGGTCCGCTGGAATGATACATGTGTCCACTATAAAATATCGAAAATCTTTAAACTCAAATGTTACTATTTCGGTTATATAGCCAAAAACTTATTTTGCCAATACATAATTTTTACTAAAAAAAGTTTTCTGGGTGTGTATTTCATCCCGAGGGCCGAACCAAGAAGTGTCCACTATAAAATATAAAAAATCCCTGGGCGCATATATTACAATTTCAGTTTTATGGCCAGAAACTTTTTTTGCTCCTTTTTCACTACAATAAGTTTGCTAGGTGTGTATTTCGTACCCAGGGCAAAACCAGGAAGTGACAACTGGTGCGCTGGAATGGTACATGTGTCCACTATAAAATATCCAAATCCCTGGACGCATATATTACAATTTCAGTTTTATGGCCAGAAACTTTTTTCGCTCCTTTTTCACTACAATAAGTTTGCTAGGTGTGTATTTCGTCCCCAGGGCCGAACCAGGAAGTGACAACTGGTGCGCTGGAATGGTACATGTGTCCACTATAAAATATCAAAAATCCCTGGACGCATATATTACAATTTAAGTTTTATGGCCAGAAACTTTTTTCGCGTCTTTTTTACTACCTTATCAGGGTAGTTCTAAATACCATCAGGCGGTGGGAATCCTGAGAAATAAAGTTACAGGAAGCGCAGACGCTGCACTAAGCCAGACTAGACTTCACTTATATGGACAAAAAGTCCATATTTACATTAGAACAAGAACTCTCCACGCTCAGGCAAGATCGGAAGTCAATCATTCAATTCTACGATGAAGTAGAGCGCAAGTTGACTGCCATTGTTAATAAAGTCATAATGTCTCATGAAGGCGATGGTGCATTAATCAGGTCGCTTAACCAGAAATATCGGAATGACGCATTGCGAGTTTTTGTCTCCGGGCTTAGGAAGCCACTGTGCGATACACTGTTCTCCTGTAAGCCTTCAGATTTACCGACTGCATTGGCTCTATCCCAAGAGTTGGAAACTAATCAAAACCGATACCACTTCGCAGCTGTTTATAATCATGGCCTAAACAGGAATCTGCAAAATCCTCTGCCCCAACTATCGCTAGGACAAAATCAACAAAATACTACACAGAACCTTTTCAACCAACAATTGACCCGCCCACAAGCCATTCCAGGCTACTTTGTGCAACCGATCTTGCCAAATTTTCCAAATCGGTCTCAGCAACCGTTCAATCAGTCACAACGTTATAATACCGCAAATTCTAATTTCAAATTCCATCCAAGTGTTCGCACTCTCTTACAAAATTCAGCCCAAGACACAAATCAACAGGGTTTCAACCCTATCCTAACTTCCCAGCCAGTTGATACTGATGTAAGCATGCGAACAGTACCGAGTAACAACTTTCAAAGATTTCAAGTACAGAAAAGGGACATAACATCTGACAAACAAACTCCTAGAAAAATCCAGAGAATCAACAATCTTGGTCATGAGGTACCGCAGAGTGAATTTTCTGAAGAAGTTTACCCAGGAAACTCTAATATCCAATCTTATCAGGCTTTGCCAGAAAACCAAGATCATGTAGATCCTACCTTTGAAGATGAGATCAATTTTTTAGAGGCGGATCAGTACTCCCCTACATCGACAGAATGATAGGTGGCAAAAATATAAAACTCTTAATTGACACTGGCGCATCGAAAAGCTATATTACAAACATTAACGGACTTAAGAACATAAAAAATTTAGAAACCCCATTCTTAGTAAAATCCATTCATGGAGCTGACATAGTCAAGGAGAAAACATTTGTTAACGTCTTTAATAAGACCGAAACCTTTTTTATTCTTCCAAATTTATCGTTTTTTGACGGCATCATTGGATTCAGTTTCATGAAAAGTATAAAGGGGGTTATTGATACCGAACACGACATTATCTACTTTGATGGTGGTCAAGAAAAACTAAGATACCTCAAGCTGGACACAATTAATGCTTTAATAAATGAAGTCGGCATTCCGAAAAGCGTTGAACGGGTTTTCTTCGAAAAAATCAATGAAAACTCTAGCGTGTTTGCAAATCCAAATGAAGCTCTGCCATACAATACTAAAATTTCGGCTACGATTAGAACCATGGATGAGGAGCCAATATATTCCAGGTATCAGTCCTATCCCATCTCGATGATAGAATTTGTAAATAAGGAAGTGAAAGAACTTTTAAAAAACGATATAATAAGACCGTCTCGATCACCCTACAACATTTTTGTAATGAAAAAGGCGCGAAAAAAGTTTTTAGCCATTAAACTGAAATGGTAATTTGTGCGTCTAAAAATTTTTGATATTTTATAGTGCACACATGTACAATTTCAGCGCACCAGTTGTAAATTCCTGGTTCGGCCCTGGGAACGAAATACACACCCAGCAAACTTTTTATAGGTAAAAAGGCGCGAAAAAAGTGTTTGACCATAAAAATGAAATGGTAATATGTGCGTTTTAGGCTTTTTAATATTTTATAGTAAAAGCATTTACCAAATCAGCGCACCAGTTGCCACTTCCTGTTTCGGCCCTAGGGACGAAATACAAACCCAGCAAACTTTTTGTAAAAAGCTTTTGGCTATAAAACTGAAATAGTAATATGTGCGTCTAAGAATTTTTGATATTTTATAGTGGACACGTACCATTTCAGCGCACTAGTTGTCATTTCTTGGCTCGGCCATGGGAACGCAATACAAACCTAGCAAACTTTTTGTAATGAAAAAGGCGCGAAAAAAGTTTTTAGCCATTAAACTGAAATGGTAATTTGTGCGTCTAAAAATTTTTGATATTTTATAGTGCACACATGTACAATTTCAGCGCACCAGTTGTAAATTCCTGGTTCGGCCCTGGGAACGAAATACACACCCAGCAAACTTTTTATAGGTAAAAAGGCGCGAAAAAAGTTTTTGCCATAAAACTGAAATGGTAATATGTGCGTTTTAGGGCTTTTAATATTTTATAGTGGACACATGTACCATTTCAGCGCTCCAGTTGTCATTTCTTGGCTCGGCCATGGGAACGCAATACAAACCTAGCAAACTTTTTGTAATGAAAAAGGCGCGAAAAAAGTTTTTAGCCATTAAACTGAAATGGTAATTTGTGCGTCTAAAAATTTTTGATATTTTATAGTGCACACATGTACAATTTCAGCGCACCAGTTGTAAATTCCTGGTTCGGCCCTGGGAACGAAATACACACCCAGCAAACTTTTTATAGGTAAAAAGGCGCGAAAAAAGTTTTAGCCATAAAACTGAAATGGTAATATGTGCGTTTTAGGGCTTTTAATATTTTATAGTGGACACATGTACCATTTTAGCGCACCAGTTGTCATTTCCTGGTTCGGCCCTGGGGACGAAATAGACACCTAGCAAATTTTTTGTAGTGAAAAAGGCGCGAAAAAAGTTTCTGGTCATAAAACTGAAATGGTAATATGTGCGGCTAAGAATTTTTTATATTTTATAGTGGACACATGTACCATTTTAGCGCACCAGTTGTATGAACAAAATCCGTGAACAAAATTTTTGGCCATAAAACTGGAATGGTAATATGTGCGGTGAAGAATTTTTAATATTTTATAGTGCACACATGTACAATTTCAGCGCACCAGTTGTAAATTCCTGGTTCGGCCCTGGGAACGAAATACACACCCAGCAAACTTTTTATAGGTAAAAAGGCGCGAAAAAAGTGTTTGACCATAAAAATGAAATGGTAATATGTGCGTTTTAGGCTTTTTAAGATTTTATAGTGAACACATTTGCCATTCCAGCGCACGGGTTGCCACTTCCTGGTTCGGCCCTAGTGACGAAATACAAACCCTGCAAACTTTTTATAGGTAAAAAGGCGCGAAAAAAGTGTTTGACCATAAAAATGAAATGGTAATATGTGCGTTTTAGGCTTTTTAATATTTTATAGTCAACGCATTTACCATTCCAGCGCACCAGTTGCTACTTCCTGGTTCGGCCATAGGGACGAAATACAAACCAGGAACCTTTTTGTAGTGAAAAAAGTGCGAAAAAGGTTTTTAGCCATAAAATTGAAATGGTGATATGTGCGTCTAAGGAATTATGATATTTTATAGTGGACACATGTACCATTTTAGCGCACCAGTTGTCTTTGCTTGGCTCGGCCCTGGGAACGAAATACAAACCCAGCAAACTTTTTGTAATGAAAAAGGCGCGAAAAAAGTTTTTAGCCATTAAACTGAAATGGTAATTTGTGCGTCTAAAAATTTTTGATATTTTATAGTGCACACATGTACAATTTCAGCGCACCAGTTGTACATTCCTGGTTCGGCCCTGGGAACGAAATACACACCCAGCAAACTTTTTATAGGTAAAAAGGCGCGAAAAAAGTGTTTGACCATAAAAATGAAATGGTAATATGTGCGTTTTAGGCTTTTTAATATTTTATAGTAAAAGCATTTACCAAATCAGCGCACCAGTTGCCACTTCCTGTTTCGGCCCTAGGGACGAAATACAAACCCAGCAAACTTTTTGTAAAAAGCTTTTGGCTATAAAACTGAAATAGTAATATGTGCGTCTAAGAATTTTTGATATTTTATAGTGGACACGTACCATTTCAGCGCACTAGTTGTCATTTCTTGGCTCGGCCATGGGAACGCAATACAAACCTAGCAAACTTTTTGTAATGAAAAAGGCGCGAAAAAAGTTTTTAGCCATTAAACTGAAATGGTAATTTGTGCGTCTAAAAATTTTTGATATTTTATAGTGCACACATGTACAATTTCAGCGCACCAGTTGTAAATTCCTGGTTCGGCCCTGGGAACGAAATACACACCCAGCAAACTTTTTATAGGTAAAAAGGCGCGAAAAAAGTGTTTGACCATAAAACTGAAATGATAATATGTGCGTTTTAGGCTTTTTAATATTTTATAGTAAAAGCATTTACCATTTCAGCGCACCAATTGCCACTTCCTGTTTCGGAACTAGGGACGAAATACAAACCCAGCAAACTTTTTGAAAAAAGCTTTTGGCTATAAAACTGAAATAGTAATATGTGCGTCTAAGAATTTTTGATATTTTATAGTGGACACATGTACCATTTCAGCGCACTAGTTGTTATTTCTTGGCTCGGCCATGGGAACGCAATACAAACCTAGCAAACTTTTTGTAATGAAAAAGGCGCGAAAAAAGTTTTTAGCCATTAAACTGAAATGGTAATTTGTGCGTCTAAAATTTTTTGATATTTTATAGTGCACACATGTACAATTTCAGCGCACCAGTTGTAAATTCCTGGTTCGGCCCTGGGAACGAAATACGCACCCAGCAAACTTTTTATAGGTAAAAAGGCGCGAAAAAAGTTTTTGCCATAAAACTGAAATGGTAATATGTGCGTTTTAGGTTTTTAATATTTTATAGTGTACACATGTACCATTTCAGCGCATCAGTTGCCACTTCCTGTTTCAGCCCTGGGAACGAAATACAAACTCAGCAAACTTTTTGTAGTAAAAAATGCGCGAAAAAAGTTTTTGGCCATAAAACTGAAATAATAACATTTGCGTCTAAGAATTTTTGATATTTTATAGTGGACACATGTAACATTCCAGCATACTAGTTGCCACTTCCTGGTTCGGCCCTGGGAACGAAATACAAACGCAACAACCTTTTTGTAGTAAAAAATTCGCGAAAAAAATTTTTGGCCATAAAACTGAAATAGTAACATGTGCGACTAAGATTTTTGATATTTTATAGTAAACACATGTACCATTCCAACGCACCAGTTGCCTTTTCTATTTCGGCCCTGGGAACGAAATACAAACTCAGCAACCTCTTTGTAGTGAAAAAGGCTTGAAAAAAGTTTTTGGGCATAAAACTGAAATGGTAATATGTGCGTCTAAGAATTTTTGATATTTTATGGTGGGCACATGTACCATTCCAACGCACCAGTTGCCTTTTCTATTTCGGCCCTGGGAACGAAATACAAACTCAGCAACCTTTTTGTAGTGAAAAAGGCTTGAAAAAAGTTTTTTACCATAAAACTTAAATGGTAATATGTGCGTCTAAGAATTTTTGATATTTTATGGTGGACACATGTACCATTCCAGCGCACCAGTTGCCTTTTCTATTTTGGCCCTGGGAACGAAATACAAACTCAGCAACCTCTTTGTAGTGAAAAAGGCTTGAAAAAAGTTTTTGGGCATAAAACTGAAATGGTAATATGTGCGTCTAAGAATTTTTGATATTTTATGGTGGACACATGTACCATTCCAGCGCACCAGTTGCCACTTCCTGGTTCGGCCCTGGGAACGAAATACAAACCCAGCAAATTTTTTGTAGTGAAAAAGGCTTGAAAAAAGTTTTTTACCATAAAACTTAAATGGTAATATGTGCGTCTAAGAATTTTTGATATTTTATGGTGGACACATGTACCATTCCAGCGCACCAGTTGCCTTTTCTATTTTGGCCCTGGGAACGAAATACAAACTCAGCAACCTCTTTGTAGTGAAAAAGGCGCGAAAAAAGTTTTTGGCCATAAAACTGAAATGGTAATATGTGCGTCTAAGAATTTTTGATATTTTATGGTGGGCACATGTACCATTCCAACGCACCAGTTGCCTTTTCTATTTCGGCCCTGGGAACGAAATACAAACTCAGCAACCTTTTTGTAGTGAAAAAGGCTTGAAAAAAGTTTTTTACCATAAAACTTAAATGGTAATATGTGCGTCTAAGAATTTTTGATATTTTATGGTGGACACATGTACCATTCCAACGCACCAGTTGCCTTTTCTATTTCGGCCCTGGGAACGAAATGCAAACTCAGCAACCTGTGCGTCTAAGAATTTTTGATATTTTATGGTGGACACATGTACCATTCCAACGCACCAGTTGCCTTTTCTATTTCGGCCCTGGGAACGAAATACAAACCTAGCAAACTTTTTGTAGTGAAAAAGGCGCGAAAAAAGTTTTTGGCCATAAAACTGAAATAGTAACATATGCGACTAAGATTTTTGATATTTTATAGTGGACACATGTACCATTCCAACGCACCAGTTGCCTTTTCTATTTCGGCCCTGGGAACGAAATACAAACTTAGCAACCTGTGCGTCTAAGAATTTTTGATATTTTAGGGTGGACACATGTACCATTCCAGCGCACCAGTTGCCACTTCCTGGTTCGGCCCTGGGAACGAAATACAAACGCAACAACCTTTTTGTAGTGAAAAATGCGCGAAAAAAGTTTTTGGCTATAAAACTGAAATAGTAATATGTGCGTCTAAGAATTTTTGATATTTTATAGTGGACACGTACCATTTCAGCGCACTAGTTGTCATTTCTTGGCTCGGCCATGGGAACGCAATACAAACCTAGCAAACTTTTTGTAATGAAAAAGGCGCGAAAAAAGTTTTTAGCCATTAAACTGAAATGGTAATTTGTGCGTCTAAAAATTTTTGATATTTTATAGTGCACACATGTACAATTTCAGCGCACCAGTTGTAAATTCCTGGTCCGGCCCTGGGAACGAAATACACACCCAGCAAACTTTTTATAGGTAAAAAGGCGCGAAAAAAGTGTTTGACCATAAAACTGAAATGGTAATATGTGCGTTTTAGGCTTTTTAATATTTTATAGTAAAAGCATTTACCATTTCAGCGCACCAATTGCCACTTCCTGTTTCGGCCCTAGGGACGAAATACAAACCCAGCAAACTTTTTGAAAAAAGCTTTTGGCTATAAAACTGAAATAGTAATATGTGCGTTTTAGGTTTTTAATATTTTATAGTGGACACATGTACCATTTCAGCGCATCAGTTGCCACTTCCTGTTTCAGCCCTGGGAACGAAATACAAACTCAGCAAACTTTTTGTAGTAAAAAATGCGCGAAAAAAGTTTTTGGCCATAAAACTGAAATAATAACATTTGCGTCTAAGAATTTTTGATATTTTATAGTGGACACATGTAACATTCCAGCATACTAGTTGCCACTTCCTGGTTCGGCCCTGGGAACGAAATACAAACGCAACAACCTTTTTGTAGTAAAAAATTCGCGAAAAAAGTTTTTGGCCATAAAACTGAAATAGTAACAAGTGCGACTAAGATTTTTGATATTTTATAGTAAACACATGTAACATTTCACCGCACCAGTTGCCTTTTCTATTTCGGCACTGGGAACGAAATACAAACTCAGCAACCTCTTTGTAGTAAAAAAGGCTTGAAAAAAGTTTTTGGGCATTAAACCGAAATGGTAATATTTGCGTCTAAGAATTTTTGATATTTTATGGTGGACACATGTACCATTCCAGCGCACCAGTTGCTATTCCCTGGATCAGCCCTGGGAACGAAATACAAACCCAGCAAACTTTTTGTATTAAAAAATGCGCGAAAAAAGTTTTTGGCTGTAAAACTGAAATAATAACATGTGCGACTAAGATTTTTGATATTTTATAGTGGACACATGTACCATTCCAACACACCAGTTGCCTTTTCTATTTCGGCCCTGGGAACGAAATACAAACTCAGCAAGCTCTTTGTAGTGAAAAAGGCGCGAAAAAAGTTTTTGGCCATAAAACTGAAATGGTAATATGTGCGTCTAAGAATTTTTGATATTTTATAGTGGACACATGTAACATTCCAGCGCAGCAGTTGCCACTTCCTGGTTCGGCCCTGGGAACGAAATACAAACCCAGCAAATTTTTTGTAGTAAAAAATGGGCGAAAAAAATTTTTGGCTGTAAAACTGAAATAATAACATGTGCGTCTAAGAATTTTTGATATTTTATAGTGGACACATGTAACATTTCACCGCACCAGTTGCCTTTTCTATTTCGGCACTGGGAACGAAATACAAACTCAGCAACCTCTTTGTAGTAAAAAAGGCTTGAAAAAAGTTTTTGGGCATTAAACCGAAATGGTAATATTTGCGTCTAAGAATTTTTGATATTTTATGGTGGACACATGTACCATTCCAGCGCACCAGTTGCTACTCCCTGGATCAGCCCTGGGAACGAAATACAAACCCAGCAAACTTTTTGTATTAAAAAATGCGCGAAAAAAGTTTTTGGCTGTAAAACTGAAATAATAACATGTGCGACTAAGATTTTTGATATTTTATAGTGGACACATGTACCATTCCAACACACCAGTTGTCTTTTCTATTTCGGCCCTGGGAACGAAATACAAACTCAGCAAGCTCTTTGTAGTGAAAAAGGCGCGAAAAAAGTTTTTGGCCATAAAACTGAAATGGTAATATGTGCGTCTAAGAATTTTTGATATTTTATGGTGGACACATGTACCATTCCAACGCACCAGTTGCCTTTTCTATTTCGGCCCTGGGAACGAAATACAAACTCAGCAACCTCTTTGTAGTGAAAAAGGCTTGAAACAAGTTTTTTACCATAAAACTGAAATAATAACATGTGCGTCTAAGAATTTTTGATATTTTATAGTGGACACATGTAACATTCCAGCGCAGCAGTTGCCACTTCCTGGTTCGGCCCTGGGAACGAAATACAAACCCAGTAAACTTTTTGTAGTGAAAAAGGCGCGAAAAAAGTTTTTGGCTATAAAACTGAAAATATAATATGTGCGCTTTAGGCTTTTTAATCTTTTATAGTGGACACATGTACCATTCGAGCGCACCAGTTGTCACTTCCTTGTTCGGCACTGGGAACGAAATACACACCCAGCAAACTTTTTATAGGTAAAAAGGCGCGAAAAAAGTTTTTTCCATAATTCTGAAATGGTAATTGGTGCGTTTTAGGCTTTTTAATATTTTATAGTGACAACATTTACCATTCCAGCGCACCAGTTGACATTTCTTGGCTCGGCACTTGGAACGAAATACAAACCCAGCAACCCTTTGGTAGTGAAAAAGGCGCGAAAAAAGTTTTTAGCCATAAAACTGAAATGGTAATTTGTGCGTCTAAGAATATTTGACATTTATTAGTGGACACATGTACTATTTCAGCGCACCAGTTGTTACTTTTTGGTTCGACCCTGGGAACGATATACAAACCCAGCAACTTGTTGTAGTGGAAAAGGCGCGAAAAAAGTTTTTAGCCATAAATGTTATATGGTAATTTGTGCGTTTTAGTCTTTTTAATCTTTTATAGTGGACACATGTACCATTCCAGCGTGCTAGTTGCTATTTCCTGGTTCGGTCCTGGGGATAAGATACATCCCCAGCAAACTTTTTTTTAGAGTAAAAGGCGCGAAAAAAGTTTTTGGCCATAAAACTGAATTGGTAATATGCGCCTCTAAGAATTTTTGATATTTCATAGTGACTACATTTACCATTCCAGCGCACCAGTTGACATTTCTTGGCTCGGCCCTGGGAACGAAATACAAACCCAGCAACCTTTTTGTAGTGAAAACGGCGCGAAAAAAGTTTTTAGCCATAAAACTGAAATGGTAATTTGTGCGTCGAAGGATTTTTGATATTTAAAAAAAATTCATGCAAAATTATAAAAATATTTAATGGAAAATTATAAATCTCGGCTTTAATATATAAATAAAATACACCCTTGTCTTATTCAAAAAATTTCAAAAGATATTATACAATTTTTTTCTGGAAAATTAGAAATCTCGGCTTTTATATTTATAAAAAATTACACCCGGTCTTAATAAAAAAATTTCGATAAAAATATACAAAATTAGAAATTTCAGCTTTAATATGTAAATAAAATGCACCTGTTACTTATTAAAAAAATTTCAAGAAAAGTTATAAAATTTTTTTATGGAAAATTAGAAATCTCGTCTTTTATATTTATAAGAATTGCACCCGGTCATATTCAAAGATTTTCAAGAAAAAGTGTACAAAATTGTTCGTGCAAAATTAGAAATCTCGGCTTTTATTTGATATTTTATAGTGGCCACATGTACCATTCAGGGCACCAGTTGTCACTTCCTGGTTCGGCCCTGGGAACGAAATACGCACCCAGCAAACTTTTATGGGTAAAAAGGCGCGAAAAAAGTTTTTGCCATAAAACTGAAATGGTAATATGTGCGTTTTAGGCTTTTTAATATTTTATAGTGGACACATGTACCATTTCAGCGCACCAGTTGTCACTTCCTGGATCAGCCCTGGGAACGAAATATACACCAAGCAAACTTTTTATAGGTAAAAAGGCGCGAAAAAAGTTTTTGGCCATAAAACTAAATTGGTAATATGCGCGTCTAAGAATTTTTGATATTTCATAGTGGACACATGTACCATTTTCGCGCACCAGTAGCCTTTTATATTTCGGCCCTGGGAACGAAATACAAACCCAGCAACCTTTTTGTAGTGAAAAATGAGCGAAAAAAGTTTTTGGCCATAAAACTGAAATGGTAATTTTTGCGTCTAAGAATATTTTACATTTATTAGTGGAGACATGTACTATTTCAGCGCACCAGTTGTTACTTTCTGGTTCGGCCCTGGGAACGATATACAAACCCAGCAACTTGTTGTAGTGAAAAAGGCGCGAAAAAAGTTTTTAGCCATAAAACTGAAATGGTAATTTTTGCGTCTAAGAATATTTTACATTTATTAGTGGAGACATGTATTATTTCAGCGCACCAGTTGTTACTTTCTGGTTCGGCCCTGGGAACAATATACAAACCCAGCAACTTGTTGTAGTGAAAAAGGCGCGAAAAAAGTTTTTTCCATAAAACTGAAATGGTAATATGTGCGTTTTAGGCTTTTTAATATTTTATAGTGACTACATTTACCATTCCAGCGCACCAGTTGACATTTTTTGGCTCGGCCCTTGGAACGAAATACAAGCCCAGCAACCTTTTTGTAGTGAAAACGGCGCGAAAAAAGTTTTTAGCTATAAAACGGAAATGGTAATTGGTGCGTCGAAGGATTTTTGATATTTAAAAAAAATTCATGCAAAATTATAAAAATATTTAATGGAAAATTATAAATCTCGGCTTTAATTTTTATGAAATTTACACAATGTCTTATTCAAAAACTTGTAAGAAAAAGTGTACAAAATTTTTCATGCAAAATTAAAAATTTCAGCTTTTATATATAAATAAAATACACCCTTGTCTTATTCAAAAAATTTCAAAAAATATTATACAATTTTTTTCTGGAAAATTAGAAATCTCGGCTTTTATATTTATAAAAAATTACACCCGGTCTTAATAAAAAATTTCGAGAAAAAGTATACAAAATTAGAAATTTCAGCTTTAATATATAAATAAAATGCACCTGTTACTTATTAAAAAATTTTCAAGAAAAGCTATAAAATGTTTTTATGGAAAATTATAAATCTCGTCTTTTATATTTATACAAATTACACCCGTGTTTTATTCTAACATTTTGAAGAAAAGCAATTAGTTAGTCATGCAGAATTAGAAATTTCAGCTTTAATATATAAATAAAATAAACCTGTGACTTTTTCAAAAAATTTCAAAAAAGATTATATACATTTTTTGTGGAAAATTAGAAATCTCAGCTTTTATATTTATACGAATTGCACCCGGTCATATTTAAAAATTTTTAAGAAAAAGTGTACAAAATTGTTCGTGCAAAATTAGAAATCTCGGCTTTTATTTGATATTTTATAGTGGCCACATGTACCATTCAGCGCACCAGTTGTCACTTCCTGGTTCTTCCCAGGGAACGAAATACACACCCAGCAAACTTTTTATAGGTAAAAAGGTGTGAAAAAAGTTTTTGCCATAAAACTGAAATGGTAATATGTGCGTTTTAGGCTTTTTAAAATTTAATAGTGAACACATTTACCATTCCAGCGCACCAGTTGCCTTTTCTATTTCGGCCCTGGGAACGAAATACAAACCCAGCCACCTTATTGTAGTGAAAAAGGCGCGAAAAAAGTTTTTGGTTGTAAAACTGAAATAATACCATGTGCGTCTAAGAATTTCTGATATTTTATAGTGGACACATGTACAATTTCAGCGCACCAGTTGTAATTTCATGGCTCGGCCCTGGGGACGAAATACAAACCCAGCAACCTTTTTGTAGTGAAAAATGCGCGAAAAAAGTTTTTGGCCATAAAACTAAAATGGTAATATGTGCGTTTTAGGCTTTTTAAAATTTTATAGTGAACCCATTTACCATTCCAGCGCACCAGCTGCCTTTTCTAATTCGGCCCTGGGAACGAAATACAAACCCAGCCACCTTTTTGTAGTGAAAAAGGCGCGAAAAACGTTTTTGGCCAAAAAACTAAAATGGTTATATGTGCGTTTTAGGCTTTTTAATATTTTATAGTGAACACATTTACCATTCCAGCGCACCAATTGCCACTTCCTGGTTCGGCCCTAGGGACGAAATAAAAACCTAGCAATTACTTTGTAGTGAAAAATGCGCGAAAAAAGTTTTTGGCTGTAAAACTGAAATAATAATATGTGCGTCTAAGAATTTCTGATATTTTATAGTGGACACATGTACCATTCCAGCGCACCAGTTGACATTTCTTGGCTCGGCCCTGGGAACGAAATACAAACCCAGCAACCTTTTTGTAGTGAAAAAGGCGCGAAAAAAGTTTTTAGCCATAAAACTGAAATGGTTATTTGTGCGTCGAGGAATTTTTAATATTTTATAGTGGACACATGTACCATTTCAGCCCATCAGTTGTCACTTCCTGGATCAGCTCTGGGAACGAAATATACACCCAGAAAACTTTTTATAGGTAAAAAGGCGCGAAAAAAGTTTTTGCCATAAAACTGAAATGGTAATATGTGCGTTTTAAGCTTTTTAATATTTTATAGTGGACACATGTACCATTCCAGCGTATTAGTTGCCATTTTCTGGTTCGGTCCTGAGGATAAGATACACCCCCAGCAAACTTTTTTTAGAGTAAAAGGCGCGAAAAAAGTTTTTGGGCATAAAATTGAATTGGTAGTATGTGCGTCCCAGAATTTTTGATATTTTATAGTGGACACATGTACCATTTTAACGCACCAGTGGTCACTTCCTGGTTCCTCCCTGGGAACGAAATACAAACCTAGCAACCTTTTTGTAATGAAAAAGGCGCGAAAAAAGTTTTTGGCTATAAAACTGAAATAGAAAAATGCGCGACTTAGAATTTTTTATATTTTATAGTGGACACATGTAGCATTCCAGCGCACCAGTTGCCTTTTCTATTTCGGCCCTGGGAACGAAATACAAGCCCAGCCACCTTTTTATAGTGAAAAAGGCGCGAAAAAAGTTTTTGGCTGTAAAACTAAAATAATAACATGTGCGTCTAAGAGTTTTTGATATATTATAGTGGACACATGTACCATTCCAGCGCACCAGTTGACATTTCTTGGCTCGGCCCTGGGAACGAAATACAAACCCAGCAACCTTTTTGTAATGAAAAAAGCGCGAAAAAAGTTTTTAGCCATAAAACTGAAATGATTATTTGTGCGTCGAAGGATTTTTAACATTTTATAGTGGAGACATGTACCATTTCAGCCCGTCAGTTGTCACTTCCTGGATCAGCCCTGGGAACGAAATATACACCCAGAAAACTTTTTATAGGTAAAAAGGCGCGAAAAAAGATTTTGCCATAAAACGAAAATGGTAATATGTGCGTTTTAGGCTTTTTAATATTTTATAGTGAACACATGTACCATTCCAGGGCACCAATTGCCACTTCCTGGTTCGGCCCTAGGGACGAAATACAAACCCAGCAAACTTTTTGTAGTGAAAAATGCGCGAAAAAAGTTTTTGGCTGTTGTGTTTCAACGCCGAAGCCAACAATAAAAGACCCGACACAATCTGTGGTTATAATCAAACTGTCTCGCTTTATTATTTCTATTCTTATTTATACATGTATATTCCAGTATAATTATACATTACAGTATTGCTAATAAAGTAGTAAATATAAAATATTACTAGGGTTGTATTTAAAAGTAATTTATATTAAGACATAAAGGAGTTGCCATTACACCTCCTTTCCGGGGGAAAAATGTTGAATCAAAGCAGTTGATCAGGCTGTTTTGATTTAACATTTTTCAAAAAACCAATAAATATATGTACATAAATAGTATCAATAATATTTTTCTGTATTTTCTGTATTATGTGTACTTATATATGTGTTACTTATTTTCTTTAATTTCATACCTATGTGAATAAATCAATAAAATATTTTATGTATTTTATAATGTTTGGACAATCATATTATTGAAACAAAACGTTTTTATTAAAATTAAACTATTAATTTACCTTCTTTTCTTATTTGTTTTTTTTTCTTCTTTATATTTCTTTTTATTCAATAACCAAATTCTGTTTTTGAATTTAAGAATTTAAGAAAAATTAATAAAATTAAGTATTTATCATACATTTTGGTTTTTGCGAAATAGTTCAGCTTTTTCTTAATCTGTTTTTGTGCACAGTTTTTGCTTTTTTTGATTTTTCATTGTATAAAGTTACATTTACTCCATCTATCTTTTTTATAATATACGGACCATCATAAATGTGTTTAAATTTGTCGTAGGGTTCTTTTTTAATAAACACGTAATCATTAATGCTAAAGTTGCTTGGTTTAGTGGAAACATCATAAATTTTTTGTTTCTGGCTTTGTGTTTTTCAATTAGTTGCTTTGTCAAAATATGTGACTTTTGCAATCTAAATTTAACTTCTTTTATATAGTTATCTACGTTGTAAATGGGATCTATTTTGTTAAGATTCAAATCTTTTGGCATATTTGCTTCTTTGCCGAAAATCAGTTCATATGGTGTATATTTATTATCGAATGTGGAGCTAGTCGTTGTGTTGTGAAAGAAAGTGAAATATTTAAGGTAAACGTCCCAGTCGGTTATATTTTCATTTATATACGCTCTTATGTACTCGTTGAAAACACGGTGATTCCTTTCAACTGTCCCTACTGATTGGTGATGGTAAGGTGTTGAAAAGTTTTGGTCGATTTCTAAAAGTTTGCATAGCTCGGATAATATTTCATTCTTGAATTCTGTCCCAAGATCAGTTTTAATAGATATAATTTTCCCGTAGACTAAAATAAAGTTTTCAAATATTGCCTGTGCCACGGTTTTTGCACTTTTGTCTGGTATAGACACAGTCACAAGATATTTTGTGAAATCGCATATTAGTGTAACAGCGTACCTATTTCCATTGTTCGATGTTGGCAAAGGACCGATTGTGTCTATCACTACAATATCAAATGGTTTTATAGGAGTAGGTGTTAATACAAGGTTTTCCTTATTTCCTTTCCTCACTTTATTCAGATTGCATTCACTACATTGTTTTATAAATAACGCTATATCCCTAGTCATTCCTTTCCAATAGTACTTCGTCTTAAGTTTGGCATAAAGTCTTTTTCTTCCACAATGTCCGCCCATCAAGGGATCATTATGATAAATTTCTAACAGCTTTTGCCGTTTATCTTTGTCAAACACTACTTCTATGGGTTCTACTAACATAATTTGAAGAGTTTTTAGAACTCTGTTACCATGGATTTTCAAGTCTTGTATACTGTAAGCAGTAAAAAAAGAATCGTCTTTTGCCCATTCTATGCAATAAACGTTATTATTGTTTGCTTCTTTCTCAAGCATCAAAAGCATTTCATCGTAATTCAATGCTTCGTTAACAATTTTTACGTTTATAAGAAATATAAATTTGAATCTGTTGTAAATTTTTAATTTTATGTTAGTTAATTTAGAGTTTTCGAAATAAAGGCTTGACTTAATTTTCGAAACTTTTTTGCTGAAATTTCGGGAAAATTTATCATAAACTTGTAGTTTTATATTTTCGTGAGTTTTCGCATTCGGTTCATTTTTATGATTTTGTTTAGACATTGCTCGGGTTATTGCGAGAATCGTTTCGTTGTGGGAATTATTCTTCAAATCTTCAACATTAATTCGAGATAATGCGTCGGCACCAACATTATCTTTCCCTTTAATATGCTCTATTGAAAAATTGTATTCTGATAATTTAAGACGAATTTCTGTAAGTTTTGATGAAGGATTCTTCATATTGAATAAATATATTAACGGTCTATGGTCAGTTCGCACAACGAATTTTGTACCGTAAACATAAGGTCGGAATTGGTTTATGGCAAGATAAATTGCAATAAGTTATTGTTCTATTGTTGGTTTCTTTTGTTCGGTTTTGCTGAAAGCTTTCGATGCATACTGCACTGGTAAGTCATGTCCCTTATGATTTTGGCTTAAAATTGCTCCACAACCAATTTTCGACGCATCTACTGTAATCGTGAACTGTTTAGTAAAATCTGGGAACTGGAGAACTTTCGGTGAAATCAATTCAAATTTAATGAGGTCAAATGCTTTTTGGCAATTTTCATCCCACTCAAAATTTACTTTTTTTCTCGTTAGGTGGTTAAGAGGTGCTGCAAGTGAAGCAAAGTTGGAAATGAATCTCCTATAATAGTTCGCAAATGCGACAAAACGTTTGACAGCATCCTTGTCTGTAGGAACATGGTAATTCTTAATAAGTTCAGTTTTTGCAATATCTAGCAAAAGACCAGTTGCGGTGTATTTGTGACCTAGAAATGTTACTTCAGGCCTAAAAAAATTACATTTATAGGGATTTATTTTCAAATTGAACTTCCTCAATATTCCAAAAACTTTAGTCAAATTATCTAAATGATGTTCTTTGTTGCATCCAATAACTATGATATCATCGATATAAAGAAAAGCTTTATTCGGTTCTAAACCTGAAAATGCGATATTCATCATTCTTGAAAACGAATTCGGGGCTATATTTAACCCAAACGGTAGCACCTTCCATCGGAATGCGCCTTGGTCAGTGCTAAATGATGTAATATCTCTCGAATTCTTATGTAAAGGTATTTGATGGAAACCAGAAAAAAGATCTATTACAGAGAAATGTTTGGCTCTTCCCAAGTTATCAAGGATGTCAT
This sequence comes from Epicampocera succincta, assembly GCA_932526305.1. Lineage (NCBI taxonomy): Eukaryota > Metazoa > Arthropoda > Insecta > Diptera > Tachinidae > Epicampocera > Epicampocera succincta. The sequence continues at coordinate 24,755,272 of OW052035.1, read as the reverse complement.
CAATCCTTGGTAAAGGAAATTTATCCGCAATAAGTTTTTTTATTAATTGCCCTGAAATCTACGCACATTCTGTAAGACTTTCTGTCATCTGTACTTTTCTTTGGAACAAGGAGTAAGGGACTGTTGTAGTTAGAAGTGCTGGGCTCAATTAAATCATTATCGAGTAGATTTTGGACTTGACGTTTTATTTCGCCTCTGTATGCGTAAGGTAACCGATAATTTTTTATGTACACTGGCGTATTATCGCTTAGCCTTAATTTTTGTTCATAAAAATTATTTACTGTCATTTTGTCGTCTTTGAGGGTAAATATGTCGGCATATTCTTCACAGAGTGGCAACAAATCTTCCTGAATATAACTAGGCATTCTTTCTTTTAAAATAGGTCTTAATTTCTCGATACGATCCCCACGGACAATATTGTTGTTCATAGAATAAATGAAAAAATTTGAAAGTTCCTCTGTCTTAACCTCATAATTTTGTATAAATTTTGTTTCACTAGTTGTGTTCAGAACACGTAAAACTGGGTTTTTGGAATTAACAATACATTTGCTAATAAAAACACCCTCGCAAATTTCTTGAGAGTCAACAAAAACAGCATTAGTAACATTATTCAAACAGAATGTTCTAAATACTTCGCATCTTGGTGGGAAGAAGTAAGAATTTTTGAATAAGCCATGAGAAATTGGAATGATGACCTTTCTGCCATATGCATGGACTGATATATTCATAGTGTCGTAGTCAATTTGACATTTATTAGCTTTTAAAAAGTCTTTCCCTAAAATACCATCTGATGGGATATTAAAATCATTAGCCACGACATGGTAAACTTGCGATATTGTACAATTTGGAAATAACAGCTTAGCGTTAATTGTTCCTAAGGATTCCGTTACGTTTGTTGTTACCCCTACAATATTGATGATGTTCCGTTCATTTATTGTGATATTGTCTTTCAAACAGTAATATTTTATCACAGATATATCAGCTTGTGAGTCGGCTAGAAACGTACTAGTTTTGTCAGAAATATTGGAGCGTAAATTAATAAAATCGGAGTAGTGCAAATTGAAGCTGTAGACGGATTTGGTAACTATCTTATCAGCAATATTTATTGATCTTCCTCCCCCAACAAGCCCTGCTGAGGGACTTCGCAGTTTAAAGTTCGTACGGAAGCGTGTTGTCTTGAAAAATTATGTCTGAAATTATGACCGCGATTCGACCTATTATTATATCTTCCACGATTGCCATAATTGTGCGGAGGTATGTATCTTGCCTGATTATTGTTGTTATTGTTTGTTCGAGTTCTGTAGTAATTGCTATTGTAGTGCTGTTGGTTTCTGGTACAATTATTTGATCTAAATTGATTTTGTTGAAAATTAGACCTATTTTTATATGAATTCATTGTCAAAATCTGCCCTTGCTTATCAGTGTTGGCATCTTCTACCATTAATTTAGCTACGACGTCCTTTGGTTCTTTAAAAGAAGTAGATGCTAAAATCGCTTTAATCATATCTGACTTCGCATTACTTCTGCAAACACTAACTGTTTGCTCTATGGCCATTTCATGCGCTTTTTCTTTTGTAATGCCTTCTACCACCAGCGAGCGTTCTAGAGCATCTGCCAAATCTTCGACATTTTTAGCAAAATCTGTATAATTGTTTTGTTCAATATGCAATGCAGTTATTCTACCAGCCACAACCTTAGAGCTATCCGGTTTTATTCTGTCTTTTAATACACTCTTTATTTGTTCTATGCTAGTGATGTTTTCTGGCAAAACCTCTCTTGCTTTTCCGTCCAGTTTCGACTTAATAAATGAAATAAAACACGATTGTAGGTTGTCTGTAGTAAGTTCTTCAATCAGATTTATTTTGTCTAAAAAGGAATTAAGTTTAAGTGGATTACCTTCATAGTTTTCTCGGATTATGCCAGAACACATTGAAATAAATTTGTTTTTTTCTTCTACCGAAGCCATTTTGAAATTTTGAGTGCTTTCAGTAGGTAAAAATGGCTTATTTTGTTCTTTAAAATCAGATTCGGAATTGCTTTCACTTATATCAGTATCGGACACGTCTTCTATTAGAATTTCTTTGCGAACTATCTCAAATAAATCTACACCAAAAGGAACTTTGACTTTGCTATTAAGTTTACAAAAACATTTAAATAATATTTCTCTACAATTTTGAATTCTATATTGTATTTCTTGTCGATTATTATCAGATATTTCATTTACAAATTGTTTTGCGTATATTATTATGTCATTGAAAGATGAAATAAGTAAATTTATATATTCCGATATTTTCTCTTCTTTGTTTGAAATTGGTCTGTTTTGCAAAATCCTCTTTTTTATTCTATAAAAAGCTGAAACTAATTCTTTAAAAACTGCTATTTGAAATTCATTTGTAGACATTTAACGCTTTAGTATTTTCAAAAATACTTAAACTCCAAAGAAAACAATTTCTATTAACTTTTCCCATACAAATATGTTGGAAGGTTATTTTTTAATTTATTTTATTATTTTTTTTTCTTGTTTTGTTTTTTTTTTCTAATAAAATGTTTGCATTATTTGCTAAATATCTATAATAACTATAACCAATTACTTACGTAGGTACATATGTAGGTATTATATATTATTTTCATATTATTATTTTTGTAAATAGGTATTTATATTTTCTTTCACATCTTGATTATTTTTCATAAATTGTGAAAAAAATAATGAAAGAAATATAAATATTAAAAATTACTTTAATTTTATTTATTGTTGAAAATAAATATAAAACAACTTATTATAATTTCGGTGCATGCTCATCTTTCTGCAACTGTTTATTTTAGATCCTTTAATGTTGATATGTGCTTTTTGATTGTTTCAAGTTTATGGTTGATTAACCTTTTCTTTTTGGTTTAATTATTGCAAATTGTATTTTATGTGGTTGTATTTTATGTGGTTCCCAATTCGATTTTACATTGTATTTTGTTTTGTTTTTCATGTTCTTTCATTTCAGGTTTTTTCATTTTATTTTGCTCGTTGTTCATGTTCTTTCATATTTTGTTTTTGAATTGTGTCTATGTTGTTCACTTTCTTGTAATTTTCGTTCATGCTCTTTAATTTTTCGTTTTTATGTTGTATTTTGTTTCATTGTTTTTTGCGTTTTCAATTTTTACATTGTATTTTGTTTCGTTGTTCATCTTTTTTTCACTTTTCGTTTTCTACATTTTAGTTTGTTTTGTTATTGAACTTTTCACTTTTCGTTTTTTATATTTTAGTTTATTTTGTTGTTCATATTCTATAATTTTTCGTTTTTATGTAGTGTTTTGTTTCGTTGTTTTTTTTTTTTTTGCGTTTTTAATTTTTACATTGTATTTTGTTTCGTTTTTCATCTATTTACTCTTTGATTTTGGAATGTGGGAATATGTATGTATACGTTATACTTTATGAAGATGTCTTTGATTAACGGTTTCCTTTGGATTTTGGAATGTTGGAATATGTATGTATATTTTGTACTTTATGAAAATGTCTTTGAATAACGCTTTCCTTTTGGTTTTAACTTTTTATTATTTTTAGTATGTACAGTTATTTTTAAGAACCGTTATACTTGTAGAACAATCCTCATTATAGGTACATGAATGAAAACATTGAATATGGAATAAAATTCAAACATTATTAAACATCCTATAAAGGACAATTTTTTTATGGTTGTTTTTTGCTGTTTAAAATCTCTTAAGAATAGCCACAAGTTCAATTTAAAATCAACACCGTAAAAACAAATTTTTAACTTTATTTCTGAAAAACGTTTTTTATTTTTTTTTTAACTTAAAATTTCAACATTTTATAAACGGCTTTTTCACCCGCGTTCAGTTTAGTATAAAGGAGAGTCAATTGACTTTACTCTTTCTTTTTCAAAATTTGTTTTTTTTTTTTTAAAGGTTTTGACATTTTTTAAAGAGTTTAACTATGGCAGGATCGCCATGTGGTTCAACGCCGAAGCCAACAATAAAAGACCCGACACAATCTGTGGTTATAATCAAACTGTCTCGCTTTATTATTTCTATTCTTATTTATACATGTATATTCCAGTATAATTATACATTACAGTATTGCTAATAAAGTAGTAAATATAAAATATTACTAGGGTTGTATTTAAAAGTAATTTATATTAAGACATAAAGGAGTTGCCATTACACTGTAAAACTAAAAAAATAACATGTGCGTCTAAGAATTTTTGATATATTATAGTGGACACATGTACCATTCCAGCACACCAGTTTTATTAAAAGTCCCCGACCGCTGGTGGGGGAACTAATAATATTTAAAAACAGTGTGTTTTTTTTGTAATCCTGTACCAAGTTACAGGACAGTTGTGTCACCAAATATTGATTGGTGTATTGTTGTATGATCCTGTGCCAAATTACTTAAATTAATTTAAAATTTAAAAATTAATTAAATGTTGAGTTGCCAACGTCGAAATAAGTTGAGTTTGTTTAGAAATGGTTTAGCCCAGGTAAAAACACCTTGTGCTGATACAAAATATAATTGAACCTTAATAGAATCACTAAGACCCGTGAAGCAATGAAAAGAGTTAATATTTGATTGCCTGATGTCTTTATTTTTGTCAGTCTTTTATACAATTGAATTGCTTACGTCTAACTTAAAAATAATAATAATAATATTCAAAGATCCAATTTAAGTAGTTATAAAAAATGCCTTTAATTGCATTATTGCAGTATTGCATAAAATATTTTAAAGGTAAATGACATTTAGTTTTATTATTGTAACATTAAACGATTCTGTAAATGAAATATTTGTTATTATAACATTAAATTGTTTTAAAGGCAATAACTGAGATAAACAAGTTCAAGGGTAAATGACTATATTGTCGTATATGCATTTTTGTAGTTTTTAGTAAATACGTGAAATCATTTTGCGGCCGTGGGATCGAAATACAAACCCAGCAAATTTTTGTAGTGAAAAAGGCGCGAAAAAAGTTTTTGGCTATAAAACTGAAACAGTAATGTGTGCGTCTAAGAGTTTTTTATATGTTATGGTGGACACATGTAACATTTCAGCGCACCAGTTGTAATTTCTTGGCTCGGCCCCGGGGACGAAATGCAAACCCAGCAACCTTTTTGTAGTGAAAAAGGCGCGAAAAAGTTTTTAGCCATAAAGAGAAATGGTAATATGTGCGTCTCAGGATTTTTAATATTTTATAGTGGACACATGTACCATTCAGCGCGCCAGTTGTCACTTTGTGGTTCGGCCCTGGAAACGAAATAACAACCCAGCAACCTTTTTGTAGTGAAAAAGGCGCGAAAACAGTTTTTGGCCATAAAACTGAAATGGTAATATGTGCGTCTCAGGATTTTTGATATTTTATAGTGGACACATGTACCATTCAGCGCGCCAGTTGCCACTTCCTGGTTCGGCCCTGGGAACGAAATACAAACCCAGTAAACTTTTTGTAGTGAAAAAGGCGCGAAAAAAGTTTTTGGCTATAAAACTGAAAATATAATATATGCGCTTTAGGCTTTTTAATCTTTTATAGTGGACACATGTACCATTCGAGCGCACCAGTTACCTTTCCTATTTCGGCACTGGGAACGAAATATACACCCAGAAAACTTTTTATAGGTAAAAAGGCGCGAAAAAAGTTTTTGCCATAAAACTGAAATGGTAATATGTGCGTTTTAAGCTTTTTAATATTTTATAGTGGACACATGTACCATTCCAGCGTATTAGTTGCCATTTTCTGGTTCGGTCCTGAGGATAAGATACACCCCCAGCAAACTTTTTTTAGAGTAAAAGGCGCGAAAAAAGTTTTTGGGCATAAAATTGAATTGGTAGTATGTGCGTCCAAGAATTTTTGATATTTTATAGTGGACACATGTACCATTTTAACGCACCAGTGGTCACTTCCTGGTTCCTCCCTGGGAACGAAATACAAACCTAGCAACCTTTTTGTAATGAAAAAGGCGCGAAAAAAGTTTTTGGCTATAAAACTGAAATAGAAAAATGCGCGACTTAGAATTTTTTATACTTTATAGTGGACACATGTAGCATTCCAGCGCACCAGTTGCCTTTCTATTTCGGCCCTGGGAACGAAATACAAGCCCAGCCACCTTTTTATAGTGAAAAAGGCGCGAAAACAGTTTTTGGCCATAAAACTGAAATAATAACATGTGCGTCTAAGAATTTTTGATATATTATAGTGGACACATGTACCATTCCAGCGCACCAGTTGACATTTCTTGGCTCGGCCCTGGGAACGCAATACAAACCCAGCAACCTTTTTGTAGTGAAAAAGGCGCGAAAAAAGTTTTTAGCCATAAAACTGAAATGGTTATTTGTGCGTCGAGGAATTTTTAATATTTTATAGTGGACACATGTACCATTTCAGCCCATCAGTTGTCACTTCCTGGATCAGCCCTGGGAACGAAATATACACCCAGAAAACTTTTTATAGGTAAAAAGGCGCGAAAAAAGTTTTTGCCATAAAACTGAAATGGTAATATGTGCGTTTTAAGCTTTTTAATATTTTATAGTGGACACATGTACCATTCCAGCGTATTAGTTGCCATTTTCTGGTTCGGTCCTGAGGATAAGATACACCCCCAGCAAACTTTTTTTAGAGTAAAAGGCGCGAAAAAAGTTTTTGGGCATAAAATTGAATTGGTAGTATGTGCGTCCAAGAATTTTTGATATTTTATAGTGGACACATGTACCATTTTAACGCACCAGTGGTCACTTCCTGGTTCCTCCCTGGGAACAAAATACAAACCTAGCAACCTTTTTGTAATGAAAAAGGCGCGAAAAAAATTTTTGGCTATAAAACTGAAATAGAAAAATGCGCGACTTAGAATTTTTTATACTTTATAGTGGACACATGTAGCATTCCAGCGCACCAGTTGCCTTTTCTATTTCGGCCCTGGGAACGAAATACAAGCCCAGCCACCTTTTTATAGTGAAAAAGGCGCGAAAAAAGTTTTTGGCTGTAAAACTAAAATAATAACATGTGCGTCTAAGAGTTTTTGATATATTATAGTGGACACATGTACCATTCCAGCGCACCAGTTGACATTTCTTGGCTCGGCCCTGGGAACGAAATACAAACCCAGCAACCTTTTTGTAGTGAAAAAAGCGCGAAAAAAGTTTTTAGCCATAAAACTGAAATGATTATTTGTGCGTCGAAGGATTTTTAACATTTTATAGTGGAGACATGTACCATTTCAGCCCGTCAGTTGTCACTTCCTGGATCAGCCCTGGGAACGAAATATACACCCAGAAAACTTTTTATAGGTAAAAAGGCGCGAAAAAAGATTTTGCCATAAAACTAAAATGGTAATATGTGCGTTTTAGGCTTTTTAATATTTTATAGTGAACACATGTACCATTCCAGGGCACCAATTGCCACTTCCTGGTTCGGCCCTAGGGACGAAATACAAACCCAGCAAACTTTTTGTAGTGAAAAATGCGCGAAAAAAGTTTTTGGCTGTAAAACTAAAATAATAACATGTGCGTCTAAGAATTTTTGATATATTATAGTGGACACATGTACCATTCCAGCGCACCAGTTTTATTAAAAGTCCCCGACCGCTGGTGGGGGAACTAATAATATTTAAAAACAGTGTGTTTTTTTTGTAATCCTGTACCAAGTTACAGGACAGTTGTGTCACCAAATATTGATTGGTGTATTGTTGTATGATCCTGTGCCAAATTACTTAAATTAATTTAAAATTTAAAAATTAATTAAATGTTGAGTTGCCAACGTCGAAATAAGTTGAACACCAAAGGTTTCTTTTGGATTTCAGATTGTAGTTTGTTTAGAATTGGTTTAGCCCAGGTAAAAACACCTTGTGCTGATACAAAATATAATTGAACCTTAGTAGAATCACTAAGACCTGTGAAGCAATGAAAAGAGTTAATATTTGATTGCCTGATGTCTTTATTTTTGTCAGTCTTTTATACAATTGAATTGCTTACGTCTAACTTAAAAATAATAATAATAATATTCAAAGATCCAATTTAAGTAGTTATAAAAAATGCCTTTAATTGCATTATTGCAGTATTGCATAAAATATTCTAAAGGTAAATGACATTTAGTTTTATTATTGTAACATTAAACGATTCTGTAAATGAAATATTTGTTATTATAACATTAAATTGTTTTAAAGGCAATAACTGAGATAAACAAGTTCAAGGGTAAATGACTATATTGTCGTATATGCATTTTTGTAGTTTTTAGTAACTACGTGAAATCATTTTGCGGCCGTGGGATCGAAATACAAACCCAGCAAATTTTTGTAGTGAAAAAGGCGCGAAAAAAGTTTTTGGCTATAAAACTGAAACAGTAATGTGTGCGTCTAAGAGTTTTTTATATGTTATGGTGGACACATGTAACATTTCAGCGCACCAGTTGTAATTTCTTGGCTCGGCCCCGGGGACGAAATGCAAACCCAGCAACCTTTTTGTAGTGAAAAAGGCGCGAAAAAGTTTTTAGCCATAAAACAGAAATGGTAATATGTGCGTCTCAGGATTTTTAATATTTTATAGTGGACACATGTACCATTCAGCGCGCCAGTTGTCACTTTGTGGTTCGGCCCTGGAAACGAAATAACAACCCAGCAACCTTTTTGTAGTGAAAAAGGCGCGAAAACAGTTTTTGGCCATAAAACTGAAATGGTAATATGTGCGTCTCAGGATTTTTGATATTTTATAGTGGACACATGTACCATTCAGCGCGCCAGTTGCCACTTCCTGGTTCGGCCCTGGGAACGAAATACAAACCCAGTAAACTTTTTGTAGTGAAAAAGGCGCGTAAAAAGTTTTTGGCTATAAAACTGAAAATATAATATGTGCGCTTTAGGCTTTTTAATCTTTTATAGTGGACACATGTACCATTCGAGCGCACCAGTTGCCTTTCCTATTTCGGCACTGGGAACGAAATACACACCCAGCAAACTTTTTATAGGTAAAAAGGCGCGAAAAAAGTTTTTTCCATAATTCTGAAATGGTAATTGGTGCGTTTTAGGCTTTTTAATATTTTATAGTGACTACATTTACCATTCCAGCGCACCAGTTGACATTTCTTGGCTCGCCACTTGGAACGGAATACAAACCCAGCAACCTTTTGGTAGTGAAAAAGGCGCGAAAAAAGTTTTTAGCCATAAAACTGAAATGGTAATTTGTGCGTCTAAGAATATTTGACATTTATTAGTGGAGACATGTCCCATTTTATCGCACCAGTTGTTACTTTCTGGTTCGGCCCTGGGAACGAAATACAAACCCAGCAACCTTTTTGTAGTGAAAAAGGCGCGAAAACAGTTTTTAGCCATAAAACTGAAATGGTAATTTGTGCGTCTAAGAATATTTGACATTTATTAGTGGACACATGTACTATTTCAGCGCACCAGTTGTTACTTTCTGGTTCGACCCTGGGAACGATATACAAACCCAGCAACTTGTTGTAGTGGAAAAGGCGCGAAAAAAGTTTTTAGCCATAAAACTTATATGGTAATTTGTGCGTTTTAGTCTTTTTAATCTTTTATAGTGGACACATGTACCATTCCAGCGTGCTAGTTGCTATTTCCTGGTTCGGTCCTGGGGATAAGATACACCCCCAGCAAACTTTTTTTTAGAGTAAAAGGCGCGAAAAAAGTTTTTGGCCATAAAACTGAATTGGTAATATGCGCCTCTAAGAATTTTTGATATTTCATAGTGACTACATTTACCATTCCAGCGCACCAGTTGACATTTCTTGGCTCGGCCCTGGGAACGAAATACAAACCCAGCAACCTTTTTGTAGTGAAAAAGGCGCGAAAAAAGTTTTTGGCTATAAAACTGAAATGGTAATATGTGAGTCTTAGAATTTTTTGTATTTTTTAGTGACCACGTGTACCATTCGAGCGCACCAGTTGCCTTTCCTATTTCGGCCCTGGGAACGAAATACATACCCAGCAAACTCTTTAAAGGTAAAAAGGCGCGAAAAAAGATTTTGCCATAAAACTAAAATGGTAATATGTGCGTTTTAGGCTTTTTAATATTTTATAGTGAACACATGTACCTTTCCAGGGCACCAATTGCCACTTCTTGGTTCGGCCCTAGGGACGAAATACAAACCCAGCAAACTTTTTGTAGTGAAAAATGCGCGAAAAAAGTTTTTGGCTGTAAAACTAAAATAATAACATGTGCGTCTAAGAATTTTTGATATATTATAGTGGACACATGTACCATTCCAGCGCACCAGTTTTATTAAAAGTCCCCGACCGCTGGTGGGGGAACTAATAATATTTAAAAACAGTGTGTTTTTTTTGTAATCCTGTACCAAGTTACAGGACAGTTGTGTCACCAAATATTGATTGGTGTATTGTTGTATGATCCTGTGCCAAATTACTTAAATTAATTTAAAATTTAAAAATTAATTAAATATTGAGTTGCCAACGTCGAAATAAGTTGAACACCAAAGGTTTCCTTTGGAGTTCAGATTGTAGTTTGTTTAGAATTGGTTTAGCCCAGGTAGAAACACCTTGTGCTGATACAAAATATAATTGAACCTTAATAGAATCACTAAGACCCGTGAAGCAATGAAAAGAGTTAATATTTGATTGCCTGATGTCTTTCTTTTTGTCAGTCTTTTATACAATTGAATTGCTTACGTCTAACTTAAAAATAATAATAATAATATTCAAAGATCCAATTTAAGTAGTTATAAAAAATGCCTTTAATTGCATTATTGCAGTATTGCATAAAATATTCTAAAGGTAAATGACATTTAGTTTTATTATTGTAACATTAAACGATTCTGTAAATGAAATATTTGTTATTATAACATTAAATTGTTTTAAAGGCAATAACTGAGATAAACAAGTTCAAGGGTAAATGACTATATTGTCGTATATGCATTTTTGTAGTTTTTAGTAAATACGTGAAATCATTTTGCTTGTTGTTTTTTGACTTCTTTTAGTTTTTAAGTTTTGGTTTTTTATTATGGTTAACATTCTCCGCCACGTTGAGCGGATAGCGAAAAGCAAAAATTATGTATGAGAGAACAAGAAAAAACTAAATTAATGAAATAAGAATTAATAATATAAGAGTTAACAAATTGGTATTTTTTTTTAAACCTCAGAGTTTTGCTGCCGTGGTGTTGGTTGTGGGGCATCGTTGGGGACAAGTTCATTGAAGCTCCCTTGTAGCATTTAATTTTCCGGCCTATTAGGATGACTATTATCAATAATGACAGAAGTAACGCCAACGAGCCGATATGTGGATGATAAAGTGCTGGGTATTTTATTTCCCTTGGAAGATCCTTGATGTCTGATAGCTGTCTTTGGATGTTGGAGAGCTCATCTAATTTGGTATCCAATTCGATGTTTGGTGCTAGTAGCCTCTTGACTTCGGAGGGTTTGCCAATTTCCGTAATAATGCCAAACATGGCATATGAAGTATGAAGAGTAGTAACACTCATTTCATGCCCATGGATAGTTAGTAAATTTCCCTTGATGATACAGGTTGGTTTCATGGACATGAGGCCAGATCGTTTGACGGTAAATTGTATGGTTTCAGAGTCGCACACTGCAGTTAGCTCTAATGGATTTGGTGTTGCATAAAGCCAACGATTGATAGTGTTTAGTGCGATAAAAGAAGCTTTGTTCTGTATGTCCCCGAAACTACATTGTGGGGATGTCCGATTGTTAAACAGAGCAACTTCGCAGGAATAGCTGCTGAGGTCTCGAGTAACGCTGACTTGTAAAGTAGTGCAAAGATATATGTCGTTCTTTGCTACGATACATTTATTGAATTGAAGTGTATTTAGTGTCAGATATTCATCTCGGTGGCTGTTCACGGCGAGATATTCAGTATTGGTTTTTATAGCAATATCCCTGTCGTTTATCTTGGTGGGTATGGGGATGACCTTGAAGAGCTCAAAATGTTCCTGGTTCACTAACGGTAGTTCAATCACGAAAATGACACTCTCCTGTGTTACTGTGCCCTTGACGCTCATGATCTTGTATAATTCCAGCAAGTCAGTATCTTCAACTGGTAACGAGCGACCAATGGGAAGGTGGCCCTTAATCTTAGCTATCTCTGTTCTTAACTGTTTTGATGTGAGGAGAAGTGGACTTATTTTACCGTGATTTTAGTGCATGAGGGCAGCGACCAGCTCTGTCTCAATTCTTTGTAACTCTGCCGCAAGTGTATTTAATTGAATCGCCAGGGACATTAGATTTTGGGTTTGTCGCAATTTTGAGTTCTTGTCTCTAACTGTATTTAACTCATTATAGATGCTGGTTTTAAGCTCTGAGAAGTGCAAATTCATATCATTAGTGCAATATTAATTGTCGAATTTATCACCGAAGTTTGGTTTTTGAGTAACGGGTGAAAATACTCCTCGTTTTGCTTTACATTGGCTATAGTCTGAGCCATTTGTTCTGCATAATCCGAATCCAGGAGTCCAAATAGAGCATGAGCCATAATCCCCACAATATCTAGTGCAGCTCTTCGGTTTCTTCTTGAAGTTAAAAGGTGTGATTCTTGAATGAGAATGCCCCAGGTATGCTGAAGTTCGAGGTAGAGTATTTCACATGATTTAGTAGCTATTGATTGTTTGCAGAACTTTGAAAATGTTGTTATCCCGGCTTCCAGAACCTCGTTCCTCTCCCAAATAGGTGTGAGATCGTAATATATAATGAATTTCCAGGTTGCAGTTATCAATTTTGTCGACCCTACGCCTTCGAAATACAATCCTGGGTTGGAAGAAAACTCTGTGACATTGATCGCGGAGGCTAGTATTATCGGCAGTAGCAGGAGCGAAATACATATTGTACTGAAGATTCCTTGCGAAGCATATGATACTACCTTCCGTTTTGGCTGTATAGATTCGCCTTCTGATGAGTGTTGTCTTTTTTGCGATATTGGCTTGTCATATTCGTAGTGTTCTGTGTGAAAATCGTTGAACAGGGGCGCCAATCTATGAATTGGCCTTTTGAAAATTCCCTTCGCTGTTTTGAAGTCGCAGACCCTCTTAAGTCCATCATCTCCCTTGTACATTCGGCTGATTCTTCCCAGTGGCCATTGTAGTACAGGAGTATTGTCTTCTTTGAGAATGACAAGCATGCCTTCAATGACGTTCGGTGAAGGAGATGTTAATGGCTCACCTACTAGAAAGTGACCTGGTGTAAAGCTTGAAGATCTTCGTAATTTGATGAGAGAGGAATTAAGGGTCGCGAGTTTAGGATGGCTTCTATTTCAACCACTATTGTTTCCAACTCTTCATATGTAAGTGATGCAGCGGACACACTTCTCAGCAGAAGATGTTTGGCTGATTTAACTGCCGCTTCCCAAAGGCCACCGAAATGAGGGGCTCTTGGTGGAATAAATTTAAAAGTAATTGATTGATTGCTGCATACTCGTATAATTTTTTCTTGGGCTGATTGAGAATATATTGATTCTTCTAATTCAGCTATTTTGTTGTTTGCTCCCACGAAGTTAGTAGCATTGTCGCAATATAATGTCTGACAATGGCCTCTTCTGCTGATGAATCGTCGTAATGCTCCGATAAAGGCTTCTGTGGACAGATTGGACACAACTTCCATGTGAATGGCCTTAGTTGCAAAACAGCAAAATACTGCGATATAGGCTTTGTCTGGACTTTTGCCCCTAATTTTGTGATGTATCCAAATCGGCCCAAAGAATTCAACTCCTGTAGTAATGAATGGACGTCCTGGCGTCACTCTGTCAGCTGGTAGATTTCCCATCAATTGTTTAAAAAGCACTGGCCTTGCCTTGGTGCATCGTATGCATTTGTGGACGGTACTGCGTGCGTCTGATTTTCCGTTGATAATCCAGAACTGCGCCCTGGATGCAGCCAACAATGCTTGTAGGCCGCAATAACGATTTTCTTCATGTAGCATTTGCATCAACAACCTCACCATGAAATGATTGTGTGGTAAAATTGCTGTATGCTTCGCCTTGAATGGTAATGTTGATTGTTCCAGACGACCACCTACACGCATTATCTGATATTCATCCAAGAATGGATTTAATGAGGCCAAAGGGCTGGATTTATGTACAGGTGTTTTGTTTGATAATCTTTCCAGCTCTTCCCCAAATTCCGTGGCTTGCATGATTTTGATGATAACGTTCAGAGCTTCTTCCATTTCATGTGCATCGAGCGCCTTGTTGGATGGACGAACAATTTTCGCAGTTTTGGAATTTGTGATGAATCTCAAGACATAACCGATCATGCGCTGAAGAGTCTTGAAAGAGTTTCGATGGTTTATTCGACTTATAATGTCTTCGTACTTTTGCTGCGAGGTTGATATTGTCAAAACATGCTTCGTCATTTTGCGTTCTTCGTTGCAAGGTATATCAAAAACTTGTGGAGATGAGTTCGTCCACTCACTTTTTTGTCCTGATAGAAATAGTGGGCCATAAAACCAAATTGAATGTTGTGATAGCTTTTCTGGTGCTAGTCCTCGGGATATTGCGTCAGCTGGATTCTGTTTAGAGCTGACATGTCGCCATTGATTTGATTCGCTTAATTCTTGTATTTTGGCTATTCTTTTTGCCACAAAAGTGTGGAAGGATGCTGCAGTAGAATTTATCCACGCAAGGACAATCTTTGAATCTGTCCAGAAAAAGCTTGCAGTATTTTGTAGACGAAGATCTTGCTTTACTCTATTTGTCAGCTCCACCCCTAGTACTGCGGCACATAGTTCCAGCCGAGGCAGCGTCTGCTTTTTAATGGGTGCTACACGGGACTTGGAACATATTAATCTTGTTGATACAGTTTTGTCCTTGTATGTTGAATGAATGTAAATTGCCGTTCCATAAGCTCGTTCCGAGGCATCAACAAACGTGTGAAGCTGCGTTGTTACTGGATTTTCAGTTTTTAGTATGAATCGATCGATCTTAATTTTGTTTAGTGCTTCTATGCTCGTTCGAAATTTATTCCATACGTTTTGAAGATCCAGGGGCAATTCATCATCCCATGAAATTGGTAATTGCCACAGCTCCTGCAAAAATATTTTGGCTCGTACGACTACCGGCCCAAAAATTCCTAATGGATCAAATATCTTGGCAAGTTCTGAACTAACTATTCGTTTTGTTACACCCTTTGAATAATTTTCCGTTGGTACTTTTGCTTGCCCACATAACTGGTCAGACCTCGGTAGCCATATTAATCCAAGTGTTTTAATAGAGCAGTTTGAACTTTCGTCCAAGTCCAAATTGATCTCCTGGTCCTCAGGTGCAATACCATTTAGCATCTGGGGATGATTTGAACACCATTTTCGAAGTTTAAAGCCAGCTTCTTTTAGGATTAAGTTGAGTTGTCGTTGTGATTCCAATGCTGTACTGATGGAGTCGGCTCCGCTTAGGCAATCGTCCACATAAAAATCATCACGTAATATTGAGGCACCTAGTGGATATTTCGTGGTGTTTTGTGTTGCTAGGTGTTGAAGGCATTTGGTAGCTAGGTATGGAGCTGAAGAAGTGCCGTAGGTGACAGTTTTGAGGCGATAATATTTGATATCTTGATGTTTGTTATATCTCCAAATGATGAGCTGGAACATTTGGTCTGCACAATTGACTTGAATTTGTCGGTACATTTTTTCGATGTCTGCAGTGAAGACGAATTTATGCATCTGAAATCTCAGCAGAACTGAACATAGCTCACTTTGCACGGTTGGTCCTGCATGAAGGATGTCGTTGAGTGAGAAACCGCTGGCTGATGCGTCAAACACTACTCGCAATTTTGTTGTTGAACTTTCCGGTTTCAGCACGCAATGATGAGGCATGACGTAATGTACATCGGGAATGTCGTCTTCCTGTATTTCTTCCATGTGCCCCAAGGATTCATATTCTTCCATAAATTTATTGTATTCTGCTCTAAGTTCTGGCTTAAGGTTCAACCGTTTTTCCAATGACAAAAATCGATTGAAAGCCATTGTTTTAGAAGTTCCGAGAATTGATGGATTCTCTGCAAATGGTAAGCGGAAAGTGAATCTCCCATCCTTGTTTCTTTGTAAGTTTTGCACAAAATATTCTTCACATCGTTTTTCAGCTAAAGATAGTGCACGTTCTGAATTATTTGCCTCTTCAAGTTTCACATGTTCAAGTGGAAACATGTACCATTCGAGCGCACCAGTTGCCTTTCCTATTTCGGCCCTGGGAACGAAATACACACCCAGCAAACTTTTTATAGGTAAAAAGGCGCGAAAAAAGTTTTTTCCATAATTCTGAAATGGTAATTGGTGCGTTTTAGGCTTTTTAATATTTTATAGTGACTATATTTACCATTCCAGTGCACCAGTTGACATTTCTTGGCTCGGCACTTGGAACGAAATACAAACCCAGCAACCTTTTGGTAGTGAAAAAGGCGCGAAAAAAGTTTTTAGCCATAAAACTGAAATGGTAATTTGTGCGTCTAAGAATATTTGACATTTATTAGTGGAGACATGTCCCATTTTATCGCACCAGTTGTTACTTTATGGTTCGGCCCTGGGAACGAAATACAAACCCAGCAACCTTTTTGTAGTGAAAAAAGCGCGAAAACAGTTTTTAGCCATAAAACTGAAATGGTAATTTGTGCGTTTTAGTCTTTTTAATCTTTTATAGTGGACACATGTACCATTCCAGCGTGCTAGTTGCTATTTCCTGGTGGAAAAAAGTCTTTTATACAATTGAATTGCTTACGTCTAACTTAAAAATAATAATAATAATATTCAAAGATCCAATTTAAGTAGTTATAAAAAATGCCTTTAATTGCATTATTGCAGTATTGCATAAAATATTCTAAAGGTAAATGACATTTAGTTTTATTATTGTAACATTAAACGATTCTGTAAATGAAATATTTGTTATTATAACATTAAATTGTTTTAAAGGCAATAACTGAGATAAACAAGTTCAAGGGTAAATGACTATATTGTCGTATATGCATTTTTGTAGTTTTTAGTAAATACGTGAAATCATTTTGCTTGTTGTTTTTTGACTTCTTTAAATTTTTAAGTTTTGGTTTTTTATTATGGTTAACAGATATTTTATAGTGGACACATTTACATTTTCAGCGCACCAGCTGTCACTTCCTGGTTCGGCCTTGGGAACGGAATACAGACCCAGCAACATTTTTGTAGTGAAGAAGGCGCGAAAAAAGTTTTTGGCTATAAAACTGAAATGGTAATATGTGCGTCTAAGAATTTTTGATATTTTATAGTGGACACATGTACCATTTTAACGCACCAGTGGTCACTTCCTGGTTCCTCCCTGGGAACGAAATACAAACCTAGCAACCTTTTTGTAATGAAAAAGGCGCGAAAAAAGTTTTTGGCTATAAAACTGAAATAGAAAAATGCGCGACTTAGAATTTTTTATACTTTATAGTGGACACATGTAGCATTCCAGCGCACCAGTTGCCTTTTCTATTTCGGCCCTGGGAACGAAATACAAGCCCAGCCACCTTTTTATAGTGAAAAAGGCTCGAAAAAAGTTTTTGGCCATAAAACTGAATTGGTAATATGTGCGTCTAAAAATTTTTGATATTTTATAGTGGACACATTTATCATTCCAGCGCACCAGTTGCTTTTCTTTTTTCGGCCCTGGGAACGAAATACAAGCCCAGCCACCTTTTTATAGTGAAAAAGGCGCGAAAAAAGTTTTTGGCTGTAAAACTAAAATAATAACATGTGCGTCTAAGAATTTTTGATATATTATAGTGGACACATGTACCATTCCAGCGCACCAGTTGACATTTCTTGGCTCGGCCCTGGGAACGAAATACAAACCCAGCAACCTTTTTGTAGTGAAAAAAGCGCGAAAAAAGTTTTTAGCCATAAAACTGAAATGATTATTTGTGCGTCGAAGGATTTTTAACATTTTATAGTGGAGACATGTACCATTTCAGCCCGTCAGTTGTCACTTCCTGGATCAGCCCTGGGAACGAAATATACACCCAGAAAACTTTTTATAGGTAAAAAGGCGCGAAAAAAGATTTTGCCATAAAACTAAAATGGTAATATGTGCGTTTTAGGCTTTTTAATATTTTATAGTAAACACATGTACCATTCCAGGGCACCAATTGCCACTTCCTGGTTCGGCCCTAGGGACGAAATACAAACCCAGCAAACTTTTTGTAGTGAAAAATGCGCGAAAAAAGTTTTTGGCTGTAAAACTAAAATAATAACATGTGCGTCTAAGAATTTTTGATATATTATAGTGGACACATGTACCATTCCAGCGCACCAGTTTTATTAAAAGTCCCCGACCGCTGGTGGGGGAACTAATAATATTTAAAAACAGTGTGTTTTTTTTGTAAT
This sequence comes from Epicampocera succincta, assembly GCA_932526305.1. Taxonomy (NCBI): domain Eukaryota; kingdom Metazoa; phylum Arthropoda; class Insecta; order Diptera; family Tachinidae; genus Epicampocera; species Epicampocera succincta. Next base: position 24,736,975 of record OW052035.1, on the reverse strand, counting down.
CCTGTACCAAGTTACAGGACAGTTGTGTCACCAAATATTGATTGGTGTATTGTTGTATGATCCTGTGCCAAATTACTTAAATTAATTTAAAATTTAAAAATTAATTAAATGTTGAGTTGCCAACGTCGAAATAAGTTGAACACCAAAGGTTTCCTTTGGAGTTCAGATTGTAGTTTGTTTAGAATTGGTTTAGCCCAGGTAGAAACACCTTGTGCTGATACAAAATATAATTGAACCTTAATAGAATCACTAAGACCCGTGAATCAATGAAAAGAGTTAATATTTGATTGCCTGATGTCTTTATTTTTGTCAGTCTTTTATACAATTGAATTGCTTACGTCTAACTTAAAAATAATAATAATAATATTCAAAGATCCAATTTAAGTAGTTATAAAAAATGCCTTTAATTGCATTATTGCAGTATTGCATAAAATATTCTAAAGGTAAATGACATTTAGTTTTATTATTGTAACATTAAACGATTCTGTAAATGAAATATTTGTTATTATAACATTAAATTGTTTTAAAGGCAATAACTGAGATAAACAAGTTCAAGGGTAAATGACTATATTGTCGTATATGCATTTTTGTAGTTTTTAGCAAATACGTGAAATCATTTTGCGGCCGTGGGATCGAAATACAAACCCAGCAAATTTTTGTAGTGAAAAAGGCGCGAAAAAAGTTTTTGGCTATAAAACTGAAACAGTAATGTGTGCGTCTAAGAGTTTTTTATATGTTATGGTGAACACATGTAACATTTCAGCGCACCAGTTGTAATTTCTTGGCTCGGCCCCGGGGACGAAATGCAAACCCAGCAACCTTTTTGTAGTGAAAAAGGCGCGAAAAAGTTTTTAGCCATAAAACAGAAATGGTAATATGTGCGTCTCAGGATTTTTAATATTTTATAGTGGACACATGTACCATTCAGCGCGCCAGTTGTCACTTTGTGGTTCGGCCCTGGAAACGAAATAACAACCCAGCAACCTTTTTGTAGTGAAAAAGGCGCGAAAACAGTTTTTGGCCATAAAACTGAAATGGTAATATGTGCGTCTCAGGATTTTTGATATTTTATAGTGGACACATGTACCATTCAGCGCGCCAGTTGCCACTTCCTGGTTCGGCCCTGGGAACGAAATACAAACCCAGTAAACTTTTTGTAGTGAAAAAGGCGCGAAAAAAGTTTTTGGCTATAAAACTGAAAATATAATATGTGCGCTTTAGGCTTTTTGATATTTTATGGTGGACACATGTACCATTCGAGCGCACCAAGTGCCTTTCCTATTTCGGCACTGGGAACGAAATACACACCCAGCAAACTTTTTATAGGTAAAAAGACGCGAAAAAAGTTTTTTCCATAATTCTGAAATGGTAATTGGTGCGTTTTAGGCTTTTTTAAATTTTATAGTGACTACATTTACCATTCCAGCGCACCAGTTGACATTTCTTGGCTCGGCACTTGGAACGAAATACAAACCCAGCAACCTTTTGGTAGTGAAAAAGGCGCGAAAAAAGTTTTTAGCCATAAAACTGAAATGGTAATTTGTGCGTCTAAGAATATTTGACATTTATTAGTGGAGACATGTCCCATTTTATCGCACCAGTTGTTACTTTCTGGTTCGGCCCTGGGAACGAAATACAAACCCAGCAACCTTTTTGTAGTGAAAAAGGCGCGAAAACAGTTTTTAGCCATAAAACTGAAATGGTAATTTGTGCGTCTAAGAATATTTGACATTTATTAGTGGACACATGTACTATTTCAGCGCACCAGTTGCTACTTTCTGGTTCGACCCTGGGAACGATATACAAACCCAGCAACTTGTTGTAGTGGAAAAGGCGCGAAAAAAGTTTTTAGCCATAAAACTTATATGGTAATTTGTGCGTTTTAGTCTTTTTAATCTTTTTTAGTGGACACATGTACCATTCCAGCGTGCTAGTTGCTATTTCCTGGTTCGGTCCTGGGGATAAGATACACCCCCAGCAAACTTTTTTTTAGAGTAAAAGGCGCGAAAAAAGTTTTTGGCCATAAAACTGAATTGGTAATATGCGCCTCTAAGAATTTTTGATATTTCATAGTGACTACATTTACCATTCCAGCGCACCAGTTGACATTTCTTGGCTCGGCCCTGGGAACGAAATACAAACCCAGCAACCTTTTTGTAGTGAAAAAGGCGCGAAAAAAGTTTTTGGCTATAAAACTGAAATGGTAATATGTGAGTCTTAGAATTTTTTGTATTTTTTAGTGACCACGTGTACCATTCGAGCGCACCAGTTGCCTTTCCTATTTCGGCCCTGGGAACGAAATACATACCCAGCAAACTCTTTATAGGTAAAAAGGCGCAAAAAAAGTTTTTTCCATAAAACTGAAATGGTAATATATGCGTTTTAGGCTTTTTAATATTTTATAGCGACTACATTTACCATTCCAGCGCACCAGTTGACATTTCTTAGCTCGGCCCTGGGAACGAAATACAAACCCAGCAACCTTTTTGTAGTGAAAACGGCGCGAAAAAAGTTTTTAGCCATAAAACTGAAATTGTAATTTGTGCGTCGAAGGATTTTTGATATTTAAAAAAAATTCATGCAAAATTATAAAAATATTTAATGGAAAATTATAAATCTCGGCTTTAATATTTATAAAATTTACACAATGTCTTGTTCAAAAATTTGCAAGAAAAAGTGTACAAAATTTTTCATGCAAAATTAAAAATTTCAGCTTTAATACATAAATAAAATACACCCTTGTCTTATTCAAAAAATTTCAAAAGATATTATACAATTTTTTTCTGGAAAATTAGAAATCTCGGCTTTTTATATTTATAAAAAATTACACCCGGTCTTAATAAAAAAATTTCGATAAAAATATACAAAATTAGAAATTTCAGCTTTAATATGTAAATAAAATGCACCTGTTACTTATTAAAAAAATTTCAAGAAAAGTTATAAAATTTTTTTATGGAAAATTAGAAATCTCGTCTTTTATATTTATAAGAATTGCACCCGGTCATATTCAAAGATTTATTTGATGGCTTTTATTTGATATTTTATAGTGGCCACATGTACCATTCAGGGCACCAGTTGTCACTTCCTGGTTCGGCCCTGGGAACGAAATACGCACCCAGCAAACTTTTATGGGTAAAAAGGCGCGAAAAAAGTTTTTGCCATAAAACTGAAATGGTAATATGTGCGTTTTAGGCTTTTTAATATTTTATAGTGGACACATGTACCATTTCAGCGCACCAGTTGTCACTTCCTGGATCAGCCCTGGGAACGAAATATACACCAAGCAAACTTTTTATAGGTAAAAAGGCGCGAAAAAAGTTTTTGGCCATAAAACTAAATTGGTAATATGCGCGTCTAAGAATTTTTGATATTTCATAGTGGACACATGTACCATTTTCGCGCACCAGTAGCCTTTTATATTTCGGCCCTGGGAACGAAATACAAACCCAGCAACCTTTTTGTAGTGAAAAATGAGCGAAAAAAGTTTTTGGCCATAAAACTGAAATGGTAATTTTTGCGTCTAAGAATATTTTACATTTATTAGTGGAGACATGTACTATTTCAGCGCACCAGTTGTTACTTTCTGGTTCGGCCCTGGGAACGATATACAAACCCAGCAACTTGTTGTAGTGAAAAAGGCGCGAAAAAAGTTTTTAGCCATAAAACTGAAATGGTAATTTTTGCGTCTAAGAATATTTTACATTTATTAGTGGAGACATGTACTATTTCAGCGCACCAGTTGTTACTTTCTGGTTCGGCCCTGGGAACAATATACAAACCCAGCAACTTGTTGTAGTGGAAAAGGCGCGAAAAAAGTTTTTAGCCATAAAACTTATATGGTAATTTGTGCGTTTTAGTCTTTTTAATCTTTTATAGTGGACACATGTACCATTCCAGCGTGCTAGTTGCTATTTCCTGGTTCGGTCCTGGGGATAAGATACACCCCCAGCAACTTGTTGTAGTGAAAAAGGCGCGAAAAAAGTTTTTTCCATAAAACTGAAATGGTAATATGTGCGTTTTAGGCTTTTTAATATTTTATAGTGACTACATTTACCATTCCAGCGCACCAGTTGACATTTTTTGGATCGGCCCTTGGAACGAAATACAAGCCCAGCAACCTTTTTGTAGTGAAAACGGCGCGAAAAAAGTTTTTAGCTATAAAACGGAAATGGTAATTGGTGCGTCGAAGGATTTTTGATATTTAAAAAAAATTCATGCAAAATTATAAAAATATTTAATGGAAAATTATAAATCTCGGCTTTAATTTTTATGAAATTTACACAATGTCTTATTCAAAAACTTGTAAGAAAAAGTGTACAAAATTTTTCATGCAAAATTAAAAATTTCAGCTTTTATATATAAATAAAATACACCCTTGTCTTATTCAAAAAATTTCAAAAAATATTATACAATTTTTTTCTGGAAAATTAGAAATCTCGGCTTTTATATTTATAAAAAATTACACCCGGTCTTAATAAAAAATTTCGAGAAAAAGTATACAAAATTAGAAATTTCAGCTTTAATATATAAATAAAATGCACCTGTTACTTATTAAAAAATTTTCAAGAAAAGCTATAAAATGTTTTTATGGAAAATTATAAATCTCGTCTTTTATATTTATACAAATTACACCCGTGTTTTATTCTAACATTTTGAAGAAAAGTAATTAGTTAGTCATGCAGAATTAGAAATTTCAGCTTTAATATATAAATAAAATAAACCTGTGACTTTTTCAAAAAATTTCAAAAAAGATTATATACATTTTTTGTGGAAAATTAGAAATCTCAGCTTTTATATTTATAAGAATTGCACCCGGTCATATTTAAAAATTTTTAAGAAAAAGTGTACAAAATTGTTCGTGCAAAATTAGAAATCTCGGCTTTTATTTGATATTTTATAGTGGCCACATGTACAATTCAGCGCACCAGTTGTCACTTCCTGGTTCTTCCCAGGGAACGAAATACACACCCAGCAAACTTTTTATAGGTAAAAAGGTGTGAAAAAAGTTTTTGCCATAAAACTGAAATGGTAATATGTGCGTTTTAGGCTTTTGAATATTTTATAGTGGACACATGTACCATTGCAGCGCACTAGTTGCCATTTCCTGGTTCGGCCCTGGGAACGAAATACAAACCCAGCATTCTTTTTGTAATGAAAAAGGCGCGAAAAAGTTTTTGGCTATAAAACTGAAATGGTAATTAGTGCGTTTTAGGCTTTTTAAAATTTAATAGTGAACACATTTACCATTCCAGCGCACCAGTTGCTTTTTCTATTTCGGCCCTGGGAACGAAATACAAACCCAGCCACCTTTTTGTAGTGAAAAAGGCGCGAAAAAAGTTTTTGGTTGTAAAACTGAAATAATAACATGTGCGTCTAAGAATTTCTGATATTTTATAGTGGACACATGTACAATTTCAGCGCACCAGTTGTAATTTCATGGCTCGGCCCTGGGGACGAAATACAAACCCAGCAACCTTTTTGTAGTGAAAAATGCGCGAAAAAAGTTTTTGGCCATAAAACTGAAATGGTAATATGTGCGTTTTAGGCTTTTTAAAATTTTATAGTGAACCCATTTACCATTCCAGCGCACCAGCTGCCTTTTCTAATTCGGCCCTGGGAACGAAATACAAACCCAGCCACCTTTTTGTAGTGAAAAAGGCGCGAAAAACGTTTTTGGCCAAAAAACTAAAATGGTTATATGTGCGTTTTAGGCTTTTTAATATTTTATAGTGAACACATTTACCATTCCAGCGCACCAATTGCCACTTCCTGGTTCGGCCCTAGGGACGAAATAAAAACCTAGCAATTATTTTGTAGTGAAAAATGCGCGAAAAAAGTTTTTGGCTGTAAAACTGAAATAATAATATGTGCGTCTAAGAATTTCTGATATTTTATAGTGGATACATGTACCATTCCAGCGCACCAGTTGACATTTCTTGGCTCGGCCCTGGGAACGAAATACAAACCCAGCAACCTTTTTGTAGTGAAAAAGGCGCGAAAAAAGTTTTTAGCCATAAAACTGAAATGGTTATTTGTGCGTCGAGGAATTTTTAATATTTTATAGTGGACACATGTACCATTTTAGCCCGTCAGTTGTCACTTCCTGGATCAGCCCTGGGAACGAAATATACACCCAGAAAACTTTTTATAGGTAAAAAGGCGCGAAAAAAGTTTTTGCCATAAAACTGAAATGGTAATATGTGCGTTTTAAGCTTTTTAATATTTTATAGTGGACACATGTACCATTCCAGCGTATTAGTTGCCATTTTCTGGTTCGGTCTTGAGGATAAGATACACCCCCAGCAAACTTTTTCTAGAGTAAAAGGCGCGAAAAAAGTTTTTGGGCATAAAATTGAATTGGTAGTATGTGCGTCCAAGAATTTTTGATATTTTATAGTGGACACATGTACCATTTTAACGCACCAGTGGTCACTTCCTGGTTCCTCCCTGGGAACGAAATACAAACCTAGCAACCTTTTTGTAATGAAAAAGGCGCGAAAAAAGTTTTTGGCTATAAAACTGAAATAGAAAAATGCGCGACTTAGAATTTTTTATATTTTATAGTGGACACATGTAGCATTCCTGCGCACCAGTTGCCTTTTCTATTTCGGCCCTGGGAACGAAATACAAGCCCAGCCACCTTTTTATAGTGAAAAAGGCGCGAAAAAAGTTTTTGGCTGTAAAACTAAAATAATAACATGTGCGTCTAAGAATTTTTGATATATTATAGTGGACACATGTACCATTCCAGCGCACCAGTTGACATTTCTTGGCCCGGCCCTGGGAACGAAATACAAACCCAGCAACCTTTTTGTAGTGAAAAAAGCGCGAAAAAAGTTTTTAGCCATAAAACTGAAATGATTATTTGTGCGTCGAAGGATGTTTAACATTTTATAGTGGAGACATGTACCATTTCAGCCCATCAGTTGTCACTTCCTGGATCAGCCCTGGGAACGAAATATACACCCAGAAAACTTTTTATAGGTAAAAAGGCGCGAAAAAAGATTTTGCCATAAAACTAAAATGGTAATATGTGCGTTTTAGGCTTTTTAATATTTTATAGTGAACACATGTACCATTCCAGGGCACCAATTGCCACTTCCTGGTTCGGCCCTAGGGACGAAATACAAACCCAGCAAACTTTTTGTAGTGAAAAATGCGCGAAAAAAGTTTTTGGCTGTAAAACTAAAATAATAACATGTGCGTCTAAGAATTTTTGATATATTATAGTGGACACATGTACCATTCCAGCGCACCAGTTTTATTAAAAGTCCCCGACCGCTGGTGGGGGAACTAATAATATTTAAAAACAGTGTGTTTTTTTTGTAATCCTGTACCAAGTTACAGGACAGTTGTGTCACCAAATATTGATTGGTGTATTGTTGTATGATCCTGTGCCAAATTACTTAAATTAATTTAAAATTTAAAAATTAATTAAATGTTGAGTTGCCAACGTCGATATAAGTTGAACACCAAAGGTTTCCTTTGGAGTTCAGATTGTAGTTTGTTTAGAATTGGTTTAGCCCAGGTAGAAACACCTTGTGCTTATACAAAATATAATTGAACCTTAATAGAATCACTAAGACCCGTGAAGCAATGAAAAGAGTTAATATTTGATTGCCTGATGTCTTTATTTTTGTCAGTCTTTTATACAATTGAATTGCTTACGTCTAACTTAAAAATAATAATAATAATATTCAAAGATCCAATTTAAGTAGTTATAAAAAATGCCTTTAATTGCATTATTGCAGTATTGCATAAAATATTCTAAAGGTAAATGACATTTAGTTTTATTATTGTAACATTAAACGATTCTGTAAATGAAATATTTGTTATTATAACATTAAATTGTTTTAAAGGCAATAACTGAGATAAACAAGTTCAAGGGTAAATGACTATATTGTCGTATATGCATTTTTGTAGTTTTTAGTAAATGCGTGAAATCATTTTGCTTGTTGTTTTTTGACTTCTTTTAGTTTTTAAGTTTTGGTTTTTTATTATGGTTAACATTCTCCGCCACGTTGAGCGGATAGCGAAAAGCAAAAATTATGTATGAGAGAACAAGAAAAAACTAAATTAATGAAATAAGAATTAATAATATAAGAGTTAACAAATTGGTATTTTTTTTTAAACCTCAGAGTTTTGCTGCCGTGGTGTTGGTTGTGGGGCATCGTTGGGGACAAGTTCATTGAAGCTCCCTTGTAGCATTTAATTTTCCGGCCTATTAGGATGACTATTATCAATAATGACAGAAGTAACGCCAACGAGCCGATATGTGGATGATAAAGTGCTGGGTATTTTATTTCCCTTGGAAGATCCTTGATGTCTGATAGCTGTCTTTGGATGTTGGAGAGCTCATCTAATTTGGTATCCAATTCGATGTTTGGTGCTAGTAGCCTCTTGACTTCGGAGGGTTTGCCAATTTCCGTAATAATGCCAAACATGGCATATGAAGTATGAAGAGTAGTAACACTCATTTCATGCCCATGGATAGTTAGTAAATTTCCCTTGATGATACAGGTTGGTTTCATGGACATGAGGCCAGATCGTTTGACGGTAAATTGTATGGTTTCAGAGTCGCACACTGCAGTTAGCTCTAATGGATTTGGTGTTGCATAAAGCCAACGATTGATAGTGTTTAGTGCGATAAAAGAAGCTTTGTTCTGTATGTTCCCGAAACTACATTGTGAGGATGTCCGATTGTTAAACAGAGCAACTTCGCAGGAATAGCTGCTGAGGTCTCGAGTAACGCTGACTTGTAAAGTAGTGCAAAGATATATGTCGTTCTTTGCTACGATACATTTATTGAATTGAAGTGTATTTAGTGTCAGATATTCATCTCGGTGGCTGTTCACGGCGAGATATTCAGTATTGGTTTTTATAGCAATATCCCTGTCGTTTATCTTGGTGGGTATGGGGATGACCTTGAAGAGCTCAAAATGTTCCTGGTTCACTAACGGTAGTTCAATCACGAAAATGACACTCTCCTGTGTTACTGTGCCCTTGACGCTCATGATCTTGTATAATTCCAGCAAGTCAGTATCTTCAACTGGTAACGAGCGACCAATGGGAAGGTGGCCCTTAATCTTAGCTATCTCTGTTCTTAACTGTTTTGATGTGAGGAGAAGTGGACTTATTTTACCGTGATTTTAGTGCATGAGGGCAGCGACCAGCTCTGTCTCAATTCTTTGTAACTCTGCCGCAAGTGTATTTAATTGAATCGCCAGGGACATTAGATTTTGGGTTTGTCGCAATTTTGAGTTCTTGTCTCTAACTGTATTTAACTCATTATAGATGCTGGTTTTAAGCTCTGAGAAGTGCAAATTCATATCATTAGTGCAATATTAATTGTCGAATTTATCACCGAAGTTTGGTTTTTGAGTAACGGGTGAAAATACTCCTCGTTTTGCTTTACATTGGCTATAGTCTGAGCCATTTGTTCTGCATAATCCGAATCCAGGAGTCCAAATAGAGCATGAGCCATATTCCCCACAATATCTTTTTTTTTGAAAATGTTGTTATCCCGGCTTCCAGAACCTCGTTCCTCTCCCAAATAGGTGTGAGATCGTAATATATAATGAATTTCCAGGTTGCAGTTATCAATTTTGTCGACCCTACGCCTTCGAAATACAATCCTGGGTTGGAAGAAAACTCTGTGACATTGATCGCGGAGGCTAGTATTATCGGCAGTAGCAGGAGCGAAATACATATTGTACTGAAGATTCCTTGCGAAGCATATGATACTACCTTCCGTTTTGGCTGTATAGATTCGCCTTCTGATGAGTGTTGTCTTTTTTGCGATATTGGCTTGCCATATTCGTAGTGTTCTGTGTGAAAATCGTTGAACAGGGGCGCCAATCTATGAATTGGCCTTTTGAAAATTCCCTTCGCTGTTTTGAAGTCGCAGACCCTCTTAAGTCCATCATCTCCCTTGTACATTCGGCTGATTCTTCCCAGTGGCCATTGTAGTACAGGAGTATTGTCTTCTTTGAGAATGACAAGCATGCCTTCAATGACGTTCGGTGAAGGAGATGTTAATGGCTCACCTACTAGAAAGTGACCTGGTGTAAGAGCTTGAAGATCTTCGTAATTTGATGAGAGAGGAATTAAGGGTCGCGAGTTTAGGATGGCTTCTATTTCAACCACTATTGTTTCCAACTCTTCATATGTAAGTGATGCAGCGGACACACTTCTCAGCAGAAGATGTTTGGCTGATTTAACTGCCGCTTCCCAAAGGCCACCGAAATGAGGGGCTCTTGGAGGAATAAATTTAAAAGTAATTGATTGATTGCTGCATACTCGTATAATTTTTTCTTGGGCTGATTGAGAATATATTGATTCTTCTAATTCAGCTATTTTGTTGTTTGCTCCCACGAAGTTAGTAGCATTGTCGCAATATAATGTCTGACAATGGCCTTTTCTGCTGATGAATCGTCGTAATGCTCCGATAAAGGCTTCTGTGGACAGATTGGACACAACTTCCATGTGAATGGCCTTAGTTGCAAAACAGCAAAATACTGCGATATAGGCTTTGTCTGGACTTTTGCCCCTAATTTTGTGATGTATCCAAATCGGCCCAAAGAATTCAACTCCTGTAGTAATGAATGGACGTCCTGGCGTCACTCTGTCAGCTGGTAGATTTCCCATCAATTGTTTAAAAAGCACTGGCCTTGCCTTGGTGCATCGTATGCATTTGTGGACGGTACTGCGTGCGTCTGATTTTCCGTTGATAATCCAGAACTGCGCCCTGGATGCAGCCAACAATGCTTGTGGGCCGCAATAACGATTTTCTTCATGTAGCATTTGCATCAACAACCTCACCATGAAATGATTGTGTGGTAAAATTGCTGTATGCTTCGCCTTGAATGGTAATGTTGCTTGTTCCAGACGACCACCTACACGCATTATCTGATATTCATCCAAGAATGGATTTAATGAGGCCAAAGGGCTGGATTTATGTACAGGTGTTTTGTTTGATAATCTTTCCAGCTCTTCTCCAAATTCCGTGGCTTGCATGATTTTGATGATAACGTTCAGAGCTTCTTCCATTTCATGTGCATCGAGCGCCTTGTTGGATGGACGAACAATTTTCGCAGTTTTGGAATTTGTGATGAATCTCAAGACATAACCGATCATGCGCTGAAGAGTCTTGAAAGAGTTTCGATGGTTTATTCGACTTATAATGTCTTCGTACTTTTGCTGCGAGGTTGATATTGTCAAAACATGCTTCGTCATTTTGCGTTCTTCGTTGCAAGGTATATCAAAAACTTGTGGAGATGAGTTCGTCCACTCACTTTTTTGTCCTGATAGAAATAGTGGGCCATAAAACCAAATTGAATGTTGTGATAGCTTTTCTGGTGCTAGTCCTCGGGATATTGCGTCAGCTGGATTCTGTTTAGAGCTGACATGTCGCCATTGATTTGATTCGCTTAATTCTTGTATTTTGGCTATTCTTTTGCCACAAAGGTGTGGAAGGATGCTGCAGTAGAATTTATCCACGCAAGGACAATCTTTGAATCTGTCCAGAAAAAGTTTGCAGTATTTTGTAGACGAAGATCTTGCTTTACTCTATTTGTCAGCTCCACCCCTAGTACTGCGGCACATAGTTCCAGCCGAGGCAGCGTCTGCTTTTTAATGGGTGCTACACGGGACTTGGAACATATTAATCTTGTTGATACAGTTTTGTCCTTGTATGTTGAACGAATGTAAATTGCCGTTCCATAAGCTCGTTCCGAGGCATCAACAAACGTGTGAAGCTGCGTTGTTACTGGATTTTCGGTTTTTAGTATGAATCGATCGATCTTAATTTTGTTTAGTGCTTCTATGCTCGTTCGAAATTTATTCCATACGTTTTGAAGATCCAGGGGCAATTCATCATCCCATGAAATTGGTAATTGCCACAGCTCCTGCAAAAATATTTTGGCTCGTACGACTACCGGCCCAAAAATTCCTAATGGATCAAATATCTTGGCAAGTTCTGAACTAACTATTCGTTTTGTTACACCCTTTGAATAATTTTCCGTTGGTACTTTTGCTTGCCCACATAACTGGTCAGACCTCGGTAGCCATATTAATCCAAGTGTTTTAATAGAGCAGTTTGAACTTTCGTCCAAGTCCAAATTGATCTCCTGGTCCTCAGGTGCAATACCATTTAGCATCTGGGGATGATTTGAACACCATTTTCGAAGTTTAAAGCCAGCTTCTTTTAGGATTAAGTTGAGTTGTCGTTGTGATTCCAATGCTGTACTGATGGAGTCGGCTCCGCTTAGGCAATCGTCCACATAAAAATCATCACGTAATATTGAGGCACCTAGTGGATATTTCGTGGTGTTTTGTGTTGCTAGGTGTTGAAGGCATTTGGTAGCTAGGTATGGAGCTGAAGAAGTGCCGTAGGTGACAGTTTTGAGGCGATAATATTTGATATCTTGATGTTTGTTATATCTCCAAATGATGAGCTGGAACATTTGGTCTGCACAATTGACTTGAATTTGTCGGTACATTTTTTCGATGTCTGCAGTGAAGACGAATTTATGCATCTGAAATCTCAGCAGAACTGAACATAGCTCACTTTGCACGGTTGGTCCTGCATGAAGGATGTCGTTGAGTGAGAAACCGCTGGCTGATGCGTCAAACACTACTCGCAATTTTGTTGTTGAACTTTCCGGTTTCAGCACGCAATGATGAGGCATGACGTAATGTACATCGGGAATGTCGTCTTCCTGTATTTCTTCCATGTGCCCCAAGGATTCATATTCTTCCATAAATTTATTGTATTCTGCTCTAAGTTCTGGCTTAAGGTTCAACCGTTTTTCCAATGACAAAAATCTATTGAAAGCCATTGTTTTAGAAGTTCCGAGAATTGATGGATTCTCTGCAAATGGTAAGCGGACAGTGAATCTCCCATCCTTGTTTCTTTGTAAGTTTTGCACAAAATGATCTTCACATCGTTTTTCAGCTAAAGATAGTGCACGTTCTGAATTATTTGCCTCTTCAAGTTTCACATGTTCAAGTGGAAACATGTACCATTCGAGCGCACCAGTTGCCTTTCCTATTTCGGCCCTGGGAACGAAATACACACCCAGCAAACTTTTTATAGGTAAAAAGGCGCGAAAAAAGTTTTTTCCATAATTCTGAAATGGTAATTGGTGCGTTTTAGGCTTTTTAATATTTTATAGTGACTATATTTACCATTCCAGTGCACCAGTTGACATTTCTTGGCTCGGCACTTGGAACGAAATACAAACCCAGCAACCTTTTGGTAGTGAAAAAGGCGCGAAAAAAGTTTTTAGCCATAAAACTGAAATGGTAATTTGTGCGTCTAAGAATATTTGACATTTATTAGTGGAGACATGTCCCATTTTATCGCACCAGTTGTTACTTTCTGGTTCGGCCCTGGGAACGAAATACAAACCCAGCAACGTTTTTGTAGTGAAAAAAGAAATAAAAGGCGCGAAAAAAGTTTTTGGCCATAAAACTGAATTGGTAATATGCGCGTCTAAGAATTTTTGATATTTCATAGTGACTACATTTACCATTCCAGCGCACCAGTTGACATTTCTTGGCTCGGCCGTGGGAACGAAATACAAACCCAGCAACCTTTTTGTAGTGAAAAAGGCGCGAAAAAAGTTTTTGGCTATAAAACTGAAATGGTAATATGTGAGTCTTAGAATTTTTTGTACTTTTTAGTGACCACGTGTACCATTCGAGCGCACCAGTTGCCTTTCCTATTTCGGCCCTGGGAACGAAATACATACCCAGCAAACTCTTTATAGGTAAAAAGGCGCAAAAAAAGTTTTTTCCATAAAACTGAAATGGTAATATATGCGTTTTAGGCTTTTTAATATTTTATAGTTATATTTATAGTTATATAAAAAGTTTTTAGCCATAAAACTGAAATGGTAATTTGTGCGTCTAAAAATTTTTGATATTTCATAGTGGACACATGTACCATTTTAGTGCACCAGTTGCTACTTCCTGGTTCGGCCCTAGGGACGAAATACAAACCCAGCAAACTTTTTGTAGTGAAAAATGCGCGAAAAAAGTTTTTGGCTGTAAAACTGAAATAGTAACATTTGTGTCTAAGAATTTTTAATATTTCATAGTGGACACATGTACCATTCCAGCGCACAAGTTTTCTTTTCCTGGTTCGATCCTGGGAACGAAATACACACCCAGCAAACTTTTTGTAGTGAAAAATGCGCGAAAAGTGGTTTTGGCTGTAAAACTGAAATAATAACATGTGCGTCTAAAAATTTTGATATTTTATAGTGGACACATTTACCATTCCAGCGCACCAGTTGTTACTTCCTGGTTCGGCCCTAGGGACGAAATACACACCCAGCAAACTTTTTGTAGTGAAAAATGCGCGAAAAAAGTTTTTGGCTGTAAAACTGAAATAGTAACATGTGCGTCTAAGAATTTTTGATATTTTATAGTGGACACATGTACCATTCCAGCGCACTAGTGTTATCTTCTTAAATGGGCCCTGGGAACGAAATACAAACCCAGCAACCTTTTGGTAGTGAAAAAGGCGCGAAAAAAGTTTTTAGCCATAAAACTGAAATGGTAATTTTTGCGTCTAAGAATATTTTACATTTATTAGTGGAGACATGTACTATTTCAGCGCACCAGTTGTTACTTTCTGGTTCGGCCCTGGGAACGATATACAAACCCAGCAACTTGTTGTAGTGAAAAAGGCGCGAAAAAAGTTTTTAGCCATAAAACTGAAATGGTAATTTTTGCGTCTAAGAATATTTTACATTTATTACATGTACTATTTCAGCGCACCAGTTGTTACTTTCTGGTTCGGCCCTGGGGACGATATACAAACCCAGCAACTTGTTGTAGTGAAAAAGGCGCGAACAAAGTTTTTTTCATAAAACTCAAATGCTAATATGTGCGTTTTAGGCTTTTTAATATTTTATAGTGACTACATTTACCATTCCAGCGCACCAGTTGACATTTTTTGGCTCGGCCCTGGGAACGAAATACAAACCCAGCCACATTTTTGTAGTGAAAAATGCGCGAAAAAAGTTTTTGGCTGTAAAACTGAAATAATAACATGTGCGTCTAAGAATTTCTGATATTTTATAGTGGACACATGTACAATTTCAGCGCACCAGTTGTAATTTCATGGCTCGGCCATGGGGACGAAATACAAACCCAGCAACCTTTTTGTAGTGAAAAATGCGCGAAAAAAGTTTTTGGCCATAAAACTGAAATGGTAATATGTGCGTTTTAAGCTTTTTAATATTTTATAGTGGACACATGTACCATTCCAGCGTATTAGTTGCCATTTCCTGGTTCGGTCCTGAGGATAAGATACACCCCCAGCAAAATTTTTTTAGAGTAAAAGGCGCGAAAAAAGTTTTTGGGCATAAAACTGAATTGGTAGTATGTGCGTCCAAGAATTTTTGATATTTTATAGTGGACACATGTACCATTTTAACGCACCAGTGGTCACTTCCTGGTTCCTCCCTGGGAACGAAATACAAACCTAGCAACCTTTTTGTAATGAAAAAGGCGCGAAAAAAGTTTTTGGCTATAAAACTGAAATAGAAAAATGCGCGACTTAGAATTTTTTATATTTTATAGTGGACACATGTAGCATTCCAGCGCACCAGTTGCCTTTTCTATTTCGGCCCTGGGAACGAAATACAAGCCCAGCCACCTTTTTATAGTGAAAAAGGCGCGAAAAAAGATTTTAGCCATAAAACTGAAATGGTTATTTGTGCGTCGAAGGATTTTTAACATTTTATAGTGGAGACATGTACCATATCAGCCCATCAGTTGTCACTTCCTGGATCAGCCCTGGGAACGAAATATACACCCAGAAAACTTTTTATAGGTAAAAAGGCGCGAAAAAAGTTTTTGCCATAAAACTAAAATTGTAATATGTGCGTTTTAGGCTTTTTAATATTTTATAGTGAACACATGTACCATTCCAGCGCACCAGTTGTTACTTCCTGGTTCGGCCCTAGGGACGAAATACACACCCAGCAAACTTTTTGTAGTGAAAAATGCGCGAAAAAAGTTTTTGGCTGTAAAACTGAAATAGTAACATGTGCGTCTAAGAATTTTTGATATTTTATAGTGGACACATGTACCATTCCAGCGCACTAGTGTTATCTTCTTAAATGGGCCCTGGGAACGAAATACAAACCCAGCAACCTTTTGGTAGTGAAAAAGGCGCGAAAAAAGTTTTTAGCCATAAAACTGAAATGGTAATTTTTGCGTCTAAGAATATTTTACATTTATTAGTGGAGACATGTACTATTTCAGCGCACCAGTTGTTACTTTCTGGTTCGGCCCTGGGAACGATATACAAACCCAGCAACTTGTTGTAGTGAAAAAGGCGCGAAAAAAGTTTTTAGCCATAAAACTGAAATGGTAATTTTTGCGTCTAAGAATATTTTACATTTATTACATGTACTATTTCAGCGCACCAGTTGTTACTTTCTGGTTCGGCCCTGGGGACGATATACAAACCCAGCAACTTGTTGTAGTGAAAAAGGCGCGAACAAAGTTTTTTTCATAAAACTCAAATGCTAATATGTGCGTTTTAGGCTTTTTAATATTTTATAGTGACTACATTTACCATTCCAGCGCACCAGTTGACATTTTTTGGCTCGGCCCTGGGAACGAAATACAAACCCAGCCAACTTTTTGTAGTGAAAAATGCGCGAAAAAAGTTTTTGGCTGTAAAACTGAAATAATAACATGTGCGTCTAAGAATTTCTGATATTTTATAGTGGACACATGTACAATTTCAGCGCACCAGTTGTAATTTCATGGCTCGGCCATGGGGACGAAATACAAACCCAGCAACCTTTTTGTAGTGAAAAATGCGCGAAAAAAGTTTTTGGCCATAAAACTGAAATGGTAATATGTGCGTTTTAAGCTTTTTAATATTTTATAGTGGACACATGTACCATTCCAGCGTATTAGTTGCCATTTCCTGGTTCGGTCCTGAGGATAAGATACACCCCCAGCAAAATTTTTTTAGAGTAAAAGGCGCGAAAAAAGTTTTTGGGCATAAAACTGAATTGGTAGTATGTGCGTCCAAGAATTTTTGATATTTTATAGTGGACACATGTACCATTTTAACGCACCAGTGGTCACTTCCTGGTTCCTCCCTGGGAACGAAATACAAACCTAGCAACCTTTTTGTAATGAAAAAGGCGCGAAAAAAGTTTTTGGCTATAAAACTGAAATAGAAAAATGCGCGACTTAGAATTTTTTATATTTTATAGTGGACACATGTAGCATTCCAGCGCACCAGTTGCCTTTTCTATTTCGGCCCTGGGAACGAAATACAAGCCCAGCCACCTTTTTATAGTGAAAAAGGCGCGAAAAAAGATTTTAGCCATAAAACTGAAATGGTTATTTGTGCGTCGAAGGATTTTTAACATTTTATAGTGGAGACATGTACCATATCAGCCCATCAGTTGTCACTTCCTGGATCAGCCCTGGGAACGAAATATACACCCAGAAAACTTTTTATAGGTAAAAAGGCGCGAAAAAAGTTTTTGCCATAAAACTAAAATGGTAATATGTGCGTTTTAGGCTTTTTAATATTTTATAGTGAACACATGTACCATTCCAGCGCACCAATTGCCACTTCCTGGTTCGGCCCTAGGGACGAAATACAAACCCAGCAAACTTTTTGTAGTGAAAAATGCGCGAAAAAAGTTTCTGGCTGTAAAACTAAAATAATAACATGTGCGTCTAAGAATTCCAGCGCACCAGTTTTATTAAAAGTCCCCGACCGCTGGTGGGGGAACTAATAATATTTAAAAACAGTGTGTCTTTTTTGTAATCCTGTACCAAGTTACAGGACAGTTGTGTCACCAAATATCGATTGGTGTATTGTTGTATGATCCTGTGCTTATTACTTAAATTAATTTAAAATTTAAAAATTAATTAAATGTTGAGTTGCCAACGTCGAAATAAGTTGAACACCAAAGGTTTCCTTTGGAGTTCAGATTTTAGTTTGTTTAGAATTGGTTTAGCCCAGGTAGAAACACCTTGTGCTGATACAAAATATAATTGAACCTTAATAGAATCACTAAGACCCGTGAAGCAATGAAAAGAGTTAATATTTGATTGACTGGTGTCTTTATTTTTGTCAGTCTTTTATACAATTGAATTGCTTACGTCTAACTTAAAAATAATAATAATAATATTCAAAGATCCAATTTCAGTAGTTATAAAAAATGCCTTTAATTGCATTATTGCAGTATTGCATAAAATATTCTAAAGGTAAATGACATTTAGTTTTATTATTGTAACATTAAACGATTCTGTAAATGAAATATTTGTTATTATAACATTAAATTGTTTTAAAGGCAATAACTGAGATAAACAAGTTCAATGTAAATGACTATATTGTCGTATATGCATTTTTGTAGTTTTTAGTAAATACGTGAAATCATTTTGCTTGTTGTTTTTTGACTTCTTTTAGTTTTTAAGTTTTGGTTTTTTATTATGGTTAACATTCTCCGCCACGTTGAGCGGATAGCGAAAAGCAAAAATTATGTATGAGAGAACAAGAAAAAACTAAATTAATGAAATAAGAATTAATAATATAAGAGTTAACAAATTGGTATTTTTTTTTAAACCTCAGAGTTTTGCTGCCGTGGTGTTGGTTGTGGGGCATCGTTGGGGACAAGTTCATTGAAGCTCCCTTGTAGCATTTAATTTTCCGGCCTATTAGGATGACTATTATCAATAATGACAGAAGTAACGCCAACGAGCCGATATGTGGATGATAAAGTGCTGGGTATTTTATTTCCCTTGGAAGATCCTTGATGTCTGATAGCTGTCTTTGGATGTTGGAGAGCTCATCTAATTTGGTATCCAATTCGATGTTTGGTGCTAGTAGCCTCTTGACTTCGGAGGGTTTGCCAATTTCCGTAATAATGCCAAACATGGCATATGAAGTATGAAGAGTAGTAACACTCATTTCATGCCCATGGATAGTTAGTAAATTTCCCTTGATGATACAGGTTGGTTTCATGGACATGAGGCCAGATCGTTTGACGGTAAATTGTATGGTTTCAGAGTCGCACACTGCAGTTAGCTCTAATGGATTTGGTGTTGCATAAAGCCAACGATTGATAGTGTTTAGTGCGATAAAAGAAGCTTTGTTCTGTATGTTCCCGAAACTACATTGTGGGGATGTCCGATTGTTAAACAGAGCAACTTCGCAGGAATAGCTGCTGAGGTCTCGAGTAACGCTGACTTGTAAAGTAGTGCAAAGATATATGTCGTTCTTTGCTACGATACATTTATTGAATTGAAGTGTATTTAGTGTCAGATATTCATCTCGGTGGCTGTTCACGGCGAGATATTCAGTATTGGTTTTTATAGCAATATCCCTGTCGTTTATCTTGGTGGGTATGGGGATGACCTTGAAGAGCTCAAAATGTTCCTGGTTCACTAACGGTAGTTCAATCACGAAAATGACACTCTCCTGTGTTACTGTGCCCTTGACGCTCATGATCTTGTATAATTCCAGCAAGTCAGTATCTTCAACTGGTAACGAGCGACCAATGGGAAGGTGGCCCTTAATCTTAGCTATCTCTGTTCTTAACTGTTTTGATGTGAGGAGAAGTGGACTTATTTTACCGTGATTTTAGTGCGTGAGGGCAGCGACCAGCTCTGTCTCAATTCTTTGTAACTCTGCCGCAAGTGTATTTAATTGAATCGCCAGGGACATTAGATTTTGGGTTTGTCGCAATTTTGAGTTCTCGTCTCTAACTGTATTTAACTCATTATAGATGCTGGTTTTAAGCTCTGAGAAGTGCAAATTCATAACATTAGTGCAATATTAATTGTCGAATTTATCACCGAAGTTTGGTTTTTGAGTAACGGGTGAAAATACTCCTCGTTTTGCTTTACATTGGCTATAGTCTGAGCCATTTGTTCTGCATAATCCGAATCCAGGAGTCCAAATAGAGCATGAGCCATATTCCCCACAATATCTAGTGCAGCTCTTCGGTTTCTTCTTGAAGTTAAAAGGTGTGATTCTTGAATGAGAATGCCCCAGGTATGCTGAAGTTCGAGGTAGAGTATTTCACATGATTTAGTAGCTATTGATTGTTTGCAGAACTTTGAAAATGTTGTTATCCCGGCTTCCAGAACCTCGTTCCTCTCCCAAATAGGTGTGAGATCGTAATATATAATGAATTTCCAGGTTGCAGTTATCAATTTTGTCGACCCTACGCCTTCGAAATACAATCCTGGGTTGGAAGAAAACTCTGTGACATTGATCGCGGAGGCTAGTATTATCGGCAGTAGCAGGAGCGAAATACATATTGTACTGAAGATTCCTTGCGAAGCATATGATACTACCTTCCGTTTTGGCTGTATAGATTCGCCTTCTGATGAGTGTTGTCTTTTTTGCGATATTGGCTTGTCATATTCGTAGTGTTCTGTGTGAAAATCGTTGAACAGGGGCGCCAATCTATGAATTGGCCTTTTGAAAATTCCCTTCGCTGTTTTGAAGTCGCAGACCCTCTTAAGTCCATCATCTCCCTTGTACATTCGGCTGATTCTTCCCAGTGGCCATTGTAGTACAGGAGTATTGTCTTCTTTGAGAATGACAAGCATGCCTTCAATGACGTTCGGTGAAGGAGATGTTAATGGCTCACCTACTAGAAAGTGACCTGGTGTAAGAGCTTGAAGATCTTCGTAATTTGATGAGAGAGGAATTAAGGGTCGCGAGTTTAGGATGGCTTCTATTTCAACCACTATTGTTTCCAACTCTTCATATGTAAGTGATGCAGCGGACACACTTCTCAGCAGAAGATGTTTGGCTGATTTAACTGCCGCTTCCCAAAGGCCACCGAAATGAGGGGCTCTTGGTGGAATAAATTTAAAAGTAATTGATTGATTGCTGCATACTCGTATAATTTTTTCTTGGGCTGATTGAGAATATATTGATTCTTCTAATTCAGCTATTTTGTTGTTTGCTCCCACGAAGTTAGTAGCATTGTCGCAATATAATGTCTGACAATGGCCTCTTCTGCTGATGAATCGTCGTAATGCTCCGATAAAGGCTTCTGTGGACAGATTGGACACAACTTCCATGTGAATGGCCTTAGTTGCAAAACAGCAAAATACTGCGATATAGGCTTTGTCTGGACTTTTGCCCCTAATTTTGTGATGTATCCAAATCGGCCCAAAGAATTCAACTCCTGTAGTAATGAATGGACGTCCTGGCGTCACTCTGTCAGCTGGTAGATTTCCCATCAATTGTTTAAAAAGCACTGGCCTTGCCTTGGTGCATCGTATGCATTTGTGGACGGTACTGCGTGCGACTGATTTTCCGTTGGTAATCCAGAACTGCGCCCTGGATGCAGCCAACAATGCTTGTGGGCCGCAATAACGATTTTCTTCATGTAGCATTTGCATCAACAACCTCACCATGAAATGATTGTGTGGTAAAATTGCTGTATGCTTCGCCTTGAATGGTAATGTTGATTGTTCCAGACGACCACCTACACGCATTATCTGATATTCATCCAAGAATGGATTTAATGAGGCCAAAGGGCTGGATTTATGTACAGGTGTTTTGTTTGATAATCTTTCCAGCTCTTCCCCAAATTCCGTGGCTTGCATGATTTTGATGATAACGTTCAGAGCTTCTTCCATTTCATGTGCATCGAGCGCCTTGTTGGATGGACGAACAATTTTCGCAGTTTTGGAATTTGTGATGAATCTCAAGACATAACCGATCATGCGCTGAAGAGTCTTGAAAGAGTTTCGATGGTTTATTCGACTTATAATGTCTTCGTACTTTTGCTGCGAGGTTGATATTGTCAAAACATGCTTCGTCATTTTGCGTTCTTCGTTGCAAGGTATATCAAAAACTTGTGGAGATGAGTTCGTCCACTCACTTTTTTGTCCTGATAGAAATAGTGGGCCATAAAACCAAATTGAATGTTGTGATAGCTTTTCTGGTGCTAGTCCTCGGGATATTGCGTCAGCTGGATTCTGTTTAGAGCTGACATGTCGCCATTGATTTGATTCGCTTAATTCTTGTATTTTGGCTATTCTTTTTGCCACAAAAGTGTGGAAGGATGCTGCAGTAGAATTTATCCACGCAAGGACAATCTTTGAATCTGTCCAGAAAAAGTTTGCAGTATTTGGTAGACGAAGATCTTGCTTTACTCTATTTGTCAGCTCCACCCCTAGTACTGCGGTACATAGTTCCAGCCGAGGCAGCGTCTTCTTTTTAATGGGTGCTACACGGGACTTGGAACATATTAATCTTGTTGATACAGTTTTGTCCTTGTATGTTGAACGAATGTAAATTGCCGTTCCATAAGCTCGTTCCGAGGCATCAACAAACGTGTGAAGCTGCGTTGTTACTGGATTTTCGGTTTTTAGTATGAATCGATCGATCTTAATTTTGTTTAGTGCTTCTATGCTCGTTCGAAATTTATTCCATACGTTTTGAAGATCCAGGGGCAATTCATCATCCCATGAAATTGGTAATTGCCACAGCTCCTGCAAAAATATTTTGGCTCGTACGACTACCGGCCCAAAAATTCCTAATGGATCAAATATCTTGGCAAGTTCTGAACTAACTATTCGTTTTGTTACACCCTTTGAATAATTTTCCGTTGGTACTTTTGCTTGCCCACATAACTGGTCAGACCTCGGTAGCCATATTAATCCAAGTGTTTTAATAGAGCAGTTTGAACTTTCATCCAAGTCCAAATTGATCTCCTGGTACTCAGGTGCAATACCATTTAGCATCTGGGGATGATTTGAACACCATTTTCGAAGTTTAAAGCCAGCTTCTTTTAGGATTAAGTTGAGTTGTCGTTGTGATTCCAATGCTGTACTGATGGAGTCGGCTCCGCTTAGGCAATCGTCCACATAAAAATCATCACGTAATATTGAGGCACCTAGTGGATATTTCGTGGTGTTTTGTGTTGCTAGGTGTTGAAGGCATTTGGTAGCTAGGTATGGAGCTGAAGAAGTGCCGTAGGTGACAGTTTTGAGGCGATAATATTTGATATCTTGATGTTTGTTATATCTCCAAATGATGAGCTGGAACATTTGGTCTGCACAATTGACTTGAATTTGTCGGTACATTTTTTCGATGTCTGCAGTGAAGACGAATTTATGCATCTGAAATCTCAGCAGAACTGAACATAGCTCACTTTGCACGGTTGGTCCTGTATGAAGGATGTCGTTGAGTGAGAAACCGCTGGCTGATGCGTCAAACATTACTCGCAATTTCGTTGTTGAACTTTCCGGTTTCAGCACGCAATGATGAGGCATGACGTAATGTACATCGGGAATGTCGTCTTCCTGTATTTCTTCCATGTGCCCCAAGGATTCATATTCTTCCATAAATTTATTGTATTCTGCTCTAAGTTCTGGCTTAAGGTTCAACCGTTTTTCCAATGACAAAAATCGATTGAAAGCCATTGTTTTAGAAGCTCCGAGAATTGATGGATTCTCTGCAAATGGTAAGCGGACAGTGAATCTCCCATCCTTGTTTCTTTGTAAGTTTTGCACAAAATGATCTTCACATCGTTTTTCAGCTAAAGATAGTGCACGTTCTGAATTATTTGCCTCTTCAAGTTTCCAGAAATTTTCAATCAGCTCGTTTGTTGTTTGCTGTTCTGGGGTAAATACTGCACAAGTAACCGAGTTGTTGTCGTTGTTTTCTTGTAGTTTACCCGTTACGACCCAACCCAGAGCTGTATTTTGTAGAATTGGTAAGTTCTTGTTGAGCTTTATTTGTTGTGGCTGCATAAGTTGGTGATAAAATTCTGCTCCGATCAGCATATCAATTTTATCCATTTGATTGAAACGTGGATCTGCTAAATTAATATTATCAGGAAGATTCCAATCTGATGTGTTGAACGCTTATGTAGGCTGAGGTGATACAATGGTTGGGAGTACAAATGCTTCGATTCTGGTAGCATAATTGCCTGAGCATGCATGTAGCTCTACATTGATTCGTCGGGATGCGTTGTGAACCTTACGGCGTATTCCTTCAATGCGCAAGAAAGACTCTGAAGAATCTAATGATAGCTTGTTTAACACTCGATTTGTAACCAGATTGATCTGTGATCCAAAATCTAGAAGAGCACGGAATATGCCGGTGCGGCCATTGGTTCCAATCACTTTTACTCTTGCTGTGGCGAGTAATACATTGGTGTTGCCGCTGAGCTGCTTGTTTGTTGCAGCTACGATTGGGGAATTTTTATTTGAAGCAATGGCTGGATTTTGTGTCTTTTCGAAGCTTCCAGCATAGGTTTTTGATGAATATTGTCTTGGTATTTCTAAGTGCAGCAATGTGTTATGCTTTTTTGCGCACTTTGAGCATGACCGTGATGTGCATGATTTGGTGGTATGCTCTGATTTAAAACAGTTTGCGTCCATTGTAAAACATCTTTTGCGTCCATTGTAGTCTCTCGGCTGGGGACATTTTAGGAACTTTTCACAGTAATATATGGGATGTCCTGTTAATCCACATACCTTACAATTTGGAATTGATGTAGCTGATGTTATAATCTTGGCTCTATCCTTCCCCCCTACAGAATCGCCCGATCTTCATCGCGTTTCCAATGCTTGGAACTTATGCTCTATGAATTTAAGCAGTTCATCGAGACTTACGAGGCTTTTGTTGTCTTTGAGAGATTGCTCAAATAGTGTTTGAGTCAAGAGATCAAGCTTTTTCAATAGTATGTGGACGATTATTGCGTCCCATTTGTCCACTGGAAGTCCCTGTGCCTTCAAGCCATGGATGCATTCTTTTGTGAGGTCATGTATACTTTTTAGGGCTTGTGCCGATTCATTTTTTACTTGTGGATTAGAGAGTAAGTTGTTGAGTAATGTTGTCACAATGAGCCTTTTGTTATCCTATCTATTGACGAGAATATTCCATGCAATTGCATAGTTTGCTGTTGCAATTGGCAAATGGTTTATCAGCCTTTTTGCCTCATCTGTTAGATGTGTCGTCAAATAGAACATTTTTTCAACTTCGCTCATTGTTGCATTGTGAATTAGTTGAGTATACAGGTCTTTGAAGGCTACCCATTGGAGATAACTGCCGTTGAATATTAAAAATTTGAATTTTTGGCAGGTGTGGTTGACACTGCTCAATTCTGTTGATGCGTTGTGGAGTACTATCATTGGAAAGACTGCCATGTTGTTGTAGAGTACATTTAATGTTGTGCACTTCGGCTTGCGTTTTGTAGAAGTCATCCACCGTGTACCCATCTATTTGTTCTTTAGTGGTTAATTGCCATAACATGTCATTGTTTCTCGAGAGATCACCCATATATTTATCAATGAGAGTTAATTTTACCTGATACTGTGCTCCCTCATGAATTTCTTCGGCCATGGCTTCGTCCGTTGTTCGTCTTAGCGCCCGCTGAGTACGAAGAACCTTACTCGTAATTTCGTCAAGATGTGACTCTCCCTGTATGCAGCTGCTGGCACCTTTTTTATTTTCGAGTTGATTATTGGTTTGTTGATTATTGATTGTTGGATTTGAGAGTCTTTTGATTTCAGACTCAAATAGCTCTTTGTACTTTAGTGTGTCACCTGAAATGCGCAAGTACTGGTCCGTAAAATATTCGTGCTGCATTGGAAGATTTGATAGACACCTTAATTTGTTGTTAGTGCTCTCAAATTCTAGCCATGCAGTGTCTAACCGATTTAAACGTTCCAGGTAGTACTCCTTCGATTTCCTTGTTGTCGGGTCCTTTTTATAGTTTCGGATTATGGCCTCTATTTGATCCGCCGTCTTTTGTTGCGCTGCTAGTAGGACGTCAAATGTTTCCATAGTCGTTGATTTGTTTTGTAGCTTGAAAGTTTATAAACCAATTGTTGATTGGTATGTATGTGGACTCGATGTTGTATATGTACTCGATGTCCTCGTGGTCACCAACTGTTGTGTGGTGTACCAAATGTTGTGTTTATTTTTATGTGATCCTGTGCCAAGTTACAGGATCGTTGGATCACCAAATGTAGATTTTAGGTGGGTTACTGAACGCTGCGTGTAGCGTTGTTTTTAGTATTAAAAGTCTCCGACCGCTGGTGGGGGAACTAATAATATTTAAAAACAGTGTGTTTTTTTTTTTGTAATCCTGTGCCAAGTTACAGGACAGTTGTGTCACCAAATATTGATTGGTGTATTGTTGTATGATCCTGTGCCAAATTACAGGACCGTCGGGGTCACCAAATGTTGAGTTGCCAACGTCGAAATAAGTTGAACACCAAAGGTTTCCTTTGGAGTTCAGATTTTAGTTTGTTTAGAATTGGTTTAGCCCAGGTAGAAACACCTTGTGCTGATACAAAATATAATTGAACCTTAGTAGAATCACTAAGACCCGTGAAGCAATGAAAAGAGTTAATATTTGATTGCCTGATGTCTTTATTTTTGTCAGTCTTTTATACAATTGAATTGCTTACGTCTAACTTAAAAATAATAATAATAATATTCAAAGATCCAATTTCAGTAGTTATAAAAAATGCCTTTAATTGCACTATTGCAGTATTGCATAAAATATTCTAAAGGTAAATGACATTTAGTTTTATTATTGTAACATTAAACGATTCTGTAAATGAAATATTTGTTATTATAACATTAAATTGTTTTAAAGGCAATAACTGCGATAAACAAGTTCAAGGGTAAATGACTAAATATTGTCGTATATGCATTTTTGTAGTTTTTAGTAAATACGTGAAATCATTTTGCTTGTTGTTTTTTGACTTCTTTTAATTTTTAAGTTTTGGTTTTTTATTATGGTTAACAGATATTTTATAGTGGACACATTTACATTTTCAGCGCACCAGCTGTCACTTCCTGGGTGGGCCTTGGGAACGGAATACAGACCCAGCAACATTTTTGTAGTGAAAAAGGCGCGAAAAAAGTTTTTGGCTATAAAACTGAAATGGTAATATGTGTAGAGCTTTTGATATTTTATTGTGGACACATGTACCATTCAAGCGCATCACTTGCCTTTATTATTTCGGCCCTGGGAAGGAAATACACACACAGGAAGCTTTTTATAGGTAAAAAGGCGCGAAAAAAGTTTTTGGCCATAAAACTGAATTGGTATTATGTGCGTCTAAGAATTTTTGATACTATACTTTATAGTGGACACATGTACAATTCCAGCGCACTAGTTGTCAGTTCCTCTTTCAGCCCTCGGGAGGAGATACACACCCAGCAACCTTTTTTTAGGGAAAAATTTTGTATTAGCTAATTAAGTTTTTGGCTATATAACCGAAATAGTAATATTTGCGTCTAAGGATTTTTTATATTTTATAGTGGACACATGTATCATTCTAGCGCAACAGTTTTCTTTTCCTGGTTCGGACCTGGAACCGAAATACAAACTCAGCAACCTTTTAGTAGTGAAAAAGGCGCGAAAAAAGTCTTTGGCCATAAAACTGAAATGGTAATATGTGCGTTTAAGGCTTTTTAATATTTTATAGTGGACACATGTACCATTCCAGCGTATTAGTTGCCATTTCCTGGTTCGGTCCTGGGGATAAGATACACCCCCAGCAAACTTTTTTATAGAGTAAAAGGCGCGAAAAAAGTTTTTGGCCATAAAACTGAATTGGTAATATTTGCGTCTAAGAATTTTTATATTTTATAGTGGAAAAAGTTTTCTGGGTTTGTATTTCGTTCCCAGGGCCGAACCAGAAAATGGCAACTAATGCGCTGCAATGGTACATGTGTCCTCTATAAAATCGTAAAAAGCCTAAAACGCACATATTACCATTTCAGTTTTATGGCCAAAAACTTTTTTCGCGCTTTTTTCATTACAAAAAGTTTGCTAGGTTTGTATTTCGTTCCCAGGGCTGAGCCAAGAAATTAGAACTGGTGCGCTGAAATGGTTCATGTGTCCACTATAAAATATCAAAAATTCTTAGACGCACATACTACTATTTCAGTTTTATAGCCAAAAATTTTTTTTGCGCCTTTTTCATTACAAAAAGTTTGCTAGGTTTGTATTTCGTTCCCAGGGCCGAGCCAAGAAATTAGAACTGGTGCGCTGAAATGGTACGTGTGTCCAATATAAAATATAAGAAATTCTTAAACGCACATGTTACCATTTCAGTTTTATGGCCAAAAACTGTTTTCGCGCCTTTTAACCCATAAAAAGTTTGCTGAAAGTGTATTTCGGTTCCAGGGCCGAACCAGGAAGTGAAAATCGACGCGCTGAAAATTTACATCTGTCCACTATAAAATATCAAAAATCTTAGCCGCACATGTTACTATTTCAGTTTTATGAGCAAAAACTTTTTTCGCGCATTTTTCACTACAAAAAGTTTGCTGAGTTTGTATTTCGTCCCTAGGGCCTAACCAGGAAGTGCCAACTGGTGCGCTGGAATGGTACATGTGTTCACTATAAAATATTTAAAAGGCTAAAACGCACAAATTACCTTTTCAGTTTTATGGCTAAAAACTTTTGCAAGCCTTTTTCACTACAAAAAGTTTGCTGGGTTTGTATTTCGTCCCTAGAGCCGAACCAAGAAGTGCCAACTGGCGCGTTGAATGGTACATGTGTCCACTATGAAATATCAAAAATCCTTAGACGCACAAATTACCATTTCAGTTTTATGGCTAAAAACTTTTTTCGCGCCTTTTTCACTACTAAAAGGTTGCTGAATTTGTATTTCGGTTCCAGGTCCGAACCAGGAAGAGAAAACTTTTGCGCTAGAATGGTACATGTGTCCACTATAAAATATCAAAAATCCTTAGACGCAAATATTACTATTTCGGTTATATAGCCAAAAA
This sequence comes from Epicampocera succincta, assembly GCA_932526305.1. Classification (NCBI taxonomy): domain Eukaryota; kingdom Metazoa; phylum Arthropoda; class Insecta; order Diptera; family Tachinidae; genus Epicampocera; species Epicampocera succincta. The sequence goes on along the minus strand of OW052035.1, from coordinate 24,708,186 downwards.
CTTAATTAGCTAATACAAAATTTTTCCCTAAAAAAAGGTTGCTGGGTGTGTATCTCCTCCCGAGGGCTGAAATAGGAAGTGACAACTAGTGCGCTGGAATGGTACATGTGTCCACTATAAGGTATAGTATCAAAAATTCTTAGACGCACATATTACCATATCAGTTTTATGGCCAAAAACTTTTTTCGCGCCTTTTTACCTATAAAAAGTTTCCTGGGTGTGTATTTCGTTCCCAGGGCCGAACCAGGAAGTTACAACTGGTGTGCTGCAGTAGTACATGTGTCCACTATAAAATATCAAAAATTTTTAGACGCACATATTACCATTTCAGTTTATTGGCTAAAAAATTTTTTCACGCCTTTTTCACTACAAAAAGTTGCTGGGTTTGTATTTCGTCGCCAGGACCGAGCCAAGAAATTACAACTGGTGCGCTGAAATGGTACATGTGTCCACTATAAGATATCAAAAATTCTTAGACGCACATGTTACCATTTCAGTTTTATGGCCAAAAACTGTTTTCGCGCCTTTTTACCCATAAAAAGTTTGCTGAAAGTGTTTTTCGGTTCCAGGGCCGAACCAGAAAATGAAAATCGACGCGCTGAAAATTTACATCTGTCCACTATAAAATATCAAAAATCTTAGCCGCACATGTTACTATTTCAGTTTTATGGCCAAAAACTTTTTTCGCGCCTTTTTCACTACAAAAAGTTTGCTGGGTTTGTATTTCGTCCCTAGAGCCAAACCAGGAAGTGCCAACTGGCGCGTTGAATGGTACATGTGTCCACTATGAAATATCAAAAATCCTTAGACGCACAAATTACCATTTCAGTTTTATTAACTTTATTTATAAAATTTTTTATAAATATAAAAGCCGAGATTTCTAATTTTCCAGAAAAAAATTTTATAATATATTTTGAAATTTTTTGAATAAGACAAGGGTGTATTTTATTTATATATTAAAGCTGAAATTTTTAATTTTCAATTAAATATTTTTATAATTTTGCATGAATTTTTTTTAAATATCAAAAATCCTTCGACGCACAAATTACCATTTCAGTTTTATGGCTAAAAACTTTTTTCGCGCCTTTTTCACTACAAAAAGTTTGCTCAGTTGGTATTTCGTCCCTAGAGCCGAACGAGGAAGTGCCAACTGGCGCGTTGAATGGTACATGTGTCCCCTATGAAATATCAAAAATCCTTAGACGCACAAATTACCATTTCAGTTTTATGGCTAAAAACTTTTTTCGCGCCTTTTTCACTACCAAAAGGTTGCTGAGTTTGTATTTCGGTTCCAGGTCCGAACCAGGAAGAGAAAACTTTTGCGCTAGAATGGTACATGTGTCCACTATAAAATATCAAAAATCCTTAGACGCAAATATTACTATTTCGGTTATATAGCCAAAAACTTAATTAGCTAATACAAAATTTTTCCCTAAAAAAAGGTTGCTGGGTGTGTATCTCCTCCCGAGGGCTGAAATAGGAAGTGACAACTAGTGCGCTAGAATGGTACATGTGTCCACTATAAAGTATAGTATGAAAAATTCTTAGACGCACATATTACCATTTCAGTTTTATGGCTAAAAACTTTTTTCGCGCCTTTTTCACTACCAAAAGGTTGCTGAGTTTGTATTTCGGTTCCAGGTCCGAACCAGGAAGAGAAAACTTTTGCGCTAGAATGGTACATGTGTCCACTATAAAATATCAAAAATCCTTAGACGCAAATATTACTATTTCGGTTATATAGCCAAAAACTTAATTAGCTAATACAAAATTTTTCCCTAAAAAAAGGTTGCTGGGTGTGTATCTCCTCCCGAGGGCTGAAATAGGAAGTGACAACTAGTGCGCTAGAATGGTACATGTGTCCACTATAAAGTATAGTATGAAAAATTCTTAGACGCACATATTACCATTTCAGTTTCATGGCCAAAAACTTTTTTCGCGCCTTTTTCACTACCAAAAGGTTGCTGAGTTTGTGTTTCGGTTCCAGGTCCGAACCAGGAAGAGAAAACTGTTGCGCTAGAATGGTACATGTGTCCACTATAAAATATCGAAAATCTTTAGACTCAAATATTACTATTTCGGTTATATAGCCAAAAACTTAATTAGCTAATACAAAATTTTTCCCTAAAAAAGGTTGCTGGGTGTGTATCTCCTCCCGAGGGCTGAAATAGGAAGTGACAACTAGTGCGCTGGAATGGTACATGTGTCCACTATAAGGTATAGTATCAAAAATTCTTAGACGCACATATTACCATTTCAGTTTTATGGCCAAAAACTTTTTTCGCGCCTTTTTACCCATAAAAGTTTGCTGGGTGTGTATTTTCTTCCCAGCGCCGAAATGATAAAGGCAACTGGCGCGCTGAATGGTACATGTGTCCACTATAAAATATCAAAAATTCTTAGACGCACATATTACCATTTCAGTTTTATAGCCAAAAACTTTTTTCGCGCCTTCTTCACTACAAAAATGTTGCTGGGTCTGTATTCCGTTCCCAAGGCCGAACCAGGAAGTGACAGCTGGTGCGCTGAAAATGTAAATGTGTCCACTATAAAATATCTGTTAACCATAATAAAAAACCAAAACTTAAAAATTTAAAGAAGTCAAAAAACAACAAGCAAAATGATTTCACGTATTTACTAAAAACTACAAAAATGCATATACGACAATATTTAGTCATTTACCCTTGAACTTGTTTATCGCAGTTATTGCCTTTAAAACAATTTAATGTTATAATAACAAATATTTCATTTACAGAATCGTTTAATGTTACAATAATAAAACTAAATGTCATTTACCTTTAGAATATTTTATGCAATACTGCAATAGTGCAATTAAAGGCATTTTTTATAACTACTGAAATTGGATCTTTGAATATTATTATTATTATTTTTAAGTTAGACGTAAGCAATTCAATTGTATAAAAGACTGACAAAAATAAAGACATCAGGCAATCAAATATTAACTCTTTTCATTGCTTCACGGGTCTTAGTGATTCTACTAAGGTTCAATTATATTTTGTATCAGCACAAGGTGTTTCTACCTGGGCTAAACCAATTCTAAACAAACTAAAATCTGAACTCCAAAGGAAACCTTTGGTGTTCAACTTATTTCGACGTTGGCAACTCAACATTTGGTGACCCCGACGGTCCTGTAATTTGGCACAGGATCATACAACAATACACCAATCAATATTTGGTGACACAACTGTCCTGTAACTTGGCATTACAAAAAAAACACACTGTTTTTAAATATTATTAGTTCCCCCACCAGCGGTCGGAGACTTTTAATACTAAAAACAACGCTACACGCAGCGTTCAGTAACCCACCTAAAATCTACATTTGGTGATCCAACGATCCTGTAACTTGGCACAGGATCACATAAAAATAAAAACAACATTTGGTACACCACACAACAGTTGGTGACCACGAGGACATCGAGTACATATACAACATCGAGTCCATATACATACCAATCAACAATTGGTTTATAAACTTTCAAGCTACAAAACAAATCAACGACTATGGAAACATTTGACGTACTACTAGCAGCGCAACAAAAGACGGCGGATCAAATAGAGGCCATAATCCGAAACTATAAAAAGGACCCGACAACAAGGAAATCGAAGGAGTACTACCTGGAACGTTTAAATCGGTAAGACACTGCATGGCTAGAATTTGAGAGCACTAACAACAAATTAAGGTGTCTATCAAATCTTCCAATGCAGCACGAATATTTTACGGACCAGTACTTGCGCATTTCAGGTGACACACTAAAGTACAAAGAGCTATTTGAGTCTGAAATCAAAAGACTCTCAAATCCAACAATCAATAATCAACAAACCAATAATCAACTCGAAAATAAAAAAGGTGCCAGCAGCTGCATACAGGGAGAGTCACATCTTGACGAAATTACGAGTAAGGTTCTTCGTACTCAGCGGGCGCTAAGACGAACAACGGACGAAGCCATGGCCGAAGAAATTCATGAGGGAGCACAGTATCAGGTAAAATTAACTCTCATTGATAAATATATGGGTGATCTCTCGAGAAACAATGACATGTTATGGCAATTAACCACTAAAGAACAAATAGATGGGTACACGGTGGATGACTTCTACAAAACGCAAGCCGAAGTGCACAACATTAAATGTACTCTACAACAACATGGCAGTCTTTCCAATGATAGTACTCCACAACGCATCAACAGAATTGAGCAGTGTCAACCACACCTGCCAAAAATTCAAATTTTTAATATTCAACGGCAGTTATCTCCAATGGGTAGCCTTCAAAGACCTGTATACTCAACTAATTCACAATGCAACAATGAGCGAAGTTGAAAAAATGTTCTATTTGACGACACATCTAACAGATGAGGCAAAAAGGCTGATAAACCATTTGCCAATTGCAACAGCAAACTATGCAATTGCATGGAATATTCTCGTCAATAGATAGGATAACAAAAGGCTCATTGTGACAACATTACTCAACAACTTACTCTCTAATCCACAAGTAAAAAATGAATCGGCACAAGCCCTAAAAAGTATACATGACCTCACAAAAGAATGCATCCATGGTTTGAAGGCACAGGGACTTCCAGTGGACAAATGGGACGCAATAATCGTCTACATACTATTGAAAAAGCTTGATCTCTCGACTCAAACACTATTTGAGCAATCTCTCAAAGACAACAAAAGCCTCGTAAGTCTCGATGAACTGCTTAAATTCATAGAGCATAGGTTCCAAGCATTGGAAACGCGATGAAGATCGGGCGATTCTGGAGAGGGGAAGGATAGAGCCAAGATTATAACATCAGCTACATCAATTCCAAATTGTAAGGTATGTGGATTAACAGGACATCCCATATATTACTGTGAAAAGTTCCTAAAATATCCCCAGCCGAGAGACTACAATGGACGCAAAAGATGAGACTTTGTGTCAACTGTTTTAAATCAAAGCATACCACCAAATCATGCACATCACGGTCATGCTCAAAGTGCGCAAAAAGCATAACACATTGCTGCACTTAGAAATGCCAAGACAATATTCATGAAAAACCTATGCTGGAAGCTTCGAAAAGACACAAAATCCAGCCATTGCTTCAAATAAAAGTTCCCCAATCGTAGCTGCAACAAACAAGCAGCTCAGCGTCAACACCAATGTATTACTCGCCACAGCAAGAGTAAAAGTGATTGGAACCAATGGCCGCACCGGCATATTCCGTGCTCTTCTAGATTTTGGATCACAGATCAATCTGGTTACAAATCGAGTGTTAAACAAGCTATCATTGGATTCTTCAGAGTCTTTCTTGCGCATTGAAGGAATACGCCGTAAGGTTCACAACGCATCCCGACGAATCAATGTAGAGCTATATGCATGCTCAGGCAATTATGCTACCAGAATCGAAGCATTTGTACTCCCAACCATTGTATCACCTCAGCCTACATAAGCGTTCAACACATCAGATTGGAATCTTCCTGATAATATTAATTTAGCAGATCCATGTTTCAATCAAATGGATAAAATTGATATGCTGATCGGAGCAGAATTTTATCACCAACTTATGCAGCCACAACAAATAAAGCTCAACAAGAACTTACCAATTCTACAAAATACAGCTCTGGGTTGGGTCGTAACGGGTAAACTACAAGAAAACAACGACAACAACTCGGTTACTTGTGCAGTATTTACCCCAGAACAGCAAACAACAAACGAGCTGATTGAAAATTTCTGGAAACTTGAAGAGGCAAATAATTCAGAACGTGCACTATCTTGTGAAGAAACGATGTGAAGATCATTTTGTGCAAAACTTACAAAGAAACAAGGATGGGAGATTCACTGTCCGCTTACCATTTGCAGAGAATCCATCAATTCTCGGAGCTTCTAAAACAATGGCTTTCAATCGATTTTTGTCATTGGAAAAACGGTTGAACCTTAAGCCAGAACTTAGAGCAGAATACAATAAATTTATGGAAGAATATGAATCCTTGGGGCACATGGAAGAAATACAGGAAGACGACATTCCCGATGTACATTACGTCATGCCTCATCATTGCGTGCTGAAACCGGAAAGTTCAACAACGAAATTGCGAGTAGTGTTTGACGCATTAGCCAAAACATCCAGCGGTTTCTCACTCAACGACATCCTTCATGCAGGACCAACCGTGCAAAGTGAGCTATGTTCAGTTCTGCTGAGATTTCAGATGCATATATTCGTCTTCACTGCAGACATCGAAGAAATGTACCGACAAATTCAAGTCAACTGCACAATTGACTTGAATTTGTCTGCACACAAAGTCTCATCTTTTGCGTCCATTGTAGTCTCTCGGTTGGGGACATTTTCAGGAACTTTTCACAGTAATATATGGGATGTCCTGTTAATCCACATACCTTACAATTTGGAATTGATGTAGCTGATGTTATAATCTTTGCTCTATCCTTCCCCCCTCCAGAATCGCCCGATCTTCATCGCGTTTCCAATGCTTGGAACCTATGCTCTATGAATTTAAGCAGTTCATCGAGACTTACGAGGCTTTTGTTGTCTTTGAGAGATTGCCCAAATAGTGTTTGAGTCGAGAGATCAAGCTTTTTCAATAGTATGTGGACGATTATTGCGTCCCATTTGATTCCACTCGTTGGGCATGCTTTCCTCCGACCATATCTTACAGATGAGCTGGTGCATGCGCCCAACCAGGTCATCTCCGGTTGCCTTAAATAGTTCCGCGGACAGTCCGTCCGCTCCTGCAGCTTTGTTTGATTTAAATCTCGATATTGCTATCTTGACTTCATTCAGGTCGGGGGACGGAGTTATTTACCATCATCGTCCGTTATCTGGAGTGGAATATTCTGCCTTGCGATGGAATCGGTGTTTTGTTCGCCGTTAAAATGTCTGCAGAAATGATCTTTCCAGATTCTCAGCATCGATTGCGACTCTACCACGATTTGTCCCTCTTCGTCACGACAGGCTTCTGTCCGAAGCTTATATCCATTGGATAGTTGTTTTACCCGTTGGTAAAACTTTCGGATATTATTCCTGCCGTAACACCTCCCCAGTTCCTCAATCGCACGCTTCTCGTGTTCTTTCTTCTTCCTTTAGAGAAGCCGGTGTTCTTCCCTTCTCTTACGTTCGTAGAGCTCACGAGCTGTTCTTGTCCTTCTTTCCAACGTCGCTTTATACGCTGCTAGCTTCGCTGAATGTGCCTGCCTGCACTCGTCGTCAAACTATGGGTTTTTTCCGGGTGCCATTTTAAAACCCAATACATCAGAGGCAGCATCTCTGATGGCGTTTTGGCAACGGTTCCATTCCTCATCGGTTGTTTCGCCTGGCAGGGTTGGACTCTCTGAGAGCTTAAGGGAGACTAGATCGGCAAATTTCCCAGCGGTGGATTGCGATTGTAGCTTTGCGACGTCAAACTGTTGTGGTCGTGCTTTACTCCATTTTGCTACTGATATCCGTGATCTTACCTTGGCTACAACAAGGAAGTGATCGGAGTTAATGTTGGCTCCTCGGAATGTTCGGACATCAAGAATACTGCAGGAGTGTCTGCCGTCGATCGCAATGTGATCAATTTGGTTGACGGTTGATTGATCAGGGGACTGCCAGGTCCCTTAGTGAATGTTGAGGTGAGGGAATCGCATGCTTGCTACAGTACGATTTCACCCCGTCACAAAATCTAGCAGCCTGAGTCCGTTATCGGATGTGTCGCCATGCAGGCTGTGTTTCCCGATGACTCTAGCAAAGATGTCTTCCTTGCCCAGCTTTGCGTTGAAATCTCCTAGGACGATCTTGGTGTCGTAGCTGGGGCATTGATGGGGCATTGATGTTCTTTCTAGGAGATTATAAAAGTCATCCTTGCTGTCGTCATCTTTATCCTCCGTAGGCGCGTGTGCGCAGATTAGACTAATGTTGCCGAGACTAGCCTTGATTCGGATTATAATGAGGCGTTCGCTCAAGTATTTAAAGCTTAAGACTCTTTGCCTAAGTCTGCCTCGAACAACAAACCCACATCCAAACAAGCGCTGTCGTTGCTCCTTGTAGCAATCACCGTAGTAGATGTCACAGTTTCTCACTTTATTTTTGCCCGGCCCATCCCATTGCACTTCCTGGATGGCGGTGATTTCAGCCTTATAGGCTTTCAGGGCCTCCGCAAGTTCATCGGCTGCACGTGGTTTGTTCAGGGACCTGACATTCCACGTGCAGAACCGAAAATCGTTATCCTTATTTCGTTTTCTATGGTCGTCAGCAATAGGGTCATCCATATTTATATTTCCTCTTTGTGGTTGTAACGAAACCTGTCACATATCTTATATTTCATATTTTGTTCTCTAATTAAATTCTATTAATTTTAATATTGTTTGCATTGATATTAAATTTCTCCACATGTTTTCTTAACCAGACTCACTGTAATTTGTCATAATTTTGTACACTCCAGGCACACTACTTTAATTTTATTATAATAGAAGCATCTTGGCTTTAAATTCAGTCCATGATCTTCCATCAATCTGAAAAGCTAAGGAATATTTGGTGAATTTATCTATCATTGTTAAAAATAATTTTTTTTCGAGCGTATAAAATACGTCTAGATGAATAATTTCTCTTGGCTTTTTAGGTGTCTCTGTTATTTGAAAAGGTATTTTTGGTGGGTTTCGAACATATTTTTCTATGTTACATATTTCGCAGTTGTTAACCTATTGGGTTATTCTTAGTTTTAAATTAGGATTATATATCTTGGTTTTTAATTCTTCAAAAACGGCATTTATTCCTCTCTGGTTTTTATCGAGGTGTTCCGTTTTTATAATGTTGGTTAGATTGTTTTCATCAGTAATGTCTTCCAACTCCTTCTGACATCTAATTATTTTAAACTTCCCATTGTTTGCAAACAACTCTTTGTACGTTCTTTCGAAGGTTTCATAAAAACTATTTTCTATAATAACAGCATTTATTTGGGTCGGATGAAAGTGTGTTTTTAATAAGGTAATTACTGTTGACTGATCTAATTCCTTAAATAGAAAAATCTTTCTTGTGTTTCTAAATATTTTAACTATTTTAATCTTTGTGGAACCTGAATGAATTTTCTTAATTATTATTTGATTTTTTTAGAAATTTATAGGACAATTACTTTGAGGAATTTCCATTGATCTTTCAATATGGTTTATCTCCGGATTTATTCGGGATAATGCATCTGCATTTCCATTTTTTACTCCTTTTTTATACTTAATTATATAGTCAAATTCGGATAGCTTGGAATTGGAAAAACGAATAAGTTTGGAATTTGGCTCTTTAATAGAGAATAGAAAAGTTAATGGCTTATGATCTGTCTCAATTATGAATTTCCTTTCGAAGAGGTAAGGTCTAAAATATTTCGTCGCCCATACAATCGCAAGTTTCTATTGTGCTGTAATTTAATTCATGTTCATTTCTGTGAAAGAACGGCTCCAAGTGCTACAGCACTGGCATCTGTATTCAAAGTAAATGTTTTAGTAAAATCCGGGTAGGCTAATACCGGGTCATTTGTAAGGATTCTCTTAAGTGTTTCAAAACTCTTTTTATATGAAAGGTCATTAATATTAATTTGGCTTCTTTTTTTAGACATTGTGTCATTGGTTTTGCTAAACAGGAATAGTCTTGAATGAATTTTCTGTAATAACCGGTCAATCCGAGAAATTGTTTGATTTGTTTCTGGGTTTTAGGAATCGGGAAGTTCATAACACACTCGATTTTTGAGGGGTTTGGCTCTACACCTTCTTGGGTAATTATGTGCCCCAAAAATTCCGTTTCCCTTTTACAAAAATCAGACTTATCCAATTTTGAGATTGGAATCCTGTAAGCATTTAAAAATAATTTCAATTGATTGTATATGTTCCTGTAATGATGTGGAAAAAATTTTTATATCGTCTAGATATACTAAACAAATTTTTCCGATGCATTCTTTCAATACATTGTTCATTAATCGGTGGAAAGCTGCATGTGCATTTTTTAATCCAAAACGTATTCTTAAAAATTCCTAATGTCCTCCTTCGACTGAAAATGCAGTTTTATATATGTCTTCTTCACTGACTTCTATCTGATAGAATCCTTTTGCTAGATCCAATGTCGTGAAGTACATACTTTTTCCTAATTTGTCCAAGATCTCATCGATATTTGGTATTGGGTATAGATCATCTATCGTTACTTCATTCAACTTTCTACAATCGACTACTAGTCTTCACTTTTTGTGACCGCTAGCATCTGATTTTTTTGGGACGATCCATATTGGTGCTGAATATGGTGAATTACTGGGACGTATAATTTTAGTATCAAGCATTTCTTGTATTTGGCTTTTTATTTAATTTTTATGTATATATGGGTAGCGATAGGACTTCGTGAATATAGGGGCATCATTTAGTATTCTGATCTTATGCTTTATGGCATGTGTGAAGGTTAGGTCAGAATTAGGTTGATAGAATATTTTTTTATATTTTTTTATTAATTTAAAGATTGTTGTTTTTTCTTCTACATTCATATGTGAGGCGCGGATCTGGTCAATTATACAATTGCCGTTTTGTTCCGTCATATTTATTTGTTTATTGGGTGTTTCCCCGTAAAGGAGTGGGACTTTTCTATTATTTATTATTAACGTGTTATTTCTAAAATTTAGTATGGCTTTATATTTGTGAAGGATATCGTTACCAATTATTCCATCGTATATTTCGTGGAATTGGCATTCGATTAGCTGTATTTTTTTTCCTGATCTCCTAATTCTTCTGTAATATTTTTAATGTTAAAGTTTTTGAATTAATTTTTCATTTTGGATTACATATATTGGGGTTAACAATTGAGTGTGTGGCACCTGTATCAATTATAAATTTAAGATGATTTTTTACTATTATACAGGGTGACCCAGAAAGACCGAAGTGGTGTGAATTGCTTATAACTTTTTATTTAAGAGATATTTTTTTAATTTTTTTTTTTTAAATACATTAAATTTATGGGGAATATTTTTGGATTAGTTATTAAAAATGATATCCCGCAAGTGGTGGCCATATTCTGCTTCGCACAAATGTGCTCTGTCCAACACATTTTCCATGACCTTTCGCAAAACTTCCGGTGGTATGTTGTTAATTTCTTCTCGAATATTGGTTTTTAACTCCTCAATAGTCCTAGGCTTATTAACATAAACTTTTCCTTTTAAATAGCCCCAAAGAAAACAGTCTGGAGCGGTTAAATCCGAGGAACGCGGAGGCCAATTAAAATTGCTGTTACGAGAAATTATTCTTTCACCAAAGATGTCGCGTAAAAGAGTCATTGTGGCCCTCGCAGTGTGCGCTGTGGCTCCATCCTGTTGGAACCATATTTGCGGATGGTTTTCCACGGCTGGCCTTACAAAATTTTGCAACATGGCCCGATATCGATCACCATTGACGGAAATGGCGACACCTTGTTCATTTTCAAAAAAAAATGGGCCAATGATCCTTTCTGAAGAAACACCGCACCAAACGGTACACTTAACTGGGTGCAATTGTCGTTGATGAAGTACTCTCGGGTTTTCCGTAGCCCATATCCTACAGTTTTGCTTGTTAACGAACCCATTTAATTGAAAATGGGCTTCGTCACTCATTATTAAGTTATGAATAAAATTTGGGTTCTCTTGTGCTTTTTGCTGGAAATAAATTGCATAGTCAAGTCGTTGCTAGTAATCTGTTGGTTTCAATTCTTGGACAAGTTGAATTTTGTATGGAAACAATCCTATGGTGTGCAAAATTCGCTGCAGCGACGTTCTTGAGAGGCCCAGTTGTGACGAACGTCTCCTGGTTGATGTTTCTGGATCCTCCCGAATACTCTCCTGTACCACTTGAATATTGTCAGCCGTGTGGACAGTTCGGTGTCTGCCGGGACCAGGAAGGTTCCTTACTGCTCCTTGTTCTCGAAAATTTGCAACCAGACGGTTTATTGTTGACTGAGAGGGTGCAACCCGCCCATTAAAGTGACGACGGTATGCACGCTGAGTCAACACAATGGACCGTTGATTTGAAAAGTAAATTTCAACAATTTGGGCACGTTGTTCAATTGTGTATTGCTCCATTATAAATTATCCAAGTCTTCTTTACAAAATACTGAAAAGGAAAAAAAAAAAAAATTATAATAAAAAAGTTATAAGGAATTCACACCACTTCGGTCTTTCTGGGCCACCCTGTATATGGTAAAGCTCCATTGAGGCTTGTGAATGAAAATTTTGCAGATTGTCGCTTTTTGGAATGTTTGGAAAATTATTATTACTCTGTACTATATAAATATCCATAGGTTCGGGAATACTATTGGTTCGGAAATTATTTCTACTTTGGGAATAATTTGTGTTTTGAAATTGGGTTCTGTTTTGGAAGTTGTTCCCGTCTTGAAAAGAATTTCTGGTTATATTTTGGTATTGATTTTTACTTTGGAAATTGTTTCCATTTTGAGAATTATTTCTGTTTGTATTTTGGAATTGGTTTCTATATTGGGAGTTGTTCTGGAAATTGTTTTTGTTTATATTTTGGAATTGATTTCTATTTTGGAAGTTGTTTCCATTCTGAAAATTATTCCTGTTTGTATTTTTGAAATGGGTTCTGTTTAATTGGGAATGTTTTTTGTTGCGGGATATTTGCAAATTCTTGCTTCCCATATGGGCATATCCGGCTTGAAACATAATATCCATAGCCTCTTCTAAATTTGCCGGATTTCTACAGAACAAAATGGTTTTCATTGGTTCTGGGATTTTGTTTTTAAAAATGATCAGCTTTTTAATTATTCTTTCGCAGTTCGGACGTGTTTTTTTTAGTGCGGCTGAATTGTTCGGAATAGGTGACAACAAATCGAAACAAACAAAAACAAATATTATAAAAACAATATACATATGTATGTACGTACATACATACATACATAATAAAACAAACTGTGAAAAAAAACTTTTGAAAATAGTCAATGGGAATATAAATTCCTCAAAACAATTTTTGCAATAAAAATAAAACAAATTAAAAAATAAAAGTGCAGTGGCAGTGCATAAAGTTTTATTGTTGTTGTTGCTGTATTTAGAAAATCAACCAAAACAGTGTTTCACTCAAAAAGAGAACGGGAATAAAAAACTTCTCAAACAATTTTAACAATAAGAACAAAAACAAACTAAAGAGCAGTGCATAAAGTTTATGTTGTTGGTGAAGATCAACAAACACAGTATAGTGCATAAGTGTAGAAACATTTAAAATTATAATTTATTTAAGAACAAAACAAAATTTATTTTTCTCTTTAATTAATTAAAAACAAAAACTTATTTGCAAAATAAAATTAAAATACATACAAAAAATCTAAAAAAATTTAATTAGATTTACATGAAAACTGAAATTAAAGTTGTATGAGTGCTCGCCAAAGGTGTTATTCTGAAACATGGATTTCTGAAGAAGAATTTTTAAGAAAATCTGTGGAGAACCTTCTCTCAACAAGAGAAAAAACCGCCCCCCCCCCCTTTTGGATCTCCAAATATGGTTGTCACATCAGATGATAGCATCGCTCCTGTCTCAATTAATGTTAATAATACGAAAACACAAGTAGGTATGGATAGATACATCACAGTTGTGAAGCGGCAGAGAAGCCCCAAGTTTAATTATTAAAAACCGTGAAAAAATCCTTCAGCCTATGTTTAGGGTGGAATTAGAACCGCGTGATGTGGTTTTAAAAAAGAACGAAACCCATCCAATCTACAGCCTCAAATACCTTCTGCATCGCAGAATCACTGTAGAGGAACCACCTAATCGTGCAGGGCCTGTTCAGTGCATGAACTGCCAGGAATTCGGCCTTACCAGGACTTATTGTAAGTTGCCTACAGTTTGTGTCGTTTGTGGTGATCTCCACGGCAATGCACAATGCAATAAACCAAAAAATAGATCAATGGTGAAAAAATGTAGTAATTGTGCCGGAAACCATACCGCAAATTATAGAGGCTGCCCTGTGTATGCCCATTTTGAGAATTCTATGGTTAAAAATCATCAGCTGCTCCTAAACAATCCGAGCAATCACTTTTCGTCTAGACCAATAGCTTTCCTCAGATAATCCAGTCTGCCAGCCACATTAACGCCAAAAGCTCAAAACAAGTATCTTATGCTAATATAGTAAAATCTAGCGCAACAAGCTTGAACCCAGAACCCACACATCAAACTTCTGAACCACATTTTAGCAATATAGAGGCAACATTGCAGTCTCTTGTTCAGTCAATAAACACTTTTACGACCTCTATGACCACCATGTTGCAGGAAATGCTGAAAATGCAGTCTACTATTTTACAGGCTATTTTAAATAATTGATGATTTGCCTAAATATTTGTTTCTGGAACGCTAACGGCGTCTGCCAACATAAAAATGAGCTCGAATACTTCCTGAAGGATAAAGACATCGACATAATGATGGTTGCTGAAACTCACTTGACGTCCACTAGCTTCTTTAGGACTTATGGCTACATCCTATACGATACAAAAGATCCTCGTGGAAGAGCTTGTGGAGGTTCGGGAATTCTGATAAAATCCAGAATCAAACATTATTTGATGAACGACACATGCGAGAATTATCTTCAAGGAACAAACATCTGTGTAGAACATTGTCGTAACAAATTAGTTGTTTCATCAATTTACTCGCCGCCCCAATTTACAGCATCAGAAAACCAATATTTAAATTTTTTCAATCAATTGGGACCTTGATTTCTTGCAGCTGGCGACTATAACGCTAAACACACCTTGTGGGGTTCACGATTAATTTCACCGAGAGGCCGCGTACTTTATGACACCATTTCTCGCATGGGCTTAGATGTAATTTCAAGTGGGCATCCCACCTACTGGCCAAAAGATCGGCGAAAAATTCCATATGTTATTGACTTTGGAATTGTCAAAAACGAATGTATTCAGGTGGAGCCCTCATTCGACTTGTCTTCTGACCACTCCCCTACTATTATTTCCATATGTTTTCCACAGGAAATTCGATCACCTTTTAATGACTCAATTTTAACAGTGTCTTGAGTAAATTGGCCAAAATATAAAAAATATTTAAGTACACATTGTACGGAAAATACCGCTTTAAGATCGCCAGAAGATATTGACTTGTCAATTAGCATCTTTACCAATAACATTAAACAAGCCGTGCAACATGCTACTTCTAGTCATACTGAGGACAGATATGCGAATCATAGGATTTATTCCTCAGAAATTGAAGAACTTGTGTCAGAAAAAAGGAGAGTTAGAAGAGAGTGGCAGCAACTAAGGTCTCCACAGTTAAAAAGTAGATTACGGGAATGCACAATTCGACTGAGAAATCTCCTAGAAATTCACAGAACAGTGAACCTTGAAACATATTTAGAAAATCTAGATGGTACTCCTCAGTCAGATTATTCTTTATGGCGGGCTACAAGAGGTTTAAAACCACCTTTGCGAAATCCTTCCGGTGACTGGGCAAGAAATGATTCCGAAAAGGGAGAGTTATTTGCCAACCATTTGAAAAATGTTTTCACGCTAACTACAGCTGGCAATGAAGCTGAACTTCCGCCATCTGTTCGCAGATCCCCCACGCCTCTAAGGTTTAATATTAGAAGTGTTGAAAACACTATTGGTAATCTGGATCACAAGAAAGCAGGCATTGATAAAATTAGTAATAAAATGCTCGAACAGTTACTTCAAATAGCTTTTTATTTTTAATGCTATTTTACGTCTTGAATATTATCCGGCAGAGTGGAAAGTGTCTATGATCACCATGATACCTAAGCCCGGGAAGGACCCCACTAGAGTTGAATCCTATAAGCCAATAAGCCTTTTGCCAACAATTTCAAAGTTATTCGACAAGTTGCTAGTGATGAAGTTAACTCCCATATTAAACGATGTAGGATGTATCCCAAATCACCAATTCGGTTTCAGGGCTAAGTATAGCACCATTGAGCAAACACACAGGTTAGTGAATGCCATAAGGACGTCCTTCGAAGGCAAATAATATTGGTCAGCTCTTTTCATAAACAATTTTAAATGAATTGAAAAGAGCACTGTTAATAACTAAGAGCTTTTCAATTCAAAGATTCATATGAAAGTAATATTCATATATTTATTTTACGACATTTTTTTTTTATTTGAACTTCATACAAAAATTGTCGTTTCAAACATTCATTCAAATCACACAATTTTAAAAGAATTAAAACGATAACTTAGTAAAATTTTTAATAATTTCGCAATGAAATTAATATTTCCGGAGATACAGTCACTTTCTTAAACATTTCATAAAAAAGTAATTTTTATTAATTTATTGATAAACTTAAACCACTTCTTATTTAAAAATGTATGTTTTCATAAATTCTTTCTAATCAAAACAGTTTTAAAAGAATTGAAGAGCGATCGATTGATAATTTTGTGAAGATTTTAATAATTTCGTAATGAAATTAATATTTCCGTAGATACAGGCACTTTTTTAAACATTTATAAAGGAAGTAATATTCATATATTTATTGATAAGCATGAACCGCTTCTCATAAAAAAATTTAATTTTTCAAAAACACTTGCAAATGAAAACAATTTTAAAGGAGTTGAAAAGAGCACTGTAATTAACTTAGTGCTTTTCAATTCAAAGTTTCATATGAAAGTAATATTCATATATTTATTAATATATATATTTTTTTTTTATTTGAACTACTCCTCATACAAAAATTGTCTTTTCAAACATTCATTCAAATCACACAATTTTGAAAGAATTGAAACAATAACTCGGTGCAGATTTTTATAATTTCGCAATAAAATTAATATTTCCGGAGCTACAGTTACTTTTTTAAACATTTCATATATAAGTAATATTCATATATTTACTGATAAACTTGAACCATTCCTCATACAAAAATTTATTTTTTCAAACATTCTTTCAAATCAAAAAAATTTTGAACGAATTGAAAAGCGCATTATTGATAACTTATAATTTTTCTTGAAATTTTTGGAAAGCCAAAATTTTTAATTTTGCATGACCATATTTTAACACTTTTTCTACAAAATGTTTGAATAAGTCACGGGTGTAATTTTTATGAATATAAAAGCCGATATTTCTAATTTTGCATCACCAATTTTGTACACTTTTTCTTGAAAATTTTTGAATAACACATGGGTGTAATTTTAATAAATATGAAAGTCGAGATTTCTAATTTTCCATAAAAAAATTTTATAATTTTTCTTGAAATTTTTTGAATAAGTAACAGGTGTATTTTGTTTATAAATTAAAGCTGAAATTTCTAATTTTTATCATTTTTTCTTCACAATTTTGAATAAGTCACTGGTGTAATTTTTGTAAATATAAAACCCGAGATTTCTAATTTTGCATGAAAAAATGTTCTATACTTTTTCTTGAAAATGTTTGAAAACGACATGGGTGTAATTTTTACAAATTCAAAAGCCGAGATTTCTAATTTTGCATGAACAATTTTGTACACTTTTTCTTTAAAATTTTTGAATAAGACAAGAGTGTTATTTTTATAAATATAAGAGCCGAGATTTCTAATTTTCCATAAAAAATATTTATTATTTTTCTTGAAATTTTGTGAATAAGTCACAGGTGTAATTTATTTATATATTAAAGCCAAAATTTATAATTTTTCTTGAAATTTTTTAATTTACACATGTGCATTTTATTTATATATTAATGTTGAAATTTCTAATTTTGCATGACCAATTTTTTATACGTTTTCTTCAAAATGTTAGAATAACTCACGGGTGTAATTTTTATAAATATAAAACTCGAAATTTTTAATTTTGCATAAAAAAATGTTCTATACTTTTTCTTGAAAATTTTTGAAAACGACATGGGTGTAATTTTTACAAATTAAAAAACGGAGATTTCTAATTTCGCATGAAAAATTTTGTACAATTTTTCTTTAAAATTTTTGAATAAAACAAGAGTGTTATTTTTGCAAATATAAAAGCCGTGATTTTTAATTTTCCATAAAAAATTTTTATAATTTTTCTTGAAATTTTGTGATTAAGTCACAGGTGTAATTTATTTATATATTAAAGCCAAAATTTCTAATTTTCCAAAAAATTTATTTATAATTTTTCTTGAAATTTTTTGATTAATACATGTGCATTTTATTTATATTATTGCTGAAATTTCTAATTTTGCATGACCAATTTTTGATACGTTTTCTTCAAAATGTTTGAATCAGTTACGGTTGTAATTTTTATATATATAAAACTCGAGATTTCTTATTTTGCCTGAAAAAATGTTCTATACTTTTTCTTGAAAATTTTTGAAAACGACATGGGTGTAATTTTTACAAATTCAAAAGCCAAGATTTCTAATTTTGCATGAAAAATTTTGTACACTTTTCCTTTAAAATTTTTGAATAAGACAAGAGTGTTATTTTTATAAATATAAAAGCCAAAATTTCTAATTTTCCATAAAAAATTTGTATAATATTTCTTGAAATTTTTGGAAAAAGTCACGGGTGTAATTTATTTATATAATAAAGCAGAAGAATAAAAAAGTTTCTAATTTTTCCTCATGCAAAAATGTATTTTTCCAAATATGTATTTTTTTAAAAATTCCTTCAAATTAAAATATTTTGAAAGAATTCAAAAGAGCACTGTTGCTAACTTAGTGAGCTTTTTATAATTTCGCAATGAAATTAATATTTCCGTAGATACAGTCACTTTCTTAAACATTTCATAAAGGACTAATATTCATATATTTACTAATAAACTTGAACCATTCCTCATACAAATATGTATTTTTCCAAACATTCTTTAAAATCAAAACAATTTTGAAGGAATTGAAAAGAGCACTATCGGTAACTTGGTGCAGATTTTTATAATTTCGCAATAAAATTAATATTACCGGAGCTACTACAAAATATCAAAAATCCTTAGACGCACATACTACCATTTAGTTTAATGGCCAAACACTTTTTTACCTCTTTTAATTCTAACAAGAAAAGTTTGCTAGGTGTGTATTATGTCCCCAGGGACAAACCAGGAAGTGGCAATTAATGCGCTGGACTGGTGCATGTGTCCACCATAAAATATATAAATAAATCCTTAGACGCACATATTACCATTTCGGTGTTATAGCCAAAAACTTTTTTCGCGCCTTTTACTCTAACAAAAAAAAGTTTTGCTGGGTGTGTATCTCATCCCCAGGGCCAAACCAGGAAGGTGTTAACTGGTGCGCTAAAATGGTACATGTGTCCACTAAAAAATTTTAAAAATTCTTGGCCGCACATATTACCATTTCAGTTTTATGGCCAGAAACTTATTTCGCGCCTTTTTCACTACAAAAAGTTTACTAGGTGTGTATTTCGTCCCCAGGACCGAACCAGGAAGTGATAACTGGTGCGCTGAAATGGCACTTGTGTCCACTATAAAATTTAAAAAATTCTTAGCCGCACATATTACCATTTCAGTTTTATGGCCAGAAACTTATTTCGCAACTTTTTCACTACAAAAAGTTTGCTGCATGTGTATCTCATCCCCTAGGACGAACCAGGAAGTGACAACTGGTGCGCTGAAATAGTACATGTGTCCACTATAATATATCAAAAATCCTTAGCCGCACATATTACCATTCCAATTTTATGGCTACAAACTTTGTTCGCACCTCTTTCACTTCAAAAGGTTTGCTAGGTGTGTATTTCGTCTCCATGGACGAACCAAGAAATGACAACTGATGCACTGGAATGGTACATGTGTCCGCTATAAAATATAAAAATTTTTTAGCCGCACATATTACCATTCCAGTTTAATGGCCAAAAACTTTTTTCGCGCCTTTTTCACTACAAAAAGTTTGCTGGGTGTGTATCTCATCCCCAAGGCCGAACCAGGAAGTGACAACCATTTCGGTTTTATGGCCAAAAGCTTTGTTCGCACCTCTTTCACTACAAAAAGTTTGCTATGTGTGTATTTCGTCCCCATGGACGAACCAAGAAATGGCAACTGGTGCACTGGAATGGTACATGTGTCCGCTATAAAATATCAAAAATTCTTAGCCGCACATATTACCATTCCAGTTTTATGGCCACAAACTTTGTTCGCACCTCTTTCACTACAAAAAGTTTGCTAGGTGTGTATTTCGTCCCCATGGACGAACCAAGAAATGGCAACTGGTGCACTGGAATGGTACATGTGTTCGCTATAAAATATCAAAAATTCTAGGATGCACATATTACCATTTCAGTTAGCTAATGAGAATTTTTGGCTGTATGGAAAGCACACCTGCATGTCAGCTCTGAAGAATAAAAATAGGCGGTGTATAGAACTGTTAGTAACAGAAAATTTTTATAGAGAACATGAAAACGAAATTAGGCAATGTGTAAATATTAAGAGCAATATAAGTTCGATTAGTAGAAAACAAAACACTTAATGACGTTTTATCTAAAGGTGCTAACCATCAAGGAATTATAGGGTGTTTTTTATTGAGGTATAGAACTTTAAGTTGGCATCACTTTTTTAACTGGCGGCCATTTTGTCAGCTGTCAAGTGATTAATATTTAGTTTGGTTTGCCATTTCATCATGAACAGGTTGACAAAAGAACAACGCTTGCAAATCGTGCAAATTTATTTCGAAAATAATGGTTTAGTTCGCGAAGTTTACCGCAAGCTCCGTCCATTTTATGGTCATCAGAGCAATTAATTCGGTTAACCATGGATCGTTTTCGCACTACGTTTACTCTATGTGATAATACGCATCCGCAGAGACGTCGAACAGTGCGCACCGAAGAAACAATTGCCGCTGTAGAGCAAAGTGTTGAAGAGGACCCGAATGAATCGATTCGCCACCGTGCACAGCAATTGGAGCTTTGTCCATCAACTTTTGTCCATCAAAAATTGGACCTGTAGAATTGGCTTTATTCGAGCCAGCCGCGGCGGCCACATGCCCGAAATCATATTTAAACATTAATGGCATAAAATTATCCTTCCAATAAAGCCAAATTGATGGACATTAAAACGATTTTCTTGTGTTTTATTTCAATTCGAAGTTCTATACCTCTAAAAAAACACCCTGTACTTTAAATGTTGCTCCTATTATTTATAACTTAAGCATCGAAGAAGTAGCTGAAAGCTCAAACGATAGCTCCACTATAGTCATTTTAGATCGAGTAACTGACACGTACAATATTGGATCAATTTTAAGAACTTCAGCTTGTTTTAATGTCAACGCATTGGTTTTACCACATAATCATTCACCTAGCGAAAATGCATCTATTGCAAAAGCAACAAGTGGAGCATTGGATATTGTTCCGCTGATATACGTTACAAATATAGTAAAAACTATGAATTATTTAAAAAAAGTCGGCTACTGGTGTTACGTTTTTGATTGCAATGCTAAAGAAAATATAGATGAAATAAAGAGCTTTGAGAAAAAAAGAAGAGTAATTATTTTTGGTTCTGAAGAGAAAGGAATGCGAAGGTTAGTTAAAGAGAATTTTGATTATCTTTTAAAAATATCAATGTCAAATGCAATTAAAAGTTTAAACGTTTCAAATGCAGCAGCAATAGGACTATATTCTATTTATATTAAAATAAATGCCAGCTCATAGCTGTTTAAAATAAAAATACTTGATAAAAATGTGGTTTTATATTATAACATGTTAAATAATGGACAAAAGGAGTTATAGTTATGTCTTACATGAGAAATGAATAGGATATCCGCTCTCAGGGCGTTTATTATAGCGCTAGGCTCAGAAGTTCCCTAACTAAAGTATATAATTATATGGCTTTAGCTTTGGGCGTTACTGGGCTTGTTGCATTCCTAACGGTATTTTCTGGTCTTTATCAAATAATTCATTTTAATCCTGTCTTATTAATCGTGGTAATGCTATCTCCTTTTGCATTGGTGTTATATATGCAGTATAGAATTCATCACCTAAGTGCTCAGTCCTCCATTGCTATGTTTTTTATGTTTTCAGTGTTAATGGGTCTTTCCTTGTCTTATATTTTTGTACGTTACACTGCAGAGAATATAACAAGGGCGTTCTTCATTACGTCAATTATGTTCAGCTCTATGGCTTTGTATGGCAATACTACAAAAGAAGACCTTACCAGCATGGGTTCTTTCTTGATTATGGGAGTCTTGGGATTAGTCATTGCACTCATAGTAAATTTATTTCTTAGAAGCAGTCCTCTCTATTTTGCAATATCGTTCATATCAGTAATAGTCTTTACCTTAATGACTGGATATGATGCTCAGAGAATCAAAGACGTTTATTATAGATATAATGATGACTCAGAAGTTGCCACTACTAAATTGGCAATACTAGGTGCAACTGATCTTTATTCTAATTTTATTATTATGTTTAAACATTTACTCCGGTTACTTAGCAATAGAGATTAAATGTTCTCCTTTTTAAGGAATAATAATAAGAATTCTATAGTTTTCTTTTTAGTATCTTTGGTTGTGTCGATGATATGTCTTACATATGCATCTGTGCCACTATACAGTATTTTTTGTAAAGCTACCGGGTATGGTGGCACAACAAGAAAAGTAACTAATGCAACGATAAGTTCAACTGAACAAAAAATCAGGGTCCACTTCAACGCTGATACAATGTACGATCTACCTTGGGAATTTAAATCAGAAACTAACTACGTTGACGTAAACATAGGAGAACAAAGTTTAGCATTTTATTATGCAAAAAATCTATCTGATCATCGTTCATTTGGTATGACAGTATATAAGGTTACGCCTTTCAAAGCAGGTAAGTATTTTAATAAAGTTGCGTGCTTTTGTTTTGAAGAATAAATGTTGCTACCAAAACAAAAAGCAGCTATGCTAGTATCTTTCTATATAGATCCTGAGATAATACTTGATAGCAATACAAAAGATTTGAGTGAAATAACGTTATCATACACGTTTTTCAAGCTTAAGTAAAAGAACGTTTGCAAACCATGTCATTTCAGGCAATTAATAGGGTGTTATCTGAGTAGCTGACACCGGGATCCAGAAAATGTATAGATCATACAGATAAGGTTGACTTTTTGCTATCTTATGACTTGATTATATAGAAATCTGGATTCCATCTTCACCCACTGTAAAGACAGTGGGTAATGCAAGAAGTCTATGGATTGTAAAACAATAACTTTGCAAAATATTAATTGTTAGATAACATAATTAAAATTTTTATCTTACATTCATCATGGTTAGAGCTATACAAGTAAAAAAAACTGGTGGACCAGAAGTATTAGAATTTGTAGATAAGAATATAAGTGAGCCAAAAGGCGAGGAAGTCTTGATACGTCATACAACTATCGGCTTAAATCGTTGTGATTTAGAGCACAGAAAAGGTACACGAAAAATTAAAAATTTGCCATCGGTGCTTGGAGTGGAAGCTGAAGGGGTGATTGAAAAACTTGGTAAAAAAATCAGTGATGGATTTAAAGTTGGAGACAGAGTTGGATATTGCACAGCTCCTCCAGGGGTATATTGTGAAAAGCGCATTATAGACCAGAAATATCTGATAAAAATTCCAGATGACATATCTGTTGAAGTTGCTGCTGCAGTGCTGCTTAAAGGTATGACAGCTCACTATTTAGTTAATCAATCTTATAAAGTTAGTCCTGGTGCTTTCGTGCTAGTTCATGGGGCCAATGGTGGTTTGGGACAAATAATATGCCAATGGGTAAAGGATAAAAAAGGTGTAGTGATAGGTTCTGTAAGCTCTGATGAAAAAATGAAGATAGCTTTACAAAGTGGCTGCAAATATGCAATAAACTACAATGATCAAGACTTCGTTTCTAAAGCTACGGAGATTACGAAAAACAGAGGAGTAGGTGCAGTGTATGACCCTATACGTTACGCTACAAGAAAACTTTCTTTTGAGTCTTTAGGTAGGTTCAGGTTCAGGCAGATATCAGGTAACTTTCCTATTAGTTTTTCTTTACTTAGTTCACGTTTGTTATTTGCAACTCAATACACCATTATAAGAAAAATAGATTCACATTAGTGCTTACCACAATGGAAATATTCGAGATGATAAGAAAAAAACTTTTAACCATACGGATCAATAAAAAATATAAATTTGATGAAATAATTCAAGCTCATCGCGATATGGAAAATAGAAAAGCGAGTGGGTTAAATATTATCAAAATCTCTTAAATAAATTAGTAATTTAAACTAACCATTCATTAAATAATATCAACTAGAACTTTACATATTTATTCTCCTTTTTGGGGAATTAAAAGTATATAGCTAAACTTACTTAGGCGTACCAACAACTGTTATCACTCTACTTGTTAGAGCCGTGGCGGTATGATGTCTTAGCTATAGATACTGGTTTGTGTGCTACAAGTAATTTTAAGAGAAGATTAGTAGATAAGTTGTGTTTTAAACCAGATTAGGTATTTTAAACTGAACATTTTCAATAATACCACCTGGCATAACTGAAATTTTTACACTTAGGTTTACTTTTAGGTAGTCCATTAATTCATCAACCAATATTTCAGGAGCAGAAGCACCTGCAGTGATTCCTATCTTTTCTACGCCCTGAAACCAGCTTTTATTCACACAGCTGTAATTATCAATTAAGTAGGCTCTTTTTCCCCTGGCAGTGCACAGATCTATTTGCGTACGTCCTGCACAGTTTGCACTAAAATGATAGGATTATTTAATCTTCCTCTGATTCCCTTAACTTCTGGATGGTTTTCATGCCCAATGAGAATTAATTCTTTACCACCGTTTTCATACCTTTTTGCCTCTTTATGCACCTTGCTAACTAAAGGACATGTTGCATCAATCACTTGAATACCCTTTCTTTTTGCCTTATCTTCTATATTTTTTGATACTTCGTGCGCGCTGAAGATCAGTATTCCTCCATTATCTTCAATTTCCTCGATTCTGTTCACAAAAACCACTTTTTGTCTCTTAAAGTCCTTTACTATATACTTATTGTGAACAATTTCATGTAGCACATAAACTTGACACTTGTTTTTGTATTTTTCTAAAGTGATAGCTAATAGTCCACAGCTCTTTTTACCCCGACACAAAAACCTCGCGGCTCAGCTAAGATAATTTCCATTTTTATCAAATCAAGTAAATATGCAAGCATTACTTAAAAATAAGCTCCGCTCACTGTGTTTTATAGTACCATTATTTACGTTTATATAATAATTATTTTTCGCATATTCTCTTTAACATTTGCTCAATCTACTACTTCAGACTACTACTTCAGAAAATTTTAGAAAAGATAATATAGTATATAAACAACCTGATATTTTAGATAGAAATGGAGTGGCAATAGCAACAAATGTGCCCACAACATAACCATATACAGATGCAACCAAAGTAAAGAATTCGGAAAGTATAGCAGCACAACTGTGTTCTATTTTAAATGATCTTGAGTACGATAATTCATATAGAGTACTTACTTCAAAAAAGAAATTTGCTTGGGTAAAGCGGCACTTGACTCCAAAAGAACTGTTAGCAATAAAAAATGCCGGTGTGCCAGGAATAAACTTCTATAACGATGTAAAACGTATATATTCTCACAGTAATTTATTTTCCCACGTGCTTGGTTATACTGACATAGCAACGGTATTGCAGGAATTGAGTAATATATAAGTAAAACCAAACAACATTCTATTATCCAACTGTTATCCAAGTAGCTGACACTGTGGTTCAAAAAAAAAAAATACGCGGATTCCAGCATTACGCGATGTAATAATACCTTACCATGGTATTCAACTATCCTTAGATACACGAGTACAAAGCATAGTACGTGAAGAGCTAACTACAGCTGTAAGCAGATATCAGGCATTCGGAGGAGGAGTAAATGGTCAGTCTACCTGATTTTAATCGCAACCTACAGAATAAGGCGGAAGAGGTTTAATCGCGCCAGTCTTGGGTTGTATGAGATGGGGTAGGTATTAAAATATTTTACAATAGTCGCAGCGCTTGATGCAAACATTACAAAAACTAGCGATTTATATGACATATCAACACCAATTACCATTGGAAAGTATAAAATTCAGAATTTTCACAGATATAAAATTCCAAAAATTACTGTGCAAGATATATTTGTCAAGTCATCCAGCATTTGTTCAGCAAAAATTGCAGTCAAACTAGGTATTGAAAAACAGGTAGAATACTTTAAAGCTATGAAGCTATTTTCTCCTTTAAAAATAGAAATACCAGAAAAATCCACACCGATAATCCCGGATAAATTGAATGAAAACACTTTAATAACAACATCTTATGGTTATGGCATAGCTGTAACTCCTATACATCTTGCACAAACTGCAGCAGCATTAATCAACAATGGTATATTTCATAACGCAACCTTGATGTTGAATAAAAGAAGTATAGGAGAGCAAATCATCTCAAGAAGAACCTCCAGGGAAATGAGAAAATTATTACGCGCAGCAGTAACAGATGGCACTGGCAGAAAAGCAAAAATGAAGTCCTATTCAATAGGGGGAAAAACTGGATCGGCGGAAAAAGTTGTAGATGGTGAATATAGCAAACATGCAAACATGGCGTCATTTATGGGAGTGCTAACTATGCTTGACTCAAGGTGTATAGTTCTAATTTCTATTGATGAACCTCAGGGAATGCACCACGTTGGGGGAATAATTGCTGCGCCTATAGTAAAGAACATTATAAATAAATAGAATAGCACCTATACTAAATGTTATACCTGAGATATAATTATGATTGCTTTACTATAACTTTAAGTCTATAATTGCCAAAATCCTTATTAATATACCAAGAACCATCATCTTTAGTTACAAATTCAAGACCTTTAAGATTTCTTTTTATTGTGTTTCCATTTTGACCATCGATAGCGATATTAATATCGAATGTAATAACGTCTAGATTTATCAAAGCTTCTTTTCCGCTGCACGAATTTTTACTGAACTTGCCTAACATGCGATCATTAAAACTCACTTCCCCTGTATAGACATCCCACTAACCGTCCACACAACACGTAGTTTCAATATAGAAAAGGTCTGACATATAAAACACCTTGCGTTTACAAAAAAAAAAAAAATAGCTGAACATATATAGCTAGTTCAGCCCTATGCCACGCCGCTAAGAAGTAATAGTCGTAAACCTAGAGCACCTTAGCTATACAACCATAATACATCTAGGAATGTAAATTAGACAGTTGATTGTGTGAGGAAGTCTAAATTACCACCTCTTAGAGGAATGGCTGTTTAGTTTTTTGTTAATCTTTTTTACCATGCTATCAATCATATGCTTTATCCCTTGATATACAGAGTATATACTTTCGTCGCTACGCATATAAGCAGAACAGGAAAATACTTTATGGTCTTCGTCTTCTATTGATAACCCTGTATCACACTTTATGTGTTTACCATCAAGCTTCTCTATCAATTGTTCTCTGTCATCTCCTATAGTTACCGTAACCTTATTTTCTTCTTTACCTATCTTGCTACTTAAAATTGAAACAATGATGGCTGGAGATATGCATATCGTTCCTATCGGCTTTTTTTGTAACAAAAAATTCTAAAACTAATCTTTCAAATTCAGGAATAACTTTCACCATGTCTTTATTCTCAGCCAAGTCAGATAAATTTATTGCAACCCCGTATCCACCAAGTACACCTAGCATGTCAACATTTTCAGCTTTGGCTTCTTTTAAGTCATATATTTCGCCTCTTGCGATTCTTGCAGCTTCTGCAAGTACATTCCTTTTTTCTTTTGTTGCCTCCTTTGTTTTATGATTCATAACTTGTTTGTTATTGATATCAGTTGCTAAGCATTTAACGTCCACTTCCTGCTGATCAAGCATAAGCAAACTTAAAACCGCTTCTCTTACCTCCGCACCGTCAAGGTGACCGCACCCTGATAAAACCACAGCAGCTTTTAATTTTTTTTTCACCCATAAAGTACCTTAATTTCATGTAATCTAGATATTTTAATACAAATTATGATATAATTAATTATAGCATGTGTAATCAAACATATTTGTAGTTAATGGATAATGTGGCCCCTGAAGAAGATGATGATAAATTTTTTGACACTTAAATTGACCATTACGAACTAAGAAAAGCTATTTCAAATATAATAGAAGGTATTGCAAAATCTTCATCAGAGGAAAAATTTTATTGAGTAAGATAAGTAATACAGTTGATGAAATAGATATATACAAGCTTAAATTATTAGTTAGTAGCTAGGGTCTAGAAAAAGACGCAAATGAGGAATTATTCATAAAATCAATTAAAGAAGCACTTAAATGGTTAACTTCGGAAACGTTGACTAAAAAATAATAGAAGGGGCATTAAAATCTGTTAATCAGCAAGCAATAAGTAATGTTATAAAAATAATAAAGGTCCGCTGAACAATCTAGTATTTTATTTTAATCAGTATCTGGAAATAAAAATTGCAATAGCTTCTACCGTAATAGTATTGGGAGTAGCATTTTCTCTGCTTATTGTGCTTGCTACATTAATAGCACTTGTAGCTATTGGAGTGCATTTTGTAGGAATAGGTATAGGAAGGCGGGGGAGAAATAAAAGAAGGAGCAATTGATGCAGGAAGAGCAATAAATAGTTCATATAAGGATTCAATAGATAAATTACCTGAGGCTCAAAGAAGAGAAAATAATTTTGAAAAGTTAATAAGCAATTTAATGGAAAAGAATCTTGGAACTGATGAAGGAGAAAGAATAATGCTTAGTAATCAAATGCAAATAATAAAATGTTTCATAGTCAAGAGCAAATAGCAGCCATAGGATAGTTAATAGGAGAAGATAAGGCTGGTCTTTTGAACAATCTTATGAGCAAGGGTACTAGTACTAATGAGGAAGACATGGACAAACTTGTATATTTTATGAGCGAATTTCAACCTGCAATTATGGCAATTGGTAGTGGCATAAAATAGGTAGAACAAAAAGTTAATGAGAAGCTTAGGAAATAAATCCAGATTATCAATTGGATAGTTTAAGTGCTGAACGAGTGAGTGAAGAAGAAAATAAAACCCCCTGATGGCTTGGGGAGGAAATGGGAAAAATAGAGATCTACTCTTTTTTATCAACTTTTTTTAAGCAATCCACCTACACATCTAATACACATCTCAGTTATTATAATATCCAATTTTTGATCATTTTTTTCTACAGGTAAATCTTTAAAATATTGTTTCTCATAGACTACACCTACAAATATTTTTCCAAGCGGCCGTAATTTTTTTATCATACTAACCACCGCCAAAACCTAATCTATTAAAATGATCACCAAAAGCAACAACAGGAGTAATGATTGTGTCTGGAATTACATCTTCATCTGTTTCGTTCCATCCCTCAAATCTTAGAAACTGATTTTTATCAGGAATTTACTTTATAATCTAAATAGACCAAACGACACATCAAAGGGACAATATTTTTTTCCCCATCCATTGGAATGTAAGTCGCAATTGTTCTGCCTTTAACATAACTTAAGTTCTGATTTAAGAGATTAATAAGGGAACTTGCCGCATAACTGGAATAACTTTCATCAATATCTTTTCTTATAGCTCTATATTGCCCTCTTATTTCCTTTTTGTACTGTTTAATATCTTTGAACATGATCTATCCATTTCGCAGTAAGTTTTTCTTGTAAACTATTTTGCTTTAAGCGCTCACTTAAAAAATCAAAGTCAATAAATTCCATGTCCTGGTCTTGATTACTGCAACTATAAACAAAACTCCTTTCTCCTGTTTCCGTATTTATATGTTGCTGAACACACTGAGCACAGATTTATTTCATCATACACTGCATAGGAGAATTAACTGACGATATTGCTATGTGACTTGACTTAAGATATGGCTTTAAAATTGTTTTTCTAGCTTCATTCACAGCTTTCATCATTTTATCATAACCAATAGTGATAATTTTATCTATAGCGTTCAAATCAATACCTAACCTTTCTTGTTGATAAGAGACTATTGCATCAATTATATTACCATGACAGGATTTATCTTGATCTCCGCTCGTTTCTATCAATCCTTCTTCACACGCCCAAACTACCGCGTCTGATGCACGCTTTATCAGTGCTCGTCTAAATACATCACTTAACTTCTTATAGCCAGCGAAGTACAAAACCTTATTATTCTTTTCCAGATACGCCTTCCCTATAGAAAATAACACTGCATTTCCAACTCCACCACCAATTAGCATTATATTCTTTATGTACTATTTTAACTATATTTGTTAAAATTTTTTGAAATTTTATAGAATAAGGTAATTTTCGTACACAAAGAAAGAGACAGGGATACTCTCTTACTTCAACTATACCGATAACTAACATCTGAATTTTTACGCATATCATCTAATAACAAGTTGTTTTGTATCATCTTTTGTTGGTACATCTGCTGTTTAATTGCTTCTCTATCCGCTGCATTACTCTTGATATCACACAACATCATTAACTTTGCAGTGCCATTTTCTCTTAATTCTACTATTTCATTCACACTTGTTTTACTAAATAAAATCTGTAAATCAGGATTTAAATCTCGCATTTTTATTTCAAACTCTTTTGCGCTAGGCAGCTTAAAACCATCTGCTATATCGCCGGTTTCTAGTCCTTCTAAAACGCATTTATTACCAAGTTTATCTTTTAGCTGACTTAAATTAACTGTTACTTTACGCATCGTTATTAAGGATTCCGATTTATTACTATTACTTAATTTTTTTACTAAATCTGTAGCCATAAACATCCTTGTCTTTTTGATCGGGAGTTATAAACTCTTGGAACTTGATAAGATAATCCGGCTTTTCTATTTGCCTTTTTAAATTAACCACTTCTTTATCACTTATATTAATAAATGGCACAATTCTTACTTCAATAGTTTTGCTCCATAGTAACTGACATTTTATTTGTTTTTTTAAAATACTAAGATCAATATTATGCTTTTTTATATATTGATCAACTTCATTAGCCTTAAGTTTAAAACTTCGGGTTAAAAATAATATGATAGCACTATCTAACTCCTCGTTGCTCAATTTTATATTCAGCCTCTGCGCTTCATTGATAATGATAATTTTGTCTATTAGCTCGCTAAGAATTTGAGGCTTTGCTTCTTTTTGATTAACACTTTTAGTGCTAAACAATGAATTTATAAAGTTGATGCGTTTTTCGATATCTAAATTTGAAATTGGCTCACCATTTACATCTGCAACAATTTCAATCTCGGTTGCAAGCAACCTAAGTGGCAACACTATCAACAGTAAAATTAGTATTTTATACATATAAGTAAGGTTAACAACGAATTCTATAATAAATACTAAGCAAAGACGGAAATAAAAACCATCGGAACAAGATTAGGTAGAAAGGCTTCATGCCAATACAGCGAATTCAAACCGCGCTAAACAGTATACAGAAGGAGAGGGATTCGAACCCTCGATACGAGTTTTCAACGGTTTAGCAGCAGCAACAGATAATACAAACATACCTAAATAAGTTTGTAGACTGTGTTTTTATATTTAGGGCTCGTCACTAATTGTTCAAATTCATCACTATTTTGGTTTTTTAACAGTTGTTCTAGGGTGTTTTTATATTTAGGATATAAGAAACTTGAATATATGGCTTGTTTTCAGCTATCAATCGATCAAATGCCTTATTTATTGCGCTTATACCTTCATAATCAAGTGTATACCTGGTGAGTCCATTTCTATGTGTTAACTCAATTTTTCTTAATACTCTTAACAAGGTCAAAATGTAATTATAATACAGTGGTGTATCGATCATTTTAGCTTCCTTATTAATATATTGATTAAGCAGTAAAATATCTTTACTGCTGATATGCATAGAAAATAGTAATGCTATATCTTTATCTACTTTTATATTGTGGATAGAATAATGAATAATAGTGATTGATGACCTCTTTACATAAGCTAAATTCTTTATCAAATTCATTTGTATAACTTATCTTTAGTAACTTTTGAACGTTATTAAGTACTCGTTTCTCATAATCATGATTATTGTTAAATCACGCTTTATCTTTCTAGTTCGCTAAAATATTAAGAAGCTTTAATTTTTTTGATTTTCTGTCAATTCTGCTTGATTTAAAATTTCTTTTAGCAGTTCTTCTAGCATATTACAATTAGTAGATGTTTTTCATTTTCAATTGCAGCATATATTTCATCAATTACTTCTTGAGTATTGAGCTTATTATTTTCTATAAGAACGCTATAAACTTGAGTATAAATTAAAAATAACCCTTGTAGACTAAATTTAAGTTAAAAGATCCATCTAATGGTTCATCTTTTTTTATGAATGCAGAAAAACCAAAATGACTTCTGTGGTCTATGCGACAATCTAAGTCGGCATGTTAAAAACTGCCTGCGAATGAACATAGCCTCTAATAAAATTACCTTCGCCAACAATTTCTACTAGTTCTTCAACTTCCTTAACCATTGTTGAAACCAATAGCATAACAATTAACATTGCAGGGTAAAGGATATATTATAAAATAACAATAAATATTATTGTACGTTTACACTCTGCATTAAAGCCTTTAGTTAAGAGCATATCCATCCACCGCCAATTACTTGCTCATCTTTATACGCTACACAGGCTTGACCTGGACTAATGCCAAAGTAATAGTTGTTTAAAATGACACAGGCTTTATATTTTTCGTCAGTTGAATGTATTGTTGCCAAACTTCCCGCATGTGATGATCTCAGCTTCACAGTTACTTCCATACCTTCCTTTGGTTGTTCTAACCAATTTAACTCTTTGATCAATATTTTTTTTTTTGTATTAATGCGTTGATCAGACCTACTATAACCTCATTATTCACTGTATTAATTTTTATCACATAAAGAGGCTCATTGTGTGAGATGCCCAAGCCTTTTCTTTGCCCCACTGTGAAATTTACTATGCCACCGTGCTCACCTAGAACTCTTCCATTTATATGCACTATTTTACCTTTCTGTACAGATTGTGGAGCTAATTTAGCTATTGTTTTACTATAGCTTTCGGAAACAAAGCATATATCTTGACTGTCCGGCTTTTCAGAAACTTGTAAGCTAAAATATTTTGCTAATTTTCTTATATCACTTTTATAGAACCCACCTAGTGGAAATCGCAAAAGCTTCAACTGCTCCTTTGTTATAGTAAATAGAAAATAGCTTTGATCTTTACTTTTATCAATGCTTCTGCATAACTTTATCTCACCATTTTTTTCTAATCTTCTCACATAATGTCCTGTTACAAGCACATCCGCACCAATGTTTTTTGTAACTTGCAATAGATCACGAAATTTTACCGCTTGGTTACATCTTACGCACGGTATGGGAGTTTCCCCACTCACATAGGTACTTGCAAAATCCTCTATTACTTCCATTTTGAATATTTCCTCGTAGTTTAAAATGTAGTGAGGAAAGCCAACACTTTCATCCACGCGTTTTGCGTCGTAAATATCCTGTCCAGCACAACATGCACCTTTTCCTGCGTTATCAATACCAACGGTGCCATAGAGTTTAAGAGTCACACCTACCACCTGGTACCCAAAGTTATATAGCAGTGTTGCAGCAACGGAGCTATCAACTCCCACGGACATTGCAACAACAGTCTTGGTTTGGTGGAGAGCTTTATCTTTTAACAAAGGCTCAATTTTAAATTCTTTAAGCATAATCTCATTAATTTATAAACGCAAATCTTGTGTCATTCCAACATACAACTGTGCAAAAGTTTTAATTTAGGGCAATCTACATAGTAGATGATGTCATTCTAGTTCGTGACACTGGAATCTAGTGTCTATTTATGCAAATTTATTAAACAGCATATTTATTTGTAGCCAAGTTTCTTGGATCCCAGTGTTAGCTACTCGGATGACACACTTTCCTGCTGGCAGTTGCCTTCAAATTACTTGGTGCATAACACCGATATCTCATTTATATTGCATAATTCCATCAAACAGTTCGTAAACCACCTTCAAAAACAATTTAATCTTGCTTGAATAAAACATGGCCAAAATAACCAATGTTTTCAAGCACTTTTCCACTACCCAAGGCAACACAATAAAGTGGGTCATCTGCAATACGAACTGGTAATTTTGTTGTTTCACTGATAACTTTGCCCAAGTTACGTGATGATCCACGACCGGATAAAATTATTCCTCTATCAACATACCAGAAAAAAGTTCAGGTGGAGTGCTCTCCAGTGCAGTTCTAATAGCAGAAATTATCTGATGTTCAGGCTCTATTAAACTCTCTGCAACTTGATATTCTAATAAAAGCATTTCTCTTGGCATGCCACTCACTAAATCCCTGCCTTTATTATAATTCCCTCTTTGTTATTTTTACCTGGCTGCCTTGCTGAACCTACGTTTTTCTTAATTTTTTCAGCAGTTGTTTCACCGATTAATAACTTATGATTTTCACGAATATAAGATTTTATTGCTTCATCCTTATAATGGGTGAAATACCCACTCTTGCAGAACGTGAATAAACAATTCCGCTCAAAGAAATAATTGTAACTTAAGTTGTATTGCCTCCTATATCAACGATCATAGAGCACTCAGGTTCAGTAAGTGGGAGGCCAGCTCCGATTGCTGCAGCTATTGGTTCTTCAATCAAAAATACTTGATTTTGTTGAGATGTTTGTTGGTGTTGGTGCAAGCCGTGTTCTGTATATATTTGATCAGGGCAAGAAAAATGCTCCTTGTATAATTTTTATAGATGAGACAGATGCGGTTGGTAGACATCGTGGCATTGGTCTTGGTGGTGGTAATGACGAAAGAGAACAAACATTAAATCAGTTGTTAGTTGAGATGGATGGCTTTGAGTCTAATGAGGGCGTAATAATAATTGCTGCGACTAACCGTCCGGATGTTTTAGATCCAGCACTGCTTAGGCCTGGTCATTTTGACCGGCAGATTACTATTTCTTTACCCGATATAAATGGGCGCGAGAAAATATTAAATACGCATATAAAATAAATATCAATGGCCCTGATGTAAATGTGAAAACAGTTGCAAGAGGAACACCTGGTTTTTCAGGGGCTGATTTAGCAAATTTGATGAACGAATCTGCGCTTATTGCTGCAAGATGAAACAAGAAGATTGTTACCATGGATGATTTCGAATATGCGCGTGATAAAGAGATGATGGGTGTGGAAAGAAGATCTCTCATTATGACTGAAGAGGAAAAGAGACTGACTGCATACCATGAAGCTGGCCATGCGATGATTGCTGTTAATATGCCTGCTTCTGATCCTATAGACAAAGCAACAATTATTCCACGCGGTAGGGCACTAGGGTTAGTTATGAGACTACCAGAAACGGATAGAGTTTCCTTCACAAGAGAAAATGTGCTAGCAGATATAACTGTTGCAATGGGTGGACGTGTGGCAGAAGAGCTAATTTTTGGCTATGATAAAGTCACAAGTGGCGCATCTTCAGATATAAAATTAGCATCAGATTTATCACGTTCTATGGTAACAAAATGGGGAATGAGCGACAAAATAGGTCCGATCTATCACAATAGCGAACAAACTATGCATGGTTCTGAGATAATTTCTGAAGATACGTTAAAGCTTATAGATGAAGAAGTGAAGAAAATTGTGTCTTCTTGCTATGAAAAAGCAAAAGACATTTTGACCAATCATAAGAAAGGCTTAGATCTCATTGCCGAAAATCTACTTGAGTTTGAAACTTTAACAGGGGATGAGATAAAGGACATCTTAAGCGGAAAAAAATTGTTAGAGATGGAAATGAGAAGAATGAGAAAATAAAAAAATCCTCTCTCTATTAGATCTGACCATAGCTTAAAATGTTAATCATCTAACGCTGAAATAAAACATTCAGAATTGTAACTGTCAATATAAATTGTATTAAAATATTCATAATATTGCATTTTCTTCACGATACTGCTATCATTCAGTTAGTATTGGTGTTTATGGGGTATGAGTAATGTTTGATGTGCCTTCTATTGGTTTAATCATGAGTATAAGAAAAAGAGCGCAATTAACTTTATCAGGTCTATTTCTTGTTGTGTCATCAGCAACTGCTGTCTGGTTTATCTTTCCTGTATCACAGATTTACTAGTGCCATTTTTGCTCCTAGCCTTATTCTTGCTATGGGTTATTACATGTTCATATTTAGTTGTGAAGAAAAATCTTTGGTAAAGAATGTTCTTGGTATGGCTGAACCAGCTGAATCAGTAAATAGAGTGCGTTGCCAAGAAAATATTTATCCTTACTAGCAGAAGTAAGAAGTACTACGAGAGATGGGTTTTGCAACGCGCTTGTTAATCTTTGTTTTGAAGATTTTAGTAAAGCACACAAACTTGCATTATATGTGAAAGAAATTGATGATGTTGTGTCTTCAATAAAAAAATAAAGACCTCTTAACCACTTTGATCAATTTTTTACTATTACTAAAGTAAGTAATACAAAACATAGAAGTGAATTAATGGATTTCGCAATGGCATATAAGATAATAAGTAAAGAAGATCCAGCAAAATAGAGGATTTTTAGCTACTCAAACAAAAAGTTATTGATGTGAAATAATGTTACCTAAAATTAATAATTTTCTATCACAAGTTAAAGGTTAGGTTTAAATTAGTAGAGGTTGAATAAATATAGTTAAGTCTTTGCAATAGTGATTTTATCAAAAATCTTAGTATGTACTTGATTATCATTTTTTGTTTCAATTTCAGTGATGAAATGGCACCTAACGGGCTCTTTTATGGCAATTTCTTTAAACTCTTTTCCAACTTTACTATAAAAATTAAAATCCATCTCTTCATATTTATTCTTGTCTTTCGCTCTACTTAACCCAACTTTAACATCAATATCTAGAATAAATGTAATATCTGGATATCTAACTCCAGCCAACCTGTGCAAATCTTCTATTAGTTTTAAATCAACTCCAAGCCCATATCCTTAGTATGCAATGGTTGAATCAATAAACCGATCACAAATCACTATTTTTCCTTCTGCAAGAGCAGGTAATATTAATTTTTTCATATGTTCGTGCCTAATCGAGATAAGTAGCAAGAGTTCAGAAATAGGATCAATATTATTTGTTAATAAAACCCTTCTTATCTTTTCTGCAAAATCAGTGCCGCCAGGTTCTCGAGTCGAAACTACATTATTTTCGCCGTGAATTTGCTTAAAATGATTGGAAGTTAGCTTAGATTGTATTGTTTTACCAGAGCCGTCTATTCCTTCAAAAGTTATTAACATAAGTTTAATAATACTAAAAAAGAATATGCAAACAGTATACATAGAAACCGTTTGACATTTAAATAATAAGACCGTATATTACATACGGTATAATAATACTCTATAGTTGCTCTGAATACTCCTAAAGTCAATTTTAGTTTTACTGCGAAAGGTTTTAATCTTTTGGGAGCAGATAATAAATACTATGCATTAAGTGAATGTTGTGGAAAAAACGGTCTTGTTGTTATGTTTATATGCAATAACTGTCCTTACGTTCAGTCAATTATGAGCAATCTGGTGAGCGATGTTAATCAATTGAAAAAAGATTATCAGATAAACACCGTTGCAATAATGTCAAATGATGTAAATGAATATCCAGAAGATTCCTTTGAAAATATGATTAATTTTTCCAAGGAAAATAAGTTTACATTCCCATATTTAATTGATAGTACACAGTCAACAGCTAACGAATACTTGGCTGTTTGCACTCCTGACTTTTTTGGCTTTAATTCCAATTTAAACCTTTGCTATCGTGGACGTTTTAATGAGACAAAAAAAGAAAAGGTTAAAAGCTATGAAGTAGTGACTTATTTCAAGCTATGAAATTTATTGCAGAAACTGGTAATTCTCTAATTGACCAAAAATCAAGTGTTGGCTGCTCAATTAACTGGTCTAATTCTACAGGTTAAATATCATGTACAGTGGCTCTCAGCACTTGTTTTCTTAGTCCAGTGCTAGGTTATTTCGTTGCAGGTGCGGTTATTGGTTCTCATGGATTTAATATGATAAACTCAGCTGAAGCGATAGATAATCTTGCAGAATTTGGTGTAGTTTTCCTATTATTCATTATAGGCCTTGAATTGACATTTGAACGCCTGATCGCTATGCGTATTCATGTATTTGGGTT
The DNA here is from genome assembly GCA_932526305.1 of Epicampocera succincta. NCBI lineage: Eukaryota > Metazoa > Arthropoda > Insecta > Diptera > Tachinidae > Epicampocera > Epicampocera succincta. Next base: position 24,670,174 of record OW052035.1, on the reverse strand, counting down.
CGGTTCTATTCAAGTTATAGTTACCATGGTAGCAATATGGTGTATAGCTCTTGCTTTCGGAGTGAATATGAATATAGAATATACCGGTATTTTTTGCTCTATATAAAGTATTATTTGTTGCTATAGAGATGAGGCATGGTCCTTTTTTTTATGGATTAAGGATCTTTCAGCTCCTGACCCAACGAACACCTTTACATTGTTTGGGTTTTTTAATTATAACTTTCTTATTTCTGTAGGAGTTTTACCTATAATTTTTAGTGCTACCATGATAATTCAGCAGAAGCTAAGTGAGAAAGATCAAACAAGGAAAGATGATATTCAAGTAAATATTATGAAGTCTTTACCTTACATTTCTGTCTTTATTTTTTATTCTTTTCCCGCCGGCTTAGTAATATATTGGATATTTAGTAATATTATAACTCTAATTCAACAATCATTAATAAAGTTGCTTTTAACAAGAAAAGTTGGGATGAATGTCAAAAATACTAATAGTTAATTCAATTTATCACACTGAAAAAAGCGGACCTTTTGCTTGAAGGTGCGGTCGATAGATTAAAAGAAAGTCACGTAAGCTATGACATAATTGAAGTTCCTGGTGCATTTGAGATACCAGCTACAATTCTCTTTGCAGTCAAAAGCAATAATGCTAATTATAAAGGTTATTTAGCTCTTGGGTGCGTGATTCGTGGTGAAACCGATCACTATCAATATGTTTGTAAAGGGGTAATTGAAGGCTTAAATGAAGTTATTATGCTTATGTAATAACCATTGGTATGGGAGTAATTACCGCTGACAGAAAAGATAAAGCACTAGATAGAGCTGACAAAAATAAAAAGAACGTTGGAGGCCATGCAGCCTCAACTGTTTTGCATATGATAGATTTATACAACAAATTTAAGTAATGGAAGAAAAACCGTTAGATAAAAAGTGGCGTATAAAAAGAAGTACAGCAAGATTTCTTGCTGTACACATTGCTCTTTCAAATATTTTCGTAGGTTACAATAAAAGCACTTTAAAACTGGAAAATTGTGAGCTTAAGAACTACATAACTAAGTTGAAAGGTATATTTGAATGTGAAGAATTTGAACATCAGTTCTTAGAAAACTTGTTATATAAGTTTATAAAAAGCAGTGAAGAATATGATAAAATAATAGAGTTTTGAAGAACAAATGTTGCTACCGAAACAAAGAGCAGCTATGCGAGTATCTTTCTATATAGATCCTGAGATAATACTTGATAGTAATACAAAAGATTTGAGTGAAATAACGTTATCATACACGTTTTTCAAGCTTAAGTAAAAGAACGTTTGCAAACCATGTTATTTCAGGCAATTAATAGGGTGTTATCTGAGTTGCTGACACCGGGATCCAGAAAATGTATAGATCATACAGATAAGGTTGACTTTTTGCCATCTTATGACTTGATTAAATAGAAATCTGGATTCCATCTTCACCCACTGTAATGACAGTGGGTAATGCAAGAAGTCTATTGATTGTAAAGCAATAACTTTGCAAAATATTAATTGTTAGATAACATAATTAAAATTTTTATCTTACATTCATCATGGGTAGAGCTATACAAATAAAAAAAACTGGTGGACCAGAAGTATTAGAATTTGTAGATAAGAATATAAGTGAGCCAAAGGCGAGGAAGTCTTGATACGTCATACAACTATCGGCTTAAATCGTTATGATTTAGAGCACAGACAAGGTACACGAAAAATTAAAAATTTACCATCGGTGCTTGGAGTGGAAGCTGAAGGGGTGATTGAAAAACCTGGTAAAAAAATCAGTGATGGATTTAAAGTTGGAGACAGAGTTGGATGTTGCACAGCTCCTCCAGGGGTATATTGTGAAAAGCGCATTATAGACCAGAAATATCTGATAAAATTCCAGATGACATATCTGTTGAAGTTGCTGCTGCAGTGATGTTTAAAGGTATGACAGCTCACTATTTAGTTAATCAATCTTATAAAGTTAGTCCTGGTGCTTTCGTGCTAGTTCATGGGGCCAATGGTGGTTTGGGACAAATAATATGCCAATGGGTAAAGGATAAAAAAGGTGTAGTGATAGGTTCTGTAAGCTCTGATGAAAAAATGAAGATAGCTTTACAAAGTGGCTGCAAATATGCAATAAACTACAATGATCAAGACTTCGTTTCTAAAGCTACGGAGATTACGCAAAACTAAGGAGTAGGTGCAGTGTATGACCCTATACGTTACGCTACAAGAAAGCTTTCTTTTGAGCCTTTAGGTAGGTTCGGCATAACGTTTCCTATGGGCAGAAATCAGGTAACTTTCCTATTAGTTTTTCTTTACTTAGTTCACGTTCGTTATTTGCAACTCAATATACCATTATAAGAAAAATAGATTCACATTAGTGCTTACCACAATGGAAATATTCGAGATGATAAGAAAAAAACTTTTAACCATACGGATCAATAAAAAATATAAATTTGATGAAATAATTCAAGCTCATCGCGATATGGAAAATAGAAAAGCTAGTGGGTTAAATATTATCAAAATCTCTTAAATAAATTATTAATTTAAACTAACCATTCATTAAATAATATCAACTAGAACTTTACATATTTATTCTCCTTTTTGGGGAATTAAAAGTATATAGCTAAACTTACTTAGGCGTACCAACAACTGTTATCCCTCTACTTGTTAGAGCCATGGCGGTATGATGTCTTAGCTATAGATACTGGTTTGTGTGCTACAAGTAATTTTAAGAGGAGATTAGTAGATAAGTTGTGTTTTAAACCAGATTAGGTATTTTAAACTGAACATTTTCAATAATACCACCTGGCATAACTGAAATTTTTACACTTAGGTTTACTTTTAGGTAGTACATTAATTCATCAACCAATATGTCAGAAGCAGAAGCACCTGCAGTGATTCCTATCTTTTCTACGCCCTGAAACCAGCTTTTATTCACACAGCTGTAATTATCAATTAAGTAGGCTCTTTTTCCCCTGGCAGTGCACAGATCTAATAAGCGGTTTGAATTTGAGCTATTTTTACTTCCTACAACTAACACCATGTCTACAATTTCAGCTAGCTTTTTAACAGCATTTTGTCTATTTTGTGTTGCATAGCATATGTCCTTCAAATCTGGACCTGTTATACTTGGAAATCTTAGCTTCAGGGCAAAAATAATTTCGCTGGTATCGTCGATGCTTAACGTGATTTGCGTAACATAAGATAAATTATCTTGATCTTTAACTTTTAAATTCCGTACGTCCTGCACAGTTTGCACTAAAATGATAGGATTATTTAATCTTCTTCTGATTCCCTTAACTTCTGGATGGTTTTCATGCCCAATGAGAATTAATTCTTTACCACCGTTTTCATACCTTTTTGCCTCTTTATGCACCTTGCTAACTAAAGGACATGTTGCATCAATCACTTGAATACCCTTTCTTTTTGCCTTATCTTCTATATTTTTTGATACTCCGTGCGCGCTGAAGATCAGTATTCCTCCATTATCTTCAATTTCCTCGATACTGTTCACAAAAACCACTTTTTGTCTCTTAAAGTCCTTTACTATATACTTATTGTGAACAATTTCATGTAGCACATAAACTTGACACTTGTTTTTGTATTTTTCTAAAGTGATAGCTAATATGTCCACAGCTCTTTTTACCCCGACACAAAAACCTCGCGGCTCAGCTAAGATAATTTCCATTTTTATCAAATCAAGTAAATATGCAAGCATTACTTAAAAATAAGCTCCGCTCACTGTGTTTTATAGTACCATTATTTACGTTTATATAATAATTATTTTTCGCATATTCTCTTTAACATTTGATCAATCTATTACTTCAGACTACTACTTCAGAAAATTTTAGAAAAGATAATATAGTATATAAACAACCTGATATTTTAGATAGAAATGGAGTGGTAATAGCAACAAATGTGCCCACAACATAACCATATACAGATGCAACCAAAGTAAAGAATTCGGAAAGTATAGCAGCACAACTGTGTTCTATTTTAAATGATCTTGAGTACGATAATTCATATAGAGTACTTACTTCAAAAAAGAAATTTGCTTGGGTAAAGCGGCACTTGACTCCAAAAGAACTGTTAGCAATAAAAAATGCCGGTGTGCCAGGAATAAACTTCTATAACGATGTAAAACGTATATATTCTCACAGTAATTTATTTTCCCACGTGCTTGGTTATACTGACATAGCAACGGTATTGCAGGAATTGAGTAATATATAAGTAAAACCAAACAACATTCTGTTATCCAACTGTTATCCAAGTAGCTGACACTGTGGTTCAAAAAAAAAAAAAAATACGCGGATTCCAGCATTACGCGATGTAATAATACCTTACCATGGTATTCAACTATCCTTAGATACACGAGTACAAAGCATAGTACGTGAAGAGCTAACTACAGCTGTAAGCAGATATCAGGCATTCGGAGGAGGAGTAAATGGTCAGTCTACCTGATTTTAATCGCAACCTACAGAATAAGGCGGAAGAGGTTTAATCGCGCCAGCCTTGGGTTGTATGAGATGGGGTAGGTATTAAAATATTTTACAATAGTCGCAGCGCTTGATGCAAACATTACAAAAACTAGCGATTTATATGACGTATCAACACCAATTACCATTGGAAAGTATAAAATTCAGAATTTTCACAGATATAAAATTCCAAAAATTACTGTGCAAGATATATTTGTCAAGTCATCCAGCATTTGTTCAGCAAAAATTGCAGTCAAACTAGGTATTGAAAAACAGGTAGAATACTTTAAAGCTATGAAGCAATTTTCTCCTTTAAAAATAGAAATACCAGAAAAATCCACACCGATAATCCCGGATAAATTGAATGAAAACACTTTAATAACAACATCTTATGGTTATGGCATAGCTGTAACTCCTATACATCTTGCACAAACTGCAGCAGCATTAATCAACAATGGTATATTTCATAACGCAACCTTGATGTTGAATAAAAGAAGTATAGGAGAGCAAATCATCTCAAGAAGAACCTCCAGGGAAATGAGAAAATTATTACGCGCAGCAGTAACAGATGGCACTGGCAGAAAAGCAAAAATGAAGTCCTATTCAATAGGGGGAAAAACTGGATCGGCGGAAAAAGTTGTAGATGGTGAATATAGCAAACATGCAAACATGGCGTCATTTATGGGAGTGCTAACTATGCTTGACTCAAGGTGTATAGTTCTAATTTCTATTGATGAACCTCAGGGAATGCACCACGTTGGGGGAATAATTGCTGCGCCTATAGTAAAGAACATTATAAATAAATAGAATAGCACCTATACTAAATGTTATACCTGAGATATAATTATGATTGCTTTACTATAACTTTAAGTCTATAATTGCCAAAATCCTTATTAATATACCAAGAACCATCATCTTTAGTTACAAATTCAAGACCTTTAAGATTTCTTTTTATTGTGTTTCCATTTTGACCATCGATAGCGATATTAATATCGAATGTAATAACGTCTAGATTTATCAAAGCTTCTTTTCCGCTGCACGAATTTTTACTGAACTTGCCTAACATGCGATCATTAAAACTCACTTCCCCTGTATAGACATCCCACTAACCGTCCACACAACACGTAGTTTCAATATAGAAAAGGTCTGACATATAAAACACCTTGCGTTTACAAAAAAAAAAAAAATAGCTGAACATATATAGCTAGTTCAGCCCTATGCCACGCCGCTAAGAAGTAATAGTCGTAAACCTAGAGCACCTTAGCTATACAACCATAATACATCTAGGAATGTAAATTAGACAGTTGATTGTGTGAGGAAGTCTAAATTACCACCTCTTAGAAGAATGGCTGTTTAGTTTTTTGTTAATCTTTTTTACCATGCTATCAATCATATGCTTTATCCCTTGATATACAGAGTATATACTTTCGTCGCTACGCATATAAGCAGAACAGGAAAATACTTTATGGTCTTCGTCTTCTATTGATAACCCTGTATCACACTTTATGTGTTTACCATCAAGCTTCTCTATCAATTGTTCTCTGTCATCTCCTATAGTTACCTTAACCTTATTTTCTTCTTTACCTATCTTGCTACTTAAAATTGAAACAATGATGGCTGGAGATATGCATATCGTTCCTATCGGCTTTTTTTGTAACAAAAAATTCTAAAACTAATCTTTCAAATTCAGGAATAACTTTCACCATGTCTTTATTCTCAGCCAAGTCAGATAAATTTATTGCAACCCCGTATCCACCAAGTACACCTAGCATGTCAACATTTTCAGCTTTGGCTTCTTTTAAGTCATATATTTCGCCTCTTGCGATTCTTGCAGCTTCTGCAAGTACATTCCTTTTTTCTTTTGTTGCCTCCTTTGTTTTATGATTCATAACTTGTTTGTTATTGATATCAAGTGCAAAGCATTTAACGTCCACTTCCTGCTGATCAAGCATAAGCAAACTTAAAACCGCTTCTCTTACCTCCGCACCGTCAAGGTGACCGCACCCTGATAAAACCACAGCAGCTTTTAATTTTTTTTCACCCATAAAGTACCTTAATTTCATGTAATCTAGATATTTTAATACAAATTATGATATAATTAATAATAGCATGTGTAATCAAACATATTTGTAGTTAATGGATAATGTGGCCCCTGAAGAAGATGATGATAAATTTTTTGACGCTTAAATTGACCATTACGAACTAAGAAAAGCTATTTCAAATATAATAGAAGGTATTGCAAAATCTTCATCAGAGGAAAAATTTTATTGAGTAAGATAAGTAATACAGTTGATGAAATAGATATATACAAGCTTAAATTAGTAGTTAGTAGCTAGGGTCTAGAGAAAGACGCAAATGAGGAATTATTCATAAAATCAATTAAAGAAGCACTTAAATGGTTAACTTCGGAAACGTTGACTAAAAATTATAGAAGGGGCATTAAAATCTGTTAATCAGCAAGCAATAAGTAATGTTATAATAATAATAAAGGTCCGCTGAACAATCTAGTCAATTATTTTAATCAGTATCTGGAAATAAAAATTGCAATAGCTTCTACCGTAATAGTATTGGGAGTAGCATTTTCTCTGCTTATTGTGCTTGCTACATTAATAGGACTTGCAGCTATTGGAGTGCATTATGTAGGAATAGGTATAGAAAGGCGGGGGAAAAATAAAAGGAGCAATTGATGCAGGAAGAGCAATAGTTCATATAAGGATTCAATAGATAAATTACCTGAGGCTCAAAGAAGAGAAAATAATTTTGAAAAGTTAATAACCAATTTAATGGAAAAGAATCTTGGAGCTGATGAAGGAGAAAGAATAATGCTTAGTAATCAAATGCAAATAATAAAATGTTTCATAGTCAAGAGCAAATAGCAGCCATAGGATAGTTAATAGGAGAAGATAAGGCTGGTCTTTTGAACAATCTTATGAGTAAGGGTACTAGTACTAATGAGGAAGACATGGAAAAACTTGTATATTTTATGAGCGAATTTCAACCTGCAATTATGGCAATTGGTAGTGACATAAAATAGGTAGAACAAAAAGTTAATGAGAGGCTTAGGAAATAAATCCAGATTATCAATTGGATAGTTTAAGTGCTGAACGAGTGAGGGAAGAAGAAAATAAAACCCCCTGATGGCTTGGGGAGGAAATGGGAAAAATAGAGATCTACTCTTTTTTATCAACTTTTTTTAAGCAATCCACCTCCACATCTAATACACATCTCAGTGATTATAATATCCAATTTTTGATCATTTTTTTCTACAGGTAAATCTTTACAATATTGTTTCTCATAGACTACACCTACAAATATTTTTCCAAGCGGCCGTAATTTTTTTATCATACCTACCACCGCCAAAACCTAATCTATTAAAATGATCACCAAAATCAACAACAGGAGTAATGATTGTGTCTGGAATTACATCTTCATCTGTTTCGTTCCATCCCTCAAATCTTAGAAACTGATTTTTATCAGGAATTGGTACTTTATAATCTAAATAGACCAAACGACACATCAAGGGGACAATATTTATTTCCCCATCCATTGGAATGTAAGCCGCAATTGTTCTGCCTTTAACGTAACTTAAGTTCTGATTTAAGAGATTAATAAGGGAACTTGCCGCATAACTGGAATAACTTTCATCAATATCTTTTCTTATAGCTCTATATTGCTCTCTTATTTCCTTTTTGTACTGCTTAATATCTTTGAACATGATCTATCCATTTCGCAGCGATATAAATGGGCGCGAGAAAATATTAAATACGCATATAAAAAAATATCAATGGCCCCTGATGTAAATGTGAAAACAGTTGCAAGAGGAACACCTGGTTTTTCAGGGGCTGATTTAGCAAATTTGATGAACGAATCTGCGCTTATTGCTGCAAGATGAAACAAGAAGATTGTTACCATGAATGATTTCGAATATGCGCGTGATAAAGTGATGATGGGTGTGGAAAGAAGATCTCTCATTATGACTGAAGAGGAAAAGAGACTGACTGCATACCATGAAGCTGGCCATGCGATGATTGCTGTTAATATGCCTGCTTCTGATCCTATAGACAAAGCAACAATTATTCCACGCGGTAGGGCACTAGGGTTAGTTATGAGACTACCAGAAACGGATAGAGTTTCCTTCACAAGAGAAAATGTGCTAGCAGATATAACTGTTGCAATGGGTGGACGTGTGGCAGAAGAGCTAATTTTTGGCTATGATAAAGTCACAAGTGGCGCATCTTCAGATATAAAATTAGCATCAGATTTATCACGTTCTATGGTAACAAAATGGGGAATGAGCGACAAAATAGGTCCGATCTATCACAATAGCGAACAAACTATGCATGGTTCTGAGATAATTTCTGAAGATACGTTAAAGCTTATAGATGAAGAAGTGAAGAAAATTGTGTCTTCTTGCTATGAAAAAGCAAAAGACATTTTGACCAATCATAAGAAAGGCTTAGATCTCATTGCCGAAAATCTACTTGAGTTTGAAACTTTAACAGGGGATGAGATAAAGGACATCTTAAGCGGAAAAAAATTGTTAGAGATGGAAATGAGAAGAATGAGAAAATAAAAAAATCCTCTCTCTATTAGATCTGACCATAGCTTAAAATGTTAATCATCTAACGCTGAAATAAAACATTCAGAATTGTAACTGTCAATATAAATTGTATTAAAATATTCATAATATTGCATTTTCTTCACGATACTGCTATCATTCAGTTAGTATTGGTGTTTATGGGGTATGAGTAATGTTTGATGTGCCTTCTATTGGTTTAATCATGAGTATAAGAAAAAGAGCGCAATTAACTTTATCAGGTCTATTTCTTGTTGTGTCATCAGCAACTGCTGTCTGGTTTATCTTTTCTGTATCACAGATTTACTAGTGCCATTTTTGCTCCTAGCCTTATTCTTGCTATGGGTTATTACATGTTCATATTTAGTTGTGAAGAAAAATCTTTGGTAAAGAATGTTCTTGGTATGGCTGAACCAGCTGAATCAGTAAATAGAGTGCGTTGCCAAGAAAATATTTATCCTTACTAGCAGAAGTAAGAAGTACTACGAGAGATGGGTTTTGCAACGCGCTTGTTAATCTTTGTTTTGAAGATTTTAGTAAAGCACACAAACTTGCATTATATGTGAAAGAAATTGATGATGTTGTGTCTTCAATAAAAAAATAAAGACCTCTTAACCACTTTGATCAATTTTTTACTATTACTAAAGTAAGTAATACAAAACATAGAAGTGAATTAATGGATTTCGCAATGGCATATAAGATAATAAGTAAAGAAGATCCAGCAAAATAGAGGATTTTTAGCTACTCAAACAAAAAGTTATTGATGTGAAATAATGTTACCTAAAATTAATAATTTTCTATCACAAGTTAAAGGTTAGGTTTAAATTAGTAGAGGTTGAATAAATATAGTTAAGTCTTTGCAATAGTGATTTTATCAAAAATCTTAGTATGTACTTGATTATCATTTTTTGTTTCAATTTCAGTGATGAAATGGCACCTAACGGGCTCTTTTATGGCAATTTCTTTAAACTCTTTTCCAACTTTACTATAAAAATTAAAATCCGTATCTTCATATTTATTCTTGTCTTTCGCTCTACTTAACCCAACTTTAACATCAATATCTAGAATAAATGTAATATCTGGATATCTAACTCCAGCCAACCTGTGCAAATCTTCTATTAGTTTTAAATCAACTCCAAGCCCATATCCTTAGTATGCAATGGTTGAATCAATAAACCGATCACAAATCACTATTTTCCCTTCTGCAAGAGCAGGTAATATTAATTTTTTCATATGTTCATGCCTAATCGAGATAAGTAGCAAGAGTTCAGAAATAGGATCAATATTATTTGTTAATAACACCCTTTTTATCTTTTCTGCAAAATCAGTGCCGCCAGGTTCTCGAGTCGAAACTACATTATTTTCGCCGTGAATTTGCTTAAAATGATTGGAAGTTAGCTTAGATTGTATTGTTTTACCAGAGCCGTCTATTCCTTCAAAAGTTATTAACATAAGTTTAATAATACTAAAAAAGAATATGCAAACAGTATACATAGAAACCGTTTGACATTTAAATAATAAGACCGTAAATTACATACGGTATAATAATACTCTATAGTTGCTCTGAATACTCCTAAAGTCAATTTTAGTTTTACTGCGAAAGATTTTAATCTTTTGGGAGCAGATAATAAATACTATGCATTAAGTGAATGTTGTGGAAAAAACGGTCTTGTTGTTATGTTTATATGCAATAACTGTCCTTACGTTCAGTCAATTATGAGCAATCTGGTGAGCGATGTTAATCAATTGAAAAAAGATTATCAGGTAAACACCGTTGCAATAATGTCAAATGATGTAAATGAATATCCAGAAGATTCCTTTGAAAATATGATTAATTTTTCCAAGGAAAATAAGTTTACATTCCCATATTTAATTGATAGTACACAGTCAACAGCTAACGAATACATGGCTGTTTGCACTCCTGACTTTTTTGGCTTTAATTCCAATTTAAACCTTTGCTATCGTGGACGTTTTAATGAGACAAAAAAAGAAAAGGTGAAAAGCTATGAAGTAGTGACTTATTTCAAGCTATGAAATTTATTGCAGAAACTGGTAATTCTCTAATTGACCAAAAATCAAGTGTTGGCTGCTCAATTAACTGGTCTAATTCTACAGGTTAAATATCATGTACAGTGGCTCTCAGCACTTGTTTTCTTAGTCCAGTGCTAGGTTATTTCGTTGCAGGTGCGGTTATTGGTTCTCATGGATTTAATATGATAAACTCAGCTGAAGCGATAGATAATCTTGCAGAATTTGGTGTAGTTTTCCTATTATTCATTATAGGCCTTGAATTGACATTTGAACGCCTGATCGCTATGCGTATTCATGTATTTGGGTTCGGTTCTATTCAAGTTATAGTTACCATGGTAGCAATATGGTGCATAGCTCTTGCTTTCGGAGTGAATATGAATATAGAATATACCGGTATTTTTTGCTCTATATAAAGTATTATTTGTTGCTATAGAGATGAGGCATGCTCCTTTTTTTTATGGATTAAGGATCTTTCAGCTCCTAACCCAACGAACATCTTTACATTGTTTGGGTTTTTTAATTATAACTTTCCTATTTCTGTAGGAGTTTTACCTATAATTTTTAGTGCCACCATGATAATTCAGCAGAAGCTAAGTGAGAAAGATCAAACAAGGAAAGATGATATTCAAGTAAATATTATGAAGTCTTTACCTTACATTTCTGTCTTTATTTTTTATTCTTTTCCCGCCGGCTTGATAATATATTGGATATTTAGTAATATTATAACTCTAATTCAACAATCATTAATAAAGTTGTTTTTAACAAGAAAAGTTGGGATGAATGTCAAAAATACTAATAGTTAATTCAATTTATCACACTGAAATAGCGGACCTTTTGCTTGAAGGTGCGGTCGATAGATTAAAAGAAAGTCACGTAAGCTATGACATAATTGAAGTTCCTGGTGCATTTGAGATACCAGCTACAATTCTCTTTGCAGTTAAAAGCAATAATGCTAATTATAAAGGTTATTTAGCTCTTGGGTGCGTGATTCGTGGTGAAACCGATCACTATCAATATGTTTGTAAAGGGGTAATTGAAGGCTTAAATGAAGTTATTATGCTTATGTAATAACCATTGGTATGGGAGTAATTACCGCTGACAGAAAAGATAAAGCACAAGATAGAGCTGACAAAAATAAAAAGAACGTTGGAGGCCATGCAGCCTCAACTGTTTTGCATATGATAGATTTATACAACAAATTTAAGTAATGGAAGAAAAACCGTTAGATAAAAAGTGGCGTATAAAAAGAAGTACAGCAAGATTTCTTGCTGTACACATTGCTTATTCAAATATTTTCGTAGGTTACAATAAAAGCACTTTAAAACTGGAAAACTGTGAGCTTAAGAACTACATAAGTAAGTTGAAAGGTATATTTGAATATGAAGAATTTGAACATCAGTTCTTAGAAAACTTGTTATCTAAGGTTATAAAAAGCAGTGAAGAATATGATAAAATAATAGAGTCTTACTTACACCCAAACTGGTCGCTTTCCCGTTTAAATCTTATAAGCTTATCTATTTTGCGTGTTGTATATATGTGAGTTAGCTAATTGTGACATAACAGTTCCAGTTGTGATTAATGAATACACTAACATTGCATCTGATTTACTTGATAAACCAAGAGAAATTGGCTTTATTAATGGGACATTAGATAAGGTAAAAAAGATAAAAATCCTAAGCAGATTCTCACAACTATATAAAAGTTAAGGTCATTCAAATAATAAATTTAAGTAACTGACACTCAAAAATAAAAGAGGCAGACCTAATCTACCTCTTTTATACTTAGCTGTCTAGTTTTTTGCTTTTTGCTTAGAAGCAAATTATTCGACAACAGCTTTTTCCAAATAAGTGCTGAACACTTTAGTATCGTTTTCTTTAACTCCTATACCTAATATGTTAACTAGCTTACCGTGACCCATTGAAGTATATTTACCATTATCGTCTTTTATTGCTTGTGATTTTATAGCTAAGAATAAAGCATCACCTGCTTCTACAACCTCACCACTTGTAGGAACAACATAGCTCTCGCGCCTTTTTGGTTAGTGAAATATAAATGATACTCACCATCTATATACTTACCATCGTTATCCTTGACACTAACAATCTTCCAAGCCTTCAGTCAGATATTTCATCATTTTTGCTGATGGCATATAGTGCTCAACAAATCAGTGCAACTGCAACAAATGCTAAGTACTCATTCCAAGTGGTGCAGCTGCAGTAGCAGCAAGTGCGCTGTTTGTTTTGTGAACTGACCTCGATGATTTTTGAAAGATAGCATAAACGACATCGTTTAATAAAATATCAATACGCTAAGTTGCATATAAAAAACCTTCACAGTCAAGCTTTTTCGCAAACTACCTGCCACTTGATCCAAAGCCCCCTGCATTGCGACCGGTTTCTTCTGTGCAGAATTCTTCTACTTCATCCCAAATTACCTGATATACAAGAGAAATAAGGATTTGTGCAATTTTATTTCCCCTTTTTATCTCATACGACTGATTACTTAGATTAATTAGGCAAATCTTTACCTCACCTCCATAATCAGAGTATATAGTTCCTGGAGAATTTAAGACAGTGATTCCATGTTTTGCAGCAAGACCAGAACGTGGCGGATTTGCCCCTCAAAACCGTTTGGTATTGCAATCACAATTCCAGTTGGAACAAGTAACCTCTCAAGTGGATTTAAAACGGCAGAGTCATTAAATGTAGCATAAAGATCCATACCAGCACTCTGCGTAGTTGCATAACATGGAAGAGAGAAGTCTTCTCCGCGTGATAATCTTTTTGTTTCTACTTTAATTTTACTTCCTTGCACTCAAATTTACCAACTATGAAGACTTCATTATGTAAATTATTCATGTAAATATTCATGTAAATTGAATCTGTAAAAGTAATAAATGTTACATCGTAAATTATGTCATTCTAACACGTGACGCTAGGCCATAAAATAAGTTTTTCGTTTCTATATGCGCTAACTTAAGACTTCAATGATACAACTTCTTAACGCACTTAACGCCATTGACATATAAATTTGCATGACTTTTTTGAGTATTAAGCAATGCAAGTCCAATTTTATCTACACTAGAAAGTATTTTCCCTATTTCCTCATTATTTTCATTTGCCACTTCAGTGCCAATATCTGGAAGTGCGTTATCTCCCTCAACAAGATAAAGTTTTCTTCTGAATATTTCTTGTCTGCTCATTCGATTTACGATTTCCTGACCTATGTAACACCCTTTATTAAAGCATATACCGTTTGCCTTATCGATTAAATATTGCAATGGAAACGATGAATTTTGTACCATATCTTTTGCTCCATCTGGGATAAGGTTTTTAATTCTAACTTTTTCATACTGAATAAAATCTTGAATCGGTTCTTTTATTCCATCTTTATGTAAGATCCTCGTTCCCAGCAGCTTGTGTCTTGGATCTTGAAAAATAATTTGTGATTTACTACTACACTCCGCCAACTTAGTATCAAACAAAACTCCAACCTTATATAGTGCACTAATGTGTTTAATTTTCACTGTTAAATAAGTTTTAAGTAAATCTAGTGTCTTGATTATTTGCTGTAAGTGCACATTTTCGCACTCTAAGAAAATATATCTACCATATTCAGTAAGAAACAAATCATATAGGTATTTTCCCTGAAGGCTAAGCAATAAAGAGTAAATGGCTTTTTGGCTATCCAGCTTATTAATATCATTGGTTATAATGCCCTGCAGAAAATCTCTAGTATCAGGCCCATATAGCACTATCACACCACGACTTAAGAATGAAATCTCTATAAATAAACCAAATTTTATTATATAACATTATGCTCTTTTAGAAACTGTTTTTGGCGTGCATATTTTATATGGTGTACTTATTTTATAAGCTCCATCCCTTGAAATATAACTTACGAGTATATACATAAAGCTGTAGATTAATTCATTGAGAGGAAAAGCGAAAATCAAGTATAAGTTTAAATGTATAGGCTGACAGCGTGCTGATCAGGCCTATTAGCGAGGAAAAGCAGGGTGGGATCATGCTTCCATCAGGTGCTGAAAAGAAACCAACTAAAGGTGAAATTTTAGCAACTGGTGAAGGTTTGCGCAACTCAAGTGGCGAACGCATAGCTTTAAATGTAAAGGCTGGTGATAAAGTGTTCTATCGTCAATGGACGGGTACAGAAAAGAACATAATGATGAAAAGATTATCGTGATGAAGGAGTCCGATATACCTGCTGTCATTAAATAGCAGTCTTTATTTTACTAAACTAAAACAAAGCGCAACATGGCGCATTGTAAATGGTTTTATTGTAGTTTTATACATTTTTTTATTAATAAGAGGTGGTAAAAATGACTAATGTAGTAGTATCAGGTGAGCAGTTACAAGAAGCCTTTCGTGAAGTCTCAGCAATAGTGGATTCAACGGTAGAAATAACTGCGGGGCCTAGAGGGAAAACAGTAGAGATTAGTAAGCCATACGGAGCACCAGAAATTACAAAAGATGGTTATAAGGTGATGAAGGGTATCAAGCCTGAAAAACCACAAAATGCTGCAATAGCAAACATCTTTGCCCAGAGTTGTTCTCAATGTAACGACAAAGTTGGTGATGGTACAACAACGTGCTCAATATTAACTAGCAACATGATAATGAAAGCTTCAAAATCAATTGCTGCTGGAAACGATCTACCACAATAGCTTCAAGAATAGGAAGTAAAGGTTGTATAATATTTAATTTTTTCTCTGTAATCAATAGATAAGGATTATCAAGCTCCACGATCATTTTTTCATTATTTGTAATAAAATACGGAGAGAGATAACCGCGATCAAATTGCATGCCAGTAGTCAGCTCAACTTCTAACTCTTTTGAACCTTTACTTTCTTCAACAGTGATCACACCCTCTTTTCCAACTTTTTTCACGGAATCAGCGATACTGTTACCTATATCCTTATCACCATTTGCAGAGATTATCGCAACTTGTGCTACTTCATCCATTTTCTCCAGAGAAATTGTACGAGACATTGATGCAAATTCCTTTAATATTAACAACTCTGGGCAAAGATGTTTGCTATTGCAGCATTTTGTGGTTTTTCAGGCTTGATACCCTTCATCACCTTATAACCATCTTTTGTAATTTCTGGTGCTCCGTATGGCTTACTAATCTCTACTGTTTTCCCTCTAGGCCCCGCAGTTATTTCTACCGTTGAATCCACTATTGCTGAGACTTCACGAAAGGCTTCTTGTAACTGCTCACCTGATACTACTACATTAGTCATTTTTACCACCTCTTATTAATAAAAAAATGTATAAAACTACAATAAAACCATTTACAATGCGCCATGTTGCGCTTTGTTTTAGTTTAGTAAAATAAAGACTGCTATTTAATGACAGCAGGTATATCGGACTCCTTCATCACGATAATCTTTTCATCATTATGTTCTTTTCTGTACCCGTCCATTGACGATAGAACACTTTATCACCAGCCTTTACATTTAAAGCTATGCGTTCGCCACTTGAGTTGCGCAAACCTTCACCAGTTGCTAAAATTTCACCTTTAGTTGGTTTCTTTTCAGCACCTGATGGAAGCATGATCCCACCCTGCTTTTCCTCGCTAATAGGCCTGATCAGCACGCTGTCAGCCTATACATTTAAACTTATACTTGATTTTCGCTTTTCCTCTCAATGAATTAATCTACAGCTTTATGTATATACTCGTAAGTTATATTTCAAGGGATGGAGCTTATAAAATAAGTACACCATATAAAATATGCACGCCAAAAACAGTTTCTAAAAGAGCATAATGTTATATAATAAAATTTGGTTTATTTATAGAGATTTCATTCTTAAGTCGTGGTGTGATAGTGCTATATGGGCCTGATACTAGAGATTTTCTGCAGGGCATTATAACCAATGATATTAATAAGCTGGATAGCCAAAAAGCCATTTACTCTTTATTGCTTAGCCTTCAGGGAAAATACCTATATGATTTGTTTCTTACTGAATATGGTAGATATATTTGCTTAGAGTGCGAAAATGTGCACTTACAGCAAATAATCAAGACACTAGATTTACTTAAAACTTATTTAACAGTGAAAATTAAACACATTAGTGCACTATATAATGTTGGAGTTTTGTTTGATACTAAGTTGGCGGAGTGTAGTAGTAAATCACAAATTATTTTTCAAGATCCAAGGCACAAGCTGCTGGGAACGAGGATCTTACATAAAGATGGAATAAAAGAACCGATTCAAGATTTTATTCAGTATGAAAAAGTTAGAATTAAAAACCTTATCCCAGATGGAGCAAAAGATATGGTACAAAATTCATCGTTTCCATTGCAATATTTAATCGATAAGGCAAACGGTATATGCTTTAATAAAGGGTGTTACATAGGTCAGGAAATCGTAAATCGAATGAGCAGACAAGAAATATTCAGAAGAAAACTTTATCTTGTTGAGGGAGATAACGCACTTCCAGATATTGGCACTGAAGTGACAAATGAAAATAATGAGGAAATAGGGAAAATACTTTCTAGTGTAGATAAAATTGGACTTGCATTGCTTAATACTCAAAAAAGTCATGCAAATTTATATGTAAATGGCGTTAAGTGCGTTAAGAAGTTGTATCATTGAAGTCTTAAGTTAGCGCATATAGAAACGAAAAACTTATTTTATGGCCTAGCGTCACGTGTTAGAATGACATAATTTACGATGTAACATTTATTACTTTTACAGATTCAATTTACATGAATATTTACATGAATAATTTACATAATGAAGTCTTCATAGTTGGTAAATTTGAGTGCAAGGAAGTAAAATTAAAGTAGAAACAAAAAGATTATCACGCGGAGAAGACTTCTCTCTTCCATGTTATGCAACTACGCAGAGTGCTGGTATGGATCTTTATGCTACATTTAATGACTCTGCCGTTTTAAATCCACTTGAGAGGTTACTTGTTCCAACTGGAATTGTGATTGCAATACCAAACGGTTTTGCGGGGCAAATCCGCCACGTTCTGGTCTTGCTGCAAAACATGGAATCACTGTCTTAAATTCTCCAGGAACTATATACTCTGATTATGGAGGTGAGGTAAAGATTTGCCTAATTAATCTAAGTAATCAGTCGTATGAGATAAAAAGGGGAAATAAAATTGCACAAATCCATATTTCTCTTGTATATCAGGTAATTTGGGATGAAGTAGAAGAATTCTGCACAGAAGAAACCGGTCGCAATGCAGGGGGCTTTGGATCTAGTGGCAGGTAGTTTGCGAAAAAGCTTGACTGTGAAGGTTTTTTATATGCAACTTAGCGTATTGATATTTTATTAAACGATGTCGTTTATGCTAACTTTCAAAAATCATCGAGGTCAGTTCACAAAACAAACAGCGCACTTGCTGCTACTGCAACTGCACCACTTGGAATGAGTACTTAGCATTTGTTGCAGTTGCACTGATTTGTTGAGCACTATATGCCATCAGCAAAAATGATGAAATATCTGACTGAAGGCTTGGAAGATTGTTAGTGTCAAGGATAACGATGGTAAGTATATAGATGGTGAGTATCATTTATATTTCACTAGCCAAAAAGGCGCGAGAGCTATGTTGTTCCTACAAGTGGTGAGGTTGTAGAAGCAGGTGATGCTTTATTCTTAGCTATAAAATCACAAGCAATAAAAGACGATAATGGTAAATATACTTCAATGGGTCACGGTAAGCTAGTTAACATATTAGGTATAGGAGTTAAAGAAAACGATACTAAAGTGTTCAGCACTTATTTGGAAAAAGCTGTTGTCGAATAATTTGCTTCTAAGCAAAAAGCAAAAAACTAGACAGCTAAGTATAAAAGAGGTAGATTAGGTCTGCCTCTTTTATTTTTGAGTGTCAGTTACTTAAATTTATTATTTGAATGACCTTAACTTTTATATAGTTGTGAGAATCTGCTTAGGATTTTTATCTTTTTTACCTTATCTAATATCCCATTAATAAAGCCAATTTCTCTTGGTTTATCAAGTAAATCAGATGCAATGTTAGTGTATTCATTAATCACAACTGGAACTGTTATGTCACAATTAGCTAACTCACATATATACAACACGCAAAATAGATAAGCTTATAAGATTTAAACGGGAAAGCGACCAGTTTGGGTGTAAGTAAGACTCTATTATTTTATCATATTCTTCACTGCTTTTTATAACCTTATATAACAAGTTTTCTAAGAACTGATGTTCAAATTCTTCACATTCAAATATACCTTTCAACTTACTTATGTAGTTCTTAAGCTCACAGTTTTCCAGTTTTAAAGTGCTTTTATTGTAACCTACGAAAATATTTGAATAAGCAATGTGTACAGCAAGAAATCTTGCTGTACTTCTTTTTATACGCCACTTTTTATCTAACGGTTTTTCTTCCATTACTTAAATTTGTTGTATAAATCTATCATATGCAAAACAGTTGAGGCTGCATGGCCTCCAACGTTCTTTTTATTTTTGTCAGCTCTATCTAGTGCTTAATCTTTTCTGTCAGCGGTAATTACTCCCATACCAATGGTTATTACATAATGCATAATAACTTCATTTAAGCCTTCAATTACCCCTTTACAAACATATTGATAGTGATCGGTTTCACCGCGAATCACGCACCCAAGAGCTAAATAACCTTTATAATTAGCATTATTGCTTTTGACTGCAAAGAGAATTGTAGCTGGTATCTCAAATGCACCAGGAACTTCAATTATGTCATAGCTTACGTGACTTTCTTTTAATCTATCGACCGCACCTTCAAGCAAAAGGTCCGCTATTTCAGTGTGATAAATTGAATTAACTATTAGTATTTTTGACATTCATCCCAACTTTTCTTGTTAAAAACAACTTTATTAATGATTGTTGAATTAGAGTTATAATATTACTAAATATCCAATATATTATCAAGCCGGCGGGAAAAGAATAAAAAATAAAGACAGAAATGTAAGGTAAAGACTTCATAATATTTACTTGAATATCATCTTTCCTTGTTTGATCTTTCTCACTTAGCTTCTGCTGAATTATCATGGTGGCACTAAAAATTATAGGTAAAACTCCTACAGAAATAGGAAAGTTATAATTAAAAAACCCAAACAATGTAAAGATGTTCGTTGGGTTAGGAGCTGAAAGATCCTTAATCCATAAAAAAAAGGAGCATGCCTCATCTCTATAGCAACAAATAATACTTTATATAGAGCAAAAAATACCGGTATATTCTATATTCATATTCACTCCGAAAGCAAGAGCTATGCACCATATTGCTACCATGGTAACTATAACTTGAATAGAACCGAACCCAAATACATGAATACGCATAGCGATCAGGCGTTCAAATGTCAATTCAAGGCCTATAATGAATAATAGGAAAACTACACCAAATTCTGCAAGATTATCTATCGCTTCAGCTGAGTTTATCATATTAAATCCATGAGAACCAATAACCGCACCTGCAACGAAATAACCTAGCACTGGACTAAGAAAACAAGTGCTGAGAGCCACTGTACATGATATTTAACCTGTAGAATTAGACCAGTTAATTGAGCAGCCAACACTTGATTTTTGGTCAATTAGAGAATTACCAGTTTCTGCAATAAATTTCATAGCTTGAAATAAGTCACTACTTCATAGCTTTTCACCTTTTCTTTTTTTGTCTCATTAAAACGTCCACGATAGCAAAGGTTTAAATTGGAATTAAAGCCAAAAAAGTCAGGAGTGCAAACAGCCATGTATTCGTTAGCTGTTGACTGTGTACTATCAATTAAATATGGGAATGTAAACTTATTTTCCTTGGAAAAATTAATCATATTTTCAAAGGAATCTTCTGGATATTCATTTACATCATTTGACATTATTGCAACGGTGTTTACCTGATAATCTTTTTTCAATTGATTAACATCGCTCACCAGATTGCTCATAATTGACTGAACGTAAGGACAGTTATTGCATATAAACATAACAACAAGACCGTTTTTTCCACAACATTCACTTAATGCATAGTATTTATTATCTGCTCCCAAAAGATTAAAATCTTTCGCAGTAAAACTAAAATTGACTTTAGGAGTATTCAGAGCAACTATAGAGTATTATTATACCGTATGTAATTTACGGTCTTATTATTTAAATGTCAAACGGTTTCTATGTATACTGTTTGCATATTCTTTTTTAGTATTATTAAACTTATGTTAATAACTTTTGAAGGAATAGACGGCTCTGGTAAAACAATACAATCTAAGCTAACTTCCAATCATTTTAAGCAAATTCACGGCGAAAATAATGTAGTTTCGACTCGAGAACCTGGCGGCACTGATTTTGCAGAAAAGATAAGAAGGGTGTTATTAACAAATAATATTGATCCTATTTCTGAACTCTTGCTACTTATCTCGATTAGGCATGAACATATGAAAAAATTAATATTACCTGCTCTTGCAGAAGGGAAAATAGTGATTTGTGATCGGTTTATTGATTCAACCATTGCATACTAAGGATATGGGCTTGGAGTTGATTTAAAACTAATAGAAGATTTGCACAGGTTGGCTGGAGTTAGATATCCAGATATTACATTTATTCTAGATATTGATGTTAAAGTTGGGTTAAGTAGAGCGAAAGACAAGAATAAATATGAAGATACGGATTTTAATTTTTATAGTAAAGTTGGAAAAGAGTTTAAAGAAATTGCCATAAAAGAGCCCGTTAGGTGCCATTTCATCACTGAAATTGAAACAAAAAATGATAATCAAGTACATACTAAGATTTTTGATAAAATCACTATTGCAAAGACTTAACTATATTTATTCAACCTCTACTAATTTAAACCTAACCTTTAACTTGTGATAGAAAATTATTAATTTTAGGTAACATTATTTCACATCAATAACTTTTTGTTTGAGTAGCTAAAAATCCTCTATTTTGCTGGATCTTCTTTACTTATTATCTTATATGCCATTGCGAAATCCATTAATTCACTTCTATGTTTTGTATTACTTACTTTAGTAATAGTAAAAAATTGATCAAAGTGGTTAAGAGGTCTTTATTTTTTTATTGAAGACACAACATCATCAATTTCTTTCACATATAATGCAAGTTTGTGTGCTTTACTAAAATCTTCAAAACAAAGATTAACAAGCGCGTTGCAAAACCCATCTCTCGTAGTACTTCTTACTTCTGCTAGTAAGGATAAATATTTTCTTGGCAACGCACTCTATTTACTGATTCAGCTGGTTCAGCCATACCAAGAACATTCTTTACCAAAGATTTTTCTTCACAACTAAATATGAACATGTAATAACCCATAGCAAGAATAAGGCTAGGAGCAAAAATGGCACTAGTAAATCTGTGATACAGGAAAGATAAACCAGACAGCAGTTGCTGATGACACAACAAGAAATAGACCTGATAAAGTTAATTGCGCTCTTTTTCTTATACTCATGATTAAACCAATAGAAGGCACATCAAACATTACTCATACCCCATAAACACCAATACTAACTGAATGATAGCATTATCGTGAAGAAAATGCAATATTATGAATATTTTTAATTTAGGCGTTCGCTCACGTATTTAAAGCTTAAGACTCTTTGCCTAAGTCTGCCTCGAACAACAAACCCGCATCCAAGCAAGCGCTGTCGTTGCTCTTTGTAGCAATCACCGTAGTAGATGTCACAGTTTCTCACTTTATTTTTGCCCGGCCCATCCCATTGCACTTCCTGGATAGCGGTGATGTCAGCCTTATAGGCTTTCAGGGCCTCCGCAAGTTCATCGGCTGCACGTGGTCTGTTCAGGGACCTGACACTCCACGTGCAGAACCGAAAATCGTTATCCTTATTTCGTTTTCTATGGTCGCCAGCAATAAAGTCATCCATATTTATTCTTTGTGGTTGCATCAAAACTAGTGTGTTTTTACACGGTAGGGAAGTTACCCCCACGCACAACCCCAGAAACCTGGAGGACCGGGTCCTGGTTTAGACCCCTGAATAGAGGGGTTTCGCTGCACACTTTGGTTCACCTCTAAGCGGGTGCTGTAGGGGCTTTCCAGGGGCGCCACGAGGAGGCAGTATGTCAGCTTGACCAGTCCATTTTCAGGGATCGCTGCTGGCTTCTCGCCAGGTTGAGAACAATCAACAACTTTGCCCTGAATGCCTTATTTTAATACAATTTATATTGACAGTTACAATTCTGAATGTTTTATTTCAGCGTTAGATGATTAACATTTTAGCTATGGTCAGATCTAATAGAGAGAGGATTTTTTTATTTTCTCATTCTTCTCATTTCCATCTCTAACAATTTTTTTTCCGCTTAATAAGTCCTTTATCTCATCCCCTGTTAAAGTTTCAAACTCAAGTAGATTTTCGGCAATGAGATCTAAGCCTTTCTTATGATTGGTCAAAATGTCTTTTGCTTTTTCATAGCAAGAAGACACAATTTTCTTCACTTCTTCATCTATAAGCTTTAACGTATCTTCAGAAATTATCTCAGAACCATGCATAGTTTGTTCGCTATTGTGATAGATCGGACCTGTTTTGTCGCTCATTCCCCATTTTGTTACCATAGAACGTGATAAATCTGATGCTAATTTTATATCTGAAGATGCGCCACTTGTGACTTTATCATAGCCAAAAATTAGCTCTTCTGCCACACGTCCACCCATTGCAACAGTTATATCTGCTAGAACCTTTTCTCTTGTGAAGGAAACTCTATCCGTTTCTGGTAGTCTCATAACTAACCCTAGTGCCCTACCGCGTGGAATAATTGTTGCTTTGTGTATAGGATCAGAAGCAGGCATATTAACAGCAATCATCACATGGCCAGCTTCATGGTATGCAGTCAGTCTCTTTTCCTCTTCAGTCATAATGAGAGATCTTCTTTCCGCACCCATCATCAATTTATCACGCGCATATTCAAAATCATCCATGATAACAATCTTCTTGTTTCATCTTGCAGCAATAAGCGCAGATTCGTTCATCAAATTTGCTAAATCAGCCCCTGAAAAACCAGATGTTCCTCTTGCAACTGTTTTCACATTTACATCACGGGCCCTTGAGTTTTTTTTTATATGCGTATTTAATATTTTCTCGCGCCCATTTATATCGGGTAAAGAAATAGTAATCTGCCGGTCAAAACGACCAAGCCTAAGCAGTGCTGGATCTAAAACATCCGGACGGTTAGTCGCAGCAATTATTATTACGCCCTCATTAGACTCAAAGCCATCCATCTCAACTAACAACTGATTTAATGTTTGTTCTCTTTCGTCATTACCACCACCAAGACCAATGCCACGATGTCTACCAACCGCATCTATCTCATCTATAAAAATTATACAAGGAGCATTTTTCTTGCCCTGATCAAACATATCACGAACACGGCTCGCACCAACACCAACAAACATCTCAACAAAATCAAGTATTTTTGATTGAAGAACCAATAGCTGCAGCAATCGGAGCTGGCCTCCCAGTTACTGAACCTGAGTGCTCTATTATCGTTGATATAGGAGGCAGTACAACTGAAGTAACAATTATTTCTTTGAGCGGAATTTTTTATTCACGTTCTGCAAGAGTGGGTGAAATGTTATGGATGAAGCAATAAAATCTTATATTCGTGAAAATCATAAGTTATTAATCGGTGAAACAACTGCTGAAAAAATTAAGAAAAACGTAGGTTCAGCAAGTCAGCCAGGTAAAAATAACAAAGAGGGAATTATAATAAAGGCAGGGACTTAGTGAGTGGCATGCCAAGAGAAATGCTTTTATCAGAATATCAAGTTGCAGAGAGCTTAATAGAGACTGTACATCAGATAATTTCTGCTATTAGGACTGCACTGGAGAGCACTCCACCTGAACTTTCTTCTGGTATGTTGATAGAGGAATAATTTTATCCGGTCGTGGATCATCACGTAACTTGGGCAAAGTTATCACTGAAACAACAAAATTACCAGTTCGTATTGCAGATGACCCACTTTATTGTGTTGCCTTGGGTAGTGGAAAAGTGCTTGAAAACGTTGGTTATTTTGGCCATGTTTTATTCAAGCAAGATTAAATTGTTTTTGAAGGTGGTTTACGAACTGTTTGATGGAATTATGCAATATAAATGAGATATCGGTGTTATGCACCAAGTAATTTGAAGGCAACTTCCAGCAGGAATATGTGTCATCCGAGTAGCTAACACTGGGGTCCAAGAAACTTGGCTACAAATAAATATGCTGTTTAATAAATTTGCATAAATAGACACTAGATTCCAGTGTCACCAACTAGAATGACATCATCTACTATGTAGATTGCCCTAAATTAAAACTTTTGCACAGTTGTATGTTGGAATGACACAAGATTTGCGTTTATAAATTAATGAGATTATGCTTAAAGAATTTAAAATTGAGCCTTTGTTAAAAGATAAAGCTCTCCATCAAACCAAGGCTGTTGTTGCAATGTCCGGGGGAGTTGATAGCTCCGTTGCTGCATCACTGCTATATAATTTTGGGTACCAGGTGGTAGGTGTGACTCTTCAACTCTATGGCACCGTTGGTATTGCTAACGCAAGAAAAGGTGCATGTTGTGCTGGACAGGATATTATCACGCAAAACGCGTGGCTGAAAGTGTTGGCTTTCCTCACTATATTTTAAACTACGAGGAAATATTCAAAAAGGAGGTAATAGAGGATTTTGCAAGTACCTATATGAGTGGGGAAACTCCCATACCGTGCGTAAGATGTAACCAAACGGCAAAATTTCGTGATCTATTGCAAGTTACAAAAAACATTGGTGCGGATGTGCTTGTAATAGGACATTATGTGAGAAGATTAAAAAAAAATGGTGAGATAAAGTTATGCAGAAGCATTGATAAAAGTAAAGAGCAAAGCTATTTTCTATTTGCTATAACAAAGGAGCAGTTGAAGCTTTTGCGATTTCCACTAGGTGGGTTCTATAAAAGTGATATAAGAAAATTAGCAAAGTATTTTAGCTTACAAGTTTCTGAAAAGCCGGACAGTCAAGATATATGCTTTGTTTCCGAAAGCTATAGTAAAACAATAACTAAATTAGCTCCACAATCTGTACAGAAAGGTAAAATAGTGCATATAAATGGAAGAGTTCTAGGTGAGCACGGTGGCATAGTAAATTTCACAGTGGGGCAAAGAAAAGGCTTGGGCATCTCACACAATGAGGCTCTTTATGTGATAAAAATTAATACAGAGAATAATGAGGTTATAGTAGGTCCGATCAACGCATTAATACAAAAAAAAATATTGATCAAAGAGTTAAATTGGTTAGAACAACCAAAGGAAGGTATGGAAGTAACTGTGAAGCTGAGATCATCACATGCGGGAAGTTTGGCAACAATACATTCAACTGACGAAAAAATAAAGCCTGTTTTATTTTAAACAACTATTACTTTGGCATTAGTCCAGGTCAAGCCTGTGTAGCGTATAAAGATGAGCAAGTAATTGGCGGTGGATGGATATGCTCTTAACTAAAGCTTTAATGCAGAGTGTAAACGTACAATAATATTTATTGTTATTTTATAATATATCCTTTATCCTGCAAGGTTAATTATTATGCTACTGGTTTCAACAATGGTTAAGTAAGTTGAAGAGCTAGTAGAAATTGTTGGCGAAGGTAATATTATTAGAGGCTATGTTCATTCGTTCAGGCAGTTTTTAACATGCCGACTTAGATTGTCGCATAGACCACAGAAGTCATTTTGGTTTTTCTGCATTCATTAGAAAAAAAAGATGAACCATTAGATGAATCTTTTAACTTAAATTTAGTCTACAAGGGTTATTTTTAATTTATACTCAAGTTTATAGCGTTCTTATAGAAAATAATAAGCTCAATACTCAAGAAGTAATTGATGAAATATATGCTGCAATTGAAAATGAAAAACATCTACTAATTATAATATGCTAGAAGAACTGCTAAAATAAATTGTAAATCAAGCAGAATTGACAGAAAATCAAAAAAATTAAAGTTTCTTAATATTTTAGCGAACTAGAAAGGTAAAGCTTGATTTAACAATAATCATGATTATGAGAAACGAGTACTTAATAACGTTCAAAAGTTACTAAAGATAAGTTATACAAATGAATTTTATAAAGAATTTAGCTTATGTAAAGAGGTCATCAATCACTATTATTCATTATTCTATCCAAAATATAAAAGTAGATAAAGCTATAGCATTACTATTTTCTATGCATATCAGCAGTAAAGATATTTTACTGCTTAATCAATATATTAATAAGGAAGCTAAAATGATCGATACACCACTGTATTATAATTACATTTTGACCTTGTTAAAAGTATTAAGAAAAATTGAGTTAACACATAGAAATGGACTCACCAGGTATACACTTGATTATGAAGGAATAAGCGCAATAAATAAGGCATTTGATCGATTGATAGCTGAAAACAAGCAATATAATCAGGTTTCTTATATCCTAAATATAAAAACACCCTAGAACAACTGTTAAAAAACCAAAATATTGATGAATTTGAACAATTAGTGACGAGCCCTAAATATAAAAACACAGTCTACAAACTTATTTAGGTATGTTTGTATTATCTGTTGCTGCTGCTAAACCGTTATACGGTTGAAAAGTCGTATTGAGGATTCGAATCCCTCTCCTTCTGTATACTGTTTAGCGCGGTTTGAATTCGCTGTATTGGCATGAAGCCTTTCTACCTAATCTTGTTCCGATGGTTTTTATTTCCGTCTTTGCTTAGATAGCTATTAAAATTTGGCTAGTGTTGACTTAGTATTTATTATAGAATTCGTTGTTAACCTTACTTATATGTATAAAATACTAATTTTACTGTTGATAGTGTTGCCACTTAGGTTGCTTGCAACCGAGATTGAAATTGTTGCAGATGTAAATGGTGAGCCAATTTCAAATTTAGATATCGAAAAACGCATCAACTTTATAAATTCATTGTTTAGCACTAAAAGTGTTAATCAAAAAGAAGCAAAGCCTCAAATTCTTAGCGAGCTAATAGACAAAATTATCATTATCAATGAAGCGCAGAGGCTGAATATAAAATTGAGCAACGAGGAGTTAGATAGTGCTATCATATTATTTTTAACCCGAAGTTTTAAACTTAAGGCTAATGAAGTTGATCAATACATAAAAAAGCATAATATTGATCTTAGTATTTTAAGAAAACAAATAAAATGTCAGTTACTATGGAGCAAAATTATTGAAGTAAGAATTGTGCCATTTATTAATATTAGCGATGAAGAAGTGGTTGATTTAAAAAGGCAAATAGAAAAGCCGGATTATCTCATCAAGTTCCAAGAGTTTTTAACTCCCGATCAAAAAGACAAGGATGTTTATGGCTACAGATTTAGTAAAAAAATTACGTAATAGTAATAAATCGGAATCCTCAATAACGATGCGTAAAGCAACAGTTAATTTAAGTCAGCTAAAAGATAAACTTAAGAGCGTTTTAGAAGGACTAGAAACCGGCGATATAGCAGATGGTTTTAAGCTGCCTAGCGCAAAGGAGTTTGAAATAAAAATGCGAGATTTAAATCCTGATTTACAGATTTTATTTAGTAAAACAAGTGTGAATTAAATAGTAGAATTAATAGAAAATGGCACTGCAAAGTTAATGATGTTGTCTGATATCAAGAGTAATGCAGCGGATATAGAAGCAATTAAACAGCAGATGTACCAACAAAAGATGATACAAAACAACTTGTTATTAGATGATATGCGTAAAAATTCAGATGTCAGTTATCGGTATAGTTGAAGTAAGAGAGTATCCCTGTCTCTTTCTTTGTGTACGAAAGTTACCTTATTCTATAAAATTTCAAAAAATTTGAACAAATATAGTTAAAAGAGTACATGAAGAATATAATGCTAATTGGTAGTGGAGTTGGAAATGCAGTGTTATTTTCTATAGGGAAGGCGTATCTGGAAAAGAATAATAAGGTTTTGTACTTCGCTGGCTATAAGAAGTTAAGTGAGGTATTTAGACGAGCAGTGATAAAGCGTGCATCAGACGCGGTAGTTTGGGCGTGTGAAGATGGATTGATAGACACGAGCAGAGATCAAGATAAATCCTTTCATGGTAATATAATTGATGCAATAGTCTCTTATCAACAAGAAAGGTTAGGTATTGATTTGAACGCTATAGATAAAATTATCACTATTGGTTCTGATAAAATGATGAAAGCTGTGAATGAAGCTAGAAAAATAATTTTAAAGCCACATCTTAAGTCAAGTCACATAGCAATATCGTCAGTTAATTCTCCTATGCAGTGTATGACGAAATAAATCTGTGCTCAGTGTGTTCAGCAACATATAAATATGGAAACAGGAGAAATGAGTTTTGTTTATAGTTGCAGTAATCAAGACCAGGACATGGAATTTATTGACTTTGATTTTTTAAGTGAGCGCTTAAAGCAAAATAGTTTACAAGAAAAACTTACTGCGAAATGGATAGATCATGTTCAAAGATATTAAACAGTACAAAAAGGAAATAAGAGAGCAATATAGAGCTATAAGAAAAGATATTGATGAAATTTATTCCAGTTATGCGGCAAGTTCCCTTATTAATCTCTTAAATCAGAACTTCTTCTTCTTCTTCTTCTTCTTTTGGCGCTACAGTCCGTGGTGAACCTGGGCCTCAACCAACCGATGAACTTGCGGAGGCCCTGGAAGCCTATAAGGCTGACATCACCGCCATCCAGGAAGTGCGATGGGATGGGCCGGGCAAAAAGAAAGTGAGAAACTGCGACATCTACTACGGTGATTGCTAAAAAGAGCGGCGACAGCACCTGTTTGGATGCGGGTTTGTTGTTCGAGGCAGACTTAGGCAAAAAGTCTTAAGCTTTAAATCCGTGAGTGAACGCCGCATTACAATCCGCATCAAGGCTAGGCTCGGCAACATTAGCCTAATCTGCGCCCACGCCCCTACGGAGGATAAAGATGACGACAGCAAGGATGACTTTTATAATCTCCTAGAAAGAACATACGATCAATGTCGCAGCTACGACACCAAGATCGTCCTAGGAGATTTCAACGCAAAGCTGGGTAAGGAAGACATCTTCGCTAGAGTCATCGGGAAACACAGCCTGCATGACGACACATCCAATAACGTACTCAGGCTGCTAGATTTTGTAACGGGGCGCAATCTCACTGTAGCAAGCACGAGATTCCCTCACCTCAACATTCAAAAAGGGACCTGGCGGTCCCCTGATCAATTAACCGTCAACCAAATTGATCACATTGCGATCGACGGCAGACACTCCTCCAGTATTCTTGATGTCCGAACATTCCGAGGAGCCAACATTGACTCCGATCACTTCCTTGTTGTAGCCAAGGTAAGATCACGGATATCAGTGGCAAACCGGAGTAGAGCACGACCACAACAGTTTGACGTCGCAAAGCTACAATCGCAATCGACCGCTGGGAAATTTGCCGATCTAGTCTCCCTTAAGCTCTCAGAGAGTCCAGCCCTGCCAGGCGAAACAACCGATGAGGAATGGAACCGTTGCCAAAACGCCATCAGAGATGCTGCCTCTGATGTATTGGGTTTTAAAATGCCCCCCGGAAAAAACCCATGGTTTGACGACGAGTGCAGGCAGGCACATTCAGCGAAGCTAGCAGCGTATAAAACGACGTTGGAAAGAAGGACAAAAACAGCTCGTGAGCTCTACGAACGTAAGAGAAGGGAAGAACACCGGCTTCTCTAAAGGAAGAAGAAAGAACACGAGAAGCGTGCGATTGAGGAACTGGGGAGGTGTTACGGCAGGAATAATATCCGAAAGTTTTACCAACGGGTAAAACAACTATCCAATGGATATAAGCTTCGGACAGAAGCCTGTCGTGACGAAGAGGGATAAATCGTAGTAGAGCCGCAATCAATGCTGAGAATCTGGAAGGATCACTTCTGCAGACAGTTTAACGGCGAACAAAACACCGATTCCATCGCCAGGCAGAATATTCCACTCCAGATAACGGACGATGATGGTAGAGAATTCCGTCCCCCGATCTGAATGAAGTCAAGATAGCAATATCGAGATTGAAATCAAACAAAGCTGCAGGAGCGGACGCACTGTCCTCGGAACTATTTAAGGCAGCCGGGAATGACCTGGTTGGGCGCATGCACCAGCTCATCTGTAAGATATGGTCGGAGGAAAGCATGCCCGACGAGTTTAATCTCAGCATCGTTTGCCCGATCCACAAAAAAGGAGACCCCTTCAACTGCGCCAAGTACCGAGGAATAAGTCTCCTGAACATCGCCTACAAGATCTTCTCTGCCGTTTTTTGTGAGCACCTGAAACCATTCGTGAATAGTCTGATAGGTCCTTATCAGTGTGCTTTCAGGCCGGGGAAGTCCACCATCGACCAAATTTTCACACTACGGCAGATCCTGGAAAAGACCCAAGAAATGCAAATTGACACCCACCACCTATTCGTCGATTTTAAGGCCGCATATGACAGTGTGTATAGGGACGAGCTATACGAAGCCATGTCTAGTTTTGACATTCCTACTAAACTCGTCAGGCTGTGTAGGATGACGATGGAGAACTCTCGCTGCTCCATCAAGGTCGGTAACGAATTCACCGAGACCTTCAATGTCAGAAGGGGATTTAGACAAGGCGACGCACTGTCATGTGACTTTTTTAACATAATTCTTGAGAAGATCGTGCAAAACTCACACGCCAACAACAGAGGCACGATCTTCCAAAAGTCCGTACAACTGCTAGCATACGCTGACGACATTGACGTGATTGGTCGAACACAGCGAGCCGTCACTGAAGCCTTTGCTGGTATTTCAACGGAGGCGGCCAAAATGGGTCTAGCGGTGAACGAGGGCAAAACGAAGTATATGCTGTCATCAAAAAAGGACGCGCAACACCGACGACTGGGCCCGAACATCACCATAGGCAGCTATAACTTCGAGGTAGTGAAGGACTTCGTCTACCTTGGCTCCCAAGTCAACAGTATGAACAACATCAGTACCGAGATCAAACGCAGAATAACTCTTGCCAATCGCTGTTTCTTTGGGCTCAAGAGGCAATTGAGTAGTAAGGCCCTTTCTCGAAAAACCAAGTTGACACTATATACCACTTTGATAATCCCTGTACTTCTTTATGGCGCAGAAGCATGGACGGTGTCGAAGGCGGATGAGGAAGTCCTTGGTATTTTCGAGAGAAAAGTTCTGCGTTCAATTTTCGGCCCTGTTTGCGTTGATGGGTTCTGGAGAAGAAGATTCAATCATGAACTGTACGGGTTGTACAGCGACATGAGCCTAACCAGGCGCCTACGGATCCAACGGCTAAGATGGTTGGGCCATGTAGAGCGCATGGAGAATACTGCTCCGACCCGTAGAATCTTCGATTCCGAACCTGTGGGACAACGCAGTAGAGGACGCCCACGGAACCGATGGCGCACACAAGTGGAGAGGGACCTCAACCAACTTGGTGTGCAAAATTGGAGAACGCTGGCTAAAGACCGTGCCAGCTGGAAAACTTTCTTGGTTGAGGCCCAGGTTCACCACGGACTGTAGCGCCAAAAGAAGAAGAAGAAGAAGTCTATCTAGTCTAGTTCAAAAGACCAGCCTTATCTTCTCCTATTAACTGTCCTATGGCTGCTATTTGCTCTTGACTATGAAGCATTTTATTATTTGCATTTTATTACTAAGCATTATTCTTTCTCCTTCATCAGTTCCAAGATTCTTTTCCATTAAATTGGTTATTAATTTTTCAAAATTATTTTTACTTCTTTGAGCCTCAGGTAATTTATCTATTTAATCCTTATATGAACTATTTATTGCTCTTCCTGCATCAGTTGCTCCTTCTTTTATTTCTCGCCCGCCTTCCTATACCTATTCCTACATAATACACTCCAATAGCTACAAGTGCTATTAATGTAGCAAGCACAATAAGCACAGAAAATGCTACTCCCAATACTATTACGGTAGAAGCTATTGCAATTTTTATTTCCAGATACTGATTAAAATAATTGACTAGATTGTTCAGCAGACCTTTATTATTTTTATAACATTACTTATTGCTTGCTGATTAACAGATTTTAATGCCCCTTCTATTATTTTTTAGTCAACGTTTCCGAAGTTAACCATTTAAGTGCTTCTTTAATTGATTTTATGAATAATTCCTCATTTGCATCTTTTTCTAGACCCTAGCTACTAACTACTATTTAAGCTTGTATATATCTATTTCATCAACTGTATTACTTATCTTACTCAATAAAATTTTTCCTCTGATGAAGATTTTGCAATACCTTCTATTATATTTGAAATAGCTTTTCTTAGTTCGTAATGGTCAATTTAAGCGTCAAAAAATTTATCATCATCTTCTTCAGGGGCCACATTATCCATTAACTACAAATATGTTTGATTACACATGCTATTATTAATTATATCATACTTTGTAAGTGAGATACACACTTCTAACATACCTTAGCGAACTATTAAAGAACACTTAAGAAATAAGCATAGATAATAATAGAAAATATTAAACTAAGAATCCATAAACAAAGACTCTATTCTAATTATGATAAGACCCTTATTTTTCACACCATTAAAGAAAAACTATTAAAACGAAGACTCTATTCTAATTATGATAAGACAATATCCTAAATCAATAACCAACACTTAGTAAGAATATCATCACTTAGTTGTAAGACGATATAATGTTAAGAACACATCATAATCCACTCTACTACAGGAGAAACACCTTACAATATATTTTTTAATAAGTCAGCTCCCCAAACAAACCCACAAGAGATTAAAGAAAACAGAATTAATAACATCAATAAAACAAGAGTAGACAAACCAATAGATACTAATTATCTGAAATCAGAGAATTCTAGAAAACGACTAGAAAAGATTAGCAATCCATTCAAGAAAGTCGAAGTCACACAAATAGAAAAAGATAATGAACATTATATAGTCAAACATAAGAACAGAAACGTTAGGAAATACAAAACACAATTTAAAAGGAAAAAGAAATCATGATCTTAACTAATAAGCATAATTTGTAGGAACAACAAAGCTCAACAAAACGAAAAGGACGAAATCATGTATAACAACGATATTATTAATACTTTCAATAATCACTGCAACCAACGGTCAAATGATCGAAATTAACAACATACAGGAAGATTACGGCTTCGTCATCATCAACCAAGGAACCTTGGAAATACCAATTAACTACAGATATCATATACTACCTATAAATAAAACTTCCCTTGATATAACATATGACTCATTAATGAAGCAATTCGGATCAGCAAAATGTTACCAGAATTCCATGACAGAGAAGTATCTTACATTAGCATTTAAAGAAAAAACTTGGAAATAAAATAGTCAGTTTATGAAGAAAACTCAACCACAACTAACGTTGTATATCACTGGCGCAGTCGGTAGGATCTACGAAAAAGATCCTTAAACGAACCTACGAATAAATCAGTAGAAATTTTTTTTTTTTAAATAAATACAGTTTATTCCTTCAAAGTCCAAAGGAAAATAAAATATATACACAACCCAGTTTAGTTTATGGAAAAAATTATCTCAGACTTAAAACAATTATCAATCAACGCCAACATGAACAACAACACTCACAACGCAGAACAACAGCAAATTGAAAACCTGCTATTACAAAAACGCTTTGTAATGGACAACCTGAAATTAATCCATCCGTTTTCTGGACAAAAGGAGGAATTAGCGATGTATATTGGAGCTATAGAAAACATGGTGCCAAACATAGCTGCCCTACCATCAGAGGACCGCATTCTATTTTTTTAATTGCATACTAAAGACGTTGAGCGGTGCTGCTCTTAATGTAATCAGAAGGGAACAGCCGGAAAACTGGAGCAGCCTAAAAGTAGTATTAATAGCGGAGTATGGCGAGCAGAAACCAATTTCGACATTAATTTTTAATTTAAGTAATATTAGATTTAAGGGTAGTGTTAAAAAGTTGTGTCAAGAAATTAATGGGAGAGGATTGTTTAACTTAGAAGAAGTAGATAGTAGGAGTAATACGAATAACAACGATTTAAATTCATTATTTAGGTTAAATCATTTAAACGAAGAGGAAAGTAAAGAAATTAAAACATTATTAAAAAAATATAAAAATATTCTTCACAAAGAGAACGAAAATCTCAGCTTTACGCATAAAATAAACATAAGATAAGTACTACACATGAAGATCCCATCTAAGTATGTGGAATCCTATAGATAACCAAAGGTACATAGCGAAGAGGTTGATAGGCAAATAAAAGAGATGTTAGAGCAAAACATCATCTGCCATAGTAAATCAACTTATTCAGCACCTAATGGTATACCCAATACAATTGATAGACGAAATCTTGGACAAGTTGGGTAGGTCCACTTACTTTACGACACTTGATCTTACAAAAAGGTTTTACCAGGTATAGGTTGAACCTAAAGACAGGCATAAAACGGCATTTTCGACACGAAATGGGCATTATGAATTTCTGCGAATGCCCTTCGGATTAAAAAATGCACCAGCTACGTTCCAGAGACTGATGAATACAGTACTGGACGAGCTAATTGGGAAATGATTAATTACGTATCAAATGGCAATACAATTAGCTATGTTAGGGATTATTAATCCGAAAATAATAGACTTACGGACTGTGATGAGTTTAAACACTTTAGAATTTGAAAATATAAAAACCTCAGTTTGGTTAAAAAAAAAAAGGAATTGTTGCGGGTAAAGCGGCCCAAGCTCAAGATAGCCAATGTAGATTTTAAACACAAGTGTAAGAATTTTAGAAAACTTTAATTCTTTATTCTTACTCTTTAATATGTTAAAATTCCTAAAATTATAAATAAATTCATTATACAAACTTACATACTAAACTGCTGATATACTAACTTTTATGTATGGCTACTCCAAGCGAAGCTTCGTAATCCTTATGACCTGAACGAATGAATATCTTAAATCTATGTAGGTGTTTTATATACCTATGTATGTGGTCTCGATTAAATATGGCCTCATAATTATACCGCGTGGAAAATTAAAAGGAATAATTGAACATTTTGCCATGCTCATCTCTCTACATATCGATAACAGTAATGTCATATCAGCGATTTATGAGTGGCGGTAACAGTAATGTCATATTAGCGATTTATGAGTGGCGGTAACAGTAATGTCATATTAGCGATTTATGAGTGGCGGTAACACTCCCCCACAGTATGGCGAGATTTCGAAGACTTACTCTACTTTCTTTCAGCCACGTCTAAAACCGCTAATTTTGCAGCAGGTCTTTCTAAAACGCCACAAACTGTCAAAACTTTTGCCTTTCGTACTTGTCCATCTTCGGATTTGGCAACTTCGATGACCTTTCCTTTTGGCCACACGTTTCTCGGGTTATTTGGATCGTCGCAGCTGCGCCATAAAAATCTTTGCGCATGGCAGTCTTCATCGCGTATATAAATCTGATGGAACATTTGTTCGATGTCACCACAGATTGCAATTTGCCTTTGCCGAAAACGAAAAAGAATAGCTGCAAGAGAAGACAGCAAATCTGGCCCTTTGAGCAGCATAGAGTTAAGTGAAATACCATTTGCCTTCGCGGCCGCATCCCAAACTATTCTTGTTTTATTCGGTTTGTTTTTGTTAAATACCGGAAACATTGGTAAATACCATACATTTTGTTTATCATCTTCATTGTTTACTTTGGCTATGTAATTTCTTTCAAAATATTCAGAAATTGTTTTTTCGAAATGTTCAAACAACTCTTTATTTTTTCTTAGAGTTTTTTCGAGACAAATCAGTCGTCTCTTCGCCATATCAAAGCTTTGTGGAAGTGTAATATTGTCATATCGCCACAGCAAAGCTGTCTCGTAATGGCCATCGCATCTTTGTTTCGTATATGTTTCTAGCAAACTTAATGCCCTTTGGTCATCTTTTCCAAGAGCTGGAGTATAGTTACTTATCCCTGCTAACTCAGTTGTATAAAACTGTTTGAGTAAGTGAGTAAGAATTTGGTCGTTTTCACCTTTACACTCGCAAGAGTAAAAATTATATTGAATTTGGGCCTTTTCTCCAACACTGGAGTTGCCACATATTAGCCAGCCGAGGCGAGTATGTAAAGCGACGGGTTCGTTTTTCTTGCCTTCTTTAACACGAGTTGGCACACATAATTTCAAGTTATTTAATCCTAAAAGTACATCTGGTACAGCATTTTCAAAATCGGCGATGGGTAGCCCTTTAAGGTGCGGAAATTTTTTACATAACTTTTTATAATTAAAGCTCTGACTCGGAAGCGATAGTTGTTTAACCGTACGAACAGAAATAGAAAATTCAGTTTTATTCATACCTGAAATTTTCATTGAGACTATTTTTGAGTCTTCTTCGTTGCGACCTATTTCACCTGTCCATTTCAAGCATAGAGGTTGTGGCTCACCATTTAAATCTAGTTTATTAATTAATTGTTCATTTACCAGACTTACAGACGAACCCTCGTCTATAAATGCAAAAGTATTAAAACGTTTATTATTGTTTCCGTATATTGTTATGGGTATAATTTTAAATAAGATTTCATTGCATTCATTCCTATGGGCTGCATGTAAATTATCTCTTTTGCTTTTATTTTCAGTTTCTCTGGTAGCGTTTGTTTCTCTATCTTCAGTCATGGATTTATGCAGCAATGTATTATGTTTTATTTGACAATTATTTTCTCTGCAAACGATGCTGCTACTGCAAATACCGTAGTGACGTCGCAGGCACAGTTTACATAGATTGTACATTCTTACTAAGTTCCATCGCTCGCTTCTATTCGCAGCCAAGAATTTTTTACACTTCTCAACGCTATTGCAGTTGCCAGAACACACTAAACAGATCTTTTTGTTTTGTTCTTCATGAGCATGCACATAAACGTTTTTTGGCTTACGCGAATACTGCTCTATTGACTTTGATGCGCTGCTGTCACTTTCTATATTTATGCTGCTTGCTGAGACACCGACTTCATATATCCAGTTAGCGAATTCAGTCAAACTAACTCTTTTGTTATTTTTTGCTAGTTTTATTTTTTGTTCACCCCAGTTAAGTTGAAAATGTGATGGCATTTTCATTATTAATTCATGTAATAAAGATGAATTGGTCAGTTCATTTATTAAACCACTGGCTTTAATTGTTGTTTCTAGGCCCTTTACTTCCACGGCGAAAGAGGTAATTGTGCTCAATTTATTTGTGTTCATTGCTGGTAGTGATCTTATTCTATTTTTTAGTGAGTTTAATATTTTTTCCGGTTGTCCGAAAAGCAATTTTAGTGTAGATAGAGCACATGGTACACCCGATGGATGGATCAAAATATGTTTAACAGATCGAAGTGCTTCCCCCTTTAGAGAACTTTGAAGCCTGACAAGATTTTCAGCGTCTGTAAAACCACAGACTGCTGTCGACCAGTCATATGTGGCACTAAACAAGGGCCATTCTTCAGGAGTGCCGGTAAAAATTGGAAGCTCTTTTGGTACTGACTGCCGCGTGCTTATTTGTTGTTGCGAAAGCCTGTGAGAAGGTAATATAACAGGTTGGAGGTTTGATGGGTTCATGGAAAACGTTGAATCCATGTAACCAAATTGTACAGGTATCTCTAATGTGTGATTTTCTGCATTTACGTTGTCTGAATTATTACATAAATTTGCCGTTGTCGGCTGCTGACGGTTCGTTGTTGGGTCATTAATAAATGAAGACATGTTATTAACGAATGACGTAGTTGTACATACGGGCGGAGTTATTGTTTTTGTCGTATAAACTAAGTCATTACTTACGTTTTGGCAATATGGTTTAGTAGTGTTAGGCATTTCTTGCGTTGTTGTGGCTTGTGGTACAAATGTGTAAGGTGGCGTTTCAAACTGACGAGCTGCGGAAACTATATTTTGGTGTGCGGTTGCAATAGCCGAAGTAGGGAGTTGGATTTGATTATCTAACCACTCATGTACAGATCTGACAGCTGAGTGTTTATTAACTGATTGTGCGTCCTCGAAATCATCTACTGCTTGTTCGAGAATTTGGTATTTCTTTTTAATGAAATCTCTTTCAAGTTGTGTCTCTTCTTCTAGACGTCGTAGCTCAAGAGCTTGTCGGCGGGAGCGGGAAGCGGCCGAAGAGCCACTACGAATGGAAGAGGCAGAATCGATCGTGATTTGATGTTGTACCGTACAATTTTGGCAACTCCATGTAGGTTGGTCTTGATTGCTGCTGAGATTGACACATGGTAAATGAAAATTAAGATGGCACTTGCTGCATTTTATAAATTTTTCGTTGTCTGTGGACTTGTTGCAAATGTTACAGTTGTTCGGTGCAGGACTTAACTGAGTTGGTCGTTGACGACTTAGTGGTTGACCCTGTGAGGGAGTGGAAGGTTGCATTCTGTTAGGACTTACGTTTTAACACCCAAGATGATTCCTTCAAACGATCCGATGAGGCACATAAAAGAATTTTAATGTTGCGGGTAAAGCGGCCCAAGCTCAAGATAGCCAATGTAGATTTTAAACACAAGTGTAAGAATTTTAGAAAACTTTAATTCTTTATTCTTACTCTTTAATATGTTAAAATTCCTAAAATTATAAATAAATTCATTATACAAACTTACATACTAAACTGCTGATATACTAACTTTTATGTATGGCTACTCCAAGCGAAGCTTCGTAATCCTTATGACCTGAACGAATGAATATCTTAAATCTATGTAGGTGTTTTATATACCTATGTATGTGGTCTCGATTAAATATGGCCTCATAATTATACCGCGTGGAAAATTAAAAGGAATAATTGAACATTTTGCCATGCTCATCTCTCTACATATCGATAACAGTAATGTCATATCAGCGATTTATGAGTGGCGGTAACAGGAATAATTTATTTCATTTTATCAATTCCAACTCAATTTGACACATGCAAAAAAATAGTAATCATTACTATGCCGGACAAAAATAATAATGAACTTCATTTAGATGGAAATAAGAATTATGTAACAATAAATAAAACTATATATCAAAAAATAGATCATAAGATAATACCTAAAGAAAATGTATGCACCATAAATTTAATAAATAGTAAGAAAACAAACTGTCAATATAAAAAAAATGTATTTCCCGTTATAATTTTTATAGAACCGAATATAATTGTAACTAAAAATTTAAATAATACAAAAGTAGAGCAAGATTGTAACAAACTCGATATATATATAAAAAGTAATAACATTATACGATTTAACAATTGTAAAATAAAAATTAATGACTTCGAAATATCTACAAAACAAAAGGCAGAAGAAATCAAAAATTGATAAAAATTATCAATGAGGACATTGGATTATCTAAGGATGGGAGGAGTGAGATACACACTACTAACATACCTTAGCGAACTATTAAAGAACACTTAAGAAATAAGCATAGATAATAATAGAAAATGTTAAACTAAGAATCCATAAACAAAGACTCTATTCTAATTATGATAATACCCTTATTTTTCACACCATTAAAGAAAAACTATTAAAACGAAGACTCTATTCTAATTATGATAAGACAATATCCTAAATCAATAACCA
The DNA here is from genome assembly GCA_932526305.1 of Epicampocera succincta. Classification (NCBI taxonomy): domain Eukaryota; kingdom Metazoa; phylum Arthropoda; class Insecta; order Diptera; family Tachinidae; genus Epicampocera; species Epicampocera succincta. The sequence goes on along the minus strand of OW052035.1, from coordinate 24,629,558 downwards.
ACACTTAGTAAGAATATCATCACTTAGTTCTAAGACGATATTTCTGTACTTTATTTTTCTTTCACACGCTGATAAAACCTAGACTAGATTTAACATTTTCATTTCTAGTATTTAAGAAAAAACTTGGAAATAAAATAGTCAGTTTATGAAGAAAACTCAACCACAACTAACACTTGTATTAAAATATCTAGATTACATGAAATTAAGGTACTTTATGGGTGAAAAAAAATTAAAAGCTGCTGTGGTTTTATAAGGGTGCGGTCACCTTGACGGTGCGGAGGTAAGAGAAGCGGTTTTAAGTTTGCTTGTGCTTGATCAGCAGGAAGTGGACGTTAAATGCTTTGCAACTGATATCAATAACAAACAAGTTATGAATCATAAAACAAAGGAGGCAACAAAAGAAAAAAGGAATGTACTTGCAGAAGCTGCAAGAATCGCAAGAGGCGAAATATATGACTTAAAAGAAGCCAAAGCTGAAAATTTTGACATGCTAGTTGTACCTGGTGGATATGGGGTTGCAAAAAATTTATCTGACTTGGCTGAGAATAAAGACATGGCGAAAGTTATTCCTGAATTTAAAAGATTAGTTTCAGAATTTTTGTTACAAAAAAGGCGATAGGAACGATATGCATATCTCCAGCCATCATTGTTTATGCTGCTATACTTTCCGAATTCTTTACTTTGGTTGCATCTGTATATGGTTATGTTGTGGGCACATTTGTTGCTATTACCACTCCATTTCTATCTAAAATATCAGGTTGTTTATATACTATATTATCTTTTCTAAAATTTTCTGAAGTAGTAGTCTGAAGTAGTAGATTGAGCAAATGTTAAAGAGAATATGCGAAAAATAATTATTATATAAACGTAAATAATGGTACTATAAAACACAGTGAGCGGAGCTTATTTTTAAGTAATGCTTGCATATTTACTTGATTTGATAAAAATGGAAATTATCTTAGCTGAGCCGCGAGGTTTTTGTGTCGGGGTAAAAAGAGCTGTGGACTATTAGCTATCACTTTAGAAAAATACAAAAACAAGTGTCAAGTTTATGTGCTACATAAAATTGTTCACAATAAGTATATAGTAAAGGACTTTAAGAGACAAAAAGTGGTTTTTGTAAACAGTATCGAGGAAATTGAAGATAATGGAGGAATACTGATCTTCAGCGCGCACGGAGTATCAAAAAATATAGAAGATAAGGCAAAAAGAAAGGGTATTCAAGTGATTGATGCAACATGTCCATTAGTTGTGGAGAGTAGTGCATAAAGAAGCAAAAAGGTATGAAAACGGTGGTAAAGAATTAATTCTCATTGGGCATGAAAACCATCCAGAAGTTAAGGGAATCAGAGGAAGATTAAATAATCCTATCATTTTAGTGCAAACTGTGCAGGACGTACGGAATTTAAAAGTTAAAGATCAAGATAATTTATCTTATGTTACGCAAATCACGTTAAGCATCGACGATACCAGCGAAATTATTTTTGCCCTGAAGCTAAGATTTCCAAGTATAACAGGTCCAGATTTGAAGGACATATGCTATGCAACACAAAATAGACAAAATGCTGTTAAAAAGCTAGCTGAAATTGTAGACATGGTGTTAGTTGTAGGAAGTAAAAATAGCTCAAATTCAAACCGCTTATTAGATCTGTGCACTGCCAGGGGAAAAAGAGCCTACTTAATTGATAATTACAGCTGTGTGAATAAAAGCTGGTTTCAGGGCGTAGAAAAGGTACGAAACACTACAGGTGCTTCTGCTCCTGAAATATTGGTTGATGAATTAATGGACTACCTAAAAGTAAACCTAAGTGTAAAAATTTCAGTTATGCCAGATGGTATTATTGAAAATGTTCAGTTTAAAATACCTAATCTGGTTTAAAACACAACTTATCTACTAATCTTCTCTTAAAATTACTTGTAGCACACAAACCAGTATCTATAGCTAAGAAATCATACCGCCACGGCTCTAAAAAGTAGAGGGATAACAGTTGTTGGTACGCCTAAGTAAGTTTAGCTATATACTTTTAATTCCCCAAAAAGGAGAATAAATATGTAAAGTTCTAGTTGATATTATTTAATGAATGGTTAGTTTAAATTACTAATTTATTTAAGAGATTTTGATAATATTTAACCCACTCGCTTTTCTATTTTCCATATCGCGATGAGCTTGAATTATTTCATCAAATTTATATTTTTTATTGATCCGTATGGTTAAAAGTTTTTTTCTTATCATCTCGAATATTTCCATTGTGGTAAGCACTAATGTGAAGCTATTTTTCTTATAATGGTATATTGAGTTGCAAATAACGAACGTGAACTAAGTAAAGAAAAACTAATAGGAAAGTTACCTGATATCTGCCCATAGGAAACGTTATGCCGAACCTACCTAAAGACTCAAAAAGAAAGCTTTCTTGTAGCGTAACGTATACGGTCATACACTGCACCTACTCCTCAGTTTTGCGTAATCTCCGTAACTTTAGAAACGAAGTCTTGATCATTGTAGTTTATTGCATATTTGCAGCCACTTTGTAAAGCTATCTTCATTTTTTCATCAGAGCTTACAGAACCTATCACTACACCTTTTTTATCCTTTACCCATTGGCATATTATTTGTCCCAAACCACCATTGGCCCCATGAACTAGCACGAAAGCACCAGGACTAACTTTATAAGATTGATTAACTAAATAGTGAGCTGTCATACCTTTAAGCAGCACTGCAGCAGCAACTTCAACAGATATGTCATCTGGAATTTTTATCAGATATTTCTGGTCTATAATGCGCTTTTCACAATATACCCCTGGAGGAGCTGTGCAATATCCAACTCTGTCTCCAACTTTAAATCCATCACTGATTTTTTTACCAAGTTTTTCAATCACCCCTTCAGCTTCCACTCCAAGCACCGATGGCAAATTTTTAATTTTTCGTGTACCTTTTCTGTGCTCTAAATCACAACGATTTAAGCCGATAGTTGTATGACGTATCAAGACTTCCTCGCCTTTTGGCTCACTTATATTCTTATCTACAAATTCTAATACTTCTGGTCCACCAGTTTTTTTTACTTGTATAGCTCTAACCATGATGAATGTAAGATAAAAATTTTAATTATGTTATCTAACAATTAATATTTTGCAAAGTTATTGTTTTACAATCCATAGACTTCTTGCATTACCCACTGTCTTTACAGTGGGTGAAGATGGAATCCAGATTTCTATATAATCAAGTCATAAGATAGCAAAAAGTCAACCTTATCTGTATGATCTATACATTTTCTGGATCCCGGTGTCAGCTACTCAGATAACACCCTATTAATTGCCTGAAATGACATGGTTTGCAAACGTTCTTTTACTTAAGCTTGAAAAACGTGTATGATAACGTTATTTCACTCAAATCTTTTGTATTGCTATCAAGTATTATCTCAGGATCTATATAGAAAGATACTAGCATAGCTGCTTTTTGTTTTGGTAGCAACATTTATTCTTCAAAACAAAAGCACGCAACTTTATTATAATACTTACCTGCTTTGAAAGGCGTAACCTTATATACTGTCATACCAAATGAACGATGATCAGATAGATTTTTTGCATAATAAAATGCTAAACTTTGTTCTCCTATGTTTACGTCAACGTAGTTAGTTTCTGATTTAAATTCCCAAGGTAGATCGTACATTGTATCAGCGTTGAAGTGGACCCTGATTTTTTGTTCAGTTGAACTTATCGTTGCATTAGTTACTTTTCTTGTTGTGCCACCATACCCGGTAGCTTTACAAAAAATACTGTATAGTGGCACAGATGCATATGTAAGACATATCATCGACACAACCAAAGATACTAAAAAGAAAACTATAGAATTCTTATTATTATTCCTTAAAAAGGAGAACATTTAATCTCTATTGCTAAGTAACCGGAGTAAATGTTTAAACATAATAATAAAATTAGAATAAAGATCAGTTGCACCTAGTATTGCCAATTTAGTAGTGGCAACTTCTGAGTCATCATTATATCTATAATAAACGTCTTTGATTCTCTGAGCATCATATCCAGTCATTAAGGTAAAGACTATTACTGATATGAACGATATTGCAAAATAGAGAGGACTGCTTCTAAGAAATAAATTTACTATGAGTGCAATGACTAACCCCAAGACTCCCATAATCAAGAAAGAACCCATGCTGGTAAGATCTTTTTTTGTAGTATTGCCATACAAAGTCATAGAGCTGAACATAATTGACGTAATGAAGAACGCCCTTGTTATATTCTCTGCAGTGTAACGTACAAAAATATAAGACAAGGAAAGACCCATTAACACTGAAAACATAAAAAACATTGCAATGGAGGACTGAGCACTTAGGTGATGAATTCTATACTGCATATATAACACCAATGCAAAAGGAGATAGCATTACCACGATTAATAAGACAGGATTAAAATGAATTATTTGATAAAGACCAGAAAATACCGTTAGGAATGCAACAAGCCCTGTAACGCCCAAAGCTAAAGCCATATAATTATATACTTTAGTTAGGTAACTTCTGAGCCTAGCGCTATAATAAACGCCCTGAGAGCGGATATCCTATTCATTTCTCATGTAAGACATAACTATAACTCCTTTTATCCATTATTTAACATGTTATAATATAAAACCACATTTTTATCAAGTATTTTTATTTTAAACAGCTATGAGCTGGCATTTATTTTAATATAAATAGAATATAGTCCTATTGCTGCTGCATTTGAAACATTTAAACTTTTAATTGCATTTGACATTGGTATTTTCAAAAGATAATCAAAATTCTCTTTAACTAACCTTCGCATTCCTTTCTCTTCAGAACCAAAAATAATTACTCTTCTTTTTTTCTCAAATCTCTTTATTTCATCTATATTTTCTTTAGCATTGCAATCAAACCCGTAACACCAGTAGCCGACTTTTTTTAAATAATTCATAGTTTTTACTATATTTGTAACGTATATCAGCGGAACAATATCCAATGCTCCACTTGTTGCTTTTGCAATAGATGCATTTTCGCTAGGTGAATGATTATGTGGTAAAACCAATGCGTTGACATTAAAACAAGCTGAAGTTCTTAAAATTGATCCAATATTGTACGTGTCAGTTACTCGATCTAAAATGACTATAGTGGAGCTATCGTTTGAGCTTTCAGCTACTTCTTCGATGCTTAAGTTATAAATAGTAGGGGCAATATTTAAAGTAATTCCTTGACTGTTAGCACCTTAAGATAAAACGTCATTAAGTGTTTTGTTTTCTACTAATCGAACTTATATTGCTCTTATTATTTACACATTGCCTAATTTCTTTTTCATGTTCTCTATAAAAATTTTCTGTTACTAACAGTTCTATACACCGCCTATTTTTATTCTTCAGAGCTGACATGCAGGTGTGCTTTCCATACATCCAAAAATTCTCATTAGCTAACTGAAATGGTAATATGTGCGTCCTAGAATTTTTCATATTTTATAGCGGACACATGTACCATTCCAGTGCACCAGTTGCCATTTCTTGGTTCGTCCATGGGGACGAAATACACACCTAGCAAACTTTTTGTAGTGAAAGAGGTGCGAACAAAGTTTGTGGCCATAAAACTGGAATGGTAATATGTGCGGCTATGAATTTTTGATATTTTATAGCGGACACATGTACCATTCCAATGCACCAGTTGCCATTTCTTGGTTCGTCCATGGAGACGAAATACACATGCAGCAAACTTTTTGTAGTGAAAGAGGTGCGAACAAAGCTTTTGGCCATAAAACCGAAATGGTTGTCACTTCCTGGTTCGGCCTTGGGGATGAGATACACACCCAGCAAACTTTTTGTAGTGAAAAAGGCGCGAAAAAAGTTTTTGGCCATTAAACTGGAATGGTAATATGTGCGGCTAAAAAATTTTTATATTTTATAGCGGACACATGTACCATTCCAGTGCATCAGTTGTCATTTCTTGGTTCGTCCATGGACACGAAATACATACCTAGCAAACCTTTTGAAGTGAAAAAGGTGCGAACAAAGTTTGTGGCCATAAAATTGGATTGGTAATATGTGCGGCTAAGGATTTTTGAAATATTATAGTGGACACATGTACTATTTCAGCGCACCAGTTGTCATTTCCTGCTTCGGCCCTGGGAATGAGATACACACCTAGTAAACTTTTTGCAGTGAAAAAGGCGCACGAAAAGTTTCTGGCCATAAAACTGAAAAGGTAATATGTGCGTCTTAGAATTTTTGAAATTTTATAGTGGACACAAGTACTATTCCAGCGTACCAGTTTCCATTTCCTGGTTCGGCCCTGGGGATAAGATATACACCCAGAAAACTTTTTTTAGTGAAAAAGAAGCGAAAAAAGTTTTTGGCCATAAAACTGGAATGGTAATATGTGCGGCTAAGAATTTTTGATATTTTATAGTGGACACATGTAACATTCCAGCGCACCAGTTGTCATTTCCTGGTTCGGCCCTAGGGACGAAATAGACACTTAGCAAACTTTTTGTAGTGAAAAAGGCACGAAAAAAGTTTCTGGCTAGAAAACTGAAATGGTAATATGAGCGTCTTAGAATTTTTTATACTTTATAGTGAACACATGTACCATTCCAGCGTACCAGTTGCCACTTCCTGGTTTGGCCCTGGGGATGTGATATACACCCAGCAAACTTTTTTTAGTGAAAAAGAAGCGAAAAAAGTTTTTGGCCATAAAACTGGAATGGTAATATGTGCGGCTAAGAATTTTTGATATTTTATAGTGGACACATGTAACATTCCAGCGCACCAGTTGTCATTTCCTGGTTCGGCTCTAGGGACGAAATAGACACTTAGCAAACTTTTTGTAGTGAAAAAGGCACGAAAAAAGTTTCTGGCCATAAAACTGAAAAGGTAATATGTGCGTCTTAGATTGATATTTTATAGTGGACACAAGTACTATTCCAGGGTACCAGTTTCCATTTCCTGGTTCGGCCCTGGGGATAAGATATACACCCAGAAAACTTTTTTTAGTGAAAAAGAAGCGAAAAAAGTTTTTGGCCATAAAACTGGATTGGTGCGATATGTGCGGCTAAGAATTTTTGATATTTTATAGTAGACACATGTAACATTCCAGCGCACCAGTTGTCATTTCCTGGTTCGGCCCTAGGGACGAAATAGACACTTAGCAAACTTTTTGTAGTGAAAAAGGCACGAAAAAAGTTTCTGGCTATAAAACTGAAATGGTAATATGAGCGTCTTAGAATTTTTTATACTTTATAGTGAACACATGTACCATTCCAGCGTACCAGTTGCCACTTCCTGGTTTGGCCCTGGAGATGTGATATACACCCAGCAAACTTTTTTTGTTAGAGCAAAAGGCGCGAAAAAAGTTTTTGGCTATTAAACCGAAATGGTAATATGTGCGTCTAAGGATTTTTGATATTTTATAGTCGACACATGTAACATTCCAGCGCACCAGTTGTCACTTCCTGGTTCGGCCTAGGGGATGAGATACACACTCAGCAAACTTTTTGTAGTGAAAAAGGCGCGAAAAAAGTTTTTGGCCATAAAACTGGAATGGTAATATGTGCGGCTAAGAATTTTTTATATTTTATAGTCGACACATGTGCCATTCCAGCTCACCAGTTGCCATTTCCTGGTTCGTCCATGGGGACGAAATACACACCTAGCAAACTTTTTGTAGTGAAAGAGGTGCGAACAATGTTTTTCGCCATAAAACTGGAATGGTAATATGTGCGGCTAAGAATTTTTTATATTTTATAGTGGTTACATGTACCATTTCAGCTCACCAGTTACCATTTCCTGGTTCGGCCCTAGGGACGAAATACACAGCTAGCAAACTTTTTGTAGTGAAAAAGGTGCGAACAAAGTTTTTGGCCATAAAACGTAAATGGTTATATGTGCGTCTTAGAATTTTTTATATTTTACAGAGCACACATGAACCATTCGAGCGCACCAGTTGTCATTTTCTGATTTGTCCCTGGGGACGAAATACACACCTAGCAAACTTTTTGTAGTGAAAAAGGCGCGAACAAAGTTTTTGGCCATAAAACTGGAATGGTAATATGTGCGGCTAAGAATTTTTTATATTTTATAGGGGACACATGCACCATTCCAGCTCACCAGTTGTCATCTCCTGGTTCGTCCATGGGGACGAAATACACACCTAGCAAACTTTTTGTAGTGAAAGAGGTACGAACAAAGTTTTTGGCTAACCAGTTGTCATTTCCTGGTTCGTCCATGGGGACGAAATACACACCCAGCAAACTTTATGTAGTAAAAAAGGCGCGAACAAAGTTTTTGGCCATAAAACTGGAATGGTAATATGTGCGGCTAAGAATTTTTTATATTTTATAGGGGACACATGCACCATTCCAGCTCACCAGTTGTCATTTCCTGGTTTGTCCATGGGGATGAAATACACACCTAGCAAACTTTTTGTAGTGAAAAAGGTGCGAACAAAGTTTTTGGCCATAAAACTGAAATGGTAATATGTGCCGTCAAAAATTTTTTATATTTTATAGTGGACACATGTACTATTTCAGCGCACCAGTTGTCACTTCCTGGTTCGGCCTTGTGGATGAGATAAATACCCAGCAAACTTCTTGAAGTGACAAAGGTGCGAACAAAGTTTGTGGCCATAAAACTGGAATGGTAATATGTGCGGCTAAGAATTTTTTATATTTTATAGTGGACACATGTACCATTCCAGCTCACCAGTTGTCATTTCCTGGTTCGTCTATGGGGACGAAATACACACCTAGTAAACTTTTTGTAGTGAAAGAGGTGCGAACAAAGTTTTTGGCCATAAAACTGGAATGGTAATATGTGCGGCTAAGAACTTTTTATATTTTATAGTGGACACATGTACCATTCCAGCTCACCAGTTGTCATTTCCTGGTTCGTCTATGGGGACGAAATACACACCTAGCAAACTTTTTGTAGTGAAAGAGGTACGAACAAAGTTTTTGGCTAACCAGTTGTCATTTCCTGGTTCGTCCATGGGGACGAAATACACACCCAGCAAACTTTATGTAGTAAAAAAGGCGCGAACAAAGTTTTTGGCCATAAAACGTAAATGGTTATATGTGCGTCTAAAAATTTTTTATATTTTACAGTGCCAGTCATTTTCTGATTTGTCCCTGGGGACGAAATACACACCTAGCAAACTTTTTGTAGTGAAAAAGGCGCGAACAAAGTTTTTGGCCATAAAACTGGAATGGTAATATGTGCGGCTAAGAATTTTTTATATTTTATAGGGGACACATGCACCATTCCAGCTCACCAGTTGTCATTTCCTGGTGCGTCCATGGGGACGAAATACACACCTAGCAAACTTTTTGTAGTGAAAAAGGTGCGAACAAAGTTTTTGGCCATAAAACTGGAATGGTAATATGTGCCGTCAAAAATTTTTTATATTTTATAGTGGACACATGTACTATTTCAGCGCACCAGTTGTCACTTCCTGGTTCGGCCTTGTGGATGAGATACATACCCAGCAAACTTTTTGAAGTGAAAAAGGTGCGAACAAAGTTTGTGGCAATAAAACTTAAATTTTAATATCTGCCGCTAAGAATTTTTGATATTTTATAGTGGACACATGTACCAATCCAGCACACCACATGCCACTTTTTGGTTCAGCCCTGGAAATAAGATACACACCCAGCAAACTTTTTGTAGTTAAAAAGGTGCAAACAAAGTTTTTGGCCATAAAACTATAATGGTAATATGTGCGGCTAAGAAATTTTTATATTTTATAGTGGACACATGTACCAATCCAGCACACCAGTTGTCACTTCCTGGTTCGGCCCTGGGGACGAAATACACACCTAGCAAACTTTTTGTAGTGAAAAAGGCGCGAAAAAAGTTTCTGGCCATAAAACTTAAATGATAATATGTGCGTCTTAGAGTTTGTCATATTTTATAGTGCACACATGTACCATTCCAGCGCACCAGTTGTCACTTCCTTGTTCGGCCTAGGAGATGAGATACACACCCAGCAAACTTTTTGTAGTGAAAAAGGCGCGAAAAAAGTTTCTGGCCACAAAACTGAAATGGTAATATGTGCGTCTTAGAATTTTTGATATTTTATAGTGGACACATGTACCATTTCAGCGCACCAGTTGTCATTTCCTGGTTCGTCTATGGGGACGAAATACACACCTAGCAAACTTTTTGTAGTGAAAAAGGTGCGAACAAAGTTTTTGGCCATAAAACTGAAATAGTTATATCTGCCCCTAAGAATTTTTGATATTTTATAGTGGACACAAGTGCCATTTTAGCGCACCAGTTGTCACTTAGTGGTTCGTCCATGGGGACGAAATACACACCTAGCAAACTTTTTGTAGTGAAAAAGGTGCAAACAAAGTTTTTGGCCATAAAACTGAAATGGGAATATGTGCGGCTAAGAATTTTTGATATTTTATAGTGGACACATGCACCATTTAAGCTCACCAGTTGACATTTCCTGGTTCGTTCATGGGGACGAAATATACACCTAGCAAACTTTTTGTAGTGAAAGAGGTGCGAACAAAGTTTTTGGCCATAGAACTGGAATGGTAATATGTGCGGCTAAGAATTTTTTATATCTTATAGTGGACACATGTACCATTCCAGCGCACCAGTTGTCATTTCCTGGTTCGGCCTAGGGGATGAGATACACACCCAGCAAACTTTTTGTAGTGAAAAAGGCGCGAAAAAAGTTTCTGGCCACAAAACTGAAATGGTAATATGTGCGTCTTAGAATTTTTGATATTTTATAGTGGACACATGTACCATTTAAGCGCACCAGTTGTCATTTCCTGGTTCGTCTATGGGGACGAAATACACACCTAGCAAACTTTTTGTAGTGAAAAAGGTGCGAACAAAGTTTTTGGCCATAAAACTGAAATAGTTATATCTGCCCCTAAGAATTTTTGATATTTTATAGTGGACACAAGTGCCATTTTAGCGCACCAGTTGTCACTTAGTGGTTCGGTCCTGGAAATAAGATACACACCCAGCAAACTTTTTGTAGTGAAAAAGGTGCAAACAAAGTTTTTGGCCATAAAACTGGAATGGTAATATGTGCGGCTAAGAATTTTTTATATCTTATAGTGGACACATGTACCATTCCAGCGCACCAGTTGTCACTTCCTGGTTCGGCCTAGGGGATGAGATACACACCCAGCAAACTTTTTGTAGTGAAAAAGGCGCGAAAAAAGTTTCTGGCCACAAAACTGAAAAGGTAATATGTGCGTCTTAGAATTTTTGATATTTTATAGTGGACACATGTACCATTTAAGCGCACCAGTTGTCATTTCCTGGTTCGTCTATGGGGACGAAATACACACCTAGCAAACTTTTTGTAGTGAAAAAGGTGCGAACAAAGTTTTTGGCCATAAAACTGAAATAGTTATATCTGCCCCTAAGAATTTTTGATATTTTATAGTGGACACAAGTGCCATTTTAGCGCACCAGTTGTCACTTAGTGGTTCGGTCCTGGAAATAAGATACACACCCAGCAAACTTTTTGTAGTGAAAAAGGTGCAAACAAAGTTTTTGGCCAAAAAACTGAAATGGGAATATGTGCGGCTAAGAATTTTTGATATTTTATAGTGGACACATGCACCATTTAAGCTCACCAGTTGACATTTCCTGGTTCGTCCATGGGGACGAAATACACACCTAGCAAACTTTTTGTAGTGAAAAAGGTGCGAACAAAGTTTTTGGCCATAAAACTGGAATGGTAATATGTGCGGTCAAAAATTTTTTATATTTTATAGTGGACACATGTACTATTTCAGCGCACCAGTTGTCATTTTCTGATTTGTCCCTGGGGACGAAATACACACCTAGCAACCTTTTTGTAGTGAAAGAGGTGCGAACAAAGTTTTTGGCCATAAAACTGGAATGGTAATATGGGCGGCTAAGAATTTTTTATATTTTATAGTGGACACATGTACCATTCCAGCTCACCAGTTGTCATTTCCTGGTTCGTCTATGGGGACGAAATACACACCTAGCAAACTTTTTGTAGTGAAAGAGGTGCGAACAAAGTTTTTGGCCATAAAACTGGAATGGTAATATGTGCGGCTAAGAACTTTTTATATTTTATAGTGGACACATGTACCATTCCAGCGCACCAGTTGTCATTTCCTGGTTCGTCTATGGGGACGAAATACACAGCTAGCAAACTTTTTGTAGTGAAAAAGGCGCGAACAAAGTTTTTGGCCATAAAACTGGAATGGTAATATGTGCGGCTACGAATTTTTTATATTTTATAGTGGACACATGCACCATTCCAGCTCACCAGTTGTCATTTCCTGGTTCGTCCATGGGGACGAAATACACACCTAGCAAACTTTTTGTAGTGAAAGAGGTACGAACAAAGTTTTTGGCTAACCAGTTGTCATTTCCTGGTTCGTCCATGGGGACGAAATACACACCCAGCAAACTTTATGTAGTAAAAAAGGCGCGAACAAAGTTTTTGGCCATAAAACGTAAATGGTTATATGTGCGTCTAAAAATTTTTTATATTTTACAGTGCACACATGAGCCATTCGAGCGCACCAGTTGTCATTTTCTGATTTGTCCCTGGGGACGAAATACACACCTAGCAAACTTTTTGTAGTGAAAAAGGCGCGAACAAAGTTTTTGGCCATAAAACTGGAATGGTAATATGTGCGGCTGAGAATTTTTTATATTTTATAGGGGACACATGCACCATTCCAGCTCACCAGTTGTCATTTTCTGGTTCGTCCATGGGGACGAAATACACACCTAGCAAACTTTTTGTAGTGAAAAAGGTACGAACAAAGTTTTTGGCCATAAAACTGGAATGGTAATATGTGCCGTAAAAAATTTTTTATATTTTATAGTGGACACATGTACTTTTTCAGCGCACCAGTTGTCACTACCTGGTTCGGCCTTGTGGATGAGATACATACCCAGCAAACTTTTTGAAGTGAAAAAGGTGCGAACAAAGTTTGTGGCAATAAAACTTAAATTTTAATATCTGCCGCTAAGAATTTTTGATATTTTAGAGTGGACACATGTACCAATCCAGCACACCACATGCCACTTTTTGGTTCAGCCCTGGAAATAAGATACACACCCAGCAAACTTTTTGTAGTTAAAAAGGTGCAAACAAAGTTTTTGGCCATAAAACTATAATGGTAATATGTGCGGCTAAGAATTTTTTATATTTTATAGGGGACACATGCACCATTCCAGCTCACCAGTTGTCATTTCCTGGTTTGTCCATGGGGATGAGATACACACTCAGCAAACTTTTTGTAGTGAAAAAGGCGCGAAAAAAGTTTTTGGCCATAAAACTGGAATGGTAATATGTGCGGCTAAGAATTTTTTATATTTTATAGTCGACACATGTGCCATTCCAGCTCACCAGTTGCCATTTCCTGGTTCGTCCATGGGGACGAAATACACACCTAGCAAACTTTTTGTAGTGAAAGAGGTGCGAACAATGTTTTTCGCCATAAAACTGGAATGGTAATATGTGCGGCTAAGAATTTTTTATATTTTATAGTGGTTACATGTACCATTTCAGCTCACCAGTTACCATTTCCTGATTCGGCCCTAGGGACGAAATACACAGCTAGCAAACTTTTTGTAGTGAAAAAGGTGCGAACAAAGTTTTTGGCCATAAAACGTAAATGGTTATATGTGCGTCTTAGAATTTTTTATATTTTACAGAGCACACATGAACCATTCGAGCGCACCAGTTGTCATTTTCTGATTTGTCCCTGGGGACGAAATACACACCTAGCAAACTTTTTGTAGTGAAAAAGGCGCGAACAAAGTTTTTGGCCATAAAACTGGAATGGTAATATGTGCGGCTAAGAATTTTTTATATTTTATAGGGGACACATGCACCATTCCAGCTCACCAGTTGTCATCTCCTGGTTCGTCCATGGGGACGAAATACACACCTAGCAAACTTTTTGTAGTGAAAGAGGTACGAACAAAGTTTTTGGCTAACCAGTTGTCATTTCCTGGTTCGTCCATGGGGACGAAATACACACCCAGCAAACTTTATGTAGTAAAAAAGGCGCGAACAAAGTTTTTGGCCATAAAACTGGAATGGTAATATGTGCGGCTAAGAATTTTTTATATTTTATAGGGGACACATGCACCATTCCAGCTCACCAGTTGTCATTTCCTGGTTTGTCCATGGGGATGAAATACACACCTAGCAAACTTTTTGTAGTGAAAAAGGTGCGAACAAAGTTTTTGGCCATAAAACTGAAATGGTAATATGTGCCGTCAAAAATTTTTTATATTTTATAGTGGACACATGTACTATTTCAGCGCACCAGTTGTCACTTCCTGGTTCGGCCTTGTGGATGAGATACATACCCAGCAAACTTCTTGAAGTGACAAAGGTGCGAACAAAGTTTGTGGCCATAAAATTGGAATGGTAATATGTGCGGCTAAGAATTTTTTATATTTTATAGTGGACACATGTACCATTCCAGCTCACCAGTTGTCATTTCCTGGTTCGTCTATGGGGACGAAATACACACCTAGTAAACTTTTTGTAGTGAAAGAGGTGCGAACAAAGTTTTTGGCCATAAAACTGGAATGGTAATATGTGCGGCTAAGAACTTTTTATATTTTATAGTGGACACATGTACCATTCCAGCTCACCAGTTGTCATTTCCTGGTTCGTCTATGGGGACGAAATACACACCTAGCAAACTTTTTGTAGTGAAAGAGGTACGAACAAAGTTTTTGGCTAACCAGTTGTCATTTCCTGGTTCGTCCATGGGGACGAAATACACACCCAGCAAACTTTATGTAGTAAAAAAGGCGCGAACAAAGTTTTTGGCCATAAAACGTAAATGGTTATATGTGCGTCTAAAAATTTTTTATATTTTACAGTGCCAGTCATTTTCTGATTTGTCCCTGGGGACGAAATACACACCTAGCAAACTTTTTGTAGTGAAAAAGGCGCGAACAAAGTTTTTGGCCATAAAACTGGAATGGTAATATGTGCGGCTAAGAATTTTTTATATTTTATAGGGGACACATGCACCATTCCAGCTCACCAGTTGTCATTTCCTGGTGCGTCCATGGGGACGAAATACACACCTAGCAAACTTTTTGTAGTGAAAAAGGTGCGAACAAAGTTTTTGGCCATAAAACTGGAATGGTAATATGTGCCGTCAAAAATTTTTTATATTTTATAGTGGACACATGTACTATTTCAGCGCACCAGTTGTCACTTCCTGGTTCGGCCTTGTGGATGAGATACATACCCAGCAAACTTTTTGAAGTGAAAAAGGTGCGAACAAAGTTTGTGGCAATAAAACTTAAATTTTAATATCTGCCGCTAAGAATTTTTGATATTTTATAGTGGACACATGTACCAATCCAGCACACCACATGCCACTTTTTGGTTCAGCCCTGGAAATAAGATACACACCCAGCAAACTTTTTGTAGTTAAAAAGGTGCAAACAAAGTTTTTGGCCATAAAACTATAATGGTAATATGTGCGGCTAAGAAATTTTTATATTTTATAGTGGACACATGTACCAATCCAGCACACCTGTTGTCACTTCCTGGTTCGGCCCTGGGGACGAAATACACACCTAGCAAACTTTTTGTAGTGAAAAAGGCGCGAAAAAAGTTTCTGGCCATAAAACTTAAATGATAATATGTGCGTCTTAGAGTTTGTCATATTTTATAGTGCACACATGTACCATTCCAGCGCACCAGTTGTCACTTCCTTGTTCGGCCTAGGAGATGAGATACACACCCAGCAAACTTTTTGTAGTGAAAAAGGCGCGAAAAAAGTTTCTGGCCACAAAACTGAAATGGTAATATGTGCGTCTTAGAATTTTTGATATTTTATAGTGGACACATGTACCATTTCAGCGCACCAGTTGTCATTTCCTGGTTCGTCTATGGGGACGAAATACACACCTAGCAAACTTTTTGTAGTGAAAAAGGTGCGAACAAAGTTTTTGGCCATAAAACTGAAATAGTTATATCTGCCCCTAAGAATTTTTGATATTTTATAGTGGACACAAGTGCCATTTTAGCGCACCAGTTGTCACTTAGTGGTTCGTCCATGGGGACGAAATACACACCTAGCAAACTTTTTGTAGTGAAAAAGGTGCAAACAAAGTTTTTGGCCATAAAACTGAAATGGGAATATGTGCGGCTAAGAATTTTTGATATTTTATAGTGGACACATGCACCATTTAAGCTCACCAGTTGACATTTCCTGGTTCGTTCATGGGGACGAAATATACACCTAGCAAACTTTTTGTAGTGAAAGAGGTGCGAACAAAGTTTTTGGCCATAAAACTGGAATGGTAATATGTGCGGCTAAGAATTTTTTATATCTTATAGTGGACACATGTACCATTCCAGCGCACCAGTTGTCACTTCCTGGTTCGGCCTAGGGGATGAGATACACACCCAGCAAACTTTTTGTAGTGAAAAAGGCGCGAAAAAAGTTTCTGGCCACAAAACTGAAATGGTAATATGTGCGTCTTAGAATTTTTGATATTTTATAGTGGACACATGTACCATTTAAGCGCACCAGTTGTCATTTCCTGGTTCGTCTATGGGGACGAAATACACACCTAGCAAACTTTTTGTAGTGAAAAAGGTGCGAACAAAGTTTTTGGCCATAAAACTGAAATAGTTATATCTGCCCCTAAGAATTTTTGATATTTTATAGTGGACACAAGTGCCATTTTAGCGCACCAGTTGTCACTTAGTGGTTCGGTCCTGGAAATAAGATACACACCCAGCAAACTTTTTGTAGTGAAAAAGGTGCAAACAAAGTTTTTGGCCATAACACTGGAATGGTAATATGTGCGGCTAAGAATTTTTTATATCTTATAGTGGACACATGTACCATTCCAGCGCACCAGTTGTCACTTCCTGGTTCGGCCTAGGGGATGAGATACACACCCAGCAAACTCTTTGTAGTGAAAAAGGCGCGAAAAAAGTTTCTGGCCACAAAACTGAAAAGGCAATATGTGCGTCTTAGAATTTTTGATATTTTATAGTGGACACATGTACCATTTAAGCGCACCAGTTGTCATTTCCTGGTTCGTCTATGGGGACGAAATACACACCTAGCAAACTTTTTGTAGTGAAAAAGGTGCGAACAAAGTTTTTGGCCATAAAACTGAAATAGTTATATCTGCCCCTAAGAATTTTTGATATTTTATAGTGGACACAAGTGCCATTTTAGCGCACCAGTTGTCACTTAGTGGTTCGGTCCTGGAAATAAGATACACACCCAGCAAACTTTTTGTAGTGAAAAAGGTGCAAACAAAGTTTTTGGCCAAAAAACTGAAATGGGAATATGTGCGGCTAAGAATTTTTGATATTTTATAGTGGACACATGCACCATTTAAGCTCACCAGTTGACATTTCCTGGTTCGTCCATGGGGACGAAATACACACCTAGCAAACTTTTTGTAGTGAAAAAGGTGCGAACAAAGTTTTTGGCCATAAAACTGGAATGGTAATATGTGCGGTCAAAAATTTTTTATATTTTATAGTGGACACATGTACTATTTCAGCGCACCAGTTGTCATTTTCTGATTTGTCCCTGGGGACGAAATACACACCTAGCAACCTTTTTGTAGTGAAAGAGGTGCGAACAAAGTTTTTGGCCATAAAACTGGAATGGTAATATGGGCGGCTAAGAATTTTTTATATTTTATAGTGGACACATGTACCATTCCAGCTCACCAGTTGTCATTTCCTGGTTCGTCTATGGGGACGAAATACACACCTAGCAAACTTTTTGTAGTGAAAGAGGTGCGAACAAAGTTTTTTGCCATAAAACTGGAATGGTAATATGTGCGGCTAAGAACTTTTTATATTTTATAGTGGACACATGTACCATTCCAGCTCACCAGTTGTCATTTCCTGGTTCGTCTATGGGGACGAAATACACAGCTAGCAAACTTTTTGTAGTGAAAAAGGCGCGAACAAAGTTTTTGGCCATAAAACTGGAATGGTAATATGTGCGGCTACGAATTTTTTATATTTTATAGTGGACACATGCACCATTCCAGCTCACCAGTTGTCATTTCCTGGTTCGTCCATGGGGACGAAATACACACCTAGCAAACTTTTTGTAGTGAAAGAGGTACGAACAAAGTTTTTGGCTAACCAGTTGTCATTTCCTGGTTCGTCCATGGGGACGAAATACACACCCAGCAAACTTTATGTAGTAAAAAAGGCGCGAACAAAGTTTTTGGCCATAAAACGTAAATGGTTATATGTGCGTCTAAAAATTTTTTATATTTTACAGTGCACACATGAGCCATTCGAGCGCACCAGTTGTCATTTTCTGATTTGTCCCTGGGGACGAAATACACACCTAGCAAACTTTTTGTAGTGAAAAAGGCGCGAACAAAGTTTTTGGCCAAAAAAATGGAATGGTAATATGTGCGGCTGAGAATTTTTTATATTTTATAGGGGACACATGCACCATTCCAGCTCACCAGTTGTCATTTTCTGGTTCGTCCATGGGGACGAAATACACACCTAGCAAACTTTTTGTAGTGAAAAAGGTACGAACAAAGTTTTTGGCCATAAAACTGGAATGGTAATATGTGCCGTAAAAAATTTTTTATATTTTATAGTGGACACATGTACTTTTTCAGCGCACCAGTTGTCACTTCCTCGTTCGGCCCTGGGGACGAAATACACACCTAGCAAACTTTTTGTAGTGAAAAAGGCGCTAAAAAAGTTTCTGGCCATAAAACTTAAATGATAATATGTGCGTCTTAGAGTTTGTCATATTTTATAGTGCACACATGTACCATTCCAGCGCACCAGTTGTCACTTCCTTGTTCGGCCTAGGGGATGAGATACACACCCAGCAAACTTTTTGTAGTGAAAAAGGCGCGAAAAAAGTTTCTGGCCACAAAACTGAAATGGTAATATCTGCGTCTTAGAATTTTTGATATTTTATAGTGGACACATGTACCATTTTATCGCACCAGTTGTCACTTCCTGGTTCGGCCCTGGGGACGAAATAGACACCTAGCAAACTTTTTAAAGTGAAAAAGGCACGAAAAAAGTTTTTTAGCTATAAAACCGAAATGGTAATATGTGCGTCTAAGGATTTTTGATATTTTATAGTGGACACATGTACCATTCCAGCGCACCAGTTGTAACTTCCGGGTTCGGCCTAGGGGATGAGATACACACCCAGCAAACTTTTTGTAGTGAAAAAGGCGCGAGAAAAGTTTCTGGCCACAAAACTGAAATGGTAATATGCGCGTCTTAGAATTTTTGATATTTTATAGTGGACACATGTACCATTTCAGCGCACCAGTTGTCATTTCCTGGTTCGTCTATGGGGACGAAATACACACCTAGCAAACTTTTTGTAGTGAAAAAGGTGCGAACAAAGTTTTTGGCCATAAAACTGAAATAGTTATATCTGCCCCTAAGAATTTTTGATATTTTATAGTGGACACAAGTGCCATTTTAGCGCACCAGTTGTCACTTAGTGGTTCGGTCCTGGAAATAAGATACACACCCAGCAAACTTTTTGTAGTGAAAAAGGTGCAAACAAAGTTTTTGGCCATAAAACTGGAATGGTAATATGTGCGGCTAAGAATTTTTTATATCTTATAGTGGACACATGTACCATTCCAGCGCACCAGTTGTCACTTCCTGGTTCGGCCTAGGGGATGAGATACACACCCAGCAAACTTTTTGTAGTGAAAAAGGCGCGAAAAAAGTTTCTGGCCACAAAACTGAAAAGGTAATATGTGCGTCTTAGAATTTTTGATATTTTATAGTGGACACATGTACCATTTAAGCGCACCAGTTGTCATTTCCTGGTTCGTCTATGGGGACGAAATACACACCTAGCAAACTTTTTGTAGTGAAAAAGGTGCGAACAAAGTTTTTGGCCATAAAACTGAAATAGTTATATCTGCCCCTAAGAATTTTTGATATTTTATAGTGGACACAAGTGCCATTTTAGCGCACCAGTTGTCACTTAGTGGTTCGGTCCTGGAAATAAGATACACACCCAGCAAACTTTTTGTAGTGAAAAAGGTGCAAACAAAGTTTTTGGCCAAAAAACTGAAATGGGAATATGTGCGGCTAAGAATTTTTGATATTTTATAGTGGACACATGCACCATTTAAGCTCACCAGTTGATATTTCCTGGTTCGTCCATGGGGACGAAATACACACCTAGCAAACTTTTTGTAGTGAAAAAGGTGGGAACAAAGTTTTTGGCCATAAAACTGGAATGGTAATATGTGCGGTCAAAAATTTTTTATATTTTATAGTGGACACATGTACTATTTCAGCGCACCAGTTGTCATTTTCTGATTTGTCCCTGGGGACGAAATACACACCTAGCAACCTTTTTGTAGTGAAAGAGGTGCGAACAAAGTTTTTGGCCATAAAACTGGAATGGTAATATGGGCGGCTAAGAATTTTTTATATTTTATAGTGGACACATGTACCATTCCAGCTCACCAGTTGTCATTTCCTGGTTCGTCTATGGGGACGAAATACACACCTAGCAAACTTTTTGTAGTGAAAGAGGTGCGAACAAAGTTTTTGGCCATAAAACTGGAATGGTAATATGTGCGGCTAAGAACTTTTTATATTTTATAGTGGACACATGTACCATTCCAGCTCACCAGTTGTCATTTCCTGGTTCGTCTATGGGGACGAAATACACAGCTAGCAAACTTTTTGTAGTGAAAAAGGCGCGAACAAAGTTTTTGGCCATAAAACTGGAATGGTAATATGTGCGGCTACGAATTTTTTATATTTTATAGTGGACACATGCACCATTCCAGCTCACCAGTTGTCATTTCCTGGTTCGTCCATGGGGACGAAATACACACCTAGCAAACTTTTTGTAGTGAAAGAGGTACGAACAGAGTTTTTGGCTAACCAGTTGTCATTTCCTGGTTCGTCCATGGGGACGAAATACACACCCAGCAAACTTTATGTAGTAAAAAAGGCGCGAACAAAGTTTTTGGCCATAAAACGTAAATGGTTATATGTGCGTCTAAAAATTTTTTATATTTTACAGTGCACACATGAGCCATTCGAGCGCACCAGTTGTCATTTTCTGATTTGTCCCTGGGGACGAAATACACACCTAGCAAACTTTTTGTAGTGAAAAAGGCGCGAACAAAGTTTTTGGCCATAAAACTGGAATGGTAATATGTGCGGCTGAGAATTTTTTATATTTTATAGGGGACACATGCACCATTCCAGCTCACCAGTTGTCATTTTCTGGTTCGTCCATGGGGACGAAATACACACCTAGCAAACTTTTTGTAGTGAAAAAGGTACGAACAAAGTTTTTGGCCATAAAACTGGAATGGTAATATGTGCCGTAAAAAATTTTTTATATTTTATAGTGGACACATGTACTTTTTCAGCGCACCAGTTGTCACTACCTGGTTCGGCCTTGTGGATGAGATACATACCCAGCAAACTTTTTGAAGTGAAAAAGGTGCGAACAAAGTTTGTGGCAATAAAACTTAAATTTTAATATCTGCGCTAAGAATTTTTGATATTTTAGAGTGGACACATGTACCAATCCAGCACACCACATGCCACTTTTTGGTTCAGCCCTGGAAATAAGATACACACCCAGCAAACTTTTTGTAGTTAAAAAGGTGCAAACAAAGTTTTTGGCCATAAAACTATAATGGTAATATGTGCGGCTAAGAAATTTTTATATTTTATAGTGGACACATGTACCAATCCAGCACACCAGTTGTCACTTCCTCGTTCGGCCCTGGGGACGAAATACACACCTAGCAAACTTTTTGTAGTGAAAAAGGCGCTAAAAAAGTTTCTGGCCATAAAACTTAAATGATAATATGTGCGTCTTAGAGTTTGTCATATTTTATAGTGCACACATGTACCATTCCAGCGCACCAGTTGTCACTTCCTTGTTCGGCCTAGGGGATGAGATACACACCCAGCAAACTTTTTGTAGTGAAAAAGGCGCGAAAAAAGTTTCTGGCCACAAAACTGAAATGGTAATATGTGCGTCTTAGAATTTTTGATATTTTATAGTGGACACATGTACCATTTTATCGCACCAGTTGTCACTTCCTGGTTCGGCCCTGGGGACGAAATAGACACCTAGCAAACTTTTTAAAGTGAAAAAGGCACGAAAAAAGTTTTTTAGCTATAAAACCGAAATGGTAATATGTGCGTCTAAGGATTTTTGATATTTTATAGTGGACACATGTACCATTCCAGCGCACCAGTTGTAACTTCCGGGTTCGGCCTAGGGGATGAGATACACACCCAGCAAACTTTTTGTAGTGAAAAAGGCGCGAGAAAAGTTTCTGGCCACAAAACTGAAATGGTAATATGCGCGTCTTAGAATTTTTGATATTTTATAGTGGACACATGTACCATTTCAGCGCACCAGTTGTCATTTCCTGGTTCGTCTATGGGGACGAAATACACACCTAGCAAACTTTTTGTAGTGAAAAAGGTGCGAACAAAGTTTTTGGCCATAAAACTGAAATAGTTATATCTGCCCCTAAGAATTTTTGATATTTTATAGTGGACACAAGTGCCATTTTAGCGCACCAGTTGTCACTTAGTGGTTCGGTCCTGGAAATAAGATACACACCCAGCAAACTTTTTGTAGTGAAAAAGGTGCAAACAAAGTTTTTGACCATAAAACTGAAATGGGAATATGTGCGGCTAAGAATTTTTGATATTTTATAGTGGACACATGCACCATTTAAGCTCACCAGTTGACATTTCCTGGTTCGTCCATGGGGACGAAATACACACCTAGCAAACTTTTTGTAGTGAAAGAGGTGCGAACAAAGTTTTTGGCCATAAAACTGGAATGGTAATATGTGCGGCTAAGAATTTTTTATATTTTATAGTGGACATATGTACCATTCCAGCGCACCAGTTGTCACTTCCTGGTTCGGCCTAGGGGATGAGATACACACCCAGCAAACTTTTTGTAGTGAAAAAGGCGCGAAAAAAGTTTCTGGCCACAAAACTGAAATGGTAATATGTGCGTCTTAGAATTTTTCATATTTTATAGTGCACACATTAACCATTCCAGCACACTACATGCAACTTTTTGGTTCAGCCCTGGGGCTGAGATATACACCCAGCAAACTTTTTTTGTTAGAGCAAAAGGCACGAAAAAAGTTTTTGGCTATAAAACCGAAATGGTAATATGTGCGGCTAAGAATTTTTTATATTTTATGGGGGACACATGCACCATTCTAGCTCACCAGTTGTCATTTCCTGGTTCGTCCATGGGGACGAAATACACACCTAGCAAACTTTTTGTAGTGAAAAAGGTGCGAACAAAGTTTTTGGCCATAAAACTGGAATGGTAATATGTGCCGTCAAAAATTTTTTATATTTTATAGTGGACACATGTTTTATTTCAGCGCACCAGTTGTCACTTCCTGGTTCGGCCTTGTGGATGAGATACATACCCAGCAAACTTTTTGAAGTGAAAAAGGTGCGAACAAAGTTTGTGGCAATAAAACTTAAATTTTAATATCTGCCGCTAAGAATTTTTGATATTTTATAGTGGACACATGCACCATTCCAGCTCACCAGTTGTCATTTCCTGGTTCGTCCATGGGGACGAAATACACACCTAGCAAACTTTTTGTAGTTAAAAAGGTGCGAACAAAGTTTTTGGCCATAAAACTGGAATGGTAATATGTGCCGTCAAAATTTTTTTATATTTTATAGTGGACACATGTACTATTTCAGCGCACCAGTTGTCACTACCTGGTTCGGCCTTGTGGATGAGATACATACCCAGCAAACTTTTTGAAGTGAAAAAGGTGCGAACAAAGTTTGTGGCAATAAAACTTAAAATTTAAAATCTGCCGCTAAGAATTTTTGATATTTTATAGTGGACACATGTACCAATCCAGCACACCACATGCCACTTTTTGGTTCAGCCCTGGAAATAAGATACACACCCAGCAAACTTTTTGTAGTTAAAAAGGTGCAAACAAAGTTTTTGGCCATAAAACTATAATGGTAATATGTGCGGCTAAGAAATTTTTATATTTTATAGTGGACACATGTACCAATCCAGCACACCAGTTGTCACTTCCTGGTTCGGCCCTGGGGACGAAATACACACCTAGCAAACTTTTTGTAGTGAAAAAGGCGCGAAAAAAGTTTCTGGCCATAAAACTTAAATGATAATATGTGCGTCTTAGAGTTTGTCATATTTTATAGTGCACACATGTACCATTCCAGCGCACCAGTTGTCACTTCCTTGTTCGGCCTAGGGGATGAGATACACACCCAGCAAACTTTTTGTAGTGAAAAAGGCGCGAAAAAAGTTTCTGGCCACAAAACTGAAATGGTAATATGTGCGTCTTAGAATTTTTGATATTTTATAGTGGACACATGTACCATTTTATCGCACCAGTTG
The DNA here is from genome assembly GCA_932526305.1 of Epicampocera succincta. Lineage (NCBI taxonomy): Eukaryota > Metazoa > Arthropoda > Insecta > Diptera > Tachinidae > Epicampocera > Epicampocera succincta. Next base: position 24,605,141 of record OW052035.1, on the reverse strand, counting down.
TCACTTCCTGGTTCGGCCCTGGGGACGAAATAGACACCTAGCAAACTTTTTAAAGTGAAAAAGGCACGAAAAAAGTTTTTTAGCTATAAAACCGAAATGGTAATATGTGCGTCTAAGGATTTTTGATATTTTATAGTGGACACATGTACCATTCCAGCGCACCAGTTGTAACTTCCGGGTTCGGCCTAGGGGATGAGATACACACCCAGCAAACTTTTTGTAGTGAAAAAGGCGCGAGAAAAGTTTCTGGCCACAAAACTGAAATGGTAATATGCGCGTCTTAGAATTTTTGATATTTTATAGTGGACACATGTACCATTTCAGCGCACCAGTTGTCATTTCCTGGTTCGTCTATGGGGACGAAATACAAACCTAGCAAACTTTTTGTAGTGAAAAAGGTGCGAACAAAGTTTTTGGCCATAAAACTGAAATAGTTATATCTGCCCCTAAGAATTTTTGATATTTTATAGTGGACACAAGTGCCATTTTAGCGCACCAGTTGTCACTTAGTGGTTCGGTCCTGGAAATAAGATACACACCCAGCAAACTTTTTGTAGTGAAAAAGGTGCAAACAAAGTTTTTGGCCATAAAACTGAAATGGGAATATGTGCGGCTAAGAATTTTTGATATTTTATAGTGGACACATGCACCATTTAAGCTCACCAGTTGACATTTCCTGGTTCGTCCATGGGGACGAAATACACACCTAGCAAACTTTTTGTAGTGAAAGAGGTGCGAACAAAGTTTTTGGCCATAAAACTGGAATGGTAATATGTGCGGCTAAGAATTTTTTATATTTTATAGTGGACATATGTACCATTCCAGCGCACCAGTTGTCACTTCCTGGTTCGGCCTAGGGGATGAGATACACACATAGCAAACTTTTTGTAGTGAAAAAGGCGCGAAAAAAGTTTCTGGCCACAAAACTGAAATGGTAATATGTGCGTCTTAGAATTTTTCATATTTTATAGTGCACACATTAACCATTCCAGCACACTACATGCAACTTTTTGGTTCAGCCCTGGGGCTGAGATATACACCCAGCAAACTTTTTTTGTTAGAGCAAAAGGCACGAAAAAAGTTTTTGGCTATAAAACCGAAATGGTAATATGTGCGGCTAAGAATTTTTTATATTTTATAGGGGACACATGCACCATTCTAGCTCACCAGTTGTCATTTCCTGGTTCGTCCATGGGGACGAAATACACACCTAGCAAACTTTTTGTAGTGAAAAAGGTGCGAACAAAGTTTTTGGCCATAAAACTGGAATGGTAATATGTGCCGTCAAAAATTTTTTATATTTTATAGTGGACACATGTTTTATTTCAGCGCACCAGTTGTCACTTCCTGGTTCGGCCTTGTGGATGAGATACATACCCAGCAAACTTTTTGAAGTGAAAAAGGTGCGAACAAAGTTTGTGGCAATAAAACTTAAATTTTAATATCTGCCGCTAAGAATTTTTGATATTTTATAGTGGACACATGCACCATTCCAGCTCACCAGTTGTCATTTCCTGGTTCGTCCATGGGGACGAAATACACACCTAGCAAACTTTTTGTAGTTAAAAAGGTGCGAACAAAGTTTTTGGCCATAAAACTGGAATGGTAATATGTGCCGTCAAAATTTTTTTATATTTTATAGTGGACACATGTACTATTTCAGCGCACCAGTTGTCACTACCTGGTTCGGCCTTGTGGATGAGATACATACCCAGCAAACTTTTTGAAGTGAAAAAGGTGCGAACAAAGTTTGTGGCAATAAAACTTAAATTTTAATATCTGCCGCTAAGAATTTTTGATATTTTATAGTGGACACATGTACCAATCCAGCACACCACATGCCACTTTTTGGTTCAGCCCTGGAAATAAGATACACACCCAGCAAACTTTTTGTAGTTAAAAAGGTGCAAACAAAGTTTTTGGCCATAAAACTATAATGGTAATATGTGCGGCTAAGAAATTTTTATATTTTATAGTGGACACATGTACCAATCCAGCACACCAGTTGTCACTTCCTGGTTCGGCCCTGGGGACGAAATACACACCTAGCAAACTTTTTGTAGTGAAAAAGGCGCGAAAAAAGTTTCTGGCCATAAAACTTAAATGATAATATGTGCGTCTTAGAGTTTGTCATATTTTATAGTGCACACATGTACCATTCCAGCGCACCAGTTGTCACTTCCTTGTTCGGCCTAGGGGATGAGATACACACCCAGCAAACTTTTTGTAGTGAAAAAGGTGCGAAAAAAGTTTCTGGCCACAAAACTGAAATGGTAATATGTGCGTCTTAGAATTTTTGATATTTTATAGTGGACACATGTACCATTTTATCGCACCAGTTGTCACTTCCTGGTTCGGCCCTGGGGACGAAATAGACACCTAGCAAACTTTTTAAAGTGAAAAAGGCACGAAAAAAGTTTTTTAGCTATAAAACCGAAATGGTAATATGTGCGTCTAAGGATTTTTGATATTTTATAGTGGACACATGTACCATTCCAGCGCACCAGTTGTAACTTCCGGGTTCGGCCTAGGGGATGAGATACACACCCAGCAAACTTTTTGTAGTGAAAAAGGCGCGAGAAAAGTTTCTGGCCACAAAACTGAAATGGTAATATGTGCGTCTTAGAATTTTTGATATTTTATAGTGGACACATGTACCATTTCAGCGCACCAGTTGTCATTTCTTGGTTCGTCTATGGGGACGAAATACACACCTAGCAAACTTTTTGTAGTGAAAAAGGTGCGAACAAAGTTTTTGGCCATAAAACTGAAATAGTTATATCTGCCCCTAAGAATTTTTGATATTTTATAGTGGACACAAGTGCCATTTTAGCGCACCAGTTGTCACTTAGTGGTTCGGTCCTGGAAATAAGATACACACCCAGCAAACTTTTTGTAGTGAAAAAGGTGCAAACAAAGTTTTTGGCCATAAAACTGAAATGGGAATATGTGCGGCTAAGAATTTTTGATATTTTATAGTGGACACATGCACCATTTAAGCTCACCAGTTGACATTTCCTGGTTCGTCCATGGGGACGAAATACACACCTAGCAAACTTTTTGTAGTGAAAGAGGTGCGAACAAAGTTTTTGGCCATAAAACTGGAATGGTAATATGTGCGGCTAAGAATTTTTTATATTTTATAGTGGACACTTGTACCATTCCAGCACACTACATGCAACTTTTTGGTTCAGCCCTGGGGCTGAGATATACACCCAGCAAACTTTTTTTGTTAGAGCAAAAGGCACGAAAAAAGTTTTGGGCTATAAAACCGAAATGGTAATATGTGCGTCTAAGGATTTTTGATATTTTATAGTGGACACATGTACCATTCCAGCGCACCAGTTGTAACTTCCGGGCTCGGCCTAGAGGATGAGATACACACCCAGCAAACTTTTTTTGTTAGAGCAAAAGGCACGAAAAAAGTTTTTGGCTATAAAACCGAAATGGTAATATGTGCGTCTAAGGATTTTTGATATTTTATAGGGGACACATGCACCATTCCAGCTCACCAGTTGTCATTTCCTGGTTCGTCCATGGGGACGAAATACACACCTAGCAAACTTTTTGTAGTGAAAGAGGTGCAAACAATGTTTTTGGCTAACCAGTTGTCACTTAGTGGTTCGTCCATGGGGACGAAATACACACCCAGCAAACTTTATGTAGTAAAAAAGGCGCGAACAAAGTTTTTGGCCATAAAACGTAAATGGTTATATGTGCGTCTTAGAATTTTTTATATTTTACAGTGCACACATGAGCCATTCGAGCGCACCAGTTGTCATTTTCTGATTTGTCCCTGGGGACGAAATACACACCTAGCAAACTTTTTGTAGTGAAAAAGGCGCGAACAAAGTTTTTGGCCATAAAACTGGAATGGTAATATGTGCGGCTAAGAATTTTTTATATTTTATAGGGGACACATGCACCATTCCAGCTCACCAGTTGTCATTTCCTGGTTCGTCCATGGGGACGAAATACACACCTAGCAAACTTTTTGTAGTGAAAAAGGTGCGAACAAAGTTTTTGGCCATAAAACTGGAATGGTATTATGTGCCGTCAAAAATTTTTTATATTTTATAGTGGACACATGTACTATTTCAGCGCACCAGTTGTCACTTCCTGGTTCGGCCTAGGGGATGAGATACACACCCAGCAAACTTTTTGTAGTGAAAAAGGCGCGAAAAAAGTTTCTGGCCACAAAACTGAAATGGTAATATGTGCGTCTAAGGATTTTTGATATTTTATAGGGGACACATGCACCATTCCAGCTCACCAGTTGTCATTTCCTGGTTCGTCCATGGGGACGAAATACACACCTAGCAAACTTTTTGTAGTGAAAGAGGTGCGAACAATGTTTTTGGCTAACCAGTTGTCATTTCCTGGTTCGTCCATGGGGACGAAATACACACCCAGCAAACTTTAGGTAGTAAAAAAGGCGCGAACAAAGTTTTTGGCCATAAAACGTAAATAGTTATATGTGCGTCTTAGAATTTTTTATATTTTACAGTGCACACATGAGCCATTCGAGCGCACCAGTTGTCATTTTCTGATTTGTCCCTGGGGACGAAATACACACCTAGCAAACTTTTTGTAGTGAAAAAGGCGCGAACAAAGTTTTTGGCCATAAAACTGGAATGGTAATATGTGCGGCTAAGAATTTTTTATATTTTATAGGGGACACATGCACCATTCCAGCTCACCAGTTGTCATTTCCTGGTTCGTCCATGGGGACGAAATACACACCTAGCAAACTTTTTGTAGTGAAAAAGGTGCGAACAAAGTTTTTGGCCATAAAACTGGAATGGTATTATGTGCCGTCAAAAATTTTTTATATTTTATAGTGGACACATGTACTATTTCAGCGCACCAGTTGTCACTTCCTGGTTCGGCCTAGGGGATGAGATACACACCCAGCAAATTTTTGTAGTGAAAAAGGCGCGAAAAAAGTTTCTGGCCACAAAACTGAAATGGTAATATGTGCGTCTTAGAATTTTTGATATTTTATAGTGGACACATGTACCATTTCAGCGCAACAGTTGTCATTTCCTGGTTCGTCTATGGGGACGAAATACACACCTAGCAAACTTTTTGTAGTGAAAAAGGTGCGAACAAAGTTTTTGGCTATAAAACTGAAATAGTTATATCTGCCCCTAAGAATTTTTGATATTTTATAGTGGACACAAGTGCCATTTTAGCGCACCAGTTGTCACTTAGTGGTTCGGTCCTGGAAATAAGATACACACCCAGCAAACTTTTTGTAGTGAAAAAGGTGCAAACAAAGTTTTTGGCCATAAAACTGAAATGGGAATATGTGCGGCTAAGAATTTTTGATATTTTATAGTGGACACATGCACCATTTAAGCTCACCAGTTGACATTTCCTGGTTCGTCAATGGGGACGAAATACACACCTAGCAAACTTTTTGTAGTGAAAGAGGTGCGAACAAAGTTTTTGGCCATAAAACTGGAATGGTAATATGTGCGGCTAAGAATTTTTTATATTTTATAGTGGACACATGTACCATTCCAGCGCACCAGTTGTCACTTCCTGGTTCGGCCTAGGGGATGAGATACACACCCAGCAAACTTTTTTTGTTAGAGCAAAAGGCGCGAAAAAAGTTTCTGGCCACAAAACTGAAATGGTAATATGTGCGTCTTAGAATTTTTCATATTTTATAGTGCACACATTAACCATTCCAGCACACTACATGCAACTTTTTGGTTCAGCCCTGGGGCTGAGATATACACCCAGCAAACTTTTTTTTTTAGAGCAAAAGGCACGAAAAAAGTTTTTGGCTATAAAACCGAAATGGTAATATGTGCGTCGAAGGATTTTTGATATTTTATAGTGGACACATGTACCATTCCAACGCACCAGTTGTCATTTCCTGCCTCCACACCTAGCAAACTTTTTGTAGTGAAAGAGGTGCGAACAAAGTTTTTGGCCATAAAACTGGAATGGTAATATGTGCGGCTAAGAATTTTTTATATTTTATAGTGGACACATGTTCCATTCCAGCGCACCAGTTGTAACTTCCGGGTTCGGCCTAGGGGATGAGATACACACCCAGCAAACTTTATGGGGTAAAAAAGGCGCGAAAAAAGTTTCTGGCCACAAAACTGAAATGGTATATGTGCGTCTTAGAATTTTTCATATTTTATAGTGCACACATTAACCATTCCAGCACACTACATGCAACTTTTTGGTTCAGCCCTGGGGCTGAGATATACACCCAGCAAACTTTTTTTGTTAGAGCAAAAGGCACGAAAAATGTTTTTGGCTATAAAACCGAAATGGTAATATGTGCGTCTAAGGATTTTTGATATTTTATAGGGGACACATGCACCATTCCAGCTCACCAGTTGTCATTTCCTGGTTCGTCCATGGGGACGAAATACACACCTAGCAAACTTTTTGTAGTGAAAGAGGTGCGAACAATGTTTTTGGCTAACCAGTTGTCATTTCCTGGTTCGTCCATGGGGACGAAATACACACCCAGCAAACTTTATGTAGTAAAAAAGGCGCGAACAAAGTTTTTGGCCATAAAACGTAAATGGTTATATGTGCGTCTTAGAATTTTTTATATTTTACAGTGCACACATGAGCCATTCGAGCGCACCAGTTGTCATTTTCTGATTTGTCCCTGGGGACGAAATACACACCTAGCAAACTTTTTGTAGTGAAAAAGGCGCGAACAAAGTTTTTGGCCATAAAACTGGAATGGTAATATGTGCGGCTAAGAATTTTTTATATTTTATAGGGGACACATGCACCATTCCAGCTCACCAGTTGTCATTTCCTGGTTCGTCCATGGGGAAGAAATACACACCTAGCAAACTTTTTGTAGTGAAAAAGGTGCGAACAAAGTTTTCGGCCATAAAACTGGAATGGTATTATGTGCCGTCAAAAATATTTTATATTTTATAGTGGACACATGTACTATTTCAGCGCACCAGTTGTCACTTCCTGGTTCGGCCTAGGGGATGAGATACACACCCAGCAAACTTTTTGTAGTGAAAAAGGCGCGAAAAAAGTTTCTGGCCACAAAACTGAAATGGTAATATGTGCGTCTTAGAATTTTTGATATTTTATAGTGGACACATGTACCATTTCAGCGCACCAGTTGTCATTTCCTGGTTCGTCTATGGGGACGAAATACACACCTAGCAAACTTTTTGTAGTGAAAAAGGTGCGAACAAAGTTTTTGGCCATAAAACTGAAATAGTTATATCTGCCGCTAAGAATTTTTGATATTTTATAGTGGACACAAGTGCCATTTTAGCGCACCAGTTGTCACTTACTGGTTCGGTCCTGGAAATAAGATACACACCAAGCAAACTTTTTGTAGTGAAAAAGGTGCAAACAAAGTTTTTGGCCATAAAACTGAAATGGGAATATGTGCGGCTAAGAATTTTTGATATTTTATAGTAGACACATGCACCATTTAAGCTCACTAGTTGACGTTTCCTGGTTCGTCCATGGGGACGAAATACACACCTAGCAAACTTTTTGTAGTGAAAGAGGTGCGAACAAAGTTTTTGGCCATAAAACTGGAATGGTAATATGTGCGGCTAAGAATTTTTTATATTTTATAGTGGACACATGTACCATTCCAGCGCACCAGTTGTCACTTCCTGGTTCGGCCTAGGGGATGAGATACACACCCAGCAAACTTTTTGTAGTGAAAAAGGCGCGAAAAAAGTTTCTGGCCACAAAACTGAAATGGTAATATGTGCGTCTTAGAATTTTTCATATTTTATAGTGCACACATTAACCATTCCAACACACTACATGCAACTTTTTGGTTCAGCCCTGCGGCTGAGATATACACCCAGCAAACTTTTTTTGTTAGAGCAAAAGGCACGAAAAAAGTTTTTGGCTATAAAACCGAAATGGTAATATGTGCGTCTAAGAATTTTTTAAATTTTATAGTGGACACATGTACCATTCCAGCGCACCAGTTGTCACTTCCGGGTTCGGCCTGGGGGATAAGAAACACACCCAGCAATCTTTTTGTTGTGAAAAAGGTGCGAAAAAAGTTTCTGGCCATAAAACTTAAATGGTAAGGTCTTAGAATTTTTCATATTTAATAGTGCACACATGTACCATTCCAGCGCACCAGTTGTCATTTCCTGGTTCGTCTATGGGGACGAAATACACACCTAGCAAACTTTTTGTAGTGAAAAAGGTGCGAACAAAGTTTTTGGCCATAAAACTGGAATGGTAATATGTGCGGTCAAGAGTTTTTGATATTTTATAGTGGACACATCTACCATTCCAGCTCACCAGTTGTCATTTCCTGGTTCGTCCATGGGGACGAAATACACACCTAGCAAACTTTTTGTAGTGAAAGGGGTGCGAACAAAGTTTTTGGCCATAAAACTGGAATGGTAATATGTGCGGCTAAGAATTTTTTATATTTTATAGTGAACACATGTAACATTCCAGCTCACCAGTTGTCATTTCCTGGTTCGTCTATGGGGACGAAATACACACCTAGCAAACTTTTTGTAGTGAAAAAGGTGCGAACAAAGTTTTTGGCCATAAAACTGGAATGGTAATATGTGCGGCTAAGAATTTTTTATATTTTATAGTGGACACATGTACCATTCCAGCTCACCAGTTGTCATTTCCTGGTTCGTCCATGGGGACGAAATACACACCTAGCAAACTTTTTGTAGTGAAAGGGGTGCGAACAAAGTTTTTGGCCATAAAACTGGAATGGTAATATGTGCGGCTAAGAATTTTTTATATTTTATAGTGAACACATGTAACATTCCAGCTCACCAGTTTTCATTTCCTGGTTCGTCCATGGGGACGAAATACACACCCAGCAAACTTTATGTGGTAAAAATGGCGCGAACAAAGTTTTTGACCATAAAACGTAAATGGTTATATGTGCGTCTTAGAATTTTTCATATTTTACAGTGCACACATGTACCATTCGAGCGCACCAGTTGTCACTTCCTGGTTCGGTCCTGGAAGTAAGCTACACACCCAGCAAACTTTTTGTAGTGAAAAAGGTGCAAACAAAGTTTTTGGCCATAAAACTGGAATGGTAATATGTGCGGCTAAGAGTTTTTGATATTTAATAGTGGACACAAGTGCAATTTCAGCGCACCAGTCGTCACTTCCTGGTTCGATCCTGGAAATAAGGTACACACCCAGCAAACTTTTTGTAGTGAAAAAGGTACGAACAAAGTTTTTGGCCATAAAACTGGAATGGTAATATGTGCGGGTAAGAATTTTTGATATTTTATAGTGGACACATGTACCATTTTAGTGCACCAGTTGTCACTTCCTAGTTCGGTCCTGGGGATAAGATACGCACCCAGAAAACTTTTTTAAGAGTAAAAGGCGCAAAAAAATTTTTGGCCATAAAACTGAAAATGTAATATGTGGGGCTAAGAATTTTTGACATTTTATAGTGGACACATGTACCATTCCAGCTCACCAGTTGTCATTTCCTGGTTCGTCCATGGGGACGAAATACATACCTAGCAATCTTTTTGTAGTGAAAGAGGTGCGAACAAAGTTTTTGGCCATAAAACTGGAATGGTAATATGTGCGGCTAAGAATTTTTTATATTTTATAGTGCACACATGTACCATTTCAGCGCACCAGTTGTCATTTCCTGGTTCGTCTATGGGGACGAAATACACACCTAGCAAACTTTTTGTAGTGAAAAAGGTGCGAACAAAGTTTTTGGCCATAAAACTGGATTGGTAATATGTGCGGTCAAGAATTTTTAATATTTTATAGTGAACACATGTACCATTTCAGCGCACCAGTTGTCATTTCCTGGTTCGTCTATGGGGACGAAATACACACCTAGCAAACTTTTTGTAGTGAAAAAGGTGCGAACAAAGTTTTTGGCCATAAAACTGGAATGGTAATATGTGCGGCTAAGAATTTTTTATATTTTATAGTGGACACATGTACCATTCCAGCGCACCAGTTGTCACTTCCTGGTTCGGCCTAGGGGATGAGATACACACCCAGCAAACTTTTTGTAGTGAAAAAGGCGCGAAAAAAGTTTCTGGCCACAAAACTGAAATGGTAATATGTGCGTCTTAGAATTTTTGATATTTTATAGTGCACACATTAACCATTCCAGCACACTACATGTAACTTTTTGGTTCAGCCCTGGGGCTGAGATATACACCCAGCAAACTTTTTTTGTTAGAGCAAAAGGCACGAAAAAAGTTTTTGGTTATAAAACCGAAATGGTAATATGTGCGTCTAAGGATTTTTTATATTTTATAGTGGACACATGTACCATTCCAGCGCACCAGTTGTCACTTCCGGGTTCGGCCTGGGGGATAAGAAACACACCCAGCAATCTTTTTGTTGTGAAAAAGGTGCGAAAAAAGTTTCTGGCCATAAATCTTAAATGGTTAGGTCTTAGAATTTTTCATATTTAATAGTGCACACATGTACCATTCCAGCGCACCAGTTGTCATTTCCTGGTTCGTCTATGGGGACGAAATACACACCTAGCAAACTTTTTGTAGTGAAAAAGGTGCGAACAAAGTTTTTGGCCATAAAACTGGAATGGTAATATGTGCGGCTAAGAATTTTTTATATTTTATAGTGGACACATGTACCATTCCAGCTCACCAGTTGTCATTTCCTGGTTCGTCCATGGGGATGAAATACACACCTAGCAAACTTTTTGTAGTGAAAGGGGTGCGAACAAAGTTTTTGGCCATAAAACTGGAATGGTAATATGTGCGGCTAAGAATTTTTTATATTTTATAGTGAACACATGTAACATTCCAGCTCACCAGTTGTCATTTCCTGGTTCGTCCATGGGGACGAAATACACACCCAGCAAACTTTATGTGGTAAAAATGGCGCGAACAAAGTTTTTGGCCATAAAACGTAAATGGTTATATGTGCGTCTTAGAATTTTTCATATTTTACAGTGCACACATGTACCATTCGAGCGCACCAGTTGTCACTTCCTGGTTCGGTCCTGGAAGTAAGCTACACACCCAGCAAACTTTTTGTAGTGAAAAAGGTGCAAACAAAGTTTTTGGCCATAAAACTGGAATGGTAATATGTGCGGCTAAGAGTTTTTGATATTTTATAGTGGACACAAGTGAATTTTAAGCGCACCAGTCGTCACTTCCTGGTTCGATCCTGGAAATAAGGTACACACCCAGCAAACTTTTTGTAGTGAAAAAGGTGCAAACAAAGTTTTTGGCCATAAAACTGGAATGGTAATATGTGCGGGTAAGAATTTTTGATATTTTATAGTGGACACATGTACCATTCCAGCTCACCAGTTGTCATTTCCTGGTTCGTCCATGGGGACGAAATACACACCTAGCAAACTTTTTGTAGTGAAAGGGGTGCGAACAAAGTTTTTGGCCATAAAACTGGAATGGTAATATGTGCGGCTAAGAATTTTTGACATTTTATAGTGGACACATGTACCATTCCAGCTCACCAGTTGTCATTTCCTGGTTCGTCCATGGGGACAAAATACATACCTAGCAATCTTTTTGTAGTGAAAGAGGTGCGAACAAAGTTTTTGGCCATAAAACTGGAATGGTAATATGTGCGGCTAAGAATTTTTTATATTTTATAGTGCACACATGTACCATTTCAGCGCACCAGTTGTCATTTCCTGGTTCGTCTATGGGGACGAAATACACACCTAGCAAACTTTTTGTAGTGAAAAAGGTGCGAACAAAGTTTTTGGCCATAAAACTGGATTGGTAATATGTGCGGTCAAGAATTTTTGATATTTTATAGTGAACACATGTACCATTTCAGCGCACCAGTTGTCATTTCCTGGTTCGTCTATGGGGACGAAATACACACCTAGCAAACTTTTTGTAGTGAAAAAGGTGCGAACAAAGTTTTTGGCCATAAAACTGGAATGGTAATATGTGCGGCTAAGAATTTTTTATATTTTATAGTGGACACATGTACCATTCCAGCGCACCAGTTGTCACTTCCTGGTTCGGCCTAGGGGATGAGATACACACCCAGCAAACTTTTTGTAGTAAAAAAGGCGCGAAAAAAGTTTCTGGCCACAAAACTGAAATGGTAATATGTGCGTCTTAGAATTTTTGATATTTTATAGTGCACACATTAACCATTCCAGCACACTACATGCAACTTTTTGGTTCAGCCCTGGGGCTGAGATATACACCCAGCAAACTTTTTTTGTTAGAGCAAAAGGCACGAAAAAAGTTTTTGGCTATAAAACCGAAATGGTAATATGTGCGTCTAAGGATTTTTTATATTTTATAGTGGACACATGTACCATTCCAGCGCACCAGTTGTCACTTCCGGGTTCGGCCTGGGGGATAAGAAATACACCCAGCAATCTTTTTGTTGTGAAAAAGGTGCGAAAAAAGTTTCTGGCCATAAAACTTAAATGGTAAGTTCTTAGAATTTTTCATATTTAATAGTGCACACATGTACCATTCCAGCGCACCAGTTGTCATTTCCTGGTTCGTCTATGGGAACGAAATACACACCTAGCAAACTTTTTGTAGTGAAAAAGGTGCGAACAAAGTTTTTGGCCATAAAACTGGAATGGTAATATGTGCGGTCAAGAATTTTTGATATTTTATAGTGGACACATCTACCATTCCAGCTCACCAGTTGTCATTTCCTGGTTCGTCCATGGGGACGAAATACACACCTAGCAAACTTTTTGTAATGAAAGGGGTGCGAACAAAGTTTTTGGCCATAAAACTGGAATGGTAATATGTGCGGCTAAGAATTTTTTATATTTTATAGTGAACACATGTAACATTCCAGCTCACCAGTTGTCATTTCCTGGTTCGTCTATGGGGACGAAATACACACCTAGCAAACTTTTTGTAGTAAAAAAGGCGCGAACAAAGTTTTTGGCCATAAAACTGGAATGGTAATATGTGCGGCTAAGAATTTTTTATATTTTATAGTGGACACATGTACCATTCCAGCTCACCAGTTGTCATTTCCTGGTTCGTCCATGGGGACGAAATACACACCTAGCAAACTTTTTGTAGTGAAAGGGGTGCGAACAAAGTTTTTGGCCATAAAACTGGAATGGTAATATGTGCGGCTAAGAATTTTTTATATTTTATAGTGAACACATGTAACATTCCAGCTCACCAGTTGTCATTTCCTGGTTCGTCCATGGGGACGAAATACACACCCAGCAAACTTTATGTGGTAAAAATGGCGCGAACAAAGTTTTTGGCCTAAAACGTAAATGGTTATATGTGCGTCTTAGAATTTTTCATATTTTACAGTGCACACATGTACCATTCGAGCGCACCAGTTGTCACTTCCTGGTTCGGTCCTGGAAGTAAGCTACACACCCAGCAAACTTTTTGTAGTGAAAAAGGTGCAAACAAAGTTTTTGGCCATAAAACTGGAATGGTAATATGTGCGGCTAAGAGTTTTTGATATTTTATAGTGGACACAAGTGCAATTTCAGCGCACCAGTCGTCACTTCCTGGTTCGATCCTGGAAATAAGGTACACACCCAGCAAACTTTTTGTAAAGAAAAAGGTGCAAACGAAGTTTTTGGCCATAAAACTGGAATGGTAATATGTGCGGGTAAGAATTTTTGATATTTTATAGTGGACACATGTACCATTTTAGTGCACCAGTTGTCACTTCCTGGTTCGGTCCTGGGGATAAGATACGCACCCAGAAAACTTTTTTAAGAGTAAAAGGCGCAAAAAAATTTTTGGCCATAAAACTGAAAATGTAATATGTGCGGCTAAGAATTTTTGACATTTTATAGTGGACACATGTACCATTCCAGCTCAACAGTTGTCATTTCCTGGTTCGTCCATGGGGACGAAATACATACCTAGCAATCTTTTTGTAGTGAAAAAGGTGCGAACAAAGTTTTTGGCCATAAAACTGGATTGGTAATATGTGCGGTCAAGAATTTTTGATATTTTATAGTGGACACATGTACCATTTCAGCGCACAAGTTGTCATTTCCTGGTTCGTCTATGGGGACGAAATACACACCTAGCAAACTTTTTGTAGTGAAAAAGGTGCGAACAAAGTTTTTGGCCATAAAACTGGAATGGTAATATGTGCGGCTAAGAATTTTTTATATTTTATAGTGGACACATGTAACATTCCAGCTCACCAGTTGTCATTTCCTGGTTCGTCCATGGGGACGAAATACACACCCAGCAAACTTTATGTGGGAAAAAAGGCGCGAACAAAGTTTTTGGCCATAAAACGTAAATGGGTATATGTGCGTCTTAGAATTTTTCATATTTTACAGTGCACACATGAACCATTCGAGCGCACCAGTTGTCATTTTCTGATTTGTCCCTGGGGACGAAATACACACCTAGCAAACTTTTTGTAGTGAAAGAGGTGCGAACAAAGTTTTTGGCCATAAAACTGGAATGGTAATATGTGCGCTAAGAATTTTTTATATTTTATAGTGGACACATGTACCATTCCAGCTCACCAGTTGTCATTTCCTGTTTCGTCCATGGGGACGAAATACACACCTAGCAATCTTTTTGTAGTGAAAGAGGTGCGAACAAAGTTGTTGGCCATAAAACTGGAATGGTAATATGTGCGGCTAAGAATTTTTTATATTTTATAGTGGACACATGTACCATTTCAGCGCACCAGTTGTCATTTCCTGGTTCGTCTATGGGGACGAAATACACACCTAGCAAACTTTTTGTGGTGAAAAAGGTGCGAACAAAGTTTTTGGCCATAAAACTGGAATAGTAATATGTGCAGCTAAGAATTTTTTATATTTTATAGTGGACACATGTACCATTCCAGCTCACCAGTTGTCATTTCCTGGTTCGTCCATGGGTACGAAATACACACCTAGCAATCTTTTTGTAGTGAAAGAGGTGCGAACAAAGTTTTTGGCCATAAAACTGGAATGGTAATATGTGCGGCTAAAAATTTTTTATATTTTATAGTGGACACATGTAACATTCCAGCTCACCAGTTGTCATTTCCTGGTTCGTCCATGGGGACGAAATACACACCCAGCAAACTTTATGGGGTAAAAAAGGCGCGAACAAAGTTTTTGGCCATAAAACGTAAATGGTTATATGTGCGTCTTAGAATTTTTCATATTTTACAGTGCACACATGAACCATTCGAGCGCACCAGTTGTCAATTTCTGATTTGTCCCTGGGGACGAAATACACACCTAGCAAACTTTTTGTAGTGAAATAGGTGCGAACAAAGTTTTTGGCCATAAAACTGGAATGGTAATATGTGCGGCTAAGAATTTTTTATATTTTATAGTGGACACATGTACCATTCCAGCTCACCAGTTGTCATTTCCTGGTTCGTCTATGGGGACGAAATACACACCTAGCAAACTTTTTGTAGTAAAAGAGGTGCGAACAAAGTTTTTGGCCATAAAACTGGAATGGTAATATGTGCGGCTAAGAATTTTTTATATTTTATAGTGGACACATGTACCATTCCAGCTCACCAGTTGTCATTTCCTGGTTCGTCTATGGGGACGAAATACACACCCAGCAAACTTTTTGTTGTGAAAAAGGTGCGAAAAAAGTTTCTGGCCTTAAAACTTAAATGGTAATATGTGCGTCTTAGAATTTTTCATATTTCATAGTGCACACATGTACCATTTCAGCGCACCAGTTGTCATTTCCTGGTTCGTCTAATGGGACGAAATACACACCTAGCAAACTTTTTGTAGTAAAAAAGGTGCGAACAAAGTTTTTGGCCATAAAACTGGAATGGTAATATGTCCTGTCAAGAATTTTTGATATTTTATTGTGGACACATGTACAATTTCAGCGCACCAGTTGTCATTTCCTGGTTCGTCTATGGGGACGAAATACACACCTAGCAAACTTTTTGTAGTGAAAGAGGTGCGAACAAAGTTTTTGGCCATAAAACTGGAATGGTAATATCTACGGCTAAGAATTTTTTTATATTTGATAGTGGACACATGTACCATTTCAGCGCACCAGTTGTCATTTCCTGGTTCGTCTATGGGGACGAAATACACACCTAGCAAACTTTTTGTAGTGAAAGAGGTGCGAACAAAGTTTTTGGCCATAAAACTGGAATGGTAATATGTGCGGCTAAGAATTTTTTATATTTTATAGTGGACACATGCACCATTTAAGCTCACCAGTTGACATTTCCTTGTTCGTCCATGGGGACGAAATACACACCTAGCAAACTTTTTGTAGTGAAAGAGGTGCGAACAAAGTTTTTGGCCATAAAACTGGAATGGTAATATGTGCGGCTAAGAATTTTTTATATTTTATAGTGGACACATGCACCATTTAAGCTCACCAGTTGACATTTCCTTGTTCGTCCATGGGGACGAAATACACACCTAGCAAACTTTTTGTAGTAAAAAAGGTGCGAACAAAGTTTTTGGCCATAAAACTGGAATGGTAATATGTCCGGTCAAGAATTTTTGATATTTTATTGTGGACACATGTACAATTTCAGCGCACCAGTTGTCACTTCCGGGTTCGGCCTGGGGGATAAGAAACACACCCAGCAAACTTTTTGTAGTGAAAAAGGTGCGAAAAAAGTTTCTGGCCATAAAACTTAAATGGTAAGGTCTTAGAATTTTTCATATTTAATAGTGCACACAAGTACCATTCCAGCGCACCAGTTGTCATTTCCTGGTTCGTCCATGGGGACGAAATACACACCTAGCAAACTTTTTGTAGTGAAAGAGGTGCGAACAAAGTTTTTGGCCATAAAACTGGAATGGTAATATGTGCGGCTAAGAATTTTTTATATTTTATAGTGGACACATGCACCATTTAAGCTCACCAGTTGACATTTCCTTGTTCGTCCATGGGGACGAAATACACACCTAGCAAACTTTTTGTAGTGAAAGAGGTGCGAACAAAGTTTTTGGCCATAAAACTGGAATGGTAATATGTGCGGCTAAGAATTTTTTATATTTTATAGTGGACACATGTACCATTCCAGCGCACCAGTTGTCACTTCCTGGTTCGGCCTAGGGGATGAGATACACACCCAGCAAACTTTTTGTAGTGAAAAAGGCGCGAAAAAAGTTTCTGGCCACAAAACTGAAATGGTAATATGTGCGTCTTAGAATTTTTCATATTTTATAGTGCACACATTAACCATTCCAGCACACTACATGCAACTTTTTGGTTCAGCCCTGGGGCTGAGATATACACCCAGCAAACTTTTTTTGTTAGAGCAAAAGGCACGAAAAAAGTTTTTGGCTATAAAACCGAAATGGTAATATGTGCGTCTAAGGATTTTTGATATTTTATAGGGGACACATGCACCATTCCAGCTCACTAGTTGTCATTTCCTGGTTCGTCCATGGGGACGAAATACACACCTAGCAAACTTTTTGTAGTGAAAGAGGTGCGAACAAAGTTTTTGGCCACAAAACTGAAATGGTAATATGTGCGTCTTAGAATTTTTGATATTTTATAGTGGACACAAGTGCAATTTCAGCGCACCAGTCGTCACTTCCTGGTTCGATCCTGGAAATAAGGTACACACCCAGCAAACTTTTTGTAGTGAAAAAGGTGCAAACGAAGTTTTTGGCCACAAAACTGAAATGGTAATATGTGCGTCTTAGAATTTTTGATATTTTATAGTGGACACATGTACCATTCCAGCGCACCAGTTGTAACTTCCTGGTTCGTCTATGGGGACGAAATACACACCTAGCAAACTTTTTGTAGTGAAAAAGGTACGAACAAAGTTTTTGGCCATAAAACTGGAATGGTAATATCTGCGGCTAAGAATTTTTTATATTTTATAGTGCACACATGCACCATTCCAGCTCACCAGTTGTCATTTCCTGGTTCGTCCATGGGGACGAAATACACACCTAGCAAACTTTTTGTAGTGAAAAAGGTACGAACAAAGTTTTTGGCCATAAAACTGGAATGGTAATATCTGCGGCTAAGAATTTTTGATATTTTATAGTGGACACATGTACCATTCCAGCGCACCAGTTGTAACTTCCTGGTTCGTCTATGGGGACGAAATACACACCTAGCAAACTTTTTGTAGTGAAAAAGGTACGAACAAAGTTTTTGGCCATAAAACTGGAATGGTAATATCTGCGGCTAAGAATTTTTTATATTTTATAGTGCACACATGCACCATTCCAGCTCACCAGTTGTCACTTCCTGGTTCGGCCTAGGGGATGAGATACACACTCAGCAAACTTTTTGTAGTGAAAAAGGCGCGAAAAAAGTTTCTGGCCACAAAACTGAAATGGTAATATGTGCGTCTTAGAATTTTTGATATTTTATAGTGGACACATGTACCATTTCAGCGCACCAGTTGTCATTTCCTGGTTCGTCTATGGGGACGAAATACACACCTAGCAAGCTTTTTGTAGTGAAAAAGGTGCGAACAAAGTTTTTGGCCATAAAACTGAAATGGGAATATGTGCGGCTAAGAATTTTTGATATTTTATAGTAGACACATGCACCATTTAAGCTCACTAGTTGACGTTTCCTAGTTCGTCCATGGGGACGAAATACACACCTAGCAAACTTTTTGTAGTGAAAGAGGTGCGAACAAAGTTTTTGGCCATAAAACTGGAATGGTAATATGTGCGGCTAAGAATTTTTTATATTTTATAGTGGACACATGTACCATTCCAGCGCACCAGTTGTCACTTCCTGGTTCGGCCTAGGGGATGAGATACACACCCAGCAAACTTTTTGTAGTGAAAAAGGCGCGAAAAAAGTTTCTGGCCACAAAACTGAAATGGTACTATGTGCGTCTTAGAATTTTTCATATTTTATAGTGCACACATTAACCATTCCAGCACACTACATGCAACTTTTTGGCTCAGCCCTGGGGCTGAGATATACACCCAGCAAACTTTTTTTGTTAGAGCAAAAGGCACGAAAAAAGTTTTTGGCTATAAAACCGAAATGGTAATATGTGCGTCTAAGGATTTTTTTATATTTTATAGTGGACACATGTACCATTTCAGCGCACTAGTTGTCACTTCCGGGTTCGGCCTGGGGGATAAGAAACACACCCAGCAAACTTTTTGTTGTGAAAAAGGTGCGAAAAAAGTTTCTGGCCATAAAACTTAAATGGTAAGGTCTTAGAATTTTTCATATTTAATAGTGCACACATGTACCATTCCAGCTCACCAGTTGTCATTTCCTGGTTCGTCTATGGGGACGAAATACACACCTAGCAAACTTTTTGTAGTGAAAAAGGTGCGAACAAAGTTTTTGGCCATAAAACTGGAATGGTAATATGTGCGGCTAAGAATTTTTTATATTTTATAGTGGACACATGTACCATTCCAGCTCACCAGTTGTCATTTCCTGGTTCGTCCATGGGGACGAAATACATACCTAGCAAACTTTTTGTAGTGAAAGGGGTGCGAACAAAGTTTTTGGCCATAAAACTGGAATGGTAATATGTGCGGCTAAGAATTTTTTATATTTTATAGTGAACACATGTAACATTCCAGCTCACCAGTTGTCATTTCCTGGTTCGTCCATGGGGACGAAATACACACCCAGTAAACTTTATGTGGTAAAAATGGCGCGAACAAAGTTTTTGGCCATAAAACGTAAATGGTTATATGTGCGTCTTAGAATTTTTCATATTTTACAGTGCACACATGTACCATTCGAGCGCACCAGTTGTCACTTCCTGGTTCGGTCCTGGAAGTAAGCTACACACCCAGCAAACTTTTTGTAGTGAAAAAGGTGCAAACAAAGTTTTTGGCCATAAAACTGGAATGGTAATATGTGCGGCTAAGAGTTTTTGATATTTTATAGTGGACACAAGTGCAATTTCAGCGCACCAGTCGTCACTTCCTGGTTCGATCCTGGAAATAAGGTACACACCCAGCAAACTTTTTGTAGTGAAAAAGGTGCAAACGAAGTTTTTGGCCATAAAACTGGAATGGTAATATGTGCGGGTAAGAATTTTTGATATTTTATAGTGGACACATGTACCATTTTAGTGCACCAGTTGTCACTTCCTAGTTCGGTCCTGGGGATAAGATACGCACCCAGAAAACTTTTTTAAGAGTAAAAGGCGCAAAAAAATTTTTGGCCATAAAACTGAAAATGTAATATGTGCGGCTAAGAATTTTTGACATATTATAGTGGACACATGTAACATTCCAGCTCACCAGTTGTCATTTCCTGGTTCGTCCATGGGGACGAAATACACACCTAGCAATCTTTTTGTAGTGAAAGAGGTGCGAACAAAGTTTTTGGCCATAAAACTGGAATGGTAATATGTGCGGCTAAGAATTTTTTATATTTTATAGTGCACACATGTACCATTTCAGCGCACCAGTTGTCATTTCCTGGTTCGTCTATGGGGACGAAATACACACCTAGCAAACTTTTTGTGGTGAAAAAGGCGCGAACAAAGTTTATGGCCATAAAACTGGATTGGTAATATGTGCGGTCAAGAATTTTTGATATTTTATAGTGGACACATGTACCATTTCAGCGCACCAGTTGTCATTTCCTGGTTCGTCTATGGGGACGAAGTACACACCTAGCAAACTTTTTGTAGTGAAAAAGGTGCGAACAAAGTTTTTGGCCATAAAACTGGAATGGTAATATGTGCGGCTAAGAATTTTTTATATTTTATAGTGGACACATGTAACATTCCAGCTCACCAGTTGTCATTTCCTGGTTCGTCCATGGGGACGAAATACACACCCAGCAATTTTTATGTTGTAAAAAAGGCGCGAACAAAGTTTTTGGCCATAAAACTGGAATGGTAATATGTGCGGCTAAGAATTTTTTATATTTTATAGTGGACACATGTAACATTCCAGCTCACCAGTTGTCATTTTCTGGTTCGTCCATGGGGACGAAATACACACCCAGCAAACTTTATGTGGTAAAAAAGGCGCGAACAAAGTTTTTGGCCATAAAACGTAAATGGGTATTAGTGCGCCTTAGATTTTTTCATATTTTACAGTGCACACATGAACCATTCGAGCGCACCAGTTTTCATTTTCTGATTTGTCCCTAGGGACGAAATACACATCTAGCAAACTTTTTGTAGTGAAAGAGGTGCGAACAAAGTGTTTGGCCATAAAACTGGAATGGTAATATGTGCGCTAAGAATTTTTGATATTTTATAGTGGACACAACTGCAATTTCAGCGCACCAGTCGTCACTTCCTGGTTCGGTCCTGGAAATAAGGTACACACCCAGCAAACTTTTTGTAGTGAAAAAGGTGCAAACAAAGTTTTTGGCCATAAAACTGGAATGCTAATATGTGCGGCTAAGAATTTTTGATATTTCATAGTGGACACATGTACCATTTCAGTGCACCAGTTGTTACTTCCTAGTTCGGTCCTGGGGATAAGATACGCACCCAGAAAACTTTTTTAAGAGTAAAAGGCGCAAAAAAATTTTTGGCCATAAAACTGAAAATGTAATATGTGCGGCTAAGAATTTTTTATATTTTATAGTGGACACATGTACCATTTCAGCGCACTAGTTGTCACTTCCGGGTTCGGCCTGGGGGATAAGAAACACACCCAGCAAACTTTTTGTTGTGAAAAAGGTGCGAAAAAAGTTTCTGTCCATAAAACTTAAATGGTAAGGTCTTAGAATTTTTCATATTTAATAGTGCACACATGTACCATTCCAGCTCACCAGTTGTCATTTCCTGGTTCGTCTATGGGGACGAAATACACACCTAGCAAACTTTTTGTAGTGAAAAAGGTGCGAACAAAGTTTTTGGCCATAAAACTGGAATGGTAATATGTGCGGCTAAGAATTTTTTATATTTTATAGTGGACACATGTACCATTCCCGCTCACCAGTTGTCATTTCCTGGTTCGTCCATGGGGATGAAATACATACCTAGCAAACTTTTTGTAGTGAAAGGGTTGCGAACAAAGTTTTTGGCCATAAAACTGGAATGGTAATATGTGCGGCTAAGAATTTTTTATATTTTATAGTGAACACATGTAACATTCCAGCTCACCAGTTGTCATTTCCTGGTTCGTCCATGGGGACGAAATACACACCCAGTAAACTTTATGTGGTAAAAATGGCGCGAACAAAGTTTTTGGCCATAAAACGAAAATGGTTATATGTGCGTCTTAGAATTTTTCATATTTTACAATGCACACATGTACCATTCGAGCGCACCAGTTGTCACTTCCTGGTTCGGTCCTGGAAGTAAGCTACACACCCAGCAAACTTTTTGTAGTGAAAAAGGTGCAAACAAAGTTTTTGGCCATAAAACTGGAATGGTAATATGTGCGGCTAAGAGTTTTTGATATTTTATAGTGGACACAAGTGCAATTTCAGCGCACCAGTCGTCACTTCCTGGTTCGATCCTGGAAATAAGGTACACACCCAGCAAACTTTTTGTAGTGAAAAAGGTGCAAACGAAGTTTTTGGCCATAAAACTGGAATGGTAATATGTGCGGGTAAGAATTTTTAATATTTTATAGTGGACACATGTACCATTTTAGTGCACCAGTTGTCACTTCCTAGTTCGGTCCTGGGGATAAGATACGCACCCAGAAAACTTTTTTAAGAGTAAAAGGCGCAAAAAAATTTTTGGTCATAAAACTGAAAATGTAATATGTGCGGCTAAGAATTTTTGACATTTTATAGTGGACACATGTAACATTCCAGCTCACCAGTTGTCATTTCCTGGTTCGTCCATGGGGACGAAATACACACCTAGCAATCTTTTTGTAGTGAAAGAGGTGCGAACAAAGTTTTTGGCCATAAAACTGGAATGGTAATATGTGCGGCTAAGAATTTTTTATATTTTATAGTGCACACATGTACCATTTTAGCGCACCAGTTGTCATTTCCTGGTTCGTCTATGGGGACGAAATACACACCTAGCAAACTTTTTGTAGTGAAAAAGGTGCGAACAAAGTTTTTGGCCATAAAACTGGATTGGTAATATGTGCGGTCAAGAATTTTTGATATTTTATAGTGGACACATGTACCATTTCAGCGCACCAGTTGTCATTTCCTGGTTCGTCTATGGGGACGAAATACACACCTAGCAAACTTTTTGTAGTGAAAAAGGTGCGAACAAAGTTTTTGGCCATAAAACTGGAATGGTAATATGTGCGGCTAAGAATTTTTTATATTTTATAGTGGACACATGTAACATTCCAGCTCACCAGTTGTCATTTCCTGGTTCGTCCATGGGGACGAAATACACACCCAGCAAACTTTATGTGGTAAAAAAGGCGCGAACAAAGTTTTTGGCCATAAAACTGGAATGGTAATATGTGCGGCTAAGAATTTTTTATATTTTATAGTGAACACATGTAACATTCCAGCTCACCAGTTGTCATTTCCTGGTTCGTCCATGGGGACGAAATACACACCCAGTAAACTTTATGTGGTAAAAATGGCGCGAACAAAGTTTTTGGCCATAAAACGTAAATGGTTATATGTGCGTCTTAGAATTTTTCATATTTTACAGTGCACACATGTACCATTCGAGCGCACCAGTTGTCACTTCCTGGTTCGGTCCTGGAAGTAAGCTACACACCCAGCAAACTTTTTGTAGTGAAAAAGGTGCAAACAAAGTTTTTGGCCATAAAACTGGAATGGTAATATGTGCGGCTAAGAGTTTTTGATATTTTATAGTGGACACAAGTGCAATTTCAGCGCACCAGTCGTCACTTCCTGGTTCGATCCTGGAAATAAGGTACACACCCAGCAAACTTTTTGTAGTGAAAAAGGTGCAAACGAAGTTTTTGGCCATAAAACTGGAATGGTAATATGTGCGGGTAAGAATTTTTAATATTTTATAGTGGACACATGTACCATTTTAGTGCACCAGTTGTCACTTCCTAGTTCGGTCCTGGGGATAAGATACGCACCCAGAAAACTTTTTTAAGAGTAAAAGGCGCAAAAAAATTTTTGGTCATAAAACTGAAAATGTAATATGTGCGGCTAAGAATTTTTGACATTTTATAGTGGACACATGTAACATTCCAGCTCACCAGTTGTCATTTCCTGGTTCGTCCATGGGGACGAAATACACACCTAGCAATCTTTTTGTAGTGAAAGAGGTGCGAACAAAGTTTTTGGCCATAAAACTGGAATGGTAATATGTGCGGCTAAGAATTTTTTATATTTTATAGTGCACACATGTACCATTTTAGCGCACCAGTTGTCATTTCCTGGTTCGTCTATGGGGACGAAATACACACCTAGCAAACTTTTTGTAGTGAAAAAGGTGCGAACAAAGTTTTTGGCCATAAAACTGGATTGGTAATATGTGCGGTCAAGAATTTTTGATATTTTATAGTGGACACATGTACCATTTCAGCGCACCAGTTGTCATTTCCTGGTTCGTCTATGGGGACGAAATACACACCTAGCAAACTTTTTGTAGTGAAAAAGGTGCGAACAAAGTTTTTGGCCATAAAACTGGAATGGTAATATGTGCGGCTAAGAATTTTTTATATTTTATAGTGGACACATGTAACATTCCAGCTCACCAGTTGTCATTTCCTGGTTCGTCCATGGGGACGAAATACACACCCAGCAAACTTTATGTGGTAAAAAAGGCGCGAACAAAGTTTTTGGCCATAAAACGTAAATGGGTATATGTGCGTCTTAGAATTTTTCATATTTTACAGTGCACACATGAACCATTCGAGCGCACCAGTTGTCATTTTCTGATTTGTCCCTGGGGACGAAATACACACCTAGCAAACTTTTTGTAGTGAAAGAGGTGCGAACTTAAATCATTGAAAAGAACACTATTGATAACTCAGTGAACATTATTTTCATAAGGAAGTAATATTCATATATTTATTGATAAACTTAAACCACTTCTCATACAAAAAATGTATTTTTTCAAAAATTCTTTGATATGAAAACAATGTTTAAATAATTGAAAAGAACACTATTGATAACTCAGTGAACAATTTTAGAAATTCGAAAAGAAATTTATATTTCCAAAGATACATTCAGTTTTTTAAACATTTCATAAGGAAATAATATTTATATATATATATTGATAAACTTGAACCCTTTCTCATACAAAAATGTATTTTTTCAAAAATTCTTTCAAATATAAACAATTCTAAAAAAAATTTTAAAGACCACTATTGTTAACTTTGTGAAAATCTTTTAATTTCGCAATGAAATTAATACTTCCGAAGATACAGTCCCTTACATAAATTTGATTCCTTTCTCATACAAAAATGAATTTTTTCAAAAATTCTTTTAAATGAAAACAATTCTAAAAGAATTGAAAAGAGCACTATTGATAAATCTGTGAAAATTTTTTAATTTCGCAATGAAATTAATATACCCAGAGATGCAGTTACTTTCTTAAACATTTCATAAAGATGTAATATTCATATATTTATTGATATACTTGAACCACTCCTAATACCAAATGGGTTTTTCAAAAAAATCTTTCATATGAACACAATTTTTTAGGAATTAAAAAAAACACTATTAATAACTTATTAAAGATTTTTAGAATTTCGCAATAAAATTAATATTTCCGGAGATACAGTCACTTTTTTAAACATTTGATTTGGAAGTTATATATGTATATATAATTTTTGCTTAACTGCAACCACTCTTCATACAAAAATGTTTTTTTTCCAAAAATTCTTTCAAATCAACACAACTTTGAAAGAATTGAAAAAAGCACTCTTAATAACTTAGTGAAGATTTTTATAATTTTGCAATGAAATTATTATTTCCGGAGATACAGTCACTTTCTTAAACATTTAATAAAGAAGAAATATTTATATATTTATTGATTAACTTGAACCACTTCTCATACAAAAAATGCATTTTTTCAAGAATTCTTTCAAATTAAAACAAAGTTGTAATATTTGAAAAGAACACTACTGATAACTCAGTGAACATTATTTTCATAAGGAAGTAATATTCATATATTTATTGATAAACTTCTCATACAAAAAATGTATTTTTTCAAAAATTCTTTCAAATGAAAACAATGTTTAAATAATTGAAAAGAACACTATTGATAACTCAGTGAACATTATTTTCATAAGAAAGTAATATTCATATATTTATTGATAAACTTAACCGACTTCTCATACAAAAAATTTATTTTTTCAAAAATTCTTTCAAATGAAAACAATGTTTAAATAATTGAAAAGAACACTATTGATAACTCAGTGAACATTATTAGAATTTCGAAATGAAATTTATATTTCCGGAAGCGCAGCCACTTTCTTAAACATTTCATAAGGATATAATATTTATATATTTATTGATAAACTTGAACCACTTCTCATACAAAAATTTATTTTTTCAAAAATTCTTTCAAATACTACAATTCTAAAAGAATTAAAAGAGCTTTATTGATAACTTTGTGAAAATTTTTTAAAATTGCAATGAAATTAATATATCCGGAGATACAGTCACTTTCTTAAACATTTAATAAAGAAGAAATATTTATATATTTATTGATTAACTTGAACCACTTCTCATACAAAAAATGCATTTTTTCAAGAATTCTTTCAAATGAAAACAATGTTTTAATAATTGAAAAGGACACTACTGATAACTCAGTGAACATTATTAGAATTTCGCAATGAAATTAATATTTCCGGAGATAACGTCACTTTCTTAAATATTTCATAAGGAACAAATATTTATATATTTATTGATAAACTTGAACCACTTCTCATACAAAAAATGTATTTTGTCAAAAATTCTTTCAAATGAAATTAATGTTTAAATCATTGAAAAGAACACTATTGATAACTCAGTGAACATTATTTTCATAAGGAAGTAATATTCATATATTTATTGATAAACTTAAACGACTTCTCATACAAAAAATGTATTTTTTCAAGAATTCTTTCAAATGAAAACAATGTTTAAATATTTGAAAAGAACACTATTGATAACTTTGTGAAGATTTTTAGAATTTCGCAATGAAATTAATATTTCCAAAGATACATTCAGTTTTTTAAACATTTCATAAGGAAATAATATTTATATATATATATTGATAAACTTGAACCCTTTCTCATACAAAAATGTATTTTTTCAAAAATTCTTTCAAATAATACAATTCTAACAGAATTAAAAGAGCTTTATTGATAACTTTGTGAAAATTTTTTAAAATTGCAATGAAATTAATATTTCCGGAGATACAGTTACTTTTTTAAACAGTTCATAAGGAAGTTGTATTCATATATTTATTGTTAAACTTGAACCACTTCTCATACAAAAATGGGTTTTTCCAAAAATTCTTTCAAAAAAAAATAATGTTTTAATAATTGAAAAGTTCACTATTGATAACTTTATGAAAATTTTTAGAATTTCGCAATGAAATTAATATTTCCGGAGATACAGTTACATTTTTAAACATTTGTAATATTCATATATTTATTGATAAACTTGAACCACTTCTCATACAAAAATGGGGTTTTCAAAAAAATCTTTTAAATGAACAAAATTTTTTTGGAATTAAAAAAAAACACTATTAATAACTTAGTGAAGATTTATAGAATTTCGCAATGAAATTAATATTTCCGGAGATACAGTTACATTTTTAAACATTTCATAAGGAAGTAATATTCATATATTTATTGATAAACTTGAACCACTTCTCATAAAAAAATGGGTTTTTCCAAAAATTCTTTCAAATGAAAACAATGTTTAAATAATTGAAAAGAACGCTATTGATAACTCAGGGAACATTATTACAATTTCGAAATAAAATTTATATTTCCGGAGGGACAGACACTTTCTTAAACATTTCATTAGGAAATAATATTCATATATTTATTGATAAACTTGAACCCTTTCTCATACAAAAATTTATTTTTTCAAAAATTCTTTCAAATAATACAATTCTAACAGAATTAAAAGAGCTTTATTGATAACTTTGTGAAAATTCTTTAAAATTGCAATGAAATTAATATTTCCGGAGATACAGTCACTTTCTTAAATATTTCATAAAGATGTAATATTCATATATTTATTGATAAACTTGAACCACTTCTCATACAAAAATGGGTTTTTCCAAAAATTCTTTCAAATGAAAACAATGTTTAAATAATTGAAAAGAACACTATTGATAACTCAGTGAACACTATTAGAATTTCGAAATGAAATTTATATTTCCGGAGGGACAGCCACTTTCTTAAACATTTCATAAGGAAATAATATTCATATATTTATTGATAAACTTGAACCACTTCTCATACAAAAATGGGGTTTGCCAAAAATTCTTTCAAATGAAAACAATGTTTAAATAATTGAAAAGAACACTATTGATAACTCAGTGAACATTATTAGAATTTCGCAATGAAATTAATATTTCCGGAGATACAGTTTTTTTTTTTTACATTTCATAAGGAAGTAATATTCATATATATATTGATAAACTTGAACCACTTCTCATACAAAAATGGGTTTTTCCAAAAATTCTTTTAAATGAAAACAATGTTTAAATAATTGAAAAGAACACTATTGATAACTCAGTGAACATTATTAGAATTTCGAAATGAAATTTATATTTCCGGAGGGGCAGCCAGTTTTTTAAACATTTAATAAGAAACAAATATTTATATATTTATTGATAAACTTGAATCACTTCTCATACAAAAAATGTATTTTTTCAAAAATTCTTTTAAATGAAAACAATGTTTAAATCATTGAAAAGAACACTATTGATAACTCAGTGAACATTATTTTCATAAGGAAGTAATATTCATATATTTATGGATAAACTTAAACCACTTCTCATACAAAAAATGTATTTTTTCAAAAATTTTTTGAAATGAAAACAATGTTTAAATAATTGAAAAGAACACTATTGATAACTTTGTGAACATTATTTTCGTAAGGAAGTAATATTCATATATTTAGTGATAAACTTAAACCACTCATCATACAAAAATGGCTTTTACAAAAATTCTTTCAAATGAAAACAATTTATAAAAAAAATGGAAAAGACCACTATTGATAACTCTGTGAAAATTTTTTAATTTTGAATGAAATTAATATATCCAGAGTTACAGTTACTTTCTTAAACATTTCATAAAGATGTAATATTCATATATTTATTGATATACTTGAACCACTCCTAATACCAAAATGGGTTTTTCAAAAAAATCTTTCAAATAAACACAATTTTTTAGGAATTAAAAAAAACACTATTAATAACTTAGTGAAGATTTTTAGAATTTCGCAGTAAAATTAATATTTCCAGAGATACAGTCACTTTTTTAAACATTTCATTTGGAAGAAACATTTATATATTTATTGATTAACTTGAACCACTTCTCATACAAAAAATGCATTTTTTCAAGAATTCTTTCAAATGAAAACAATGTTTTAATAATTGAAAAGAACACTATTGATAATACAGTGGACATTATTAGAATTTCGAAATGAAATTAATATTTCCAAAGATACATTCAGTTTTTTAAACATTTAATAAGGAAGAAATACTTATATATTTATTGATAAACTTGAATCCTTTCTCATACAAAAATGTAATTTTTCAAAAATTCTTTCAAATGTAAACAATTCTAAAAAAATTTAAAAGACCACTATTGTTAACTTTGTGAAAATTTTCTAATTTCGGAATGAAATTAATATTTCCGAAGATACAGTCCCTTACATAAATTTGATTCCTTTCTCATACAAAAATTATTTTTTTCAAAAATTCTTTCAAATGAAAACAATTCTAAAAGAATTGAAAAGAGCACTATTGATAACTCTGTGAAAATTTTTTAAAATTGCAATGAAATTAATATTTCTGGAAATACAGTCACTTTCTTA
This sequence comes from Epicampocera succincta, assembly GCA_932526305.1. Taxonomy (NCBI): domain Eukaryota; kingdom Metazoa; phylum Arthropoda; class Insecta; order Diptera; family Tachinidae; genus Epicampocera; species Epicampocera succincta. The sequence goes on along the minus strand of OW052035.1, from coordinate 24,575,385 downwards.
AATATTTCATAAAAATGTAATATTCATATATTTATTGATAAACTTGAACCACTTCTCATACAAAAATGGGTTTTCCAAAAATTCTTTCAAATGAAAACAATGTTTTAATAATTGAAAAGAACACTATTGATAACTTTGTGAAAATTTTTAGAATTTCGGAATGAAATTAATATTTCCGGAGATACAGTTACTTTTTTAAACATTTCATAACGAAGTTATATTCATATATTTATTGATAAACTTGAACCACTTCTCATACAAAAATGGGTTTTTCCAAAAATTATTTCAAATCAAAACAATTTTGCATGAACTAAAAAGAGCACTATTGATAACTTTGTAAAAATTTTTAGAATTTCAGAAATGAAATTAATATTTCCGCAGTTACAGACAGTTTTTTTAACATTTAATAAGGAACAAATATTTATATATTTATTGATAAACTTGAACCACTTCTCGTACAAAAAATGTATTTTTTCAAAAATTCTTTTAAAAGAAAACAATGTTTAAATAATTGAAAAGAACGCTATTGATAACTCAGGGAACATTATTAGAATTTCGAAATAAAATTTATATTTCCGGAGGGACAGCCACTTTCTTAAACATTTAATAAGGAAATAATATTCATATATTTATTGATAAACTTGAACCACTTCTCATACAAAAATGGGGTTTTCCAAAAATTCTTTCAAATGAAAACAATGTTTAAATAATTGAAAAGAACACTATTGATAACTCAGTGAATATTATTAGAATTTCGAAATGAAATTTATATTTCCGGAGGGACAGCCACTTTCTTAAACATTTCATAAGGAAATAATATTCATATATTAATTGATAAACTTGAACCACTTCTCATACAAAAATGGGGTTTTCCAAAAATTCTTTCAAATGAAAACAATGTTTAAATAATTGAAAAGAACACTATTGATAACTCAGTGAACACTATTAGAATTTCGAAATGAAATTTATATTTCCGGAGGGACAGCCACTTTCTTAAACATTTCATAAGGAAATAATATTCATATATTTATTGATAAACTTGAACCACTTCTCATACAAAAATGGGGTTTTCCAAAAATTCTTTCAAATGAAAACAATGTTTAAATAATTGAAAAGAACACTATTGATAACTCAGTGAACATTATTAGAATTTCGCAATGAAATTAATATTTCCGGAGATACAGTTTTTTTTTTACATTTCATAAGGAAGTAATATTCATATATATATTGATAAACTTGAACCACTTCTCATACAAAAATGGTTTTTTCCAAAAATTCTTTTAAATGAAAACAATGTTTAAATAATTGAAAAGAACACTATTGATAACTCAGTGAACATTATTAGAATTTCGAAATGAAATTTATATTTCCGGAGGGGCAGCCAGTTTTTTAAACATTTAATAAGTAACAAATATTTATATATTTATTGATAAACTTGAATCACATCTCATACAAAAAATGTATTTTTTCAAAAATTCTTTTAAATGAAAACAATGTTTAAATCATTGAAAAGAACACTATTGATAACTCAGTGAACATTATTTTCATAAGGAAGTAATATTCATATATTTATTGATAAACTTAAACCACTTCTCATACAAAAAATGTATTTTTTCAAAAATTTTTTAAATGAAAACAATGTTTAAATAATTGAAAAGAACACTATTGATAACTTTGTGAACATTATTTTCGTAAGGAAGTAATATTCATATATTTAGTGATAAACTTAAACCACTCATCATACAAAAATGGCTTTTACAAAAATTCTTTCAAATGAAAACAATTTATAAAAAAAATGGAAAAGACCACTATTGATAACTCTGTGAAAATTTTTTAATTTTGAATGAAATTAATATATCCAGAGTTACAGTTACTTTCTTAAACATTTCATAAGGAAATAATATTCATATATTTATTGATAAACTTGAACCACTTCTCATACAAAAATGGGGTTTTCCAAAAATTCTTTCAAATGAAAACAATGTTTAAATAATTGAAAAGAACACTATTGATAACTCAGTGAACATTATTAGAATTTCGCAATGAAATTAATATTTCCGGAGATACAGTTTTTTTTTTACATTTCATAAGGAAGTAATATTCATATATATATTGATAAACTTGAACCACTTCTCATACAAAAATGGTTTTTTCCAAAAATTCTTTTAAATGAAAACAATGTTTTAATAATTGAAAAGAACACTATTGATAATACAGTGAACATTATTAGAATTTCGAAATGAAATTAATATTTCCAAAGATACATTCAGTTTTTTAAACATTTAATAAGGAAGAAATACTTATATATATATTGATAAACTTGAATCCTTTCTCATACAAAAATGTAATTTTTCAAAAATTCTTTCAAATGTAAACAATTCTAAAAAAATTTAAAAGACCACTATTGTTAACTTTGTGAAAATTTTCTAATTTCGGAATGAAATTAATATTTCCGAAGATACAGTCCCTTACATAAATTTGATTCCTTTCTCATACAAAAATTATTTTTTTCAAAAATTCTTTCAAATGAAAACAATTCTAAAAGAATTGAAAAGAGCACTATTGATAACTCTGTGAAAATTTTTTAAAATTGCAATGAAAATAATATTTCCGGAGATACAGTTACTTTTTTAAACAGTTCATAAGGAAGTAAAATTCATAAATTTATTGTTAAACTTGAACCACTTCTCATACAAAAATGGGTTTTTCCAAAAATTATTTCAAATCAAAACAATTTTGCATGAACTAAAGGAACACTATTGATAACTTTGTGAAAATTTTTAGAATTTCAGAAATGAAATTAATATTTCCGCAGTTACAGACAGTTTTTTTAACATTTAATAAGGAACAAATATTTATATATTTATTGATAAACTTGAACCACTTCTCGTACAAAAAATGTATTTTTTCAAAAATTCTTTTAAAAGAAAACAATGTTTAAATAATTGAAAAGAACGCTATTGATAACTCAGGGAACATTATTAGAATTTCGAAATAAAATTTATATTTCCGGAGGGACAGCCACTTTCTTAAACATTTAATAAGGAAATAATATTCATATATTTATTGATAAACTTGAACCACTTCTCATACAAAAATGGGGTTTTCCAAAAATTCTTTCAAATGAAAACAATGTTTAAATAATTGAAAAGAACACTATTGATAACTCAGTGAATATTATTAGAATTTCGAAATGAAATTTATATTTCCGGAGGGACAGCCACTTTCTTAAACATTTCATAAGGAAATAATATTCATATATTAATTGATAAACTTGAACCACTTCTCATACAAAAATGGGGTTTTCCAAAAATTCTTTCAAATGAAAACAATGTTTAAATAATTGAAAAAAACACTATTGATAACTCAGTGAACATTATTAGAATTTCGAAATGAAATTTATATATCCGGAAGGACAGCCACTTTTTTAAACATTTCATAAGGAAATAATATTTATATATTTATTGATAAACTTGAACCACTTCTCATACAAAAATGGGGTTTTTCAAAAATTCTTTTAAATGAAAACAATGTTTAAATTATTGAAAAGAACGCTATTGATAACTCAGGGAACATTATTAGAATTTCGAAATAAAATTTATATTTCCGGAGGGACAGCCACTTTCTTAAACATTTTATAAGTAAATAATATTCATATATTTATTGATAAACTTGAACCACTTCTCATACAAAAATGGGGTTTTCCAAAAATTCTTTCAAATGAAAACAATGTTAAAAAAATTGAAAAGAACACTATTGATAATTCATTAATATTATTAGAATTTCGAAATGAAATTTATATTTCCGGAGGGACAGCCACTTTCTTAAACATATCATAAGGAAATAATATTCATATATTTATTGGTAAACTTTAACCACTTCTCATACAAAAATGGGGTTTTCCAAAAATTCTTTCAAATGAAAACAATGTTTAAATAATTGAAAAGAACACTATTGATAACTCAGTGAACATTATTAGAATTTCGAAATGAAATTTATATTTCCGGAGATACAGTTACATTTTTAAACATTTTATAAGGAAGTAATATTCATATATTTATTGATAAACTTGAACCACTTCTCATACAAAAATGGGGTTTTCCAAAAATTCTTTCAAATGAAAACAATGTTTAAATAATTGAAAAGAACACTATTGATAACTCAGTGAACACTATTAGAATTTCGAAATGAAATTTATATTTCCGGAGGGACAGCCACTTTCTTAAACATTTCATAAGGAAATAATATTCATATATTTATTGATAAACTTGAACCACTTCTCATACAAAAATGGGGTTTTCCAAAAATTCTTTCAAATGAAAACAATGTTTAAATAATTGAAAAGAACACTATTGATAACTCAGTGAACATTATTAGAATTTCGCAATGAAATTAATATTTCCGGAGATACAGTTTTTTTTTTACATTTCATAAGGAAGTAATATTCATATATATATTGATAAACTTGAACCACTTCTCATACAAAAATGGTTTTTTCCAAAAATTCTTTTAAATGAAAACAATGTTTAAATAATTGAAAAGAACACTATTGATAACTCAGTGAACATTATTAGAATTTCGAAATGAAATTTATATTTCCGGAGGGGCAGCCAGTTTTTTAAACATTTAATAAGTAACAAATATTTATATATTTATTGATAAACTTGAATCACATCTCATACAAAAAATGTATTTTTTCAAAAATTCTTTTAAATGAAAACAATGTTTAAATCATTGAAAAGAACACTATTGATAACTCAGTGAACATTATTTTCATAAGGAAGTAATATTCATATATTTATTGATAAACTTAAACCACTTCTCATACAAAAAATGTATTTTTTCAAAAATTTTTTAAATGAAAACAATGTTTAAATAATTGAAAAGAACACTATTGATAACTTTGTGAACATTATTTTCGTAAGGAAGTAATATTCATATATTTAGTGATAAACTTAAACCACTCATCATACAAAAATGGCTTTTACAAAAATTCTTTCAAATGAAAACAATTTATAAAAAAAATGGAAAAGACCACTATTGATAACTCTGTGAAAATTTTTTAATTTTGAATGAAATTAATATATCCAGAGTTACAGTTACTTTCTTAAACATTTCATAAGGAAATAATATTCATATATTTATTGATAAACTTGAACCACTTCTCATACAAAAATGGGGTTTTCCAAAAATTCTTTCAAATGAAAACAATGTTTAAATAATTGAAAAGAACACTATTGATAACTCAGTGAACATTATTAGAATTTCGCAATGAAATTAATATTTCCGGAGATACAGTTTTTTTTTTACATTTCATAAGGAAGTAATATTCATATATATATTGATAAACTTGAACCACTTCTCATACAAAAATGGTTTTTTCCAAAAATTCTTTTAAATGAAAACAATGTTTTAATAATTGAAAAGAACACTATTGATAATACAGTGAACATTATTAGAATTTCGAAATGAAATTAATATTTCCAAAGATACATTCAGTTTTTTAAACATTTAATAAGGAAGAAATACTTATATATATATTGATAAACTTGAATCCTTTCTCATACAAAAATGTAATTTTTCAAAAATTCTTTCAAATGTAAACAATTCTAAAAAAATTTAAAAGACCACTATTGTTAACTTTGTGAAAATTTTCTAATTTCGGAATGAAATTAATATTTCCGAAGATACAGTCCCTTACATAAATTTGATTCCTTTCTCATACAAAAATTATTTTTTTCAAAAATTCTTTCAAATGAAAACAATTCTAAAAGAATTGAAAAGAGCACTATTGATAACTCTGTGAAAATTTTTTAAAATTGCAATGAAAATAATATTTCCGGAGATACAGTTACTTTTTTAAACAGTTCATAAGGAAGTAAAATTCATAAATTTATTGTTAAACTTGAACCACTTCTCATACAAAAATGGGTTTTTCCAAAAATTATTTCAAATCAAAACAATTTTGCATGAACTAAAGGAACACTATTGATAACTTTGTGAAAATTTTTAGAATTTCAGAAATGAAATTAATATTTCCGCAGTTACAGACAGTTTTTTTAACATTTAATAAGGAACAAATATTTATATATTTATTGATAAACTTGAACCACTTCTCGTACAAAAAATGTATTTTTTCAAAAATTCTTTTAAAAGAAAACAATGTTTAAATAATTGAAAAGAACGCTATTGATAACTCAGGGAACATTATTAGAATTTCGAAATAAAATTTATATTTCCGGAGGGACAGCCACTTTCTTAAACATTTAATAAGGAAATAATATTCATATATTTATTGATAAACTTGAACCACTTCTCATACAAAAATGGGGTTTTCCAAAAATTCTTTCAAATGAAAACAATGTTTAAATAATTGAAAAGAACACTATTGATAACTCAGTGAATATTATTAGAATTTCGAAATGAAATTTATATTTCCGGAGGGACAGCCACTTTCTTAAACATTTCATAAGGAAATAATATTCATATATTAATTGATAAACTTGAACCACTTCTCATACAAAAATGGGGTTTTCCAAAAATTCTTTCAAATGAAAACAATGTTTAAATAATTGAAAAAAACACTATTGATAACTCAGTGAACATTATTAGAATTTCGAAATGAAATTTATATATCCGGAAGGACAGCCACTTTTTTAAACATTTCATAAGGAAATAATATTTATATATTTATTGATAAACTTGAACCACTTCTCATACAAAAATGGGGTTTTTCAAAAATTCTTTTAAATGAAAACAATGTTTAAATTATTGAAAAGAACGCTATTGATAACTCAGGGAACATTATTAGAATTTCGAAATAAAATTTATATTTCCGGAGGGACAGCCACTTTCTTAAACATTTTATAAGTAAATAATATTCATATATTTATTGATAAACTTGAACCACTTCTCATACAAAAATGGGGTTTTCCAAAAATTCTTTCAAATGAAAACAATGTTAAAAAAATTGAAAAGAACACTATTGATAATTCATTAATATTATTAGAATTTCGAAATGAAATTTATATTTCCGGAGGGACAGCCACTTTCTTAAACATATCATAAGGAAATAATATTCATATATTTATTGGTAAACTTTAACCACTTCTCATACAAAAATGGGGTTTTCCAAAAATTCTTTCAAATGAAAACAATGTTTAAATAATTGAAAAGAACACTATTGATAACTCAGTGAACATTATTAGAATTTCGAAATGAAATTTATATTTCCGGAGATACAGTTACATTTTTAAACATTTTATAAGGAAGTAATATTCATATATTTATTGATAAACTTTAACCACTTCTCATACAAAAATGGGGTTTTCCAAAAATTCTTACAAATGAAAACAATGTTTAAATAATTGAAAAGAACGCTATTGATAACTCAGGGAACATTATTAGAATTTCGAAATGAAATTTATATTTCCAGAGGGACAGCCACTTTCTTAAACATTTCATAAGGAAATAATATTCGTATATTTATTGATAAACTTGAACCACTTCTCATAAAAAAATTTAGTTTTCCAAAAATTCTTTCAAATGAAAACAATGTTTAAATAATTGAAAAGAACACTATTGATAACTCAGTGAACATTATTAGAATTTCGAAATGAAATTTATATTTCCGGAGATACAGTTACATTTTTAAACATTTTATAAGGAAGTAATATTCATATATTTATTGATAAACTTTAACCACTTCTCATACAAAAATGGGGTTTTCCAAAAATTCTTACAAATGAAAACAATGTTTAAATAATTGAAAAGAACGCTATTGATAACTCAAGGAACATTATTAGAATTTCGAAATAAAATTTATATTTCCGGAGGGACAGCCACTTTCGTAAACATTTCATAAGGAAATAACATTCATATATTTATTGATAAACTTGAACCACTTCTCATACAAAAATGGGGTTTTCCAAAAATACTTTCAAATGAAAACAATGTTTAAATAATTGAAAAGAACACTATTGATAACTCAGTGAATATTATTAGAATTTCGAAATGAAATTTATATTTCCGGAGGGACAGCCACTTTTTTAAACATTTCATAAGAAAATAATATTTATATATTTATTGATAAACTTGAACCCTTTCTCATACAAAAATTTATTTTTTCAAAAATTCTTTCAAATAATACAATTCTAACAGAATTAAAAGAGCTTTATTGATAACTTCGTGAAAATTTTTTAAAATTGCAATGAAATTAATATTTCCGGAGATACAGTCACTTTCTTAAATATTTCATAAAGATGCAATATTCATATATTTTGTGATAAACTTGAACCACTTCTCATACAAACATGGGTTTTTCCAAAAATTCTTTCAAATGAAAACAATGTTTAAATAATTGAAAAGAACACTATTGATAACTCAGTGAACATTATTAGAATTTTGCAATGAAATTAATATTTCCGGATATACAGTCACTTTTTTAAACATTTCAAAAGGAAGTAATATTGTTATATAGTTACTGATAAACGTGAACCATTCCTTATACAAAAATTTAGTTTTCCAAAAATTCTTTTTAATGAAATCAATTTTGAAAAAATTAAAGAGAGCACTCTTGATTACTAAATGAAGATTTTTATAATTTCGCAATGAAACTAATATTTTCGGAGATACAGTCACTTTTTTAAACATTTCATAAGGAAGTAATATTCATATATTTATTGATAAACTTGAACCACTTCTCATACAAAAATGGGTTTTTTCAAAAATTCTTTCAAATGAAAACAATGTTTAAATAATTGAAAAGAACACTATTGATAACTCAGTGAACATTATTAGAATTTTGCAATGAAATTAATATTTCCGGATATACAGTCACTTTTTTAAACATTTCAAAAGGAAGTAATATTGTTATATAGTTACTGATAAACGTGAACCATTCCTTATACAAAAATTTAGTTTTCCAAAAATTCTTTTTAATGAAAACAATTTTGAAAAAACTAAAGAGAGCACTCTTGATTACTAAATGAAGATTTTTATAATTTCCCAATGAAATTAATATTTCCGGAGATACAGTTTTTTTTTTACATTTCATAAGGAAGTAATATTCATATATTTATTGATAAACTTGAACCCTTTCTCATACAAAAATGTATTTTTTCAAAAATTCTTTCAAAAAATAAAATTCTAAAAGAAATAAAAGAGCTTTATTGATAACTTTGTGAAAATTTTTTTAAATTTGCAATGAAATTAATATTTCCGGAGATACAGTTACATTTTTAAACATTTCATAAAGAAGTAAAATTCATATATTTATTAATAAGCTTGAACCACTTCTCATAAAAAAATGGGTTTTTCCAAAAATTCTTTCAAATGAAAACAATGTTTAAATAATTGAAAAGAACGCTATTGATAACTCAGGGAACATTATTAGAATTTCGAAATAAAATTTATATTTCCGGAGGGACAGCCACTTTCTTAAACATTTCATAAGGAAATAATATTCATATATTTATTGATAAACTTGAACCACTTCTCATACAAAAATGGGGTTTTCCAAAAATTCTTTCAAATGAAAACAATGTTTAAATAAATGAAAAGAACGCTATTGATAACTTTATGAAAATTTTTAGAATTTCGCAATGAAATTAATATTTCCGGAGATACAGTTACATTTTTAAACATTTCATAAGGAAGTAATATTCATATATTTATTGATAAACTTGAACCACTTCTCATAAAAAAATGGGTTTTTCCAAAAATTCTTTCAAATGAAAACAATGTTTAAATAATTGAAAAGAACGCTTCGATAACTCAGGGAACATTATTAGAATTTCGAAATAAAATTTATATTTCCGGAGGGACAGCCACTTTCTTAAACATTTCATAAGGAAATAATATTCATATATTTATTGATAAACTTGAACCACTTCTCATAAAAAAATGGGGTTTTCCAAAAATTCTTTCAAATGAAAACAATGTTTAAATAATTGAAAAGAACACTATTGATAACTCAGGGAACATTATTAGAATTTCGAAATGAAATTTATATTTCCGGAGGGACAGCCACTTTCTTAAACATTTCATAAGGAAATAATATTCATATATTTATTGATAAACTTGAACCACTTCTCATACAAAAATGGGGTTTTCCAAAAATTCTTTCAAATGAAAACAATGTTTAAATAATTGAAAAGAACACTATTGATAACTCAGTGAACATTATTAGAATTTCGAAATGAAATTTATATTTCCGGAGGGACAGCCACTTTTTTAAACATTTCATAAGGAAATAATATTTATATATTTATTGATAAACTTGAACCCTTTCTCATACAAAAATTTATTTTTTCACAAATTCTTTCAAATAATACAATTCTAACAGAATTAAAAGAGCTTTATTGATAACTTTGTGAAAATTTTTTAAAATTGCAATGAAATTAATATTTCCGGAGATACAGTCACTTTCTTAAATATTTCATAAAGATGTAATATTCATATATTTATTGATAAACTTGAACCACTTCTCATACAAAAATGGGGTTTTCCAAAAATTCTTTCAAATGAAAACAATGTTTTAATAATTGAAAAGAACACTATTGATAACTCTGTGAAAATTTTTAGAATTTCGCAATGAAATTAATATTTCCGGAGATACAGTTACTTTTTTAAACATTTCATAAGGAACAAATATTTATATATTTATTGATAAACTTGAACCACTTCTCATACAAAAAATGTATTTTTTCAAAAATTCTTTTTAATGAAAACAATGTTTAAATCATTGAAAAGAACACTATTGATAACTCAGTGAACATTATTTTCATAAGGAAGTAATATTCATATATTTATTGATAAACTTAAACCACTTCTCATACAAAAAATGTATTTTTTCAAAAATTCTTTCAAATGAAAACAATGTTTAAATAATTGAAAAGAACACTATTGATAACTCAGTGAACATTTTTAGAAATTCGAAAACAAATTTATATTTCCAAAGATACAGTCACTTTCTTAAATATTTCATAAAGATGTAATATTCATATATTTATTGATATACTTAAACCACTCCTAATACCAAAATGGGTTTTTCCAAAAATTCTTTTAAATGAAAACAATGTTTACATAATTAAAAAGAGCACTATTAATAACTTTGTGAACATTATTTTCATAAGGAAGTAATATTCATATATTTATTGATAAACTTGAACCACTCATCATACAAAAATGGCTTTTACAAAAATTCTTTCAAATGAAAATAATTTATAAAAAAAATGGAAAAGACTATTGATAACTCTGTGAAAATTTTTTAATTTTGAATGAAATTAATATATCCAGAGATACAGTTACTTTCTTAAACATTTCATAAAGATGTAATATTCATATATTTATTGATATACTTGAACCACTCCTAATACCAAATGGGTTTTTCAAAAAAATCTTTCATATGAACACAATTTTATTGGAATTAAAAAAACACTATTAATAACTTAGTAAAGATTTTTAGAATTTTGCAACAAAATTAATATTTCCAGAGATACAGTCACTTTTTTAAACATTTCATTTGGAAGTTATATATGTATATATAATTTTTGCTTAACTGCAACCACTCTTCATACAAAAATGTTGTTTTTCCAAAAATTCTTTCAAATCAACACAACTTTGAAAGAATTTAAAAAAACCCCCTTAATAACTTAGTGAAGATGTTTATAATTTTGCAATGAAATTATTATTTCCGGAGATACAGTCACTTTCTTAAACATTTAATAAAGAAGAAATATTCATATATTTATTGATTAACTTGAACCACTTCTCATACAAAAAATGCATTTTTTCAAGAATTCTTTCAAATGAAAACAATGTTTTAACAATTGAAAAGAACACTATTGATAACTCAGTGAACATTATTAGAAGTTCGAAATGAAATTTATATTTCCGGAGGGACAGCCACTTTTTTAAACATTTCATAAGGAAATAATATTTATATATTTATTGATAAACTTGAACCCTTTCTCATACAAAAATTTATTTTTTCGAAAATTCTTTCAAATAATACAATTCTAACAGAATTAAAAGAGCTTTTTTTAACTTTGTGAAAATTTTTTAAAATTGCAATGAAATTAATATTTCCGGAGATACAGTCACTTTCTTAAATATTTCATAAAGATGTAATATTCATATATTTATTGATAAACTTGAACCACTTCTCATACAAAAATGGGTTTTTCCAAAAATTCTTTCAAATGAAAACAATGTTTAAATAATTGAAAAGAACGCTATTGATAACTCAGGGAACATTATTAGAATTTCGAAATAAAATTTATATTTCCGGAGGGACAGCCACTTTCTTAAACATTTCATAAGGAAATAATATTCATATATTTATTGATAAACTTGAACCACTTCTCATACAAAAATGGGGTTTTCCAAAAATTCTTTCAAATGAAAACAATGTTTAAATATTTGAAAAGAACACTATTGATAACTCAGTGAACATTATTAGAATTTCGAAATGAAATTTATATTTCCGGAGGGCCAGCCACTTTTTTAAACATTTCATAAGGAAATAATATTTATATATTTATTGATAAACTTGAACCCTTTCTCATACAAAAATTTATTTTTTCAAAAATTCTTTCAAATAATACAATTCTAACAGAATTAAAAGAGCTTTATTGATAACTTTGTGAAAATTTTTTAAAATTGCAATGAAATTAATATTTCCGGAGATACAGTCACTTTCTTAAATATTTCATAAAGATGTAATATTCATATATTTATTGATAAACTTGAACCACTTCTCATACAAAAATGAGTTTTTCCAAAAATTCTTTTAAATGAAAACAATGTTTTAATAATTGAAAAGAACACTATTGATAACTCTGTGAAAATTTTTAGAATTTCGCAATGAAATTAATATTTCCGGAGATACAGTTACTTTTTTAAACATTTCATAAGGAAGTAATATTCATATATTTATTGATAAACTTGAACCACTTCTCATACAAAAAATGCATTTTTTCAATAATTCTTTCAAATGAAAACAATGTTTTAATAATTGAAAAGAACACTATTGATAATACAGTGAACATTATTAGAATTTCGAAATGAAATTAATATTTCCAAAGATACATTCAGTTTTTTAAACATTTAATAAGGAAGAAATACTTATATATTTATTGATAAACTTGAATCCTTTCTCATACAAAAATGTAATTTTTCAAAAATTCTTTCAAATGTAAACAATTCTAAAAAAATTTTAAAGACCACTGTTGTTAACTTTGTGAAAATTTTCTAATTTCGGAATGAAATTAATATTTCCGAAGATACAGTCCCTTATATAAATTTGATTCCTTTCTCATACAAAAATTATTTTTTTCAAAAATTCTTTCAAATGAAAACAATTCTAAAAGAATTGAAAAGAGCACTATTGATAACTCTGTGAAAATTTTTTAAAATGCAATGAAATTAATATTTCCGGAGATACAGTTACTTTTTTAAACAGTTCAAAAGGAAGTAATATTCATATATTAATTGTTAAACTTGAACCACTTCTCATACAAAAATGGGTTTTTCCAAAAATTATTTCAAATCAAAACAATTTTGCATGAACTAAAAAGAGCACTATTGATAACTTTGTGAAAATTTTTAGAATTTCAGAAATGAAATTAATATTTCCGCATTTACAAACAGTTTTTTTAACTTTTAATAAGGAACAAATATTTATATATTTATTGATAAACTTGAACCACTTCTCGTACAAAAAAATGTATTTTTTCAAAAATTCTCTAAATGAAAACAATGTTTAAATAATTGAAAAGAACGCTATTGATAACTCAGGGAACATTATTAGAATTTCGAAATGAAATTTATATTTCCGGAGGGACAGCCACTTTCTTAAACATTTCATAAGGAAATAATATTCATATATTTATTGATAAACTTGAACCACTTCTCATACAAAAATGGGGTTTTCCAAAAATTCTTTTAAATGAAAACAATGTTTAAATTATTGAAAAGAACGCTATTGATAACTCAGGGAACATTATTAGAATTTCGAAATGAAATTTATATTTCCGGAGGGACAGCCACTTTCTTAAACATTTCATAAGGAAATAATATTCGTATATTTATTGATAAACTTGAACCACTTCTCATACAAAAATGGGGTTTTTCAAAAATTCTTTTAAATGAAAACAATGTTTAAATTATTGAAATGAACGCTATTGATAACTCAGGGAACATTATTAGAATTTCGAAATAAAATTTATATTTCCGGAGGGACAGCCACTTTCTTAAACATTTCATAAGGAAATAATATTCATATATTTATTGATAAACTTGAACCACTTCTCATACAAAAATGGGGTTTTCCAAAAATTCTTTCAAATGAAAACAATGTTTAAATAATTGAAAAGAACACTATTGATAACTCAGTGAATATTATTAGAATTTCGAAATGAAATTTATATTTCCGGAGGGACAGCCACTTTCTTAAACATTTCATAAGGAAATAATATTCATATATTTATTGATAAACTTGAACCACTTCTCATACAAAAATGGGGTTTTCCAAAAATTCTTTCAAATGAAAACAATGTTTAAATAATTGAAAAGAACGCTATTGATAACTCAGGGAACATTATTAGAATTTCGAAATAAAATTTATATTTCCGGAGGGACAGCCACTTTTTTAAACATTTCATAAGGAAATAATATTCATATATTTATTGATAAACTTGAACCCTTTCTCATACAAAAATTGGGTTTTCCAAAAATTCTTTCAAATGAAAACAATGTTTAAATAATTGAAAAGAACACTATTGATAACTCAGTGAACATTATTAGAATTTCGAAATGAAATTTATATTTCCGGAGGGACAGCCACTTTCTTAAACATTTTATAAGGAAATAATATTTATATATTTATTGATAAACTTGAACCCTTTCTCATACAAAAAAGTAATTTTTCAAAAATTCTTTCAAATACTACAATTCTAAAAGAATTAAAAGAGCTTTATTTATAACTTTGTGAAAATTTTTTAAGATTGCAATGAAATTAATATTTCCGGAGTTACAGTCACATTTTTAAATATATCATAAAGATGTAATATTCATATATTTATTCATAAACTTGAACCACTTCTCATACAAAAATGGGGTTTTCCAAAAATACTTTCAAATGAAAACAATGTTTAAATAATTGAAAAGAACACTATTGATAACTCAGTGAATATTATTAGAATTTCGAAATGAAATTTATATTTCCGGAGGGACAGCCACTTTTTTAAACATTTCATAAGAAAATAATATTTATATATTTATTGATAAACTTGAACCCTTTCTCGTACAAAAAAGTATTTTTTCAAAAATTCTTTCAAATACTATAATTCTAAAAGAATTAAAAGAGCTTTATTGATAACTTTGTGAAAATTTTTTAAGATTGCAATGAAATTAATATTTCCAGAGTTACAGTCACTTTCTTAAATATTTCATAAAGATGCAATATTCATATATTTATTGATAAACTTGAACCACTTCTCATACAAAAATGGGTTTTTCCAAAAATTCTTTCAAATAAAAACAATGTTTTAATAATTGAAAAGAACACTATTGATAATTCAGTGAACATTACTAGAATTTCGAAATGAAATTTATATTTCCGGAGGGGCAGCCACTTACTTAAATATTTCATAAAGATGTAATATTCATATATTTATTGATAAAATTAAACCACTTCTCATACAAAAAATGTATTTTTTCAAAAATTCCTTCAAATGAAAACAATTTATAAAAAAATGGAAAAGACCACTATTGATAACTTTGTGAAGATTTTTAGAATTTCGCAATGAAATTAATATTTCCAAAGATACATTCAGTTTTTTAAACATTTCATAAGGAAATAATATTTATATTAATATATTGATAAACTTGAACCCTTTCTCTTACAAAAATGTATTTTTTCAAAAATTCTTTCAAATGTAAACAATTCTAAAAAAATTTTAAAGACCACTATTGTTAACTTTGTGAAAATCTTTTAATTTCGCATTGAAATTAATACTTCCGAAGATACAGTCCCTTACATAAATTTGATTCCTTTCTCATACAAAAATGAATTTTTTCAAAAATTCTTCTAAATGAAAACAATTCTAAAAGAATTGAAAAGAGCACTATTGATAACTCTGTGAAAATATTTTAATTTCGCAATAAAATTAATATACCCAGAGATGCAGTTACTTTCTTAAACATTTCATAAAGATGTAATATTCATATATTCATTGATATACTTGAACCACTCCTAATACCAAAATGGGGTTTTCAAAAAAATCTTTCAAATGAACACAATTTTTTAAGAATTAAAAAAAAACACTATTGATAACTTAGTGAAGATTTTTAGAATTTCGCAATAAAATTAATATTTCCAGAGATACAGTCACTTTTTTAAACATTTCATTTGGAAGAAATATTTATATATTTATTGATTAACTTGAACCACTTCTCATACAAAAAATGCATTTTTTCAAGAATTCTTTCAAATGAAAACAATGTTTTAATAATTGAAAAGAACACTATTGATAATACAGTGGACATTATTAGAATTTCGAAATGAAATTAATATTTCCAAAGATACATTCAGTTTTTTAAACATTTAATAAGGAAGAAATACTTATATATTTATTGATAAACTTGAACCCTTTCTCATACAAAAATGTATTTTTTCAAAAATTCTTTCAAATGTAAACAATTCTAAAAAAATTTAAAAGACCACCATTGTTAACTTTGTGAAAATTTTTTAATTTCAGAATGAAATTAATATTTCCGAAGATACAGTCCCTTACATAAATTTGATTCCTTTCTCATACAAAAATGAATTTTTTCAAAAATTCTTTTAAATGAAAACAATTCTAAAAGAATTGAAAAGAGCACTATTGATAACTCTGTGAAAATTTTTTAATTTCGCAATGAAATTAATATACCCAGAGATGCAGTTACTTTCTTAAACATTTCATAAAGATGTAATATTCATATATTCATTGATAAACTTGGACCACTCCTAATACCAAAATGTGGTTTTCAAAAAAAATCTTTCAAATGAACACAATTTTTTAGGAATTAAAAAAAACACTATTAATAACTTAGTGAAGATTTTTAGAATTCCGCAATAAAATTAATATTTCCGGAGATGCAGTTACATTTTAAAACATTTCATAAGGAAGTAATATTCATATATTTATTGATAAACTTGAACCACTTCTCATAAAAAATGGGGTTTTCCAAAAATTCTTTCAAATGAAAACAATGTTTAAATAATTCAAAAGAACACTATTGATAACTCAGTGAACATTATTAGAATTTTGAAATGAAATTTATATTTCCTGAGGGACAGCCACTGTTTTAAACATTTCATAAGAAAATAATATTTATATATTTATTGATAAAGTTGAACCCTTTCTCATACAAAAATTTATTTGTTCAAAAATTCTTTCAAATAATACAATTCTAACAGAATTAAAAGAGCTTTATTGATAACTTTGTGAACATTTTTTAAAATTGCAATGAAATTAATATTTCCGGAGATACAGTCACTTTCTTAAATATTTCATAAAGATGTAATATTCATATATTTATTGTTAAACTTGAACCACTTCTCATACAAAAATGGGTTTTTCCAAAAATTCTTTCAAATGAAAACAATGTTTTAATAATTGAAAGGAACACTATTGATAACTTTGTGAAAATTTTTAGAATTTCGCAATGACATTAATATTTCCGGAGATACAGTTACATTTTAAAACAATTCATAAGTAAGTAATATTCATATATTTATTGATAAACTTAAACCAATTCTCATACAAAAATGGATGAATTCATAAGGAAGTAATATTCATATATTTATTGATAAACTTAAACCACTTCTCATACAAAAAATGTATTTTTTCAAAAATTCTTTGAAATGAAAACAATGTTTAAATAATTGAAAAGAACACTTTTGATAACTCAGTGAACATTATTTTCATAAGGAAGTAATATTCATATATTTATTGATAAACTTAAACGACTTCTCATACAAAAAATTTATTTTTTCAAAAATTCTTTCAAATGAAAACAATGTTTAAATAATTGAAAAGAACACTATTGATAACTCAGTGAACATTATTAGAATTTCGAAATAAAATTTATATTTCCTGAGGGACAACCACTTTCTTAAACATTTCATAAGGAAATAATATTCATATATTTATTGATAAACTTGAACCACTTCTCATACAAAAATGGGGTTTTCCAAAAATTCTTTCAAATGAAAACAATGTTTAAATAATTGAAAAGAACACTATTGATAACTCAGTGAACATTATTAGAATTTTGAAATGAAATTTATATTTCCGGAGGGACAGACACTTTTTTAAACATTTCATAAGGATATAATATTTATATATTTATTGATAAACTTGAACCCTTTCTCATACAAAAATTTATTTGTTCAAAAATTCTTTCAAATAATACAATTCTAACAGAATTAAAAGAGCTTTATTGATAACTTTGTGAACATTTTTTAAAATTGCAATGAAATTAATATTTCCGGAGATACAGTCACTTTTTTAAATATTTCATAAAGATGTAATATTCATATATTTATTGTTAAACTTGAACCACTTCTCATACAAAATTGGGTTTTTCCAAAAATTCTTTCTAATGAAAACAATGTTTTAATAATTGAAAAGAACACTATTGATAACTTTGTGAAAATTTTTAGAATTTCGCAATGAAATTAATATTTCCGGAGATACAGTTACTTTTTTAAACATTTCATAAGGAAGTAATATTCATATATTTATTGATAAACTTGAACCACTTCTCATACAAAAATGGATGAATTCATAAGGAAGTAATATTCATATATTTATTGTTAAACTTAAACCACTTCTCATACAAAAAATGTATTTTTTCAAAAATTCTTTGATAATTGAAAAGAACACTATTGATAACTCAGTGAACATTATAAGAATTTCGAAATGAAATTTATATTTCCGGAGGGGTAGCCACTTTCTTAAACATTTCATAAGGAAATAATATTTATATATTTATTGATAAACTTGAACCACTTCTCATACAAAATTGGGTTTTTCCAAAAATTCTTTCAAATGAAAACAATGTTTTAATAATTGAAAAGAACACTATTGATAACTTTGTGAAAATTTTTAGAATTTCACAATGAAATTAATATTTCCGGAGTTACAGTCACTTTCTTAAATATTTCATTAAGATGCAATATTCATATATTTATTGATAAACTTGAACCACTTCTCATACAAAAATGGGTTTTTCCAAAAATTCTTTCAAATAAAAACAATGTTTTAATAATTGAAAAGAACACTATTGATAATTCAGTGAACATTACTATAATTTCAAAATGAAATTTATATTTCCGGAGGGGCAGCCACTTACTTAAATATTTCATAAAGATGTAATATTCATATATTTATTGATAAAATTAAACCACTTCTCATACAAAAAATGTATTTTTTCAAAAATTCCTTCAAATGAAAACAATTTATAAAAAAATGGAAAAGACCACTATTGATAACTTTGTAAAGATTTTTAGAATTTCGCAATGAAATTAATATTTCCAAAGATACATTCAGTTTTTTAAACATTTCATAAGGAAATAATATTTATATTAATATATTTATGAACTTGAACCCTTTCTCATACAAAAATGTATTTTTTCAAAAATTCTTTCAAATGTAAACAATTCTAAAAAAATTTAAAAGACCACCATTGTTAACTTTGTGAAAATTTTTTAAATTCGGAATGAAATTAATATTTCCAAAGATACAGTCCCTTACATAAATTTGATTCCTTTCTCATACAAAAATGAATTTTTTCAAAAATTCTTTTAAATGAAAACAATTCTAAAAGAATTGAAAAGAGCACAATTGATAACTCTGTGAAAATTTTTTAATTTCGCAATGAAATTATATACCCAGAGATGCAGTTACTTTCTTAAACATTTCATAAAGATGTAATATTCATATATTCATTGATATACTTGAACCACTCCTAATACCAAAATGGGGTTTTCAAAAAAATCTTTCAAATGAACACAATTTTTTAGGAATTAAAAAAAACACTATTAATAACTTAGTGAAGATTTTTAGAATTTCGCAATGACATTAATATTTCCGGAGATACAGTTACTTTTTTAAACATTTCATAAGGAAGTAATATTTATATATTTATTGATAAACTTGAACCACTTCTCATACAAAAATGGATGAATTCATAAGGAAGTAATATTCATATATTTATTGATAAACTTAAACCACTTCTCATACAAAAAATGCATTTTTTCAAGAATTCTTTCAAATGAAAACAATGTTTTAATAATTGAAAAGAACACTATTGATAATACAGTGAACATTATTAGAATTTCGAAATGAAATTAATATTTCCAAAGATACATTCAGTTTTTTAAACATTTAATAAGGAAAAAATACTTATATATTTATTGATAAACTTGAACCCTTTCTCATACAAAAATGTATTTTTTCAAAAATTCTTTCAAATGTAAACAATTCTAAAAAAATTTAAAAGACCACCATTGTTAACTTTGTGAAAATTTTTTAATTTCAGAATGAAATTAATATTTCCGAAGATACAGTCCCTTACATAAATTTGATTCCTTTCTCATACAAAAATGAATTTTTTCAAAAATTCTTTTAAATGAAAACAATTCTAAAAGAATTGAAAAGAGCACTATTGATAACTCTGTGAAAATTTTTTAATTTCGCAATGAAATTAATATACCCAGAGATGCAGTTACTTTCTTAAACATTTCATAAAGATGTAATATTCATATATTCATTGATATACTTGGACCACTCCTAATACCAAAATGTGGTTTTCAAAAAAATCTTTCAAATGAACACAATTTTTTAGGAATTAAAAAAAACACTATTAATAACTTAGTGAAGATTTTTAGAATTCCGCAATAAAATTAATATTTCCGGAGATGCAGTTACATTTTAAAACATTTCATAAGGAAGTAATATTCATATATTTATTGATAAACTTGAACCACTTCTCATAAAAAATGGGGTTTTCCAAAAATTCTTTCAAATGAAAACAATGTTTAAATAATTGAAAAGAACACTATTGATAACTCAGTGAACATTATTAGAATTTTGAAATGAAATTTATATTTCCTGAGGGACAGCCACTGTTTTAAACATTTCATAAGAAAATAATATTTATATATTTATTGATAAAGTTGAACCCTTTCTCATACAAAAATTTATTTGTTCAAAAATTCTTTCAAATAATACAATTCTAACAGAATTAAAAGAGCTTTATTGATAAATTTGTGAACATTTTTTAAAATTGCAATGAAATTAATATTTCCGGAGATACAGTCACTTTCTTAAATATTTCATAAAGATGTAATATTCATATATTTATTGTTAAACTTGAACCACTTCTCATACAAAAATGGGTTTTTCCAAAAATTCTTTCAAATGAAAACAATGTTTTAATAATTGAAAGGAACACTATTGATAACTTTGTGAAAATTTTTAGAATTTCGCAATGACATTAATATTTCCGGAGATACAGTTACATTTTAAAACAATTCATAAGTAAGTAATATTCATATATTTATTGATAAACTTAAACCACTTCTCATACAAAAATGGATGAATTCATAAGGAAGTAATATTCATATATTTATTGATAAACTTAAACCACTTC
Source organism: Epicampocera succincta (assembly GCA_932526305.1). Lineage (NCBI taxonomy): Eukaryota > Metazoa > Arthropoda > Insecta > Diptera > Tachinidae > Epicampocera > Epicampocera succincta. The sequence continues at coordinate 24,553,677 of OW052035.1, read as the reverse complement.
TCATACAAAAAATGTATTTTTTCAAAAATTCTTTGAAATGAAAACAATGTTTAAATAATTGAAAAGAACACTTTTGATAACTCAGTGAACATTATTTTCATAAGGAAGTAATATTCATATATTTATTGATAAACTTAAACGACTTCTCATACAAAAAATTTATTTTTTCAAAAATTCTTTCAAATGAAAACAATGTTTAAATAATTGAAAAGAACACTATTGATAACTCAGTGAACATTATTAGAATTTCGAAATAAAATTTATATTTCCTGAGGGACAACTACTTTCTTAAACATTTCATAAGGAAATAATATTCATATATTTATTGATAAACTTGAACCACTTCTCATACAAAAATGGGGTTTTCCAAAAATTCTTTCAAATGAAAACAATGTTTAAATAATTGAAAAGAACACTATTGATAACTCAGTGAACATTATTAGAATTTTGAAATGAAATTTATATTTCCGGAGGGACAGCCACTTTTTTAAACATTTCATAAGGAAATAATATTTATATATTTATTGATAAACTTGAACCCTTTCTCATACAAAAATTTATTTGTTCAAAAATTCTTTCAAATAATACAATTCTAACAGAATTAAAAGAGCTTTATTGATAACTTTGTGAACATTTTTTAAAATTGCAATGAAATTAATATTTCCGGAGATACAGTCACTTTTTTAAATATTTCATAAAGATGTAATATTCATATATTTATTGTTAAACTTGAACCACTTCTCATACAAAATTGGGTTTTTCCAAAAATTCTTTCAAATGAAAACAATGTTTTAATAATTGAAAAGAACACTATTGATAACTTTGTGAAAATTTTTAGAATTTCGCAATGAAATTAATATTTCCGGAGATACAGTTACTTTTTTAAACATTTCATAAGGAAGTAATATTCATATATTTATTGATAAACTTAAACGACTTCTCATACAAAAAATTTATTTTTTCAAAAATTCTTTCAAATGAAAACAATGTTTAAATAATTGAAAAGAACACTATTGATAACTCAGTGAACATTATTAGAATTTCGAAATGAAATTTATATTTCCGGAGGGGCAGCCACTTTCTTAAACATTTCATAAGGAAATAATATTCATATATTTATTGATAAACTTGAACCACTTCTCATACAAAAATGGGGTTTTCCAAAAATTCTTTCAAATGAAAACAATGTTTAAATAATTGAAAAGAACACTATTGATAACTCAGTGAACATTATTAGAATTTTGAAATGAAATTTATATTTCCGGAGGGACAGCCACTTTTTTAAACATTTCATAAGGAAATAATATTTATATATTTATTGATAAACTTGAACCCTTTCTCATACAAAAATTTATTTGTTCAAAAATTCTTTCAAATAATACAATTCTAACAGAATTAAAAGAGCTTTATTGATAACTTTGTGAACATTTTTTAAAATTGCAATGAAATTAATATTTCCGGAGATACAGTCACTTTTTTAAATATTTCATAAAGATGTAATATTCATATATTTATTGTTAAACTTGAACCACTTCTCATACAAAATTGGGTTTTTCCAAAAATTCTTTCAAATGAAAACAATGTTTTAATAATTGAAAAGAACACTATTGATAACTTTGTGAAAATTTTTAGAATTTCGCAATGAAATTAATATTTCCGGAGATACAGTTACTTTTTTAAACATTTCATAAGGAAGTAATATTCATATATTTATTGATAAACTTGAACCACTTCTCATACAAAAATGGATGAATTCATAAGGAAGTAATATTCATATATTTATTGTTAAACTTAAACCACTTCTCATACAAAAAATGTATTTTTTCAAAAATTCTTTGATAATTGAAAAGAACACTATTGATAACTCAGTGAACATTATAAGAATTTCGAAATGAAATTTATATTTCCGGAGGGGTAGCCACTTTCTTAAACATTTCATAAGGAAATAATATTTATATATTTATTGATAAACTTGAACCACTTCTCATACAAAATTGGGTTTTTCCAAAAATTCTTTCAAATGAAAACAATGTTTTAATAATTGAAAAGAACACTATTGATAACTTTGTGAAAATTTTTAGAATTTCACAATGAAATTAATATTTCCGGAGTTACAGTCACTTTCTTAAATATTTCATTAAGATGCAATATTCATATATTTATTGATAAACTTGAACCACTTCTCATACAAAAATGGGTTTTTCCAAAAATTCTTTCAAATAAAAACAATGTTTTAATAATTGAAAAGAACACTATTGATAATTCAGTGAACATTACTATAATTTCAAAATGAAATTTATATTTCCGGAGGGGCAGCCACTTACTTAAATATTTCATAAAGATGTAATATTCATATATTTATTGATAAAATTAAACCACTTCTCATACAAAAAATGTATTTTTTCAAAAATTCCTTCAAATGAAAACAATTTATAAAAAAATGGAAAAGACCACTATTGATAACTTTGTGAAGATTTTTAGAATTTCGCAATGAAATTAATATTTCCAAAGATACATTCAGTTTTTTAAACATTTCATAAGGAAATAATATTTATATTAATATATTGATGAACTTGAACCCTTTCTCATACAAAAATGTATTTTTTCAAAAATTCTTTCAAATGTAAACAATTCTAAAAAAATTTAAAAGACCACCATTGTTAACTTTGTGAAAATTTTTTAAATTCGGAATGAAATTAATATTTCCAAAGATACAGTCCCTTACATAAATTTGATTCCTTTCTCATACAAAAATGAATTTTTTCAAAAATTCTTTTAAATGAAAACAATTCTAAAAGAATTGAAAAGAGCACAATTGATAACTCTGTGAAAATTTTTTAATTTCGCAATGAAATTAATATACCCAGAGATGCAGTTACTTTCTTGAACATTTCATAAAGATGTAATATTCATATATTCATTGATATACTTGAACCACTCCTAATACCAAAATGGGGTTTTCAAAAAAATCTTTCAAATGAACACAATTTTTTAGGAATTAAAAAAAACACTATTAATAACTTAGTGAAGATTTTTAGAATTTCGCAATGACATTAATATTTCCGGAGATACAGTTACTTTTTTAAACATTTCATAAGGAAGTAATATTTATATATTTATTGATAAACTTGAACCACTTCTCATACAAAAATGGATGAATTCATAAGGAAGTAATATTCATATATTTATTGATAAACTTAAACCACTTCTCATACAAAAAATGCATTTTTTCAAGAATTCTTTCAAATGAAAACAATGTTTTAATAATTGAAAAGAACACTATTGATAATACAGTGAACATTATTAGAATTTCGAAATGAAATTAATATTTCCAAAGATACATTCAGTTTTTTAAACATTTAATAAGGAAGAAATACTTATATATTTATTGATAAACTTGAACCCTTTCTCATACAAAAATGTATTTTTTCAAAAATTCTTTCAAATGTAAACAATTCTAAAAAAATTTAAAAGACCACCATTGTTAACTTTGTGAAAATTTTTTAATTTCGGAATGAAGTTAATATTTCCGAAGATACAGTCCCTTACATAAATTTGATTCCTTTCACATACAAAAATGAATTTTTTCAAAAATTCTTTTAAATGAAAACAATTCTAAAAGAATTGAAAAGAGCACAATTGATAACTCTGTGAAAATTTTTTAATTTCGCAATGAAATTAATATACCCAGAGATGCAGTTACTTTCTTAAACATTTCATAAAGATGTAATATTCATATATTCATTGATATACTTGAACCACTCCTAATACCAATATGGGGTTTTCAAAAAAATCTTTCAAATGAACACAATTTTTTAGGAATTAAAAAAAACACTATTAATAACTTAGTGAAGATTTTTAGAATTTCGCAATGAAATTAATATTTCCGGAGATACAGTTACATTTTTAAACATTTCATAAGAAAGTAATATTCATATATTTATTGATAAACTTGAACCACTTCTCATACAAAAATGGGTTTTTCTAAAAATTCTTTCAAATGAAAACAATGTTTAAATAATTGAAAAGAACGCTATTGATAACTCAGGGAACATTATTAGAATTTCGAAATAAAATTTATATTTCCTGAGGGACAACCACTTTCTTAAACATTTCATAAGGAAATAATATTCATATATTTATTGATAAACTTGAACCACTTCTCATACAAAAATGGGGTTTTCCAAAAATTCTTTCAAATGAAAACAATGTTTAAATAATTGCAAAGAACACTATTGATAACTCAGTGAACATTATTAGAATTTCGAAATGAAATTTATATTTCCGGTGGGACAGCCACTTTTTTAAACATTTCATAACGAAATAATATTTATATATTTATTGATAAACTTGAACCCTTTCTCATACAAAAATTTATTTGTTCAAAAATTCTTTCAAATAACACAATTCTAACAGAATTAAAAGAGCTTTATTGATAACTTTGTGAACATTTTTTAAAATTGCAATGAAATTAATATTTCCGGAGATACAGTCACTTTCTTAAATATATCATAAAGATGTAATATTCATATATTTTTTGTTAAACTTGAACCACTTCTCATACAAAAATGGGTTTTTCCAAAAATTCTTTCAAATGAAAACAATGTTTTAATAATTGAAAAGAACACTATTGATAACTTTGTGAAAATTTTTAGAATTTCGCAATGACATTAATATTTCCGGAGATACAGTTACTTTTTTAAACATTTCATAAGGAAGTAATATTCATATATTTATTGATAAACTTGAACCACTTCTCATACAAAAATGGATGAATTCATAAGGAAGTAATATTCATATATTTATTGATAAACTTAAACCACTTCTCATACAAAAAATGTATTTTTTCAAAAATTCTTTGAAATGAAAACAATGTTTAAATAATTGAAAAGAACACTTTTGATAACTCAGTGAACATTATTTTCATAAGGAAGTAATATTCATATATTTATTGATAAACTTAAACGACTTCTCATACAAAAAATGTATTTTTTCAAAAATTCTTTGAAATGAAAACAATGTTTAAATAATTGAAAAGAACACTATTGATAACTCAGTGAACATTATTAGAATTTCGAAATGAAATTTATATTTCCGGAGGGACAGCCACTTTTTTAAACATTTCATAAGGAAATAATATTTATATATTTATTGATAAACTTGAACCCTTTCTCATACAAAAATTTATTTGTTCAAAAATTCTTTCAAATAATACAATTCTAACAGAATTAAAAGAGCTTTATTGATAACTTTGTGAACATTTTTTAAAATTGCAATGAAATTAATATTTCCGGAGATACAGTCACTTTTTTAAATATTTCATAAAGATGTAATATTCATATATTTATTGTTAAACTTGAACCACTTCTCATACAAAATTGGGTTTTTCCAAAAATTCTTTCAAATGAAAACAATGTTTTAATAATTGAAAAGAACACTATTGATAACTTTGTGAAAATTTTTAGAATTTCGCAATGAAATTAATATTTCCGGAGATACAGTTACTTTTTTAAACATTTAATAAGGAAGAAATACTTATATATTTATTGATAAACTTGAACCCTTTCTCATACAAAAATGTATTTTTTCAAAAATTCTTTCAAATGTAAACAATTCTAAAAAAATTTAAAAGACCACCATTGTTAACTTTGTGAAAATTTTTTAATTTCGGAATGAAATTAATATTTCCGAAGATACAGTCCCTTACATAAATTTGATTCCTTTCACATACAAAAATGAATTTTTTCAAAAATTCTTTTAAATGAAAACAATTCTAAAAGAATTGAAAAGAGCACTATTGATAACTCTGTGAAAATTTTTTAATTTCGCAATAAAATTAATATACCCAGAGATGCAGTTACTTTCTTAATTATTTCATAAAGATGTAATATTCATATATTCATTGATATACTTGAACCACTCCTAATACCAAAATGGGGTTTTCAAAAAAATCTTTCAAATGAACACAATTTTTTAGGAATTAAAAAAACACTATTAATAACTTAGTGAAGATTTTTAGAATTTCGCAATGAAATTAATATTTCCGGAGATACAGTTACATTTTTAAACATTTCATAAGGAAGTAATATTCATATATTTATTGATAAACTTGAACCACTTCTCATACAAAAATGGATGAATTCATAAGGAAGTAATATTCATATATTTATTGATAAACTTAAACCACTTCTCATACAAAAAATGTAGTTTTTCAAAAATTCTTTGAAATGAAAACAATGTTTAAGTAATTGAAAAGAACACTTTTGATAACTCAGTGAACATTATTTTCATAAGGAAGTAATTTTCATATATTTATTGATAAACTTAAAACACTTCTCATACAAAAAATTTATTTTTTCAAAAATTCTTTCAAATGAAAACAATGTTTAAGTAATTGAAAAGAACACTTTTGATAACTCAGTGAACATTATTTTCATAAGGAAGTAATATTCATATATTTATTGATAAACTTAAACGACTTCTCATACAAAAAATTTATTTTTTCAAAAATTCTTTCAAATGAAAACAATGTTTAAATAATTGAAAAGAACACTATTGATAACTCAGTGAACATTATTAGAATTTCGAAATGAAATTTATATTTCCGGAGGGGCAGCCACTTTCTTAAACATTTCATAAGGAAATAATATTCATATATTTATTGATAAACTTGAACCACTTCTCATACAAAAATGGGGTTTTCCAAAAATTCTTTCAAATGAAAACAATGTTTAAATAATTGAAAAGAACACTATTGATAACTCAGTGAACATTATTAGAATTTTGAAATGAAATTTATATTTCCGGAGGGACAGCCACTTTTTTAAACATTTCATAAGGAAATAATATTTATATATTTATTGATAAACTTGAACCCTTTCTCATACAAAAATGTATTTGTTCAAAAATTCTTTCAAATAATACAATTCTAACAGAATTAAAAAAACTTTATTGATAACTTTGTGAACATTTTTTAAAATTGCAATGAAATTAATATTTCCGGAGATACAGTCACTTTTTTAAATATTTCATAAAGATGTAATATTCATATATTTATTGTTAAACTTGAACCACTTCTCATACAAAATTGGGTTTTTCCAAAAATTCTTTCAAATGAAAACAATGTTTTAATAATTGAAAAGAACACTATTGATAACTTTGTGAAAATTTTTAGAATTTCGCAATGAAATTAATATTTCCGGAGATACAGTTACTTTTTTAAACATTTCATAAGGAAGTAATATTCATATATTTATTGATAAACTTGAACCACTTCTCATAAAAAAATGGGTTTTTCCAAAAATTCTTTCAAATGAAAACAATGTTTAAATAATTGAAAATAATGCTATTGATAACTTAGGGAACATTATTAGAATTTCGAAATAAAATTTATATTTCCGGGGGGACAGCCACTTTCTTAAACATTTCATAAGGAAATAATATTCATATATTTATTGATAAACTTGAACCACTTCTCATACAAAAATGGATGAATTCATAAGGAAGTAATATTCATATATTTGTTGATAAACTTAAACCACTTCTCATACAAAAAATGTATTTTTTCAAAAATTCTTTGAAATGAAAACAATGTTTAAATAATTGAAAAGAACACTATTGCTAACTCAGTGAACATTATTTTCATAAGGAAGTAATATTCATATATTTATTGATAAACTTAAACGACTTCTCATACAAAAAATGTATTTTTTCAAAAATTCTTTCAAATGAAAACAATGTTTAAATAATTGAAAAGAACACTATTGATAACTCAGTGAACATTATAAGAATTTCGAAATGAAATTTATATTTCCGGAGGGGTAGCCACTTTCTTAAACATTTCATAAGGAAATAATATTTATATATTTATTGATAAACTTGAACCCTTTCTCATACAAAAATGTATTTTTTCAAAAATTCTTACATATAATAAAATTCTAAAAGAAATAAAAGAGCTTTATTGATAACTTTGTGAAAATTTTTTTAAAGTTTCAATGAAATAAATATTTCTGGAGATACAGTCACATTCTTAAATATTTCATAAAGATGTAATATTTATATATTTATTGATAAACTTGAACCACTTCCCATACAAAAATGGGTTTTTCAAAAATTCTTTCAAATAAAAACAATGTTTTAATAATTGAAAAGAACACTATTGATAACTTTATGAAAATTTTTAGAATTTCGCAATGAAATTAATATTTCCGGAGATACAGTTACATTTTTAAACATTTCATAAGGAAGTAATATTCATATATTTTTTGATAAACTTGAACCACTTCTCATAAAAAAATGGGTTTTTCCAAAAATTCTTTCAAATGAAAACAATGTTTAAATAATTGAAAATAATGCTATTGATAACTTAGGGAACATTATTAGAATTTCGAAATAAAATTTATATTTCCGGGGGGACAGCCACTTTCTTAAACATTTCATAAGGAAATAATATTCATATATTTATTGATAAACTTGAACCACTTCTCATACAAAAATGGGGTTTTCCAAAAATTCTTTCAAATGAAAACAATGTTTAAATAATTGAAAAGAACACTATTGATAACTCAGTGAACATTATTAGAATTTCGAAATGAAATTTATATTTCCGGAGGGACAGCCACTTTTTTAAACATTTCATAAGGAAATAATATTTATATATTTATTGATAAACTTGAACCCTTTCTCATACAAAAATTTATTTTTTCAAAAATTCTTTCAAATAATACAACTCTAACAGAATTAAAAGAGCTTTATTGATAACTTTGTGAAAATTTTTTAAAATTGCAATGAAATTAATATTTCCGGAGATACAGTCACTTTCTTAAATATTTCATAAAGATGTAATATTCATATATTTGTTGATAAACTTGAACCACTTCTCATACAAAAATGGGTTTTTCCAAAAATTCTTTCAAATAAAAACAATGTTTTAATAATTGAAAAGAACACTATTGATAACTTTGTGAACATTTTTAGAATTTCGCAATGAAATTAATATTTCCGGAGATACAGTCACTTTCTTAAACATTTCATAAGGAAGTAATATTCATATATTTATTGATAAACTTGAACCACTTCGCATACAAAAATGGGTTTTTCCAAAAATTCTTTCAAATGAAAACAATGTTAAAATATTAAAAAAGAGCACTATTAATAACTTTGTGAAAATTTTTAGAATTTCAGAAATGAATTTTATATTTCCGGAGTTACAGACAGTTTTTTAAACATTTAATAAGGAACAAATATTTATATATTTATTGATAATCTTGAACCACTTCTTATACAAAAAATGTATTTTTTCAAAAATTCTTTTAAATGAAAACAATGTTTAAATCATTGAAAAGAACACTATTGATAACTCAGTGAACATTATTTTCATAAGGAAGTAATATTCATATATTTTCTGATAAACTGAAAGCACTTCTCAAACAAAAAATGTATTTTTTCAAAAATTCTTTTAAATGAAAACAATGTTTAAATAATTGAAGAGAACACTATTGATAACTCAGTGAACATTATTATAAATTCGAAATGAAATTTATATTTCCGGAGGGGCAGCCACTTTCTTAAACATTTCATAAGGAAGTAATATTCATATATTTTTTGATAAACTTGAACCCTTTCTCATACAAAAATTTATTTTTTCCAAAATTCTTTCAAATAATACAATTCTAACAGAATTAAAAGAGCTTTATTGATAACTTTGTGAAAATTTTGTAAAATTGCAATGAAATTAATATTTCCGGAGATACAGTCACTTTGTTAAATATTTCATAAAGATGTAATATTCATATATTTATTGATAAACTTGAACCACTTCTCATACAAAAATGGGTTTTTCCAAAAATTCTTTCAAATAAAAACAATGTTTTAATAATTGAAAAAAACACTATTGATAACTTTGTGAAAATTTTAAGAATTTCGCAATAAAATTAATATTTCCGGAGAAACAGTTACATTTTTAAACATTTCATAAGGAAGTTATATTCATATATTTATTTCCGGAGGGACAGCTACGTTTTTAAACATTTCATAAGGAAATAATATTTATATATTTATTGATAAACTTGAACCTTTTCTCATACAAAAATGTATTTTTTCAAAAATTCTTTCAAATTAACATTTCATAAGGAAGTAATATTCATATATTTATTGATAAACTTGAACAACTTCTCATACAAAAATATGTTTTTCCAAAAATTCTTTCAAATGAAAACAATATTTAAATAATTGAAAAGAACACTATTGATAACTCAGTGAACATTATTTTCATAAGGAAGTAATATTCATATATTTATTGTTAAACTTAAACCACTTCTCATACAAAAAATGTATTTTTTCAAAAATTCTTTGAAATGAAAACAATGTTTAAATAATTAAAAAGAACACTATTGATAACTCAGTGAACATTGTTTTCATAAGGAAGTAATATTCATATATTTATTGATAAACTTAAACGACTTCTCATACAAAAAATTTATTTTTTCAAAAATTTTTTCAAATGAAAACAATGTTTACATAATTGAAAAGAACACTATTGATAACTCAGTGAACATTATTAGAATTTCGAAATGAAATTTATATTTCCGGAGGGGCAGCCACTTTCTTAAACATTTCATAAGGAAATAATATTTATATATTTACTGATAAACTTGAACCCTTTCTCATACAAAAATGTATTTTTTCAAAAATTCTTTCAAATAATAAAATTCTAAAAGAAATAAAAGAGCTTTATTGATAACTTTGTGAAATTTTTTTTAAAATTGCAATCAAATTAATATTTCCGGAGATACAGTCACTTTCTTAAATATTTCATAAAGATGTAATATTCATATATTTATTGATAAACTTCAAGCACTTCTCATACAAAAATGGGTTTTTCCAAAAATTCTTTTAAATGAAAACAATGTTTTAATAATTGAAAATAACATTATTGATAACTTTATGAAAATTTTTAGAATTTCGCAATGAAATTAATATTTCCAGAGATACAGTCACTTTTTTAAACATTTCATAAGGAAGTAATATTCATATATTTTTTGATAAACTTGAACCACTTCTCATAAAAAAATGGGTTTTTCCAAAAATTCTTTCAAATGAAAACAATGTTTAAATAATTGAAAATAATGCTATTGATAACTTAGGGAACATTATTAGAATTTCGAAATAAAATTTATATTTCCGGGGGGACAGCCACTTTCTTAAACATTTCATAAGGAAATAATATTCATATATTTATTGATAAACTTGAACCACTTCTCATACAAAAATGGGGTTTTCCAAAAATTCTTTCAAATGAAAACAATGTTTAAATAATTGAAAAAAACACTATTGATAACTCAGTGAACATTATTAGAATTTCGAAATGAAATTTATATTTCCGGAGGGACAGCCACTTTTTTAAACATTTCATAAGGAAATAATATTTATATATTTATTGATAAACTTGAACCCTTTCTCATACAAAAATTTATTTTTTCAAAAAATCTTTCAAAAAATACAATTCTAACAGAATTAAAAGAGCTTTATTGATAACTTTGTGAACATTTTTTAAAATTGCAATGAAATTAATATTTCCGGAGATACAGTCACTTTCTTTAATATTTCATAAAGATGTAATATTCATATATTTGTTGATAAACTTGAACCACTTCTCATAAAAAAATGGGTTTTTCCAAAAATTCTTTCAAATGAAAACAATGTTTTAATAATTGAAAAGAACACTATTGATAACTTTGTGAACATTTTTAGAATTTCGCAATGAAATTAATATTTCCGGAGATACAGTCACTTTCTTAAACATTTCATAAGGAAGTAATATTCATATATTTATTGATAAACTTGAACCACTTCTCATACAAAAATGGGTTTTTCCAAAAATTCTTTCAAATGAAAACAATGTTTAAATAATTAAAAAGAGCTCTATTAATGACTTTGTGAAAATTTTTAGAATTTCAGAAATAAATTTTATATTTCCGGAATTACAGACAGTTTTTTAAACATTTAATAAGGAACAAATATTTATATATTTATTGATAAACTTGAACCACTTCTCATACAAAAAATGTATTTTTTCAAAAATTCTTTTAAATGAAAACAATGTTTAAATCATTGAAAAGAACACTATTGATAACTCAGTGAACATTATTTTCATAAGGAAGTAATATTCATATATTTTTTGATAAACTGAAAGCACTTCTCAAACAAAAAATGTATTTTTTCAAAAATTCTTTTAAATGAAAACAATGTTTAAATAATTAAAAACAACACTATTGATAACTCAGTGAACATTATTATAAATTCGAAATGAAATTTATATTTCCGAAGGGGCAGACACTTTCTTAAACATTTCATAAGGAAGTAATATTCATATATTTTTTGATAAACTTGAACCACTTCTCATAAAAAAAATGGGTTTTTCAAAAAAATCTTTCAAATGAAAACAATGTTTTAATAATTGAAAAGAACACTATTGATAATACAGTGATCATTATTAGAATTTCGAAATGAAATTTATATTTCCGGAGGGACAGCCACTTTTTTAAACATTTCATAAGGAAATAATATTTATATATTTATTGATAAACTTGAACCCTTTCTCATACAAAAATTTATTTTTTCAAAAATTCTTTCAAAAAATACAATTCTAACAGAATTAAAAGAGCTTTATTGATAACTTTGTGAAAATTTTTTAAAATTGCAATGAAATTAATATTTCCGGAGAGACAGTCACTTTGTTAAATATTTCATAAAGATGTAATATTCATATATTTATTGATAAACTTGAAGCACTTCTCATACAAAAATTGGTTTTTCCAAAAATTCTTTCAAATAAAAACAATGTTTTAATAATTGAAAATAACACTATTGATAACTTTATGAAAATTTTTAGAATTTCGCAATGAAATTAATATTTCCGGAGATACAGTTACATTTTTAAACATTTCATAAGGAAGTAATATTCATATATTTTTTGATAAACTTGAACCACTTCTCATAAAAAAATGGGTTTTTCCAAAAATTCTTTCAAATGAAAACAATGTTTAAATAATTGAAAATAATGCTATTGATAACTTAGGGAACATTATTAGAATTTCGAAATAAAATTTATATTTCCGGGGGGACAGCCACTTTCTTAAACATTTCATAAGGAAATAATATTCATATATTTATTGATAAACTTGAACCACTTCTCATACAAAAATGGGGTTTTCCAAAAATTCTTTCAAATGAAAACAATGTTTAAATAATTGAAAAGAACACTATTGATAACTCAGTGAACATTACTATAATTTTGAAATGAAATTTATATTTCCGGAGGGACAGCCACTTTTTTAAACATTTCATAAGGAAATAATATTTATATATTTATTGATAAACTTGAACCCTTTCTCATACAAAAATTTATTTTTTCAAAAATTCTTTCAAATAATACAACTCTAACAGAATTAAAAAAGCTTTATTGATAACTTTGTGAAAATTTTTTAAAATTGCAATGAAATTAATATTTCCGGAGATACAGTCACTTTCTTAAATATTTCATAAAGATGTAATATTCATATATTTGTTGATAAACTTGAACCACTTCTCATACAAAAATGGGTTTTTCCAAAAATTCTTTCAAATGAAAACAATGTTTTAATAATTGAAAAGAACACTATTGATAACTTTGTGAACATTTTTAGAATTTCGCAATGAAGTTAATATTTCCAGAGATACAGTCACTTTTTTAAACATTTCATAAGGAAGTAATATTCATATATTTATTGATAAACTTGAACCACTTCTCATACAAAAATGGGTTTTTCCAAAAATTCTTTCAAATGAAAACAATGTTTAAATAATTAAAAAGAGCACTATTAATAACTTTGTGAAAATTTTTAGAATTTCAGAAATAAATTTTATATTTCCGGAGTTACAGACAGTTTTTTAAACATTTAATAAGGAACAAATATTTATATATTTATTGATAAACTTGAACCACTTCTCATACAAAAAATGTATTTTTTCAAAAATTCTTTTAAATGAAAACAATGTTTAAATCATTGAAAAAAACACTATTGATACCTCAGTGAACATTATTTTCATAAGGAAGTAATATTCATATATTTTTTGATAAACTGAAAGCACTTCTCAAACAAAAAATTTATTTTTTCAAAAATTCTTTTAAATGAAAACAATGTTTAAATAATTGAAAAGAACACTATTGATAACTCAGTGAACATTATTATAAATTCGAAATGAAATTTTTATTTCCGGAGGTGCAGACACTTTCTTAAACATTTCATAAGGAAGTAATATTCATATATTTTTTGATAAACTTGAACCACTTCTCATAAAAAAATGGGTTTTTCAAAAAAATCTTTCAAATGAAAACAATGTTTTAATAATTGAAAAGAACACTATTGATAATACAGTGATCATTATTAGAATTTCGAAATGAAATTAATATTTCCAAAGATACATTCAGTTTTTTAAACATTTAATAAGGAAGAAATACTTATATATTTATTGATAAACTTGAACCCTTTCTCATACAAAAATGTATTTTTTCAAAAATTCTTTCAAATGTAAACAATTCTAAAAAAATTTAAAAGACCACTATTGTTAACTTTGTGAAAATTTTTTTAATTTCGGAATGAAATTAATATTTCCGAAGATACAGTCCCTTACATAAATTTGATTCCTTTCTCATACAAAAATGAATTTTTTCAAAAATTCTTTTAAATGAAAACAATTCTAAAAGAATTGAAAAGAGCACTATTGATAACTCTGTGAAAATTTTTTAAAATTGCAATGAAATTAATATTTCCGGAGATACAGTTACTTTTTTAAACAGTTCATAAGGAAGTAATATTCTTATATTTATTGTTAAACTTGAACCACTTCTCATACAAAGATGGGTTTTTCCAAAATTTATTTCAAATCAAAACAATTTTGCATGAACTAAAAAGAGCACTATTGATAACTTTGTGAAAATTTTTAGAAATTCAGAAATGAAATTAATATTTCCGCAGTTACAGACAGTTTTTTTAACATTTAATAAGGAACAAATATTTATATATTTATTGATAAAATTGAACCACTTCTCATATAAAAAATGTATTTTTTCAAAAATTCTTTTAAATGAAAACAATGTTTAAATCATTGAAAAGAACACTATTGATAACTCAGTGAACATTATTTTCATAAGGAAGTAATATTCATATATTTATTGATAAACTTGAACCACTTCTCATACAAAAATGGGTTTTTCCAAAAATTCTTTCAAATAAAAACAATGTTTTAATAATTGAAAAGAACACTATTGATAACTTTATGAAAATTTTTAGAATTTCGCAATGAAATTAATATTTCCGGAGATACAGTTACATTTTTAAACATTTCATAAGGAAGTAATATTTATATATTTATTGATAAACTTAAGCCACTTCTCATAAAAAAATGGGTATTTCCAAAAATTGTTTCAAATGAAAACAATGTTTAAATAATTGAAAAGAACGCTATTGATAACTCAGGGAACATTATTCGAATTTCGAAATAAAATTAATATTTCCGGAGGGACAGCCACTTTCTTAAACATTTCATAAGGAAATAATATTTATATATTTATTGATAAACTTGAACCCTTTCTCATACAAAAATTTATTTGTTCAAAAATTCTTTCAAATAATACAATTCTAACAGAATTAAAAGAGCTTTATTGATAACTTTGTGAAAATTTTGTAAAATTGCAATGAAATTAATATTTCCGGAGATACAGTCACTTTCTTAAATATTTCATAAAGATGTAATATTCATATATTTATTGATAAACTTGAACCACTTCTCATACAAAAATGGGTTTTTCCAAAAATTCTTTCAAATGAAAACAATGTTTTAATAATTGAAAAGAACACTGTTGATAACTTTCTGAAAATTTTTAGAATTTCGCAATGAAATTAATATTTCCGGAGATACAGTTACTTTTTTAAACATTTCATAAGGAAGTAATATTCATATATTTATTGATTAACTTGAACCACTTCTCATACAAAAATGGACTTTCAAAAAATTCTTTCAAATGAAAACAATGTTTAAATAATTAAAAAGAGCACTATTGATAACTTTGTGAAAATTTTTAGAATTTCAGAAATGAAATTTATATTTCCGGAGTTACAGACAGTTTTTAAACATTTAATAAGGAACAAATATTTATATATTTATTGATAAACTTGAACCACTTCTCATACAAAAAATGTATTTTTTCAAAAATTCTTTTAAATGAAAACAATGTTTAAATCATTGAAAAGAACACTATTGATAACTCAGTGAACATTATTTTCATAAGGAAGTAATATTCATATATTTATTGATAAACTTAAACCACTTCTCATACAAAAAATGTATTTTTTCAAAAATTCTTTGAAATGAAAACAATGTTTAAATAATTGAAAAGAACACTATTGATAACTCAGTGAACATTATTAGAAATTCGAAAAGAAATTTATATTTCCAAAGATACAGTCACTTTCTTAAATATTTCATAAAGATGTAATATTCATATATTTATTGATATACTTGAACCACTCCTAATACCAAAATGGGTTTTTCCAAAAATTCTTTCAAATGAAAACAATGTTTAAATAATTAAAAAGAGCACTATTGATAACTTTGTGAACATTATTTTCATAAAGATGTAATATTCATATATTCATTGATATACTTGAACCACTCCTAATACCAAAATGGGGTTTTCAAAAAAATCTTTCAAATGAACACAATTTTTTAGGAATTAAAAAAAACACTATTAATAACTTATTGAAGATTTTTAGAATTTCGCAATAAAATTAATATTTCCGGAGATACAGTTACATTTTTAAACATTTCATAAGAAAGTAATATTCATATATTTATTTCCGGAGGGACAGCCACGTTTTTAAACATTTCATAAGGAAATAATATTTATATATTTATTGATAAACTTGAACCACTTCTCATACAAAAATGGGTTTTTCCAAAAATTCTTTCAAATGAAAACAATGTTTAAATAATTGAAAAGAACAATATTGATAACTCAGTGAACATTATTTTCATAAGGAAGTAATATTCATATATTTATTAATAAACTTAACCCTGCTGTTAGATTAGAAAAAATATACTAATCCTACGTTAAAAGACCATTTGGTCCATATTAAATTTTTTAAGAGAAGTAAATATTTAATCCATATTTTGCATCTAAGTTGATTGATTACCTTGTTAATATAATTAATATATATTATTTAGAATCGTGCCACCTAGAATTTCTCAAACCCATCGAACAAAACGAACACGAACAAAAAATAGTCAGCTGTCGTAGTAACGTCACCTAGCTCTCAATTTGCCTTGTTCGCGCTGCCACCTTATAATACAAATCCGTCTTGACTGATTTCTATAAACTTAGTTGTGGGATTCCCCTTTTGACATTTTTGCTATGAAAATGAATGTAAATTTGCACTGATTATTTTAGTTTGTGGTTTGCTTTCTAAATATCTGCACGCTTTTTTTTTTATACTGTATAACAAAATGGCAAAACGATACTTGAACGAAAACGACATTCGTGAAGTACTCAATTCTGAAAGTGACTCGGATATTTCAGATTCGAATATTGATAGCGATTCGAAAAATAATGAAATAAGTGATTCTGAAACAGATAGCGACCCAGACGTGGCTGCAACTAGCACGGATCTATTGTTTATATCTAAAAACAAAATGGTATGGAGCGCCACTCCATTACCTCAGCCTACTGGAACTGCTGCTGAGAACATTATATCAACTCAGCCAGGTCCAACCACGTTTGATTTAGTCAAAAAATTACTTCAACGGAAACTTACATATGTAGGAACAGTACGTCAAAATAAAACATTCCTTCCTCCGAAATTGCTGAATGTAAAAAAACTCCCGTTGTATGATTCTACATTTGCTTTCTGTGACATTGCGACATTAGTATCATACATCAGTCATAAAAACAAAGGAACGATATTGATAAGCACAATGCACAGAACAGGCGAAGTTGATGAAAGTGGATCGAAGAAAAAACCGGAGATTGTTTCTTATTACAATTCGACAAAAGGTTTGCTATCTTCTTGCTCTTCTATAGCTTATTATATTTTGTTTCTCATAGGAGGCGTAGATACTGCTGAACAAATGATTGGCTCGTACAGCACAAAACGTAAAACAAATCGATGGCCGAATATTGTGTTTGCTAATATGCTAGATATATCCGCTTTGAATGCATATATACTTTTCTCTGAGATAGATGTTTCATGGGCGCCATCTGACCGAAATCGCAAGAGACCAGAATTTTTGCAGAAACTGGCACTTTCTTTGGCTAAGGCGCATATGACGAAACGGAGCAGATTGCCTCAACAACAGTTCTCAGCACAGTTATTGACTGAAATTCAGGCATCATCTTCAATTTCAACGGGTTCTTCAAGTAATACTTCTTCTAAGCCAGGGACTAGAAAGCGTGGAATATGTGGTTGCTGCAAGTCTAAATGTGACATCAAATGCTCCATTTGTGACAAATTTATTTGCAAAACTAGCCGAAAAATATTTTGTTCAGTATGTATGTAATCAAAAAGAATATCAATAAATAAAAATTGTTTGTGAATAAATGCAAAAAAAATTGTGTTTTGATTTCAATCAAATAAAAATCTACACTGGACCAAATGGTCCCTAATCAAAGATAAGTCACTTCTTATATATTTAAGTCCGGCTTTATGTCAGACTCTTGAAACTATGAGTATACTGTTGTTTAAGTAATAACACACGTGAGCCGAAATATCAAAAAAATATATATCACTGTTCAAAAGTTATAAGGAAAACTAGCAAAATATTGGACCAAATGGGCTTAATCTAACAGCAGGGTTAAACCACTTCTCATATAAAAAATGTATTTTTTCAAAAATTTTTTCAAATGAAAACAATGTTTAAATAATTGAAAAGAACACTATTGATAACTCAGTGAACATTGTTTTCATAAGGAAGTAATATTCATATATTTATTGATAAACTTAAACGACTTCTCATACAAAAAATGTATTTTTTCAAAAATTTTTTCAAATGAAAACAATGTTTAAATAATTAAAAAGAACACTATTGATAACTCAGTGAACATTATTAGAATTTCGAAATGAAATTTATATTTCCGGAGGGGCAGCCACTTTCTTAAACATTTCATAAGGAAGTAATATTCATATATTTTTTGATAAACTTGAACCCTTTCTCATACAAAAATGTATTTTTTCAAAAATTCTTTCAAATAATAGAATTCTAAAAGAAATAAAAGAGCTTTATTGATAACTTTGTGAAAATTTTTTTAAAATTGCAATGAAATTAATATTTCCGGAGATACAGTCACTTTGTTAAATATTTTATAAGGATGTAATATTCATATATTTATTGATAAACTTGAACCACTTCTCATACAAAAATGGGTTTTTCCAAAAATTCTTTCAAATGAAAACAATGTTTAAATAATTAAAAAGAGCACTATTGATAACTTTGTGAAAATTTTTAGAATTTCAGATATGAAATTTATATTTCCGGAGTTACAGACAGTTTTTTAAACATTTAATAAGGAACAAATATTTATATATTTATTGATAAACTTGAACCACTTCTCATACAAAAAATTTATTTTTTCAAAAATTCTTTCAAATAATACAACTCTAACAGAATTAAAAGAGCTTTATTGATAACTTTGTGAAAATTTTTTAAAATTGCAATGAAATTAATATTTCCGGAGATACAGTCACTTTCTTAAATATTTCATAAAGATGTTATATTCATATATTTATTGATAAACTTGAACCACTTCTCATACAAAAATGGGGTTTTCCAAAAATTCTTTCAAATGAAAACAATGTTTAAATAATTGAAAAGAACACTATTGATAACTCAGTGAACATTATTAGAATTTTGCAATGAAATTAATATTTCCGGATATACAGTCACTTTTTTAAACATTTCAAAAGGAAGTAATATTGTTATATAGTTACTGATAAACGTGAACCATTGCTTATACAAAAATTTAGTTTTCCAAAAATTCTTTTTAATGAAAACAATTTTGAAAAAACTAAAGAGAGCCCTCTTGATTACTAAATGAAGATTTTTACAATTTCGCAATGAAACTCATATTTTCAGAGATACAGTCACTTTTTTAAACATTTCATAAGGAAGTAATATTCATATATTTATTGATAAACTTGAACCACTTCTCATACAAAAATTGGTTTTTCCAAAAATTCTTTCAAATAAAAACAATGTTTAAATAATTGAAAAGAACACTATTGATAACTTTGTGAACATTATTTTCATAAAGATGTAATATTCATATATTCATTGATATACTTGAACCACTCCTAATACCAAAATGGGGTTTTCAAAAAAATCTTTCAAATGAACACAATTTTTTAGGAATTAAAAAAAACACTATTAATAACTTATTGAAGATTTTTAGAATTTCGCAATAAAATTAATATTTCCGGAGATACAGTTACATTTTTAAACATTTAATAAGAAAGTAATATTCATATATTTATTTCCGGAGGGACAGCCACGTTTTTAAACATTTCATAAGGAAATAATATTTATATATTTATTGATAAACTTGAACCACTTCTCATAAAAAAATGGGTTTTTCCAAAAATTCTTTCAAATGAAAACAATGTTTAAATAATTGAAAATAATGCTATTGATAACTTAGGGAACATTATTAGAATTTCGAAATAAAATTTATATTTCCGGGGGGACAGCCACTTTCTTAAACATTTCATAAGGAAATAATATTCATATATTTATTGATAAACTTGAACCACTTCTCATACAAAAATGGGGTTTTCCAAAAATTCTTTCAAATGAAAACAATGTTTAAATAATTGAAAAGAACACTATTGATAACTCAGTGAACATTACTATAATTTTGAAATGAAATTTATATTTCCGGAGGGACAGCCACTTTTTTAAACATTTCATAAGGAAATAATATTTATATATTTATTGATAAACTTGAACCCTTTCTCATACAAAAATTTATTTTTTCAAAAATTCTTTCAAATAATACAACTCTAACAGAATTAAAAAAGCTTTATTGATAACTTTGTGAAAATTTTTTAAAATTGCAATGAAATTAATAGTTCCGGAGATACAGTCACTTTCTTAAATATTTCATAAAGATGTAATATTCATATATTTGTTGATAAACTTGAACCACTTCTCATACAAAAATGGGTTTTTCCAAAAATTCTTTCAAATGAAAACAATGTTTTAATAATTGAAAAGAACACTATTGATAACTTTGTGAACATTTTTAGAATTTCGCAATGAAGTTAATATTTCCAGAGATACAGTCACTTTTTTAAACATTTCATAAGGAAGTAATATTCATATATTTATTGATAAACTTGAACCACTTCTCATACAAAAATGGGTTTTTCCAAAAATTCTTTCAAATGAAAACAATGTTTAAATAATTAAAAAGAGCACTATTGATAACTTTGTGAAAATTTTTAGAATTTCAGAAATAAATTTTATATTTCCGGAGTTACAGACAGTTTTTTAAACATTTAATAAGGAACAAATATTTATATATTTATTGATAAACTTGAACCACTTCTCATACAAAAAATGTATTTTTTCAAAAATTCTTTTAAATGAAAACAATGTTTAAATCATTGAAAAGAACACTATTGATAACTCAGTGAACATTATTTTCATAAGGAAGTAATATTCATATATTTTTTGATAAACTGAAAGCACTTCTCAAACAAAAAATTTATTTTTTCAAAAATTCTTTTAAATGAAAACAATGTTTAAATAATTGAAAAGAACACTATTGATAACTCAGTGAACATTATTATAAATTCGAAATGAAATTTTTATTTCCGGAGGTGCAGACACTTTCTTAAACATTTCATAAGGAAGTAATATTCATATATTTTTTGATAAACTTGAACCACTTCTCATAAAAAAATGGGTTTTTCAAAAAAATCTTTCAAATGAAAACAATGTTTTAATAATTGAAAAGAACACTATTGATAATAAAGTGATCATTATTAGAATTTCGAAATGAAATTAATATTTCCAAAGATACATTCAGTTTTTTAAACATTTAATAAGGAAGAAATACTTATATATTTATTGATAAACTTGAACCCTTTCTCATACAAAAATGTATTTTTTCAAAAATTCTTTCAAATGTAAACAATTCTAAAAAAATTTAAAAGACCACTATTGTTAACTTTGTGAAAATTTTTTTAATTTCGGAATGAAATTAATATTTCCGAAGATACAGTCCCTTACATAAATTTGATTCCTTTCTCATACAAAAATGAATTTTTTCAAAAATTCTTTTAAATGAAAACAATTCTAAAAGAATTGAAAAGAGCACTATTGATAACTCTGTGAAAATTTTTTAAAATTGCAATGGAATTAATATTTCCGGAGATACAGTTACTTTTTTAAACAGTTCATAAGGAAGTAATATTCTTATATTTATTGTTAAACTTGAACCACTTCTCATACAAAAATGGGTTTTTCCAAAATTTATTTCAAATCAAAACAATTTTGCATGAACTAAAAAGAGCACTATTGATAACTTTGTGAAAATTTTTAGAAATTCAGAAATGAAATTAATATTTCCGCAGTTACAGACAGTTTTTTTAACATTTAATAAGGAACAAATATTTATATATTTATTGATAAAATTGAACCACTTCTCATATAAAAAATGTATTTTTTCAAAAATTCTTTTAAATGAAAACAATGTTTAAATCATTGAAAAGAACACTATTGATAACTCAGTGAACATTATTTTCATAAGGAAGTAATATTCATATATTTATTGATAAACTTGAACCACTTCTCATACAAAAATGGGTTTTTCCAAAAATTCTTTCAAATAAAAACAATGTTTTAATAATTGAAAAGAACACTATTGATAACTTTATGAAAATTTTTAGAATTTCGCAATGAAATTAATATTTCCGGAGATACAGTTACATTTTTAAACATTTCATAAGGAAGTAATATTTATATATTTATTGATAAACTTAAGCCACTTCTCATAAAAAAATGGGTATTTCCAAAAATTGTTTCAAATGAAAACAATGTTTAAATAATTGAAAAGAACGCTATTGATAACTCAGGGAACATTATTCGAATTTCGAAATAAAATTTATATTTCCGGAGGGACAGCCACTTTCTTAAACATTTCATAAGGAAATAATATTTATATATTTATTGATAAACTTGAACCCTTTCTCATACAAAAATTTATTTGTTCAAAAATTCTTTCAAATAATACAATTCTAACAGAATTAAAAGAGCTTTATTGATAACTTTGTGAAAATTTTGTAAAATTGCAATGAAATTAATATTTCCGGAGATACAGTCACTTTCTTAAATATTTCATAAAGATGTAATATTCATATATTTATTGATAAACTTGAACCACTTCTCATACAAAAATGGGTTTTTCCAAAAATTCTTTCAAATGAAAACAATGTTTTAATAATTGAAAAGAACACTGTTGATAACTTTCTGAAAATTTTTAGAATTTCGCAATGAAATTAATATTTCCGGAGATACAGTTACTTTTTTAAACATTTCATAAGGAAGTAATATTCATATATTTATTGATTAACTTGAACCACTTCTCATACAAAAATGGACTTTCAAAAAATTCTTTCAAATGAAAACAATGTTTAAATAATTAAAAAGAGCACTATTGATAACTTTGTGAAAATTTTTAGAATTTCAGAAATGAAATTTATATTTCCGGAGTTACAGACAGTTTTTAAACATTTAATAAGGAACAAATATTTATATATTTATTGATAAACTTGAACCACTTCTCATACAAAAAATGTATTTTTTCAAAAATTCTTTTAAATGAAAACAATGTTTAAATCATTGAAAAGAACACTATTGATAACTCAGTGAACATTATTTTCATAAGGAAGTAATATTCATATATTTATTGATAAACTTAAACCACTTCTCATACAAAAAATGTATTTTTTCAAAAATTCTTTGAAATGAAAACAATGTTTAAATAATTGAAAAGAACACTATTGATAACTCAGTGAACATTATTAGAAATTCGAAAAGAAATTTATATTTCCAAAGATACAGTCACTTTCTTAAATATTTCATAAAGATGTAATATTCATATATTTATTGATATACTTGAACCACTCCTAATACCAAAATGGGTTTTTCCAAAAATTCTTTCAAATGAAAACAATGTTTAAATAATTAAAAAGAGCACTATTGATAACTTTGTGAACATTATTTTCATAAAGATGTAATATTCATATATTCATTGATATACTTGAACCACTCCTAATACCAAAATGGGGTTTTCAAAAAAATCTTTCAAATGAACACAATTTTTTAGGAATTAAAAAAAACACTATTAATAACTTATTGAAGATTTTTAGAATTTCGCAATAAAATTAATATTTCCGGAGATACAGTTACATTTTTAAACATTTCATAAGAAAGTAATATTCATATATTTATTTCCGGAGGGACAGCCACGTTTTTAAACATTTCATAATGAAATAATATTTATATATTTATTGATAAACTTGAACCACTTCTCATACAAAAATGGGTTTTTCCAAAAATTCTTTCAAATGAAAACAATGTTTAAATAATTAAAAAGAACACTATTGATAACTCAGTGAACATTATTAGAATTTCGAAATGAAATTTATATTTCCGGAGGGGCAGCCACTTTCTTAAACATTTCATAAGGAAGTAATATTCATATATTTTTTGATAAACTTGAACCCTTTCTCATACAAAAATGTATTTTTTCAAAAATTCTTTCAAATAATAGAATTCTAAAAGAAATAAAAGAGCTTTATTGATAACTTTGTGAAAATTTTTTTAAAATTGCAATGAAATTAATATTTCCGGAGATACAGTCACTTTGTTAAATATTTTATAAGGATGTAATATTCATATATTTATTGATAAACTTGAACCACTTCTCATACAAAAATGGGTTTTTCCAAAAATTCTTTCAAATGAAAACAATGTTTAAATAATTAAAAAGAGCACTATTGATAACTTTGTGAAAATTTTTAGAATTTCAGATATGAAATTTATATTTCCGGAGTTACAGACAGTTTTTTAAACATTTAATAAGGAACAAATATTTATATATTTATTGATAAACTTGAACCACTTCTCATACAAAAAATTTATTTTTTCAAAAATTCTTTCAAATAATACAACTCTAACAGAATTAAAAGAGCTTTATTGATAACTTTGTGAAAATTTTTTAAAATTGCAATGAAATTAATATTTCCGGAGATACAGTCACTTTATTAAATATTTCATAAAGATGTTATATTCATATATTTATTGATAAACTTGAACCACTTCTCATACAAAAATGGGGTTTTCCAAAAATTCTTTCAAATGAAAACAATGTTTAAATAATTGAAAAGAACACTATTGATAACTCAGTGAACATTATTAGAATTTTGCAATGAAATTAATATTTCCGGATATACAGTCACTTTTTTAAACATTTCAAAAGGAAGTAATATTGTTATATAGTTACTGATAAACGTGAACCATTGCTTATACAAAAATTTAGTTTTCCAAAAATTCTTTTTAATGAAAACAATTTTGAAAAAACTAAAGAGAGCCCTCTTGATTACTAAATGAAGATTTTTACAATTTCGCAATGAAACTCATATTTTCAGAGATACAGTCACTTTTTTAAACATTTCATAAGGAAGTAATATTCATATATTTATTGATTAACTTGAACCACTTCTCATACAAAAAATTCATTTTTTCAAGAATTCTTTCAAATGAAAACAATGTTTTAATAATTGAAAAGAACACTACTGATAACTCAGGGAACATTATTAGAATTTCGCAATGAAATTAATATTTCCGGAGATACATTTTTTTTTACATTTTATAAGGAAGTAATATTCATATATTTATTGATAAACTTGAACCACTTCTCATACAAAAATTGGTTTTTCCAAAAATTCTTTCAAATAAAAACAATGTTTTAATAATTGAAAAGAACACTATTGATAACTTTATGAAAATTTTTAGAATTTCGCAATGAAATTAATATTTCCGGAGATACAGTTACATTTTTAAACATTTCATAAGGAAGTAATATTCATATATTTATTGATAAACTTGAACCACTTCTCATACAAAAATGGGTATTTCCAAAAATTCTTTCAAATGAAAACAATGTTTAAATAATTGAAAAGAACGCTATTGATAACTCAGGGAACATTATTAGAATTTCGAAATAAAATTTATATTTCCGGAGGGACAGCCACTTTCTTAAACATTTCATAAGGAAATAATATTTATATATTTATTGATAAACTTGAACCACTTCTCATACAAAAATTGGGTTTTCCAAAAATTCTTTCAAATGAAAACAATGTTTAAATAATTGAAAAGAACACTATTGATAACTCAGTGAACATTATTAGAATTTCGAAATGAAATTTATATTTCCGGAGGGACAGCCACTTTTTTAAACATTTCATAAGAAAATAATATTTATATATTTATTGATAAACTTGAACCCTTTCTCATACAAAAATTTATTTGTTCAAAAATTCTTTCAAATAATACAATTCTAACAGAATTAAAAGAGCTTTATTGATAACTTTGTGAAAATTTTGTAAAATTGCAATGAAATTAATATTTCCGGAGATACAGTCACTTTCTTAAATATTTCATAAAGATGTAATATTCATATATTTATTGATAAACTTGAACCACTTCTCATACAAAAATGGGTTTTTCCAAAAATTCTTTCAAATGAAAACAATGTTTTAATAATTGAAAAGAACACTGTTGATAACTTTCTGAAAATTTTTAGAATTTCGCAATGAAATTAATATTTCCGGAGATACAGTTACTTTTTTAAACATTTCATAAAGAAGTAATATACATATATTTATTGATTAACTTGAACCACTTATCATACAAAAATGGACTTTCCAAAAATTCTTTCAAATGAAAAGAATGTTTAAATAATTAAAAAGAGCACTATTGATAACTTTGTGAAAATTTTTAGAATTTCAGAAATGAAATTTATATTTCCGGAGTTACAGACAGTTTTTTAAACATTTAATAAGGAACAAATATTTATATATTTATTGATAAACTTGAACCACTTCTCATACAAAAAATGTATTTTTTCAAAAATTCTTTTAAATGAAAACAATGTTTAAATCATTGAAAAGAACACTATTGATAACTCAGTGAACATTATTTTCATAAGGAAGTAATATTCATATATTTATTGATAAACTTAAACCACTTCTCATACAAAAAATTTATTTTTTCAAAAATTCTTTGAAATGAAAACAATGTTTAAATAATTGAAAAGAACACTATTGATAACTCAGTGAACATTATTAGAAATTCGAAAAGAAATTTATATTTCCAAAGATACAGTCACTTTCTTAAATATTTCATAAAGATGTAATATTCATATATTTATTGATATACTTGAACCACTCCTAATACCAAAATGGGTTTTTCCAAAAATTCTTTCAAATGAAAACAATGTTTAAATAATTAAAAAGAGCACTATTGATAACTTTGTGAACATTATTTTCATAAGGTAGTAATATTCATATATTTATTGATAAACTTGAACCACTTCTCATACAAAAATGGCTTTTACAAAAATTCTTTCAAATGAAAACAATTTATAAAAAAAATGGAAAAGAGCACTATTGATAACTCTGTGAAAATTTTTTTAATTTTGAATGAAATTAATATATACAGAGAAACAGTTACTTTCTTAAACATTTCATAAAGATGTAATATTCATATATTTATTGATATACTTGAACCACTCCTAATACCAAAATGGGTTTTTCAAAAAAATCTTTCAAATGAACACAATTTTTTTGGAATTAAAAAAAACACTTTTAATAACTTAGTGAAGATTTTTAGAATTTCGCAATAAAATTAATATTTCCGGAGATAAAGTCACTTTTTTAAGCATTTCATTTGGAAGTTATATATGTATATATAATTTTTGCTTAACTGCAACCACTCTTCATACAAAAATGTTTTTTTCCAAAAATTCTTTCAAATCAACACAACTTTGAAAGAATTGAAAAAAGGACTCTTAATAACTTAGTGAAGATTTTTATAATTTTGCAATGAAATAATTATTTCCGGAGATACAGTCACTTTCTTAAACATTTAATAAAGAAGAAATATTTATATATTTATTGATTAACTTGAACCACTTCTCATACAAAAAATGCATTTTTTCAAGAATTCTTTCAAATGAAAACAATGTTGTAATAATTGAAAAGAACACTACTGATAACTCAGTGAACATTATTTTCATAAGGAAGTAATATTCATATATTTATTGATAAACTTAAACGACTTCTCATACAAAAAATGTATTTTTTCAAAAATTCTTTCAAATGAAAACAATGTTTAAATAATTGAAAAGAACACTATTGATAACTCAGTGAACATTATTAGAATTTCGAAATGAAATTTATATTTCCGGAGGGGCAGACACTTTCTTATACATTTCATAAGGAAATAATATTTATATATTTATTGATAAACTTGAACCCTTTCTCATACAAAAAAGTATTTTTTCAAAAATTCTTTCAAATACTACAATTCTAAAAGAATTAAAAGAGCTTTATTGATAACTTAGTGAAAATTTTTTAAAATTGCAATGAAATTAATATATCTGGAGATACAGTCACTTTCTTAAATATTTCATAAAGATGTAATATTCGTATATTTATTGATAAACTTGAACCACTTCTCATACAAAAATGGGTTTTTCCAAAAATTCTTTCAAATAAAAACAATGTTTTAATAATTGAAAAGAACACTATTGATAACTTTGTGAAAATTTTAAGAATTTCGCAATAAAATTAATATTTCCGGAGATACAGTTACATTTTTAAGCATTTCATAAGGAAGTAATATTCATATATTTATTTCCGGAGGGACAGCCACGTTTTTAAACATTTCATAAGGAAATATTATTTATATATTTATTGATAAACTTGAACCACTTCTCATACAAAAATGGGTTTTTCCAAAAATTCTTTCAAATAAAAACAATGTTTTAATAATTGAAAAGAACACTATTGATAACTTTGTGAAGATTTTTACAATTTCGCAATGAAACTCATATTTTCAGAGATACAGTCACTTTTTTAAACATTTCATAAGGAAGTAATATTCATATATTTATTGATAAACTTGAACCACTTCTCATACAAAAATGGGTTTTTCCAAAAATTCTTTCAAATGAAAACAATGTTTAAATAATTGAAAAGAACACTATTGATAACTCAGGGAACATTATTAGAATTTCGAAATAAAATTTATATTTCCGGAGGGACAGCCACTTTCTTAAACATTTCATAAAGATGTAATATTCATATATTCATTGATATAATTGAACCTAATACCAAAATGGGGTTTTCAAAATAATCTTTCAAATGAAAACAATGTTTTAATAATTGAAAAGAACACTACTGATAACTTTGTGAAAATTTTTAGAATTTCGCAATGATATTAATATTTCCGGATATACAGTCACTTTTTTAAACATTTCAAAAGGAAGTAATATTGTTATATAGTTACTGATAAACGTGAACCATTCCTTATACAAAAATTTAGTTTTCCAAAAATTCTTTTTAATGAAAACAATTTTGAAAAAACTAAAGAGAGCACTCTTGATTAATAAATGAAGATTTTTATAATTTCGCAATGAAACTAATATTTTCGGAGATACAGTCACTTTTTTAAACATTTCATAAGGAAGTAATATTCATATATTTATTGATTAACTTGAACCACTTCTCATACAAAAAATGGGTTTTTCCAAAAATTCTTTTAAATGAAAACAATGTTTAAATAATTGAAAAGAACGCTATTGATAATTTAGGGAACATTATTAGAATTTCGAAATGAAATTTATATTTCCGGAGGAACAGCCACTTTCTTAAACATTTCATAAAGATGTAATATTCATATATTCATTGATATACTTGAACCTAATACCAAAATGGGGTTTTCAAAAAAATCTTTCAAATGAAAACAATGTTTTAATAATTGAAAAGAACACTACTGATAACTCAGTGAACATTATTAGAATTTCGCAATGAAATTAAAATTTCCGGAGATACAGTTTTTTTTTTACATTTCATAAGGAAGTAATATTCATATATTTATTGAGAAACTTGAACCCTTTCTCATACAAAAATGTATTTTTTCAAAAATTCTTTCAAATAATAAAATTCCAAAAGAATTAAAAGAGCTTTATTGATAACTTTGTGAAAATTTTTTAAAATTGCAATGAAATTAATATTTCCGGAGATACAGTCACTTTCTTAAATATTTCATAAAGATGTAATATTCATATATTTATTGATAAACTTGAACCACTTCTCATACAAAAATGGGTTTTTCCAAAAATTCTTTCAAATTAAAAGAATGTTTCAATAATTGAAAAGAACACTATTGATAACTCAGTGAACATTATTAGAATTTCGAAATGAAATTTATATTTCCGGATATACAGTCACTTTTTTAAAAATTTCAAAAGGAAGTAGTATTGTTATATAGTTACTGATAAACGTGAACCATTCCTTATACAAAAATTTAGTTTTCCAAAAATTCTTTTTAATGAAAACAATTTTGAAAAAACTAAAGAGAGCACTCTTGATTAATAAATGAAGATTTTTATAATTTCGCAATGAAACTAATATTTTCGGAGATACAGTCACTTTTTTAAACATTTCATAAGGAAGTAATATTCATATATTTATTGATTAACTTGAACCACTTCTCATACAAAAAATGGGTTTTTCCAAAAATTCTTTTAAATGAAAACAATGTTTAAATAATTGAAAAGAACGCTATTGATAATTTAGGGAACATTATTAGAATTTCGAAATGAAATTTATATTTCCGGAGGAACAGCCACTTTCTTAAACATTTCATAAAGATGTAATATTCATATATTCATTGATATACTTGAACCTAATACCAAAATGGGGTTTTCAAAAAAATCTTTCAAATGAAAACAATGTTTTAATAATTGAAAAGAACACTACTGATAACTTTGTGAAAATTTTTAGAATTTCGCAATGATATTAATATTTCCGGATATACAGTCACTTTTTTAAACATTTCAAAAGGAAGTAATATTGTTATATAGTTACTGATAAACGTGAACCATTCCTTATACAAAAATTTAGTTTTCCAAAAATTCTTTTTAATGAAAACAATTTTGAAAAAACTAAAGAGAGCACTCTTGATTAATAAATGAAGATTTTTATAATTTCGCAATGAAACTAATATTTTCGGAGATACAGTCACTTTTTTAAACATTTCATAAGGAAGTAATATTCATATATTTATTGATTAACTTGAACCACTTCTCATACAAAAAATGGGTTTTTCCAAAAATTCTTTTAAATGAAAACAATGTTTAAATAATTGAAAAGAACGCTATTGATAATTTAGGGAACATTATTAGAATTTCGAAATGAAATTTATATTTCCGGAGGAACAGCCACTTTCTTAAACATTTCATAAAGATGTAATATTCATATATTCATTGATATACTTGAACCTAATACCAAAATGGGGTTTTCAAAAAAATCTTTCAAATGAAAACAATGTTTTAATAATTGAAAAGAACACTACTGATAACTCAGTGAACATTATTAGAATTTCGCAATGAAATTAAAATTTCCGGAGATACAGTTTTTTTTTTACATTTCATAAGGAAGTAATATTCATATATTTATTGAGAAACTTGAACCCTTTCTCATACAAAAATGTATTTTTTCAAAAATTCTTTCAAATAATAAAATTCCAAAAGAATTAAAAGAGCTTTATTGATAACTTTGTGAAAATTTTTTAAAATTGCAATGAAATTAATATTTCCGGAGATACAGTCACTTTCTTAAATATTTCATAAAGATGTAATATTCATATATTTATTGATTAACTTGAACCACTTCTCATACAAAAAATTGGGTTTTTCCAAAAATTCTTTCAAATGAAAACAATGTTTAAATAATTGAAAAGAACACTATTGATAACTCAGTGAACATTATTAGAATTTTGCAATGAAATTAATATTTCCGGATATACAGTCACTTTTTTAAAAATTTCAAAAGGAAGTAGTATTGTTATATAGTTACTGATAAACGTGAACCATTCCTTATACAAAAATTTAGTTTTCCAAAAATTCTTTTTAATGAAAACAATTTTGAAAAAACTAAAAAGAGCACTCTTAATTACTAAGCGAAGATTTTTATAATTTCGCAATGAAACTAATATTTTCGGAGATGCAGTCACTTTTTTAAACATTTCATAAGGAAGTAATATTCATATATTTATTGAGAAACTTGAACCACTTCTCATACAAAAATGGGTTTTTTCAAAAATTCTTTCAAATTAAAACAATGTTTAAATAATTGAAAAGAACACTATTGATAACTTTGTGAACATTATTAGAATTTCGAAATGAAATTTATATTTCCGGAGGGGCAGCCACTTTCTTAAACATTTCATAAGGAAATAATATTTATATATTTATTGATAAACTTGAACCCTTTCTCATACAAAAATTTATTTTTTCAAAAATTCTTTCAAATAATAAAATTCTAAAAGAAATAAAAGAGCTTTATTGATAACTTTGTGAAAATTTTTTTAAAATTGCAATGAAATTAATATTTCAGGAGATACAGTCACTTTCTTAAATATTTCATAAAGATGTAATATTCATATATTTATTGATAAACTTGAACCACTTCTCATACAAAAATGGGTTTTTCCAAAAATTCTTTCAAATTAAAAGAATGTTTCAATAATTGAAAAGAACACTATTGATAACTCAGTGAACATTATTAGAATTTCGAAATGAAATTTATATTTCCGGAGGGACAGCCACTTTCTTAAACATTTCATAAGGAAATAATATTTATATATTTATTGATAAACTTGAACCCTTTCTCATACAAAAATTTATTTTTTCAAAAATTCTTTCAAATAATACAATTCTAACAGAATTAAAAGAGCTTTATTGATTACTGTGTGAAAATTTTTTAAAATTGCAATGAAATTAATATTTCTGGAGATACAGTCACTTTCTTAAATATTTCATAAAAATGTAATATTCATATATTTATTGATAAACTTGAACCACTTCTCATACAAAAATGGGTTTTCCAAAAATTCTTTCAAATGAAAACAATGTTTTAATAATTGAAAAGAACACTATTGATAACTTTGTGAAAATTTTTAGAATTTCGCAATGAAATTAATATTTCCGGAGATACAGTTACTTTTTTAAACATTTCATAAGGAAGTTATATTCATATATTTATTGATAAACTTGAACCACTTCTCATACAAAAATGGGTTTTTCCAAAAATTCTTTCAAATGAAAACAATGTTTAAATAATTAAAAAGAGCACTATTGATAACTTTGTGCAAATTTTTAGAATTTTAGAAATGAAATTTATATATCCGGAGTTACAGACAGTTTTTTAAACATTTAATAAGGAACAAATATTTATATATTTATTGATAAACTTGAACCACTTCTCATACAAAAAATGTATTTTTTCAAAAATTCTTTTAAATGAAAACAATGTTTAAATAATTGAAAAGAACACTATTGATAACTCAGTGAACATTATTAGAATTTCGAAATGAAATTTATATTTCCGGAGGGACAGCCACTTTTTTAAACATTTCATAAGGAAATAATATTTATATATTTATTGATAAACTTGAACCCTTTCTCATACAAAAATTTATTTTTTCAAAAATTCTTTCAAATAATACAATTCTAACAGAATTAAAAGGGCTTTATTGATAACTTTGTGAAAATTTTTTAAAATTGCAATGAAATTAATATTTCCGGAGATACAGTTACTTTTTTAAACAGTTCATAAGGAAGTTGTATTCATATATTTATTGTTAAACTTGAACCACTTCTCATACAAAAATGGGTTTTTCCAAAAATTCTTTCAAAAAAAAATAATGTTTTAATAATTGAAAAGTTCACTATTGATAACTTTATGAAAATTTTTAGAATTTCGCAATGAATTTAATATTTCCGGAGATACAGTTACATTTTTAAACATTTCATAAGGAAGTAATATTCATATATTTATTGATAAACTTGAACCACTTCTCATACACAAATGGGGTTTTCCAAAAATTCTTTCAAATGAAAACAATGTTTAAATAATTGAAAAGAACACTATTGATAACTCAGTGAACATTATTAGAATTTCGAAATAAAATTTATATTTCCGGAGGGACAGCCACTTTTTTAAACATTTCATAAGGAAATAATATTTATATATTTATTGATAAACTTGAACCCTTTCTCATACAAAAATTTATTTTTTCAAAAATTCTTTCAAATAATACAATTCTAACAGAATTAAAAGAGCTTTATTGATAACTTTGTGAAAATTTTTTAAAATTGCAATGAAATTAATATTTCCGGAGATACAGTCACTTTCTTAAATATTTCATAAAGATGTAATATTCATATATTTATTGATAAACTTGAACCACTTCTCATACAAAAATGGGTTTTTCCAAAAATTCTTTCAAATGAAAACAATGTTTTAATAATTGAAAAGAACACTATTGATAACTTTGTGAAAAGTTTTTGAATTTCGCAATGAAATTAATATTTCCGGAGATACAGTTACTTTTTTAAACATTTCATAAGGAAGTAATATTCATATATTTTTTGATAAACTTGAACCACTTCTCATACAAAAATGGGTTTTTCCAAAAATTCTTTCAAATGAAAACAATGTTTAAATAATTAAAAAGAGCACTATTGATACCTTTGTGAAAATTTTTAGAATTTCATAAAAGAAATTTATATTTCCGGAGTTACAGACAGTTTTTTAAACATTTAATAAGGAACAAATATTTATATATTTATTGATAAACTTGAATCACTTCTCATGCAGAAAATTCATTTTTTCAAAAATTCTTTGATATGAAAACAATGTTTAAATAATTGAAAAGAACACTATTGATAACTCAGTGAACATTATTAGAAATTCGAAAAGAAATTTATATTTCCAAAGATACAGTCACTTTCTTAAATATTTCATAAAGATTATATTTGTATATATATTATATTATGTTATATTCATATATTTATTGATATACTTGAACCACTCCTAATACCAAAATGGGTTTTTCAAAAAAATCTTTCAAATGAACACAATTTTTTAGGAATTAAAAAAAACACTATTAATAACTTAGTAAAGATTTTTAGAATTTCGCAATAAAATTAATATTTCCGGAGATACAGTCACTTTTTTAAACATTTGATTTGGAAGTTATATATGTATATATAATTTTTGCTTAACTGCAACCACTCTTCATACAAAAATGTTTTTTTTCCAAAAATTCTTTCAAATCAACACAACTTTGAAAGAATTGAAAAAAGCACTCTTAATAACTTAGTGAAGATTTTTATAATTTTGCAATGAAATTATTATTTCCGGAGATACAGTCACTTTCTTAAACATTTAATAAAAAAGAAATATTTATATATTTATTGATTAACTTGAACCACTTCTCATACAAAAAATGCATTTTTTCAAGAATTCTTTCAAATTAAAACAACGTTGTAATATTTGAAAAGAACACTACTGATAACTCAGTGAACATTATTTTCATAAGGAAGTAATATTCATATATTTATTGATAAACTTAAACGACTTCTCATACAAAAAATTTATTTTTTCAAAAATTCTTTCAAATGAAAACAATGTTTAAATAATTGAAAAGAACACTATTGATAACTCAGTGAACATTATTTTCATAAGGAAGTAATATTCATATATTTATTGATAAACTTAAACGACTTCTCATACAAAAAATTTATTTTTTCAAAAATTCTTTCAAATGAAAACAATGTTTAAATAATTGAAAAGACCACTATTGATAACTCAGTGAACATTATTTTCATAAGAAAGTAATATTCATATATTTATTGATAAACTTAACCGACTTCTCATACAAAAAATGTTTTTTTTCAAAAATTCTTTCAAATGAAAACAATGTTTTAATAATTGAAAAGAACACTATTGATAACTTTGTGAAAATTATTAGAATTTCGCAATGAAATTAATATTTCCAAAGATACATTCAGTTTTTTAAACATTTCATAAGGAAATAATATTTATATATATATATTGATAAACTTGAACCCTTTCTCATACAAAAATGTATTTTTTCAAAAATTCTTTCAAATAATACAATTCTAACAGAATTAAAAGAGCTTTATTGATAACTTTGTGAAAATTTTTTAAAATTGCAATGAAATTAATATTTCCGGAGATACAGTTACTTTTTTAAACAGTTTATAAGGAAGTTGTATTCATATATTTATTGTTAAACTTGAACCACTTCTCATACAAAAATGGGTTTTTCCAAAAATTCTTTCAAAAAAAAATAATGTTTTAATAATTGAAAAGTTCACTATTGATAACTTTATGAAAATTTTTAGAATTTCGCAATGAAATTAATATTTCCGGAGATACAGTTACATTTTTAAACATTTCATAAGGAAGTAATATTCATATATTTATTGATAAACTTGAACCACTTCTCATACAAAAATGGGGTTTTCCAAAAATTCTTTCAAATGAAAACAATGTTTAAATAATTGAAAAGAACGCTATTGATAACTCAGGGAACATTATTAGAATTTCGAAATAAAATTTATATTTCCGGCGGGACAGCCACTTTCTTAAACATTTCATAAGGAAATAATATTCATATATTTATTGATAAACTTGAACCACTTCTCATACAAAAATGGGGTTTTCTAAAAATTCTTTCAAATGAAAACAATGTTTAAATAATTGAAAAGAACACTATTGATAACTCAGTGAACATTATTAGAATTTCGAAATGAAATTTATATTTCCGGAGGGACAGCCACTTTTTTAAACATTTCATAAGGAAATAATATTTATATATTTATTGATAAACTTGAACCCTTTCTCATACAAAAATTTATTTTTTCAAAAATTCTTTCAAATAATACAATTCTAACAGAATTAAAAGAGCTTTATTGATAACTTTGTGAAAATTTTTTAAAATTGCAATGAAATTAATATTTCCGGAGATACAGTTACTTTTTTAAACAGTTCATAAGGAAGTTGTATTCATATATTTATTGTTAAACTTGAACCACTTCTCATACAAAAATGGGTTTTTCCAAAAATTCTTTCAAATGAAAACAATGTTTTAATAATTAAAAAGAACACTATTGATAACTTTGTGAAAAGTTTTTGAATTTCGCAATGAAATTAATATTTCCGGAGATACAGTTACTTTTTTAAACATTTCATAAGGAAGTAATATTCATATATTTATTGATAAACTTGAACCACTTCTCATACAAAAATGGGTTTTTCCAAAAATTCTTTCAAATGAAAACAATGTTTAAATAATTGAAAAGAACACTATTGATAACTCAGTGAACATTATTAGAAATTCGAAAAGAAATTTATATTTCCAAAGATACAGTCACTTTTTTAAATATTTCATAAAGATGTAATATTCATATATTTATTGATAAACTTGAACCCTTTCTCATACAAAAATTTATTTTTTCAAAAATTCTTTCAAATAATACAATTCTAACAGAATTAAAAGAGCTTTATTGATAACTTTGTGAAAATTTTTTTAAATTGCAATGAAATTAATATTTCCGGAGATACAGTCACTTTCTTAAATATTTCATAAAGATGTAATATTCATATATTTATTGATAAACTTGAACCACTTCTCATACAAAAATGGGATTTTCCAAAAATTCTTTCAAATGAAAACAATGTTTTAATAATTGAAAAGAACACTATTGATACCTTTGTGAAAATTTTTAGAATTTCAGAAATGAAATTTATATTTCCGGAGTTACAGACAGTTTTTTAAACATTTAATAAGGAACAAATATTTATATATTTATTGATAAACTTGAACCACTTCTCATACAAAAAATGTATTTTTTAAAAAATTCTTTTAAATGAAAACAATGTTTAAATCATTGAAAAGAACACTATTGATAACTCAGTGAACATTATTTTCATAAGGAAGTATTATTCATATATTCATTGATAAATTTAAGCCACTTCTCATACAAAAAATGTATTTTTTCAAAAATTCTTTGATATGAAAACAATGTTTAAATAATTGAAAAGAACACTATTG
This sequence comes from Epicampocera succincta, assembly GCA_932526305.1. Taxonomy (NCBI): domain Eukaryota; kingdom Metazoa; phylum Arthropoda; class Insecta; order Diptera; family Tachinidae; genus Epicampocera; species Epicampocera succincta. The sequence goes on along the minus strand of OW052035.1, from coordinate 24,515,361 downwards.
ATAACTCAGTGAACATTATTAGAAATTCGAAAAGAAATTTATATTTCCAAAGATACAGTCACTTTCTTAAATATTTCATAATGATGTTATATTCATATATTTATTGATGTACTTGAACCACTCCTAATACCAAAATGGGTTTTTCCAAAAATTCTTTCAAATGAAAACAATGTTTTAATAATTAAAAAGAGCACTATTGATAACTTTGTGAACATTATTTTCATAAGGAAGTAATATTCATATATTTATTGATAAACTTGAACCAGTCATCATACAAAAATGGCTTTTACAAAAATTCTTTCAAATGAAAACAATTTATAAAAAAAAATGGAAAAGACCACTATTGATAACTCTGTGAAAATTTTTTAATTTTGAATGAAATTAATATAACCAGAGATACAGTTACTTTCTTAAACATTTCATAAAGATATAATATTTATATATTTATTGATATACTTGAACCACTCCTAATACCAAAATGGGTTTTTCAAAAAAATCTTTCAAATGAACACAATTTTTTAAAAATTAAAAAAAAAACACTATTAATAACTTAGTAAAGATTTTTAGAATTTCGCAATAAAATTAATATTTCCGGAGATACAGTCACTTTTTTAAACATTTGATTTGGAAGTTATATATGTATATATAATTTTTGCTTAACTGCAACCACTCTTCATACAAAAATGTTTTTTTTCCAAAAATTCTTTCAAATCAACACAACTTTGAAAGAATTGAAAAAAGCACTCTTAATAACATAGTGAAGATTTTTATAATTTTGCAATGAAATTATTATTTCCGGAGATACAGTCACTTTCTTAAACATTTAATAAAGAAGAAATATTTATATATTTATTGATTAACTTGAACCACTTCTCATACAAAAAATGCATTTTTTCAAGAATTCTTTCAAATGAAAACAATGTTGTAATATTTGAAAAGAACACTACTGATAACTCAATAATTGAAAAGAACACTGTTGATAACTTTCTGAAAATTTTTAGAATTTCGCAATGAAATTAATATTTCCGGAGATACAGTTACTTTTTTAAACATTTCATAAGGAAATAATATTCATATATTTATTGATTAACTTGAACCACTTCTCATACAAAAATGGACTTTCAAAAAATTCTTTCAAATGAAAACAATGTTTAAATAATTAAAAAGAGCACTATTGATAACTTTGTGAAATTTTTTAGAATTTCAGAAATGAAATTTATATTTCCGGAGTTACAGACAGTTTTTTAAACATTTAATAAGGAACAAATATTTATATATTTATTGATAAACTTGAACCACTTCTCATACAAAAAATGTATTTTTTCAAAAATTCTTTTAAATGAAAACAATGTTTAAATCATTGAAAAGAACACTATTGATAACTCAGTGAACATTATTTTCATAAGGAAGTAATATTCATATATTTATTGATAAACTTAAACCACTTCTCATACAAAAAATGTATTTTTTCAAAAATTCTTTGAAATGAAAACAATGTTTAAATAATTGAAAAGAACACTATTGATAACTCAGTGAACATTATTAGAAATTCGAAAAGAAATTTATATTTCCAAAGATACAGTCACTTTCTTAAATATTTCATAAAGATGTAATATTCATATATTTATTGATATACTTGAACCACTCCTAATACCAAAATGGGTTTTTCCAAAAATTCTTTCAAATGAAAACAATGTTTAAATAATTAAAAAGAGCACTATTGATAACTTTGTGAACATTATTTTCATAAAGATGTAATATTCATATATTCATTGATATACTTGAACCACTCCTAATACCAAAATGGGGTTTTCAAAAAAAATATTTCAAATGAACACAATTTTTTAGGAATTAAAAAAAACACTATTAATAACTTAGTGAAGATTTTTAGAATTTCGCAATAAAATTAATATTTCCGGAGATACAGTTACATTTTTAAACATTTCATAAGAAAGTAATATTCATATATTTATTTCCGGAGGGACAGCCACGTTTTTAAACATTTCATAAGGAAATAATATTTATATATTTATTGATAAACTTGAACCGCTTCTCATACAAAAATGGGTTTTTCCAAAAAATCTTTCAAATGAAAACAATGTTTAAATAATTGAAAAGAACAATATTGATAACTCAGTGAACATTATTTTCATAAGGAAGTAATATTCATATATTTATTAATAAACTTAAACCACTTCTCATATAAAAAATGTATTTTTTCAAAAATTCTTTGAAATGAAAACAATGTTTAAATAATTGAAAAGAACACTATTGATAACTCAGTGAACAGTGTCACACCGGATATACAGTCACTTTTTTAAACATTTCAAAAGGAAGTAATATTGTTATATAGTTACTGATAAACGTGAACCATTGCTTATACAAAAATTTAGTTTTCCAAAAATTCTTTTTAATGAAAACAATTTTGAAAAAACTAAAGAGAGCCCTCTTGATTACTAAATGAATATTTTTACAATTTCGCAATGAAACTCATATTTTAAGAGATACAGTCACTTTTTTAAACATTTCATAAGGAAGTAATATTCATATATTTATTGATTAACTTGAACCACTTCTCATACAAAAAATTCATTTTTTCAAGAATTCTTTCAAATGAAAACAATGTTTTAATAATTGAAAAGAACACTACTGATAACTCAGGGAACATTATTAGAATTTCGCAATGAAATTAATATTTCCGGAGATACATTTTTTTTTTACATTTTATAAGGAAGTAATATTCATATATTTATTGATAAACTTGAACCACTTCTCATACAAAAATGGGTTTTTCACAAAAATTCTTTCAAATAAAAACAATGTTTAAATAATTGAAAAGAACATTATTGATAACTCAGTGAACATTATTAGAATTTCGAAATGAAATTTATATATCCGGAGGGGCAGCTACTTTCTTAAACATTTCATAAGGAAATAATATTTATATATTTATTGATAAACTTGAACCCTTTCTCATACAAAAATGTATTTTTTCAAAAATTCTTTCAAATAATAAAATTCTAAAAGAAATAAAAGAGCTTTATTGATAACTTTGTGAAAATTTTTTTAAAAATGCAATGAAATTAATATTTCCGGAGATACAGTCACTTTCTTAAATATTTCATAAAGATGTAATATTCATATATTTATTGATAAGCTTGAACCACTTCTCATACAAAAATGGGTTTTTCCAAAAATTCTTTCAAATAAAAACAATGTTTTAATAATTGAAAAGAACACTATTGATAACTTTATGAAAATTTTTAGAATTTCGCAATGAAATTAATATTTCCGGAGATACAGTTACATTTTTAAACATTTCATAAGGAAGTAATATTCATATATTTATTGATAAACTTAAGCCACTTCTCATAAAAAAATGGGTATTTCCAAAAATTCTTTCAAATGAAAACAATGTTTAAATAATTGAAAAGAACGCTATTGATAACTCAGGGAACATTATTAGAATTTCGAAATAAAATTTATATTTCCGGAGGGACAGCCACTTTCTTAAACATTTCATAAGGAAATAATATTTATATATTTATTGATAAACTTGAACCACTTCTCATACAAAAATGGGGTTTTCCAAAAATTCTTTCAAATGAAAACAATGTTTAAATAATTGAAAAGAACACTATTGATAACTCAGTGAACATTATTAGAATTTCGAAATGAAATTTATATTTCCGGAGGGACAGCCACTTTTTTAAACATTTCATAAGAAAATAATATTTATATATTTATTGATAAACTTGAACCCTTTCTCATACAAAAATTTATTTGTTCAAAAATTCTTTCAAATAATACAATTCTAACAGAATTAAAAGAGCTTTATTGATAACTTTGTGAAAATTTTGTAAAATTGCAATGAAATTAATATTTCCGGAGATACAGTCACTTTGTTAAATATTTCATAAAGATGTAATATTCATATAATTATTGATAAACTTGAACCACTTCTCATACAAAAATGGGTTTTTCCAAAAATTCTTTCAAATGAAAACAATGTTTTAATAATTGAAAAGAACACTGTTGATAACTTTCTGAAAATTTTTAGAATTTCGCAATGAAATTAATATTTCCGGAGATACATTTTTTTTTTTTACATTTTATAAGGAAGTAATATTCATATATTTATTGATAAACTTGAACCACTTCTCATACAAAAATGGGTTTTTCACAAAAATTCTTTCAAATAAAAACAATGTTTAAATAATTGAAAAGAACATTATTGATAACTCAGTGAACATTATTAGAATTTCGCAATGAAAATAATATTTCCAAAGATACATTCAGTTTTTTAAACATTTCATAAGGAAATAATATTTATATATATATATTGATAAACTTGAACCCTTTCTCATACAAAAATGTATTTTTTCAAAAATTCTTTCAAATAATACAATTCTAACAGAATTAAAAGAGCTTTATTGATAACTTTGTGAAAATTTTGTAAAATTGCAATGAAATTAATATTTCCGGAGATACAGTCACTTTGTTAAATATTTCATAAAGATGTAATATTCATATATTTATTGATAAACTTGAACCACTTCTCATACAAAAATGGGTTTTTCCAAAAATTCTTTCAAATGAAAACAATGTTTTAATAATTGAAAAGAACACTGTTGATAACTTTCTGAAAATTTTTAGAATTTCGCAATGAAATTAATATTTCCGGAGATACAGTTACTTTTTTAAACATTTCATAAAGAAGTAATATTCATATATTTATTGATTAACTTGAACCACTTCTCATACAAAAATGGACTTTCCAAAAATTCTTTCAAATGAAAAGAATGTTTAAATAATTAAAAAGAGCACTTTTGATAACTTTGTGAAAATTTTTAGAATTTCAGAAATGAAATTTATATTTCCGGAGTTACAGACAGTTTTTTAAACATTTAATAAGGAACAAATATTTATATATTTATTGATAAACTTGAACCACTTCTCATACAAAAAATGTATTTTTTCAAAAATTCTTTTAAATGAAAACAATGTTTAAATAATTGAAAAGAACACTATTGATAACTCAGTGAACATTATTAGAAATTCGAAAAGAAATTTATATTTCCAAAGATACAGTCACTTTCTTAAATATTTCATAAAGATGTAATATTCATATATTTATTGATAAACTTGAACCACTTCTCATACAAAAATGGGTTTTTCCAAAAATTCTTTCAAATGAAAACAATGTTTTAATAATTGAAAAGAACACTGTTGATAACTTTCTGAAAATTTTTAGAATTTCGCAATGAAATTAATATTTCCGGAGATACATTTTTTTTTTTTACATTTTATAAGGAAGTAATATTCATATATTTATTGATAAACTTGAACCACTTCTCATACAAAAATGGGTTTTTCACAAAAATTCTTTCAAATAAAAACAATGTTTAAATAATTGAAAAGAACATTATTGATAACTCAGTGAACATTATTAGAATTTCGAAATGAAATTTATATATCCGGAGGGGCAGCTACTTTCTTAAACATTTCATAAGGAAATAATATTTATATATTTATTGATAAACTTGAACCCTTTCTCATACAAAAATGTATTTTTTCAAAAATTCTTTAAAATAATAAAATTCTAAAAGAAATAAAAGAGCTTTATTGATAACTTTGTGAAAATTTTTTTAAAAATGCAATGAAATTAATATTTCCGGAGATACAGTCACTTTCTTAAATATTTCATAAAGATGTAATATTCATATATTTATTGATAAGCTTGAACCACTTCTCATACAAAAATGGGTTTTTCCAAAAATTCTTTCAAATAAAAACAATGTTTTAATAATTGAAAAGAACACTATTGATAACTTTATGAAAATTTTTAGAATTTCGCAATGAAATTAATATTTCCGGAGATACAGTTACATTTTTAAACATTTCATAAGGAAGTAATATTCATATATTTATTGATAAACTTGAACCACTTCTCATACAAAAATGGGTTTTTCCAAAAATTCTTTCAAATGAAAACAATGTTTAAATAATTGAAAAGAACACTATTGATAACTCAGTGAACACTATTAGAATTTCGAAATGAAATTTATATTTCCGGAGGGACAGCCACTTTCTTAAACATTTCATAAGGAAATAATATTCATATATTTATTGATAAACTTGAACCACTTCTCATACAAAAATGGGGTTTTCCAAAAATTCTTTCAAATGAAAACAATGTTTAAATAATTGAAAAGAACACTATTGATAACTCAGTGAACATTATTAGAATTTCGCAATGAAATTAATATTTCCGGAGATACAGTTTTTTTTTTTTACATTTCATAAGGAAGTAATATTCATATATATATTGATAAACTTGAACCACTTCTCATACAAAAATGGGTTTTTCCAAAAATTCTTTCAAATGAAAACAATGTTTTAATAATTGAAAAGAACACTGTTGATAACTTTCTGAAAATTTTTAGAATTTCGCAATGAAATTAATATTTCCGGAGATACATTTTTTTTTTTACATTTTATAAGGAAGTAATATTCATATATTTATTGATAAACTTGAACCACTTCTCATACAAAAAATGTATTTTTTCAAAAATTCTTTTAAATGAAAACTATGTTTAAATAATTGAAAAGAACACTATTGATAACTCAGTGAACATTATTAGAAATTCGAAAAGAAATTTATATTTCCAAAGATACAGTCACTTTCTTAAATATTTCATAAAGATGTAATATTCATATATTTATTGATAAACTTGAACCACTTCTCATACAAAAATGGGTTTTTCCAAAAATTCTTTCAAATGAAAACAATGTTTTAATAATTGAAAAGAACATTATTGATAACTCAGTGAACATTATTAGAATTTCGAAATGAAATTTATATATCCGGAGGGGCAGCTACTTTCTTAAACATTTCATAAGGAAATAATATTTATATATTTATTGATAAACTTGAACCCTTTCTCATACAAAAATGTATTTTTTCAAAAATTCTTTAAAATAATAAAATTCTAAAAGAAATAAAAGAGCTTTATTGATAACTTTGTGAAAATTTTTTTAAAAATGCAATGAAATTAATATTTCCGGAGATACAGTCACTTTCTTAAATATTTCATAAAGATGTAATATTCATATATTTATTGATAAGCTTGAACCACTTCTCATACAAAAATGGGTTTTTCCAAAAATTCTTTCAAATAAAAACAATGTTTTAATAATTGAAAAGAACACTATTGATAACTTTATGAAAATTTTTAGAATTTCGCAATGAAATTAATATTTCCGGAGATACAGTTACATTTTTAAACATTTCATAAGGAAGTGATATTCATATATTTATTGATAAACTTAAGCCACTTCTCATAAAAAAATGGGTATTTCCAAAAATTCTTTCAAATGAAAACAATGTTTAAATAATTGAAAAGAACGCTATTGATAACTCAGGGAACATTATTAGAATTTCGAAATAAAATTTATATTTCCGGAGGGACAGCCACTTTCTTAAACATTTCATAAGGAAATAATATTTATATATTTATTGATAAACTTGAACCACTTCTCATACAAAAATGGGGTTTTCCAAAAATTCTTTCAAATGAAAACAATGTTTAAATAATTGAAAAGAACACTATTGATAACTCAGTGAACATTATTAGAATTTCGAAATGAAATTTATATTTCCGGAGGGACAGCCACTTTTTTAAACATTTCATAAGAAAATAATATTTATATATTTATTGATAAACTTGAACCCTTTCTCATACAAAAATTTATTTGTTCAAAAATTCTTTCAAATAATACAATTCTAACAGAATTAAAAGAGCTTTATTGATAACTTTGTGAAAATTTTGTAAAATTGCAATGAAATTAATATTTCCGGAGATACAGTCACTTTCTTAAATATTTCATAAAGATGTAATATTCATATATTTATTGATAAACTTGAACCACTTCTCATACAAAAATGGGTTTTTCCACAAATTCTTTCAAATGAAAACAATGTTTTAATAATTGAAAAGAACACTGTTGATAACTTTCTGAAAATTTTTAGAATTTCGCAATGAAATTAATATTTCCGGAGATACAGTTACTTTTTTAAACATTTCATAAAGAAGTAATATTCATATATTTATTGATTAACTTGAACCACTTCTCATACAAAAATGGACTTTCCAAAAATTCTTTCAAATGAAAAGAATGTTTAAATAATTAAAAAGAGCACTTTTGATAACTTTGTGAAAATTTTTAGAATTTCAGAAATGAAATTTATATTTCCGGAGTTACAGACAGTTTTTTAAACATTTAATAAGGAACAAATATTTATATATTTATTGATAAACTTGAACCACTTCTCATACAAAAAATGTATTTTTTCAAAAATTCTTTTAAATGAAAACAATGTTCCGTGTTCGTCCATGGGGACGAAATACATACCTAGCAATCTTTTTGTAGTGAAAGACGTGCGAACAAAGTTTTTGGCCATAAAACTGGAATGGTAATATGTGCGGCTAAGAATTATTTATATTTTATAGTGCACACATGTACCATTTCAGCGCACCAGTTGTCATTTCCTGGTTCGTCTATGGGGACGAAATACACACCTAGCAAACTTTTTGTAGTGAAAAAGGTGCGAACAAAGTTTTTGGCCATAAAACTGGAATGGTAATATGTGCGGCTAAGAATTTTGTATATTTTATAGTGGACACATGTAACATTCCAGCTCACCAGTTGTCATTTTCTGGTTCGTCCATGGGGACGAAATACACACCCAGCAAACTTTATGTGGTAAAAAAGGCGCGAACAAAGTTTTTGGCCATAAAACGTAAATGGGTATTAGTGCGCCTTAGAATTTTTCATATTTTACAGTGCACACATGAACCATTCGAGCGCACCAGTTTTCATTTTCTGATTTGTCCCTGGGGACGAAATACACATCTAGCAAACTTTTTGTAGTGAAAGAGGTGCGAACAAAGTTTTTGGCCATAAAACTGGAATGGTGATATGTGCGCTAAGAATTTTTGATATTTTATAGTGGACACAAGTGCAATTTCAGCGCACCAGTCGTCACTTCCTGGTTCGGTCCTGGAAATAAGGTACACACCCAGCAAACTTTTTGTAGTGAAAAAGGTGCAAACAAAGTTTTTGGCCATAAAACTGGAAGGCTAATATGTGCGGCTAAGAATTTTTGATATTTCATAGTAGACACATGTACCATTTCAGTGCACCAGTTGTTACTTCCTAGTTCGGTCCTGGGGATAAGATACGCACCCAGAAAACTTTTTTAAGAGTAAAAGGCGCAAAAAAATTTTTGGCCATAAAACTGAAAATGTAATATGTGCGGCTAAGAATTTTTTATATTTTATAGTGGACACATGTACCATTTCAGCGCACCAGTTGTCATTTCCTGGTTCGTCTATGGGGACGAAATACACACCTAGCAAAATTTTTGTAGTGAAAAAGGTGCGAACAAAGTTTTTGGCCATAAAACTGGAATGGTAATATGTGCGGCTAAGAATTTTTTATATTTTATAGTGGACACATGTAACATTCCAGCTCACCAGTTGTCATTTTCTGGTTCGTCCATGGGGACGAAATACACACCCAGCAAACTTTATGTGGTAAAAAAGGCGCGAACAAAGTTTTTGGCCATAAAACGTAAATGGGTATTAGTGCGCCTTAGAATTTTTCATATTTTACAGTGCACACATGAACCATTCGAGCGCACCAGTTTTCATTTTCTGATTTGTCCCTGGGGACGAAATACACATCTAGCAAACTTTTTGTAGTGAAAGAGGTGCGAACAAAGTTTTTGGCCATAAAACTGGAATGGTAATATGTGCGGCTAAGAATTTTTGATATTTCATAGTAGACACATGTACCATTTCAGTGCACCAGTTGTTACTTCCTAGTTCGGTCCTGGGGATAAGATACGCACCCAGAAAACTTTTTTAAGAGTAAAAGGCGCAAAAAAATTTTTGGCCATAAAACTGAAAATGTAATATGTGCGGCTAAGAATTTTTTATATTTTATAGTGGACACATGTACCATTTTAGCGCACCAGTTGTCATTTCCTGGTTCGTCTATGGGGACGAAATACACACCTAGCAAAATTTTTGTAGTGAAAAAGGTGCGAACAAAGTTTTTGGCCATAAAACTGGAATGGTAATATGTGCGGCTAAGAATTTTTTATATTTTATAGTGGACACATGTAACATTCCAGCTCACCAGTCGTCACTTCCTGGTTCGATCCTGGAAATAAGGTACACACCCAGCAAACTTTTTGTAGTGAAAAAGGTGCAAACGAAGTTTTTGGCCATAAAACTGGAATGGTAATATGTGCGGGTAAGAATTTTTGATATTTTATAGTGGACACATGTACCATTTTAGTGCACCAGTTGTCACTTCCTAGTTCGGTCCTGGGGATAAGATACGCACCCAGAAAACTTTTTTAAGAGTAAAAGGCGCAAAAAAATTTTTGGCCATAAAACTGAAAATGTAATATGTGCGGCTAAGAATTTTTGACATTTTATAGTGGACACATGTAACATTCCAGCTCACCAGTTGTCATTTCCTGGTTCGTCCATGGGGACGAAATACACACCTAGCAATCTTTTTGTAGTGAAAGAGGTGCGAACAAAGTTTTTGGCCATAAAACTGGAATGGTAATATGTGCGGCTAAGAATTTTTTATATTTTATAGTGCACACATGTACCATTCCAGCTCACCAGTTGTCATTTCCTGGTTCGTCTATGGGGACGAAATACACACCTAGCAATCTTTTTGTAGTGAAAGAGGTGCGAACAAAGTTTTTGGCCATAAAACTGAAAATGTAATATGTGCGGCTAAGAATTTTTGACATTTTATAGTGGACACATGTAACATTCCAGCTCACCAGTTGTCATTTCCTGGTTCGTCTATGGGGACGAAATACACACCTAGCAAACTTTTTGTAGTGAAAAAGGTGCGAACAAAGTTTTTGGCCATAAAACTGGATTGGTAATATGTGCGGTCAAGAATTTTTGATATTTTATAGTGGACACATGTACCATTTCAGCGCACCAGTTGTCATTTCCTGGTTCGTCTATGGGGACGAAGTACACACCTAGCAAACTTTTTGTAGTGAAAAAGGTGCGAACAAAGTTTTTGGCCATAAAACTGGAATGGTAATATGTGCGGCTAAGAATTTTTTATATTTTATAGTGGACACATGTAACATTCCAGCTCACCAGTTGTCATTTCCTGGTTCGTCCATTGGGACGAAATACACACCCAGCAAACTTTATGTGGTAAAAAAGGCGCGAACAAAGTTTTTGGCCATAAAACTGGAATGGTAATATGTGCGGCTAAGAATTTTTTATATTTTATAGTGGACACATGTAACATTCCAGCTCACCAGTTGTCATTTTCTGGTTCGTCCATGGGGACGAAATACACACCCAGCAAACTTTATGTGGTAAAAAAGGCGCGAACAAAGTTTTTGGCCATAAACCGTAACTGGGTATTAGTGCGCCTTAGAATTTTTCATATTTTACAGTGCACACATGAACCATTCGAGCGCACCAGTTTTCATTTTCTGATTTGTCCCTGGGGACGAAATACACATCTAGCAAACTTTTTGTAGTGAAAGAGGTGCGAACAAAGTGTTTGGCCATAAAACTGGAATGGTAATATGTGCGCTAAGAATTTTTGATATTTTATAGTGGACACAAGTGCAATTTCAGCGCACCAGTCGTCACTTCCTGGTTCGGTCCTGGAAATAAGGTACACACCCAGCAAACTTTTTGTAGTGAAAAAGGTGCAAACAAAGTTTTTGGCCATAAAACTGGAATGGTAATATGTGCGGCTAAGAATTTTTGATATTTCATAGTGGACACATGTACCATTTCAGTGCACCAGTTGTTACTTCCTAGTTCGGTCCTGGGGATAAGATACGCACCCAGAAAACTTTTTTAAGAGTAAAAGGCGCAAAAAAATTTTTGGCCATAAAACTGAAAATGTAATATGTGCGGCTAAGAATTTTTTATATTTTATAGTGGACACATGTACCATTTCAGCGCACTAGTTGTCACTTCCGGGTTCGGCCTGGGGGATAAGAAACACACCCAGCAAACTTTTTGTTGTGAAAAAGGTGCGAAAAAAGTTTCTGGCCATAAAACTTAAATGGTAAGGTCTTAGAATTTTTCATATTTAATAGTGCACACATGTACCATTCCAGCTCACCAGTTGTCATTTCCTGGTTCGTCTATGGGGACGAAATACACACCTAGCAAACTTTTTGTAGTGAAAAAGGTGCGAACAAAGTTTTTGGCCATAAAACTGGATTGGTAATATGTGCGGCTAAGAATTTTTTATATTTTATAGTGGACACATGTACCATTCCAGCTCACCAGTTGTCATTTCCTGGTTCGTCCATGGGGATGAAATACATACCTAGCAAACTTTTTGTAGTGAAAGGGGTGCGAACAAAGTTTTTGGCCATAAAACTGGAATGGTAATATGTGCGGCTAAGAATTTTTTATATTTTATAGTGAACACATGTACCATTCCAGCTCACCAGTTGTCATTTCCTGGTTCGTCCATGGGGACGAAATACACACCCAGTAAACTTTATGTGGTAAAAATGGCGCGAACAAAGTTTTTGGCCATAAAACGTAAATGGTTATATGTGCGTCTTAGAATTTTTCATATTTTACAGTGCACACATGTACCATTCGAGCGCACCAGTTGTCACTTCCTGGTTCGGTCCTGGAAGTAAGCTACACACCCAGCAAACTTTTTGTAGTGAAAAAGGTGCAAACAAAGTTTTTGGCCATAAAACTGGAATGGTAATATGTGCGGCTAAGAGTTTTTGATATTTTATAGTGGACACAAGTGCAATTTCAGCGCACCAGTCGTCACTTCCTGGTTCGATCCTGGAAATAAGGTACACACCCAGCAAACTTTTTGTAGTGAAAAAGGTGCAAACGAAGTTTTTGGCCATAAAACTGGAATGGTAATATGTGCGGCTAAGAATTTTTTATATTTTATAGTGGACACATGTACCATTTTAGTGCACCAGTTGTCACTTCCTAGTTCGGTCCCGGGGATAAGATACGCACCCAGAAAACTTTTTTAAGAGTAAAAGGCGCAAAAAAATGTTTGGCCATAAAACTGAAAATGTAATATGTGCGGCTAAGAATTTTTGACATTTTATAGTGGACACATGTAACATTCCAGCTCACCAGTTGTCATTTCCTGGTTCGTCAATGGGGACGAAATACACACCTAGCAATCTTTTTGTAGTGAAAGAGGTGCGAACAAAGTTTTTGACCATAAAACTGGAATGGTAATATGTGCGGCTAAGAATTTTTTTATATTTTATAGTGCACACATGTACCATTTTAGCGCACCAGTTGTCATTTCCTGGTTCGTCTATGGGGACGAAATACACACCTAGCAAACTTTTTGTAGTGAAAAAGGTGCGAACAAAGTTTTTGGCCATAAAACTGGAATGGTAATATGTGCGGCTAAGAATTTTTTTATATTTTATAGTGCACACATGTACCATTTTAGCGCACCAGTTGTCATTTCCTGGTTCGTCAATGGGGACGAAATACACACCTAGCAATCTTTTTGTAGTGAAAGAGGTGCGAACAAAGTTTTTGACCATAAAACTGGAATGGTAATATGTGCGGCTAAGAATTTTTTTATATTTTATAGTGCACACATGTACCATTTTAGCGCACCAGTTGTCATTTCCTGGTTCGTCCATGGGGACGAAATACACACCCAGTAAACTTTATGTGGTAAAAATGGCGCGAACAAAGTTTTTGGCCATAAAACGTAAATGGTTATATGTGCGTCTTAGAATTTTTCATATTTTACAGTGCACACATGAACCATTCGAGCGCACCAGTTTTCATTTTCTGATTTGTCCCTGGGGACGAAATACACATCTAGCAAACTTTTTGTAGTGAAAGAGGTGCGAACAAAGTTTTTGGCCATAAAACTGGAATGGTAATATGTGCGGCTAAGAGTTTTTGATATTTTATAGTGGTCACAAGTGCAATTTCAGCGCACCAGTCGTCACTTCCTGGTTCGATCCTGGAAATAAGGTACACACCCAGCAAACTTTTTGTAGTGAAAAAGGTGCAAACGAAGTTTTTGGCCATAAAACTGGAATGGTAATATGTGCGGGTAAGAATTTTTGATATTTTATAGTGGACACATGTACCATTTTAGTGCACCAGTTGTCACTTCCTAGTTCGGTCCTGGGGATAAGATACGCACCCAGAAAACTTTTTTAAGAGTAAAAGGCGCAAAAAAATTTTTGGCCATAAAACTGAAAATGTAATATGTGCGGCTAAGAATTTTTTATATTTTATAGTGGACACATGTAACATTCCAGCTCACCAGTTGTCATTTCCTGGTTCGTCCATGGGGACGAAATACACACCTAGCAATCTTTTTGTAGTGAAAGAGGTGCGAACAAAGTTTTTGGCCATAAAACTGGAATGGTAATATGTGCGGCTAAGAATTTTTTATATTTTATAGTGCACACATGTACCATTCCAGCTCACCAGTTGTCATTTCCTGGTTCGTCTATGGGGACGAAATACACACCTAGCAATCTTTTTGTAGTGAAAGAGGTGCGAACAAAGTTTTTGGCCATAAAACTGAAAATGTAATATGTGCGGCTAAGAATTTTTGACATTTTATAGTGGACACATGTAACATTCCAGCTCACCAGTTGTCATTTCCTGGTTCGTCTATGGGGACGAAATACACACCTAGCAAACTTTTTGTAGTGAAAAAGGTGCGAACAAAGTTTTTGGCCATAAAACTGGATTGGTAATATGTGCGGTCAAGAATTTTTGATATTTTATAGTGGACACATGTACCATTTCAGCGCACCAGTTGTCATTTCCTGGTTCGTCTATGGGGACGAAGTACACACCTAGCAAACTTTTTGTAGTGAAAAAGGTGCGAACAAAGTTTTTGGCCATAAAACTGGAATGGTAATATGTGCGGCTAAGAATTTTTTATATTTTATAGTGGACACATGTAACATTCCAGCTCACCAGTTGTCATTTCCTGGTTCGTCCATGGGGACGAAATACACACCCAGCAAACTTTATGTGGTAAAAAAGGCGCGAACAAAGTTTTTGGCCATAAAACTGGAATGGTAATATGTGCGGCTAAGAATTTTTTATATTTTATAGTGGACACATGTAACATTCCAGCTCACCAGTTGTCATTTTCTGGTTCGTCCATGGGGACGAAATACACACCCAGCAAACTTTATGTGGTAAAAAAGGCGCGAACAAAGTTTTTGGCCATAAACCGTAACTGGGTATTAGTGCGCCTTAGAATTTTTCATATTTTACAGTGCACACATGAACCATTCGAGCGCACCAGTTTTCATTTTCTGATTTGTCCCTGGGGACGAAATACACATCTAGCAAACTTTTTGTAGTGAAAGAGGTGCGAACAAAGTGTTTGGCCATAAAACTGGAATGGTAATATGTGCGCTAAGAATTTTTGATATTTTATAGTGGACACAAGTGCAATTTCAGCGCACCAGTCGTCACTTCCTGGTTCGGTCCTGGAAATAAGGTACACACCCAGCAAACTTTTTGTAGTGAAAAAGGTGCAAACAAAGTTTTTGGCCATAAAACTGGAATGCTAATATGTGCGGCTAAGAATTTTTGATATTTCATAGTGGACACATGTACCATTTCAGTGCACCAGTTGTTACTTCCTAGTTCGGTCCTGGGGATAAGATACGCACCCAGAAAACTTTTTTAAGAGTAAAAGGCGCAAAAAAATTTTTGGCCATAAAACTGAAAATGTAATATGTGCGGCTAAGAATTTTTTATATTTTATAGTGGACACATGTACCATTTCAGCGCACTAGTTGTCACTTCCGGGTTCGGCCTGGGGGATAAGAAACACACCCAGCAAACTTTTTGTTGTGAAAAAGGTGCGAAAAAAGTTTCTGGCCATAAAACTTAAATGGTAAGGTCTTAGAATTTTTCATATTTAATAGTGCACACATGTACCATTCCAGCTCACCAGTTGTCATTTCCTGGTTCGTCTATGGGGACGAAATACACACCTAGCAAACTTTTTGTAGTGAAAAAGGTGCGAACAAAGTTTTTGGCCATAAAACTGGATTGGTAATATGTGCGGCTAAGAATTTTTTATATTTTATAGTGGACACATGTACCATTCCAGCTCACCAGTTGTCATTTCCTGGTTTGTCCATGGGGATGAAATACATACCTAGCAAACTTTTTGTAGTGAAAGGGGTGCGAACAAAGTTTTTGGCCATAAAACTGGAATGGTAATATGTGCGGCTAAGAATTTTTTATATTTTATAGTGAACACATGTAACATTCCAGCTCACCAGTTGTCATTTCCTGGTTCGTCCATGGGGACGAAATACACACCCAGTAAACTTTATGTGGTAAAAATGGCGCGAACAAAGTTTTTGGCCATAAAACGTAAATGGTTATATGTGCGTCTAAGAATTTTTCATATTTTACAGTGCACACATGTACCATTCGAGCGCACCAGTTGTCACTTCCTGGTTCGGTCCTGGAAGTAAGCTACACACCCAGCAAACTTTTTGTAGTGAAAAAGGTGCAAACAAAGTTTTTGGCCATAAAACTGGAATGGTAATATGTGCGGCTAAGAGTTTTTGATATTTTATAGTGGACACAAGTGCAATTTCAGCGCACCAGTCGTCACTTCCTGGTTCGATCCTGGAAATAAGGTACACACCCAGCAAACTTTTTGTAGTGAAAAAGGTGCAAACGAAGTTTTTGGCCATAAAACTGGAATGGTAATATGTGCGGGTAAGAATTTTTGATATTTTATAGTGGACACATGTACCATTTTAGTGCACCAGTTGTCACTTCCTAGTTCGGTCCTGGGGATAAGATACGCACCCAGAAAACTTTTTTAAGAGTAAAAGGCGCAAAAAAATTTTTGGCCATAAAACTGAAAATGTAATATGTGCGGCTAAGAATTTTTGACATTTTATAGTGGACACATGTAACATTCCAGCTCACCAGTTGTCATTTCCTGGTTCGTCAATGGGGACGAAATACACACCTAGCAATCTTTTTGTAGTGAAAGAGGTGCGAACAAAGTTTTTGACCATAAAACTGGAATGGTAATATGTGCGGCTAAGAATTTTTTTATATTTTATAGTGCACACATGTACCATTTTAGCGCACCAGTTGTCATTTCCTGGTTCGTCTATGGGGACGAAATACACACCTAGCAAACTTTTTGTAGTGAAAAAGGTGCGAACAAAGTTGTTGGCCATAAAACTGGATTGGTAATATGTGCGGTCAAGAATTTTTGATATTTTATAGTGGACACATGTACCATTTCAGCGCACCAGTTGTCATTTCCTGGTTCGTCTATGGGGACGAAATACACACCTAGCAAACTTTTTGTAGTGAAAAAGGCGCGAACAAAGTTTTTGGCCATAAAACTGGAATGGTAATATGTGCGGCTAAGAATTTTTTATATTTTATAGTGGACACATGTAACATTCCAGCTCATCAGTTGTCATTTCCTGGTTCGTCCATGGGGACGAAATACACACCCAGCAAACTTTATGTGGTAAAAAAGGCGCGAACAAAGTTTTTGGCCATAAAACGTAAATGGGTATATGTGCGTCTTAGAATTTTTCATATTTTACAGTGCACACATGAACCATTCGAGCGCACCAGTTGTCATTTTCTGATTTGTCCCTGGGGACGAAATACACACCTAGCAAACTTTTTGTAGTGAAAGAGGTGCGAACAAAGTTTTTGGCCATAAAACTGGAATGGTAATATGTGCGCTAAGAATTTTTTATATTTTATAGTGGACACATGTACCATTCCAGCTCACCAGTTGTCATTTCCTGTTTCGTCCATGGGGACGAAATACACACCTAGCAATCTTTTTGTAGTGAAAAAGGTGCGAACAAAGTTTTTGGCCATAAAACTGGAATGGTAATATGTGCGGCTAAGAGTTTTTGATATTTTATAGTGGACACAAGTGCAATTTCAGCGCATCAGTCGTCACTTCCTGGTTCGGTCCTGGAAATAAGGTACACACCCAGCAAACGTTTTGTAGTGAAAAAGGTGCAAACAAAGTTTTTGGCCATAAAACTGGAATGCTAATATGTGCGGCTAAGAATTTTTGATATTTCATAGTGGACACATGTACCATTTCAGTGCACCAGTTGTTACTTCCTAGTTCGGTCCTGGGGATAAGATACGCACCCAGAAAACTTTTTTAAGAGTAAAAGGCGCAAAAAAATTTTTGGCCATAAAACTGAAAATGTAATATGTGCGGCTAAGAATTTTTGACATTTTATAGTGGACACATGTACCATTCCAGCTCACCAGTTCTCCATTCCGTGTTCGTCCATGGGGACGAAATACATACCTAGCAATCTTTTTGTAGTGAAAGACGTGCGAACAAAGTTTTTGGCCATAAAACTGGAATGGTAATATGTGCGGCTAAGAATTATTTATATTTTATAGTGCACACATGTACCATTTCAGCGCACCAGTTGTCATTTCCTGGTTCGTCTATGGGGACGAAATACACACCTAGCAAATTTTTTGTAGTGAAAAAGGTGCGAACAAAGTTTTTGGCCATAAAACTGGAATGGTAATATGTGCGGCTAAGAATTTTTTATATTTTATAGTGGACACATGTAACATTCCAGCTCACCAGTTGTCATTTTCTGGTTCGTCCATGGGGACGAAATACACACCCAGCAAACTTTATGTGGTAAAAAAGGCGCGAACAAAGTTTTTGGCCATAAAACGTAAATGGGTATTAGTGCGCCTTAGAATTTTTCATATTTTACAGTGCACACATGAACCATTCGAGCGCACCAGTTTTCATTTTCTGATTTGTCCCTGGCGACGAAATACACATCTAGCAAACTTTTTGTAGTGAAAGAGGTGCGAACAAAGTTTTTGGCCATAAAACTGGAATGGTAATATGTGCGGCTAAGAATTTTTTATATTTTATAGTGAACACATGTAACATTCCAGCTCACCAGTTGTCATTTCCTGGTTCGTCCATGGGGACGAAATACACACCCAGTAAACTTTATGTGGTAAAAATGGCGCGAACAAAGTTTTTGGCTATAAAACGTAAATGGTTATATGTGCGTCTTAGAATTTTTCATATTTTACAGTGCACACATGTACCATTCGAGCGCACCAGTTGTCACTTCCTGGTTCGGTCCTGGAAGTAAGCTACACACCCAGCAAACTTTTTGTAGTGAAAAAGGTGCAAACAAAGTTTTTGGCCATAAAACTGGAATGGTAATATGTGCGGCTAAGAGTTTTTGATATTTTATAGTGGACACAAGTGCAATTTCAGCGCACCAGTCGTCACTTCCTGGTTCGATCCTGGAAATAAGGTACACACCCAGCAAACTTTTTGTAGTGAAAAAGGTGCAAACGAAGTTTTTGGCCATAAAACTGGAATGGTAATATGTGCGGGTAAGAATTTTTGATATTTTATAGTGGACACATGTACCATTTTAGTGCACCAGTTGTCACTTCCCAGTTCGGTCCTGGGGAAAAGATACGCACCCAGAAAACTTTTTTAAGAGTAAAAGGCGCAAAAAAATTTTTGGCCATAAAACTGAAAATGTAATATGTGCGGCTAAGAATTTTTGATATTTTATAGTGGACACATGTAACATTCCAGCTCACCAGTTGTCATTTCCTGGTTCGTCCATGGGGACGAAATACACACCTAGCAATCTTTTTGTAGTGAAAGAGGTGCGAACAAAATTTTTGGCCATAAAACTGGAATGGTAATATGTGCGGCTAAGAATTTTTTATATTTTATAGTGCACACATGTACCATTTCAGCGCACCAGTTGTCATTTCCTGGTTCGTCTATGGGGACGAAATACACACCTAGCAAACTTTTTGTAGTGAAAAAGGTGCGAACAAATTTTTTGGCCATAAAACTGGATTGGTAATATGTGCGGTCAAGAATTTTTGATATTTTATAGTGGACACATGTACCATTTCAGCGCACCAGTTGTCATTTCCTGGTTCGTCTATGGGGACGAAGTACACACCTAGCAAACTTTTTGTAGTGAAAAAGGTGCGAACAAAGTTTTTGGCCATAAAACTGGAATGGTAATATGTGCGGCTAAGAATTTTTTATATTTTATAGTGGACACATGTAACATTCCAGCTCACCAGTTGTCATTTCCTGGTTCGTCCATGGGGACGAAATACACACCCAGCAAACTTTATGTGGTAAAAAAGGCGCGAACAAAGTTTTTGGCCATAAAACTGGAATGGTAATATGTGCGGCTAAGAATTTTTTATATTTTATAGTGGACACATGTAACATTCCAGCTCACCAGTTGTCATTTTCTGGTTCGTCCATGGGGACGAAATACACACCCAGCAAACTTTATGTGGTAAAAAAGGCGCGAACAAAGTTTTTGGCCATAAAACGTAAATGGGTATTAGTGCGCCTTAGAATTTTTCATATTTTACAGTGCACACATGAACCATTCGAGCGCACCAGTTTTCATTTTCTGATTTGTCCCTGGGGACGAAATACACATCTAGCAAACTTTTTGTAGTGAAAGAGGTGCGAACAACGTGTTTGGCCATAAAACTGGAATGGTAATATGTGCGCTAAGAATTTTTGATATTTTATAGTGGACACAAGTGCAATTTCAGCGCACCAGTCGTCACTTCCTGGTTCGGTCCTGGAAATAAGGTAAACACCCAGCAAACTTTTTGTAGTGAAAAAGGTGCAAACGAAGTTTTTGGCCATAAAACTGGAATGGTAATATGTGCGGGTAAGAATTTTTGATATTTTATAGTGGACACATGTACCATTTTAGTGCACCAGTTGTTACTTCCTAGTTCGGTCCTGGGGATAAGATACGCACCCAGAAAACTTTTTTAAGAGTAAAAGGCGCAAAAAAATTTTTGGCCATAAAACTGAAAATGTAATATGTGCGGCTAAGAATTTTTTATATTTTATAGTGGACACATGTACCATTTCAGCGCACTAGTTGTCACTTCCGGGTTCGGCCTGGGGGATAAGAAACACACCCAGCAAACTTTTTGTTGTGAAAAAGGTGCGAAAAAAGTTTCTGGCCATAAAACTTAAATGGTAAGGTCTTAGAATTTTTCATATTTAATAGTGCACACATGTACCATTCCAGCTCACCAGTTGTCATTTCCTGGTTCGTCTATGGGGACGAAATACACACCTAGCAAACTTTTTGTAGTGAAAAAGGTGCGAACAAAGTTTTTGGCCATAAAACTGGAATGGTAATATGTGCGGCTAAGAATTTTTTATATTTTATAGTGGACACATGTACCATTCCAGCTCACCAGTTGTCATTTCCTGGTTCGTCCATGGGGATGAAATACATACCTAGCAAACTTTTTGTAGTGAAAGGGGTGCGAACAAAGTTTTTGGCCATAAAACTGGAATGGTAATATGTGCGGCTAAGAATTTTTTATATTTTATAGTGAACACATGTAACATTCCAGCTCACCAGTTGTCATTTCCTGGTTCGTCCATGGGGACGAAATACACACCCAGTAAACTTTATGTGGTAAAAATGGCGCGAACAAAGTTTTTGGCCATAAAACGTAAATGGTTATATGTGCGTCTTAGAATTTTTCATATTTTACAGTGCACACATGTACCATTCGAGCGCACCAGTTGTCACTTCCTGGTTCGGTCCTGGAAGTAAGCTACACACCCAGCAAACTTTTTGTAGTGAAAAATGTGCAAACAAAGTTTTTGGCCATAAAACTGGAATGGTAATATGTGCGGCTAAGAGTTTTTGATATTTTATAGTGGACACAAGTGCAATTTCAGCGCATCAGTCGTCACTTCCTGGTTCGGTCCTGGAAATAAGGTACACACCCAGCAAACTTTTTGTAGTGAAAAAGGTGCAAACAAAGTTTTTGGCCATAAAACTGGAATGCTAATATGTGCGGCTAAGAATTTTTGATATTTCATAGTGGACACATGTACCATTTCAGTGCACCAGTTGTTACTTCCTAGTTCGGTCCTGGGGATAAGATACGCACCCAGAAAACTTTTTTAAGAGTAAAAGGCGCAAAAAAATTTTTGGCCATAAAACTGAAAATGTAATATGTGCGGCTAAGAATTTTTGACATTTTATAGTGGACACATGTACCATTCCAGCTCACCAGTTCTCCATTCCGTGTTCGTCCATGGGGACAAAATACACACCTAGCAATCTTTTTGTAGTGAAAGACGTGCGAACAAAGTTTTTGGCCATAAAACTGGAATGGTAATATGTGCGGCTAAGAATTATTTATATTTTATAGTGCACACATGTACCATTTCAGCGCACCAGTTGTCATTTCCTGGTTCGTCTATGGGGACGAAATACACACCTAGCAAACTTTTTGTAGTGAAAAAGGTGCGAACAAAGTTTTTGGCCATAAAACTGGAATGGTAATATGTGCGGCTAAGAATTTTTTATATTTTATAGTGGACACATGTAACATTCCAGCTCACTAGTTGTCATTTTCTGGTTCGTCCATGGGGACGAAATACACACCCAGCAAACTTTATGTGGTAAAAAAGGCGCGAACAAAGTTTTTGGCCATAAAACGTAAATGGGTATTAGTGCGCCTTAGAATTTTTCATATTTTACAGTGCACACATGAACCATTCGAGCGCACCAGTTTTCATTTTCTGATTTGTCCCTGGGGACGAAATACACATCTTGCAAACTTTTTGTAGTGAAAGAGGTGCGAACAAAGTTTTTGGCCATAAAACTGGAATGGTAATATGTGCGCTAAGAATTTTTGATATTTTATAGTGGACACAAGTGCAATTTCAGCGCACCAGTCGTCACTTCCTGGTTCGGTCCTGGAAATAAGGTACACACCCAGCAAACTTTTTGTAGTGAAAAAGGTGCAAACAAAGTTTTTGGCCATAAAACTGGAATGCTAATATGTGCGGCTAAGAATTTTTGATATTTCATAGTGGACACATGTACCATTTCAGTGCACCAGTTGTTACTTCCTAGTTCGGTCCTGGGGATAAGATACGCACCCAGAAAACTTTTTTAAGAGTAAAAGGCGCAAAAAAATTTTTGGCCATAAAACTGAAAATGTAATATATGCGGCTAAGAATTTTTTATATTTTATAGTGGACACATGTACCATTTCAGCGCACCAGTTGTCATTTCCTGGTTCGTCTATGGGGACGAAATACACACCTAGCAAAATTTTTGTAGTGAAAAAGGTGCGAACAAAGTTTTTGGCCATAAAACTGGAATGGTAATATGTGCGGCTAAGAATTTTTTATATTTTATAGTGGACACATGTAACATTCCAGCTCACCAGTTGTCATTTTCTGGTTCGTCCATGGGGACGAAATACACACCCAGCAAACTTTATGTGGTAAAAAAGGCGCGAACAAAGTTTTTGGCCATAAAACGTAAATGGGTATTAGTGCGCCTTAGAATTTTTCATATTTTACAGTGCACACATGTACCATTTCAGCGCACCAGTTGTCACTTCCTGGTTCGGCCCTGGGGACGAAATACACACCTAGCAAACTTATTGTAGTGAAAAAGGAGCGAAAAAAGTTTCTGGCCATAAAACTGAAATTGTCATATATGCGTCCAGGGATTTTTGATATTTTATAGTGGACACATGTACCATTCCAGCGCACCAGTTGTCACTTCCTGGTTCGGCCCTGGGGACGAAATACACACCTAGTAAACTTATTGTAGTGAAAAAGCGAAAAAGTTTCTGGCCATAAAACTGAAATTGTAATATATGCGCCTAGGGATTTTTGATATTTTATAGTGGACACATGTACCATTCCAGCGCACCAGTTGTCATTTCCTGGTTCGTCTATGGGGATGAAATACACACCTAGCAAACTTTTTGTAGTGAAAAAGGTGCGAACAAAGTTTTTGGCCATAAAACTGGAATGGTAATATGTGCGGCTAAGAATTTTTTATATTTTATAGTGGACACATGTACCATTCCAGCTCACTAGTTGTCATTTCCTGGTTCGTCCATGGGGACGAAATACACACCTAGCAAACTTTTTGTAGTGAAAGAGGTGCGAACAAAGTTTTTGGCCATAAAACTGGAATGGTAATATGTGCGGCTAAGAATTTTTTATATTTTATAGTGGACACATGTAACATTCCAGCTCACCAGTTGTCATTTCCTGGTTCGTCCATGGGGACGAAATACACACCCAGCAAACTTTATGTGGTAAAAAAGGCGCGAACAAAGTTTTTGGCCATAAAACGTAAATGGTTATATGTGCGTCTTAGAATTTTTCATATTTTACAGTGCACACATGAACCATTCGAGCGCACCAGTTGTCATTTTCTGATTTGTCCTTGGGGACGAAATACAAACCTAGCAAACTTTTTGTAGTGAAAAAGGTGCGAACAAAGTGTTTGGCCATAAAACTGGAATGGTAATATGTGCAGCTAAGAATTTTTTATATTTTATAGTGGACACATGTACCATTCCAGATCACCAGTTGTCATTTCCTGGTTCGTCCATGGGGACGAAATACACACCTAGCAATCTTTTTGTAGTGAAAGAGGTGCGAACAAAGTTTTTGGCCATAAAACTGGAATGGTAATATGTGCGGCTAAAAATTTTTTATATTTTATAGTGGACACATGTAACATTCCAGCTCACCAGTTGTCATTTCCTGGTTCGTCCATGGGGACGAAATACACACCCAGCAAACTTTATGGGGTAAAAAAGGCGCGAACAAAGTTTTTGGCCATAAAACGTAAATGGTTATATGTGCGTCTTAGAATTTTTCATATTTTACAGTGCACACATGAACCATTCGAGCGCACCAGTTGTCACTTTCTGATTTGTCCCTGGGGACGAAATACACACCTAGCAAACTTTTTGTAGTGAAATAGGTGCGAACAATGTTTTTGGCCATAAAACTGGAATGGTAATATGTGCGGCTAAGAATTTTTTATATTTTATAGTGGACCCATGTACCATTCCAGCTCACCAGTTGTCATTTCCTGGTTCGTCTATGGGGACGAAATACACACCTAGCAAACTTTTTGTAGTGAAAGAGGTGCGAACAAAGTTTTTGGCCATAAAACTGGAATGGTAATATGTGCGGCTAAGAATTTTTTATATTTTATAGTGGACACATGTACCATTCCAGCTCTCCAGTTGTCATTTCCTGGTTCGTCTATGGGGACGAAATACACACCCAGCAAACTTTTTGTTGTGAAAAAGGTGCGAAAAAAGTTTCTGGCCATAAAACTTAAATGGTAATATGTGCGTCTTAGAATTTTTCATATTTCATAGTGCACACATGTACCATTTCAGCGCACCAGTTGTCATTTCCTGGTTCGTCTATGGGGACGAAATACACACCTAGCAAACTTTTTGTAGTAAAAAAGGTGCGAACAAAGTTTTTGGCCATAAAACTGGAATGGTAATATGTGCGGTCAAGAATTTTTGATATTTTATAGTGGACACATGTACAATTTCAGCGCACCAGTTGTCATTTCCTGGTTCGTCTATGGGGACGAAATACACACCTAGCAAACTTTTTGTAGTTAAAAAGGTGCGAACAAAGTTTTTGGCCATAAAACTGGAATGGTAATATCTGCGGCTAAGAATTTTTGATATTTTATAGTGGACACATGTACCATTTCAGCGCACCAGTTGTCATTTCCTGGTTCGTCTATGGGGACGAAATACACACCTAGCAAACTTTTTATAGTGAAAGAGGTGCGAACAAAGTTTTTGGCCATAAAACTGGAATGGTAATATGTGCGGCTAAGAATTTTTGATATTTTATAGTGGACACATGTACCATTCCAGCGCACCAGTTGTCATTTCCTGGTTCGTCTATGGGGACGAAATACACACCTAGCAAACTTTTTGTAGTGAAAAAGGTGCGAACAAAGTTTTTGGCCATAAAACTGGAATGGTAATATGTGCGGCTAAGAATTTTTTATATTTTATAGTGGACACATGTACCATTCCAGCTCACTAGTTGTCATTTCCTGGTTCGTCCATGGGGACGAAATACACACCTAGCAAACTTTTTGTAGTGAAAGAGGTGCGAACAAAGTTTTTGGCCATAAAACTGGAATGGTAATATGTGCGGCTAAGAATTTTTTATATTTTATAGTGGACACATGTAACATTCCAGCTCACCAGTTGTCATTTCCTGGTTCGTCCATGGGGACGAAATACACACCCAGCAAACTTTATGTGGTAAAAAAGGCGCGAACAAAGTTTTTGGCCATAAAACGTAAATGGTTATATGTGCGTCTTAGAATTTTTCATATTTTACAGTGCACACATGAACCATTCGAGCGCACCAGTTGTCATTTTCTGATTTGTCCCTGGGGACGAAATACACACCTAGCAAACTTTTTGTAGTGAAAGCGGTGCGAACAAAAATTTTGGCCATAAAACTGGAATGGTAATATCTGCGGCTAAGAATTTTTTATATTTTATAGTGCACACATGTACCATTTCAGCGCACCAGTTGTCATTTCCTGGTTCGTCTATGGGGACGAAATACACACCTAGCAAACTTTTTATGGTGAAAGAGGTGCGAACAAAGTTTTTGGCCATAAAACTGGAATGGTAATATGTGCGGCTAAGAATTTTTGATATTTTATAGTGGACACATGTACCATTCCAGCGCACCAGTTGTCATTTCCTGGTTCGTCTATGGGGACGAAATACACACCTAGCAAACTTTTTGTAGTGAAAAAGGTGCGAACAAAGTTTTTGGCCATAAAACTGGAATGGTAATATGTGCGGCTAAGAATTTTTGATATTTTATAGTGGACACACGTACCATTTCAGCGCACCAGTTGTCATTTCCTGGTTCGTCCATGGGGACGAAATACACACCTAGCAAACATTTTGTAGTGAAAGAGGTGCGAACAAAGTTTTTGGCCATAAAACTGGAATGGTAATATGTGCGGCTAAGAATTTTTTATATTTTATAGTGGATACATGTACCATTCCAGCTCACCAGTTGTCATTTCCTGGTTCGTCCATGGGGACGAAATACACACCTAGCAATCTTTTTGTAGTGAAAGAGGTGCGATTAAAGTTTTTGGCCATAAAACTGGAATGGTAATATGTGCGGCTAAAAATTTTTTATATTTTATAGTGGACACATGTAACATTCCAGCTCACCAGTTGTCATTTCCTGGTTCGTCCATGGGGACGAAATACACACCCAGCAAACTTTATGTGGTAAAAAAGGCGCGAACAAAGTTTTTGGCCATAAAACGTAAATGGTTGTATGTGCGTCTTAGAATTTTTCATATTTTACAGTGCACACATGAACCATTCGAGCGCACCAGTTGTCATTTTCTGATTTGTCCCTGGGGACGAAATACACACCTAGCAAACTTTTTGTAGTGAAAGCGGTGCGAACAAAAATTTTGGCCATAAAACTGGAATGGTAATATCTGCGGCTAAGAATTTTTTATATTTTATAGTGCACACATGTACCATTTCAGCGCACCAGTTGTCATTTCCTGGTTCGTCTATGGGGACGAAATACACACCTAGCAAACTTTTTGTAGTGAAAAAGGTACGAACAAAGTTTTTGGCCATAAAACTGGAATGGTAATATCTGCGGCTAAGAATTTTTTATATTTTATAGTGCACACATGTACCATTTCAGCGCACCAGTTGTCATTTCCTGGTTCGTCTATGGGGACGAAATACACACCTAGCAAACTTTTTGTAGTGAAAAAGGTGCGAACAAAGTTTTTGGCCATAAAACTGGAATGGTAATATGTGCGGTCAAGAATTTTTGATATTTTATAGTGGACACATGTACCATTTCAGCGCACCAGTTGTCATTTCCTGGTTCGTCTATGGGGACGAAATACACACCTAGCAACCTTTTTGTAGTGAAAAAGGTGCGAACAAAGTTTTTGGCCATAAAACTGGAATGGTAATATGTGCGGCTAAGAGTTTTTATATTTTATAGTGGACACAAGTGCAATTTCAGCGCACCAGTCGTCACTTCCTTGTTCGGTCCTGGAAATAAGGTACACACCCAGCAAACTTTTTGTAGTGAAAAAGGTGCAAACAAAGTTTTTGGCCATAAAACTGGAATGCTAATATGTGCGGCTAAGAATTTTTGATATTTCATAGTGGACACATGTACCATTTCAGTGCACCAGTTGTTACTTCCTAGTTCGGTCCTGGGGATAAGATACGCACCCAGAAAACTTTTTTAAGAGTAAAAGGCGCAAAAAAATTTTTGGCCATAAAACTGAAAATGTAATATGTGCGGCTAAGAATTTTTGACATTTTATAGTGGACACATGTACCATTCCAGCTCACCAGTTCTCATTTCCGTGTTCGTCCATGGGGACGAAATACATACCTAGCAATCTTTTTGTAGTGAAAGAGGTGCGAACAAAGTTTTTGGCCATAAAACTGGAATGGTAATATGTGCGGCTAAGAATTTTTTATATTTTATAGTGCACACATGTACCATTTCAGCGCACCAGTTGTCATTTCTTAGTTCGTCTATGGGGACGAAATACACACCTAGCAAACTTTTGTAGTGAAAAAGGTGCGAACAAAGTTTTTGGCCATAAAACTGGTATGGTAATATGTGCGGCTAAGAATTTTTTATATTTTATAGTGGACACATGTACCATTCCAGCTCACCAGTTGTCATTTCCTGGTTCGTCCATGGGGATGAAATACATACCTAGCAAACTTTTTGTAGTGAAAGGGGTGCGAACAAAGTTTTTGGCCATAAAACTGGAATGGTAATATGTGCGGCTAAGAATTTTTTATATTTTATAGTGCACACATGTACCATTTCAGCGCACCAGTGGTCATTTCTTGGTTCGTCTATGGGGACGAAATACACACCTAGCAAACTTTTTGTAGTGAAAAAGGTGCGAACAAAGTTTTTGGCCATAAAACTGGAATGGTAATATGTGCGGCTAAGAATTTTTTATATTTTATAGTGGACACATGTAACATTCCAGCTCACCAGTTGTCATTTTCTGGTTCGTCCATGGGGACGAAATACACACCCAGCAAACTTTATGTGGTAAAAAAGGCGCGAACAAAGTTTTTGGCCATAAAACGTAAATGGTAATATGTGCGCCTTAGAATTTTTCATATTTTACAGTGCACACATGAACCATTCGAGCGCACCAGTTTTCATTTTCTGATTTGTCCCTGGGGACGAAATACACATCTAGCAAACTTTTTGTAGTGAAAGAGGTGCGAACAAAGTTTTTGGCCATAAAACTGGAATGGTAATATGTGCGCTAAGAATTTTTTATATTTTATAGTGGACACATGTACCATTCCAGCTCACCAATTGTCATTTCCTAGTTCGTCCATGGGGACGAAATACACACCTAGCAATCTTTTTGTAGTGAAAAAGGTGCAAACAAAGTTTTTGGCCAGAAAACTGGAATGGTAATATGTGCGGCTAAGAATTTTTTATATTTTATAGTGGACACATGTACCATTCGAGCGCACCAGTTGTCATTTCCTGGTTCGTCCATGGGAACGAAATACACACCTAGCAATCTTTTTGTAGTGAAAGAGGTGCGAATAAAGTTTTTGGCCATAAAACTGGAATGGTAATATGTGCGGCTACGAATTTTTTATATTTTATAGTGGACACATGTACTATTTCAGCACACCAGTTGTCACTTCCTGGTTCGGCCCTGGGGATGAAATACACACCTAGCAAACTTTATGTGGTAAAAAAGGCGCGAACAAAGTTTTTGGCCATAAAACTGGAATGGTAATATGTGCGGCTAAGAATTTTTTATATTTTATAGTGGACACATGTACCATTCCAGCTCACCAGTTGTCATTTCCTGGTTCGTCCATGGGGACGAAATACACACCTAGCAATCTTTTTGTAGTGAAAGAGGTGCGAACAAAGTTTTTGGCCATAAAACTGGAATGGTAGTATGTGCGGCTAAGAATTTTTTATATTTTATAGTGGACACATGTACCATTCCAGCTCACCAGTTGTCATTTCCTGGTTCGTCCATGGGGACGAAATACACACCTAGCAATCTTTTTGTAGTGAAAGAGGTGCGAATAAAGTTTTTGGCCATAAAACTGGAATGGTAATATGTGCGGCTAAGAATTTTTTATATTTTATAGTGGACACATATACCATTCCAGCTCACCAGTTGTCATTTCCTGGTTCGTCCATGAGGATGAAATACACACCCAGCAAACTTTATGTCTTTTCGAAGCTTCCAGCATAGGTTTTTGATGAATATTGTCTTGGTATTTCTAAGTGCAGCAATGTGTTATGCTTTTTTGCGCACTTTGAGCATGACCGTGATGTGCATGATTTGGTGGTATGCTCTTATTTAAAACAGTTGACACAAAGTCTCATCTTTTGCGTCCATTGTAGTCTCTCGGCTGGGGACATTTTAGGAACTTTTCACAGTAATATATGGGATGTCCTGTTAATCCACATACCTTACAATTTGGAATTGATGTAGCTGATGTTATAATCTTGGCTCTATCCTTCCCCCCTCCAGAATCGCCCGATCTTCATCGCGTTTCCCATGCTTGGAACTTATGCTCTATGAATTTAAGCAGTTCATCGAGACTTTCGAGGCTTTGGTTGTCTTTGAGAGATTGCTCAAATAGTGTTTGAGTCAAGAGATCAAGCTTTTTCAATAGTATGTGGACGATTATTGCGGCCCATTTGTCCACTGGAAGTCCCTGTGCCTTCAAGCCATGGATGCATTCTTTTGTGAGGTCATGTATACTTTTTAGGGCTTGTGCCGATTCATTTTTTACTTGTGGATTAGAGAGTAAGTTGTTGAGTAATGTTGTCACAATGAGCCTTTTGTTATCCTATCTATTGACGAGAATATTCCATGCAATTGCATAGTTTGCTGTTGCAATTGGCAAATGGTTTATCAGCCTTTTTGCCTCATCTGTTAGATGTGTCGTCAAATAGAAAATTTTTTCAACTTCGCTCATTGTTGCATTGTGAATTAGTTGAGTATACAGGTCTTTGAAGGCTACCCATTGGAGATAACTGCCGTTGAATATTAAAAATTTGAATTTTTGGCAGGTGTGGTTGACACTGCTCAATTCTGTTGATGCGTTGTGGAGTACTATCATTGGAAAGACTGCCATGTTGTTGTAGAGTACATTTAATGTTGTGCACTTCGGCTTGCGTTTTGTAGAAGTCATCCACCGTGTACCCATCTATTTGTTCTTTAGTGGTTAATTGCCATAACATGTCATTGTTTCTCGAGAGATCACCCATATATTTATCAATGAGAGTTAATTTTACCTGATACTGTGCTCCCTCATGAATTTCTTCGGCCATGGCTTCGTCCATTGTTCGTCTTAGCGCCCGCTGAGTACGAAGAACCTTACTCGTAATTTCGTCAAGATGTGACTCTCCCTGTATGCAGCTGCTGGCACCTTTTTTATTTTCGAGTTGATTATTGGTTTGTTGATTATTGATTGTTGGATTTGAGAGTCTTTTGATTTCAGACTCAAATAGCTCTTTGTACTTTAGTGTGTCACCTGAAATGCGCAAGTACTGGTCCGTAAAATATTCGTGCTGCATTGGAAGATTTGATAGACACCTTAATTTGTTGTTAGTGCTCTCAAATTCTAGCCATGCAGTGTCTAACCGATTTAAACGTTCCAGGTAGTACTCCTTCGATTTCCTTGTTGTCGGGTCCTTTTTATAGTTTCGGATTATGGCCTCTATTTGATCCGCCGTCTTTTGTTGCGCTGCTAGTAGGACGTCAAATGTTTCCATAGTCGTTGATTTGTTTTGTAGCTTGAAAGTTTATAAACCAATTGTTGATTGGTATGTATGTGGACTCGATGTTGTATATGTACTCGATGTCCTCGTGGTCACCAACTGTTGTGTGGTGTACCAAATGTTGTTTTTATTTTTATGTGATCCTGTGCCAAGTTACAGGATCGTTGGATCACCAAATGTAGATTTTAGGTGGGTTACTGAACGCTGCGTGTAGCGTTGTTTTTAGTATTAAAAGTCTCCGACCGCTGGTGGGGGAACTAATAATATTTAAAAACAGTGTGTTTTTTTTGTAATCCTGTGCCAAGTTACAGGACAGTTGTGTCACCAAATATTGATTGGTGTATTGTTGTATGATCCTGTGCCAAATTACAGGACCGTCGGGGTCACCAAATGTTGAGTTGCCAACGTCGAAATAAGTTGAACACCAAAGGTTTCCTTTGGAGTTCAGATTTTAGTTTGTTTAGAATTGGTTTAGCCCAGGTAGAAACACCTTGTGCTGATACAAAATATAATTGAACCTTAGTAGAATCACTAAGACCCGTGAAGCAATGAAAAGAGTTAATATTTGATTGCCTGATGTCTTTGTTTTTGTCAGTCTTTTATACAATTGAATTGCTTACGTCTAACTTAAAAATAATAATAATAATATTCAAAGATCCAATTTCAGTAGTTATAAAAAATGCCTTTAATTGCACTATTGCAGTATTGCATAAAATATTCTAAAGGTAAATGACATTTAGTTTTATTATTGTAACATTAAACGATTCTGTAAATAAAATATTTGTTATTATAACATTAAATTGTTTTAAAGGCAATAACTGCGATAAACAAGTTCAAGGGTAAATGACTAAATATTGTCGTATATGCATTTTTGTAGTTTTTAGTAAATACGTGAAATCATTTTGCTTGTTGTTTTTTGACTTCTTTTAATTTTTAAGTTTTGGTTTTGTATTATGGTTAACAGATATTTTATAGTGGACACATTTACATTTTCAGCGCACCAGCTGTCACTTCCTGGTTCGGCCTTGGGAACGGAATACAGACCCAGCAACATTTTTGTAGTGAAGAAGGCGCGAAAAAAGTTTTTGGCTATAAAACTGAAATGGTAATATGTGCGTCTAAGAATTTTTGATATTTTATAGTGGACACATGTACCATTCAGCGCGCCAGTTGCCTTTATCATTTCGGCGCTGGGAAGAAAATACACACCCAGCAAACTTTTATGGGTAAAAAGGCGCGAAAAAAGTTTTTGGCCATAAAACTGAAATGGTAATATGTGCGTCTAAGAATTTTTGATACTATACCTTATAGTGGACACATGTACCATTCCAGCGCACTAGTTGTCACTTCCTATTTCAGCCCTCGGGAGGAGATACACACCCAGCAACCTTTTTTTAGGGAAAAATTTTGTATTAGCTAATTAAGTTTTTGGCTATATAACCGAAATAGTAATATTTGAGTCTAAAGATTTTCGATATTTTATAGTGGACACATGTACCATTCTAGCGCAACAGTTTTCTCTTCCTGGTTCGGACCTGGAACCGAAACACAAACTCACGAAAAAGGCGCGAAAAAAGTTTTTGGCCATAAAACTGAAATGGTAATATGTGCGTTTTAGACTTTTTAATATTTTATAGTGGACACATGTACCATTTCAGCGCACCAGTTGTCACTTCCTGGATCAGCCCTGGGAACGAAATATACACCAAGCAAACTTTTTATAGGTAAAAAAGCGCGAAAAAAGTTTTTGCCATAAAACTGAAATAATAACATGTGCGTCTAAGAATTTTTGATATTTTATAGTGGACACATGTACCATTTCAGCGCACCAGTTGTAATTTCTTGGCTCGGTCCTGGGGACGAAATACAAACCCAGCAACCTTTTTGTACTGAAAAAGGCGCGAAAAAATTTTTTAGCCAATAAACTGAAATAGTAATATGTGTAGAACTTTTGATATTTTATTGTGGACACATGAACTATTGCAGCACACCAGTTGTAACTTCCTGGTTCGGCCCTGGGAACGAAATACACACCCAGGAAACTTTTTATAGGTAAAAAGGCGCGAAAAAAGTTTTTGGCCATAAAACTGAAATGGTAATATGTGCGTCTAAGAATTTTTGATACTATACCTTATAGTGGACACATGTACCATTCCAGCGCACTAGTTGTCACTTCCTATTTCAGCCCTCGGGAGGAGATACACACCCAGCAACCTTTTTTTAGGGAAAAATTTTGTATTAGCTAATTAAGTTTTTGGCTATATAACCGAAATAGTAATATTTGAGTCTAAAGATTTTCGATATTTTATAGTGGACACATGTACCATTCTAGCGCAACAGTTTTCTCTTCCTGGTTCGGACCTGGAACCGAAACACAAACTCAGCAACCTTTTGGTAGTGAAAAAGGCGCGAAAAAAGTTTTTGGACATAAAACTGAAATGGTAATTTGTGCGTCTAAGGATTTTTGATATTTTATAGTGGACACATGTACCATTCCAGCGCACCAGTTGGCACTTCCTGGTTCGGCTCTAGGGACGAAATACAAACCCAGCAAACTTTTTGTAGTGAAAAAGGCGCGAAAAAAGTTTTTGGTCATTAAACTGAAAAGGTAATTTGTGGGTTTTACTCTTTTATTTTAATTAACTCTTTTCATTGCTTCACGGGTCTTAGTGATTCTACTAAGGTTCAATTATATTTTGTATCAGCACAAGGTGTTTCTACCTGGGCTAAACCAATTCTAAACAAACTAAAATCTGAACTCCAAAGGAAACCTTTGGTGTTCAACTTATTTCGACGTTGGCAACTCAACATTTGGTGACCCCGACGGTCCTGTAATTTGGCACAGGATCATACAACAATACACCAATCAATATTTGGTGACACAACTGTCCTGTAACTTGGCACAGGATTACAAAAAAACACACTGTTTTTAAATATTATTAGTTCCCCCACCAGCGGTCGGAGACTTTTAATACTAAAAACAACGCTACACGCAGCGTTCAGTAACCCACCTAAAATCTACATTTGGTGATCCAACGATCCTGTAACTTGGCACAGGATCACATAAAAATAAAAACAACATTTGGTACACCACACAACAGTTGGTGACCACGAGGACATCGAGTACATATACAACATCGAGTCCACATACATACAATCAACAATTGGTTTATAAACTTTCAAGCTACAAAACAAATCAACGACTATGGAAACATTTGACGTCCTACTAGCAGCGCAACAAAAGACGGCGGATCAAATAGAGGCCATAATCCGAAACTATAAAAAGGACCCGACAACAAGGAAATCGAAGGAGTACTACCTGGAACGTTTAAATCGGTTAGACACTGCATGGCTAGAATTTGAGAGCACTAACAACAAATTAAGGTGTCTATCAAATCTTCCAATGCAGCACGAATATTTTACGGACCAGTACTTGCGCATTTCAGGTGACACACTAAAGTACAAAGAGCTATTTGAGTCTGAAATCAAAAGACTCTCAAATCCAACAATCAATAATCAACAAACCAATAATCAACTCGAAAATAAAAAAGGTGCCAGCAGCTGCATACAGGGAGAGTCACATCTTGACGAAATTACGAGTAAGGTTCTTCGTACTCAGTGGGCGCTAAGACGAACAATGGACGAAGCCATGGCCGAAGAAATTCATGAGGGAGCACAGTATCAGGTAAAATTAACTCTCATTGATAAATATATGGGTGATCTCTCGAGAAACAATGACATGTTATGGCAATTAACCACTAAAGAACAAATAGATGGGTACACGGTGGATGACTTCTACAAAACGCAAGCCGAAGTGCACAACATTAAATGTACTCTACAACAACATGGCAGTCTTTCCAATGATAGTACTCCACAACGCATCAACAGAATTGAGCATTGTCAACCACACCTGCCAAAAATTCAAATTTTTAATATTCAACGGCAGTTATCTCCAATGGGTAGCCTTCAAAGACCTGTATACTCAACTAATTCACAATGCAACAATGAGCGAAGTTGAAAAAATTTTCTATTTGACGACACATCTAACAGATGAGGCAAAAAGGCTGATAAACCATTTGCCAATTGCAACAGCAAACTATGCAATTGCATGGAATATTCTCGTCAATAGATAGGATAACAAAAGGCTCATTGTGACAACATTACTCAACAACTTACTCTCTAATCCACAAGTAAAAAATGAATCGGCACAAGCCCTAAAAAGTATACATGACCTCACAAAAGAATGCATCCATGGCTTGAAGGCACAGGGACTTCCAGTGGACAAATGGGCCGCAATAATCGTCCACATACTATTGAAAAAGCTTGATCTCCCGACTCAAACACTATTTGAGCAATCTCTCAAAAACAACAAAAGCCTCGTAAGTCTCGATGAACTGCTAAAATTCATAGAGCATAGGTTCCAAGCATTGGAAACGCGATGAAGATCGGGCGATTCTGGAGGGGGGAAGGATAGAGCCAAGATTATAACATCAGCTACATCAATTCCAAATTGTAAGGTATGTGGATTAACAGGACATCCCATATATTACTGTGAAAAGTTCCTGAAAATGTCCCCAGCCGAGAGACTACAATGGACGCAAAAGATGAGACTTTCTGTCAACTGTTTTAAATCAGAGCATACCACCAAATCATGCACATCACGGTCATGCTCAAAGTGCGCAAAAAAGCATAACACATTGCTGCACTTAGAAATACCAAGACAATATTCATCAAAAACCTATGCTGGAAGCTTCGAAAAGACACAAAATCCAGCCATTGCTTCAAATAAAAATTCCCCAATCGTAGCAGCAACAAACAAGCAGCTCAGCGGCAACACCAATGTATTACTCGCTACAGCAAGAGTAAAAGTGATTGGAACCAATGGCCGCACCGGCATATTCCGTGCTCTTCTAGATTTTGGATCACAAATCAATCTGGTTACAAATCGAGTGTTAAACAAGCTATCATTGGATTCTTCAGAGTCTTTCTTGCGCATTGAAGGAATACGCCGTAAGGTTCACAACGCATCCTGACGAATCAATGTAGAGCTAAATGCATGCTCAGGCAATTATGCTACCAGAATCGAAGCATTTGTACTCCCAACCATTGTATCACCTCAGCCTACATAAGCGTTCAACACATCAGATTGGAATCTTCCTGATAATATTAATTTAGCAGATCCATGTTTCAATCAAATGGATAAAATTGATATGCTGATCGGAGCAGAATTTTATTACCAACTTATGCAGCCACAACAAATAAAGCTCAACAAGAACTTACCAATTCTACAAAATACAGCTCTGGGTTGGGTCGTAACGGGTAAACTACAAGAAAACAACGACAACAACTCGGTTACTTGTGCAGTATTTACCCCAGAACAGCAAACAACAAACGAGCTGATTGAAAATTTCTGGAAACTTGAAGAGGCAAATAATTCAGAACGTGCACTATCTTTAGCTGAAAAATGATGTGAAGATCATTTTGTGCAAAACTTACAAAGAAACAAGGATGGGAGATTCACTGTCCGCTTACCATTTGCAGAGAATCCATCAATTCTCGGAGCTTCTAAAACAATGGCTTTCAATTGATTTTTGTCATTGGAAAAACGGTTGAACCTTAAGCCAGAACTTAGAGCAGAATACAATAAATTTATGGAAGAATATGAATCCTTGGGGCACATGGAAGAAATACAGGAAGACGACATTCCCGATGTACATTACGTCATGCCTCATCATTGCGTGCTGAAACCGGAAAGTTCAACAACGAAATTGTGAGTAGTGTTTGACGCATTAGCCAAAACATCCAGTGGTTTCTCACTCAACGACATCCTTCATGCAGGACCAACCGTGCAAAGTGAGCTATGTTCAGTTCTGCTGAGATTTCAGATGCATATATTCGTCTTCACTGCAGACATCGAAGAAATGTACCGACAAATTCAAGTCAACTGCACAATTGACTTGAATTTGTCTGCACACAAAGTCTCATCTTTTGCGTCCATTGTAGTCTCTCGGTTGGGGACATTTTCAGGAACTTTATATATGGATGTCCTACACAGTAATATATGGGATGTCCTGTTAATCCACATACCTTACAATTTGGAATTGATGTAGCTGATGTTATAATCTTGGCTCTATCCTTCCCCCCTCCAGAATCGCCCGATCTTCATCGCGTTTCCAATGCTTGGAACCTATGCTCTATGAATTTAAGCAGTTCATCGAGACTTACGAGGCTTTTGTTGTCTTTGAGAGATTGCCCAAATAGTGTTTGAGTCGAGAGATCAAGCTTTTTCAATAGTATGTGGACGATTATTGCGTCCCATTTGTTTCCACTCGTTGGGCATGCTTTCCTCCGACCATATCTTACAGATGAGCTGGTGCATGCGCCCAACCAGGTCATCTCCGGTTGCCTTAAATAGTTCCGCGGACAGTCCGTCCGCTCCTGCAGCTTTGTTTGATTTAAATCTCGATATTGCTATCTTGACTTCATTCAGGTCGGGGGACGGAGTTATTTACCATCATCGTCCGTTATCTGGAGTGGAATATTCTGCCTGGCGATGGAATCGGTGTTTTGTTCGCCGTTAAAATGTCTGCAGAAATGATCTTTCCAGATTCTCAGCATCGATTGCGACTCTACCACGATTTGTCCCTCTTCGTCACGACAGGCTTCTGTCCGAAGCTTATATCCATTGGATAGTTGTTTTACCCGTTGGTAAAACTTTCGGATATTATTCCTGCCGTAACACCTCCCCAGTTCCTCGATCGCGCGCTTCTCGTGTTCTTTCTTCTTCCTTTAGAGAAGCCGGTGTTCTTCCCTTCTCTTACGTTCGTAGAGCTCACGAGCTGTTCTTGTCCTTCTTTCCAACGTCGCTTTATACGCTGCTAGCTTCGCTGAATGTGCCTGCCTGCACTCGTCGTCAAACTATGGGTTTTTTCCGGGTGCCATTTTAAAACCCAATACATCAGAGGCAGCATCTCTGATGGCGTTTTGGCAACGGTTCCATTCCTCATCGGTTGTTTCGCCTGGCAGGGTTGGACTCTCTGAGAGCTTAAGGGAGACTAGATCGGCAAATTTCCCAGCGGTGGATTGCGATTGTAGCTTTGCGACGTCAAACTGTTGTGGTCGTGCTTTACTCCATTTTGCTACTGATATCCGTGATCTTACCTTGGCTACAACAAGGAAGTGATCGGAGTTAATGTTGGCTCCTCGGAATGTTCGGACATCAAGAATACTGCAGGAGTGTCTGCCGTCGATCGCAATGTGATCAATTTGGTTGACGGTTGATTGATCAGGGGACTGCCAGGTCCCTTAGTGAATGTTGAGGTGAGGGAATCGCGTGCTTGCTACAGTACGATTTCACCCCGTCACAAAATCTAGCAGCCTGAGTCCGTTATCGGATATGTCGCCATGCAGGCTGTGTTTCCCGATGACTCTAGCAAAGATGTCTTCCTTGCCCAGCTTTGCGTTGAAATCTCCTAGGACGATCTTGGTGTCGTAGCTGGGGCATTGATGGGGCATTGATGTTCTTTCTAGGAGATTATAAAAGTCATCCTTGCTGTCGTCATCTTTATCCTCCGTAGGCGCGTGTGCGCAGATTAGACTAATGTTGCCGAGACTAGCCTTGATTCGGATTATAATGAGGCGTTCGCTCAAGTATTTAAAGCTTAAGACTCTTTGCCTAAGTCTGCCTCGAACAACAAACCCGCATCCAAGCAAGCGCTGTCGTTGCTCTTTGTAGCAATCACCGTAGTAGATGTCACAGTTTCTCACTTTATTTTTGCCCGGCCCATCCCATTGCACTTCCTGGATGGCGGTGATTTCAGCCTTATAGGCTTTCAGGGCCTCCGCAAGTTCATCGGCTGCACGTGGTTTGTTCAGGGACCTGACATTCCACGTGCAGAACCGAAAATCGTTATCCTTATTTCGTTTTCTATGGTCGTCAGCAATAGGGTCATCCATATTTATATTTCCTCTTTGTGGTTGTAACGAAACCTGTCACATATCTTATATTTCATATTTTGTTCTCTAATTAAATTCTATTAATTTTAATATTGCTTGCATTTATATTAAATTTCTCCACATGTTTTCTTAACCAGACTCACTGTAATTTGTCATAATTTTGTACACTCCAGGCACACTACTTTAATTTTATTATAAGAAGCATCTTGGCTTTAAATTCAGTCCATGATCTTCCATCAATCTGAAAAGCTAAGGAATATTTGGTGAATTTATCTATCATTGTTAAAAATAATTTTTTTTTCGAGCGTATAAAATACGTCTAGATGAATAATTTCTCTTGGCTTTTTAGGTGTCTCTGTTATTTGAAAAGGTATTTTTGGTGGGTTTCGAACATATTTTTCTATGTTACATATTTCGCAGTTGTTAACCTATTGGGTTATTCTTAGTTTTAAATTAGGATTATATATCTTGGGTTTTAATTCTTCAAAAACGGCATTTATTCCTCTCTGGTTTTTATCGAGGTGTTCCGTTTTTATAATGTTGGTTAGATTGTTTTCATCAGTAATGTCTTCCAACTCCTTCTGACATCTAATTATTTTAAACTTCCCATTGTTTGCAAACAACTCTTTGTACGTTCTTTCGAAGGTTTCATAAAAACTATTTTCTATAATAACAGCATTTACTTGGTTCGGATGAAAGTGTGTTTTTAATAAGGTAGTTACTGTTGACTGATCTAATTCCTTAAATAGAAAAATCTTTGTTGTGTTTCTAAATATTTTAACTATTTTAATCTTTGTGGAACCTGAATGAATTTTCTTAATTATTATTTGATTTTTTTAGAAATTTATAGGACAATTACTTTGAGGAATTTCCATTGATCTTTCAATATGGTTTATCTGCGGATTTATTCGGGATAATGCATCTGCATTTCCATTTTTTACTCCTTTTTTATACTTAATTATATAGTCAAATTCGGATAGCTTGGAATTGGAAAAACGAATAAGTTTGGAATTTGGCTCTTTAATAGAGAATAGAAAAGTTAATGGCTTATGATCTGTCTCAATTATGAATTTCCTTCCGAAGAGGTAAGGTCTAAAATATTTCGTCGCCCATACAATCGCAAGTAATTCCTTTTCGATTGTGCTGTAATTTAATTCATGTTCATTTCTGTGAAAGAACGGCTCCAAGTGCTACAGCACTGGCATCTGTATTCAAAGTAAATGTTTTAGTAAAATCCGGGTAGGCTAATACCGGGTCATTTGTAAGGATTCTCTTAAGTGTTTCAAAACTCTTTTTATATGAAAGGTCATTAATATTAATTTGGCTTCTTTTTTTAGACATTGTGTCATTGGTTTTGCTAAACAGGAATAGTCTTGAATGAATTTTCTGTAATAACCGGTCAATCCGAGAAATTGTTTGATTTTTTTCTGGGTTTTAGGAATCGGGAAGTTCATAACACACTCGATTTTTGAGGGGTTTGACTCTACACCTTCTTGGGTAATTATGTGCCCCAAAAATTCCGTTTCCCTTTTACAAAAATCAGACTTATCCAATTTTGAGATTGGAATCCTGTAAGCATTTAAAAATAATTTCAATTGATTGTATATGTTCCTGTAATGATGTGGAAAAAATTTTTATATCGTCTAGATATACTAAACAAATTTTTCCGATGCATTCTTTCAATACATTGTTCATTAATCGGTGGAAAGCTGCATGTGCATTTTTTAATCCAAAAGGTATTCTTAAAAATTCCTAATGTCCTCCTTCGACTGAAAATGCAGTTTTATATATGTCTTCTTCACTGACTTCTATCTGATAGAATCCTTTTGCTAGATCCAATGTCGTGAAGTACATACTTTTTCCTAATTTGTCCAAGATCTCATCGATATTTGGTATTGGGTATAGATCATCTATCGTTACTTCATTCAACTTTCTACAATCGACTACTAGTCTTCACTTTTTGTGACCGCTAGCATCTGATTTTTTTGGGACGATCCATATTGGTGCTGAATATGGTGAATTACTGGGACGTATAATTTTAGTATCAAGCATTTCTTGTATTTGGCTTTTTATTTAATTTTTATGTATATATGGGTAGCGATAGGACTTCGTTAATATAGGGGCATCATTTAGTATTCTGATCTTATGCTTTATGGCATGTGTGAAGGTTAGGTCAGAATTAGGTTGATAGAATATTTTTTTATATTTTTTTATTAATTTAAAGATTGTTGTTTTTTCTTCTACATTCATATGTGAGGCGCGGATCTGGTCAATTATACAATTGCCGTTTTGTTCCGTCATATTTATTTGTTTATTGGGTGTTTCCCCGTAAAGGAGTGGGACTTTTCTATTATTTATTATTAACGTGTTATTTCTAAAATTTATTATGGCTTTATATTTGTGAAGGATATCGTTACCAATTATTCCATCGTATATTTCGTGGAATTGGCATTCGATTAGCTGTATTTTTTTTCCTGATCTCCTAATTCTTCTGTAATATTTTTAATGTTAAAGTTTTTGAATTAATTTTTCATTTTGGATTACATATATTGGGGTTAACAATTGAGTGTGTGGCACCTGTATCAATTATAAATTTAAGATGATTTTTTACTATTATATATGGTAAACTCCATTGAGGCTTGTGAATGAAAATTTTGCAGATTGTCGCTTTTTGGAATGTTTGGAAAATTATTATTACTCTGTACTATATAAATATCCATAGGTTCGGGAATACTATTGGTTCGGAAATTATTTCTACTTTGGGAATAATTTGTGTTTTGAAATTGGGTTCTGTTTTGGAAGTTGTTCCCGTCTTGAAAAGAATTTCTGGTTATATTTTGGTATTGATTTTTACTTTGAAAATTGTTTCCATTTTGAGAATTATTTCTGTTTGTATTTTGGAATTGATTTCTATTTTGGAAGTTGTTTCCATTCTGAAAATTATTCCTGTTTGTATTTTGGAAATGGGTTCTGTTTAATTGGGAATGTTTTTTGTTGCGGGATATTTGCAAATTCTTGCTTCCCATATGGGCATATCCGGCTTGAAACATAATAACCATAGCCTCTTCTAAATTTGCCGGGTTTCTACAGAACAAAATGGTTTTCATTAGTTTTGGGATTTCAAACAAATTTTCTAGTTTTACCTATCTTAACTTTGAAACAATTAAAAGGGTTAAAATAATATTAAAAATACAAAGGAAGTTGATTATTGCTAATAAACAATAAATTTTCTTTTAACTCGATTAAGAAATTTTTTTTAAATAAAAGCAAAGCTAAAAATTGGCTAAATAAAGATTTGAAAATAATAGAAGTCGTAATTTTGTGATCTTACACGTTTTCCCTTGAGTGAAATTTTTTTATATGTAAAGGCAGGACTAAGGATTCACAAAATCAAGATTTGAAAATAATAGAACTTATAATTTTGTGATTTTACAAGTTTTCCTTTCAATGGCAAATCCAAATAATTTAATAAGGTCACCGATTTTAAATAATCCGCCGCCAAATTTGAATAATCCTCCACCACAGCCTCAGGGTCAATTTGTTTGAACACCGGAAAATGAGGCTAGTATTGCAAATATTGTGCGTAGGATACTTTTAGAAGAGCGAACAGTAAGAGAAGTGGAACCTAGAGCAAGAGATCAGGGTATATACCGTAATGAGGCAGACTTGACACAACTAGAAAAAATACCGGACGTTGTGCGTTCACTTAGAGAATTCAATGGGAATCAGACTGCGTTCGGCTCCTGGAAAAAGAGTGCCAAAAGAAACCTCTGAGAGGGTCAGCTAAATATTTTGGAATTTTAAATGTCGTACGTAATAAAATAATAGGAGAGGCAGATATCGCCCTAGAATCCTATAACACCCCATTGAATTGGGAATGCATAATCAAATGCCTCACTGCCCATTACGCAGATCAACGAGATCTGGGTACACTCGAGTAACAATTATCAACCACGATAAAGGGCAATAACCCGTGCAGGAGTTCTATAAAAGAATTTACGGCCATCTGTCGTTAATTCTAAACAAAATAGCGTGTATGGAAGAAAGCCAAGACGCCATAATTTTGCTCACAACAAATTATAAGAATCGATACGTTTGTTAGAGGCTTTAGAGGCGATTTGCCTAGGCTACTTGGAATGAGGGAGCCCAATGAC
The DNA here is from genome assembly GCA_932526305.1 of Epicampocera succincta. Taxonomy (NCBI): domain Eukaryota; kingdom Metazoa; phylum Arthropoda; class Insecta; order Diptera; family Tachinidae; genus Epicampocera; species Epicampocera succincta. The sequence goes on along the minus strand of OW052035.1, from coordinate 24,471,424 downwards.
TTACACGAGGCCCTTCATTTGTGTTTGAAGTTAGAAAACCAACAATACAGGACACAGTTGGCTAATGGCGTAACTATGAATGCTCCACCTCTTCCTCAGAAACAATTTAGCAATGCTGCCCAAAATCAAACATTTTATCCACACTTGACGTACATTCCCCAACCAAGATTTAACATTCTCCAACCAAGATTTAGCACCTATATTGGTGACACCCAAAGACCAAAACTATTTAATTCACATAGACAAAATTATAACACACATTATACTTACCCACAAAGACAACATTTTCAGACAGCTAATTTACCACCACCACGACCAAATCAAGCAAAGCATCCATTCCCGATGGATATCGACAATTCAATGCAATCTAGAAGGGTGAACTACATGAATAGACCAACACCTGATAATAGATTTTCGGGCGTAAGACCTTTGCCTCAATCTGCTCAATTTGGTCAAGCACAGAAGTTGCAAAGGATTAATCATGTGGAAAGTGAGCAGCATCACCCCTCTCCGGACGTTGACTTAAAGACAGATGAATGCAAGCCTCTGCATGAGAATGAGGAATTGCAAGACTTAACGGATTATTTGGACGAACATTTAAATTTAAACGATACATCAGATGAAAATCAATATACTGAATTTTCAGATATTAATTTTTTAGAATAACCGACTCAACGTTGCCTTATTTTCAGTGTAAATCGAGTAGTGGTAAAATATTTAGGATTTTAATAGACACTGGGTCAAATAAAAATTACATTCAACCTGAATTGTTGAAAAATTCAGTGCCCAATCAATTTGTATTTCAAGCAAATTCTGTTGGAGGAAAAATAACAATTACTCATCATACTCTTATTCATTTATTCGGAATGAGAGCAGAGAACTTAAAATTTTATCTACTGCCCTCACTGAAATCCTTCCATGCTATTTTAGGCAACGATAGTTTGAAAAAATTGAATGCAATTATTCACACTTCCCAAAATTACATGACTATAAATAACTCAAAAAAAGTACGCATTAAACAGCAACAATCCGAATCCGTTAGTAATCTGAGCATAAGGTCAGATCATTTGACAGATAAACAGACAGAAAAATTGATAAATATGTGTGAAAGATATTCGTCATTATTTTCGGACTCGGACGAAAAATTGACATATACGACAACGGTTAAAGCAGAAATACGGACAATAAAAGACGACGCTGTTTACACTCGCGGTTACCCATACCCAGTTTCAATGGAGGATGAAGTGGAAAAACAGATTAGGGAACTGCTCGATAACGGGATAATAAGACCGTCGAGATCCCCATACAATTCACCCATCTTAATAGTGCCAAAGAAAATGGATGCGTCTAATGAAAAAAAATATCGAATGGTCATCGATTATAGAAAGCTTAACGCGGTAACCATTCCAGATAGATATTCGATACCAGAAATCAATGAAGTTCTCGCCCAGCTTGGACAAAATGAATGGTATTCTGTAATAGACTTAAAGAGCAGTTTCCACCAGATACCCCTCAGAAATAAGGACATTGAAAAAACAGCTTTTTCCGTAAATAACGGAAAATATGAGTTCGTACGTCTGCCCTTCGGCCTAAAAACTCTCTCTCTCAGCTCCTGCTGTGTTCCAATGCGCCTTGGATGACATTTTAAGAGAGCAAATTGGCAAGATCTGTTTCGTCTATATAGACGACATAATAGTTTTTGGGAAAGACGAAGATTCGCATCTCAAAAATATTGAAACAATATTCAATACTTTATGCAGAGCGAATTTAAAAGTACAGCTCAATAAGTGCGATTTCATGAAAAGAGAAGTAGAGTATCTGGGATTTATTATCTCAAATAAAGGTATAAGAACTAACCCGGGAAAAGTTAGTGCCATAAAAAGATTAGCTCCTCCCACTACTAATCGTAAAGAGCTCAGGTCGTTTCTGGGACTATCGGGGTTTTATAGACGCTTCATAAAAGATTACGTGAAAATGGCAAAATCGTACTTTTGAGAGGGGAGGAGGGACGCATGTCAAAGAGAGAATCTGTTAAGAATCCTGTTACACTGAATGAAAATGCTCTAGAAGCCTTCAATAAAATTAAGAATTCGCTCTCCTCGGAGGATGTGATCCTTACATTTCCTAATTTTGAAAAGGAATTCCATTTGACAACCGATGCATCTAATTACGCCCTCGGCGCTGTTCTTGAACAAGACGGGAAGCCGATTACCTTTATATCAAGAACTTTGAATAAGGCTGAAGAGCACTACGCAACAAATGAGAAGGAAATGCTTCCGATAGTGTGGGCTCTCAAGACGTTAAGGAATTATCTTTATGGACCTGTGGCAATAAAGATTTTCACAGGCCACAAACCCTTGACGTATGTGTTAGGAAGTAAGAACACTAACGGGAAATTAAAAAGATGGAAGGCAATTTTAGAAGAGTATAATTATGAGATCAAATATAAACCTGGTAGCAGTAATGTAGTGGCAGATGCCCTGTCAAGATCTCGACAAATTAATGAGATAAATTCATTGACGGCTACTCAGCATAGTCATAAAAGCTCGGGTGATAATCTGATTCAATTTACTGACTCGCCACTAAACGTTTTCAAAAATTAAATTATAATTTCAAAAGGACATTCACCAATCCAGGAGCTCTTGCGATCGTGGCAGTATTTATGGTTTTGTTGCATCTCGCCAAAGGAAGAAGGAAACACAAGTTGAGAGTTCACAAAGATTTGGAACTTGCGATCAATGCTCCGACTGTTCATGAGGAAATTTCATCCAACGAGGACGTCGGAATTTAAGAGGGGAAGAGTTAACACAAAATCTGTTAAAGCTAATTATGAATACTCCCACTTGCATTTTATTCTTTTCATTTCCGTTATATTTGATTTGTTGTTAAAACTTATTCTGGATCATTTGATTAAAACACACTTATCTGTACTTAATAAAATGCTAACTACACTGTCTGGCACACACACGTGTATTTAATAAGAATTCTTTTGTTGTGTAAAAAATATTATTATTACTTACCGCTAATTAACAGGAATTTTGTATTGCCTAAAAACTAAGCGTAAGCATAATTGTTATTATTAAAAACAGAATTTGAATAAAGTTTCTTCAGTTGAAGTCAAGTACTCAAACCTAAAACATTTATTTATTTAACTTATACAATTGTCCAACTTTTGTCATTTATTTTGGATAAGTAGGGATCTTCCTTGTTAAGATATTTCACTACTCTTTGTGGCAGATAAAACCATTTGTTTTTCTCTAAATATGCTATCACTTTTGATCAAAGTTTAAAATTTTGTATGGTTCATATAGAGGAATATCATTAGTGTACTCTGATTTTAGTCCTTGTGCAATATTAATAATTTGTTGATATATCTAAAAAAAAAGAAATTTTAAATTCTTTACATGAATACTAATCTTTACATTTTTAAATATTCTTACCATTTTGCTTTGAAGGCGACACAAGCAATAACTGTATACAAAATTCTGATTGGTCTTTTATACCTACTTTTCCAGTTCAAATTTCTATCAACTTCAAATGAGAATTAAAATCAAGTGTTATTCTTCTCTTAAAATTTTCGTTAAGCAACAAAATGAAAATCATAGCCACAAACCACTAATGTTTATACGAAAAGATAAACAGCCCAAAACAAAGGCAAACAGAATTTCCACTTTGATAAACTGAACTTATATGTATACATGAATTTATTCAAAAACTATTTTTATTCTTTAAAAGTTCAAAGTTAGAATTTTTCATACATAGGTATGAAAATACAGAATTTGTTCATACTTATAGTGAAACAAGTACTAATATTGTAGAATTCTAACAGCATTTAACTGGATTTATCAAAAGTTCAATTGGATTGAGTTACATTTTTTTTTGGAGTAAATTAGAATTCTATATAAAATAGATTTTTTTGAGTAAAATCGTGTTTTATTGGAATTTAATTGGATTTTTCAAAAATCTCAGTTAGAATAAATTTGAATTTTTAAAAATTCTAATTAGTTTTGGGAGCGTTCTAATTGATTCTAATTGGAAAATTTTTCTACACAAGCGCAAAATGTTGCGCTTTACAATAAATTGGATTCCTGAATTCTAACTGCATATTTTTAATCAGGAAAATCCTTATGGCACAATTACAAAGGAATATTTCTAATAAGTAAAATCCTTACGGTACAATTACAAAGGAATATTTGTAATAAGTAAAATCCTTACGGCACAATTACATGGCCCTATAATTCTAATAAGAAAAACCCGCCTAAATATACTACTGATGACCTAACAACCACTACATCACGTCAGTCGCAGAGTGTTAATTGTGATGCAAGTATTATAAAAATAAACATTACTTTTCCTCTACGCATCTACGTCACATCAGTCTAGTTTTTAACAAAAGCAAGAACAAAACATAAAGAGCCAATGAGATTTACATACAAGAAAATGGCGGTTTTATAAATTGGCGTTTTTAAGCCAATTTCAAAAATAAAAGCAATATTTATTATATACACTTGTTTTAAGAATTAAAATTAATAAAAAATCAATGAATTATTTTTTAAGTTTGTCGTTTTCTCGAAACTTCCACAATTCCGTTATTTAGAGTTTTAATATTAATATTTATGCGGGCCCGAAAGAATTTTTTTTTATTTCATCCATTTTGGGCAAATTCCATGTGTTTTTCCTAAAATCCCTTCGGTTATAAGCAAGCTTTATTTATTGTTCATTTGAGAAATTGTGCTAAGTTCTTTCATTTTATACAGTATGTCTTCAGTTGGGTTTGATAACCCATCTTCAATGAGATAATCGACCTATTTGCTGAAAGTGTATCTCATTCTCATTCATCTTGGCACAGATATATTGAGTTCTTGATTTTTTAGGCTGTGACCTGTCGACGTTCAACGTTGTTTGTACATTCTTTTAAATTTATACTGCTAAATATAAAATAAATTAAAAAAATAGTTTTCATACCCTTCAGTATATATAATAATAGTTGAACCCGGTGTGCTTCGCTACCCCCTAGTTATAAAATAAAATTTAAAGTATTTATATATATAAAAAAATGTATTTATTTAATTTTAATTTAATTATTGCAATGCTTTAGAATATACAATATTTTTAGTTTGCCCATCAGGAGCATACGCATATAAATCGGTGGGTTTCCCTACACGCGAGCATGCAACATAAAACTGTCCATGCGAGAAACGTGGATTTGCTAAATTTAAGCCGCAAGCTTGCAGAGATTCACCTTGACCTTTGTTAACAATCATTGCAAACGCTAACCGAACAGGAAACTACAATCGTTTAATTAAAATGTATTTTAAATTTGAGGTAAAGCAGTTAATAAACGTAGTAAAAAAGTAGGTGCAGAAGTGTGCATGGTCGAAAAATATTATCGTGTAATAAGTATTTCTGAGTCAAAGCTGCACGCTGTGAAAATTTAAGATCGGTAAACAGGTCCAGCCTCCAATATATCACAAACAAATGGGCGTGCTCCGCCCACTTTTCTCTTGGTACATATTTCTATTCATGCCAATACCATATATAGCAATTACTGCCGTCGTTGGTCAAAAAATGCGCAATATATGACAATATAAAATTTTGGGTTATATAGGCGAGGCCACGCGCCGTTGTACACACACAACTTTATATAGTCAAGAATTTATTATTTCGTAAGAATATCGTATTGTGAAAATTTAATGACGACCGGTCTAGGAGTTAAGACTATATTACGATTTTAAATTTCCCTAAAAAGGGGCGTTGTCCAACCCACTTTTCTCCTGGTACGTATTCCTAATTATGCCAATACCATATGTACCAAATATCATCGACGTAGGTGAAAAAAATGCCCAAAATATGGCGATTTAAATTTTTGTGTTATATGGGCGTGGCCCTTTGTCAAATCGAAACTTAATATAGGTTATTAATTCTTCCAGAGTCTCAGTAACATGCTGTGAAAATTTCAGTAAGATCGGTCCAAGGGTTTGGCCTCCTATAAAGCACAAACAAACAAACAGACAGACAGACATTCATATTTATATATAAAGAAAATATAATATAAGAGATAGATAGATTTATATATTTATTACTGGTGGAGGCCTTTTGTGTTCTTTTCAAATCAGGTGTTTCCTCTACTTCAATGTTTTTGCAACCAAGTAAGTATGGTCTGAACTCTTCTTACCACCTTTGGTTCGAAACACCCCAAAAAGGGATTCAAGCACGTCAGTACCAATTATACCGCGACTTGAAATCCATACAAATAACCTTTAAAGCATTATTGGATTCGATTGTATGATATCTTTTGGTCAAAAACAATGTACTTGTACAATGTATTTCACTTTGAAATTTATATTAGATAACATATTTTTATTATTAATATTAACTTTTCGCTTCCTTTAAAACGTTGTTTTAGACCAATTTTTTTAAATTTTGACACATAAACAGCTGTTCTTTACTTACAATAAAAAACCGGCGCAAGGCGTAGTCTGTTTTTATCATTCTTGACTAATACCGACTAACATTTCAAGCTCATGTTAGTGATGCATAACCGATTCGATAAGGTCACTGAGCAACTTGGGAAAGTAATGGAGAATAAAATTAATACAAGGATGAACTTTTAATCAACTTAAATAAGAGATTTAATAGTATAAGGCCTGAACTATATGATGCAATTCAAAGAGTGTCTATTTTAGATACAGCGGCCCAAGCAAAAATTATGCAAGAAGTAGTTTTGTTCTTAAAAGCGCAAATAAAACAGCAGGAGAATAAAACTGTGGCTTGTGTATTACGACTAAACGAAGTTCCATTTCAAAAGAATAAAAACTTAATTGATTTATTTTTGTAGATTTGAAACACATAAACATTGCTCTTCCTACAATAAAATCCATTTATTGTCTACAAAATCATAATAAAAACACAAAACTGTGTCAGTGTGGTCTGCTTATGATAAGAAATTTTTTCTGAAAACACTGGGAAACTTCAAAAAAGAGAATTCGTCTTTACACCTTTATTTTTAGTTTTAGCTCGGAAAGCATTAATAACAAAGCTTAATGGAAAGAAATTCGTTAAATTGGAGCATCTAGCGATTTCGATGTTGATGTAAAGTAGCTTAATAAGAGGTTTGTTAATGCTAATGTTCTTTCTTCAGTAGGTTATGTTTATGATGACAGTAAGAACGCCGTTTAGTTACCGTTGCGTTGATCAATTCGAAGTTTGAAAAGTCTTTCTGCAATAAAATCTAAAGCCGTTGGTATGGATGATGATTGGCCTGTATTCGTTTTCTCAGACACAAATAAAAACCCAACAGGAATTGTTGTGCAGAAGAAAGAACAACAGAAATTAAAAAAAAAATTCGTTATTTTCTCATCTCAAACGTTTTTCTTTGCGAATAATTTTATGGTCGACTCGATCAGTTCGAATCACTGAATTAGTACCACTACTGGTGGTAGCTATTATTCTCTCACAATTTTCAGTCCGCAAAAGAGATTCAATAATAAAAATTCTGAATTCTAATTGAGGAATTGGAGCTTTTTTCCCCCGTTTTTTCAATAGGCAATGTAATTTCCAGGAGTTTACTAAAGCTGCATCTAGAGCATTAGCAAAAAGTGGCCAGTACCATTTTTTCCCTCTGATTTGAATACGGTAATTGTTCATGGCGTTGTCAAATAAATCAACGCCACCCATAGTTTTATTATATTCATATATGGCATTAGGCATGGAAAGTAATATTTTTTTTATTTTTGCGGTCGTATCGCTTAACTTGTTTCAATGGCTCTAAAGAAACAAAGTTTGACAAGATAGTGACAACAGATTTGACATTCCAACGTATAACAATAAAAAAATAGAATCAATGACTTCGTCATCAATGAACAATTTAAAAATTTGTATTGGATTAAACGAGTTGAAGGAATCGTACAAATTTATGATTTTTTCATCACATATATCAACAGGACATCTTGAAAATTCGTTATTACGGTGACGTTTAGACCAATTAACAGATAATGGAGCTGATTGATTGCGCTCTTTGTTTGTCTTCATTGTACCTACATAATAGCTCGACTTCACCTGTTACATCAGTTGGAAGCGTTCCTGGGTTACTTAAAACCTGTTCATTTTCTTAAATATCTTCCGTATCACTTATCTCATCCACTTTTGACGGTGGCAAAATTGCAATATCTATTTCGGAAGCATTTTTTAAATCGATTTCATCCTCATCGGAGCTATCATTTAAAATATCGTTGATCTGTTTTAAACTCAAAAACTTTTTACAAAACATTCTTTTTATTTGCTCTAGTATTTTCTGTAGTCTGCATAAGCTCAATTCACCAACTGATTAAAATCTCAAAACATTTTTTGTATCAACTAAGCTAAGAAGCAAATGAAAATTGTACATATGTAAACTATCGTTACTTCTACGGGACACTATGACGCCACTCAAAAATTTAAAACACTTGAATAGCAACAAATAACTATTAACATACATGCATGTTTTTATTATGCTGTTTTAAATAGCAAGTGCTTGCATAAATATTTTTGCATTTGATAATTTTATATAATTCGTATATCGTTTAGGCCCAGCGTTGCGTTTTAGCATCACGGATATTTCCAATCATAAAAATAGTGGCAAATGTATAAGATAATTGGGGTTTTCACTAAAAATTATAATATTCGTATGTTAGCTACCTCCGTCAAAAGTTTGACATAGGTATATTATATATTACTGTATTTTTTCTTTTTAATTTTTAAAAGTACCCACAAAACAAGAAATATTAAAAATTTAAATAAGTTTTTTTTTATAAAAAAAACTTATGTATGATAAAAATCCAAAAAGAGGTCGATTATATATTAAGTTAAATGTTATTTCTATGTTCTTTATTACAATATCATGTAATCACAAAATGCCTGAGCGGAAGTTTGAGTGAACGTTGCGAAAACGGAACGCAGGGCCCTAATGGGTTAACACTAACATTATCGTTTTACGTACGTTTTTTAACACTGTTCGTTTTCGTTTAAAATCAGCTGTTTTTTTTTTAAACACACTTGTTGTCGTTAACCTAAAGCCATTTGTATTTGAGGTGTTAAGTTAAAATATATTGAGCTTAATAATTTTTGAAATGGCTTTTGAGTATTTGGGATACGACTTATCACGGGAGGAGACAACTTTTAACGCTTCAGCAGTTGATCGGCGTATTCTCCGTGATTCTTAACAAATGAAATTAATATAATCAAAGTTATAACTTTAACATTTTTTATTTAATTCATATTTATTCATATTTATGTTCAAATAAACGAATGATAATATATTAATACAATTCAATGTTTTTTTATTATAAAAGGAACAAAAAATACTTGCTTATACAAGTTTTTATAACAAAAAAAAACAAAAAAATATGAATATAGAAAACAACATTATATAAGTAAATGCAGCCTCTTCATTGCCTTAAAAACATATGTATGTACTTAAAAACATAAAATTATTTATATGTATGTATATCTATGTACATACATTCTTATATGTCAGTCTTCATGTAAAAGTAAGTATAAAAAAAAGTCACAGCCCTTAAAAATATTAAATATACATATGTATATTGAACAGTTTTTACTGCTACGCCCATGTGAACCACACCTAAACGCCAAGTTTTTTTCCGAATTTTATTTGACATTTCTCTATTTCAGACTTATTCAATTTGAACCATGGGGAGATACACAATCCAACAACGTGTTAAAGTTATCCAGACTTATTATGAAAATGGGAGTTCAAATCAAAATGCATATCGTGCACTTCGTAATTTTTTTGGTCAATTTCATCGTCCAAATGTGCGTACAATCGCAAAAATCGTGGAAAAATTCGAGCAAACCGGGTCTGTAGAAGATATAAGAACACCAGAGCATGCTCGTACAGCTCGTACTGCAGAAAATATTGCTGCTGTTCGCGATAGTGTGGCTGAAGAGCCGTCCACCTCAACTCGTCGTCGTTCCCAACAATTGCACCTCTCACGCTCGTCGTTGATGAACATTATGCATAAAGACTTGCATTTACACGCTTACAAGGTGCAATTGGCTCAAGAACTAAAGCCTCTTGACCATTCCAAACGTCGTGAATGGGCAGAATGGTGTCAAGAAATGGCAACAGTGGATGATCAATTTTCGAAGAAAATCATCTTCAGTGATGAGGCACATTTTCACCTCAGTGGATTCGTCAATAAACAGAATTTCCGCATTTGGGCGAATGAGAATCCAAGAGTGATTGTCGAAAAACCAATGCACCTACAAAGAGTGACTGTTTGGTGCGGTTTATGGGCTGACGGCATCATCGGGCCGTATTTTTTCCAAAATGAGGCCGGTCAGGCAGTTACTGTGAATGGTGTTCGCTATCGTGAGATGATAACGAACTTTTTATGGCCCGATTTGGAATTATGGCCCACTTGCCACACAGCTAACGAAACAATGGCTCTTTTGCGCAACAAATTCAATGGCCGTGTTATCTCACGTAATGGCGATGTCAATTGGCCGCCAAGATCATGTGATTTGACACCGTTGGACTTTTTTCTTTGGGGTTATTTGAAAGAAAAGGTGTACGTCGATAAGCCAGCAACAATTCAAGACCTAAAGGATCAGATAATTCGGCACATTAACGGCATAGAACCTCCATTATGCCTCAGCGTCATCGAAAATTTGGACCATCGGATGGAGGTGTGCCGCCGAGGTCGCGGCCCCCATTTGGCCGATATTTTGTTCCATACATAATTGAGTAATACCAATACATCATAATAAAATAAAACTACAATAATTTCCTAAATAGTTTGTGTTTTATTCAAAATCAACATCGGCCCTTGAATTTAACCACCCTTTATGAGTCAAGCTTTAAACACACGACTTTAAAAATTTAATCTTTGATATCGATTTTCATCACAGCTCTATGAGTTTGATAAATCAACAAGTTTTTTAAAACTTGTCTTTGTTATTTGCATAACTTTTATTTAAAATCTTTTAAAGCCGTGATACGTTACCCTAGGACACACTTAACAAGCTATAACAACAACTTTTTAATGCAAAATGCCATGCATACATACGCTGAAGTAGGTGAGGTCGCAAAAATAATACTATAACTGCTTTGTTGTTGTCGATTGGTGAGATGAAGAGAAAACAAATAAGAAATGAACGCATTAAAAAGATATATTATTTATATTTATTATTATTATTATTTATTATATTTTTTCAAAAATTCTTTCAAATAATAAAATTCTAAAAGAAATAAAAGAGCTTTATTGATAACTTTGTGAAATTTTTTTTAAAATTGCAATGAAATTAATATTTCCGGAGATACAGTCACTTTCTTAAATATTTCATAAAGATGTAATATTATATATTTATTGATAAACTTGAACCACTTCTCATACAAAAATGGGTTTTTCCAAAAATTCTTTCAAATAAAAACAATGTTTTAATAATTGAAAAGAACAATATTGGTAACTTTATGAAAAGTTTTAGAATTTCGCAATGAAATTAATATTTCCGGAGATACAGTTACATTTTTAAACATTTCATAAGGAAGTAATATTCATATATTTATTGATAAACTTGAACCACTTCTCATAAAAAAATGGGTTTTTCCAAAAATTCTTTCAAATGAAAACAATGTTTAAATAATTGAAAAGAACGCTATTGATAACTCAGGGAACATTATTAGAATTTCGAAATAAAATTTATATTTCCGGAGGGACAGCCACTTTCTTAAACATTTCATAAGGAAATAATATTCATATATTTATTGATAAACTTGAACCACTTCTCATACAAAAATGGGGTTTTCCAAAAATTTTTCAAATGAAAACAATGTTTAAATAATTGAAAAGAACACTATTGATAACTCAGTGAACATTATTAGAATTTCGAAATGAAATTTATATTTCCGGAGGGACAGACAGTTTTTTAAACATTTAATAAGGAACAAATATTTATATATTTATTGATAAACTTGAACCACTTCTCATACAAAAAATGATTTTTTTCAAAAAATCTTTTAAATGAAAACAATGTTTAAATCATTGAAAAGAACACTATTGATAACTCAGTGAACATTATTTTCATAAGGAAGTAATATTCATATATTTATTGATAAACTTAAACGACTTCTCATACAAAAAATGTATTTTTTCAAAAATTCATTCAAATGAAAACAATGTTTAAATAATTGAAAAGGACACTACTGATAACTCAGTGAACATTATTAGAATTTCGAAATGAAATTTATATTTCCGGAGGGGCAGCCACTTTCTTAAACATTTCATAAGGAAATAATATTTATATATTTATTGATAAACTTGAACCCTTTCTCATACAAAAAAGAATTTTTTCAAAAATTCTTTCAAATACTACAATTCTAAAAGATTTAAAAGAGCTTTATTGATAAGTTTGTGAAAATTTTTTAAAATTGCAATGAAATTAATATATCCGGAGATACAGTCACTTTCTTAAATATTTCATAAAGATGTAATATTCATATATTTATTGATAAAATTAAACCACTTCTCATACAAAAAATGTATTTTTTAAAAAATTCCTTCAAATGAAAACAATTTATAAAAAATGGAAAAGACCACTATTGATAACCTTGTGAAGATTTTTAGAATTTCGCAATGAAATTAATAATTCCAAAGATACTTTCAGTTTTTTAAACATTTCATAAGGAAATAATGTTTATATATATATATTGATAAACTTGAACCCTTTCTCATACAAAAATGTATTTTTTATATATTCATTGATATACTTGAACCACTCCTAATACCAAAATGGGGTTTTCAAAAAAATCTTTCAAATGAACACAATTTTTTAGGAATTAAAAAAAACACTATTAATAACTTAGTGAAGATTTTTAGAATTTCGCAATAAAATTAATATTTCCAGAGATACAGTCACTTTTTTAAACATTTCATTTGGAAGAATTATTTATATATTTATTGATTAACTTGAACCACTTTTCATACAAAAAATGCATTTTTTCAAGAATTCTTTCAAATGAAAACAATGTTTTAATAATTGAAAAGAACACTATTGATAATACAGTGAACATTATAAAAATTTCGAAATGAAATTAATATTTCCAAAGATACATTCAGTTTTTTAAACATTTAATAAGGAAGAAATACTTATATATTTTTTGATAAACTTAAACGACTTCTCATAAAAAAATTGGTTTTTCCAAAAATTCTTTCAAATGAAAACAATGTTTAAATAATTGAAAAGAACGCTATTGATAACTCAGGGAACATTATTAGAATTTCGAAATAAAATTTATATTTTCGGGGGGACAGCCACTTTTTTAAACATTTCATAAGGAAATAATATTCATATATTTATTGATAAACTTGAACCACTTCTCATACAAAAATGGGGTTTTCCAAAAATTCTTTCAAATGAAAACAATGTTTAAATAATTGAGAAGAACACTATTGATAATTCAGTGAACATTACTAGAATTTCGAAATGAAATTTATATTTCCGGAGGGGCAGCCACTTACTTAAATATTTCATAAAGATGTAATATTCATATATTTATTGATATACTTGAACCACTCCTAATGACAAAATGGGTTTTTCAAAAAAATCTTTCAAATGAACACAATTTTTTAGAAATTAAAAAAAACACTATTAATAACTTAGTGAAGATTTTTAGAATTAGCAATAAAAGTAATATTTCCGGAGATACAGTCACTTTTTTAAACATTTCATTTGGAAGTTATATATGTATATATAATTTTTGCTTAACTGCAACCACTCTTCATACAAAAATGTTTTTTTCCAAAAATTCTTTCAAATCAACACAACTTTGAAAGAATTGAAAAAAGCACTCTTAATAACTTAGTGAAGATTTTTATAATTTTGCAACTAAGATATTATTTCCGGAGATACAGTCACTTTCTTAAACATTTCCTAAGGAACTAATATTTATATATTTTTTGATAAACTTGAACCACTTCTCATACAAAAAATTTATTTTTTTAAGAATTCTTTCAAATGAAAACAATGTTTAAATAATTGAAAAGAACACTACTGATAACTCAGTGAACATTATTAGAATTTCGCAATGAAAATAATATTTCCGGAGATACAGTCACTTTCTTAAACATTTCATAAGAAACAAATATTTATATATTTATTGATAAACTTGAACCAATTCTCATACAAAAAATGTATTTTTTCAAAAATTCTTTGAAATGAAAACAATGTTTAAATAATTGAAAAGAACACTATTGATAATTCAGTGAACATTACTAGAATTTCGAAATGAAATTTATATTTCCGGAGGCGCAGCCACTTTCTTAAACATTTCATAAGGAAATAATATTTATATATTTATTGATAAACTTGAACCCTTTCCCATACAAAAAAGTATTTTTTTAACACCAGTGCATGCTCGTACAGCTCGTACTGCAGAAAATATTGCTGCTGTTCGCTATAGTGTGGCTGAAGAGCCGTCCACCTCAACTCGTCGTCGTTCCCAACAATTGCACCTCTCACGCTCGTCGTTGATGAACATTATGCATAAAGACTTGCATTTACACGCTTACAAGGTGCAATTGGCTCAAGAACTAAAGCCTCTTGACCATTCCAAACGTCGTGAATGGGCAGAATGGTGTCAAGAAATGGCAACAGTGGATGATCAATTTTCGAAGAAAATCATCTTCAGTGATGAGGCACATTTTCACCTCAGTGGATTCGTCAATAAACAGAATATCCGCATTTGGGCGAATGAGAATCCAAGAGTGATTGTCGAAAAACCAATGCACCTACAAAGAGTGACTGTTTGGTGCGGTTTATGGGCTGACGGCATCATCGGGCCGTATTTTTTCCAAAATGAGGCCGGTCAGGCAGTTACTGTGAATGGTGTTCGCTATCGTGAGATGATAACGAACTTTTTATGGCCCGATTTGGAATTATGGCCCACTTGCCACACAGCTAACGAAACAATGGCACTTTTGCGTAACAAATTCAATGGCCGTGTTATCTCACGTAATGGCGATGTCAATTGGCCGCCAAGATCATGTGATTTGACACCGTTGGACTTTTTTCTTTGGGGTTATTTGAAAGAAAAGGTGTACGTCGATAAGCCAGCAACAATTCAAGACCTAAAGGATCAGATAATTCGGCACATTAACGGCATAGAACCTCCATTATGCCTCAGCGTCATCGAAAATTTGGACCATCGGATGGAGGTGTGCCGCCGAGGTCGCGGCGCCCATTTGGCCGATATTTTGTTCCATACATAATTGAGTAATACCAATACATCATAATAAAATAAAACTACAATAATTTCCTAAATAGTTTGTGTTTTATTCAAAATCAACATCGGCCCTTGAAATTTAACCACCCTTTATGAGTCAAGCTTTAAACACACGACTTTAAAAATTTAATCTTTGATATCGATTTTCATCACACAGCTCTATGAGTTTGATAAATCAACAAGTTTTTTAAAACTTGTCTTTGTTATTTGCATAACTTTTATTTAAAATCTTTTAAAGCCGTGATACGTTACCCTAGGGCACACTTAACAAGCTATAACAACAACTTTTTAATGCAAAATGCCATGCATACATACGCTGAAGTAGGTGAGGTCGCAAAAATAATACTATAACTGCTTTGTTGTTGTCGATTGGTGAGATGAAGAGAAAACAAATAAGAAATGAACGCATTAAAAAGAAATATTATTTATATTTATTATTATTATTATTTATTATATTTTTTCAAAAATTCTTTCAAATAATAAAATTCTAAAAGAAATAAAAGAGCTTTATTGATAACTTTGTGAAATTTTTTTTTAAAATTGCAATGAAATTAATATTTCCGGAGATACAGTCACTTTCTTAAATATTTCATAAAGATGTAATATTATATATTTATTGATAAACTTGAACCACTTCTCATACAAAAATGGGTTTTTCCAAAAATTCTTTCAAATAAAAACAATGTTTTAATAATTGAAAAGAACAATATTGATAACTTTGTGAAAATTTTTAGAATTTCGCAATGAAATTAATATTTCCGGAGATACAGTTACTTTTTTAAACATTTCATAAGGAAGTAATATTCACATATTTATTGATAAACTTGAACCACTTCTCATACAAAAATGGGTTTTTCCAAAAATTCTTTCAAATGAAAACAATGTTTAAATAATTGAAAAGAACACTATTGATAACTCAGTGAACATTATAAGAATTTTGCAATGAAATTAATATTTCCTGATATACAGTCACTTTTTTAAACATTTCAAAAGGAAGTAATATTGTTATATAGTTACTGATAAACGTGAACCATTCCTTATACAAAAATTTAGTTTTCCAAAAACTCTTTTTAATGAAAACAATTTTGAAAAAACTAAAGAGAGCACTCTTGATTACTAAATGAAGATTTTTATAATTTCGCAATGAAACTAATATTTTCGGAGATACAGTCACTTTTTTAAACATTTCATAAGGAAGTAATATTCATATATTTATTGATTAACTTGAACCACTTCTCATACAAAAATGGGTTTTTCAAAAAATTCTTTCAAATGAAAACAATGTTTAAATAATTGAAAAGAACACTATTTATAACTCAGTGAACATTATTAGAATTTCGAAATGAAATTTATATTTCCGGAGGGGCAGCCACTTTCTTAAATATTTCATAAAGATGTAATATTCATATATTTATTGATAAACTTGAACCACTTCTCATACAAAAATGGGTTTTTCCAAAAATTCTTTCAAATAAAAACAATGTTTTAATAATTGAAAAGAACACTATTGATAACTTTATGAAAATTTTTAGAATTTCGCAATGAAATTAATATTTCCGGAGATACAGTTACATTTTTAAAAATATCTTAAGGAAGTAATATTCATATATTTATTGATAAACTTGAACCACTTCTCATACAAAAATGGGTTTTTCCAAAAATTCTTTTAAATGAAAACAATGTTTAAATATTTGAAAAAAACACTATTGATAACTCAGTGATTATTATTAGAATTTCGAAATGAAATTTATATTTCCGGAGGGGCAACCACTTTTTTAAATATTTCATAAAGATGTAATATTCATATATTTATTGATAAACTTGAACCCCTTCTCATACAAAAATGGGTTTTTCCAAAAATTCTTTCAAATAAGAACAATGTTTTAATAATTGAAAAGAACACTATTGATAACTTTATGAAAAGTTTTAGAATTTCGCAATGAAATTAATATTTCCGGAGATACAGTTACATTTTTAAACATTTCATAAGGAAGTAATATTCATATATTTATTGATAAACTTGAACCACTTCTCATAAAAAAATGGGTTTTTCCAAAAATTCTTTCAAATGAAAACAATGTTTAAATAATTGAAAAGAACGCTATTGATAATTTATGGAACACTATTAGAATTTCGAAATAAAATTTATATTTCCGGAGGGACAGCCACTTTCTTAAACATTTCATAAGGAAATAATATTCATATATTTATTGATAAACTTGAACCACTTCTCATACAAAAATGGGGTTTTCCAAAAATTCTTTCAAATGAAAACAATGTTTAAATAATTGAAAAGAACACTATTGATAACTCAGTGAACATTATTAGAATTTCGAAATGAAATTTATATTTCCGGAGGTACAGACAGTTTTTTAAACATTTAATAAGGAACAAATATTTATATATTTATTGATAAACTTGAACCACTTCTCATACAAAAAATGATTTTTTTCAAAAATTCTTTTAAATGAAAACAATGTTTAAATCATTGAAAAGAACACTATTGATAACTCAGTGAACATTATTTTCATTAGGAAGTAATATTCATATATTTATTGATAAATTTAAACCATTTCTTTTACAAAAAATGTATTTTTTCAAAAATTCTTTGAAATGAAAACAATGTTTAAATAATTGAAAAGAACACTATTGATAACTCAGTGAACATTATTAGAAATTCGAAAAGAAATTTATATTTTCAAAGATACAGTCACTTTCTTAAATATTTCATAAAGATGTAATATTCATATATTTATTGATATACTTGAACCACTCCTAATGCCAAAATGGGTTTTTCCAAAAGTTCTTTCAAATGAAAACAATGTTTAAATAATTAAAAAGAGCACTATTGATAACTTTGTGAACATTATTTTCATAAGGAAGTAATATTCATATATTTATTGATAAACTTGAACCACTTCTCTTACATAAATGGCTTTTACAAAAATTATTTCAAATGAAAACAGTTTATAAAAAAAATGGAAAAGACCACTATTGATAACTCTGTGAAAATTTTTTAATTTTGAATGAAATTAATATATCCAGAGATACAGTTACTTTCTTAAACATTTCATAAAGATGTAATATTCATATATTTATTGATATACTTGAACCACTCCTAATACCAAAATGGGTTTTTCAAAAAAAACTTTCAAATGAACACAATTTTTTAGGAATTAAAAAAAACACTATTAATAACTTAGTGAAGATTTTTAGAATTTCGCAATAAAATTAGGCAAAACTTTGTGGCTGTGTGTGGTGACATCGAAGAGATGTTTCTTCAAATTCATATACGGCCAGAAGATCGCGATGTTCAAAGGTTTCTATGGCGCGATTGCGATCAGGACAAAACACCTGATGTTTATGTTATGGATGTTATGATATTTGGAGCCACCTGTGCTCCAACCATATCTCAATATATAAAGAATATAAATGCAGATAAATTTAAAAATCAATTTCCATGCGCTGTCAAATCTATTAGAGAAAACCATTATGTGGATGATTTATTAGATTCGGTTAATACGTCAGAGGATGCAATCAAACTAATCTCAGACGTATCCTACATACACCGCCAGGCCGGTTTCAATATAAGAAACTGGGTGTCAAATAGTGAGCTTGTTAGACAGGAATTCTCAACGAGGAACTCAAATGACGCAAAGTGCATTAATTTTAAGGATACCAATCAAGTGGAAAAGGTCTTAGGAGTCTTCTGGGAATATAAGGAGGACACTATTACCTTCAAAATTGCTCCTCGGCTTCTCGAAAGCGATTTATTTTTACTAAGAAAATCTCCCACTAAGAGAGAAATGTTGAGACTTATTATGTCAATTTATGATCCACTTGGTCTCATTTCGCATATAACAATGTTTGTTAAAATACTGATGCAAGATGTATGGCGAAGTAAAGTCGATTGGGATGAGCCAATTTCACCGGAGCTAATAAATAAATGGTCTCAATGGGTAACAAGCTTACCACATTTACAAAACATTAAAATACAAAGATGCTACTTGCAATCATTACAAGATTATAAAAACGTGTTAATACAACTGCACACATTTATTGATGCTGGTGCTGACGGTTACGCAGCAGCATCTTATTTTAGATTTAGCAGAAACAATGTAGTTATATGTTCATTGGTTAGTGCCAAAACCAGGGTAGCACCGATGAAATTAGTTTCTATTCCCAGACTTGAACTTATGGCTGCCCTAATTGGAGCTCGTCTAGCCAAATTCATAGCAGAAAACCATGAAATTAAAATAACCGACAAATATTTTTGGTGTGATTCAAAAACCGTGTTGAGCTGGATCAATTCCGATCACCGAAAATACAGCCAGTTCGTAGCCTTTAGAGTTACAGAAATTTTAGAGTTAACATCTCTTACAGAATGGAATTGGGTGCCAAGTAGACAAAATGTTGCAGATGAGGCAACAAAATGTACTAATATAAAAAACGCATTCAAATCTAATCGTTGGTTTAAAGGCCCCGAGTTTTTATACAAACCTAAAGAGCAATGGCCACAAGCAGAACCATTTTCACGAACAGAAGAAGAGCGAAAACAGAATGTACACCAGATAACAAAACGTGAGGCTGTTGTAAATATATTTCGATTTTCAAAATACAACCGCTTGGTTAGAACAATGGCATATGTTCTGCGATTCATATATGGAAGTAGAATGAAAGAGAAAGGTGAATTAACTCAAGAGGAGTTAAACAATGCTGAACTCGCATTATATAAACAAGTACAATATGAATCATATTATTTAGAGATTTCTGCACTTAAATCTAAAAAGTCCATCAAAAAATCAAGTGAAATTTATTCTAAGTCACCCTATCTAGAAGACGGAGTTTTGTTCGTCGATGGAAGAATCGATATGGCAAACGTTTCTTTACAGCAGAAACGTCCAGTAATACTGCCAAGAAAAAATTATTTAACCAAGCTTATATGCCTACACTACCATGAAAAACTTTACCATGGAAATCATGAGACAGCTGTCAATGAGTTAAGACAAAAATATTGTATATCAAGACTTCGTGCTACATACAAATCAATTATTCGATGTTGCCAAATGTGTAAAATTACTAAAGCTACTCCACAGACCCCTCAAATGGCTAAACTGCCACGCGCACGTGTTGCATCGTATAGTGCACCGTTTACATATACCGGGATTGATTTCTTTGGTCCAATATTAGTAACTGTAAACCGCCACAGGGAGAAAAGATATGGCTGTTTGTTTACGTGTTTAACAATTCGAGCGGTTCATATTGAAATAACACATTCTTTAACAACAAGTTCCTGTATTTTGGCTATTCGTAATTTTATGGGACGAAGAGGAATTCCACTTGAATTTTTTAGCGATAATGGAACAAATTTTGTGGGCGCTGATAGGGAGCTACGAGAAGCTTTAGCAGATATTGACCGCAATGAATTAGTAAAGACGTTTACAACATCAACAACTAAATGGAGTTTCAATTCACCGGCTTCACCCCACATGGGTGGCGCATGGGAGCGTTTAATTCGCTCGGTAAAGACAATTTTATACAAAATTATGCCATTAAGGCACCCAACTGATGAACTCCTGTTAAGCATGATTGTTGAAATTGAAAATATAATAAATTCCAGACCGTTGGCATATGTTCCCATTGAAACAGATGCGGCAGAGGCTATAACTCCAAACCATTTCTTGATGGGAAGCTCTAGTGGGTTGAAACCTCTAACATCGTGCGACGACAGCGGGATGGTATTGAGACAAAACTGGTTAATTTCTCAGCAGTACGCAAATATATTCTGGAAGAAGTGGTTATCTGAATATTTGCCGACTTTGACCTGTAAGACAAAATGGCATGAAAAAATAAAACCTATAAGCCAGGGGGATTTAGTTATCATTGTTGACCCTTCTCTTCCCAGAAACGTATGGCCTCGTGGTAAGGTACTAGAAGTGAGATTGGCCAAAGATGGACAGGTGCGAAGTGCAGTGGTCCTAACTCAACGCGGAATAATGGAGCGACCTGCCAGCAAACTAGCAGTTTTGGAAGTAGCTCCGGAAGAGAAGTCTGACATCGAGGAAGTTTCTTGTCATACTGCGGGGGGAATGTTAACGCGACTTCCAAAATCCCCATGATTCTTTTGCCATCTGGTAGCACTAAAGCAATTTCGAAATAATAACGGATAAGAATTCCAACATATACATACATTTTTTTTAACGAATATACTGTCTAGAAGCGTCTTACCGCCTTCGCCATTTTTTGGTAGGAGCTTAACTGTGAAGCGGTTCAGACGTGATTGTCTTTAAATCTATAATAGAAATTACCAGGAATTTCCATACCAAAAAGAATTTTAATAAAGGTTATTGCGTAATAAATCAAGCCTTTTATTACGTATTTATAATTTATTCAAAATCCCGTGGAAATTTCTGGCTCGGCCGATAGCCTTCTCAACAGGGGTTTTCCAAAAATTCTTTCAAATGAAAACAATGTTTAAATAATTGAAAAGAACACTATTGATAACTCAGTGAACATTATAAGAATTTCGAAATGAAATTTATATTTCCGGAGGGACAGCCACTTTTTTAAACATTTCATAAGGAAATAATATTTATATATTTATTGATAAACTTGAACCCTTTCTCATACAAAAATATATTTTTACAAATTCTTTCAAATAATACAATTCTAACAGAATTAAAAGAGCTTTATTGATAACTTTGTGAAAATTTTTTAAAATTGCAATGAAATTAATATTTCCGGAGATACAGTCACTTTCTTAAATATTTCATAAAGATGTAATATTCATATATTTATTGATAAACTTGAACCACTTCTCATACAAAAATGGGTTTTTCCAAAAATTCTTTCAAATGAAAACAATGTTTTAATAATTGAAAAGAACACTATTGATAACTCTGTGAAAATTTTTAGAATTTCGCAATGAAATTAATATTTCCGGAGATACAGTTACTTTTTTAAACATTTCATAAGGAAGTAAAATTCATATATTTATTGATAAACTTGAACCACTTCTCATACAAAAATGGGTTTTTCCAAAAATTCTTTCAAATGAAAACAATGTTTAAATAATTAAAAAGAGCACTATTGATAACTTTGTGAAAATTTTTAGAATTTCAGAAATGAAATTTATATTTCCGGAGTTACAGACAGTTTTTTTAACATTTAATAAGGAACAAATATTTATATATTTATTGATAAATTTGAACCACTTCTCATACAAAAAATGTATATTTTCAAAAATTCTTTTAAATGAAAACAATGTTTAAATCATTGAAAAGAACACTATTGATAACTCAGTGAACATTATTTTCATAAGGAAGTAATATTCATATATTTATTGATAAACTTAAACCACTTCTCATACAAAAAATGTATTTTTTCAAAAATTCTTTCAAATGAAAACAATGTTTAAATAATTGAAAAGAACACAATTGATAACTCAGTGAACATTTTTAGAAATTCGAAAACAAATTTATATTTCCAAAGATACAGTCACTTTCTTAAATATTTCATAAAGATGTAATATTCATATATTTATTGATATACTTAAACCACTCCTAATACCAAAATGGGTTTTTCCAAAAATTCTTTTAAATGAAAACAATGTTTACATAATTAAAAAGAGCACTATTAATAACTTTGTGAACATTATTTTCATAAGGAAGTAATATTCATATATTTATTGATAAACTTGAACCACTCATCATACAAAAATGGCTTTTACAAAAATTCTTTCAAATGAAAATAATTTATAAAAAAAAATGGAAAAGACCACTATTGATAACTCTGTGAAAATTTTTTAATTTTGAATCAAATTAATATATGCAGAGATACAGTTACTTTCTTAAACATTTCATAAAGATGTAATATTCATATATTTATTGATATACTTGAACCACTCCTAATACCAAAATGGGTTTTTCAAAAAAATCTTTCAAATGAACACAATTTTTTAGGAATTAAAAAAAACACTATTAATAACTTAGTAAAGATTTTTAGAATTTCGCAATGAAATTAATATTTCCGGAGATACAGTCACTTTTTTAAACATTTCATTTGGAAGTTATATATGTATATATAATTTTTGCTTAACTGCAACCACTCTTCATACAAAAATGTTGTTTTTCCAAAAATTCTTTCAAATCAACACAACTTTGAAAGAATTTAAAAAAACCCCCTTAATAACTTAGTGAAGATTTTTATAATTTTGCAATGAAATTATTATTTCCGGAGATACAGTCACTTTCTTAAACATTTAATAAAGAAGAAATATTCATATATTTATTGATTAACTTGAACCACTTCTCATACAAAAAATGCATTTTTTCAAGAATTCTTTCAAATGAAAACAATGTTTTAACAATTGAAAAGAACACTATTGATAACTCAGTGAACATTATTAGAAGTTCGAAATGAAATTTATATTTCCGGAGGGACAGCCACTTTTTTAAACATTTCATAAGGAAATAATATTTATATATTTATTGATAAACTTGAACCCTTTCTCATACAAAAATTTATTTTTTCAAAAATTCTTTCAAATAATACAATTCTAACAGAATTAAAAGAGCTTTTTTTAACTTTGTGAAAATTTTTTAAAATTGCAATGAAATTAATATTTCCGGAGATACAGTCACTTTCTTAAATATTTCATAAAGATGTAATATTCATATATTTATTGATAAACTTGAACCACTTCTCATACAAAAATGGGTTTTTCCAAAAATTCTTTCAAATGAAAACAATGTTTAAATAATTGAAAAGAACGCTATTGATAACTCAGGGAACATTATTAGAATTTCGAAATAAAATTTATATTTCCGGAGGGACAGCCACTTTCGTAAACATTTCATAAGGAAATAACATTCATATATTTATTGATAAACTTGAACCACTTCTCATACAAAAATGGGGTTTTCCAAAAATACTTTCAAATGAAAACAATGTTTAAATAATTGAAAAGAACACTATGGATAACTCAGTGAATATTATTAGAATTTCGAAATGAAATTTATATTTCCGGAGATACAGTTACATTTTTAAACATTTCATAAGGAAGTAATATTCATATATTTATTGATAAACTTTAACCACTTCTCATACAAAAATGGGGTTTTCCAAAAATTCTTTCAAATGAAAACAATGTTTAAATAATTGAAAAGAACACTATTGATAACTCAGTGAACATTATTAGAATTTCGAAATGAAATTTATATTTCCGGAGATACAGTTACATTTTTAAACATTTCATAAGGAAGTAATATTCATATATTTATTGATAAACTTTAACCACTTCTCATATAAAAATGGGGTTTTCCAAAAATTCTTTCAAATGAAAACAATGTTTAAATAATTGAAAAGAACGCTATTGATAACTCAGGGAACATTATTAGAATTTCGAAATAAAATTTATATTTCCGGAGGGACAGCCACTTTCGTAAACATTTCATAAGGAAATAACATTCATATATTTATTGATAAACTTGAACCACTTCTCATACAAAAATGGGGTTTTCCAAAAATACTTTCAAATGAAAACAATGTTTAAATAATTGAAAAGAACACTATTGATAACTCAGTGAATATTATTAGAATTTCGAAATGAAATTTATATTTCCGGAGGGACAGCCACTTTTTTAAACATTTCATAAGAAAATAATATTTATATATTTATTGATAAACTTGAACCCTTTCTCATACAAAAATTTATTTTTTCAAAAATTCTTTCAAATAATACAATTCTAACAGAATTAAAAGAGCTTTATTGATAACTTCGTGAAAATTTTTTAAAATTGCAATGAAATTAATATTTCCGGAGATACAGTCACTTTCTTAAATATTTCATAAAGATGCAATATTCATATATTTATTGATAAACTTGAACCACTTCTCATACAAACATGGGTTTTTCCAAAAATTCTTTCAAATGAAAACAATGTTTAAATAATTGAAAAGAACACTATTGATAACTCAGTGAACATTATTAGAATTTTGCAATGAAATTAATATTTCCGGATATACAGTCACTTTTTTAAACATTTCAAAAGGAAGTAATATTGTTATATAGTTACTGATAAACGTGAACCATTCCTTATACAAAAATTTAGTTTTCCAAAAATTATTTTTAATGAAATCAATTTTGAAAAAATTAAAGAGAGCACTCTTGATTACTAAATGAAGATTTTTATAATTTCGCAATGAAACTAATATTTTCGGAGATACAGTCACTTTTTTAAACATTTCATAAGGAAGTAATATTCATATATTTATTGATAAACTTGAACCACTTCTCATACAAAAATGGGTTTTTTCAAAAATTCTTTCAAATGAAAACAATGTTTAAATAATTGAAAAGAACACTATTGATAACTCAGTGAACATTATTAGAATTTTGCAATGAAATTAATATTTCCGGATATACAGTCACTTTTTTAAACATTTCAAAAGGAAGTAATATTGTTATATAGTTACTGATAAACGTGAACCATTCCTTATACAAAAATTTAGTTTTCCAAAAATTCTTTTTAATGAAAACAATTTTGAAAAAACTAAAGAGAGCACTCTTGATTACTAAATGAAGATTTTTATAATTTCCCAATGAAATTAATATTTCTGGAGATACAGTTTTTTTTTTACATTTCATAGGGAAGTAATATTCATATATTTATTGATAAACTTGAACCCTTTCTCATACAAAAATGTATTTTTTCAAAAATTCTTTCAAAAAATAAAATTCTAAAGAAATAAAAGAGCTTTATTGATAACTTTGTGAAAATTTTTTTAAATTTGCAATGAAATTAATATTTCCGGAGATACAGTTACATTTTTAAAAATTTCATAAGGAAGTAAAATTCATATATTTATTGATAAGCTTGAACCACTTCTCATAAAAAAATGGGTTTTTTCAAAAATTCTTTTAAATGAAAACAATGTTTAAATAATTGAAAAGAACACTATTGATAACTCAGTGAACATTATTTTCATAAGGAAGTAATATTCATATATTTATTGATAAACTTAAACCACTTCTCATACAAAAAATGTATTTTTTCAAAAATTCTTTCAAATGAAAACAATGTTTAAATAATTGAAAAGAACACTATTGATAACTCAGTGAACATTATTAGAATTTTGCAATGAAATTAATATTTCCGGATATACAGTCACTTTTTTAAACATTTCAAAAGGAAGTAATATTGTTATATAGTTACTGATAAACGTGAACCATTCCTTATACAAAAATTTAGTTTTCCAAAAATTCTTTTTAATGAAATCAATTTTGAAAAAATTAAAGAGAGCACTCTTGATTACTAAATGAAGATTTTTATAATTTCGCAATGAAACTAATATTTTCGGAGATACAGTCACTTTTTTAAACATTTCAAAAGGAAGTAATATTGTTATATAGTTACTGATAAACGTGAACCATTCCTTATACAAAAATTTAGTTTTCCAAAAATTCTTTTTAATGAAAACAATTTTGAAAAAACTAAAGAGAGCACTCTTGATTACTAAATGAAGATTTTTATAATTTCCCAATGAAATTAATATTTCTGGAGATACAGTTTTTTTTTTACATTTCATAGGGAAGTAATATTCATATATTTATTGATAAACTTGAACCCTTTCTCATACAAAAATGTATTTTTTCAAAAATTCTTTCAAAAAATAAAATTCTAAAAGAAATAAAAGA
This sequence comes from Epicampocera succincta, assembly GCA_932526305.1. Classification (NCBI taxonomy): domain Eukaryota; kingdom Metazoa; phylum Arthropoda; class Insecta; order Diptera; family Tachinidae; genus Epicampocera; species Epicampocera succincta. The sequence goes on along the minus strand of OW052035.1, from coordinate 24,444,446 downwards.
GCTTTATTGATAACTTTGTGAAAATTTTTTTAAATTTGCAATGAAATTAATATTTCCGGAGGGACAGCCACTTTCTTAATTATTTCATAAGGAAATAATATTTATATATTTATTGATAAACTTGAACCACTTCTCATACAAAAATGGGGTTTTCCAAAAATTCTTTCAAATGAAAACAATGTTTAAATAATTGAAAAGAACGCTATTGATAACTTTATGAAAATTTTTAGAATTTCGCAATGAAATTAATATTTCCGGAGATACAGTTACATTTTTAAACATTTCATAAGGAAGTAATATTTATATATTTATTGATAAACTTGAACCACTTCTCATAAAAAAATGGTGTTGCGGGTAAAGCGGCCCAAGCTCAAGATAGCCAATGTGGATTTTAAACACAAGTGTAAGAATTTTAGAAAACTTTAATTCTTTATTCTAACGCTTTAATATGTTAAAATTCCTAAAATTATAAATAAATTCATTATACAAACTTACATACTAAACTGCTGATATACTAACTTTTATGTATGGCTACTCCAAGCGAAGCTTCGTAATCCTTATGACCTGAACGAATGAATCTCTTAAATCTATGTAGGTGTTTTATATACTTATGTATGTGGTCTCGATTAAATATGGCCTCATAATTATACCGCGTAGAAAATTAAAAGGAATAATTGAACATTTTGCCATGCTCATCTCTCTACATATCGATAACAGTAATGTCATATTAGCGATTTATGAGTGGCGGTAACAGTAATGTCATATTAGCTATTTATGAGTGGCGGTAACAGTAGTGTCATATTAGCGATTTATGAGTGGCGGTAACACTCCCCCACAGTATGGCGAGATTTCGAAGACTTACTCTACTTTCTTTCAGCCACGTCTAAAACCGCTAATTTTGCAGCAGGTCTTTCTAAAACGCCACAAACTGTCAAAACTTTTGTCTTTCGTACTTGTCCATCTTCGGATTTGGCAACTTCGATGACCTTTCCTTTTGTCCACACGTTTCTCGGGTTATTTGTTGTCGTCGCAGCTGCGCCATAAAAATCTTTACGCATGGCAGTCTTCATTGCGTATATAAATCTGATGGAACATTTGTTCGATGTCACCACAGATTGCAATTTGCCTTTGCCGAAAACGAAAAAGAATAGCTGCAAGAGAAGACAGCAAATCTGGCCCTTTGAGCAGCATAGAGTTAAGTGAAATACCATTTGCCTTCGCGGCCGCATCCCAAACTATTCTTGTTTTATTCGGTTTGTTTTTGTTAAATACCGGAAACATTGGTAAATACCATACATTTTGTTTATCATCTTCATTGTTTACTTTGGCTATGTAATTTCTTTCAAAATATTCAGAAATTGTTTTTTCGAAATGTTGAAACAACTCTTTATTTTTTCTTAGAGTTTTTTCGAGACAAATCAGTCGTCTCTTCGCCATATCAAAGCTTTGTGGAAGTGTAATATTGTCATATCGCCACAGCAAAGCTGTCTCGTAATGGCCATCGCATCTTTGTTTCGTATATGTTTCTAGCAAACTTAATGCCCTTTGGTCATCTTTTCCAAGAGCTGGAGTATAGTTACTTATCCCTGCTAACTCAGTTGTATAAAACTGTTTGAGTAAGTGAGTAAGAATTTGGTCGTTTTCACCTTTACACTCGCAAGAGTAAAAATTATATTGAATTTGGGCCTTTTCTCCAACACTGGAGTTGCCACATATTAGCCAGCCGAGGCGAGTATGTAAAGCGACGGGTTCGTTTTTCTTGCCTTCTTTAACACGAGTTGGCACACATAATTTCAAGTTATTTAATCCTAAAAGTACATCTGGTACAGCATTTTCAAAATCGGCGATGGGTAGCCCTTTAAGGTGCGGAAATTTTTTACGTAACTTTTTATAATTAAAGCTCTGACTCGGAAGCGATAGTTGTTTAACCGTACGAACAGAAATAGAAAATTCAGTTTTATTCATACCTGAAATTTTCATTGAGACTATTTTTGAGTCTTCTTCGTTGCGACCTATTTCACCTGTCCATTTCAAGCATAGAGGTTGTGACTCACCATTTAAATCTAGTTTATTAATTAATTGTTCATTTACCAGACTTACAGACGAACCCTCGTCTATAAATGCAAAAGTATTAAAACAGACTGCTGTCGACCAGTCATATGTGGCATTAAACAAGGGCCATTCTTCAGGAGTGCCGGTAAAAATTGGAAGCTCTTTTGGTACTGACTGCCGCGTGCTTATTTGTTGTTGCGAAAGCCTGTGAGAAGGTAATATAACAGGTTGGAGGTTTGATGGGTTCATGGAAAACGTTGAATCCATGTAACCAAATTGTACAGGTGTCTCTAATGTGTGATTTTCTGCATTTACGTTGTCTGAATTATTACATAAATTTGCCGTTGTCGGGTTTTGGCAATATGGTTTAGTAGTGTTAGGCATTTCTTGCGTTGTTGTGGCTTGTGGTACAAATGTGTAAGGTGGCGTTTCAAACTGACGAGCTGCGGAAACTATATTTTGGTGTGCGGTTGCAATAGCCGAAGTAGGGAGTTGGATTTGATTATCTAACCACTCATGTACAGATCTGACAGCTGAGTGTTTATTAACTGATTGTGCGTCCTCGAAGTCATCTACTGCTTGTTCGAGAATTTGGTATTTCTTTTTAATGAAATCTCTTTCAAGTTGTGTCTCTTCTTCTAGACGTCGTAGCTCAAGAGCTTGTCGGCGGGAGCGGGAAGCGGCCGAAGAGCCACTACGAATGGAAGAGGCAGAATCGATCGTGATTTGATGTTGTACCGTACAATTTTGGCAACTCCATGTAGGTTGGTCTTGATTGCTGCTGAGATTGACGCATGGTAAATGAAAATTAAGATGGCACTTGCTGCATTTTATAAATTTTTCGTTGTCTGTGGACTTGTTGCAAATGTTACAGTTGTTCGGTGCAGGACTTAACTGAGTTGGTCGTTGACGACTTAGTGGTTGACCCTGTGAGGGAGTGGAAGGTTGCATTCTGTTAGGACATACGTTTTAACACCCAAGATGATTCCTTCAAACGATCCGATGAGGCACATAAAAGAATTTTAATGTTGCGGGTAAAGCGGCCCAAGCTCAAGATAACCAATGTGGATTTTAAACACAAGTGTAAGAATTTTAGAAAACTTTAATTCTTTATTCTTACGCTTTAATATGTTAAAATTCCTAAAATTATAAATAAATTCATTATACAAACTTACATACTAAACTGCTGATATACTAACTTTTATGTATGGCTACTCCAAGCGAAGCTTCGTAATCCTTATGACCTGAACGAATGAATCTCTTAAATCTATGTAGGTGTTTTATATACTTATGTATGTAGTCTCGATTAAATATGGCCTCATAATTATACCGCGTAGAAAATTAAAAGGAATAATTGAACATTTTGCCATGCTCATCTCTCTACATATCGATAACAGTAATGTCATATTAGCGATTTATGAGTGGCGGTAACAGTAATGTCATATTAGCTATTTATGAGTGGCGGTAACAGTAGTGTCATATTAGCGATTTATGAGTGGCGGTAACAAATGGGTTTTTCCAAAAATTCTTTCAAATGAAAACAATGTTTAAATAATTGAAAAGAACACTATTGATAACTCAGTGAACATTATTAGAATTTCGAAATGAAATTTATATTTCCGGAGATACAGTTACATTTTTAAACATTTCATAAGGAAGTAATATTCATATATTTATTGATAAACTTTAACCACTTCTCATACAAAAATGGGGTTTTCCAAAAATTCTTTCAAATGAAAACAATGTTTAAATAATTGAAAAGAACGCTATTGATAACTCAGGGAACATTATTAGAATTTCGATATAAAATTTATATTTCCGGAGGGACAGCCACTTTCGTAAACATTTCATAAGGAAATAACATTCATATATTTATTGATAAACTTGAACCACTTCTCATACAAAAATGGGGTTTTCCAAAAATACTTTCAAATGAAAACAATGTTTAAATAATTGAAAAGAACACTATGGATAACTCAGTGAATATTATTAGAATTTCGAAATGAAATTTATATTTCCGGAGATACAGTTACATTTTTAAACATTTCATAAGGAAGTAATATTCATATATTTATTGATAAACTTTAACCACTTCTCATACAAAAATGGGGTTTTCCAAAAATTCTTTCAAATGAAAACAATGTTTAAATAATTGAAAAGAACACTATTGATAACTCAGTGAACATTATTAGAATTTCGAAATGAAATTTATATTTCCGGAGATACAGTTACATTTTTAAACATTTCATAAGGAAGTAATATTCATATATTTATTGATAAACTTTAACCCTTTCTCATACAAAAATTTATTTTTTCAAAAATTCTTTCAAATAATACAATTCTAACAGAATTAAAAGAGCTTTATTGATAACTTCGTGAAAATTTTTTAAAATTGCAATGAAATTAATATTTCCGGAGATACAGTCACTTTCTTAAATATTTCATAAAGATGCAATATTCATATATTTATTGATAAACTTGAACCACTTCTCATACAAACATGGGTTTTTCCAAAAATTCTTTCAAATGAAAACAATGTTTAAATAATTGAAAAGAACACTATTGATAACTCAGTGAACATTATTAGAATTTTGCAATGAAATTAATATTTCCGGATATACAGTCACTTTTTTAAACATTTCAAAAGGAAGTAATATTGTTATATAGTTACTGATAAACGTGAACCATTCCTTATACAAAAATTTAGTTTTCCAAAAATTCTTTTTAATGAAATCAATTTTGAAAAAATTAAAGAGAGCACTCTTGATTACTAAATGAAGATTTTTATAATTTCGCAATGAAACTAATATTTTCGGAGATACAGTCACTTTTTTAAACATTTCATAAGGAAGTAATATTCATATATTTATTGATAAACTTGAACCACTTCTCATACAAAAATGGGTTTTTTCAAAAATTCTTTCAAATGAAAACAATGTTTAAATAATTGAAAAGAACACTATTGATAACTCAGTGAACATTATTAGAATTTTGCAATGAAATTAATATTTCCGGATATACAGTCACTTTTTTAAACATTTCAAAAGGAAGTAATATTGTTATATAGTTACTGATAAACGTGAACCATTCCTTATACAAAAATTTAGTTTTCCAAAAATTCTTTTTAATGAAAACAATTTTGAAAAAACTAAAGAGAGCACTCTTGATTACTAAATGAAGATTTTTATAATTTCCCAATGAAATTAATATTTCTGGAGATACAGTTTTTTTTTTACATTTCATAGGGAAGTAATATTCATATATTTATTGATAAACTTGAACCCTTTCTCATACAAAAATGTATTTTTTCAAAAATTCTTTCAAAAAATAAAATTCTAAAGAAATAAAAGAGCTTTATTGATAACTTTGTGAAAATTTTTTTAAATTTGCAATGAAATTAATATTTCCGGAGATACAGTTACATTTTTAAAAATTTCATAAGGAAGTAAAATTCATATATTTATTGATAAGCTTGAACCACTTCTCATAAAAAAATGGGTTTTTCCAAAAATTCTTTCAAATGAAAACAATGTTTAAATAATTGAAAAGAACGCTATTGATAACTCAGAGAACATTATTAGAATTTCGAAATAAAATTTATATTTCCGGAGGGACAGCCACTTTCTTAAACATTTCATAAGGAAATAATATTTATATATTTATTGATAAACTTGAACCACTTCTCATACAAAAATGGGGTTTTCCAAAAATTCTTTCAAATGAAAACAATGTTTAAATAATTGAAAAGAACGCTATTGATAACTTTATGAAAATTTTTAGAATTTCGCAATGAAATTAATATTTCCGGAGATACAGTAACATTTTTAAACATTTCATAAGGAAGTAATATTCATATATTTATTGATAAACTTGAACCACTTCTCATAAAAAAATGGGTTTTTCCAAAAATTCTTTCAAATGAAAACAATGTTTAAATAATTGAAAAGAACGCTTTGATAACTCAGGGAACATTATTAGAATTTCGAAATAAAATTTATATTTCCGGAGTTACAGACAGTTTTTTAAACATTTAATAAGGAACAAATATTTATATATTTATTGATAAACTTGAACCCTTTCTCATACAAAAATATATTTTTACAAATTCTTTCAAATAATACAATTCTAACAGAATTAAAAGAGCTTTATTGATAACTTTGTGAAAATTTTTTAAAATTGCAATGAAATTAATATTTCCGGAGATACAGTCACTTTCTTAAATATTTCATAAAGATGTAATATTCATATATTTATTGATAAACTTGAACCACTTCTCATACAAAAATGGGTTTTTCCAAAAATTCTTTCAAATGAAAACAATGTTTTAATAATTGAAAAGAACACTATTGATTACTAAATGAAGATTTTTATAATTTCGATGTGAAACTAATATTTCCGGAGATACAGTTACTTTTTTAAACATTTCATAAGGAAGTAAAATTCATATATTAATTGATAAACTTGAACCACTTCTCATACAAAAATGGGTTTTTCCAAAAATTCTTTCAAATGAAAACAATGTTTAAATAATTAAAAAGAGCACTATTGATAACTTTGTGAAAATTTTTAGAGTTTCAGAAATGAAATTTATATTTCCGGAGTTACAGACAGTTTTTTTAACATTTAATAAGGAACAAATATTTATATATTTATTGATAAACTTGAACCACTTCTCATACAAAAAATGTATTTTTTCAAAAATTCTTTTAAATGAAAACAATGTTTAAATAATTGAAAAGAACACTATTGATAACTCACTGAACATTATTTTCATAAGGAAGTAATATTCATATATTTATTGATAAACTTAAACCACTTCTCATACAAAAAATGTATTTTTTCAAAAATTCTTTCAAATGAAAACAATGTTTAAATAATTGAAAAGAACACTATTGATAACTCAGTGAACATTATTAGAATTTTGCAATGAAATTAATATTTCCGGATATACAGTCACTTTTTTAAACATTTCAAAAGGAAGTAATATTGTTATATAGTTACTGATAAACGTGAACCATTCCTTATACAAAAATTTAGTTTTCCAAAAATTCTTTTTAATGAAATCAATTTTGAAAAAATTAAAGAGAGCACTCTTGATTACTAAATGAAGATTTTTATAATTTCGCAATGAAACTAATATTTTCGGAGATACAGTCACTTTTTTAAACATTTCATAAGGAAGTAATATTCATATATTTATTGATAAACTTGAACCACTTCTCATACAAAAATGGGTTTTTTCAAAAATTCTTTCAAATGAAAACAATGTTTAAATAATTGAAAAGAACACTATTGATAACTCAGTGAACATTATTAGAATTTTGCAATGAAATTAATATTTCCGGATATACAGTCACTTTTTTAAACATTTCAAAAGGAAGTAATATTGTTATATAGTTACTGATAAACGTGAACCATTCCTTATACAAAAATTTAGTTTTCCAAAAATTCTTTTTAATGAAAACAATTTTGAAAAAACTAAAGAGAGCACTCTTGATTACTAAATGAAGATTTTTATAATTTCCCAATGAAATTAATATTTCTGGAGATACAGTTTTTTTTTTACATTTCATAGGGAAGTAATATTCATATATTTATTGATAAACTTGAACCCTTTCTCATACAAAAATGTATTTTTTCAAAAATTCTTTCAAAAAATAAAATTCTAAAAGAAATAAAAGAGCTTTATTGATAACTTTGTGAAAATTTTTTTAAATTTGCAATGACATTAATATTTCCGGAGATACAGTTACATTTTTAAAAATTTCATAAGGAAGTAAAATTCATATATTTATTGATAAGCTTGAACCACTTCTCATAAAAAAATGGGTTTTTCCAAAAATTCTTTCAAATGAAAACAATGTTTAAATAATTGAAAAGAACGCTATTGATAACTCAGAGAACATTATTAGAATTTCGAAATAAAATTTATATTTCCGGAGGGACAGCCACTTTCTTAAACATTTCATAAGGAAATAATATTTATATATTTATTGATAAACTTGAACCACTTCTCATACAAAAATGGGGTTTTCCAAAAATTCTTTCAAATGAAAACAATGTTTAAATAATTGAAAAGAACGCTATTGATAACTTTATGAAAATTTTTAGAATTTCGCAATGAAATTAATATTTCCGGAGATACAGTTACATTTTTAAACATTTCATAAGGAAGTAATATTCATATATTTATTGATAAACTTGAACCACTTCTCATACAAAAATGGGGTTTTCCAAAAATTCTTTCAAATGAAAACAATGTTTAAATAATTGAAAAGAACACTATTGATAACTCAGTGAACATTATTAGAATTTCGAAATGAAATTTATATTTCCGGAGGGACAGCCACTTTTTTAAACATTTCATAAGGAAATAATTTTATATATTTATTGATAAACTTGAACCCTTTCTCATACAAAAATATATTTTTACAAATTCTTTCCAATAATACAATTCTAACAGAATTAAAAGAGCTTTATTGATAACTTTGTGAAAATTTTTTAAAATTGCAATGAAATTAATATTTCCGGAGATACAGGCACTTTCTTAAATATTTCATAAAGATGTAATATTCATATATTTATTGATAAACTTGAACCACTTCTCATACAAAAATGGGTTTTTCCAAAAATTCTTTCAAATGAAAACAATGTTTTAATAATTGAAAAGAACACTATTGATTACTAAATGAAGATTTTTATAATTTCGATGTGAAACTAATATTTCCGGAGATACAGTTACTTTTTTAAACATTTCATAAGGAAGTAAAATTCATATATTTATTGATAAACTTGAACCACTTCTCATACAAAAATGGGTTTTTCCAAAAATTCTTTCAAATGAAAACAATGTTTAAATAATTAAAAAGAGCACTATTGATAACTTTGTGAAAATTTTTAGAGTTTCAGAAATGAAATTTATATTTCCGGAGTTACAGACAGTTTTTTTAACATTTAATAAGGAACAAATATTTATATATTTATTGATAAACTTGAACCACTTCTCATACAAAAAATGTATTTTTTCAAAAATTCTTTTAAATGAAAACAATGTTTAAATAATTGAAAAGAACACTATTGATAACTCAGTGAACATTATTTTCATAAGGAAGTAATATTCATATATTTATTGATAAACTTAAACCACTTCTCATACAAAAAATGTATTTTTTCAAAAATTCTTTCAAATGAAAACAATGTTTAAATAATTGAAAAGAACACAATTGATAACTCAGTGAACATTTTTAGAAATTCGAAAACAAATTTATATTTCCAAAGATACAGTCACTTTCTTAAATATTTCATAAAGATGTAATATTCATATATTTATTGATATACTTAAACCACTCCTAATACCAAAATGGGTTTTTCCAAAAATTCTTTTAAATGAAAACAATGTTTACATAATTAAAAAGAGCACTATTAATAACTTTGTGAACATTATTTTCATAAGGAAGTAATATTCATATATTTATTGATAAACTTGAACCACTCATCATACAAAAATGGCTTTTACAAAAATTCTTTCAAATGAAAATAATTTATAAAAAAAAATGGAAAAGACCACTATTGATAACTCTGTGAAAATTTTTTAATTTTGAATGAAATTAATATATCCAGAGATACAGTTACTTTCTTAAACATTTCATAAAGATGTAATATTCATATATTTATTGATATACTTGAACCACTCCTAATACCAAAATGGGTTTTTCAAAAAAATCTTTCAAATAAACACAATTTTTTAGGAATTAAAAAAAACACTATTAATAACTTAGTGAAGATTTTTAGAATTTCGCAATAAAATTAATATTTCCAGAGATACAGTCACTTTTTTAAACATTTCATTTGGAAGAAATATTTATATATTTATTGATTAACTTGAACCACTTCTCATACAAAAAATGAATTTTTTAAGAATTCTTTCAAATGAAAACAATGTTTTAATAATTGAAAAGAACACTATTGATAATACAGTGAACATTATTAGAATTTCGAAATGAAATTAATATTTCCAAAGATACATTCAGTTTTTTAAACATTTAATAAGGAAGAAATACTTATATATTTATTGATAAACTTGAATCCTTTCTCATACAAAAATGTAATTTTTCAAAAATTGTTTCAAATGTAAACAATTCTAAAAAAATTTAAAAGACCACTATTGTTAACTTTGTGAAAATTTTCTAATTTCGGAATGAAATTAATATTTCCGAAGATACAGTCCCTTACATAAATTTGATTCCTTTCTCATACAAAAATTATTTTTTTCAAAAATTCTTTCAAATGAAAACAATTCTAAAAGAATTGAAAAGAGCACTATTGATAACTCTGTAAAAATTTTTAAATTTCGCAATGAAATTAATATACCCAAAGATACAGTCACTTTCTTAAACATTTCATAAAGATGTAATATTCATATATTTATTGATATACTTGAACCACTCCTAATACCAAAATGGGTTTTTCAAAAAAATCTTTCAAATGAACACAATTTTTTAGGAATTAAAAAAAACACTATTAATAACTTAGTAAAGATTTTTAGAATTTCGCAATAAAATTAATATTTCCGGAGATACAGTCACTTTTTTAAACATTTCATTTGGAAGTTATATATGTATATATAATTTTTGCTTAACTGCAACCACTCTTCATACAAAAATGTTGTTTTTCCAAAAATTCTTTCAAATCAACACAACTTTGAAAGAATTTAAAAAAACCTCCTTAATAACTTAGTGAAGATTTTTATAATTTTGCAATGAAATTATTATTTCCGGAGATACAGTCACTTTCTTAAACATTTAATAAAGAAGAAATATTCATATATTTATTGATTAACTTGAACCACTTCTCATACAAAAAATGCATTTTTTCAAGAATTCTTTCAAATGAAAACAATGTTTTAACAATTGAAAAGAACACTATTGATAACTCAGTGAACATTATTAGAAGTTCGAAATGAAATTTATATTTCCGGAGGGACAGCCACTTTTTTAAACATTTCATAAGGAAATAATATTTATATATTTATTGATAAACTTGAACCCTTTCTCATACAAAAATTTATTTTTTCGAAAATTCTTTCAAATAATACAATTCTAACAGAATTAAAAGAGCTTTTTTTAACTTTGTGAAAATTTTTTAAAATTGCAAAGAAATTAATATTTCCGGAGATACAGTCACTTTCTTAAATATTTCATAAAGATGTAATATTCATATATTTATTGATAAACTTGAACCACTTCTCATACAAAAATGGGTTTTTCCAAAAATTCTTTCAAATGAGAACAATGTTTAAATAATTGAAAAGAACGCTATTGATAACTCAGGGAACATTATTAGAATTTCGAAATAAAATTTATATTTCCGGAGGGACAGCCACTTTCTTAAACATTTCATAAGGAAATAATATTCATATATTTATTGATAAACTTGAACCACTTCTCATACAAAAATGGGGTTTTCCAAAAATTCTTTCAAATGAAAACAATGTTTAAATATTTGAAAAGAACACTATTGATAACTCAGTGAACATTATTAGAATTTCGAAATGAAATTTATATTTCCGGAGGGCCAGCCACTTTTTTAAACATTTCATAAGGAAATAATATTTATATATTTATTGATAAACTTGAACCCTTTCTCATACAAAAATTTATTTTTTCAAAAATTCTTTTAAATAATACAAATCTAACAGAATTAAAAGAGCTTTATTGATAACTTTGTGAAATTTTTTTAAAATTGCAATGAAATTAATATTTCCGGAGATACAGTCACTTTCTTAAATATTTCATAAAGATGTAATATTCATATATTTATTGATAAACTTGAACCACTTCTCATACAAAAATGAGTTTTTCCAAAAATTCTTTTAAATGAAAACAATGTTTTAATAATTGAAAAGAACACTATTGATAACTCTGTGAAAATTTTTAGAATTTCGCAATGAAATTAATATTTCCGGAGATACAGTTACTTTTTTAAACATTTCATAAGGAAGTAATATTCATATATTTATTGATAAACTTGAACCACTTCTCATACAAAAAATGCATTTTTTCAAGAATTCTTTCAAATGAAAACAATGTTTTAATAATTGAAAAGAACACTATTGATAATACAGTGAACATTATTAGAATTTCGAAATGAAATTAATATTTCCAAAGACACATTCAGTTTTTTAAACATTTAATAAGGAAGAAATACTTATATATTTATTGATAAACTTGAATCCTTTCTCATACAAAAATGTAATTTTTCAAAAATTCTTTCAAATATAAACAATTCTAAAAAAATTTTAAAGACCACTATTGTTAACTTTGTGAAAATTTTCTAATTTCGGAATGAAATTAATATTTCCGAAGATACAGTCCCTTACATAAATTTGATTCCTTTCTCATACAAAAATTATTTTTTTCAAAAATTCTTTCAAATGAAAACAATTCTAAAATAATTGAAAAGAGCACTATTGATAACTCTGTGAAAATTTTTTAAAATGCAATGAAATTAATATTTCCGGAGATACAGTTACTTTTTTAAACAGTTCAAAAGGAAGTAATATTCATATATTAATTGTTAAACTTGAACCACTTCTCATACAAAAATGGGTTTTTCCAAGAATTATTTCAAATCAAAACAATTTTGCATGAACTAAAAAGAGCACTATTGATAACTTTGTGAAAATTTTTAGAATTTCAGAAATGAAATTAATATTTCCGCAGTTACAAACAGTTTTTTTAACATTTAATAAGGAACAAATATTTATATATTTATTGATAAACTTGAACCACTTCTCGTACAAAAAATGTATTTTTTCAAAAATTCTCTAAATGAAAACAATGTTTTGTTGAGAAGGCTATCGGCCGAGCCAGAAATTTCCACGGGATTTTGAATAAATTATAAATACGTAATAAAAGGCTTGATTTATTACGCAATAACCTTTATTAAAATTCCTTTATAATAAAATAATATATAAGAAATTTACAGATTCAATAATAGCTTAATCTATTCTACATACTTTTTGGTATGGAAATTCCTGGTAATTTCTATTATAGATTTAAAGACAATCACGTCTGAACCGCTTCACAGTTAAGCTCCTACAAAATGGCGAAGGCGGTAAGACGCTTCTAGACAGTATATTCGTTAAAAAAATGTATGTACATGTTGGAATTTTTATCCGTTATTATTTCGAAATTGCTTTAGTGCTACCAGATGGCAAAAGAATCATGGGGATTTTGGAAGTCGCGTTAACATTCCCCCCGCAGTATGACAAGAAACTTCCTCGATGTCAGACTTCTCTTCCGGAGCTACTTCCAAAACTGCTAGTTTGCTGGCAGGTCGCTCCATTATTCCGCGTTGAGTTAGGACCACTGCACTTCGAACCTGTTCATCTTTGGCCAATCTCACTTCTAGTACCTTACCACGAGGCCATACGTTTCTGGGAAGAGAAGGGTCAACAATGATAACTAAATCCCCCTGGCTTATAGGTTTTATTTTTTCATGCCATTTTGTCCTACAGGTCAAAGTCGGCAAATATTCAGATAACCACTTCTTCCAGAATATATTTGCGTACTGCTGAGAAATTAACCAGTTTTGTCTCAATACCATCCCGCTGTCGTCGCACGATGTTAGAGGTTTCAACCCACTAGAGCTTCCCATCAAGAAATGGTTTGGAGTTATAGCCTCTGCCGCATCTGTTTCAATGGGAACATATGCCAACGGTCTGGAATTTATTATATTTTCAATTTCAACAATCATGCTTAACAGGAGTTCATCAGTTGGGTGCCTTAATGGCATAATTTTGTATAAAATTGTCTTTACCGAGCGAATTAAACGCTCCCATGCGCCACCCATGTGGGGTGAAGCCGGTGGATTGAAACTCCATTTAGTTGTTGATGTTGTAAACGTCTTTACTAATTCATTGCGGTCAATATCTGCTAAAGCTTCTCGTAGCTCCCTATCAGCGCCCACAAAATTTGTTCCATTATCGCTAAAAAATTCAAGTGGAATTCCTCTTCGTCCCATAAAATTACGAATAGCCAAAATACAGGAACTTGTTGTTAAAGAATGTGTTATTTCAATATGAACCGCTCGAATTGTTAAACACGTAAACAAACAGCCATATCTTTTCTCCCTGTGGCGGTTTACAGTTACTAATATTGGACCAAAGAAATCAATCCCGGTATATGTAAACGGTGCACTATACGATGCAACACGTGCGCGTGGCAGTTTAGCCATTTGAGGGGTCTGTGGAGTAGCTTTAGTAATTTTACACATTTGGCAACATCGAATAATTGATTTGTATGTAGCACGAAGTCTTGATATACAATATTTTTGTCTTAACTCATTGACAGCTGTCTCATGATTTCCATGGTAAAGTTTTTCATGGTAGTGTAGGCATATAAGCTTGGTTAAATAATTTTTTCTTGGCAGTATTACTGGACGTTTCTGCTGTAAAGAAACGTTTGCCATATCGATTCTTCCATCGACGCACAAAACTCCGTCTTCTAGATAGGGTGACTTAGAATAAATTTCACTTGATTTTTTGATGGACTTTTTAGATTTAAGTGCAGAAATCTCTAAATAATATGATTCATATTGTACTTGTTTATATAATGCAAGTTCAGCATTGTTTAACTCCTCTTGAGTTAATTCACCTTTCTCTTTCATTCTACTTCCATATATGAATCGCAGAACATATGACATTGTTCTAACCAAGCGGTTGTATTTTGAAAATCAAAATATATTTATAACAGCCTCACGTTTTGTTATCTGGTGTACATTCTGTTTTCGCTCTTCTTCTGTTCGTGAAAATGGTTCTGCTTGTGGCCATTGCTCTTTAGGTTTGTATAAAAACTCGGGGCCTTTAAACCAACGATTAGATTTGAATGCGTTTTTTATATTAGTACATTTTGTTGCCTCATCTGCAACATTTTGTCTACTTGGTACCCAATTCCATTCTGTAAGAGATGTTAACTCTAAAATTTCTGTAACTCTAAAGGCTACGAACTGGCTGTATTTTCGGTGATCGGAATTGATCCAGCTCAACACGGTTTTTGAATCACACCAAAAATATTTGTCGGTTATTTTAATTTCATGGTTTTCTGCTATGAATTTGGCTAGACGAGCTCCAATTAGGGCAGCCATAAGTTCAAGTCTGGGAATAGAAACTAATTTCATCGGTGCTACCCTGGTTTTGGCACTAACCAATGAACATATAACTACATTGTTTCTGCTAAATCTAAAATAAGATGCTGCTGCGTAACCGTCAGCACCAGCATCAACAAATGTGTGCAGCTGTATTAACACGTTTTTATAATCTTGTAATGATTGCAAGTAGCATCTTTGTATTTTAATGTTTTGTAAATGTGGTAAGCTTGTTACCCATTGAGACCATTTATTTATTAGCTCCGGGGAAATTGGCTCATCCCAATCGACTTTACTTCGCCATACATCTTGCATCAGTATTTTAACAAACATTGTTATATGCGAAATGAGACCAAGTGGATCATAAATTGACATAATAAGTCTCAACATTTCTCTCTTAGTGGGAGATTTTCTTAGTAAAAATAAATCGCTTTCGAGAAGCCGAGGAGCAATTTTGAAGGTAATAGTGTCCTCCTTATATTCCCAGAAGACTCCTAAGACCTTTTCCACTTGATTGGTATCCTTAAAATTAATGCACTTTGCATCATTTGAGTTCCTCGTTGAGAATTCCTGTCTAACAAGCTCACTATTTGACACCCAGTTTCTTATGTTGAAACCGGCCTGGCGGTGTATGTAGGATACGTCTGAGATTAGTTTGATTGCATCCTCTGACGTATTAACCGAATCTAATAAATCATCCACATAATGGTTTTCTCTAATAGATTTGACAGCGCATGGAAATTGATTTTTAAATTTATCTGCATGTATATTCTTTATATATTGAGATATGGTTGGAGCACAGGTGGCTCCAAATATCATAACATCCATAACATAAACATCAGGTGTTTTGTCCTGATCGCAATCGCGCCATAGAAACCTTTGAACATCGCGATCTTCTGGCCGTATATGAATTTGAAGAAACATCTCTTCGATGTCACCACACACAGCCACAGAGTTTTGCCTGAACTTAAAAAGGATTGCAGGCAGAGAGGCCAACATATCAGGGCCTTTTAGTAAAAATGAGTTTAAAGATAAACCATCAGACTTTGCTTCTGCATCCCACACCACTCGCGATTTTCCCGGTTTATTTTTATTGAACACAGCAAATATAGGCAAATACCAAACTTTTCCGTCATTACGCTTAATTTCTTTATTATTTAGTTTTCGAATATAACCTTTCTTCATATAACTTTCTATTGTATTTTTAAATATTTGAAATTGTGCGTCATCACGCATTAATTTTCTTTCTAAGCATATAAGTCGTTTAAGAGCCATATTAAAACTGTCTGGCAATTTAAAATTGTCGTGTCTCCATAGCAATGGAACCTCGTAATGTCCATTTTCTTTCCATATTGTGAAATTGTTTAGCAAACTTAATGCTCGAATTTCGTTATCTGAGACGAGGGAGTCTTTGGTGCAAATTCCTACACTTTCTAATGTATAGAAACTGCTAACTAATTCCTCCAACTTACTATCAGTTTCAGCGCAATTGCAAATATGAAAATTGAAATTCTTACTTGTGTGTTTATTTGCAGCTGTTGATCCATAGATGAGCCAACCAAGTTTTGTCTGTACTGCGACAGGCTCGTGTGGAGCACCTTCACGGGTTTTGTTTGAAATTCCTAGGTTGAGGTGGTTTAATCCTATGAGTATCTTCGGTATAGCGTCGACATAGCTCTTGATCGGTAAATTTCGCAGGTGGCGATATCGTTGACACATTTTTGTGTAATTCAATGATTGGGTTGGCAAATTTAAAGACTCCACTGTACTTACGTTCAGCTTTATTAGATTATTATTTGCCCCTGAAACGTCAATTATTAATTTTACTGAATTTGTTTCGTTTCTTTGCATACCTCCCGTCCACCTTAAACATAATGGACTAGATACACCACTTACACCCAGTTCATTTGCAATTGATTCATCCATAAGGCTGATGGAGGACCCTTCATCAATAAATGCAAAGGTGTCAATTATTTTTTCATTACCATGTATTTTAACTGGTATTATTTTAAACAAAATTTCATCATCTTCATCTCTGTGTGTATTACAAATATTCTCTTCTTCTTGTTTGCTTCTTGCAATGTGCATAGTTTGTGCATTTGACGTTTCTTTATTATTTTCAATATTTTTCGCTGCAGAACCCCGATGTAAAGACGGATGATGATAATAATTACAGTTTTCTTCACCACACTGTTTTTTTCTTTTGCATTCACCATTATGATAAGACAAGCAGAATTTACATAAATTATTCTCTCTTATTATTTTCCACTTCTCTTTACGATCCAATGAGTGATAAGTTTTGCACTCACTTATAGTTTTACAGCCATAGCTTTTACAAACAACACATCTACGTTCACCACTGTGAGAATTAACAAACGATCTTGTTGTTTGTTTGTTAAAACCTGAATTGTTGCGTGTGGTGTATTTATCTGGTGTGGATTTTGTTTGTTTATTGTTTTGTTGGATTGTGCTCGCTGTTAATCCGATGTTAAATAACCAGCTATCAAATTCAACTAAATTTGGCTTTTTGTTTTGATCAATTAATTTTAGTTTTAAAGAAGCCCATTGCATTTGGTAAGTAGTCGGTAATTTTTCTAATAATTGTTGCAATAAAAAAGAATTATTTAGTTCATCTAATAGGTTGCTGGCATTGATAGTGGATATTAAGCTGCGGACATTAACAGCAAAGGAAGTAAGGCTTTGTAAGTTATTTTCGTCAACTTTTGGGGATGAACTTATCCTATTTCTAATAGCATTTAAAATTTTTTCAGGTTGTCCATACAACATTCGAAGTATGTTTATGACTTGAGCTACATTTGAGGGGTGTACAAGCATGTGTTGTACGCTTTGGAGAGCATCACCTTTTATAGATTTTTGTAGACGAATGAGATTTTCGGCGTCCGAAAAGCAGCATGTGGCTGATGACCATTCGAAGGTGGATACAAATAAAGGCCAATCTTCGGGGTTACCGGAAAATATAGGCAACTCTTTCGGAACAGATTGTCGTGCGTTAAGAGTGCTTTGCATGTTACTAATATTTTGTGTTGTGTACAATGGATTATTAGTGTAATTAAATGATAAATTTGGAGGGTTGTTTGGGAGTGATCTGGGAAAAGTTGTGCTGCGCGGAAGTGTTGTTCCTAAGTTAAAATCATTATTTGGCATCGCAGTATGAAAGTAATCGGATGCAGGTAAATGTGAGAATGTCACATTGGTTGGCTGGTGGGAAAAACCTTGCGTACTAGAAAGGAGTTCATGTCTCCGATTGCCACCACTAGTGGCAGTGGCCGTTGCACAAACTGGTGCGACGTGTTCATTACGAAAGCGCGAAATGTTTTGACTCTCGCTAGTAGTGTAATGTTGAGAAGTTCTCGGGATAATATCCACCGATTCTTTATTTTTCTCCGCTTGCACATTTGGTGCCAATTTTGAGGCATTTTCATTCTTTGAATTTATAGGTGATTGACCGTGAATATTCTGATTAGACGGTAGGTTTGCTATGGACATTTCGTCAATCCAGTTTTGAACCGCTTGGGATTTATTGGACGAAACATCAAGAACTTGTTCAGCTTCTTCTAGAAGCTTATGTTTTTTGTCTAAATATTCACGGCGTAATCTAACTTGGTCTAATTTTAATGCTAGATCTTCTTCAAGATGTTGAAGCTTAAGCTGAATAAGTCGTGATTGAGACTGTTGAGATTGAACAGATCGTCGACTGGCAATACTATGGTCAGGGGAAGTTGATCTACCTGTATGACATTGCGGACATATAGGGTCTTCTGATGTGCTAATAGCATTTTTTTTATATTTCTTGCTGCATTTGATACATGTCGCTGCGCTATTAATTTCGAGGTTATGTGGCAGTGAACCGTAGTTATCATTTTCTTGTTGACCCTTTTCTATTTCGCTATTCATAGTACTTACTGTGGGATTGGCTTTGATGGTGAAGTGACTTAGGCAACAGGACGGACTGTAAGACTCAAAAAGAATTTTAAGATTGTTGAGAAGGCTATCGGCCGAGCCAGAAATTTCCACGGGATTTTGAATAAATTATAAATACGTAATAAAAGGCTTGATTTATTACGCAATAACCTTTATTAAAATTCCTTTATAATAAAATAATATATAAGAAATTTACAGATTCAATAATAGCTTAATCTATTCTACATACTTTTTGGTATGGAAATTCCTGGTAATTTCTATTATAGATTTAAAGACAATCACGTCTGAACCGCTTCACAGTTAAGCTCCTACAAAATGGCGAAGGCGGTAAGACGCTTCTAGACAGTATATTCGTTAAAAAAATGTATGTACATGTTGGAATTCTTATCCGTTATTATTTCGAAATTGCTTTAGTGCTACCAGATGGCAAAAGAATTATGGGGATTTTGGAAGTCGCGTTAACAGTTTAAATAATTGAAAAGAACGCTATTGATAACTCAGGGAACATTATTAGAATTTCGAAATAAAATTTATATTTCCGGAGGGACAGCCACTTTCTTAAACATTTCATAAGGAAATAATATTCATATATTTATTGATAAACTTGAACCACTTCTCATACAAAAATGGGGTTTTCCAAAAATTCTTTCAAATGAAAACAATGTTTAAATAATTGAAAAGAACACTATTGATAACTCAGTGAATATTATTAGAATTTCGAAATGAAATTTATATTTCCGGAGGGACAGCCACTTTCTTAAACATTTTATAAGGAAATAATATTCATATATTAATTGATAAACTTGAACCACTTCTCATACAAAAATGGGGTTTTCCAAAAATTCTTTCAAATGAAAACCATGTTTAAATAATTGAAAAGAACACTATTGATAACTCAGTGAACATTTTTAGAATTTCGAAATGAAATTTATATTTCCGGAAGGAAAGCCACTTTTTTAAACATTTCATAAGGAAATAATATTTATATATTTATTGATAAACTTGAACCACTTCTCATAAAAAAATGGGGTTTTCCAAAAATTCTTTTAAATGAAAACAATGTTTAAATTTTTGAAAAGAACGCTATTGATAACTCAGGGAACATTATTAGAATTTCGAAATGAAATTTATATTTCCGGAAGGAAAGCCACTTTTTTAAACATTTCATAAGGAAATAATATTCGTATATTTATTGATAAACTTGAACCACTTCTCATACAAAAATGGGGTTTTTCAAAAATTCTTTTAAATGAAAACAATGTTTAAATTATTGAAAAGAACGCTATTGATAACTCAGGGAACATTATTAGAATTTCGAAATAAAATTTATATTTCCGGAGGGACAGCCACTTTCTTAAACATTTCATAAGGAAATAATATTCATATATTTATTGATAAACTTGAACCACTTCTCATACAAAAATGGGGTTTTCCAAAAATTCTTTCAAATGAAAACAATGTTTAAATAATTGAAAAGAACACTATTGATAACTCAGTGAATATTATTAGAATTTCGAAATGAAATTTATATTTCCGGAGGGACAGCCACTTTCTTAAACATTTCATAAGGAAATAATATTCATATATTTATTGATAAACTTGAACCACTTCTCATACAAAAATGGGGTTTTCCAAAAATTCTTTCAAATGAAAACAATGTTTAAATAATTGAAAAGAACGCTATTGATAACTCAGGGAACATTATTAGAATTTCGAAATAAAATTTATATTTCCGGAGGGACAGCCACTTTTTTAAACATTTCATAAGGAAATAATATTTATATATTTATTGATAAACTTGAACCCTTTCTCATACAAAAATTTATTTTTTCAAAAATTCTTTCAAATGAAAACAATGTTTAAATAATTGAAAAGAACACTATTGATAACTCAGTGAACATTATTAGAATTTCGAAATGAAATTTATATTTCCGGAGGGACAGCCACTTTCTTAAACATTTTATAAGGAAATAATATTTATATATTTATTGATAAACTTGAACCCTTTCTCATACAAAAAAGTAGTTTTTCAAAAATTCTTTCAAATACTACAATTCTAAAAGAATTAAAAGAGCTTTATTTATAACTTTGTGAAAATTTTTTTAGATTGCAATGAAATTAATATTTCCGGAGTTACAGTCACATTTTTAAATATTTCATAAAGATGTAATATTCATATATTTATTCATAAACTTGAACCACTTCTCATACAAAAATGGGATTTTCCAAAAATTCTTTCAAATAAAAACAATGTTTTAATAATTGAAAAGAACACTATTGATAATTCAGTGAACATTACTAGAATTTCTAAATGAAATTTATATTTCCGGAGGGGCAGCCACTTTCTTAAACATTTTATAAGGAAATAATATTTATATATTTATTGATAAACTTGAACCCTTTCTCATACAAAAAAGTATTTTTTCAAAAATTCTTTCAAATACTATAATTCTAAAAGAAATTAAAGAGCTTTATTGATAACTTTGTGAAAATTTTTTAAGATTGCAATGAAATTAATATTTCCGGAGTTACAGTCACTTTCTTAAATATTTCATAAAGATTCAATATTCATATATTTATTGATAAGCTTGAACCACTTCTCATACAAAAATGGGTTTTTCCAAAAATTCTTTCAAATAAAAACAATGTTTTAATAATTGAAAAGAACACTATTGATAATTCAGTGAACATTACTAGAATTTCGAAATGAAATTTATATTTCCGGAGGGGCAGCCACTTACTTAAATATTTCATAAAGATGTAATATTCATATATTTATTGATAAAATTAAACCATTTCTCATACAAAAAATGTATTTTTTCAAAAATTCCTTCAAATGAAAACAATTTATAAAAAAATGGAAAAGACCACTATTGATAACTTTGTGAAGATTTTTAGAATTTCGCAATGAATTTAATATTTCCAAAGATACATTCAGTTTTTTAAACATTTCATAAGGAAATAATATTTATATTAATATATTGATAAACTTGAACCCTTTCTCTTACAAAAATGTATTTTTTCAAAAATTCTTTCAAATGTAAACAATTCTAAAAAAATTTTAAAGACCACTATTGTTAACTTTGTGAAAATCTTTTAATTTCGCATTGAAATTAATACTTCCGAAGATACAGTCCCTTACATAAATTTGATTCCTTTCTCATACAAAAATGAATTTTTTCAAAAATTCTTCTAAATGAAAACAATTCTAAAAGAATTGAAAAGAGCACTATTGATAACTCAGTGAACATTATTTTCATAAGGAAGTAATATTTATATATTTATTGATAAACTTGAACCCTTTCTCATACAAAAATTTATTTGTTCAAAAATTCTTTCAAGTAATACAATATTAACAGAATTAAAAGAGCTTTATTGATAACTTTGTGAACATTTTTTAAAATTGCAATGAAATTAATATTTCCGGAGACACAGTCACTTTTTTAAATATTTCATAAAGATGTAATATTCATATATTTATTGTTAAACTTAAACCACTCCTAATACCAAAATGGGGTTTTCAAAAAAATCTTTCAAATGAACACAATTTTTTAGGAATTAAAAAAAACACTATTAATAACTTAGTGAAGATTTTTAGAATTTCGCAATAAAATTAATATTTCCAGAGATACAGTCACTTTTTTAAACATTTCATTTGGAAGAAATATTTATATATTTATTGATTAACTTGAACCACTTCTCATACAAAAAATGCATTTTTTCAAGAATTATTTCAAATGAAAACAATGTTTTAATAATTGAAAAGAACACTATTGATAATACAGTGAACATTATTAGAATTTCGAAATGAAATTAATATTTCCAAAGATACATTCAGTTTTTTAAACATTTAATAAGGAAGAAATACTTATATATTTATTGATAAACTTGAACCCTTTCTCATACAAAAATGTATTTTTTCAAAAATTCTTTCAAATGTAAACAATTCTAAAAAAATTTAAAAGACCACCATTGTTAACTTTGTGAAAATTTTTTAATTTCGGAATGAAATTAATATTTCCGAAGATACAGTCCCTTACATAAATTTAATTCCTTTATCATACAAAAATGAATTTTTTCAAAAATTCTTTTAAATGAAAACAATTCTAAAAGAATTGAAAAGAGCACAATTGATAACTCTGTGAAAATTTTTTAATATCGCAATGAAATTAATATACCCAGAGATGCAGTTACTTTCTTAAACATTTCATAAAGATGTAATATTCATATATTCATTGATATACTTGAACCACTCCTAATACCAAAATGGGGTTTTCAAAAAAATCTTTCAAATGAACACAATTTTTTAGGAATTAAAAAAAACACTATTAATAACTTAGTGAAGATTTTTAGAATTTCGCAATGAAATTAATATTTCCGGAGATACAGTTACATTTTTAAACATTTCATAAGTAAGTAATATTCATATATTTATTGATAAACTTGAACCACTTCTCATACAAAAATGGATGAATTCATAAGGAAGTAATATTCATATATTTATTGTTAAACTTAAACCACTTCTCATACAAAAAATGTATTTTTTCAAAAATTCTTTGATAATTGAAAAGAACACTATTGATAACTCAGTGAACATTATAAGAATTTCGAAATGAAATTTATATTTCCGGAGGGGTAGCCACTTTCTTAAACATTTCATAAGGAAATAATATTTATATATTTTTTGATAAACTAGAACCCTTTCTCATACAAAAATTTATTTTTTCCAAAATTCTTTCAAATAATACAATTCTAACAGAATTAAAAGAGCTTTATTGATAACTTTGTGAAAATTTTGTAAAATTGCAATGAAATTAATATTTTTGGAGATACAGTCACTTTGTTAAATATTTAATAAAGATGTAATATTCATATATTTATTGATAAACTTGAACCACTTCTCATACAAAAATGGGTTTTTCCAAAAATTCTTTCAAATAAAAACAATGTTTTAATAATTGAAAAAAACACTATTGATAACTTTGTGAAAATTTTAAGAATTTCGCAATAAAATTAATATTTCCGGAGATACAGTTACATTTTTAAACATTTCATAAGGAAGTTATATTCATATATTTATTTCCGGAGGGACAGCTACGTTTTTAAACATTTCATAAGGAAATAATATTTATATATTTATTGATAAACTTGAACCTTTTCTCATACAAAAATGTATTTTTTCAAAAATTCTTTCAAATTAACATTTCATAAGGAAGTAATATTCATATATTTATTGATAAACTTGAACAACTTCTCATACAAAAATGGGTTTTTCCAAAAATTCTTTCAAATGAAAACAATATTTAAATAATTGAAAAGAACACTATTGATAACTCAGTGAACATTATTTTCATAAGGAAGTAATATTCATATATTTATTGTTAAACTTAAACCACTTCTCATACAAAAAATGTATTTTTTCAAAAATTCTTTGAAATGAAAACAATGTTTAACTAATTGAAAAGAACACTATTGATAACTCAGTTAACATTATTAGAATTTCGAAATGAAATTTATATTTCCGGAGGGGCAGCCACTTTCTTAAACATTTCATAAGGAAATAATATTTATATATTTATTGATAAACTTGAACCCTTTCTCATACAAAAATGTATTTTTTCAAAAACTCTTTCAAATAATAAAATTCTAAAAGAAATAAAAGAGCTTTATTGATAACTTTGTGAAAATTTTTTTAAAATTGCAATGAAATTAATATTTCAGGAGATACAGTCACTTTCTTAAATATTTCATAAAGATGTAATATTCATATATTTATTGATAAACTTGAACCACTTCTGATACAAAAATGGGGTTTTCCAAAAATTCTTTCAAATAAAAACAATGTTTAAATAATTGAAAAGAACACTATTGATAACTCAGTGAACATTATTAGAATTTTGAAATGAAATTTATATTTCCGGAGGGACAGCCACTTTTTTAAACATTTCATAAGGAAGTAATATTCATATATTTTTTGATAAACTAGAACCCTTTCTCATACAAAAATTTATTTTTTCCAAAATTCTTTCAAATAATACAATTCTAACAGAATTAAAAGAGCTTTATTGATAACTTTGTGAAAATTCTGTAAAATTGCAATGAAATTAATATTTTTGGAGATACAGTCACTTTTTTAAACATTTCATTTGGAAGAAATATTTATATATTTATTGATTAACTTGAACCACTTCTCATACAAAAAATGTATTTTTTCAAAAATTCTTTTAAATGAAAACAATGTTTAAATAATTGAAAAGAACACTATTGATAACTCAGTGAACATTATTATAAATTCGAAATGAAATTTATATTTCCGGAGGGGCAGCCACTTTCTTAAACATTTCATAAGGAAGTAATATTCATATATTTTTTGATAAACTAGAACCCTTTCTCATACAAAAATTTATTTTTTCCAAAATTCTTTCAAATAATACAATTCTAACAGAATTAAAAGAGCTTTATTGATAACTTTGTGAAAATTTTGTAAAATTGCAATGAAATTAATATTTTTGGAGATACAGTCACTTTGTTAAATATTTAATAAAGATGTAATATTCATATATTTATTGATAAACTTGAACCACTTCTCATACAAAAATGGGTTTTTCCAAAAATTCTTTCAAATAAAAACAATGTTTTAATAATTGAAAAAAACACTATTGATAACTTTGTGAAAATTTTAAGAATTTCGCAATAAAATTAATATTTCCGGAGATACAGTTACATTTTTAAACATTTCATAAGGAAGTTATATTCATATATTTATTTCCGGAGGGACAGCTACGTTTTTAAACATTTCATAAGGAAATAATATTTATATATTTATTGATAAACTTGAACCTTTTCTCATACAAAAATGTATTTTTTCAAAAATTCTTTCAAATTAACATTTCATAAGGAAGTAATATTCATATATTTATTGATAAACTTGAACAACTTCTCATACAAAAATGGGTTTTTCCAAAAATTCTTTCAAATGAAAACAATATTTAAATAATTGAAAAGAACACTATTGATAACTCAGTGAACATTATTTTCATAAGGAAGTAATATTCATATATTTATTGTTAAACTTAAACCACTTCTCATACAAAAAATGTATTTTTTCAAAAATTCTTTGAAATGAAAACAATGTTTAACTAATTGAAAAGAACACTATTGATAACTCAGTTAACATTATTAGAATTTCGAAATGAAATTTATATTTCCGGAGGGGCAGCCACTTTCTTAAACATTTCATAAGGAAATAATATTTATATATTTATTGATAAACTTGAACCCTTTCTCATACAAAAATGTATTTTTTCAAAAATTCTTTCAAATAATAAAATTCTAAAAGAAATAAAAGAGCTTTATTGATAACTTTGTGAAAATTTTTTTAAAATTGCAATGAAATTAATATTTCAGGAGATACAGTCACTTTCTTAAATATTTCATAAAGATGTAATATTCATATATTTATTGATAAACTTGAACCACTTCTGATACAAAAATGGGGTTTTCCAAAAATTCTTTCAAATAAAAACAATGTTTAAATAATTGAAAAGAACACTATTGATAACTCAGTGAACATTATTAGAATTTTGAAATGAAATTTATATTTCCGGAGGGACAGCCACTTTTTTAAACATTTCATAAGGAAATAATATTTATATATTTATTGATAAACTTGAACCCTTTCTCATACAAAAATTTATTTGTTCAAAAATTCTTTCAAATAATACAATTCTAACAGAATTAAAAGAGCTTTATTGATAACTTTGTGAACATTTTTTAAAATTGCAATGAAATTAATATTTCCGGAGATACAGTCACTTTTTTAAATATTTCATAAAGATGTAATATTCATATATTTATTGTTAAACTTGAACCACTTCTCATACAAAATTGGGTTTTTCCAAAAATTCTTTCAAATGAAAACAATGTTTTAATAATTGAAAAGAACACTATTGATAACTTTGTGAAAATTTTTAGAATTTCGCAATGAAATTAATATTTCCGGAGATACAGTTACTTTTTTAAACATTTCATAAGGAAGTAATATTCATATATTTATTGATAAACTTGAACCACTTCTCATACAAAAATGGATGAATTCATAAGGAAGTAATATTCATATATTTATTGATAAACTTAAACCACTTCTCATACAAAAAATGTATTTTTTCAAAAATTCTTTGAAATGAAAACAATGTTTAAATAATTGAAAAGAACACTATTGATAACTCAGTGAACATTATAAGAATTTCGAAATGAAATTTATATTTCCGGAGGGGTAGCCACTTTCTTAAACATTTCATAAGGAAATAATATTTATATATTTATTGATAAACTTGAACCACTTCTCATACAAAATTGGGTTTTTCCAAAAATTCTTTCAAATGAAAACAATGTTTTAATAATTGAAAAGAACACTATTGATAACTTTGTGAAAATTTTTAGAATTTCGCAATGAAATTAATATTTCTGGAGTTACAGTCACTTTCTTAAATATTTCATTAAGATGCAATATTCATATATTTATTGATAAACTTGAACCACTTCTCATACAAAAATGGGTTTTTCCAAATATTCTTTAAAATAAAAACAATGTTTTAATAATTGAAAAGAACACTATTGATAATTCAGTGAACATTACTAGAATTTCGAAATGAAATTTATATTTCCGGAGGGGCAGCCACTTACTTAAATATTTCATAAAGATGTAATATTCATATATTTATTGATAAAATTAAACCACTTCTCATACAAAAAATTTATTTTTTCAAAAATTCCTTCAAATGAAAACAATTTATAAAAAATGGAAAAGACCACTATTGATAACTTTGTGAAGATTTTTAGAATTTCGCAATGAAATTAATATTTCCAAAGATACATTCAGTTTTTTAAACATTTCATAAGGAAATAATATTTATATTAATATATTGATAAACTTGAACCCTTTCTCTTACAAAAATGTATTTTTTCAAAAATTCTTTCAAATGTAAACAATTCTAAAAAAATTTTAAAGACCACTATTGTTAACTTTGTTAAAATCTTTTAATTTCGCATTGAAATTAATACTTCCGAAGATACAGTCCCTTACATAAATTTGATTCCTTTCTCATACAAAAATGAATTTTTTCAAAAATTCTTTTAAATGAAAACAATTCTAAAAGAATTGAAAAGAGCACTATTGATAACTCTGTGAAAATTTTTTAATTTCGCAATGAAATTAATATACCCAGAGATGCAGTTACTTTCTTAAACATTTCATAAAGATGTAATATTCATATATTCATTGATATACTTGAACCACTCCTAATACCAAAATGGGGTTTTCAAAAAAATCTTTCAAATGAACACAATTTTTTAGGAATTAAAAAAAACACTATTAATAACTTAGTGAAGATTTTTAGAATTTCGCAATAAAATTAATATTTCCAGAGATACAGTTACATTTTTAAACATTTCATAAGGAAGTAATATTCATATATTTATTGATAAACTTGAACCACTTCTCATACAAAAATGGGTTTTTCTAAAAATTCTTTCAAATGAAAACAAAGTTTAAATAATTGAAAAGAACGCTATTGATAACTCAGGGAACATTATTAGAATTTCGAAATAAAATTTATATTTCCGGAGGGACAACCACTTTCTTAAACATTTCATAAGGAAATAATATTCATATATTTATTGATAAACTTGAACCACTTCTCATACAAAAATGGGGTTTTCCAAAAATTCTTTCAAATGAAAACAATGTTTAAATAATTGAAAAGAACACTATTGATAACTCAGTGAACATTATTAGAATTTCGAAATGAAATTTATATTTCCGGAGGGACAGCCACTTTTTTAAACATTTCATAAGGAAATAATATTTATATATTTATTGATAAACTTGAACCCTTTCTCATACAAAAATTTATTTGTTCAAAAATTCTTTCAAATAATACAATTCTAACAGAATTAAAAGAGCTTTATTGATAACTTTGTGAACATTTTTTAAAATTGCAATGAAATTATAATTTCCGGAGATACAGTCACTTTCTTAAATATATCATAAAGATGTAATATTCATATATTTTTTTTAAACTTGAACCACTTCTCATACAAAAATGGGTTTTTCCAAAAATTCTTTCAAATGAAAACAATGTTTTAATAATTGAAAAGAACACTATTGATAACTTTGTGAAAATTTTTAGAATTTCGCAATGACATTAATATTTCCGGAGATACAGTTACTTTTTTAAACATTTCATAAGGAAGTAATATTCATATATTTATTGATAAACTTGAACCACTTCTCATACAAAAAATGTATTTTTTCAAAAATTCTTTGAAATGAAAACAATGTTTAAATAATTGAAAAGAACACTTTTGATAACTCAGTGAACATTATTTTCATAAGGAAGTAATATTCATATATTTATTGATAAACTTAAACGACTTCTCATACAAAAAATGTATTTTTTCAAAAATTCTTTCAAATGAAAACAATGTTTAAATAATTGAAAAGAACACTATTGATAACTCAGTGAACATTATTAGAATTTCGAAATTAAATTTATATTTCCGGAGGGACAGCCACTTTTTTAAACATTTCATAAGGAAATAATATTTATATATTTATTGATAAACTTGAACCCTTTCTCATACAAAAATTTATTTGTTCAAAAATTCTTTCAAATAATACAATTCTAACAGAATTAAAAGAGCTTTATTGATAACTTTGTGAACATTTTTTAAAATTGCAATGAAATTAATATTTCCGGAGATACAGTCACTTTTTTAAATATTTCATAAAGATGTAATATTCATATATTTATTGTTAAACTTGAACCACTTCTCATACAAAATTGGGTTTTTCCAAAAATTCTTTCAAATGAAAACAATGTTTTAATAATTGAAAAGAACACTATTGATAACTTTGTGAAAATTTTTAGAATTTCGCAATGAAATTAATATTTCCAAAGATACATTCAGTTTTTTAAACATTTAATAAGGAAGAAATACTTATATATTTATTGATAAACTTGAACCCTTTCTCTACAAAAATGTATTTTTTCAAAAATTCTTTCAAATGTAAACAATTCTAAAAAAATTTAAAAGACCACTATTGTTAACTTTGTGAAAATTTTTTTAATTTCGGAATGAAATTAATATTTCCGAAGATACAGTCCCTTACATAAATTTGATTCCTTTCTCATACAAAAATGAATTTTTTCAAAAATTCTTTTAAATGAAAACAATTCTAAAAGAATTGAAAAGAGCACAATTGATAACTCTGTGAAAATTTTTTAATTTCGCAATGAAATTAATATACCCAGAGATGCAGTTACTTTCTTAATTATTTCATAAAGATGTAATATTCATATATTCATTGATATACTTGAACCACTCCTAATACCAAAATGGGGTTTTCAAAAAAATCTTTCAAATGAACACAATTTTTTAGGAATTAAAAAAACACTATTAATAACTTAGTGAAGATTTTTAGAATTTCGCAATGAAATTAATATTTCCGGAGATACAGTTACATTTTTAAACATTTCATAAGGAAGTAATATTCATATATTTATTGATAAACTTGAACCACTTCTCATACAAAAATGGATGAATTCATAAGGAAGTAATATTCATATATGTATTGATAAACTTAAACCACTTCTCATACAAAAAATGTAGTTTTTCAAAAATTCTTTGAAATGAAAACAATGTTTAAGTAATTGAAAAGAACACTTTTGATAACTCAGTGAACATTATTTTCATAAGGAAGTAATATTCATATATTTATTGATAAACTTAAACGACTTCTCATACAAAAAATGTATTTTTTCAAAAATTCTTTCAAATGAAAACAATGTTTAAATAATTGAAAAGAACACTATTGATAACTCAGTGAACATTATTAGAATTTCGAAATGAAATTTATATTTCCGGAGGGGCAGCCACTTTCTTAAACATTTCATAAGGAAATAATATTCATATATTTATTGATAAACTTGAACCACTTCTCATACAAAAATGGGGTTTTCCAAAAATTCTTTCAAATGAAAACAATGTTTAAATAATTGAAAAGAACACTATTGATAACTCAGTGAACATTATTAGAATTTTGAAATGAAATTTATATTTCCGGAGGGACAGCCACTTTTTTAAACATTTCATAAGGAAATAATATTTATATATTTATTGATAAACTTGAACCCTTTCTCATACAAAAATTTATTTGTTAAAAAATTCTTTCAAATAATACAATTCTAACAGAATTAAAAGAGCTTTATTGATAACTTTGTGAACATTTTTTAAAATTGCAGTGAAATTAATATTTCCGGAGATACAGTCACTTTTTTAAATATTTCATAAAGATGTAATATTCATATATTTATTGTTAAACTTGAACCACTTCTCATACAAAATTGGGTTTTTCCAAAAATTCTTTCAAATGAAAACAATGTTTTAATAATTGAAAAGAACACTATTGATAACTTTGTGAAAATTTTTAGAATTTCGCAATGAAATTAATATTTCCGGAGATACAGTTACTTTTTTAAACATTTCATAAGGAAGTAATATTCATATATTTTTTGATAAACTTGAACCACTTCTCATACAAAAATGGATGAATTCATAAGGAAGTAATATTCATATATTTGTTGATAAACTTAAACCACTTCTCATACAAAAAATGTATTTTTTCAAAAATTCTTTGAAATGAAAACAATGTTTAAATAATTGAAAAGAACACTATTGATAACTCAGTGAACATTATAAGAATTTCGAAATGAAATTTATATTTCCGGAGGGGTAGCCACTTTCTTAAACATTTCATAAGGAAATAATATTTATATATTTATTGATAAACTTGAACCCTTTCTCATACAAAAATGTATTTTTTCAAAAATTCTTACATATAATAAAATTCTAAAAGAAATAAAAGAGCTTTATTGATAACTTTGTGAAAATTTTTTTAAAATTTCAATGAAATAAATATTTCTGGAGATACAGTCACTTTCTTAAATATTTCATAAAGATGTAATATTTATATATTTATTGATAAACTTGAACCACTTCTCATACAAAAATGGGTTTTTCAAAAATTCTTTCAAATAAAAACAATGTTTTAATAATTGAAAAGAACACTATTGATAACTTTATGAAAATTTTTAGAATTTCGCAATGAAATTAATATTTCCGGAGATACAGTTACATTTTTAAACATTTCATAAGGAAGTAATATTCATATATTTTTTGATAAACTTGAACCACTTCTCATAAAAAAATGGGTTTTTCCAAAAATTCTTTCAAATGAAAACAATGTTTAAATAATTGAAAAGAACACTATTCATAACTCAGTGAACCTTATTAGAATTTCGAAATGAAATTTATATTTCCGGAGGGACAGCCACTTTTTTAAACATTTCATAAGGAAATAATATTTATATATTTATTGATAATCTTGAACCACTTCTCATACAAAAAATGTATTTTTTCAAAAATTCTTTTAAATGAAAACAATGTTTAAATCATTGAAAAGAACACTATTGATAACTCAGTGAACATTATTTTCATAAGGAAGTAATATTCATATATTTTTTGATAAACTGAAAGCACTTCTCAAACAAAAAATTTATTTTTTCAAAAATTCTTTTAAATGAAAACAATGTTTAAATAATTGAAAAGAACACTATTGATAACTCAGTGAACATTATTATAAATTCGAAATGAAATTTATATTTCCGGAGGGGCAGCCACTTTCTTAAACATTTCATAAGGAAGTAATATTCATATATTTTTTGATAAACTAGAACCCTTTCTCATACAAAAATTTATTTTTTCCAAAATTCTTTCAAATAATACAATTCTAACAGAATTAAAAGAGCTTTATTGATAACTTTGTGAAAATTTTGTAAAATTGCAATGAAATTAATATTTTTGGAGATACAGTCACTTTGTTAAATATTTAATAAAGATGTAATATTCATATATTTATTGATAAACTTGAACCACTTCTCATACAAAAATGGGTTTTTCCAAAAATTCTTTCAAATAAAAACAATGTTTTAATAATTGAAAAAAACACTATTGATAACTTTGTGAAAATTTTAAGAATTTCGCAATAAAATTAATATTTCCGGAGATACAGTTACATTTTTAAACATTTCATAAGGAAGTTATATTCATATATTTATTTCCGGAGGGACAGCTACGTTTTTAAACATTTCATAAGGAAATAATATTTATATATTTATTGATAAACTTGAACCTTTTCTCATACAAAAATGTATTTTTTCAAAAATTCTTTCAAATTAACATTTCATAAGGAAGTAATATTCATATATTTATTGATAAACTTGAACAACTTCTCATACAAAAATGGGTTTTTCCAAAAATTCTTTCAAATGAAAACAATATTTAAATAATTGAAAAGAACACTATTGATAACTCAGTGAACATTATTTTCATAAGGAAGTAATATTCATATATTTATTGTTAAACTTAAACCACTTCTCATACAAAAAATGTATTTTTTCAAAAATTCTTTGAAATGAAAACAATGTTTAACTAATTGAAAAGAACACTATTGATAACTCAGTGAACATTGTTTTCATAAGGAAGTAATATTCATATATTTATTGATAAACTTAAACGACTTCTCATACAAAAAATGTATTTTTTCAAAAATTTTTTCAAATGAAAACAATGTTTACATAATTGAAAAGAACACTATTGATAACTCAGTGAACATTATTAGAATTTCGAAATGAAATTTATATTTCCGGAGGGGCAGCCACTTTCTTAAACATTTCATAAGGAAATAATATTTATATATTTATTGATAAACTTGAACCCTTTCTCATACAAAAATGTATTTTTTCAAAAATTCTTTCAAATAATAAAATTTTTAAAGAAATAAAAGAGCTTTATTGATGACTTTGTGAAAATTTTTTTAAAATTGCAATCAAATTAATATTTCCGGAGATACAGTCACTTTCTTAAATATTTCATAAAGATGTAATATTCATATATTTATTGATAAACTTCAAGCACTTCTCATACAAAAATGGGTTTTTCCAAAAATTCTTTCAAATGAAAACAATGTTTTAATAATTGAAAATAACACTATTGATAACTTTATGAAAATTTTTAGAATTTCGCAATGAAATTAATATTTCCAGAGATACAGTCACTTTTTTAAACATTTCATAAGGAAGTAATATTCATATATTTTTTGATAAACTTGAACCACTTCTCATACAAAAATGGAGTTTTCCAAAAATTCTTTCAAATGAAAACAATGTTTAAATAATTGAAAAAAACACTATTGATAACTCAGTGAACATTATTAGAATTTCGAAATGAAATTTATATTTCCGGAGGGACAGCCACTTTTTTAAACATTTCATAAGGAAATAATATTTATATATTTATTGATAATCTTGAACCACTTCTCATACAAAAATGGGTTTTTCCAAAAATTCTTTCAAATGAAAACAATGTTTAAATAATTAAAAAGAGCACTATTGATAACTTTGTGAAAATTTTTAGAATTTCAGAATAAAATTTTATATTTCCGGAGTTACAGACAGTTTTTTAAACATTTAATAAGGAACAAATATTTATATATTTATTGATAAACTTGAACCACTTCTCATACAAAAAATGTATTTTTTCAAAAATTCTTTTAAATGAAAACAATGTTTAAATCATTGAAAAGAACACTACTGATAACTCAGTGAACATTATTTTCATAAGGAAGTAATATTCATATATTTTTTGATAAACTGAAAGCACTTCTCAAACAAAAAATGTATTTTTTCAAAAATTCTTTTAAATGAAAACAATGTTTAAATAATTGAAAAGAACACTATTGATAACTCAGTGAACATTATTATAAATTCGAAATGAAATTTTTATTTCCGGAGGTGCAGACACTTTCTTAAACATTTCATAAGGAAGTAATATTCATATATTTTTTGATAAACTTGAACCACTTCTCATAAAAAAATTGGTTTTTCAAAAAAATCTCTCAAATGAAAACAATGTTTTAATAATTGAAAAGAACACTATTGATAATACAGTGATCATTATTAGAATTTCGCAATGAAATTAATATTTCCAGAGATACAGTCACTTTTTTAAACATTTCATAAGGAAGTAATATTCATATATTTTTTGATAAACTTGAACCACTTCTCATACAAAAATGGAGTTTTCCAAAAATTCTTTCAAATGAAAACAATGTTTAAATAATTGAAAAAAACACTATTGATAACTCAGTGAACATTATTAGAATTTCGAAATGAAATTTATATTTCCGGAGGGACAGCCACTTTTTTAAACATTTCATAAGGAAATAATATTTATATATTTATTGATAATCTTGAACCACTTCTCATACAAAATTGGGTTTTTCCAAAAATTCTTTCAAATGAAAACAATGTTTAAATAATTAAAAAGAGCACTATTGATAACTTTGTGAAAATTTTTAGAATTTCAGAATAAAATTTTATATTTCCGGAGTTACAGACAGTTTTTTAAACATTTAATAAGGAACAAATATTTATATATTTATTGATAAACTTGAACCACTTCTCATACAAAAAATGTATTTTTTCAAAAATTCTTTTAAATGAAAACAATGTTTAAATCATTGAAAAGAACACTATTGATAACTCAGTGAACATTATTTTCATAAGGAAGTAATATTCATATATTTTTTGATAAACTGAAAGCACTTCTCAAACAAAAAATGTATTTTTTCAAAAATTCTTTTAAATGAAAACAATGTTTAAATAATTGAAAAGAACACTATTGATAACTCAGTGAACATTATTATAAATTCGAAATGAAATTTTTATTTCCGGAGGTGCAGACACTTTCTTAAACATTTCATAAGGAAGTAATATTCATATATTTTTTGATAAACTTGAACCACTTCTCATAAAAAAATGGGTTTTTCAAAAAAATCTCTCAAATGAAAACAATGTTTTAATAATTGAAAAGAACACTATTGATAATACAGTGATCATTATTAGAATTTCGAAATGAAATTAATATTTCCAAAGATACATTCAGTTTTTTAAACATTTAATAAGGAAGAAATACTTATATATTTATTGATAAACTTGAACCCTTTCTCATACAAAAATGTATTTTTTCAAAAATTCTTTCAAATGTAAACAATTCTAAAAAAATTTAAAAGACCACTATTGTTAACTTTGTGAAAATTTTTTTAATTTTGGAATGAAATTAATATTTCCGAAGATACAGTCCCTTACATAAATTTGATTCCTTTCTCATACAAAAATGAATTTTTTCAAAAATTCTTTTAAATGAAAACAATTCTAAAAGAATTGAAAAGAGCACTATTGATACCTCTGTGAAAATTTTTTAAAATTGCAATGAAATTAATATTTCCGGAGATACAGTTACTTTTTTAAACAGTTCATAAGGAAGTAATATTCTTATATTTATTGTTAAACTTGAACCACTTCTCATACAAAAATGGGTTTTTCCAAAATTTATTTCAAATCAAAACAATTTTGCATGAACTAAAAAGAGCACTATTGATAACTTTGTGAAAATTTTTAGAAATTCAGAAATGAAATTAATATTTCCGCAGTTACAGACAGTTTTTTTTAACATTTAATAAGGAACAAATATTTATATATTTATTGATAAACTTGAACCACTTCTCATAAAAAAATGGGTTTTTCCAAAAATTCTTTCATATGAAAACAATGTTTAAATAATTGAAAAGAACGCTATTGATAACTCAGGGAACATTATTAGAATTTCGAAATAAAATTTATATTTCCGGAGGGACAGCCACTTTCTTAAACATTTCATAAGGAAATAATATTCATATATTTATTGATAAACTTGAACCACTTCTCATACAAAAATGAGGTTTTCCAAAAATTCTTTCAAATGAAAACAATGTTTAAATAATTGAAAAGAACACTATTGATAACTCAGTGAACATTATTAGAATTTCGAAATGAAATTTATATTTCCGGAGGGACAGCCACTTTTTTAAACATTTCATAAGGAAATAATATTTATATATTTATTGATAAACTTGAACCCTTTCTCATACAAAAATTTATTTTTTCAAAAATTCTTTCAAAAAATACAATTCTAACAGAATTAAAAGAGCTTTATTGATAACTTTGTGAAAATTTTTTAAAATAGCAATGAAATTAATATTTCCGGAGAGACAGTCACTTTGTTAAATATTTCATAAAGATGTAATATTCATATATTTATTCATAAACTTGAAGCACTTCTCATACAAAAATGGGTTTTTTCAAAAATTCTTTCAAATAAAAACAATGTTTTAATAATTGAAAATAACACTATTGATAACTTTATGAAAATTTTTAGAATTTCGCAATGAAATTAATATTTCCGGAGATACAGTTACATTTTTAAACATTTCATAAGGAAGTAATATTCATATATTTTTTGATAAACTTGAACCACTTCTCATAAAAAAATGGGTTTTTCCAAAAATTCTTTCAAATGAAAACAATGTTTAAATAATTGAAAATAATGCTATTGATAACTTAGGGAACATTATTAGAATTTCGAAATGAAATTTATATTTCCGGGGGACAGCCACTTTGTTAAACATTTCATAAGGAAATAATATTCATATATTTATTGATAAACTTAAACCACTTCTCATACAAAAATGGGTTTTTCCAAAAATTCTTTCAAATGAAAACAATGTTTAAATAATTAAAAAGAGCACTATTGATAACTTTGTGAAAATTTTTAGAATTTCAGAAATAAATTTTATATTTCCGGAGTTACAGACAGTTTTTTAAACATTTAATAAGGAACAAATATTTATATATTTATTGATAAACTTGAACATCTTTTCATACAAAAAATGTATTTTATCAAAAATTCTTTTAAATGAAAACAATGTTTAAATCATTGAAAAGAACACTATTGATAACTCAGTGAACATTATTTTCATAAGGAAGTAATATTCATATATTTTTTGATAAACTGAAAGCACTTCTCAAACAAAAAATTTATTTTTTCAAAAATTCTTTTAAATGAAAACAATGTTTAAATAATTGAAAAGAACACTATTGATAACTTTGTGAACATTTTTAGAATTTCGCAATGAAATTAATATTTCCGGAGATACAGTCACTTTCTTAAACATTTCATAAGGAAGTAATATTCATATATTTATTGATAAACTTGAACCACTTCTCATACAAAAATGGGTTTTTCCAAAAATTCTTTCAAATGAAAACAATGTTTAAATAATTAAAAAGAGCACTATTGATAACTTTGTGAAAATTTTTTAAAATTGCAATGAAATTAATATTTCCGGAGATACAGTCACTTTCTTAAATATATCATAAAGATGTAATATTCATATATTTGTTGATAAACTTGAACCACTTCTCATACAAAAATGGGTTTTTCCAAAAATTCTTTCAAATGAAAACAATGTTTTAATAATTGAAAAGAACACTGTTGATAACTTTGTGAACATTTTTAGAATTTCGCAATGAAATTAATATTTCCGGAGATACAGTCACTTTCTTAAACATTTCATAAGGAAGTAATATTCATATATTTATTGATAAACTTGAACCACTTCTCATACAAAAATGGGTTTTTCCAAAAATTCTTTCAAATGAAAACAATGTTTAAATAATAAAAAAGAGCACTATTGATAACTTTGTGAAAATTTTTAGAATTTCAGAAATAAATTTTATATTTCCGGAGTTACAGACAGTTTTTTAAACATTTAATAAGGAACAAATATTTATATATTTATTGATAAACTTGAACATCTTTTCATACAAAAAATGTATTTTATCAAAAATTCTTTTAAATGAAAACAATGTTTAAATCATTGAAAAGAACACTATTGATAACTCAGTGAACATTATTTTCATAAGGAAGTAATATTCATATATTTTTTGATAAACTGAAAGCACTTCTCAAACAAAAAATTTATTTTTTCAAAAATTCTTTTAAATGAAAACAATGTTTAAATAATTGAAAAGAACACTATTGATAACTCAGTGAACATTATTATAAATTCGAAATGAAATTTTTATTTCCGGAGGTGCAGACACTTTCTTAAACATTTCATAAGGAAGTAATATTCATATATTTTTTGATAAACTTGAACCACTTCTCATAAAAAAATGGGTTTTTCAAAAAAATCTTTCAAATGAAAACAATGTTTTAATAATTGAAAAGAACACTATTGATAATACAGTGATCATTATTAGAATTTCGAAATGAAATTAATATTTCCAAAGATACATTCAGTTTTTTAAACATTTAATAAGGAAGAAATACTTATATATTTATTGTTAAACTTGAACCCTTTCTCATACAAAAATGTATTTTTTCAAAAATTCTTTCAAATGTAAACAATTCTAAAAAAATTTAAAAGACCACTATTGTTAACTTTGTGAAAATTTTTTTAATTTCGGAATGAAATTAATATTTCCGAAGATACAGTCCCTTACATAAATTTGATTCCTTTCTCATACAAAAATGAATTTTTTCAAAAATTCTTTTAAATGAAAACAATTCTAAAAGAATTGAAAAGAGCACTATTGATAACTCTGTGAAAATTTTTTAAAATTGCAATGAAATTAATATTTCCGGAGATACAGTTACTTTTTTAAACAGTTCATACGGAAGTAATATTCTTATATTTATTGTTAAACTTGAACCACTTCTCATACAAAAATGGGGTTTTCCAAAATTTATTTCAAATCAAAGCAATTTTGCATGAACTAAAAAGAGCACTATTGATAACTTTGTGAAAATTTTTAGAAATTCAGAAATAAATTTTATATTTCCGGAGTTACAGACAGTTTTTTTAACATTTAATAAGGAACAAATATTTATATATTTATTGATAAACTTGAACCACTTCTCATATAAAAAATGTATTTTTTCAAAAATTCTTTTAAATGAAAACAATGTTTAAATCATTGAAAAGAACACTATTGATAACTCAGTGAACATTATTTTTTTTATAAGGAAGTAATATTCATATATTTATTGATAAACTTGAACCACTTCTCATACAAAAATGGGTTTTTCCAAAAATTCTTTCAAATAAAAACAATGTTTTAATAATTGAAAAGAACACTATTGATAACTTTATGAAAATTTTTAGAATTTCGCAATGAAATTAATATTTCCGGAGATACAGTTACATTTTTAAACATTTCATAAGGAAGTAATATTTATATATTTATTGATAAACTTAAGCCACTTCTCATAAAAAAATGGGTATTTCCAAAAATTCTTTCAAATGAAAACAATGTTTAAATAATTGAAAAGAACGCTATTGATAACTCAGGGAACATTATTCGAATTTCGAAATAAAATTTATATTTCCGGAGGGACAGCCACTTTCTTAAACATTTCATAAGGAAATAATATTTATATATTTATTGATAAACTTGAACCCTTTCTCATACAAAAATTTATTTGTTCAAAAATTCTTTCAAATAATACAATTCTAACAGAATTAAAAAAGCTTTATTGATAACTTTGTGAAAATTTTTTAAAATTGCAATGAAATTAATATTTCCGGAGATACAGTCACTTTCTTAAATATTTCATAAAGATGTAATATTCATA
The DNA here is from genome assembly GCA_932526305.1 of Epicampocera succincta. Lineage (NCBI taxonomy): Eukaryota > Metazoa > Arthropoda > Insecta > Diptera > Tachinidae > Epicampocera > Epicampocera succincta. Next base: position 24,403,667 of record OW052035.1, on the reverse strand, counting down.
TATTTATTGATAAACTTGAACCACTTCTCATACAAAAATGGGGTTTTCCAAAAATTCTTTCAAATGAAAACAATGTTTTAATAATTGAAAAGAACACTGTTGATAACTTTCTGAAAATTTTTAGAATTTCGCAATGAAATTAATATTTCCGGAGATACAGTTACTTTTTTAAACATTTCATAAGGAAGTAATATTCATATATTTCTTGATTAACTTGAACCACTTCTCATACAAAAATGGGTTTTTCCAAAAATTCTTTTAAATGAAAACAATGTTTAAATAATTAAAAAGAGCACTATTGATAACTTTGTGAAAATTTTTAGAATTTCAGAAATAAATTTTATATTTCCGGAGTTACAGACAGTTTTTTAAACATTTAATAAGGAACAAATATTTATATATTTATTGATAAACTTGAACCACTTCTCATACAAAAAATGTATTTTTTCAAAAATTCTTTTAAATGAAAACAATGTTTAAATCATTGAAAAGAACACTATTGATAACTCAGTGAACATTATTTTCATAAGGAAGTAATATTCATATATTTATTGATAAACTTAAACCACTTCTCATACAAAAAATGTATTTTTTCAAAAATTCTTTGAAATGAAAACAATGTTTAATAATTGAAAAGAACACTATTGATAACTCAGTGAACATTATTAGAAATTCGAAAAGAAATTTATATTTCCAAAGATACAGTCACTTTCTTAAATATTTCATAAAGATGTAATATTCATATATTTATTGATATACTTGAACCACTCCTAATACCAAAATGGGGTTTTCAAAAAATTCTTTCAAATAAAAACAATGTTTTAATAATTGAAAAGAACACTATTGATAACTTTATGAAAATTTTTAGAATTTCGCAATGAAATTAATATTTCCGGAGATACAGTTACATTTTTAAACATTTCATAAGAAAGTAATATTCATATATTTATTTCCGGAGGGACAGCCACGTTTTTAAACATTTCATAAGGAAATAATATTTATATATTTATTGATAAACTTGAACCACTTCTCATACAAAAATGGGTTTTTCCAAAAATTCTTTCAAATGAAAACAATGTTTAAATAATTGAAAAGAACAATATTGATAACTCAGTGAACATTATTTTCATAAGGAAGTAATATTCATATATTTATTAATAAACTTAAACCACTTCTCATATAAAAAATGTATTTTTTTCAAAAATTCTTTGAAATGAAAACAATGTTTAAATAATTGAAAAGAACACTATTGATAACTCAGTGAACATTGTTTTCATACGGAAGTAATATTCATATATTTATTGATAAACTTAAACGACTTCTCATACAAAAAATGTATTTTTTCAAAAATTTTTTCAAATGAAAACAATGTTTAAATAATTAAAAAGAACACTATTGATAACTCAGTGAACATTATTAGAATTTCGAAATGAAATTTATATTTCCGGAGGGGCAGCCACTTTCTTAAACATTTCATAAGGAAATAATATTTATATATTTATTGATAAACTTGAACCCTTTCTCATACAAAAATGTATTTTTTCAAAAATTCTTTCAAATAATAAAATTCTAAAAGAAATAAAAGAGCTTTATTGATAACTTTGTGAAATTTTTTTTAAAATTGCAATGAAATTAATATTTCCGGAGATACAGTCACTTTCTTAAATATTTTATAAGGATGTAATATTCATATATTTATTGATAAACTTGAACCACTTCTCATACAAAAATGGGTTTTTCCAAAAATTCTTTCAAATGAAAACAATGTTTAAATAATTAAAAAGAGCTCTATTGATAACTTTGTGAAAATTTTTAGAATTTCAGATATGAAATTTATATTTCCGGAGTTACAGACAGTTTTTTAAACATTTAATAAGGAACAAATATTTATATATTTATTGATAAACTTGAACCACTTCTCATACAAAAAATTTATTTTTTCAAAAATTCTTTCAAATAATACAACTCTAACAGAATTAAAAGAGCTTTATTGATAACTTTGTGAAAATTTTTTAAAATTGCAATGAAATTAATATTTCCGGAGATACAGTCACTTTCTTAAATATTTCATAAAGATGTTATATTCATATATTTATTGATAAACTTGAACCACTTCTCATACAAAAATGGGGTTTTCCAAAAATTCTTTCAAATGAAAACAATGTTTAAATAATTGAAAAGAACACTATTGATAACTCAGTGAACATTATTAGAATTTTGCAATGAAATTAATATTTCCGCATATACAGTCACTTTTTTAAACATTTCAAAAGGAAGTAATATTGTTATATAGTTACTGATAAACGTGAACCATTGCTTATACAAAAATTTAGTTTTCCAAAAATTCTTTTTAATGAAAACAATTTTGAAAAAACTAAAGAGAGCCCTCTTGATTACTAAATGAAGATTTTTACAATTTCGCAATGAAACTCATAATTTCAGAGATACAGTCACTTTTTTAAACATTTCATAAGGAAGTAATATTCATATATTTATTGATTAACTTGAACCACTTCTCATACAAAAAATTCATTTTTTCAAGAATTCTTTCAAATGAAAACAATGTTTTAATAATTGAAAAGAACACTACTGATAACTCAGGGAACATTATTAGAATTTCGCAATGAAATTAATATTTCCGGAGATACATTTTTTTTTTACATTTTATAAGGAAGTAATATTCATATATTTATTGATAAACTTGAACCACTTCTCATACAAAAATGGGTTTTTCACAAAAATTCTTTCAAATAAAAACAATGTTTAAATAATTGAAAAGAACATTATTGATAACTCAGTGAACATTATTAGAATTTCGAAATGAAATTTATATATCCGGAGGGGCAGCTACTTTCTTAAACATTTCATAAGGAAATAATATTTATATATTTATTGATAAACTTGAACCCTTTCTCATACAAAAATATATTTTTTCAAAAATTCTTTAAAATAATAAAATTCTAAAAGAAATAAAAGAGCTTTATTGATAACTTTGTGAAAATTTTTTTAAAAATGCAATGAAATTAATATTTCCGGAGATACAGTCACTTTCTTAAATATTTCATAAAGATGTAATATTCATATATTTATTGATAAGCTTGAACCACTTCTCATACAAAAATGGGTTTTTCCAAAAATTCTTTCAAATAAAAACAATGTTTTAATAATTGAAAAGAACACTATTGATAACTTTATGAAAATTTTTAGAATTTCGCAATGAAATTAATATTTCCGGAGATACAGTTACATTTTTAAACATTTCATAAGGAAGTAATATTCATATATTTATTGATAAACTTAAGCCACTTCTCATAAAAAAATGGGTATTTCCAAAAATTCTTTCAAATGAAAACAATGTTTAAATAATTGAAAAGAACGCTATTGATAACTCAGGGAACATTATTAGAATTTCGAAATATAATTTATATTTCCGGAGGGACAGCCACTTTCTTAAACATTTCATAAGGAAATAATATTTATATATTTATTGATAAACTTGAACCACTTCTCATACAAAAATTGGGTTTTCAAAAATTCTTTCAAATGAAAACAATGTTTAAATAATTGAAAAGAACACTATTGATAACTCAGTGAACATTATTAGAATTTCGAAATGAAATTTATATTTCCGGAGGGACAGCCACTTTTTTAAACATTTCATAAGAAAATAATATTTATATATTTATTGATAAACTTGAACCCTTTCTCATACAAAAATTTATTTGTTCAAAAATTCTTTCAAATAATACAATTCTAACAGAATTAAAAGAGCTTTATTGATAACTTTGTGAAAATTTTGTAAAATTGCAATGAAATTAATATTTCCGGAGATACAGTCACTTTCTTAAATATTTCATAAAGATGTAATATTCATATATTTATTGATAAACTTGAACCACTTCTCATACAAAAATGGGTTTTTCCAAAAATTCTTTCAAATGAAAACAATGTTTTAATAATTGAAAAGAACACTGTTGATAACTTTCTGAAAATTTTTAGAATTTCGCAATGAAATTAATATTTCCGGAGATACAGTTACTTTTTTAAACATTTCATAAGGAAGTAATATTCATATATTTATTGATTAACTTGAACCACTTCTCATACAAAAATGGACTTTCCAAAAATTCTTTCAAATGAAAACAATGTTTAAATAATTAACAAGAGCACTATTGATAACTTTGCGAAAATTTTTAGAATTTCAGAAATGAAATTTATATTTCCGGAGTTACAGACAGTTTTTTAAACATTTAATAAGGAACAAATATTTATATATATATTGATAAACTTGAACCACTTCTCATACAAAAAATGTATTTTTTCAAAAATTCTTTTAAATGAAAACAATGTTTAAATCATTGAAAAGAACACTATTGATAACTCAGTGAACATTATTTTCATAAGGAAGTAATATTCATATATTTATTGATAAACTTAAACCACTTCTCATACAAAAAATGTATTTTTTCAAAAATTCTTTGAAATGAAAACAATGTTTAAATAATTGAAAAGAACACTATTGATAACTCAGTGAACATTATTAGAAATTCGAAAAGAAATTTATATTTCCAAAGATACAGTCACTTTCTTAAATATTTCATAAAGATGTAATATTCATATATTTATTGATATACTTGAACCACTCCTAATACCAAAATGGGTTTTTCCAAAAATTCTTTCAAATGAAAACAATGTTTAAATAATTAAAAAGAGCACTATTGATAACTTTGTGAACATTATTTTCATAAGGTAGTAATATTCATATATTTATTGATAAACTTGAACCACTTCTCATACAAAAATGGCTTTTACAAAAATTCTTTCAAATGAAAACAATTTATAAAAAAAATGGAAAAGAGCACTATTGATAACTCTGTGAAAATTTTTTCAATTTTGAATGAAATTAATATATACAGAGAAACAGTTACTTTCTTAAACATTTCATAAAGATGTAATATTCATATATTTATTGATATACTTGAACCACTCCTAATACCAAAATGGGTGTTTCAAAAAAATCTTTCAAATGAACACAATTTTTTTTGGAATTAAAAAAAACACTTTTAATAACTTAGTGAAGATTTTTAGAATTTCGCAATAAAATTAATATTTCCGGAGATAAAGTCACTTTTTTAAGCATTTCATTTGGAAGTTATATATGTATATATAATTTTTGCTTAACTGCAACCACTCTTCATACAAAAATGTTTTTTTCCAAAAATTCTTTCAAATCAACACAACTTTGAAAGAATTGAAAAAAGGACTCTTAATAACTTAGTGAGGATTTTTATAATTTTGCAATGAAATTATTATTTCCGGAGATACAGTCACTTTCTTAAACATTTAATAAAGAAGAAATATTTATGTTGCGGGTGAAGCGGCCCAAGCTCAAGATAGCCAATGTAGATTATAAACACAAGTGTAAGAATTTTAGAAAACTTAAATTCTTTATTCTTACTCTTTAATATGTTAAAATTCCTAAAATTATAAATAAATTCATTATACAAACTTACATACTAAACTGCTGATATACTAACTTTTATGTATGGCTACTCCAAGCGAAGCTTCGTAATCCTTATGACCTGAACGAATGAATCTCTTAAATCTATGTAGGTGTTTTATATACTTATGTATGTGGTCTCGATTAAATATGGCCTCATAATTATACCGCGTGGAAAATTAAAAGGAATAATTGAACATTTTGCCATGCTCATCTCTCTACATATCGATAACAGTAATGTCATATTAGCGATTTATGAGTGGCGGTAACAGTAATGTCAGATTAGCTATTTATGAGTGGCGGTAACAGTAGTGTCATATTAGCGATTTATGAGTGGCGGTAACACTCCCCCACAGTATGGCGAGATTTCGAAGACTTACTCTACTTTCTTTCAGCCACGTCTAAAACCGGTAATTTTGCAGCAGGTCTTTCTAAAACGCCACAAACTGTCAAAACTTTTGCCTTTCGTACTTGTCCATCTTCGGATTTGGCAACTTCGATGACCTTTCCTTTTGTCCACACGTTTCTCGGGTTATTTGTTGTCGTCGCAGCTGCGCCATAAAAATCTTTACGCATGGCAGTCTTCATCGCGTATATAAATCTGATGGAACATTTGTTCGATGTCACCACAGATTGCAATTTGCCTTTGCCGAAAACGAAAAAGAATAGCTGCAAGAGAAGACAGCAAATCTGGCCCTTTGAGCAGCATAGAGTTAAGTGAAATACCATTTGCCTTCGCGGCCGCATCCCAAACTATTCTTGTTTTATTCGGTTTGTTTTTGTTAAATACCGGAAACATTGGTAAATACCATACATTTTGTTTATCATCTTCATTGTTTACTTTGGCTATGTAATTTCTTTCAAAATATTCAGAAATTGTTTTTTCGAAATGTTGAAACAACTCTTTATTTTTTCTTAGAGTTTTTTCGAGACAAATCAGTCGTCTCTTCGCCATATCAAAGCTTTGTGGAAGTGTAATATTGTCATATCGCCACAGCAAAGCTGTCTCGTAATGGCCATCGCATCTTTGTTTCGTATATGTTTCTAGCAAACTTAATGCCCTTTGGTCATCTTTTCCAAGAGCTGGAGTATAGTTACTTATCCCTGCTAACTCAGTTGTATAAAACTGTTTGAGTAAGTGAGTAAGAATTTGGTCGTTTTCACCTTTACACTCGCAAGAGTAAAAATTATATTGAATTTGGGCCTTTTCTCCAACACTGGAGTTGCCACATATTAGCCAGCCGAGGCGAGTATGTAAAGCGACGGGTTCGTTTTTCTTGCCTTCTTTAACACGAGTTGGCACACATAATTTCAAGTTATTTAATCCTAAAAGTACATCTGGTACAGCATTTTCAAAATCGGCGATGGGTAGCCCTTTAAGGTGCGGACATTTTTTACGTAGCTTTTTATAATTAAAGCTCTGACTCGGAAGCGATAGTTGTTTAACCGTACGAACAGAAATAGAAAATTCAGTTTTATTCATACCTGAAATTTTCATTGAGACTATTTTTGAGTCTTCTTCGTTGCGACCTATTTCACCTGTCCATTTCAAGCATAGAGGTTGTGACTCACCATTTAAATCTAGTTTATTAATTAATTGTTCATTTACCAGACTTACTGACGAACCCTCGTCTATAAATGCAAAAGTATTAAAACAGACTGCTGTCGACCAGTCATATGTGGCACTAAACAAGGGCCATTCTTCAGGAGTGCCGGTAAAAATTGGAAGCTCTTTTGGTACTGACTGCCGCGTGCTTATTTGTTGTTGCGAAAGCCTGTGAGAAGGTAATATAACAGGTTGGAGGTTTGATGGGTTCATGGAAAACGTTGAATCCATGTAACCAAATTGTACAGGTGTCTCTAATGTGTGATTTTCTGCATTTACGTTGTCTGAATTATTACATAAATTTGCCGTTGTCGGCTGCTGACGGTTCGTTGTTGGGTCATTAATAAATGAAGACATGTTATTAACGAATGACGTAGTTGTACATACGGGCGGAGTTATTGTTTTTGTCGTATAAACTAAGTCATTACTTACGTTTTGGCAATATGGTTTAGTAGTGTTAGGCATTTCTTGCGTTGTTGTGGCTTGTGGTACAAATGTGTAAGGTGGCGTTTCAAACTGACGAGCTGCGGAAACTATATTTTGGTGTGCGGTTGCAATAGCCGAAGTAGGGAGTTGGATTTGATTATCTAACCACTCATGTACAGATCTGACAGCTGAGTGTTTATTAACTGATTGTGCGTCCTCGAAGTCATCTACTGCTTGTTCGAGAATTTGGTATTTCTTTTTAATGAAATCTCTTTCAAGTTGTGTCTCTTCTTCTAGACGTTGTAGCTCAAGAGCTTGTCGGCGGGAGCGGGTGGTGGCCGAAGAGCCACTACGAATGGAAGAGGCAGAATCGATCGTGATTTGATGTTGTACCGTACAATTTTGGCAACTCCACGTAGGTTGGTCTTGATTGCTGCTGAGATTGACACATGGTAAATGAAAATTAAGATGGCACTTGCTGCATTTTATAAATTTTTCGTTGTCTGTGGACTTGTTGCAAATGTTACAGTTGTTCAGTGCAGAACTTAACTGAGTTGGTCGTTGACGACTTAGTGGTTGACCCTGTGAGGGAGTGGAAGGTTGCATTCTGTTAGGACTTACGTTTTAACACCCAAGATGATTCCTTCAAACGATCCGATGACGCACATAAAAGAATTTTAATGTTGCGGGTGAAGCGGCCCAAGCTCAAGATAGCCAATGTAGATTATAAACACAAGTGTAAGAATTTTAGAAAACTTTAATTCTTTATTCTTACTCTTTAATATGTTAAAATTCCTAAAATTATAAATAAATTCATTATACAAACTTACATACTAAACTGCTGATATACTAACTTTTATGTATGGCTACTCCAAGCGAAGCTTCGTAATCCTTATGTTGCGGGTGAAGCGGCCCAAGCTCAATTTCTTGAGCTTGGGCCGCTTGAATTTCAAAATTCTTTTATTTGCCTCATCGGATCGTTTGAAGGATTCGTTCAGGTCATAAGGATTACGAAGCTTCGCTTGGAGTAGCCATACATAAAAGAATTTTAACATATTAAAGCGTAAGAATAAAGAATTAAAGTTTTCTAAAATTCTTACACTTGTGTTTACAATCTACATTGGCTATCTTGAGCTTGGGCCGCTTTACCCGCAACAATTTATATATTTATTGATTAACTTGAACCACTTCTCATACAAAAAATGCATTTTTTCAAGAATTCTTTCAAATGAAAACAATGTTGTAATAATTGAAAAGAACACTACTGATAACTCAGTGAACATTATTTTCATAAGGAAGTAATATTCATATATTTATTGATAAACTTAAACGACTTCTCATACAAAAAATGTATTTTTTCAAAAATTCTTTCAAATGAAAACAATGTTTAAATAATTGAAAAGAACACTATTGATAACTCAGTGAACATTATTAGAATTTCGAATTGAAATTTATATTTCCGGAGGGGCAGACACTTTCTTATACATTTCATAAGGAAATAATATTTATATATTTATTGATAAACTTGAACCCTTTCTCATACAAAAAAGTATTTTTTCAAGAATTCTACCAAATGAAAACAATGTTTAAATAATTGAAAAGAACACTATTGATAACTCAGTGAACATTATTAGAATTTTGCAATGAAATTAATATAGCCGGATATACAGTCACTTTTTTAAACATTTCTAAAGGAAGTAATATTGTTATATAGTTACTGATAAACGTGAACCATTCCTTATACAAAAATTTAGTTTTCCAAAAATTCTTTTTAATGAAAACAATTTTGAAAAAACTAAAGAGAGCACTCTTGATTAATAAATGAAGATTTTTATAATTTCGCAATGAAACTAATATTTTCGGAGATACAGTCACTTTTTTAAACATTTCATAAGGAAGTAATATTCATATATTTATTGATTAACTTGAACCACTTCTCATACAAAAAATGGGTTTTTCCAAAAATTCTTTTAAATGAAAACAATGTTTAAATAATTGAAAAGAACGCTATTGATAATTTAGGGAACATTATTAGAATTTCGAAATGAAATTTATATTTCCGGAGGAACAGCCACTTTCTTAAACATTTCATAAAGATGTAATATTCATATATTCATTGATATACTTGAACCTAATACCAAAATGGGGTTTTCAAAATAATCTTTCAAATGAAAACAATGTTTTAATAATTGAAAAGAACACTACTGATAACTTTGTGAAAATTTTTAGAATTTCGCAATGATATTAATATTTCCGGATATACAGTCACTTTTTTAAACATTTCAAAAGGAAGTAATATTGTTATATAGTTACTGATAAACGTGAACCATTCCTTATACAAAAATTTAGTTTTCCAAAAATTCTTTTTAATGAAAACAATTTTGAAAAAACTAAAGAGAGCACTCTTGATTAATAAATGAAGATTTTTATAATTTCGCAATGAAACTAATATTTTCGGAGATACAGTCACTTTTTTAAACATTTCATAAGGAAGTAATATTCATATATTTATTGATTAACTTGAACCACTTCTCATACAAAAAATGGGTTTTTCCAAAAATTCTTTTAAATGAAAACAATGTTTAAATAATTGAAAAGAACGCTATTAATAATTTAGGGAACATTATTAGAATTTCGAAATGAAATTTATATTTCCGGAGGAACAGCCACTTTCTTAAACATTTCATAAAGATGTAATATTCATATATTCATTGATATACTTGAACCTAATACCAAAATGGGGTTTTCAAAAAAATCTTTCAAATGAAAACAATGTTTTAATAATTGAAAAGAACACTACTGATAACTCAGTGAACACTATTAGAATTTCGCAATGAAATTAAAATTTCCGGAGATACAGTTTTTTTTTTACATTTCATAAGGAAGTAATATTCATATATTTATTGAGAAACTTGAACCCTTTCTCATACAAAAATGTATTTTTTCAAAAATTCTTTTAAATAATAAAATTCTAACAGAATTAAAAGAGCTTTATTGATAACTTTGTGAAAATTTTTTAAACTTGCAATGAAATTAATATTTCCGGAGATACAGTCACTTTCTTAAATATTTCATAAAGATGTAATATTCATATATATTGATAAACTTGAACCACTTCTCATACAAAATTGGGTTTTTCAAAAAATTCTTTCAAATGAAAACAATGTTTAAATAATTGAAAAGAACACTATTGATAACTCAGTGAACATTATTAGAATTTTGCAATGAAATTAATATTTCCGGATATACAGTCACTTTTTTAAAAATTTCAAAAGGAAGTAATATTGTTATATAGTTACTGATAAACGTGAACCATTCCTTATACAAAAATTTAGTTTTCCAAAAATTCTTTTTAATGAAAACAATTTTGAAAAAACTAAAGAGAGCACTCTTAATTACTAAGCGAAGATTTCTATAATTTCGCAATGAAACTAATATTTTCGGAGATGCAGTCACTTTTTTAAACATTTCATAAGGAAGTAATATTCATATATTTATTGAGAAACTTGAACCACTTCTCATACAAAAATGGGTTTTTTCAAAAAATCTTTCAAATTAAAACAATGTTTAAATAATTGAAAAGAACACTATTGATAAGTCAGTGAACATTATTAGAATTTCGAAATGAAATTTATATTTCCGGAGGGGCAGCCACTTTCTTAAACATTTCATAAGGAAATAATATTTATATATTTATTGATAAACTTGAACCCTTTCTCATACAAAAATGTATTTTTTCAAAAATTCTTTCAAATAATAAAATTCCAAAAGAAATAAAAGAGCTTTATTGATAACTTTGTGAAAATTTTTTTAAAATTGCAATGAAATTTATATTTCAGGAGATACAGTCACTTTCTTAAATATTTCATAAAGATGTAATATTCATATATTTATTGATAAACTTGAACCACTTCTCATACAAAAATGGGTTTTTCCAAAAATTCTTTCAAATTAAAAGAATGTTTTAATAATTGAAAAGAACACTATTGATAACTCAGTGAACATTATTAGAATTTCGAAATGAAATTTATATTTCCGGAGGGACAGCCACTTTCTTAAACATTTCATAAGGAAATAATATTCATATATTTATTGATAAACTTGAACCACTTCTCATACAAAAATGGGGTTTTCCAAAAATTCTTTCAAATGAAAACAATGTTTAAATAATTGAAAAGAACACTATTGATAACTCAGTGAACATTATTAGAATTTCGAAATGAAATTTATATTTCCGGATATACAGTCACTTTTTTAAACATTTCAAAAGGAAATAATATTTATATATTTATTGATAAACTTGAACCCTTTCTCATACAAAAATTTATTTTTTCAAAAATTCTTTCAAATAATACAATTCTAACAGAATTAAAAGAGCTTTATTGATTACTGTGTGAAAATTTTTTAAAATTGCAATGAAATTAATATTTCTGGAGATACAGTCACTTTCTTAAATATTTCATAAAAATGTAATATTCATATATTTATTGATAAACTTGAACCACTTCTCATACAAAAATGGGTTTTTCCAAAAATTCTTTTAAATGAAAACAATGTTTTAATAATTGAAAAGAACACTATTGATAACTTTGTGAAAATTTATAGAATTTCGCAATGAAATTAATATTTCCGGAGATACAGTTACTTTTTTAAACATTTCATAAGGAAGTTATATTCATATATTTATTGATAAACTTGAACCACTTCTCATACAAAAATGGGTTTTTCCAAAAATTCTTTCAAATGAAAACAATGTTTAAATAATTAAAAAGAGCACTATTGATAACTTTGTGCAAATTTTTAAAATTTCAGAAATGAAATTTATATTTCCGGAAATACAGACAGTTTTTTAAACATTTAATAAGGAACAAATATTTATATATTTATTGATAAACTGGAACCACTTCTCATACAAAAAATGTATTTTTTCAAAAATTCTTTTAAATGAAAACAATGTTTAAATAATTGAAAAGAACACTATTGATAACTCAGTGAACATTATTAGAATTTCGAAATAAAATTTATATTTCCGGAGGGACAGCCACTTTTTTAAACATTTCATAAGGAAATAATATTTATATATTTATTGATAAACTTGAACCCTTTCTCATACAAAAATTTATTTTTTCAAAAATTCTTTCAAATAATACAATTCTAACAGAATTAAAAGAGCTTTATTGATTACTGTGTGAAAATTTTTTAAAATTGCAATGAAATTAATATTTCTGGAGATACAGTCACTTTCTTAAATATTTCATAAAAATGTAATATTCATATATTTATTGATAAACTTGAACCACTTCTCATACAAAAATGGGTTTTTCCAAAAATTCTTTTAAATGAAAACAATGTTTTAATAATTGAAAAGAACACTATTGATAACTTTGTGAAAATTTATAGAATTTCGCAATGAAATTAATATTTCCGGAGATACAGTTACTTTTTTAAACAGTTCATAAGGAAGTTGTATTCATATATTTATTGTTAAACTTGAACCACTTCTCATACAAAAATGGGTTTTTCCAAAAATTCTTTCAAAAAAAAATAATGTTTTAATAATTGAAAAGTTCACTATTGATAACTTTATGAAAATTTTTAGAATTTCGCAATGAATTTAATATTTCCGGAGATACAGTTACATTTTTAAACATTTCATAAGGAAGTAATATTCATATATTTATTGATAAACTTGAACCACTTCTCATACAAAAATGGGGTTTTCCAAAAATTCTTTCAAATGAAAACAATGTTTAAATAATTGAAAAGAACACTATTGATAACTCAGTGAACATTATTAGAATTTCGAAATAAAATTTATATTTCCGGAGGGACAGCCACTTTTTTAAACATTTCATAAGGAAATGTATTTATATATTTATTGATAAACTTGAACCCTTTCTCATACAAAAATTTATTTTTTCAAAAATTCTTTCAAATAATACAATTCTAACAGAATTAAAAGAGCTTTATTGATAACTTTGTGAAAATTTTTTAAAATTGCAATGAAATTAATATTTCCGGAGATACAGTCACTTTCTTAAATATTTCATAAAGATGTAATATTCATATATTTATTGATAAACTTGAACCACTTCTCATACAAAAATGGGTTTTTCCAAAAATTCTTTCAAATGAAAACAATGTTTTAATAATTGAAAAGAACACTATTGATAACTTTGTGAAAAGTTTTTGAATTTCGCAATGAAATTAATATTTCCGGAGATACAGTTACTTTTTTAAACATTTCATAAGGAAGTAATATTCATATATTTATTGATAAACTTGAACCACTTCTCATACAAAAATGGGTTTTTCCAAAAATTCTTTCAAGTGAAAACAATGTTTAAATAATTAAAAAGAGCACTATTGATACCTTTGTGAAAATTTTTAGAATTTCATAAAAGAAATTTATATTTCCGGAGTTACAGACTGTTACCGCCACTCATAAATCGCTAATATGACACTACTGTTACCGCCACTCATAAATAGCTAATATGACATTACTGTTACCGCCACTCATAAATCGCTAATATGACATTACTGTTATCGATATGTAGAGAGATGAGCATGGCAAAATGTTCAATTATTCCTTTTAATTTTCCACGCGGTATAATTATGAGGCCATATTTAATCAAGACCACATACATAGGTATATAAAACACCTACATAGATTGAAGATATTCATTCGTTCAGGTCATAAGGATTACGAAGCTTCGCTTGGAGTAGCCATACATAAAAGTTAGTATATCAGCAGTTTAGTATGTAAGTTTGTATAAGTTTGTATATAAATTGTAAATTTATTTATAATTTTAGGAATTTTAACATATTAAAGAGTAAGAATAAAGAATTAAAGTTTTCTAAAATTCTTACACTTGTTGTGTTTATAATCTACATTGGCTATCTTGAGCTTGGGCCGCTTCACCCGCAACATTAAAATTCTTTTATTGGTCTCATCGGATCGTTTGAAGGAATCATCTTGGCTGTTAAAACGTAAGTCCTAACAGAATGCAACCTTCCACTCCCTCACAGGGTCAACCACTAAGTCGTCAACGAGCAACTCAGTTAAGTCCTGCACTGAACAACTGTCACATTTGCAACAAGTCCACAGACAACGAAAAATTTATAAAATGCAGCAAGTGCCATCTTAATTTTCATTTACCATGTGTCAATCTCAGCAGCAATCAAGACCAACCTACGTGGAGTTGCCAAAATTGTACGGTACAACATCAAATCACGATCGATTCTGCCTCTTCCATTCGTAGTGGCTCTTCGGCCGCTTCCCGCTCCCGCCGACAAGCTCTTGAGCTACGACGTCTAGAAGAAGAGACACAACTTGAAAGAGATTTCATTAAAAAGAAATACCAAATTCTCGAACAAGCAGTAGATGACTTCGAGGACGCACAATCAGTTAATAAACACTCAGCTGTCAGATCTGTACATGAGTGGTTAGATAATCAAATCCAACTCCCTACTTCGGCTATTGCAACCGCACACCAAAATATAGTTTCCGCAGCTCGTCAGTTTGAAACGCCACCTTACACATTTGTACCACAAGCCACAACAACGCAAGAAATGCCTAACACTACTAAACCATATTGCCAAAACGTAAGTAATGACTTAGTTTATACGACAAAAACAATAACTCCGCCCGTATGTACAACTACGTCATTCGTTAATAACATGTCTTCATTTATTAATGACCCAACAACGAACCGTCAGCAGCCGACAACGGCAAATTTATGTAATAATTCAGACAACGTAAATGCAGAAAATCACACATTAGAGACACCTGTACAATTTGGTTACATGGATTCAACGTTTTCCATGAACCCATCAAACCTCCAACCTGTTATATTACCTTCTCACAGGCTTTCGCAACAACAAATAAGCACGCGGCAGTCAGTACCAAAAGAGCTTCCAATTTTTACCGGCACTCCTGAAGAATGGCCCTTGTTTAGTGCCACATATGACTGGTCGACAGCAGTCTGTTTTAATACTTTTGCATTTATAGACGAGGGTTCGTCTGTAAGTCTGGTAAATGAACAATTAATTAATAAACTAGATTTAAATGGTGAGTCACAACCTCTATGCTTGAAATGGACAGGTGAAATAGGTCGCAACGAAGAAGACTCAAAAATAGTCTCAATGAAAATTTCAGGTATGAATAAAACTGAATTTTCTATTTCTGTTCGTACGGTTAAACAACTATCGCTTCCGAGTCAGAGCTTTAATTATAAAAAGTTATGTAAAAAATTTCCGCACCTTAAAGGGCTACCCATCGCCGATTTTGAAAATGCTGTACCAGATGTACTTTTAGGATTAAATAACTTGAAATTATGTGTGCCAACTCGTGTTAAAGAAGGCAAGAAAAACGAACCCGTCGCTTTACATACTCGCCTCGGCTGGCTAATATGTGGCAACTCCAGTGTTGGAGAAAAGGCCCAAATTCAATATAATTTTTACTCTTGCGAGTGTAAAGGTGAAAACGACCAAATTCTTACTCACTTACTCAAACAGTTTTATACAACTGAGTTAGCAGGGATAAGTAACTATACTCCAGCTCTTGGAAAAGATGACCAAAGGGCATTAAGTTTGCTAGAAACATATACGAAACAAAGATGCGATGGCCATTACGAGACAGCTTTGCTGTGGCGATATGACAATATTACACTTCCACAAAGCTTTGATATGGCGAAGAGACGACTGATTTGTCTCGAAAAAACTATAAGAAAAAATAAAGAGTTGTTTGAACATTTCGAAAAAACAATTTCTGAATATTTTGAAAGAAATTACATAGCCAAAGTAAACAATGAAGATGATAAACAAAATGTATGGTATTTACCAATGTTTCCGGTATTTAACAAAAACAAACCGAATAAAACAAGAATAGTTTGGGATGCGGCCGCGAAGGCAAATGGTATTTCACTTAACTCTATGCTGCTCAAAGGGCCAGATTGCTGTCTTCTCTTGCAGCTATTCTTTTTCGTTTTCGACAAAGGCAAATTGCAATCTGTGGTGACATCGAACAAATGTTCCATCAGATTTATATACGCGATGAAGACTGCCATGCGCAAAGATTTTTATGGCGCAGCTGCGACGATCCAAATAACCCGAGAAACGTTTGGCCAAAAGGAAAGGTCATCGAAGTTGCCAAATCCGAAGATGGACAAGTACGAAAGGCAAAAGTTTTGACAGTTTGTGGCGTTTTAGAAAGACCTGCTGCAAAATTAGCGGTTTTAGACGTGGCTGAAAGAAAGTAGAGTAAGTCTTCGAAATCTCGCCATACTGTGGGGGAGTGTTACCGCCACTCATAAATCGCTAATATGACACTACTGTTACCGCCACTCATAAATAGCTAATATGACATTACTGTTACCGCCACTCATAAATCGCTAATATGACATTACTGTTATCGATATGTAGAGAGATGAGCATGGCAAAATGTTCAATTATTCCTTTTAATTTTCCACGCGGTATAATTATGAGGCCATATTTAATCAAGACCACATACATAGGTATATAAAACACCTACATAGATTGAAGATATTCATTCGTTCAGGTCATAAGGATTACGAAGCTTCGCTTGGAGTAGCCATACATAAAAGTTAGTATATCAGCAGTTTAGTATGTAAGTTTGTATAAGTTTGTATATAAATTGTAAATTTATTTATAATTTTAGGAATTTTAACATATTAAAGAGTAAGAATAAAGAATTAAAGTTTTCTAAAATTCTTACACTTGTTGTGTTTATAATCTACATTGGCTATCTTGAGCTTGGGCCGCTTCACCCGCAACACAGACAGTTTTTTAAACATTTAATAAGGAACAAATATTTATATATTTATTGATAAACTTGAACCACTTCTCATACAAAAAATGTATTTTTTCAAAAATTCTTTTAAATGAAAACAATGTTTAAATCATTGAAAAGAACACTATTGATAACTCAGTGAACATTATTTTCATAAGGAAGTAATATTCATATATTTATTGATAAACTTAAACCACTTCTCATACAAAAAATGTATTTTTTCAAAAATTCTTTGATATGAAAACAATGTTTAAATAATTGAAAAGAACACTATTGATAACTCAGTGAACATTATTAGAAATTCGAAAAGAAATTTATATTTCCAAAGATACAGTCACTTTCTTAAATATTTCATAAAGATGTTATATTCATATATTTATTGATATACAGGGTGGCCCAGAAAGACCGAAGTGGTGTGAATTCCTTATAACTTTTTTATTATAATTTTTTTTTTCTTTTCTTTTCAGTATTTTGTAAAGAAGACTTGGATAATTTATAATGGAGCAATACACAATTGAACAACGTGCCCAAATTGTTGAAATTTACTTTTCAAATCAACGGTCCATTGTGTTGACTCAGCGTGCATACCGTCGTCACTTTAATGTGCGGGTTGCACCCTCTCAGTCAACAATAAACCGTCTGGTTGCAAATTTTCGAGAACAAGGAGCAGTAAGGAACCTTCCTGGTCCCGGCAGACACCGAACTGTCCACACGGCTGACAATATTCAAGTGGTACAGGAGAGTATTCGGGAGGATCCAGAAACATCAACCAGGAGACGTTCGTCACAACTGGGCCTCTCAAGAACGTCGCTGCAGCGAATTTTGCACACCATAGGATTGTTTCCATACAAAATTCAACTTGTCCAAGAATTGAAACCAACAGATTACTAGCAACGACTTGACTATGCAATTTATTTCCAGCAAAAAGCACAAGAGAATCCAAATTTTATTCATAACTTAATAATGAGTGACGAAGCCCATTTTCAATTAAATGGGTTCGTTAACAAGCAAAACTGTAGGATATGGGCTACGGAAAACCCGAGAGTACTTCATCAACGACAATTGCACCCAGTTAAGTGTACCGTTTGGTGCGGTGTTTCTTCAGAAAGGATCATTGGCCCATTTTTTTTTGAAAATGAACAAGATGTCGCCATTTCCGTCAATGGTGATCGATATCGCGCCATGTTGCAAAATTTTGTAAGGCCAGCCGTGGAAAACCATCCGCAAATATGGTTCCAACAGGATGGAGCCACAGCGCACACTGCGAGGGCCACAATGACTCTTTTACGCGACATCTTTGGTGAAAGAATAATTTCTCGTAACAGCAATTTTAATTGGCCTCCGCGTTCCCCGGATTTAACCGCTCCAGACTGTTTTCTTTGGGGCTATTTAAAAGGAAAAGTTTATGTTAATAAGCCTAGGACTATTGAGGAGTTAAAAACCAATATTCGAGAAGAAATTAACAACATACCACCGGAAGTTTTGCGAAAGGTCATGGAAAATGTGTTGGAAAGAGCACATTTGTGCGAAGCAGAATATGGCCACCATTTGCGGGATATCATTTTTAATAACTAATCCAAAAATATTCCCCATAAATTTAATGTATTTAAAAAAAAAAAAAATTAAAAAAATATCTCTTAAATAAAAAGTTATAAGCAATTCACACCACTTCGGTCTTTCTGGGCCACCCTGTACTTGAACCACTCCTAATACCAAAATGGGTTTTTCAAAAAAATCTTTCAAATGAACACAATTTTTTAGGAATTAAAAAAAACACTATTAATAACTTAGTAAAGATTTTTAGAATTTCGCAATAAAATTAATATTTCCGGAGATACAGTCACTTTTTTAAACATTTCATTTGGAAGTTATATATGTATATATAATTTTTGCTTAACTGCAACCACTCTTCATACAAAAATGTTTTTTTTCCAAAAATTCTTTCAAATCAACACAACTTTGAAAGAATTGAAAAAAGCACTCTTAATAACTTAGTGAAGATTTTTATAATTTTGCAATGAAATTATTATTTCCGGAGATACCGTCACTTTCTTAAACATTTAATAAAGAAGAAATATTTATATATTTATTGATTAACTTGAACCACTTCTCATACAAAAAATGCATTTTTTCAAGAATTCTTTCAAATGAAAACAATGTTTTAATAATTGAAAAGGACACTACTGATAACTCAGTGAACATTATTAGAATTTCGCAATGAAATTAATATTTCCGGAGATACAGTAACTTTCTTAAATATTTCATAAGGAACAAATATTTATATATTTATTGATAAACTTGAACCACTTCTCATACAAAAAATGTATTTTGTCAAAAATTCTTTCAAATGAAATTAATGTTTAAATCATTGAAAAGAACACTATTGATAACTCAGTGAACATTATTTTCATAAGGAAGTAATATTCATATATTTATTGATAAACTTAAACGACTTCTCATACAAAAAATGTATTTTTTCAAGAATTCTTTCAAATGGAAACAATGTTTAAATATTTGAAAAGAACACTATTGATAACTTTGTGAAGATTTTTAGAATTTCGCAATGAAATTAATATTTCCAAAGATACATTCAGTTTTTTAAACATTTCATAAGGAAATAATATTTATATATATATATTGATAAACTTGAACCCTTTCTCATACAAAAATGTATTTTTTCAAAAATTCTTTCAAATAATACAATTCTAACAGAATTAAAAGAGCTTTATTGATAACTTTGTGAAAATTTTTTAAAATTGCAATGAAATTAATATTTCCGGAGATACAGTTACTTTTTTAAACAGTTCATAAGGAAGTTGTATTCATATATTTATTGTTAAACTTGAACCACTTCTCATACAAAAATTGGTTTTTCCAAAAATTCTTTCAAAAAAAAAAAATGTTTTATTAATTGAAAAGTTCACTATTGATAACTTTATGAAAATTTTTAGAATTTCGCAATGAAATTAATATTTCCGGAGATACAGTTACATTTTTAAACATTTCATAAGGAAGTAATATTCATATATTTATTGATAAACTTCAACCACTTCTCATACAAAAATGGGGTTTTCCAAAAATTCTTTCAAATGAAAACAATGTTTAAATAATTGAAAAGAACGCTATTGATAACTCAGTGAACATTATTAGAAATTCGAAAAGAAATTTATATTTCCAAAGATACAGTCACTTTCTTAAATATTTCATAAAGATGTAATATTCATATATTTATTGATAAACTTGAACCCTTTCTCATACAAAAATTTATTTTTTCAAAAATTCTTTCAAATAATACAATTCTAACAGAATTAAAAGAGCTTTATTGATAACTTTGTGAAAATTTTTTAATTTTGAATGAAATTAATATATCCAGAGGTACAGTTACTTTCTTAAACATTTCATAAAGATGTAATATTCATATATTCATTGATATACTTGAACCACTCCTAATACCAAAATGGGGTTTTAAAAAAAATCTTTCAAATGAACACAATTTTTTGGGAATTAAAAAAAAACACTATTAATAACTTAGTGAAGATTTTTAGAATTTCGCAATAAAATTAATATTTCCAGAGATACAGTCACTTTTTTAAACATTTAATTTGGAAGAAATATTTATATATTTATTGATTAACTTGAACCACTTCTCATACAAAAAATGCATTTTTTCAAGAATTCCTTCAAATGAAAACAATGTTTTAATAATTGAAAAGAACACTATTGATAATACAGTGAACATTATTAGAATTTCGAAATGAAATTAATATTTCCAAAGATACATTCAATTTTTTAAACATTTAATAAGGAAGAAATACTTATGGATTTATTGATAAACTTGAACCCTTTCTCATACAAAAATGTATTTTTTCAAAAATTCTTTCAAATGTAAACAACTCTAAAAAAATTTAAAAGACCACCATTGTTAACTTTGTGAAAATTTTTTAATTTCGAAATGAAATTAATATTTCTGAAGATACAGTCCCTTACATAAATTTGATTCCTTTCTCATACAAAAATTATTTTTTCAAAAATTCTTTCAAATGAAAACAATTCTAAAAGAATTGAAAAGAGCACTATTGATAACTCTGTGAAAATTTTTTAAAATTGCAATGAAATTAATATTTCCGGAGAAACAGTTACTTTTTGAAACAGTTCATAAGGAAGTAATATTCATATATATATTGTTAAACTTGAACCACTTCTCATACAAAAATGGGTTTTTCCAAAACTTCTTTCAAATAAAAACAATGTTTAAATAATTGAAAAGAACGCTATTGATAACTCAGGGAACATTATTAGAATTTCGAAATAAAATTTATATTTCCGGAGGGACAGCCACTTTCTTAATCATTTCATAAGGAAATAATATTCATATATTTATTGATAAACTTGAACCACTTCTCATACAAAAATGGGTTTTTCCAAAACTTCTTTCAAATGAAAACAATGTTTAAATAATTGCAAAGAACACTATTGATAACTTAGTGAACATTATTAGAATTTCGAAATGAAATTAATATTTCCGGAGGGACAGCCACTTTTTTAAACATTTCATAAGGAAATAATATTTATATATGTATTAATAAACTTGAACCCTTTCTCATACAAAAATTTATTTTTTCAAAAATTCTTTCAAATAATACAATTCTAACAGAATTAAAAGAGCTTTATTGATAAATTTGTGAAAATTTTTTAAAATTGCAATGAAATTAATGATTCCGGAGATACAGTCACTTTCTTAAATATTTCATAAAGATGTAATATTCATATATTTATTGATAAACTTGAACCACTTCTCATACAAAAATGGGTTTTTCCAAAAATTCTTTCAAATGAAAACAATGTTTTAATAATTGAAAAGAACACTATTGATAACTTTGTGAAAATTTTTAGAATTTCGCAATGAAATTAATATTTCCGGAACTACAGTTACTTTTTTAAACATTTCATAAGGAAGTAATATTCATATATTTATTGATAAACTTGAACCACTTCTCATACAAAAATGGGTTTTTCCAAAAATTCATTCAAATGAAAACAATGTTTAAATAATTAAAAAGAGCACTATTGATAACTTTGTGAAAATTTTTAGAATTTCAGAAATGAAATTTATATTTCCGGAGTTACAGACAGTTTTTTAAACATTTAATAAGGAACAAATATTTATATATTTATTGATAAACTTGAACCACTTCTCATACAAAAAATGTATTTTTTCAAAAATTCTTTTAAATGAAAACAATGTTTAAATCATTGAAAAGAACACTATTGATAACTCAGTGAACATTATTTTCATAAGGAAGTAATATTCATATATTTATTGATTAACTTAAACCACTTCTCATACAAAAAATGTATTTTTTCAAAAATTCTTTGAAATGAAAACAATGTTTAAATAATTGAAAAGAACACTATTGATAACTCAGTGAACATTATTTTCATAAGGAAGTAATATTCATATATTTATTGATAAACTTAAACGACTTCTCATACAAAAAATTTATTTTTTCAAAAATTCTTTCAAATGAAAACAATGTTTAAATAATTTAAAAGAACACTATTGATAACTCAGTGAACATTATTAGAATTTCGAAATGAAATTTATATTTCCGGAGGGGCAGCCACTTTCTTAAACATTTCATAAGGAAATAATATTTATATATTTATTGATAAACTTGAACCCTTTCTCATACAAAAAAGTATTTTTTCAAAAATTCTTTCAAATACTACAATTCTAAAAGAATTAAAAGAGCTTTATTGATAACTTTGTGAAAATTTTTTAAAATTGCAATGAAATTAATATATCCGGAGATACAGTCACTTTCTTAAATATTTCATAAAGATGTAATATTCATATATTTATTGATAAAATTAAACCACTTCTCATACAAAAAATGTACTTTTTCAAAAATTCTTTCAAATGTTAACAATTCTAAAAAAATTTTAAAGACCACTATTGTTAACTTTGTGAAAATCTTTTAATTTCGCAATGAAATTAATACTTCCGAATATACAGTCCCTTACATAAATTTGATTCCTTTCTTATACAAAAATTAATTTGTTCAAAAATTCTTTTAAATGAAAACAATTCTAAAAGAATTGAAAAGAGCACTATTGATAACTCTGTGAAAATTTTTTAATTTCGCAATGAAATTAATATACCCAGAGATGCAGTTACTTTCTTAAACATTTCATAAAGATGTAATATTCATATATTCATTGATATACTTGAACCACTCCTAATACCAAAATGGGGTTTTCAAAAAAATCTTTCAAATGAACACAATTTTTTAGGAATTAAAAAAAAAAAAACACTTTTAATAACTTAGTGAAGATTTTTAGAATTTCGCAATAAAATTAATATTTCCAGAGATACAGTCACTTTTTTAAACAGTTCATTTGGAAGAAATATTTATATATTTATTGATTAACTTGAACCACTTCTCATACAAAAAATGCATTTTTTCAAGAATCCTTTCAAATGAAAACAATGTTTTAATAATTGAAAAGAACACTATTGATAACACAGTAAACATTATTAGAATTTCGAAATGAAATTAATATTGCCAAAGATACATTCAGTTTTTTAAACATTTAATAAGGAAGAAATACCTATATATTTATTGATAAACTTGAACCCTTTCTCATACAAAAATGTATTTTTTCAAAAATTCTTTCAAATGTAAACAATTCTAAAAAAATTTAAAAGACCACTATTGTTAACTTTGTGAAAATCTTTTAATTTCGCAATGAAATTAATACTTCCGAAGATACAGTCCCTAACATAAATTTGATTCCTTTCTCATACAAAAATGAATTTTTTCAAAAATTCTTTTAAATGAAAACAATTCTAAAAGAATTGAAAAGAGCACTATTGATAACTCTGTGAAAATTTTTTAACTTCGCAATGTAATTAATATACCCAGAGATGCAGTTACTTTCTTAAAGATTTCATAAAGATGTAATATTCATATATTCATTGATATACTTGAACCACTCCTAATACCAATATGGGGTTTTCAAAAAAATCTTTCAAATAAACAAAATTTTTTAGGAATTAAAAAAAACACTATTAATAACTTAGTGAAGATTTTTAGAATTTCGCAATGAAATTAATATTTCCGGAGATACAGTTACATTTTTAAAAATTTCATAAGGAAGTAATATTCAAATATTTATTGATAAACTTGAACCACTTCTCATAAAAAAATGGGTTTTTCCAAAAATTCTTTCAAATGAAAACAATGTTTAAATAATTGAAAAGAACGCTATTGATAACTCAGGGAACATTATTACAATTTCGAAATAAAATTTATATCTCCGGAGGGACAGCCACTTTCTTAAACATTTCATAAGGAAATAATATTCATATATTTATTGATAAACTTGAACCACTTCTCATACAAAAATGGGGTTTTCCAAAAATTCTTACAAATGAAAACAATGTTAAAAAAATTGAAAAGAACACTATTGATAATTCATTAATATTATTAGAATTTCGAAATGAAATTTATATTTCCGGAGGGACAGCCACTTTCTTAAACATTTCATAAGGAAGTAATATTCATATATTTATTGATAAACTTGAACCACTTCTCATACAAAAATGGGTTTTTCCAAAAATTCTTTCAAATGAAAACAATGTTTTAATAATTAAAAAGAACACTATTGATAACTTTGTGAAAAGTTTTTGAATTTCGCAATGAAATTAATATTTCCGGAGATACAGTTACTTTTTTAAACATTTCATAAGGAAGTAATATTCATATATTTATTGATAAACTTGAACCACTTCTCATACAAAAATGGGTTTTTCCAAAAATTCTTTCAAATGAAAACAATGTTTAAATAATTGAAAAGAACACTATTGATAACTCAGTGAACATTATTAGAAATTCGAAAAGAAATTTATATTTCCAAAGATACAGTCACTTTCTTAAATATTTCATAAAGATGTAATATTCATATATTTATTGATAAACTTGAACCCTTTCTCATACAAACATTTATTTTTTCAAAAATTCTTTCAAATAATACAATTCTAACAGAATTTAAAGAGCTTTATTGATAACTTTGTGAAAATTTTTTAAAATTGCAATAAAATTAATATTTCCGGAGATACAGTCACTTTCTTAAATATTTCATAAAGATGTAATATTCATATATTTATTGATAAACTTGAACCACTTCTCATACAAAAATGGGTTTTTCCAAAAATTCTTTCAAATGAAAACAATGTTTAAATAATTGAAAAGAACACTATTGATAACTCAGTGAACACTATTAGAATTTCGAAATGAAATTTATATTTCCGGAGGGACAGCCACTTTCTTAAACATTTCATAAGGAAATAATATTCATATATTTATTGATAATCTTGAACCACTTCTCATACAAAAATGGGGTTTTCCAAAAATTCTTTCAAATGAAAACAATGTTTAAATAATTGAAAAGAACACTATTGATAACTCAGTGAACATTATTAGAATTTCGAAATGAAATTTATATATCCGGAGGGACAGCCACTTTTTTAAACATTTCATAAGGAAATAATATTTATATATTTATTGATAAACTTAAACCCTTTCTCATACAAAAATTTATTTTTTCAAAAATTCTTTCAAATAATACAATTCTAACAGAATTAAAAGAGCTTTATTGATAACTTTGTGAAAATTTTTTAAAATTGCAATGAAATTAATATTTCCGGAGATACAGTCACTTTCTTAAATATTTCATAAAGATGTAATATTCATATATTTATTGATAAACTTGAACCACTTCTCATAAAAAATGGGTTTTTCCAAAAATTCTTTCAAATGAAAACAATGTTTAAAAAATTGAAGAGAACACTATTGATAACTCAGTGAACATTATTAGAATTTTGCAATGAAATTAATATTTCCGGATATACAGTCACTTTTTTAAACATTTCAAAAGGAAGTAATATTGTTATATAGTTACTGATAAACGTGAACCATTCCTTATACAAAAATTTAGTTTTCCAAAAATTCTTTTTAATGTAAACAATTTTGAAAAAACTAAAGAGAGCACTCTTGATTACTAAATGAAGATTTTTATAATTTCGCAATGAAAATAATATTTTCGGAGATACAGTCACTTTTTTAAACATTTCATAAGGAAGTAATATTCATATATTTATTGATTAACTTGGACCACTTCTCATACAAAAAATTCATTTTTTCAAGAATTCTTTCAAATGAAAACAATGTTTAAATAATTGAAAAGAACACTATTGATAACTCAGTGAACATTATTAGAATTTCGCAATGAAATTAATATTTCCGGAGATACAGTTTTTTTTTTTTTTTACATTTCATAAGGAACTAATATTCATATATATATATTGATAAACTTGAACCACTTCTCATACAAAAATGGGTTTTTCCAAAAATTCTTTTAAATGAAAACAATGTTTAAATAATTGAAAAGAACACTATTGATAACTCAGTGAACATTATTAGAATTTCGAAATGAAATTTATATTTCCGGAGGGGCAGCCAGTTTTTTAAACATTTAATAAGGAACAAATATTTATATATTTATTGATAAACTTGAATCACTTCTCATACAGAAAATTCATTTTTTCAAAAATTCTTTTAAATGAAAACAATGTTTAAATCATTGAAAAGAACACTATTGATAACTCAGTGAACATTATTTTCATAAGGAAGTAATATTCATATATTTATTGATAAACTTAAACCACTTCTCATACAAAAAATGTATTTTTTCAAAAATTTTTTGAAATGAAAACAATGTTTAAATAATTGAAAAGAACACTATTGATAACTTTGTGAACATTATTTTCATAAGGAAGTAATATTCATATATTTAGTGATAAACTTGAACCACTCATCATACAAAAATGGCTTTTACAAAAATTCTTTCAAATGAAAACAATTTATAAAAAAAATGGAAAAGACCACTATTGATAACTCTGTGAAAATTTTTTAATTTTGAATGAAATTAATATATCCAGAGATACAGTTACTTTCTTAAACATTTCATAAAGATGTAATATTCATATATTTATTGATATACTTGAACCACTCCTAATACCAAAAAGGGTTTTTCAAAAAAATCTTTCAAATAAACACAATTTTTTAGGAATTAAAAAAAACACTATTAATAACTTAGTGAAGATTTTTAGAATTTCGCAATAAAATTAATATTTCCAGTGATACAGTCACTTTTTTAAACATTTCATTTGGAAGAAATATTTATATATTTATTGATTAACTTGAACCACTTCTCATACAAAAAATGAATTTTTTAAGAATTCTTTCAAATGAAAACAATGTTTTAATAATTGAAAAGAACACTATTGATAATACAGTGAACATTATTAGAATTTCGAAATGAAATTAATATTTCCAAAGATACATTCAGTTTTTTAAACATTTAATAAGGAAGAAATACTTATATATTTATTGATCAACTTGAATCCTTTCTCATACAAAAATGTAATTTTTCAAAAATTGTTTCAAATGTAAACAATTCTAAAAAAATTTAAAAGACCACTATTGTTAACTTTGTGAAAATTTTCTAATTTCGGAATGAAATTAATATTTCCGAAGATACAGTCCCTTACATAAATTTGATTCCTTTCTCATACAAAAATTATTTTTTTCAAAAATTCTTTCAAATGAAAACAATTCTAAAAGAATTGAAAAGAGCACTATTGATAACTCTGTAAAAATTTTTTAATTTCGCAATGAAATTAATATACCCATAGATGCAGTTACTTTCTTAAAGATTTCATAAAGATGTAATATTCATATATTCATTGATATACTTGAACCACTCCTAATACCAAAATGGGGTTTTCAAAAAAATCTTTCAAATGAACAAAATTTTTTTGGAATTAAAAAAAACACTATTAATAACTTAGTGAAGATTTTTAGAATTTCGCAATGAAATTAATATTTCCGGAGATACAGTTACATTTTTAAACATTTCATAAGGAAGTAATATTCATATATTTATTGATAAACTTGAACCACTCATCATAAAAATGGCTTTTACAAAAATTCTTTCAAATGAAAACAATTTATAAAAAAATTGAAAAGACCACTATTGATAACTCTGTGAAAATTTTTTAATTTTGAATGAAATTAATATATCCAGAGTTACAGTTACTTTCTTAAACATTTCATAAAGATGTAATATTCATATATTTATTGATATACTTGAACCACTCCTAATACCAAAATGGGTTTTTCAAAAAAATCTTTCAAATAAACACAATTTTTTAGGAATTAAAAAAAACACTATTAATAACTTAGTGAAGATTTTTAGAATTTCGCAATAAAATTAATATTTCCAGAGATACAGTCACTTTTTTAAACATTTCATTTGGAAGAAACATTTATATATTTATTGATTAACTTGAACCACTTCTCATACAAAAAATGCATTTTTTCAAGAATTCTTTCAAATGAAAACAATGTTTTAATAATTGAAAAGAACACTATTGATAATACAGTGAACATTATTAGAATTTCGAAATGAAATTAATATTTCCAAAGATACATTCAGTTTTTTAAACATTTAATAAGGAAGAAATACTTATATATTTATTGATAAACTTGAATCCTTTCTCATACAAAAATGTAATTTTTCAAAAATTCTTTCAAATGTAAACAATTCTAAAAAAATTTAAAAGACCACTATTGTTAACTTTGTGAAAATTTTCTAATTTCGGAATGAAATTAATATTTCCGAAGATACAGTCCCTTACATAAATTTGATTCCTTTCTCATACAACAATTATTTTTTTCAAAAATTCTTTCAAATGAAAACAATTCTAAAAGAATTGAAAAGAGCACTATTGATAACTCTGTGAAAATTTTTTAAAATTGCAATGAAATTAATATTTCCGGAGATACAGTCACTTTCTTAAATATTTCATAAAGATGTAATATTCATATATTTATTGATAAACTTGAACCACTTCTCATAAAAAATGGGTTTTTCCAAAAATTCTTTCAAATGAAAACAATGTTTAAATAATTGAAAAGAACACTATTGATAACTCAGTGAACACTATTAGAATTTCGAAATGAAATTTATATTTCCGGAGGGACAGCCACTTTCTTAAACATTTCATAAGGAAATAATATTCATATATTTATTGATAAACTTGAACCACTTCTCATACAAAAATGAGGTTTTCCAAAAATTCTTTCAAATGAAAACAATGTTTAAATAATTGAAAAGAACACTATTGGTAACTCAGTGAACATTATTAGAATTTCGCAATGAAATTAATATTTCCGGAGATACAGTTTTTTTTTTACATTTCATAAGGAAGTAATATTCATATATATATTGATAAACTTGAACCACTTCTCATACAAAAATGGGTTTTTCCAAAAATTCTTTCAAATGAAAACAATGTTTAAATAATTGAAAAGAACACTATTGATAACTCAGTGAACACTATTAGAATTTCGAAATGAAATTTATATTTCCGGAGGGACAGCCACTTTCTTAAACATTTCATAAGGAAATAATATTCATATATTTATTGATAAACTTGAACCACTTCTCATACAAAAATGAGGTTTTCCAAAAATTCTTTCAAATGAAAACAATGTTTAAATAATTGAAAAGAACACTATTGATAACTCAGTGAACATTATTAGAATTTCGAAATGAAATTAATATTTCCAAAGATACATTCAGTTTTTTAAACATTTAATAAGGAAGAAATACTTATATATTTATTGATAAACTTGAATCCTTTCTCATACAAAAATGTAATTTTTCAAAAATTCTTTCAAATGTAAACAATTCTAAAAAAATTTAAAAGACCACTATTGTTAACTTTGTGAAAATTTTCTAATTTCGGAATGAAATTAATATTTCCGAAGATACAGTCCCTTACATAAATTTGATTCCTTTCTCATACAAAAATTATTTTTTTCAAAAATTCTTTCAAATGAAAACAATTCTAAAAGAATTGAAAAGAGCACTATTGATAACTCTGTGAAAATTTTTTAAAATTGCAATGAAATTAATATTTCCGGAGATACAGTTACTTTTTTAAACAGTTCATAAGGAAGTAAAATTCATAAATTTATTGTTAAACTTGAACCACTTCTCATACAAAAATGGGTTTTTCCAAAAATTATTTCAAATCAAAACAATTTTGCATGAACTAAAAAGAGCACTATTGATAACTTTGTGAAAATTTTTAGAATTTCAGAAATGAAATTAATATTTCCGCAGTTACAGACAGTTTTTTTAACATTTAATAAGAAACAAATATTTATATATTTATTGATAAACTTGAACCACTTCTCGTACAAAAAATTTATTTTTTCAAAAATTCTTTTAAATGAAAACAATGTTTAAATAATTGAAAACAACGCTATTGATAACTCAGGGAACATTATTAGAATTTCGAAATAAAATTTATATTTCCGGAGGGACAGCCACTTTCTTAAACATTTAATAAGGAAATAATATTCATATATTTATTGATAAACTTGAACCACTTCTCATACAAAAATGGGGTTTTCCAAAAATTCTTTCAAATGAAAACAATGTTTAAATAATTGAAAAGAACACTATTGATAACTCAGTGAATATTATTAGAATTTCGAAATGAAATTTATATTTCCGGAGGGACAGCCACTTTCTTAAACATTTCATAAGGAAATAATATTCATATATTAATTGATAAACTTGACCCACTTCTCATACAAAAATGGGGTTTTCCAAAAATTCTTTCAAATGAAAACAATGTTTAAATAATTGAAAAGAACACTATTGATAACTCAGTGAACATTATTAGAATTTCGAAATGAAATTTATATATCCGGAAGGACAGCCACTTTTTTAAACATTTCATAAGGAAATAATATTTATATATTTATTGATAAACTTGAACCACTTCTCATAAAAAAATGAGGTTTTCCAAAAATTCTTTCAAATGAAAACAATGTTTAAATAATTGAAAAGATCACTATTGATAACTCAGGGAACATTATTAGAATTTCGAAATGAAATTTATATTTCCGGAGGGACAGCCACTTTCTTAAACATTTCATAAGGAAATAATATTCGTATATTTATTGATAAACTTGAACCACTTCTCATACAAAAATGGGGTTTTTCAAAAATTCTTTTAAATGAAAACAATGTTTAAATTATTGAAAAGAACGCTATTGATAACTCAGGGAACATTATTAGAATTTCGAAATAAAATTTATATTTCCGGAGGGACAGCCACTTTCTTAAACATTTTATAAGTAAATAATATTCATATATTTATTGATAAACTTGAACCACTTCTCATACAAAAATAGGGTTTTCCAAAAAATCTTTCAAATGAAAACAATGTTAAAAAAATTGAAAAGAACACTATTGATAACTCAGTGAATATTATTAGAATTTCGAAATGAAATTTATATTTCCGGAGGGACAGCCACTTTCTTAAACATTTCATAAGGAAATAATATTCATATATTTATTGATAAACTTGAACCACTTCTCATACAAAAATGGGTTTTTCCAAAAATTCTTTCAAATGAAAACAATGTTTAAATAATTGAAAAGAACACTATTGATAACTCAGTGAACACTATTAGAATTTCGAAATGAAATTTATATTTCCGGAGGGACAGCCACTTTCTTAAACATTTCATAAGGAAATAATATTCATATATTTATTGATAAACTTGAACCACTTCTCATACAAAAATGGGGTTTTCCAAAAATTCTTTCAAATGCAAACAATGTTTAAATAATTGAAAAGAACACTATTGATAACTCAGTGAACATTATTAGAATTTCGAAATGAAATTTATATTTCCGGAGATACAGTTACATTTTTAAACATTTCATAAGGAAGTAATATTCATATATTTATTGATAAACTTGAACCACTTCTCATACAAAAATGGGGTTTTCCAAAAATACTTTCAAATGAAAACAATGTTTAAATAATTGAAAAGAACACTATTGATAACTCAGTGAATATTATTAGAATTTCGAAATGAAATTTATATTTCCGGAGGGACAGCCACTTTTTTAAACATTTCATAAGAAAATAATATTTATATATTTATTGATAAACTTGAACCCTTTCTCATACAAAAATTTATTTTTTCAAAAATTCTTTCAAATAATACAATTCTAACAGAATTAAAAGAGCTTTATTGATAACTTCGTGAAAATTTTTTAAAATTGCAATGAAATTAATATTTCCGGAGATACAGTCACTTTCTTAAATATTTCATAAAGATGCAATATTCATATATTTATTGATAAACTTGAACCACTTCTCATACAAACATGGGTTTTTCCAAAAATTCTTTCAAATGAAAACAATGTTTAAATAATTGAAAAGAAAACTGTTGATAACTCAGTGAACATTATTAGAATTTTGCAATGAAATTAATATTTCCGGATATACAGTCACTTTTTTAAACATTTCAAAAGGAAGTAATATTGTTATATAGTTACTGATAAACGTGAACCATTCCTTATACAAAAATTTAGTTTTCCAAAAATTCTTTTTAATGAAAACAATTTTGAAAAAACTAAAGAGAGCACTCTTGATTACTAAATGAAGATTTTTATAATTTCGCAATGAAACTAATATTTTCGGAGATACAGTCACTTTTTTAAACATTTCATAAGGAAGTAATATTCATATATTTATTGATAAACTTGAACCACTTCTCATACAAAAATGGGTTTTTTCAAAAATTCTTTCAAATGAAAACAATGTTTAAATAATTGAAAAGAACACTATTGATAACTCAGTGAACATTATTAGAATTTTGCAATGAAATTAATATTTCCGGATATACAGTCACTTTTTTAAACATTTCAAAAGGAAGTAATATTGTTATATAGTTACTGATAAACGTGAACCATTCCTTATACAAAAATTTAGTTTTCCAAAAATTCTTTTTAATGAAAACAATTTTGAAAAAACTAAAGAGAGCACTCTTGATTACTAAATGAAGATTTTTATAATTTCCCAATGAAATTAATATTTCCGGAGATACAGTTTTTTTTTACATTTCATAAGGAAGTAATATTCATATATTTATTGATAAACTTGAACCCTTTCTCATACAAAAATGTATTTTTTCAAAAATTCTTTCAAAAAATAAAATTCTAAAAGAAATAAAAGAGCTTTATTAATAACTTTGTGAAAATTTTTTTAAATTTGCAATGAAATTAATATTTCCGGAGATACAGTTACATTTTTAAACATTTCATAAGGAAGTAAAATTCATATATTTATTGATAAGCTTGAACCACTTCTCATAAAAAAATGGGTTTTTCCAAAAATTCTTTCAAATGAAAACAATGTTTAAATAATTGAAAAGAACGCTATTGATAACTCAGGGAACATTATTAGAATTTCGAAATAAAATTTATATTTCCGGAGGGACAGCCACTTTCTTAAACATTTCATAAGGAAATAATATTCATATATTTATTGATAAACTTGAACCACTTCTCATACAAAAATGGGGTTTTCCAAAAATTCTTTCAAATGAAAACAATGTTTAAATAATTGAAAATAACGCTATTGATAACTTTATGAAAATTTTTAGAATTTCGCAATGAAATTAATATTTCCGGAGATACAGTTACATTTTTAAACATTTCATAAGGAAGTAATATTCATATATTTATTGATAAACTTGAACCACTTCTCATAAAAAAATGGGTTTTTCCAAAAATTCTTTCAAATGAAAACAATGTTTAAATAATTGAAAAGAAAGCTTTGATAACTCAGGGAACATTATTAGAATTTCGAAATAAAATTAATATTTCCGGAGATACAGTTACATTTTTAAACATTTCATAAGGAAATAATATTCATATATTTATTGATAAACTTGAACCACTTCTCATACAAAAATGGGGTTTTCCAAAAATTCTTTCAAATGAAAACAATGTTTAAATAATTGAAAAGAACACTATTGATAACTCAGTGAACATTATTAGAATTTCGAAATGAAATTTATATTTCCGGAGGGACAGCCACTTTTTTAAACATTTCATAAGGAAATAATATTTATATATTTATTGATAAACTTGAACCCTTTCTCATACAAAAATTTATTTTTTCACAAATTCTTTCAAATAATACAATTCTAACAGAATTAAAAGAGCTTTATTGATAACTTTGTGAACATTATTAGAATTTTGCAATGAAATTAATATTTCCGGAGATACAGTCACTTTCTTAAATATTTCATAAAGATGTAATATTCATATATTTATTGATAAACTTGAACCACTTCTCATACAAAAATGGGTTTTTCCAAAAATTCTTTCAAATGAAAACAATGTTTTAATAATTGAAAAGAACACTATTGATAACTCTGTGAAAATTTTTAGAATTTCGCAATGAAATTAATATTTCCGGAGATACAGTTACTTTTTTAAACATTTCATAAGGAAGTAAAATTCATATATTTTTTGATAAACTTGAACCACTTCTCATAAAAAAATGGGTTTTTCCAAAAATTCTTTCAAATGAAAACAATGTTTAAATAATTGAAAAGAACGCTTTGATAACTCAGGGAACATTATTAGAATTTCGAAATAAAATTAATATTTCCGGAGATACAGTTACATTTTTAAACATTTCATAAGGAAATAATATTCATATATTTATTGATAAACTTGAACCACTTCTCATACAAAAATGGGGTTTTCCAAAAATTCTTTCAAATGAAAACAATGTTTAAATAATTGAAAAGAACACTATTGATAACTCAGTGAACATTATTAGAATTTCGAAATGAAATTTATATTTCCGGAGGGACAGCCACTTTTTTAAACATTTCATAAGGAAATAATATTTATATATTTATTGATAAACTTGAACCCTTTCTCATACAAAAATTTATTTTTTCACAAATTCTTTCAAATAATACAATTCTAACAGAATTAAAAGAGCTTTATTGATAACTTTGTGAACATTTTTTAAAATTGCAATGAAATTAATATTTCCGGAGATACAGTCACTTTCTTAAATATTTCATAAAGATGTAATATTCATATATTTATTGATAAACTTAAACCACTTCTCATACAAAAATGGGTTTTTCCAAAAATTCTTTCAAATGAAAACAATGTTTTAATAATTGAAAAGAACACTGTTACCGCCACTCATAAATCGCTAATATGACACTACTGTTACCGCCACTCATAAATAGCTAATATGACATTACTGTTACCGCCACTCATAAATCGCTAATATGACATTACTGTTATCGATATGTAGAGAGATGAGCATGGCAAAATGTTCAATTATTCCTTTTAATTTTCCACGCGGTATAATTATGAGGCCATATTTAATCAAGACCACATACATAGGTATATAAAACACCTACATAGATTGAAGATATTCATTCGTTCAGGTCATAAGGATTACGAAGCTTCGCTTGGAGTAGCCATACATAAAAGTTAGTATAT
Source organism: Epicampocera succincta (assembly GCA_932526305.1). Classification (NCBI taxonomy): domain Eukaryota; kingdom Metazoa; phylum Arthropoda; class Insecta; order Diptera; family Tachinidae; genus Epicampocera; species Epicampocera succincta. The sequence goes on along the minus strand of OW052035.1, from coordinate 24,367,841 downwards.
CAGCAGTTTAGTATGTAAGTTTGTATAATGAATTTATTTATAATTTTAGGAATTTTAACATATTAAAGAGTAAGAATAAAGAATTAAAGTTTTCTAAAATTCTTACACTTGTGTTTATAATCTACATTGGCTATCTTGAGCTTGGGCCGCTTCACCCGCAACATTAAAATTCTTTTATGTGCCTCATCGGATCGTTTGAAGGAATCATCTTGGCTGTTAAAACGTAAGTCCTAACAGAATGCAACCTTCCACTCCCTCACAGGGTCAACCACTAAGTCGTCAACGACCAACTCAGTTAAGTCCTGCACTGAACAACTGTCACATTTGCAACAAGTCCACAGACAACGAAAAATTTATAAAATGCAGCAAGTGCCATCTTAATTTTCATTTACCATGTGTCAATCTCAGCAGCAATCAAGACCAACCTACGTGGAGTTGCCAAAATTGTACGGTACAACATCAAATCACGATCGATTCTGCCTCTTCCATTCGTAGTGGCTCTTCGGCCACCACCCGCTCCCGCCGACAAGCTCTTGAGCTACGACGTCTAGAAGAAGAGACACAACTTGAAAGAGATTTCATTAAAAAGAAATACCAAATTCTCGAACAAGCAGTAGATGACTTCGAGGACGCACAATCAGTTAATAAACACTCAGCTGTCAGATCTGTACATGAGTGGTTAGATAATCAAATCCAACTCCCTACTTCGGCTATTGCAACCGCACACCAAAATATAGTTTCCGCAGCTCGTCAGTTTGAAACGCCACCTTACACATTTGTACCACAAGCCACAACAACGCAAGAAATGCCTAACACTACTAAACCATATTGCCAAAACGTAAGTAATGACTTAGTTTATACGACAAAAACAATAACTCCGCCCGTATGTACAACTACGTCATTCGTTAATAACATGTCTTCATTTATTAATGACCCAACAACGAACCGTCAGCAGCCGACAACGGCAAATTTATGTAATAATTCAGACAACGTAAATGCAGAAAATCACACATTAGAGACACCTGTACAATTTGGTTACATGGATTCAACGTTTTCCATGAACCCATCAAACCTCCAACCTGTTATATTACCGTCTCACAGGCTTTCGCAACAACAAATAAGCACGCGGCAGTCAGTACCAAAAGAGCTTCCAATTTTTACCGGCACTCCTGAAGAATGGCCCTTGTTTAGTGCCACATATGACTGGTCGACAGCAGTCTGTGGTTTTACAGACGCTGAAAATCTTGTCAGGCTTCAAAATTCTCTAAAGGGGGAAGCACTTCGATCTGTTAAACATATTTTGATCCATCCATCGGGTGTACCATGTGCTCTATCTACACTAAAATTGCTTTTCGGACAACCGGAAAAAATATTAAACTCACTAAAAAATAGAATAAGATCACTACCAGCAATGAACACAAATAAATTGAGCACAATTACCTCTTTCGCCGTGGAAGTAAAGGGCCTAGAAACAACAATTAAAGCCAGTGGTTTAATAAATGAACTGACCAATTCATCTTTATTACATGAATTAATAATGAAAATGCCATCACATTTTCAACTTAACTGGGGTGAACAAAAAATAAAACTAGCAAAAAATAACAAAAGAGTTAGTTTGACTGAATTCGCTAACTGGATATATGAAGTCGGTGTCTCAGCAAGCAGCATAAATATAGAAAGTGACAGCAGCGCATCAAAGTCAATAGAGCAGTATTCGCGTAAGCCAAAAAACGTTTATGTGCATGCTCATGAAGAACAAAACAAAAAGATCTGTTTAGTGTGTTCTGGCAACTGCAATAGCGTTGAGAAGTGTAAAAAATTCTTGGCTGCGAATAGAAGCGAGCGATGGAACTTAGTAAGAATGTACAATCTATGTAAACTGTGCCTGCGACGTCACTACGGTATTTGCAGTAGCAGCATCGTTTGCAGAGAAAATAATTGTCAAATAAAACATAATACATTGCTGCATAAATCCATGACTGAAGATAGAGAAACAAACGCTACCAGAGAAACTGAAAATAAAAGCAAAAGAGATAATTTACATGCAGCCCATAGGAATGAATGCAATGAAATCTTATTTAAAATTATACCCATAACAATATACGGAAACAATAATAAACGTTTTAATACTTTTGCATTTATAGACGAGGGTTCGTCTGTAAGTCTGGTAAATGAACAATTAATTAATAAACTAGATTTAAATGGTGAGCCACAACCTCTATGCTTGAAATGGACAGGTGAAATAGGTCGCAACGAAGAAGACTCAAAAATAGTCTCAATGAAAATTTCAGGTATGAATAAAACTGAATTTTCTATTTCTGTTCGTACGGTTAAACAACTATCGCTTCCGAGTCAGAGCTTTAATTATAAAAAGTTATGTAAAAAATTTCCGCACCTTAAAGGGCTACCCATCGCCGATTTTGAAAATGCTGTACCAGATGTACTTTTAGGATTAAATAACTTGAAATTATGTGTGCCAACTCGTGTTAAAGAAGGCAAGAAAAACGAACCCGTCGCTTTACATACTCGCCTCGGCTGGCTAATATGTGGCAACTCCAGTGTTGGAGAAAAGGCCCAAATTCAATATAATTTTTACTCTTGCGAGTGTAAAGGTGAAAACGACCAAATTCTTACTCACTTACTCAAACAGTTTTATACAACTGAGTTAGCAGGGATAAGTAACTATACTCCAGCTCTTGGAAAAGATGACCAAAGGGCATTAAGTTTGCTAGAAACATATACGAAACAAAGATGCGATGGCCATTACGAGACAGCTTTGCTGTGGCGATATGACAATATTACACTTCCACAAAGCTTTGATATGGCGAAGAGACGACTGATTTGTCTCGAAAAAACTCTAAGAAAAAATAAAGAGTTGTTCGAACATTTCGAAAAAACAATTTCTGAATATTTTGAAAGAAATTACATAGCCAAAGTAAACAATGAAGATGATAAACAAAATGTATGGTATTTACCAATGTTTCCGGTATTTAACAAAAACAAACCGAATAAAACAAGAATAGTTTGGGATGCGGCCGCGAAGGCAAATGGTATTTCACTTAACTCTATGCTGCTCAAAGGGCCAGATTTGCTGTCTTCTCTTGCAGCTATTCTTTTTCGTTTTCGGCAAAGGCAAATTGCAATCTGTGGTGACATCGAACAAATGTTCCATCAGATTTATATACGCGATGAAGACTGCCATGCGCAAAGATTTTTATGGCGCAGCTGCGACGACAACAAAGAACCCGAAGTGTACGTAATGAAGGTTATGATATTCGGTGCCTCCTGCGCTCCGTGCATATCTCAGTATGTTAAAAACCTCAACGCATCAAAATTTGAAGCCAAGTATCCCTTAGCCGCTGCTGCCATCAAAGACAACCACTACGTAGATGATTTTCTTGCTTCTTCGGATACTCCTGCAGAAGCCGCCGAACTGGCTAAAACTGTGCGATTCATTCATAGTGAGGGAGGATTCAAAATTAGAAACTGGTGTTCGAATAATGATAGCGTTTTGAAAGAATTGAACTCTTCTAACCCTTTGACCAATATTTGCCTAAACGTTAGTGTAGGCGAAGCAACAGAAAAGGTACTTGGCATATTTTGGAACCCTGGGGAGGACAATATAACCTTTAAACTGTCGCAGTCTGTCTTGAACAGCGAACTTCTTCTCGGAAACAAAATTCCCACCAAACGTGAAATTTTAAGAACTCTAATGAGCATTTATGACCCTTTAGGGCTTGTAGGAAATTTCCTTATGTATTTGAAAATAGTTCTCCAAGAAGTTTGGAGAAGCAATATCGACTGGGACGAACATATTCTAGTAAATCAACAATTAAAGTGGAAAAACTGGCTAGCGCTTTTACCAGATTTAAAAAATGTAAATATACCTCGTTGTTATCTTAAAACATTGAAAAACTATAATAACCTAGATGTTCAATTGCATGTATTTGTGGATGCAAGCGAAAACGGTTATGCCGCCGTAGCGTATTTTAGGATGTGCTGTGGGGACGAAATCGCAATTTCACTTATTGGATCAAAAACTAGGGTGGCGCCACTAAAGGTTTTATCGATACCACGTTTAGAGCTGATGGCAGCTGTTATTGGTGCTCGGTTTGCTAAATATATTGAAAAACATCATACCGTTAAGATAAATCGAAAAACACTCTGGTCAGATTCACGAACAGTTTTAAGCTGGATACGCTCCGACCACCGAAAATATCACCAGTTCGTTGCAGTTCGTGTAAGTGAAATTCTCGATATTTCAGAGGTGGACGAGTGGTCCTGGATATCAGGAAAAACGAATGTAGCTGACGAAGCAACACGATGCACAAATAAACCTAATCTATCGAATACAGGGCGCTGGTTTAGCGGCCCTGATTTTTTAAAGTTGCCAGAGAAAGAATGGCGGGAACCCAATACACAACTTTTGGAAACAAAGCTCGAGTTGAAAGAGTGCCATTTAACGGCACGAAGTATAGAACAACTTATAAACTTACAAAGATTTTCTCAGTGGTGCAGAGCATTAAGGGCAACTGCATACGTAATTCGTTTTTGCTACTGCCGTAGAAACAGAGATATCACGCCTTCCTGTGGAAAGGAACTAACTCAAATTGAGTTGCTCAAAGCAGAACTGACTCTTATCAAAGATACGCAGAAAGTATATTTCCAAAATGAAATAAATTGTCTATCACAAAAGAATAAATTAACAAAAACAAATTTTTTGTATAAATTGTCCCCGTATTTGGATCATAAAGGTGTCTTGAGAGTAGGTGGCCGAATTGATTATGCTGATGTTCCGGAGGAACTGAAGCATCCAGCCGTTTTGCCTAAACATTGCCGCCTAACAACCCTTTTAATATTACATTACCATAATCTGTACCGTCATAGTAGCCTTGAGACAGTGGTGAATGAATTGCGGCAAAAATACTATATTCCTAAATTGAGAACCGTTTGTAAATCAACCATTAAGCAGTGTCAAATGTGTAAAATTAAAACTGCGATGCCGGAGATTCCGCAGATGGCAAAATTACCTCGGGCTCGACTGGGTTCGTATCTCTCACCATTCACATTCACGGGTCTTGACTTTTTTGGTCCTATGCTTGTCACTGTTAACCGACATAAAGAAAAGAGATACGGTGCGCTATTTACATGTTTAACGGTACGTGCGGTTCATATTGAAATCGTCTATTCGCTTAATACAAGTTCGTGTATCATGGCAATACGTAAGTTTATTTCGCGAAGAGGCAGCCCAAGAGAATTTTTCAGCGACAATGGTACTAATTTTATCGGTGCTGATCGAGAGTTGCGTGAAGCCTTAAGAGAGGTGGACAAGAACGAGCTAATACGAAGTTTTACAACGTCCTACACCAAATGGAACTTTAACCCACCTTCTGCTCCTCATATGGGAGGAGCATGGGAACGATTAGTTCGATCCATAAAAACTGTACTCTACAATATTAAAACAGAACGGTTTCCAAGCGATGAAATGCTGCAAAGCATGATGGCTGAAGTCGAAAGTATTATAAATTCCCGTCCTCTTACATATGTGCCAATAGAAAGCGAAAATCAAGAAGCGATCACACCAAATCATATTTTGCTTGGCAACTCCAGTGGCTTAAAACCCCTTGCATCGTACGACGACGAAGGTCTTGTACTTAAAGAAAGTTGGTTGCGTTCACAACAATATGCACAAATCTTTTGGAAGAGATGGGTGACAGAGTACCTGCCTACTTTGACGTGTAGGACGAAGTGGTTTCAAAAGGCCAAACCCATATCTGTGGGAGATTTAGTGATAGTGGTTGATCCAAATAACCCGAGAAACGTGTGGCCAAAAGGAAAGGTCATCGAAGTTGCCAAATCCGAAGATGGACAAGTACGAAAGGCAAAAGTTTTGACAGTTTGTGGCGTTTTAGAAAGACCTGCTGCAAAATTAGCGGTTTTAGACGTGGCTGAAAGAAAGTAGAGTAAGTCTTCGAAATCTCGCCATACTGTGGGGGAGTGTTACCGCCACTCATAAATCGCTAATATGACACTACTGTTACCGCCACTCATAAATAGCTAATATGACATTACTGTTACCGCCACTCATAAATCGCTAATATGACATTACTGTTATCGATATGTAGAGAGATGAGCATGGCAAAATGTTCAATTATTCCTTTTAATTTTCCACGCGGTATAATTATGAGGCCATATTTAATCAAGACCACATACATAGGTATATAAAACACCTACATAGATTGAAGATATTCATTCGTTCAGGTCATAAGGATTACGAAGCTTCGCTTGGAGTAGCCATACATAAAAGTTAGTATATCAGCAGTTTAGTATGTAAGTTTGTATAAGTTTGTATATATATTGTAAATTTATTTATAATTTTAGGAATTTTAACATATTAAAGAGTAAGAATAAAGAATTAAAGTTTTCTAAAATTCTTACACTTGTTGTGTTTATAATCTACATTGGCTATCTTGAGCTTGGGCCGCTTCACCCGCAACAAACACTATTGATAACTTTGTGAAAATTTTTAGAATTTCGCAATGAAATTAATATTTCCGGAGATACAGTCACTTTCTTAAACATTTCATAAGGAAGTTATATTCATATATTTATTGATAAACTTGAACCACTTCTCATACAAAAATGGGTTTTTCCAAAAATTCTTTCAAATGAAAACAATGTTTAAATAATTCAAAAGAGCACTATTGCAAACTTTGTGAAAATTTTTAGAATTTCAGAAATGAAATTTATATTTCCGGAGTTACAGACAGTTTTTTTAACATTTAATAAGGAACAAATATTTATATATTTATTGATAAATTTGAACCACTTCTCATACAAAAAATGTATTTTTTCAAAAATTCTTTTAAATGAAAACAATGTTTAAATCATTGAAAAGAACACTATTGATAACTCAGTGAACATTATTTTCATAAGGAAGTAATATTCATATATTTATTGATAAACTTAAACCACTTCTCATACAAAAATGGGGTTTTTCAAAAATTCTTTTAAATGAAAACAATGTTTAAATTATTGAAAAGAACGCTATTGATAACTCAGGGAACATTATTAGAATTTCGAAATAAAATTTATATTTCCGGAGGGACAGCCACTTTCTTTAACATTTCATAAGGAAATAATATTCATATATTTATTGATAAACTTGAACCACTTCTCATACAAAAATGGGGTTTTCCAAAAATTCTTTCAAATGAAAACAATGTTTAAATAATTGAAAAGAACACTATTGATAACTCAGTGAATATTATTAGAATTTCGAAATGAAATTTATATTTCCGGAGGGACAGCCACTTTCTTAAACATTTCATAAGGAAATAATATTCATATATTTATTGATAAACTTGAACCACTTCTCATACAAAAATGGGGTTTTCCAAAAATTCTTTCAAATGAAAACAATGTTTAAATAATTGAAAAGAACGCTATTGATAACTTTATGAAAATTTTTAGAATTTCGCAATGAAATTAATATTTCCGGAGATACAGTTACATTTTTAATTATTTCATAAGGAAATAATATTCATATATTTATTGATAAACTTGAACCACTTTTCATACAAAAATAGGGTTTTCCAAAAATTCTTTCAAATGAAAACAATGTTTAAATAATTGAAAAGAACATTATTGATAACTCAGTGAATATTATTAGAATTTCGAAATGAAATTTATATTTCCGGAGGGACAGCCACTTTTTTAAACATTTCATAAGGAAATAATATTTATATATTTATTGATAAACTTGAACCCTTTCTCATACAAAAATTTATTTTTTAAAAAATTCTTTCAAATAATACAATTCTAACAGAATTAAAAGAGCTTTATTGATAACTTTGTGAAAATTTTTTAAAATTGCAATGAAATTAATATTCCCGGAGATACAGTCACTTTCTTAAATATTTCATAAAGATGTAATATTCATATATTTATTGATAAACTTGAACCACTTCTCATAAAAAAATGGGTTTTTCCAAAAATTCTTTCAAATGAAAACAATGTTTAAATAATTGAAAAGAACGCTATTGATAACTCAGGGAACATTATTAGAATTTCGAAATAAAATTTATATTTCCGGAGGGACAGCCACTTTCTTAAACATTTCATAAGGAAATAATATCCATATATTTATTGATAAACTTGAACCACTTCTCATACAAAAATGGGGTTTTCCAAAAATTCTTTCAAATGAAAACAATGTTTAAATAATTGAAAAGAACACTATTGATAACTCAGTGAACATTATTAGAATTTCGAAATGAAATTTATATTTCCGGAGGGACAGCCACTTTTTTAAACATTTCATAAGGAAATAATATTTATATATTTATTGATAAACTTGAACCCTTTCTCATACAAAAATTTATTTTTTCAAAAATTCTTTCAAATAATACAATTCTAACAGAATTAAAAGAGCTTTATTGATAACTTTGTGAAAATTTTTTAAAATTGCAATGAAATTAATATTTCCGGAGATACAGTCACTTTCTTAAATATTTCATAAAGATGTAATATTCATATATTTATTGATAAACTTGAACCACTTCTCATACAAAAATGGGTTTTTCCAAAAATTCTTTCAAATGAAAACAATGTTTAAATAATTGAAAAGAACACTATTGATAACTCAGTGAACATTATTAGAATTTTGCAATGAACATATTATTTCCGGATATATAGTCAATTTTTAAACATTTCAAAAGGAAGTAATATTGTTATATAGTTACTGAAAAACGTGAACCATTCCTTATACAAAAATTTAGTTTTCCAAAAATTCTTTTTAATGAAATCAATTTTGAAAAAATTAAAGAGAGCACTCTTGATTACTAAATGAAGATTTTTATAATTTCGCAATGAAACTAATATTTTCGGAGATACAGTCAATCTTTTAAACATTTCATAAGGAAGTAATATTCATATATTTATTGATAAACTTGAACCACTTCTCATACCAAAATGGGGTTTTCCAAAAATTCTTTCAAATGAAAACAATGTTTAAATAATTGAAAAGAACGCTATTGATAACTTTATGAAAATTTTTAGAATTTCGCAATGAAAATAATATTTCCGGAGATACAGTTACATTTTTAAACATTTCATAAGGAAGTAATATTCATATATTTATTGATAAACTTGAACCCTTTCTCATACAAAAATGGGGTTTTCCAAAAATTCTTTCAAATGAAAACAATGTTTAAATAATTGAAAAGAACACTATTGATAACTCAGTGAACATTATTAGAATTTCGAAATGAAATTTATATTTCCGGAGGGACAGCCACTTTTTTAAACATTTCATAAGGAAATAATATTTATATATTTATTGATAAACTTGAACCCTTTCTCGTACAAAAATTTATTTGTTAAAAAATTCTTTCAAATAATACAATTCTAACAGAATTAAAAGAGCTTTATTGATAACTTTGTGAAAATTTTTTAAAATTGCAATGAAATTAATATTCCCGGAGATACAGTCACTTTCTTAAATATTTCATAAAGATGTTATATTCATATATTTATTGATAAACTTGAACCACTTCTCATAAAAAAATGGGTTTTTCCAAAAATTCTTTCAAATGAAAACAATGTTTAAATAATTGAAAAGAACGCTATTGATAACTCAGGGAACATTATTAGAATTTCGAAATAAAATTTATATTTCCGGAGGGACAGCCACTTTCTTAAACATTTCATAAGGAAATAATATCCATATATTTATTGATAAACTTGAACCACTTCTCATACAAAAATGGGGTTTTCCAAAAATTCTTTCAAATGAAAACAATGTTTAAATAATTGAAAAGAACACTATTGATAACTCAGTGAACATTATTAGAATTTCGAAATGAAATTTATATTTCCGGAGGGACAGCCACTTTTTTAAACATTTCATAAGGAAATAATATTTATATATTTATTGATAAACTTGAACCCTTTCTCATACAAAAATTTATTTTTTCAAAAATTCTTTCAAATAATACAATTCTAACAGAATTAAAAGAGCTTTATTGATAACTTTGTGAAAATTTTTTAAAATTGCAATGAAATTAATATTCCCGGAGATACAGTCACTTTCTTAAATATTTCATAAAGATGTAATATTCATATATTTATTGATAAACTTGAACCACTTCTCATAAAAAAATGGGTTTTTCCAAAAATTCTTTCAAATGAAAACAATGTTTAAATAATTGAAAAGAACACTATTGATAACTCAGTGAATATTATTAGAATTTCGAAATGAAATTTATATTTCCGGAGGGACAGCCACTTTCTTAAACATTTCATAAGGAAATAATATCCATATATTTATTGATAAACTTGAACCACTTCTCATACAAAAATGGGGTTTTCCAAAAATTCTTTCAAATGAAAACAATGTTTAAATAATTGAAAAGAACACTATTGATAACTCAGTGAACATTATTAGAATTTCGAAATGAAATTTATATTTCCGGAGGGACAGCCACTTTTTTAAACATTTCATAAGGAAATAATATTTATATATTTATTGATAAACTTGAAACCTTTCTCATACAAAAATTTATTTTTTCAAAAATTCTTTCAAATAATACAATTCTAACAGAATTAAAAGAGCTTTATTGATAATTTTTTGTGAAAATTTTTTAAAATTGCAATGAAATTAATATTTCCGGAGATACAGTCACTTTCTTAAATATTTCATAAAGATGTAATATTCATATATTTATTGATAAACTTGAACCACTTCTCATACAAAAATGGGTTTTTCCCAAAATTCTTTCAAATGAAAACAATGTTTAAATAATTGAAAAGAACACTATTGATAACTCAGTGAACATTATTAGAATTTCGAAATGAAATTTATATTTCCGGAGGGACAGCCACTTTTTTAAACATTTCATAAGGAAATAATATTTATATATTTATTGATAAACTTGAACCCTTTCTCATACAAAAATTTATTTTTTCAAAAATTCTTTCAAAAAATACAATTCTAACAGAATTAAAAGAGCTTTATTGATAACTTTGTGAAAATTTTTTAAAATTGCAATGAAATTAATATTTCCGGAGATACAGTCACTTTCTTAAATATTTCATAAAGATGTAATATTCATATATTTATTGATAAACTTGAACCACTTCTCATACAAAAATGGGTTTTTCCAAAAATTCTTTCAAATGAAAACAATGTTTAAATAATTGAAAAGAACACTATTGATAACTCAGTGAACATTATTAGAATTTTGCAATGAAATTAATATTTCCGGATATACAGTCAATTTTTAAACATTTCAAAAGGAAGTAATATTGTTATATAGTTACTGATAAACGTGAACCATTCCTTATACAAAAATTTAGTTTTCCAAAAATTCTTTTTAATGAAAACAAATTTGAAAAAACTAAAGAGAGCACTCTTGATTACTAAATGAAGATTTTTATAATTTCCCAATGAAATTAATATATCCGGAGATACAGTTTTTTTTTTACATTTCATAAGGAAGTAATATGCATATATTTATTGATAAACTTGAACCACTTCTCATACAAAAATGGGTTTTTTCAAAAATTCTTTCAAATGAAAACAATGTTTAAATAATTGAAAAGAACACTATTGATAACTCAGTGAATATTATTAGAGTTTCGAAATGAAATTAATATTTCCGGAGATACAGTTACATTTTTAAACATTTCATAAAGATGTAATATTCATATATTTATTGATAAACTTGAACCACTTCTCATAAAAAAATGGGTTTTTCCAAAAATTCTTTCAAATGAAAACAATGTTTAAATAATTGAAAAGAACGATTTGATAACTCAGGGAACATTATTAGAATTTCGAAATAAAATTTATATTTCCGGAGGGACAGCCACTTTCTTAAACATTTCATAAGGAAATAATATCCATATATTTATTGATAAACTTGAACCACTTCTCATACAAAAATGGGGTTTTCCGAAAATTCTTTCAAATGAAAACAATGTTTAAATAATTGAAAAGAACACTATTGATAACTCAGTGAACATTATTAGAATTTCGAAATGAAATTTATATTTCCGGAGGGACAGCCACTTTTTTAAACATTTAATAAGGAACAAATATTACATATTTATTGATAAACTTGAACCACTTCTCATACAAAAAATGTATTTTTTCAAAAATTCTTTTAAATGAAAACAATGTTTAAATCATTGAAAAGAACACTATTGATAACTCAGTGAACATTATTTTCATAAGGAAGTAATATTCATATATTTATTGATAAACTTCAAACCCTTCTCATACAAAAAATGTATTTTTTCAAAAATTCTTTGAAATGAAAACAATGTTTAAATAATTGAAAAGAACACTATAGATAACTCAGTGAACATTATTAGAAATTCAAAAAGAAATTTATATTTCCAAAGATACAGTCACTTTCTTAAATATTTCATAAAGATGTAATATTCATATATTTATTGATATACTTAAACCACTCCTAATACCAAAATGGGTTTTTCCAAAAATTCTTTCAAATGAAAACAATGTTTACATAATTAAAAAGAGCACTATTAATAACTTTGTGAACATTATTTTCATAAGGAAGTAATATTCATATATTTATTGATAAACTTGAACCACTCATCATACAAAAATGGCTTTTACAAAAATTCTTTCAAATGAAAATAATTTATAAAAAAAATGGAAAAGACCACTATTGATAACTCTGTGAAAATTTTTTAATTTTGAATGAAATTAATATATCCAGAGATACAGTTACTTTCTTAAACATTTCATAAAGATGTAATATTCATATATTTATTGATATACTTGAACCACTCCCAATACCAAAATGAGTTTTTCAAAAAAATCTTTCATATGAACACAATTTTTTTGGAATTAAAAAACCACTATTAATAACTTAGTAAAGATTTTTAGAATTTCGCAATAAAATTAATATTTCCGGAGATACAGTCACTTTTTTAAACATTTCACTTGGAAGTTATATATGTATATATAATTTTTGCTTAACTGCAACCACTCTTCATACAAAAATGTTGTTTTTCCAAAAATTCTTTCAAATCAACACAACTTTGAAAGAATTGAAAAAAGCACCCTTAATAACTTAGTGAAGATTTTTATAATTTTCCAATGAAATTATTATTTCCGGAGATACAGTCACTTTCTTAAACATTTAATAAAGAAGAAATATTCATATATTTATTGATTAACTTGAACCACTTCTCATACAAAAAATGCATTTTTTCAAGAATTCTTTCAAATGAAAATAATGTTTTAATAATTGAAAAGAACACTATTGATAACTCAGTGAACATTATTAGAAGTTCGAAATGAAATTTATATTTCCGGAGGGACAGCCACTTTTTTAAACATTTCATAAGGAAATAATATTTAACAGAATATCTAACAGAATTAAAAGAGCTTTTTTTAACTTTGTGAAAATTTTTTAAAATTGCAATGAAATTAATATTTCCGGATATACAGTCACTTTTTTAAACATTTCAAAAGGAAGTAATATTGTTATATAGTTACTGATAAACGTGAACCATTCCTTATACAAAAATTTAGTTTTCCAAAAATTCTTTTTAATGAAAACAATTTTGAAAAAATTAAAGAGAGCACTCTTGATTACTAAATGAAGATTTTTATAATTTCGCAATGAAACTAATATTTTCGGAGATACAGTCACTTTTTTAAACATTTCATAAGGAAGTAATATTCATATATTTATTGATTAACTTGAACCACATCTCATACAAAAAATTCATTTTTTCAAGAATTCTTTCAAATGAAAACAATGTTTAAATAAATGAAAAGAACACTACTGATAACTCAGTGAACATTATTAAAATTTCCCAATGAAATTAATATTTCCGGAGACACAGTTTTTTTTTACATTTCATAAGGAAGTAATATTCATATATTTATTGATAAACTTGAACCCTTTCTCATACAAAAATGTATTTTTTCAAAAATTTTTTCAAATAATAAAATTCTAAAAGAAATAAAAGAGCTTTATTGATAACTTTGTGAAAATTTTTTTAAATTTGCAATGAAATTAATATTTCCGGAGATACAGTTACATTTTTAAACATTTCATAAGGAAGTAAAATTCATATATTTATTGATAAGCTTGAACCACTTCTCATAAAAAAATGGGTTTTTCCAAAAATTCTTTCAAATGAAAACAATGTTTAAATAATTGAAAAGAACGCTATTGATAACTCAGGGAACATTATTAGAATTTCGAAATAAAATTTATATTTCCGGAGGGACAGCCACTTTCTTAAACATTTCATAAGGAAATAATATCCATATATTTATTGATAAACTTGAACCACTTCTCATACAAAAATGGGGTTTTCCGAAAATTCTTTCAAATGAAAACAATGTTTAAATAATTGAAAAGAACACTATTGATAACTCAGTGAACATTATTAGAATTTCGAAATGAAATTTATATTTCCGGAGGGACAGCCACTTTTTTAAACATTTCATAAGGAAATAATATTTATATATTTATTGATAAACTTGAACCCTTTCTCATACAAAAATTTATTTTTTCAACAATTCTTTCAAATAATACAATTCTAACAGAATTAAAAGAGCTTTATTGATAATTTTTTGTGAAAATTTTTTAAAATTGCAATGAAATTAATATTTCCGGAGATACAGTCACTTTCTTAAATATTTCATAAAGATGTAATATTCATATATATATTGATAAACTTGAACCACTTCTCATACAAAAATGGGTTTTTCCAAAAATTCTTTCAAATGAAAACAATGTTTACATAATTAAAAAGAGCACTATTAATAACTTTGTGAACATTATTTTCATAAGGAAGTAATATTCATATATTTATTGATAAACTTGAACCACTCATCATACAAAAATGGCTTTTACAAAAATTCTTTCAAATGAAAATAATTTATAAAAAAAATGGAAAAGACCACTATTGATAACTCTGTGAAAATTTTTTAATTTTGAATGAAATTAATATATCCAGAGATACAGTTACTTTCTTAAACATTTCATAAAGATGTAATATTCATATATTTATTGATATACTTGAACCACTCCTAATACCAAAATGGGTTTTTCAAAAAAATCTTTCATATGAACACAATTTTTTTGGAATTAAAAAACCACTATTAATAACTTAGTAAAGATTTTTAGAATTTCGCAATAAAATTAATATTTCCGGAGATACAGTCACTTTTTTAAACATTTCACTTGGAAGTTATATATGTATATATAATTTTTGCTTAACTGCAACCACTCTTCATACAAAAATGTTGTTTTTCCAAAAATTCTTTCAAATCAACACAACTTTGAAAGAATTGAAAAAAGCACCCTTAATAACTTAGTGAAGATTTTTATAATTTTCCAATGAAATTATTATTTCCGGAGATACAGTCACTTTCTTAAATATTTCATAAAGATGTAATATTCATATATTTATTGATAAACTTGAACCACTTCTCATACAAAAATGGGTTTTTCCAAAAAATTCTTTCAAATGAAAACAATGTTTTAATAATTGAAAAGAACACTATTGATAACTCTGTGAAAATTTTTAGAATTTCGCAATGAAATTAATATTTCCGAAGATACAGTTACTTTTTTAAATATTTCATAAAGATGTAATATTCATATATTTATTGATAAACTTGAACCACTTCTCATACAAAAATGGGTTTTTCCAAAAATTCTTTCAAATGAAAACAATGTTTAAATCATTGAAAAGAACACTATTGATAACTCAGTGAAGAATATTTTCATAAGGAAGTAATATTCATATATTTATTGATAAACTTAAACCACTTCTCATACAAAAAATGTATTTTTTCAAAAATTCTTTGAAATGAAAACAATGTTTAAATAATTGAAAAGAACACTATTGATAACTCAGTGAACATTTTTAGAAATTCGAAAAAAAATTTATATTTCCAAAGATACAGTCACTTTTTTAAATATTTCATAAA
The DNA here is from genome assembly GCA_932526305.1 of Epicampocera succincta. Taxonomy (NCBI): domain Eukaryota; kingdom Metazoa; phylum Arthropoda; class Insecta; order Diptera; family Tachinidae; genus Epicampocera; species Epicampocera succincta. The sequence goes on along the minus strand of OW052035.1, from coordinate 24,351,850 downwards.
GATGTAATATTCATATATTTATTGATATACTTAAACCACTCCTAATACCAAAGTGGGTTTTTCCAAAAATTCTTTCAAATGAAAACAATGTTTACATAATTAAAAAGAGCACTATTAATAACTTTGTGAACATTATTTTCATAAGGAAGTAATATTCATATATTTATTGATAAACTTCAAGCACTCATCATACAAAAATGGCTTTTACAAAAATTCTTTCAAATGAAAATAATTTATAAAAAAAATGGAAAAGACCACTAATGATAACTCTGTGAAAATTTTTTAATTTTGAATGAAATTAATATATCCAGAGATACAGTTACTTTCTTAAACATTTCATAAAGATGTAATATTCATATATTTATTGATATACTTGAACCACTCCTAATACCAAAATGGGTTTTTCAAAAAAATCTTTCAAATGAACACAATTTTTTTGGAATTAAAAAAAAAACACTATTAATAACTTAGTAAAGATTTTTAGAATTTCGCAATAAAATTAATATTTCCGGAGATACAGTCACTTTTTTAAACATTTCACTTGGAAGTTATATATGTATATATAATTTTTGCTTAACTGCAACCACTCTTCATACAAAAATGTTGTTTTTCCAAAAATTCTTTCAAATCAACACAACTTTGAAAGAATTGAAAAAAGCACCCTTAATAACTTAGTGAAGATTTTTATAATTTTCCAATGAAATTATTATTTCCGGAGATACAGTCACTTTCTTAAATATTTCATAAAGATGTAATATTCATATATTTATTGATAAACTTGAACCACTTCTCATACAAAAAATGCATTTTTTCAAGAATTCTTTCAAATGAAAACAATGTTTTAATAATTGAAAAGAACACTATTGATAACTCAGTGAACATTATTAGAAGTTCGAAATGAAATTTATATTTCCGGAGGGACAGCCACTTTTTTAAACATTTCATAAGGAAATAATATTTAACAGAATATCTAACAGAATTAAAAGAGCTTTTTTTAACTTTGTGAAAATTTTTTTAAATTGCAATGAAATAATTATTTCCGGATATACAGTCACTTTTTTAAACATTTCAAAAGGAAGTAATATTGTTATATAGTTACTGATAAACGTGAACCATTCCTTATACAAAAATTTAGTTTTCCAAAAATTCTTTTTAATGAAAACAATTTTGAAAAAATTAAAGAGAGCACTCTTGATTACTAAATGAAGATTTTTATAATTTCGCAATGAAACTAATATTTTCGGAGATACAGTCACTTTTTTAAACATTTCATAAGGAAGTAATATTCATATATTTATTGATTAACTTGAACCACTTCTCATACAAAAAATTCATTTTTTCAAGAATTCTTTCAAATGAAAACAATGTTTAAATAAATGAAAAGAACACTACTGATAACTCAGTGAACATTATTAAAATTTCCCAATGAAATTAATATTTCCGGAGATACAGTTTTTTTTTACATTTCATAAGGAAGTAATATTCATATATTTATTGATAAACTTGAACCCTTTCTCATACAAAAATGTATTTTTTCAAAAATTCTTTCAAATAATAAAATTCTAAAAGAAATAAAAGAGCTTTATTGATAACTTTGTGAAAATTTTTTTAAATTTGCAATGAAATTAATATTTCCGGAGATACAGTTACATTTTTAAACATTTCATAAGGAAGTAAAATTCATATATTTATTGATAAGCTTGAACCACTTCTCATAAAAAAATGGGTTTTTCCAAAAATTCTTTCAAATGAAAACAATGTTTAAATAATTGAAAAGAACGCTATTGATAACTCAGGGAACATTATTAGAATTTCGAAATAAAATTTATATTTCCGGAGGGACAGCCACTTTCTTAAACATTTCATAAGGAAATAATATTCATATATTTATTGATAAACTTGAACCACTTCTCATACAAAAATGGGGTTTTCCAAAAATTCTTTCAAATGAAAACAATGTTTAAATAATTGAAAAGAACACTATTGATAACTTTATGAAAATTTTTAGAATTTCGCAATGAAATTAATATTTCCGGAGATACAGTTACATTTTTAAACATTTCATAAGGAAGTAATATTCATATATTTATTGATAAACTTGAACCATTTCTCATAAAAAAATGGGTTTTTCCAAAAATTCTTTCAAATGAAAACAATGTTTAAATAATTGAAAAGAACGCTTTGATAACTCAGGGAACATTATTAGAATTTCGAAATAAAATTTATATTTCCGGAAGGACAGCCACTTTCTTAAACATTTCATAAGGAAATAATATTTATATATTTATTGATAAACTTGAACCACTTCTCATACAAAAATGGGGTTTTCCAAAAATTCTTTCAAATGAAAACAATGTTTAAATAATGGAAAAGAACACTATTGATAACTCAGTGAACATTATTAGAATTTCGAAATGAAATTTATATTTCCGGAGGGACACCCACTTTTTTAAACATTTCATAAGGAAATAATATTTATATATTTATTGATAAACTTGAACCCTTTCTCATACAAAAATTTATTTTTTCAAAAATTCTTTCAAATAATACAATTCTAACAGAATTAATAGAGCTTTATTGATAACTTTGTGAAAATTTTTTAAAATTGCAATGAAATTAATATTTCCGGAGATACAGTCACTTTCTTAAATATTTCATAAAGATGTAATATTCATATATTTATTGATAAACTTGAACCACTTCTCATACAAAAATGGGTTTTTCCAAAAAATTCTTTCAAATGAAAACAATGTTTTAATAATTGAAAAGAACACTATTGATAACTCTGTGAAAATTTTTAGAATTTCGCAATGAAATTAATATTTCCGAAGATACAGTTACTTTTTTAAATATTTCATAAAGATGTAATATTCATATATTTATTGATAAACTTGAACCACTTCTCATACAAAAATGGGTTTTTCCAAAAATTCTTTCAAATGAAAACAATGTTTAAATCATTGAAAAGAACACTATTGATAACTCAGTGAAGAATATTTTCATAAGGAAGTAATATTCATATATTTATTGATAAACTTAAACCACTTCTCATACAAAAAATGTATTTTTTCAAAAATTCTTTGAAATGAAAACAATGTTTAAATAATTGAAAAGAACACTATTGATAACTCAGTGAACATTTTTAGAAATTCGAAAAAAAATTTATATTTCCAAAGATACAGTCACTTTTTTAAATATTTCATAAAGATGTAATATTCATATATTTATTGATATACTTAAACCACTCCTAATACCAAAGTGGGTTTTTCCAAAAATTCTTTCAAATGAAAACAATGTTTACATAATTAAAAAGAGCACTATTAATAACTTTGTGAACATTATTTTCATAAGGAAGTAATATTCATATATTTATTGATAAACTTCAAGCACTCATCATACAAAAATGGCTTTTACAAAAATTCTTTCAAATGAAAATAATTTATAAAAAAAATGGAAAAGACCACTAATGATAACTCTGTGAAAATTTTTTAATTTTGAATGAAATTAATATATCCAGAGATACAGTTACTTTCTTAAACATTTCATAAAGATGTAATATTCATATATTTATTGATATACTTGAACCACTCCTAATACCAAAATGGGTTTTTCAAAAAAATCTTTCAAATGAACACAATTTTTTTGGAATTAAAAAAAAAACACTATTAATAACTTAGTAAAGATTTTTAGAATTTCGCAATAAAATTAATATTTCCGGAGATACAGTCACTTTTTTAAACATTTCACTTGGAAGTTATATATGTATATATAATTTTTGCTTAACTGCAACCACTCTTCATACAAAAATGTTGTTTTTCCAAAAATTCTTTCAAATCAACACAACTTTGAAAGAATTGAAAAAAGCACCCTTAATAACTTAGTGAAGATTTTTATAATTTTCCAATGAAATTATTATTTCCGGAGATACAGTCACTTTCTTAAATATTTCATAAAGATGTAATATTCATATATTTATTGATAAACTTGAACCACTTCTCATACAAAAAATGCATTTTTTCAAGAATTCTTTCAAATGAAAACAATGTTTTAATAATTGAAAAGAACACTATTGATAACTCAGTGAACATTATTAGAAGTTCGAAATGAAATTTATATTTCCGGAGGGACAGCCACTTTTTTAAACATTTCATAAGGAAATAATATTTAACAGAATATCTAACAGAATTAAAAGAGCTTTTTTTAACTTTGTGAAAATTTTTTTAAATTGCAATGAAATAATTATTTCCGGATATACAGTCACTTTTTTAAACATTTCAAAAGGAAGTAATATTGTTATATAGTTACTGATAAACGTGAACCATTCCTTATACAAAAATTTAGTTTTCCAAAAATTCTTTTTAATGAAAACAATTTTGAAAAAATTAAAGAGAGCACTCTTGATTACTAAATGAAGATTTTTATAATTTCGCAATGAAACTAATATTTTCGGAGATACAGTCACTTTTTTAAACATTTCATAAGGAAGTAATATTCATATATTTATTGATTAACTTGAACCACTTCTCATACAAAAAATTCATTTTTTCAAGAATTCTTTCAAATGAAAACAATGTTTAAATAAATGAAAAGAACACTACTGATAACTCAGTGAACATTATTAAAATTTCCCAATGAAATTAATATTTCCGGAGATACAGTTTTTTTTTTACATTTCATAAGGAAGTAATATTCATATATTTATTGATAAACTTGAACCCTTTCTCATACAAAAATGTATTTTTTCAAAAATTCTTTCAAATAATAAAATTCTAAAAGAAATAAAAGAGCTTTATTGATAACTTTGTGAAAATTTTTTTAAATTTGCAATGAAATTAATATTTCCGGAGATACAGTTACATTTTTAAACATTTCATAAGGAAGTAAAATTCATATATTTATTGATAAGCTTGAACCACTTCTCATAAAAAAATGGGTTTTTCCAAAAATTCTTTCAAATGAAAACAATGTTTAAATAATTGAAAAGAACGCTATTGATAACTCAGGGAACATTATTAGAATTTCGAAATAAAATTTATATTTCCGGAGGGACAGCCACTTTCTTAAACATTTCATAAGGAAATAATATTCATATATTTATTGATAAACTTGAACCACTTCTCATACAAAAATGGGGTTTTCCAAAAATTCTTTCAAATGAAAACAATGTTTAAATAATTGAAAAGAACACTATTGATAACTTTATGAAAATTTTTAGAATTTCGCAATGAAATTAATATTTCCGGAGATACAGTTACATTTTTAAACATTTCATAAGGAAGTAATATTCATATATTTATTGATAAACTTGAACCATTTCTCATAAAAAAATGGGTTTTTCCAAAAATTCTTTCAAATGAAAACAATGTTTAAATAATTGAAAAGAACGCTTTGATAACTCAGGGAACATTATTAGAATTTCGAAATAAAATTTATATTTCCGGAAGGACAGCCACTTTCTTAAACATTTCATAAGGAAATAATATTTATATATTTATTGATAAACTTGAACCACTTCTCATACAAAAATGGGGTTTTCCAAAAATTCTTTCAAATGAAAACAATGTTTAAATAATGGAAAAGAACACTATTGATAACTCAGTGAACATTATTAGAATTTCGAAATGAAATTTATATTTCCGGAGGGACACCCACTTTTTTAAACATTTCATAAGGAAATAATATTTATATATTTATTGATAAACTTGAACCCTTTCTCATACAAAAATTTATTTTTTCAAAAATTCTTTCAAATAATACAATTCTAACAGAATTAATAGAGCTTTATTGATAACTTTGTGAAAATTTTTTAAAATTGCAATGAAATTAATATTTCCGGAGATACAGTCACTTTCTTAAATATTTCATAAAGATGTAATATTCATATATTTATTGATAAACTTGAACCACTTCTCATACAAAAATGGGTTTTTCCAAAAATTCTTTCAAATGAAAACAATGTTTTAATAATTGAAAAGAACACTATTGATAACTCTGTGAAAATTTTTAGAATTTCGCAATGAAATTAATATTTCCGAAGATACAGTTACTTTTTTAAATATTTCATAAAGATGTAATATTCATATATTTATTGATAAACTTGAACCACTTCTCATACAAAAATGGGTTTTTCCAAAAATTCTTTCAAATGAAAACAATGTTTAAATCATTGAAAAGAACACTATTGATAACTCAGTGAAGAATATTTTCATAAGGAAGTAATATTCATATATTTATTGATAAACTTAAACCACTTCTCATACAAAAAATGTATTTTTTCAAAAATTCTTTGAAATGAAAACAATGTTTAAATAATTGAAAAGAACACTATTGATAACTCAGTGAACATTTTTAGAAATTCGAAAAAAAATTTATATTTCCAAAGATACAGTCACTTTTTTAAATATTTCATAAAGATGTAATATTCATATATTTATTGATATACTTAAACCACTCCTAATACCAAAGTGGGTTTTTCCAAAAATTCTTTCAAATGAAAACAATGTTTACATAATTAAAAAGAGCACTATTAATAACTTTGTGAACATTATTTTCATAAGGAAGTAATATTCATATATTTATTGATAAACTTCAAGCACTCATCATACAAAAATGGCTTTTACAAAAATTCTTTCAAATGAAAATAATTTATAAAAAAAATGGAAAAGACCACTAATGATAACTCTGTGAAAATTTTTTAATTTTGAATGAAATTAATATATCCAGAGATACAGTTACTTTCTTAAACATTTCATAAAGATGTAATATTCATATATTTATTGATATACTTGAACCACTCCTAATACCAAAATGGGTTTTTCAAAAAAATCTTTCAAATGAACACAATTTTTTTGGAATTAAAAAAAAAACACTATTAATAACTTAGTAAAGATTTTTTGAATTTCGCAATAAATTTAATATTTCCGGAGATACAAACACTTTTTTAAATATTTCATTTGGAAGTTATATATGTATATATACTTTTTGCTTAACTGCAACCACTCTTCATACAAAAATGTTGTTTTTCCAAAAATTCTTTCAAATCAACACAACTTTGAAAGAATTGAAAAAAGCACCCTTAATAACTTAGTGAAGATTTTTATAGTTTTGCAATGAAATTATTATTTCCGGAGATACAGTCACTTTCTTAAACATTTAATAAAGAAGAAATATTCATATATTTATTGATTAACTTGAACCACTTCTCATACAAAAAATGCATTTTTTCAAGAATTCTTTCAATTAAAAACAATGTTTTAATAATTGAAAAGAACACTATTGATAACTCAGTGAACATTATTAGAAGTTCGAAATGAAATTTATATTTCCGGAGGGACAGCCACTTTTTTAAACATTTCATAAGGAAATAATATTTATATATTTATTGATAAACTTGAACCACTTCTCATACAAAAATGGGGTTTTCTAAAAATTCTTTCAAATGAAAACAATGTTTGCATATTTGAAAAGAACACTTTTGATAACTCAGTGAACATTATTAGAATTTCGAAATGAAATTTATATTTCCGGAGGGACAGCCACTTTTTTAAACATTTCATAAGAAAATAATATTTATATATTTATTGATAAACTTGAACCCTTTCTCATACAAAAATTTATTTTTTCGAAAATTCTTTCAAATAATACAATTCTAACAGAATTAAAAGAGCTTTTTTTAACTTTGTGAAAATTTTTTAAAATTGCAATTAAAATATTATTTCCGGAGATACAGTCACTTTCTTAAATATTTCATAAAGATGTAATATTCATATATTTATTGATAAACTTGAACCACTTCTCATACAAAAATGGGTTTTTCCAAAAATTCTTTCAAATGAAAACAATGTTTAAATAATTGAAAAGAACGCTATTGATAACTCAGGGAACATTATTAGAATTTCGAAATAAAATTTATATTTCCGGAGGGACAGCCACTTTCTTAAACATTTCATAAGGAAATAATATTCATATATTTATTGATAAACTTGAACCACTTCTCATACAAAAATGGGGTTTTCTAAAAATTCTTTCAAATGAAAACAATGTTTTAATAATTGAAAAGAACACTATTGATAACTCTGTGAAAATTTTTAGAATTTCGCAATGAAATTAATATTTCCGGAGATACAGTTACATTTTTAAACATTTCATAAGGAAGTAATATTCATATATTTATTGATAAACTTGAACCACTTCTCATACAAAAATGGGTTTTTCCAAAAATTCTTTCAAATGAAAACAATGTTTAAATAATTAAAAAGAACGCTATTGATAACTCAGGGAACATTATTAGAATTTCGAAATAAAATTTATATTTCCGGAGGGGCAGCCACTTTCTTAAACATTTCATAAGGAAGTAATATTCATATATTTTTTGATAAACTTGAACCCTTTCTCATACAAAAATTTATTTTTTCCAAAATTCTTTCAAATAATACAATTCTAACAGAATTAAAAGAGCTTTATTGATAACTTTGTGAAAATATTGTAAAATTGCAATGAAATTAATATTTCCGGAGATACAGTCACTTTGTTAAATATTTCATAAAGATGTAATATTCATATATTTATTGATAAACTTGAACCACTTCTCATACAAAAATGGGTTTTTCCAAAAATTCTTTCAAATAAAAACAATGTTTTAATAATTGAAAAAAACACTATTGATAACTTTGTGAAAATTTTAAGAATTTCGCAATAAAATTAATATTTCCGGAGATACAGTTACATTTTTAAACATTTCATAAGGAAGTTATATTCATATATTTATTTCCGGAGGGACAGCTACGTTTTTAAACATTTCATAAGGAAATAATATTTATATATTTATTGATAAACTTGAACCTTTTCTCATACAAAAATGTATTTTTTCAAAAATTCTTTTAAATTAACATTTCATAAGGAAGTAATATTCATATATTTATTGATAAACTTGAACAACTTCTCATACAAAAATGGGTTTTTCCAAAAATTCTTTCAAATGAAAACAATATTTAAATAATTGAAAAGAACACTATTGATAACTCAGTGAACATTATTTTCATAAGGAAGTAATATTCATATATTTATTGTTAAACTTAAACCACTTCTCATACAAAAAATGTATTTTTTCAAAAATTCTTTGAAATGAAAACAATGTTTAAATAATTGAAAAGAACACTATTGATAACTCAGTGAACATTGTTTTCATAAGGAAGTAATATTCATATATTTATTGATAAACTTAAACGACTTCTCATACAAAAAATGTATTTTTTTAAAAATTTTTTCAAATGAAAACAATGTTTACATAATTGAAAAGAACACTATTGATAACTCAGTGAACATTATTAGAATTTCGAAATGAAATTTATATTTCCGGAGGGGCAGCCACTTTCTTAAACATTTCATAAGGAAATAATATTTATATATTTATTGATAAACTTGAACCCTTTCTCATACAAAAATGTATTTTTTCAAAAATTCTTTCAAATAAAAAAATTCTAAAAGAAATAAAAGAGCTTTATTGATAACTTTGTGAAAATTTTTTTAAAATTGCAATCAAATTAATATTTCCGGAGATACAGTCACTTTCTTAAATATTTCATAAAGATGTAATATTTATATATTTATTGATAAACTTCAAGCACTTCTCATACAAAAATGGGTTTTTCCAAAAATTCTTTCAAATGAAAACAATGTTTTAATAATTGAAAAGAACACTATTGATAACTTTATGAAAATTTTTAGAATTTCGCAATGAAATTAATATTTCCAGAGATACAGTCACTTTTTTAAACATTTCATAAGGAAGTAATATTCATATATTTTTTGATAAACTTGAACCACTTCTCATAAAAAAATGGGTTTTTCCAAAAATTCTTTCAAATGAAAACAATGTTTAAATAATTGAAAATAATGCTATTGATAACTTAGGGAACATTATTAGAATTACGAAATAAAATTTATATTTCCGGGGGATACAGCCACTTTCTTAAACATTTCATAAGGAAATAATATTCATATATTTATTGATAAACTTGAACCACTTCTCATACAAAAATGGGGTTTTCCAAAAATTCTTTCAAATGAAAACAATGTTTAAATAATTGAAAAGAACACTATTGATAACTCAGTGAACATTATTAGAATTTCGAAATGAAATTTATATTTCCGGAGGGACAACCACTTTTTTAAACATTTCATAAGGAAATAATATTTATATATTTATTGATAAACTTGAACCCTTTCTCATACAAAAATTTATTTTTTCAAAAATTCTTTCAAATAATACAACTCTAACAGAATTAAAAGAGCTTTATTGATAACTTTGTGAAAATTTTTTAAAATTGCAATGAAATTAATATTTCCGGAGATACAGTCCCTTTCTTAAATATTTCATAAAGATGTAATATTCATATATTTGTTGATAAACTTGAACTACTTCTCATAAAAAAATGGGTTTTTCCAAAAATTCTTTCAAATGAAAACAATGTTTTAATAATTGAAAAGAACACTATTGATAACTTTGTGAACATTTTTAGAATTTCGCAATGAAATTAATATTTCCGGAGATACAGTCACTTTCTTAAACATTTCATAAGGAAGTAATATTCATATATTTATTGATAAACTTGAACCACTTCTCATACAAAAATGGGTTTTTCCAAAAATTCATTCAAATGAAAACAATGTTTAAATAATTAAAAAGAGCACTATTGATAACTTTGTGAAAATTTTTAGAATTTCAGAAATGAAATTTATATTTCCGGAGTTACAGACAGTTTTTTAAACATTTAATAAGGAACAAATATTTATATATTTATTGATAAACTTGAACCACTTCTCATACAAAAAATGTATTTTTTCAAAAATTCTTTTAAATGAAAACAATGTTTAAATCATTGAAAAGAACACTATTGATAACTCAGTGAACATTATTTTCATAAGGAAGTAATATTCATATATTTTTTGATAAACTGAAAGCACTTCTCAAACAAAAAATGTATTTTTTCAAAAATTCTTTTAAATGAAAACAATGTTTAAATAATTGAAAAGAACACTATTGATAACTCAGTGAACATTATTATAAATTCGAAATGAAATTTATATTTCCGAAGGGGCAGACACTTTCTTAAACATTTCATAAGGAAGTAATATTCATATATTTTTTGATAAACTTGAACCACTTCTCATAAAAAAATGGGTTTTTCAAAAAAATCTTTCAAATGAAAACAATGTTTTAATAATTGAAAAGAACACTATTGATAATACAGTGATCATTATTAGAATTTCGAAATGAAATTAATATTTCCAAAGATACATTCAGTTTTTTAAACATTTAATAAGGAAGAAATACTTATATATTTATTGATAAACTTGAACCCTTTCTCATACAAAAATGTATTTTTTCAAAAATTCTTTCAAATGTAAACAATTCTAAAAAAATTTAAAAGACCACTATTGTTAACTTTGTGAAAATTTTTTTAATTTTGGAATGAAATTAATATTTCCGAAGATACAGTCCCTTACATAAATTTAATTCCTTTCTCATACAAAAATGTATTTTTTCAAAAATTCTTTCAAATGTAAACAATTCTAAAAAAATTTAAAAGACCACTATTGAAACCTCAGTGAAAATTTTTTAAAATTGCAATGAAATTAATATTTCCGGAGATACAGTTACTTTTTTAAACAGTTCATAAGGAAGTAATATTCTTATATTTATTGTTAAACTTGAACCACTTCTCATACAAAAATGGGTTTTTCCAAAATTTATTTCAAATCAAAACAATTTTGCATGAACTAAAAAGAGCACTATTGATAACTTTGTGAAAATTTTTAGAAATTCAGAAATGAAATTAATATTTCCGCAGTTACAGACAGTTTTTTTAACATTTAATAAGGAACAAATATTTATATATTTATTGATAAACTTGAACCACTTCTCATATAAAAAATTTATTTTTTCAAAAATTCTTTTAAATGAAAACAATGTTTAAATCATTGAAAAGAACACTATTGATAACTCAGTGAACATTATTTTCATAAGGAAGTAATATTCATATATTTATTGATAAACTTGAACCACTTCTCATACAAAAATGGGTTTTTCCAAAAATTCTTTCAAATAAAAACAATGTTTTAATAATTGAAAAGAACACTATTGATAACTTTATGAAAATTTTTAGAATTTCGCAATGAAATTAATATTTCCGGAGATACAGTTACATTTTTAAACATTTCATAAGGAAGTAATATTCATATATTTATTGAAAAACTTGAACCACTTCTCATAAAAAAATGGGTTTTTCCAAAAATTCTTTCATATGAAAACAATGTTTAAATAATTGAAAAGAACGCTATTGATAACTCAGGGAACATTATTAGAATTTCGAAATAAAATTTATATTTCCGGAGGGACAGCCACTTTCTTAAACATTTCATAAGGAAATAATATTCATATATTTATTGATAAACTTGAACCACTTCTCATACAAAAATGAGGTTTTCCAAAAATTCTTTCAAATGAAAACAATGTTTAAATAATTGAAAAGAACACTATTAATAACTCAGTGAACATTATTAGAATTTCTAAATGAAATTTATATTTCCGGAGGGACAGCCACTTTTTTAAACATTTCATAAGGAAATAATATTTATATATTTATTGATAAACTTGAACCCTTTCTCATACAAAAATTTATTTTTTCAAAAATTCTTTCAAAAAATACAATTCTAACAGAATTAAAAGAGCTTTATTGATAACTTTGTGAAAATTTTTTAAAATTGCAATGAAATTAATATTTTCATATATTTATTGATAAACTTGAAGCACTTCTCATACAAAAATGGGTTTTTTCAAAAATTCTTTCAAATAAAAACAATGTTTTAATAATTGAAAATAACACTATTGATAACTTTATGAAAATTTTTAGAATTTCGCAATGAAATTAATATTTCCGGAGATACAGTTACATTTTTAAACATTTCATAAGGAAGTAATATTCATATATTTTTTGATAAACTTGAACCACTTCTCATACAAAAATGGGTTTTTCCAAAAATTCTTTCAAATGAAAACAATGTTTTTATAATTGAAAAGAACACTATTGATAACTTTGTGAACATTTTTAGAATTTCGCAATGAAATTAATATTTCCGGAGATACAGTCACTTTCTTAAACATTTCATAAGGAAGTTATATTCATATATTTATTGATAAACTTGAACCACTTCTCATACAAAAATGGGTTTTTCCAAAAATTCTTTCAAATGAAAACAATGTTTAAATAATTAAAAAGAGCACTATTGATAACTTTGTGAAAATTTTTAGAATTTCAGAAATAAATTTTATATTTCCGGAGTTACAGACAGTTTTTTAAACATTTAATAAGGAACAAATATTTATATATTTATTGATAAACTTGAACCACTTCTCATACAAAAAATGTATTTTTTCAAAAATTCTTTTAAATGAAAACAATGTTTAAATCATTGAAAAGAACACTATTGATAACTCAGTGAACATTATTTTCATAAGGAAGTAATATTCATATATTTTTTGATAAACTGAAAGCACTTCTCAAACAAAAAATTTATTTTTTCAAAAATTCTTTTAAAAGAAAACAATGTTTAAATAATTGAAAAGAACACTATTGATAACTCAGTGAACATTATTATAAATTCGAAATGAAATTTTTATTTCCGGAGGTGCAGACACTTTCTTAAACATTTCATAAGGAAGTAATATTCATATATTTTTTGATAAACTTGAACCACTTCTCATAAAAAAATGGGTTTTTCAAAAAAATCTTTCAAATGAAAACAATGTTTTAATAATTGAAAAGAACACTATTGATAATACAGTGATCATTATTAGAATTTTGAAATGAAATTAATATTTCCAAAGATACATTCAGTTTTTTAAACATTTAATAAGGAAGAAATACTTATATATTTATTGATAAACTTGAACCCTTTCTCATACAAAAATGTATTTTTTCAAAAATTCTTTCAAATGTAAACAATTCTAAAAAAATTTAAAAGACCACTATTGTTAACTTTGTGAAAATTTTTTTAATTTCGGAATGAAATTAATATTTCCGAAGATACAGTCCCTTACATAAATTTGATTCCTTTCTCATACAAAAATGAATTTTTTCAAAAATTCTTTTAAATGAAAACAATTCTAAAAGAATTGAAAAGAGCACTATTGATAACTCTGTGAAAATTTTTTAAAATTGCAATGAAATTAATATTTCCGGAGATACAGTTACTTTTTTAAACAGTTCATAAGGAAGTAATATTCTTATATTTATTGTTAAACTTGAACCACTTCTCATACAAAAATGGGTTTTTCCAAAATTTATTTCAAATCAAAACAATTTTGCATGAACTAAAAAGAGCACTATTGATAACTTTGTGAAAATTTTTAGAAATTCAGAAATGAAATTAATATTTCCGCAGTTACAGACAGTTTTTTTAACATTTAATAAGGAACAAATATTTATATATTTATTGATAAACTTGAACCACTTCTCATATAAAAAATTTATTTTTTCAAAAATTCTTTTAAATGAAAACAATGTTTAAATCATTGAAAAGAACACTATTGATAACTCAGTGAACATTATTTTCATAAGGAAGTAATATTCATATATTTATTGATAAACTTGAACCACTTCTCATACAAAAATGGGTTTTTCCAAAAATTCTTTCAAATAAAAACAATGTTTTAATAATTGAAAAGAACACTATTGATAACTTTATAAAAATTTTTAGAATTTCGCAATGAAATTAATATTTCCGGAGATACAGTTACATTTTTAAACATTTCATAAGGAAGTAATATTCATATATTTATTGAAAAACTTGAACCACTTCTCATAAAAAAATGGGTTTTTCCAAAAATTCTTTCATATGAAAACAATGTTTAAATAATTGAAAAGAACGCTATTGATAACTCAGGGAACATTATTAGAATTTCGAAATAAAATTTATATTTCCGGAGGGACAGCCACTTTCTTAAACATTTCATAAGGAAATAATATTCATATATTTATTGATAAACTTGAACCACTTCTCATACAAAAATGAGGTTTTCCAAAAATTCTTTCAAATGAAAACAATGTTTAAATAATTGAAAAGAACACTATTGATAACTCAGTGAACATTATTAGAATTTCGAAATGAAATTTATATTTCCGGAGGGACAGCCACTTTTTTAAACATTTCATGAGGAAATAATATTTATATATTTATTGATAAACTTGAACCCTTTCTCATACAAAAATTTATTTTTTCAAAAATTCTTTCAAAAAATACAATTCTAACAGAATTAAAAGAGTTTTATTGATAACTTTGTGAAAATTTTTTAAAATTGCAATGAAATTAATATTTCCGGAGAGACAGTCACTTTGTTAAATATTTCATAAAGATGTAATATTCATATATTTATTCATAAACTTAAAGCACTTCTCATACAAAAATGGGTTTTTTCAAAAATTCTTTCAAATAAAAACAATGTTTTAATAATTGAAAATAACACTATTGATAACTTTATGAAAATTTTTAGAATTTCGCAATGAAATTAATATTTCCGGAGATACAGTTACATTTTTAAACATTTCATAAGGAAGTAATATTCATATATTTTTTGATAAACTTGAACCACTTCTCATAAAAAAAATGGGTTTTTCCAAAAATTCTTTCAAATGAAAACAATGTTTAAATAATTGAAAATAATGCTATTGATAACTTAGGGAACATTATTAGAATTTCGAAATAAAATTTATATTTCCGGGGGGACAGCCACTTTCTTAAACATTTCATAAGGAAATAATATTCATATATTTATTGATAAACTTGAACCACTTCTCATACAAAAATGGGGTTTTCCAAAAATTCTTTCAAATGAAAACAATGTTTAAATAATTGAAAAGAACACTATTGATAACTCAGTGAACATTACTATAATTTTGAAATGAAATTTATATTTCCGGAGGGACAGCCACTTTTTTAAACATTTCATAAGGAAATAATATTTATATATTTATTGATAAACTTGAACCCTTTCTCATACAAAAATTTATTTTTTCAAAAATTCTTTCAAATAATACAACTCTAACAGAATTAAAAAAGCTTTATTGATAACTTTGTGAAAATTTTTTAAAATTGCAATGAAATTAATATTTCCGGAGATACAGTCACTTTCTTAAATATTTCATAAAGATGTAATATTCATATATTTGTTGATAAACTTGAACCACTTCTCATACAAAAATGGGTTTTTCCAAAAATTCTTTCAAATGAAAACAATGTTTTTATAATTGAAAAGAACACTATTGATAACTTTGTGAACATTTTTAGAATTTCGCAATGAAATTAATATTTCCGGAGATACAGTCACTTTCTTAAACATTTCATAAGGAAGTTATATTCATATATTTATTGATAAACTTGAACCACTTCTCATACAAAAATGGGTTTTTCCAAAAATTCTTTCAAATGAAAACAATGTTTAAATAATTAAAAAGAGCACTATTGATAACTTTGTGAAAGTTTTTAGAATTTCAGAAATAAATTTTATATTTCCGGAGTTACAGACAGTTTTTTAAACATTTAATAAGGAACAAATATTTATATATTTATTGATAAACTTGAACCACTTCTCATACAAAAAATGTATTTTTTCAAAAATTCTTTTAAATGAAAACAATGTTTAAATCATTGAAAAGAACACTATTGATAACTCAGTGAACATTATTTTCATGAGGAAGTAATATTCATATATTTTTTGATAAACTGAAAGCACTTCTCAAACAAAAAATTTATTTTTTCAAAAATTCTTTTAAAAGAAAACAATGTTTAAATAATTGAAAAGAACACTATTGATAACTCAGTGAACATTATTATAAATTCGAAATGAAATTTTTATTTCCGGAGGTGCAGACACTTTCTTAAACATTTCATAAGGAAGTAATATTCATATATTTTTTGATAAACTTGAACCACTTCTCATAAAAAAATGGGTTTTTCAAAAAAATCTTTCAAATGAAAACAATGTTTTAATAATTGAAAAGAACACTATTGATAATACAGTGATCATTATTAGAATTTCGAAATGAAATTAATATTTCCAAAGATACATTCAGTTTTTTAAACATTTAATAAGGAAGAAATACTTATATATTTATTGATAAACTTGAACCCTTTCTCATACAAAAATGTATTTTTTCAAAAATTCTTTCAAATGTAAACAATTCTAAAAAAATTTAAAAGACCACTATTGTTAACTTTGTGAAAATTTTTTTAATTTCGGAATGAAATTAATATTTCCGAAGATACAGTCCCTTACATAAATTTGATTCCTTTCTCATACAAAAATGAATTTTTTCAAAAATTCTTTTAAATGAAAACAATTCTAAAAGAATTGAAAAGAGCACTATTGATAACTCTGTGAAAATTTTTTAAAATTGCAATGAAATTAATATTTCCGGAGATACAGTTACTTTTTTAAACAGTTCATAAGGAAGTAATATTCTTATATTTATTGTTAAACTTGAACCACTTCTCATACAAAAATGGGTTTTTCCAAAATTTATTTCAAATCAAAACAATTTTGCATGAACTAAAAAGAGCACTATTGATAACTTTGTGAAAATTTTTAGAAATTCAGAAATGAAATTAATATTTCCGCAGTTACAGACAGTTTTTTTAACATTTAATAAGGAACAAATATTTATATATTTATTGATAAACTTGAACCACTTCTCATATAAAAAATGTATTTTTTCAAAAATTCTTTTAAATGAAAACAATGTTTAAGTCATTGAAAAGAACACTATTGATAACTCAGTGAACATTATTTTCATAAGGAAGTAATATTCATATATTTATTGATAAACTTGAACCACTTCTCATACAAAAATGGGTTTTTCCAAAAATTCTTTCAAATGAAAACAATGTTTTAATAATTGAAAAGAACACTGTTGATAACTTTCTGAAAATTTTTAGAATTTCGCAATGAAATTAATATTTCCGGAGATACAGTTACTTTTTTAAACATTTCATAAGGAAGTAATATTCATATATTTATTGATTAACTTGAACCACTTCTCATACAAAAATGGACTTTCAAAAAATTCTTTCAAATGAAAACAATGTTTAAATAATTAAAAAGAGCACTATTGATAACTTTGTGAAAATTTTTAGAATTTCAGAAATGAAATTTATATTTCCGGAGTTACAGACAGTTTTTCAAACATTTAATAAGGAACAAATATTTATATATTTATTGATAAACTTGAACCACTTCTCATACAAAAAATGTATTTTTTCAAAAATTCTTTTAAATGAAAACAATGTTTAAATCATTGAAAAGAACACTATTGATAACTCAGTGAACATTATTTTCCTAAGGAAGTAATATTCATATATTTATTGATAAACTTAAACCACTTCTCATACAAATAATGTATTTTTTCAAAAATTCTTTGAAATGAAAACAATGTTTTAATTATTGAAAAGAACACTATTGATAACTCAGTGAACATTATTAGAAATTAGAAAAGAAATTTATATTTCCAAAGATACAGTCACTTTCTTAAATATTTCATAAAGATGTAATATTCATATATTTATTGATATACTTGAACCACTCCTAATACCAAAATGGGTTTTTCCAAAAATTCTTTCAAATGAAAACAATGTTTAAATAATTAAAAAGAGCACTATTTATAACTTTGTGAACATTATTTTCATAAAGATGTAATATTCATATATTCATTGATATACTTGAACCACTCCTAATACCAAAATGGGGTTTTCAAAAAAATCTTTCAAATGAACACAATTTTTTAGGAATTAAAAAAAACACTATTAATAACTTAGTGAAGATTTTTAGAATTTCGCAATAAAATTAATATTTCCGGAGATACAGTTACATTTTTAAACATTTCATAAGAAAGTAATATTCATATATTTATTTCCGGAGGGACAGCCACGTTTTTAAACATTTCATAAGGAAATAATATTTATATATTTATTGATAAACTTGAACCACTTCTCATACAAAAATGGGTTTTTCCAAAAATTCTTTCAATTGAAAACAATGTTTAAATAATTGAATAGAACAATATTGATAACTCAGTGAACATTATTTTCATAAGGAAGTAATATTCATATATTTATTAATAAACTTAAACCACTTCTCATATAAAAAATGTATTTTTTCAAAAATTCTTTGAAATGAAAACAATGTTTAAATAATTGAAAAGAACACTATTGATAACTCAGTGAACATTGTTTTCATAAGGAAGTAATATTCATATATTTATTGATAAACTTAAACGACTTCTCATACAAAAAATGTATTTTTTCAAAAATTTTTTCAAATGAAAACAATGTTTAAATAATTAAAAAGAACACTATTGATAACTCAGTGAACATTATTAGAATTTCGAAATGAAATTTATATTTCCGGAGGGGCAGCCACTTTCTTAAACATTTCATAAGGAAATAATATTTATATCTTTATTGATAAACTTGAACCCTTTCTCATACAAAAATGTATTTTTTCAAAAATTCTTTCAAATAATAAAATTCTAAAAGAAATAAAAGAGCTTTATTGATAACTTTGTGAAAATTTTTTTAAAATTGCAATGAAATTAATATTTCCGGAGATACAGTCACTTTCTTAAATATTTTATAAGGATGTAATATTCATATATTTATTGATAAACTTGAACCACTTCTCATACAAAAATGGGTTTTTCCAAAAATTCTTTCAAATGAAAACAATGTTTAAATAATTAAAAAGAGCACTATTGATAACTTTGTGAAAATTTTTAGAATTTCAGATATGAAATTTATATTTCCGGAGTTACAGACAGTTTTTTAAACATTTAATAAGGAACAAATATTTATATATTTATTGATAAACTTGAACCACTTCTCATAAAAAAAACTTATTTTTTCAAAAATTCTTTCAAATAATACAACTCTAACAGAATTAAAAGAGCTTTATTGATAACTTTGTGAAAATTTTTTAAAATTGCAATGAAATTAATATTTCCGGAGATACAGTCACTTTCTTAAATATTTCATAAAGATGTAATATTCATATATTTATTGATAAACTTGAACCACTTCTCATACAAAAATGGGTTTATCCAAAAATTCTTTCAAATGAAAACAATGTTTAAATAATTGAAAAGAACACTATTGATAACTCAGTGAACATTATAAGAATTTTGCAATGAAATTAATATTTCCGGATATACAGTCACTTTTTTAAACATTTCAAAAGGAAGTAATATTGTTATATAGTTACTGATAAACGTGAACCAATGCTTATACAAAAATTTAGTTTTCCAAAAATTCTTTTTAATGAAAACAATTTTGAAAAAACTAAAGAGAGCACTCTTGATTAATAAATGAAGATTTTTATAATTTCGCAATGAAACTAATATTTTCGGAGATACAGTCACTTTTTTAAACATTTCATAAGGAAGTAATATTCATATATTTATTGATTAACTTGAACCACTTCTCATACAAAAAATTCATTTTTTCAAGAATTCTTTCAAATGAAAACAATGTTTTAATAATTGAAAAGAACACTACTGATAACTCAGGGAACATTATTAGAATATCGCAATGAAATTAATATTTCCGGAGATACATTTTTTTTTTACATTTTATAAGGAAGTAATATTCATATATTTATTGATAAACTTGAACCACTTCTCATACAAAAATGGGTTTTTCACAAAAATTCTTTCAAATAAAAACAATGTTTAAATAATTGAAAAGAACATTATTGATAACTCAGTGAACATTATTAGAATTTCGAAATGAAATTTATATATCCGGAGGGGCAGCTACTTTCTTAAACATTTCATAAGGAAATAATATTTATATATTTATTGATAAACTTGAACCCTTTCTCATACAAAAATGTATTTTTTCAAAAATTCTTTAAAATAATAAAATTCTAAAAGAAATAAAAGAGCTTTATTGATAACTTTGTGAAAATTTTTTTAAAAATGCAATGAAATTAATATTTCCGGAGATACAGTCACTTTCTTAAATATTTCATAAAGATGTTGTTGCGGGTAAAGCGGCCCAAGCTCAAGATAGCCAATGTGGATTTTAAACACAACAAGTGTAAGAATTTTAGAAAACTTTAATTCTTTATTCTTACTCTTTAATATGTTAAAATTCCTAAAATTATAAATAAATTCATTATACAAACTTACATACTAAACTGCTGATATACTAACTTTTATGTATGGCTACTCCAAGCGAAGCTTCGTAATCCTTATGACCTGAACGAATGAATCTCTTAAATCTATGTAGGTGTTTTATATACTTATGTATGTGGTCTCGATTAAATATGGCCTCATAATTATACCGCGTGGAAAATTAAAAGGAATAATTGAACATTTTGCCATGCTCATCTCTCTACATATCGATAACAGTAATGTCATATTAGCGATTTATGAGTGGCGGTAACAGTAATGTCATATTAGCTATTTATGAGTGGCGGTAACAGTAGTGTCATATTAGCGATTTATGAGTGGCGGTAACACTCCCCCACAGTATGGCGAGATTTCGAAGACTTACTCTACTTTCTTTCAGCCACGTCTAAAACCGCTAATTTTGCAGCAGGTCTTTCTAAAACGCCACAAACTGTCAAAACTTTTGCCTTTCGTACTTGTCCATCTTCGGATTTGGCAACTTCGATGACCTTTCCTTTTGGCCACACGTTTCTCGGGTTATTTGGATCAACCACTATCACTAAATCTCCCACAGATATGGGTTTGGCCTTTTGAAACCACTTCGTCCTACACGTCAAAGTAGGCAGGTACTCTGTCACCCATCTCTTCCAAAAGATTTGTGCATATTGTTGTGAACGCAACCAACTTTCTTTAAGTACAAGACCTTCGTCGTCGTACGATGCAAGGGGTTTTAAGCCACTGGAGTTGCCAAGCAAAATATGATTTGGTGTGATCGCTTCTTGATTTTCGCTTTCTATTGGGACATATGTAAGAGGACGGGAATTTATAATACTTTCGACTTCAGCCATCATGCTTTGCAGCATTTCATCGCTTGGAAACCGTTCTGTTTTAATATTGTAGAGTACAGTTTTTACGGATCGAACTAATCGTTCCCATGCTCCTCCCATATGAGGAGCAGAAGGTGGGTTAAAGTTCCATTTGGTGTAGGACGTTGTAAAACTTCGTATTAGCTCGTTCTTGTCCACCTCTCTTAAGGCTTCACGCAACTCTCGATCAGCACTGATAAAATTAGTACCATTGTCGCTGAAAAATTCTCTTGGGCTGCCTCTTCGCGAAATAAACTTACGTATTGCCATGATACACGAACTTGTATTAAGCGAATAGACGATTTCAATATGAACCGCACGTACCGTTAAACATGTAAATAGCGCACCGTATCTCTTTTCTTTATGTCGGTTAACAGTGACAAGCATAGGACCAAAAAAGTCAAGACCCGTGAATGTGAATGGTGAGAGATACGAACCCAGTCGAGCCCGAGGTAATTTTGCCATCTGCGGAATCTCCGGCATCGCAGTTTTAATTTTACACATTTGACACTGCTTAATGGTTGATTTACAAACGGTTCTCAATTTAGGAATATAGTATTTTTGCCGCAATTCATTCACCACTGTCTCAAGGCTACTATGACGGTACAGATTATGGTAATGTAATATTAAAAGGGTTGTTAGGCGGCAATGTTTAGGCAAAACGGCTGGATGCTTCAGTTCCTCTGGAACATCAGCATAATCAATTCGGCCACCTACTCTCAAGACACCTTTATGATCCAAATACGGGGACAATTTATACAAAAAATTTGTTTTTGTTAATTTATTATTTTGTGATAGACAATTTATTTCATTTTGGAAATATACTTTCTGCGTATCTTTGATAAGAGTCAGTTCTGCTTTGAGCAACTCAATTTGAGTTAGTTCCTTTCCACAGGAAGGCGTGATATCTCTGTTTCTACGGCAGTAGCAAAAACGAATTACGTATGCAGTTGCCCTTAATGCTCTGCACCACTGAGAAAATCTTTGTAAGTTTATAAGTTGTTCTATACTTCGTGCCGTTAAATGGCACTCTTTCAACTCGAGCTTTGTTTCCAAAAGTTGTGTATTGGGTTCCCGCCATTCTTTCTCTGGCAACTTTAAAAAATCAGGGCCGCTAAACCAGCGCCCTGTATTCGATAGATTAGGTTTATTTGTGCATCGTGTTGCTTCGTCAGCTACATTCGTTTTTCCTGATATCCAGGACCACTCGTCAACCTCTGAAATATCGAGAATTTCACTTACACGAACTGCAACGAACTGGTGATATTTTCGGTGGTCGGAGCGTATCCAGCTTAAAACTGTTCGTGAATCTGACCAGAGTGTTTTTCGATTTATCTTAACGGTATGATGTTTTTCAATATATTTAGCAAACCGAGCACCAATAACAGCTGCCATCAGCTCTAAACGTGGTATCGATAAAACCTTTAGTGGCGCCACCCTAGTTTTTGATCCAATAAGTGAAATAGCGATTTCGTCCCCACAGCACATCCTAAAATACGCTACGGCGGCATAACCGTTTTCGCTTGCATCCACAAATACATGCAATTGAACATCTAGGTTATTATAGTTTTTCAATGTTTTAAGATAACAACGAGGTATATTTACATTTTTTAAATCTGGTAAAAGCGCTAGCCAGTTTTCCCACCTTAATTGTTGATTTACTAGAATATGTTCGTCCCAGTCGATATTGCTTCTCCAAACTTCTTGGAGAACTATTTTCAAATACATAAGAAAATTTCCTACAAGCCCTAAAGGGTCATAAATGCTCATTAGAGTTCTTAAAATTTCACGTTTGGTGGGAATTTTGTTTCCGAGAAGAAGTTCGCTGTTCAAGACAGACTGCGACAGTTTAAAGGTTATATTGTCCTCCCCGGGGTTCCAAAATATGCCAAGTACCTTTTCTGTTGCTTCGCCTACACTAACGTTTAGGCAAATATTGGTCAAAGGGTTAGAAGAGTTCAATTCTTTCAAAACGCTATCATTATTCGAACACCAGTTTCTAATTTTGAATCCTCCCTCACTATGAATGAATCGCACAGTTTTAGCCAGTTCGGCGGCTTCTGCAGGAGTATCCGAAGAAGCAAGAAAATCATCTACGTAGTGGTTGTCTTTGATGGCAGCAGCGGCTAAGGGATACTTGGCTTCAAATTTTGATGCGTTGAGGTTTTTAACATACTGAGATATGCACGGAGCGCAGGAGGCACCGAATATCATAACCTTCATTACGTACACTTCGGGTTCTTTGTTGTCGTCGCAGCTGCGCCATAAAAATCTTTGCGCATGGCAGTCTTCATCGCGTATATAAATCTGATGGAACATTTGTTCGATGTCACCACAGATTGCAATTTGCCTTTGCCGAAAACGAAAAAGAATAGCTGCAAGAGAAGACAGCAAATCTGGCCCTTTGAGCAGCATAGAGTTAAGTGAAATACCATTTGCCTTCGCAAATGCAATGAAATTAATATTTCCGGAGATACAGTCACTTTCTTAAATATTTCATAAAGATGTTGTTGCGGGTAAAGCGGCCCAAGCTCAAGATAGCCAATGTGGATTTTAAACACAACAAGTGTAAGAATTTTAGAAAACTTTAATTCTTTATTCTTACTCTTTAATATGTTAAAATTCCTAAAATTATAAATAAATTCATTATACAAACTTACATACTAAACTGCTGATATACTAACTTTTATGTATGGCTACTCCAAGCGAAGCTTCGTAATCCTTATGACCTGAACGAATGAATCTCTTAAATCTATGTAGGTGTTTTATATACTTATGTATGTGGTCTCGATTAAATATGGCCTCATAATTATACCGCGTGGAAAATTAAAAGGAATAATTGAACATTTTGCCATGCTCATCTCTCTACATATCGATAACAGTAATGTCATATTAGCGATTTATGAGTGGCGGTAACAGTAATGTCATATTAGCTATTTATGAGTGGCGGTAACAGTAGTGTCATATTAGCGATTTATGAGTGGCGGTAACACTCCCCCACAGTATGGCGAGATTTCGAAGACTTACTCTACTTTCTTTCAGCCACGTCTAAAACCGCTAATTTTGCAGCAGGTCTTTCTAAAACGCCACAAACTGTCAAAACTTTTGCCTTTCGTACTTGTCCATCTTCGGATTTGGCAACTTCGATGACCTTTCCTTTTGGCCACACGTTTCTCGGGTTATTTGGATCAACCACTATCACTAAATCTCCCACAGATATGGGTTTGGCCTTTTGAAACCACTTCGTCCTACACGTCAAAGTAGGCAGGTACTCTGTCACCCATCTCTTCCAAAAGATTTGTGCATATTGTTGTGAACGCAACCAACTTTCTTTAAGTACAAGACCTTCGTCGTCGTACGATGCAAGGGGTTTTAAGCCACTGGAGTTGCCAAGCAAAATATGATTTGGTGTGATCGCTTCTTGATTTTCGCTTTCTATTGGGACATATGTAAGAGGACGGGAATTTATAATACTTTCGACTTCAGCCATCATGCTTTGCAGCATTTCATCGCTTGGAAACCGTTCTGTTTTAATATTGTAGAGTACAGTTTTTACGGATCGAACTAATCGTTCCCATGCTCCTCCCATATGAGGAGCAGAAGGTGGGTTAAAGTTCCATTTGGTGTAGGACGTTGTAAAACTTCGTATTAGCTCGTTCTTGTCCACCTCTCTTAAGGCTTCACGCAACTCTCGATCAGCACTGATAAAATTAGTACCATTGTCGCTGAAAAATTCTCTTGGGCTGCCTCTTCGCGAAATAAACTTACGTATTGCCATGATACACGAACTTGTATTAAGCGAATAGACGATTTCAATATGAACCGCACGTACCGTTAAACATGTAAATAGCGCACCGTATCTCTTTTCTTTATGTCGGTTAACAGTGACAAGCATAGGACCAAAAAAGTCAAGACCCGTGAATGTGAATGGTGAGAGATACGAACCCAGTCGAGCCCGAGGTAATTTTGCCATCTGCGGAATCTCCGGCATCGCAGTTTTAATTTTACACATTTGACACTGCTTAATGGTTGATTTACAAACGGTTCTCAATTTAGGAATATAGTATTTTTGCCGCAATTCATTCACCACTGTCTCAAGGCTACTATGACGGTACAGATTATGGTAATGTAATATTAAAAGGGTTGTTAGGCGGCAATGTTTAGGCAAAACGGCTGGATGCTTCAGTTCCTCTGGAACATCAGCATAATCAATTCGGCCACCTACTCTCAAGACACCTTTATGATCCAAATACGGGGACAATTTATACAAAAAATTTGTTTTTGTTAATTTATTATTTTGTGATAGACAATTTATTTCATTTTGGAAATATACTTTCTGCGTATCTTTGATAAGAGTCAGTTCTGCTTTGAGCAACTCAATTTGAGTTAGTTCCTTTCCACAGGAAGGCGTGATATCTCTGTTTCTACGGCAGTAGCAAAAACGAATTACGTATGCAGTTGCCCTTAATGCTCTGCACCACTGAGAAAATCTTTGTAAGTTTATAAGTTGTTCTATACTTCGTGCCGTTAAATGGCACTCTTTCAACTCGAGCTTTGTTTCCAAAAGTTGTGTATTGGGTTCCCGCCATTCTTTCTCTGGCAACTTTAAAAAATCAGGGCCGCTAAACCAGCGCCCTGTATTCGATAGATTAGGTTTATTTGTGCATCGTGTTGCTTCGTCAGCTACATTCGTTTTTCCTGATATCCAGGACCACTCGTCAACCTCTGAAATATCGAGAATTTCACTTACACGAACTGCAACGAACTGGTGATATTTTCGGTGGTCGGAGCGTATCCAGCTTAAAACTGTTCGTGAATCTGACCAGAGTGTTTTTCGATTTATCTTAACGGTATGATGTTTTTCAATATATTTAGCAAACCGAGCACCAATAACAGCTGCCATCAGCTCTAAACGTGGTATCGATAAAACCTTTAGTGGCGCCACCCTAGTTTTTGATCCAATAAGTGAAATAGCGATTTCGTCCCCACAGCACATCCTAAAATACGCTACGGCGGCATAACCGTTTTCGCTTGCATCCACAAATACATGCAATTGAACATCTAGGTTATTATAGTTTTTCAATGTTTTAAGATAACAACGAGGTATATTTACATTTTTTAAATCTGGTAAAAGCGCTAGCCAGTTTTCCCACCTTAATTGTTGATTTACTAGAATATGTTCGTCCCAGTCGATATTGCTTCTCCAAACTTCTTGGAGAACTATTTTCAAATACATAAGAAAATTTCCTACAAGCCCTAAAGGGTCATAAATGCTCATTAGAGTTCTTAAAATTTCACGTTTGGTGGGAATTTTGTTTCCGAGAAGAAGTTCGCTGTTCAAGACAGACTGCGACAGTTTAAAGGTTATATTGTCCTCCCCGGGGTTCCAAAATATGCCAAGTACCTTTTCTGTTGCTTCGCCTACACTAACGTTTAGGCAAATATTGGTCAAAGGGTTAGAAGAGTTCAATTCTTTCAAAACGCTATCATTATTCGAACACCAGTTTCTAATTTTGAATCCTCCCTCACTATGAATGAATCGCACAGTTTTAGCCAGTTCGGCGGCTTCTGCAGGAGTATCCGAAGAAGCAAGAAAATCATCTACGTAGTGGTTGTCTTTGATGGCAGCAGCGGCTAAGGGATACTTGGCTTCAAATTTTGATGCGTTGAGGTTTTTAACATACTGAGATATGCACGGAGCGCAGGAGGCACCGAATATCATAACCTTCATTACGTACACTTCGGGTTCTTTGTTGTCGTCGCAGCTGCGCCATAAAAATCTTTGCGCATGGCAGTCTTCATCGCGTATATAAATCTGATGGAACATTTGTTCGATGTCACCACAGATTGCAATTTGCCTTTGCCGAAAACGAAAAAGAATAGCTGCAAGAGAAGACAGCAAATCTGGCCCTTTGAGCAGCATAGAGTTAAGTGAAATACCATTTGCCTTCGCGGCCGCATCCCAAACTATTCTTGTTTTATTCGGTTTGTTTTTGTTAAATACCGGAAACATTGGTAAATACCATACATTTTGTTTATCATCTTCATTGTTTACTTTGGCTATGTAATTTCTTTCAAAATATTCAGAAATTGTTTTTTCGAAATGTTCAAACAACTCTTTATTTTTTCTTAGAGTTTTTTCGAGACAAATCAGTCGTCTCTTCGCCATATCAAAGCTTTGTGGAAGTGTAATATTGTCATATCGCCACAGCAAAGCTGTCTCGTAATGGCCATCGCATCTTTGTTTCGTATATGTTTCTAGCAAACTTAATGCCCTTTGGTCATCTTTTCCAAGAGCTGGAGTATAGTTACTTATCCCTGCTAACTCAGTTGTATAAAACTGTTTGAGTAAGTGAGTAAGAATTTGGTCGTTTTCACCTTTACACTCGCAAGAGTAAAAATTGTATTGAATTTGGGCCTTTTCTCCAACACTGGAGTTGCCACATATTAGCCAGCCGAGGCGAGTATGTAAAGCGACGGGTTCGTTTTTCTTGCCTTCTTTAACACGAGTTGGCACACATAATTTCAAGTTATTTAATCCTAAAAGTACATCTGGTACAGCATTTTCAAAATCGGCGATGGGTAGCCCTTTAAGGTGCGGAAATTTTTTACATAACTTTTTATAATTAAAGCTCTGACTCGGAAGCGATAGTTGTTTAACCGTACGAACAGAAATAGAAAATTCAGTTTTATTCATACCTGAAATTTTCATTGAGACTATTTTTGAGTCTTCTTCGTTGCGACCTATTTCACCTGTCCATTTCAAGCATAGAGGTTGTGGCTCACCATTTAAATCTAGTTTATTAATTAATTGTTCATTTACCAGACTTACAGACGAACCCTCGTCTATAAATGCAAAAGTATTAAAACGTTTATTATTGTTTCCGTATATTGTTATGGGTATAATTTTAAATAAGATTTCATTGCATTCATTCCTATGGGCTGCATGTAAATTATCTCTTTTGCTTTTATTTTCAGTTTCTCTGGTAGCGTTTGTTTCTCTATCTTCAGTCATGGATTTATGCAGCAATGTATTATGTTTTATTTGACAATTATTTTCTCTGCAAACGATGCTGCTACTGCAAATACCGTAGTGACGTCGCAGGCACAGTTTACATAGATTGTACATTCTTACTAAGTTCCATCGCTCGCTTCTATTCGCAGCCAAGAATTTTTTACACTTCTCAACGCTATTGCAGTTGCCAGAACACACTAAACAGATCTTTTTGTTTTGTTCTTCATGAGCATGCACATAAACGTTTTTTGGCTTACGCGAATACTGCTCTATTGACTTTGATGCGCTGCTGTCACTGTCTATATTTATGCTGCTTGCTGAGACACCGACTTCATATATCCAGTTAGCGAATTCAGTCAAACTAACTCTTTTGTTATTTTTTGCTAGTTTTATTTTTTGTTCACCCCAGTTAAGTTGAAAATGTGATGGCATTTTCATTATTAATTCATGTAATAAAGATGAATTGGTCAGTTCATTTATTAAACCACTGGCTTTAATTGTTGTTTCTAGGCCCTTTACTTCCACGGCGAAAGAGGTAATTGTGCTCAATTTATTTGTGTTCAGTGCTGGTAGTGATCTTATTCTATTTTTTAGTGAGTTTAATATTTTTTCCGGTTGTCCGAAAAGCAATTTTAGTGTAGATAGAGCACATGGTACACCCGATGGATGGATCAAAATATGTTTAACAGATCGAAGTGCTTCCCCCTTTAGAGAACTTTGAAGCCTGACTAGATTTTCAGCGTCTGTAAAACCACAGACTGCTGTCGACCAGTCATATGTGGCACTAAACAAGGGCCATTCTTCAGGAGTGCCGGTAAAAATTGGAAGCTCTTTTGGTACTGACTGCCGCGTGCTTATTTGTTGTTGCGAAAGCCTGTGAGAAGGTAATATAACAGGTTGGAGGTTTGATGGGTTCATGGAAAACGTTGAATCCATGTAACCAAATTGTACAGGTGTCTCTAATGTGTGATTTTCTGCATTTACGTTGTCTGAATTATTACATAAATTTGCCGTTGTCGGCTGCTGACGGTTCGTTGTTGGGTCATTAATAAATGAAGACATGTTATTAACGAATGACGTAGTTGTACATACGGGCGGAGTTATTGTTTTTGTCGTATAAACTAAGTCATTACTTACGTTTTGGCAATATGGTTTAGTAGTGTTAGGCATTTCTTGCGTTGTTGTGGCTTGTGGTACAAATGTGTAAGGTGGCGTTTCAAACTGACGAGCTGCGGAAACTATATTTTGGTGTGCGGTTGCAATAGCCGAAGTAGGGAGTTGGATTTGATTATCTAACCACTCATGTACAGATCTGACAGCTGAGTGTTTATTAACTGATTGTGCGTCCTCGAAGTCATCTACTGCTTGTTCGAGAATTTGGTATTTCTTTTTAATGAAATCTCTTTCAAGTTGTGTCTCTTCTTCTAGACGTCGTAGCTCAAGAGCTTGTCGGCGGGAGCGGGAAGCGGCCGAAGAGCCACTACGAATGGAAGAGGCAGAATCGATCGTGATTTGATGTTGTACCGTACAATTTTGGCAACTCCATGTAGGTTGGTCTTGATTGCTGCTGAGATTGACACATGGTAAATGAAAATTAAGATGGCACTTGCTGCATTTTATAAATTTTTCGTTGTCTGTGGACTTGTTGCAAATGTGACAGTTGTTCAGTGCAGGACTTAACTGAGTTGGTCGTTGACGACTTAGTGGTTGACCCTGTGAGGGAGTGGAAGGTTGCATTCTGTTAGGACTTACGTTTTAACACCCAAGATGATTCCTTCAAACGATCCGATGAGGCACATAAAAGAATTTTAATGTTGCGGGTAAAGCGGCCCAAGCTCAAGATAGCCAATGTGGATTTTAAACACAACAAGTGTAAGAATTTTAGAAAACTTTAATTCTTTATTCTTACTCTTTCATATGTTAAAATTCCTAAAATTATAAATAAATTCATTATACAAACTTACATACTAAACTGCTGATATACTAACTTTTATGTATGGCTACTCCAAGCGAAGCTTCGTAATCCTTATGACCTGAACGAATGAATCTCTTAAATCTATGTAGGTGTTTTATATACTTATGTATGTGGTCTCGATTAAATATGGCCTCATAATTATACCGCGTGGAAAATTAAAAGGAATAATTGAACATTTTGCCATGCTCATCTCTCTACATATCGATAACAGTAATGTCATATTAGCGATTTATGAGTGGCGGTAACAGTAATGTCATATTAGCTATTTATGAGTGGCGGTAACAGTAGTGTCATATTAGCGATTTATGAGTGGCGGTAACAGATGTAATAGTCATATATTTATTGATAAGCTTGAACCACTTCTCATACAAAAATGGGTTTGTCCAAAAATTCTTTCAAATAAAAACAATGTTTTAATAATTGAAAAGAACACTATTGATAACTTTATGAAAATTTTTAGAATTTCGCAATGAAATTAATATTTCCGGAGATACAGTTACATTTTTAAACATTTTATAAGGAAGTAATATTCATATATTTATTGATAAACTTAAGCCACTTCTCATAAAAAAATGGGTATTTCCAAAAATTCTTTCAAATGAAAACAATGTTTAAATAATTGAAAAGAACGCTATTGATAACTCAGGGAACATTATTAGAATTTCGAAATAAAATTTATATTTCCGGAGGGACAGCCACTTTCTTAAACATTTCATAAGGAAATAATATTTATATATTTATTGATAAACTTGAACCACTTCTCATACAAAAATTGGGTTTTCCAAAAATTCTTTCAAATGAAAACAATGTTTAAATAATTGAAAAGAACACTATTGATAACTCAGTGAACATTATTAGAATTTCGAAATGAAATTTATATTTCCGGAGGGACAGCCACTTTTTTAAACATTTCATAAGAAAATAATATTTATATATTTATTGATAAACTTGAACCCTTTCTCATACAAAAATTTATTTGTTCAAAAATTCTTTCAAATAATACAATTCTAACAGAATTAAAAGAGCTTTATTGATAACTTTGTGAAAATTTTGTAAAATTGCAATGAAATTAATATTTCCGGAGATACAGTCACTTTCTTAAATATTTCATAAAGATGTAATATTCATATATTTATTGATAAACTTGAACCACTTCTCATACAAAAATGGGTTTTTCCAAAAATTCTTTCAAATGAAAACAATGTTTTAATAATTGAAAAGAACACTGTTTATAACTTTCTGAAAATTTTTAGAATTTCGCAATGAAATTAATATTTCCGGAGATACAGTTACTTTTTTAAACATTTCATAAGGAAGTAATATTCATATATTTATTGATTAACTTGAACCACTTCTCATACAAAAATGGACTTTCCAAAAATTCTTTCAAATGAAAACAATGTTTAAATAATTAAAAAGAGCACTATTAATAACTTTGTGAAAATTTTTAGAATTTCAGAAATGAAATTTATATTTCCGGAGTTACAGACAGTTTTTTAAACATTTAATAAGGAACAAATATTTATATATTTATTGATAAACTTGAACCACTTCTCATACAAAAAATGTATTTTTTCAAAAATTCTTTTAAATGAAAACAATGTTTAAATCATTGAAAAGAACACTATTGATAACTCAGTGAACATTATTAGAAATTCGAAAAGAAATTTATATTTCCAAAGATACAGTCACTTTCTTAAATATTTCATAAAGATGTAATATTCATATATTTATTGATATACTTGAACCACTCCTAATACCAAAATGGGTTTTTCCAAAAATTCTTTCAAATGAAATCAATGTTTAAATAATTAAAAAGAGCACTATTGATAACTTTGTGAACATTATTTTCATAAGGTAGTAATATTCATATATTTATTGATAAACTTGAACCACTTCTCATACAAAAATGGCTTTTACAAAAATTCTTTCAAATGAAAATAATTTATAAAAAAAATGGAAAAGACCACTATTGATAACTCTGTGAAAATTTTTTTAATTTTGAATGAAATTAATATATACAGAGAAACAGTTACTTTCTTAAACATTTCATAAAGATGTAATATTCATATATTTATTGATATACTTGAACCACTTCTAATACCAAAATGGGTTTTTCAAAAAAATCTTTCAAATGAACACAATTTTTTTGGAATTAAAAAAAACACTTTTAATAACTTAGTGAAGATTTTTAGAATTTCGCAATAAAATTAATATTTCCGGAGATAAAGTCACTTTTTTAAGCATTTCATTTGGAAGTTATATATGTATATATAATTTTTGCTTAACTGCAACCACTCTTCATACAAAAATGTTTTTTTCCAAAAATTCTTTCAAATCAACACAACTTTGAAAGAATTGAAAAAAGGACTCTTAATAACTTAGTGAAGATTTTTATAATTTTGCAATGAAATTATTATTTCCGGAGATACAGTCACTTTCTTAAACATTTAATAAAGAAGAAATATTTATATATTTATTGATTAACTTGAACCACTTCTCATACAAAAAATGCATTTTTTCAAGAATTCTTTCAAATGAAAACAATGTTGTAATAATTGAAAAGAACACTACTGATAACTCAGTGAACATTATTTTCATAAGGAAGTAATATTCATATATTTATTGATAAACTTAAACGACTTCTCATACAAAAAATGTATTTTTTCAAAAATTCTTTCAAATGAAAACAATGTTTAAATAATTGAAAAGAACACTATTGATAACTCAGTGAACATTATTAGAATTTCGAAATGAAATTTATATTTCCACAGGGGCAGACACTTTCTTATACATTTCATAAGGAAATAATATTTATATATTTATTGATAAACTTGAACCCTTTCTCATACAAAAAAGTATTTTTTCAAAAATTCTTTCAAATACTACAATTCTAACAGAATTAAAAGAGCTTTATTGATAACTTTGTGAAAATTTTTTAAAATTGCAATGAAATTAATATATCCGGAGATACAGTCACTTTCTTAAATATTTCATAAAGATGTAA
Organism: Epicampocera succincta; assembly: GCA_932526305.1. Classification (NCBI taxonomy): domain Eukaryota; kingdom Metazoa; phylum Arthropoda; class Insecta; order Diptera; family Tachinidae; genus Epicampocera; species Epicampocera succincta. The sequence goes on along the minus strand of OW052035.1, from coordinate 24,317,766 downwards.
TATTCATATATTTATTGATAAACTTGAACCACTTCTCATACAAAAATGGGTTTTTCCAAAAATTCTTTCAAATAAAAACAATGTTTTAATAATTGAAAAGAACACTATTGATAACTTTGTGAAAATTTTAAGAATTTCGCAATAAAATTAATATTTCCGGAGATACAGTTACATTTTTAAACATTTCATAAGGAAGTAATATTCATATATTTATTTCCCGAGGGACAGCCACGTTTTTAAACATTTCATAAGGAAATATTATTTATATATTTATTGATAAACTTGAACCTTTTCTCATACAAAAATGTATTTTTTCAAAAATTCTTTCAAATTAACATTTCATAAGGAAGTAATATTCATATATTTATTGATAAACTTGAACCACTTCTCATACAAAAATGGGTTTTTCCAAAAATTCTTTCAAATGAAAACAATGTTTAAATAATTGAAAAGAACACTATTGATAACTCAGTGAACATTATTTTCATAAGGAAGTTACATTCATATATTTATTGATAAACTTAAACGACTTCTTATACAAAAAATGTATTTTTTCAAAAATTCTTTCAAATGAAAACAATGTTTAAATAATTGAAAAGAACACTATTGATAACTCAGTGAACATTATTAGAATTTCGAAATGAAATTTATATTTCCGGAGGGGCAGACACTTTCTTATACATTTCATAAGGAAATAATATTTATATATTTATTGATAAACTTGAACCCTTTCTCATACAAAAAAGTATTTTTTCAAAAATTCTTTCAAATACTACAATTCTAACAGAATTAAAAGAGCTTTATTGATAACTTTGTGAAAATTTTTTAAAATTGCAATGAAATTAATATATCCGGAGATACAGTCACTTTCTTAAATATTTCATAAAGATGTAATATTCATATATTTATTGATAAACTTGAACCACTTCTCATACAAAAATGGGTTTTTCCAAAAATTCTTTCAAATAAAAACAATGTTTTAATAATTGAAAAGAACACTATTGATAACTTTGTGAAAATTTTAAGAATTTCGCAATAAAATTAATATTTCCGAAGATACAGTTACATTTTTAAATATTTCATAAGGAAGTAATATTCATATATTTATTTTCCGAGGGACAGCCACGTTTTTAAAAATTTCATAAGGAAATATTATTTATATATTTATTGATAAACTTGAACCTTTTCTCATACAAAAATGTATTTTTTCAAAAATTCTTTCAAATTAACATTTCATAAGGAAGTAATATTTATATATTTATTGATAAACTTGAACCACTTCTCATACAAAAATGGGTTTTTCCAAAAATTCTTTCAAATGAAAACAATGTTTAAATAATTGAAAAGAACACTATTGATAACTCAGTGAACATTATTTTCATAAGGAAGTTACATTCATATATTTATTAATAAACTTAAACCACTTCTCATACAAAAAATGTATTTTTTTCAAAAATTCTTTGAAATGAAAACAATGTTTAAATAATTGAAAAGAACACTATTGATAACTCAGTCAACATTGTTTTCATAAGGAAGTAATATTCATATATTTATTGATAAGCTTAAACGACTTCTCATACAAAAAATGTATTTTTTCAAAAATTTTTTCAAATGAAAACAATGTTTAAATAATTGAAAAGAACACTATTGATAACTCAGTTAACATTATTAGAATTTCGAAATGAAATTTATATTTCCGGAGGGGCAGCCACTTTCTTAAACATTTCATAAGGAAATAATATTTATATATTTATTGATAAACTTGAACCCTTTCTCATACAAAAATGTATTTTTTCAAAAATTCTTTCAAATAATAAAATTCTAAAAGAAATAAAAGAGCTTTATTGATAACTTTGTGAAATTTTTTTTAAAATTGCAATGAAATTAATATTTCCGGAGATACAGTCACTTTTTTATATATTTCATAAGGAAGTAATATTCATATATTTATTGATTAACTTGAACCACTTCTCATACAAAAAATTCATTTTTTCAAGAATTCTACCAAATGAAAACAATGTTTTAATAATTGAAAAGAACACTATTGATAACTTTATGAAAATTTTTAGAATTTCGCAATGAAATTAATATTTCCGGAGATACAGTTACATTTTTAAACATTTCATAAGGAAGTAATATTCATATATTTATTGATTAACTTGAACCACTTCTCATACAAAAAATGGGTTTTTCCAAAAATTCTTTTAAATGAAAACAATGTTTAAATAATTGAAAAGAACGCTATTGATAATTTAGGGAACATTATTAGAATTTCGAAATAAAATTTATATTTCCGGAGGAACAGCCACTTTCTTAAACATTTCATAAAGATGTAATATTCATATATTCATTGATATACTTGAACCAAATACCAAAATGGGGTTTTCAAAATAATCTTTCAAATGAAAACAATGTTTTAATAATTGAAAAGAACACTACTGATAACTTTGTGAAAATTTTTAGAATTTCGCAATGATATTAATATTTCCGGATATACAGTCACTTTTTTAAACATTTCAAAAGGAAGTAATATTCATATATTTATTGATTAACTTGAACCACTTCTCATACAAAAAATGGGTTTTTCCAAAAATTCTTTTAAATGAAAACAATGTTTAAATAATTGAAAAGAACGCTATTGATAATTTAGGGAACATTATTAGAATTTCGAAATAAAATTTATATTTCCGGAGGAACAGCCACTTTCTTAAACATTTCATAAAGATGTAATATTCATATATTCATTGATATACTTGAACCTAATACCAAAATGGGGTTTTCAAAAAAATCTTTCAAATGAAAACAATGTTTTAATAATTGAAAAGAACACTACTGATAACTCAGTGAACATTATTAGAATTTCGCAATGAAATTAAAATTTCCGGAGATACAGTTTTTTTTTTACATTTCATAAGGAAGTAATATTCATATATTTATTGAGAAACTTGAACCCTTTCTCATACAAAAATGTATTTTTTTTTTAAAAAATTCTTTCAAATAATAAAATTCCAAAAGAATTAAAAGAGCTTTATTGATAACTTTGTGAAAATTTTTTAAAATATCAATGAAATTAATATTTCCGGAGATACAGTCACTTTCTTAAATATTTCATAAAGATGTAATATTCATATATATTGATAAACTTGAACCACTTCTCATACAAAATTGATTTTTTCCAAAAATTCTTTCAAATGAAAACAATGTTTAAATAATTGAAAAGAACACTATTGATAACTCAGTGAACATTATTAGAATTTTGCAATGAAATTAATATTTCCGGATATACAGTCACTTTTTTAAAAATTTCAAAAGGAAGTAATATTGTTATATAGTTACTGATAAACGTGAACCATTCCTTATACAAAAATTTAGTTTTCCAAAAATTCTTTTTAATGAAAACAATTTTGAAAAAACTAAAGAGAGCACTCTTAATTACTAAGCGAAGATTTTTATAATTTCGCAATGAAACTAATATTTTCGGAGATGCAGTCACTTTTTTAAACATTTCATAAGGAAGTAATATTCATATATTTATTGAGAAACTTGAACCACTTCTCATACAAAAATGGGTTTTTTCAAAAATTCTTTCAAATTAAAACAATGTTTAAATAATTGAAAAGAACACTATTGATAAGTCAGTGAACATTATCAGAATTTCAAAATGAAATTTATATTTCCGGAGAGGCAGCCACTTTCTTAAACATTTCATAAGGAAATAATATTTATATATTTATTGATAAACTTGAACCCTTTCTCATACAAAAATGTATTTTTTCAAAAATTCTTTCAAATAATAAAATTCTAAAAGAAATAAAAGAGCTTTATTGATAACTTTGTGAAAATTTTTTTAAAATTGCAATGAAATTAATATTTCAGGAGATACAGTCACTTTCTTAAATATTTCATAAAGATGTAATATTCATATATTTATTGATAAACTTGAACCACTTCTCATACAAAAATGGGTTTTTCCAAAAATTCTTTCAAATTAAAAGAATGTTTTAATAATTGCAAAGAACACTATTGATAACTCAGTGAACATTATTAGAATTTCGAAATGAAATTTATATTTCCGGAGGGACAGCCACTTTCTTAAACATTTCATAAGGAAATAATATTTATATATTTATTGATAAACTTGAACCACTTCTCATACAAAAATGGGGTTTTCCAAAAATTCTTTCAAATGAAAACAATGTTTAAATAATTGAAAAGAACACTATTGATAACTCAGTGAACATTATTAGAATTTCGAAATGAAATTTATATTTCCGGAGGGACAGCCACTTTTTTAAACATTTCATAAGGAAATAATATTTATATATTTATTGATAAACTTGAACCCTTTCTCATACAAAAATTTATTTTTTCAAAAATTCTTTCAAATAATACAATTCTAACAGAATTAAAAGAGCTTTATTGATTACTGTGTAAAAATTTTTTAAAATTGCAATGAAATTAATATTTCTGGAGATACAGTCACTTTCTTAAATATTTCATAAAAATGTTATATTCATATATTTATTGATAAACTTGAACCACTTCTCATACAAAAATGGGTTTTTCCAAAAATTCTTTCAAATGAAAACAATGTTTAAATAATTAAAAAGAGCACTATTGATAACTTTGTGCAAATTTTTCGAATTTCAGAAATGAAATTTATATTTCCGGAGTTACAGACAGTTTTTTAAACATTTAATAAGGAACAAATATTTATATATTTATTGATAAACTTGAACCACTTCTCATACAAAAAATGTATTTTTTCAAAAATTCTTTTAAATGAAAACAATGTTTAAATAATTGAAAAGAACACTATTGATAACTCAGTGAACATTATTAGAATTTCGAAATGAAATTTATATTTCCGGAGGGACAGCCACTTTTTTAAACATTTCATAAGGAAATAATATTTATATATTTATTGATAAACTTGAACCCTTTCTCATACAAAAATTTATTTTTTCAAAAATTCTTTCAAATAATACAATTCTAACAGAATTAAAAGAGCTTTATTGATAACTTTGTGAAAATTTTTTAAAATTGCAATGAAATTAATATTTCTGGAGATACAGTTACTTTTTTAAACAGTTCATAAGGAAGTTGTATTTATATATTTATTGTTAAACTTGAACCACTTCTCATACAAAAATGGGTTTTTCCAAAAATTCTTTCAAAAAAAAATAATGTTTTAATAATTGAAAAGTTCACTATTGATAACTTTATGAAAATTTTTAGAATTTCGCAATGAATTTAATATTTCCGGAGATACAGTTACATTTTTAAACATTTCATAAGGAAGTAATATTCATATATTTATTGATAAACTTGAACCACTTCTCATACAAAAATGGGGTTTTCCAAAAATTCTTTCAAATGAAAACAATGTTTAAATAATTGAAAAGAACACTATTGATAACTCAGTGAACATTATTAGAATTTCGAAATAAAATTTATATTTCCGGAGGGACAGCCACTTTTTTAAACATTTCATAAGGAAATAATATTTATATATTTATTGATAAACTTGAACCCTTTCTCATACAAAAATTTATTTTTTCAAAAATTCTTTCAAATAATACAATTCTAACAGAATTAAAAGAGCTTTATTGATAACTTTGTGAAAATTTTTTAAAATTGCAATGAAATTAATATTTCTGGAGATACAGTTACTTTTTTAAACAGTTCATAAGGAAGTTGTATTTATATATTTATTGTTAAACTTGAACCACTTCTCATACAAAAATGGGTTTTTCCAAAAATTCTTTCAAAAAAAAATAATGTTTTAATAATTGAAAAGTTCACTATTGATAACTTTATGAAAATTTTTAGAATTTCGCAATGAAATTAATATTTCCGGAGATACAGTCACTTTCTTAAATATTTCATAAAGATGTAATATTCATATATTTATTGATAAACTTGAACCACTTCTCACACAAAAATGGGTTTTTCCAAAAATTCTTTCAAATGAAAACAATGTTTTAATAATTGAAAAGAACACTATTGATAACTTTGTGAAAAGTTTTTGAATTTCGCAATGAAATTAATAATTCCGGAGATACAGTTACTTTTTTAAACATTTCATAAGGAAGTAATATTCATATATTTATTGATAAACTTGAACCACTTCTCATACAAAAATGGGTTTTTCCAAAAATTCTTTCAAATGAAAACAATGTTTAAATAATTAAAAAGAGCACTATTGATACCTTTGTGAAAATTTTTAGAATTTCATAAAAGAAATTTATATTTCCGGAGTTACAGACAGTTTTTTAAACATTTAATAAGGAACAAATATTTATATATTTATTGATAAACTTGAACCACTTCTCATACAAAAAATGTATTTTTTCAAAAATTCTTTTAAATGAAAACAATGTTTAAATCATTGAAAAGAACACTATTGATAACTCAGTGAACATTATTTTCATAAGGAAGTAATATTCATATATTTATTGATAAACTTGAACCACTTCTCATACAAAAAATGTATTTTTTCAAAAATTCTTTGATATGAAAACAATGTTTAAATAATTGAAAAGAACACTATTGATAACTCAGTGAACATTATTAGAAATTCGAAAAGAAATTTATATTTCCAAAGATACAGTCACTTTCTTAAATATTTCATAAAGATGTTATATTCATATATTTATTGATATACTTGAACCACTCCTAATACCAAAATGGGTTTTTCAAAAAAATCTTTCAAATGAACACAATTTTTTAAGGAATTAAAAAAAACACTATTAATAACTTAGTAAAGATTTTTAGAATTTCGCAATAAAATTAATATTTCCGGAGATACAGTCACTTTTTTAAACATTTCATTTGGAAGTTATATATGTATATATAATTTTTCCTTAACTGCAACCACTCTTCATACAAAAATGTTTTTTTTCCAAAAGATCTTTCAAATCAACACAACTTTGAAAGAATTGAAAAAAGCACTCTTAATAACTTAGTGAAGATTTTTATAATTTTGCAATGAAATTATTATTTCCGGAGATACAGTCACTTTCTTAAACATTTAATAAAGAAGAACTATTTATATATTTATTGATTAACTTGAACCACTTCTCATACAAAAAATGCATTTTTTCAAGAATTCTTTCAAATTAAAACAACGTTGTAATATTTGAAAAGAACACTACTGATAACTCAGTGAACATTATTTTCATAAGGAAGTAATATTCATATATTTATTGATAAACTTAAACGACTTCTCATACAAAAAATGTATTTTTTCAAAAATTCTTTCAAATGAAAACATTGTTTAAATAATTGAAAAGAACACTATTGATAACTCAGTGAACATTATTTTCATAAGAAAGTAATATTCATATATTTATTGATAAATTTAACCGACTTCTAATACAAAAAATGTATTTTTTCAAAAATTCTTTCAAATGAAAACAATGTTTAAATAATTGAAAAGAACACTATTGATAACTCAGTGAACATTATTAGAATTTCGAAATGAAATTTATATTTCCGGAAGCGCAGCCACTTTCTTAAACATTTCATAAGGATATAATATTTATATATTTATTGATAAACTTGAACCACTTCTCATACAAAAATTTATTTTTTCAAAAATTCTTTCAAATACTACAATTCTAAAAGAATTAAAAGAGCTTTATTGATAACTTTGTGAAAATTTTTTAAAATTGCAATGAAATTAATATGTCCGGAGATACAGTCACTTTCTTAAACATTTAATAAAGAAGAAATATTTATATATTTATTGATTAACTTGAACCACTTCTCATACAAAAAATGCATTTTTTCAAGAATTCTTTCAAATGAAAACAATGTTTTAATAATTGAAAAGGACACTACTGATAACTCAGTGAACATTATTAGAATTTCGCAATGAAATTAATATCCGGAGATACAGTCACTTTCTTAAATATTTCATAAGGAACAAATATTTATATATTTATTGATAAACTTGAACCACTTCTCATACAAAAAATGTATTTTGTCAAAAATTCTTTCAAATGAAATTAATGTTTAAATCATTGAAAAGAACACTATTGATAACTCAGTGAACATTATTTTCATAAGGAAGTAATATTCATATATTTATTGATAAACTTAAACGACTTCTCATACAAAAAATGTATTTTTTCAAGAATTCTTTCAAATGAAAACAATGTTTAAATATTTGAAAAGAACACTATTGATAACTTTGTGAAGATTTTTAGAATTTCGCAATGAAATTAATATTTCCAAAGATACATTCAGTTTTTTAAACATTTCATAAGGAAATAATATTTATATATATATATTGATAAACTTGAACCCTTTCTCATACAAAAATGTATTTTTTCAAAAATTCTTTCAAATAATACAATTCTAACAGAATTAAAAGAGCTTTATTGATAACTTTGTGAAAATTTTTTAAAATTGCAATGAAATTAATATTTCCGGAGATACAGTTACTTTTTTAAACAGTTCATAAGGAAGTTGTATTCATATATTTATTGTTAAACTTGAACCACTTCTCATACAAAAATGGGTTTTTCCAAAAATTCTTTCAAATGAAAACAATGTTTTAATAATTAAAAAGAACACTATTGATAACTTTGTGAAAAGTTTTTGAATTTCGCAATGAAATTAATATTTCCGGAGATACAGTTACTTTTTTAAACATTTCATAAGGAAGTAATATTCATATATTTATTGATAAACTTGAACCACTTCTCATACAAAAATGGGTTTTTCCAAAAATTCTTTCAAATGAAAACAATGTTTAAATAATTGAAAAGAACAATATTGATAACTCAGTGAACATTATTAGAAATTCGAAAAGAAATTTATATTTCCAACGATACAGTCACTTTCTTAAATATTTCATAAAGAAGTAATATTCATATATTTATTGATAAACTTGAACCCTTTCTCATACAAAAATTTATTTTTTCAAAAATTCTTTCAAATAATACAATTCTAACAGAATTAAAAGAGCTTTATTGATAACTTTGTGAAAATTTTTTTAAATTGCAATGAAATTAATATTTCCGGAGATACAGTCACTTTCTTAAATATTTCATAAAGATGTAATATTCATATATTTATTGATAAACTTGAACCACTTCTCATACAAAAATGGGTTTTTCCAAAAATTCTTTCAAATGAAAACAATGTTTTAATAATTGAAAAGAACACTATTGATACCTTTGTGAAAATTTTTAGAATTTCAGAAATGAAATTTATATTTCCGGAGTTACAGACAGTTTTTTAAACATTTAATAAGGAACAAATATTTATATATTTATTGATAAACTTGAACCACTTCTCATACAAAAAATGTATTTTTTAAAAAATTCTTTTAAATGAAAACAATGTTTAAATCATTGAAAAGAACACTATTGATAACTCAGTGAACATTATTTTCATAAGGAAGTAATATTCATATATTTATTGATAAATTTAAACCACTTCTCATACAAAAAATGTATTTTTTCAAAAATTCTTTGATATGAAAACAATGTTTAAATAATTGAAAAGAACGCTATTGATAACTCAGTGAACATTATTAGAAATTCGAAAAGAAATTTATATTTCCGAAGATACAGTCACTTTCTTAAATATTTCATAAATATGTTATATTCATATATTTATTGATATACTTGAACCACTCCTAATACCAAAATGGGTTTTTCCAAAAATTCTTTCAAATGAAAACAATGTTTTAATAATTAAAAAGAGCACTATTGATAACTTTGTGAACATTATTTTCATAAGGAAGTAATATTCATATATTTATTGATAAACTTGAACCAGTCATCATACAAAAATGGCTTTTACAAAAATTCTTTCAAATGAAAACAATTTATAAAAAAAAATGGAAAAGACCACTATTGATAACTCTGTGAAAATTTTTTAATTTTGAATGAAATTAATATATCCAGTGATACAGTTACTTTCTTAAACATTTCATAAAGATGTAATATTCATATATTTATTGATATTGTTGCGAAAGCCTGTGAGAAGGTAATATAACAGGTTGGAGGTTTGATGGGTTCATGGAAAACGTTGAATCCATGTAACCAAATTGTACAGGTGTCTCTAATGTGTGATTTTCTGCATTTACGTTGTCTGAATTATTACATAAATTTGCCGTTGTCGGCTGCTGACGGTACGTTGTTGGGTCATTAATAAATGAAGACATGTTATTAACGAATGACGTAGTTGTACATACGGGCCGAGTTATTGTTTTTGTCGTATAAACTAAGTCATTACTTACGTTTTGGCAATATGGTTTAGTAGTGTTAGGCATTTCTTGCGTTGTTGTGGCTTGTGGTACAAATGTGTAAGGTGGCGTTTCAAACTGACGAGCTGCGGAAACTATATTTTGGTGTGCGGTTGCAATAGCCGAAGTAGGGAGTTGGATTTGATTATCTAACCACTCATGTACAGATCTGACAGCTGAGTGTTTATTAACTGATTGTGCGTCCTCGAAATCATCTACTGCTTGTTCGAGAATTTGGTATTTCTTTTTAATGAAATCTCTTTCAAGTTGTGTCTCTTCTTCTAGACGTCGTAGCTCAAGAGCTTGTCGGCGGGAGCGGGAAGCGGCCGAAGAGCCACTACGAATGGAAGAGGCAGAATCGATCGTGATTTGATGTTGTACCGTACAATTTTGGCAACTCCATGTAGGTTGGTCTTGATTGCTGCTGAGATTGACACATGGTAAATGAAAATTAAGATGGCACTTGCTGCATTTTATAAATTTTTCGTTGTCTGTGGACTTGTTGCAAATGTTACAGTTGTTCAGTGCAGGACTTAACTGAGTTGGTCGTTGACGACTTAGTGGTTGACCCTGTGAGGGAGTGGAAGGTTGCATTCTGTTAGGACTTACGTTTTAACACCCAAGATGATTCCTTCAAACGATCCGATGAGGCACATAAAAGAATTTTAATGTTGCGGGTGAAGCGGCCCAAGCTCAAGATAGCCAATGTGGATTTTAAACACAACAAGTGTAAGAATTTTAGAAAACTTTAATTCTTTTTTCTTACGCTTTAATATGTTAAAATTCCTAAAATTATAAATAAATTTACAATTTATATACAAACTTATACAAACTTACATACTAAACTGCTGATATACTAACTTTTATGTATGGCTACTCCAAGCGAAGCTTCGTAATCCTTATGACCTGAACGAATGAATATCTTCAATCTATGTAGGTGTTTTATATACCTATGTATGTGGTCTTGATTAAATATGGAGGCCCCGCTTCCCGCTCCCGCCGACAAGCCAGTGTTACCGCCACTCATAAATCGCTAATATGACACTACTGTTACCGCCACTCATAAATAGCTAATATGACATTACTGTTACCGCCACTCATAAATCGCTAATATGACATTACTGTTATCGATATGTAGAGAGATGAGCATGGCAAAATGTTCAATTATTCCTTTTAATTTTCCACGCGGTATAATTATGAGGCCATATTTAATCGAGACCACATACATAGGTATATAAAACACCTACATAGATTGAAGATATTCATTCGTTCAGGTCATAAGGATTACGAAGCTTCGCTTGGAGTAGCCATACATAAAAGTTAGTATATCAGCAGTTTAGTATGTAAGTTTGTATAAGTTTGTATATAAATTGTAAATTTATTTATAATTTTAGGAATTTTAACATATTAAAGCGTAAGAATAAAGAATTAAAGTTTTCTAAAATTCTTACACTTGTTGTGTTTAAAATCCACATTGGCTATCTTGAGCTTGGGCCGCTTTACCCGCAACATTAAAATTCTTTTATGTGCCTCATCGGATCGTTTGAAGGAATCATCTTGGGTGTTAAAACGTAAGTCCTAACAGAATGCAACCTTCCACTCCCTCACAGGGTCAACCACTAAGTCGTCAACGACCAACTCAGTTAAGTCCTGCACTGAACAACTGTAACATTTGCAACAAGTCCACAGACAACGAAAAATTTATAAAATGCAGCAAGTGCCATCTTAATTTTCATTTACCATGTGTCAATCTCAGCAGCAATCAAGACCAACCTACGTGGAGTTGCCAAAATTGTACGGTACAACATCAAATCACGATCGATTCTGCCTCTTCCATTCGTAGTGGCTCTTCGGCCACCACCCGCTCCCGCCGACAAGCTCTTGAGCTACGACGTCTAGAAGAAGAGACACAACTTGAAAGAGATTTCATTAAAAAGAAATACCAAATTCTCGAACAAGCAGTAGATGACTTCGAGGACGCACAATCAGTTAATAAACACTCAGCTGTCAGATCTGTACATGAGTGGTTAGATAATCAAATCCAACTCCCTACTTCGGCTATTGCAACCGCACACCAAAATATAGTTTCCGCAGCTCGTCAGTTTGAAACGCCACCTTACACATTTGTACCACAAGCCACAACAACGCAAGAAATGCCTAACACTACTAAACCATATTGCCAAAACGTAAGTAATGACTTAGTTTATACGACAAAAACAATAACTCCGCCCGTATGTACAACTACGTCATTCGTTAATAACATGTCTTCATTTATTAATGACCCAACAACGAACCGTCAGCAGCCGACAACGGCAAATTTATGTAATAATTCAGACAACGTAAATGCAGAAAATCACACATTAGAGACACCTGTACAATTTGGTTACATGGATTCAACGTTTTCCATGAACCCATCAAACCTCCAACCTGTTATATTACCGTCTCACAGGCTTTCGCAACAACAAATAAGCACGCGGCAGTCAGTACCAAAAGAGCTTCCAATTTTTACCGGCACTCCTGAAGAATGGCCCTTGTTTAGTGCCACATATGACTGGTCGACAGCAGTCTGTGGTTTTACAGACGCTGAAAATCTTGTCAGGCTTCAAAATTCTCTAAAGGGGGAAGCACTTCGATCTGTTAAACATATTTTGATCCATCCATCGGGTGTACCATGTGCTCTATCTACACTAAAATTGCTTTTCGGACAACCGGAAAAAATATTAAACTCACTAAAAAATAGAATAAGATCACTACCAGCAATGAACACAAATAAATTGAGCACAATTACCTCTTTCGCCGTGGAAGTAAAGGGCCTAGAAACAACAATTAAAGCCAGTGGTTTAATAAATGAACTGACCAATTCATCTTTATTACATGAATTAATAATGAAAATGCCATCACATTTTCAACTTAACTGGGGTGAACAAAAAATAAAACTAGCAAAAAATAACAAAAGAGTTAGTTTGACTGAATTCGCTAACTGGATGTATGAAGTCGGTGTCTCAGCAAGCAGCATAAATATAGAAAGTGACAGCAGCGCATCAAAGTCAATAGAGCAGTATTCGCGTAAGCCAAAAAACGTTTATGTGCATGCTCATGAAGAACAAAACAAAAAGATCTGTTTAGTGTGTTCTGGCAACTGCAATAGCGTTGAGAAGTGTAAAAAATTCTTGGCTGCGAATAGAAGCGAGCGATGGAACTTAGTAAGAATGTACAATCTATGTAAACTGTGCCTGCGACGTCACTACGGTATTTGCAGTAGCAGCATCGTTTGCAGAGAAAATAATTGTCAAATAAAACATAATACATTGCTGCATAAATCCATGACTGAAGATAGAGAAACAAACGCTACCAGAGAAACTGAAAATAAAAGCAAAAGAGATAATTTACATGCAGCCCATAGGAATGAATGCAATGAAATCTTATTTAAAATTATACCCATAACAATATACGGAAACAATAATAAACGTTTTAATACTTTTGCATTTATAGACGAGGGTTCGTCTGTAAGTCTGGTAAATGAACAATTAATTAATAAACTAGATTTAAATGGTGAGTCACAACCTCTATGCTTGAAATGGACAGGTGAAATAGGTCGCAACGAAGAAGACTCAAAAATAGTCTCAATGAAAATTTCAGGTATGAATAAAACTGAATTTTCTATTTCTGTTCGTACGGTTAAACAACTATCGCTTCCGAGTCAGAGCTTTAATTATAAAAAGTTATGTAAAAAATTTCCGCACCTTAAAGGGCTACCCATCGCCGATTTTGAAAATGCTGTACCAGATGTACTTTTAGGATTAAATAACTTGAAATTATGTGTGCCAACTCGTGTTAAAGAAGGCAAGAAACACGAACCCGTCGCTTTACATACTCGCCTCGGCTGGCTAATATGTGGCAACTCCAGTGTTGGAGAAAAGGCCCAAATTCAATATAATTTTTACTCTTGCGAGTGTAAAGGTGAAAACGACCAAATTCTTACTCACTTACTCAAACAGTTTTATACAACTGAGTTAGCAGGGATAAGTAACTATACTCCAGCTCTTGGACAAGATGACCAAAGGGCATTAAGTTTGCTAGAAACATATACGAAACAAAGATGCGATGGCCATTACGAGACAGCTTTGCTGTGGCGATATGACAATATTACACTTCCACAAAGCTTTGATATGGCGAAGAGACGACTGATTTGTCTCGAAAAAACTCTAAGAAAAAATAAAGAGTTGTTTGAACATTTCGAAAAAACAATTTCTGAATATTTTGAAAGAAATTACATAGCCAAAGTAAACAATGAAGATGATAAACAAAATGTATGGTATTTACCAATGTTTCCGGTATTTAACAAAAACAAACCGAATAAAACAAGAATAGTTTGGGATGCGGCCGCGAAGGCAAATGGTATTTCACTTAACTCTATGCTGCTCAAAGGGCCAGATTTGCTGTCTTCTCTTGCAGCTATTCTTTTTCGTTTTCGGCAAAGGCAAATTGCAATCTGTGGTGACATCGAACAAATGTTCCATCAGATTTATATACGCGATGAAGACTGCCATGCGCAAAGATTTTTATGGCGCAGCTGCGACGATCCAAATAACCCGAGAAACGTGTGGCCAAAAGGAAAGGTCATCGAAGTTGCCAAATCCGAAGATGGACAAGTACGAAAGGCAAAAGTTTTGACAGTTTGTGGCGTTTTAGAAAGACCTGCTGCAAAATTAGCGGTTTTAGACGTGGCTGAAAGAAAGTAGAGTAAGTCTTCGAAATCTCGCCATACTGTGGGGGAGTGTTACCGCCACTCATAAATCGCTAATATGACACTACTGTTACCGCCACTCATAAATAGCTAATATGACATTACTGTTACCTCCACTCATAAATCGCTAATATGACATTACTGTTATCGATATGTAGAGAGATGAGCATGGCAAAATGTTCAATTATTCCTTTTAATTTTCCACGCGGTATAATTATGAGGCCATATTTAATCGAGACCACATACATAGGTATATAAAACACCTACATAGATTGAAGATATTCATTCGTTCAGGTCATAAGGATTACGAAGCTTCGCTTGGAGTAGCCATACATAAAAGTTAGTATATCAGCAGTTTAGTATGTAAGTTTGTATAAGTTTGTATATAAATTGTAAATTTATTTATAATTTTAGGAATTTTAACATATTAAAGCGTAAGAATAAAGAATTATTTATATATTGTCATATCGCCACAGCAAAGCTGACTCGTAATGGCCATCGCATCTTTGTTTCGTATATGTTTCTAGCAAACTTAATGCCCTTTGGTCTACTTTTCCAAGAGCTGGAATATAGTTACTTATCCCTGCTAACTCAGTTGTATAAAACTGTTTGAGTAAGTGAGTAAGAATTTGGTCGTTTTCACCTTTACACTCGCAAGAGTAAAAATTATATTGAATTTGGGCCTTTTCTCCAACACTGGAGTTGCCACATATTAGCCAGCCGAGGCGAGTATGTAAAGCGACGGGTTCGTTTTTCTTGCCTTCTTTAACACGAGTTGGCACACATAATTTCAAGTTATTTAATCCTAAAAGTACATCTGGTACAGCATTTTCAAAATCGGCGATGGGTAGCCCTTTAAGGTGCGGACATTTTTTACGTAACTTTTTATAATTAAAGCTCTGACTCGGAAGCGATAGTTGTTTAACCGTACGAACAGAAATAGAAAATTCAGTTTTATTCATACCTGAAATTTTCATTGAGACTATTTTTGAGTCTTCTTCGTTGCGACCTATTTCACCTGTCCATTTCAAGCATAGAGGTTGTGACTCACCATTTAAATCTAGTTTATTAATTAATTGTTCATTTACCAGACTTACAGACGAACCCTCGTCTATAAATGCAAAAGTATTAAAACAGACTGCTGTCGACCAGTCATATGTGGCACTAAACAAGGGCCATTCTTCAGGAGTGCCGGTAAAAATTGGAAGCTCTTTTGGTACTGACTGCCGCGTGCTTATTTGTTGTTGCGAAAGCCTGTGAGAAGGTAATATAACAGGTTGGAGGTTTGATGGGTTCATGGAAAACGTTGAATCCATGTAACCAAATTGTACAGGTGTCTCTAATGTGTGATTTTCTGCATTTACGTTGTCTGAATTATTACATAAATTTGCCGTTGTCGGCTGCTGACGGTACGTTGTTGGGTCATTAATAAATGAAGACATGTTATTAACGAATGACGTAGTTGTACATACGGGCCGAGTTATTGTTTTTGTCGTATAAACTAAGTCATTACTTACGTTTTGGCAATATGGTTTAGTAGTGTTAGGCATTTCTTGCGTTGTTGTGGCTTGTGGTACAAATGTGTAAGGTGGCGTTTCAAACTGACGAGCTGCGGAAACTATATTTTGGTGTGCGGTTGCAATAGCCGAAGTAGGGAGTTGGATTTGATTATCTAACCACTCATGTACAGATCTGACAGCTGAGTGTTTATTAACTGATTGTGCGTCCTCGAAATCATCTACTGCTTGTTCGAGAATTTGGTATTTCTTTTTAATGAAATCTCTTTCAAGTTGTGTCTCTTCTTCTAGACGTCGTAGCTCAAGAGCTTGTCGGCGGGAGCGGGAAGCGGCCGAAGAGCCACTACGAATGGAAGAGGCAGAATCGATCGTGATTTGATGTTGTACCGTACAATTTTGGCAACTCCATGTAGGTTGGTCTTGATTGCTGCTGAGATTGACACATGGTAAATGAAAATTAAGATGGCACTTGCTGCATTTTATAAATTTTTCGTTGTCTGTGGACTTGTTGCAAATGTTACAGTTGTTCAGTGCAGGACTTAACTGAGTTGGTCGTTGACGACTTAGTGGTTGACCCTGTGAGGGAGTGGAAGGTTGCATTCTGTTAGGACTTACGTTTTAACACCCAAGATGATTCCTTCAAACGATCCGATGAGGCACATAAAAGAATTTTAATGTTGCGGGTGAAGCGGCCCAAGCTCAAGATAGCCAATGTAGACAATGAAGATGATAAACAAAATGTATGGTATTTACCAATGTTTCCGGTATTTAACAAAAACAAACCGAATAAAACAAGAATAGTTTGGGATGCGGCCGCGAAGGCAAATGGTATTTCACTTAACTCTATGCTGCTTAAAGGGCCAGATTTGCTGTCTTCTCTTGCAGCTATTCTTTTTTCGTTTTCGGCAAAGGCAAATTGCAATCTGTGGTGACATCGAACAAATGTTCCATCAGATTTATATACGCGATGAAGACTGCCATGCGTAAAGATTTTTATGGCGCAGCTGCGACGACAACAAATAACCCGAGAAACGTGTGGCCAAAAGGAAAGGTCATCGAAGTTGCCAAATCCGAAGATGGACAAGTACGAAAGGCAAAAGTTTTGACAGTTTGTGGCGTTTTAGAAAGACCTGCTGCAAAATTAGCGGTTTTAGACGTGGCTGAAAGAAAGTAGAGTAAGTCTTCGAAATCTCGCCATACTGTGGGGGAGTGTTACCGCCACTCATAAATCGCTAATATGACATTACTGTTACCGCCACTCATAAATAGCTAATATGACATTACTGTTACCGCCACTCATAAATCGCTAATATGACATTACTGTTATCGATATGTAGAGAGATGAGCATGGCAAAATGTTCAATTATTCCTTTTAATTTTCCACGCGGTATAATTATGAGGCCATATTTAATCAAGACCACATACATAGGTATATAAAACACCTACATAGATTGAAGATATTCATTCGTTCAGGTCATAAGGATTACGAAGCTTCGCTTGGAGTAGCCATACATAAAAGTTAGTATATCAGCAGTTTAGTATGTAAGTTTGTATAAGTTTGTATATAAATTGTAAATTTATTTATAATTTTAGGAATTTTAACATATTAAAGAGTAAGAATAAAGAATTAAAGTTTTCTAAAATTCTTACACTTGTGTTTATAATCTACATGGCCTGTTGCGGGTGAAGCGGCCCAAGCTCAAGATAGCCAATGTAGATTATAAACACAAGTGTAAGAATTTTAGAAAACTTTAATTCTTTATTCTTACTCTTTAATATGTTAAAATTCCTAAAATTATAAATAAATTCATTATACAAACTTACATACTAAACTGCTGATATACTAACTTTTATGTATGGCTACTCCAAGCGAAGCTTCGTAATCCTTATGACCTGAACGAATGAATCTCTTAAATCTATGTAGGTGTTTTATATACTTATGTATGTGGTCTCGATTAAATATGGCCTCATAATTATACCGCGTGGAAAATTAAAAGGAATAATTGAACATTTTGCCATGCTCATCTCTCTACATATCGATAACAGTAATGTCATATTAGCGATTTATGAGTGGCGGTAACAGTAATGTCATATTAGCTATTTATGAGTGGCGGTAACAGTAATGTCATATTAGCGATTTATGAGTGGCGGTAACACTCCCCCACAGTATGGCGAGATTTCGAAGACTTACTCTACTTTCTTTCAGCCACGTCTAAAACCGCTAATTTTGCAGCAGGTCTTTCTAAAACGCCACAAACTGTCAAAACTTTTGCCTTTCGTACTTGTCCATCTTCGGATTTGGCAACTTCGATGACCTTTCCTTTTGGCCACACGTTTCTCGGGTTATTTGTTGTCGTCGCAGCTGCGCCATAAAAATCTTTACGCATGGCAGTCTTCATCGCGTATATAAATCTGATGGAACATTTGTTCGATGTCACCACAGATTGCAATTTGCCTTTGCCGAAAACGAAAAAAGAATAGCTGCAAGAGAAGACAGCAAATCTGGCCCTTTAAGCAGCATAGAGTTAAGTGAAATACCATTTGCCTTCGCGGCCGCATCCCAAACTATTCTTGTTTTATTCGGTTTGTTTTTGTTAAATACCGGAAACATTGGTAAATACCATACATTTTGTTTATCATCTTCATTGTTTACTTTGGCTATGTAATTTCTTTCAAAATATTCAGAAATTGTTTTTTCGAAATGTTCAAACAACTCTTTATTTTTTCTTAGAGTTTTTTCGAGACAAATCAGTTGTCTCTTCGCCATATCAAAGCTTTGTGGAAGTGTAATATTGTCATATCGCCACAGCAAAGCTGACTCGTAATGGCCATCGCATCTTTGTTTCGTATATGTTTCTAGCAAACTTAATGCCCTTTGGTCATCTTTTCCAAGAGCTGGAATATAGTTACTTATCCCTGCTAACTCAGTTGTATAAAACTGTTTGAGTAAGTGAGTAAGAATTTGGTCGTTTTCACCTTTACACTCGCAAGAGTAAAAATTATATTGAATTTGGGCCTTTTCTCCAACACTGGAGTTGCCACATATTAGCCAGCCGAGGCGAGTATGTAAAGCGACGGGTTCGTTTTTCTTGCCTTCTTTAACACGAGTTGGCACACATAATTTCAAGTTATTTAATCCTAAAAGTACATCTGGTACAGCATTTTCAAAATCGGCGATGGGTAGCCCTTTAAGGTGCGGACATTTTTTACGTAACTTTTTATAATTAAAGCTCTGACTCGGAAGCGATAGTTGTTTAACCGTACGAACAGAAATAGAAAATTCAGTTTTATTCATACCTGAAATTTTCATTGAGACTATTTTTGAGTCTTCTTCGTTGCGACCTATTTCACCTGTCCATTTCAAGCATAGAGGTTGTGACTCACCATTTAAATCTAGTTTATTAATTAATTGTTCATTTACCAGACTTACAGACGAACCCTCGTCTATAAATGCAAAAGTATTAAAACAGACTGCTGTCGACCAGTCATATGTGGCACTAAACAAGGGCCATTCTTCAGGAGTGCCGGTAAAAATTGGAAGCTCTTTTGGTACTGACTGCCGCGTGCTTATTTGTTGTTGCGAAAGCCTGTGAGAAGGTAATATAACAGGTTGGAGGTTTGATGGGTTCATGGAAAACGTTGAATCCATGTAACCAAATTGTACAGGTGTCTCTAATGTGTGATTTTCTGCATTTACGTTGTCTGAATTATTACATAAATTTGCCGTTGTCGGCTGCTGACGGTACGTTGTTGGGTCATTAATAAATGAAGACATGTTATTAACGAATGACGTAGTTGTACATACGGGCCGAGTTATTGTTTTTGTCGTATAAACTAAGTCATTACTTACGTTTTGGCAATATGGTTTAGTAGTGTTAGGCATTTCTTGCGTTGTTGTGGCTTGTGGTACAAATGTGTAAGGTGGCGTTTCAAACTGACGAGCTGCGGAAACTATATTTTGGTGTGCGGTTGCAATAGCCGAAGTAGGGAGTTGGATTTGATTATCTAACCACTCATGTACAGATCTGACAGCTGAGTGTTTATTAACTGATTGTGCGTCCTCGAAATCATCTACTGCTTGTTCGAGAATTTGGTATTTCTTTTTAATGAAATCTCTTTCAAGTTGTGTCTCTTCTTCTAGACGTCGTAGCTCAAGAGCTTGTCGGCGGGAGCGGGAAGCGGCCGAAGAGCCACTACGAATGGAAGAGGCAGAATCGATCGTGATTTGATGTTGTACCGTACAATTTTGGCAACTCCATGTAGGTTGGTCTTGATTGCTGCTGAGATTGACACATGGTAAATGAAAATTAAGATGGCACTTGCTGCATTTTATAAATTTTTCGTTGTCTGTGGACTTGTTGCAAATGTTACAGTTGTTCAGTGCAGGACTTAACTGAGTTGGTCGTTGACGACTTAGTGGTTGACCCTGTGAGGGAGTGGAAGGTTGCATTCTGTTAGGACTTACGTTTTAACACCCAAGATGATTCCTTCAAACGATCCGATGAGGCACATAAAAGAATTTTAATGTTGCGGGTGAAGCGGCCCAAGCTCAAGATAGCCAATGTGGATTTTAAACACAACAAGTGTAAGAATTTTAGAAAACTTTAATTCTTTTTTCTTACGCTTTAATATGTTAAAATTCCTAAAATTATAAATAAATTTACAATTTATATACAAACTTATACAAACTTCTGTTTTAATATTGTAGAGTACAGTTTTTATGGATCGAACTAATCGTTCCCATGCTCCTCCCATATGAGGAGCAGAAGGTGGGTTAAAGTTCCATTTGGTGTAGGACGTTGTAAAACTTCGTATTAGCTCGTTCTTGTCCACCTCTCTTAAGGCTTCACGCAACTCTCGCCATACTGTGGGGGAGTGTTACCGCCACTCATAAATCGCTAATATGACACTACTGTTACCGCCACTCATAAATAGCTAATATGACATTACTGTTACCGCCACTCATAAATCGCTAATATGACATTACTGTTATCGATATGTAGAGAGATGAGCATGGCAAAATGTTCAATTATTCCTTTTAATTTTCCACGCGGTATAATTATGAGGCCATATTTAATCAAGACCACATACATAGGTATATAAAACACCTACATAGATTGAAGATATTCATTCGTTCAGGTCATAAGGATTACGAAGCTTCGCTTGGAGTAGCCATACATAAAAGTTAGTATATCAGCAGTTTAGTATGTAAGTTTGTATAAGTTTGTATATAAATTGTAAATTTATTTATAATTTTAGGAATTTTAACATATTAAAGAGTAAGAATAAAGAATTAAAGTTTTCTAAAATTCTTACACTTGTGTTTATAATCTACATTGGCTATCTTGAGCTTGGGCCGCTTCACCCGCAACATTAAAATTCTTACACTTGTTGTGTTTAAAATCCACATTGGCTATCTTGAGCTTGGGCCGCTTCACCCGCAACATTAAAATTCTTTTATTTATGGCTACTCCAATGCCAATACTTGGGCCTCGCCATGTTGCGGGTGAAGCGGCTCAAGCTCAAGATAGCCAATGTAGATTATAAACACAAGTGTAAGAATTTTAGAAAACTTTAATTCTTTATTCTTACTCTTTAATATGTTAAAATTCCTAAAATTATAAATAAATTCATTATACAAACTTACATACTAAACTGCTGATATACTAACTTTTATGTATGGCTACTCCAAGCGAAGCTTCGTAATCCTTATGACCTGAACGAATGAATCTCTTAAATCTATGTAGGTGTTTTATATACTTATGTATGTGGTCTCGATTAAATATGGCCTCATAATTATACCGCGTGGAAAATTAAAAGGAATAATTGAACATTTTGCCATGCTCATCTCTCTACATATCGATAACAGTAATGTCATATTAGCGATTTATGAGTGGCGGTAACAGTAATGTCATATTAGCTATTTATGAGTGGCGGTAACAGTAATGTCATATTAGCGATTTATGAGTGGCGGTAACACTCCCCCACAGTATGGCGAGATTTCGAAGACTTACTCTACTTTCTTTCAGCCACGTCTAAAACCGCTAATTTTGCAGCAGGTCTTTCTAAAACGCCACAAACTGTCAAAACTTTTGCCTTTCGTACTTGTCCATCTTCGGATTTGGCAACTTCGATGACCTTTCCTTTTGGCCACACGTTTCTCGGGTTATTTGTTGTCGTCGCAGCTGCGCCATAAAAATCTTTACGCATGGCAGTCTTCATCGCGTATATAAATCTGATGGAACATTTGTTCGATGTCACCACAGATTGCAATTTGCCTTTGCCGAAAACGAAAAAAGAATAGCTGCAAGAGAAGACAGCAAATCTGGCCCTTTAAGCAGCATAGAGTTAAGTGAAATACCATTTGCCTTCGCGGCCGCATCCCAAACTATTCTTGTTTTATTCGGTTTGTTTTTGTTAAATACCGGAAACATTGGTAAATACCATACATTTTGTTTATCATCTTCATTGTTTACTTTGGCTATGTAATTTCTTTCAAAATATTCAGAAATTGTTTTTTTGAAATGTTCAAACAACTCTTTATTTTTTCTTAGAGTTTTTTCGAGACAAATCAGTCGTCTCTTCGCCATATCAAAGCTTTGTGGAAGTGTAATATTGTCATATCGCCACAGCAAAGCTGACTCGTAATGGCCATCGCATCTTTGTTTCGTATATGTTTCTAGCAAACTTAATGCCCTTTGGTCATCTTTTCCAAGAGCTGGAATATAGTTACTTATCCCTGCTAACTCAGTTGTATAAAACTGTTTGAGTAAGTGAGTAAGAATTTGGTCGTTTTCACCTTTACACTCGCAAGAGTAAAAATTATATTGAATTTGGGCCTTTTCTCCAACACTGGAGTTGCCACATATTAGCCAGCCGAGGCGAGTATGTAAAGCGACGAGTTCGTTTTTCTTGCCTTCTTTAACACGAGTTGGCACACATAATTTCAAGTTATTTAATCCTAAAAGTACATCTGGTACAGCATTTTCAAAATCGGCGATGGGTAGCCCTTTAAGGTGCGGACATTTTTTACGTAACTTTTTATAATTAAAGCTCTGACTCGGAAGCGATAGTTGTTTAACCGTACGAACAGAAATAGAAAATTCAGTTTTATTCATACCTGAAATTTTCATTGAGACTATTTTTGAGTCTTCTTCGTTGCGACCTATTTCACCTGTCCATTTCAAGCATAGAGGTTGTGACTCACCATTTAAATCTAGTTTATTAATTAATTGTTCATTTACCAGACTTACAGACGAACCCTCGTCTATAAATGCAAAAGTATTAAAACAGACTGCTGTCGACCAGTCATATGTGGCACTAAACAAGGGCCATTCTTCAGGAGTGCCGGTAAAAATTGGAAGCTCTTTTGGTACTGACTGCCGCGTGCTTATTTGTTGTTGCGAAAGCCTGTGAGAAGGTAATATAACAGGTTGGAGGTTTGATGGGTTCATGGAAAACGTTGAATCCATGTAACCAAATTGTACAGGTGTCTCTAATGTGTGATTTTCTGCATTTACGTTGTCTGAATTATTACATAAATTTGCCGTTGTCGGCTGCTGACGGTACGTTGTTGGGTCATTAATAAATGAAGACATGTTATTAACGAATGACGTAGTTGTACA
Source organism: Epicampocera succincta (assembly GCA_932526305.1). Lineage (NCBI taxonomy): Eukaryota > Metazoa > Arthropoda > Insecta > Diptera > Tachinidae > Epicampocera > Epicampocera succincta. Next base: position 24,293,613 of record OW052035.1, on the reverse strand, counting down.
TACGGGCCGAGTTATTGTTTTTGTCGTATAAACTAAGTCATTACTTACGTTTTGGCAATATGGTTTAGTAGTGTTAGGCATTTCTTGCGTTGTTGTGGCTTGTGGTACAAATGTGTAAGGTGGCGTTTCAAACTGACGAGCTGCGGAAACTATATTTTGGTGTGCGGTTGCAATAGCCGAAGTAGGGAGTTGGATTTGATTATCTAACCACTCATGTACAGATCTGACAGCTGAGTGTTTATTAACTGATTGTGCGTCCTCGAAATCATCTACTGCTTGTTCGAGAATTTGGTATTTCTTTTTAATGAAATCTCTTTCAAGTTGTGTCTCTTCTTCTAGACGTCGTAGCTCAAGAGCTTGTCGGCGGGAGCGGGAAGCGGCCGAAGAGCCACTACGAATGGAAGAGGCAGAATCGATCGTGATTTGATGTTGTACCGTACAATTTTGGCAACTCCATGTAGGTTGGTCTTGATTGCTGCTGATATTGACACATGGTAAATGAAAATTAAGATGGCACTTGCTGCATTTTATAAATTTTTCGTTGTCTGTGGACTTGTTGCAAATGTTACAGTTGTTCAGTGCAGGACTTAACTGAGTTGGTCGTTGACGACTTAGTGGTTGACCCTGTGAGGGAGTGGAAGGTTGCATTCTGTTAGGACTTACGTTTTAACACCCAAGATGATTCCTTCAAACGATCCGATGAGGCACATAAAAGAATTTTAATGTTGCGGGTGAAGCGGCCCAAGCTCAAGATAGCCAATGTAGATTATAAACACAAGTGTAAGAATTTTAGAAAACTTTAATTCTTTATTCTTACTCTTTAATATGTTAAAATTCCTAAAATTATAAATAAATTCATTATACAAACTTACATACTAAACTGCTGATATACTAACTTTTATGTATGGCTACTCCAAGCGAAGCTTCGTAATCCTTATGACCTGAACGAATGAATCTCTTAAATCTATGTAGGTGTTTTATATACTTATGTATGTGGTCTCGATTAAATATGGCCTCATAATTATACCGCGTGGAAAATTAAAAGGAATAATTGAACATTTTGCCATGCTCATCTCTCTACATATCGATAACAGTAATGTCATATTAGCGATTTATGAGTGGCGGTAACAGTAATGTCATATTAGCTATTTATGAGTGGCGGTAACAGTAATGTCATATTAGCGATTTATGAGTGGCTGAAATGTCAAAAAATCCGGCTCGAAGGACCATGTTGCGGGTGAAGCGGCCCAAGCTCAAGATAGCCAATGTAGATTATAAACACAACAAGTGTAAGAATTTTAGAAAACTTTAATTCTTTATTCTTACTCTTTAATATGTTAAAATTCTTTTATGTATGGCTACTCCAAGCGAAGCTTCGTAATCCTTATGACCTGAACGAATGAATATCTTAAATCTATGTAGGTGTTTTATATACTTATGTATGTGGTCTCGATTAAATATGGCCTCATAATTATACCGCGTGGAAAATTAAAAGTAATAATTGAACATTTTGCCATGCTCATCTCTCTACATATCGATAACAGTAATGTCATATCAGCGATTTATGAGTGGCGGTAACAGTAATGTCATATTAGCTATTTATGAGTGGCGGTAACACTCCCCCACAGTATGGCGAGATTTCGAAGACTTACTCTACTTTCTTTCAGCCACGTCTAAAACCGCTAATTTTGCAGCAGGTCTTTCTAAAACGCCACAAACTGTCAAAACTTTTGCCTTTCGTACTTGTCCATCTTCGGATTTGTTGTCGTCGCAGCTGCGCCATAAAATCTTTGCGCATGGCAGTCTTCATCGCGTATATAAATCTGATGGAACATTTGTTCGATGTCACCACAGATTGCAATTTGCCTTTGCCGAAAACGAAAGAGAATAGCTGCAAGAGAAGACAGCAAATCTGGCCCTTTGAGCAGCATAGAGTTGAGTGAAATACCATTTGCCTTCGCGGCCGCATCCCAAACTATTCTTGTTTTATTCGGTTTGTTTTTGTTAAATACCGGAAACATTGGTAAATACCATACATTTTGTTTATCATCTTCATTGTTTACTTTGGCTATGTAATTTCCTTCAAAATATTCAGAAATTGTTTTTTCGAAATGTTCAAACAACTCTTTATTTTTTCTTAGAGTTTTTTCGAGACAAATCAGTCGTCTCTTCGCCATATCAAAGCTTTGTGGAAGTGTAATATTGTCATATCGCCACAGCAAAGCTGTCTCGTAATGGCCATCGCATCTTTGTTTCGTATATGTTTCTAGCAAACTTAATGCCCTTTGGTCATCTTTTCCAAGAGCTGGAGTATAGTTACTTATCCCTGCTAACTCAGTTGTATAAAACTGTTTGAGTAAGTGAGTAAGAATTTGGTCGTTTTCACCTTTACACTCGCAAGAGTAAAAATTATATTGAATTTGGGCCTTTTCTCCAACACTGGAGTTGCCACATATTAGCCAGCCGAGGCGAGTATGTAAAGCGACGGGTTCGTTTTTCTTGCCTTCTTTAACACGAGTGGGCACACATAATTTCAAGTTATTTAATCCTAAAAGTACATCTGGTACAGCATTTTCAAAATCGGCGATGGGTAGCCCTTTAAGGTGCGGAAATTCTTTACGTAACTTTTTATAATTAAAGCTCTGACTCGGAAGCGATAGTTGTTTAACCGTACGAACAGAAATAGAAAATTCAGTTTTATTCATACCTGAAATTTTCATTGAGACTATTTTTGAGTCTTCTTCGTTGCGACCTATTTCACCTGTCCATTTCAAGCATAGAGGTTGTGACTCACCATTTAAATCTAGTTTATTAATTAATTGTTCATTTACCAGACTTACAGACGAACCCTCGTCTATAAATGCAAAAGTATTAAAACAGACTGCTGTCGACCAGTCATATGTGGCACTAAACAAGGGCCATTCTTCAGGAGTGCCGGTAAAAATTGGAAGCTCTTTTGGTACTGACTGCCGCGTGCTTATTTGTTGTTGCGAAAGCCTGTGAGAAGGTAATATAACAGGTTGGAGGTTTGATGGGTTCATGGAAAACGTTGAATCCATGTAACCAAATTGTACAGGTGTCTCTAATGTGTGATTTTCTGCATTTACGTTGTCTGAATTATTACATAAATTTGCCGTTGTCGGCTGCTGACGGTACGTTGTTGGGTCATTAATAAATGAAGACATGTTATTAACGAATGACGTAGTTGTACATACGGGCCGAGTTATTGTTTTTGTCGTATAAACTAAGTCATTACTTACGTTTTGGCAATATGGTTTAGTAGTGTTAGGCATTTCTTGCGTTGTTGTGGCTTGTGGTACAAATGTGTAAGGTGGCGTTTCAAACTGACGAGCTGCGGAAACTATATTTTGGTGTGCGGTTGCAATAGCCGAAGTAGGGAGTTGGATTTGATTATCTAACCACTCATGTACAGATCTGACAGCTGAGTGTTTATTAACTGATTGTGCGTCCTCGAAATCATCTACTGCTTGTTCGAGAATTTGGTATTTCTTTTTAATGAAATCTCTTTCAAGTTGTGTCTCTTCTTCTAGACGTCGTAGCTCAAGAGCTTGTCGGCGGGAGCGGGAAGCGGCCGAAGAGCCACTACGAATGGAAGAGGCAGAATCGATCGTGATTTGATGTTGTACCGTACAATTTTGGCAACTCCATGTAGGTTGGTCTTGATTGCTGCTGAGATTGACACATGGTAAATGAAAATTAAGATGGCACTTGCTGCATTTTATAAATTTTTCGTTGTCTGTGGACTTGTTGCAAATGTTACAGTTGTTCAGTGCAGGACTTAACTGAGTTGGTCGTTGACGACTTAGTGGTTGACCCTGTGAGGGAGTGGAAGGTTGCATTCTGTTAGGACTTACGTTTTAACACCCAAGATGATTCCTTCAAACGATCCGATGAGGCACATAAAAGAATTTTAACATATTAAAGAGTAAGAATAAAGAATTAAAGTTTTCTAAAATTCTTACACTTGTTGTGTTTATAATCTACATTGGCTATCTTGAGCTTGGGCCGCTTCACCCGCAACATTAAAATTCTCCGGTTTCGGCTCCAAAAATGTCAAAACTTTCATGCCACTCATAAATCGCTGATATGACATTACTGTTATCGATATGTAGAGAGATGAGCATGGCAAAATGTTCAATTATTCCTTTTAATTTTCCACGCGGTATAATTATGAGGCCATATTTAATCGAGACCACATACATAAGTATATAAAACACCTACATAGATTTAAGAGATTCATTCGTTCAGGTCATAAGGATTACGAAGCTTCGCTTGGAGTAGCCATACATAAAAGTTAGTATATCAGCAGTTTAGTATGTAAGTTTGTATAATGAATTTATTTATAATTTTAGGAATTTTAACATATTAAAGAGTAAGAATAAAGAATTAAAGTTTTCTAAAATTCTTACACTTGTGTTTATAATCTACATTGGCTATCTTGAGCTTGGGCCGCTTCACCCGCAACATTAAAATTCTTTTATGTGCCTCATCGGATCGTTTGAAGGAATCATCTTGGGTGTTAAAACGTAAGTCCTAACAGAATGCAACCTTCCACTCCCTCACAGGGTCAACCACTAAGTCGTCAACGACCAACTCAGTTAAGTCCTGCACCGAACAACTGTAACATTTGCAACAAGTCCACAGACAACGAAAAATTTATAAAATGCAGCAAGTGCCATCTTAATTTTCATTTACCATGTGTCAATCTCAGCAGCAATCAAGACCAACCTACATGGAGTTGCCAAAATTGTACGGTACAACATCAAATCACGATCGATTCTGCCTCTTCCATTCGTAGTGGCTCTTCGGCCGCTTCCCGCTCCCGCCGACAAGCTCTTGAGCTACGACGTCTAGAAGAAGAGACACAACTTGAAAGAGATTTCATTAAAAAGAAATACCAAATTCTCGAACAAGCAGTAGATGACTTCGAGGACGCACAATCAGTTAATAAACACTCAGCTGTCAGATCTGTACATGAGTGGTTAGATAATCAAATCCAACTCCCTACTTCGGCTATTGCAACCGCACACCAAAATATAGTTTCCGCAGCTCGTCAGTTTGAAACGCCACCTTACACATTTGTACCACAAGCCACAACAACGCAAGAAATGCCTAACACTACTAAACCATATTGCCAAAACCAGCCGACAACGGCAAATTTATGTAATAATTCAGACAACGTAAATGCAGAAAATCACACATTAGAGACACCTGTACAATTTGGTTACATGGATTCAACGTTTTCCATGAACCCATCAAACCTCCAACCTGTTATATTACCTTCTCACAGGCTTTCGCAACAACAAATAAGCACGCGGCAGTCAGTACCAAAAGAGCTTCCAATTTTTACCGGCACTCCTGAAGAATGGCCCTTGTTTAGTGCCACATATGACTGGTCGACAGCAGTCTGTTTTAATACTTTTGCATTTATAGACGAGGGTTCGTCTGTAAGTCTGGTAAATGAACAATTAATTAATAAACTAGATTTAAATGGTGAGTCACAACCTCTATGCTTGAAATGGACAGGTGAAATAGGTCGCAACGAAGAAGACTCAAAAATAGTCTCAATGAAAATTTCAGGTATGAATAAAACTGAATTTTCTATTTCTGTTCGTACGGTTAAACAACTATCGCTTCCGAGTCAGAGCTTTAATTATAAAAAGTTACGTAAAAAATGTCCGCACCTTAAAGGGCTACCCATCGCCGATTTTGAAAATGCTGTACCAGATGTACTTTTAGGATTAAATAACTTGAAATTATGTGTGCCAACTCGTGTTAAAGAAGGCAAGAAAAACGAACCCGTCGCTTTACATACTCGCCTCGGCTGGCTAATATGTGGCAACTCCAGTGTTGGAGAAAAGGCCCAAATTCAATATAATTTTTACTCTTGCGAGTGTAAAGGTGAAAACGACCAAATTCTTACTCACTTACTCAAACAGTTTTATACAACTGAGTTAGCAGGGATAAGTAACTATATTCCAGCTCTTGGAAAAGATGACCAAAGGGCATTAAGTTTGCTAGAAACATATACGAAACAAAGATGCGATGGCCATTACGAGTCAGCTTTGCTGTGGCGATATGACAATATTACACTTCCACAAAGCTTTGATATGGCGAAGAGACGACTGATTTGTCTCGAAAAAACTCTAAGAAAAAATAAAGAGTTGTTTGAACATTTCGAAAAAACAATTTCTGAATATTTTGAAAGAAATTACATAGCCAAAGTAAACAATGAAGATGATAAACAAAATGTATGGTATTTACCAATGTTTCCGGTATTTAACAAAAACAAACCGAATAAAACAAGAATAGTTTGGGATGCGGCCGCGAAGGCAAATGGTATTTCACTTAACTCTATGCTGCTCAAAGGGCCAGATTTGCTGTCTTCTCTTGCAGCTATTCTTTTTCGTTTTCGGCAAAGGCAAATTGCAATCTGTGGTGACATCGAACAAATGTTCCATCAGATTTATATACGCGATGAAGACTGCCATGCGCAAAGATTTTTATGGCGCAGCTGCGACGATCCAAATAACCCGAGAAACGTGTGGCCAAAAGGAAAGGTCATCGAAGTTGCCAAATCCGAAGATGGACAAGTACGAAAGGCAAAAGTTTTGACAGTTTGTGGCGTTTTAGAAAGACCTGCTGCAAAATTAGCGGTTTTAGACGTGGCTGAAAGAAAGTAGAGTAAGTCTTCGAAATCTCGCCATACTGTGGGGGAGTGTTACCGCCACTCATAAATCGCGTAATATGACATTACTGTTACCGCCACTCATAAATAGCTAATATGACATTACTGTTACCGCCACTCATATTAATAATTTTAAAACTAAACAACATCATATTTACTTATATGCTACATGTTTTATATATATTGTATAATACTTTTGCTCAGATGTTTTTTTCACAGGGGATGTGGTCGCTCATTTTTTTTTTCATTTTAGTTTATTTTTTTCTTTTTCCACGAACTATTTAAAGTTACTTATCTATCACAAATTGTTATATGTATATTGTACAACAACAATACAGTGTCTTGATTCCAATTTTAATAGACAAAGAAGCACGAAAAGAGAGTTCTAAACTATTTGGGAATGTGTCAACCCTTCCACTGAGGAGATTGAGACCACTGGCGTGGTCACAAAAACGGAGAATTTTAATGTTGCCGAAAACGCCACAAAATGTCAAAACTTTTGCCTTTCGTACTTGTCCATCTTCGGATTTGGCAACTTCGATGACCTTTCCTTTTGGCCACACGTTTCTCGGGTTATTTGGATCAACCACTATCACTAAATCTCCCACAGATATGGGTTTGGCCTTTTGAAACCACTTCGTCCTACACGTCAAAGTAGGCAGGTACTCTGTCACCCATCTCTTCCAAAAGATTTGTGCATATTGTTGTGAACGCAACCAACTTTCTTTAAGTACAAGACCTTCGTCGTCGTACGATGCAAGGGGTTTTAAGCCACTGGAGTTGCCAAGCAAAATATGATTTGGTGTGATCGCTTCTTGATTTTCGCTTTCTATTGGCACATATGTAAGAGGACGGGAATTTATAATACTTTCGACTTCAGCCATCATGCTTTGCAGCATTTCATCGCTTGGAAACCGTTCTGTTTTAATATTGTAGAGTACAGTTTTTATGGATCGAACTAATCGTTCCCATGCTCCTCCCATATGAGGAGCAGAAGGTGGGTTAAAGTTCCATTTGGTGTAGGACGTTGTAAAACTTCGTATTAGCTCGTTCTTGTCCACCTCTCTTAAGGCTTCACGCAACTCTCGATCAGCACCGATAAAATTAGTACCATTGTCGCTGAAAAATTCTCTTGGGCTGCCTCTTCGCGAAATAAACTTACGTATTGCCATGATACACGAACTTGTATTAAGCGAATAGACGATTTCAATATGAACCGCACGTACCGTTAAACATGTAAATAGCGCACCGTATCTCTTTTCTTTATGTCGGTTAACAGTGACAAGCATAGGACCAAAAAAGTCAAGACCCGTGAATGTGAATGGTGAGAGATACGAACCCAGTCGAGCCCGAGGTAATTTTGCCATCTGCGGAATCTCCGGCATCGCAGTTTTAATTTTACACATTTGACACTGCTTAATGGTTGATTTACAAACGGTTCTCAATTTAGGAATATAGTATTTTTGCCGCAATTCATTCACCACTGTCTCAAGGCTACTATGACGGTACAGATTATGGTAATGTAATATTAAAAGGGTTGTTAGGCGGCAATGTTTAGGCAAAACGGCTGGATGCTTCAGTTCCTCTGGAACATCAGCATAATCAATTCGGCCACCTACTCTCAAGACACCTTTATGATCCAAATACGGGGACAATTTATACAAAAAATTTGTTTTTGTTAATTTATTATTTTGTGATAGACAATTTATTTCATTTTGGAAATATACTTTCTGCGTATCTTTGATAAGAGTCAGTTCTGCTTTGAGCAACTCAATTTGAGTTAGTTCCTTTCCACAGGAAGGCGTGATATCTCTGTTTCTACGGCAGTAGCAAAAACGAATTACGTATGCAGTTGCCCTTAATGCTCTGCACCACTGAGAAAATCTTTGTAAGTTTATAAGTTGTTCTATACTTCGTGCCGTTAAATGGCACTCTTTCAACTCGAGCTTTGTTTCCAAAAGTTGTGTATTGGGTTCCCGCCATTCTTTCTCTGGCAACTTTAAAAAATCAGGGCCGCTAAACCAGCGCCCTGTATTCGATAGATTAGGTTTATTTGTGCATCGTGTTGCTTCGTCAGCTACATTCGTTTTTCCTGATATCCAGGACCACTCGTCAACCTCTGAAATATCGAGAATTTCACTTACACGAACTGCAACGAACTGGTGATATTTTCGGTGGTCGGAGCGTATCCAGCTTAAAACTGTTCGTGAATCTGACCAGAGTGTTTTTCGATTTATCTTAACGGTATGATGTTTTTCAATATATTTAGCAAACCGAGCACCAATAACAGCTGCCATCAGCTCTAAACGTGGTATCGATAAAACCTTTAGTGGCGCCACCCTAGTTTTTGATCCAATAAGTGAAATTGCGATTTCGTCCCCACAGCACATCCTAAAATACGCTACGGCGGCATAACCGTTTTCGCTTGCATCCACAAATACATGCAATTGAACATCTAGGTTATTATAGTTTTTCAATGTTTTAAGATAACAACGAGGTATATTTACATTTTTTAAATCTGGTAAAAGCGCTAGCCAGTTTTTCCACTTTAATTGTTGATTTACTAGAATATGTTCGTCCCAGTCGATATTGCTTCTCCAAACTTCTTGGAGAACTATTTTCAAATACATAAGGAAATTTCCTACAAGCCCTAAAGGGTCATAAATGCTCATTAGAGTTCTTAAAATTTCACGTTTGGTGGGAATTTTGTTTCCGAGAAGAAGTTCGCTGTTCAAGACAGACTGCGACAGTTTAAAGGTTATATTGTCCTCCCCAGGGTTCCAAAATATGCCAAGTACCTTTTCTGTTGCTTCGCCTACACTAACGTTTAGGCAAATATTGGTCAAAGGGTTAGAAGAGTTCAATTCTTTCAAAACGCTATCATTATTCGAACACCAGTTTCTAATTTTGAATCCTCCCTCACTATGAATGAATCGCACAGTTTTAGCCAGTTCGGCGGCTTCTGCAGGAGTATCCGAAGAAGCAAGAAAATCATCTACGTAGTGGTTGTCTTTGATGGCAGCAGCGGCTAAGGGATACTTGGCTTCAAATTTTGATGCGTTGAGGTTTTTAACATACTGAGATATGCACGGAGCGCAGGAGGCACCGAATATCATAACCTTCATTACGTACACTTCGGGTTCTTTGTTGTCGTCGCAGCTGCGCCATAAAAATCTTTGCGCATGGCAGTCTTCATCGCGTATATAAATCTGATGGAACATTTGTTCGATGTCACCACAGATTGCAATTTGCCTTTGCCGAAAACGAAAAAGAATAGCTGCAAGAGAAGACAGCAAATCTGGCCCTTTGAGCAGCATAGAGTTAAGTGAAATACCATTTGCCTTCGCGGCCGCATCCCAAACTATTCTTGTTTTATTCGGTTTGTTTTTGTTAAATACCGGAAACATTGGTAAATACCATACATTTTGTTTATCATCTTCATTGTTTACTTTGGCTATGTAATTTCTTTCAAAATATTCAGAAATTGTTTTTTCGAAATGTTCGAACAACTCTTTATTTTTTCTTAGAGTTTTTTCGAGACAAATCAGTCGTCTCTTCGCCATATCAAAGCTTTGTGGAAGTGTAATATTGTCATATCGCCACAGCAAAGCTGTCTCGTAATGGCCATCGCATCTTTGTTTCGTATATGTTTCTAGCAAACTTAATGCCCTTTGGTCATCTTTTCCAAGAGCTGGAGTATAGTTACTTATCCCTGCTAACTCAGTTGTATAAAACTGTTTGAGTAAGTGAGTAAGAATTTGGTCGTTTTCACCTTTACACTCGCAAGAGTAAAAATTATATTGAATTTGGGCCTTTTCTCCAACACTGGAGTTGCCACATATTAGCCAGCCGAGGCGAGTATGTAAAGCGACGGGTTCGTTTTTCTTGCCTTCTTTAACACGAGTTGGCACACATAATTTCAAGTTATTTAATCCTAAAAGTACATCTGGTACAGCATTTTCAAAATCGGCGATGGGTAGCCCTTTAAGGTGCGGACATTTTTTACATAACTTTTTATAATTAAAGCTCTGACTCGGAAGCGATAGTTGTTTAACCGTACGAACAGAAATAGAAAATTCAGTTTTATTCATACCTGAAATTTTCATTGAGACTATTTTTGAGTCTTCTTCGTTGCGACCTATTTCACCTGTCCATTTCAAGCATAGAGGTTGTGGCTCACCATTTAAATCTAGTTTATTAATTAATTGTTCATTTACCAGACTTACAGACGAACCCTCGTCTATAAATGCAAAAGTATTAAAACGTTTATTATTGTTTCCGTATATTGTTATGGGTATAATTTTAAATAAGATTTCATTGCATTCATTCCTATGGGCTGCATGTAAATTATCTCTTTTGCTTTTATTTTCAGTTTCTCTGGTAGCGTTTGTTTCTCTATCTTCAGTCATGGATTTATGCAGCAATGTATTATGTTTTATTTGACAATTATTTTCTCTGCAAACGATGCTGCTACTGCAAATACCGTAGTGACGTCGCAGGCACAGTTTACATAGATTGTACATTCTTACTAAGTTCCATCGCTCGCTTCTATTCGCAGCCAAGAATTTTTTACACTTCTCAACGCTATTGCAGTTGCCAGAACACACTAAACAGATCTTTTTGTTTTGTTCTTCATGAGCATGCACATAAACGTTTTTTGGCTTACGCGAATACTGCTCTATTGACTTTGATGCGCTGCTGTCACTTTCTATATTTATGCTGCTTGCTGAGACACCGACTTCATATATCCAGTTAGCGAATTCAGTCAAACTAACTCTTTTGTTATTTTTTGCTAGTTTTATTTTTTGTTCACCCCAGTTAAGTTGAAAATGTGATGGCATTTTCATTATTAATTCATGTAATAAAGATGAATTGGTCAGTTCATTTATTAAACCACTGGCTTTAATTGTTGTTTCTAGGCCCTTTACTTCCACGGCGAAAGAGGTAATTGTGCTCAATTTATTTGTGTTCATTGCTGGTAGTGATCTTATTCTATTTTTTAGTGAGTTTAATATTTTTTCCGGTTGTCCGAAAAGCAATTTTAGTGTAGATAGAGCACATGGTACACCCGATGGATGGATCAAAATATGTTTAACAGATCGAAGTGCTTCCCCCTTTAGAGAATTTTGAAGCCTGACAAGATTTTCAGCGTCTGTAAAACCACAGACTGCTGTCGACCAGTCATATGTGGCACTAAACAAGGGCCATTCTTCAGGAGTGCCGGTAAAAATTGGAAGCTCTTTTGGTACTGACTGCCGCGTGCTTATTTGTTGTTGCGAAAGCCTGTGAGACGGTAATATAACAGGTTGGAGGTTTGATGGGTTCATGGAAAACGTTGAATCCATGTAACCAAATTGTACAGGTGTCTCTAATGTGTGATTTTCTGCATTTACGTTGTCTGAATTATTACATAAATTTGCCGTTGTCGGCTGCTGACGGTTCGTTGTTGGGTCATTAATAAATGAAGACATGTTATTAACGAATGACGTAGTTGTACATACGGGCGGAGTTATTGTTTTTGTCGTATAAACTAAGTCATTACTTACGTTTTGGCAATATGGTTTAGTAGTGTTAGGCATTTCTTGCGTTGTTGTGGCTTGTGGTACAAATGTGTAAGGTGGCGTTTCAAACTGACGAGCTGCGGAAACTATATTTTGGTGTGCGGTTGCAATAGCCGAAGTAGGGAGTTGGATTTGATTATCTAACCACTCATGTACAGATCTGACAGCTGAGTGTTTATTAACTGATTGTGCGTCCTCGAAGTCATCTACTGCTTGTTCGAGAATTTGGTATTTCTTTTTAATGAAATCTCTTTCAAGTTGTGTCTCTTCTTCTAGACGTCGTAGCTCAAGAGCTTGTCGGCGGGAGCGGGTGGTGGCCGAAGAGCCACTACGAATGGAAGAGGCAGAATCGATCGTGATTTGATGTTGTACCGTACAATTTTGGCAACTCCACGTAGGTTGGTCTTGATTGCTGCTGAGATTGACACATGGTAAATGAAAATTAAGATGGCACTTGCTGCATTTTATAAATTTTTCGTTGTCTGTGGACTTGTTGCAAATGTGACAGTTGTTCAGTGCAGGACTTAACTGAGTTGGTCGTTGACGACTTAGTGGTTGACCCTGTGAGGGAGTGGAAGGTTGCATTCTGTTAGGACTTACGTTTTAACAGCCAAGATGATTCCTTCAAACGATCCGATGAGGCATATAAAAGAATTTTAATCGGATCGTTCTGCTGCGGCCCAAGCTCAAGATAGCCAATGTAGATTATAAACACAACAAGTGTAAGAATTTTAGAAAACTTTAATTCTTTATTCTTACTCTTTAATATGTTAAAATTCCTAAAATTATAAATAAATTTACAATTTATATACAAACTTATACAAACTTACATACTAAACTGCTGATATACTAACTTTTATGTATGGCTACTCCAAGCGAAGCTTCGTAATCCTTATGACCTGAACGAATGAATATCTTCAATCTATGTAGGTGTTTTATATACCTATGTATGTGGTCTTGATTAAATATGGCCTCATAATTATACCGCGTGGAAAATTAAAAGGAATAATTGAACATTTTGCCATGCTCATCTCTCTACATATCGATAACAGTAATGTCATATTAGCGATTTATGAGTGGCGGTAACAGTAATGTCATATTAGCTATTTATGAGTGGCGGTAACAGTAGTGTCATATTAGCGATTTATGAGTGGCGGTAACACTCCCCCACAGTATGGCGAGATTTCGAAGACTTACTCTACTTTCTTTCAGCCACGTCTAAAACCGCTAATTTTGCAGCAGGTCTTTCTAAAACGCCACAAACTGTCAAAACTTTTGCCTTTCGTACTTGTCCATCTTCGGATTTGGCAACTTCGATGACCTTTCCTTTTGGCCAAACGTTTCTCGGGTTATTTGGATCGTCGCAGCTGCGCCATAAAAATCTTTGCGCATGGCAGTCTTCATCGCGTATATAAATCTGATGGAACATTTGTTCGATGTCACCACAGATTGCAATTTGCCTTTGTCGAAAACGAAAAGGAATAGCTGCAAGAGAAGACAGCAATCTGGCCCTTTGAGCAGCATAGAGTTAAGTGAAATACCATTTGCCTTCGCGGCCGCATCCCAAACTATTCTTGTTTTATTCGGTTTGTTTTTGTTAAATACCGGAAACATTGGTAAATACCATACATTTTGTTTATCATCTTCATTGTTTACTTTGGCTATGTAATTTCTTTCAAAATATTCAGAAATTGTTTTTTCGAAATGTTCGAACAACTCTTTATTTTTTCTTAGAGTTTTTTCGAGACAAATCAGTCGTCTCTTCGCCATATCAAAGCTTTGTGGAAGTGTAATATTGTCATATCGCCACAGCAAAGCTGTCTCGTAATGGCCATCGCATCTTTGTTTCGTATATGTTTCTAGCAAACTTAATGCCCTTTGGTCATCTTTTCCAAGAGCTGGAGTATAGTTACTTATCCCTGCTAACTCAGTTGTATAAAACTGTTTGAGTAAGTGAGTAAGAATTTGGTCGTTTTCACCTTTACACTCGCAAGAGTAAAAATTATATTGAATTTGGGCCTTTTCTCCAACACTGGAGTTGCCACATATTAGCCAGCCGAGGCGAGTATGTAAAGCGACGGGTTCGTTTTTCTTGCCTTCTTTAACACGAGTTGGCACACATAATTTCAAGTTATTTAATCCTAAAAGTACATCTGGTACAGCATTTTCAAAATCGGCGATGGGTAGCCCTTTAAGGTGCGGAAATTTTTTACATAACTTTTTATAATTAAAGCTCTGACTCGGAAGCGATAGTTGTTTAACCGTACGAACAGAAATAGAAAATTCAGTTTTATTCATACCTGAAATTTTCATTGAGACTATTTTTGAGTCTTCTTCGTTGCGACCTATTTCACCTGTCCATTTCAAGCATAGAGGTTGTGACTCACCATTTAAATCTAGTTTATTAATTAATTGTTCATTTACCAGACTTACAGACGAACCCTCGTCTATAAATGCAAAAGTATTAAAACGTTTATTATTGTTTCCGTATATTGTTATGGGTATAATTTTAAATAAGATTTCATTGCATTCATTCCTATGGGCTGCATGTAAATTATCTCTTTTGCTTTTATTTTCAGTTTCTCTGGTAGCGTTTGTTTCTCTATCTTCAGTCATGGATTTATGCAGCAATGTATTATGTTTTATTTGACAATTATTTTCTCTGCAAACGATGCTGCTACTGCAAATACCGTAGTGACGTCGCAGGCACAGTTTACATAGATTGTACATTCTTACTAAGTTCCATCGCTCGCTTCTATTCGCAGCCAAGAATTTTTTACACTTCTCAACGCTATTGCAGTTGCCAGAACACACTAAACAGATCTTTTTGTTTTGTTCTTCATGAGCATGCACATAAACGTTTTTTGGCTTACGCGAATACTGCTCTATTGACTTTGATGCGCTGCTGTCACTTTCTATATTTATGCTGCTTGCTGAGACACCGACTTCATATATCCAGTTAGCGAATTCAGTCAAACTAACTCTTTTGTTATTTTTTGCTAGTTTTATTTTTTGTTCACCCCAGTTAAGTTGAAAATGTGATGGCATTTTCATTATTAATTCATGTAATAAAGATGAATTGGTCAGTTCATTTATTAAACCACTGGCTTTAATTGTTGTTTCTAGGCCCTTTACTTCCACGGCGAAAGAGGTAATTGTGCTCAATTTATTTGTGTTCATTGCTGGTAGTGATCTTATTCTATTTTTTAGTGAGTTTAATATTTTTTCCGGTTGTCCGAAAAGCAATTTTAGTGTAGATAGAGCACATGGTACACCCGATGGATGGATCAAAATATGTTTAACAGATCGAAGTGCTTCCCCCTTTAGAGAATTTTGAAGCCTGACAAGATTTTCAGCGTCTGTAAAACCACAGACTGCTGTCGACCAGTCATATGTGGCACTAAACAAGGGCCATTCTTCAGGAGTGCCGGTAAAAATTGGAAGCTCTTTTGGTACTGACTGCCGCGTGCTTATTTGTTGTTGCGAAAGCCTGTGAGACGGTAATATAACAGGTTGGAGGTTTGATGGGTTCATGGAAAACGTTGAATCCATGTAACCAAATTGTACAGGTGTCTCTAATGTGTGATTTTCTGCATTTACGTTGTCTGAATTATTACATAAATTTGCCGTTGTCGGCTGCTGACGGTTCGTTGTTGGGTCATTAATAAATGAAGACATGTTATTAACGAATGACGTAGTTGTACATACGGGCGGAGTTATTGTTTTTGTCGTATAAACTAAGTCATTACTTACGTTTTGGCAATATGGTTTAGTAGTGTTAGGCATTTCTTGCGTTGTTGTGGCTTGTGGTACAAATGTGTAAGGTGGCGTTTCAAACTGACGAGCTGCGGAAACTATATTTTGGTGTGCGGTTGCAATAGCCGAAGTAGGGAGTTGGATTTGATTATCTAACCAATCATGTACAGATCTGACAGCTGAGTGTTTATTAACTGATTGTGCGTCCTCGAAGTCATCTACTGCTTGTTCGAGAATTTGGTATTTCTTTTTAATGAAATCTCTTTCAAGTTGTGTCTCTTCTTCTAGACGTCGTAGCTCAAGAGCTTGTCGGCGGGAGCGGGTGGTGGCCGAAGAGCCACTACGAATGGAAGAGGCAGAATCGATCGTGATTTGATGTTGTACCGTACAATTTTGGCAACTCCACGTAGGTTGGTCTTGATTGCTGCTGAGATTGACACATGGTAAATGAAAATTAAGATGGCACTTGCTGCATTTTATAAATTTTTCGTTGTCTGTGGACTTGTTGCAAATGTTACAGTTGTTCAGTGCAGGACTTAACTGAGTTGGTCGTTGACGACTTAGTGGTTGACCCTGTGAGGGAGTGGAAGGTTGCATTCTGTTAGGACTTACGTTTTAACACCCAAGATGATTCCTTCAAACGATCCGATGAGGCACATAAAAGAATTTTAATGTTGCGGGTGAAGCGGCCCAAGCTCAAGATAGCCAATGTAGATTATAAACACAAGTGTAAGAATTTTAGAAAACTTTAATTCTTTATTCTTACTCTTTAATATGTTAAAATTCCTAAAATTATAAATAAATTTACAATTTATATACAAACTTATACAAACTTACATACTAAACTGCTGATATACTAACTTTTATGTATGGCTACTCCAAGCGAAGCTTCGTAATCCTTATGACCTGAACGAATGAATATCTTCAATCTATGTAGGTGTTTTATATACCTATGTATGTGGTCTTGATTAAATATGGCCTCATAATTATACCGCGTGGAAAATTAAAAGGAATAATTGAACATTTTGCCATGCTCATCTCTCTACATATCGATAACAGTAATGTCATATTAGCGATTTATGAGTGGCGGTAACAGTAATGTCATATTAGCTATTTATGAGTGGCGGTAACAGTAGTGTCATATTAGCGATTTATGAGTGGCGGTAACAGCTGCGGAAACTATATTTTGGTGTGCGGTTGCAATAGCCGAAGTAGGGAGTTGGATTTGATTATCTAACCACTCATATACAGATCTGACAGCTGAGTGTTTATTAACTGATTGTGCGTCCTCGAAGTCATCTACTGCTTGTTCGAGAATTTCATCGCTTGGAAACCGTTCTGTTTTAATATTGTAGAGTACAGTTTTTATGGATCGAACTAATCGTTCCCATGCTCCTCCCATATGAGGAGCAGAAGGTGGGTTAAAGTTCCATTTGGTGTAGGACGTTGTAAAACTTCGTATTAGCTCGTTCTTGTCCACCTCTCTTAAGGCTTCAACAACAAATAAGCACGCGGCAGTCAGTACCAAAAGAGCTTCCAATTTTTACCGGCACTCCTGAAGAATGGCCCTTGTTTAGTGCCACATATGACTGGTCGACAGCAGTCTGTTTTAATACTTTTGCATTTATAGACGAGGGTTCGTCTGTAAGTCTGGTAAATGAACAATTAATTAATAAACTAGATTTAAATGGTGAGTCACAACCTCTATGCTTGAAATGGACAGGTGAAATAGGTCGCAACGAAGAAGACTCAAAAATAGTCTCAATGAAAATTTCAGGTATGAATAAAACTGAATTTTCTATTTCTGTTCGTACGGTTAAACAACTATCGCTTCCGAGTCAGAGCTTTAATTATAAAAAGTTACGTAAAAAATGTCCGCACCTTAAAGGGCTACCCATCGCCGATTTTGAAAATGCTGTACCAGATGTACTTTTAGGATTAAATAACTTGAAATTATGTGTGCCAACTCGTGTTAAAGAAGGCAAGAAAAACGAACTCGTCGCTTTACATACTCGCCTCGGCTGGCTAATATGTGGCAACTCCAGTGTTGGAGAAAAGGCCCAAATTCAATATAATTTTTACTCTTGCGAGTGTAAAGGTGAAAACGACCAAATTCTTACTCACTTACTCAAACAGTTTTATACAACTGAGTTAGCAGGGATAAGTAACTATATTCCAGCTCTTGGAAAAGATGACCAAAGGGCATTAAGTTTGCTAGAAACATATACGAAACAAAGATGCGATGGCCATTACGAGTCAGCTTTGCTGTGGCGATATGACAATATTACACTTCCACAAAGCTTTGATATGGCGAAGAGACGACTGATTTGTCTCGAAAAAACTCTAAGAAAAAATAAAGAGTTGTTTGAACATTTCGAAAAAACAATTTCTGAATATTTTGAAAGAAATTACATAGCCAAAGTAAACAATGAAGATGATAAACAAAATGTATGGTATTTACCAATGTTTCCGGTATTTAACAAAAACAAACCGAATAAAACAAGAATAGTTTGGGATGCGGCCGCGAAGGCAAATGGTATTTCACTTAACTCTATGCTGCTTAAAGGGCCAGATTTGTTGTCTTCTCTTGCAGCTATTCTTTTTTCGTTTTCGGCAAAGGCAAATTGCAATCTGTGGTGACATCGAACAAATGTTCCATCAGATTTATATACGCGATGAAGACTGCCATGCGCAAAGATTTTTATGGCGCAGCTGCGACGACAACAAAGAACCCGAAGTGTACGTAATGAAGGTTATGATATTCGGTGCCTCCTGCGCTCCGTGCATATCTCAGTATGTTAAAAACCTCAACGCATCAAAATTTGAAGCCAAGTATCCCTTAGCCGCTGCTGCCATCAAAGACAACCACTACGTAGATGATTTTCTTGCTTCTTCGGATACTCCTGCAGAAGCCGCCGAACTGGCTAAAACTGTGCGATTCATTCATAGTGAGGGAGGATTCAAAATTAGAAACTGGTGTTCGAATAATGATAGTGTTTTGAAAGAATTGAACTCTTCTAACCCTTTGACCAATATTTGCCTAAACGTTAGTGTAGGCGAAGCAACAGAAAAGGTACTTGGCATATTTTGGAACCCTGGGGAGGACAATATAACCTTTAAACTGTCGCAGTCTGTCTTGAACAGCGAACTTCTTCTCGGAAACAAAATTCCCACCAAACGTGAAATTTTAAGAACTCTAATGAGCATTTATGACCCTTTAGGGCTTGTAGGAAATTTCCTTATGTATTTGAAAATAGTTCTCCAAGAAGTTTGGAGAAGCAATATCGACTGGGACGAACATATTCTAGTAAATCAACAATTAAAGTGGAAAAACTGGCTAGCGCTTTTACCAGATTTAAAAAATGTAAATATACCTCGTTGTTATCTTAAAACATTGAAAAACTATAATAACCTAGATGTTCAATTGCATGTATTTGTGGATGCAAGCGAAAACGGTTATGCCGCCGTAGCGTATTTTAGGATGTGCTGTGGGGACGAAATCGCAATTTCACTTATTGGATCAAAAACTAGGGTGGCGCCACTAAAGGTTTTATCGATACCACGTTTAGAGCTGATGGCAGCTGTTATTGGTGCTCGGTTTGCTAAATATATTGAAAAACATCATACCGTTAAGATAAATCGAAAAACACTCTGGTCAGATTCACGAACAGTTTTAAGCTGGATACGCTCCGACCACCGAAAATATCACCAGTTCGTTGCAGTTCGTGTAAGTGAAATTCTCGATATTTCAGAGGTGGACGAGTGGTCCTGGATATCAGGAAAAACGAATGTAGCTGACGAAGCAACACGATGCACAAATAAACCTAATCTATCGAATACAGGGCGCTGGTTTAGCGGCCCTGATTTTTTAAAGTTGCCAGAGAAAGAATGGCGGGAACCCAATACACAACTTTTGGAAACAAAGCTCGAGTTGAAAGAGTGCCATTTAACGGCACGAAGTATAGAACAACTTATAAACTTACAAAGATTTTCTCAGTGGTGCAGAGCATTAAGGGCAACTGCATACGTAATTCGTTTTTGCTACTGCCGTAGAAACAGAGATATCACGCCTTCCTGTGGAAAGGAACTAACTCAAATTGAGTTGCTCAAAGCAGAACTGACTCTTATCAAAGATACGCAGAAAGTATATTTCCAAAATGAAATAAATTGTCTATCACAAAAGAATAAATTAACAAAAACAAATTTTTTGTATAAATTGTCCCCGTATTTGGATCATAAAGGTGTCTTGAGAGTAGGTGGCCGAATTGATTATGCTGATGTTCCGGAGGAACTGAAGCATCCAGCCGTTTTGCCTAAACATTGCCGCCTAACAACCCTTTTAATATTACATTACCATAATCTGTACCGTCATAGTAGCCTTGAGACAGTGGTGAATGAATTGCGGCAAAAATACTATATTCCTAAATTGAGAACCGTTTGTAAATCAACCATTAAGCAGTGTCAAATGTGTAAAATTAAAACTGCGATGCCGGAGATTCCGCAGATGGCAAAATTACCTCGGGCTCGACTGGGTTCGTATCTCTCACCATTCACATTCACGGGTCTTGACTTTTTTGGTCCTATGCTTGTCACTGTTAACCGACATAAAGAAAAGAGATACGGTGCGCTATTTACATGTTTAACGGTACGTGCGGTTCATATTGAAATCGTCTATTCGCTTAATACAAGTTCGTGTATCATGGCAATACGTAAGTTTATTTCGCGAAGAGGCAGCCCAAGAGAATTTTTCAGCGACAATGGTACTAATTTTATCGGTGCTGATCGAGAGTTGCGTGAAGCCTTAAGAGAGGTGGACAAGAACGAGCTAATACGAAGTTTTACAACGTCCTACACCAAATGGAACTTTAACCCACCTTCTGCTCCTCATATGGGAGGAGCATGGGAACGATTAGTTCGATCCATAAAAACTGTACTCTACAATATTAAAACAGAACGGTTTCCAAGCGATGAAATGCTGCAAAGCATGATGGCTGAAGTCGAAAGTATTATAAATTCCCGTCCTCTTACATATGTGCCAATAGAAAGCGAAAATCAAGAAGCGATCACACCAAATCATATTTTGCTTGGCAACTCCAGTGGCTTAAAACCCCTTGCATCGTACGACGACGAAGGTCTTGTACTTAAAGAAAGTTGGTTGCGTTCACAACAATATGCACAAATCTTTTGGAAGAGATGGGTGACAGAGTACCTGCCTACTTTGACGTGTAGGACGAAATGGTTTCAAAAGGCCAAACCCATATCTGTGGGAGATTTAGTGATAGTGGTTGATCCAAATAACCCGAGAAACGTGTGGCCAAAAGGAAAGGTCATCGAAGTTGCCAAATCCGAAGATGGACAAGTACGAAAGGCAAAAGTTTTGACAGTTTGTGGCGTTTTAGAAAGACCTGCTGCAAAATTAGCGGTTTTAGACGTGGCTGAAAGAAAGTAGAGTAAGTCTTCGAAATCTCGCCATACTGTGGGGGAGTGTTACCGCCACTCATAAATCGCTAATATGACACTACTGTTACCGCCACTCATAAATAGCTAATATGACATTACTGTTACCGCCACTCATAAATCGCTAATATGACATTACTGTTATCGATATGTAGAGAGATGAGCATGGCAAAATGTTCAATTATTCCTTTTAATTTTCCACGCGGTATAATTATGAGGCCATATTTAATCAAGACCACATACATAGGTATATAAAACACCTACATAGATTGAAGATATTCATTCGTTCAGGTCATAAGGATTACGAAGCTTCGCTTGGAGTAGCCATACATAAAAGTTAGTATATCAGCAGTTTAGTATGTAAGTTTGTATAAGTTTGTATATAAATTGTAAATTTATTTATAATTTTAGGAATTTTAACATATTAAAGCGTAAGAAAAAAGAATTAAAGTTTTCTAAAATTCTTACACTTGTTGTGTTTAAAATCCACATTGGCTATCTTGAGCTTGGGCCGCTTCACCCGCAACAGATATACTTGAACCACTCCTAATACCAAAATGGGTTTTTCAAAAAAATCTTTCAAATGAACACAATTTTTTAGGAATTAAAAAAAACACTATTAATAACTTAGTAAAGATTTTTAAAATTTCGCAATAAAATTAATATTTCCGGAGATACAGTCACTTTTTTAAACATTTCATTTGGAAAATATATATGTATATATAATTTTTGCTTAACTGCAACCACTCTTCATACAAAAATGTTTTTTTTCCAAAAATTCTTTCAAATCAACACAACTTTGAAAGAATTGAAAAAAGCACTCTTAATAACATAGTGAATGTTACCGCCACTCATAAATCGCTAATATGACACTTCTGTTACCGCCACTCATAAATAGCTAATATGACATTACTGTTACCGCCACTCATAAATCGCTAATATGACATTACTGTTATCGATATGTAGAGAGATGAGCATGGCAAAATGTTCAATTATTCCTTTTAATTTTCCACGCGGTATAATTATGAGGCCATATTTAATCGAGACCACATACATAAGTATATAAAACACCTACATAGATTTAAGATATTCATTCGTTCAGGTCATAAGGATTACGAAGCTTCGCTTGGAGTAGCCATACATAAAAGTTAGTATATCAGCAGTTTAGTATGTAAGTTTGTATAATGAATTTATTTATAATTTTAGGAATTTTAACATATTAAAGCGTAAGAATAAAGAATTAAAGTTTTCTAAAATTCTTACACTTGTTGTGTTTATAATCTACATTGGCTATCTTGAGCTTGGGCCGCTTCACCCGCAACATTAAAATTCTTTTATCTGCCTCATCGGATCGTTTGAAGGAATCATCTTGGCTGTTAAAACGTAAGTCCTAACAGAATGCAACCTTCCACTCCCTCACAGGGTCAACCACTAAGTCGTCAACGACCAACTCAGTTAAGTCCTGCACTGAACAACTGTCACATTTGCAACAAGTCCACAGACAACGAAAAATTTATAAAATGCAGCAAGTGCCATCTTAATTTTCATTTACCATGTGTCAATCTCAGCAGCAATCAAGACCAACCTACGTGGAGTTGCCAAAATTGTACGGTACAACATCAAATCACGATCGATTCTGCCTCTTCCATTCGTAGTGGCTCTTCGGCCGCTTCCCGCTCCCGCCGACAAGCTCTTGAGCTAAAACGTCTAGAAGAAGAGACACAACTTGAAAGAGATTTCATTAAAAAGAAATACCAAATTCTCGAACAAGCAGTAGATGACTTCGAGGACGCACAATCAGTTAATAAACACTCAGCTGTCAGGTCTGTACATGAGTGGTTAGATAATCTCCCTACTTCGGCTATTGCAACCGCACACCAAAATATAGTTTCCGCAGCTCGTCAGTTTGAAACGCCACCTTACACATTTGTACCACAAGCCACAACAACGCAAGAAATGCCTAACACTACTAAACCATATTGCCAGCCGACAACGGCAAATTTATGTAATAATTCAGACAACGTAAATGCAGAAAATCACACATTAGAGACACCTGTACAATTTGGTTACATGGATTCAACGTTTTCCATGAACCCATCAAACCTCCAACCTGTTATATTACCTTCTCACAGGCTTTCGCAACAACAAATAAGCACGCGGCAGTCAGTACCAAAAGAGCTTCCAATTTTTACCGGCACTCCTGAAGAATGGCCCTTGTTTAGTGCCACATATGACTGGTCGACAGCAGTCTGTTTTAATACTTTTGCATTTATAGACGAGGGTTCGTCTGTAAGTCTGGTAAATGAACAATTAATTAATAAACTAGATTTAAATGGTGAGTCACAACCTCTATGCTTGAAATGGACAGGTGAAATAGG
Organism: Epicampocera succincta; assembly: GCA_932526305.1. Taxonomy (NCBI): domain Eukaryota; kingdom Metazoa; phylum Arthropoda; class Insecta; order Diptera; family Tachinidae; genus Epicampocera; species Epicampocera succincta. The sequence goes on along the minus strand of OW052035.1, from coordinate 24,269,752 downwards.
TCGCAACGAAGAAGACTCAAAAATAGTCTCAATGAAAATTTCAGGTATGAATAAAACTGAATTTTCTATTTCTGTTCGTACGGTTAAACAACTATCGCTTCCGAGTCAGAGCTTTAATTATAAAAAGTTATGTAAAAAATTTCCGCACCTTAAAGGGCTACCCATCGCCGATTTTGAAAATGCTGTACCAGATGTACTTTTAGGATTAAATAACTTGAAATTATGTGTGCCAACTCGTGTTAAAGAAGGCAAGAAAAACGAACCCGTCGCTTTACATACTCGCCTCGGCTGGCTAATATGTGGCAACTCCAGTGTTGGAGAAAAGGCCCAAATTCAATATAATTTTTACTCTTGCGAGTGTAAAGGTGAAAACGACCAAATTCTTACTCACTTACTCAAACAGTTTTATACAACTGAGTTAGCAGGGATAAGTAACTATACTCCAGCTCTTGGAAAAGATGACCAAAGGGCATTAAGTTTGCTAGAAACATATACGAAACAAAGATGCGATGGCCATTACGAGACAGCTTTGCTGTGGCGATATGACAATATTACACTTCCACAAAGCTTTGATATGGCGAAGAGACGACTGATTTGTCTCGAAAAAACTCTAAGAAAAAATAAAGAGTTGTTTGAACATTTCGAAAAAACAATTTCTGAATATTTTGAAAGAAATTACATAGCCAAAGTAAACAATGAAGATGATAAACAAAATGTATGGTATTTACCAATGTTTCCGGTATTTAACAAAAACAAACCGAATAAAACAAGAATAGTTTGGGATGCGGCCGCGAAGGCAAATGGTATTTCACTTAACTCTATGCTGCTCAAAGGGCCAGATTTGCTGTCTTCTCTTGCAGCTATTCTTTTTCGTTTTCGGCAAAGTCAAATTGCAATCTGTGGTGACATCGAACAAATGTTCCATCAGATTTATATACGCGATGAAGACTGCCATGCGTAAAGATTTTTATGGCGCAGCTGCGACGACAACAAATAACCCGAGAAACGTGTGGACAAAAGGAAAGGTCATCGAAGTTGCCAAATCCGAAGATGGACAAGTACGAAAGGCAAAAGTTTTGACAGTTTGTGGCGTTTTAGAAAGACCTGCTGCAAAATTAGCGGGTTTAGACGTGGCTGAAAGAAAGTAGAGTAAGTCTTCGAAATCTCGCCATACTGTGGGGGAGTGTTACCGCCACTCATAAATCGCTAATATGACACTACTGTTACCGCCACTCATAAATAGCTAATATGACATTACTGTTACCGCCACTCATAAATCGCTAATATGACATTACTGTTATCGATATGTAGAGAGATGAGCATGGCAAAATGTTCAATTATTCCTTTTAATTTTCCACGCGGTATAATTATGAGGCCATATTTAATCGAGACCACATACATAAGTATATAAAACACCTACATAGATTTAAGATATTCATTCGTTCAGGTCATAAGGATTACGAAGCTTCGCTTGGAGTAGCCATACATAAAAGTTAGTATATCAGCAGTTTAGTATGTAAGTTTGTATAATGAATTTATTTATAATTTTAGGAATTTTAACATATTAAAGCGTAAGAATAAAGAATTAAAGTTTTCTAAAATTCTTACACTTGTTGTGTTTATAATCTACATTGGCTATCTTGAGCTTGGGCCGCTTCACCCGCAACAGTGAAGATTTTTATAATTTTGCAATGAAATTATTATTTCCGGAGATACAGTCACTTTCTTAAACATTTAATAAAGAAGAAATATTTATATATTTATTGATTAACTTGAACCATTTCTCATACAAAAAATGCATTTTTTCAAGAATTCTTTCAAATGAAAACAATGTTTTAACAATTGAAAAGAACACTATTGATAACTCAGTGAACATTATTTTCATAAGGAAGTAATATTCATATATTTATTGATAAACTTAAACGACGTCTCATACAAAAAATGTATTTTTTCAAAAATTCTTTCAAATGAAAACAATGTTTAAATAATTGAAAAGAACACTATTGATAACTCAGTGAACATTATTTTCATAAGAAAGTAATATTCATATATTTATTGATAAACTTAAACGACTTCTCATACAAAAAAAAGTATTTTTTCAAAAATTCTTTCAAATGAAAACAATGTTTAAATAATTGAAAAGAACACTATTGATAACTCAGTGAACATTATTAGAATTTCGAAATGAAATTTATATTTCCGGAAGCGCAGCCACTTTCTTAAACATTTCATAAGGATATAATATTTACATATATATTTATTGATAAACTTGAACCACTTCTCATACAAAAATTTATTTTTTCAAAAATTCTTTCAAATACTACAATTCTAAAAGAAATAAAAGAGCTTTATTGATAACTTTGTGAAAATTTTTTAAAATTGCAATGAAATTAATATATCCGGAGATACAGTCACTTTCTTAAACATTTAATAAAGAAGAAATATTTATATATTTATTGATTAACTTGAACCACTTCTCATACAAAAAATTAATTTTTTCAAGAATTCTTTCAAATGAAAACAATGTTTTAATAATTGAAAAGGACACTACTGATAACTCAGTGAACATTATTAGAATTTCGCAATGAAATTAATATTTCCGGAGATACAGTCACTTTCTTAATTATTTCATAAGGAAAAAATATTTATATATTTATTGATAAACTTGAACCACTTCTCATACAAAAAATGTATTTTTTCAAAAATTCTTTCAAATGAAATTAATGTTTAAATCATTGAAAAGAACACTATTGATAACTCAGCGAACATTATTTTCATAAGGAAGTAATATTCATATATTTATTGATAAACATAAACGATTTCTCATACAAAAAATGTATTTTTTCAAGAATTCTTTCAAATGAAAACAATGTTTAAATATTTAAAAAGAACACTATTGATAACTTTGTGAAGATTTTTAGAATTTCGCAATGAAATTAATATTTCCAAAGATACATTCAGTTTTTTAAACATTTCATAAGGAAATAATATTTATATATATATATTGATAAACTTGAACCCTTTCTCATACAAAAATGTATTTTTTCAAAAATTCTTTCAAATGTAAACAATTCTAAAAAAATTTTTAAAGACCACTATTGTTAACTTTGTGAAAATCTTTTAATTTCGCAATGACATTAATACTTCCGAAGATACAGTCCCTTACATAAATTTGATTCCTTTCTCATACAAAAATGAATTTTTTCAAAAATTCTTTTAAATGAAAACAATTCTAAAAGAATTGAAAAGAGTACTATTGATAAATCTGTGAAAATTTTTTAATTTCGCAATGAAATTAATATACCCAGAGATGCAGTTACTTTCTTAAACATTTCATAAAGATGTAATATTCATATATTCATTGATATACTTGAACCACTCTTAATACCAAAATGGGGTTTTAAAAAAAAATCTTTCAAATGAACACAATTTTTTAGGAATTAAAAAAAAACACTATTAATAACTTAGTGAAGATTTTTAGAATTTCGCAATAAAATTAATATTTCCAGAGATACAGTCACTTTTTTAAACATTTAATTTGGAAGAAATATTTATATATTTATTGATTAACTTGAACCACTTCTCATACAAAAAATGCATTTTTTCAAGAATTCTTTCAAATGAAAACAATGTTTTAATAATTGAAAAGAACACTATTGATAATACAGTGAACATTATTAGAATTTCGAAATGAAATTAATATTTCCAAAGATACATTCAGTTTTTTAAACATTTAATAAGGAAGAAATACTTATGGATTTATTGATAAACTTGAACCCTTTCTCATACAAAAATGTATTTTTTCAAAAATTCTTTCAAATGTAAACAATTCTAAAAAAATTTAAAAGACCACCATTGTTAACTTTGTGAAAATTTTTTAATTTCGGAATGAAATTAATATTTCTGAAGATACAGTCCCTTACATAAATTTGATTCCTTTCTCATACAAAAATTATTTTTTCAAAAATTCTTTCAAATGAAAACAATTCTAAAAGAATTGAAAAGAGCACTATTGATAACTCTGTGAAAATTTTTTAAAATTGCAATGAAATTAATATTTCCGGAGAAACAGTTACTTTTTGAAACAGTTCATAAGGAAGTAATATTCATATATTTATTGTTAAACTTGAACCACTTCTCATACAAAAATGGGTTTTTCCAAAACTTCTTTCAAATAAAAACAATGTTTAAATAATTGAAAAGAACGCTATTGATAACTCAGGGAACATTATTAGAATTTCGAAATAAAATTTATATTTCCGGAGGGACAGCCACTTTCTTAATCATTTCATAAGGAAATAATATTCATATATTTATTGATAAACTTGAACCACTTCTCATACAAAAATGGGTTTTTCCAAAACTTATTTCAAATGAAAACAATGTTTAAATAATTGCAAAGAACACTATTGATAACTCAGTGAACATTATTAGAATTTCGAAATGAAATTAATATTTCCGGAGGGACAGCCACTATTTTAAACATTTCATAAGGAAATAATATTTATATATGTATTGATAAACTTGAACCCTTTCTCATACAAAAATTTATTTTTTCAAAAATTCTTTCAAATAATACAATTCTAACAGAATTAAAATAGCTTTATTGATAAATTTGTGAAAATTTTTTAAAATTGCAATGAAATTAATATTTCCGGAGATACAGTCACTTTCTTAAATATTTCATAAAGATGTAATATTCATATATTTATTGATAAACTTGAACCACTTCTCATACAAAAATGGGTTTTTCCAAAAATTCTTTCAAATGAAAACAATGTTTTAATAATTGAAAAGAACACTATTGATAACTTTGTGAAAATTTTTAGAATTTCGCAATGAAATTAATATTTCCGGAAATACAGTTACTTTTTTAAACATTTCATAAGGAAGTAATATTCATATATTTATTGATAAACTTGAACCACTTCTCATACAAAAATGGGTTTTTCCAAAAATTCATTCAAATGAAAACAATGTTTAAATAATTAAAAAGAGCACTATTGATAACTTTGTGAAAATTTTTAGAATTTCAGAAATGAAATTTATATTTCCGGAGTTACAGACAGTTTTTTAAACATTTAATAAGGAACAAATATTTATATATTTATTGATAAACTTGAACCACTTCTCATACCAAAAATGTATTTTTTCAAAAATTCTTTTATATGAAAACAATGTTTAAATCATTGAAAAGAACACTATTGATAACTCAGTGAACATTATTTTCATAAGGAAGTAATATTCATATATTTATTGATTAACTTAAACCACTTCTCATACAAAAAATGTATTTTTTCAAAAATTCTTTGAAATGAAAACAATGTTTAAATAATTGAAAAGAACACTATTGATAACTCAGTGAACATTATTTTCATAAGGAAGTAATATTCATATATTTATTGATTAACTTAAACCACTTCTCATACAAAAAATTTATTTTTTCAAAAATTATTTCAAATGAAAACAATGTTTAAATAATTTAAAAGAACACTATTGATAACTCAGTGAACATTATTAGAATTTCGAAATGAAATTTATATTTCCGGAGGGGCAGCCACTTTCTTCAACATTTCATAAGGAAATAATATTTATATAGTTATTGATAAACTTGAACCCTTTCTCATACAAAAAAGTATTTTTTCAAAAATTCTTTCAAATACTACAATTCTAAAAGAATTAAAAGAGCTTTATTGATAACTTTGTGAAAATTTTTTAAAATTGCAATGAAATTAATATATCCGGAGATACAGTCACTTTCTTAAATATTTCATAAAGATGTAATATTCATATATTTATTGATAAAATTAAACCACTTCTCATACAAAAAATGTACTTTTTCAAAAATTCTTTCAAATGTTAACAATTCTAAAAAAATTTTAAAGACCACTATTGTTAACTTTGTGAAAATCTTTTAATTTCGCAATGAAATTAATACTTCCGAATATACAGTCCCTTACATAAATTTGATTCCTTTCTCATACAAAAATTAATTTGTTCAAAAATTCTTTTAAATGAAAACAATTCTAAAAGAATTGAAAAGAGCACTATTGATAACTCTGTGAAAATTTTTTAATTTCGCAATGAAATTAATATACCCAGAGATGCAGTTACTTTCTTAAACATTTCATAAAGATGTAATATTCATATATTCATTGATATACTTGAACCACTCCTAATACCAAAATGGGGTTTTCAAAAAAATCTTTCAAATGAACACAATTTTTTAGGAATTACAAAAAAACACTTTTAATAACTTAGTGAAGATTTTTAGAATTTCGCAATAAAATTAATATTTCCAGAGATACAGTCACTTTTTTAAACATTTCATTTGGAAGAAATATTTATATATTTATTGATTAACTTGAACCACTTCTCATACAAAAAATGCATTTTTTCAAGAATCCTTTCAAATGAAAACAATGTTTTAATAATTGAAAAGAACACTATTGATAACACAGTAAACATTATTAGAATTTCGAAATGAAATTAATATTTCCAAAGATACATTCAGTTTTTTAAACATTTAATAAGGAAGAAATACCTATATATTTATTGATAAACTTGAACCCTTTCTCATACAAAAATGTATTTTTTAAAAAATTCTTTCAAATGTAAACAATTCTAAAAAAATTTAAAAGACCACTATTGTTAACTTTGTGAAAATCTTTTAATTTCGCAATGAAATTAATACTTCCGAAGATACAGTCCCTAACATAAATTTGATTCCTTTCTCATACAAAAATTAATTTTTTCAAAAATTCTTTTAAATGAAAACAATTCTAAAAGAATTGAAAAGAGCACTATTGATAACTCTGTGAAAATTTTTTAACTTCGCAATGTAATTAATATACCCAGAGATGCAGTTACTTTCTTAAACATTTCATAACGATGTAATATTCATATATTCATTGATATACTTGAACCACTCCTAATACCAAAATAGGGTTTTCAAAAAAATCTTTCAAATGAACACAATTTTTTTGGAATTAAAAAAAAAATACTATTAATAACTTAGTGAAGATTTTTAAAATTTCGCAATGAAATTAATATTTCCGGAGATACAGTCACTTTCTTAAATATTTCATAAGGAAAAAATATTTATATATTTATTGATAAACTTGAACCACTTCTCATACAAAAAATGTATTTTTTCAAAAATTCTTTCAAATGAAATTAATGTTTAAATCATTGAAAAGAACACTATTGATAACTCAGCGAACATTATTTTCATAAGGAAGTAATATTCATATATTTATTGATAAACATAAACGATTTCTCATACAAAAAATGTATTTTTTCAAGAATTCTTTCAAATGAAAACAATGTTTAAATATTTAAAAAGAACACTATTGATAACTTTGTGAAGATTTTTAGAATTTCGCAATGAAATTAATATTTCCAAAGATACATTCAGTTTTTTAAACATTTCATAAGGAAATAATATTTATATATATATATTGATAAACTTGAACCCTTTCTCATACAAAAATGTATTTTTTCAAAAATTCTTTCAAATGTAAACAATTCTAAAAAAAATTTTAAAGACCACTATTGTTAACTTTGTGAAAATCTTTTAATTTCGCAATGACATTAATACTTCCGAAGATACAGTCCCTTACATAAATTTAATTCCTTTCTCATACAAAAATGAATTTTTTCAAAAATTCTTTTAAATGAAAACAATTCTAAAAGAATTGAAAAGAGCACTATTGATAAATCTGTGAAAATTTTTTAATTTCGCAATGAAATTAATATACCCAGAGATGCAGTTACTTTCTTAAACATTTCATAAAGATGTAATATTCATATATTCATTGATATACTTGAACCACTCTTAATACCAAAATGGGGTTTTAAAAAAAATCTTTCAAATGAACACAATTTTTTAGGAACTAAAAAAAAACACTATTAATAACTTAGTGAAGATTTTTAGAATTTCGCAATAAAATTAATATTTCCAGAGATACAGTCACTTTTTTAAACATTTAATTTGGAAGAAATATTTATATATTTATTGATTAACTTGAACCACTTCTCATACAAAAAATGCATTTTTTCAAGAATTCTTTCAAATGAAAACAATGTTTTAATAATTGAAAAGAACACTATTGATAATACAGTGAACATTATTAGAATTTCGAAATGAAATTAATATTTCCAAAGATACATTCAGTTTTTTAAACATTTAATAAGGAAGAAATACTTATGGATTTATTGATAAACTTGAACCCTTTCTCATACAAAAATGTATTTTTTCAAAAATTCTTTCAAATGTAAACAGTTCTAAAAAAATTTAAAAGACCACCATTGTTAACTTTGTGAAAATTTTTTAATTTCGGAATGAAATTAATATTTCTGAAGATACAGTCCCTTACATAAATTTGATTCCTTTCTCATACAAAAATTATTTTTTCAAAAATTCTTTCAAATGAAAACAATTCTAAAAGAATTGAAAAGAGCACTATTGATAACTCTGTGAAAATTTTTTAAAATTGCAATGAAATTAATATTTCCGGAGAAACAGTTACTTTTTGAAACAGTTCATAAGGAAGTAATATTCATATATTTATTGTTAAACTTGAACCACTTCTCATACAAAAATGGGTTTTTCCAAAACTTCTTTCAAATAAAAACAATGTTTAAATAATTGAAAAGAACGCTATTGATAACTCAGGGAACATTATTAGAATTTCGAAATAAAATTTATATTTCCGGAGGGACAGCCACTTTCTTAATCATTTCATAAGGAAATAATATTCATATATTTATTGATAAACTTGAACCACTTCTCATACAAAAATGGGTTTTTCCAAAACTTATTTCAAATGAAAACAATGTTTAAATAATTGCAAAGAACACTATTGATAACTCAGTGAACATTATTAGAATTTCGAAATGAAATTAATATTTCCGGAGGGACAGCCACTATTTTAAACATTTCATAAGGAAATAATATTTATATATGTATTGATAAACTTGAACCCTTTCTCATACAAAAATTTATTTTTTCAAAAATTCTTTCAAATAATACAATTCTAACAGAATTAAAAGAGCTTTATTGATAAATTTGTGAAAATTTTTTAAAATTGCAATGAAATTAATATTTCCGGAGATACAGTCACTTTCTTAAATATTTCATAAAGATGTAATATTCATATATTTATTGATAAACTTGAACCACTTCTCATACAAAAATGGGTTTTTCCAAAAATTCTTTCAAATGAAAACAATGTTTTAATAATTGAAAAGAACACTATTGATAACTTTGTGAAAATTTTTAGAATTTCGCAATGAAATTAATATTTCCGGAAATACAGTTACTTTTTTAAACATTTCATAAGGAAGTAATATTCATATATTTATTGATAAACTTGAACCACTTCTCATACAAAAATGGGTTTTTCCAAAAATTCATTCAAATGAAAACAATGTTTAAACAATTAAAAAGAGCACTATTGATAACTTTGTGAAAATTTTTAGAATTTCAGAAATGAAATTTATATTTCCGGAGTTACAGACAGTTTTTTAAACATTTAATAAGGAACAAATATTTATATATTTATTGATAAACTTGAACCACTTCTCATACCAAAAATGTATTTTTTTAAAAATTCTTTTATATGAAAACAATGTTTAAATCATTGAAAAGAACACTATTGATAACTCAGTGAACATTATTTTCATAAGGAAGTAATATTCATATATTTATTGATTAACTTAAACCACTTCTCATACAAAAAATGTATTTTTTCAAAAATTCTTTGAAATGAAAACAATGTTTAAATAATTGAAAAGAACACTATTGATAACTCAGTGAACATTATTTTCATAAGGAAGTAATATTCATATATTTATGGATTAACTTAAACCACTTCTCATACAAAAAATTTATTTTTTCAAAAATTATTTCAAATGAAAACAATGTTTAAATAATTTAAAAGAACACTATTGATAACTCAGTGAACATTATTAGAATTTCGAAATGAAATTTATATTTCCGGAGGGGCAGCCACTTTCTTCAACATTTCATAAGGAAATAATATTTATATAGTTATTGATAAACTTGAACCCTTTCTCATACAAAAAAGTATTTTTTCAAAAATTCTTTCAAATACTACAATTCTAAAAGAAATAAAAGAGCTTTATTGATAACTTTGTGAAAATTTTTTAAAATTGCAATGAAATTAATATATCCGGAGATACAGTCACTTTCTTAAATATTTCATAAAGATGTAATATTCATATATTTATTGATAAAATTAAACCACTTCTCATACAAAAAATGTACTTTTTCAAAAATTCTTTCAAATGTTAACAATTCTAAAAAAATTTTAAAGACCACTATTGTTAACTTTGTGAAAATCTTTTAATTTCGCAATGAAATTAATACTTCCGAATATACAGTCCCTTACATAAATTTGATTCCTTTCTCATACAAAAATTAATTTGTTCAAAAATTCTTTTAAATGAAAACAATTCTAAAAGAATTGAAAAGAGCACTATTGATAACTCTGTGAAAATTTTTTAATTTCGCAATGAAATTAATATACCCAGAGATGCAGTTACTTTCTTAAACATTTCATAAAGATGTAATATTCATATATTCATTGATATACTTGAACCACTCCTAATACCAAAATGGGGTTTTCAAAAAAATCTTTCAAATGAACACAATTTTTTAGGAATTACAAAAAAACACTTTTAATAACTTAGTGAAGATTTTTAGAATTTCGCAATAAAATTAATATTTCCAGAGATACAGTCACTTTTTTAAACATTTCATTTGGAAGAAATATTTATATATTTATTGATTAACTTGAACCACTTCTCATACAAAAAATGCATTTTTTCAAGAATCCTTTCAAATGAAAACAATGTTTTAATAATTGAAAAGAACACTATTGATAACACAGTAAACATTATTAGAATTTCGAAATGAAATTAATATTTCCAAAGATACATTCAGTTTTTTAAACATTTAATAAGGAAGAAATACCTATATATTTATTGATAAACTTGAACCCTTTCTCATACAAAAATGTATTTTTTAAAAAATTCTTTCAAATGTAAACAATTCTAAAAAAATTTAAAAGACCACTATTGTTAACTTTGTGAAAATCTTTTAATTTCAAAATGAAATTAATACTTCCGAAGATACAGTCCCTAACATAAATTTGATTCCTTTCTCATACAAAAATTAATTTTTTCAAAAATTCTTTTAAATGAAAACAATTCTAAAGAATTGAAAAGAGCACTATTGATAACTCTGTGAAAATTTTTTAACTTCGCAATGTAATTAATATACCCAGAGATGCAGTTACTTTCTTAAACATTTCATAACGATGTAATATTCATATATTCATTGATATACTTGAACCACTCCTAATACCAAAATGGGGTTTTCAAAAAAATCTTTCAAATGAACACAATTTTTTTGGAATTAAAAAAAAAATACTATTAATAACTTAGTGAAGATTTTTAAAATTTCGCAATGAAATTAATATTTCCGGAGATACATTTACATTTTTAAACATTTCATAAGGAAGTAATATTCATATATTTATTGATAAACTTGAACCACTTCTCATAAAAAAATGGGGTTTTCCAAAAATTCTTTCAAATGAAAACAATGTTTAAATAATTGAAAAGAACACTATTGATAACTCAGTGAACATTATTAGAATTTCGAAATAAAATTTATATTTCCGGGGGGACAGCCACTTTCTTAAACATTTCATAAAGATGTAATATTCATATATTTATTGATAAACTTGAACCACTTCTCATACAAAAATGGGTTTTTCCAAAAATTCTTTCAAATGAAAACAATGTTTAAATAATTGAAAAGAACACTATTGATAACTCAGTGAAAATTTTTAGAATTTCGAAATGAAATTTATATTTCCGGAGGGACAGCCACTTTCTTAAACATTTCATAAGTAAATAATATTCATATATTTATTGATAAACTTGAACCACTTCTCATACAAAAATGGGGTTTTCCAAAAATTCTTTCAAATTAAAAGAATGTTTTAATAATTGAAAAGAACACTATTGATAACTCAGTGAACATTATTAGAATTTCGAAATGAAATTTATATTTCCGGAGGGACAGCCACTTTCTTAAACATTTCATAAGGAAATAATATTCATATATTTATTGATAAACTTGAACCACTTCTCATACAAAAATGGGTTTTTCCAAAAATTCTTTCAAATTAAAAGAATGTTTTAATAATTGAAGAGAACACTATTGATAACTCAGTGAACATTTTTAGAATTTCGAAATGAAATTAATATTTCCGGAAATACAGTTACTTTTTTAAACATTTCATAAGGAAGTAATATTCATATATTTATTGATAAACTTGAACCACTTCTCATACAAAAATGGGTTTTTCCAAAAATTCATTCAAATGAAAACAATGTTTAAATAATTAAAAAGAGCACTATTGATAACTTTGTGAAAATTTTTAGAATTTCAGAAATGAAATTTATATTTCCGGAGTTACAGACAGTTTTTTAAACATTTAATAAGGAACAAATATTTATATATTTATTGATAAACTTGAACCACTTCTCATACAAAAAATGTATTTTTTCAAAAATTCTTTTAAATGAAAACAATGTTTAAATAATTGAAAAGAACACTATTGATAACTCAGTGAACATTATTTTCATAAGGAAGTAATATTCATATATTTATTGATTAACTTAAACCACTTCTCATACAAAAAAATGTATTTTTTCAAAAATTCTTTGAAATGAAAACAATGTTTAAATAATTTAAAAGAACACTATTGATAACTCAGTGAACATTATTTTCATAAGGAAGTAATATTTATATATTTATTGATAAACTTAAAAGACTTCTTATACAAAAAATTTATTTTTTCAAAAATTCTTTCAAATGAAAACAATGTTTAAATAATTTAAAAGAACACTATTGATAACTCAGTGAACATTATTAGAATTTCGAAATGAAATTTATATTTCCGGAGGGGCAGCCACTTTCTTCAACATTTCATAAGGAAATAATATTTATATATTTATTGATAAACTTGAACCCTTTCTCATACAAAAATGTATTTTTTCAAAAATTCTTTCAAATACTACAATTCTAAAAGAATTAAAAAAATTTTATTGATAACTTTGTGAATATTTTTTAAAATTGCAATGAAATTAATATATCCGGAGATACAGTCACTTTCTTAAATATTTCATAAAGATGTAATATTCATATATTTATTGATAAAATTAAACCACTTCTCATACAAAAAATGTACTTTTTCAAAAATTCTTTCAAATGTTAATAATTCTAAAAAAATTTTAAAGACCACTATTGTTAACTTTGTGAAAATCTTTTAATTTCGCAATGAAATTAATATTTCCGAAGATACAGTCCCTTACATAAATTTGATTCCTTTCTCATACAAAAATGAATTTTTTCAAAAATTCTTTTAAATGAAAACAATTCTAAAAGAATTGAAAAGAGCACTATTGATAACTCTGTGAAAATTTTTTAAAATTGCAATGAAATTAATATTTCCGGAGATACAGTTACTTTTTTAAACAGTTCATAAGGAAGTAATATTCTTATATTTATTGTTAAACTTGAACCACTTCTCATACAAAAATGGGGTTTTCCAAAAATTCTTTCAAATGAAAACAATGTTTAAATAATTGAAGAGAACACTATTGATAACTCAGTGAACATTATTAGAATTTTGCAATGAAATTAATATTTCCGGATATACAGTTACTTTTTTAAACATTTCAAAAGGAAGTAATTATGTTATATAGTTACTGATAAACGTGAACCATTCCTTATACAAAAATTTAGTTTTCCAAAAATTCTTTTTAATGAAAACAATTTTGAAAAAACTAAAGAGAGCGCTCTTGATTACTAAATGAAGATTTTTATAATTTCGCAATGAAACTAATATTTTCGGAGATACAGTCACTTTTTTAAACATTTCATAAGGAAGTAATATTCATATATTTATTGATTAACTTGAACCACTTCTCATACAAAAAATGCATTTTTTCAAGAATTCTTTCAAATGAAAACAATATTTTAATAATTGAAAAGAACACTACTGATAACTCAGTGAACATTATTAGAATTTCGCAATGAAATAAATATTTCCGGAGATACAGTCTTTTTTTTAACATTTCATAAGGAAGTAATATTCATATATTTATTGATAAACTTGAACCACTTCTCATACAAAAATGGGGTTTTCCAAAAATTCTTTCAAATGAAAACAATGTTTAAATAATTGAAAAGAACACTATTGATAACTCAGTGAACATTTTTAGAATTTCGAAATGAAATTTATATTTCCGGAGGGACAGCCACTTTCTTAAACATTTCATAAGTAAATAATATTCATATATTTATTGATAAACTTGAACCACTTCTCATACAAAAATGGGGTTTTCCAAAAATTCTTTCAAATTAAAAGAATGTTTTAATAATTGAAAAGAACACTATTGATAACTCAGTGAACATTATTAGAATTTCGAAATGAAATTTTTATTTCCGGAGGGACAGCCAATTTCTTAAACATTTCATAAGGAAATAATATTCATATATTTATTGATAAACTTGAACCACTTCTCATACAAAAATGGGTTTTTCCAAAAATTCTTTCAAATTAAAAGAATGTTTTAATAATTGAAGAGAACACTATTGATAACTCAGTGAACATTATTAGAATTTCGAAATGAAATTTATATTTCCGGAGGGACAGCCACTTTCTTAAACATTTCATAAGGAAATAATATTCATATATTTATTGATAAACTTGAACCACTTCTCATACAAAAATGGGGTTTTCCAAAAATTCTTTCAAATGAAAACAATGTTTAAATAATTGAAAAAAACACTATTGATAACTCAGTGAACATTATTAGAATTTCGAAATGAAATTTATATTTCCGGAGGGACAGCCACTTTTTTTAAACATTTCATAGGGAAATAATATTTATATATTTATTGATAAACTTGAACCCTTTCTCATACAAAAATTTATTTTTTCAAAAATTCTTTCAAATAATACAATTCTAACAGAATTAAAAGAGCTTTATTGATAACTTTGTGAAAATTTTTTAAAATTGCAATGAAATTAATATTTCCGGAGATACAGTCACTTTCTTAAATATTTCATAAAGATGTAATATTCATATATTTATTGATAAACTTGTACCACTTCTCATACAAAAATGGGTTTTTCCAAAAATTCTTTCAAATGAAAACAATGTTTAAATAATTGAAGAGAACACTATTGATAACTCAGTGAACATTATTAGAATTTTGCAATGAAATTAATATTTCCGGATATACAGTCACTTTTTTAAACATTTCAAAAGGAAGTAATATTGTTATATAGTTACTGATAAACGTGAACCATTCCTTATACAAAAATTTAGTTTTCCAAAAATTCTTTTTAATGAAAACAATTTTGAAAAAACTAAAGAGAGCACTCTTGATTACTAAATGAAGATTTTTATAATTTCGCAATGAAACTAATATTTTCGGAGATACGGTCACTTTTTTAAACATTTCATAAGGAAGTAATATTCATATATTTATTGATTAACTTGAACCACTTCTCATACAAAAAATTCATTTTTTCAAGAATTCTTTCAAATGAAAACAATGTTTTAATAATTAAAAAGAACACTACTGATAACTCAGTGAACATTATTAGAATATCGCAATGAAATTAATATTTCCGGAGATACAGTTTTTTTTCACATTTCATAAGGATGTAATATTCATATATATATTGATAAACTTGAACCACTTCTCATACAAAAATGGGTTTTTCCAAAAATTCTTTTAAATGAAAACAATGTTTAAATAATTGAAAAGAACACTATTGATAACTCAGTGAACATTATTAGAATTTCCAAATGAAATTTATATTTCCGGAGGGCAACCACTTTCTTAAACATTTCATAAGGAAATAATATTTATATATTTATTGATAAACTTGAACCCTTTCTCATACAAAAATGTATTTTTTCAAAAATTCTTTCAAATAACAAAATTCTAAAAGAAATAAAAGAGATTTATTGATAACTTTGTAAAATTTTTTTTAAAATTGCAATGAAATTAATATTTCAGGAGATACAATCACTTACTTAAATATTTCATAAAGATGTAATATTCATATATTTATTAATAAACTTGAACCACTTCTCATACAAAAATGGGTTTTTCCAAAAATTCTTTCAAATAAAAACAATGTTTTAATAATTGAAAAGAACACTATTGATAATTCAGTGAACATTACTAGAATTTCGCAATGAAATTAATATTTCCGGAGTCACAGTTACATTTTTAAACATTTCATAAGGAAGTAATGTTCATATATTTATTGATAAACTTGAACCACTTCTCATAAAAAAATGGATTTTTCCAAAAATTCTTTCAAATGAAAACAATGTTTAAATAATTGAAAAGAACACTATCGATAACTCGGGGAACATTATTAGAATTTCGAAATAAAATTTGTATTTCCGGAGGGACAGCCACTTTCTTAAACATTTCATAAAGATGTAATATTCATATATTCATTGATATACTTGAACCACTCCTAATACCAAAATGGGGTTTTCAAAAAAATCTTTCAAATGAACAAAATTTTTTAGGAATTAAAAAAAACACTATTAATAACTTAGTGAAGATTTTTAGAATTTCGCAATGAAATTAATATTTCCGGAGATACAGTTACATTTTTAAACATTTCATAAGGAAGTAATATTCATATATTTATTGATAAACTTGAACCACTTCTCATAAAAAAATGGGTTTTTCCAAAAATTCTTTCAAATGAAAACAATGTTTAAATAATTGAAAAGAACGCTATTGATAACTCAGGGAACATTATTACAATTTCGAAATAAAATTTATATTTCCGGAGGGACAGCCACTTTCTTAAACATTTCATTAGGAAATAATATTCATATATTTATTGATAAACTTGAACCCTTTCTCATACAAAAATTTATTTTTTCAAAAATTCTTTCAAATAATACAATTCTAACAGAATTAAAAGAGCTTTATTGATAACTTTGTGAAAATTTTTTAAAATTGCAATGAAATTAATATTTCCGGAAATACAGTCACTTTCTTAAATATTTCATAAAGATGTAATATTCATATATTTATTGATAAACTTGAACCACTTCTCATACAAAAATGGGTTTTTCCAAAAATTCTTTCAAATAAAAACAATGTTTAAATAATTGAAAAGAACACTATTGATAACTCAGTGAACACTATTAGAATTTCGAAATGAAATTTATATTTCCGGAGGGACAGCCACTTTCTTAAACATTTCATAAGGAAATAATATTCATATATTTATTGATAAACTTGAACCACTTCTCATACAAAAATGGGGTTTTCCAAAAATTCTTTCAAATGAAAACAATGTTTAAATAATTGAAAAGAACACTATTGATAACTCAGTGAACATTATTAGAATTTCGAAATGAAATTTATATATCCGGAGGGACAGCCACTTTTTTAAACATTTCATAAGGAAATAATATTTATATATTTATTGATAAACTTGAACCCTTTCTCATACAAAAATTTATTTTTTCAAAAATTCTTTCAAATAATACAAATCTAACAGAATTAAAAGAGCTTTATTGATAACTTTGTGAAAATTTTTTAAAATTGCAATGAAATTAATATTTCCGGAGATACAGTCACTTTCTTAAAAATTTATAAAGATGTAATATTCATATATTTATTGATAAACTTGAACCACTTCTCATACAAAAATGGGTTTTTCCAAAAATTCTTTCAAATGAAAACAATGTTTAAATAATTGAAAAGAACACTATTGATAACTCAGTGAACATTATTAGAATTTCGCAATGAAATTAGTATTTCCGGAGATACAGTTTTTTTTTTTTTTTTACATTTCATAAGGAAGTAATATTCATATATATATTGATAAACTTGAACCCCTTCTCATACAAAAATGGGTTTTTCCAAAAATTCTTTTAAATGAAAACAATGTTTAAATAATTGAAAAGAACACTATTGATAACTCAGTGAACATTATTAGAATTTCGAAATGAAATTTATATTTCCGGAGGGGCAGCCAGTTTTTTAAACATTTAATAAGGAACAAATATTTATATATTTATTAATAAACTTGAATCACTTCTCATACAGAAAATTCATTTTTTCAAAAATTCTTTTAAATGAAAACAATGTTTAAATCATTGAAAAGAACACTATTGATAACTCAGTGAACATTATTTTCATAAGGAAGTAATATTCATATATTTATTGATAAACTTAAACCACTTCTCATACAAAAAATGTATTTTTTCAAAAATTTTTTGAAATGAAAACAATGTTTAAATAATTGAAAAGAACACTATTGATAACTTTGTGAACATTATTTTCATAAGGAAGTAATATTCATATATTTAGTGATAAACTTGAACCACTCATCATACAAAAATGGCTTTTACAAAAATTCTTTCAAATGAAAACAATTTATAAAAAAAATGGAAAAGACCACTATTGATAACTCTGTGAAAATTTTTTAATTTTGAATGAAATTAATATATCCAGAGATACAGTTACTTTCTTAAACATTTCATAAAGATGTAATATTCATATATTTATTGATATACTTGAACCACTCCTAATACCAAAATGGGTTTTTCAAAAAAATCTT
This sequence comes from Epicampocera succincta, assembly GCA_932526305.1. NCBI lineage: Eukaryota > Metazoa > Arthropoda > Insecta > Diptera > Tachinidae > Epicampocera > Epicampocera succincta. The sequence continues at coordinate 24,251,030 of OW052035.1, read as the reverse complement.
TCAAATAAACACAATTTTTTAGGAATTAAAAAAAACACTATTAATAACTTAGTGAAGATTTTTAGAATTTCGCAATAAAATTAATATTTCCAGAGATACAGTCAGTTTTTTAAACATTTCATTTGGAAGAAATATTTATATATTTATTGATTAACTTGAACCACTTCTCATACAAAAAATGAATTTTTTAAGAATTCTTTCAAATGAAAACAATGTTTTAATAATTGAAAAGAACACTATTGATAATACAGTGAACATTATTAGAATTTCGAAATGAAATTAATATTTCCAAAGATACATTCAGTTTTTTAAACATTTAATAAGGAAGAAATACTTATATATTTATTGATAAACTTGAATCCTTTCTCATACAAAAATGTAATTTTTCAAAAATTCTTTCAAATGTAAACAATTCTAAAAAAATTTAAAAGACCACTATTGTTAACTTTGTGAAAATTTTCTAATTTCGGAATGAAATTAATATTTCCGAAGATACAGTCCCTTACATAAATTTGATTCCTTTCTCATACAAAAATTATTTTTTTCAAAAATTCTTTCAAATGAAAACAATTCTAAAAGAATTGAAAAGAGCACTATTGATAACTCTGTAAAAATTTTTTAATTTCGCAATGAAATTAATATACCCATAGATGCAGTTACTTTCTTAAAGATTTCATAAAGATGTAATATTCATATATTCATTGATATACTTGAACCACTCCTAATACAAAAATGGGGTTTTCAAAAAAATCTTTCAAATGAACAAAATTTTTTTGGAATTAAAAAAAAACACTATTAATAACTTAGTGAAGATTTTTAGAATTTCGCAATGAAATTAATATTTCCGGAGATACAGTTACATTTTTAAACATTTCATAAGGAAGTAATATTCATATATTTATTGATAAACTTGAACCACTTCTCATAAAAAAATGGGTTTTTCCAAAAATTCTTTCAAATGAAAACAATGTTTAAATAATTGCAAAGAACGCTATTGATAACTCAGGGAACATTATTACAATTTCGAAATAAAATTTATATTTCCGGAGGGACAGCCACTTTCTTAAACATTTCATAAGGAAATAATATTCATATATTTATTGATAAACTTGAACCCTTTCTCATACAAAAATTTATTTTTTCAAAAATTCTTTCAAATAATACAATTCTAACAGAATTAAAAGAGCTTTATTGATAACTTTGTGAAAATTTTTTAAAATTGCAATGAAATTAATATTTCCGGAGATACAGTCACTTTCTTAAATATTTCATAAAGATGTAATATTCATATATTTATTGATAAACTTGAACCACTTCTCATACAAAAATGGGTTTTTCCAAAAATTCTTTCAAATGAAAACAATGTTTAAATAATTGAAAAGAACACTATTGATAACTCAGTGAACACTATTAGAATTTCAAAATGAAATTTATATTTCCGGAGGGACAGCCACTTTCTTAAACATTTCATAAGGAAATAATATTCATATATTTATTGATAAACTTGAACCACTTCTCATACAAAAATGGGGTTTTCCAAAAATTCTTTCAAATGAAAACAATGTTTAAATAATTGAAAAGAACACTATTGATAACTCAGTGAACATTATTAGAATTTCGCAATGAAATTAATATATCCGGAGATACAGTTTTTTTTTTACATTTCATAAGGAAGTAATATTCATATATATATTGATAAACTTGAACCACTTCTCATACAAAAATGGGTTTTTCCAAAAATTCTTTTAAATGAAAACAATGTTTAAATAATTGAAAAGAACACTATTGATAACTCACTGAACATTATTAGAATTTCGAAATGAAATTTATATTTCCGGAGGGGCAGCCAGTTTTTTAAACATTTAATAAGAAACAAATATTTATATATTTATTGATAAACTTGAATCACATCTCATACAAAAAATGTATTTTTTCAAAAATTCTTTTAAATGAAAACAATGTTTAAATCATTGAAAAGAACACTATTGATAACTCAGTGAACATTATTTTCATAAGGAAGTAATATTCATATATTTATTGATAAACTTAAACCACTTCTCATACAAAAAATGTATTTTTTCAAAAATTTTTTGAAATGAAAACAATGTTTAAATAATTGAAAAGAACACTATTGATAACTTTGTGAACATTATTTTCATAAGGAAGTAATATTCATATATTTAGTGATAAACTTGAACCACTCATCATACAAAAATGGCTTTTACAAAAATTCTTTCAAATGAAAACAATTTATAAAAAAAATGGAAAAAACCACTATTGATAACTCTGTGAAATTTTTTTAATTTTGAATGAAATTAATATATCCAGAGTTACAGTTACTTTCTTAAACATTTCATAAAGATGTAATATTCATATATTTATTGATATACTTGAACCACTCCTAATACCAAAATGGGTTTGTCAAAAAAATCTTTCAAATAAACACAATTTTTTAGGAATTAAAAAAAACACTATTAATAACTTAGTGAAGATTTTTAGAATTTCGCAATAAAACTAATATTTCCAGAGATACAGTCATTTTTTTAAACATTTCATTTGGAAGAAATATTTATATATTTATTGATTAACTTGAACCACTTCTCATACAAAAAATGAATTTTTTAAGAATTCTTTCAAATGAAAACAATGTTTTAATAATTGAAAAGAACACTATTGATAATACAGTGAACATTATTAGAATTTCGAAATGAAATTAATATTTCCAAAGATACATTCAGTTTTTTAAACATTTAATAAGGAAGAAATACTTATATATTTATTGATAAACTTGAATCCTTTCTCATACAAATATGTAATTTTTCAAAAATTCTTTCAAATGTAAACAATTCTAAAAAAATTTAAAAGACCACTATTGTTAACTTTGTGAAAATTTTCTAATTTCGGAATGAAATTAATATTTCCGAAGATACAGTCCCTTACATAAATTTGATTCCTTTCTCATACAAAAATTATTTTTTTCAAAAATTCTTTCAAATGAAAACAATTCTAAAAGAATTGAAAATAGCACTATTGATAACTCTGTAAAAATTTTTTAATTTCGCAATGAAATTAATATACCCATAGATGCAGTTACTTTCTTAAAGATTTCATAAAGATGTAATATTCATATATTCATTGATATACTTGAACCACTCCTAATACCAAAATGGGGTTTTCAAAAAAATCTTTCAAATGAACACAATTTTTTAGGAATTAAAAAAAAACACTTTTAATAACTTAGTGAAGATTTTTAGAATTTCGCAATGAAATTAATATTTCCGGAGATACAGTTACATTTTTAAACATTTCATAAGGAAGTAATATTCATATATTTATTGATAAACTTGAACCCTTTCTCATACAAAAATTTATTTTTCCAAAAATTCTTTCAAATGAAAACAATGTTTAAATAATTGAAAAGAACGCTATTGATAACTCAGGGAACATTATTACAATTTCGAAATAAAATTTATATTTCCGAAGGGACAGCCACTTTCTTAAACATTTCATTAGGAAATAATATTCATATATTTATTGATAAACTTGAACCCTTTCTCATACAAAAATTTATTTTTTCAAAAATTCTTTCAAATAATACAATTCTAACAGAATTAAAAGAGCTTTATTGATAACTTTGTGAAAATTTTTTAAAATTGCAATGAAATTAATATTTCCGGAGATACAGTCACTTTCTTAAATATTTCATAAAGATGTAATATTCATATATTTATTGATAAACTTGAACCACTTCTCATACAAAAATGGGTTTTTCCAAAAATTCTTTCAAATGAAAACAATGTTTAAATAATTGAAAAGAACACTATTGATAACTCAGTGAACACTATTAAAATTTCGAAATGAAATTTATATTTCCGGAGGGACAGCCACTTTCTTAAACATTTCATAAGGAAATAATATTCATATATTTATTGATAAACTTGAACCACTTCTCATACAAAAATGGGGTTTTCCAAAAATTCTTTCAAATGAAAACAATGTTTAAATAATTGAAAAGAACACTATTGATAACTCAGTGAACATTATTAGAATTTCGCAATGAAATTAATATATCCGGAGATACAGTTTTTTTTTTACATTTCATAAGGAAGTAATATTCATATATATATTGATAAACTTGAACCACTTCTCATACAAAAATGGGTTTTTCCAAAAATTCTTTTAAATGAAAACAATGTTTAAATAATTGAAAAGAACACTATTGATAACTCACTGAACATTATTAGAATTTCGAAATGAAATTTATATTTCCGGAGGGGCAGCCAGTTTTTTAAACATTTAATAAGAAACAAATATTTATATATTTATTGATAAACTTGAATCACATCTCATACAAAAAATGTATTTTTTCAAAAATTCTTTTAAATGAAAACAATGTTTAAATCATTGAAAAGAACACTATTGATAACTCAGTGAACATTATTTTCATAAGGAAGTAATATTCATATATTTATTGATAAACTTAAACCACTTCTCATACAAAAAATGTATTTTTTCAAAAATTTTTTGAAATGAAAACAATGTTTAAATAATTGAAAAGAACACTATTGATAACTTTGTGAACATTATTTTCATAAGGAAGTAATATTCATATATTTAGTGATAAACTTGAACCACTCATCATACAAAAATGGCTTTTACAAAAATTCTTTCAAATGAAAACAATTTATAAAAAAAATGGAAAAAACCACTATTGATAACTCTGTGAAATTTTTTTAATTTTGAATGAAATTAATATATCCAGAGTTACAGTTACTTTCTTAAACATTTCATAAAGATGTAATATTCATATATTTATTGATATACTTGAACCACTCCTAATACCAAAATGGGTTTGTCAAAAAAATCTTTCAAATAAACACAATTTTTTAGGAATTAAAAAAAACACTATTAATAACTTAGTGAAGATTTTTAGAATTTCGCAATAAAACTAATATTTCCAGAGATACAGTCATTTTTTTAAACATTTCATTTGGAAGAAATATTTATATATTTATTGATTAACTTGAACCACTTCTCATACAAAAAATGAATTTTTTAAGAATTCTTTCAAATGAAAACAATGTTTTAATAATTGAAAAGAACACTATTGATAATACAGTGAACATTATTAGAATTTCGAAATGAAATTAATATTTCCAAAGATACATTCAGTTTTTTAAACATTTAATAAGGAAGAAATACTTATATATTTATTGATAAACTTGAATCCTTTCTCATACAAATATGTAATTTTTCAAAAATTCTTTCAAATGTAAACAATTCTAAAAAAATTTAAAAGACCACTATTGTTAACTTTGTGAAAATTTTCTAATTTCGGAATGAAATTAATATTTCCGAAGATACAGTCCCTTACATAAATTTGATTCCATTCTCATACAAAAATTATTTTTTTCAAAAATTCTTTCAAATGAAAACAATTCTAAAAGAATTGAAAATAGCACTATTGATAACTCTGTAAAAATTTTTTAATTTCGCAATGAAATTAATATACCCATAGATGCAGTTACTTTCTTAAAGATTTCATAAAGATGTAATATTCATATATTCATTGATATACTTGAACCACTCCTAATACCAAAATGGGGTTTTCAAAAAAATCTTTCAAATGAACACAATTTTTTAGGAATTAAAAAAAAACACTTTTAATAACTTAGTGAAGATTTTTAGAATTTCGCAATGAAATTAATATTTCCGGAGATACAGTTACATTTTTAAACATTTCATAAGGAAGTAATATTCATATATTTATTGATAAACTTGAACCCTTTCTCATACAAAAATTTATTTTTCCAAAAATTCTTTCAAATGAAAACAATGTTTAAATAATTGAAAAGAACGCTATTGATAACTCAGGGAACATTATTACAATTTCGAAATAAAATTTATATTTCCGAAGGGACAGCCACTTTCTTAAACATTTCATTAGGAAATAATATTCATATATTTATTGATAAACTTGAACCCTTTCTCATACAAAAATTTATTTTTCCAAAAATTCTTTCAAATGAAAACAATGTTTAAATAATTGAAAAGAACGCTATTGATAACTCAGGGAACATTATTACAATTTCGAAATAAAATTTATATTTCCGAAGGGACAGCCACTTTCTTAAACATTTCATAAGGAAATAATATTCATATATTTATTGATAAACTTGAACCACTTCTCATACAAAAATGGGTTTTTCCAAAAATTCTTTCAAATGAAAACAATGTTTAAATAATTGAAAAGAACACTATTGATAACTCAGTGAACATTATTAGAATTTCGCAATGAAATTAATATATCCGGAGATACAGTTTTTTTTTACATTTCATAAGGAAGTAATATTCATATATATATTGATAAACTTGAACCACTTCTCATACAAAAATGGGTTTTTCCAAAAATTCTTTTAAATGAAAACAATGTTTAAATAATTGAAAAGAACACTATTGATAACTCACTGAACATTATTAGAATTTCGAAATGAAATTTATATTTCCGGAGGGGCAGCCAGTTTTTTAAACATTTAATAAGAAACAAATATTTATATATTTATTGATAAACTTGAATCACATCTCATACAAAAAATGTATTTTTTCAAAAATTCTTTTAAATGAAAACAATGTTTAAATCATTGAAAAGAACACTATTGATAACTCAGTGAACATTATTTTCATAAGGAAGTAATATTCATATATTTATTGATAAACTTAAACCACTTCTCATACAAAAAATGTATTTTTTCAAAAATTTTTTGAAATGAAAACAATGTTTAAATAATTGAAAAGAACACTATTGATAACTTTGTGCACATTATTTTCATAAGGAAGTAATATTCATATATTTAGTGATAAACTTGAACCACTCATCATACAAAAATGGCTTTTACAAAAATTCTTTCAAATGAAAACAATTTATAAAAAAAATGGAAAAAACCACTATTGATAACTCTGTGAAATTTTTTTAATTTTGAATGAAATTAATATATCCAGAGTTACAGTTACTTTCTTAAACATTTCATAAAGATGTAATATTCATATATTTATTGATATACTTGAACCACTCCTAATACCAAAATGGGTTTGTCAAAAAAATCTTTCAAATAAACACAATTTTTTAGGAATTAAAAAAAACACTATTAATAACTTAGTGAAGATTTTTAGAATTTCGCAATAAAACTAATATTTCCAGAGATACAGTCATTTTTTTAAACATTTCATTTGGAAGAAATATTTATATATTTATTGATTAACTTGAACCACTTCTCATACAAAAAATGAATTTTTTAAGAATTCTTTCAAATGAAAACAATGTTTTAATAATTGAAAAGAACACTATTGATAATACAGTGAACATTATTAGAATTTCGAAATGAAATTAATATTTCCAAAGATACATTCAGTTTTTTAAACATTTAATAAGGAAGAAATACTTATATATTTATTGATAAACTTGAATCCTTTCTCATACAAATATGTAATTTTTCAAAAATTCTTTCAAATGTAAACAATTCTAAAAAAATTTAAAAGACCACTATTGTTAACTTTGTGAAAATTTTCTAATTTCGGAATGAAATTAATATTTCCGAAGATACAGTCCCTTACATAAATTTGATTCCTTTCTCATACAAAAATTATTTTTTTCAAAAATTCTTTCAAATGAAAACAATTCTAAAAGAATTGAAAATAGCACTATTGATAACTCTGTAAAAATTTTTTAATTTCGCAATGAAATTAATATACCCATAGATGCAGTTACTTTCTTAAAGATTTCATAAAGATGTAATATTCATATATTCATTGATATACTTGAACCACTCCTAATACCAAAATGGGGTTTTCAAAAAAATCTTTCAAATGAACACAATTTTTTAGGAATTAAAAAAAAACACTTTTAATAACTTAGTGAAGATTTTTAGAATTTCGCAATGAAATTAATATTTCCGGAGATACAGTTACATTTTTAAACATTTCATAAGGAAGTAATATTCATATATTTATTGATAAACTTGAACCCTTTCTCATACAAAAATTTATTTTTCCAAAAATTCTTTCAAATGAAAACAATGTTTAAATAATTGAAAAGAACGCTATTGATAACTCAGGGAACATTATTACAATTTCGAAATAAAATTTATATTTCCGAAGGGACAGCCACTTTCTTAAACATTTCATTAGGAAATAATATTCATATATTTATTGATAAACTTGAACCCTTTCTCATACAAAAATTTATTTTTTCAAAAATTCTTTCAAATAATACAATTCTAACAGAATTAAAAGAGCTTTATTGATAACTTTGTGAAAATTTTTTAAAATTGCAATGAAATTAATATTTCCGAAGATACAGTCACTTTCTTAAATATTTCATAAAGATGTAATATTCATATATTTATTGATAAACTTGAACCACTTCTCATACAAAAATGGGTTTTTCCAAAAATTCTTTCAAATGAAAACAATGTTTAAATAATTGAAAAGAACACTATTGATAACTCAGTGAACGCTATTAGAATTTCGAAATGAAATTTATATTTCCGGAGGGACAGCCACTTTCTTAAACATTTCATAAGGAAATAATATTCATATATTTATTGATAAACTTGAACCACTTCTCATACAAAAATGGGGTTTTCCAAAAATTCTTTCAAATGAAAACAATGTTTAAATAATTGAAAAGAACACTATTGATAACTCAGTGAACATTATTAGAATTTCGCAATGAAATTAATATTTCCGGAGATACAGTTTTTTTTTTACATTTCATAAGGAAGTAATATTCATATATATATTGATAAACTTGAACCACTTCTCATACAAAAATGGGTTTTTCCAAAAGTTCTTTTAAATGAAAACAATGTTTAAATAATTGAAAAGAACACTATTGATAACTCAGTGAACATTATTAGAATTTCGAAATGAAATTTATATTTCCGGAGGGGCAGCCAGTTTTTTAAACATTTAATAAGAAACAAATATTTATATATTTATTGATAAACTTGAATCACTTCTCATACAAAAAATGTATTTTTTCAAAAATTCTTTGAAATGAAAACAATGTTTAAATAATTGAAAAGAACACTACTGATAACTTTGTGAACATTATTTTCGTAAGGAAGTAATATTCATATATTTAGTGATAAACTTGAACCACTCATCATACAAAAATGGCTTTTACAAAAATTCTTTCAAATGAAAACAATTTATAAAAAAAATGGAAAAGACCACTATTGATAACTCTGTGAAAATTTTTTAATTTTGAATGAAATTAATATATCCAGAGATACAGTTACTTTCTTAAACATTTCATAAAGATGTAATATTCATATATTTATTGATATACTTGAACCACTCCTAATACCAAAATGGGTTTTTCAAAAAAATCTTTCAAATAAACACAATTTTTTAGGAATTAAAAAAAACACTATTAATAACTTAGTGAAGATTTTTAGAATTTCGCAATAAAATTAATATTTCCAGAGATACAGTCACTTTTTTAAACATTTCATTTGGAAGAAACATTTATATATTTAATGATTAACTTGAACCACTTCTCATACAAAAAATGCATTTTTTCAAGAATTCTTTCAAATGAAAACAATGTTTTAATAATTGAAAAGAACACTATTGATAAAACAGTGAACATTATTAGAATTTCGAAATGAAATTAATATTTCCAAAGATACATTCAGTTTTTTAAACATTTAATAAGGAAGAAATACTTATATATTTATTGATAAACTTGAATCCTTTCTCATACAAAAATGTAATTTTTCAAAAATTCTTTCAAATGTAAACAATTCTAAAAAAATTTAAAAGACCACTATTGTTAACTTTGTGAAAATTTTCTAATTTCGGAATGAAATTAATATTTCCGAAGATACAGTCCCTTACATAAATTTGATTCCTTTCTCATACAAAAATTATTTTTTTCAAAAATTCTTTCAAATGAAAACAATTCTAAAAGAATTGAAAAGAGCACTATTGATAACTCTGTGAAAATTTTTTAAAATTGCAATGAAATTAATATTTCCGGAGATACAGTTACTTTTTTAAACAGTTCATAAGGAAGTAAAATTCATAAATTTATTGTTAAACTTGAACCACTTCTCATACAAAAATGGGTTTTTCCAAAAATTATTTCAAATCAAAACAATTTTGCATGAACTAAAAAGAGCACTATTGATAACTTTGTGAAAATTTTTAGAATTTCAGAAATGAAATTAATATTTCCGCAGTTACAGACAGTTTTTTTAACATTTAATAAGGAACAAATATTTATATATTTATTGATAAACTTGAACCACTTCTCGTACAAAAAATGTATTTTTTCAAAAATTCTTTTAAAAGAAAACAATGTTTAAATAATTGAAAAGAACGCTATTGATAACTCAGGGAACATTATTAGAATTTCGAAATAAAATTTATATTTCCGGAGGGACAGCCACTTTCTTAAACATTTAATAAGGAAATAATATTCATATATTTATTGATAAACTTGAACCACTTCTCATACAAAAATGGGGTTTTCCAAAAATTCTTTCAAATGAAAACAATGTTTAAATAATTGAAAAGAACACTATTGATAACTCAGTGAATATTATTAGAATTTGGAAATGAAATTTATATTTCCGGAGGGACAGCCACTTTCTTAAACATTTCATAAGGAAATAATATTCATATATTAATTGATAAACTTGAACCACTTCTCATACAAAAATGGGGTTTTCCAAAAATTCTTTCAAATGAAAACAATGTTTAAATAATTGAAAAGAACACTATTGATAACTCAGTGAACATTATTAGAATTTCGAAATGAAATTTATATATCCGGAAGGACAGCCACTTTTTTAAACATTTCATAAGGAAATAATATTTATATATTTATTGATAAACTTGAACCACTTCTCATAAAAAAATTTAGTTTTCCAAAAATTCTTTTAAATGAAAACAATGTTTAAATAATTGAAAAGAACACTATTGATAACTCAGGGAACATTATTAGAATTTCGAAATGAAATTTATATTTCCGGAGGGACAGCCACTTTCTTAAACATTTCATAAGGAAATAATATTCGTATATTTATTGATAAACTTGAACCACTTCTCATACAAAAATGGGGTTTTTCAAAAATTCTTTTAAATGAAAACAATGTTTAAATTATTGAAAAGAACGCTATTGATAACTCAGAGAACATTATTAGAATTTCGAAATAAAATTTATATTTCCGGAGGGACAGCCACTTTCTTAAACATTTTATAAGTAAATAATATTCATATATTTATTGATAAACTTGAAGCACTTCTCATACAAAAATGGGGTTTTCCAAAAATTCTTTCAAATGAAAACAATGTTAAAATAATTGAAAAGAACGCTATTGATAACTCAGGGAACATTATTAGAATTTCGAAATAAAATTTATATTTCCGGAGGGACAGCCACTATCGTAAACATTTCATAAGGAAATAACATTCATATATTTATTGCTAAACTTGAACCACTTCTCATACAAAAATGGGGTTTTTCAAAAATTCTTTTAAATGAAAACAATGTTTAAATTATTGAAAAGAACGCTATTGATAACTCAGAGAACATTATTAGAATTTCGAAATAAAATTTATATTTCCGGAGGGACAGCCACTTTCTTAAACATTTTATAAGTAAATAATATTCATATATTTATTGATAAACTTGAACCACTTCTCATAAAAAAATTTAGTTTTCCAAAAATTCTTTTAAATGAAAACAATGTTTAAATAATTGAAAAGAACACTATTGATAACTCAGGGAACATTATTAGAATTTCGAAATGAAATTTATATTTCCGGAGGGACAGCCACTTTCTTAAACATTTCATAAGGAAATAATATTCGTATATTTATTGATAAACTTGAACCACTTCTCATACAAAAATGGGGTTTTTCAAAAATTCTTTTAAATGAAAACAATGTTTAAATTATTGAAAAGAACGCTATTGATAACTCAGAGAACATTATTAGAATTTCGAAATAAAATTTATATTTCCGGAGGGACAGCCACTTTCTTAAACATTTTATAAGTAAATAATATTCATATATTTATTGATAAACTTGAAGCACTTCTCATACAAAAATGGGGTTTTCCAAAAATTCTTTTAAATGAAAACAATGTTTAAATTATTGAAAAGAACGCTATTGATAACTCAGGGAACATTATTAGAATTTCGAAATAAAATTTATATTTCCGGAGGGACAGCCACTTTCTTAAATATTTTATAAGTAAATAATATTCATATATTTATTGATAAACTTGAACCACTTCTCATACAAAAATGGGGTTTTTCAAAAATTCTTTTAAATGAAAACAATGTTTAAATTATTGAAAAGAACGCTATTGATAACTCAGGGAACATTATTAGAATTTCGAAATAAAATTTATATTTCCGGAGGGACAGCCACTTTCTTAAACATTTTATAAGTAAATAATATTCATATATTTATTGATAAACTTGAACCACTTCTCATACAAAAATGGGGTTTTCCAAAAATTCTTTCAAATGAAAACAATGTTAAAATAATTGAAAAGAACACTATTGATAATTCATTAATATTATTAGAATTTCGAAATGAAATTTATATTTCCGGAGGGACAGCCACTTTCTTAAACATATCATAAGGAAATAATATGCATATAGTAATTGATAAACTTTAACCACTTCTCATACAAAAATGGGGTTTTCCAAAAATTCTTTCAAATGAAAACAATGTTTAAATAATTGAAAAGAACACTATTGATAACTCAGTGAACATTATTAGATTTTCGAAATGAAATTTATATTTCCGGAGATACAGTTACATTTTTAAACATTTTATAAGGAAGTAATATTCATATATTTATTGATAAACTTTAACCACTTCTCATACAAAAATGGGGTTTTCCAAAAATTCTTACAAATGAAAACAATGTTTAAATAATTGAAAAGAACGCTATTGATAACTCAGGGAACATTATTAGAATTTCGAAATAAAATTTATATTTCCGGAGGGACAGCCACTATCGTAAACATTTCATAAGGAAATAACATTCATATATTTATTGATAAACTTGAACCACTTCTCATACAAAAATGGGGTTTTCCAAAAATACTTTCAAATGAAAACAATGTTTAAATAATTGAAAAGAACGCTATTGATAACTCAGTGAATATTATTAGAATTTCGAAATGAAATTTATATTTCCGGAGGGACAGCCACTTTTTTAAACATTTCATAAGAAAATAATATTTATATATTTATTGATAAACTTGAACCCTTTCTCATACAAAAATTTATTTTTTCAAAAATTCTTTCAAATAATACAATTCTAACAGAATTAAAAGAGCTTTATTGATAACTTCGTGAAAATTTTTTAAAATTGCAATGAAATTAATATTTCCGGAGATACAGTCACTTTCTTAAATATTTCATAAAGATGCAATATTCATATATTTATTGATAAACTTGAACCACTTCTCATACAAAAATGGGGTTTTCCAAAAATACTTTCAAATGAAAACAATGTTTAAATAATTGAAAAGAACATTATTGATAACTCAGTGAACATTATTAGAATTTCGAAATGAAATTTATATTTCCGGAGATACAGTTACATTTTTAAACATTTTATAAGGAAGTAATATTCATATATTTATTGATAAACTTTAACCACTTCTCATACAAAAATGGGGTTTTCCAAAAATTCTTTCAAATGAAAACAATGTTTAAATAATTGAAAAGAACACTATTGATAACTCAGTGAACATTATTAGAATTTTGCAATGAAATTAATATTTCCGGATATACAGTCACTTTTTTAAACATTTCAAAAGGAAGTAATATTGTTATATAGTTACTGATAAACGTGAACCATTCCTTATACAAAAATTTAGTTTTCCAAAAATTCTTTTTAATGAAATCAATTTTGAAAAAATTAAAGAGAGCACTCTTGATTACTAAATGAAGATTTTTATAATTTCGCAATGAAACTAATATTTTCGGAGATACAGTCACTTTTTTAAACATTTCATAAGGAAGTAATATTCATATATTTATTGATAAACTTGAACCACTTCTCATACAAAAATGGGTTTTTTCAAAAATTCTTTCAAATGAAAACAATGTTTAAATAATTGAAAAGAACACTATTGATAACTCAGTGAACATTATTAGAATTTTGAAATGAAATTAATATTTCCGGATATACAGTCACTTTTTTAAACATTTCAAAAGGAAGTAATATTGTTATATAGTTACTGATAAACGTGAACCATTCCTTATACAAAAATTTAGTTTTCCAAAAATTCTTTTTAGTGAAAACAATTTTGAAAAAACTAAAGAGAGCACTCTTGATTACTAAATGAAGATTTTTATAATTTCCCAATGAAATTAATATTTCCGGAGATACAGTTTTTTTTTTACATTTCATAGGGAAGTAATATTCATATATTTATTGATAAACTTGAACCCTTTCTCATACAAAAATGTATTTTTTCAAAAATTCTTTCAAAAAATAAAATTCTAAAAGAAATAAAAGAGCTTTATTGATAACTTTGTGAAAATTTTTTTAAATTTGCAATGAAATTAATATTTCCGGAGATACAGTTACATTTTTAAACATTTCATAAGGAAGTAAAATTCATATATTTATTAATAAGCTTGAACCACTTCTCATAAAAAAATGGGTTTTTCCAAAAATTCTTTCAAATGAAAACAATGTTTAAATAATTGAAAAGAGCGCTATTGATAACTCAGGGAACATTATTAGAATTTCGAAATAAAATTTATATTTCCGGAGGGACAGCCACTTTCTTAAATATTTCATATGGAAATAATATTCATATATTTATTGATAAACTTGAACCACTTCTCATACAAAAATGGGGTTTTCCAAAAATTCTTTCAAATGAAAACAATGTTTAAATAAATGAAAAGAACGCTATTGATAACTTTATGAAAATTTTTAGAATTTCGCAATGAAATTAATATTTCCGGAGATACAGTTACATTTTTAAACATTTCATAAGGAAGTAATATTCATATATTTATTGATAAACTTGAACCACTTCTCATAAAAAAATGGGTTTTTCCAAAAATTCTTTCAAATGAAAACAATGTTTAAATAATTGAAAAGAACGCTTCGATAACTCAGGGAACATTATTAGAATTTCGAAATAAAATTTATATTTCCGGAGGGACAGCCACTTTCTTAAACATTTCATAAGGAAATAATATTCATATATTTATTGATAAACTTGAACCACTTCTCATACAAAAATGGGGTTTTCCAAAAATTCTTTCAAATGAAAACAATGTTTAAATAATTGAAAAGAACACTATTGATAACTCAGTGAACATTATTAGAATTTCGAAATGAAATTTATATTTCCGGAGGGACAGCCACTTTTTTAAACATTTTATAAGGAAATAATATTAATATATTTATTGATAAACTTGAACCCTTTCTCATACAAAAATTTATTTTTTCACAAATTCTTTCAAATAATACAATTCTAACAGAATTAAAAGAGCTTTATTGATAACTTTGTGAAAATTTTTTAAAATTGCAATGAAATTTATATTTCCGGAGATACAGTCACTTTCTTAAATATTTCATAAAGATGTAATATTCATATATTTATTGATAAACTTGAACCACTTCTCATACAAAAATGGGTTTTTCCAAAAATTCTTTCAAATAAAAACAATGTTTTAATAATTGAAAAGAACACTATTGCTAACTCTGTGAAAATTTTTAGAATTTCGCAATGAAATTAATATTTCCGGAGATACAGTTACTTTTTTAAACATTTCATAAGGAAGTAATATTCATATATTTATTGATTAACTTGAACCACTTCTCATACAAAAATGGACTTTCCAAAAATTCTTTCAAATGAAAACAATGTTTAAATAATTAACAAGAGCACTATTGATAACTTTGTGAAAATTTTTAGAATTTCAGAAATGAAATTTATATTTCCAGAGTTACAGACAGTTTTTTTAACATTTAATAAGGAACAAATATTTATATATTTATTGATAAACTTGAACCACTTCTCATACAAAAAATGTATTTTTTCAAAAATTCTTTTAAATGAAAACAATGTTTAAATCATTGAAAAGAACACTATTGATAACTCAGTGAACATTATTTTCATAAGGAAGTAATATTCATATATTTATTGATAAACTTAAACCACTTCTCATACAAAAAATGTATTTTTTCAAAAATTCTTTCAAATGAAAACAATGTTTAAATAATTGAAAAGAACACTATTGATAACTCAGTGAACATTTTTAGAAATTCGAAAACAAATTTATATTTCCAAAGATACAGTCACTTTCTTAAATATTTCATAAAGATGTAATATTCATATATTTATTGATATACTTAAACCACTCCTAATACCAAAATGGGTTTTTCCAAAAATTCTTTTAAATGAAAACAATGTTTACATAATTAAAAAGAGCACTAATAATAACTTTGTGAACATTATTTTCATAAGGAAGTAATATTCATATATTTATTGATAAACCTGAACCACTCATCATACAAAAATGGCTTTTACAAAAATTCTACCAAATGAAAATAATTTATAAAAAAAATGGAAAAGACCACTATTGATAACTCTGTGAAAATTTTTTAATTTTGAATGAAATTAATATATCCAGAGATACAGTTACTTTCTTAAACATTTCATAAAGATGTAATATTCATATATTTATTGATATACTTGAACCACTCCTAATACCAAAATGGGTTTTTCAAAAAAATCTTTCATATGAACACAATTTTATTGGAATTAAAAAAACACTATTAATAACTTAGTAAAGATTTTTAGAATTTTGCAATAAAATTAATATTTCCGGAGATACAGTCACTTTTTTAAACATTTCATTTGGAAGTTATATATGTATATATAATTTTTGCTTAACTGCAACCACTCTTCATACAAAAATGTTGTTTTTCCAAAAATTCTTTCAAATCAACACAACTTTGAAAGAATTTAAAAAAACCCCCTCAATAACTTAGTGAAGATTTTTATAATTTTGCAATAAAATTAATATTTCCGGAGATACAGTCACTTTCTTAAATATTTCATAAAGATGTAATATTCATATATTTATTGATAAACTTGAACCACTTCTCATACAAAAATGAGTTTTTCCAAAAATTCTTTTAAATGAAAACAATGTTTTAATAATTGAAAGGAACACTATTGATAACTCTGTGAAAATTTTTAGAATTTCGAAATAAAATTTATATTTCAGGACGGACAGCCATTTTCTTAAACATTTCATAAGGAAATAATATTCATATATTTATTGATAAACTTGAACCACTTCTCATACAAAAATGGGGTTTTCCGAAAATTCTTTTAAATGAAAACAATGTTTAAATAATTGAAAAGAACACTTTTGATAACTCAGTGAATATTATTAGAATTTCGAAATGAAATTTATATTTCCGGAGGGACAGCCACTTTCTTAAACATTTTATAAGGAAATAATATTCATATATTAATTGATAAACTTGAACCACTTCTCATACAAAAATGGGGTTTTCCAAAAATTCTTTCAAATGAAAACCATGTTTAAATAATTGAAAAGAACACTATTGATAACTCAGTGAACATTTTTAGAATTTCGAAATGAAATTTATATTTCCGGAAGGAAAGCCACTTTTTTAAACATTTCATAAGGAAATTATATTTATATATTTATTGATAAACTTGAACCACTTCTCATAAAAAAATGGGGTTTTCCAAAAATTCTTTTATATGAAAACAATGTTTAAATTATTGAAAAGAACGCTATTGATAACTCAGGGAACATTATTAGAATTTCGAAATGAAATTTATATTTCCGGAAGGAAAGCCACTTTTTTAAACATTTCATAAGGAAATAATATTCGTATATTTATTGATAAACTTGAACCACTTCTCATACAAAAATGGGGTTTTTCGAAAATTCTTTTAAATGAAAACAATGTTTAAATTATTTAAAAGAACGCTATTGATAACTCAGGGAACATTATTAGAATTTCGAAATAAAATTTATATTTCCGGAGGGACAGCCACTTTCTTAAACATTTCATAAGGAAATAATATTCATATATTTATTGATAAACTTGAACCACTTCTCATACAAAAATGGGGTTTTCCAAAAATTCTTTCAAATGAAAACAATGTTTAAATAATTGAAAAGAACACTATTGATAACTCAGTGAATATTATTAGAATTTCGAAATGAAATTTATATTTCCGAAGGGACAGCCACTTTCTTAAACATTTCATAAGGAAATAATATTCATATATTTATTGATAAACTTGAACCACTTCTCATACAAAAATGGGGTTTTCCAAAAATTCTTTCAAATGAAAACAATGTTTAAATAATTGAAAAGAACGCTATTGATAACTCAGGGAACATTATTAGAATTTCGAAATAAAATTTATATTTCCGGAGGGACAGCCACTTTTTTAAACATTTCATAAGGAAATAATATTTATATATTTATTGATAAACTTGAACCCTTTCTCATACAAAAATTGGGTTTTCCAAAAATTCTTTCAAATGAAAACAATGTTTAAATAATTGAAAAGAACACTATTGATAACTCAGTGAACATTATTAGAATTTCGAAATGAAATTTATATTTCCGGAGGGACAGCCACTTTCTTAAACATTTTATAAGGAAATAATATTTATATATTTATTGATAAACTTGAACCCTTTCTCATACAAAAAAGTATTTTTTCAAAAATTCTTTCAAATACTACAATTCTAACAGAATTAAAAGAGCTTTATTGGTAACTTTGTGAAAATTTTTTAAGATTGCAATGAAATTAATATTTCCGGAGTTACAGTCACATTTTTAAATATATCATAAAGATGTAATATTCATATATTTATTCATAAACTTGAACCACTTCTCATACATAAATATGATTTTCCAAAAATTCTTTCAAATAAAAACAATGTTTTAATAATTGAAAAGAACACTATTGATAATTCAGTGAACATTACTAGAATTTCGAAATGAAATTTATATTTCCGGAGGGGCAGCCACTTTCTTAAACATTTTATAAGGAAATAATATTTATATATTTATTGATAAACTTGAACCCTTTCTCATACAAAAAAGTATTTTTTCAAAAATTCTTTCAAATACTATAATTCTAAAAGAATTAAAAGAGCTTTATTGATAACTTTGTGAAAATTTTTTAAGATTGCAATGAAATTAATATTTCCGGAGTTACAGTCACTTTCTTAAATATTTCATAAAGATGCAATATTCATATATTTATTGATAAACTTGAACCACTTCTCATACAAAAATGGGTTTTTCCAAAAATTCTTTCAAATAAAAACAATGTTTTAATAATTGAAAAGAACACTATTGATAATTCAGTGAACATTACTAGAATTTCGAAATGAAATTTATATTTCCGGAGGGGCAGCCACTTACTTAAATATTTCATAAAGATGTAATATTCATATATTTATTGATAAAATTAAACCACTTCTCATACAAAAAATGTATTTTTTCAAAAATTCCTTCAAATGAAAACAATTTATAAAAAAATGGAAAAGACCACTATTGATAACTTTGTGAAGATTTTTAGAATTTCGCAATGAAATTAATATTTCCAAAGATACATTCAGTTTTTTAAACATTTCATAAGGAAATAATATTTATATTAATATGTTGATAAACTTGAACCCTTTCTCTTACAAAAATGTATTTTTTCAAAAATTCTTTCAAATGTAAACAATTCTAAAAAAATTTTAAAGACCACTATTGTTAACTTTGTGAAAATCTTTTAATTTCGCATTGAAATTAATACTTCCGAAGATACAGTCCCTTACATAAATTTGATTCCTTTCTCATACAAAAATGAATTTTTTCAAAAATTCTTCTAAATGAAAACAATTCTAAAAGAATTGAAAAGAGCACTATTGATAACTCTGTGAAAATTTTTTAATTTCGCAATGAAATTAATATACCCAGAGATGCAGTTACTTTCTGAAACATTTCATAAAGATGTAATATTCATATATTCATTGATATACTTGAACCACTCCTAATACCAAAATGGGGTTTTAAAAAAAATCTTTCAAATGAACACAATTTTTTAGGAATTAAAAAAAAACACTATTAATAACTTAGTGAAGATTTTTAGAATTTCGCAAAAAAATTAATATTTCCAGAGCTACAGTCACTTTTTCAAACATTTCATTTGGAAGAAATATTTATATATTTATTGATTAACTTGAACCACTTCTCATACAAAAAATGCATTTTTTCAAGAATTCTTTCAAATGAAAACAATGTTTTAATAATTGAAAAGAACACTATTGATAATACAGTGGACATTATTAGAATTTCGAAATGAAATTAATATTTCCAAAGATACATTCAGTTTTTTAAACATTTAATAAGGAAGAAATACTTATATATTTATTGATAAACTTGAACCCTTTCTCATACAAAAATGTATTTTTTCAAAAATTCTTTCAAATGTAAACAATTCTAAAAAAATTTAAAAGACCACCATTGTTAACTTTGTGAAAATTTTTTAATTTCAGAATGAAATTAATATTTCCGAAGATACAGTCCCTTACATAAATTTGATTCCTTTCTCATACAAAAATGAGTTTTTTCAAAAATTCTTTTAAATGAAAACAATTCTAAAAGAATTGAAAAGAGCACTATTGATAACTCTGTGAAAATTTTTTAATTTCGCAATGAAATTAATATACCCAGAGATGCAGTTACTTTCTTAAACATTTCATAAAGATGTAATATTCATATATTCATTGATATACTTGGACCACTCCTAATACCAAAATGGGGTTTTCAAAAAAATCTTTCAAATGAACACAATTTTTTAGGAATTAAAAAAAACACTATTAATAACTTAGTGAAGATTTTTAGAATTCCGCAATAAAATAAATATTTCCGGAGATGCAGTTACATTTTAAAACATTTCATAAGGAAGTAATATTCATATATTTATTGATAAACTTGAACCACTTCTCATAAAAAAATGGGGTTTTCCAAAAATTCTTTCAAATGAAAACAATGTTTAAATAATTGAAAAGAACACTATTGATAACTCAGTGAACATTATTAGAATTTTGAAATGAAATTTATATTTCCGGAGGGACAGCCACTGTTTTAAACATTTCATAAGGAAATAATATTTATATATTTATTGATAAAGTTGAACCCTTTCTCATACAAAAATTTATTTGTTCAAAAATTCTTTCAAATAATACAATTCTAACAGAATTAAAAGAGCTTTATTGATAACTTTGTGAACATTTTTGAAAATTGCAATGAAATTAATATTTCCGGAGATACAGTCACTTTTTTAAATATTTCATAAAGATGTAATATTCATATATTTATTGTTAAACTTAAACCACTTCTCATACAAAAATGGGTTTTTCCAAAAATTCTTTCAAATGAAAACAATGTTTTAATAATTGAAAAGAACACTATTGATAACTTTGTGAAAATTTTTAGAATTTCGCAATGACATTAATATTTCCGGAGATACAGTTACTTTTTTAAACATTTCATCAGGAAATAATATTCATATATTTATTGATAAACTTGAACCACTTCTCATACAAAAATGGATGAATTCATAAGGAAGTAATATTCATATATTTATTGATAAACTTAAACCACTTCTCATACAAAAAATGTATTTTTTCAAAAATTCTTTGAAATGAAAACAATGTTTAAATAATTGAAAAGAACACTTTTGATAACTCAGTGAACATTATTTTCATAAGGAAGTAATATTCATATATTTATTGATAAACTTAAACGACTTCTCATACAAAAAATGTATTTTTTCAAAAATTCTTTCAAATGAAAACAATGTTTAAATAATTGAAAAGAACACTATTGATAACTCAGTGAACATTATTAGAATTTTGAAATGAAATTTATATTTCCGGAGGGACAGCCACTTTTTTAAACATTTCATAAGGAAATAATATTTATATATTTATTGATAAACTTGAACCCTTTCTCATACAAAAATTTATTTGTTCAAAAATTCTTTCAAATAATACAATTCTAACAGAATTAAAAGAGCTTTATTGATAACTTTGTGAACATTTTTTAAAATTGCAATGAAATTAATATTTCCGGAGATACAGTCAATTTTTTAAATATTTCATAAAGATGTAATATTCATATATTTATTGTTAAACTTGAACCACTTCTCATACAAAAATGGGATTTTCCAAAAATTCTTTCAAATAAAAACAATGTTTTAATAATTGAAAAGAACACTATTGATAATTCAGTGAACATTATTAGAATTTCGAATTGAAATTTATATTTCCGGAGGGGCAGCCACTTTCTTAAACATTTTATAAGGAAATAATATTTATATATTTATTGATAAACTTGAACCCCTTCTCTTACAAAAAAGTATTTTTTCAAAAATTCTTTCAAATACTATAATTCTAAAAGAATTAAAAGAGCTTTATTGATAACTTTGTGAAAATTTTTTAAGATTGCAATGAAATTAATACTTCCGAAGATACAGTCCCTTACATAAATTTGATTCCTTTCTCATACAAAAATGAATTTTTTCAAAAATTCTTCTAAATGAAAACAATTCTAAAAGAATTGAAAAGAGCACTATTGATAACTCTGTGAAAATTTTTTAATTTCGCAATGAAATTAATATACCCAGAGATGCAGTTACTTTCTGAAACATTTCATAAAGATGTAATATTCATATATTCATTGATATACTTGAACCACTCCTAATACCAAAATGGGGTTTTAAAAAAAATCTTTCAAATGAACACAATTTTTTAGGAATTAAAAAAAAACACTATTAATAACTTAGTGAAGATTTTAAGAATTTCGCAAAAAAATTAATATTTCCAGAGTTACAGTCACTTTTTTAAACATTTCATTTGGAAGAAATATTTATATATTTATTGATTAACTTGAACCACTTCTCATACAAAAAATGCATTTTTTCAAGAATTCTTTCAAATGAAAACAATGTTTTAATAATTGAAAAGAACACTATTGATAATACAGTGGACATTATTAGAATTTCGAAATGAAATTAATATTTCCAAAGATACATTCAGTTTTTTAAACATTTAATAAGGAAGAAATACTTATATATTTATTGATAAACTTGAACCCTTTCTCATACAAAAATGTATTTTTTCAAAAATTCTTTCAAATGTAAACAATTCTAAAAAAATTTAAAAGACCACCATTGTTAACTTTGTGAAAATTTTTTAATTTCAGAATGAAATTAATATTTCCGAAGATACAGTCCCTTACATAAATTTGATTCCTTTCTCATACAAAAATGAATTTTTTCAAAAATTCTTTTAAATGAAAACAATTCTAAAAGAATTGAAAAGAGCACTATTGATAACTCTGTGAAAATTTTTTAATTTCGCAATGAAATTAATATACCCAGAGATGCAGTTACTTTCTTAAACATTTCATAAAGATGTAATATTCATATATTCATTGATATACTTGAACCACTCCTAATACCAAAATGGGGTTTTCAAAAAAATCTTTCAAATGAACACAATTTTTTAGGAATTAAAAAAAACACTATTAATAACTTAGTGAAGATTTTTAGAATTTCGCAATGAAATTAATATTTCCGGAGATACAGTTACATTTTTAAACATTTCATAAGAAAGTAATATTCATATATTTATTGATAAACTTGAACCACTTCTCATACAAAAATGGGTTTTTCTAAAAATTCTTTCAAATGAAAACAATGTTTAAATAATTGAAAAGAACGCTATTGATAACTCAGGGAACATTATTAGAATTTCGAAATAAAATTTATATTTCCTGAGGGACAACCACTTTCTTAAACATTTCATAAGGAAATAATATTCATATATTTATTGATAAACTTGAACCACTTCTCATACAAAAATGGGGTTTTCCAAAAATTCTTTCAAATGAAAACAATGTTTAAATAATTGCAAAGAACACTATTGATAACTCAGTGAACATTATTAGAATTTCAAAATGAAATTTATATTTTCGGAGGGACAGCCACTTTTTTAAACATTTCATAACGAAATAATATTTATATATTTATTGATAAACTTGAACCCTTTCTCATACAAAAATTTATTTGTTCAAAAATTCTTTCAAATAATACAATTCTAACAGAATTAAAAGAGCTTTATTGATAACTTTGTGAACATTTTTTAAAATTGCAATGAAATTAATATTTCCGGAGATACAGTCACTTTTTTAAATATTTCATAAAGATGTAATATTCATATATTTATTGTTAAACTTGAACCACTTCTCATACAAAATTGGGTTTTTCCAAAAATTCTTTCAAATGAAAACAATGTTTTAATAATTGAAAAGAACACTATTGATAACTTTGTGAAAATTTTTAGAATTTCGCAATGAAATTAATATTTCCGGAGATACAGTCACTTTTTTAAACATTTCATAACGAAGTAATATTCATATATTTATTGATAAACTTGAACCACTTCTCATAAAAAAATGGGTTTTTTCAAAAATTCTTTCAAATGAAAACAATGTTTTAATAATTGAAAAGAACACTATTGATAATACAGTGAACATTATTAGAATTTCGAAATGAAATTAATATTTCCAAAGATACATTCAGTTTTTTAAACATTTAATAAGGAAGAAATACTTATATATTTATTGATAAACTTGAACCCTTTCTCATACAAAAAAGTATTTTTTCAAAAATTCTTTCAAATACTACAATTCTAAAAGAATTAAAAGAGCTTTATTGATAACTTTGTGAAAATTTTTTAAAATTGCAATGAAATTAATATATCCGGAGATACAGTCACTTTCTTAAATATTTCATAAAGATGTAATATTCATATATTTATTGATAAAATTAAACCACTTCTCATACAAAAAATGTACTTTTTCAAAAATTCTTTCAAATGTTAACAATTCTAAAAAAATTTTAAAGACCACTATTGTTAACTTTGTGAAAATCTTTTAATTTCGCAATGAAATTAATACTTCCGAATATACAGTCCCTTACATAAATTTGATTCCTTTCTTATACAAAAATTAATTTGTTCAAAAATTCTTTTAAATGAAAACAATTCTAAAAGAATTGAAAAGAGCACTATTGATAACTCTGTGAAAATTTTTTAACTTCGCAATGTAATTAATATACCCAGAGATGCAGTTACTTTCTTAAAGATTTCATAAAGATGTAATATTCATATATTCATTGATATACTTGAACCACTCCTAATACCAATATGGGGTTTTCAAAAAAATCTTTCAAATAAACAAAATTTTTTAGGAATTAAAAAAAACACTATTAATAACTTAGTGAAGATTTTTAGAATTTCGCAATGAAATTAATATTTCCGGAGATACAGTTACATTTTTAAACATTTCATAAGGAAGTAATATTCAAATATTTATTGATAAACTTGAACCACTTCTCATAAAAAAATGGGTTTTTCCAAAAATTCTTTCAAATGAAAACAATGTTTAAATAATTGAAAAGAACGCTATTGATAACTCAGGGAACATTATTACAATTTCGAAATAAAATTTATATCTCCGGAGGGACAGCCACTTTCTTAAACATTTCATAAGGAAATAATATTCATATATTTATTGATAAACTTGAACCACTTCTCATACAAAAATGGGTTTTTCTAAAAATTCTTTCAAATGAAAACAATGTTTAAATAATTGAAAAGAACGCTATTGATAACTCAGGGAACATTATTAGAATTTCGAAATAAAATTTATATTTCCTGAGGGACAGCCACTTTCTTAAACATTTCATAAGGAAGAAATACTTATATATTTATTGATAAACTTGAACCCTTTCTCATACAAAAATGTATTTTTTCAAAAATTCTTTCAAATGTAAACAATTCTAAAAAAATTTAAAAGACCACCATTGTTAACTTTGTGAAAATTTTTTAATTTCGGAATGAAATTAATATTTCCGAAGATACAGTCCCTTACATAAATTTGATTCCTTTCACATACAAAAATGAATTTTTTCAAAAATTCTTTTAAATGAAAACAATTCTAAAAGAATTGAAAAGAGCACAATTGATAACTCTGTGAAAATTTTTTAATTTCGCAATGAAATTAATATACCCAGAGATGCAGTTACTTTCTTAAACATTTCATAAAGATGTAATATTCATATATTCATTGATATACTTGAACCACTCCTAATACCAAAATGGGGTTTTCAAAAAAAAAACTTTCAAATGAACACAATTTTTTAGGAATTAAAAAAAACACTATTAATAACTTAGTGAAGATTTTTAGAATTTCGCAATGAAATTAATATTTCCGGAGATACAGTTACATTTTTAAACATTTCATAAGAAAGTAATATTCATATATTTATTGATAAACTTGAACCACTTCTCATACAAAAATGGGTTTTTCTAAAAATTCTTTCAAATGAAAACAATGTTTAAATAATTGAAAAGAACGCTATTGATAACTCAGGGAACATTATTAGAATTTCGAAATAAAATTTATATTTCCTGAGGGACAACCACTTTCTTAAACATTTCATAAGGAAATAATATTCATATATTTATTGATAAACTTGAACCACTTCTCATACAAAAATGGGGTTTTCCAAAAATTCTTTCAAATGAAAACAATGTTTAAATAATTGCAAAGAACACTATTGATAACTCAGTGAACATTATTAGAATTTCAAAATGAAATTTATATTTTCGGAGGGACAGCCACTTTTTTAAACATTTCATAACGAAATAATATTTATATATTTATTGATAAACTTGAACCCTTTCTCATACAAAAATTTATTTGTTCAAAAATTCTTTCAAATAATACAATTCTAACAGAATTAAAAGAGCTTTATTGATAACTTTGTGAACATTTTTTAAAATTGCAATGAAATTAATATTTCCGGAGATACAGTCACTTTTTTAAATATTTCATAAAGATGTAATATTCATATATTTATTGTTAAACTTGAACCACTTCTCATACAAAATTGGGTTTTTCCAAAAATTCTTTCAAATGAAAACAATGTTTTAATAATTGAAAAGAACACTATTGATAACTTTGTGAAAATTTTTAGAATTTCGCAATGAAATTAATATTTCCGGAGATACAGTCACTTTTTTAAACATTTCATAACGAAGTAATATTCATATATTTATTGATAAACTTGAACCACTTCTCATACAAAAATGGGTTTTTTCAAAAATTCTTTCAAATGAAAACAATGTTTTAATAATTGAAAAGAACACTATTGATAATACAGTGAACATTATTAGAATTTCGAAATGAAATTAATATTTCCAAAGATACATTCAGTTTTTTAAACATTTAATAAGGAAGAAATACTTATATATTTATTGATAAACTTGAACCCTTTCTCATACAAAAAAGTATTTTTTCAAAAATTCTTTCAAATACTACAATTCTAAAAGAATTAAAAGAGCTTTATTGATAACTTTGTGAAAATTTTTTAAAATTGCAATGAAATTAATATATCCGGAGATACAGTCACTTTCTTAAATATTTCATAAAGATGTAATATTCATATATTTATTGATAAAATTAAACCACTTCTCATACAAAAAATGTACTTTTTCAAAAATTCTTTCAAATGTTAACAATTCTAAAAAAATTTTAAAGACCACTATTGTTAACTTTGTGAAAATCTTTTAATTTCGCAATGAAATTAATACTTCCGAATATACAGTCCCTTACATAAATTTGATTCCTTTCTTATACAAAAATTAATTTGTTCAAAAATTCTTTTAAATGAAAACAATTCTAAAAGAATTGAAAAGAGCACTATTGATAACTCTGTGAAAATTTTTTAACTTCGCAATGTAATTAATATACCCAGAGATGCAGTTACTTTCTTAAAGATTTCATAAAGATGTAATATTCATATATTCATTGATATACTTGAACCACTCCTAATACCAATATGGGGTTTTCAAAAAAATCTTTCAAATAAACAAAATTTTTTAGGAATTAAAAAAAACACTATTAATAACTTAGTGAAGATTTTTAGAATTTCGCAATGAAATTAATATTTCCGGAGATACAGTTACATTTTTAAACATTTCATAAGGAAGTAATATTCAAATATTTATTGATAAACTTGAACCACTTCTCATAAAAAAATGGGTTTTTCCAAAAATTCTTTCAAATGAAAACAATGTTTAAATAATTGAAAAGAACGCTATTGATAACTCAGGGAACATTATTACAATTTCGAAATAAAATTTATATCTCCGGAGGGACAGCCACTTTCTTAAACATTTCATAAGGAAATAATATTCATATATTTATTGATAAACTTGAACCACTTCTCATACAAAAATGGGTTTTTCTAAAAATTCTTTCAAATGAAAACAATGTTTAAATAATTGAAAAGAACGCTATTGATAACTCAGGGAACATTATTAGAATTTCGAAATAAAATTTATATTTCCTGAGGGACAGCCACTTTCTTAAACATTTCATAAGGAAGAAATACTTATATATTTATTGATAAACTTGAACCCTTTCTCATACAAAAATGTATTTTTTCAAAAATTCTTTCAAATGTAAACAATTCTAAAAAAATTTAAAAGACCACCATTGTTAACTTTGTGAAAATTTTTTAATTTCGGAATGAAATTAATATTTCCGAAGATACAGTCCCTTACATAAATTTGATTCCTTTCACATACAAAAATGAATTTTTTCAAAAATTCTTTTAAATGAAAACAATTCTAAAAGAATTGAAAAGAGCACAATTGATAACTCTGTGAAAATTTTTTAATTTCGCAATGAAATTAATATACCCAGAGATGCAGTTACTTTCTTAAACATTTCATAAAGATGTAATATTCATATATTCATTGATATACTTGAACCACTCCTAATACCAAAATGGGGTTTTCAAAAAAAAAACTTTCAAATGAACACAATTTTTTAGGAATTAAAAAAAACACTATTAATAACTTAGTGAAGATTTTTAGAATTTCGCAATGAAATTAATATTTCCGGAGATACAGTCAATTTTTTAAACATTTCATAAGGAAGTAATATTCATATATTTATTGATAAACCTTAACCACTTCTCATATAAAAATGGGGTTTTCCAAAAATTCTTTCAAATGAAAACAATGTTTAAATAATTGAAAAGAACGCTATTGATAACTCAGGGAACATTATTAGAATTTCGAAATAAAATTTATATTTCCGGAGGGACAGCCACTTTCGTAAACATTTCATAAGGAAATAACATTCATATATTTATTGATAAACTTGAACCACTTCTCATACAAAAATGGGGTTTTCCAAAAATACTTTCAAATGAAAACAATGTTTAAATAATTGAAAAGAACACTATTGATAACTCAGTGAATATTATTAGAATTTCGAAATGAAATTTATATTTCCGGAGGGACAGCCACTGTTTTAAACATTTCATAAGGAAATAATATTTATATATTTATTGATAAAGTTGAACCCTTTCTCATACAAAAATTTATTTGTTCAAAAATTCTTTCAAATAATACAATTCTAACAGAATTAAAAGAGCTTTATTGATAACTTTGTGAACATTTTTTAAAATTGCAATGAAATTAATATTTCCGGAGATACAGTCACTTTTTTAAATATTTCATAAAGATGTAATATTCATATATTTATTGTTAAACTTAAACCACTTCTCATACAAAAATGGGTTTTTCCAAAAATTCTTTCAAATGAAAACAATGTTTTAATAATTGAAAAGAACACTATTGATAACTTTGTGAAAATTTTTAGAATTTCGCAATGACATTAATATTTCCGGAGATACAGTTACTTTTTTAAACATTTCATCAGGAAATAATATTCATATATTTATTGATAAACTTGAACCACTTCTCATACAAAAATGGATGAATTCATAAGGAAGTAATATTCATATATTTATTGATAAACTTAAACCACTTCTCATACAAAAAATGTATTTTTTCAAAAATTCTTTGAAATGAAAACAATGTTTAAATAATTGAAAAGAACACTTTTGATAACTCAGTGAACATTATTTTCATAAGGAAGTAATATTCATATATTTATTGATAAACTTAAACGACTTCTCATACAAAAAATGTATTTTTTCAAAAATTCTTTCAAATGAAAACAATGTTTAAATAATTGAAAAGAACACTATTGATAACTCAGTGAACATTATTAGAATTTTGAAATGAAATTTATATTTCCGGAGGGACAGCCACTTTTTTAAACATTTCATAAGGAAATAATATTTATATATTTATTGATAAACTTGAACCCTTTCTCATACAAAAATTTATTTGTTCAAAAATTCTTTCAAATAATACAATTCTAACAGAATTAAAAGAGCTTTATTGATAACTTTGTGAACATTTTTTAAAATTGCAATGAAATTAATATTTCCGGAGATACAGTCAATTTTTTAAATATTTCATAAAGATGTAATATTCATATATTTATTGTTAAACTTGAACCACTTCTCATACAAAAATGGGATTTTCCAAAAATTCTTTCAAATAAAAACAATGTTTTAATAATTGAAAAGAACACTATTGATAATTCAGTGAACATTATTAGAATTTCGAATTGAAATTTATATTTCCGGAGGGGCAGCCACTTTCTTAAACATTTTATAAGGAAATAATATTTATATATTTATTGATAAACTTGAACCCTTTCTCATACAAAAAAGTATTTTTTCAAAAATTCTTTCAAATACTATAATTCTAAAAGAATTAAAAGAGCTTTATTGATAACTTTGTGAAAATTTTTTAAGATTGCAATGAAATTAATACTTCCGAAGATACAGTCCCTTACATAAATTTGATTCCTTTCTCATACAAAAATGAATTTTTTCAAAAATTCTTCTAAATGAAAACAATTCTAAAAGAATTGAAAAGAGCACTATTGATAACTCTGTGAAAATTTTTTAATTTCGCAATGAAATTAATATACCCAGAGATGCAGTTACTTTCTGAAACATTTCATAAAGATGTAATATTCATATATTCATTGATATACTTGAACCACTCCTAATACCAAAATGGGGTTTTAAAAAAAATCTTTCAAATGAACACAATTTTTTAGGAATTAAAAAAAAACACTATTAATAACTTAGTGAAGATTTTTAGAATTTCGCAAAAAAATTAATATTTCCAGAGTTACAGTCACTTTTTTAAACATTTCATTTGGAAGAAATATTTATATATTTATTGATTAACTTGAACCACTTCTCATACAAAAAATGCATTTTTTCAAGAATTCTTTCAAATGAAAACAATGTTTTAATAATTGAAAAGAACACTATTGATAATACAGTGGACATTATTAGAATTTCGAAATGAAATTAATATTTCCAAAGATACATTCAGTTTTTTAAACATTTAATAAGGAAGAAATACTTATATATTTATTGATAAACTTGAACCCTTTCTCATACAAAAATGTATTTTTTCAAAAATTCTTTCAAATGTAAACAATTCTAAAAAAATTTAAAAGACCACCATTGTTAACTTTGTGAAAATTTTTTAATTTCAGAATGAAATTAATATTTCCGAAGATACAGTCCCTTACATAAATTTGATTCCTTTCTCATACAAAAATGAATTTTTTCAAAAATTCTTTTAAATGAAAACAATTCTAAAAGAATTGAAAAGAGCACTATTGATAACTCTGTGAAAATTTTTTAATTTCGCAATGAAATTAATATACCCAGAGATGCAGTTACTTTCTTAAACATTTCATAAAGATGTAATATTCATATATTCATTGATATACTTGAACCACTCCTAATACCAAAATGGGGTTTTCAAAAAAATCTTTCAAATGAACACAATTTTTTAGGAATTAAAAAAAACACTATTAATAACTTAGTGAAGATTTTTAGAATTTCGCAATGAAATTAATATTTCCGGAGATACAGTTACATTTTTAAACATTTCATAAGAAAGTAATATTCATATATTTATTGATAAACTTGAACCACTTCTCATACAAAAATGGGTTTTTCTAAAAATTCTTTCAAATGAAAACAATGTTTAAATAATTGAAAAGAACGCTATTGATAACTCAGGGAACATTATTAGAATTTCGAAATAAAATTTATATTTCCTGAGGGACAACCACTTTCTTAAACATTTCATAAGGAAATAATATTCATATATTTATTGATAAACTTGAACCACTTCTCATACAAAAATGGGGTTTTCCAAAAATTCTTTCAAATGAAAACAATGTTTAAATAATTGCAAAGAACACTATTGATAACTCAGTGAACATTATTAGAATTTCAAAATGAAATTTATATTTTCGGAGGGACAGCCACTTTTTTAAACATTTCATAACGAAATAATATTTATATATTTATTGATAAACTTGAACCCTTTCTCATACAAAAATTTATTTGTTCAAAAATTCTTTCAAATAATACAATTCTAACAGAATTAAAAGAGCTTTATTGATAACTTTGTGAACATTTTTTAAAATTGCAATGAAATTAATATTTCCGGAGATACAGTCACTTTTTTAAATATTTCATAAAGATGTAATATTCATATATTTATTGTTAAACTTGAACCACTTCTCATACAAAATTGGGTTTTTCCAAAAATTCTTTCAAATGAAAACAATGTTTTAATAATTGAAAAGAACACTATTGATAACTTTGTGAAAATTTTTAGAATTTCGCAATGAAATTAATATTTCCGGAGATACAGTCACTTTTTTAAACATTTCATAACGAAGTAATATTCATATATTTATTGATAAACTTGAACCACTTCTCATACAAAAATGGGTTTTTTCAAAAATTCTTTCAAATGAAAACAATGTTTTAATAATTGAAAAGAACACTATTGATAATACAGTGAACATTATTAGAATTTCGAAATGAAATTAATATTTCCAAAGATACATTCAGTTTTTTAAACATTTAATAAGGAAGAAATACTTATATATTTATTGATAAACTTGAACCCTTTCTCATACAAAAAAGTATTTTTTCAAAAATTCTTTCAAATACTACAATTCTAAAAGAATTAAAAGAGCTTTATTGATAACTTTGTGAAAATTTTTTAAAATTGCAATGAAATTAATATATCCGGAGATACAGTCACTTTCTTAAATATTTCATAAAGATGTAATATTCATATATTTATTGATAAAATTAAACCACTTCTCATACAAAAAATGTACTTTTTCAAAAATTCTTTCAAATGTTAACAATTCTAAAAAAATTTTAAAGACCACTATTGTTAACTTTGTGAAAATCTTTTAATTTCGCAATGAAATTAATACTTCCGAATATACAGTCCCTTACATAAATTTGATTCCTTTCTTATACAAAAATTAATTTGTTCAAAAATTCTTTTAAATGAAAACAATTCTAAAAGAATTGAAAAGAGCACTATTGATAACTCTGTGAAAATTTTTTAACTTCGCAATGTAATTAATATACCCAGAGATGCAGTTACTTTCTTAAAGATTTCATAAAGATGTAATATTCATATATTCATTGATATACTTGAACCACTCCTAATACCAATATGGGGTTTTCAAAAAAATCTTTCAAATAAACAAAATTTTTTAGGAATTAAAAAAAACACTATTAATAACTTAGTGAAGATTTTTAGAATTTCGCAATGAAATTAATATTTCCGGAGATACAGTTACATTTTTAAACATTTCATAAGGAAGTAATATTCAAATATTTATTGATAAACTTGAACCACTTCTCATAAAAAAATGGGTTTTTCCAAAAATTCTTTCAAAAAAAAATAATGTTTTAATAATTGAAAAGAACGCTATTGATAACTCAGGGAACATTATTACAATTTCGAAATAAAATTTATATCTCCGGAGGGACAGCCACTTTCTTAAACATTTCATAAGGAAATAATATTCATATATTTATTGATAAACTTGAACCACTTCTCATACAAAAATGGGTTTTTCTAAAAATTCTTTCAAATGAAAACAATGTTTAAATAATTGAAAAGAACGCTATTGATAACTCAGGGAACATTATTAGAATTTCGAAATAAAATTTATATTTCCTGAGGGACAGCCACTTTCTTAAACATTTCATAAGGAAGAAATACTTATATATTTATTGATAAACTTGAACCCTTTCTCATACAAAAATGTATTTTTTCAAAAATTCTTTCAAATGTAAACAATTCTAAAAAAATTTAAAAGACCACCATTGTTAACTTTGTGAAAATTTTTTAATTTCGGAATGAAATTAATATTTCCGAAGATACAGTCCCTTACATAAATTTGATTCCTTTCACATACAAAAATGAATTTTTTCAAAAATTCTTTTAAATGAAAACAATTCTAAAAGAATTGAAAAGAGCACAATTGATAACTCTGTGAAAATTTTTTAATTTCGCAATGAAATTAATATACCCAGAGATGCAGTTACTTTCTTAAACATTTCATAAAGATGTAATATTCATATATTCATTGATATACTTGAACCACTCCTAATACCAAAATGGGGTTTTCAAAAAAAAAACTTTCAAATGAACACAATTTTTTAGGAATTAAAAAAAACACTATTAATAACTTAGTGAAGATTTTTAGAATTTCGCAATGAAATTAATATTTCCGGAGATACAGTTACATTTTTAAACATTTCATAAGAAAGTAATATTCATATATTTATTGATAAACTTGAACCACTTCTCATACAAAAATGGGTTTTTCTAAAAATTCTTTCAAATGAAAACAATGTTTAAATAATTGAAAAGAACGCTATTGATAACTCAGGGAACATTATTAGAATTTCGAAATAAAATTTATATTTCCTGAGGGACAACCACTTTCTTAAACATTTCATAAGGAAATAATATTCATATATTTATTGATAAGCTTGAACCACTTCTCATACAAAAATGGGGTTTTCCAAAAATTCTTTCAAATGAAAACAATGTTTAAATAATTGCAAAGAACACTATTGATAACTCAGTGAACATTATTAGAATTTCAAAATGAAATTTATATTTCCGGAGGGACAGCCACTTTTTTAAACATTTCATAACGAAATAATATTTATATATTTATTGATAAACTTGAACCCTTTCTCATACAAAAATTTATTTGTTCAAAAATTCTTTCAAATAATACAATTCTAACAGAATTAAAAGAGCTTTATTGATAACTTTGTGAACATTTTTTAAAATTGCAATGAAATTAATATTTCCGGAGATACAATCACTTTCTTAAATATATCATAAAGATGTAATATTCATATATTTTTTGTTAAACTTGAACCACTTCTCATACAAAAATGGGTTTTTCCAAAAATTCTTTCAAATGAAAACAATGTTTTAATAATTGAAAAGAACACTATTGATAACTTTGTGAAAATTTTTAGAATTTCGCAATGACATTAATATTTCCGGAGATACAGTTACTTTTTTAAACATTTCATAAGGAAGTAATATTCATATATTTATTGATAAACTTGAACCACTTCTCATACAAAAATGGATGAATTCATAAGGAAGTAATATTCATATATTTATTGATAAACTTAAACCACTTCTCATACAAAAAATGTATTTTTTCAAAAATTCTTTGAAATGAAAACAATGTTTAAATAATTGAAAAGAACACTTTTGATAACTCAGTGAACATTATTTTCATAAGGAAGTAATATTCATATATTTATTGATAAACTTAAACGACTTCTCATACAAAAAATGTATTTTTTCAAAAATTCTTTCAAATGAAAACAATGTTTAAATAATTGAAAAGAACACTATTGATAACTCAGTGAACATTATTAGAATTTCGAAATGAAATTTATATTTCCGGAGGGACAGCCACTTTTTTAAACATTTCATAAGGAAATAATATTTATATATTTATTGATAAACTTGAACCTTTTCTCATACAAAAATGTATTTGTTCAAAAATTCTTTCAAATAATACAATTCTAACAGAATTAAAAGACATTTATTGATAACTTTGTGAACATTTTTTAAAATTGCAATGAAATTAATATTTCCGGAGATACAGTCACTTTTTTAAATATTTCATAAAGATGTAATATTCATATATTTATTGTTAAACTTGAACCACTTCTCATACAAAATTGGGTTTTTCCAAAAATTCTTTCAAATGAAAACAATGTTTTAATAATTGAAAAGAACACTATTGATAACTTTGTGAAAATTTTTAGAATTTCGCAATGAAATTAATATTTCCAAAGATACATTCAGTTTTTTAAACATTTAATAAGGAAGAAATACTTATATATTTATTGATAAACTTGAACCCTTTCTCATACAAAAATGTATTTTTTCAAAAATTCTTTCAAATGTAAACAATTCTAAAAAAATTTAAAAGACCACCATTGTTAACTTTGTGAAAATTTTTTAATTTCGGAATGAAATTAATATTTCCGAATATACAGTCCCTTACATAAATTTGATTCCTTTCACATACAAAAATGAATTTTTTCAAAAATTCTTTTAAATGAAAACAATTCTAAAAGAATTGAAAAGAGCACAATTGATAACTCTGTGAAAATTTTTTAATTTCGCAATGAAATTAATATACCCAGAGATGCAGTTACTTTCTTAATTATTTCATAAAGATGTAATATTCATATATTCATTGATATACTTGAACCACTCCCAATACCAAAATGGGGTTTTCAAAAAAATCTTTCAAATGAACACAATTTTTTAGGAATTAAAAAAACACTATTAATAACTTAGTGAAGATTTTTAGAATTTCGCAATGAAATTAATATTTCCGGAGATACAGTTACATTTTTAAACATTTCATAAGGAAGTAATATTCATATATTTATTGATAAACTTGAACCACTTCTCATACAAAAATGGATGAATTCATAAGGAAGTAATATTCATATATTTATTGATAAACTTAAACCACTTCTCATACAAAAAATGCATTTTTTCAAGAATTCTTTCAAATGAAAACAATGTTTTAATAATTGAAAAGAACACTATTGATAATACAGTGAACATTATTAGAATTTCGAAATGAAATTAATATTTCCAAAGATACATTCAGTTTTTTAAACATTTAATAAGGAAGAAATACTTATATATTTATTGATAAACTTGAACCCTTTCTCATACAAAAATGTATTTTTTTAAAAATTCTTTCAAATGTAAACAATTCTAAAAAAATTTAAAAGACCACCATTGTTAACTTTGTGAAAATTTTTTAATTTCGGAATGAAATTAATATTTCCGAAGATACAGTCCCTTACATAAATTTGATTCCTTTCACATACAAAAATGAATTTTTTCAAAAATTCTTTTAAATGAAAACAATTCTAAAAGAATTGAAAAGAGCACAATTGATAACTCTGTGAAAATTTTTTAATTTCGCAATGAAATTAATATACCCAGAGATGCAGTTACTTTCTTAAACATTTCATAAAGATGTAATATTCATATATTCATTGATATACTTGAACCACTCCTAATACCAAAATGGGGTTTTCAAAAAAATCTTTCAAATGAACACAATTTTTTAGGAATTAAAAAAAACACTATTAATAACTTAGTGAAGATTTTTAGAATTTCGCAATGAAATTAATATTTCCGGAGATACAGTTACATTTTTAAACATTTCATAAGAAAGTAATATTCATATATTTATTGATAAACTTGAACCACTTCTCATACAAAAATGGGTTTTTCTAAAAATTCTTTCAAATGAAAACAATGTTTAAATAATTGAAAAGAACGCTATTGATAACTCAGGGAACATTATTAGAATTTCGAAATAAAATTTATATTTCCTGAGGGACAACCACTTTCTTAAACATTTCATAAGGAAATAATATTCATATATTTATTGATAAACTTGAACCACTTCTCATACAAAAATGGGGTTTTCCTAAAATTCTTTCAAATGAAAACAATGTTTAAATAATTGCAAAGAACACTATTGATAACTCAGTGAACATTATTAGAATTTCAAAATGAAATTTATATTTTCGGAGGGACAGCCACTTTTTTAAACATTTCATAACGAAATAATATTTATATATTTATTGATAAACTTGAACCCTTTCTCATACAAAAATTTATTTGTTCAAAAATTCTTTCAAATAATACAATTCTAACAGAATTAAAAGAGCTTTATTGATAACTTTGTGAACATTTTTTAAAATTGCAATGAAATTAATATTTCCGGAGATACAGTCACTTTCTTAAATATATCATAAAGATGTAATATTCATATATTTTTTGTTAAACTTGAACCACTTCTCATACAAAAATGGGTTTTTCCAAAAATTCTTTCAAATGAAAACAATGTTTTAATAATTGAAAAGAACACTATTGATAACTTTGTGAAAATTTTTAGAATTTCGCAATGACATTAATATTTCCGGAGATACAGTTACTTTTTTAAACATTTCATAAGGAAGTAATATTCATATATTTATTGATAAACTTGAACCACTTCTCATACAAAAATGGATGAATTCATAAGGAAGTAATATTCATATATTTATTGATAAACTTAAACCACTTCTCATACAAAAAATGTATTTTTTCAAAAATTCTTTGAAATGAAAACAATGTTTAAATAATTGAAAAGAACACTATTGATAACTCAGTGAACATTATTAGAATTTCGAAATGAAATTTATATTTCCGGAGGGACAGCCACTTTTTTAAACATTTCATAAGGAAATAATATTTATATATTTATTGATAAACTTGAACCCTTTCTCATACAAAAATTTATTTGTTCAAAAATTCTTTCAAATAATACAATTCTAACAGAATTAAAAGAGCTTTATTGATAACTTTGTGAACATTTTTTAAAATTTGAATGAAATTAATATTTCCGGAGATACAGTCACTTTTTTAAATATTTCATAAAGATGTAATATTCATATATTTATTGTTAAACTTGAACCACTTCTCATACAAAATTGGGTTTTTCCAAAAATTCTTTCAAATGAAAACAATGTTTTAATAATTGAAAAGAACACTTTTGATAACTCAGTGAACATTATTTTCATAAGGAAGTAAAATTCATATATTTATTGATAAACTTAAACGACTTCTCATACAAAAAATGTATTTTTTCAAAAATTCTTTCAAATGAAAACAATGTTTAAATAATTGAAAAGAACACTATTGATAACTCAGTGAACATTATTAGAATTTCGAAATGAAATTTATATTTCCGGAGGGACAGCCACTTTTTTAAACATTTCATAAGGAAATAATATTTATATATTTATTGATAAACTTGAACCCTTTCTCATACAAAAATTTATTTGTTCAAAAATTCTTTCAAATAATACAATTCTAACAGAATTAAAAGAGCTTTATTGATAACTTTGTGAACATTTTTTAAAATTTGAATGAAATTAATATTTCCGGAGATACAGTCACTTTTTTAAATATTTCATAAAGATGTAATATTCATATATTTATTGTTAAACTTGAACCACTTCTCATACAAAATTGGGTTTTTCCAAAAATTCTTTCAAATGAAAACAATGTTTTAATAATTGAAAAGAACACTATTGATAACTTTGTGAAAATTTTTAGAATTTCGCAATGAAATTAATATTTCCAAAGATACATTCAGTTTTTTAAACATTTAATAAGGAAGAAATACTTATATATTTATTGATAAACTTGAACCCTTTCTCATACAAAAATGTATTTTTTCAAAAATTCTTTCAAATGTAAACAATTCTAAAAAAATTTAAAAGACCACCATTGTTAACTTTGTGAAAATTTTTTAATTTCGGAATGAAATTAATATTTCCGAATATACAGTCCCTTACATAAATTTGATTCCTTTCACATACAAAAATGAATTTTTTCAAAAATTCTTTTAAATGAAAACAATTCTAAAAGAATTGAAAAGAGCACAATTGATAACTCTGTGAAAATTTTTTAATTTCGCAATGAAATTAATATACCCAGAGATGCAGTTACTTTCTTAAACATTTCATAAAGATGTAATATTCATATATTCATTGATATACTTGAACCACTCCTAATACCAAAATGGGGTTTTCAAAAAAATCTTTCAAATGAACACAATTTTTTAGGAATTAAAAAAAACACTATTAATAACTTAGTGAAGATTTTTAGAATTTCGCAATGAAATTAATATTTCCGGAGATACAGTTACATTTTTAAACATTTCATAAGAAAGTAATATTCATATATTTATTGATAAACTTGAACCACTTCTCATACAAAAATGGGTTTTTCTAAAAATTCTTTCAAATGAAAACAATGTTTAAATAATTGAAAAGAACGCTATTGATAACTCAGGGAACATTATTAGAATTTCGAAATAAGATTTATATTTCCTGAGGGACAACCACTTTCTTAAACATTTCATAAGGAAATAATATTCATATATTTATTGATAAACTTGAACCACTTCTCATACAAAAATGGGGTTTTCCAAAAATTCTTTCAAATGAAAACAATGTTTAAATAATTGCAAAGAACACTATTGATAACTCAGTGAACATTATTAGAATTTCAAAATGAAATTTATATTTTCGGAGGGACAGCCACTTTTTTAAACATTTCATAACGAAATAATATTTATATATTTATTGATAAACTTGAACCCTTTCTCATACAAAAATTTATTTGTTCAAAAATTCTTTCAAATAATACAATTCTAACAGAATTAAAAGAGCTTTATTGATAACTTTGTGAACATTTTTTAAAATTGCAATGAAATTAATATTTCCGGAGATACAGTCACTTTCTTAAATATATCATAAAGATGTAATATTCATATATTTTTTGTTAAACTTGAACCACTTCTCATACAAAAATGGGTTTTTCCAAAAATTCTTTCAAATGAAAACAATGTTTTAATAATTGAAAAGAACACTATTGATAACTTTGTGAAAATTTTTAGAATTTCGCAATGACATTAATATTTCCGGAGATACAGTTACTTTTTTAAACATTTCATAAGGAAGTAATATTCATATATTTATTGATAAACTTGAACCACTTCTCATACAAAAATGGATGAATTCATAAGGAAGTAATATTCATATATTTATTGATAAACTTAAACCACTTCTCATACAAAAAATGTATTTTTTCAAAAATTCTTTGAAATGAAAACAATGTTTAAATAATTGAAAAGAACACTATTGATAACTCAGTGAACATTATTAGAATTTCGAAATGAAATTTATATTTCCGGAGGGACAGCCACTTTTTTAAACATTTCATAAGGAAATAATATTTATATATTTATTGATAAACTTGAACCCTTTCTCATACAAAAATTTATTTGTTCAAAAATTCTTTCAAATAATACAATTCTAACAGCATTAAAAGAGCTTCATTGATAACTTTGTGAACATTTTTTAAAATTTGAATGAAATTAATATTTCCGGAGATACAGTCACTTTTTTAAATATTTCATAAAGATGTAATATTCATATATTTATTGTTAAACTTGAACCACTTCTCATACAAAATTGGGTTTTTCCAAAAATTCTTTCAAATGAAAACAATGTTTTAATAATTGAAAAGAACACTTTTGATAACTCAGTGAACATTATTTTCATAAGGAAGTAATATTCATATATTTATTGATAAACTTAAACGACTTCTCATACAAAAAATGTATTTTTTCAAAAATTCTTTCAAATGAAAACAATGTTTAAATAATTGAAAAGAACACTATTGATAACTCAGTGAACATTATTAGAATTTCGAAATGAAATTTATATTTCCGGAGGGACAGCCACTTTTTTAAACATTTCATAAGGAAATAATATTTATATATTTATTGATAAACTTGAACCCTTTCTCATACAAAAATTTATTTGTTCAAAAATTCTTTCAAATAATACAATTCTAACAGAATTAAAAGAGCTTTATTGATAACTTTGTGAACATTTTTTAAAATTTGAATGAAATTAATATTTCCGGAGATACAGTCACTTTTTTAAATATTTCATAAAGATGTAATATTCATATATTTATTGTTAAACTTGAACCACTTCTCATACAAAATTG
Source organism: Epicampocera succincta (assembly GCA_932526305.1). Classification (NCBI taxonomy): domain Eukaryota; kingdom Metazoa; phylum Arthropoda; class Insecta; order Diptera; family Tachinidae; genus Epicampocera; species Epicampocera succincta. The sequence goes on along the minus strand of OW052035.1, from coordinate 24,208,895 downwards.
GGTTTTTCCAAAAATTCTTTCAAATGAAAACAATGTTTTAATAATTGAAAAGAACACTATTGATAACTTTGTGAAAATTTTTAGAATTTCGCAATGAAATTAATATTTCCAAAGATACATTCAGTTTTTTAAACATTTAATAAGGAAGAAATACTTATATATTTATTGATAAACTTGAACCCTTTCTCATACAAAAATGTATTTTTTCAAAAATTCTTTCAAATGTAAACAATTCTAAAAAAATTTAATAGACCACCATTGTTAACTTTGTGAAAATTTTTTAATTTCGGAATGAAATTAATATTTCCGAAGATACAGTCCCTTACATAAATTTGATTCCTTTCACATACAAAAATGAATTTTTTCAAAAATTCTTTTAAATGAAAACAATTCTAAAAGAATTGAAAAGAGCACAATTGATAACTCTGTGAAAATTTTTTAATTTCGCAATGAAATTAATATACCCAGAGATGCAGTTACTTTCTTAATTATTTCATAAAGATGTAATATTCATATATTCATTGATATACTTGAACCACTCCTAATACCAAAATGGGGTTTTCAAAAAAATCTTTCAAATGAACACAATTTTTTAAGAATTAAAAAAACACTATTAATAACTTAGTGAAGATTTTTAGAATTTCGCAATGAAATTAATATTTCCGGAGATACAGTTACATTTTTAAACATTTCATAAGGATGTAATATTCATATATTTATTGATAAACTTGAACCACTTCTCATACAAAAATGGATGAATTCATAAGGAAGTAATATTCATATATTTATTGATAAACTTAAACCACTTCTCATACAAAAAATGTAGTTTTTCAAAAATTCTTTGAAATGAAAACAATGTTTAAGTAATTGAAAAGAACACTTTTGATAACTCAGTGAACATTATTTTCATAAGGAAGTAATATTCATATATTTATTGATAAACTTAAACCACTTCTCATACAAAAAATTTATTTTTTCAAAAATTCTTTCAAATGAAAACAATGTTTAAGTAATTGAAAAGAACACTTTTGATAACTCAGTGAACATTATTTTCATAAGGAAGTAATATTCATATATTTATTGATAAACTTAAACGACTTCTCATACAAAAAATTTATTTTTTCAAAAATTCTTTCAAATGAAAACAATGTTTAAATAATTGAAAAGAACACTATTGATAACTCAGTGAACATTATTAGAATTTCGAAATGAAATTTATATTTCCGGAGGGGCAGCCACTTTCTTAAACATTTCATAAGGAAATAATATTCATATATTTATTGATAAACTTGAACCCTTTCTCATACAAAAATTTATTTGTTCAAAAATTCTTTCAAATAATACAATTCTAACAGAATTAAAAGAGCTTTATTGATAACTTTGTGAACATTTTTTAAAATTGCAATGAAATTAATATTTCCGGAGATACAGTCACTTTTTTAAATATTTCATAAAGATGTAATATTCATATATTTATTGTTAAACTTGAACCACTTCTCATACAAAATTGGGTTTTTCCAAAAATTCTTTCAAATGAAAACAATGTTTTAATAATTGAAAAGAACACTATTGATAACTTTGTGAAAATTTTTAGAATTTCGCAATGAAATTAATATTTCCGGAGATACAGTTACTTTTTTAAACATTTCATAAGGAAGTAATATTCATATATTTATTGATAAACTTGAACCACTTCTCATAAAAAAATGGGTTTTTCCAAAAATTCTTTCAAATGAAAACAATGTTTAAATAATTGAAAATAATGCTATTGATAACTTAGGGAACATTATTAGAATTTCGAAATATAATTTATATTTCCGGGGGGACAGCCACTTTCTTAAACATTTCATAAGGAAATAATATTCATATATTTATTGATAAACTTGAACCACTTCTCATACAAAAATGGATGAATTCATAAGGAAGTAATATTCATATATTTGTTGATAAACTTAAACCACTTCTCATACAAAAAATGTATTTTTTCAAAAATTCTTTGAAATGAAAACAATGTTTTAATAATTGAAAAGAACACTATTGATAACTTTATGAAAATTTTTAGAATTTCGCAATGAAATTAATATTTCCGGAGATACAGTTACATTTTTAAACATTTCATAAGGAAGTAATATTCATATATTTTTTGATAAACTTGAACCACTTCTCATAAAAAAATGGGTTTTTCCAAAAATTCTTTCAAATGAAAACAATGTTTAAATAATTGAAAATAATGCTATTGATAACTTAGGGAACATTATTAGAATTTCGAAATAAAATTTATATTTCCGGGGGGACAGCCACTTTCTTAAACATTTCATAAGGAAATAATATTAATATATTTATTGATAAACTTGAACCACTTCTCATGCAAAAATGGGGTTTTCCAAAAATTCTTTCAAATGAAAACAATGTTTAAATAATTGAAAAGAACACTATTGATAACTCAGTGAACATTATTAGAATTTCGAAATGAAATTTATATTTCCGGAGGGAAAGCCACTTTCTTTAACATTTCATAAGGAAATAATATTTATATATTTATTGATAAACTTGAACCCTTTCTCATACAAAAATTTATTTTTTCAAAAATTCTTTCAAATAATACAACTCTAACAGAATTAAAAGAGCCTTATTGATAACTTTGTGAAAATTTTTTAAAATTGCAATGAAATTAATATTTCCGGAGATACAGTCACTTTCTTAAATATTTCATAAAGATGTAATATTCATATATTTGTTGATAAACTTGAACCACTTCTCATACAAAAATGGGTTTTTCCAAAAATTCTTTCAAATGAAAACAATGTTTTAATAATTGAAAAGAACACTATTGATAACTTTATGAAAATTTTTAGAATTTCGCAATGAAATTAATATTTCCGGAGATACAGTCACTTTCTTAAACATTTCATAAGGAAGTAATATTCATATATTTATTGATAAACTTGAACCACTTCTCATACAAAAATGGGTTTTTCCAAAAATTCTTTCAAATGAAAACAATGTTAAAATATTAAAAAAGAGCACTATTAATAACTTTGTGAAAATTTTTAGAATTTCAGAAATGAATTTTATATTTCCGGAGTTACAGACAGTTTTTTAAACATTTAATAAGGAACAAATATTTATATATTTATTGATAATCTTGAACCACTTCTCATACAAAAAATTTATTTTTTCAAAAATTCTTTTAAATGAAAACAATGTTTAAATCATTGAAAAGAACACTATTGATAACTCAGTGAACATTATTTTCATAAGGAAGTAATATTCATATATTTTTTTAAAACTGAAAGCACTTCTCAAACAAAAAATGTATTTTTTCAAAAATTCTTTTAAATGAAAACAATGTTTAAATAATTGAAGAGAACACTATTGATAACTCAGTGAACATTATTATAAATTCGAAATGAAATTTATATTTCCGGAGGGGCAGCCACTTTCTTAAACATTTCATAAGGAAGTAGTATTCATATATTTTTTGATAAACTTGAACCCTTTCTCATACAAAAATTTATTTTTTCCAAAATTCTTTCAAATAATACAATTCTAACAGAATTAAAAGAGCTTTATTGATAACTTTGTGAAAATTTTGTAAAATTGCAATGAAATTAATATTTCTGGAGATACAGTCACTTTGTTAAATATTTCATAAAGATGTAATATTCATATATTTATTGATAAACTTGAACCACTTCTCATACAAAAATGGGTTTTTCCAAAAATTCTTTCAAATAAAAACAATGTTTTAATAATTGAAAAAAACACTATTGATAACTTTGTGAAAATTTTAAAAATTTCGCAATAAAATTAATATTTCCGGAGATACAGTTACATTTTTAAACATTTCATAAGGAAGTTATATTCATATATTTATTTCCGGAGGGACAGCTACGTTTTTAAACATTTCATAAGGAAATAATATTTATATATTTATTGATAAACTTGAACCTTTTCTCATACAAAAATGTATTTTTTCTAAAATTCTTTCAAATTAACATTTCATAAGGAAGTAATATTCATATATTTATTGATAAACTTGAACAACTTCTCATACAAAAATGGGTTTTTCCAAAAATTCTTTCAAATGAAAACAATATTTAAATAATTGAAAAGAACACTATTGATAACTCAGTGAACATTATTTTCATAAGCAAGTAATATTCATATATTTATTGTTAAACTTAAACCACTTCTCATACAAAAAATGTATTTTTTCAAAAATTCTTTGAAATGAAAACAATGTTTAAATAATTGAAAAGAACACTATTGATAACTCAGTGAACATTGTTTTCATAAGGAAGTAATATTCATATATTTATTGATAAACTTAAACGACTTCTCATACAAAAAATGGGTTTTTCCAAAAATTCTTTCAAATGAAAACAATGTTTTAATAATTGAAAAGAACACTATTGATAACTTTGTGAAAATTTTTAGAATTTCGCAATGACATTAATATTTCCGGAGATACAGTTACTTTTTTAAACATTTCATAAGGAAGTAATATTCATATATTTATTGATAAACTTGAACCACTTCTCATACAAAAATGGATGAATTCATAAGGAAGTAATATTCATATATTTATTGATAAACTTAAACCACTTCTCATACAAAAAATGTATTTTTTCAAAAATTCTTTGAAATGAAAACAATGTTTAAATACTTGAAAAGAACACTATTGATAACTCAGTGAACATTATTAGAATTTCGAAATGAAATTTATATTTCCGGAGGGACAGCCACTTTTTTAAACATTTCATAAGGAAATAATATTTATATATTTATTGATAAACTTGAACCCTTTCTCATACAAAAATTTATTTGTTCAAAAATTCTTTCAAATAATACAATTCTAACAGAATTAAAAGAGCTTTATTGATAAATTTGTGAACATTTTTTAAAATTGCAATGAAATTAATATTTCCGGAGATACAGTCACTTTTTTAAATATTTCATAAAGATGTAATATTCATATATTTATTGTTAAACTTGAACCACTTCTCATACAAAATTGGGTTTTTCCAAAAATTCTTTCAAATGAAAACAATGTTTTAATAATTGAAAAGAACACTATTGATAACTTTGTGAAAATTTTTAGAATATCGCAATGAAATTAATATTTCCAAAGATACATTCAGTTTTTTAAACATTTAATAAGGAAGAAATACTTATATATTTATTGATAAACTTGAACCACTTCTCATACAAAAATGTATTTTTTCAAAAATTCTTTCAAATGTAAACAATTCTAAAAAAATTTAAAAGACCACCATTGTTAACTTTGTGAAAATTTTTTAATTTCGGAATGAAATTAATATTTCCGAAGATACAGTCCCTTACATAAATTTGATTCCTTTCACATACAAAAATGAATTTTTTCAAAAATTCTTTTAAATGAAAACAATTCTAAAAGAATTGAAAAGAGCACAATTGATAACTCTGTGAAAATTTTTTAATTTCGCAATGAAATTAATATACCCAGAGATGCAGTTACTTTCTTAATTATTTCATAAAGATGTAATATTCATATATTCATTGATATACTTGAACCACTCCTAATACCAAAATGGGGTTTTCAAAAAAATCTTTCAAATGAACACAATTTTTTAGGAATTAAAAAAACACTATTAATAACTTAGTGAAGATTTTTAGAATTTCGCAATGAAATTAATATTTCCGGAGATACAGTTACATTTTTAAACATTTCATAAGGAAGTAATATTCATATATTTATTGATAAACTTGAACCACTTCTCATACAAAAATGGATGAATTCATAAGGAAGTAATATTCATATATTTATTGATAAACTTAAACCACTTCTCATACAAAAAATGTAGTTTTTCAAAAATTCTTTGAAATGAAAACAATGTTTAAGTAATTGAAAAGAACACTTTTGATAACTCAGTGAACATTATTTTCATAAGGAAGTAATATTCATATATTTATTGATAAACTTAAACCACTTCTCATACAAAAAATTTATTTTTTCAAAAATTCTTTCAAATGAAAACAATGTTTAAGTATTTGAAAAGAACACTTTTGATAACTCAGTGAACATTATTTTCATAAGGAAGTAATATTCATATATTTATTGATAAACTTAAACGACTTCTCATACAAAAAATTTATTTTTTCAAAAATTCTTTCAAATGAAAACAATGTTTAAATAATTGAAAAGAACACTATTGATAACTCAGTGAACATTATTAGAATTTCGAAATGAAATTTATATTTCCGGAGGGGCAGCCACTTTCTTAAACATTTCATAAGGAAATAATATTCATATATTTATTGATAAACTTGAACCACTTCTCATACAAAAATGGGGTTTTCCAAAAATTCTTTCAAATGAAAACAATGTTTAAATAATTGAAAAGAACACTATTGATAACTCAGTGAACATTATTAGAATTTTGAAATGAAATTTATATTTCCGGAGGGACAGCCACTTTTTTAAACATTTCATAAGGAAATAATATTTATATATTTATTGATAAACTTGAACCCTTTCTCATACAAAAATTTATTTGTTCAAAAATTCTTTCAAATAATACAATTCTAACAGAATTAAAAGAGCTTTATTGATAACTTTGTGAACATTTTTTAAAATTGCAATGAAATTAATATTTCCGGAGATACAGTCACTTTTTTAAATATTTCATAAAGATGTAATATTCATATATTTATTGTTAAACTTGAACCACTTCTCATACAAAATTGGGTTTTTCCAAAAATTCTTTCAAATGAAAACAATGTTTTAATAATTGAAAAGAACACTATTGATAACTTTGTGAAAATTTTTAGAATTTCGCAATGAAATTAATATTTCCGGAGATACAGTTACTTTTTTAAACATTTCATAAGGAAGTAATATTCATATATTTATTGATAAACTTGAACCACTTCTCATAAAAAAATGGGTTTTTCCAAAAATTCCTTCAAATGAAAACAATGTTTAAATAATTGAAAATAATGCTATTGATAACTTAGGGAACATTATTAGAATTTCGAAATAAAATTTATATTTCCGGGGGACAGCCACTTTCTTAAACATTTCATAAGGAAATAATATTCATATATTTATTGATAAACTTGAACCACTTCTCATACAAAAATGGATGAATTCATAAGGAAGTAATATTCATATATTTGTTGATAAACTTAAACCACTTCTCATACAAAAAATGTATTTTTTCAAAAATTCTTTGAAATGAAAACAATGTTTAAATAATTGAAAAGAACACTATTGATAACTCAGTGAACATTATTTTCATAAGGAAGTAATATTCATATATTTATTGATAAACTTATACGACTTCTCATACAAAAAATGTATTTTTTCAAAAATTCTTTCAAATGAAAACAATGTTTAAATAATTGAAAAGAACACTATTGATAACTCAGTGAACATTATAAGAATTTCGAAATGAAATTTATATTTCCGGAGGGGTAGCCACTTTCTTAAACATTTCATATGGAAATAATATTTATATATTTATTGATAAACTTGAACCCTTTCTCATACAAAAATGTATTTTTTCAAAAATTCTTACATATAATAAAATTCTAAAAGAAATAAAAGAGCTTTATTGATAACTTTGTGAAAATTTTTTTAAAATTTCAGTGAAATAAATATTTCTGGAGATACAGTCACTTTCTTAAATATTTCATAAAGATGTAATATTTATATATTTATTGATAAACTTGAACCACCTCTCATACAAAAATGGGTTTTTCAAAAATTCTTTCAAATAAAAACAATGTTTTAATAATTGAAAAGAACACTATTGATAACTTTATGAAAATTTTTAGAATTTCGCAATGAAATTAATATTTCCGGAGATACAGTTACATTTTTAAACATTTCATAAGGAAGTTATATTCATATATTTATTTCCGGAGGGACAGCTACGTTTTTAAACATTTCATAAGGAAATAATATTTATATATTTATTGATAAACTTGAACCTTTTCTCATACAAAAATGTATTTTTTCTAAAATTTTTTCAAATTAACATTTCATAAGGAAGTAATATTCATATATTTATTGATAAACTTGAACAACTTCTCATACAAAAATGGGTTTTTCCAAAAATTCTTTCAAATGAAAACAATATTTAAATAATTGAAAAGAACACTATTGATAACTCAGTGAACATTATTTTCATAAGGAAGTAATATTCATATATTTATTGTTAAACTTAAACCACTTCTCATACAAAAAATGTATTTTTTCAAAAATTCTTTGAAATGAAAACAATGTTTAAATAATTGAAAAGAACACTATTGATAACTCAGTGAACATTGTTTTCATAAGGAAGTAATATTCATATATTTATTGATAAACTTAAACGACTTCTCATACAAAAAATGGGTTTTTCCAAAAATTCTTTCAAATGAAAACAATGTTTTAATAATTGAAAAGAACACTATTGATAACTTTGTGAAAATTTTTAGAATTTCGCAATGACATTAATATTTCCGGAGATACAGTTACTTTTTTAAACATTTCATAAGGAAGTAATATTCATATATTTATTGATAAACTTGAACCACTTCTCATACAAAAATGGACGAATTCATAAGGAAGTAATATTCATATATTTATTGATAAACTTAAACCACTTCTCATACAAAAAATGTATTTTTTCAAAAATTCTTTGAAATGAAAACAATGTTTAAATACTTGAAAAGAACACTTTTGATAACTCAGTGAACATTATTTTCATAAGGAAGTAATATTCATATATTTATTGATAAACTTAAACGACTTCTCATACAAAAAATGTATTTTTTCAAAAATTCTTTCAAATGAAAACAATGTTTAAATAATTGAAAAGAACACTATTGATAACTCAGTGAACATTATTAGAATTTCGAAATGAAATTTATATTTCCGGAGGGACAGCCACTTTTTTAAACATTTCATAAGGAAATAATATTTATATATTTATTGATAAACTTGAACCCTTTCTCATACAAAAATTTATTTGTTCAAAAATTCTTTCAAATAATACAATTCTAACAGAATTAAAAGAGCTTTATTGATAACTTTGTGAACATTTTTTAAAATTGCAATGAAATTAATATTTCCGGAGATACAGTCACTTTTTTAAATATTTCATAAAGATGTAATATTCATATATTTATTGTTAAACTTGAACCACTTCTCATACAAAATTGGGTTTTTCCAAAAATTCTTTCAAATGAAAACAATGTTTTAATAATTGAAAAGAACACTATTGATAACTTTGTGAAAATTTTTAGAATTTCGCAATGAAATTAATATTTCCAAAGATACATTCAGTTTTTTAAACATTTAATAAGGAAGAAATACTTATATATTTATTGATAAACTTGAACCCTTTCTCATACAAAAATGTATTTTTTCAAAAATTCTTTCAAATGTAAACAATTCTAAAAAAATTTAAAAGACCACCATTGTTAACTTTGTGAAAATTTTTTAATTTCGGAATGAAATTAATATTTCTGAAGATACAGTCCCTTACATAAATTTGATTCCTTTCACATACAAAAATGAATTTTTTCAAAAATTCTTTTAAATGAAAACAATTCTAAAAGAATTGAAAAGAGCACAATTGATAACTCTGTGAAAATTTTTTAATTTCGCAATGAAATTAATATACCCAGAGATGCAGTTACTTTCTTAATTATTTCATAAAGATGTAATATTCATATATTCATTGATATACTTGAATTACTCCTAATACCAAAATGGGGTTTTCAAAAAAATCTTTCAAATGAACACAATTTTTTAGGAATTAAAAAAACACTATTAATAACTTAGTGAAGATTTTTAGAACTTCGCAATGAAATTAATATTTCCGGAGATACAGTTACATTTTTAAACATTTCATAAGGAAGTAATATTCATATATTTATTGATAAACTTGAACCACTTCTCATACAAAAATGGATGAATTCATAAGGAAGTAATATTCATATATTTATTGATAAACTTAAACCACTTCTCATACAAAAAATGTAGTTTTTCAAAAATTCTTTGAAATGAAAACAATGTTTAAGTAATTGAAAAGATTACTTTTGATAACTCAGTGAACATTATTTTCATAAGGAAGTAATATTCATATATTTATTGATAAACTTAAACCACTTCTCATACAAAAAATTTATTTTTTCAAAAATTCTTTCAAATGAAAACAATGTTTAAGTAATTGAAAAGAACACTTTTGATAACTCAGTGAACATTATTTTCATAAGGAAGTAATATTCATATATTTATTGATAAACTTAAACGACTTCTCATACAAAAAATTTATTTTTTCAAAAATTCTTTCAAATGAAAACAATGTTTAAATAATTGAAAAGAACACTATTGATAACTCAGTGAACATTATTAGAATTTCGAAATGAAATTTATATTTCCGGAGGGGCAGCCACTTTCTTAAACATTTCATAAGGAAATAATATTCATATATTTATTGATAAACTTGAACCACTTCTCATACAAAAATGGGGTTTTCCAAAAATTCTTTCAAATGAAAACAATGTTTAAATAATTGAAAAGAACACTATTGATAACTCAGTGAACATTATTAGAATTTTGAAATGAAATTTATATTTCCGGAGGGACAGCCACTTTTTTAAACATTTCATAAGGAAATAATATTTATATATTTATTGATAAACTTGAACCCTTTCTCATACAAAAATTTATTTGTTCAAAAATTCTTTCAAATAATACAATTCTAACAGAATTAAAAGAGCTTTATTGATAACTTTGTGAACATTTTTTTAAAATTGCAATGAAATTAATATTTCCGGAGATACAGTCACTTTTTTAAATATTTCATAAAGATGTAATATTCATATATTTATTGTTAAACTTGAACCACTTCTCATACAAAATTGGGTTTTTCCAAAAATTCTTTCAAATGAAAACAATGTTTTAATAATTGAAAAGAACACTATTGATAACTTTGTGAAAATTTTTAGAATTTCGCAATGAAATTAATATTTCCGGAGATACAGTTACTTTTTTAAACATTTCATAAGGCAGTAATATTCATATATTTATTGATAAACTTGAACCACTTCTCATAAAAAAATGGGTTTTTCCAAAAATTCCTTCAAATGAAAACAATGTTTAAATAATTGAAAATAATGCTATTGATAACTTAGGGAACATTATTAGAATTTCGAAATAAAATTTATATTTCCGGGGGGACAGCCACTTTCTTAAACATTTCATAAGGAAATAATATTCATATATTTATTGATAAACTTGAACCACTTCTCATACAAAAATGGATGAATTCATAAGGAAGTAATATTCATATATTTGTTGATAAACTTAAACCACTTCTCATACAAAAAATTTATTTTTTCAAAAATTCTTTGAAATGAAAACAATGTTTAAATAATTGAAAAGAACACTATTGATAACTCAGTGAACATTATTTTCATAAGGAAGTAATATTCATATATTTATTGATAAACTTAAACGACTTCTCATACAAAAATGTATTTTTTCAAAAATTCTTTTAAATGAAAACAATTCTAAAAGAATTGAAAAGAGCACTATTGATAACTCTGTAAAAATTTTTTAATTTCGCAATGAAATTAATATTTCTGGAGATACAGTCACTTTCTTAAATATTTCATAAAGATGTAATATTTATATATTTATTGATAAACTTGAACCACTTCTCATACAAAAATGGGTTTTTCAAAAATTCTTTCAAATAAAAACAATGTTTTAATAATTGAAAAGAACACTATTGATAACTTTATGAAAATTTTTAGAATTTCGCAATGAAATTAATATTTCCGGAGATACAGTTACATTTTTAAACATTTCATAAGGAAGTAATATTCATATATTTTTTGATAAACTTGAACCACTTCTCATAAAAAAATGGGTTTTTCCAAAAATTCTTTCAAATGAAAACAATGTTTAAATAATTGAAAATAATGCTATTGATAACTTAGGGAACATTATTAGAATTTCGAAATAAAATTTATATTTCCGGGGGGACAGCCACTTTCTTAAACATTTCATAAGGAAATAATATTAATATATTTATTGATAAACTTGAACCACTTCTCATACAAAAATGGGTTTTTCCAAAAATTCTTTCAAATGAAAACAATGTTTAAATAATTGAAAAGAACACTATTGATAACTCAGTGAACATTATTAGAATTTCGAAATGAAATTTATATTTCCGGAGGGACAGCCACTTTTTTTAACATTTCATAAGGAAATAATATTTATATATTTATTGATAAACTTGAACCCTTTCTCATACAAAAATTTATTTTTTCAAAAATTCTTTCAAATAATACAACTCTAACAGAATTAAAAGAGCTTTATTGATAACTTTGTGAAAATTTTTTAAAATTGCAATGAAATTAATATTTCCGGAGATACAGTCACTTTCTTAAATATTTCATAAAGATGTAATATTCATATATTTGTTGATAAACTTGAACCACTTCTCATACAAAAATGGGTTTTTCCAAAAATTCTTTCAAATGAAAACAATGTTAAAATATTAAAAAAGAGCACTATTAATAACTTTGTGAAAATTTTTAGAATTTCAGAAATGAATTTTATATTTCCGGAGTTACAGACAGTTTTTGAAACATTTAATAAGGAACAAATATTTATATATTTATTGATAATCTTGAACCACTTCTCATACAAAAAATGTATTTTTTCAAAAATTCTTTTAAATGAAAACAATGTTTAAATAATTGAAGAGAACACTATTGATAACTCAGTGAACATTATTATAAATTCGAAATGAAATTTATATTTCCGGAGGGGCAGCCACTTTCTTAAACATTTCATAAGGAAGTAATATTCATATATTTTTTGATAAACTTGAACCCTTTCTCATACAAAAATTTATTTTTTCCAAAATTCTTTCAAATAATACAATTCTAACAGAATTAAAAGAGCTTTATTGATAACTTTGTGAAAATTTTGTAAAATTGCAATGAAATTAATATTTCCGGAGATACAGTCACTTTGTTAAATATTTCATAAAGATGTAATATTCATATATTTATTGATAAACTTGAACCACTTCTCATACAAAAATGGGTTTTTCCAAAAATTCTTTCAAATAAAAACAATGTTTTAATAATTGAAAAGAACACTATTGATAACTTTATGAAAATTTTTAGAATTTCGCAATGAAATTAATATTTCCGGAGATACAGTCACTTTCTTAAACATTTCATAAGGAAGTAATATTCATATATTTATTGATAGACTTGAACCACTTCTCATACAAAAATGGGTTTTTCCAAAAATTCTTTCAAATGAAAACAATGTTAAAATATTAAAAAAGAGCACTATTAATAACTTTGTGAAAATTTTTAGAATTTCAGAAATGAATTTTATATTTCCGGAGTTACAGACAGTTTTTTAAACATTTAATAAGGAACAAATATTTATATATTTATTGAAAATCTTGAACCACTTCTCATACAAAAAATGTATTTTTTCAAAAATTCTTTTAAATGAAAACAATGTTTAAATCATTGAAAAGAACACTATTGATAACTCAGTGAACATTATTTTCATAAGGAAGTAATATTCATATATTTTTTGATAAACTGAAAGCACTTCTCAAACAAAAAATGTATTTTTTCAAAAATTCTTTTAAATGAAAACAATGTTTAAATTTAAATTTTTTAAAATTGCAATGAAATTAATATTTCCGGAGATACAGTTACTTTTTTAAACAGTTCATAAGGAAGTAATATTCTTATATTTATTGTTAAACTTGAACCACTTCTCATACAAAAATGGGTTTTTCCAAAATTTATTTCAAATCAAAACAATTTTGCATGAACTAAAAAGAGCACTATTGATAACTTTGTGAAAATTTTTAGAAATTCAGAAATGAAATTAATATTTCCGCAGTTACAGACAGTTTTTTTAACATTTAATAAGGAACAAATATTTATATATTTATTGATAAACTTGAACCACTTCTCATATAAAAAATGTATTTTTTCAAAAATTCTTTTAAATGAAAACAATGTTTAAATCATTGAAAAGAACACTATTGATAACTCAGTGAACATTATTTTCATAAGGAAGTAATATTCATATATTTATTGATAAACTTGAACCACTTCTCATACAAAAATGGGTTTTTCCAAAAATTCTTTCAAATAAAAACAATGTTTTAATAATTGAAAAGAACACTATTGATAACTTTATGAAAATTTTTAGAATTTCGCAACGAAATTAATATTTCCGGAGATACAGTTACATTTTTAAACATTTCATAAGGAAGTAATATTCATATATTTATTGAAAAACTTGAACCACTTCTCATAAAAAAATGGGTTTTTCCAAAAATTCTTTCATATGAAAACAATGTTTAAATAATTGAAAAGAACGCAATTGATAACTCAGGGAACATTATTAGACTTTCGAAATAAAATTTATATTTCCGGAGGGACAGCCACTTTCTTAAACATTTCATAAGGAAATAATATTCATATATTTATTGATAAACTTGAACCACTTCTCATACAAAAATGAGGTTTTCCAAAAATTCTTTCAAATGAAAACAATGTTTAAATAATTGAAAAGAACACTATTGATAACTCAGTGAACATTATTAGAATTTCGAAATGAAATTTATATTTCCGGAGGGACAGCCACTTTTTTAAACATTTCATAAGGAAATAATATTTATATATTTATTGATAAACTTGAACCCTTTCTCATACAAAAATTTATTTTTTCAAAAATTCTTTAAAAAAATACAATTCTAACAGAATTAAAAGAGCTTTATTGATAACTTTGTGAAAATTTTTTAAAATTGCAATGAAATTAATATTTCCGGAGATACAGTCACTTTCTTAAATATTTCATAAAGATGTAATATTCATATATTTGTTGATAAACTTGAACCACTTCTCATACAAAAATGGGTTTTTCCAAAAATTCTTTCAAATGAAAACAATGTTTTAATAATTGAAAAGAACACTATTGATAACTTTGTGAACATTTTTAGAATTTCGCAATGAAATTAATATTTCCGGAGATACAGTCACTTTCTTAAACATTTCATAAGGAAGTAATATTCATATATTTTTTGATAAACTTGAACCACTTCTCATAAAAAAATGGGTTTTTCCAAAAATTCTTTCAAATGAAAACAATGTTTAAATAATTGAAAATAATGCTATTGATAACTTAGGGAACATTATTAGAATTTCGAAATAAAATTTATATTTCCGGGGGGACAGCCACTTTCTTAAACATTTCATAAGGAAATAATATTCATATATTTATTGATAAACTTGAACCACTTCTCATACAAAAATGGGGTTTTCCAAAAATTCTTTCAAATGAAAACAATGTTTAAATAATTGAAAAGAACACTATTGATAACTCAGTGAACATTACTATAATTTTGAAATGAAATTTATATTTCCGGAGGGACAGCCACTTTTTTAAACATTTCATAAGGAAATAATATTTATATATTTATTGATAAACTTGAACCCTTTCTCATACAAAAATTTATTTTTTCAAAAATTCTTTCAAATAATACAACTCTAACAGAATTAAAAAAGCTTTATTGATAACTTTGTAAAAATTTTTTAAAATTGCAATGAAATTAATATTTCCGGAGATACAGTCACTTTCTTAAATATTTCATAAAGATGTAATATTCATTTATTTGTTGATAAACTTGAACCACTTCTCATACAAAAATGGGTTTTTCCAAAAATTCTTTCAAATGAAAACAATGTTTTAATAATTGAAAAGAACACTATTGATAACTTTGTGAACATTTTTAGAATTTCGCAATGAAATTAATATTTCCGGAGATACAGTCACTTTCTTAAACATTTCATAAGGAAGTTATATTCATATATTTATTGATAAACTTGAACCACTTCTCATACAAAAATGGGTTTTTCCAAAAATTCTTTCAAATAAAAACAATGTTTAAATAATTAAAAAGAGCACTATTGATAACTTTGTGAAAATTTTTAGAATTTCAGAAATAAATTTTATATTTCCGGAGTTACAGACAGTTTTTTAAACATTTAATAAGGAACAAATATTTATATATTTATTGATAAACTTGAACCACTTCTCATACAAAAAATGTATTTTTTCAAAAATTCTTTTAAATGAAAACAATG
Source organism: Epicampocera succincta (assembly GCA_932526305.1). Lineage (NCBI taxonomy): Eukaryota > Metazoa > Arthropoda > Insecta > Diptera > Tachinidae > Epicampocera > Epicampocera succincta. The sequence continues at coordinate 24,192,713 of OW052035.1, read as the reverse complement.
TTTAAATCATTGAAAAGAACACTATTGATAACTCAGTGAACATTATTATAAATTCGAAATGAAATTTTTATTTCCGGAGGTGCAGACACTTTCTTAAACATTTCATAAGGAAGTAATATTCATATATTTTTTGATAAACTTGAACCACTTCTCATAAAAAAATGGGTTTTTCAAAAAAATCTTTCAAATGAAAACAATGTTTTAATAATTGAAAAGAACACTATTGATAATACAGTGATCATTATTAGAATTTCGAAATGAAATTAATATTTCCAAAGATACATTCAGTTTTTTAAACATTTAATAAGGAAGAAATACTTATATATTTATTGATAAACTTGAACCCTTTCTCATACAAAAATGTATTTTTTCAAAAATTCTTTCAAATGTAAACAATTCTAAAAAAATTTAAAAGACCACTATTGTTAACTTTGTGAAAATTTTTTTAATTTCGGAATGAAATTAATATTTCCGAAGATACAGTCCCTAACATAAATTTGATTCCTTTCTCATACAAAAATGAATTTTTTCAAAAATTCTTTTAAATGAAAACAATTCTAAAAGAATTGAAAAGAGCACTATTGATAACTCTGTGAAAATTTTTTAAAATTGCAATGAAATTAATATTTCCGGAGATACAGTTACTTTTTTAAACAGTTCATAAGGAAGTAATATTCTTATATTTATTGTTAAACTTGAACCACTTCTCATACAAAAATGGGTTTTTCCAAAATTTATTTCACATCAAAACAATTTTGCATAAACTAAAAAGAGCACTATTGATAACTTTGTGAAAATTTTTAGAAATTCAGAAATGAAATTAATATTTCCGCAGTTACAGACAGTTTTTTTAACATTTAATAAGGAACAAATATTTATATATTTATTGATAAACTTGAACCACTTCTCATATAAAAAATGTATTTTTTCAAAAATTCTTTTAAATGAAAACAATGTTTAAATCATTGAAAAGAACACTATTGATAACTCAGTGAACATTATTTTCATAAGGAAGTAATATTCATATATTTATTGATAAACTTGAACCACTTCTCATACAAAAATGGGTTTTTCCAAAAATTCTTTCAAATAAAAACAATGTTTTAATAATTGAAAAGAACACTATTGATAACTTTATGAAAATTTTTAGAATTTCGCAATGAAATTAATATTTCCGGAGATACAGTTACTTTTTTAAACATTTCATAAGGAAGTAATATTTATATATTTATTGATTAACTTGAACCACTTCTCATACAAAAATGGACTTTCAAAAAATTCTTTCAAATGAAAACAATGTTTAAATAATTAAAAAGAGCACTATTGATAACTTTGTGAAAATTTTTAGAATTTCAGAAATGAAATTTATATTTCCGGAGTTACAGACAGTTTTTTAAACATTTAATAAGGAACAAATATTTATATATTTATTGAAAAACTTGAACCACTTCTCATAAAAAAATGGGTTTTTCCAAAAATTCTTTCATATGAAAACAATGTTTAAATAATTGAAAAGAACGCAATTGATAACTCAGGGAACATTATTAGACTTTCGAAATAAAATTTATATTTCCGGAGGGACAGCCACTTTCTTAAACATTTCATAAGGAAATAATATTCATATATTTATTGATAAACTTGAACCACTTCTCATACAAAAATGAGGTTTTCCAAAAATTCTTTCAAATGAAAACAATGTTTAAATAATTGAAAAGAACACTATTGATAACTCAGTGAACATTATTAGAATTTCGAAATGAAATTTATATTTCCGGAGGGACAGCCACTTTTTTAAACATTTCATAAGGAAATAATATTTATATATTTATTGATAAACTTGAACCCTTTCTCATACAAAAATTTATTTTTTTAAAAATTCTTTCAAAAAATACAATTCTAACAGAATTAAAAGAGCTTTATTGATAACTTTGTGAAAATTTTTTAAAATTGCAATGAAATTAATATTTTCGGAGAGACAGTCACTTTGTTAAATATTTCATAAAGATGTAATATTCATATATTTATTGATAAACTTGAAGCACTTCTCATACAAAAATGGGTTTTTTCAAAAATTCTTTCAAATAAAAACAATGTTTTAATAATTGAAAATAACACTATTGATAACTTTATGAAAATTTTTAGAATTTCGCAATGAAATTAATATTTCCGGAGATACAGTTACATTTTTAAACATTTCATAAGGAAGTAATATTCATATATTTTTTGATAAACTTGAACCACTTCTCATAAAAAAATGGGTTTTTCCAAAAATTCTTTCAAATGAAAACAATGTTTAAATAATTGAAAAGAACACTATTGATAACTCAGTGAACATTATTAGAATTTCGAAATAAAATTTATATTTCCGGGGGGACAGCCACTTTCTTAAACATTTCATAAGGAAATAATATTCATATATTTATTGATAAACTTGAACCACTTCTCATACAAAAATGGGGTTTTCCAAAAATTCTTTCAAATGAAAACAATGTTTAAATAATTGAAAAGAACACTATTGATAACTCAGTGAACATTACTATAATTTTGAAATGAAATTTATATTTCCGGAGGGATAGCCACTTTTTTAAACATTTCATAAGGAATTAATTATTATATATTTATTGATAAACTTGAACCCTTTCTCATACAAAAATTTATTTTTTCAAAAATTCTTTCAAATAATACAACTCTAACAGAATTAAAAAAGCTTTATTGATAACTTTGTGAAAATTTTTTTAATTGCAATGAAATTAATATTTCCGGAGATACAGTCACTTTCTTAAATATTTCATAAAGATGTAATATTCATATATTTGTTGATAAACTTGAACCACTTCTCATACAAAAATGGGTTTTTCCAAAAATTCTTTCAAATAAAAACAATGTTTTAATAATTGAAAAGAACACTATTGATAACTTTGTGAACATTTTTAGAATTTCGCAATGAAATTAATATTTCCGGAGATACAGTCACTTTCTTAAACATTTCATAAGGAAGTAATATTCATATATTTATTGATAAACTTGAACCACTTCTCATACAAAAATGGGTTTTTCCAAAAATTCTTTCAAATGAAAACAATGTTTAAATAATTAAAAAGAGCACTATTGATAACTTTGTGAAAATTTTTAGAATTTCAGAAATAAATTTTATATTTCCGGAGTTACAGACAGTTTTTTAAACATTTAATAAGGAACAAATATTTATATATTTATTGATAAACTTGAACCACTTCTCATACAAAAAATGTATTTTTTCAAAAATTCTTTTAAATGAAAACAATGTTTAAATCATTGAAAAGAACACTATTGATAACTCAGTGAACATTATTTTCATAAGGAATTAATATTCATATATTTTTTGATAAACTGAAAGCACTTCTCAAACAAAAAATTTATTTTTTCAAAAATTCTTTTAAATGAAAACAATGTTTAAATAATTGAAAAGAACACTATTGATAACTCAGTGAACATTATTATAAATTCGAAATGAAATTTTTATTTCCGGAGGTGCAGACACTTTCTTAAACATTTCATAAGGAAGTAATATTCATATATTTTTTGATAAACTTGAACCACTTCTCATAAAAAAATGGGTTTTTCAAAAAAATCTTTCAAATGAAAACAATGTTTTAATAATTGAAAAGAACACTATTGATAATACAGTGATCATTATTAGAATTTCGAAATGAAATTAATATTTCCAAAGATACATTCAGTTTTTTAAACATTTAATAAGGAAGAAATACTTATATATTTATTGATAAACTTGAACCCTTTCTCATACAAAAATGTATTTTTTCAAAAATTCTTTCAAATGTAAACAATTCTAAAAAAATTTAAAAGACCACTATTGTTAACTTTGTGAAAATTTTTTTAATTTCGGAATGAAATTAATATTTCCGAAGATACAGTCCCTTACATAAATTTGATTCCTTTCTCATACAAAAATGAATTTTTTCAAAAATTCTTTTAAATGAAAACAATTCTAAAAGAATTGAAAAGAGCACTATTGATAACTCTGTGAAAATTTTTTAAAATTGCAATGAAATTAATATTTCCGGAGATACAGTTACTTTTTTAAACAGTTGATAAGGAAGTAATATTCTTATATTTATTGTTAAACTTGAACCACTTCTCATACAAAAATGGGTTTTTCCAAAATTTATTTCACATCAAAACAATTTTGCATAAACTAAAAAGAGCACTATTGATAACTTTGTGAAAATTTTTAGAAATTCAGAAATGAAATTAATATTTCCGCAGTTACAGACAGTTTTTTTAACATTTAATAAGGAACAAATATTTATATATTTATTGATAAACTTGAACCACTTCTCATATAAAAAATGTATTTTTTCAAAAATTCTTTTAAATGAAAACAATGTTTAAATCATTGAAAAGAACACTATTGATAACTCAGTGAACATTATTTTCATAAGGAAGTAATATTCATATATTTATTGATAAACTTGAACCACTTCTCATACAAAAATGGGTTTTTCCAAAAATTCTTTCAAATAAAAACAATGTTTTAATAATTGAAAAGAACACTATTGATAACTTTATGAAAATTTTTAGAATTTCGCAATGAAATTAATATTTCCGGAGATACAGTTACATTTTTAAACATTTCATAAGGAAGTAATATTTATATATTTATTGATAAACTTAAGCCACTTCTCATAAAAAAATGGGTATTTCCAAAAATTCTTTCAAATGAAAACAATGTTTAAATAATTGAAAAGAACGCTATTGATAACTCAGGGAACATTATTCGAATTTCGAAATAAAATTTATATTTCCGGAGGGACAGCCACTTTCTTAAACATTTCATAAGGAAATAATATTTATATATTTATTGATAAACTTGAACCCTTTCTCATACAAAAATTTTTTTGTTCAAAAATTCTTTCAAATAATACAATTCTAACAGAATTAAAAGAGCTTTATTGATAACTTTGTGAAAATTTTGTAAAATTGCAATGAAATTAATATTTCCGGAGATACAGTCACTTTCTTAAATATTTCATAAAGATGTAATATTCATATATTTATTGATAAACTTGAACCACTTCTTATACAAAAATGGGTTTTTCCAAAAATTCTTTCAAATGAAAACAATGTTTTAATAATTGAAAAGAACACTGTTGATAACTTTCTGAAAATTTTTAGAATTTCGCAATGAAATTAATATTTCCGGAGATACAGTTACTTTTTTAAACATTTCATAAGGAAATAATATTCATATATTTATTGATTAACTTGAACCACTTCTCATACAAAAATGGACTTTCAAAAAATTCTTTCAAATGAAAACAATGTTTAAATAATTAAAAAGAGCACTATTGATAACTTTGTGAAATTTTTTAGAATTTCAGAAATGAAATTTATATTTCCGGAGTTACAGACAGTTTTTTAAACATTTAATAAGGAACAAATATTTATATATTTATTGATAAACTTGAACCACTTCTCATACAAAAAATGTATTTTTTCAAAAATTCTTTTAAATGAAAACAATGTTTAAATCATTGAAAAGAACACTATTGATAACTCAGTGAACATTATTTTCATAAGGAAGTAATATTCATATATTTATTGATAAACTTAAACCACTTCTCATACAAAAAATGTATTTTTTCAAAAATTCTTTGAAATGAAAACAATGTTTAAATAATTGAAAAGAACACTATTGATAACTCAGTGAACATTATTAGAAATTCGAAAAGAAATTTATATTTCCAAAGATACAGTCACTTTCTTAAATATTTCATAAAGATGTAATATTCATATATTTATTGATATACTTGAACCACTCCTAATACCAAAATGGGTTTTTCCAAAAATTCTTTCAAATGAAAACAATGTTTAAATAATTAAAAAGAGCACTATTGATAACTTTGTGAACATTATTTTCATAAAGATGTAATATTCATATATTCATTGATATACTTGAACCACTCCTAATACCAAAATGGGGTTTTCAAAAAAATCTTTCAAATGAACACAATTTTTTAGGAATTAAAAAAAACACTATTAATAACTTAGTGAAGATTTTTAGAATTTCGCAATAAAATTAATATTTCCGGAGATACAGTTACATTTTTAAACATATCATAAGAAAGTAATAATCATATATTTATTTCCGGAGGGACAGCCACGTTTTTAAACATTTCATAAGGAAATAATATTTATATATTTATTGATAAACTTGAACCGCTTCTCATACAAAAATGGGTTTTTCCAAAAAATCTTTCAAATGAAAACAATGTTTAAATAATTGAAAAGAACAATATTGATAACTCAGTGAACATTATTTTCATAAGGAAGTAATATTCATATATTTATTAATAAACTTAAACCACTTCTCATATAAAAAATGTATTTTTTCAAAAATTCTTTGAAATGAAAACAATGTTTAAATAATTGAAAAGAACACTATTGATAACTCAGTGAACATTGTTTTCATAAGGAAGTAATATTCATATATTTATTGATAAACTTAAACGACTTCTCATACAAAAAATGTATTTTTTCAAAAATTTTTTCAAATGAAAACAATGTTTAAATAATTAAAAAGAACACTATTGATAACTCAGTGAACATTATTAGAATTTCGAAATGAAATTTATATTTCCGGAGGAGCAGCCACTTTCTTAAACATTTCATAAGGAAATAATATTTATATATTTATTGATAAACTTGAACCCTTTCTCATACAAAAATGTATTTTTTCAAAAATTCTTTCAAATAATAAAATTCTAAAAGAAATAAAAGAGCTTTATTGATAACTTTGTGAAAATTTTTTTAAAATTGCAATGAAATTAATATTTCCGGAGATACAGTCACTTTCTTAAATATTTTATAAGGATGTAATATTCATATATTTATTGATAAACTTGAACAACTTCTCATACAAAAATGGGTTTTTCCAAAAATTCTTTCAAATGAAAACAATGTTTAAATAATTAAAAAGAGCACTATTGATAACTTTGTGAAAATTTTTAGAATTTCAGATATGAAATTTATATTTCCGGAGTTACAGACAGTTTTTTAAACATTTAATAAGGTACAAATATTTATATATTTATTGATAAACTTGAACCAGTTCTCATACAAAAAATTTATTTTTTCAAAAATTCTTTCAAATAATACAACTCTAACAGAATTAAAAGAGCTTTATTGATAACTTTGTGAAAATTTTTTAAAATTGCAATGAAATTAATATTTCCGGAGATACAGTCACTTTCTTAAATATTTCATAAAGATGTTATATTCATATATTTATTGATAAACTTGAACCACTTCTCATACAAAAATGGGGTTTTCCAAAAATTCTTTCAAATGAAAACAATGTTTAAATAATTGAAAAGAACACTATTGATAACTCAGTGAACATTATTAGAATTTTGCAATGAAATTAATATTTCCGGATATACAGTCACTTTTTTAAACATTTCAAAAGGAAGTAATATTGTTATATAGTTACTGATAAACGTGAACCATTGCTTATACAAAAATTTAGTTTTCCAAAAATTCTTTTTAATGAAAACAATTTTGAAAAAACTAAAGAGAGCCCTCTTGATTACTAAATGAAGATTTTTACAATTTCGCAATGAAACTCATATTTTCAGAGATACAGTCACTTTTTTAAACATTTCATAAGGAAGTAATATTCATATATTTATTGATTAACTTGAACCACTTCTCATACAAAAAATTCATTTTTTCAAGAATTCTTTCAAATGAAAACAATGTTTTAATAATTGAAAAGAACACTACTGATAACTCAGGGAACATTATTAGAATTTCGCAATGAAATTAATATTTCCGGAGATACATTTTTTTTTTACATTTTATAAGGAAGTAATATTCATATATTTATTGATAAACTTGAACCACTTCTCATACAAAAATGGGTTTTTCACAAAAATTCTTTCAAATAAAAACAATGTTTAAATAATTGAAAAGAACATTATTGATAACTCAGTGAACATTATTAGAATTTCGAAATGAAATTTATATATCCGGAGGGGCAGCTACTTTCTTAAACATTTCATAAGGAAATAATATTTATATATTTATTGATAAACTTGAACCCTTTCTCATACATAAATGTATTTTTTCAAAAATTCTTTAAAATAATAAAATTCTAAAAGAAATAAAAGAGCTTTATTGATAACTTTGTGAAAATTTTTTTAAAAATGCAATGAAATTAATATTTCCGGAGATACAGTCACTTTCTTAAATATTTCATAAAGATGTAATATTCATATATTTATTGATAAGCTTGAACCACTTCTCATACAAAAATGGGTTTTTCCAAAAATTCTTTCAAATAAAAACAATGTTTTAATAATTGAAAAGAACACTATTGATAACTTTATGAAAATTTTTAGAATTTCGCAATGAAATTAATATTTCCGGAGATACAGTTACATTTTTAAACATTTCATAAGGAAGTAATATTCATATATTTATTGATAAACTTAAGCCACTTCTCATAAAAAAATGGGTATTTCCAAAAATTCTTTCAAATGAAAACAATGTTTAAATAATTGAAAAGAACGCTATTGATAACTCAGGGAACATTATTAGAATTTCGAAATAAAATTTATATTTCCGGAGGGACAGCCACTTTCTTAAACATTTCATAAGGAAATAATATTTATATATTTATTGATAAACTTGAACCACTTCTCATACAAAAATGGGGTTTTCCAAAAATTCTTTCAAATGAAAACAATGTTTAAATAATTGAAAAAAACACTATTGATAACTCAGTGAACATTATTAGAATTTCGAAATGAAATTTATATTTCCGGAGGGACAGCCACTTTTTTAAACATTTCATAAGAAAATAATATTTATATATTTATTGATAAACTTGAACCCTTTCTCATACAAAAATTTATTTGTTCAAAAATTCTTTCAAATAATACAATTCTAACAGAATTAAAAGAGCTTTATTGATAACTTTGTGAAAATTTTGTAAAATTGCAATGAAATTAATATTTCCGGAGATACAGTCACTTTCTTAAATATTTCATAAAGATGTAATATTCATATATTTATTGATAAACTTGAACCACTTCTCATACAAAAATGGGTTTTTCCAAAAATTCTTTCAAATGAAAACAATGTTTTAATAATTGAAAAGAACACTGTTGATAACTTTCTGAAAATTTTTAGAATTTCGCAATGAAATTAATATTTCCGGAGATACAGTTACTTTTTTAAACATTTCATAAAGAAGTAATATTCATATATTTATTGATTAACTTGAACCACTTCTCATACAAAAATGGACTTTCCAAAAATTCTTTCAAATGAAAAGAATGTTTAAATAATTAAAAAGAGCACTTTTGATAACTTTGTGAAAATTTTTAGAATTTCAGAAATGAAATTTATATTTCCGGAGTTACAGACAGTTTTTTAAACATTTAATAAGGAACAAATATTTATATATTTATTGATAAACTTGAACCACTTCTCATACAAAAAATGTATTTTTTCAAAAATTCTTTTAAATGAAAACAATGTTTAAATAATTGAAAAGAACACTATTGATAACTCAGTGAACATTATTAGAAATTCGAAAAGAAATTTTTATTTCCAAAGATACAGTCACTTTCTTAAATATTTCATAAAGATGTAATATTCATATATTTATTGATAAACTTGAACCACTTCTTATACAAAAATGTATTTTTTCAAAAATTTTTTCAAATGAAAACAATGTTTAAATAATTAAAAAGAACACTATTGATAACTCAGTGAACATTATTAGAATTTCGAAATGAAATTTATATTTCCGGAGGAGCAGCCACTTTCTTAAACATTTCATAAGGAAATAATATTTATATATTTATTGATAAACTTGAACCCTTTCTCATACAAAAATGTATTTTTTCAAAAATTCTTTCAAATAATAAAATTCTAAAAGAAATAAAAGAGCTTTATTGATAACTTTGTGAAAATTTTTTTAAAATTGCAATGAAATTAATATTTCCGGAGATACAGTCACTTTCTTAAATATTTTATAAGGATGTAATATTCATATATTTATTGATAAACTTGAACAACTTCTCATACAAAAATGGGTTTTTCCAAAAATTCTTTCAAATGAAAACAATGTTTAAATAATTAAAAAGAGCACTATTGATAACTTTGTGAAAATTTTTAGAATTTCAGATATGAAATTTATATTTCCGGAGTTACAGACAGTTTTTTAAACATTTAATAAGGTACAAATATTTATATATTTATTGATAAACTTGAACCACTTCTCATACAAAAATTTATTTGTTCAAAAATTCTTTCAAATAATACAATTCTAACAGAATTAAAAGAGCTTTATTGATAACTTTGTGAAAATTTTGTAAAATTGCAATGAAATTAATATTTCCGGAGATACAGTCACTTTCTTAAATATTTCATAAAGATGTAATATTCATATATTTATTGATAAACTTGAACCACTTCTCATACAAAAATGGGTTTTTCCAAAAATTCTTTCAAATGAAAACAATGTTTTAATAATTGAAAAGAACACTGTTGATAACTTTCTGAAAATTTTTAGAATTACGCAATGAAATTAATATTTCCGGAGATACAGTTACTTTTTTAAACATTTCATAAAGAAGTAATATTCATATATTTATTGATTAACTTGAACCACTTCTCATACAAAAATGGACTTTCCAAAAATTCTTTCAAATGAATAGAATGTTTAAATAATTAAAAAGAGCACTTTTGATAACTTTGTGAAAATTTTTAGAATTTCAGAAATGAAATTTATATTTCCGGAGTTACAGACAGTTTTTAAACATTTAATAAGGAACAAATATTTATATATTTATTGATAAACTTGAACCACTTCTCATACAAAAAATGTATTTTTTCAAAAATTCTTTTAAATGAAAACAATGTTTAAATAATTGAAAAGAACACTATTGATAACTCAGTGAACATTATTAGAAATTCGAAAAGAAATTTTTATTTCCAAAGATACAGTCACTTTCTTAAATATTTCATAAAGATGTAATATTCATATATTTATTGATAAACTTGAACCACTTCTTATACAAAAATGGGTTTTTCCAAAAATTCTTTCAAATGAAAACAATGTTTTAATAATTGAAAAGAACACTGTTGATAACTTTCTGAAAATTTTTAGAATTTCGCAATGAAATTAATATTTCCGGAGATACATTTTTTTTTTTTACATTTTATAAGGAAGTAATATTCATATATTTATTGATAAACTTGAACCACTTCCCATACAAAAATGGGTTTTTCACAAAAATTCTTTCAAATAAAAACAATGTTTAAATAATTGAAAAGAACATTATTGATAACTCAGTGAACATTATTAGAATTTCGAAATGAAATTTATATATCCGGAGGGGCAGCTACTTTCTTAAACATTTTATAAGGAAATAATATTTATATATTTATTGATAAACTTGAACCCTTTCTCATACAAAAATGTATTTTTTCAAAAATTCTTTAAAATAATAAAATTCTAAAAGAAATAAAAGAGCTTTATTGATAACTTTGTGAAAATTTTTTTAAAAATGCAATGAAATTAATATTTCCGGAGATACAGTCACTTTCTTAAATATTTCATAAAGATGTAATATTCATATATTTATTGATAAGCTTGAACCACTTCTCATACAAAAATGGGTTTTTCCAAAAATTCTTTCAAATGAAAACAATGTTTAAATAATTGAAAAGAACGCTATTGATAACTCAGGGAACATTATTAGAATTTCGAAATAAAATTTATATTTCCGGAGGGACAGCCACTTTCTTAAACATTTCATAAGGAAATAATATTTATATATTTATTGATAAACTTGAACCACTTCTCATACAAAAATGGGGTTTTCCAAAAATTCTTTCAAATGAAAACAATGTTTAAATAATTGAAAAGAACACTATTGATAACTCAGTGAACATTATTAGAATTTCGAAATAAAATTTATATTTCCGGAGGGACAGCCACTTTTTTAAACATTTCATAAGAAAATAATATTTATATATTTATTGATAAACTTGAACCCTTTCTCATACAAAAATTTATTTGTTCAAAAATTCTTTCAAATAATACAATTCTAACAGAATTAAAAGAGCTTTATTGATAACTTTGTGAAAATTTTGTAAAATTGCAATGAAATTAATATTTCCGGAGATACAGTCACTTTCTTAAATATTTCATAAGGATGTAATATTCATATATTTATTGATAAACTTGAACCACTTCTCATACAAAAATGGGTTTTTCCAAAAATTCTTTCAAATGAAAACAATGTTTTAATAATTGAAAAGAACACTGTTGATAACTTTCTGAAAATTTTTAGAATTTCGCAATGAAATTAATATTTCCGGAGATACAGTTACTTTTTAATCATTTCATAAAGAAGTAATATTCATATATTTATTGATTAACTTGAACCACTTCTCATACAAAAATGGACTTTCCAAAAATTCTTTCAAATGAAAAGAATGTTTAAATAATTAAAAAGAGCACTTTTGATAACTTTGTGAAAATTTTTAGAATTTCAGAAATGAAATTTATATTTCCGGAGTTACAGACAGTTTTTTAAACATTTAATAAGGAACAAATATTTATATATTTATTGATAAACTTGAACCACTTCTCATACAAAAAATGTATTTTTTCAAAAATTCTTTTAAATGAAAACAATGTTTAAATAATTGAAAAGAACACTATTGATAACTCAGTGAACATTATTAGAAATTCGAAAAGAAATTTATATTTCCAAAGATACAGTCACTTTCTTAAATATTTTATAAAGATGTAATATTCATATATTTATTGATAAACTTGAACCACTTCTCATACAAAAATGGGTTTTTCCAAAAATTCTTTCAAATGAAAACAATGTTTTAATAATTGAAAAGAACACTGTTGATAACTTTCTGAAAATTTTTAGAATTTCGCAATGAAATTAATATTTCCGGAGATACATTTTTTTTTTTACATTTTATAAGGAAGTAATATTCATATATTTATTGATAAACTTGAACCACTTCTCATACAAAAATGGGTTTTTCCAAAAATTCTTTCAAATGAAAACAATGTTTAAATAATTGAAAAGAAAACTATTGATAACTCAGTGAACACTATTAGAATTTCGAAATGAAATTTATATTTCCGGAGGGACAGCCACTTTCTTAAACATTTCATAAGGAAATAATATTCATATATTTATTGATAAACTTGAACCACTTCTCATACAAAAATGGGGTTTTACAAAAATTCTTTCAAATGAAAACAATGTTTAAATAATTGAAAAGAACACTATTGATAACTCAGTGAACATTATTAGAATTTCGCAATGAAATTAATATTTCCGGAGATACAGTTTTTTTTTTTTACATTTCATAAGGAAGTAATATTCATATATATATTGATAAACTTGAACCACTTCTCATACAAAAATGGGTTTTTCCAAAAATTCTTTCAAATGAAAACAATGTTTTAATAATTGAAAAGAACACTGTTGATAACTTTCTGAAAATTTTTAGAATTTCGCAATGAAATTAATATTTCCGGAGATACATTTTTTTTTTTACATTTTATAAGGAAGTAATATTCATATATTTATTGATAAACTTGAACCACTTCTCATACAAAAAATGTATTTTTTCAAAAATTCTTTTAAATGAAAACAATGTTTAAATAATTGAAAAGAACACTATTGATAACTCAGTGAACATTATTAGAAATTCGAAAAGAAATTTATATTTCCAAAGATACAGTCACTTTCTTAAATATTTCATAAAGATGTAATATTCATATATTTATTGATAAACTTGAACCACTTCTCATACAAAAATGGGTTTTTCCAAAAATTCTTTCAAATGAAAACAATGTTTTAATAATTGAAAAGAACACTGTTGATAACTTTCTGAAAATTTTTAGAATTTCGCAATGAAATTAATATTTCCGGAGATACATTTTTTTTTTTACATTTTATAAGGAAGTAATATTCATATATTTATTGATAAACTTGAACCACTTCTCATACAAAAATGGGTTTTTCACAAAAATTCTTTCAAATAAAAACAATGTTTAAATAATTGAAAAGAACATTATTGATAACTCAGTGAACATTATTAGAATTTCGAAATGAAATTTATATATCCGGAGGGGCAGCTACTTTCTTAAACATTTCATAAGGAAATAATATTTATATATTTATTGATAAACTTGAACCCTTTCTCATACAAAAATGTATTTTTTCAAAAATTCTTTAAAATAATAAAATTCTAAAAGAAATAAAAGAGCTTTATTGATAACTTTGTGAAAATTTTTTTGAAAATGCAATGAAATAAATATTTCCGGAGATACAGTCACTTTCTTAAATATTTCATAAAGATGTAATATTCATATATTTATTGATAAGCTTGAACCACTTCTCATACAAAAATGGGTTTTTCCAAAAATTCTTTCAAATAAAAACAATGTTTTAATAATTGAAAAGAACACTATTGATAACTTTATGAAAATTTTTAGAATTTCGCAATGAAATTAATATTTCCGGAGATACAGTTACATTTTTAAACATTTCATAAGGAAGTGATATTCATATATTTATTGATAAACTTAAGCCACTTCTCATAAAAAAATGGGTATTTCCAAAAATTCTTTCAAATGAAAACAATGTTTAAATAATTGAAAAGAACGCTATTGATAACTCAGGGAACATTATTAGAATTTCGAAATAAAATTTATATTTCCGGAGGGACAGCCACTTTCTTAAACATTTCATAAGGAAATAATATTTATATATTTATTGATAAACTTGAACCACTTCTCATACAAAAATGGGGTTTTCCAAAAATTCTTTCAAATGAAAACAATGTTTAAATAATTGAAAAGAACACTATTGATAACTCAGTGAACATTATTAGAATTTCGAAATGAAATTTATATTTCCGGAGGGACAGCCACTTTTTTAAACATTTCATAAGAAAATAATATTTATATATTTATTGATAAACTTGAACCCTTTCTCATACAAAAAATTTATTTTTTCAAAAATTCTTTCAAATAATACAATTCTAACAGAATTAAAAGAGCTTTATTGATAACTTTGTGAAAATTTTGTAAAATTGCAATGAAATTAATATTTCCGGAGATACAGTCACTTTCTTAAATATTTCATAAAGATGTAATATTCATATATTTATTGATAAACTTGAACCACTTCTCATACAAAAATGGGTTTTTCCACAAATTCTTTCAAATGAAAACAATGTTTTAATAATTGAAAAGAACACTGTTGATAACTTTCTGAAAATTTTTAGAATTTCGCAATGAAATTAATATTTCCGGAGATACAGTTACTTTTTTAAACATTTCATAAAGAAGTAATATTCATATATTTATTGATTAACTTGAACCACTTCTCATACAAAAATGGACTTTCCAAAAATTCTTTCAAATGAAAAGAATGTTTAAATAATTAAAAAGAGCACTTTTGATAACTTTGTGAAAATTTTTAGAATTTCAGAAATGAAATTTATATTTCCGGAGTTACAGACAGTTTTTTAAACATTTAATAAGGAACAAATATTTATATATTTATTGATAAACTTGAACCACTTCTCATACAAAAAATGTATTTTTTCAAAAATTCTTTTAAATGAAAACAATGTTTAAATAATTAACACATCTAGCAAACTTTTTGTAGTGAAAGAGGTGCGAACAAAGTTTTTGGCCATAAAACTGGAATGGTAATATGTGCGGCTAAGAGTTTTTGATATTTTATAGTGGACACAAGTGCAATTTCAGCGCACCAGTCGTCACTTCCTGGTTCGATCCTGGAAATAAGGTACACACCCAGCAAACTTTTTGTAGTGAAAAAGGTGCAAACGAAGTTTTTGGCCATAAAACTGGAATGGTAATATGTGCGGGTAAGAATTTTTGATATTTTATAGTGGACACATGTACCATTTTAGTGCACCAGTTGTCACTTCCTAGTTCGGTCCTGGGGATAAGATACGCACCCAGAAAACTTTTTTAAGAGTAAAAGGCGCAAAAAAATTTTTGGCCATAAAACTGAAAATGTAATATGTGCGGCTAAGAATTTTTGACATTTTATAGTGGACACATGTAACATTCCAGCTCACCAGTTGTCATTTCCTGGTTCGTCCATGGGGACGAAATACACACCTAGCAATCTTTTTGTAGTGAAAGAGGTGCGAACAAAGTTTTTGGCCATAAAACTGGAATGGTAATATGTGCGGCTAAGAGTTTTTTATATTTTATAGTGCACACATGTACCATTCCAGCTCACCAGTTGTCATTTCCTGGTTCGTCTATGGGGACGAAATACACACCTAGCAATCTTTTTGTAGTGAAAGAGGTGCGAACAAAGTTTTTGGCCATAAAACTGAAAATGTAATATGTGCGGCTAAGAATTTTTGACATTTTATAGTGGACACATGTAACATTCCAGCTCACCAGTTGTCATTTCCTGGTTCGTCTATGGGGACGAAATACACACCTAGCAAACTTTTTGTAGTGAAAAAGGTGCGAACAAAGTTTTTGGCCATAAAACTGGATTGGTAATATGTGCGGTCAAGAATTTTTGATATTTTATAGTGGACACATGTACCATTTCAGCGCACCAGTTGTCATTTCCTGGTTCGTCTATGGGGACGAAGTACACACCTAGCAAACTTTTTGTAGTGAAAAAGGTGCGAACAAAGTTTTTGGCCATAAAACTGGAATGGTAATATGTGCGGCTAAGAATTTTTTATATTTTATAGTGGACACATGTAACATTCCAGCTCACCAGTTGTCATTTCCTGGTTCGTCCATGGGGACGAAATACACACCCAGCAAACTTTATGTGGTAAAAAAGGCGCGAACAAAGTTTTTGGCCATAAAACTGGAATGGTAATATGTGCGGCTAAGAATTTTTTATATTTTATAGTGGACACATGTAACATTCCAGCTCACCAGTTGTCATTTTCTGGTTCGTCCATGGGGACGAAATACACACCCAGCAAACTTTATGTGGTAAAAAAGGCGCGAACAAAGTTTTTGGCCATAAACCGTAAATGGGTATTAGTGCGCCTTAGAATTTTTCATATTTTACAGTGCACACATGAACCATTCGAGCGCACCAGTTTTCATTTTCTGATTTGTCCCTGGGGACGAAATACACATCTAGCAAACTTTTTGTAGTGAAAGAGGTGCGAACAAAGTGTTTGGCCATAAAACTGGAATGGTAATATGTGCGCTAAGAATTTTTGATATTTTATAGTGGACACAAGTGCAATTTCAGCGCACCAGTCGTCACTTCCTGGTTCGGTCCTGGAAATAAGGTACACACCCAGCAAACTTTTTGTAGTGAAAAAGGTGCAAACAAAGTTTTTGGCCATAAAACTGGAATGCTAATATGTGCGGCTAAGAATTTTTGATATTTCATAGTGGACACATGTACCATTTTAGTGCACCAGTTGTCACTTCCTAGTTCGGTCCTGGGGATAAGATACGCACCCAGAAAACTTTTTTAAGAGTAAAAGGCGCAAAAAAATTTTTGGCCATAAAACTGAAAATGTAATATGTGCGGCTAAGAATTTTTGACATTTTATAGTGGACACATGTAACATTCCAGCTCACCAGTTGTCATTTCCTGGTTCGTCCATGGGGACGAAATACACACCTAGCAATCTTTTTGTAGTGAAAGAGGTGCGAACAAAGTTTTTGGCCATAAAACTGGAATGGTAATATGTGCGGCTAAGAATTTTTTATATTTTATAGTGCACACATGTACCATTCCAGCTCACCAGTTGTCATTTCCTGGTTCGTCTATGGGGACGAAATACACACCTAGCAATCTTTTTGTAGTGAAAGAGGTGCGAACAAAGTTTTTGGCCATAAAACTGAAAATGTAATATGTGCGGCTAAGAATTTTTGACATTTTATAGTGGACACATGTAACATTCCAGCTCACCAGTTGTCATTTCCTGGTTCGTCTATGGGGACGAAATACACACCTAGCAAACTTTTTGTAGTGAAAAAGGTGCGAACAAAGTTTTTGGCCATAAAACTGGATTGGTAATATGTGCGGTCAAGAATTTTTGATATTTTATAGTGGACACATGTACCATTTCAGCGCACCAGTTGTCATTTCCTGGTTCGTCTATGGGGACGAAGTACACACCTAGCAAACTTTTTGTAGTGAAAAAGGTGCGAACAAAGTTTTTGGCCATAAAACTGGAATGGTAATATGTGCGGCTAAGAATTTTTTATATTTTATAGTGGACACATGTAACATTCCAGCTCACCAGTTGTCATTTCCTGGTTCGTCCATGGGGACGAAATACACACCCAGCAAACTTTATGTGGTAAAAAAGGCTCGAACAAAGTTTTTGGCCATAAAACTGGAATGGTAATATGTGCGGCTAAGAATTTTTTATATTTTATAGTGGACACATGTACCATTTCAGCGCACCAGTTGTCATTTCCTGGTTCGTCTATGGGGACGAAGTACACACCTAGCAAACTTTTTGTAGTGAAAAAGGTGCGAACAAAGTTTTTGGCCATAAAACTGGATTGGTAATATGTGCGGTCAAGAATTTTTGATATTTTATAGTGGACACATGTACCATTTCAGCGCACCAGTTGTCATTTCCTGGTTCGTCTATGGGGACGAAGTACACACCTAGCAAACTTTTTGTAGTGAAAAAGGTGCGAACAAAGTTTTTGGCCATAAAACTGGAATGGTAATATGTGCGGCTAAGAATTTTTTATATTTTATAGTGGACACATGTAACATTCCAGCTCACCAGTTGTCATTTCCTGGTTCGTCCATGGGGACGAAATACACACCCAGCAAACTTTATGTGGTAAAAAAGGCTCGAACAAAGTTTTTGGCCATAAAACTGGATTGGTAATATGTGCGGTCAAGAATTTTTGATATTTTATAGTGGACACATGTACCATTTCAGCGCACCAGTTGTCATTTCCTGGTTCGTCTATGGGGACGAAGTACACACCTAGCAAACTTTTTGTAGTGAAAAAGGTGCGAACAAAGTTTTTGGCCATAAAACTGGAATGGTAATATGTGCGGCTAAGAATTTTTTATATTTTATAGTGGACACATGTAACATTCCAGCTCACCAGTTGTCATTTCCTGGTTCGTCCATGGGGACGAAATACACACCCAGCAAACTTTATGTGGTAAAAAAGGCGCGAACAAAGTTTTTGGCCATAAACCGTAAATGGGTATTAGTGCGCCTTAGAATTTTTCATATTTTACAGTGCACACATGAACCATTCGAGCGCACCAGTTTTCATTTTCTGATTTGTCCCTGGGGACGAAATACACATCTAGCAAACTTTTTGTAGTGAAAGAGGTGCGAACAAAGTGTTTGGCCATAAAACTGGAATGGTAATATGTGCGCTAAGAATTTTTGATATTTTATAGTGGACACAAGTGCAATTTCAGCGCACCAGTCGTCACTTCCTGGTTCGGTCCTGGAAATAAGGTACACACCCAGCAAACTTTTTGTAGTGAAAAAGGTGCAAACAAAGTTTTTGGCCATAAAACTGGAATGCTAATATGTGCGGCTAAGAATTTTTGATATTTCATAGTGGACACATGTACCATTTCAGTGCACCAGTTGTTACTTCCTAGTTCGGTCCTGGGGATAAGATACGCACCCAGAAAACTTTTTTAAGAGTAAAAGGCGCAAAAAAATTTTTGGCCATAAAACTGAAAATGTAATATGTGCGGCTAAGAATTTTTTATATTTTATAGTGGACACAAGTGCAATTTCAGCGCACCAGTCGTCACTTCCTGGTTCGGTCCTGGAAATAAGGTACACACCCAGCAAACTTTTTGTAGTGAAAAAGGTGCAAACAAAGTTTTTGGCCATAAAACTGGAATGCTAATATGTGCGGCTAAGAATTTTTTATATTTCATAGTGGACACATGTACCATTTCAGTGCACCAGTTGTTACTTCCTAGTTCGGTCCTGGGGATAAGATACGCACCCAGAAAACTTTTTTAAGAGTAAAAGGCGCAAAAAAATTTTTGGCCATAAAACTGAAAATGTAATATGTGCGGCTAAGAATTTTTTATATTTTATAGTGGACACATGTACCATTCCAGCTCACCAGTTGTCATTTCCTGGTTCGTCTATGGGGACGAAATACACACCTAGCAAACTTTTTGTAGTGAAAAAGGTGCGAACAAAGTTTTTGGCCATAAAACTGGATTGGTAATATGTGCGGCTAAGAATTTTTTATATTTTATAGTGGACACATGTACCATTCCAGCTCACCAGTTGTCATTTCCTGGTTCGTCCATGGGGATGAAATACATACCTAGCAAACTTTTTGTAGTGAAAGGGGTGCGAACAAAGTTTTTGGCCATAAAACTGGAATGGTAATATGTGCGGCTAAGAATTTTTTATATTTTATAGTGAACACATGTAACATTCCAGCTCACCAGTTGTCATTTCCTGGTTCGTCCATGGGGACGAAATACACACCCAGTAAACTTTATGTGGTAAAAATGGCGCAAACAAAGTTTTTGGCCATAAAACGTAAATGGTTATATGTGCGTCTTAGAATTTTTCATATTTTACAGTGCACACATGTACCATTCGAGCGCACCAGTTGTCACTTCCTGGTTCGGTCCTGGAAGTAAGCTGCACACCCAGCAAACTTTTTGTAGTGAAAAAGGTGCAAACGAAGTTTTTGGCCATAAAACTGAAAATGTAATATGTGCGGCTAAGAATTTTTGACATTTTATAGTGGACACATGTAACATTCCAGCTCACCAGTTGTCATTTCCTGGTTCGTCAATGGGGACGAAATACACACCTAGCAATCTTTTTGTAGTGAAAGAGGTGCGAACAAAGTTTTTGACCATAAAACTGGAATGGTAATATGTGCGGCTAAGAATTTTTTTATATTTTATAGTGCACACATGTACCATTTTAGCGCACCAGTTGTCATTTCCTGGTTCGTCTATGGGGACGAAATACACACCTAGCAAACTTTTTGTAGTGAAAAAGGTGCGAACAAAGTTTTTGGCCATAAAACTGGATTGGTAATATGTGCGGTCAAGAATTTTTGATATTTTATAGTGGACACATGTACCATTTCAGCGCACCAGTTGTCATTTCCTGGTTCGTCTATGGGGACGAAATACACACCTAGCAAACTTTTTGTAGTGAAAAAGGTGCGAACAAAGTTTTTGGCCATAAAACTGGAATGGTAATATGTGCGGCTAAGAATTTTTTATATTTTATAGTGGACACATGTAACATTCCAGCTCACCAGTTGTCATTTCCTGGTTCGTCCATGGGGACGAAATACACACCCAGCAAACTTTATGTGGTAAAAAAGGCGCGAACAAAGTTTTTGGCCATAAAACGTAAATGGGTATATGTGCGTCTTAGAATTTTTCATATTTTACAGTGCACACATGAACCATTCGAGCGCACCAGTTGTCATTTTCTGATTTGTCCCTGGGGACGAAATACACACCTAGCAAACTTTTTGTAGTGAAAGAGGTGCGAACAAAGTTTTTGGCCATAAAACTGGAATGGTAATATGTGCGCTAAGAATTTTTTATATTTTATAGTGGAATTTTTCATATTTTACAGTGCACACATGAACCATTCGAGCGCACCAGTTTTCATTTTCTGATTTGTCCCTGGGGACGAAATACACATCTAGCAAACTTTTTGTAGTGAAAGAGGTGCGAACAAAGTGTTTGGCCATAAAACTGGAATGGTAATATGTGCGGTCAAGAATTTTTGATATTTTATAGTGGACACATGTACCATTTCAGCGCACCAGTTGTCATTTCCTGGTTCGTCTATGGGGACGAAATACACACCTAGCAAACTTTTTGTAGTGAAAAAGGTGCGAACAAAGTTTTTGGCCATAAAACTGGAATGGTAATATGTGCGGCTAAGAATTTTTTATATTTTATAGTGGACACATGTAACATTCCAGCTCACCAGTTGTCATTTCCTGGTTCGTCCATGGGGACGAAATACACACCCAGCAAACTTTATGTGGTAAAAAAGGCGCGAACAAAGTTTTTGGCCATAAAACGTAAATGGGTATATGTGCGTCTTAGAATTTTTCATATTTTACAGTGCACACATGAACCATTCGAGCGCACCAGTTGTCATTTTCTGATTTGTCCCTGGGGACGAAATACACACCTAGCAAACTTTTTGTAGTGAAAGAGGTGCGAACAAAGTTTTTGGCCATAAAACTGGAATGGTAATATGTGCGCTAAGAATTTTTTATATTTTATAGTGGACACATGTACCATTCCAGCTCACCAGTTGTCATTTCCTGTTTCGTCCATGGGGACGAAATACACACCTAGCAATCTTTTTGTAGTGAAAAAGGTGCGAACAAAGTTTTTGGCCATAAAACTGGAATGGTAATATGTTCGGCTAAGAGTTTTTGATATTTTATAGTGGACACAAGTGCAATTTCAGCGCATCAGTCGTCACTTCCTGGTTCGTCCATGGGGACGAAATACACACCCAGCAAACTTTATGTGGTAAAAAAGGCGCGAACAAAGTTTTTGGCCATAAAACGTAAATGGGTATATGTGCGTCTTAGAATTTTTCATATTTTACAGTGCACACATGAACCATTCGAGCGCACCAGTTGTCATTTTCTGATTTGTCCCTGGGGACGAAATACACACCTAGCAAACTTTTTGTAGTGAAAGAGGTGCGAACAAAGTTTTTGGCCATAAAACTGGAATGGTAATATGTGCGCTAAGAATTTTTTATATTTTATAGTGGACACATGTACCATTCCAGCTCACCAGTTGTCATTTCCTGTTTCGTCCATGGGGACGAAATACACACCTAGCAATCTTTTTGTAGTGAAAAAGGTGCGAACAAAGTTTTTGGCCATAAAACTGGAATGCTAATATGTGCGGCTAAGAATTTTTGATATTTCATAGTGGACACATGTACCATTTCAGTGCACCAGTTGTTACTTCCTAGTTCGGTCCTGGGGATAAGATACGCACCCAGAAAACTTTTTTAAGAGTAAAAGGCGCAAAAAAATTTTTGGCCATAAAACTGAAAATGTAATATGTGCGGCTAAGAATTTTTGACATTTTATAGTGGACACATGTACCATTCCAGCTCACCAGTTCTCCATTCCGTGTTCGTCCATGGGGACGAAATACATACCTAGCAATCTTTTTGTAGTGAAAAAGGTGCGAACAAAGTTTTTGGCCATAAAACTGGAATGGTAATATGTGCGGCTAAGAATTTTTTATATTTTATAGTGGACACATGTAACATTCCAGCTCACCAGTTGTCATTTTCTGGTTCGTCCATGGGGACGAAATACACACCCAGCAAACTTTATGTGGTAAAAAAGGCGCGAACAAAGTTTTTGGCCATAAAACGTAAATGGGTATTAGTGCGCCTTAGAATTTTTCATATTTTACAGTGCACACATGAACCATTCGAGCGCACCAGTTTTCATTTTCTGATTTGTCCCTGGCGACGAAATACACATCTAGCAAACTTTTTGTAGTGAAAGAGGTGCGAACAAAGTTTTTGGCCATAAAACTGGAATGGTAATATGTGCGGCTAAGAATTTTTTATATTTTATAGTGAACACATGTAACATTCCAGCTCACCAGTTGTCATTTCCTGGTTTGTCCATGGGGACGAAATACACACCCAGTAAACTTTATGTGGTAAAAATGGCGCGAACAAAGTTTTTGGCCATAAAACGTAAATGGTTATATGTGCGTCTTAGAATTTTTCATATTTTACAGTGCACACATGTACCATTCGAGCGCACCAGTTGTCAATTCCTGGTTCGGTCCTGGAAGTAAGCTACACACCCAGCAAACTTTTTGTAGTGAAAAAGGTGCAAACAAAGTTTTTGGCCATAAAACTGGAATGGTAATATGTGCGGCTAAGAGTTTTTGATATTTTATAGTGGACACAAGTGCAATTTCAGCGCACCAGTCGTCACTTCCTGGTTCGATCCTGGAAATAAGGTACACACCCAGCAAACTTTTTGTAGTGAAAAAGGTGCAAACGAAGTTTTTGGCCATAAAACTGGAATGGTAATATGTGCGGGTAAGAATTTTTGATATTTTATAGTGGACACATGTACCATTTTAGTGCACCAGTTGTCACTTCCCAGTTCGGTCCTGGGGATAAGATACGCACCCAGAAAACTTTTTTAAGAGTAAAAGGCGCAAAAAAATTTTTGGCCATAAAACTGAAAATGTAATATGTGCGGCTAAGAATTTTTGACATTTTATAGTGGACACATGTAACATTCCAGCTCACCAGTTGTCATTTCCTGGTTCGTCCATGGGGACGAAATACACACCTAGCAATCTTTTTGTAGTGAAAGAGGTGCGAACAAAATTTTTGGCCATAAAACTGGAATGGTAATATGTGCGGCTAAGAATTTTTTATATTTTATAGTGCACACATGTACCATTTCAGCGCACCAGTTGTCATTGCCTGGTTCGTCTATGGGGACGAAATACACACCTAGCAAACTTTTTGTAGTGAAAAAGGTGCGAACAAAGTTTTTGGCCATAAAACTGGAATGGTAATATGTGCGGCTAAGAATTTTTTATATTTTATAGTGGACACATGTAACATTCCAGCTCACCAGTTGTCATTTCCTGGTTCGTCCATGGGGACGAAATACACACCCAGCAAACTTTATGTGGTAAAAAAGGCGCGAACAAAGTTTTTGGCCATAAAACTGGAATGGTAATATGTGCGGCTAAGAATTTTTTATATTTTATAGTGGACACATGTAACATTCCAGCTCACCAGTTGTCATTTTCTGGTTCGTCCATGGGGACGAAATACACACCCAGCAAACTTTATGTGGTAAAAAAGGCGCGAACAAAGTTTTTGGCCATAAAACGTAAATGGGTATTAGTGCGCCTTAGAATTTTTCATATTTTACAGTGCACACATGAACCATTCGAGCGCACCAGTTTTCATTTTCTGATTTGTCCCTGGGGACGAAATACACATCTAGCAAACTTTTTGTAGTGAAAGAGGTGCGAACAAAGTGTTTGGCCATAAAACTGGAATGGTAATATGTGCGCTAAGAATTTTTGATATTTTATAGTGGACACAAGTGCAATTTCAGCGCACCAGTCGTCACTTCCTGGTTCGGTCCTGGAAATAAGGTACACACCCAGCAAACTTTTTGTAGTGAAAAAGGTGCAAACAAAGTTTTTGGCCATAAAACTGGAATGCTAATATGTGCGGCTAAGAATTTTTGATATTTCATAGTGGACACATGTACCATTTCAGTGCACCAGTTGTTACTTCCTAGTTCGGTCCTGGGGATAAGATACGCACCCAGAAAACTTTTTTAAGAGTAAAAGGCGCAAAAAAATTTTTGGCCATAAAACTGAAAATGTAATATGTGCGGCTAAGAATTTTTTATATTTTATAGTGGACACATGTACCATTTCAGCGCACTAGTTGTCACTTCCGGGTTCGGCCTGGGGGATAAGAAACACACCCAGCAAACTTTTTGTTGTGAAAAAGGTGCGAAAAAAGTTTCTGGCCATAAAACTTAAATGGTAAGGTCTTAGAATTTTTCATATTTAATAGTGCACACATGTACCATTCCAGCTCACCAGTTGTCATTTCCTGGTTCGTCTATGGGGACGAAATACACACCTAGCAAACTTTTTGTAGTGAAAAAGGTGCGAACAAAGTTTTTGGCCTTAAAACTGGAATGGTAATATGTGCGGCTAAGAATTTTTTATATTTTATAGTGGACACATGTACCATTCCAGCTCACCAGTTGTCATTTCCTGGTTCGTCCATGGGGATGAAATACATACCTAGCAAACTTTTTGTAGTGAAAGGGGTGCGAACAAAGTTTTTGGCCATAAAACTGGAATGGTAATATGTGCGGCTAAGAATTTTTTATATTTTATAGTGAACACATGTAACATTCCAGCTCACCAGTTGTCATTTCCTGGTTCGTCCATGGGGACGAAATACACACCCAGTAAACTTTATGTGGTAAAAATGGCGCGAACAAAGTTTTTGGCCATAAAACGTAAATGGTTATATGTGCGTCTTAGAATTTTTCATATTTTACAGTGCACACATGTACCATTCGAGCGCACCAGTTGTCACTTCCTGGTTCGGTCCTGGAAGTAAGCTACACACCCAGCAAACTTTTTGTAGTGAAAAAGGTGCAAACAAAGTTTTTGGCCATAAAACTGGAATGGTAATATGTGCGGCTAAGATTTTTTGAAATTTTATAGTGGACACAAGTGCAATTTCAGCGCATCAGTCGTCACTTCCTGGTTCGGTCCTGGAAATAAGGTACACACCCAGCAAACTTTTTGTAGTGAAAAAGGTGCAAACAAAGTTTTTGGCCATAAAACTGGAATGCTAATATGTGCGGCTAAGAATTTTTGATATTTCATAGTGGACACATGTACCATTTCAGTGCACCAGTTGTTACTTCCTAGTTCGGTCCTGGGGATAAGATACGCACCCAGAAAACTTTTTTAAGAGTAAAAGGCGCAAAAAAATTTTTGGCCATAAAACTGAAAATGTAATATGTGCGGCTAAGAATTTTTGACATTTTATAGTGGACACATGTACCATTCCAGCTCACCAGTTCTCCATTCCGTGTTCGTCCATGGGGACGAAATACATACCTAGCAATCTTTTTGTAGTGAAAGACGTGCGAACAAAGTTTTTGGCCATAAAACTGGAATGGTAATATGTGCGGCTAAGAATTATTTATATTTTATAGTGCACACATGTACCATTTCAGCGCACCAGTTGTCATTTCCTGGTTCGTCTATGGGGACGAAATACACACCTAGCAAACTTTTTGTAGTGAAAAAGGTGCGAACAAAGTTTTTGGCCATAAAACTGGAATGGTAATATGTGCGGCTAAGAATTTTTTATATTTTATAGTGGACACATGTAACATTCCAGCTCACTAGTTGTCATTTTCTGGTTCGTCCATGGGGACGAAATACACACCCAGCAAACTTTATGTGGTAAAAAAGGCGCGAACAAAGTTTTTGGCCATAAAACGTAAATGGGTATTAGTGCGCCTTAGAATTTTTCATATTTTACAGTGCACACATGAACCATTCGAGCGCACCAGTTTTCATTTTCTGATTTGTCCCTGGGGACGAAATACACATCTAGCAAACTTTTTGTAGTGAAAGAGGTGCGAACAAAGTTTTTGGCCATAAAACTGGAATGGTAATATGTGCGCTAAGAATTTTTGATATTTTATAGTGGACACAAGTGCAATTTCAGCGCACCAGTCGTCACTTCCTGGTTCGGTCCTGGAAATAAGGTACACACCCAGCAAACTTTTTGTAGTGAAAAAGGTGCAAACAAAGTTTTTGGCCATAAAACTGGAATGCTAATATGTGCGGCTAAGAATTTTTGATATTTCATAGTGGACACATGTACCATTTCAGTGCACCAGTTGTTACTTCCTAGTTCGGTCCTGATGATAAGATACGCACCCAGAAAACTTTTTTAAGAGTAAAAGGCGCAAAAAAATTTTTGGCCATAAAACTGAAAATGTAATATATGCGGCTAAGAATTTTTTATATTTTATAGTGGACACATGTACCATTTCAGCGCACCAGTTGTCATTTCCTGGTTCGTCTATGGGGACGAAATACACACCTAGCAAAATTTTTGTAGTGAAAAAGGTGCGAACAAAGTTTTTGGCCATAAAACTGGAATGGTAATATGTGCGGCTAAGAATTTTTTATATTTTATAGTGGACACATGTAACATTCCAGCTCACCAGTTGTCATTTTCTGGTTCGTCCATGGGGACGAAATACACACCCAGCAAACTTTATGTGGTAAAAAAGGCGCGAACAAAGTTTTTGGCCATAAAACGTAAATGGGTATTAGTGCGCCTTAGAATTTTTCATATTTTACAGTGCACACATGTACCATTTCAGCGCACCAGTTGTCACTTCCTGGTTCGGCCCTGGGGACGAAATACACACCTAGCAAACTTATTGTAGTGAAAAAGGAGCGAAAAAAGTTTCTGGCCATAAAACTGAAATTGTCATATATGCGTCCAGGGATTTTTGATATTTTATAGTGGACACATGTACCATTCCAGCGCACCAGTTGTCACTTCCTGGTTCGGCCCTGGGGACGAAATACACACCTAGTAAACTTATTGTAGTGAAAAAGCGAAAAAGTTTCTGGCCATAAAACTGAAATTGTAATATATGCGCCTAGGGATTTTTGATATTTTATAGTGGACACATGTACCATTCCAGCGCACCAGTTGTCATTTCCTGGTTCGTCTATGGGGACGAAATACACACCTAGCAAACTTTTTGTAGTGAAAAAGGTGCGAACAAAGTTTTTGGCCATAAAACTGGAATGGTAATATGTGCAGCTAAGAATTTTTTATATTTTATAGTGGACACATGTACCATTCCAGATCACCAGTTGTCATTTCCTGGTTCGTCCATGGGGACGAAATACACACCTAGCAATCTTTTTGTAGTGAAAGAGGTGCGAACAAAGTTTTTGGCCATAAAACTGGAATGGTAATATGTGCGGCTAAAAATTTTTTATATTTTATAGTGGACACATGTAACATTCCAGCTCACCAGTTGTCATTTCCTGGTTCGTCCATGGGGACGAAATACACACCCAGCAAACTTTATGGGGTAAAAAAGGCGCGAACAAAGTTTTTGGCCATAAAACGTAAATGGTTATATGTGCGTCTTAGAATTTTTCATATTTTACAGTGCACACATGAACCATTCGAGCGCACCAGTTGTCACTTTCTGATTTGTCCCTGGGGACGAAATACACACCTAGCAAACTTTTTGTAGTGAAAGAGGTGCGAACAAAGTTTTTGGCCATAAAACTGGAATGGTAATATGTGCGGCTAAGAATTTTTTATATTTTATAGTGGACACATGTACCATTCCAGCTCTCCAGTTGTCATTTCCTGGTTCGTCTATGGGGACGAAATACACACCCAGCAAACTTTTTGTTGTGAAAAAGGTGCGAAAAAAGTTTCTGGCCATAAAACTTAAATGGTAATATGTGCGTCTTAGAATTTTTCATATTTCATAGTGCACACATGTACCATTTCAGCGCACCAGTTGTCATTTCCTGGTTCGTCTATGGGGACGAAATACACACCTAGCAAACTTTTTGTAGTAAAAAAGGTGCGAACAAAGTTTTTGGCCATAAAACTGGAATGGTAATATGTGCGGTCAAGAATTTTTGATATTTTATAGTGGACACATGTACAATTTCAGCGCACCAGTTGTCATTTCCTGGTTCGTCTATGGGGACGAAATACACACCTAGCAAACTTTTTGTAGTTAAAAAGGTGCGAACAAAGTTTTTGGCCATAAAACTGGAATGGTAATATGTGCGGCTAAGAATTTTTTATATTTTATAGTGGACACATGTACCATTTCAGCGCACCAGTTGTCATTTCCTGGTTCGTCTATGGGGACGAAATACACACCTAGCAAACATTTTGTAGTGAAAGAGGTGCGAACAAAGTTTTTGGCCATAAAACTGGAATGGTAATATGTGCGGTCAAGAATTTTTGATATTTTATAGTGGACACACGTACCATTTCAGCGCACCAGTTGTCATTTCCTGGTTCGTCCATGGGGACGAAATACACACCTAGCAAACATTTTGTAGTGAAAGAGGTGCGAACAAAGTTTTTGGCCATAAAACTGGAATGGTAATATGTGCGGTCAAGAATTTTTGATATTTTATAGTGGACACACGTACCATTTCAGCGCACCAGTTGTTATTTCCTGGTTCGTCCATGGGGACGAAATACACACCTAGCAATCTTTTTGTAGTGAAAGAGGTGCGATTAAAGTTTTTGGCCATAAAACTGGAATGGTAATATGTGCGGCTAAAAATTTTTTATATTTTATAGTGGACACATGTAACATTCCAGCTCACCAGTTGTCATTTCCTGGTTCGTCCATGGGGACGAAATACACACCCAGCAAACTTTATGTGGTAAAAAAGGCGCGAACAAAGTTTTTGGCCATAAAACGTAAATGGTTATATGTGCGTCTTAGAATTTTTCATATTTTACAGTGCACACATGAACCATTCGAGCGCACCAGTTGTCATTTTCTGATTTGTCCCTGGGGACGAAATACACACCTAGCAAACTTTTTGTAGTGAAAAAGGTGCGAACAAAGTTTTTGGCCATAAAACTGGAATGGTAATATGTGCGGCTAAGAATTTTTTATATTTTATAGTGGACACATGTAACATTCCAGCTCACCAGTTGTCATTTCCTGGTTCGTCCATGGGGACGAAATACACACCCAGCAAACTTTATGTGGTAAAAAAGGCGCGAACAAAGTTTTTGGCCATAAAACGTAAATGGTTATATGTGCGTCTTAGAATTTTTCATATTTTACAGTGCACACATGAACCATTCGAGCGCACCAGTTGTCATTTTCTGATTTGTCCCTGGGGACGAAATACACACCTAGCAAACTTTTTGTAGTGAAAGCGGTGCGAACAAAAATTTTGGCCATAAAACTGGAATGGTAATATCTGCGGCTAAGAATTTTTTATATTTTATAGTGCACACATGTACCATTTCAGCGCACCAGTTGTCATTTCCTGGTTCGTCTATGGGGACGAAATACACACCTAGCAAACTTTTTGTAGTGAAAAAGGTACGAACAAAGTTTTTGGCCATAAAACTGGAATGGTAATATCTGCGGCTAAGAATTTTTTATATTTTATAGTGCACACATGTACCATTTCAGCGCACCAGTTGTCATTTCCTGGTTCGTCTATGGGGACGAAATACACACCTAGCAAACTTTTTGTAGTGAAAAAGGTGCGAACAAAGTTTTTGGCCATAAAACTGGAATGGTAATATGTGCGGTCAAGAATTTTTGATATTTTATAGTGGACACATGTACCATTTCAGCGCACCAGTTGTCATTTCCTGGTTCGTCTATGGGGACGAAATACACACCTAGCAACCTTTTTGTAGTGAAAAAGGTGCGAACAAAGTTTTTGGCCATAAAACTGGAATGGTAATATGTGCGGCTAAGAGTTTTTATATTTTATAGTGGACACAAGTGCAATTTCAGCGCACCAGTCGTCACTTCCTTGTTCGGTCCTGGAAATAAGGTACACACCCAGCAAACTTTTTGTAGTGAAAAAGGTGCAAACAAAGTTTTTGGCCATAAAACTGGAATGCTAATATGTGCGGCTAAGAATTTTTGATATTTCATAGTGGACACATGTACCATTTCAGTGCACCAGTTGTTACTTCCTAGTTCGGTCCTGGGGATAAGATACGCACCCAGAAAACTTTTTTAAGAGTAAAAGGCGCAAAAAAATTTTTGGCCATAAAACTGAAAATGTAATATGTGCGGCTAAGAATTTTTGACATTTTATAGTGGACACATGTACCATTCCAGCTCACCAGTTCTCATTTCCGTGTTCGTCCATGGGGACGAAATACATACCTAGCAATCTTTTTGTAGTGAAAGAGGTGCGAACAAAGTTTTTGGCCATAAAACTGGAATGGTAATATGTGCGGCTAAGAATTTTTTATATTTTATAGTGCACACATGTACCATTTCAGCGCACCAGTTGTCATTTCTTGGTTCGTCTATGGGGACGAAATACACACCTAGCAAACTTTTTGTAGTGAAAAAGGTGCGAACAAAGTTTTTGGCCATAAAACTGGTATGGTAATATGTGCGGCTAAGAATTTTTTATATTTTATAGTGGACACATGTACCATTCCAGCTCACCAGTTGTCATTTCCTGGTTCGTCCATGGGGATGAAATACATACCTAGCAAACTTTTTGTAGTGAAAGGGGTGCGAACAAAGTTTTTGGCCATAAAACTGGAATGGTAATATGTGCGGCTAAGAATTTTTTATATTTTATAGTGCACACATGTACCATTTCAGCGCACCAGTTGTCATTTCTTGGTTCGTCTATGGGGACGAAATACACACCTAGCAAACTTTTTGTAGTGAAAAAGGTGCGAACAAAGTTTTTGGCCATAAAACTGGAATGGTAATATGTGCGGCTAAGAATTTTTTATATTTTATAGTGGACACATGTAACATTCCAGCTCACCAGTTGTCATTTTCTGGTTCGTCCATGGGGACGAAATACACACCCAGCAAACTTTATGTGGTAAAAAAGGCGCGAACAAAGTTTTTGGCCATAAAACGTAAATGGGTATTAGTGCGCCTTAGAATTTTTCATATTTTACAGTGCACACATGAACCATTCGAGCGCACCAGTTTTCATTTTCTGATTTGTCCCTGGGGACGAAATACACATCTAGCAAACTTTTTGTAGTGAAAGAGGTGCGAACAAAGTTTTTGGCCATAAAACTGGAATGGTAATATGTGCGCTAAGAATTTTTTATATTTTATAGTGGACACATGTACCATTCCAGCTCACCAATTGTCATTTCCTAGTTCGTCCATGGGGACGAAATACACACCTAGCAATCTTTTTGTAGTGAAAAAGGTGCAAACAAAGTTTTTGGCCAGAAAACTGGAATGGTAATATGTGCGGCTAAGAATTTTTTATATTTTATAGTGGACACATGTACCATTCCAGCTCACCAGTTGTCATTTCCTGGTTCGTCCATGGGAACGAAGTACACACCTAGCAATCTTTTTGTAGTGAAAGAGGTGCGAATAAAGTTTTTGGCCATAAAACTGGAATGGTAATATGTGCGGCTACGAATTTTTTATATTTTATAGTGGACACATGTACTATTTCAGCACACCAGTTGTCACTTCCTGGTTCGGCCCTGGGGATGAAATACACACCTAGCAAACTTTATGTGGTAAAAAAGGCGCGAACAAAGTTTTTGGCCATAAAACTGGAATGGTAATATGTGCGGCTAAGAATTTTTTATATTTTATAGTGGACACATGTACCATTCCAGCTCACCAGTTGTCATTTCCTGGTTCGTCCATGGGGACGAAATACACACCTAGCAATCTTTTTGTAGTGAAAGAGGTGCGAACAAAGTTTTTGGCCATAAAACTGGAATGGTAGTATGTGCGGCTAAGAATTTTTTATATTTTATAGTGGACACATGTACCATTCCAGCTCACCAGTTGTCATTTCCTGGTTCGTCCATGGGGACGAAATACACACCTAGCAATCTTTTTGTAGTGAAAGAGGTGCGAATAAAGTTTTTGGCCATAAAACTGGAATGGTAATATGTGCGGCTAAGAATTTTTTATATTTTATAGTGGACACATATACCATTCCAGCTCACCAGTTGTCATTTCCTGGTTCGTCCATGGGGATGAAATACACACCCAGCAAACTTTATGTCTTTTCGAAGCTTCCAGCATAGGTTTTTGATGAATATTGTCTTGGTATTTCTAAGTGCAGCAATGTGTTATGCTTTTTTGCGCACTTTGAGCATGACCGTGATGTGCATGATTTGGTGGTATGCTCTTATTTAAAACAGTTGACACAAAGTCTCATCTTTTGCGTCCATTGTAGTCTCTCGGCTGGGGACATTTTAGGAACTTTTCACAGTAATATATGGGATGTCCTGTTAATCCACATACCTTACAATTTGGAATTGATGTAGCTGATGTTATAATCTTGGCTCTATCCTTCCCCCCTCCAGAATCGCCCGATCTTCATCGCGTTTCCCATGCTTGGAACTTATGCTCTATGAATTTAAGCAGTTCATCGAGACTTTCGAGGCTTTGGTTGTCTTTGAGAGATTGCTCAAATAGTGTTTGAGTCAAGAGATCAAGCTTTTTCAATAGTATGTGGACGATTATTGCGTCCCATTTGTCCACTGGAAGTCCCTGTGCCTTCAAGCCATGGATGCATTCTTTTGTGAGGTCATGTATACTTTTTAGGGCTTGTGCCGATTCATTTTTTACTTGTGGATTAGAGAGTAAGTTGTTGAGTAATGTTGTCACAATGAGCCTTTTGTTATCCTATCTATTGACGAGAATATTCCATGCAATTGCATAGTTTGCTGTTGCAATTGGCAAATGGTTTATCAGCCTTTTTGCCTCATCTGTTAGATGTGTCGTCAAATAGAAAATTTTTTCAACTTCGCTCATTGTTGCATTGTGAATTAGTTGAGTATACAGGTCTTTGAAGGCTACCCATTGTAGATAACTGCCGTTGAATATTAAAAATTTGAATTTTTGGCAGGTGTGGTTGACACTGCTCAATTCTGTTGATGCGTTGTGGAGTACTATCATTGGAAAGACTGCCATGTTGTTGTAGAGTACATTTAATGTTGTGCACTTCGGCTTGCGTTTTGTAGAAGTCATCCACCGTGTACCCATCTATTTGTTCTTTAGTGGTTAATTGCCATAACATGTCATTGTTTCTCGAGAGATCACCCATATATTTATCAATGAGAGTTAATTTTACCTGATACTGTGCTCCCTCATGAATTTCTTCGGCCATGGCTTCGTCCATTGTTCGTCTTAGCGCCCGCTGAGTACGAAGAACCTTACTCGTAATTTCGTCAAGATGTGACTCTCCCTGTATGCAGCTGCTGGCACCTTTTTTATTTTCGAGTTGATTATTGGTTTGTTGATTATTGATTGTTGGATTTGAGAGTCTTTTGATTTCAGACTCAAATAGCTCTTTGTACTTTAGTGTGTCACCTGAAATGCGCAAGTACTGGTCCGTAAAATATTCGTGCTGCATTGGAAGATTTGATACACACCTTAATTTGTTGTTAGTGCTCTCAAATTCTAGCCATGCAGTGTCTAACCGATTTAAACGTTCCAGGTAGTACTCCTTCGATTTCCTTGTTGTCGGGTCCTTTTTATAGTTTCGGATTATGGCCTCTATTTGATCCGCCGTCTTTTGTTGCGCTGCTAGTAGGACGTCAAATGTTTCCATAGTCGTTGATTTGCTTTGTAGCTTGAAAGTTTATAAACCAATTGTTGATTGGTATGTATGTGGACTCGATGTTGTATATGTACTCGATGTCCTCGTGGTCACCAACTGTTGTGTGGTGTACCAAATGTTGTTTTTATTTTTATGTGATCCTGTGCCAAGTTACAGGATCGTTGGATCACCAAATGTAGATTTTAGGTGGGTTACTGAACGCTGCGTGTAGCGTTGTTTTTAGTATTAAAAGTCTCCGACCGCTGGTGGGGGAACTAATAATATTTAAAAACAGTGTGTTTTTTTTGTAATCCTGTGCCAAGTTACAGGACAGTTGTGTCACCAAATATTGATTGGTGTATTGTTGTATGATCCTGTGCCAAATTACAGGACCGTCGGGGTCACCAAATGTTGAGTTGCCAACGTCGAAATAAGTTGAACACCAAAGGTTTCCTTTGGAGTTCAGATTTTAGTTTGTTTAGAATTGGTTTAGCCCAGGTAGAAACACCTTGTGCTGATACAAAATATAATTGAACCTTAGTAGAATCACTAAGACCCGTGAAGCAATGAAAAGAGTTAATATTTGATTGCCTGATGTCTTTATTTTTGTCAGTCTTTTATACAATTGAATTGCTTACGTCTAACTTAAAAATAATAATAATAAAATTCAAAGATCCAATTTCAGTAGTTATAAAAAATGCCTTTAATTGCACTATTGCAGTATTGCATAAAATATTCTAAAGGTAAATGACATTTAGTTTTATTATTGTAACATTAAACGATTCTGTAAATAAAATATTTGTTATTATAACATTAAATTGTTTTAAAGGCAATAACTGCGATAAACAAGTTCAAGGGTAAATGACTAAATATTGTCGTTGTTGCGGGTGAAGCGGCCCAAGCTCAAGATAGCCAATGTAGATTATAAACACAACAAGTGTAAGAATTTTAGAAAACTTTAATTCTTTATTCTTACTCTTTAATATGTTAAAATTCCTAAAATTATAAATAAATTTACAATTTATATACAAACTTATACAAACTTACATACTAAACTGCTGATATACTAACTTTTATGTATGGCTACTCCAAGCGAAGCTTCGTAATCCTTATGACCTGAACGAATGAATATCTTCAATCTATGTAGGTGTTTTATATACCTATGTATGTGGTCTTGATTAAATATGGCCTCATAATTATACCGCGTGGAAAATTAAAAGGAATAATTGAACATTTTGCCATGCTCATCTCTCTACATATCGATAACAGTAATGTCATATTAGCGATTTATGAGTGGCGGTAACAGTAATGTCATATTAGCTATTTATGAGTGGCGGTAACAGTAGTGTCATATTAGCGATTTATGAGTGGCGGTAACACTCCCCCACAGTATGGCGAGATTTCGAAGACTTACTCTACTTTCTTTCAGCCACGTCTAAAACCGCTAATTTTGCAGCAGGTCTTTCTAAAACGCCACAAACTGTCAAAACTTTTGCCTTTCGTACTTGTCCATCTTCGGATTTGGCAACTTCGATGACCTTTCCTTTTGGCCACACGTTTCTCGGGTTATTTGGATCAACCACTATCACTAAATCTCCCACAGATATGGGTTTGGCCTTTTGAAACCACTTCGTCCTACACGTCAAAGTAGGCAGGTACTCTGTCACCCATCTCTTCCAAAAGATTTGTGCATATTGTTGTGAACGCAACCAACTTTCTTTAAGTACAAGACCTTCGTCGTCGTACGATGCAAGGGGTTTTAAGCCACTGGAGTTGCCAAGCAAAATATGATTTGGTGTGATCGCTTCTTGATTTTCGCTTTCTATTGGCACATATGTAAGAGGACGGGAATTTATAATACTTTCGACTTCAGCCATCATGCTTTGCAGCATTTCATCGCTTGGAAACCGTTCTGTTTTAATATTGTAGAGTACAGTTTTTATGGATCGAACTAATCGTTCCCATGCTCCTCCCATATGAGGAGCAGAAGGTGGGTTAAAGTTCCATTTGGTGTAGGACGTTGTAAAACTTCGTATTAGCTCGTTCTTGTCCACCTCTCTTAAGGCTTCACGCAACTCTCGATCAGCACCGATAAAATTAGTACCATTGTCGCTGAAAAATTCTCTTGGGCTGCCTCTTCGCGAAATAAACTTACGTATTGCCATGATACACGAACTTGTATTAAGCGAATAGACGATTTCAATATGAACCGCACGTACCGTTAAACATGTAAATAGCGCACCGTATCTCTTTTCTTTATGTCGGTTAACAGTGACAAGCATAGGACCAAAAAAGTCAAGACCCGTGAATGTGAATGGTGAGAGATACGAACCCAGTCGAGCCCGAGGTAATTTTGCCATCTGCGGAATCTCCGGCATCGCAGTTTTAATTTTACACATTTGACACTGCTTAATGGTTGATTTACAAACGGTTCTCAATTTAGGAATATAGTATTTTTGCCGCAATTCATTCACCACTGTCTCAAGGCTACTATGACGGTACAGATTATGGTAATGTAATATTAAAAGGGTTGTTAGGCGGCAATGTTTAGGCAAAACGGCTGGATGCTTCAGTTCCTCCGGAACATCAGCATAATCAATTCGGCCACCTACTCTCAAGACACCTTTATGATCCAAATACGGGGACAATTTATACAAAAAATTTGTTTTTGTTAATTTATTCTTTTGTGATAGACAATTTATTTCATTTTGGAAATATACTTTCTGCGTATCTTTGATAAGAGTCAGTTCTGCTTTGAGCAACTCAATTTGAGTTAGTTCCTTTCCACAGGAAGGCGTGATATCTCTGTTTCTACGGCAGTAGCAAAAACGAATTACGTATGCAGTTGCCCTTAATGCTCTGCACCACTGAGAAAATCTTTGTAAGTTTATAAGTTGTTCTATACTTCGTGCCGTTAAATGGCACTCTTTCAACTCGAGCTTTGTTTCCAAAAGTTGTGTATTGGGTTCCCGCCATTCTTTCTCTGGCAACTTTAAAAAATCAGGGCCGCTAAACCAGCGCCCTGTATTCGATAGATTAGGTTTATTTGTGCATCGTGTTGCTTCGTCAGCTACATTCGTTTTTCCTGATATCCAGGACCACTCGTCCACCTCTGAAATATCGAGAATTTCACTTACACGAACTGCAACGAACTGGTGATATTTTCGGTGGTCGGAGCGTATCCAGCTTAAAACTGTTCGTGAATCTGACCAGAGTGTTTTTCGATTTATCTTAACGGTATGATGTTTTTCAATATATTTAGCAAACCGAGCACCAATAACAGCTGCCATCAGCTCTAAACGTGGTATCGATAAAACCTTTAGTGGCGCCACCCTAGTTTTTGATCCAATAAGTGAAATTGCGATTTCGTCCCCACAGCACATCCTAAAATACGCTACGGCGGCATAACCGTTTTCGCTTGCATCCACAAATACATGCAATTGAACATCTAGGTTATTATAGTTTTTCAATGTTTTAAGATAACAACGAGGTATATTTACATTTTTTAAATCTGGTAAAAGCGCTAGCCAGTTTTTCCACTTTAATTGTTGATTTACTAGAATATGTTCGTCCCAGTCGATATTGCTTCTCCAAACTTCTTGGAGAACTATTTTCAAATACATAAGGAAATTTCCTACAAGCCCTAAAGGGTCATAAATGCTCATTAGAGTTCTTAAAATTTCACGTTTGGTGGGAATTTTGTTTCCGAGAAGAAGTTCGCTGTTCAAGACAGACTGCGACAGTTTAAAGGTTATATTGTCCTCCCCAGGGTTCCAAAATATGCCAAGTACCTTTTCTGTTGCTTCGCCTACACTAACGTTTAGGCAAATATTGGTCAAAGGGTTAGAAGAGTTCAATTCTTTCAAAACGCTATCATTATTCGAACACCAGTTTCTAATTTTGAATCCTCCCTCACTATGAATGAATCGCACAGTTTTAGCCAGTTCGGCGGCTTCTGCAGGAGTATCCGAAGAAGCAAGAAAATCATCTACGTAGTGGTTGTCTTTGATGGCAGCAGCGGCTAAGGGATACTTGGCTTCAAATTTTGATGCGTTGAGGTTTTTAACATACTGAGATATGCACGGAGCGCAGGAGGCACCGAATATCATAACCTTCATTACGTACACTTCGGGTTCTTTGTTGTCGTCGCAGCTGCGCCATAAAAATCTTTGCGCATGGCAGTCTTCATCGCGTATATAAATCTGATGGAACATTTGTTCGATGTCACCACAGATTGCAATTTGCCTTTGCCGAAAACGAAAAAGAATAGCTGCAAGAGAAGACAGCAAATCTGGCCCTTTGAGCAGCATAGAGTTAAGTGAAATACCATTTGCCTTCGCGGCCGCATCCCAAACTATTCTTGTTTTATTCGGTTTGTTTTTGTTAAATACCGGAAACATTGGTAAATACCATACATTTTGTTTATCATCTTCATTGTTTACTTTGGCTATGTAATTTCTTTCAAAATATTCAGAAATTGTTTTTTCGAAATGTTCGAACAACTCTTTATTTTTTCTTAGAGTTTTTTCGAGACAAATCAGTCGTCTCTTCGCCATATCAAAGCTTTGTGGAAGTGTAATATTGTCATATCGCCACAGCAAAGCTGTCTCGTAATGGCCATCGCATCTTTGTTTCGTATATGTTTCTAGCAAACTTAATGCCCTTTGGTCATCTTTTCCAAGAGCTGGAGTATAGTTACTTATCCCTGCTAACTCAGTTGTATAAAACTGTTTGAGTAAGTGAGTAAGAATTTGGTCGTTTTCACCTTTACACTCGCAAGAGTAAAAATTATATTGAATTTGGGCCTTTTCTCCAACACTGGAGTTGCCACATATTAGCCAGCCGAGGCGAGTATGTAAAGCGACGGGTTCGTTTTTCTTGCCTTCTTTAACACGAGTTGGCACACATAATTTCAAGTTATTTAATCCTAAAAGTACATCTGGTACAGCATTTTCAAAATCGGCGATGGGTAGCCCTTTAAGGTGCGGAAATTTTTTACATAACTTTTTATAATTAAAGCTCTGACTCGGAAGCGATAGTTGTTTAACCGTACGAACAGAAATAGAAAATTCAGTTTTATTCATACCTGAAATTTTCATTGAGACTATTTTTGAGTCTTCTTCGTTGCGACCTATTTCACCTGTCCATTTCAAGCATAGAGGTTGTGGCTCACCATTTAAATCTAGTTTATTAATTAATTGTTCATTTACCAGACTTACAGACGAACCCTCGTCTATAAATGCAAAAGTATTAAAACGTTTATTATTGTTTCCGTATATTGTTATGGGTATAATTTTAAATAAGATTTCATTGCATTCATTCCTATGGGCTGCATGTAAATTATCTCTTTTGCTTTTATTTTCAGTTTCTCTGGTAGCGTTTGTTTCTCTATCTTCAGTCATGGATTTATGCAGCAATGTATTATGTTTTATTTGACAATTATTTTCTCTGCAAACGATGCTGCTACTGCAAATACCGTAGTGACGTCGCAGGCACAGTTTACATAGATTGTACATTCTTACTAAGTTCCATCGCTCGCTTCTATTCGCAGCCAAGAATTTTTTACACTTCTCAACGCTATTGCAGTTGCCAGAACACACTAAACAGATCTTTTTGTTTTGTTCTTCATGAGCATGCACATAAACGTTTTTTGGCTTACGCGAATACTGCTCTATTGACTTTGATGCGCTGCTGTCACTTTCTATATTTATGCTGCTTGCTGAGACACCGACTTCATATATCCAGTTAGCGAATTCAGTCAAACTAACTCTTTTGTTATTTTTTGCTAGTTTTATTTTTTGTTCACCCCAGTTAAGTTGAAAATGTGATGGCATTTTCATTATTAATTCATGTAATAAAGATGAATTGGTCAGTTCATTTATTAAACCACTGGCTTTAATTGTTGTTTCTAGGCCCTTTACTTCCACGGCGAAAGAGGTAATTGTGCTCAATTTATTTGTGTTCATTGCTGGTAGTGATCTTATTCTATTTTTTAGTGAGTTTAATATTTTTTCCGGTTGTCCGAAAAGCAATTTTAGTGTAGATAGAGCACATGGTACACCAGATGGATGGATCAAAATATGTTTAACAGATCGAAGTGCTTCCCCCTTTAGAGAATTTTGAAGCCTGACAAGATTTTCAGCGTCTGTAAAACCACAGACTGCTGTCGACCAGTCATATGTGGCACTAAACAAGGGCCATTCTTCAGGAGTGCCGGTAAAAATTGGAAGCTCTTTTGGTACTGACTGCCGCGTGCTTATTTGTTGTTGCGAAAGCCTGTGAGACGGTAATATAACAGGTTGGAGGTTTGATGGGTTCATGGAAAACGTTGAATCCATGTAACCAAATTGTACAGGTGTCTCTAATGTGTGATTTTCTGCATTTACGTTGTCTGAATTATTACATAAATTTGCCGTTGTCGGCTGCTGACGGTTCGTTGTTGGGTCATTAATAAATGAAGACATGTTATTAACGAATGACGTAGTTGTACATACGGGCGGAGTTATTGTTTTTGTCGTATAAACTAAGTCATTACTTACGTTTTGGCAATATGGTTTAGTAGTGTTAGGCATTTCTTGCGTTGTTGTGGCTTGTGGTACAAATGTGTAAGGTGGCGTTTCAAACTGACGAGCTGCGGAAACTATATTTTGGTGTGCGGTTGCAATAGCCGAAGTAGGGAGTTGGATTTGATTATCTAACCACTCATGTACAGATCTGACAGCTGAGTGTTTATTAACTGATTGTGCGTCCTCGAAGTCATCTACTGCTTGTTCGAGAATTTGGTATTTCTTTTTAATGAAATCTCTTTCAAGTTGTGTCTCTTCTTCTAGACGTCGTAGCTCAAGAGCTTGTCGGCGGGAGCGGGTGGTGGCCGAAGAGCCACTACGAATGGAAGAGGCAGAATCGATCGTGATTTGATGTTGTACCGTACAATTTTGGCAACTCCACGTAGGTTGGTCTTGATTGCTGCTGAGATTGACACATGGTAAATGAAAATTAAGATGGCACTTGCTGCATTTTATAAATTTTTCGTTGTCTGTGGACTTGTTGCAAATGTGACAGTTGTTCAGTGCAGGACTTAACTGAGTTGGTCGTTGACGACTTAGTGGTTGACCCTGTGAGGGAGTGGAAGGTTGCATTCTGTTAGGACTTACGTTTTAACAGCCAAGATGATTCCTTCAAACGATCCGATGAGGCATATAAAAGAATTTTAATGTTGCGGGTGAAGCGGCCCAAGCTCAAGATAGCCAATGTAGATTATAAACACAACAAGTGTAAGAATTTTAGAAAACTTTAATTCTTTATTCTTACTCTTTAATATGTTAAAATTCCTAAAATTATAAATAAATTTACAATTTATATACAAACTTATACAAACTTACATACTAAACTGCTGATATACTAACTTTTATGTATGGCTACTCCAAGCGAAGCTTCGTAATCCTTATGACCTGAACGAATGAATATCTTCAATCTATGTAGGTGTTTTATATACCTATGTATGTGGTCTTGATTAAATATGGCCTCATAATTATACCGCGTGGAAAATTAAAAGGAATAATTGAACATTTTGCCATGCTCATCTCTCTACATATCGATAACAGTAATGTCATATTAGCGATTTATGAGTGGCGGTAACAGTAATGTCATATTAGCTATTTATGAGTGGCGGTAACAGTAGTGTCATATTAGCGATTTATGAGTGGCGGTAACAGTCGTATATGCATTTTTGTAGTTTTTAGTAAATACGTGAAATCATTTTGCTTGTTGTTTTTTGACTTCTTTTAATTTTTAAGTTTTGGTTTTGTATTATGGTTAACAGATATTTTATAGTGGACACATTTACATTTTCAGCGCACCAGCTGTCACTTCCTGGTTCGGCCTTGGGAACGGAATACAGACCCAGCAACATTTTTGTAGTGAAGAAGGCGCGAAAAAAGTTTTTGGCTATAAAACTGAAATGGTAATATGTGCGTCTAAGAATTTTTGATATTTTATAGTGGACACATGTACCATTCAGCGCGCCAGTTGCCTTTATCATTTCGGCGCTGGGAAGAAAATACACACCCAGCAAACTTTTATGGGTAAAAAGGCGCGAAAAAAGTTTTTGGCCATAAAACTGAAATGGTAATATGTGCGTCTAAGAATTTTTGATACTATACCTTATAGTGGACACATGTACCATTCCAGCGCACTAGTTGTCACTTCCTATTTCAGCCCTCGGGAGGAGATACACACCCAGCAACCTTTTTTTAGGGAAAAATTTTGTATTAGCTAATTAAGTTTTTGGCTATATAACCGAAATAGTAATATTTGAGTCTAAAGATTTTCGATATTTTATAGTGGACACATGTACCATTCTAGCGCAACAGTTTTCTCTTCCTGGTTCGGACCTGGAACCGAAACACAAACTCACCAACCTTTTGGTAGTGAAAAAGGCGCGAAAAAAGTTTTTGGCCATAAAACTGAAATGGTAATATGTGCGTTTTAGACTTTTTAATATTTTATAGTGGACACATGTACCATTTCAGCGCACCAGTTGTCACTTCCTGGATCAGCCCTGGGAACGAAATATACACCAAGCAAACTTTTTATAGGTAAAAAAGCGCGAAAAAAGTTTTTGCCATAAAACTGAAATAATAACATGTGCGTCTAAGAATTTTTGATATTTTATAGTGGACACATGTACCATTTCAGCGCACCAGTTGTAATTTCTTGGCTCGGTCCTGGGGACGAAATACAAACCCAGCAACCTTTTTGTACTGAAAAAGGCGCGAAAAAATTTTTTAGCCAATAAACTGAAATAGTAATATGTGTAGAACTTTTGATATTTTATTGTGGACACATGAACTATTGCAGCACACCAGTTGTAACTTCCTGGTTCGGCCCTGGGAACGAAATACACACCCAGGAAACTTTTTATAGGTAAAAAGGCGCGAAAAAAGTTTTTGGCCATAAAACTGAAATGGTAATATGTGCGTCTAAGAATTTTTGATACTATACCTTATAGTGGACACATGTACCATTCCAGCGCACTAGTTGTCACTTCCTATTTCAGCCCTCGGGAGGAGATACACACCCAGCAACCTTTTTTTAGGGAAAAATTTTGTATTAGCTAATTAAGTTTTTGGCTATATAACCGAAATAGTAATATTTGAGTCTAAAGATTTTCGATATTTTATAGTGGACACATGTACCATTCTAGCGCAACAGTTTTCTCTTCCTGGTTCGGACCTGGAACCGAAACACAAACTCAGCAACCTTTTGGTAGTGAAAAAGGCGCGAAAAAAGTTTTTGGACATAAAACTGAAATGGTAATTTGTGCGTCTAAGGATTTTTGATATTTTATAGTGGACACATGTACCATTCCAGCGCACCAGTTGGCACTTCCTGGTTCGGCTCTAGGGACGAAATACAAACCCAGCAAACTTTTTGTAGTGAAAAAGGCGCGAAAAAAGTTTTTGGTCATTAAACTGAAAAGGTAATTTGTGGGTTTTACTCTTTTATTTTAATTAACTCTTTTCATTGCTTCACGGGTCTTAGTGATTCTACTAAGGTTCAATTATATTTTGTATCAGCACAAGGTGTTTCTACCTGGGCTAAACCAATTCTAAACAAACTAAAATCTGAACTCCAAAGGAAACCTTTGGTGTTCAACTTATTTC
Source organism: Epicampocera succincta (assembly GCA_932526305.1). Taxonomy (NCBI): domain Eukaryota; kingdom Metazoa; phylum Arthropoda; class Insecta; order Diptera; family Tachinidae; genus Epicampocera; species Epicampocera succincta. Next base: position 24,148,078 of record OW052035.1, on the reverse strand, counting down.
GACGTTGGCAACTCAACATTTGGTGACCCCGACGGTCCTGTAATTTGGCACAGGATCATACAACAATACACCAATTAATATTTGGTGACACAACTGTCCTGTAACTTGGCACAGGATTACAAAAAAACACACTGTTTTTAAATATTATTAGTTCCCCCACCAGCGGTCGGAGACTTTTAATACTAAAAACAACGCTACACGCAGCGTTCAGTAACCCACCTAAAATCTACATTTGGTGATCCAACGATCCTGTAACTTGGCACAGGATCACATAAAAATAAAAACAACATTTGGTACACCACACAACAGTTGGTGACCACGAGGACATCGAGTACATATACAACATCGAGTCCACATACATACAATCAACAATTGGTTTATAAACTTTCAAGCTACAAAACAAATCAACGACTATGGAAACATTTGACGTCCTACTAGCACCGCAACAAAAGACGGCGGATCAAATAGAGGCCATAATCCGAAACTATAAAAAGGACCCGACAACAAGGAAATCGAAGGAGTACTACCTGGAACGTTTAAATCGGTTAGACACTGCATGGCTAGAATTTGAGAGCACTAACAACAAATTAAGGTGTCTATCAAATCTTCCAATGCAGCACGAATATTTTACGGACCAGTACTTGCGCATTTCAGGTGACACACTAAAGTACAAAGAGCTATTTGAGTCTGAAATCAAAAGACTCTCAAATCCAACAATCAATAATCAACAAACCAATAATCAACTCGAAAATAAAAAAGGTGCCAGCAGCTGCATACAGGGAGAGTCACATCTTGACGAAATTACGAGTAAGGTTCTTCGTACTCAGTGGGCGCTAAGACGAACAATGGACGAAGCCATGGCCGAAGAAATTCATGAGGGAGCACAGTATCAGGTAAAATTAACTCTCATTGATAAATATATGGGTGATCTCTCGAGAAACAATGACATGTTATGGCAATTAACCACTAAAGAACAAATAGATGGGTACACGGTGGATGACTTCTACAAAACGCAAGCCGAAGTGCACAACATTAAATGTACTCTACAACAACATGGCAGTCTTTCCAATGATAGTACTCCACAACGCATCAACAGAATTGAGCATTGTCAACCACACCTGCCAAAAATTCAAATTTTTAATATTCAACGGCAGTTATCTCCAATGGGTAGCCTTCAAAGACCTGTATACTCAACTAATTCACAATGCAACAATGAGCGAAGTTGAAAAAATTTTCTATTTGACGACACATCTAACAGATGAGGCAAAAAGGCTGATAAACCATTTGCCAATTGCAACAGCAAACTATGCAATTGCATGGAATATTCTCGTCAATAGATAGGATAACAAAAGGCTCATTGTGACAACATTACTCAACAACTTACTCTCTAATCCACAAGTAAAAAATGAATCGGCACAAGCCCTAAAAAGTATACATGACCTCACAAAAGAATGCATCCATGGCTTGAAGGCACAGGGACTTCCAGTGGACAAATGGGCCGCAATAATCGTCCACATACTATTAAAAAAGCTTGATCTCTCGACTCAAACACTATTTGAGCAATCTCTCAAAAACAACAAAAGCCTCGTAAGTCTCGATGAACTGCTAAAATTCATAGAGCATAGGTTCCAAGCATTGGAAACGCGATGAAGATCGGGCGATTCTGGAGGGGGGAAGGATAGAGCCAAGATTATAACATCAGCTACATCAATTCCAAATTGTAAGGTATGTGGATTAACAGGACATCCCATATATTACTGTGAAAAGTTCCTGAAAATGTCCCCAGCCGAGAGACTACAATGGACGCAAAAGATGAGACTTTCTGTCAACTGTTTTAAATCAGAGCATACCACCAAATCATGCACATCACGGTCATGCTCAAAGTGCGCAAAAAAGCATAACACATTGCTGCACTTAGAAATACCAAGACAATATTCATCAAAAACCTATGCTGGAAGCTTCGAAAAGACACAAAATCCAGCCATTGCTTCAAATAAAAATTCCCCAATCGTAGCAGCAACAAACAAGCAGCTCAGCGGCAACACCAATGTATTACTCGCTACAGCAAGAGTAAAAGTGATTGGAACCAATGGCCGCACCGGCATATTCCGTGCTCTTCTAGATTTTGGATCACAAATCAATCTGGTTACAAATCGAGTGTTAAACAAGCTATCATTGGATTCTTCAGAGTCTTTCTTGCGCATTGAAGGAATACGCCGTAAGGTTCACAACGCATCCTGACGAATCAATGTAGAGCTAAATGCATGCTCAGGCAATTATGCTACCAGAATCGAAGCATTTGTACTCCCAACCATTGTATCACCTCAGCCTACATAAGCGTTCAACACATCAGATTGGAATCTTCCTGATAATATTAATTTAGCAGATCCATGTTTCAATCAAATGGATAAAATTGATATGCTGATCGGAGCAGAATTTTATCACCAACTTATGCAGCCACAACAAATAAAGCTCAACAAGAACTTACCAATTCTACAAAATACAGCTCTGGGTTGGGTCGTAACGGGTAAACTACAAGAAAACAACGACAACAACTCGGTTACTTGTGCAGTATTTACCCCAGAACAGCAAACAACAAACGAGCTGATTGAAAATTTCTGGAAACTTGAAGAGGCAAATAATTCAGAACGTGCACTATCTTGTGAAGAAACGATGTGAAGATCATTTTGTGCAAAACTTACAAAGAAACAAGGATGGGAGATTCACTGTCCGCTTACCATTTGCAGAGAATCCATCAATTCTCGGAGCTTCTAAAACAATGGCTTTCAATCGATTTTTGTCATTGGAAAAACGGTTGAACCTTAAGCCAGAACTTAGAGCAGAATACAATAAATTTATGGAAGAATATGAATCCTTGGGGCACATGGAAGAAATACAGGAAGACGACATTCCCGATGTACATTACGTCATGCCTCATCATTGCGTGCTGAAACCGGAAAGTTCAACAACGAAATTGCGAGTAGTGTTTGACGCATTAGCCAAAACATCCAGCGGTTTCTCACTCAACGACATCCTTCATGCAGGACCAACCGTGCAAAGTGAGCTATGTTCAGTTCTGCTGAGATTTCAGATGCATATATTCGTCTTCACTGCAGACATCGAAGAAATGTACCGACAAATTCAAGTCAACTGCACAATTGACTTGAATTTGTCTGCACACAAAGTCTCATCTTTGCGTCCATTGTAGTCTCTCGGTTGGGGACATTTTCAGGAACTTTTCACAGTAATATATGGGATGTCCTGTTAATCCACATACCTTACAATTTGGAATTGATGTAGCTGATGTTATAATCTTTGCTCTATCCTTCCCCCCTCCAGAATCGCCCGATCTTCATCGCGTTTCCAATGCTTGGAACCTATGCTCTATGAATTTAAGCAGTTCATCGAGACTTACGAGGCTTTTGTTGTCTTTGAGAGATTGCCCAAATAGTGTTTGAGTCGAGAGATCAAGCTTTTTCAATAGTATGTGGACGATTATTGCGTCCCATTTGATTCCACTCGTTGGGCATGCTTTCCTCCGACCATATCTTACAGATGAGCTGGTGCATGCGCCCAACCAGGTCATCTCCGGTTGCCTTAAATAGTTCCGCGGACAGTCCGTCCGCTCCTGCAGCTTTGTTTGATTTAAATCTCGATATTGCTATCTTGACTTCATTCAGGTCGGGGGACGGAGTTATTTACCATCATCGTCCGTTATCTGGAGTGGAATATTCTGCCTGGCGATGGAATCGGTGTTTTGTTCACCGTTAAAATGTCTGCAGAAATGATCTTTCCAGATTCTCAGCATCGATTGCGACTCTACCACGATTTGTCCCTCTTCGTCACGACAGGCTTCTGTCCGAAGCTTATATCCATTGGATAGTTGTTTTACCCGTTGGTAAAACTTTCGGATATTATTCCTGCCGTAACACCTCCCCAGTTCCTCAATCGCACGCTTCTCGTGTTCTTTCTTCTTCCTTTAGAGAAGCCGGTGTTCTTCCCTTCTCTTACGTTCGTAGAGCTCACGAGCTGTTCTTGTCCTTCTTTCCAACGTCGCTTTATACGCTGCTAGCTTCGCTGAATGTGCCTGCCTGCACTCGTCGTCAAACTATGGGTTTTTTCCGGGTGCCATTTTAAAACCCAATACATCAGAGGCAGCATCTCTGATGGCGTTTTGGCAACGGTTCCATTCCTCATCGGTTGTTTCGCCTGGCAGGGTTGGACTCTCTGAGAGCTTAAGGGAGACTAGATCGGCAAATTTCCCAGCGGTGGATTGCGATTGTAGCTTTGCGACGTCAAACTGTTGTGGTCGTGCTTTACTCCATTTTGCTACTGATATCCGTGATCTTACCTTGGCTACAACAAGGAAGTGATCGGAGTTAATGTTGGCTCCTCGGAATGTTCGGACATCAAGAATACTGCAGGAGTGTCTGCCGTCGATCGCAATGTGATCAATTTGGTTGACGGTTGATTGATCAGGGGACTGCCAGGTCCCTTAGTGAATGTTGAGGTGAGGGAATCGCATGCTTGCTACAGTACGATTTCACCCCGTCACAAAATCTAGCAGCCTGAGTCCGTTATCGGATGTGTCGCCATGCAGGCTGTGTTTCCCGATGACTCTAGCAAAGATGTCTTCCTTGCCCAGCTTTGCGTTGAAATCTCCTAGGACGATCTTGGTGTCGTAGCTGGGGCATTGATGGGGCATTGATGTTCTTTCTAGGAGATTATAAAAGTCATCCTTGCTGTCGTCATCTTTATCCTCCGTAGGCGCGTGTGCGCAGATTAGACTAATGTTGCCGAGACTAGCCTTGATTCGGATTATAATGAGGCGTTCGCTCAAGTATTTAAAGCTTAAGACTCTTTGCCTAAGTCTGCCTCGAACAACAAACCCGCATCCAAGCAAGCGCTGTCGTTGCTCTTTGTAGCAATCACCGTAGTAGATGTCACAGTTTCTCACTTTATTTTTGCCCGGCCCATCCCATTGCACTTCCTGGATGGCGGTGATTTCAGCCTTATAGGCTTTCAGGGCCTCCGCAAGTTCATCGGCTGCACGTGGTTTGTTCAGGGACCTGACATTCCACGTGCAGAACCGAAAATCGTTATCCTTATTTCGTTTTCTATGGTCGTCAGCAATAGGGTCATCCATATTTATATTTCCTCTTTGTGGTTGTAACGAAACCTGTCACATATCTTATATTTCATATTTTGTTCTCTAATTAAATTCTATTAATTTTAATATTGCTTGCATTTATATTAAATTTCTCCACATGTTTTCTTAACCAGACTCACTGTAATTTGTCATAATTTTGTACACTCCAGGCACACTACTTTAATTTTATTATAAGAAGCATCTTGGCTTTAAATTCAGTCCATGATCTTCCATCAATCTGAAAAGCTAAGGAATATTTGGTGAATTTATCTATCATTGTTAAAAATAATTTTTTTTTCGAGCGTATAAAATACGTCTAGATGAATAATTTCTCTTGGCTTTTTAGGTGTCTCTGTTATTTGAAAAGGTATTTTTGGTGGGTTTCGAACATATTTTTCTATGTTACATATTTCGCAGTTGTTAACCTATTTGGTTATTCTTAGTTTTAAATTAGGATTATATATCTTGGTTTTTAATTCTTCAAAAACGGCATTTATTCCTCTCTGGTTTTTATCGAGGTGTTCCGTTTTTATAATGTTGGTTAGATTGTTTTCATCAGTAATGTCTTCCAACTCCTTCTGACATCTAATTATTTTAAACTTCCCATTGTTTGCAAACAACTCTTTGTACGTTCTTTCGAAGGTTTCATAAAAACTATTTTCTATAATAACAGCATTTACTTGGTTCGGATGAAAGTGTGTTTTTAATAAGGTAGTTACTGTTGACTGATCTAATTCCTTAAATAGAAAAATCTTTGTTGTGTTTCTAAATATTTTAACTATTTTAATCTTTGTGGAACCTGAATGAATTTTCTTAATTATTATTTGATTTTTTTAGAAATTTATAGGACAATTACTTTGAGGAATTTCCATTGATCTTTCAATATGGTTTATCTGCGGATTTATTCGGGATAATGCATCTGCATTTCCATTTTTTACTCCTTTTTTATACTTAATTATATAGTCAAATTCGGATAGCTTGGAATTGGAAAAACGAATAAGTTTGGAATTTGGCTCTTTAATAGAGAATAGAAAAGTTAATGGCTTATGATCTGTCTCAATTATGAATTTCCTTCCGAAGAGGTAAGGTCTAAAATATTTCGTCGCCCATACAATCGCAAGTAATTCCTTTTCGATTGTGCTGTAATTTAATTCATGTTCATTTCTGTGAAAGAACGGCTCCAAGTGCTACAGCACTGGCATCTGTATTCAAAGTAAATGTTTTAGTAAAATCCGGGTAGGCTAATACCGGGTCATTTGTAAGGATTCTCTTAAGTGTTTCAAAACTCTTTTTATATGAAAGGTCATTAATATTAATTTGGCTTCTTTTTTTAGACATTGTGTCATTGGTTTTGCTAAACAGGAATAGTCTTGAATGAATTTTCTGTAATAACCGGTCAATCCGAGAAATTGTTTGATTTTTTTCTGGGTTTTAGGAATCGGGAAGTTCATAACACACTCGATTTTTGAGGGGTTTGACTCTACACCTTCTTGGGTAATTATGTGCCCCAAAAATTCCGTTTCCCTTTTACAAAAATCAGACTTATCCAATTTTGAGATTGGAATCCTGTAAGCATTTAAAAATAATTTCAATTGATTGTATATGTTCCTGTAATGATGTGGAAAAAATTTTTATATCGTCTAGATATACTAAACAAATTTTTCCGATGCATTCTTTCAATACATTGTTCATTAATCGGTGGAAAGCTGCATGTGCATTTTTTAATCCAAAAGGTATTCTTAAAAATTCCTAATGTCCTCCTTCGACTGAAAATGCAGTTTTATATATGTCTTCTTCACTGACTTCTATCTGATAGAATCCTTTTGCTAGATCCAATGTCGTGAAGTACATACTTTTTCCTAATTTGTCCAAGATCTCATCGATATTTGGTATTGGGTATAGATCATCTATCGTTACTTCATTCAACTTTCTACAATCGACTACTAGTCTTCACTTTTTGTGACCGCTAGCATCTGATTTTTTTGGGACGATCCATATTGGTGCTGAATATGGTGAATTACTGGGACGTATAATTTTAGTATCAAGCATTTCTTGTATTTGGCTTTTTATTTAATTTTTATGTATATATGGGTAGCGATAGGACTTCGTTAATATAGGGGCATCATTTAGTATTCTGATCTTATGCTTTATGGCATGTGTGAAGGTTAGGTCAGAATTAGGTTGATAGAATATTTTTTTATATTTTTTTATTAATTTAAAGATTGTTGTTTTTTCTTCTACATTCATATGTGAGGCGCGGATCTGGTCAATTATACAATTGCCGTTTTGTTCCGTCATATTTATTTGTTTATTGGGTGTTTCCCCGTAAAGGAGTGGGACTTTTCTATTATTTATTATTAACGTGTTATTTCTAAAATTTATTATGGCTTTATATTTGTGAAGGATATCGTTACCAATTATTCCATCGTATATTTCGTGGAATTGGCATTCGATTAGCTGTATTTTTTTTCCTGATCTCCTAATTCTTCTGTAATATTTTTAATGTTAAAGTTTTTGAATTAATTTTTCATTTTGGATTACATATATTGGGGTTAACAATTGAGTGTGTGGCACCTGTATCAATTATAAATTTAAGATGATTTTTTACTATTATATATGGTAAACTCCATTGAGGCTTGTGAATGAAAATTTTGCAGATTGTCGCTTTTTGGAATGTTTGGAAAATTATTATTACTCTGTACTATATAAATATCCATAGGTTCGGGAATACTATTGGTTCGGAAATTATTTCTACTTTGGGAATAATTTGTGTTTTGAAATTGGGTTCTGTTTTGGAAGTTGTTCCCGTCTTGAAAAGAATTTCTGGTTATATTTTGGTATTGATTTTTACTTTGAAAATTGTTTCCATTTTGAGAATTATTTCTGTTTGTATTTTGGAATTGATTTCTATTTTGGAAGTTGTTTCCATTCTGAAAATTATTCCTGTTTGTATTTTGGAAATGGGTTCTGTTTAATTGGGAATGTTTTTTGTTGCGGGATATTTGCAAATTCTTGCTTCCCATATGGGCATATCCGGCTTGAAACATAATAACCATAGCCTCTTCTAAATTTGCCGGGTTTCTACAGAACAAAATGGTTTTCATTAGTTTTGGGATTTCAAACAAATTTTCTAGTTTTACCTATCTTAACTTTGAAACAATTAAAAGGGTTAAAATAATATTAAAAATACTAAGGAAGTTGATTATTGCTAATAAACAATAAATTTTCTTTTAACTCGATTAAGAAATTTTTTTTAAATAAAAGCAAAGCTAAAAATTGGCTAAATAAAGATTTGAAAATAATAGAAGTCGTAATTTTGTGATCTTACACGTTTTCCCTTGAGTGAAATTTTTTTATATGTAAAGGCAGGACTAAGGATTCACAAAATCAAGATTTGAAAATAATAGAACTTATAATTTTGTGATTTTACAAGTTTTCCTTTGAATGGCAAATCCAAATAATTTAATAAGGTCACCGATTTTAAATAATCCGCCGCCAAATTTGAATAATCCTCCACCACAGCCTCAGGGTCAATTTGTTTGAACACCGGAAAATGAGGCTAGTATTGCAAATATTGTGCGTAGGATACTTTTAGAAGAGCGAACAGTAAGAGAAGTGGAACCTAGAGCAAGAGATCAGGGTATATACCGTAATGAGGCAGACTTGACACAACTAGAAAAAATACCGGACGTTGTGCGTTCACTTAGAGAATTCAATGGGAATCAGACTGCGTTCGGCTCCTGGAAAAAGAGTGCCAAAAGAAACCTCTGAGAGGGTCAGCTAAATATTTTGGAATTTTAAATGTCGTACGTAATAAAATAATAGGAGAGGCAGATATCGCCCTAGAATCCTATAACACCCCATTGAATTGGGAATGCATAATCAAATGCCTCACTGCCCATTACGCAGATCAACGAGATCTGGGTACACTCGAGTAACAATTATCAACCACGATAAAGGGCAATAACCCGTGCAGGAGTTCTATAAAAGAATTTACGGCCATCTGTCGTTAATTCTAAACAAAATAGCGTGTATGGAAGAAAGCCAAGACGCCATAATTTTGCTCACAACAAATTATAAGAATCGATACGTTTGTTAGAGGCTTTAGAGGCGATTTGCCTAGGCTACTTGGAATGAGGGAGCCCAATGACTTACACGAGGCCCTTCATTTGTGTTTGAAGTTAGAAAACCAACAATACAGGACACAGTTGGCTAATGGCGTAACTATGAATGCTCCACCTCTTCCTCAGAAACAATTTAGCAATGCTGCCCAAAATCAAACATTTTATCCACACTTGACGTACATTCCCCAACCAAGATTTAACATTCTCCAACCAAGATTTAGCACCTATATTGGTGACACCCAAAGACCAAAACTATTTAATTCACATAGACAAAATTATAACACACATTATACTTACCCACAAAGACAACATTTTCAGACAGCTAATTTACCACCACCACGACCAAATCAAGCAAAGCATCCATTCCCGATGGATATCGACAATTCAATGCAATCTAGAAGGGTGAACTACATGAATAGACCAACACCTGATAATAGATTTTCGGGCGTAAGACCTTTGCCTCAATCTGCTCAATTTGGTCAAGCACAGAAGTTGCAAAGGATTAATCATGTGGAAAGTGAGCAGCATCACCCCTCTCCGGACGTTGACTTAAAGACAGATGAATGCAAGCCTCTGCATGAGAATGAGGAATTGCAAGACTTAACGGATTATTTGGACGAACATTTAAATTTAAACGATACATCAGATGAAAATCAATATACTGAATTTTCAGATATTAATTTTTTAGAATAACCGACTCAACGTTGCCTTATTTTCAGTGTAAATCGAGTAGTGGTAAAATATTTAGGATTTTAATAGACACTGGGTCAAATAAAAATTACATTCAACCTGAATTGTTGAAAAATTCAGTGCCCAATCAATTTGTATTTCAAGCAAATTCTGTTGGAGGAAAAATAACAATTACTCATCATACTCTTATTCATTTATTCGGAATGAGAGCAGAGAACTTAAAATTTTATCTACTGCCCTCACTGAAATCCTTCCATGCTATTTTAGGCAACGATAGTTTGAAAAAATTGAATGCAATTATTCACACTTCCCAAAATTACATGACTATAAATAACTCAAAAAAAGTACGCATTAAACAGCAACAATCCGAATCCGTTAGTAATCTGAGCATAAGGTCAGATCATTTGACAGATAAACAGACAGAAAAATTGATAAATATGTGTGAAAGATATTCGTCATTATTTTCGGACCCGGACGAAAAATTGACATATACGACAACGGTTAAAGCAGAAATACGGACAATAAAAGACGACGCTGTTTACACTCGCGGTTACCCATACCCAGTTTCAATGGAGGATGAAGTGGAAAAACAGATTAGGGAACTGCTCGATAACGGGATAATAAGACCGTCGAGATCCCCATACAATTCACCCATCTTAATAGTGCCAAAGAAAATGGATGCGTCTAATGAAAAAAAATATCGAATGGTCATCGATTATAGAAAGCTTAACGCGGTAACCATTCCAGATAGATATTCGATACCAGAAATCAATGAAGTTCTCGCCCAGCTTGGACAAAATGAATGGTATTCTGTAATAGACTTAAAGAGCAGTTTCCACCAGATACCCCTCAGAAATAAGGACATTGAAAAAACAGCTTTTTCCGTAAATAACGGAAAATATGAGTTCGTACGTCTGCCCTTCGGCCTAAAAACTCTCTCTCTCAGCTCCTGCTGTGTTCCAATGCGCCTTGGATGACATTTTAAGAGAGCAAATTGGCAAGATCTGTTTCGTCTATATAGACGACATAATAGTTTTTGGGAAAGACGAAGATTCGCATCACAAAAATATTGAAACAATATTCAATACTTTATGCAGAGCGAATTTAAAAGTACAGCTCAATAAGTGCGATTTCATGAAAAGAGAAGTAGAGTATCTGGGATTTATTATCTCAAATAAAGGTATAAGAACTAACCCGGGAAAAGTTAGTGCCATAAAAAGATTAGCTCCTCCCACTACTAATCGTAAAGAGCTCAGGTCGTTTCTGGGACTATCGGGGTTTTATAGACGCTTCATAAAAGATTACGTGAAAATGGCAAAATCGTACTTTTGAGAGGGGAGGAGGGACGCATGTCAAAGAGAGAATCTGTTAAGAATCCTGTTACACTGAATGAAAATGCTCTAGAAGCCTTCAATAAAATTAAGAATTCGCTCTCCTCGGAGGATGTGATCCTTACATTTCCTAATTTTGAAAAGGAATTCCATTTGACAACCGATGCATCTAATTACGCCCTCGGCGCTGTTCTTGAACAAGACGGGAAGCCGATTACCTTTATATCAAGAACTTTGAATAAGGCTGAAGAGCACTACGCAACAAATGAGAAGGAAATGCTTCCGATAGTGTGGGCTCTCAAGACGTTAAGGAATTATCTTTATGGACCTGTGGCAATAAAGATTTTCACAGGCCACAAACCCTTGACGTATGTGTTAGGAAGTAAGAACACTAACGGGAAATTAAAAAGATGGAAGGCAATTTTAGAAGAGTATAATTATGAGATCAAATATAAACCTGGTAGCAGTAATGTAGTGGCAGATGCCCTGTCAAGATCTCGACAAATTAATGAGATAAATTCATTGACGGCTACTCAGCATAGTCATAAAAGCTCGGGTGATAATCTGATTCAATTTACTGACTCGCCACTAAACGTTTTCAAAAATTAAATTATAATTTCAAAAGGACATTCACCAATCCAGGAGCTCTTGCGATCGTGGCAGTATTTATGGTTTTGTTGCATCTCGCCAAAGGAAGAAGGAAACACAAGTTGAGAGTTCACAAAGATTTGGAACTTGCGATCAATGCTCCGACTGTTCATGAGGAAATTTCATCCAACGAGGACGTCGGAATTTAAGAGGGGAAGAGTTAACACAAAATCTGTTAAAGCTAATTATGAATACTCCCACTTGCATTTTATTCTTTTCATTTCCGTTATATTTGATTTTTTGTTAAAACTTATTCTGGATCATTTGATTAAAACACACTTATCTGTACTTAATAAAATGCTAACTACACTGTCTGGCACACACACGTGTATTTAATAAGAATTCTTTTGTTGTGTAAAAAATATTATTATTACTTACCGCTAATTAACAGGAATTTTGTATTGCCTAAAAACTAAGCGTAAGCATAATTGTTATTATTAAAAACAGAATTTGAATAAAGTTTCTTCAGTTGAAGTCAAGTACTCAAACCTAAAACATTTATTTATTTAACTTATACAATTGTCCAACTTTTGTCATTTATTTTGGATAAGTAGGGATCTTCCTTGTTAAGATATTTCACTACTCTTTGTGGCAGATAAAACCATTTGTTTTTCTCTAAATATGCTATCACTTTTGATCAAAGTTTAAAATTTTGTATGGTTCATATAGAGGAATATCATTAGTGTACTCTGATTTTAGTCCTTGTGCAATATTAATAATTTGTTGATATATCTAAAAAAAAAGAAATTTTAAATTCTTTACATGAATACTAATCTTTACATTTTTAAATATTCTTACCATTTTGCTTTGAAGGCGACACAAGCAATAACTGTAAACAAAATTCTGATTGGTCTTTTATACCTACTTTTCCAGTTCAAATTTCTATCAACTTCAAATGAGAATTAAAATCAAGTGTTATTCTTCTCTTAAAATTTTCGTTAAGCAACAAAATGAAAATCATAGCCACAAACCACTAATGTTTATACGAAAAGATAAACAGCCCAAAACAAAGGCAAACAGAATTTCCACTTTGATAAACTGAACTTATATGTATACATGAATTTATTCAAAAACTATTTTTATTCTTTAAAAGTTCAAAGTTAGAATTTTTCATACATAGGTATGAAAATACAGAATTTGTTCATACTTATAGTGAAACAAGTACTAATATTGTAGAATTCTAACAGCATTTAACTGGATTTATCAAAAGTTCAATTGGATTGAGTTACATTTTTTTTTGGAGTAAATTAGAATTCTATATAAAATAGATTTTTTTGAGTAAAATCGTGTTTTATTGGAATTTAATTGGATTTTTCAAAAATCTCAGTTAGAATAAATTTGAATTTTTAAAAATTCTAATTAGTTTTGGGAGCGTTCTAATTGATTCTAATTGGAAAATTTTTCTACACAAGCGCAAAATGTTGCGCTTTACAATAAATTGGATTCCTGAATTCTAACTGCATATTTTTAATCAGGAAAATCCTTATGGCACAATTACAAAGGAATATTTCTAATAAGTAAAATCCTTACGGTACAGTTACAAAGGAATATTTGTAATAAGTAAAATCCTTACGGCACAATTACATGGCCCTATAATTCTAATAAGAAAAACCCGCCTAAATATACTACTGATGACCTAACAACCACTACATCACGTCAGTCGCAGAGTGTTAATTGTGATGCAAGTATTATAAAAATAAACATTACTTTTCCTCTACGCATCTACGTCACATCAGTCTAGTTTTTAACAAAAGCAAGAACAAAACATAAAGAGCCAATGAGATTTACATACAAGAAAATGGCGGTTTTATAAATTGGCGTTTTTAAGCCAATTTCAAAAATAAAAGCAATATTTATTATATACACTTGTTTTAAGAATTAAAATTAATAAAAAATCAATGAATTATTTTTTAAGTTTGTCGTTTTCTCGAAACTTCCACAATTCCGTTATTTAGAGTTTTAATATTAATATTTATGCGGGCCCGAAAGAAATTTTTTTTTATTTCATCCATTTTGGGCAAATTCGATGTGTTTTTCCTAAAATCCCTTCGGTTATAAGCAAGCTTTATTTATTGTTCATTTGAGAAATTGTGCTAAGTTCTTTCATTTTATACAGTATGTCTTCAGTTGGGTTTGATAACCCATCTTCAATGAGATAATCGACCTATTTGCTGAAAGTGTATCTCATTCTCATTCATCTTGGCACAGATATATTGAGTTCTTGATTTTTTAGGCTGTGACCTGTCGACGTTCAACGTTGTTTGTACATTCTTTTAAATTTATACTGCTAAATATAAAATAAATTAAAAAAATAGTTTTCATACCCTTCAGTATATATAATAATAGTTGAACCCGGTGTGCTTCGCTACCCCCTAGTTATAAAATAAAATTTAAAGTATTTATATATATAAAAAAATGTATTTATTTAATTTTAATTTAATTATTGCAATGCTTTAGAATATACAATATTTTTAGTTTGCCCATCAGGAGCATACGCATATAAATCGGTGGGTTTCCCTACACGCGAGCATGCAACATAAAACTGTCCATGCGAGAAACGTGGATTTGCTAAATTTAAGCCGCAAGCTTGCAGAGATTCACCTTGACCTTTGTTAACAATCATTGCAAACGCTAACCGAACAGGAAACTACAATCGTTTAATTAAAATGTATTTTAAATTTGAGGTAAAGCAGTTAATAAACGTAGTAAAAAAGTAGGTGCAGAAGTGTGCATGGTCGAAAAATATTATCGTGTAATAAGTATTTCTGAGTCAAAGCTGCACGCTGTGAAAATTTAAGATCGGTAAACAGGTCCAGCCTCCAATATATCACAAACAAATGGGCGTGCTCCGCCCACTTTTCTCTTGGTACATATTTCTATTCATGCCAATACCATATATAGCAATTACTGCCGTCGTTGGTCAAAAAATGCGCAATATATGACAATATAAAATTTTGGGTTATATAGGCGAGGCCACGCGCCGTTGTACACACACAACTTTATATAGTCAAGAATTTATTATTTCGTAAGAATATCGTATTGTGAAAATTTAATGACGACCGGTCTAGGAGTTAAGACTATATTACGATTTTAAATTTCCCTAAAAAGGGGCGTTGTCCAACCCACTTTTCTCCTGGTACGTATTCCTAATTATGCCAATACCATATGTACCAAATATCATCGACGTAGGTGAAAAAAATGCCCAAAATATGGCGATTTAAATTTTTGTGTTATATGGGCGTGGCCCTTTGTCAAATCGAAACTTAATATAGGTTATTAATTCTTCCAGAGTCTCAGTAACATGCTGTGAAAATTTCAGTAAGATCGGTCCAAGGGTTTGGCCTCCTATAAAGCACAAACAAACAAACAGACAGACAGACATTCATATTTATATATAAAGAAAATATAATATAAGAGATAGATAGATTTATATATTTATTACTGGTGGAGGCCTTTTGTGTTCTTTTCAAATCAGGTGTTTCCTCTACTTCAATGTTTTTGCAACCAAGTAAGTATGGTCTGAACTCTTCTTACCACCTTTGGTTCGAAACACCCCAAAAAGGGATTCAAGCACGTCAGTACCAATTATACCGCGACTTGAAATCCATACAAATAACCTTTAAAGCATTATTGGATTCGATTGTATGATATCTTTTGGTCAAAAACAATGTACTTGTACAATGTATTTCACTTTGAAATTTATATTAGATAACATATTTTTATTATTAATATTAACTTTTCGCTTCCTTTAAAACGTTGTTTTAGACCAATTTTTTTAAATTTTGACACATAAACAGCTGTTCTTTACTTACAATAAAAAACCGGCGCAAGGCGTAGTCTGTTTTTATCATTCTTGACTAATACCGACTAACATTTCAAGCTCATGTTAGTGATGCATAACCGATTCGATAAGGTCACTGAGCAACTTGGGAAAGTAATGGAGAATAAAATTAATACAAGGATGAACTTTTAATCAACTTAAATAAGAGATTTAATAGTATAAGGCCTGAACTATATGATGCAATTCAAAGAGTGTCTATTTTAGATACAGCGGCCCAAGCAAAAATTATGCAAGAAGTAGTTTTGTTCTTAAAAGCGCAAATAAAACAGCAGGAGAATAAAACTGTGGCTTGTGTATTACGACTAAACGAAGTTCCATTTCAAAAGAATAAAAACTTAATTGATTTATTTTTGTAGATTTGAAACACATAAACATTGCTCTTCCTACAATAAAATCCATTTATTGTCTACAAAATCATAATAAAAACACAAAACTGTGTCAGTGTGGTCTGCTTATGATAAGAAATTTTTTCTGAAAACACTGGGAAACTTCAAAAAAGAGAATTCGTCTTTACACCTTTATTTTTAGTTTTAGCTCGGAAAGCATTAATAACAAAGCTTAATGGAAAGAAATTCGTTAAATTGGAGCATCTAGCGATTTCGATGTTGATGTAAAGTAGCTTAATAAGAGGTTTGTTAATGCTAATGTTCTTTCTTCAGTAGGTTATGTTTATGATGACAGTAAGAACGCCGTTTAGTTACCGTTGCGTTGATCAATTCGAAGTTTGAAAAGTCTTTCTGCAATAAAATCTAAAGCCGTTGGTATGGATGATGATTGGCCTGTATTCGTTTTCTCAGACACAAATAAAAACCCAACAGGAATTGTTGTGCAGAAGAAAGAACAACAGAAATTAAAAAAAAATTCGTTATTTTCTCATCTCAAACGTTTTTCTTTGCGAATAATTTTATGGTCGACTCGATCAGTTCGAATCACTGAATTAGTACCACTACTGGTGGTAGCTATTATTCTCTCACAATTTTCAGTCCGCAAAAGAGATTCAATAATAAAAATTCTGAATTCTAATTGAGGAATTGGAGCTTTTTTCCCCCGTTTTTTCAATAGGCAATGTAATTTCCAGGAGTTTACTAAAGCTGCATCTAGAGCATTAGCAAAAAGTGGCCAGTACCATTTTTTCCCTCTGATTTGAATACGGTAATTGTTCATGGCGTTATCAAATAAATCAACGCCACCCATAGTTTTATTATATTCATATATGGCATTAGGCATGGAAAGTAATATTTTTTTTATTTTTGCGGTCGTATCGCTTAACTTGTTTCAATGGCTCTAAAGAAACAAAGTTTGACAAGATAGTGACAACAGATTTGACATTCCAACGTATAACAATAAAAAAATAGAATCAATGACTTCGTCATCAATGAACAATTTAAAAATTTGTATTGGATTAAACGAGTTGAAGGAATCGTACAAATTTATGATTTTTTCATCACATATATCAACAGGACATCTTGAAAATTCGTTATTACGGTGACGTTTAGACCAATTAACAGATAATGGAGCTGATTGATTGCGCTCTTTGTTTGTCTTCATTGTACCTACATAATAGCTCGACTTCACCTGTTACATCAGTTGGAAGCGTTCCTGGGTTACTTAAAACCTGTTCATTTTCTTAAATATCTTCCGTATCACTTATCTCATCCACTTTTGACGGTGGCAAAATTGCAATATCTATTTCGGAAGCATTTTTTAAATCGATTTCATCCTCATCGGAGCTATCATTTAAAATATCGTTGATCTGTTTTAAACTCAAAAACTTTTTACAAAACATTCTTTTTATTTGCTCTAGTATTTTCTGTAGTCTGCATAAGCTCAATTCACCAACTGATTAAAATCTCAAAACATTTTTTGTATCAACTAAGCTAAGAAGCAAATGAAAATTGTACATATGTAAACTATCGTTACTTCTACGGGACACTATGACGCCACTCAAAAATTTAAAACACTTGAATAGCAACAAATAACTATTAACATACATGCATGTTTTTATTATGCTGTTTTAAATAGCAAGTGCTTGCATAAATATTTTTGCATTTGATAATTTTATATAATTTGTATATCGTTTAGGCCCAGCGTTGCGTTTTAGCATCACGGATATTTCCAATCATAAAAATAGTGGCAAATGTATAAGATAATTGGGGTTTTCACTAAAAATTATAATATTCGTATGTTAGCTACCTCCGTCAAAAGTTTGACATAGGTATATTATATATTACTGTATTTTTTCTTTTTAATTTTTAAAAGTACCCACAAAACAAGAAATATTAAAAATTTAAATAAGTTTTTTTTTATAAAAAAAACTTATGTATGATAAAAATCCAAAAAGAGGTCGATTATATATTAAGTTAAATGTTATTTCTATGTTCTTTATTACAATATCATGTAATCACAAAATGCCTGAGCGGAAGTTTGAGTGAACGTTGCGAAAACGGAACGCAGGGCCCTAATGGGTTAACACTAACATTATCGTTTTACGTACGTTTTTTAACACTGTTCGTTTTCGTTTAAAATCAGCTGTTTTTTTTTTTAAACACACTTGTTGTCGTTAACCTAAAGCCATTTGTATTTGAGGTGTTAAGTTAAAATATATTGAGCTTAATAATTTTTGAAATGGCTTTTGAGTATTTGGGATACGACTTATCACGGGAGGAGACAACTTTTAACGCTTCAGCAGTTGATCGGCGTATTCTCCGTGATTCTTAACAAATGAAATTAATATAATCAAAGTTATAACTTTAAAATTTTTTATTTAATTCATATTTATTCATATTTATGTTCAAATAAACGAATGATAATATATTAATACAATTCAATGTTTTTTTATTATAAAAGGAACAAAAAATACTTGCTTATACAAGTTTTTATAACAAAAAAAAACAAAAAAATATGAATATAGAAAACAACATTATATAAGTAAATGCAGCCTCTTCATTGCCTTAAAAACATATGTATGTACTTAAAAACATAAAATTATTTATATGTATGTATATCTATGTACATACATTCTTATATGTCAGTCTTCATGTAAAAGTAAGTATAAAAAAAAGTCACAGCCCTTAAAAATATTAAATATACATATGTATATTGAACAGTTTTTACTGCTACGCCCATGTGAACCACACCTAAACGCCAAGTTTTTTTCCGAATTTTATTTGACATTTCTCTATTTCAGACTTACTCAATTTGAACCATGGGGAGATACACAATCCAACAACGTGTTAAAGTTATCCAGACTTATTATGAAAATGGGAGTTCAAATCAAAATGCATATCGTGCACTTCGTAATTTTTTTGGTCAATTTCATCGTCCAAATGTGCGTACAATCGCAAAAATCGTGGAAAAATTCGAGCAAACCGGGTCTGTAGAAGATATAAGAACACCAGAGCATGCTCGTACAGCTCGTACTGCAGAAAATATTGCTGCTGTTCGCGATAGTGTGGCTGAAGAGCCGTCCACCTCAACTCGTCGTCGTTCCCAACAATTGCACCTCTCACGCTCGTCGTTGATGAACATTATGCATAAAGACTTGCATTTACACGCTTACAAGGTGCAATTGGCTCAAGAACTAAAGCCTCTTGACCATTCCAAACGTCGTGAATGGGCAGAATGGTGTCAAGAAATGGCAACAGTGGATGATCAATTTTCGAAGAAAATCATCTTCAGTGATGAGGCACATTTTCACCTCAGTGGATTCGTCAATAAACAGAATATCCGCATTTGGGCGAATGAGAATCCAAGAGTGATTGTCGAAAAACCAATGCACCTACAAAGAGTGACTGTTTGGTGCGGTTTATGGGCTGACGGCATCATCGGGCCGTATTTTTTCCAAAATGAGGCCGGTCAGGCAGTTACTGTGAATGGTGTTCGCTATCGTGAGATGATAACGAACTTTTTATGGCCCGATTTGGAATTATGGCCCACTTGCCACACAGCTAACGAAACAATGGCTCTTTTGCGCAACAAATTCAATGGCCGTGTTATCTCACGTAATGGCGATGTCAATTGGCCGCCAAGATCATGTGATTTGACACCGTTGGACTTTTTTCTTTGGGGTTATTTGAAAGAAAAGGTGTACGTCGATAAGCCAGCAACAATTCAAGACCTAAAGGATCAGATAATTCGGCACATTAACGGCATAGAACCTCCATTATGCCTCAGCGTCATCGAAAATTTGGACCATCGGATGGAGGTGTGCCGCCGAGGTCGCGGCGCCCATTTGGCCGATATTTTGTTCCATACATAATTGAGTAATACCAATACATCATAATAAAATAAAACTACAATAATTTCCTAAATAGTTTGTGTTTTATTCAAAATCAACATCGGCCCTTGAAATTTAACCACCCTTTATGAGTCAAGCTTTAAACACACGACTTTAAAAATTTAATCTTTGATATCGATTTTCATCACACAGCTCTATGAGTTTGATAAATCAACAAGTTTTTTAAAACTTGTCTTTGTTATTTGCATAACTTTTATTTAAAATCTTTTAAAGCCGTGATACGTTACCCTAGGGCACACTTAACAAGCTATAACAACAACTTTTTAATGCAAAATGCCATGCATACATACGCTGAAGTAGGTGAGGTCGCAAAAATAATACTATAACTGCTTTGTTGTTGTCGATTGGTGAGATGAAGAGAAAACAAATAAGAAATGAACGCATTAAAAAGAAATATTATTTATATTTATTATTATTATTATTTATTATATTTTTTCAAAAATTCTTTCAAATAATAAAATTCTAAAAGAAATAAAAGAGCTTTATTGATAACTTTGTGAAAATTTTTTTAAAATTGCAATGAAATTAATATTTCCGGAGATACAGTCACTTTCTTAAATATTTTATAAGGATGTAATATTCATATATTTATTGATAAACTTGAACAACTTCTCATACAAAAATGGGTTTTTCCAAAAATTCTTTCAAATGAAAACAATGTTTAAATAATTAAAAAGAGCACTATTGATAACTTTGTGAAAATTTTTAGAATTTCAGATATGAAATTTATATTTCCGGAGTTACAGACAGTTTTTTAAACATTTAATAAGGTACAAATATTTATATATTTATTGATAAACTTGAACCACTTCTCATACAAAAAATTTATTTTTTCAAAAATTCTTTCAAATAATACAACTCTAACAGAATTAAAAGAGCTTTATTGATAACTTTGTGAAAATTTTTTAAAATTGCAATGAAATTAATATTTCCGGAGATACAGTCACTTTCTTAAATATTTCATAAAGATGTTTTATTCATATATTTATTGATAAACTTGAACCACTTCTCATACAAAAATGGGTTTTTCCAAAAATTCTTTCAAATAAAAACAATGTTTTAATAATTGAAAAGAACAATATTGATAACTTTGTGAAAATTTTTAGAATTTCGCAATGAAATTAATATTTCCGGAGATACACTTACTTTTTTAAACATTTCATAAGGAAGTAATGTTCACATATTTATTGATAAACTTGAACCACTTCTCATACAAAAATGGGTTTTTCCAAAAATTCTTTCAAATGAAAACAATGTTTAAATAATTGAAAAGAACACTATTGATAACTCAGTGAACATTATAAGAATTTTGCAATGAAATTAATATTTCCTGATATACAGTCACTTTTTTAAACATTTCAAAAGGAAGTAATATTGTTATATAGTTACTGATAAACGTGAACCATTCCTTATACAAAAATTTAGTTTTCCAAAAACTCTTTTTAATGAAAACAATTTTGAAAAAACTAAAGAGAGCACTCTTGATTACTAAATGAAGATTTTTATAATTTCGCAATGAAACTAATATTTTCGGAGATACAGTCACTTTTTTAAACATTTCATAAGGAAGTAATATTCATATATTTATTGATTAACTTGAACCACTTCTCATACAAAAATGGGTTTTTCCAAAAATTCTTTCAAATGAAAACAAAGTTTAAATAATTGAAAAGAACACTATTTATAACTCAGTGAACATTATTAGAATTTCGAAATGAAATTTATATTTCCGGAGGGGCAGCCACTTTCTTAAATATTTCATAGAGATGTAATATTCATATATTTATTGATAAACTTGAACCACTTCTCATACAAAAATGGGTTTTTCCAAAAATTCTTTCAAATAAAAACAATGTTTTAATAATTGAAAAGAACACTATTGATAACTTTATGAAAATTTTTAGAATTTCGCAATGAAATTAATATTTCCGAAGATACAGTTACATTTTTAAAAATATCTTAAGGAAGTAATATTCATATATTTATTGATATACTTGAACCACTTCTCATACAAAAATGGGTTTTTCCAAAAATTCTTTTAAATGAAAACAATGTTTAAATAATTGAAAAAAACACTATTGATAACTCAGTGAACATTATTAGAATTTCGAAATGAAATTTATATTTCCGGAGGGGCAACCACTTTCTTAAATATTTCATAAAGATGTAATATTCATATATTTATTGATAAACTTGAACCCTTCTCATACAAAATGGGTTTTTCCAAAAATTCTTTCAAATAAAAACAATGTTTTAATAATTGAAAAGAACACTATTGATAACTTTATGAAAAGTTTTAGAATTTCGCAATGAAATTAATATTTCCGGAGATACAGTTATATTTTTAAACATTTCATAAGGAAGTAATATTCATATATTTATTGATAAACTTGAACCACTTCTCATAAAAAAATGGGTTTTTCCAAAAATTCTTTCAAATGAAAACAATGTTTAAATAATTGAAAAGAACGCTATTGATAACTCAGGGAACATTATTAGAATTTCGAAATAAAATTTATATTTCCGGAGGGACAGCCACTTTCTTAAACATTTCATAAGGAAATAATATTCATATATTTATTAATAAACTTGAACCACTTCTCATACAAAAATGGGGTTTTCCAAAAATTTTTCAAATGAAAACAATGTTTAAATAATTGAAAAGAACACTATTGATAACTCAGTGAACATTATTAGAATTTCGAAATGAAATTTATATTTCCGGAGGGACAGACAGTTTTTTAAACATTTAATAAGGAACAAATATTTATATATTTATTGATAAACTTGAACCACTTCTCATACAAAAAATGATTTTTTTCAAAAATTCTTTTAAATGAAAACAATGTTTAAATCATTGAAAAGAACACTATTGATAACTCAGTGAACATTATTTTCATTAGGAAGTAATATTCATATATTTATTGATAAACTTAAACCATTTCTTTTACAAAAAATGTATTTTTTCAAAAATTCTTTGAAATGAAAACAATGTTTAAATAATTGAAAAGAACACTATTGATAACTCAGTGAACATTATTAGAAATTCGAAAAGAATTTTATATTTTCAAAGATACAGTCACTTTCTTAAATATTTCATAAAGATGTAATATTCATATATTTATTGATATACTTGAACCACTCCTAATGCCAAAATGGGTTTTTCCAAAAATTCTTTCAAATGAAAACAATGTTTAAATAATTAAAAAGAGCACTATTGATAACTTTGTGAACATTATTTTCATAAGGAAGTAATATTCATATATTTATTGATAAACTTGAACCACTTCTCTTACATAAATGGCTTTTACAAAAATTATTTCAAATGAAAACAGTTTATAAAAAAAATGGAAAAGACCACTATTGATAACTCTGTGAAAATTTTTTAATTTTGAATGAAATTAATATATCCAGAGATACAGTTACTTTCTTAAACATTTCATAAAGATGTAATATTCATATATTTATTGATATACTTGAACCACTCCTAATACCAAAATGGGTTTTTCAAAAAAAACTTTCAAATGAACACAATTTTTTAGGAATTAAAAAAAACACTATTAATAACTTAGTGAAGATTTTTAGAATTTCGCAATAAAATTAATATTTCCAGAGATACAGTCACTTTTTTAAACATTTCATTTGGAAGAAATATTTATATATTTATTGATTAACTTGAACCACTTTTCATACAAAAAATGCATTTTTTCAAGAATTCTTTCAAATGAAAACAATGTTTTAATAATTGAAAAGAACACTATTGATAATACAGTGAACATTATAAAAATTTCGAAATGAAATTAATATTTCCAAAGATACATTCAGTTTTTTAAACATTTAATAAGGAAGAAATACTTATATATTTTTTGATAAACTTAAACGACTTCTCATAAAAAAATTGGTTTTTCCAAAAATTCTTTCAAATGAAAACAATGTTTAAATAATTGAAAAGAACGCTATTGATAACTCAGGGAACATTATTAGAATTTCGAAATAAAATTTATATTTTCGGGGGGACAGCCACTTTTTTAAACATTTCATTTGGAAGAAATATTTATATATTTATTGATTAACTTGAACCACTTCTCATACAAAAAATGCATTTTTTCAAGAATTCTTTCAAATGAAAACAATGTTTTAATAATTGAAAAGAACACTACTGATAACTCAGTGAACATTATTAGAATTTCGCAATGAAATTAATATTTCCGGAGATACAGTCACTTTCTTAAACATTTCATAAGGAACAAATATTTATATATTTATTGATAAACTTGAACCCTTTCTCATACAAAAATGGGGTTTTCCAAAAATTCTTTCAAATGAAAACAATGTTTAAATAATTGAAAAGAACACTATTGATAACTCAGTGAACATTACTAGAATTTCGAAATGAAATTTATATTTCCGGAGGGGCAGCCACTTTCTTAAACATTTCATAAGGAAATAATATTTATATATTTATTGATAAACTTGAACCCTTTCTCATACAAAAAATGTATTTTTTCAAAAATTCTTTCAAATGAAATTAATGTTTAAATCATTGAAAAGAACACTATTGATAACTCAGTGAACATTATTTTCATAAGGAAGTAATATTAATATATTTATTGATAAACTTAAACGACTTCTCATACAAAAAATGTATTTTTTCAAAAATTCTTTCAAATGAAAACAATGTTTAAATAATTGAAAAGGACACTACTGATAACTCAGTGAACATTATTAGAATTTCGAAATGAAATTTATATTTCCGGAGGGGCAGCCACTTTCTTAAACATTTCATAAGGAAATAATATTTATATATTTATTGATAAACTTGAACCCTTTCTCATACAAAAAAGAATTTTTTCAAAAATTCTTTCAAATACTACAATTCTAAAAGATTTAAAAGAGCTTTATTGATAAGTTTGTGAAAATTTTTTAAAATTGCAATGAAATTAATATATCCGGAGATACAGTCACTTTCTTAAATATTTCATAAAGATGTAATATTCATATATTTATTGATAAAATTAAACCACTTCTCATACAAAAAATGTATTTTTTAAAAAATTCCTTCAAATGAAAACAATTTATAAAAAATGGAAAAGACCACTATTGATAACCTTGTGAAGATTTTTAGAATTTCGCAATGAAATTAATAATTCCAAAGATACATTCAGTTTTTTAAACATTTCATAAGGAAATAATATTTATATATATATATTGATAAACTTTAACCCTTTCTCATACAAAAATGTATTTTTTCAAAAATTCCTTTAAATGAAACCAATTCTAAAAGAATTAAAAAGAGCACTATTGATAACTCTGTGAAAATTTTTTAATTTCGCAATGAAAATAATATACCCAGAGATGCAGTTACTTTCTTAAACATTTCATAAAGATGTAATATTCATATATTCATTGATATACTTGAACCACTCCTAATACCAAAATGGGGTTTTCAAAAAAATCTTTCAAATGAACACAATTTTTTAGGAATTAAAAAAAACACTATTAATAACTTAGTGAAGATTTTTAGAATTTCGCAATAAAATTAATATTTCCAGAGATACAGTCACTTTTTTAAACATTTCATTTGGAAGAAATATTTATATATTTATTGATTAACTTGAACCACTTTTCATACAAAAAATGCATTTTTTCAAGAATTCTTTCAAATGAAAACAATGTTTTAATAATTGAAAAGAACACTATTGATAATACAGTGAACATTATAAAAATTTCGAAATGAAATTAATATTTCCAAAGATACATTCAGTTTTTTAAACATTTAATAAGGAAGAAATACTTATATATTTTTTGATAAACTTAAACGACTTCTCATAAAAAAATTGGTTTTTCCAAAAATTCTTTCAAATGAAAACAATGTTTAAATAATTGAAAAGAACGCTATTGATAACTCAGGGAACATTATTAGAATTTCGAAATAAAATTTATATTTTCGGGGGGACAGCCACTTTTTTAAACATTTCATAAGGAAATAATATTCATATATTTATTGATAAACTTGAACCACTTCTCATACAAAAATGGGGTTTTCCAAAAATTCTTTCAAATGAAAACAATGTTTAAATAATTGAGAAGAACACTATTGATAATTCAGTGAACATTACTAGAATTTCGAAATGAAATTTATATTTCCGGAGGGGCAGCCACTTACTTAAATATTTCATAAAGATGTAATATTCATATATTTATTGATATACTTGAACCACTCCTAATGACAAAATGGGTTTTTCAAAAAAATCTTTCAAATGAACACAATTTTTTAGAAATTAAAAAAAACACTATTAATAACTTAGTGAAGATTTTTAGAATTAGCAATAAAATTAATATTTCCGGAGATACAGTCACTTTTTTAAACATTTCATTTGGAAGTTATATATGTATATATAATTTTTGCTTAACTGCAACCACTCTTCATACAAAAATGTTTTTTTCCAAAAATTCTTTCAAATCAACACAACTTTGAAAGAATTGAAAAAAGCACTCTTAATAACTTAGTGAAGATTTTTATAATTTTGCAACTAAGATATTATTTCCGGAGATACAGTCACTTTCTTAAACATTTCCTAAGGAACTAATATTTATATATTTTTTGATAAACTTGAACCACTTCTCATACAAAAAATTTATTTTTTTAAGAATTCTTTCAAATGAAAACAATGTTTAAATAATTGAAAAGAACACTACTGATAACTCAGTGAACATTATTAGAATTTCGCAATGAAAATAATATTTCCGGAGATACAGTCACTTTCTTAAACATTTCATAAGAAACAAATATTTATATATTTATTGATAAACTTGAACCAATTCTCATACAAAAAATGTATTTTTTCAAAAATTCTTTGAAATGAAAACAATGTTTAAATAATTGAAAAGAACACTATTGATAACTCAGTGAACATTACTAGAATTTCGAAATGAAATTTATATTTCCGGAGGCGCAGCCACTTTCTTAAACATTTTATAAGGAAATAATATTTATATATTTATTGATAAACTTGAACCCTTTCCCATACAAAAAAGTATTTTTTTAACACCAGTGCATGCTCGTACAGCTCGTACTGCAGAAAATATTGCTGCTGTTCGCTATAGTGTGGCTGAAGAGCCGTCCACCTCAACTCGTCGTCGTTCCCAACAATTGCACCTCTCACGCTCGTCGTTGATGAACATTATGCATAAAGACTTGCATTTACACGCTTACAAGGTGCAATTGGCTCAAGAACTAAAGCCTCTTGACCATTCCAAACGTCGTGAATGGGCAGAATGGTGTCAAGAAATGGCAACAGTGGATGATCAATTTTCGAAGAAAATCATCTTCAGTGATGAGGCACATTTTCACCTCAGTGGATTCGTCAATAAACAGAATATCCGCATTTGGGCGAATGAGAATCCAAGAGTGATTGTCGAAAAACCAATGCACCTACAAAGAGTGACTGTTTGGTGCGGTTTATGGGCTGACGGCATCATCGGGCCGTATTTTTTCCAAAATGAGGCCGGTCAGGCAGTTACTGTGAATGGTGTTCGCTATCGTGAGATGATAACGAACTTTTTATGGCCCGATTTGGAATTATGGCCCACTTGCCACACAGCTAACGAAACAATGGCTCTTTTGCGCAACAAATTCAATGGCCGTGTTATCTCACGTAATGGCGATGTCAATTGGCCGCCAAGATCATGTGATTTGACACCGTTGGACTTTTTTCTTTGGGGTTATTTGAAAGAAAAGGTGTACGTCGATAAGCCAGCAACAATTCAAGACCTAAAGGATCAGATAATTCGGCACATTAACGGCATAGAACCTCCATTATGCCTCAGCGTCATCGAAAATTTGGACCATCGGATGGAGGTGTGCCGCCGAGGTCGCGGCGCCCATTTGGCCGATATTTTGTTCCATACATAATTGAGTAATACCAATACATCATAATAAAATAAAACTACAATAATTTCCTAAATAGTTTGTGTTTTATTCAAAATCAACATCGGCCCTTGAAATTTAACCACCCTTTATGAGTCAAGCTTTAAACACACGACTTTAAAAATTTAATCTTTGATATCGATTTTCATCACACAGCTCTATGAGTTTGATAAATCAACAAGTTTTTTAAAACTTGTCTTTGTTATTTGCATAACTTTTATTTAAAATCTTTTAAAGCCGTGATACGTTACCCTAGGGCACACTTAACAAGCTATAACAACAACTTTTTAATGCAAAATGCCATGCATACATACGCTGAAGTAGGTGAGGTCGCAAAAATAATACTATAACTGCTTTGTTGTTGTCGATTGGTGAGATGAAGAGAAAACAAATAAGAAATGAACGCATTAAAAAGAAATATTATTTATATTTATTATTATTATTATTTATTATATTTTTTCAAAAATTCTTTCAAATAATAAAATTCTAAAAGAAATAAAAGAGCTTTATTGATAACTTTGTGAAAATTTTTTTTAAAATTGCAATGAAATTAATATTTCCGGAGATACAGTCACTTTCTTAAATATTTCATAAAGATGTAATATTATATATTTATTGATAAACTTGAACCACTTCTCATACAAAAATGGGTTTTTCCAAAAATTTTTTCAAATAAAAACAATGTTTTAATAATTGAAAAGAACAATATTGATAACTTTGTGAAAATTTTTAGAATTTCGCAATGAAATTAATATTTCCGGAGATACAGTTACTTTTTTAAACATTTCATAAGGAAGTAATATTCACATATTTATTGATAAACTTGAACCACTTCTCATACAAAAATGGGTTTTTCCAAAAATTCTTTCAAATGAAAACAATGTTTAAATAATTGAAAAGAACACTATTGATAACTCAGTGAACATTATAAGAATTTTGCAATGAAATTAATATTTCCTGATATACAGTCACTTTTTTAAACATTTCAAAAGGAAGTAATATTGTTATATAGTTACTGATAAACGTGAACCATTCCTTATACAAAAATTTAGTTTTCCAAAAACTCTTTTTAATGAAAACAATTTTGAAAAACCTAAAGAGAGCACTCTTGATTACTAAATGAAGATTTTTATAATTTCGCAATGAAACTAATATTTTCGGAGATACAGTCACTTTTTTAAACATTTCATAAGGAAGTAATATTCATATATTTATTGATTAACTTGAACCACTTCTCATACAAAAATGGGTTTTTCAAAAAATTCTTTCAAATGAAAACAATGTTTAAATAATTGAAAAGAACACTATTTATAACTCAGTGAACATTATTAGAATTTCGAAATGAAATTTATATTTCCGGAGGGGCAACCACTTTTTTAAATATTTCATAAAGATGTAATATTCATATATTTATTGATAAACTTGAACCCCTTCTCATACAAAAATGGGTTTTTCCAAAAATTCTTTCAAATAAAAACAATGTTTTAATAATTGAAAAGAACACTATTGATAACTTTATGAAAATTTTTAGAATTTCGCAATGAAATTAATATTTCCGGAGATACAGTTACATTTTTAAAAATATCTTAAGGAAGTAATATTCATATATTTATTGATAAACTTGAACCACTTCTCATACAAAAATGGGTTTTTCCAAAAATTCTTTTAAATGAAAACAATGTTTAAATATTTGAAAAAAACACTATTGATAACTCAGTGATTATTATTAGAATTTCGAAATGAAATTTATATTTCCGGAGGGGCAACCACTTTTTTAAATATTTCATAAAGATGTAATATTCATATATTTATTGATAAACTTGAACCCCTTCTCATACAAAAATGGGTTTTTCCAAAAATTCTTTCAAATAAGAACAATGTTTTAATAA
The DNA here is from genome assembly GCA_932526305.1 of Epicampocera succincta. NCBI lineage: Eukaryota > Metazoa > Arthropoda > Insecta > Diptera > Tachinidae > Epicampocera > Epicampocera succincta. The sequence continues at coordinate 24,118,179 of OW052035.1, read as the reverse complement.
TTGAAAAGAACACTATTGATAACTTTATGAAAAGTTTTAGAATTTCGCAATGAAATTAATATTTCCGGAGATACAGTTACATTTTTAAACATTTCATAAGGAAGTAATATTCATATATTTATTGATAAACTTGAACCACTTCTCATAAAAAAATGGGTTTTTCCAAAAATTCTTTCAAATGAAAACAATGTTTAAATAATTGAAAAGAACGCTATTGATAATTTAGGGAACACTATTAGAATTTCGAAATAAAATTTATATTTCCGGAGGGACAGCCACTTTCTTAAACATTTTATAAGGAAATAATATTCATATATTTATTGATAAACTTGAACCACTTCTCATACAAAAATGGGGTTTTCCAAAAATTCTTTCAAATGAAAACAATGTTTAAATAATTGAAAAGAACACTATTGATAACTCAGTGAACATTATTAGAATTTCGAAATGAAATTTATATTTCCGGAGGGACAGACAGTTTTTTAAACATTTAATAAGGAACAAATATTTATATATTTATTGATAAACTTGAACCACTTCTCATACAAAAAATGATTTTTTTCAAAAATTCTTTTAAATGAAAACAATGTTTAAATCATTGAAAAGAACACTATTGATAACTCAGTGAACATTATTTTCATTAGGAAGTAATATTCATATATTTATTGATAAATTTAAACCATTTCTTTTACAAAAAATGTATTTTTTCAAAAATTCTTTGAAATGAAAACAATGTTTAAATAATTGAAAAGAACACTATTGATAACTCAGTGAACATTATTAGAAATTCGAAAAGAAATTTATATTTTCAAAGATACAGTCACTTTCTTAAATATTTCATAAAGATGTAATATTCATATATTTATTGATATACTTGAACCACTCCTAATGCCAAAATGGGTTTTTCCAAAAATTCTTTCAAATGAAAACAATGTTTAAATAATTAAAAAGAGCACTATTGATAACTTTGTGAACATTATTTTCATAAGGAAGTAATATTCATATATTTATTGATAAACTTGAACCACTTCTCTTACATAAAAATGCTTTTACAAAAATTATTTCAAATGAAAACAGTTTATAAAAAAAATGGAAAAGACCACTATTGATAACTCTGTGAAAATTTTTTAATTTTGAATGAAATTAATATATCCAGAGATACAGTTACTTTCTTAAACATTTCATAAAGATGTAATATTCATATATTTATTGATATACTTGAACCACTCCTAATACCAAAATGGGTTTTTCAAAAAAAACTTTCAAATGAACACAACTTTGAAAGAATTGAAAAAAACACTATTAATAACTTAGTGAAGATTTTTAGAATTTCGCAATAAAATTAATATTTCCGGAGATACAGTCACTTTCTTAAACATTTAATAAAGAAGAAATATTTATATATTTATTGATTAACTTGAACCACTTCTCATACAAAAAATGCATTTTTTCAAGAATTCTTTCAAATGAAAACAATGTTTTAATAATTGAAAAGAACACTACTGATAACTCAGTGAACATTATTAGAATTTCGCAATGAAATTAATATTTCCGGAGATACAGTCACTTTCTTAAACATTTCATAAGGAACAAATATTTATATATTTATTGATAAACTTGAACCCTTTCTCATACAAAAATGGGGTTTTCCAAAAATTCTTTCAAATGAAAACAATGTTTAAATAATTGAAAAGAACACTATTGATAACTCAGTGAACATTACTAGAATTTCGAAATGAAATATATATTTCCGGAGGGGCAGCCACTTTCTTAAACATTTCATAAGGAAATAATATTTATATATTTATTGATAAACTTGAACCCTTTCTCATACAAAAAAGAATTTTTTCAAAAATTCTTTCAAATACTACAATTCTAAAATATTTAAAAGAGCTTTATTGATAACTTTGTGAAAATTTTTTAAAATTGCAATGAAATTAATATATCCGGAGATACAGTCACTTTCTTAAATATTTCATAAAGATGTAATATTCATATATTTATTGATAAAATTAAACCACTTCTCATACAAAAAATATATTTTTTAAAAAATTCCTTCAAATGAAAACAATTTATAAAAAATGGAAAAGACCACTATTGATAACTTTGTGAAGATTTTTAGAATTTCGCAATGAAATTAATAATTCCAAAGATACATTCAGTTTTTTAAACATTTCATAAGGAAATAATATTTATATATATATATTGATAAACTTGAACCCTTTCTCATACAAAAATGTATTTTTTCAAAAATTCTTTTAAATGAAACCAATTCTAAAAGAATTGAAAAGAGCACTATTGATAACTCTGTGAAAATTTTTTAATTGCGCAATGAAAATAATATACCCAGAGATGCAGTTACTTTCTTAGACATTTCATAAAGATGTAATATTCATATATTCATTGATATACTTGAACCACTCCTAATACCAAAATGGGGTTTTCAAAAAAATCTTTCAAATGAACACAATTTTTTAGGAATTAAAAAAAACACTATTAATAACTTAGTGAAGATTTTTAGAAATTCGCAATAAAATTAATATTTCCAGAGATACAGTCACTTTTTTAAACATTTCATTTGGAAGAAATATTTATATATTTATTGATTAACTTGAACCACTTCTCATACAAAAAATGCATTTTTTCAAGAATTCTTTCAAATGAAAACAATGTTTTAATAATTGAAAAGAACACTATTGATAATACAGTGAACATTATAAAAATTTCGAAATGAAATTAATATTTCCAAAGATACATTCAGTTTTTTAAACATTTAATAAGGAAGAAATACTTATATATTTATTGATAAACTTAAACGACTTCTCATAAAAAAATTGGTTTTTCCAAAAATTCTTTCAAATGAAAACAATGTTTAAATAATTGAAAAGAACGCTATTGATAACTCAGGGAACATTATTAGAATTTCGAAATAAAATTTATATTTCCGGAGGGACAGCCACTTTTTTAAACATTTCATAAGGAAATAATATTTATATATTTATTGATAAACTTGAACCAGTTCTCATACAAAAATGGGGTTTTCCAAAAATTCTTTCAAATGAAAACAATGTTTAAATAATTGAGAAGAACACTATTGATAATTCAGTGAACATTACTAGAATTTCGAAATGAAATTTATATTTCCGGAGGGGCAGCCACTTACTTAAATATTTCATAAAGATGTAATATTCATATATTTATTGATATACTTGAACCACTCCTAATGACAAAATGGGTTTTTCAAAAAAATCTTTGAAATGAACACAATTTTTTAGAAATTAAGAAAAACACTATTAATAACTTAGTGAAGATTTTTAGAATTAGCAATAAAAGTAATATTTCCGGAGATACAGTCACTTTTTTAAACATTTCATTTGGAAGTTATATATGTATATATAATTTTTGCTTAACTGCTACCACTCTTCATACAAAAATGTTTTTTTCCAAAAATTCTTTCAAATCAACACAACTTTGAAAGAATTGAAAAAAGCACTCTTAATAACTCAGTGAAGATTTTTATAATTTTGCAATTAAGATATTATTTCCGGAGATACAGTCACTTTCTTAAACATTTCCTAAGGACCTAATATTTATATATTTTTTGATAAACTTGAACCACTTCTCATAAAAAAATTTATTTTTTCAAGAATTCTTTCAAATGAAAACAATGTTTAAATAATTGAAAAGAACACTACTGATAACTCAGTGAACATTATTAGAATTTCGCAATGAAATTAATATTTCCGGAGATACAGTCACTTTCTTAAACATTTCATAAGAAACAAATATTTATATATTTATTGATAAACTTGAACCAATTCTCATACAAAAAATGTATTTTTTCAAAAATTCTTTCAAATGAAAACAATGTTTAAATAATTGAAAAGAACACTATTGATAATTCAGTGAACATTACAAGAATTTCGAAATGAAATTTATATTTCCGGAGGCGCAGCCACTTTCTTAAACATTTTATAAGGAAATAATATTTATATATTTATTGATAAACTTGAACCCTTTCCCATACAAAAAAGTATTTTTTTAAAAATTCTTTCAAATACTACAATTCTAAAAGAATTAAAAGAGCTTTATTGATAACTTTGTGAAAATTTTTTAAGATTGCAATGAAATTAATATTTCCGGAGTTACAGTCACTTTCTTAAATATTTCATAAGGAAATAATAATTATATATTTATTGATAAACTTGAACCACTTCTCATACAAAAATGGGGTTTTCCAAAAATTCTTTCAAATGAAAACAACGTTTAAATAATTGAAAAGAACACTATTGATAACTCAGTGAACATTATTAGAATTTCGAAATGAAATTTATATTTCCGGAGGGACAGCCACTTTTTTAAACATTTCATAAGGAAATAATATTTATATATTTATTGATAAACTTGAACCCTTTCTCATACAAATATTTATTTGTTCAAAAATTCTTTCAAATAATACAATTCTAACAGAATTAAAAGAGCTTTATTGATAACTTTGTGAAAATTTTTAAAATTGCAATGAAATTAATAATTCCGGAGATACAGTCACTCTGATATATTTATTGATAAACTTGAACCACTTCTCATACAAAAATGGGTTTTTCCAAAAATTCTTTCAAATGAAAACAATGTTTTAATAATTGAAAAGAACACTATTGATAACTTTGTGAAAATTTTTAGAATTTCGCAATGAAATTAATATTTCCGGAGATACAGTTACTTTTTTAAACATTTCATAAGGAGTAATATTCATATAGTTATTGATAAACTTGAACCACTTCTCATACAAAAATGGGTTTTTCCAAAAATTCTTTCAAATCAAAACAATTTTGCATGAATTAAGAAGAGCACTATTGATAACTTTGTGAAAATTTTTAGAATTTCTTTCAAATGAAAACAATGTTTAAATAATTGAAAAGAACACTACTGATAACTCAGTGAACATTATTAGAATTTCGCAATGAAATTAATATTTCCGGAGATACAGTCACTTTCTTAAACATTTCATAAGGAACAAATATTTATATATTTATTGATAAACTTGAACCACTTCTCATACAAAAAATGTATTTTTTCAAAAATTCTTTCAAATGAAAACAATGTTTAAATAATTGAAAAGAACACTATTGATAATTCAGTGAACATTACTAGAATTTCGAAATGAAATTTATATTTCCGGAGGGGCAGCCACTTTCTTAAACATTTTATAAGGAAATAATATTTATATATTTATTGATAAACTTGAACCCTTTCTCATACAAAAAAGTATTTTTTCAAAAATTCTTTCAAATACTATAATTCTAAAAGAATTAAAAGAGCTTTATTGATAACTTTGTGAAAATTTTTTAAGATTGCAATGAAATTAATATTTCCGGAGTTACAGTCACTTTCTTAAATATTTCATAAAGATGCAATATTCATATATTTATTGATAAACTTGAACCACTTCTCATACAAAAATGGGTTTTTCCAAAAATTCTTTCAAAATAAAAACAATGTTTTAATAATTGAAAAGAACACTATTGATAATTCAGTGAACATTACTAGAATTTCGAAATGAAATTTATATTTCCGGAGGGGCAGCCACTTACTTAAATATTTCATAAAGATGTAATATTCATATATTTATTGATAAAATTAAACCACTTCTCATACAAAAAATGTATTTTTTCAAAAATTCCTTCAAATGAAAACAATTTATAAAAAAATGGAAAAGATCACTATTAATAACTTTGTGAAGATTTTTAGAATTTCGCAATGAAACTAATATTTCCAAAGATACATTCAGTTTTTCAAACATTTCATAAGGAAATAATATTTATATTAATATATTGATAAACTCGAACCCTTTCTCTTACAAAAATGTATTTTTTCAAAAATTCTTTCAAAAGTAAACAATTCTAAAAAAATTAAAAGAGCTTTATTGATAATTTTGTGAAAATTTTTTAAGATATCAATGAAATTAATATTTCCGGAGTTACAGTCACTTTCTTAAATATTTCATAAAGATGCAATATTCATATATTTATTGATAAACTTGAACCACTTCTCATACAAAAATGGGTTTTTCCAAAAATTATTTCAAATAAAAACAATGTTTTAATAATTGAAAAGAACACTATTGATAATTCAGTGAACATTACTAGAATTTCGAAATGAAATTTATATTTCCGGAGGGGCAGCCACTTACTTAAATATTTCATAAAGATGTAATATTCATATATTTATTGATAAAATTAAACCACTTCTCATACAAAAAATGTATTTTTTCAAAAATTCCTTCAAATGAAAACAATTTATAAAAAAATGGAAAAGACCACTGTTGATAACTTTGTGAAGATTTTTAGAATTTCGCAATGAAACTAATATTTCCAAAGATACATTCAGTTTTTTAAACATTTCATAAGGAAATAATATTTATATTAATATATTGATAAACTCGAATCCTTTCTCTTACAAAAATGTATTTTTTCAAAAATTCTTTCAAATGTAAACAATTCTAAAAAAATTTAAAAGACCACTATTGTTAACTTTGTGAAAATCTTTTATTTTCGCAATGAAATTAATAATTCCGAAGATACAGTCCCTTACATAAATTTGATTCCTTTCTCATACAAAAATGAATTTTTTCAAAAATTCTTTTAAATGAAAACAATTCTAAAAGAATTGAAAAGAGCACTATTGATAACTCTGTGAAAATTTTTTAATTTCGCAATGAAATTAATATACCCAGAGATGCAGTTACTTTCTTAAATATTTCATAAAGATGTAATATTCATATATTCATTGATATACTTGAACCACTCCTAATACCAAAATGGGGTTTTCAAAAAAATCTTTCAAATGAAAACAATGTTTAAATAATTGAAAAGAACGCTATTGATAACTCAGGGAACATTATTAGAATTTCGAAATAAAATTTATATTTCCAAAGATACATTCAGTTTTTTAAACATTTCATAAGGAAGAAATATTTATATATTTATTGATTAACTTGAACCACTTCTCATACAAAAAATGCATTTTTTCAAGAATTCTTTCAAATGAAAACAATGTTTTAATAATTGAAAAGAACACTACTGATAACTCAGTGAACATTATTAGAATTTCGCAATGAAATTAATATTTCCGGAGATACAGTCACTTTCTTAAACATTTTATTTGGAAGAAATATTTATATATTTATTGATTAACTTGAACCACTTTTCATACCAAAAATGCATTTTTTCAAGAATTGTTTCAAATGAAAACAATGTTTTAATAATTGAAAAGAACACTATTGATAATACAGTGAACATTATTAGAATTTCGCAATGAAATTAATATTTCCAAAGATACATTCAGTTTTTTAAACATTTAATAAGGAAGAAATACTTATATATTTATTGATAAACTTAAACGACTTCTCATAAAAAAATTGGTTTTTCCAAAAATTCTTTCAAATGAAAACAATGTTTAAATAATTGAGAAGAACACTATTGATAACTCAGTGAACATTATTAGAATTTCGAAATGAAATTAATATTTCCGGAGATACAGTCACTTTCTTAAATATTTCATAAAGATGTAATATTCATATATTTATTGATAAACTTGAACCACTTCTCATACAAAAATGGGTTTTTCCACAAATTCTTTCAAATGAAAACAATGTTTTAATAATTGAAAAGAACGCTATTGATAACTTTGTGAAAATTTTTAGAATTTCGCAATGAAATTAATATTTCCGGAGATACAGTTACTTTTTTAAACATTTCATATGGAGTAATATTCATATATTTATTGATAAACTTGAACCACTTCTCATACAAAAATGGGTTAATCCAAAAATTCTTTCAAATCAAAACAATTTTGCATGAATTAAAAAGAGCACTATTGATAACTTTGTGAAAATTTTTAGAATTTCAGAAATGAAATTTATATTTCCGGAGTTACAGACAGTTTTTTAAACATTTAATAAGGAACAAATATTTATATATTTATTGATAAACTTGAACCACTTCTCATACAAAAAATTAATTTTTTCAAAAATTCTTTTAAATGAAAACAATGTTTAAATCATTGAAAAGAACACTATTGATAACTCAGTGAACATTATTTTCATAAGGAAGTAATATTCATATATTTATTGATAAACCTAAACGACTTCTCACACGAAAAATGTATTTTTTCAAAAATTCTTTCAAATGAAAACAATGTTTAAATAATTGAGAAGAACACTATTGATAACTCAGTGAACATTATTAGAATTTCGAAATGAAATTTATATTTCCGGAGGGACAGCCACTTTTTTAAACATTTCATAAGGAAATAATATTCATATATTTATTGATAAACTTGAACCACTTCTCATACAAAAATGGGGTTTTCCAAAAATTCTTTCAAATGAAAACAATGTTTTAATAATTGAAAAGAAAACTATTGATAATACAGTGAACATTATTAGAATTTCGAAATGAAATTTATATTTCCGGAGGGGCAGCCACTTTCTTAAACATTTCATAAGGAAATAATATTTATATATTGATTGATAAACTTGAACACTTTCTCATACAAAAAAGTATTTTTTCAAAAATTCTTTCAAATACTACAATTCTAAAAGAATTAAAAGAGCTTTATTGATAACTTTGTGAACATTTTTTAAAATTGCAATGAAATTAATATATCCGGAGATACAGTCACTTTCTTAAATATTTCATAAAGATGTAATATTCATATATTTATTGATAAAATTAAACCTTTTCTCATACAAAAAATGTATTTTTTCAAAAATTCCTTTAAATCAAAACAATTTATAAGAAAATGGAACAGACCACTATTGATAACTTTGTGAAGATTTTTAGAATTTCGCAATGAAATTAATATTTCCACAGATACATTCAGTTTTTTAAACATTTCATAAGGAAATAATATTTATATATATATATTGATAAACTTGAACCCTTTCTCATACAAAAATGTATTTTTTCAAAAATTCTTTCAAATGTAAACAATTCTTAAAAAAATTTAAAAGACCACTATTGTTAACTTTGTGAACATTTTTTAATTTCGGAATGAAATTAATATTTCCGAAGATACAGTCCCTTACATAAATTTGATTTCTTTCTCATACAAAAATTAATTTTTTCAAAAATTCTTTTAAATGAAAACAATTCTAAAAGAATTGAAAAGAGCACTATTGATAACTCTGCGAAAATATTTTAATTTCGCAATGAAATTAATATACCCAGAGATGCAGTTACTTTCTTAAACATTTTATAAAGATGTAATATTCATATATTCATTGATATACTTGAACCACTTCTCATAAAAAAATTGGTTTTTCCAAAAATTCTTTCAAATGAAAACAATGTTTAAATAATTGAAAAGAACGCTATTGATAACTCAGGGAACATTATTAGAATTTCGAAATAAAATTTATATTTCCGGAGGGACAGCCACTTTTTTAAACATTTCATAAGGAAATAATATTTATATATTTATTGATAAACTTGAACCCTTTCTCATACCAAAATGGGGTTTTCAAAAAAATCTTTCAAATGAACACAATTTTTTAGGAATTAAAAAAAACACTATTAATAACTTAGTGAAGATTTTTAGAATTTCGCAATGAAATTAATATTTCCGGAGATACAGTTACATTTTTAAACATTTCATAAGGAAGTAATATCCATATATTTATTGATAAACTTGAACCACTTCTCATAAAAAATTTGGTTTTTCCAAAAATTCTTTCAAATGAAAACAATGTTTTAATAATTAAAAAGAACACTATTGATAATTCAGTGAACATTACTAGAATTTCAAAATGAAATTTATATTTCCGGAGGGGCAGCCACTTTCTTAAACATTTTATAAGGAAATAATATTTATATATTTATTGATAAACTTGAACCCTTTCTCATACAAAAAAGTATTTTTTCAAAAATTCTTTCAAATACTATAATTCTAAAAGAATTAAAAAAGCTTTATTGATAACTTTGTGAAAATTTTTTAAGATTGCAATGAAATTAATATTTCCGGAGTTACAGTCACTTTCTTAAATATTTCATAAAGATGCAATATTCATATATTTATTGATAAACTTGAACCACTTCTCATACAAAAATGGGTTTTTCCAAAAATTCTTTCAAATAAAAACAATGTTTTAATAATTGAAAAGAACACTATTGATAATTCAGTGAACATTATTAGAATTTCGAAATGAAATTTATATTTCCGGAGGGGCAGCCACTTTCTTAAATATTTCATAAAGATGTAATATTCATATATTTATTGATAAAATTAAACCACTTCTCATACAAAAAATGTATTTTTTCAAAAATTCCTTCAAATGAAAACAATTTATAAAAAAATGGAAAAGACCACTATTGATAACTTTGTGAAGATTTTTAGAATTTCGCAATGAAATTAATATTTCTAAAGATACATTCAGTTTTTTAAACATTTCATAAGGAAATAATATTTATATTAATATATTGATAAACTTGAACCCTTTCTCTTACAAAAATGTATTTTCTCAAAAATTCTTTCAAATGTAAACAATTCTAAAAAAATTTTAAAGACCACTATTGTTAACTTTGTGAAAATCTTTTAATTTCGCATCGAAATTAATACTTCCGAAGATAGAGTCCCTTACATAAATTTGATTCCTTTCTCATACAAAAATGAATTTTTTCAAAAATTCTTCTAAATGAAAACAATTCTAAAAGAATTGAAAAGAGCACTATTGATAACTCTGTAAAAATTTTTTAATTTCGCAATGAAATTAATATACCCAGAGATGCAGTTACTTTCTTAAACATTTCATAAAGATGTAATATTCATATATTCATTGATATACTTGAACCACTCCTAATACCAAAATGGGGTTTTCAAAAAAATCTTTCAAATGAACACAATTTTTTAGGAATTAAAAAAAAACACTATTAATAACTTAGTGAAGATTTTTAGAATTTCGCAATAAAATTAATATTTCCAGAGATACAGTCACTTTTTTAAACATTTCATTTGGAAGAAATATTTATATATTTATTGATTAACTTGAACCACTTCTCATACAAAAAATGCATTTTTTCAAGAATTCTTTCAAATGAAAACAAAGTTTTAATAATTGAAAAGAACACTATTGATAATACAGTGGACATTATTAGAATTTCGAAATGAAATTAATATTTCCAAAGATACATTCAGTTTTTTAAACATTTAATAAGGAAGAAATACTTATATATGTATTGATAAACTTGAACCCTTTCTCATACAAAAATGTATTTTTTCAAAAAATCTTTCAAATGTAAACAATTCTAAAAAAATTTAAAAGACCACCATTGTTAACTTTGTGAAAATTTTTTAATTTCAGAATGAAATTAATATTTCCGAAGATACAGTCCCTTACATAAATTTGATTCCTTTCTCATAAAAAAATGAATTTTTTCAAAAATTCTTTTAAATGAAAACAATTCTAAAAGAATTGAAAAGAGCACTATTGATAACTCTGTGAAATTTTTTTAATTTCGCAATGAAATTAATATACCCAGAGATGCAGTTACTTTCTTAAACATTTCATAAAGATGTAATATTCATATATTCATTGATATACTTGAACCACTCCTAATACCAAAATGGGGTTTTCAAAAAAATCTTTCAAATGAACACAATTTTTTAGGAATTAAAAAAAACACTATTAATAACTTAGTGAAGATTTTTAGAATTCCGCAATAAAATTAATATTTCCGGAGATACAGTTACATTTTAAAACATTTCATAAGGAAGTAATATTCATATATTTATTGATAAACTTGAACCACTTCTCATACAAAAATGGGTTTTTCTAAAAATTCTTTCAAATGAAAACAATGTTTAAATAATTGAAAAGAACGCTATTGATAACTCAGGGAACATTATTAGAATTTCGAAATAAAATTTATATTTCCGGAGGGACAGCCACTTTCTTAAACATTTCATAAGGAAATAATATTCATATATTTATTGATAAACTTGAACCACTTCTCATACAAAAATGGGGTTTTCCAAAAATTCTTTCAAATGAAAACAATGTTTAAATAATTGAAAAGAACACTATTGATAACTCAGTGAACATTATTAGAATTTTGAAATGAAATTTATATTTCCGGAGGGACAGCCACTGTTTTAAACATTTCATAAGGAAATAATATTTATATATTTATTGATAAACTTGAACCCTTTCTCATACAAAAAAGTATTTTTTCAAAAATTATTTCAAATAATACAATTCTAACAGAATTAAAAGAGCTTTATTGATAACTTTGTGAACATTTTTTAAAATTGCAATGAAATTAATATTTCCGGAGATACAGTCCCTTTCTTAAATATTTCAAAAAGATGTAATATTCATATATTTATTGTTAAACTTGAACCACTTCTCATACAAAAATGGGTTTTTCCAAAAATTCTTTCAAATGAAAACAATGTTTTAATAATTGAAAAGAACACTATTGATAACTTTGTGA